>OX375876.1:20631852-23194352 GCA_947359465.1 Metellina segmentata | reverse complement strand
ATAGAATAGTTTAGAAAATTAAAAATATTATTAGGTGTGGCACTTTATTGGTAAAGTAACGTAATTTTAATTAACGTCGTACTAGAGCAACGAGCTATTGACGATGGTCCAGGATCAATCCCCTAAGTTAACAATCAGAGGACAACAACACGTCGTTTTTAAGCACGGTCAGAAAACGAGGCAACACCTGAACTTGCACCCCACACTACAAACTTCCACACCAACCCAACGTGAGGACTTTTTGACACGACAGATTTAAGGTGCGCCAGCTGCCTGTGCACCATACGCTTACAAATATCCATGCATTGACCCTGATTTGAACCAGGAACCTTCCGATCTAGATGTTAACTTCTTAACAACAGGAGAGCACTTTTTTGGAAATATACTACTAAATAGAATTTTTTTTTTTTTGTAAATACACAGAAAGCAATTTTCTTTTTTATCTGTTTGTTTAGTCTTAGTGTGTGCAATCCAGTACTTATATTACAGTCAAATGGTTGTATTTAGCGGTATATGTGTATAAATAGAAGACTTTTGTCTCTTTTATCCCAAGTGTCTGACTACTATTTACAGCATTGTACTGTTCTTGAAGCACTACAGATTTATCTTAAAATAAACGAATGCCGAATAAATTGTGCATAGAAATTGGAAATCCGGATTACTTTGCGTCATCTAACTATGGTTTAAAATTATGTGGTGTTGTCCTCGGATCTTTCCCTTGGGGGATTGATCCCAGACCGTCGTCAATAGCCCGTTGTGTTGCTCTAGTACGAGGTTAATTAAAAATTACCATTACCGGATTATTTAGATTAAAACTATGTGCATTATTGCTTTTATATTATTATATACTTTTTTTTACTCACACTACTCATGTCATAATACTTTTTTTAAATCTTTAAATGTATATCGCCCATGCGACATATGCAGAGTGTGTGATTTCACTTTTTTGCAAGAAAAAAAAAAGTTGCCATTTGAGCTTATAAAACTATTGGGTTGATGTAAAACTTTTACCCGTTTCAGACGCTAGATGGCATTGCATCGCGACACCGAAGTGTTATCTACTTCAAACGTGTAGATTGGAGATGGTGTTCGAAGGGAGGATTTTGGACGAGTACTTCGGGAAACAATTGCGTTATTGGGTGTTGTTTTTTAATTTTGTTGCGCATTCAAAATGGCAGAAATAAGGAACATTTCCGACCCACAGTGCTTTTTTATTTCCGAAAAGGCAAGAATGTTTCGCAGACGCTAAAGGAGACACGTGTCGTGTAGGTGTGCCGTTGACATTTACACATGCCGTGAGTGGTGTTGAATGTTTCGTCCTTTGGATCCGTTCTTTGGCCTGAAACCTCAGAACTTGTATGAGCGAGAGATGATGCAGCTACCAGAAAGATGGGGAAAGGTCATAGAACAGAACGTATTGTATTGATTCAAGGTGATTTATAGTCAATAAAACAATTCTGTGCCCAAATGGCAAAATGTTCCTAAGTCACTTTTTTTAATTTTTTGTGACAGCAATTTTAAGATTCAAGATTTGACATGTGGTTCTGTGGTTTTTGACTTATTACACTTTTTTCACCTCTGTTTTCTCATAAACTGAAAGAGAAGATTTACGACATTTTGCCACCTTCTAAACATTAACAAACAAGACTCCAGGATGGGATTTACTCAATTTTTTGGTAAAGGTGACATAACATTTTGTCATCCAAGCACAGAATTTATCTTGAATTTTAATAAAAAAACGGTACGAACTTTTGCATTGACCCGATATTTAATTATTTATAAGGTACATTGTTCAACCACCTTGTGCTCAAGGCTGGTAAAGGTAAGTCTAAGTAGCCTTGCCTTGAGCTGGCCTCAGGTACAAACAATAAAAATATAAGTCGGATACTTTTCGGACAGAAATCGCCTATCCGCGAAGAGCTCTTCCAGAGTTAGAACAGACTGGATACTTAACGCAAGCGGAAGAAGTAAAACAAAGAGAAGGAAATAAAGAGAGATAAGGATAGAGAAGGAGTAATGCGTGAAAGAAAACACGAGAAAGAAAGAGTGGGAAAAAGAGAGGCAGAAAAGGATAGAGAGGAAAAAACAAAATTCTTAATATCTTTCTCGGAAAACGATTCCTTTGTGGAAAAATAATTGACGCCTTCGAATTGAAACGTCATTACACTCCTATTACCACCTTTTCCCCCCAAAGAAAAGGGAGTGTTGCCATTCCTTCTTATTCTTTTTATTTCGGATCCGTTCATTTATTCGTCTGCCGATTCATTTGAGGGGAATTTTTTATTCCGGAGATCCGCTTGTTGCGACGGCACGAGAAATCGAATTCCATTCGGGAGAAGCGTAATTGCAATTTCGATATTTTTCCGCCGAAGGACGAAAATAGAAGTGAAGTGAAGTGGGTTTCCTGATATTTTCGGCAGGGGGATCACTGATATGTGAAAAGAGTCGGATGATTAACTTCGGAAGAATTCGGGAGATCGTATCCAGGGGAAACGGTCATTTCTTCCGATTTCTCAATTTCAGTTTTAAAGAACTTTTCCGTCCCGTGATTATTTCAAGAAGTCCTTTCGGAACTGGAGGGTTCGTTAAAACGGGTCCTCTCGGACAGAGAATGCTAAATTGGATCGTGCGATGTCTTCGGAAGCAGCTGTTGTCAGGGCCGATAAACGATCGCTTTTGAAATAAACCCCTTAGTTACATTTTTCGCATTGAGACCTAGAACCCAAACGCCATTTGCGAATATCAGCAATTTGTTTACTCATTGCACTCTTTTGTTCCTCTTGTTCTAAAGCTGTCTATACAGCCTAACTCCATTGCACTCCGTGATAAGTTATCTTGGTTGTACAGAATACCCTAGAGGTAAAAAGTCTCACGAGCGTAAATGCGAAGCTCTGATTTGTTAATCATGAAATGACGCGCTACATACATCACGCACGCGAAAGATTTTATACGTCGCAAGTGAAGTTGTTTTTGCACTTGCAAAGTGTTACGTTTCCATGAATAGAAGACTCGTTTTCGGAAGAGGTATGTTTGTAAATAAAACAAAATCAATATACGCGTCGATTTGACTGTTTGTAGTTCTAGTGTCGTTCTTAAAACGCTCAATGCAATCTTTCGTTAGTACCAAATCAAAAGATCAAAAACGTTTCAACTTCTTCGGGCCTAATGGGCATAAACGTCCCAGAGATTAGATTTCATTCCCTATTGGGTAAATAGTCTCACAAGCGTAAATGCGAAGCTCTGATTTGTTAATCATGAAATGACACGCTACATACGTCATATTTTATTCGTCGCAAGTGAAGTTGTTTTTGCACTTGCAAAGTGTTACGTTTCCATGAATTGAAGACTCGTTTTCAGAAGAGGTATTTTTGTAAATAAAACAAAATCAATACGCGTCGATTTGACTGTTTGTAGTTCTAATCTCTTAAAACGTTCAATGCAATCGTTCGTTATTACCAAATCAGAAGATCAAAAAGTTTTAACTCCTTCGGGCCTAATGGGCATATACGTCCCAGAGATCAGATTTCATTCCCTATTGGATAAATAAATCCCACTTTCGAATGGGTTCTTATGTTTTCAGTGTTTTGAAGGAATTAGGGAATAAAAATATGACTAAAGGAACCACTATTATCATTCATGGTCCCCCTTGCTGAGCAACTAATAAATGTTGGAAGGGAGAAAGCATACACAAAAAGAACGCGAAAGTACGGTCGTCCGTCAAAAAGAGCAAAACCTTTGTTGAATGTAGGAGACCATCTTCCTGTCCAACAAGCTCAAAGGAAACAATGTAGCTAACGTTCATCAAGAGAAAGATAGAAACAGAAAAATTTACTATTTGTCAAATGTATCAGGTTGCACTTTGTAAAGACTGCTTTAAGTCGTATCATACTTAACTTGTTCTGTAAGAATACAAAATTCGGTGCTTTTCATTTAATTTTATTATTTATCCACATATAGTGTAAGGTTATTATCACAATACCTTAGACGATTGGGACAAAAGTCCCAGTTGACAATACGATTGGGATGTATTGTCCCAGGATATTTCCAGGAAAAGGGGAAAGTTAAAACCTTTAGGCCCGGTGAACACATCCGGTTTTTCAACGTGCGGCACTGAAGCACAATTATGCACACATAACCGTGAAATGACGCAAGTACTCATTTTACGCCCCATTTGCGATATATATTCTATCGAAGAAAACGTGTTTAGGTTAGCTTACTTGGTGTAAAAAAGTATATTTTGAAACAAAATAGACGGTTACTGGATACAGCCATTTATTAATTATTATTTATATTCCATTTATTTATGAAAATAAGGTACTTGAGACCGGAGAAGCGTGTGTGCGCCGTGGGGAGCTGTGGAACAAGTTGCACGCAAGTTGGACGTGCGTCGCCGCAAAGGTGTCGTAGGCATATGTGCACTAATCCATTGGATCTAATGTATCTCAGACCGCACTTGCATTGCCGTAGCGACACCGCATGTTGAATAACCGGATTTATGAACCAGTCCTTAATCTCATAGTAGACTTCTTTTAGTATGTAAACATTAAAGTAAATTACATTTCATAGTTAAATTTTAATCATGCAAAAATCGGGGCGAAAGGGTTAAAGAACCCAAAGAGTCGAAAACCCACACCCACTCAACAGACACCATCCGCAAATACTATAACCGAAACTGAGCAGACATGAATTTTTTTTAGCAATAATCTTCCCTTGTTTAATTTCCTTTTTTTTTCTTCCGTGAAATAAATTCATTCGTCGATGCACCTCCATTCGTCTTACGCTCAGTTGTCCGTTCGATTCGTCTTCACTTCAGAACAAACTGTTCCCTCTCTTTCCAAGGATGCGTTCTAATCCCCTCTTTTTCTACTCTACCTCTTCGAAATAATTAAGTGCGTTCGGGAATTAATCCATGGGCTCTCTCAAAAATTTTGTTTTAATCCTCTTCCAGTGCCCGATTTTTTTTTCTCCTCTCGCAAAATCATTCGTCTTGAGATCTTTTTCCGATTCGGAGATTCGAAGGGACGTCGACACGCATAGCTCGAGAACAAAAGAACATGAAACTGCGAGTGCGATTGCTCAAAAAAAGTTCGAAGCTTTGCAAGCATGGAACATCTCATAAAATATGTTTAGATTTTTCAAAGATTTTAGAATCCAGTCCCGTTAAAAGATGGGCTGCAGTAACCTAGTTGGTAGAGTGACGGGTTAGCAACCGTTGCGTGTTCAAATTCAACCAAAGACCGTCGCGTACAAGGGGACTGGTGATTATTAAATCTGCAGTCGCCTCAAATGTCCTCACTTTGGTTTGGAAGCTTGGGGAGTCGGGTGCCAGCTCAGGAAATGACCTCGTAATATAACCGTTGTTGAATATTACGAAGCGTCGTCCTCGGAATTTTCTCTTCGGGATGAATCTCGGACCGTTGTTGCCATAGTTACAAACACTCAAAATCATAAAATTTTAAATCCGAGGGCGTAAGGCTGATTTCTTGCTGATATTGGTGTAGATCAGGGATTCCCAACAGGTGGTACGCGGCAACGTTTCAGGTGGTACGCAAGAATGATACGAGCGACCCAATTATTCTACGAAGTTTGTTCGATTTTTTAGATTGTACAACCACGTTATACTATTTGTTATGGCATTTTTTACTAGTTACTTGTGTGAGAGTGGTTTTTCTGAACTTTTGAATACAAAAAATAAATATAGAAACAGAGTAAGTGCTGAAGAGGACTTAAGAGTGAAGTCAAGCTCCATTGCTCCTGATATTGATATTTTAGCAAAAGACAAACAACAAGTTTCGCACTAAAAATTGATTTTTGATTATGTTAATCTTTGTTTGCTTAGTTTGTACTAATTATTTAAAATTATTTGTTTTTTAATCTTTGAGTAAAAAATGAAACTGTAATTTTCAATAATCGTTTTATTTCTTCCTTCATTAAAACATCATTAATACAAAATACAAGTGAATTAATCATAAAATATGAAGCTTTCTTATTATTTTAATTAAAATAAAACGAGCCAATGGGCACTATTCTGACATTAGATATCTGTTTCTAAAAAAATATAGGACTGGGGGTACGCCAAAAACTTCTAAAAATTTCAAGTGGTACGCAGTAACTAAAAGGTTGGGAACCCCTGGTGTAGATCGTGTTGCGACTCAGTCAGCGTGGACCATTATACGCAGATATATTTCCCCTCTCTGCAAATGGAGAGAAAACCATCTGGAAAGAAAAGAAATCACAGCCGCTCTGATTTCCCAGCACCGAGGGGATTATTGGAATAATTACATTTTCTTTTCACTCCTCCCTTTGTTTTTACGAGTTTTAAGTTTTGAGTCCTGTGAGAAGAGCAGCTTTCCATCGATCCTGTGGGGGAGGAGTTGAAATTAAATTACTCCCCTTCATCCTTTCTAATTATTCCTTCCCTTCCTCAACACCGTTTTCTGAAACCGGTGAGGGGTGTTTGCTCCGTTTCGAAACCCCCACCCCACCTCCTCTGCTGTCTGCACTCTACACGAGGAGATGTTTTAGTGGGAGATAATGTCTCTCTCTCTATCTGGATTGAAAAATACTTCGCGTAGATTCAATCGAAGCACATCTTTATGTGACATAAAATGACTCGCTCCGAGTCATCATAATCGAGACTCTAAAGGACTTTAGGAAACATTGGACGAGCGGAAATGTTTGCGGTAAAGAGAACTGAGACAGAAGGAACATGATAGGTAAAAGAAGCCGGGATGATATCTTACAAGTTTTACTCACGAATGAGCAGATATAACCCTGTTGGAGGTAAGGTAATTTGTAATTAATGTCGTACTAGATAAACAAAAAGGGTTATTGACTACGGTCCGGGTTTTATCCGCAAAGGAAAAGATTCGAGGACAACATCACGTCATTTTGAACCACGGTCGAATGACGAGGCGACACCTAAGCTGTAACACCACACTCCAAACTTCCACACCAACCCAACATGAGGAGTTTTGGCCACGACAGATTTAAATTGCACCGGCCGACTCTACACCATACGCTTACAAATATCCATGCACCGACCCGGATTTGAACCAGGAATCTTCCGATCTTGAAGCTAAAACCTTAACCACCAGACCGGTTGGCCGTAGCCTGGTTGGAAGAGTAGCGGATTAGGAAACTTAGGGTTGAGATTCGATACTCAGTCGAACCAAAGATCTTTATGTACGTGTTGGCTGGTGTACGTTGAAATTGTTGTGTCCCTGATTGCCCTCACGTTGAAATGGTGTGGAAGTTTGGAAAGGTGGGTTGCCAGCTCGGGGGTGTTGACCACGTCATCTAACTAGGTAATGTCATCCGATCTTTCTCTTCGGGATCCGCCGCCATTAGCTCGCTTTGTATCTCCAGTGTGACGTTAGCTAGCTACCTATTTTCAGTAGGGTCGACGTAGCTCAGTTGTGCGTTTGCCCTCTCCGCTAGCAACCTTCGAGTTGTAGGCGGTGCAGGTTCGATTCCTGTCAGGTTCATTCCTCCCTGGATGTCAGTAAACCTTTCACTGTGTGCTCTTATTACTTAATATGGTTTGTCTCGTGTCTGGCGCAGAGTATGGTCAAATAAGGCACTTTCATAAAAAACCCAAACCAACCCACAAACCTATTTTCAGTCTATTTTATATACACTACCCTACAACAATGGTCCGGACAGCAAGAGGGGATGGTATAAGGGAAAGAATACAAGCTTTAATAGAGAGATGGTCCCCTCCCCCGTGCTGCAATTACACTAGCAACCCTTCTGGGTATATTTTAAACGAGGTTCTGATACACAGCTACGGGTATTTGTGTCCATTCCTGCTGCAAGAATGTCGCCAGCTCAGCTGTAGATTTTGGACGGGGATCCATGGTCCGTACGCGTCGCTCTAATTCAACCCACAAATGTTCTACTGGGTTTAGTTCGGGACTCTAAGAAGGCTAGGGAAGACGTTTCACATCCATATCTTGACAACACGGTTTGACATAGGCTGCAACATGACATGAAGCGTTGTTGTCCTGAAAGTAACATTCGTCCATTCCATAAAGTCGCCATAACGTAGGAAGAATTTGATTGTCTGAAATGTTCATGTGTTAACGTTGGCGTTCAATTGACCAGGATCAACATGCAAAAGTCCCAGGCCATGCTACGAAAAACACCCCCAAACAAGCAAATTCGCTGGTGTCCTGTCCATTATTGTAGGGTTGTGTACTTTTCCATGTATCTGGTTATAGCCCAGTTGAATTTTAATTTTTTTTTTATCTTTCATAGCTGTTTTTTCTAAACGTTTCATTTCTTTTGCAGGCTCCTTGGAGACCGAAAAGCCAGCTTCACCTGATGATCCCATCCATTTGACGTATGAACGAATCCGAGTCGTTTCGTGTAAAACGCCATTCATCATCGAATATTAGTTCACATTTGAGTCGTCATTCAGCTTCCACAAGCTGCTGCCATGAAACTCGTGAGACATCGAGTGAAGCTACATCGCACTGAGTGTGGTGACGACAGCAATCACGAAGACCATCCTTAGGTGCTAAAGAAGTGTTTCCAGCTGTGCGCGAAACATTGCCACGCTTTGTTGCCAGAACCACGGTTGAGTACTGAGACACCCAATCACCCAAACAAGCAATGATTAAGCTCACGACGGTACAACTTGATTCGTGTTGAGATGTGATTCGAATGTCTTCTCTTCATTCTAGCTAAACATAACTTGTAAATATTTTATTCAGCGCATTGCCTGGCATTTTTAAATTTTACTCAGAAGGTCCCGATGAGTTGAAACTCACATGAAATATCAATTCTTGATACGCGGGTGTGCGGTATCATCAGCATAGCATCTTAAGTAGAGTAAACTTTTGGCATATTTTGAAGTGCAGCTTGAAAGGACATGGCAAGGAAGAGAGATTGTTTATTATTTGATGCCCAAAAGAGGAATGCAGCTTCAGAAGCAAATTGCGCATTTCTGAACACATAAGGAATTTTGGATTTGAATGAAAAACCAAAACGTCGGTTTTCCTAGCTCAATGATCATTTAACATCTCTAATTTAAGATGTTTCAAAATGGCTTCCTTCACAAACCAAATGAGTCCCGGGACAGTGAAGAAATGAGTTCCAAACCGTATTCATTTCACCGTTTTCTTTCTTGATGCTACACGCTATCGTGAAACAAGAAGACATTCGAGATTGTTGGACGGAACATGAGTTGAAACCGAAGCAATCCATTTTACTATTTTTCTTTCGTGGTGTTTCAATCGGTGCTATCCTGTCGTCAGGCTATCTCAGAGACAATCGACGCTTCAAAGGACTACTTTATTTCTACAACTTGTGATGCAACAATTATCACAAAATTTTCAATTCCACGCATTTCACACGTGATTTGATGTAAAGACACAATAAGGGAAGAACTGTTGAAGTTATAATTTGGGTTAATCGTTTATCGCGACGAAATTTCAAAAAATTCGACAGCAGTCTTGTTTGGAGGTATTACTCTGATAGCATCGAAAGTTCCATGTGTGCGTTTGTGACCAGCAGTGTTATCGAGATGTAGTGACTGCATCCGGTGTAGTGACAGCTTCCTCTTTGATGCCATGCTGGCAGCATCCGCCATGCTGCTGTGCGCGTGGCTGCTGTTGTCCCTGGCGCTGACGTCCGGTGGCTGTCCGGCCTCGTGCTACTGCGGCGAGCGAGGCGAGTACGTGAGCTGCGTGGGCGATGGCGTCCGGAGGCTCCCGGACGACCTTCCTGCCGACGCCGTCCGGCTCGAGCTGCGCAACTTCGCGACGGGCGTGCTCTCGGGGCCGGACCTGGCCGGACTCGCTGCGATGCGCGAACTCAAGCTGCAGCAGTCGCAGGTCGAGGCCCTGGACAATGGCACCTTCGCCTCGACGCCGCGCCTCGAGCGCCTCGACCTCAGCCAGAACGAACTCGGGTGGCTGGACGCCTCGGCCCTCGCCGACCTGGCGCACCTGCGACACCTGGACCTCTCGTCGAACGCCCTGGAGAGCGTGGAGGGGGCCTTCGTTGAGCTGTCGGGACTCGAGCAGCTGAACCTGCGCGACAACCGCCTGTCGCAGCTGACGCCGCGCACTTTCGCCGGGCTGCGGAGCGTCCAGTACCTGAACCTGGACGCCAACAACATCTCAACGATCGAGGTGGGCACCTTCCAGTACCTCGCGAACCTCGCGCACCTCATCGTCAGCAACAACCCGCTGGCGACCCTCTCGCGGCTCGACTTCTTCGGGTCGCGACTCCAGTACATCGACGTGTCCCGCGTGGGCCTGGACCGCGTCCCACAGAGCTTAACGAAATTCGTGCGCGACCTCCGCCTGTCGCGCAACAACCTGAGCCGCATCGGGGCGGGCGACTTCGACAGCTACCCCTACCTGGGCCTGCTGGTGCTGGACGACAACTGCCTGGGCGACATCGAAAACGACGCCCTGGGGCGCCTTGAGTACCTGTCGCGCCTGTGGCTGAACGGCAACTGCCTGCGGCGCGTGCCGCCCAACCTGCCGCCCAGCCTGCTGGCGCTCTACATGGAGGAAAACAGGCTGGCCGGCCTGCCGGCCTACAGCTTTCGCGGCCTGTCGCACCTGGAGCAGCTCTTCCTGCAGCGGAACCAGATCCGGAGCCTGCAGGTCTGCGCCTTCTGCGACCTGGTCAGCCTGCGCAGCCTCGACCTTCAGGCGAACCGCATCGAGGCGCTGGAGGACGGCGTCTTCGCCAACCTGACGCTCCTGCAGACGCTGGACCTCTCGCAGAACGACCTGACGCGGCTGGACGGCGGGTGCTTCGCCGGCCTGCCCGCACTCGCCACGCTGCAGCTGTCGCGCGTGCACAGCGCCGTGCAGCTGCACGAGGCGGCGTTCGACGAGCTGCGCGGCCTGCACACCTTCGAGGCGTACGACAGCGCGGCGCTCGTGCAGCTCGTCCTGAACTCGACCCGGACCCTGCACGGCCTGCGAGGGGTGCGGGAGCTGAACCTCATGCACAACGGCGTCACGCGGCTGCGGCCGGACTTTCCCTCCTTCTTCCCGTCGCTGCGGGTCGTGAAGCTCAGCGGCAACGCCTGGCACTGCGACCGCGGGGCGCGCTGGCTCGCCCACTGGATCAAGCAGTCCAGCGTCCAATTCTACAGCAGCTACAACATCCGGTGCGCGAGCCCGCCCGCCCTTCAGCTCAAGCCCCTTATGATGCTGACGGAGGGCGACTTCGTGGGCGACGCCCCCACGCCCCAAGAAGTGACAAAGCGAGTCGCCACCGCGTCCACGGTCGTGGTGCACCTCAACAACCTGTCGCCCGCCTCGACGACTCCCCCGGAGAGCACGAAGAATCCAGTGCCGCAGCGGCAAGACGTCGCGTCGACGGACGTCCCGTCGCGCTCGACGACGACCGCGTCCCGGGTGACGACGGACGGCCCCACGGAGTCCACTCAGGCGGAGCAGTTTCGCTCGTCGGACGTGACAGCGTTCGCGAGGGTCGGAGGAGGCGAGGGGCCGGCCCAGACGCGCCTTGAAAGCGTGGCGGCCGCCTTCGTGGGGGGCTGCGTCCTGCTGGGGCTGTTGGCCGTGGCGGCCTGCCGCCTACGCCGCCCCTACGAACCCGTGGCTCAGCGCCGCAGCAGCATCTCCTACCGCCCGCAGAAGGACGAGGTGTCCATCGTGACGCTGGCAGAGCACGGACGCAACAACAAGCTCTACTACATCATGGAGAACGACTCGCAGCTACAGGAGCTCCTCTCTACCGACAATGGACATCTCTACTGATTCACATACACTGACGCAACCTATACAATGCTATCAGTCCACATCCAGCGCTGTGGAGGATTCAATGGACGCAATCGTATATTCGATATATACAATGCATAGCTCACATTATTCATTCTATACCCACGGTGTGCAATGTACTGAGCGCATGTTTTTTTTTGTGCAGTTAGTGATGTGCAGTGAGATTATATGCACGAGGTTGTACCGGCAGTTTCATGTGCCAGTACCTAGAGAACAGCGTACTTTACGTACATTTCACAGTCACGCAACGTGCGTTCCCAGTGTGTAGTGCACGGCGTAACACCTCTATTGTACTGACGCAAAGTTTCCGTGTCAATGTTTACTGCCCTATAGGATGGATTGCACTGTCGTCGGTGAGTGAAGTTTTCTCCGTCACATAATTTCAATATGTTCCGATCAAAATACCAAACTGTTCCACCCAGAAAACGCATCTGAAGAAATAAAACTGAACGTTATCCGTGTGCAAAAACCATTTGAAGAACTGTGCTGCTCAAACCACATCAGAGAGCGGTGGTCCCTGTCGAATCAAACTATTTTACTTCATTTTTCAAACCAGTGATTTTATCGAAACTCATTGAACAGACAACGCTGAACATGGGCACACAAAACATAAAATTAGAGTTATGCTTCATGAAACTGTTGTATTCTAACTTACAGAAATTCCAATGAATATTTCCTTGGAAAAGTGCATGGAAATCTATATTCTATTGTTGAACATAGCAATGGACATAAAGTTCCAGAGATTTAAGAATCGTTCGAATGAATTGTATATTATTTTCCAAGCATTGTCCTGGAAAAAGTTCCCTTGGATGTATAAATATTTTGAAGACAGGTGGACATTTTTGTGAGCAGTTAGAGTTGCGAGTAGAGAAACACATAAAGAACTGTGAAATATATCATGCATTCCATTTCTTCCGTAATTGCTCTTATATAAAGAAATTGATTTCTTTTCGTCTCCTGTTTTCTATTCATTTCAATATGACACTTCGAAAAATCGTATTTTTAAAAACTAAGGAATTCGTCGCTGTCCAAAAAGTTGTAGATTTAATAAAATGGCTGTATCTGAGAGATTTATGTCGCAATCTTTTTCTTATTCATCGGACCGTTAATATTTTTTGAATTATTATTAATCATTCTGGTAATTTTTTTCATTCTTAATACATTTTAAAAACATCTGAATATGAATAAAACAATTGTCATACTGATTAAAAACAGAACATTGCAAATTTGGTTCTAGGTGAAATAAATGACCACGTAACAGTAAAATAGATATACTATGAAAACTTTCCGTTCGCTTTTTAATAACTTCGTAACTGTGACCACTTTAAATTAGGTAAACTAATCGCGTGTGTAGCAGAGAACTGAAAAAATATATTGGATAAAAATAATTTTTTGTTACATGTTGGAACAAACAAAAAAATGAATTGAACAGTTGAAAACATTTTTTTGTGATCAATTTGTTTCAAGTATTCCACTTACTTCCTAAAAATCTTATTAAAGTTCTGCTAAGTGTTACATTTAAGCTTAAAATTATTTTTCACCCTTTTTTATCCTTTCAGAAATGTTGATTTTTGAAAATGGTGCGCCATCTATGAATAAAGAGTTCAACTACAAATCAAGTTGATCACTAGAGTTCGAGTCTGGTTAACAAGGCGCCATCTATAAATGAGATATCCAACTAAATTATAAACAGAATTCTTGCATACTCTTTCATAATATCACATCAAAAAATTAAAACTCATGTGAATCTACATAAGTTCTAAATTTTCTTCCGTAGATCTCTGAAAGAGATAAAAATTGCCATTCGAGATCATTCAACTCGATATTTTTACTTGAATAGGAAAATTGAATACAGAAACAAAAACGATTCAATAGTATACAAAAAAACACAAACAAATGTGTGTTTTATACTGTTTTTCAAATGTTTCATAATATGTAATTGGGGCGTTATATATTGCTCATCAGACATTATTTGCCATTGTAGTAAGCAAACTACAGTACAAAGTCCCAATTCCGAACGTCCGACGTTTTGCTAACAAGCGTTTTGTTTTTCTTTCTTTTACTCTCACTTTTTTCTATCTTTCTACCTCTTCATCCTTCCGACTTTTAAAGAACGAGGTTTTCAACCTAGACCAAATTCATGAAACAGAAAAGTTCGGAAATTTAAAAGTAAAATTTGCTGCATTGTATTTAAAAAAAATTGTGTTTACTTTTTTTTAATTATTCCTATTTATATGTGTGCTATTTTATTATTGCAAACGCGTTCCGGACGTAAATATCACGCGGACAAATTCGCTCACTAAGGCTCTTTATAATGTATGAGACACCGGAATGCAGCTCTCGTCGACCTCATGTTAATTTATAGATGGCGCCACTAACTAATAAATTTTTGTATTTTGAAATTATAGACACGTAATTGTATCAGTATATTACAGGGGTGGGAACTAGGGTAGAGCGAAAATCACGAAGTTCGGAATTTGAAAACACCTATGGTGGGAATAGTTGGGAACTACCATATTAATAATACAAAATATGAGCTAAATAAATTAACATCTTCAAATGCCAAATTCACTTCGAAATTTCGAAATTTTGCCAATTTTTTCACAAAAATAATAATAACGCATTTAAAAAATTTAATACACCTTATTTAAAGCCCTGGGTTGGTGAAATGAACTTCCCTGCTTGTAAAAAAAAAAATTTGCACCAAACATTATCCCGGAAATTTAAAAAATTCCCCTTTTTTTTAGAGCGCTATCACGCGCATCTCTACTCCTCTCAATAGACATCATAGCGAGCACACATTTACACGGGCGCTTCCCCTTGGAGCTCTTCGCGGTTTCCATTATGAAAACAACCCAGAACTCGCTCGAAGAGGTGGTTGCATATCGAGTTCCACCCCACCCTCCTAAAAATTTAAATTTATGTTACTAACTTACCTTAAAAAATTAAAGTGAAGTTACTGGCAAAGAAGTGGTTTAGCTTAAAAGTGGTTAATATTGGCTTTTGGTTTCAAATTTGGGTAAAGCAAGTCTAGAAGCAA
The DNA here is from genome assembly GCA_947359465.1 of Metellina segmentata. Taxonomy (NCBI): domain Eukaryota; kingdom Metazoa; phylum Arthropoda; class Arachnida; order Araneae; family Tetragnathidae; genus Metellina; species Metellina segmentata. Next base: position 23,179,541 of record OX375876.1, on the reverse strand, counting down.
TTTTTCACCGAATAAATCCATCTCGTGCCTCTGTACCACATTCTGCACTTGTTACTTAAGTTACTAATTTAACGCAACGTTCTACTGCTTGTGAATGGCATGGAAAGTTAAACATGTTACTATTGGTTGGAACGTCTAAAATCATAGACTTAAGTTGATCATAATAAGCATTTCTTTGTAAAGGTATGTGATCTATTACAATTTCTAAATCTTCAGGCAAAAATCTCTATTTATTTATGATATTGTAAAAATGTAGACTCCCGTACCGACATGATGACTGACTTTTAATTTTAAACCACACATATGAGTATACCTTTACAACATACTGTATTAAAATTTTCAAGTTATGGGTTGGATCTGTTGAAACATATAACCTTAAAATTCTATTTACCATCGTCAGCCATCTGGAATAGCTCAATTTTCCTGGATCTTTTTGTGGCAAGTTTAATGGAATATATTTATTTGATATCTCTGTGCACATTCCGTAAAGGTATCGTTGATCAGTGCTAAGATCCTCAAGGACAATATCTGGCAAAGTTACTTCTTTCTTTTCAAGGTTTGTTAAAGGCAATTTTTCACAAGATTCTAACATTTTTCCAATTTCTCTGCTATATCCTTTGGTCCAGTGGTTTTCCCGTCAAAATGTTGCAACAAATATAACGTAAAGGTAGTTCATTTGTATGTAATAAACAAATAAACCAATGCACAGAACCTCTTAGAAAGAGAACGATTTGTCGAATGACTCCATTTTTCAAACCTGTATTTACCCCACTATACCATCAGAACCAACCACTTAAATCTTAGAAAAATTGTTATTTTTCTCCAAAAAAGTTAAAATACTTGTTTTAATATTTTGAGAAGAGACAGTTGGGTAGGAGTGACATGTCATGTATTTTGATCCTGGTTCTAGTATTAGAACGATATGTTCTTCTGTTACGGTCTTTCTTGCACACACAATCCTTTCTCTTTCTTTAATCATTACTAAAGTTTAATCCTTTCGCCCATCCAAGTATATTCCATGTTCTGATAAAGAGGTTGTTTCCTCATTTTTCCTTATCAAGTAGCTGCAGGTCTTTGTCCTTTCTCTTCTAATTTTACTACGATCAACTATATTTTTTGAGAATCATCCCGAGAAATTTTTCCCATATCCTTCAAAGCAGAATTTATTAGAACTGCTGCTGATCTATCGAAAACACCAGTTCTGTCACAAGCCTGAACTACATTTGGAAGTTCAGTCCTCATTTGTGAAGTTGAAGGATAATTATTATTAATGACTGTGTTTATCGTGTCATTAGAATTCTTAAGCAAATTAGAACTCAAAGTAGCCCCCGTAATAAAGGCAGATAGTATTTTGAATTGTTTTCATTTACAATCTTTGAGCTGAACGTTTTGGCTTTCTGCTTCTCTTTCTTTGTGCTGCAATCTTTTTTCAAGCATTCTGCTGGTTTTAATGTCAACATTTCCAATGACCATTTTTCGAAATGTTCTTTGATCTTTAAAAAAAACTCTTTCAGCAATAAGTACTTTCATTTTGCAAGTACAACTGAGAAAGTCCTTACATTTATATACACTGAAGAGCCAAAACTTTATGACCACCTACTCACTAACGCGTTGCGCCTCCTTTGGCCTGCAAAACAGCTGCAACTTGCCTATGCATTTATTCCACAAGTTCTTGGCACATGACTGGAAACAGGTTGTACCAAATGTCTAAGCAGCGGTCGCGCAAAGTCGAGATATTTGGACGTGATGGTGTTTGAGCTCCGAGCTGCCGCTTCATGACACCCCAAATGTGCTCTATCAGATTAAGATCTCGCCGAGTTAGTTGGACAAGGACATTAAGTGGAATTCATTAGTATGCTCCTCGAACCACTCCAACACAATCTGAGCCTTTTGACATGGGACGCTGTCCTGCTGGAAGATTCCATTTCCAGTCAAGAAGACAGACGCCATGTAAGGGTGCAAGTGATCCTCAATGATGTTCAGATAGTTCGCAGCGTTCATGGTATGTTCCACCACAACTACGGGTCACAGAGTCGCCCATGAGAACGTCCCCCAAAGCATAATACCGCCACCACCAGCCAGTGTATGACCTACTGTACAAGAGGGGAGCAACTGTTCGCCTGGCAGACGGCGTACCCTGACACGACCAACGACGTGATGAATGAGAAATCGGGATTCATCTGACCAGTAATTTATCTACTCATGCATGGTCCAGTCTCGATGTTCCCGGGCCCACTGTAGGCGTAGTTAACGATGACGCTTGGTCAACAGAGGCACACGAGTGGGACGTCTGCTGCACAGTCCCATATCCAACAATGTCCGCTGAACTGTGTGTTCCGAAACACCTGCGCTTGGACCTGCATTGTATTGGGCTGTCAGCTGAGCCACTGTCTCGCGCCGATTTTGCTTTACCATTCGGAACAGTCTCCAACGTCCTTTTTCTTTGATGACGCGTGGACGACCAACAGCTTGGCGTATACTTCTGGTGTCAACGTCATTTATCCACTTTGCATGAATACTAACAACGCCAGATCGTGAACAACCTACCTGTCGTGCAGTTTCGGTGATACTCGTTCCGAGTTTTCAGGACATTACGATCTGCCCTCATCAGAAGGCTTTCCCATCACTCGCAAAAGTAAGTGCAGGAATGATTACTTACCATCTTCAGCAGCAATTAAATACCATTCTCACTTAATCACGTGCCCTCCACGTCATCCAGACGAGTTCATTGAAAAATTTGTGGGGATGGTCATAATGTTTTGGCTCGTCAGTATATATGCTAGTATCAAATATATTTTGTTCTGCTGATTCCCTGAAAGACACAACCTTTTCCAAAAATTTAGTTTGTCAGTATTTTTTTAATAGTTTCTTAATATTTCTATATCCATTATGGCATTTTTTCAGCATATATATTATTTGTTGGTTTGTTACAGTTGGAATCGAACTTTTTCCCCATAATCCTTTAAGCTCTTTAATTAAAATTGAACTTACATCAGCCATACTAGCATCTCTTTTATAATCTTTTTGCATGTAAAGATAATACTTCTTAACATTTGCATTTGTTGGAAGCATGTTCGACTTCATTATTTCAGCCATTATAAAAACGCGACATACATCTACATCTACTGATCTCGTGTCCGAAGCATATCGACTTATTCACAGAACCGTGTCTCCGTAACAAACAAAACTGAACTTAAAGATTAAAATTCTATACAAAAAAATATCTCAAATAAGTAAAAATAAACAGTAAAATACGCATCAACAAACGAAAGCGAATCAATTTGAACAAAGGACTTAGTTTTCCTCGATAGACTAGATCGATACGGTATTTGCAGGAGCATGCACCAACTAGATATTTACAGAAAAAGTGGGCGGGTATTTAAAGAAATCCAGACACCTCTACTCCATGTGTTGAAATACGATATGTTTACCCCCTATTAAACAAGCGAAGGAAAAGAAGCTCCCGTACACCCTAGTACCGAGGAACGCAATGATGTGTCTATAGAGAAGAGTGGAGACGCGCGGGATAGCGCTCTAAAAAAAGGGGAATTTTTTTAATTTCCGGGATAATGTTAGGTGTAAAATTTTTTTTATAAGTAGGAAAGTTCATTTCACCCACCTATGGCTGTAAATAAGATGTATTAAAATTTTTAATACATTTTATTATTTTTGTGAAAAAATTGGCAAAATTTCGAAATTTCAAAGTGATTTTGGCATTTGAAGATATTAATCGATTTAGCTCATATTTTGTTTTGTCAAAAAGCATGGTAGTCCCCAACTATTCCCATCATGGGCTCTTTCGATTTCCGAAATACGTGTTTTTCGCTCCACCCTAGTGCACACCGCTGTAATATACGGATACAATTATGTCTTTATAATTTCAAAGTAAAATAATTTCTTATTTAGTGGCGCCATCTATGAATTAACAGAAACACTTTTAACAACTGAAAAATGACATGTAGACACCTTAAATTAAATTTATCGGGAAACTCGTATTATTAACAAGCATGGTAATCCCCAACTTTTCCCATCATAAACTCTTTCAATTTTCTAAATTCTTGTTTTTCGCTCCACCCTAGTGCACACCCCTGTAATATACAGATACAATTATATGTCTTTATAATTTCAAAGTAAAATAATTTCTTATTTAGTGGCGCCATCTATCAATTAACAGAAACACTTTTACCAACTGAAAAATGACATATAGACACCTTAAATTAAATTTATCGGGAAACTCGTATCAAGTTAATTTGCCATCCTTTCCTTGATGAGGATGAAATTCAGGAATTTAAAGGATTTGAAGCTTTGTGACAGTTTAGGGCAGGAGAGTGAAATTACTTAATATTGAATCATGAACGGAATATCTGTTTCTCAAAAACTGTTTAACGTAGACAATAGTATTTGATATTTTTCTAATCTGTGATTTTTTTTACCAGTTTTATGAATAACAATTTTAAGCTTCATATTTAATTCTTTTAATTTCTTTAAAAATACAAAAGACAAATAATGATAGATAAAAGGGGTGGCCAGCTACATTACCTATGGAAGCCACATTTCAGGAAGGAATGTTTGATAGAGTCATTTATTTATGTTTAATAACAAAACAATCAATGAAAAACTGAAAATTTGTAACCACTCCCCTTTCAGCTGTTAGAACTACTAGAGCTTCAAGAAGATGAAGGATTAAAACAGGTTAAAAAAAATGGTTGTTCAACTAGTGAGTTTTGTGTGTGTGTAAACAGTCAAAAAAAACATCCTAAAACCATAGAGGGTGTGCTGAGGCTAATCTCAATTTTCGGTACTTTGTAACGTCGTGAGTCTTTGTATTCAATTCTTCAATTTATTAAAAATAAGCATCGGCCTGTTTTAACTGATCACTAGGGCAACTTTTTGCAACAAATGCAACTTTTTTTCACACGTTCTACGTTTTTTCACGCAACATAAATGCAATTTTTTCCATAAATGAAACTTTTTTGCATAAATGCAACCACCTGCAACTTTTTTTAAATTTAGCTAAAAATTAAATAATATACAATGTTATCAATCAGAGCTGCCAAAACGTTTGCTGAAAATCAAAAGCAGCTACAAATGTTTGATTCATTTTGTAGAAAAATTGGAATCGAAGGAGTACAACATTGAAACAGCGAACGAAGATATCAGATGGATGGATTTTAAAGAGGTTCATTGCAATCTCAAAAAACGTTTGGGAAAATTAACTACCTAACAGCTATTGCTACTTTCCCTAGACGATTTTCCGTGTGATTATTTGCAACAGTAACATTGTCAGGCAACATCAGTCTCTGTTGAGCGCAGTTTTTCAAAGTTAAAGACATTACTGGTCAAGGATTATCCATTCAACGACGTCAATATTCTACTGTATTTAATTATATATAATAATACTTTTGTATGTCACTAAAATTGTCAATAAATTATGATTTTTTTCCCCATTTTTTATGAATAATTTAGTTAGATTTTAGTGTATCAAAAATAAATGCAACTTTATTCCAAAAATGCAACTTCAGGGAATGATAAATGCAATTTTTCCCATTTTTACTGAAACAAAAAAGTTGACCTACTGATCACCATTTAACTGAGCTTGTTAACAAGTCATCAACCAAACTTTCGGCATCTAACTGCTAAGATGGACAGCATACTTAAACATCCACAAATATGATTTTTAAATATTTTCTTTTCTTAATTGTTTGACAGAACCAGAACAATATTTTTTAATAACTTTGTAACTTTATTTTTTGAATAATTTGTAACAAGAAGTGAAATAAAATAAAAACTTTGGATATAAAAGATCAACTCAGATGTTGGGAACATGCGAACAGTTCTAAAGTAATTTAAAACACAAAGCGCAGCATCATCTCAGGACTTAACCAGCCACCCATTAGAATCACGGTTATTCTTCGCTAACAGTCAGATAGCTGCTACTGTGGATTCACTCTTATTAGTATCAAGAAGTGATTAATTTTATCCTTCATTTTTCTAATCGCGGTTGGATATTTCAGGGGTTGTGATAGCCACAAATCAGTAGGGTAAGGCGGGGTAATTGTAAACAGAATATGCATCTTCACTTTCAATCCCTATTTTCAAACTCTTGATAAAGTAATTAAACATTGTTCACCCTACTAAACTAACTTGTCACTATTCTAATTTGATATTTAATTAGTACAAAGATTCCAGAAAAGAAATTTAATACCGTACTTGGCTGTTCGCAATTACCTCGCGTGTTTACAATTATCCCTGAAAGTAGGGGTAATTGAAAACAACGATTTTCCTCGTGATATTGAATATTGAACAAGTGACAGCATGAGTAGTAGTCATGGCAATAGAAGGAACTCCAATGGTATTTAAAAAACAAGCACACATTACATTTCTTACACATTAATAGTGCCCTCAAATTGAAAAAATTTCTATACGGTCTTCTTTGCTACAGGTTGGAGTAGGTAAAATTGCTTTGACATGATCTTTGGTAACACAGAATTAGTCTTTTTGAATCACAGCGAATTTAGTATATGCATCGTCGATGCATTTGAGTCCGGTGATCTCAAACTCCTCTTCTGAAACAACATCCATCTTTCATAGATACGAAAAATGGGTTTTCTTTCTCTTCCCCTTCCCCTCAACAAGTACAAACGTATTCGTTTCAATGTCTTCCATGAATGGCTCAAAAATATTTAACTTCCCCTACAAGCTAGTCTTCTATATTTTGCTTGAATGTGTGGATAACTTCAAACTCTTCACGGTCAATGTTAGCAAATTCTTTCAATAGTTCCTCATCCTTGCTGTCCTTGAGTACTGCTTTCCTTTCCATTTGCTTCTTTCTTGGTTTCTTGCTTAATACTGGCTCTTTCACTTTCTTCTCACTCGGCTTCCTTTTAATCTTTTACTCTTTTGCCTCCTTTAAGCGTGACAGTACTTGGTCAGTTGTATGAACTTCGCCATATGTGTGACGTTTTAGTAAATCAGTCTTCCTGCTCAGCAAGAACACAAAAAATGCTATAAAACGCGATTCAAACGTACTAAATACGATTAAATAGAAAATTACACGAAAAAACACATTGTTTTTCTATCCAAATTGAACGGAACTACTGGCAAAGTTATGTTTACGATCACCCCGTTTTTTGAAAAATATGGGGTAATAGTAAACATTCAACTGTAGGTGCATTAAAATTCCTAGAAGAAAAAGTTGATTTGTTGTTGTTTTTAATCCTCTCTAGACACCCCGATGGCAGTTCAAGAGATGAGAGGGGCAGGCCTGCGCAGAGTTGTATTTAGGGCAGATAGAGAAGGTCTTGTGACCCTGCACGAATCTAAGACACCTAGTATGTCCATGTCCACTGATGAGTCTAGAAATAGTGGTTTGCCGAGCTCTATCACTCTGGAAGTAAGACGCGCCACCAGGTTTTTCCTATTATACCAGTCACATGTGAGGAAGAAGTTCTCCAAATCTGAAAATTCTGGATATTTTTGTCTTGAGTAGACTTCCAGAAAGGTCAAAGCAGAAGAGTTAGTGGGTATGAGAATGTCAGAACCCTCCTTTGCCAGTCTGTCAGCAGTCGCATTTCCCATGACTCCCACGTGAGAGGGGATCCATTGCAGGAAGATCTCATCTTGTTTGGAAAGCCGTCTGAGGTTGTCCAGGATCGAAATCGTGAATTTATCTCCAACACTAGGCCAGTTGTTCAGATGTTGAATGGCACTGCGACTGTCAGTCAGAATCCAAATGTCGTTGAGTGCAATCTCTCTCAACCCGCAATCAATCGCTATCAGCTCTAACCTGAAGACAAAGCAAAACTCTGGGTTTTTTATCTTCAATTCGATAGGAGATGGGTAGGTATTGATATAGACCCCACTTCCGCAGTTTTTAAACTTGTTTTTATTTCTGTCGGTGTATATGAGCAGGGCTCCTGGGGGAATATTATGGTCCCAAGAGCAACCTGCCGTATTACCAGGAACCTCCCGCTTTAGAGGCAAACACCTTAACCACCAGACCGGTTGGTCGGTGTCAGTATACGATCGGCAGGGTCTGCATCAACCTCGGTGGCCACATCCTTGAGGATGGCACGGAAATTGGCCATGGCATGCCGGCTGATCTTGGTCCGGCACGATCCGGAAGTGGCATCTGGTATTCAGTGGCCTAAAAAAGAAAGGGAAAGGATTATGCATATTTGTACCGAAGGTGCCCCTATACCAGGCCTCGAAATAGAATTTTTAATACAGGTGCACCTTGTGCACCTAAGTTTTTAAATTAGGTGCACAGGTTATATTTTAGGAGCACATTAAAAAAAACGTAATATAAGAGCATTAATGCAACGTAAACTACTTTATTAGTTGGCTATTTTAAAATAGGTTAGTAGTAGAAAGTAAATAAAAATATTTAAACATCTAAATTCTTCCTTCTCCGGCGAACGACTGTCGCGACAGTCGCTTCAACAGAGCCATCTGGAAAATGTTTCGATCATCGGAAAGTTCTGGTGGCAGTGGTACAAGTAAACCTTCCTCCTGTATAAACCCGTTACGGCCCAGTGATTTTGTTTTCGCATAGTGTGTATTTAGGAATTTTAATTATGTTCCTTTAGAGAGACAGAGGTCGATACTAATATTTTGTTCAAACATCAAAATAACATAAAACACGTCCCTCCTCTTTTTTTAACGTTAGGTGAACAGCGTGCACCTAGCAGGAAAAAACTAGGTGCACAATTGTATTTTTATGTGCACAGTGCACCTGTGCACCCGGGTATTTCGAGCCCTGCCCTATACCCATTAATAGAATATGCTAATCCATTAAAAGCGACAAATTTGCTTCATCGGGCGTGGGAGGGGGCACAAGACCTTCCCTCTTTCCTGCGGATGCACCTATTGTTACAGCGCAGCAATGTTAAAAAAAAAAAACAATTGGGGGGGGGGGGGTCGTAGTGTTCCTAAATACCCTCACGTTGGCTTGGTGGGGAAGGTTGGAAAGTGGTGGCCAGCTCAAGTGCTGTCTCGTAACCTGATATTTGTTCAAAATTGCGTGGTGTTTTATTCGGATCTTTCCTTTGGAGATTGATCACAGACCGTCGTCAATAGCCCGTTGGGTTACTCCAGTACGACGTCAATTAAAATACTTACCTTTCAAATGCATTTTGCACAATTTTTTTAGATTTTGTTACTGCTACAAGTAGCACCAGGCCAGAGGTCGTGTTGGAAGGATCTACTAATTCATTCGGCAATTTAATTTTAATCAGCGTCGTACTAGAGCAACACAGCCAGACAATTGACGACAGTCCGGTATCAATCCCCTAAGTGAAAGATCCGAGGGCAACACCATAATAATTTTGAAACACGGTCAGATGACGAGGCAACACTCATAATTGTGAAACACGGTCAGATGTAGAGGAACACCTGAATTGGCACCACAATCTCCAAACTTCCAAACAAACACAACGTGAGGACTTTTGGCCACGACAGATTTAAGGTGCACCAGCGTTCTCTACACTATACGCTTACAAACATCCATGCATCGACCCGGATTCGAACCAGGAACCTCCGGTTCTTGAAGGTAACACCTTAACCACCAGACCGGTTGTTCGGCTATAAGAGAAATGAGAGTTTAGTTTAGTGTGCGCAAGAAGATAAAATAAAGTACATGAACACTTAACAGAAACTTGCAACGCTCTGAACATATTATAGCACATTTATACAAAATACTTTACTTTTAACCCCCTGGTGGTTGTCTCGACGAGGTAGCTCTTCACTAGGGAAACTCAACCAGACCTTGATGGACGAGATATCTCGTCATTGGAAGAGAGAGAAATCTCTCTCTATCTCTATGTGGGACAAGATCTTGATCTCGTCAACAAATCTCTTTATTTGCCTTATTTTTTTCAAAAGATTGCTGCGAATGCCGTTAGACAAGTCGCTAGATGTCTAATCTGAACACAAATTTTTAAAAAATTAGAAATGAAGAAATGAACTTCAGTAAGGCTAGGCCTCCACTTGCTATTTCTTGTCGCGCCGATTAAAAAATCGCTGTCGCAAAAAAACCTAAGAGGTGCACACACTGTGATAGATAAAAAGCTGAATTAGAATAAGGCCCTGCTCACATGAGTCGTTTTCTAACGCTCGTTTAACAAGGTCAGCTTTTCTACGACATTAAATTTGTTTTTTATTCCCCTAATTCAACTTTCCATCGTTGCGATCGTTGAAGATAGAGTGAAAATTTCAACGGATTTGTAATCTGCTGAAAATTTTACAACAGATCGATAGATTAAATGTCATTTTCTTTTTATAAATAACTATCCACTGTGTGGTTAGCCCGGAGTTGCCCATGACCGCGGTGTAAGGTATTAATCTGGTGTAAAACTTTCCGCAGATTTCAAATCTGTTGAAATTTTTAATCTATCTTTAACATGGAGACTAAGGTAATGGTAATTTTAGTTAACGTTGTACTAGAGCAACACAACGGGCTATTGACGACGGTACGGGATCAGTCCCTTAAGGGAAAGATCCGAGGACAACACCTCGTAATTTTGAACCACGGTCAGATGACGAGGCAACACCTGAGCTGGCACCCCACTCTCCAAACTTCCACGCCAACCCAACGTGAGGACTTTCGACCACGACAGATTTAAGGTGCACCAGCCGCCTCTACACCATATGCTTACAAACATCCATGCCCGGACCCGGATTCGAACCAGGAACCTTCCGATCTAGAGGCTGACACCTTAACCACTGTACCGTTTGGTCGGCCTGGAGACTAAGGAAACGCTGCATCCACGAAAAGCGATTTTGTTTCCTTTTTATTGTTGTCATTATTTCAGTGAGAAAAGGGTTACTGTTACAGAGAGAATCAAAAATTGTACAGGCTGTTTCTTGGCGCTTTCCGCCCTGTACATCCGGAAAATAAGTGGTTCTGGACCTCAAAAATAGTGTTCTGGCAAGTAGGTAGTTTAATTAACGTCGCAAGAAATTGGCGACGGTCTGCGTTCAACCCCGAATTGAAAAAATCTAGAACACGTACTTGTCATTTTGAAACACGGTCAGATGACGAGGTCACGCCTGATATTGCACCCCACTCTCCAAATTTCCACACATGCCAATGTGAGGACGTTGGAGGCCACGATAGATTTAACGCGTAACCAGCTACCGTGTATACAACGGTCTTTGGTTTAATTCAAACTCGGAACCCTTTGTTTGCTAGACCGTTACTCTACCGCCAATACGGTCCTGCTTGCTGCTTCCGTTTACAGTACGCAAAATACCGATATATCTATATAAATGAGAATGGAGTGTTTGTTTGTACATTGAATACTTTTCGACCCATTTCAGGTTTTCTATCCGTTTTGGACGCTTCTGATGCCAAATCCGCCATTTTCGCGTTTGGTGTCTGTCTGTCCGTCTGTCTGTCTGTCTGTCTGTATGTTGTGCCCTATACACGTCCACACGGTTTTATATATTTTCATGGAAATTTGTATACAGTGAGTACTTATCTTCATTTAGTGAGTGGAATTGGTTGCGAAAGTCTGTCTGTTCGTCTTTCTGTTCTATGTTCGATTTTGTGTTTGTGTGTTTGTGCAGGCATCACATGAATTTTGTTTCAGATATTTGATTGCAGTGTATTTAATTTAATACATTATGTATTAGTTTAGGGAACGCAATATTAAACATTTCTTTATTGTTGTATTTAGATGAGTTTCATGCTAAAACACCTGAGTAAGTATACTTAAATCAACCATAATTTGATAGTTTCGGAAAAATTGGAATGTCTATTGAATATTACGATTACTTCGATTGCTTTACCAGTACTGTTAAAAAAGTAATTATTCTTCAAAAAAAAAAATTATGGAATTTCAGCTCTGATACTTTATTTATTTCGAGTCTTATTTTTGTTCTTTGTGCAATGAAAATGATTTCCGAACATTTGGGACAGGCGATATTTTTCAACGAAACGAGAATGAACAAGATCGCGCGAGCAGTGATATTTTTTCTGGTTCTTTCGCTCTGAATTAATTTCACATTTTTAAATTTTGTGCACTTTTAGTTGTAAGCTGTGGCAACTGTGCGAGATCAAGAGATAAAATTGAATCACAAATTAATATCTTTAGAACAATTTTTTCCAACATCTTTTATTTTGTTTTATTCCGCTGTTTTCTGTTTTAAATATTTATTATTTTAATAAATGTGTTTTCCTTCTCCTCACACGCAACAGCACCACAAAGTATTCGACTTAAAAATGGCAGGTAAGTCAGAATACATTTTCAGTAAATTTTAAGTGTAGTTATGCCATTATTGAAAGAATAATGGCGTCATTTAAAGAATAATGCCGTTATTTAAAGAATAATGCCGTTATTGAAAGAATAATGCCGTTATTGAAAGAATAACAATGTTTAAAAATCCGAACTAGAACTTTTTCCAACATTAAAAAATTCGTTGTAGTAATGACAGGAGAAGATTGCAAAATTTCACAATGTCGCATACCGGAGGCAAGAGTGCCACAGGTAAAAAAATATTGTTTTCTTGACTATGAGTGCGAGAGCACTCGCCGTAAATCGTAATTTTAATTAATTGAGTTGAACATGAAAAGAACTTAAGAAAGGGAATTCCAAATCTCCCTCAAAATCGTCTTTTATAGTAGTAACCTTAGTATCACCTTTCGTCATTTTGTAGCTTTGTCATACAGCAATTGTGCGATGTATGTGAAATGTATTACATGGATGGATATGCATATCTAGGATTTGTGTCCAAAGTAAGTTGTAGAAAATATAAAGATGGCCGAAAGGTTTTAAAATAAATTTTTATTCTACAAAAAACGCAAGTCATTATATATTTTGATTATCTCTTCAATCTAGAGTAAACCAATTCAAACCGAGTAAGGTCGGGTATTTTGCTAGTATATCTATATAAATAAGAATGGAGTGTTTGTTTGTACATTCAATATTTTCGACGCATTTCAAGTTTTCTATCCGTTTTGGACCCTTCTGATGCCGAATCCGCCTTTTTCTCGTTTGGTGTCTGTCTGTCTGTCTGTCTGTCTGTCTGTCTGTCTGTCTGTCTGTCTGTCTGTCTGTCTGTCTGTCTGTCTGTCTGTCTGTCTGTCTGTTTGTTGTGCCCTATACACGTCCACGCAGTTTAAGATATTTTCATGGAAATTTGCATACAGAGAGTACTTATCTTGATTTAGTGAGTGGAATTGGTTGCGAAAGTCTGTCTGTCCGTCTTTCTGTTCTATGCTCGATTTTGTGTTTGTGTAGGCATCACATGAATTGTATTCCAGATATTTGATTGTATTGTATTTTATTTTATACATTATCTATTAATTTAGTGAATGCAATATTAAACATTTCTTTATTGTTATATTTAGACGAGTTTCATGCTAAAACACCTGAGTAAGTATACTTAAATCAACCATAATTTGGTAGTTTTGGAAAAATTGGAATGTCTATTGAATATTACGATTAATTCGATTGCTTTACCAGTACTGCTAAAAAAGTAATTATTCTTCAAAAAAAAAAATTATGGAATTTCATTTCTGATACGTCATTTATTTCGAGTCTTATTTTTATTCTTTGCGCAATGAAAACGATTTCCGAAAATTTGGGACAGACGATATTTTTCAACGAAACGAGAATGAACACGATCGCGAGAGCAGTGATATTTTTTCTGGTTCTTTCGCTCTGAATTAATTTCACATTTCTAAATTGTGTACACTTTTAGTTGTAAGTTGTGGCAACTGTGCGAGATCAAGAGATAAAATTGAATCACAAATTAATATCTTTGGAACAATTTTTTACGACATCTTTTATTTTGTTTTACTTCGCTGTTTCCTGTTTTAAATATTTATTATTTTAATAAATGTGTTTTCCTTCTCATCTCACCCAACAGCACCACAAAGTATTAGACTTGAAAATGTTAGGTAAGTCAGTATAAATTTTCAGTAAATTTTAAGTGTAGTTATGCCGTTATTTAAAGAATAATGCCGTTATTTAAAGAATAATGCCGTTATTTAAAGAATAATGTCGTTATTGAAATAATAATGTTTAAAAATCCAAACTAGAACTTTTTCGAACATTAAAAAATTCGTTGTAGTAATGACAGGAGAAGATTGCAAAATTTCACAATGTCGCATACCGGAGGCAAGAGTGCCACAGGTAAAAAAATATTGTTTTGTTGAATATGAGTGCGAGAGCACTCGCCGTAAATCGTAATTTTAATTAATTGAGTTGCACATGAAAACAACTTAAGAAAGGGAATTCCAAATCTTCCTATAAATCGTCTTTAATAGTAGTAACCTTAGTATCACCTTTCGTCTTTTTGAGCTTTGTCATACAGCAATTGTGCGATGTATGTGAAATGTATTACATGAATGGATATGCATGTGTAGGATTTGTGTCCAAAGTATGTTGTAGAAAATATAAAGATGGCGAAAGGTGGTAAAATAAATTTTTACTCTACAAAAAACGTAAGTCATTATATATTTTGATTATCTCTTCAATCTAGAGTAAACGAATTCAAACCGAGTAAGGTCGGGTATTTTGCTAGTGTATATATATATATATATATATATATATATATATATATATATATATATACAGTCCAGTCACATCAATGTGACCACCATCTACTTTCGACGTCAACGTGAAGTAACCAATCACAAAAGGCAGGTGGCAGCACATTGAAGTGGAGTGTTTATAAAGGATGCCCTAGGGCATCGGAAAGCATTTCAATCGTTGGCGTAATGCAGAAACGTAGCGATTTATCCGACGTCCAAAAAGGCATGATTATTGGCTTTCGGGCCAAGGGTGGAAGCATTTCGGAAACGGCTAATTTTGTGAACTGTTCGCGTGTTCCTTTGTGTTATGATGTGATGTCTCATTCTAGACAAATTCATAAAATTATAGTTCACAATTTCTGAGAAATCCTATGCATGTAAAGATAATTTTGGACACCAGTGTATATCAATACATTAATGGATTTTCGATAACTATCAATTATCAAGTACCATTCATAATTTTAATGAAACAATTGTTTGTTATCTAAATTGTGTTGATAATTACCAACAATTCAGAATGATTTGTGTTTAATTTTTGGGTTTCCTTGCTTGGCAATGACCTTGTTATAAGGGTATCCTTTGGTTTTTTAAAATCGTTTCAACGTGAAGTGCCTTAACTCTAAAATTCTCTAGAAAACTCTCCAGATCGGAGGAGCCCAACAGGTGTGTGTCAACAGGTGATAAGAGGTATATCTTATCCTCCACGGACCTTGATTTTCCAGCCGTTGCGTTCCCACTTCTATAAAACGTGAAGGTGGTGTCTGCTCACCAAGCATCACGCCTGATTCTGCAAAATGAAGACCTTCATCCTCCTCGCTTTCGCTGCCTGCGCTCTACTCGCCGTAAGTGTGACTTTTACCTCTCAACAACGCTCAATTACCGACGGAAATTCGGAGGCCCCCAGTTGGAAGAGCGACGAATTAGCAATCCCAGTGTTGCGAATTTGGAGCTCGGACCAACCAAAGACCGTCGTGTACACGGGGGCTGGTGCACGTTAAATCTATTGTGGCTCCAAATGTCCTCAAGTTGGTATGATATGGAGGTTTCAATAATGGGATGCCAGCTCAGGTGTTGTTCTCAACAAAGGACCGTGGATAAAAATCAATAGGCGCTGTCCTTGGTATGGTATTTTAATTAACGTCGCACTAGTAGGTATTTAAATTAACGTCGTACTGGATCAACACAGCGGGCTATTGACGACGGTCCGGGATGCGATATTCCACATTGACTAACTCCCGGGCACTCGCGTCGCTAAGGATTTCGCAACTACGCCAATCACTGATGCCAACCTCGCGCTTTCTCGCGTTTCATGAGATTATTCGTGAACCGCAGTGATCGCGCGCTGTTTGTTTACGGTGAATTTAATGTTTTGCTATAACTTTTTGTTTGCACCCGTTTTTCTGCGACACCACTTCGCGAAATCAATTTCAAAATAAAATTCACCTGTTCAAATTCTTGCGACGAAGGCACTCTATCCAACACGTGTTGGTTAGTGAGCTGAAGCTTTCCAAAATACTACTTCCTCCTCAGTTTGGATTGCACATCAAAAACGATTTTTTTCGTAAGTGCAAGAAAGAATTCCATCTTCAACTCGCCTAAATATTTGTCTTTAAACGTGTCTATCTTCCATGATAATTGATAATCAAGCCTCTGGATAATACACAAACAAACAATAGTTCGCGGTACGAGACGGGCGCGTTAACATGAGGACGTGGGTTGCCAATTTGTGGGGGAGGGATTACCGCGGAACGACAGACAGCTTAAAAATTCGACTGGTTTGGCAAGCTTGGCGACGCGAGTGCCCGGGAGTTAGTCAATGTGGAATATCGCGTCCGGGATCAATCTCCAAGGGAAAGGCCGGCCAACCGGTCTGGTGGTTATGGTTAGTTATTGCCATTGTCTGTGTGTTACCGTGCCAACGATAGCTTAGAGTGTCTGTAGTTTAAAGGAAGTGGTCTTTAAAGTAGTGAAGTCGTGTTAACATTCCTTTGTTTGCCCTCCTGGTGGTTGCCTCTACGAGGTATCTCGTGTTTAACAAAACAGATCAGATCTTGATGGACGAGACATCTCGTAATAAGAACCGAATGGCTTAGGCTGGGACGGTGGTAACTAGTTGAATCACGTAATCAAAAAGCCGACCAACCGGTATAGTGCTTAAGGTGTTACCCTCTACATCGGAAGATTCATGGTTGGAATCCGGGTCAGTGCAAGAATATTTGTAAGCGTATGGTGTAGAGGCTGCTGATGCAAATTAAATCTCTCGTGACCGAAAGTCCTCACGTTGGGTTGGCGTGGAAGTTTGGAGAGTGGGGTGCCAGCTCAGTGGGCTACCACGACCCCAAGACTGGATAATAATAACATACGGGTATAATTTTTATCTTAAATTTTAGTGAAGTGCTATCTCAGGTGTTGCCTGTTCTGACCCACGGATCTTTCCGTTCTGGGCTTGATTCCGGACCGTCGTTAATAGCCCGTTTTGTTGCTCTAGTATGACGTTAATCAAAATTATCTTACCTTACCTTACCCCAAGGGGAAAATTTGACAACACCACGTCATTTTGGACCATGGTTAGATGACAACATCGCACTGGAGATACACAACATGCTATTGGAGACGTTTCGGGATATAAACCCAATGAGAAAAATCCGAAGACAACGCTACTTAATTTTGAACAGCGGTCAGGTGAAGGAGTTACATCTGAGCTGGCACCGTACTCCCCAAACTTCCTCACCACGCCAACATGACGACATTTGAGAACACGGCAGATTTAACGGGCACCATTCCCTTTCTACTCGACCGTCTTCGGTGGGATTCCAACTCGCAACCCTCCATATGCTCTAATCCGTTGCTTTTCCAACCGACTACCGCGGCCCGCGTTGTCCTTGGATCTTTCTCTTCGGGATTGATTCCGGACAGTCGCCAATAGCCCATTGTGGTGCTCCAGAAAGATGTTAATCAAATACCTACCAACATACTACTATGATCAAAAATTATACATAATGCTTCCATTAGAATATATATATAGTAGATATCGTCTACAAACTTTTATCAAATATTTTTGCGACCTATATAAACATGTGGCAACAATCATGGATTTATTTAATTTCATCGCCTGAAAATAAATTTGTTTTTAATAAGAGAAAAATTATCACTTCGTCGATTTTCCAAAATGTCGAATGTAATTGAGAAAGAGCATGCATTTAATTTTGCTTCCGCAATGGAATTTCTGCTGTAAACACATTTGAAGTGCTGCATAAAGCTTTTACAGACCGTTTATGATAAATTTTTACAAAATTTTATCATAAACAACAGTATTTGATTGGTATAAAATGATTAAGGGGACCCGGCACTTTAAAAATTATTTTTTTACTGACAACAGTTTTCGACAAACTTTCTGCAGTTTCTTATGCCATTTAATTGAGCTCAAAAATTTTTTAATTTAAAAAAGTTGAAAAATTCAAGAATTTTTAAAGTGTATCTTCTTTTTTAATTATTATGATATAAGCTTAATTTTTTTTTATAATATTCCTTTAACTATAATCTAAATTTATAGGAATGGAATTGAAGAGACATTGAATAGAGCTTGAAATAAAAAATAAAACCTGAAATGTAATGTAAAATATCATAGTAAAAAGCCACTTTACTGCACATTTATATTTTTAAAAAAAATTCTACTTGTAGTAACTAAAAATACATACCTGTATTTTGTAATAAAATTCTATAGATAATGTTACAAATTTGAAGTCAATTGATTGAAAATTAAAAAAGCCTTTACATTTTGAATTATAAGATATGTACAATAATTGAAGTAGCAGAAAAAGCAGTTTATAGTTTTAAAATTAAAATTATACTAAAAAATCATAAATAAAAATTATTTAAATTTTTACTATAGCTACTTTCTACATATAATTCTACATTCATTTCTACATATAATGAAGTTTAAAACTTCCCTTAACCATAAGTGATCCCTTCTTTTTTTAAGAGTCAATTCCTTTGTTCTGATTGCTGTTTTCAATAATTTTCGAACGTGTTAAAATTTGGAACTTAAAAGGTTCTTTCTCCGAGAGTTCTTTCGAGCATCAATTATCTGTCCACGTTTTTATCAGATCAAAACGTAATCACAACAGCTTTCTGAATCTGTTGAACAGTTGAAAGTACCACTATATTATACTTGCAAACTGCTTCTGATGTGGCCATTTCGACACGTTTTTTGGAAGCGAAATTCTCATTTGGACACTTGGATCAAATCATGCTGTATAGACTTCCATTTGTCGTGGACCTTGGAACATCCATCTAAAATTTCATCTGAAGCAAGACACTGGTATATTTAATAATTATTATTAAATGTTTTGGCATCCCATCCGAAAGTTAAGCTGTACATCGGAAACCAAACAACATATACGTATATACCTTCCTACTTTATATACCTTCACAGCTCTGTCGTTTACGTTTAGGTATAATTTATAATAACGTAATAACAGAGGAAAGAACACAGAATAACAAATATCGAACAGAAAACCAAAACTAAAGCCTTCTTTTTTCTCAAATTATCGCTCTAATTTACTCGTACAGCGCTAATACTGGTGTAAATAAAAAAAAAACATGATATCAGTAACAGTTGCAAAGAAACATTTAATCTTCTAAGCTATTTCATTTATTTAATCGAAAATGAATCTTTGCAGACGCACAAATGGGGTTAATTTTGGTTTCAAAACACTGTGATCGCACAGGTATACTCACAAAAATCCTTATAACTTTTTAAAAAACACAAGATTCAGTCTCATTTTGTAGGACATCATTTTAAACAGCTTAAGACAACTTTTTAAGCAAAAAAAATTTTTGGGCATTTTTGTCATTTTTAAGGTGCTAGGTCCCCTTAAAGAAGGTAAAGAATCCATCGTAGATTAATCAATATAATGTTAACTGTTTTCTTTGACTGCCGTGGTGTCGCGCATTATGATTTTCTACCAACTCTGGCCAGGCGGTCAATGAAAATTATTATTCGAGTGTTTTGCGCCGTTTTCTTGAAGCGATTTGTCGAAAACGACCTGAATTGTGGCGAAATAATTCATGGGTTTTGCATCACAATAATGCGCCTTCTCACAGTGCCATAATCTATATATATAATTCTCTTACGTGGCTCACGAAAAAGACGTTATTTGTAATCGCGTTTTGGCAACACTGTACGATTCTTTGTTTATCGCGAAGTCTCGCGCATCGATTGAATTTATAGCGTTATCGGATGAAATTTTATTGAAAAAAAAAGGAAATTTTAATGAGCTGTTGCAGTTAGTTTTTATAATAGAAATCAAAGAAAGCGGAGGATCTTTTCAGGGCCATTTAAAAAACAGTCCTTTTCAGGGCCAACAATTATAGTTCAACAAGACGCTTGCACTACAACTTTCGGCAACAAACTCAATGAAAAAGTGTGAGTCGTTTGAGTGCTGGGAAAATGTACACACAAACAACATGCTGGGTATTCAATTTCCAAAGCAACGCTCACATTTCGAGTCAAAATTAGCACAAAGTTTTCATTTGAATTCTGATTTTAGAGATACTGTATATATTTTTTCTGTAATACAGCAAATTTATATTTGAAAAACATTTTTTTGGTAACATATTTTGTAAACAATCCCTTCTGCTAGAACACATGTCTTCATTGAGGCGAGTGAAGCGAGCATAGGTTCGCGCAGCGAACCAATGAGGATTGCGAAGCAATCCTCCGGGGGTTGGCGAGCGTTAGCGAGCAGGGGGCAGGCCCCCTAGTTATTCGTAATTTCTTAAGAAAGTTCGAGCAAGTGAGGCAAAGCATTCAACAAATACGACTCCACAAGCTCCGTATTCACCTGATATGGCTCCGCGTGACTTTATCTTATTTCCACGGGTGAAATTCCCTCTTCGTGATCACCGTTTTGAGTCCATTGATGCAATATTAGAAAATTCGATACGAACTCTCAAGTGGTTCCACAGAAACGACTTAAGGCGTGTTTTGAGGATTGGAAAAAACGTTGGCAGAGGTGCATTGAAGTCGGTGTAGATTTATTCAAAGGAGATAAAATGAATTGTGAGCAATAAATTGATATCGTTTGTTTCATGATAGCATTCCAGTACTTTTTTATAATTTTTACTTTTACTACTTTACATAATTTTAAATTATGTGATTGGGAATTTCGCGATTGAATCTGCTTATTTAACCTCAATGAATGTATTTCCCAAGAGACTATAGGAGAGACATTTTTTTTCTTCCAGCTGTGCGAGGCGAAACGCTGTGACTCCAACGACGACTGCAGCAGCGAAGAGTGCTGTGTACAGGTAGTCAGGTTCCTGGGGGCCAAGTGCATGAAGCTCAAGCAGAAAGGTAATGGACATAACTCTCTCTCTCTCTCTCTCTCTCTCTCTCTCTTAGTCTCAATCGTTCTCTTAATATAGTACAAAGGGCATTCCATAAAAACTGAGAGTGAATTTTTTACGGAGTGGCAACACCGCGAAACTAAAAAATAAAAGTGCAGGCGATTTTTTTCAAACTGTTAACTGTACAATTATAAATATTCTAAATGAATCAGACGATTTTATTTTCTTAGTTTCGTGCTTGTTTAAAGAACTGTTTTTATTTGCCCTACAGAAATGGAGGTGAGTGATTCAAAGTTAAAAAACGAAATGCGTTCGGCCATAAAATTTTGCTATCGTTTGGGCAAAACAGTTCCAGAAACAGTTAAGTTAATGAAAGAAGTTTACAAAGACAAATGTTTTGGTGAGTCTATGATTTTGAGATGGCATGGTGATTTCGAAAAAGGACGTTGGTCTGTAAAACTGGCTCCTAAGCCTGGCGGACCAGAAAGTGTTGTGATTGATCGAAATGCTAACACCGTGAGGGCAATCATGCAATGAAATCGGCGAATGACACGTGAGGAGATATGGTATCAACTAACATTTCAAAAACGTCGATATTTCGGATTCTACGAAACAATTTACAGCTTCGCCATGCTTGTTCCAGATGGGTCCCTCATCACCTTACTAAAGAACAAATGCAAACAAGAATTCACCAATGTTGTGAGTAGAAACAGATGCTTCAAATTATTTTTTTTTTCAAATTTCCTAAAGACTGTATTAACAGGTGATGAAACTTGGGTGCGTCATTTTGATCCCCTTACCAAGTCAGCAACAAGTGTATGGAACACACTAATTCTCCGCCTCCAAAAAAAATCGCACAAACCAAATCTGCTGGAAAGGTTATGATGATTATTTTCTTTGATCATAAAGGTGTAATCAATCAGCATGCTGTGCCTCCAAAAACTACTGTGAATGGTGAATATTATATTTGTTTTAAAAATTTTGCGACAACACATATCAAGAAAGCGACATGAAATGGTAGGGAATTGGACACTACATCAAGATAATGCTGGTCAGCATGTCGCTACTTCTGCTCAGCAATATGTTAGTAAATGCAATATTAAAATCATGCCACATCCCCCTTACAGTCCAGATCTCGCACCATGCGATTTCTGGCTGTTTCCGACGTTGAAGGAGAAGCTCCTTGGTAGAAAATTTAATGCAGATTCTGAAGTTATATCGGCAGTTTAGGATTCTTTGAAGCAACTTCCAGAAAACTTGTTGTTCTCTACTTGTTTTGAAAAGTGCGTTGAACGATGGGACCGTTGCATATCATCTGAGGGAAGGTATTTTGAAAAAGAATGATGTATTTTTTTCTGTAAAGATATTTCTTGATTTTTTATGATTTTACTCTCCGTTTTTATGGAACGCCCTTTGTATCTGTCTTAATTATTACACTCTCACATATATAATTATATAAATTTTCACATATATAATTTAATATCTCACATATATTATTTTTATCTCACATATATAATTTAATAATTATTACTCTCTCACATATATTCTCTTAATCTCCTTACTTTATATTATCCCTACTATTCATTTATTTCTCACAAGTGTAGTCTCTTTATTTCTCTCTCACACAATATCTCTAACATACTTTCTCCCTCGGGAGCAGAAGGTGCTTAAAGCTGTAACGTACGTCGCAGAACAAATAAGTCTTGCCACATTTGTTTTTTATTTTGTAGCTACGGAACAGCCACCCTATATCGCCCAAATTAACAGAAACCCTTTTTAAATAACACATTCTATGTCAATGACGAAATATTTAACTCCAAAAGTAATCGACAGAATTGCAAATTCTGAAAGTATGCCTTGGTTTTAAATAAAGAAAGTTAATTCATTGTGATGTGTTTTATCTATACACTACCCTACAATAATGGACCCAACAGCAAGATGTGATGGTATAAGGAAAATAATACATACTTTAATAGGGGGATGGTCCCTCACGTGCTGCAATTACACTAGCAACCCTTCTGGGCATACTTTCAACGAGTTTTGTTACACTGCTATGGGTATTGGTGTCCATTCCTGCTGCCAGAATGTTGCCAGCTCAGATGTAGATTTCGGACGTGGTTCCCTGGTCCGTAAGCGTCGCTTTAATTCGTCCCACAAATGTTCTATGGGGTTTAGGTCGGGACTCTGAGCCGGTCAGGGAAGACGTTTTAAATCCGTATCTTGACAGAGGCTGCAACATGACATGGAGTGTTGTCCTGAAATTAACATTCGTCCGTTCCATAAAATTGCCAGAGCCTAGGAAGAACCCGATTGTCCAAAATGTACATGTAGACGTCGGCGTTCAATTGACCAGGAACAACATGAGGAGGTCCCAGGCTATACCACGAAAAACATCTCCAAACAAGTAGTAGGATTTAATACAAATCCTTTGGCGTCCGGTCCATTATTATTGGGTAGTCTCTAATATTATAAAAGAAAGTGTTTGTCTGCAAAATCCTGACGATTCTATGGCACTTACAGCAATAAGATTTGGCACACAGGTAGTCCCAATTTTTTGCAATTTTTGGGTCGCGGCGAAATTTTAAAATTCAATCTAGAAGATTTTTAAATGAATTTAATAGTTTTATTCTCTACCTGGTTCTTTGTCCGGACGAAAGTAGAATAGCCCCAATCTTGACTTTTCTACCCACGTGACCTTGGAACCATGCCAAAGTTTTTCCTTTGCTTCGGAGAACGCTCAGAAAATTATCTTTTACGTTTCCGCTTTATTTTGCACGCAGAGAAAATTTCCGCGTTTTCGTTTCCGCTTTGATTTTGCGCGAAGAAATGTTTATCCAGCCAGCCGATAAATCTTTTAACTATAGTCGCACTTCTTTTTTTCTATCTCCTAAACCGTTAAATATGGAGTGAAAATTTCAACGGATTTGAAATCTGCGGAAGATTTCAGTTTAGATTGTTACCTAAAAATATGATTTTCTTTAAATAAATAATTTTTTAATTGAATATATCTTCAACGGATTTGAAATTTGCGGAAAATTTTACACCAGATTAATAATATCTTACATCACGGAGGTGCCCGTGGTGGTTTACGCCTCCTTTTTATTTGACTGCAGTTTTCAACATTCGGACAAAATGCCTGCAGAACACTTGCATTTTTTTGGAATTGTGTTGCAGAACACTGAATATAGTTCTACACCTCTCTCTCTCTCTCTCTCTCTCTCTCTCTCTCTCTCTCTTATTCTCTCTCACCTAATATCACTTAATCTCTCTCACATACTCCTTACATCAATTCGGATTCCGTTTGCACACAGGGAATGAGCTTGAATCAGAAGAACAGTTCGGATTCATATTGAAAGATAATAGTTAGTACTGATATTATAACGACAAATGAACAAACATCAAATGGTTTGATATTCAGATTTTCGAGAAATCTTTAGAACACAAATTAAATTTTGAGAATGGGAAAATAGCACATGCGGCATATTTGGTTTCTCTCAGAGCTGTTTAATGACAGCAGCGTGCGAACATGCTCAAAATTTGCTTGATGATTGTTGGCACACGACACTTGCTGGAAAGCATAGCTGTGTGTTTTGGTTTTCCAATTAACGTAACTCCGGAGCAACACGATGGGCTATTGGTGACGGTCCGGGATCAACCCACGAAGGAAAAGATTCGAGGACAACACCACGTCATTTTAAACAACTGCCAGATGACGAGGTCACACCTGAGATGGAACCCCACTATCCAAACTTCCGCATCACGCCAACGTGAGTGCATTTGAGATCTTAAGATCAGACTTAGCATGCACCAGACTCCTTTGTACACAACGACCTTTGGTTGGATTCGAACTCGGTTGCGAGCCCGTAGCTCTTCCAACCAGGCTTCCACGATCCACATATCTTTGGGAATAACCACATAAGAAAAGGTAATTTGGTAATTTGGTAATTTTAGTTAACGTCGTACTAGAGCAACACAACGGGCTATTGACGACGGTCCGGGATCAGTCCCTTAAGGGAAAGATCCGAGGACAACACCTCGTAATTTTGAACCACGGTCAGATGACGAAGCAACACCTGAGCTGGCACCCCACTCTCCAAACTTCCACGCCAACCCAACGTGACATAAGAAAAGGAATAACTGTTTTTCATATCTCTTACTAGCCGTGCTGCGCGCTCGACGGTGTGTGATAGTGCTTTTTTTAAACTTTTTTCACCGTAATTAAACATGTTTTGATTTGTATACTTAATTTATTTTTATGAAACAATTCTTCAAATCATTGCGTATTCAATCAAATATTTAAGGAAAGTTAGTCGAAATATGCATATACCTCTGCAAAATTACCCATGTCTAGTGATACTTTGCAGGAGAAACAGACATATCATTAAAATCTAACTCCTAAATAACATTTCTGTAATAGGTAATATACCGGAACACCATTTTGCAAACAAAAATAAAATTCCAATCCTTGAAAAAACGCAAAATTCTGAAACAAACACGTAAGTATCTATTCAAACGTGTTGAATTTCGACTTCTTGAATATATTGTGAAATAAAATAATGCGACAAAGGACTTTTCAACGATATTGACAAAGACAATAATAATTTAGTAACAAAAAGAACACATATTTATAATACTTGGGAATCCTCAAATATGTCCACAACATCTCGCAGTCAACTCAAATACCTAAACACGGAATTCTAAATTAAATTAAAAAAGTAAACATTAATTCTGACGTAGCCAGATACCGGGTAGCAAAATTACGTTTAAATTACTTTTACATCAAAGGAAGAAATAAAAAGTCAGTTCAAACATAAATATTACAATTTAATTCCTTATTTTGCATAGAAATTGACCTCGGCTATTTGAAAACAGTAAGAATGAATTCAAAATATCTGGGTTATTTTATTTACGTTGATTGTTGCCATTCAACGATACACAAATAACGTTGATTTCGGGTCCACGTACGTTAGTGTTTTATATATAGAGAGGTCGTTAGTGATGAACTGATTTGTTGTAGGTGATCACTGCCTGTCCGAGCTGGAACAGAAAGACAACCGTTACACGTTCAGCTGTCCCTGCGCTTCCGGCTACGAGTGCAAGCCCAACAAGGAGACCAACGACAACGGAGTAAGTGCCAATTCGCTCTGCCACTCTAGTGCAGCGTTTTCCAATTCCATTCAGATACAGAACCATTTTGTATTTAAAGCAATACAACGGAACCCCTTTGTGGCGAACTTAGCTACCACTACAAAATTAATTTTTGGTTGATAAAGTTACCCTGTATCAGTCAAGCTTACCAAATTGGTGCCTAACGGACCTGATTTGAACACGCAAATTAAAAAAACTTCGAAAGTCCACGATGAGTGTTTGAATTTCCAATGCGATGCTAGTCAATTTTCATCAACCGTCTGAGACTCTGCGTTAGCAGACACTGCTGTATCATGGTTTTATTCCATTCGTTGCTACTCGGTCTTCTCTTCGCGGGGTGACTCAGACTCGGTTGCTAAAAGCAACACAGGACAGTTACGATCGCACTCGAAAGTAAACCTGTGTGATCTTAATTCAGCATTCACGGTCTCACCCAAATCGCAATCACTTAAGTAGTGGTGGCATCCATCATTTTCGGCTACCGCTCAATTTTGGAGGGGGCGAAGTTAGCCACCACTACTAAAATCGCCGTAACTCTTCCGATTAGGCCCTGTTCAAACACAAAGATCGATTCAAAAAACGCTAATACTTTCAAATTCTGCCGCATACCAGTTGTGGTTTGTTCAAAGATCAAATGTGATCCACCCGTCAATACGGTTAGTGCGCAATAATTTCAAAAGTAAACTCAAATTTTCCCCCTGGTTTAGTGCATTAAATTGGTATTCTCTGTTGGAAGTAAAAACTGATTGCTTCTCCATTTCGTACGGTATTTCAGATTGGTTATCATCATCAAAAACTCGGCAATATCTTTATGAGAACTATCTGGGCAAAAGCAAAATAGGTCACATATCAATGGATCCACTTGGAGGGTTACAGTAAAGTAATTTTTTTCGTGGATGTCCTTATATTTACCTCAGGGCACCCCATTCGCTAAACGCTGTTATATTTTCTGCACACACAATATGCCTTTTCCAACTATGCTGATGCTCCGTCTTTTTGCTTCTTTTTATGTTAGATCGTGACATTCCTCAACGACAGATGCCAGTAAAGAAGTCCACACTCTGACGAACCACTCGATTGAATGGAAATTGTGGATGTCTTAATATTAAATTGAAAATACTTTACTTGGCGTTGACTCATTTCATTGCGTTTGTTTGGTTGAATTGTTATTCATTCGTAATAGAATTCCATCATGGGATGCCGACCCTACAAACCGTTTGCGGAAAAACAACGCAACGTGTAAGATAATTAGATGGGGACGAGAAATATATATATTTTTTTTAATGGATGAAATTGTGGAATGTAAATGCACAAACAGGTACTCTTGTAAAGTTTGCTGTGAAGGGTTTAGAGGCATGAGACTGAATTGAAGTGTCGTTATTTTCAGGTGGAAAAGAGATTAGGCGTAAAGAAAATGTACACATAAAAGACGACTGAATATAAATGATACTGATTGCATTCAGAAAAGGCAATACAAGTTATATTTTCCTGGTTATATAAACCAAGAAATAAGTTTTTAAAAACTGTATAATAAACAAAAACTACTAATGTTGGTATTTATAAGAGAAATTAAATGTAGAAGTGATAATAGACACCAAGCGCAGATATTGCAATACTGATGAACTACACACCAGAAGATGACACACACCAAAGACTATTTATTTTTACTTGTCCCCAAAGACTATTTATTTTACTTGTCCCCAATGAATTTTCGTTTTACGAAAAGCAAATTAAATCCATCTTTCTTGAATTCGAAATTGAAAGGTAAAATACTGGCCTCCTAAACTGAATTATAAAAGGTTTGGGTGTCTCGAAAGCGGTGGACGAGAAAATAAATTATTCTACCTTTATTTAGTTTCATATAAAAAGGTTCTAGCATACATTTTGAGTTTAATTTTTGGTTTCAGATTATTCTAACTAATTAAAAGAGTGATTTGATGCATCTTGGTTCTAAAAAGTAGTTTATGCCCACTCGATGTCAATCGCGCTTTCTACTTGTGCCACAGGAAGCACGATACATCGAGCAATTGTAACTATATTAATAATAAAGACTGGACAGAAAGGGGAAAATATGATATTTATAAGAGATTATGTTTTTTTTTTTTTTTTTTTTTTTTTTAATTTTCAATGGCGGGTACAAAAGACAATACGAAAGCGGAACAACAGAACAAAACCAATGTAACAGTAGAAAGTCTATGGACCCATTCGGTCCCTCGCTTTCGAGTATCGTTACCACAAAATTGTAAGAACTGGGACCGCAAAAGCCAGAAGCTATAGATCACTTAGCCGCAAAAGCGTTAACAGGATGCACCACAAGGAGGTGGATCTACTTTACATCCCATTAATGTAATAGTGTTAAAAAGACTAGGCTTGGAGACTGAACACAAATACAAACAGACAAATGTGATTGGAACTAACGACCCAAATGGATAACAAAATTACAGTATCCGGTTGGACGGAGATAGTAGCTGTGGTAACAATAATTGGAATTAGATAGGCACTCGATGTAATATTACCAAAAGTTAGATAGTAAATTGTTATTAGTTTGCAATAAAAATACTCATGAAAACACTAGTCTCTATAAGAAGATCAAATGAGGGAAAAGCTTAGAAGAGACTAAAGGAGTCGAAGTAAAGCAATTACTCATCAACAAATTAAAGGAAAATCAAAAGTTACATTACCGAGATAGCAGATGGGTTAACTGATTTCAACATTTCTAGAGACCTGGAATATATCAAGAATGACGATGAAAAAATGACAGATGCGATATCCATAAAATTTCAGTACATTAGGTAAATATGTTAGGTAATGTTTGGAAAATATTCCAATGGATCCGGTACAGATATGCTAGATTTTTTTAAATGTTTTTTGGAGCATCTCATTTAAAAATAGTTAATTTAAAACGTAACCTATGATTTTAGAAGAGAAATTGAGTTATAGCTTTTCATGAAAAATTATATCAATTTAGCATAAGAGCATTTTTTTTTCTAAAAAAAGTCATCTGTAGTCACGTTGCCCCTTATATAAGAAATTCAGGTGTCACGTGACTTTTGAAGTGGGCCGATTTGATTTGGATAACGCAAAGTCAAATCTTGAACAAGTTGAGCCATGCTCAAGACAAAATGAAATTTACGGGAACCAATGCTCAAAAGTTTTTAAATTTTCGATTATTTTCTTATGCATTTAAATAAATGTTTATACAATTCTGTTTTAAAATGATATATTATTTACGGAGATACCTTGAGTAGAAGTATTTTAAATAAGTTTTTGAAAACTACCTGTGCATACCTGAAATAAGATCAATTTTATGCTTTGAACTTCAATAGAATTCAAAATGGGTATTTTTCCATAAAAATAACATTTTTTCAAATTCTGTTCAAGCAACTAAAAAAAATTGGTTTACAAGTGTGACATAATCTATAACATATTTTTACACAAGTAATTTTTTTTCTATCTGCTTGGAAAAGTTCATTTTGATTGTTGAAAATGAGTCCTTTTTCAAAAAATAAATATAAGTTGAAAGAAAATTTCAAAACTTTAAATTTTAAGTTTTCTAAAAGCCCATGCATTAAAGTGTTTAAAAGTGTCTTCCTAACCTGTATACAAAAATCAAAATCAATACACAAAAAAGATTCTGAGAAAATGTTCCTAAAATTAGACTATTTTAACATTACGGAGATATGACTAAACTGGTTCCCTTAAAAGACAGGAAAAAAAATTGAATAAACAATCAAGTCAAACTAAAAGTTACATTAAAACATGTGAGTACGCAACATGAAAACAAGCTGAAATTACTTTAATCAAAACACAAAAAGAACTAATTTATGAAGTGGTGCAGTTTAAAAAACTTAAGAGGTGTATGATAAAGGATTTGAATGCATAAAAACAAGTGGTAACCCCTTTTTAAAATTAAAATTAAGCAGAGTTAAAAATATTACGTGAAAAGTAATATTTTTAAACGTACGAACCTTTCAATCTGAAAAGAATGCTAATATGGGATATCATCATCTTAGTTGAGGTGTAAAAAATCAATTAAAATGCTAAAAGGTAGGTATGTAGGTATGTCAATTAACGTCGTACTGGAAAAAACACAATGGGCTATTAACGACTGTCCTGGATCAATCCTCCAATGGAAAGGTTCGAGGACACCACGTGATTTGGAAACACGGTCAGATGACGAGGCAACTCCTGAGCTGGCAATCCACTCTCCAAACTTCAGCACCAACCCATCGTGAGGACACTCTGCCACGACAGATTTAAGGTGCACTAGCCGCCTCTACACCATATGCTTACAATCATACATGCACTGACCCGGATTCGAACCAGGAACCTTTCAATCTAGAGGCTAACACTTTAACCACCAGACTGGTCGGTCGGCATCTCGCCGTTAGAAGAAAACTGATCATATCTGGTCATCATCAAAACATTGGCAATATCTTGACGACAATATATCCCATAGTTAGCAAAATGGGTCAGAACTTGATGATCAAGATATCAAGATATCCCGTCGAAACCACTTGGAAAATTAAATTAGAATTAAAATGGTATGACTAGCCATTTTGAATTGTGTCCGTTTCATTACCTTTTTAGAGCAGTGAGGGCGAACCTTTTGAGCTCGGTGTGTCCAAAAAAACCGAGTTTAAATCGGTTGCCGTGCCACATCTAGAAATGTCCATAATTTTGTAATATTTGCAACCCTAGTAAAATAATTATATTTTTTATATATTTATTTATAAAAAAATATTAATCAAATAGCTCTTTACGTTAGTCACTGATTTTGTTGCTGAACTGCATTTACCAAATCGTCAATTGAAGGGTGGTATTTCGCACATTTTTCCAAGTCCAAGGAAGCGCTACTAACTTCACCTGTCTCAGTCGGTTTCTTTTATTCGTTTTAATATTATTTAAAGCCGAGAATAATGTCTCAACGTAGAGGGGAAAATTGTAATAATGTCATCGCTAGTTTTTTCAGTGCTAAAAGTTCCAAACACTCCAAATTTTCTGTTCAGAGTGGCACTCTTCTTCATTTTGTAAACGTATTCCTTCTCGATTCTTAAATTTGAAACTCAAGTCGACAAATACTTGAGATCAGATGCTGTCTTGAAATTGTGCATGTTACTAATCTCCAAATCATCAAGTTTCATCCACTTGAAACCATTTCACATGGGCGATAAAATATGAGCGGTCATAGTAGAAAAATAAAATTTGTGTTATAATTGGTTAGATAAAATAGCTAAATATATTTCAGATATGTTGCCTCGTGTACAACACATCATTACCCATGACACAATAATAACAGGGCCGACCAACCGGTATAGTGGTTAAGGTGTTAGCCTCTAGATCGGAAGGTCCCTGGTTCGAATCCGGGTCCGGGCATGGATGTTTGTAAACGTATGGTGTAGAGGCGGCTGGTGCACCTTAAATCTGTCGTGGCCGAAAGTCCTCACGTTGGGTTGGCGTGGAAGTTTGGAGAGTGGGGTGCCAGCTCAGGTGTTGCTTCGTCATCTGACCGTGGTTCAAAATTACGAGGTGTTGTCCTCGAATCTTTCCCTTAAGGGACTGATCCCGGACCGTCGTCAATAGCCCGTTGTGTTGCTCTAGTACGACGTTAACTAAAATTACCATTACCATTACCAATAATAACAGCGAAAATTGGTCCCCTCGAGCCCCTAGGCTCACAAGCTGTATTGACGTCCATGACACAAGACAAATTGACTCCTCGCTCCTCTTATGAAGTGAGAGCATGTTAGCGGAGTCACTGTCGTAAGATCTCCGAAGAATAAATCACGTGGATTTACCAATCGACTTAGCCGATTGGCTAACGAAACGCAGACCGCTGTTTTCGATCACTGTGGATACTCACATTAACCTATCAACAATTCAGGATTCGTGCTTTTTCGACGACGACGTATATAAAGCATGACAAAAATAGCATGAAGCTGCAGAGCCTCTGTAGACCAATTGGAAGATTGGTAATTGGTAATTTCAGTTAACGTCGTACTAGAGCAACACAACGGGCTATTGACGACGGTCCGGGATCAGTCCCTTAAGGGAAAGATCCGAGGACAACACCTCGTAATTTTGAACCACGGTCAGATGACGAAGCAACACCTGAGTTGGCACCCCACTCTCCAAACTTCCACGCCAACCCAACGTGAGGACTTTCGGCCACGACAGATTTAAGGTGCACCAGCCGCCTCTACACCATGCGCTTGCAAACATCCATGCCCGGACCCGGATTCGAACCAGGAACCTTCCGATCTAGAGGCTAACACCTTAACCACTATACAGGTTGGGCGGCTGGAAGAGCGAAGGACTGTTGCTAGTTCGAATCCAACCGAAGACCATCGAGTACAAAGAGGGCAGGTGCACGTTAAATCTGTCGTGATCTCAAATGATCTCTCCTTGACACGGTGTGGAAGTTTGGGGAGTGATTTTCAAGATCAGATGTTATCTCGTCATCTGACCGTGGTTCAAAATGACGTGGTGACGGTCAGAATAGCTATTGTGTTGCTGTAGTGCTACATTAATTAAAATACCTTAATACCTAGCAAGATTCTGAGGGAATATGATCCGTCTATTTCGTTAGAAGGTCGATGGGTTGTTGAGTGTCCACGTATCTCTACTATTATAAAAGGAAGTGTTTGTATGTATGCAGTTTCCTGACGAATCTATGGCACTACAATAATGAAATTTGGCACACATGTAGTCCTAATGTTTTACGAATTTCGTGTCCAGACCAAATTCTAAAATTCAATCTAGAGTATTTTTTAGTTAATTAGTATTGTTTTACTTAGAGTGGCAGCAGTATAAAGAGATAACAGAACAAAAATTTATTTCTTCCTTTTCCTTTTCAAAGCAACGATTTCAGCGGACGGACGAAACAAATAAACAGTTTTAACTGGATTTATTTTTTTCTCTCGGATGTTTTTAAAGATAGAGTAAAAATTTCAACGGATTTGAAATCTGTGGAAAATTTTACATCAGATCGATACCTAAAAATGTGATTTTCTTTAAATAAATAATTTTTCAATTGTAATTTTTTTTTTCGCAATACGAATATGGGCGCATTTGACAATGACATCACGACTTTTGGAATCGTCTTCGCGATTGTTTTTGGTAGGTAGGTATTTAATTAACGTCGCACAGGATCAACATAACGGGCTATTGCTTTTTTTGGAAATCCGTAGCAATCACCGGGGGTTGGTGAGCGTTGTTTTTTCTTTTTCATGATAATGAAATTTGGCACACAGGTAGTTCTAAGTTTTTTGGAAATTTTTCGTCCAGCCCGAATTTTCAAATTTAATCTAGAACATGTTTAAATGAATGTTTGGCAAGCGCAAGCGAGCAATGGTCACACCTGACGCCACGAAAAAACTGTCACGGGCAACGCCGTGCTGGCCATGCAGTGCCTAGTGTATTTATATGTGTTGGATTTCAGACTTAAGGTAAATCAATAAATATCACAGTAAGTATCAATAAGTAACAATCAATAAGTATTATTTTGTGCCAAGGGGGGGATAGTTTTATGTTGATGTTTCTAGTTAGTACATTCAAATTTCTTCATCCGTAAATACTTATATTAATTGTATGTGTGAACCTGGAATTGAGAGTTGTTTTCTCAGTTGTTGCTAGTTGAAGTTCTAGTTTCTTGTGCATTTTATATCCCGATCAGGTTGTAAAATTATTTTGTTCTATGTTCGTAAAAAACTTGACTTCTTTTTAAATAGCGTGTATTTATTCCGTATTTGCGATACACGAACAGATATCGCTCACTCCTTTCAACAACATCAGATCTCAAAAAACGTGATTTTTCAGGAGAGTTATTTTAAAGTTTAGAAGTAGAATAAAATGTATTAAAAATAAATATTAATTCTGCTCTCTAGCGGCTGAATATTGAGCGGTTGATATATGACGATCTTGCAGGGATTTAATACTCTGTCAGGGCATTCTGAAAACAGGCATGACTAAAAAAACACGGATTTTTTAGTATGACGTTGTCGAAAGGAGTGAGTGGTATGATATGGGTCTTTCATAATTAAATACTCACTGTCTCCCAAACAACGTGTGATGCAACTCTTCTCTTGGAGTCACAGTGAGATCGATCTCACGCTGGTCACTGCTCACCACGGTCAAACAGTTCAAACTCACGTAAAGATTTTTCCCACGCTCATTAAGAGCGGATGCAGACGGAGGGTGGAGTCTGGCACGCTGGACGACAAAGGGAGCTTTTCCAAGTGACACTTCCGTTCCGCAGAAACAGATCACGTGTGATTCAGAGAGAAGGAAGAAAAATCCATTATTTCATTCGATTATTTGAGAGCATCGTCGAATGTGTGATGTCTCTTTTTCGGTCTTTTGACGACAGCGGAATGAATTGCATAACCACTGAAAGAGCCTTGTCGAGCAATGCAATGCCATCATTGGGTCGTTCAGTGGGGTATCCCCCGACCCGGTGCAAACCCAGATCGTTTCACTGGCAGGGTGAAATCTCTTTTCGCCTCAAACTTCTCAAAATATCTCAGTGTCATAGTTACTATTCCATTCTCGTAAAACAAACCTCACAAACACTCACATGTCATAGTTACTATTCCATTCTCGAAAAACAAACCTCACAAACACTCGCATGTCATAGTTACTATTCCCCCCCCCCATTCTGGAAAAACAAACCTCGCAAATACTCTCAATATGAATAGTTACTTCTCTCTCTCCATATTCAAAAAAAACCTCACAAACACTCTCAATGTCATAGCTACTATTCTATTCTGCAAAAACAGACTTCACAAATACTCAGCGTCATAGTTACTATTCCCCCCCCCCAGTCTCGAAAAACCAACCTTACAAATACTCTCATTGTTATAGTTATTATCCCCCCCCCCAGTCTCGAAAAAAAAAACTCACAAACACTCTCATTGTTATAGTTACTATTCCATTCTCGAAAAACCAACTTCATAAAAACTCTTAGTGTCATAGTTACTGTTCCATTTTCAAAAAATAAACCTCACAAATACTCTCAGTGTCATTGTTAATGTTCCATTCTCGAAAAACAAACCTTACAAATGCTCTGAATATCTCATAGTTACAACACCACACACACACACACACACACACATTCTCAAAAAAACAAACCTCACAAACACTCTCAATGTCATAGCTACTATTCTATTCTCCAAAAACAGACTTCACAAACACTCAGCGTCATAGTTACTCTCTCTCTCTCTCTATCCCCCCCCCAGTCTCGAAAAACAAACCTTACAAACACTCTCATTGTTATAGTTACTATTCCCCAGTCTCGAAAAATAAACCTTACAAACACTCTCAATGTTATAGTTACTATTCCATTCTCGGAAAACAAACTTCATAAGAACTCTCAGTGTCATAGTTACTATATTCCATTCTCAAAAAATAAACCTTACAAACACTCTCAGTGTCATAGTTACTACTCCATTCTCAAAAAAAAAAGGCATTCATCAATGCTGCACAAAGCGAAACGAAGTTCATATCTGTTTAGACATTATTAGCAATGGATATTATAAGCTCATGCAGTCCAGGCGACTTGATGAGAAGTCGATGCCATTCACTAGAGCCGCGATAGCCCGGTTGCTAGAGTAACGGATTCACAACCGGAGGGTTGAGAGTTCGAAACTTTATCTAACCAAAGACTGTCGTGGACGTAGGAGCTGGGGCACATTAAAGCTGTCGTGTTCTCAAGTGGTCAGACGTTGGTGTGGTATGGTAGTTTGGAGAGTGGAATGCCATCTCAGGTGTTTAACTCGCCATCTGACCATAGTTCAAAATGGCAAGGTGTTATCGTAGGATCTTTCCCTTCGGGATGGATCCCGGAATGTCACCTATAGCTCGTTCTGTAGTTCCAATGCGCCGTTAATTCACTCTACCACACTCATTTTGTCATAGTTACTATTCCATTCTTGAAAAAGGCATTGATTAATGCTTCACGAAGCAAAAATATCTAAGACGAGTTCGCAAAATATGTTAAAACATCATTAGTATCCGAAGTTTTAAGCTCACATACACAAAATTATTTGTTCAAAAAAGGGTCTTTACCATTGAATTATAGACAGTCTGATCGGAGAGAATGGGCATGAAGAAAATTAGCTTAGTGTTTATGTCGCATTTGAATTGTTGCAAAATAATGCCTTCATTAGACGACTGATGAAATTGTTTCTGTTTACAACTAACTGCAGATCTATTTTATAAAACAGTCATCAATAAATTTCCGTTCAAGCACTAGAAGGTTTTCGCACACTCTTTTAAATTCACAAATATGAAAGTCGATCTTGGAAAATTAGGACTAAAATATCCTTCTTTAATCTAGTTCAATTTAATCTCATAGGTTAATATGCAAGATTTGTATTTCTAGAAGACCTGAAATTTTGAAAGTTGCCACAAATAGCCACTCAACTGCATTTCTAAGCCATGGTTAATCAGGCGTAAAACAAGACATCAGTTTCCAAGATAAACGAGTTAGTAAGTGTTTATAAGAATTAAACATTCCTTCCACACAAAGTAAAGACACAACTCAATGGAACAAGTCATTCGATGACTTTTGAAAAAACCCATTCAACACTGGGTTCCGTAAGCACGTGTGCTGAGTCACCCTAAGTGCTTCCAGAAAGATTCGGTTGGCTCTGAAAGGTTCTCCCGGCTGACTTAAGTTGATTCCTTTCGTTGATACGGTTGGTTAGATTTCAATGGGCCAGTTTTTTGCCAAAATTTGCTACACTGAACATGCAAAAACATTTAAAAATTGTTTAGATCAAACGTTAACCAATGATAGGTGGGTCATTCCAAAACAAAATGAGCAAATCGGCTATGGCTGACACATCACCGATTTTAATAAATATCTGTTTTTAAATAGGTCACACATAGTAATGAGCAACTGCAAAACATTAGGTTTTAGAAATTTAAATTTTATTAATTATTGACATTCAAAGTTCAAGGTCACGCGTATTTAGATTTTCTACCGCGAAGAGTGGTCTGTTTGCGACCCTATATTTCAATAAATAATTGACACAATATTAAAATTATTACTTTATTTCCTTTTCAGAAATAGATCTCTTCAAAAACATCAAAATATTATTCTATAGCTGTCACTGCTAAATCTGAGAAATTGACAAAAAATATAGAAATTTTGTCAATTTGCTACAAATTTCAAACTTCTCTGATGTTTCAAAAAATAGAAAGACAGTATCAAAAATTATTCTGGATGAAGAGTTTTTCTAAACGATAGCGTGCTGTAATTTGGGGATTGTATTTCTGCTCCTTTATAGGGGAAAAAACATTAAAAAATAAAATTATGGAAAAAAGCAATTTTTCAATTTGCTTAAAGCATATTTTAGTATGAGGCAAGACTCCGAAAACTTTTCTACATGAAAAAGCAAGCTGTCTATTATATGTCTTGAAATTGGTTATTTGATTACTTTTTTCTCGGATTGTCTTTAATCATATGAAAGTTTTGCATTTTTTATCGCTGCTGATGAGTTATAAGCTTCGAAAATATAAAAATGCGATACTAGAATAAAATAACTACTATATGGTGCACGTGCAAAATTTTGAAAGTAACTTCTTTCAAAAGACATTTTTTGCTTAAGGTGTATATGTATATACTTGATATCACGAAAATAGACCAGAATATCAATATATTTTTTATTAATTCAAAATATTTTCCAATTTCTTAGCTTTCAAACGATGTCGTTATCTTGCAAGTATTCGAATAGTCAATAAATCAGTAACAACACACACATAATATATATACATTACACTACAATAATGGACCGGACAGCAAGATGTGATGGTATCTATATATATAATTCTCTTACGTGGCACGAAAAAAAGACGTTATTTGTTATCGCGTTTTGGCAACATTGTACGATTGTTTGTTTATCTTGAAGCCTCGCGCTTCAATTGAATTTATAGCGTTATCGAATGAAATTTTATTGAAGAAAAAAAAAATGAATTTCAGTCGAGATGTTGCAGTTAATAATAGAAATCAAAGAAAGCGTAGGATCTTTTCAGGGCTATTTAAGAAAACGGTCCTTTTCAGGGCCAACAATTATAGTTCAACAAGACGCTTGCACTACAACTTTCGACAACTAACTCAATGAAAAAGCGTTTGTGGCTCAAGTGCAGGGGTACGCAAATGTACACACAAACAACATGCTGGGTATTCAATTTCCAACTCAGCGCTGACATTTCGAGTCAAAATTTGCTCAAAGTTTTCATTTGAATTCTGATTCCAAGGGTACTGTATATATATTTTCTGAAAAACAACAAAAAATTTAGATTTGAAAAATATTTTTTTGGAATATCATATTTTGTAAACAATCCCTTCTGCTAGGACACATGTCTTCATTGATGCGAGCGAAGCGAGCATAGGTTCGCGCAGCGAACCAATGAGGATTCCGGAGCAATCCTCCGGGGGTTGGCGAGCGTTAGCGAGCAGGGGGCGGGCCCCCTAGTAAGGGAAATAATACATGCTTTAATATGGGGATGGTCCTCCACGTGCTGCAATTGAATTAGCAACCCTTTTGGGCATACTTTCAACAAGGTTTTGATACACAGATATGGGTATATGTGTCCATTCCTGCTGCAAAAATGTCGCCAGCTCAGCTGTAAATTTAAGACGTGGTTCCATGGTCACTAACTCGTCACGTAAATGTTCTGTGGGCTTTAGGTCGGGACTCTAAACAGGCCAGGGAAGACGTTTTATATCCTTATCTCGATACCACTGCTTGACAGAGGCTGCAACATGACATGTCGTCCTGGAAGTAACATTCGTCCATTAAATAAAATTGACAGAGCGTAGGAAGAACCTAATGGTCCAAAATCTTGATGTAGGCGTCAGCTTCAATTTATCAGGAACAACATGAAAAAGTCCCAGGTCATACCAAGAAAAACACCCCCAAACAAGTAGTCGGATTTTATTCAAGTCCGCTGGCGTCCGGTTCATTATTGTAGGGTAGTGTATATTAACATTATTGAAATAAAAAAAACATCATTGGTAGGAATGCACATATTATTTGAAATTTAGACTATCATTAAATTAAAAATAATAGAAAAATAGTCATGAGAACTTATGAACTATATTACATTCGGACAAAATTAATCAGTTTTTGCTGTGGTAAATACATATAAACATTTTCCTAGTTGGTTCTTCAAAAAACATATTCTAAGTTAAACGAAAAAATTTAACTTATATACCATGCAATCATTTATATTATGAGCGTAAAATGTTTTTTTATTTAATGTTATCTAGTTTAAATAGCTATTTAGCTTAAAGGTCTGATTGCTGCTTATTAACAAATTTGACTATCTTGTTTGACGAACTGAGGGGATTGAAGCCCCAACTCCCCCCCCCCCTTGGTTTCGTTTATGAACTAATGAACCATTGTTTCATTGATAACATTTATTTATTACACAAGTAAAATATTAATTACAATTAAATTAATTAAAATTAAGCTATGAATAGTTTGAGTAGTTATTAATAAAGGATTAATTTGTGAAAAACTCTGTCATATTTATATATTTGCAAAATTTTTCTCAACTGAATGGGAGGGTTGAACCCTCAAACTCCCTTGGTTACGCCTATGCAAGTGATAGACATATTAAACTATATTCTCCCCAAACACAGCTTTCGTCAGAGTTTTCCTTCATTTGATTTGGTGTGCCTATTTAAAGAGCACACCCGCCATTTTATAATTTTCCATTGCTGTTTTAAAGATGAAGGAAATAAAAGTGAACTTCCAAACTTCAGCAGTAGTTTTATCATAGCTAGCACTGTATCTGGCAAGAATTTCAACGATGCCCCATTGAAATTCCTTTAGCTTAGAAATCGTTTTGACTCTATCAAAATTGGCAATTTTATAATTTTTCGCAACTAAATTTTAGTTTAAAAATATTATGTATAAAATTGTTGTTTCTAAATAAATAAAAATAAATTTCTTCATAGATTACATAAATATGAAATAGTGTTGTCTACGTTAAGTAGTTTTTGAGAAAGGCATCTTCAAACACGCAAGCAATTTCACAACTGCTCTACCAAGTTCAAAGTTCTTAAAATTACCTGAAACTTCCAGAATATTGAATTTTTAGCCCGAAGTATTTGGTTAATGGTAATTCTTAATTAACGTCGTACTAGAGCAACACAGCGGGTTATTGATGATGGTCCGGGATCAGTCCCCTAAGATAAAGATCCGAGGACAACACCACGTGGTTTTGAACCACGGTCAGATGACGAGGCAACACCTGAGCTGGCACCCCACTCTATAAACTTTCACACTAACTCAACGTTAGGACTTTCGACCACGACAGATTGAAGGTGCGCCATACGCATACTTGAAGGTCATCTCTACACCATACGCTTACAAACATCCATGCACTGAACCAGGGACGTTTCTATCAAGAGCCTTAGCAAACGGAGGGTTAAGAGTTCGAATACAGCTAAAGACCGTCGTGTACAAAGGAGGGCTGGTGTACGCAAAAACTGTCGTGGCCTTAAATGTTTTCAAGTTGGCGGGGCGCGGAAGTTTGAAGAGTGGGGTGCTAACTCGGGTGTCACCTCGTCATCGGACGGAGGTTCAAAATTACGTGGTGTTGTCCTCGGATCTTTCCCTTGGGGTAATGGTAATGGTAGTTTTAATTAACGTCGTACTAGAGCAACACAACGGGCTATTGACAACGGTCCGGAATCAGTCCCTTAAGGGAAAGATCCGAGGACAACACCTCGTAATTTTGAACCACGGTCAGATGACGAAGCAACGCCTGAGCTGGCACCCCACTCTTCAAACTTCCACGCCAACCCAACGTGAGGACTCTCGGCCACGACATATTTAAGGTGCACCAGCCGCCTCTACACCATACACTTACAAATATTCATTCACGGACCCGGATTCGAACCAGGAACCTTCCGATCTAGAGGCTGACACCTTAACCACTATACCGTTTGGTCGGCCTTTCCCTTGGGGATTGATCCGTCAATAGCTCGATGCGTTGCTCCAGTGTAACATTAATTAAAAAGTACCAAACACCATATCCTCTGAGGTCTGATTCATTCAAATGGGTCCACCATCCCTAATGAACGCCATTGTCCCAAGCAGTTCTTGCGTCGAAGGATGATCCGATTGCACAAAGAAGTCATTCACTGCGATCTATTTCGCGTATTTGCAAAAACGCTGCTCCCATCGGAAACGAGTGTTTTGTTTCGGGTCACAATGGCATCCTTGGGCAACCGGGAGACAACGCCTCTTCATTTGCAAAATCCCTCTTCGCGAAACATCCGGCCACTGATGATAATATATATATAACACGACCTCTTAGTTCCGTACAACACGCATAGAATCAGACGATCCCCAACAGTGCGAACCATGATGAGACACATTTTGACGAGATATTCGCTTCTGGCGACCATTTGGATTTATTCCATATTTGCCGGTGAGTAGAGAATATTCCTTTTTCTTAGACAACCAAACGGTATAGTGGTTAAGGTGTTAGCCTCTAGATCGGAAGGTTCCTGGTTCGCATCCGGGTCAGTGTATGGATATTGTACTGGTTATTATACCCAATTTTGATCTGGATACCGTTATCCAGTTTTGACCTCAGGTCCGATCGGAATAAGTGGAGTTCTCAATCGGTATCGGATAGAAATACGGACATACCTTTATATATGGTGACCGCCAGGTTGAAGTAAGGCATCGGGATATGCAGGTTCCTTCTTTTGGAATCAGGTGGTTCTTTCCTTCTGGAATCTAGAGATTTCTATTATTGGTGAACGACACAGTAAAGGCAGCCGGATTCTGTTTGGTAACTTCGTTTATATTTCATTCATTCAATTCGTCGATGGTACATCGTTTAATTGTATAGTTACCATATTTTTGGAAATGGCTGGCCACAACCGAAAAAGCCTCCGTCTCATTTTTTAGCGTTGGCGTTTCCCTATCGTTTTCCCGGTCTGGACTTCCCACAATATTCAGGGTGCTAAACCCCGACCTTGCCAGGGGGCAATATTTCTATTGGCCGAGTGACATTGCGCCACTTCAGATATCAACCCATTGGGTGAAGGGTGAAAGCGCACCCGTTCCATTTTCTCGGAATCGAGGAGTGATGAACTTAGTTTCTCCTCAAGTTCAGGGTTTTTTAGG
The DNA here is from genome assembly GCA_947359465.1 of Metellina segmentata. Lineage (NCBI taxonomy): Eukaryota > Metazoa > Arthropoda > Arachnida > Araneae > Tetragnathidae > Metellina > Metellina segmentata. Next base: position 23,137,346 of record OX375876.1, on the reverse strand, counting down.
GGACTGTACATTGAAACAAATAGTTTGCAGGTTGTGTTTCCCTGCTTTTAGGGCAAAACAATATTTGATGTGATTATGATATCACAGATATTGTAAGAGTATGGCGTAGAGGCAGCTGGTGCACCTTAAATCTGTCTTGGTCGAAAGTCCTGAAGCTGGGTTGGTGTGGAAATTTGGAGAGTGGGGTGTCAGCTTAGGTGTTGCCTCGTCATCTGACCGTGGTTCAAAATGACTTGGTGTTGTCCTCGAATCTTTCCCTTATGGGATTGATCCCGGACCGTCGTCGTTAGCTCGTTGTGTTGCTCTATTTCCACGTAAATTAAAATCCCCCCTCAATGCGTTTGTCTAGAAACGTCAAATTTGAAGATAGGTGCTTGGTTGGTTTAGGAGGTTTTATGACGCAAGGGCCTTTTTTGGCTTGGCCATGCTACGCCAGACACGATACATACAATCTCAAGTAATTTCCAGACACACACAATGAAAGATTTTACTGACTCAGAAGAGAGAAGAACATACAGAAAGGAATTCACCAGACATAAATCGAATCAGCACCGTCTAGAACTAGAAGGTAGATAGCGCTGTGTTCATACTCACTGAGTCAGGACGGCCCATCCAGATAGATGCATTTGACGTGGTTTTAACGACATGATCGTTTGATGATTCTTGTGTCTCGTTGGCTTGCAGTTTTGTCGTGCGCAATAGTTAAACCTATAACTAAACTTCCCCTTCCTGGATGCTAGCTGCAGTCCAGATTTAATGGCCATTTGTTCCTTGCGCTTGATCCCTATCGAAATTCAGGGCCACTGTTGCCCGGTTGGAAGAGTAAACCAATTAGCAACCGGAGGGTTACGAGTTCGAATTCAACCCGACCGTCGTGAACAAAAGACTTGTGCACGATAAATCTAACATGGCCTCAAACGTCCTCACGTTGGACATGGTGGGAAAGTTTGGACAGTGGGGTGTCGGTTTAGGCGTTAACTCGTCATGTGACTGTGGTTCAAAATTGCATGGTATTGTGCTCGGATCTTTGGCTTGAGGATTGATTCCGAACCGTCACCCAAAGCACGTTGTATTGCTCCAGTTCGACGTTCTTTAATGTACCTACTTATCCTACCAAACTTCATTCCCACGCCTTCTCAAAACGCTTTTCTCACTTCAAAACAACTCATTCCCTATGTTTGCTCGTAACTGAGATATACTCCGTTCACTAAACATCTTTCTGTCAACTTTCAGATAATATTCCTTTGTTCTTTGTATTTGACTCATCGAATGTTTGTTAGCTTTATAAATTTATCACGAGGGATGTTTAAGTCTGAGCGAGGCTATAATTGTTAGGACTATAGTGTGGACTTTAAAATCCGTTGCAGATTTAAAGATGCCAATTTGAAATAAGTACTACTAACTATTAGTACTATAAGTAGGTAGGTGCATAACAATGATTCTTGTTAGCTATGATTATTATTTATCAACTTAGGGAGGGAAAACATAAATTTATTTTTTATGTCCTTTAATTAAAAAAAATATTGGGACCTAAAATTATTATGTGCCCCAATATTTGATATTTACTATTTTTAGAAAAAAAGTTTTTTAACATTTTACCCTTTAAGCTAACTTTATTTTTTACTAACTATCCCACCAATTAGGGAAAAAGCTCTTTCTGATGGGATGGATGTCGCCATCAACTAACAAATACCTACGTAGTCGTAACGGTGTTTTTTTTTTTTTTTTTTTTTTTTTTGCTATGGTCCTTTTTTTCATTTAAAATAATACCGACAACGTAAAAACATCGATGTTAGACAAACATCAGCTCCAGTAAATCTATGGTAAATAAATCAAGGTTATAAAACTTATGTAATGTAAATGTTATGTTATGTAAATGTAAATCTTATAAAACATCGCCATCATCGATGTCTCATCTTTATATGCTCTGTCGGTGTAACGTGTATGTGTTGTGATGTTCGTAAAATAAAAACCTTCTAACTGTGTCAGCTTCACAACCATCAGGAGGATTAAACCCAGGCTAACTCCTCCCGAGCTCGACACGAACTGCTTTTACTTTTGGCACTAAAGTAATAATTTATCAAAAAGTATGATAGAAAATGCAAAACGCAAGCATCCGAAACAAAAGGAAGGGTCCTTAAAAAGATCGAAGATGCAAACGGTCAAAACAGACCCTAGTCATTTTGTTGTGTTTATTTACATCCACTTAAGCAAAATAATTCTGAAATCGCACCCAAATAGACCATTTTGGTAACTCAGAGAAAACATTTAGGGACCCTTGAAATCTTGACTCCTTTTTCTCACTTCTAACTCTGGCACTGTGTGCATTTGGTAAAGTGAGTTTCATAAAATCTCGCTTGACCGGACAGTGTTAGTTATCTGACAGTATGCAGTTAAATAATTTCTTCACGTATGCAACTTTTTACAGTTCCCATTCAGATTAAGTCGGCCTTGACGACAGGTTTTGAACAAGTTCGTCGGAATAAGTGGCAACTGTTGCAATGCCATTCATCCGCAACTGTTCATGACGTCCCCAGTCTCAGACAAGGACGTACTAATTGCGCATCCTGCGACTGTTTCCATAGATACTGTAATTATCTCGTCTCCCGCTGAGTGGTTCTTTGGACAACACATAGTCAATTATGCCATTCCAACAACATAGTGCTTTGAGTAATAAATAAAACAAAATCGATGAAATAAAAAGTGTAGGATACGGGACAATGCAATGCTTTCAGGAAACCAGGAGTTAAACGTCGTTCTCGTTGATTCCATGTTGTATAGAATAATTCTTGATATGCCTTTATACAGAATCTAGTTATCAGACACTTGTCTTTTGCGATACATTCATTGGTTGGTTAAAGATTTTTTTAAACAGTCCCTTTGTCGTCATTATTTCTTTTTCTAACGATAGAATTAAAATATGTGATACACTACCACAGCTTTATAAATAATATATAAAATGTAATATATAATATATAATATTTAAAATGGTCTAGATAGACATGTTTACACCATTAAAATATTCTTAAAATACTTTCCGATTAGCTACAAAGAAAAGTAATACATAATTTTAAAACTATAAAGCATAACTTAACAATTTTAAAATTGGTTTTATTCTTAAGTTAACTTTCGAATCGAAAAATAAATGGGTCGCTCGGTATGTTCACCAAAAGACCGCCGTGTACGTGGGAGCTGGTGCACTTTAAATCAGTCGTGGCCTCAGATATCTTCACTTTACGGGGGGTGGAAGTTTCGAGAGTGCGGTAGTTTTGACTGCGTCATCTGACCATGGAACCAAATAATGACTCTTCGGGATTGATCCCAGACCCGTTGTGTTGTTCCAGTGCTCAACTATCCACCTACCTTTTTCGTGGGATACAGATTGGGAAAGTTGAATATCAAGTCCCACGCAAACAGACCATAAACCATGATATCAATACACGAATACTAAGTTTCTATAAAATGTTCTCATAAAGAGCTTTCATTAGTACGTTAAGCTGTATCATCAAAACATTTGGTCAAATCTTTTATTAAAAGTAAAAACCGTTAAGCAATCGTATGTTTATTGGAGAAAGAAAATTTTCTTTCCCTCGATATAAGAAACAGTCGTATTCGTTCCACAATTCCCAGATCTAATTAAGCCTTCTTACGGCAAAAAAAAGACTAAAGAGAAACAAATGGAATCAAACCTATCCATAAAGTGTCAAACTTAATTTTCTCATGACAAAACTATGCAGTTATATTTCTTTTGGAGTGAATGTTTTCCTTTCAATGGATATCTATTCAAAAGGAAAGCATTCATTGAGGTAATTATAGAGAGTAAAACTTCGACACATTTTTTTTTGTTGTATTCACTTGAAATGTCTATAGTAAATATCTTACGAGACATTTACAATATATTTTGTATACATTTCTGACTTACAAGGATAGATCGAAATCCATAAGAGTAACGTATAATATATCATCTTATTAATAACAAGAGTTCACTGATATTGTAGATTAGGGTGGTTTTATGTTATAATTATGTTTGACCATGTTAGCCATGTTAAGACTGGCAACGTCAAGTAACAGACATTAGGAAATTTTTATTGATATAGAAGAGAGAAAATACACCCAGAGAGGAATCGAACTTGCCTCACCTACAACTCACAGGTTCCTAGCGCTGTGGGCAACCCCAATGACCCACGATTGCTTCTCACTGACATAAGCTTTAGTTTTCCCCGTTCAAATTATTTCTCCCTTCAGAAACCCCAACTATCAGTCACTGCATTTCATGGGAACATTTTGTGAAGACTTAGTATTCACCTGTTGCATCTTATGGGAACATTTTATGGAGACTTAGTATTCACCTGTTGCATGTCATGGGAACATTTTATGGAGACTTAGTATTCGCGTGTTGCATGTCATGGGAACATTTTATGGAGACTTAGTATTCACCTGTTGCATGTCATGGGAACATTTTATAGAGACTTAGTATTCGCGTGTTGCATTTCATGGGAACATTTTATAGAGACTTAGTATTCACGTGTTGCATTTCATGGGAACATTTTATGGAGACTTAGTATTCACCTGTTGCATCTCATGAGAACATTTTATGGAGACTTAGTATTCACATGTTGCATCTCATGGTTTCATTGGCTCTTCTCGAGATGCCAGGTTCACAATCTGAATCCCACGATAAAAGGTGGGCAGGTTGAATTAACGTCGCATTGCCGTAAAATTACGGACTATTGGAGATGATCCGTTATCCATCCCGAGGACAATTCGTCATTTTGAACCATGTTCAGATGACGAGGTCAACAACTGAACTGGCACCCCATTCTCCAAAATGAGACACCGACGAGAGAACATTTGAGACCACGACAGATTAAACGCACTAACCCCCACGTTCACGAGTCTTTGGATGGATTGAGTTTCGAACTCGCAACTTTATACGGTTTGACGTTGGAAAAAAAGACTTTTTCGACACCCAGATCATCGTAGGCCTGCCATGAGAAGAGAACACACGACCCACAAAAAAAGGACTACGTGCGTTACAGTTCTGAAATAACTCAGGCCAGAAAGGTATTAAATATGTCGGAGAGTCGTCTTGGTAATCCGACTTCTTACAACTGGCGGTTCAAGATTCAAAGAGGGGACTAACACGTGTGGAGTTGACATCTCTACGAGTTGCAGGTGTCACTGGAAAACACCTGTTCAACATTCCAAGAGGGAGGCGGCTCCCCCGAAAAAAACGATAAGGGAGGCGAGAGTCAGAAGTCACGAAAGAAAGTTGTGTAAGATAGAGCTCTCGAGACAGCTATACGGTGAGGTTAAACACCGGTAAAAAACAAACTATGAAGAGAAACTTTTGTTTTTCACGAACATTCGTTCAATGATTGTTTAATATAAATAATTTTATTAATAGTAATTGTTAATTGGAACCTTTTAAGAGAAATAAATTACTTTAAAAAGTAATCAGCTTAGTCCAACTCCATTGCATTGCTTGTGGTGCCCAAAACGCCACAACTGTCGCTACTCCGTGGCTCTACCGTCTGAGCTACCTCGGCTCCTATTTTTATATGGTACTTGGAATTATTAATTAATGCCGTACTAAAGTAACACGACGGGCTATTGACGATGGTCTGGGATCAATCCCCAAAGGAAAGAACCGAGGACAACACCACGTAATTTTGAACCATGGTTGGATGACGAGGCAACACCTAAGCTGACACCCCACTCTCCAAAGTTCCGCACCACGCCAACGTGAGGACATTTGACGACACGACGGATTTAACATGCACCAGCACCCTTTGTAAACGACGGTCTACGGATGGATTCGAACTCGCAACACTCCGGTTGCTAATTCGATGCTCTTTCAACCGAGCTGGCTCCTATTTTTAAATGAAGTTCGGATAAATTTTAATTTGGATTCATATATGAATTCATTTTGCTGGGATAATATGCTTTTATCATCTGACATCAACGATTTTATTACTGGTTAGGGTTATAAGGCAATCTTGCACATCCCAAGATAAATTTATTTCCCTGAAAATGTACCTATAAGGAGAAACACCTCTCCGTTTTCTGAACTTATACACATTGTCGGCTTTCAAGTGAAACGCACTGAGTCACTATCTTGCTGAGTTTTCTTTTTCTTTTATTGTCCACAATGTGGTGATCATTAGACCGGTCTATGTCACTTTTTCTTTACATGAAGCTTAGGTGTTTCTTTGAGAAACATACTTAGTGAGTATAATTTCCCCTTTCGTTTTCTCAGAGCTGTGTTTACGGGCTAAGTGGGTTTCAATTGTAAGTTGATGATATTCGCTTTCTAAGGTTGAAGTCATTTATGCATTTTTATTTTTTACGAGACATTCTCTCCAAGCAGTGGAAAACTTATGCAGATTTCTTTTTGTGCTGAGAAACTAAGGTAATTGGTACTTTTTAATTAACGTCGTACTAGAGCAGCACAACGGGTTATAGACGACGGTCCGGGATCAATCCCTTAAGGGAAAGATCCGAGGATACCGAGGAATTAAGACTAGATATTTAAATGAATCTCCTCTAAATTCATCCATTAGAACCCAGTTTATATTTTAACCTTTAGACTATGGCCGGTATGGCAGCTGTACCATAATCGCGCCAATAAAAAATTTCGTCAACGGCCACTGCATCAGTTGTGCCTTGAAAGTTATAAAAAACGCGCCTAGAAAGAATTTAGACTAAGGCCGTCACAGCCTGTGTACATTGAAAGTTATCTAATAATCGCTCCAAGAAAGAATCGTGCTTGTTATATCGATAGTTGTAGTCAAAAGATTAACACAGGTGTCGCAAATTATAAATATATTATTTGTTTGTCTGTTTTTAAAATAAATCGCCAAGTTGGTGGAAATTTTTAATATAGAGATACTTTTATTCATGGGGGGGGGTAACTTAAACTTTTGAGCGTTGTAACCACTGCTTCAAAGATTAACTTAGGCAAATTTGATGTACAGTTTTAAAATATTTTAAGTGCAAATTCAGATCAAGTTCAAATTTTTTAATTTAACAAAGTTACCAAATAATTTCGAGGCGTGAAATGTATGCCAGTAATGGGTAAAAAATAGTTTTGTACTGAGCAAAAGGAATATAAATGAGTCATAGTCATAACAACTTGATTTCGAAGTAAATGGGTAAAAAATAATTTTGCACTGAGCAAAAGGAATATAAACGTGACATTGTCATAACAACTTTATTTTGAAGTAAATGGGTCAAAAATAACTGTGCACTGAGCAAAAGGAATATAAACATGACATTGTCATGACAACTTTATTTCAAAGAGTAAATGCATGCTTAAAATGCGATTCTTATCTTTGCAGCTCCCCTTGAAGGCGAGGAAGGCATGGCGATGACAGAGAACATGACACACTCTTGCCTCAGGGATTCGTTGAACTCTGAAAAGGTAACCATCGATTTTTAACTCTCATAAAATATGTTAGCCTATTTAATCGGAACCACAAAATTCGATCAAATGTTGTAGAACATTTCGATCCAATTCTTCCTGAAACTCCCTCCTACTGTAGGGGCCGCGGTACGCTTTTTGAAAGAGAAACGGATTATCAACCGGTAGGTTACGAATTCGAAACTCGATTCAACCAAATACCGTCATGTATGTGGAAACTGGTGTACGTTAAATATGTCGTGGCCTCAAATGTGCCTCATGTTGGTAGGGTGTGGAAGCTCGGAGAGTGCTGAAAATTCAGCTTAAATTGACACTCCAAACCTCACCACATCTCATGAGAAATTTGAAAGCAAAAAGTGCAATAAAATTAATAGTTGATTCAATTGCAGGTAGTTTACATATGTGATTAAAATGAAGTCATATTGTTAGTGTAGAGATTTAATTTTAGGTAAAGGGCATCCACAACGGGGCTCGTGGGTCAGGGGGACCCGCGGTGACAAAATAATGCGATAAAATAACAAAATTCATAAAACTGGCGACAATGTTGGAAATAACTTTTTCATACGTCAAATCAAAGTGTAAAAATCTCTAAAATGTAATATTCTCCATGACGGAACCAAGAAAAAATTAAATAATTTATTCCTGTTTGTTTTCAATGAGGACACTTACACTTTTTCTACTATGCAGTTTTTAAGTTTGAATTCTATTTTAATCAGTTACTTTGATTTTTAATTTCAACTGTAGAATTATACATCTGTTTGTTACTAGTAACTATGTTTATTAACAAATGTTTATTTTTGTTTATTCAACACTTTTTTTACCTAAATGTCTTGTTTTTGTATTGCATATCGTATCTGTCACTCTTATAAACCTATGTGGAGTATATTTTAGGATTAAACTATGGAAATTTCTTTTAAAAAATTCAAAATATCTGTTCAAACATAGACAGTGTAAAAGGGTCATGGGTGAGGTATGGGAGGGACCAGACATTTCAGCTGGCAACTGGCACTCAGATTGATCTAGGGTCCTAAAAGGGAGGTGTTGACCAAAACCGTTAGAAAAGGGTTGAGGTAGGTAGTTAATTAACGTCACACTGGAGCAATACAGCAGGCTATAGGTGACGGCCCGGAGTCCATTCTTGTGGGAAAGATCAGAGGACAAGGCCTTGTCATCTTAAACCACCGTCAGATGACGAGGTCACACCTGAGTCGGCACTCAATTCTCCAAACGTCCTCACCGCGCCAACGTAAGGACATTTGACGCCACGACCAATCTAGCGTAACTTACAGTACAGTCTTTATTTCGGTTGAGTATCGAACTCGGAACCCTCCTGTTGCTAATCCGCTACTCTTCCAACTGAGCTACCCTGACCCTGAAAAGGTTTGATACGGGAAGTAATAGAGAAATGCGGATTAAAATTGTAACAAACTATGGTATTGAAACTAGGACCAAAATGTAAAAATGGGATCGCTTAAAAATGGATGCTTAGCTAAATTATAGAAGGACTGTTCACTGGAGAAATTAGCCATCAACTTTTAACTGTGTAGCATAAAAGCAATACAATTCTCGGCCAGGAAATATGTACTTTTTGTTTGATTGAAGTTGCACTGTCTTTCCACATGTTACTGCAGTTGTCTGTTTTCCAGTTGAAAGCCCAATACGACGCATGCTTGGCGGAGAACTCGGAGGAAGAAGACATGTTGAAGGAGGATGTGGTACGTTGATACTGTGATTTCTATAAAATGTATAACAAGTAGGTGATCGAATTTTGAACTGAAAATAATCTGTTTCAATCTTTCTTTCAGGTCCTACTCTGCGTCCTCAAGAAAGAAGGAATGGTAAGAACATTTTTTTATGAAAGTATCAACCCGAATATCTCAGAATTCAGTGTCTCAAATATTACGAAAACTTAAGACTTTCTGGGAACCCACTTTAAATAACTTTGGATTCATCCTTCACCTTTCTTTCGATGAACACAGTGATATTTCCAGACACATTTGAAGTTTTGAATATTCCATCTCATTGGTAGTATTTGTATATAGATCGACTGTACTGACTTCCATTTTCAATGCCGTTTGTTATTGAAGTTTTAATTTCAAACGCGATTTTGTCCTCGAAAATCGAATTCACATAAGTCGGGGCATATAAATTTTATTTAATTGAGACCAAGTACTTACAAAAACACTAGTTTAGAAGAAAAATATTTAGTAAAATTGCAGTTCTTTTTATACATATTAAAAATAAAATATTGCAAAAATTAATGTGCAGCGTAAAAAAGGTATTTCGATGTCGATGGCTTCGTAAGATCTAACAAATTCGTCTGACGATAGTCGTCGTAGCAAGCTAATATATATTTTTATTCCTTGCTTTGTATCTATAACGTTTTCTTCGTTGGAATCTATATTTTCTAAAAACTTTAAGCCCCTTTCATCTACCCGGGCCGCTCAGATTGTCTTCAATAACTGTCCCATTGGTTTTGAATGCACGTGTTTTTTAACTGATTCCCTGAAAAATACAGTGACAATGGGATCTTCTGGAGAGCTCGAGATGAGCAGAGGTATTAGTTTTGTGGTGCACATTTATAGGGACACGGCCGTTGAATTTTTGCCTGTTTTGCAGCGCTCAAGACACAGGGATGCAAATCTCTATTTTAATATAGTTTATACATAGATGTTTTTAATAAATGCTGGTTATTTGTAAATTAGGTCGTTTCGTTGTGTTTACAGGCACACCACTCGGCCCACTACGTTACAGCGTATCACAGCAAGTAAAACACTAAAATAGCGGGTGTGTCCTCAGTGTTGCCATGCAATGAAATGTTAAAACTGTGTGTAATTTTTTATAAATACGGAATTTTTATGTGTGAAATTTATTTACTTTGTAGTCTACTTTAAATAGTCTAAAACTAACATGTATTCCAAGGTACAACATGTATCCTAAGGTACAACAACATGTATCCCAATATAGTACAACACCACGTTGAACCTTGGGACATTTGTATAGATTAACAAAACAATTCATTAAACAATTAGTGTTCAAGGTATAAAAATATAAAAAATCGCAAATTCTTCCTAAAGTAATGAATGTAAATAGTTAATGGAAGAAACAAACTGCAGCTACATTATAGCCTCAGGAAAAATATTTGTTTAAAACTGTCTCAAGGTACGACACCTTCCCCTACTCTCCTCTTTTTGATAAAAAAAAGATTGAGGTATTTCTAAAAAATACCCTTCTTTGAATTCAGATCAGAAGATTGCGAATTCAAATCCAGTCCTGATCAACAAAACAGTCGGATGTCTGCAGCAAAAATGTGCTCACCCCTTCTTGCTGTAGAATTAAATGAGATATCTCGTCATTACCAAAATTTCTCAGATCTTGATGGATGAAATGTTTCGTCAATATCTAAATGTCTCATATCTTGATGTATGATATATATCGTCATTATCAAAATGTTTCAGATCTTGATGGATGAGATGTCTCGTCAATGCCAAGATGTCTCAGATCTTGATGTATGAGATATCTCGTCATTACCAAAATGTTTCAGATCTTGATGGAAGAGATGTCTCGTCAATACCAAGATGTTTCAGATCTTGATGGATGCGATATCTCGCCATTACCAAAATTTCTCAGATCTTGATGAATGAAATGTCTCGTCAATACCAAGATGTCTCAGATCTTGATGGATGCGATATCTCGCCATTACCAAAATTTCTCAGATCTTGATGGATGAAATGTCTCGTCAATACCAAGATGTCTCAGATCTTGATGTATGAGATATCTCGTCATTACCAAAATGTTTCAGATCTTGATGGAAGAGATGTCTCGTCAATACCAAGATGTTTCAGATCTTGATGGATGCGATATCTCGCCATTACCAAAATTTCTCAGATCTTGATGGATGAAATGTCTCGTCAATACCAAGATGTCTCAGATCTTGATGGATGCGATATCTCGCCATTACCAAAATTTCTCAGATCTTGATGGATGAAATGTCTCGTCAATACCAAGATGTCTCAGATCTTGATGGATGCGATATCTCGCCATTACCAAAATTTCTCAGATCTTGATGGATGAAATGTCTCGTCAATACCAAGATGTCTCAGATCTTGATGGATGCGATATCTCGCCATTACCAAAATTTCTCAGATCTTGATGGATGAAATGTCTCGTCAATACCAAGATGTCTCAGATCTTGATGGATGCGATATCTCGCCATTACCAAAATTTCTCAGATCTTGATGGATGAAATGTCTCGTCAATACCAAGATGTCTCAGATCTTGATGGATGCGATATCTCGCCATTACCAAAATTTCTCAGATCTTGATGGATGAAATGTCTCGTCAATACCAAGATGTCTCAGATCTTGATGTATGAGATATCTCGTCATTACCAAAATGTTTCAGATCTTGATGGAAGAGATGTCTCGTCAATACCAAGATGTTTCAGATCTTGATGGATGCGATATCTCGCCATTACCAAAATTTCTCAGATCTTGATGGATGAAATGTCTCGTCAATACCAAGATGTCTCAGATCTTGATGGATGCGATATCTCGCCATTACCAAAATTTCTCAGATCTTGATGGATGAAATGTCTCGTCAATACCAAGATGTCTCAGATCTTGATGTATGAGATATCTCGTCATTACCAAAATGTTTCAGATCTTGATGGAAGAGATGTCTCGTCAATACCAAGATGTTTCAGATCTTGATGGATGCGATATCTCGCCATTACCAAAATTTCTCAGATCTTGATGGATGAAATGTCTCGTCAATACCAAGATGTCTCAGATCTTGATGGATGCGATATCTCGCCATTACCAAAATTTCTCAGATCTTGATGGATGAAATGTCTCGTCAATACCAAGATGTCTCAGATCTTGATGTATGAGATATCTCGTCATTACCAAAATGTTTCAGATCTTGATGGAAGAGATGTCTCGTCAATACCAAGATGTTTCAGATCTTGATGGATGCGATATCTCGCCATTACCAAAATTTCTCAGATCTTGATGGATGAAATGTCTCGTCAATACCAAGATGTCTCAGATCTTGATGTATGAGATATCTCGTCATTACCAAAATGTTTCAGATCTTGATGGAAGAGATGTCTCGTCAATACCAAGATGTTTCAGATCTTGATGGATGCGATATCTCGTCAATACCAAAATTTCTCAGGTCTTGATGGATGAAATGTCTCGTCAATATCTAAATGTCTCAGATATAGATGTATGAGATATCTCGTCATTACCAAAATGTTTCAGATCTTGATGGATGAGATGTCTCGTCAATACCAAGATGTTTCAGATCTTGATGGATGCGATATCTCGCCATTACCAAAATTTCTCAGATCTTGATGGATGAAATGTCTCGTCAATATCTAAATGTCTCAGATCTTGATGTATGAGATATCTCGTCATTACCAAAATGTTTCAGATCTTGATGGATGAGATGTCTCGTCAATACCAAGATGTCTCAGATCTTGATGTATGAGATATCTCGTCATTACCAAAATGTTTCAGATCTTGATGGAAGAGATGTCTCGTCAATACCAAGATGTTTCAGATCTTGATGGATGCGATATCTCGCCATTACCAAAATTTCTCAGATCTTGATGGATGAAATGTCTCGTCAATACCAAGATGTCTCAGATCTTGATGGATGCGATATCTCGCCATTACCAAAATTTCTCAGATCTTGATGGATGAAATGTCTCGTCAATACCAAGATGTCTCAGATCTTGATGTATGAGATATCTCGTCATTACCAAAATGTTTCAGATCTTGATGGAAGAGATGTCTCGTCAATACCAAGATGTTTCAGATCTTGATGGATGCGATATCTCGCCATTACCAAAATTTCTCAGATCTTGATGGATGAAATGTCTCGTCAATACCAAGATGTCTCAGATCTTGATGTATGAGATATCTCGTCATTACCAAAATGTTTCAGATCTTGATGGAAGAGATGTCTCGTCAATACCAAGATGTTTCAGATCTTGATGGATGCGATATCTCGTCAATACCAAAATTTCTCAGGTCTTGATGGATGAAATGTCTCGTCAATATCTAAATGTCTCAGATCTTGATGTATGAGATATCTCGTCATTACCAAAATGTTTCAGATCTTGATGGATGAGATGTCTCGTCAATACCAAGATGTTTCAGATCTTGATGGATGCGATATCTCGCCATTACCAAAATTTCTCAGATCTTGATGGATGAAATGTCTCGTCAATATCTAAATGTCTCAGATCTTGATGTATGAGATATCTCGTCATTACCAAAATTTTTCAGATCTTGATGGATGAGATGTCTCGTCAATACCAAGATGTTTCAGATCTTGATGGATGCGATATCTCGTCAATACCAAAATTTCTCAGGTCTTGATGGATGAAATGTCTCGTCAATATCTAAATGTCTCAGATCTTGATGTATGAGATATCTCGTCATTACCAAAATGTTTCAGATCTTGATGGATGAGATGTCTCGTCAATACCAAGATGTTTCAGATCTTGATGGATGCGATATCTCGTCAATACCAAAATTTCTCAGGTCTTGATGGATGAAATGTCTCGTCAATATCTAAATGTCTCAGATCTTGATGTATGAGATATCTCGTCATTACCAAAATGTTTCAGATCTTGATGGATGAGATGTCTCGTCAATACCAAGATGTTTCAGATCTTGATGGATGCGATATCTCGTCAATACCAAAATTTCTCAGGTCTTGATGGATGAAATGTCTCGTCAATATCTAAATGTCTCAGATCTTGATGTATGAGATATCTCGTCATTACCAAAATGTTTCAGATCTTGATGGATGAGATGTCTCGTCAATACCAAGATGTTTCAGATCTTGATGGATGCGATATCTCGTCAATACCAAAATTTCTCAGGTCTTGATGGATGAAATGTCTCGTCAATATCTAAATGTCTCAGATCTTGATGTATGAGATATCTCGTCATTACCAAAATGTTTCAGATCTTGATGGATGAGATGTCTCGTCAATACCAAGATGTTTCAGATCTTGATGTATGAGATATCACGTCAATACCAAAATTTCTCAGGTCTTGATGGATGAAATGTCTCGTCAATATCTAAATGTCTCAGATCTTGGTGGATGAGATATCTCGTCATTACCAAAATGTTTCAGATCTTGATGGATGAGATGTCTCATCGAAAATATTTGGAGAGATTAGGGAAATACTTTTTAGTTTAACGATTGTACAATTTTCTCAGATTGTTGAGGGCGAGGGAGAGCCAATGGAGACTTCTATCATGAAGTGGGTGGAGCCTGAGGCATCGGAGGAGACAATGGAAGCCACTGAAAAGACCCCTCTGGCAACAGCCGTCGAGATGTGCAAGGCCAACGAAGAAGCTTCTTCAGGAGAGGTGAGGAACGGAACTTCTCCTTTGGTCCAACTGAATTGCATCTAATCTATACAGCGTGGTTCCAATTAATTTAAGTACTGTTCAATACGCGGTCAGTGATTTGACCCTGTTTCTAAGCTTCAGTGTTCCATCCAGGGAGTTTCCATCAGTTGTTTGGTTGTTTTGGGATTCTATGGCGCAATGACTATGTTTGACCAAGCTGTACCAAACATAGATACACGAGAAACGTTTTAGAAGAAGAGATAAATTCGTGATAAATTCACCTATTATAATTATTTTTGCATCATTATGATCCAAATTATACAATCAATGTTTTGAATCTCAATCATAGTATTTGCTCAGGAGATGGTTTTTTCATTGATTTTCAAATTTTGAAATTCTTGAAAAAATGTTTATTTTTTTACATTTCCTTGATTAAAATCTCTCTATTAATATTGTAAAAAAAACTATTTATTCTTGCAATTTGATGGAGGTTCAATACATGAAAAATAATATTAGGAATAATTTTCAACAGGAGTCATCTTTCTGAACAAATTAGAATTTGAGGTATCACGTTTAAAAAAACATACTAATTTGCTAATTATATCTTAATTATATAATTAATTATTTGCGCAATCTGATTTTTTTCTCCATGAAATGATTTTATGAGAACACCAATTACCTGGAGAGAAAAATTGGATTTTTAGAGTTAAAATTTAAAAATAAATTTTCTAATGTATACGTACACCTTAAATACATTGATGTACAACATAATACATAATTTTGAATACAAAGTTATGAGAAAAAAAACACTACTTAAAGTTTAAAAATAAGAAGTATATAAGAATAAATGACACAAAAGTTCCCCCGTATTTGTTTACTTCATTTACATGTATGGAAAACTGAATCTCATTCTGTCATTTTTTGTTTCAGATTCTTCCAATGGTGCAATGTCTCTTGGAAAATTTACTGGGGGTGCGTATTACAAAGTTCTCTTTTCACTCAAAAATGAAAGGGTTTTCTTTAGGGATTGATGACATCCATCTAAGAATGGCGATCTCAAAAGGAGTCTGTCTCGATTCCAATGCCTAACTCACCGTTATAGCTATTAGACCCTCATTAAGATTCTTCTAAATTACTCGCAGGTTCTTTATATTAGCACTCTGACTTCAACGGAAAGTATCTTAAATATCCCACGTACGTGATTGTTGAATAGAAAGTTAGTAAAATGCTCAATATAATTCACAAACTAGTCAAAATCAGTGGCTGAACTCCAGTTATCCAGGACTGATGATTCAGATCTCTTTAGTTTTAGAAATTTATTTCTGTGTTGGGTCGTTAAACGAAAAGTTGTTCATATTTCATGTAGTAAATCTCTGGTTGCGTCTATCAAATAGAGAGATCACGATTTCAACTAAATAGACACGAGGATTTATTGATCCGTATGTTAACCTGTATCATTCGTGTGCCAGGACTAACAGACCCATACTACGCTGGTAATACACAAGGTATATTCAAGATCACTTATTTGAAGATCATATTTACGAAACCTATTGATATAGTCTAGCTTAATTCTGTTAGCAGAAGCCCTATATATATACACAGTCCAGTCACATTAATGTGCCCACCTGTCAAAAGCCAGAATAACCACCTTTGGCAGAGCGGACCGCTGCGAGACGTGCATGAAGAGAGTCAATTAGGTTTCTGAAGGTGTTCACTGGTATGTTGAGCCATGCCGACTACAGTGCCGTGGCCAGCTGCGCTAGATTACGCGGTTAAGGATCCATGACGCGAACAACCCTATCGAGGTGGTACCACAGATTCTCGATTAGGTTTTAATCCCGTGAGTTTGCTGGCCAGGGGAGTACGGTAAACTCATCCTGGTGCTCTTCGAACCACGCACATACACTGCAAGCTGTATGACACCTCGCATTGTCCTGCAGGTAGATGCCATCATTCTGAGGGGAAATAATTCGCATGTAGGGGTGGACATGGTCCGCAAGGACAGATGCGTACTTGTGCTGATCCATCGTGCCTTCCAAAATGATGAGTGCACCCAGTGAATGCCCGGAAAACATTCCCCAAACCATAATGCTCCCTCCTCTAGCCTGGATCCTTCCGGCAACTATTGCAGGGTGTTTGCTTTCAGACGTTTCACGCCGTATACGCCAACGTCCATCTGTCCGATGGAGCATAAAACGTGATTCATCGGAAAAAGCCACCTGTTACAACTCTGTGGACGTCCAGTTGCGGTACTGGCGTGCAAATTCCAGTCTTCGTCGCCGATGAACAGCAGTCAGCATAGGTGCATTAACGCGTCTGCTGCGGAGGCCCATGCTCAGCAACGTTCGCTGAACCGTTGTTGAGGATACACTCTTGGTAGCCCCTTGGTTCATCTGGGCGGTCAGTTGCTCAACAGTTGCACGTCTATTCGCCCGAACGCATCTCCGTAGACTTCGTTCGCCTCTGTCATCTATAGCCCGTGGTACACCACATGTGCCACACCGCTGATTTTGGATAGTGCCATTTTGCCATGCACGGTATACATTTACCACGGCGGCACGTGAACAGTTCACAAAATTAGCCGTTTCCGAAATGCTTCCACCCTTGGCCCAAAAGCCAATAATCATGCCCTTTTGGACGTCGGATAAATCGCTACGTTTCTGCATTACGCCAACGATTGAAATGCTCTCCGATGCCCTAGGACATGCTTTATATACACTCCACTGCAATGTGCTGCCACCTGCCTTTTGTGATTGGTTATTTCACGTTGACGTCGAAAGTAGGTGGTGTTCACATTAATCTGATATATATATATATATATATATATATATATATATATATATATATATATATAAAAGGAAGTGTTTGTTGTCTGTTTGGGTCCGCAAAATCCTGACGATTCTATGGCACTTACAGCAATGAGATTTGGAACACAGGTAGTGCGAATTTTATGCAATTTTAGGGGGTCGCGGCGAAATTCAATCTAGAACATTTAAAAGAATTTATTGAAATTTAATTATTATTGTTTTCTTTGGAATGGCAACAGCATATAAAGATATGACAGATTCTAAATTTATTTTTCCCGTTTCCGTTTTCATTTTGTTCAGATTAAGGATTTTCCAGCAGATCATAAAAAAAAAGTTTTAACTTTAGTTATGTAGTTCTTTTTTTTTCCTAAGACCGTTAAAGAAAGAGTAAAAATTTCAACGTATTTGAAATCTGCGGAAAATTTCACTTTAAATCGATATCTAAAAATATGATTTTCTTTAAATAAATAATTTTTAAATTGAATATATCTTTCACGGATTTGAAATCTGCGGAAAATTTTACACCAGATTAATACCTTACACCACGGGCATGGGCAATGCAGGGATAGCCACGCAGTGACTAGTGTTATGTGAAAGTTGAAAAGTGGTCTTTCAGGGAGGGAGAGACGGGAAATAAGTGGTCCTTTAATGGAGGAAATATTAACATTGAGCCTATAACCAAAAATTAGACCAGAAATAAGCGGTCTTTTTGAGAGGTGATCTCTTTATAGAGATGGCCTTTTAGAGAGGTATATATACACTGAAGTGCGAAAAGGTCATGAGACAGCAATATGCAAATATACACATGGCAGTAGCACCCCGTAAGAAATGTATACATGAGCAGTGTTCATTTTTACTCAAGGGATTCATGTAAAAAGTAAGTTTTCGGACGTGATTATGGTCGCACGACGGGAATTAACAAAATTCGAACGCGGAATGCTAGTTGGAGCTAGACGCAAGGGGCACTCCATTTCGGAAATTGTTAGGGGATTCAACATTCCTCGATCCACGGTGTCAAGGGTGTGCCGAGAAAATATACGAGTAATTTCAGGCATTGCCTTCCACCAGTGGCCGACCGCGTCTGCTTAATGACCGAGACCAGCGACGTGTGCGTAGAGTAGTGAGTGTTAACAAACAAGCAACTTGCAACTTTAACAAACACAACTCAAAATTTGGAGCCTGCACAGGTATTGACGTCGTCATGGAACCGTGGTTCAAAATGACGAGGTGTTGTACTCGAATCTTTCCCTTCCTGATGGATCCCGGTCCGTCACCAATAGCTCGTTGCGTTGCTCCAGGGCGTTGTTGATTCACCGACCTATCTCTCTTCATTGTAATTTGTTTTAATTATTTTTTATTTTTGTTGTTTCGTATCTCGAGGGCGCTGAGCTTTTGTCAAAATAACACAACCAAACTTATACTTAAAAATTAATTTGATAACGACAAAATAGGTGTTGCATGGGAAGTTTAATGCGAAATAGCGAGTTCTGAAACTCGATTTCTGTGTTTAGAAATCGGGTTAAAAGAAAACAAACCCGTCGGGAAACGGGTTTCTAATCGGTTTCCGTGAGAATGAATTCAAGGACCGGAAATGGTGTTAAAATAAATTTGAAAATGGGGGAAAAAAACACAGGTGGCCGAATGTTATGTAAAAACTGATGTTTAAAATATATAATTTGATGACTTTTCTGAAGTTTTTGCAGTTAAAAGTCTTCCTGGTATCTCTCGCAAGGACACTGTTGACTGTTTCCAGGGACGCAAGCGAGGGTTTACAAGGAAAGCGGTTTTTAAACAGTTCTCGTGCTGAAGCTTTCTTTAACAGTCTGTCAGACAACATTGCTCGCAAACGTTGTTTTTGTTTTCACAAGGGATCGAGTTTTTGACCACGCGTGCAAGGATAATGCTTACGTTTGAACAGCAAACAATTTATTTTCTAGGAAAGCAGCTTTGAAGCTTTTCCTCAAGAGGCGTTTGGCATCTACAGCCTCCCAGAGAACGTTATCATTGTACATACTCGATTTGATGTGCGTCACCAAAAGAATATCCATCATTCTACAGATTTAGCTGTTTGGTTGGTTAGTTGTTTTGAGGGTTATGGAGCAAGGGGGCCAAGCTATGTCCAACACAGGACAACATTAAGTAAAAAATGTCACGAAAGAGAAAATAGAGGGATTTGGGAACAGAATAGTTGGATGTTGTTGTTGTTGTCGTGCGGGTCATATATGGCCCAATTGGGGGTGCCATTGTCCCGGAGGGTTGGACTTCTTCATGCATGACACATCCGTTTTACAGGAAGGTCCCTTTCATACATCCATTCACTCACACATATCGTAATTTAGATCCCAATCAGAGGCCGATAACCCCCTGATCGGGTACCCCCAGAGGTATTGATTTGGTATGGGAACATGGGGGACTTTGTGACCACGACCTATTTAACGTGCCCCAGCCACCATTAGCGAACACGAAGCCAGGTCGAAGCGCCGATCTCGCAACCATCAGAATTGCAGGCTCCGCTGAGGACAGAACCCACGACCCTTCCGATGCAAGCCCGACGCTCTACTGACTGAGCTACCGCGGTTCAGAATAGTTGGATGAAAGCAGAAAAGGGTTAATTGGGTATCCTTGGAGCGCGCTACCCCCGAATTTACTAAATATAGTAAAGCTGCGTTTACACCGGAGTTGCAAATGCGTCCCCCTCCAAACATCGAAGATAATTTTTGAAACGGCCTTCATTTCATCGTCAAAATATCGTGTCAGGGTTACGATTTGGCGAGTTTGCAACTCCAATTTTGTTTTCCACCAGGAGTCGATAAAGATCAAAGGACTGTAAATTTTAGGAGGACATTTCTCCGAGACGAAATTTGGGATGAAAATGCTCCCCTATTTCGTCCCCTTTCGGTATTGCAGACAATCACCGCTCCTCTCTGTCCTTCGGCACCCCGTGGTCGCTCACGCCGTCTTTTGTTCGGTATTGGTGACATTTTGCCCTCGTCGCTTGTCACATCTCCGCCAAACTCTCAGTGAAGTGACCTATTCTATTAAAATAGCGTGGACGAGAGAGCTGGTGATAGCATAATAGGACTATTTAGGGAGAGGCCTGTCCACTTTGTGTTTCCGATGAAAGTCGACAAAGCGTTTACACCGGAGTGGGTCGAAGAAAGGTCCAAAAGGGGTCGTAAAACGTCTTCATACAAAAAGGGGAAATTTCTCCGAGACGAATATGGTATGAAAATGCTCCCCTATTTCGTCCCCTTACGGTATTGCAGACAATCACCGCTTGCCTCTGCCCTTCGGCATCCCATGGTCACTCATGCCGTCTTTTGTTCGCTGTCTGTGACACGAATATTTTGTGGTGAGAATTTCGATCGGTTTTGCCACTTTTCCAACATCAAACTCCCATTTTTCAAGCTGTTTCAGGTCTTTCACGGACTTAACAGAAATAAATGCAAGTACAATTAACTTCATTGTTTAATTATTTTAAAGAACAAATATTTATTTTACTTTATTATAGCCCATTAGTAATTGCATTTCAGTGTAATTCATTTGTTCAGCACAGAAATGTTATTAAGGATGCTAAGAAATTTTGTATTGCCGCTAATATTTGAAAAACTGTATATAGTGAATTCTCGGTTATAGTGAACTTCTGCATCAGTACGTTGAGAGTTCGCTATATCGGGGTTCGACTATATATTTATAATTATCCTCTGCATAATTGGTTACAGGGTAGTAAGAAAATTGAAACTTGATTGAAAAAAAGAGGTTTAACTCTGTTGTTACATTTCAGAACTGCACTCAGAGCCTGATGCAGAAGGAAGAAATGATGATGATGATGCCCATGGAAGAGGCCGCTCCCGCCGATATGTGAGAGACGGACGGACTGATCTCTATCTAGAAACGTTCGCGCGTGCGAGAAAATAGACATCACTCCACACAGAATGTAGCGGAAACGTAGATGCTTCAAAATAAAAGCAAATTTTTTAACCTCACGCTCTTCTTTCTCTCTTTGACTGGACATTATTACACGCATTTCAATACACCAAAAATTTGGGCGCATACTAATCACTTTCAATGAAATGCATATTGTGTTTATATTTGAAAAATAATTTTTTGGAACATCATACAATGTAAACAATTCTCCTTCTGGGTACATGTCGTAATTGTTACGAGCGAAGCGAGCAAGGTTCTAGTAGCGAATCAATGAGGATTGCAAGGCAATCCTCCGTGGACTGGCGAGCGGTAGTGAGCAGGGAGTGGGCCCCCTAGTCAAAATTAATTTACTTACTTTATTTAAAACCAAGGAAGACTTTCACAATTTGCAATTCGGTTGATAACTTTTGCAAGTTAAATATTTTTTCATTGACATAGAAGATGTGTTATTTATAAAGTGTTTGTTGTGATTTGGGCGGTGTAGGGTGGTTATTCCGTAGCTAGAGAAGAAAAAAGGTGTGTATCGTAACTTATAATTGAAAAAAAACCGACCAAAATCGTCGCAGTTTTAAGCATTTTCTGCTCCCGAGTTTTGTGTCACATTTGGTTTTTATCCCTTCAGCTGACGGGCTTGCCAGTACTCTTGCATAAGTCCGTTACAGTCTAACCCTCCTGATGAGTGTTCTCGGTGTAGCGTCTGGCGTACAGGTGACGGGGACTTCAGAAATAACATTCGTCGAACTTGATATCACAAAAGATTTATTGGTATCGTTACATACGATTCTAGGCCGCAAAGGATCTGCGCCTATCTGACAATATTGGCTACTCGTAGGACGGGTGTCCTAAATCTGACCTGGATGGTCGTCTCGTAGCACAGGACTCTGTGTCTACTGAAAAATATATATGCTGAAAACGAACTGTATCTATCTGGCACTAACGTCAAAGTCTGCCTCCGCCTGAGGCAGACTGAATTGACGACCATCTCACGGGTGTAAAAATCATAGCAATTGCGCATACGTATGGAGTTGGGAAATTTTTAACTGCATGTTTGGTTCGGGGGAAAGGTATGCCAAATTTGGCAATTCACCGCTTAAATTACGAGGATTTTTTTTAGTTTGCTGCCAGATGTTAAAGTAATAAGTACGGCCATAGTCACAATGTGCACCTTTTTAATATGACGTAATAAATTCTGTCGATACTGGAAAGTTTTGTCACAAGAATCGCATTTATTCTGTTCATCCATTCTAGAATGTCAAAAACAGATGCTTGGCTTGGCGCGGGGTGAAAATATCCTCGTCTTCGCCAAACAAACCATTCGTAAAGAAAGGGTTGCAACAGAAGTCCGGACCGGAATAAATTGACGCATGCGCAATCGCTATGATTTTTACACCCGTGAGATGGTTGTCAGAATTGGACATTCGGATCAGATGACCAGCACGGTCGAAGTTCCAGTAGCAAGTCCTCGATGGGTAGTGTTCGATTTGCCTTTACGACTCGGCTTTGTGTGAGGGAATCGCAAAGTCTCTGTCCCATCTTTATCTTACCACCATGTCCGATGACACGCTCGCACCTTCTCCGTCGGATGTCATCGAGGTCGAGTCGAGCCTTGGCAAAGGGGGCATGTCGGCACTCAGATTTACAATCCGACGCGTTGATGGATGAATTGTCTCAACCGTTCTAAAGGGCTATTTACAGCCACTTCGGCGTCCAAAGCTCCACGATGGGAATGTGGGTCGTCGAATGTCATATCGGTATCTGGAAGATTTCTCGTCATTAGCAAAACTGACCAGATTGTGATGGACGAGATATCACGTCAAAACCACTTAGAGGATTAAGGGCTGTTCACACGTTCAAATGAAAGGAGTTGAAAACCAACTTGTCTAGAGTCACTAGTAAACATGATGCCTTAAACGCTGAATTTGTAATTATAAACATGTAGTTTTTACTTTTTTCCTAGTGACCTATTATGTTGTAAAAAAGATTAATGTTTGGATAGGCAAGGAGCAAAATAAGTCATACATAAGTGTCAAAGAAAATTGAATATTTTTTTTATTTTGAAAAATTTACGTACACGAGAATTCTGTTTGATTATCTTACATCCGAAGGGGTACCTAATTCACACAAAACTGGAAATGAGATACAGGTCTTGGGAAAAGTGTTTATTGGATAATTTATGTGCAATTGAGAATGCAAGCTTCTACACCCCCATGTTCTCTTAAAATACTCGTAACTTTTTCATGAGAACAAATTCTAGACTTGCCCTGTTTCTTTCTTTCTTCGACGTCCGAAGAGCCGCGGTGACACAATAACGGATTAGCAAACAGAGGGTTGCGAGTTCGAATCCAGTCAAAGACCGTCGTGTACAAAAGGGGGCTGGTGCACGTTATATCTGTTGTGACCTCAAATGTCCTCGCGATGGCGTGGTGTAAAATTTTGGAGAACGGGAACGAACAGCTGGACAAGGAGTACTCACATCCTTCCAGTTGCTAATGTCGTCATCTGACCTTAATTCAAAAGTACGTGGTGTTGTCATGGGATCTTTCCCTTTGGGGATTGATCCCGGACCGTCGTCAATAGCCCGTTGTGTTGATCCAGCACTACGTTGATTATTATACCTACCTACTGACGTCCGAAAGTGACTGTTGCCTTTTCGACTCAAAATGGCGAGTCAACGCGATCTCGTAAATCATCACGCTTGTATCTGAAATGCAGTCTAGCACAAGCAAATTCACATACCTGAACAAAGTTTAGTCATAACTAGATAACTTTAAGCACTAAGTGATTGCACGAATGGAAAATAACGTCTTACGTGAAGAAAGATACACATTTTATTTCGATGTGTTCGTAATTACGGTTTAAATTAAATGTAAACATATCCAAGAGCCCCAAACACTGCTAATATATAGGGGTTTTTTATCAAATTTTAGGGCAACGCTGTGGTTGGAAGGCAGGTAGGTAATTTAATAAACATTCCACTGGAGCAACACAACTTGCTATTGACGACGGTCCGGAGTCAATACCAATGGGAAAGATCTGTGGACAACAACGCGTACTTTTAAAATACGGTCAGATGACTTCCCGGTTGGAAGAGTAAAAGATTAGCAACCGAAGGATTGCGAGTTC
The DNA here is from genome assembly GCA_947359465.1 of Metellina segmentata. Classification (NCBI taxonomy): domain Eukaryota; kingdom Metazoa; phylum Arthropoda; class Arachnida; order Araneae; family Tetragnathidae; genus Metellina; species Metellina segmentata. Next base: position 23,112,689 of record OX375876.1, on the reverse strand, counting down.
GAAACTCGGTCCGGCCAAAATCCGTCGTGCACGTTCAATCGATCGTAGCATCGGATTAGCAACTGTAGATCACGAGTTCGAATCGAGCCAAAGACAGTCGTGTACAAAGGGGCTGGTGCACGTTAAATCCCTCGTGGCCTCAAATGTCCTCACGTTGGCGTGGTGTAGAAGTTTGGAGCGTGGGGTGCCAGCTCAGCTGTTGCCTCGTCATCTGACGTGGTTCAAAATTACATGGTGTTGTCCTCGATCTTTCCCTTCAGGTTTGATTCTGGACCGTCGCGAATAGCCAGTTGTGTTTCTCCAGTTTGACGTTAATTAATTAACTACCTACCTACAATTCCTAGGTTGCTAGTTCAGTGAGCATACCCACCTAGCCACGACGCATCCTTTTACGACGGGGGGGGGAATGTTTATTTTCGAAGTCTGAAGGGCTAAGTTCCTCAACCTCCTTGGGGAACTTCTCTGAACAATTTTCTGCTTTCTTTCGTCACAATGGGCACTGAATGGAAGTGATTCTAAAACTTAATTAAGACACTGGTTTCTTAATTAAGACAACTTAATTAAGACAATCTACAACATTCAACGAAACACATTCGAATAGGTAATTGTGGGAAATGAAAAGTAATATCAATGCTTGGTTAAAAAAAATAGTTGCTTCCGTGCAGAAAAATGTAAACAGCATAAAGCCGCGTTTACACCGGAGATGCAAACGTGTCCCCCCTCCAAACATCGAAAATATTCCGAGAAACGGCACTAATATTATCGACAAGATCTTGTGTCGGGGTGGTGATTTCGCGAGTTTGCAACTCTAATGTTGTTTTTCACCAGAAGTCAGGAAAGATCAAAGGACTGCAACTTTTTATGAAGACATTTCTCAGAGACGAAATTTGGGATGAAAATACTCCCCTAATTCCTATTTCTTCCCCTTTCGGTATTGCAGACAATCACTGCTCCACTCTGCCCTTCGTCACCCCGTGGTCGCCCACGCCGTCTTTTGTTCGTTATCTGTGACATATTGCCTTCACGCTTCCCTTTATCACATCCTCCACCAAACTCTCAGTGAGTGACCTATTCTATTCAAATGGTGAGAGAGCTGGTGATAACATTAATAGAACCATTTAGAGATAGACCTGTCCCCTTTGTATTGCCGATACCAGTGGACAAAGCGTTTACATCGGATTGGGTCGAAGAAAGGGTCAAAAAGGGGTCGTAAAACGTCTTCGTTACAAAAGGGGAGAAAATATTTGCAATTCCCCCCACCCTGGGTATAAATGAGGATTAATGATTACGAGTTCAGGTTGATCTGAGAGTAAACGAAGTAGTAAAAGGAACTTCCCAAAGCAATTTTCAAATTAGACTTAGAATTTTATTTTTAACGAATCTTGGAAAAATAGGAATAAATTAAAAACTGCAAGCAGACGATTCTGCTTCCTATTTAATCTTGTTCGATAACAGACCGTCGCCAATAGTCCGTTGTGTTTGTTGGTCAAGTGCGACGTTAATTAAAATACCTACGTACCGCTTCCTATTTAACCTTGGATCTAACAACAGAAATTGCTGATTCAATCCATTATGTTCCACGCTGGCGGCATGGCAGACGTGTTATGAATTGATCCTTGCAAACACAACTCTAAAAACCCATTACATAATTAAAACTAAAATTATAATAAAACATTGTCACTAACTAAACTTGCAATTATGTTTCTGTAGCTTCAACGTTCACTAATCTCCCAAACCTGTTTTCTGCAGCGTTGTACTGATTCACTAAACCTTGATCCTCTTTCCAATTATTTAAATATTGTTAAATACGATTCCTACCGAGGAAAGAAATGACACAAGCCATGCGGATTGCAAAAGGGAAAATGGAGTATTTATAGATTGTTGGACGCGCGTCAACGCATATGTATTCAGATTGGAGGGGATTGTAGAACTAACCAATTGGATTCATGTATTTTGAGCAGACATACAAGAAAGCTATAGAATATTCACACATGCTCTCTGGAATAAATGACTCCGCCCTAACAGCACAAATAAAGATACAAAGAGTTCCCTTATGGTCGATTACATTATACAATAAGGTGACAAATCGTCCTCCTTTAGGGAGGACAGTCCTCCTTTTGTAGGTTCTGTCCTTCCTCGAAAAGAGTCCTCCTTTTCGATTTTTTAAAACTAATTTGGTAATCTCTGTATTCAGAGATGGCGCGCCAGAATCAACATGTTGAAATTTATAAAAGATGGGTGGAAATATTTAACCATTTCAAAATGAACACATTCCATATGAAAATTTAGTATTCTTGTTGAATTTACATTGTGCTGCCCTGGAACTAATGCAGCAGTTGAAAGAGTTTTTCAATTGGTAATGATTTTTGGACAAGTGCGAAATCAAGATAAATGTTGATACTCTAGCTGCTGCACTTACCGCAAAATTCAATATCTATATATATAATTCTCTTACGTGGCACGCAAAAAAGACGTTATTTGTTTTCGCGTTTTGGCAACATTGTACGATTCTTTGTTTATCCCAAAGCCTCGCGCTTCAATTGAATTTATAGCGTTATCGGATGAAATTTTATTGAAAAAAAAAATGATTTTTAGTTGAGCTGTTGCAGTAAATAATAGAAATCAAAGAAAACGGAGGATCTTTTCATAGTCATTTAAAAAAAATCTGTTTCGGTGCAAACTATTATAGTTTAACAAGATCGTTGCATTACAACTTTCGACAACAAACTCAACGAAAAAGCGTGGGTGGCTCGAGTACTGGGTAAATGTACACACAACCAACATGCTGGGTTTTCAATTTCCAAATCAACGCTCACATTTCGAGTCAAAATTTGCTCAAAGTTTCCATTTGAATTCTGATTTCAGAGGTACTGTAAATGTCTTTTCTTTAAAACAGCATAAAATTTAGATTTGAAAAATATTTTTTTGGAACATCATATTTTGTAAACAATTTCTTCTGCTAGGACACATGTCTTCATTGATGCGAGCGAAGCGAGCATAGGTTCGCGCAGCGAACCAATGAGGATTGCGAAGCAATCCTCTGGGGGTTGGCGAGCGTTAGAGAGCAGAGGGCGGGCCCCCTAGTGAAGGATATTTCTTGCTCCGAAATTTCCAATATATTGTTACTGTTAGAAAATGATATGTTGACAAAAAATACTCATTCAATGAAAAAATACTCGTTTAAGTAAATAGTTAAAAAGGTTGTAAGCATAATTAGTGTATTTTTCTTTAAATTAATAAAATGTTTCATCTATTTATGTTGTACTTGTTTCTTAAATTTTTTTCGTCCTCCTTTCATTGTAAAAAAATTGGTCACGTTATATACAACAAACATTATTCTATTACCAAGCACAAAATAGAAATAAATCTTCATACGTAATAATGCTTGTAGGTAGATAGGTATTTAATTAACGTCCCTGTAGCAACACAACGGGCTATTGGCGAAGGTACGGGATTCATTCCTAAGGGAAATATCCGAGGTTATCACCAAGTAATTTTGAACCAAGGTCTGATGACGATGTAACACTTAAACACGTACCCCACTCTCTAACCTTCCACGCCACACCAACATGAAGACATTTGACTGATTTAACGTGCACCAGCTTCTTTTATACACGACGGTCTTTGGTTGGATACGAACTCGCAACCCTCCAATTGCTTATCCATTACTCTTCCAATCGGTCTAACGCCTCTAGATCGGAAGGTTCCTGGTTCGAATCCGGGTCCGGGCATGGATGTTCGTAAGCGTATGGTGTAGAGGCGGCTGGTGCACCTTAAATCAGTCATGGCCGAAAGTCCTCACGTTGGGTTGGTGTGGAAGTTTGGAGAGTGGGGTGCCAGCTCAGGTGTTGCTTCGTCATCTGACCGTGGCTCAAAATTACGAGTTGTTGTCCTCGGTTCTTTCCCTTAAGGGACTGATTCCGGACCGTCGTCAATAGCCCGTTGTGTTGCTCTAGTACGACGTTAACAAAAAAATTACCAAATTACCAATTGGGCTAACACAGCCATCGATTTTATAGGTCGCGTTACGTTTTAAATAATTTTATCAAAACTTTTTTAATTTTTGCTTCGACGGTTTGCCTAAACATAAAGGTATCTGCTTGGGATTTCATTTTAACTCGTAATCGTAAACACTTCTTTACAAAGTAGATGACAATGGATGGTTGGGTTTTATGGCTCAAGAGTTATATATTGGCCAAGCTGCGCCAAGCATAAGCCAGACAATGTCAATAAAATAGATAAACACACTAAGGAAAGTTATACTGACACCGGAGAGAAAAATACACCCAGGGTTAAGCCGCGTTTACACCGGACCAAACGCGTCCCCCTCCAAACATCAAAGCTATTCCGAGAAACGGCACTCATTATATCGTCAAGATCTCGCGTCGGAGTGGCGATTTGGCAAGTTTGCAACTCCAATTTTATTTTCCACCAAGAGTTGGTAAAGTTCAAATGATTGCAACTTTTGTAGAACATTTCTCCGAGACGAAACATGGGATGAAAATGCTTCCCGTCCCATTTCGGTATTGCTTGACAATCACCGCTCTCCTCTGCCCTAGGGCACTCCATGGTCAATCAGACCGTCGTTTGTTCTCTTTCTATGACATTTTGCCCTCATCGCTTGCCTTGACCACATCTCCCATCCAAATTGTCAGTGAGTGAACTATTCGATTGAAATGGAGTGATGAATGGTTATCACTCTTCTCTACAAAGGGGTGAGAAGAGTGATCACCCCTTGGTGTTGCAAAGTACTACGGAGTGGTTCAAAAAAGGGTCAGCAAAGGGGAACGTAAAATGTTTTCACCACAAAAAAGGGGGGGGGGAAATAATTGGAACTCCTCCCTACCTGTGCAAAAGCGGCTTTAGTTACAGGAATCGGAAAGTGCGACTCGAAGGTAGCCAACCCAGTGGTCGAACCCACTAAACCTCTGGAAATAGTTAGAAGAGGCCGAATGCTTTTACACTTCATGTATTGAATGGACTCGTGAATTTACGGAGTACAACCAGCTATACCATTTTGTGTACTTAATATTGATGATTTCCTTACCGTCGTCCTTCATCTGACCGTGGTTTAAAATTAAGAGGTGTCCTCGGATCTCCCCCTTAAGGGACTAATCCCGGACCGTCGTCACTCCTCCAATATTACATCGTGCGCCCCGGAGTGTGCTCTAGTACGACGTTAATTAAAATTTACGAAATTATTTTATTACCTTACTGTCGTCAATAGCCCTTTGTGTTGCTCCAGTTCGACGTTAATCAGAATACCTACCTACCAAGTTTATGCACCAAATACTTCGGGGATGACTTCCTCGTGTAAAAGGGACCGCGATAACCCAGTTGGTAGAGCATCGGATAAGCAATCAGAGGAGTGCGAGTCCGAATCCAGCCAGAGACCGTCATGTACAAAGGGGGCTGTTGCATGTTAAATCCGTCGCGGCCTCAAATGACATCACGTTGGCATGGTGTGGAAGTTTGGAGAGTGGGTGCCAGCTCAAGTGTTGCCTCGTCATCTGACCGTGGATCAAAACGGCTTGGCGTTGTCCTCCGATCTTTCCCTTCACATTAAATGCTGTACCTTCGCCAATAGCCCGATGTGTTGCTTCAGTACGACGTTAATTAGAATATCTACCTAATCAATCGTTAGCATCTCCAAAGATTTAACTGTTTTATCAAAGAAGTTGGCCATGAATTTTAGAGAATGGGAAAATAATTTTTAGAAAACAGTTGTACCATCATGAATCTTGCCTGATTCGAAATCCCAAACGAAATAGTATTTGCTACTGACAATTGTAGTTTATGACGTAAACATGAAAGAAGCTAACTCATTGTTTTGCTCAAAAGTCAGTTGTCCCTACACATAAAAGAGAACCTAAACTTAGTTCAGATTGAATTTTCTTTTACAAAAAAAAATTAACTAGATATTTGCAGACGATATTGATCCGACTGGTGCAGCTCTCTGCTGTTTGACTCTTCCAAAATCGTTCTACTTGAGGTCATTGCACTCTACGTCCAAGAGTAAACCACCCTCTTGCTTGCTAATTTGACCTCTGAACTGAAAACATTGTAACTGTGGATTTTCTCTACAGGTAACTTCGGTTCTTTCTTCACTTCAATGGCGAGTTCTGAACTCGGGCTACTGCTATAAGAATTGATTTATTTAACCTTTAACGAAAAATGTGAAAAGTTTTGTTTTCGCAAATAAATAATAACTTACATTCCAAAAATCTCTCTCGAGAAAAGGAAAATATGATTTAAAACTGTTCTAATTCCCTTCAACAAATCGCATTTTCTCGATCAAAGTTACTCATAGTACATTTTGCAAGTCGGAGAAAATCTAGAAGTAAATTTTACTACTCGGTTACAAATTTCTGGAATTTCGTCAGATCTTTATTATTTAATTTTAAAGATATATTCATGTCAAAAGTGAACGAGTACACTCAGACTTGTTATTTTTAAGACCCGCTACGTGTCCGCTCATCAGAAGCTTAGAGTTGTTAGATATATCTAATAACTAGCCATTGCGAGCTGCCTGTGACAGCTCGTTTTGTGCGGTCAGGTGTAACCACTGCTCGATAATGCTCGCTAATCCGGTGATTGCTACGTAATTCCAAAAAATATCGCAATAGCCCATTGTGTTGGCACAGTGCGACGTTAATTAAATACCTACCTACCAAAAACAATGGCGAAGACGATCCCTAAGGACGGAAAAGTTGTGACGCAACTGTCTAAAGTGCATATATTTGTATTGCAAAAATAGAAAAGTTACAATTGAAAAAGCATTTACACTCATGTCCATAAATTAAGGATAATGCCAGCTCCGGCAAATAAAGGTTCAGAAACAAAACAAACGTGACTTTTTCAAAAAGCCCATTTATTTCATCATAAAGCCCAGAACAAAAAAGATGGTGTATGTATGATACCATTCCATAAAAACTACGATTTTTTCTCACTGGAGCAATTACAAAAAATATCGACCTTACAAAAACTTAACATGACATGGTTGGTATGATGGTTAATATATTGTATGTTTCCCACACGATGAAATACAGTCCATACAACGCCTAGGCATGCTGAGGATCAAATTGTCGAGCTAATCTTGGGGAAGATCACTCCACTCAACAAAAAATGCTCTCCGAAGTTCCGGTACACAAGTAGAAAGTGGTTGACGGGTTGCAACTCGTCGGCCAAGCATGTACCACACAAGCTTTATCGGATTCAAGTCAGGTGAGAATGCTGGCCATTCCATACGGGTGATATCCTCAGATTCAAAGCATTCGTTTACAATGTTTGCACGGTGAGAACGGGCGTTGTCATCCATAAACACAAATTCTGCGCCCATGGCACCCATAAACAAACTTACATGTTGTTGTTGTCCCAGAATGATGTCCCGATAAATTTGGCCTCTCATGGTTCCGATTTAAACATGTAGATGTGTTCTGGAGCCTAGTATAATTCCGCCCCAAACGAGCAATCCTACACCACCGTAACGGTGTCGTTCAATGATGTTGTCATAGCTGGTAACTGGCGTTTTCCATATGAACGTCTGCCGTGAATCAGACTGCAAGCTAAACCTGGACTCGTCAGAAAACATCACACAAGCCCACTGTGACGATGTGGCCCACTGTGTCGAAAATGCATGTTCTCTACTCCAGGCTAACCGCTGGCGACAGTGAGTTGCCGTGAGCGGAACACATCTGACAGGAATGCGTGCATATAGACCAACATGTCTCAAACGTCTGTAAACGATTTGCCTTGAAACTGTCGTACCCGTGGCTGAAGATAGCTGACGAGAAAGGTCGGATGCTGTGCTCCGTCTGCTTCTTTTTGCAGTTACTGCCAAATGCCGGTCGTCATTCGGCGTTGTAACTCGGGGCGACCAGTACTGTAACGTCTACTGACATTTCCATCATTTTGGAATCGTTGCCAAAGCCTACATATGACACTTTGGGTGATTCCAAGTTCCACTGAAACTTTCGTCTGAGTACGCCCACATTCCAGGCGGCCGACAATTCTACCACGTAAAAAATCATCGACATGCGTCCTCTGTGCCATAACTATTCGGTTGTGGCACTGTGCGGCTTACAGAACGCTTGTGAACAATTTACTTATTTGCTACTATTCCTTATATACACCTCTCTTACACTCTCGTCATTGTGACGTACTATTGGCGTCATCTGATGGCTTCCTGTAATTTGGATATTATTCTTGAAGACGTGTGCGATAATCCTACAGGTGAAATTTTTACTTTAGAGTTCGATTTCCGTGTAATTCTGAATAATCCTTAATTTATGGACATGAGTGTATTTAAAGAAAATCAAATGTAAGGTATCGATTTGTTGTAAAATATTTTGCAGATTTCACACAAATCCTCTGAAATTTTCAATCTATCACTAACGATGTAGGAGATAGAAAAAAAGAACTCCAGTTAAAACTGTTACTCGGAAAATGAAAAGTAATAAATGAATTTAGAATCTGTAATCTTTTAAAACAATTGCCATTCTAAGGAAAATAATAATATTTAAATGCCAATAAAGTAATTAAAAAATGTTCTAGATTAAATTTTAAAATTCAGACTGGACACGAAATTAGCAAAACATTAGGACTACATGTGTGCCAAATTTATTTAATGCAACTGCCATAGATTCGTCAGGACACTGCATACATATAGATAAACACTTCCTTTTATAATAGAGATGAGTGATACACAATGCATACAACTGACTGTCGAAAATTATTTGTAGTACAAGAAATCGGATACTCTGCTGGAGAGCTGCGCAAGAACATTGACGTTAGTTTAGTAACTCCTAGTGGCAAGATAACTGAGTTAGTTACATTTAGTAAAACACGTGTTAAAATTGAGAGATGATTCTCAGACGTGACAATGTTTAACTATATTTGTTTGAAATTTTGGAAATATTTTTAGTATAATCTTCGTTCCGGGTGAGAAAGACGGAAGCATCTGCTTCCGTAGATGTCCATAGCTGTTTCTGGAAAGTGTGTTCCACGGCAAATACCTGCCTACTTGCCAACGTGTAGATTCGGTGACATGAGCACGATCTAAATGAGTTGCATTGAAATCTCACAATCAATGCCGTGTTCAGTGGCCATTAAACGCGAGAACCTTCGGCCATTGAATCGTCTTTCTCTGATATACGAGCCAGCCTCCACTTTTATTATGGATGAAGATCTTTTCATTGTTCTTGGTATATTTAGGGTGAAAGGAGGCGATTACAATTCCATCTGGTGTTTGTTTCCGTGCTCGGGTTGGCTTTTATGGCGCTTATAATTATTTATTTCGATTTTTGACTGATCTGCGCAAGAAATGTTATTGTTTTTTCAGTGCCCAAAGAGGAAAAGAATGCGGGCAAACAACAAAATGGCTCGCTTTTGACATTGGAGGAGAAACATTTGATCTTCAGAAGGGTAATAAAGGAAGAAGAAATGAGGAGTCGAGGTAATTTTTTAATAAACAGTAGAATTTAGATGTAAAAGAATACCCTTTGTGGAATCTTTCAACGTAAGGGTTTCAGGTAAAGGGTTTAAATCATATTCAACCGACATTTATAGTCCTATCTTCCAAGGATCATTTTCATTTACAACCTTCGTTACATCGCGCATCCATGTATCTGCGCCAACGTGAGGACTTACGGCCATGACAGATTTAAGGTGAATCAGCCGTTTCTACACCATACGCTTACAAATATCCATGTAGTAACACGATTCGATGCAGGAACCTTCCGTTTTAGATGTTAACACCTTAACCATCAGACCGGTTGGTCGTAGCGCGATAGGAAGAGTAACCGGATCAGAAACCGGAGATTTGGGAGTTCGAATCCAATAAACACCATCGTGTACAAAGAAGGCTTGTGTACGTTAGCTCTGTCGTGGCCTCAAATGTCCTCAAGTTGGCGTGGTGTAGAGGTTTGAAGAGTGGGGTGCCAGCTCTAGTGTCGCCTCGTCATCTGACCGTGGTTAAAAATGACGTGGTGTTGTTCTCAGATGTTGATACGTCGTCAATAGCGCGTTGTATAGCGCCAGTACGACGTTAATTAAAATACCTACCTAACGAACACTTAACTTTGGTCTTTAGTTGAGCCGAATTTTGAACTCGCATCGCCTCTATTTCTAATTCGTTACTCTTCCAACTGGACTCCCACAGTCTCTTAGAATGTCTAGAGGCAACCAATTTATAAATAATAAGCATTTTCTCAGTCTTAAAAAAATTATCATTATTAATACCTGTTAGCAAATATAAAAAATATTATAAACTAAATAACACTATACCAAATTGATCGAATAATCCTCAGTAAACGATGTAATCTATATATATAATTCTCTTACGTGGCACGCAAAAAAAACGTTATTTGTAATCGCGTTTTGGCAACATTGTATGATTGTTTGTTTATCACGAAGCCTCGCGCTTCCATTGAATTTATAGCGTTATCGGATGAAATTTTATTGAAAAAAAATTAATTTTAGTCAAGCTGTTGCAGTTAATAATAGAAATCAAAGAAAGCGTAGGATCTTTTCAAGGCTATTTAAAAAAAAGGTCCTTTTCAGTGCCAACAATTATAGTTCAACAAGACGCTTGCACTACAACTTTCGACAACAAACTCGATAAAAAAGCGTAGGTGGCTCGAGTGCAAGGGTAAATATACACACAAACAACATGCTGGGTATTCAATTTCCAAATCAGCGATCACGTTTCGATTCAAATTTGCTCAAAGTATTCATTTGAATTCTGATTCCATAGGTACTGTATATATATTTTCTGAAAAACAGCAAAAAAATTTAGATTTGAAAAATATTTTTTTTTGGAATATCATATTTTGTAAACATTCTCTTTAGGACACATGTCTTCATTGATGCGAGTGAAGCGAGCATATGTTCGCGCAGCGAACCAATGAGGATTGCAAAGCAATCCTCATTGGGTGGTTGGCGAGCGTTAGCGAGCAGGGGGCGGGCCCCCTAGTATTGATTGAGATAGTTAGACATTTTGCCAACATAAAGATTCAATGAATAAGGACGGATTTTTTACCCCATCAAGGATATTTCAATTACCATTCGAACCCATTTTACTTCTTGCAGTCTTCTTTTGAGTCATTTTCGCTTTTAAAAATTTAAATTAATAATTTCTTCGTCTCTAAAATTATTGAATTCGATGGTAATTTTCTTTTAATAATTACGAAAAGCATGTGTTTTAGGAGGCGTAGACACACAATTTGTTTGATGAGAAGAGAAAAGGGTCGGAAACTCTATTGTGTGGCGTCAAAGGCAATGCAAGTGTATGGGGATATTGTTCCTCGATACCCGAAACAATCGCACCTGTTGCATTTCACTGGCGAGATAGAAAAGAGCCGCCTTCTGTCCCGTGCGTTTCCCACGGACCACTTTCTCGGAAAGGCAACTTGTTGCACGTCCGAGGGGGAAACTCGTTAATCGAGCCGGCTCTAGAAAAACTCGTTAAGAGCAGCGGGTGGACGGAGAGATGGGGGATCGACTCGACTCGACTCACTGACCGCGAAGGTCAACAGATTCGGTCTGATCCGGAGTTTTCATCTCCGTGTAAACAGAAAGCGCTCGCAGACTTCGCCGGTGCACCCCTCGCTGCACGGTACCGTTTTGTGCAACCTGAGTGCTAAAACCGCATTGGAAGAGGTCGACTGAACTTCGATCCTCTTCGACGGACTTCAATCGCGGTCACCGTGGATCCGAGGTCTGGTTCCTGTACTTGCCAATACAGCAGGGACGCTCTTTGACGGACTACAATTGCGGTCTCCTTGGATCAGAAGGTCTGGTTCCTGTACTTGCCAATACAACATTAACTCTATTTGACGGACTTCAATTGCGGTCTCCTTGGATCCGAGGTCTGGTTCCTGTACTTGCCAATAGAGCAGGAACTCTCTTTGACGGATAGATGATGAGGGTGGCATTCGTGGTGCTGGTGGCGTGCATGGTGCTGGTGGTGGCTCAGGAGAGCGAAGAGGAGGAGAAGAAGAAGGATTCCTGGTGGTCGGGCTTCAAGAGCCGCGTCAAGACCGTGCTCAGCAAGTGGCGTGAGGACATCAAGCTGCTGTGGGACGACGTGCTGGCCAAAGCGGACGACATGAAGGGTTGGACGGCAGAGCTCTTCGAGAGCTTCAAGACCAAGATGAAGGAGTGGCTGGAGACGAGGGCCGAGGTGCCGGACGACGAGAAGAACGAGATCGAGACCTTCATCAGCAAGCTCAAGGTGCCCACCGAGAAGCCCAAGAGCATCGATCCGTAGACTGGGATTCGGAGGACTCCCGTGGAAGTCTAAGTGAATTTGATATCCTATTTCGGCATTCATTCGGTGCTTCTCATATATTCAGTAAGCCATAATTTCACTTTAAAATGAATTATTGATGATGCAAACACACAAGACTTTTCGTAAATATGTCGGTTGGTTATATTCATTCATTCACTCATTCATTCTCTGATTTCTTAAGTTCATTCAGGCCCTTTCTTTTTGCTAATAACTAACACATTGGAAATTTAGTGTCAATTGCAGTAAATACTCTTAAGTGAAAGTGTTTTGCATAAGTGTTTATTCTGAATAGTATGTTCAATGCATGAAAATGGGAAACCCTTTTTATTCACGTATTTGAAAGAATATGTTTTGGAAAGCGACTAATAGAATCTAATTTCTAATTATGTCTCTCATAAAAAGGTACTCATTTCATGACGTAAGTCGTAAATCTTCATCCACATATTGTGAATTGATCATGCAAAAATATGTCAGACAAAGTGTTTTCAACTCGAATGAACGTATTTTCATTTTGAAGTCAGAAGTGTACAACAACGCACTCTCATAAATTTGCTCATGGACCACATTATATTCATAGTATTCCAAGAGTTCGTTTTTTTTTAATGAGAAATTTATTTTCTATGTGTGAAACTATGTATTACGTATGGTACTTAAAATTGTTATTGTAACATTTTTGGAAAACAACGCAATATGTTAGCGTATGTACCTCGAAAAAAGGGTTGTGGATTATACAGAATGACTGTTGGAAAATGTTGTGGGAGGTAGGATTATAAGAGATGGGCAAAACTGTTATTTTACGATAGCAGTGTTAGCGGTTGTTACAAATCCATGGTAATAGTTATTAGCAGTGAATGTTGGCAGTTTTTATCAGCAATTTCAACTATTTTTGTCAAATATTCTTATTTATTTCGATGTTTTAACACCGTCCTAATAATATTTGCCGAAAACTGTTCATCTTTTCGAAAGCTGTTGCTAATTGTTATTTTGCAGTGACACTGCTGTCGGCATAACAGCCCACTCAAGGGAGTTTTCATGAACAGTGTAATAGGGATTGAGACCATTGTTATCCTTTTAAAATAAATGCATGATTTTTATGAGATGAAATGAATCAAAACTTTTTCAAATAATGTTTGTATATATCCTCATATTTTACTACAGCATCGATGAAAAGTACTGTATATTGTGATAAAATAAATATTTACATATCGAATATTTTCGTTATGTGTTCTTTGAACACGCACTTTGTTTTCTGAACTTGTTTTTAATTTCCTTTACACATCGAAGAAGTGTAATTCCGAGGAACTCTAGATGAACATGATTTGTGGTGCTTCTGTTCAATACAATGGAAAGTTTTCAGCTCTTAAAATGGAAGCATTTACATAAAATATGACATTCGAATTACTTAATTATCTTACACACATATAGATAGACTTTTATATAAATACATTTATCTGTATATTATTTTCATCACTTCAAATTATATCTCTACATTAATGTATGTATCGTTATGGTTATTTAAGTACATATACTTTATTCAAGCGAGCTTTCCATCGCTCAAAGAAAGCAGTTTGGAAGCTATTCTATACACTTAATTAAAAGCATCGGAACCTTACTTTAAGATCAGTGTTGAAGTGCCAAGATGATCAGATAGAGAGATTACTTTCAAAGTTACACCAAACTATTAATAAAAACTATGACTCTTTAGAGAAATGCATATGATTGTACAAAGTTATCACAGAGTGAGTAATTTTTCACGTTATTAAAAGCATGTGTGTTCATAACTTTATCCATTTTAGTGTTTTAGATCTGAAGCAAAACAAGAATTCTCGAATAGGTATGTTTTGATACGAAGATTTTCTGTGATTGGAGTAATGTAGATGATAAAGCAGAACATGCGCATCTACATATTTTACTTAAGATATTTGTTGTTATTGCTTAAGAGTCTGTCTTAGCTTTAGATGTTGACTTTTTCCAAATATTTTAAAAGTTTAAGGAGTTTTGGACAAAATTTCCATTTTAAATATATGGATCAAACTTTTACCGAAAATATTCTTTTGTAAAAATAAAAGATATCAGGCAGGATCTCAATATATTATTCTATTAACAGTATTCAATCCCATTTTCTAAAATGATGGGAATAAGTATTTTTGATTGTGTTGTGGATAAAATTGAAAAATATTTTCAGGTTTCGCACTTATCTTAAAAGTGCTTATTATGGATTTTCAGAAATAAGGTTTGTACGCGTACATAAAAATATTTTAATGTTGAGTCCTTAAAGGTGCTTAACTTTAATCAATGTTCAGATCAGGCTCGGTTTTTTTTTTTCAGCGTTTTACTGGTATACCTCTACTTGTCCGGATTATCCAGATCGAGTGGGTTGGTTGTTATGGCATTTTATGGTGCACGAACCCTTTTTGATCAAGCAGCGCTCAACACAGGACGATGGTGTGGAAGTTTGGAGAGTGGGGTGCCAGCTCAGGTGTTGCTTTGTCATCTGACCGTGATTCAAAATTACGTGGTGTTAAGTTCGTATCTTTCCCTTGAGGGACTGATCCTGGACTGTCGTCAATAGCCCGTTGTGTTGCTCTAGTACGACGTTAACTAAAAATTACCAATTACCACAGGACAATGCCAAGTAAGATGTGTAGTGAAACCCGATAAACCCTTCTAGTGGTTGAGGTGTTAACCTCTAGATCGAAAGATTCCTAGTTCGGATCCGGGTCAGTGTATGGATGTTTGTAAGCGTATGGTATAGAGGCTTCTGGTGCACCTTAAATCTGTCGCGACCGAAAGTCCCTCACGTTGTGTTGGTGTGGAAGTTTGGAGAGTGGGGTACCAGCTCGGGTGTTCCCTCGTCATCTGACCGTGGTTCAAAATAACATGTTGTCCTCGGTAATTGGTAATTTTGAATTAACGTCGCACTAGAGCAACACAACGGGCTATTGACAACTGTCCGGGATCAATCCCCTGAGGGTAAGATCCAAGGACAACACCACGTAATTTTAACCACGGTCAGATGACGAGGCAACACCTGAGCTGGCTCCCAACTCTCCAAAATTCCATACCACGAACCGGTAAGGACATTTGAGACCACGACTTATTTAACGTTCACCAGCCCTCACGCACAGGACGATCTTCGTCTGTATTGAGTTTCAAACTTGCAGTTCCCTGGTTCCTAATCCGCTTTTTGTCCAACCGGGCCATAACGGCCCACACAATAAGAGGATGGGAAAAAGGAAATATAATCCTGACTTTTCGATCGAAGCAAAATTTTGAACCAGTGTCAGATGACGAGGTAACACATGAGCTGGAACCCCACTCCAAACCACGCCAACGTGATGACATTTGAGGCCATGACATATTTAACGTGCACCATCCCCCTTTGTACACGACTGTGCTTGTTGGATTCGAACTCGCCACAATCCGGTTCCTCCAACTGGACCACTGCGGCCCTAGGGTAAAAAGGAGAGAGAGAGATTGGTATGTAGGTAGTTAAAATAACGTCGCACTGGAGCAAAACAACGGGCTATTGACGACACACTGGGAACCATCAAGAAGGGAAAGAACCGTGGACAACGCATTGTCACTAAGAACCACACCTGAGATGCACTTCACACTCCAAACTTCCCCACCACGTCAACGTGAGAACATTAGCAGCCACAAGAGATTCAACGTGCCCGTGTACAGGACGGTCTTTGGTTGGACCTAGTTTATAACTCGCATCCCTCCAGGTTAATATCGCCATGTGACCGTGGTTTTAATATCATCATCTGACCGTCAAAATGAAGTGGTGTTGTCTTCGTACCTTTCCAGTTGGGATTGATCCCAGACCGTCGTTAATAGCCCGTTGTACTACTCCAGTACGACGTAGATTGAAATACCTACCGGTTGCTAATAAGCTATTATTCTAACTTGACTATAAGCCGTTGTTTTGCTTCAGTACGACGTTAATTAAAAATTACCAATTTCCTTGGCTACGGTGATCCGAGGGAATATAAGATCGAAATTGCTCTCTGAATGCGATCCTTGGCCTTCAGACGACTGGCTTCGGGTTCACGTCGTTGCGGAAACGGAGTCAGCAGGTTTCGAGCCCTGTTGTGTAACGAGAAGGGATGTTGCCCAACAGCGTCTGTGTTCGGGGAAAGCGTTGATCCCGTTAGCCCGGGGCGCATACTCGGAAACCCTCACGCTTTCAGCACCTCTTGGCGAGTTGGCGATAGATGCCTGTATCGCCAACTACGATAATCCTAATGTTAAAACTTAGAGGAATTGCCGCTAGAAGGCGTATTAGTTCTGTCGGCGGTTTGAAAAATCGCGCGCTGTTTTGATGTTGAATGCATTCTGTTTTGTTTATGCTTATGAGAATGTGTGAGGAGCTCATGTTTTTCAACGGTCTTTGTATTGAAAGCGGAATAATTTGATTAGGAAAAGTTAATTTGTCTTTAGGCGTATTCTTTTGAAAGATTGTATTTACTTTTCAGTTATACATCCCATCTCCTTCAATTTTCAAATGTGTTTATTTGATGCTTTAGAGATGCAAGAAAAATTTGTTTCAGCTTTGATTTTGAATTGTTTTATGCTATTGCGTTTAATTATATTTGTGAAGTGTAATCTTAGTATTTTAGTAGAGGCAGTGAGATTGTTCTTTCTGCAATCAGTAGTTTTAATTTTTGATTTATAGTTAGATGTAATCTAGTTTTTGAGATTACATTATATGAAAGTCCACAAATTGAATACATCTGATTCTATCAAAACGGACCATTTCTTTCGATTTTTAGATTGTTACAGGGAATGCAAATTTAAAATTAAGTGATTATTTTTAAAAATCAGTGATTTAAATAAGAAATTTGATTTCATTTCCTTTCTGTTTTATGTGTAATAATATTGAAAATGAAATAACTATGAAGAAGAGACATGCTATTTTATTGAAGTTAGTTGAATATTAAATCAGCCTTCCTTTGAAGCACTACATAACCTTTTTTGATAGGGATCATAATTACAAGACAACTCTTTCCCTTTTGGGCCATTGAACATATGTCACTCACAAGCCTGTTCATCAGCATAGGTTTTGTTTAAAACATTCCTTGTGACTATAAATCCAATGGGCAATTTTGAATTATTCTTCTTCATATGATGGGTGAAGATTCACTTAATATATTTACTCAAGCATTATACCTAAAAAAGTTCCAGGGCCAGTGCGACCCCATTAATTCAAATTAGAAACACATGCTTTTTCCTAATCTCTGCAGCTATTTTTTTATGTGCTTTCATTTGCAAAATCTTATATTAAGTATTATTTTTTGACCCCTCATATGCCTGTACCAAAACTTTAACATTATTAATTTTATATAACTTCCATACACCGAACACTGATGTGCTAAAAGTCATGGGATAGCAGTATGCAAATTTACTAGTGCTCACATTGCATTAAAAGAGTATAAAGAGTCAGATAGTTATCAGTGCTCTCTGTTAAACTCTTGAATGTCGACCTGCCAAGAATTAACCGAGTTTGAACGTGGAAGGATAGTTAAAGCTAAACGCATAAGCTTAACATTTTGGACATAGTTGAGACCTTGCTCCACATTGTCAAGGGTGTATCGAGAGTACCTCATAGAAGGCATTACCCATCACAAGTGCATTTGTGCTAACAGACTTAAGTTCTCATATAGGTATGTTGAAATAAACAATGTAATATGTCGATTTGGTTTTCCAAAACCTCTGTTGAACAAAATTTGGGTAGTACTAATGATTTTGTGCTATTCTATTGATACACAAGCGGAAAGGGGAGGTGAGGTGTAGAGGGAATAGTATCATTACTGAGTACAAGGAGTGGGAAAGCAACTTGCTGGTGGTTCAGTGGGTTTCTCATTGTTAATAGCTTGCAAGCTGTAGATGACATAGGTTCAATTCATGTGACTACCCTGAGCGTATTTATTTTTTTGCGTCAAACATTTCCTGTTTGTATACGCACACCTAATTCTGTTTTTGCACAAACTTTTTTTTTACTCAGATTCAAAATAAATATTTCATTCTCTATTTACTCCAGTCAGTTTGAATTTATTTGCCCAAATTTTACGAATTTTTTTTTTCTTCTATTTGTGGCATAGTAGTATCATCTGTTAAACTACATGGGTATTCGTAGCAATTACTGGGGGTTAGCAAGCAGTGGTCACACCTGACCCCATAAAAAGAACTATCACGGGCAATGCAGTGGTTAGTAAGTTATATTGCACCCACAAATAGATTGCATAACATGTAGTGTATGCGTTTTGGAATACATGTTTTCATTTACCAATGTATGTATCTACAATTTTCTAATTGTATTTGGTAACTAACACGACTGTATTCCCAACATCATTACAATGACACGCAACTGGAGGATTCAGTGATCTATCATTTGAAGATATTCATGAATCATTCGAGAAAGCCGTAAGCAAAGATGAATTATTAGAAGAGGTTGGCTTTGAGACTCCTAATCCCACAGAATGTAGTGATAATGAACAATAGGATCTTGTTCTAAATGCAGGTTTAGTAAAAGAATGTCTGGAACTGACCTGAAAATTGGGTAATCATTTTGTCAAACATGACCCTAATGAAAAACGCGCTAGGAAATTTCAACGTGAACTGAAGTTCTTGGTAGCCTCTTACAGATAATTATATAATGGCCTAACCAAAACACAACAATTAATAACTGAATTTGTTCGTAAAACTGTTGAAACATTCGCACAAGATGATACTCATGCTCGTCCAAACAGAATTAGGTGTACATTAGTGTTGACTCGAAAAGGTGAGTTTGTGATCTCATTTGTATTGTACTGATGTGCACACTTTATATTTTCAGGTTCCTCATCCTTCAGATTTTTAACTATCCCTTACTTGTATTTATGTTTTTGTAATTTCTATTATCAAAATGTGTTTCTATGTGGTTTTGTTTTTATTTCTTGAAGCAGGTGTTTTTGTGATAGCAGTTATTGCCAAAATGTTAAGTAATTTTTTAAATTACCCAATTTTTTACAAAAATAAACATTTTCTCTATAAAAAAAAAAGTTTCAAGATAAAAAAAATAATTTAAGATTGGAAATACTTAAATTTGAATAATTCTACACTTAATGGTCATAAGTTAAATTTTTAATGCAAAAAGTTTCTTTTTGAGTCTTGTATGGTTAATTATATTTACAGAAAATTCGGATATGCAGCGAAAACTTGAATCTCTTCAAAATTCTACTCTACGTAATATCAGTGGTTACCCCTGGTACTACCGAAACGCTAAAATTTGCGAAGATCTTGAAATTACCGAACTTAAAACTTACTTCAGTAAACTTGCTACTAATTTTTATGCTAATCTTGAATTAATTGATAACCCTGCCATCCAGTGTATCCCAGATATGACCCTCGTCAACCCGAATATAATAAAAGACCCAGTCATTCTTAATGTTCTTACTATTTAAATCTCCTGCTTTTATTTTTTCTTTAATTTAATAATTCTTAAGCCTTCCTTGTCATCTTGCATCTTATGTACTGTTCCAATTGGACTCGTCCTTGATCTGCCCAATTTCTAAGCCACCTGTTTTCATTGGACAACCAACTGCACTCACTCTACCTTACATATTTCAGTGAACTTCAAAACCTGCTCAGTTCCCAACTACTTTCTGAGGGAGATAGAAGGCCTTCGGCCTAAGTTCTCCGGCTCACCCATTATTTCATTTTCATTTACAGAAAAATGAATTTGATTTTTAAAGTTTATTGTGTATTGAAATGAAAATAAAATTTTTTATGTACCATTTTTGTTTCTTTGTTTTTCTTGTAAGACATTAATTAAAAAATACCTTCTATAATGAATTGAAGTACATATATTCACTGTAACTGAAACACTTCTTTTTGTTTACCTTCATGTGTTTGTTTACAAAAATATCTTGCAATGTCAGAATCAGTCTCAATAAATCATTCTGAATACATTAAATGTTGCTTACAATTTGTACTAAAAGATTTATATTTTGTTCTGATTTTCATAATTATTCAAGATTGCCAATGTTGTCTGGTACATGCAAGTATTGTTAACCTAGTAATTTTTTTCTGGATTGAACTGTTTTGGAATGTAATTTAAATTGAACTTTAGAACTGAAATAATTATACTTATATGTGGAATATAATATGGACCAATAGAATTGCATGCATAATAACATTTAGAGCTTCGATGAAAATCCAAATTTTTCCCATATTGTGTTTGGAGAAAGCCTACTTGTGTGTAATGTCAACGGAGGTCCCTTGTTTTTCAATAACACTATATATCATACAGTATCAATGTTTTCTTGGGAACTTTCTGTAAGAAGTCGGTCAGACTTTTTCGTATCTTGCAGAGAACAGTGTTTTGAAATTTTTTTTACACATATTTGTTTTGAAGGCACACGATGTAACCCAAAGTAATTTTACAATTTTCTAGAAGTCTCCATCATAGAGAATTCATTTTGATTAAATATTTTGCTAAAATGTGCTGAGATTCACACTCACTAACCTAGATCAGCTTCCTAAATAAATGACAATCAAAAGCTGTAGAGCAAAATGGTCTTAAGAAATCATGTGGATGGAAGACTAAATATGCAGTGCTGGCAGTCATTTGACTGATATTAAATTCAATGAATAATGTCAATCATTGAGTGCACAATGAAATTAGAAATGTTTTATTTAAAAGTTATTCCAAAACAAAATGATGTCCTATGTAAACATCCTGCATAACAACTGAAGAAATTGTAAACCAATATTTTGGTTGGTAAATATTTTCAAGTCGTAAAATTTTCTGTAGCTATACATTCTGATTCTTGCAACTTTAGCAATATTGGCTTTAGTCTGATTTGCATTCAAAGCTTATCTAGAACCATGAGTCAGCTAAACTTGTTCAAAGTAGGCTTCTGTGAAACTTATAAAAATGTGCTCATGCTATCTCCATATATTTAACTCACTCAACATCTGTCCTGATCAGGACATGAAAATTTTAGATAAAATAATTTTTGAATAGACCTTTTGAAAAATTAATTAAATCAGCATCATGCTAATATAACAGGTGCCGTGGTTTTAAGAGCAACCAGAGGGTTGGAAGTTCGAATCCAGCCAAAGACCGTCATGTAGAAGGGGGCTGGTGCATGTTAAATCTGTTGTGTTGCCTCGCTATATGACCATGATTCTAAATTATGTTGTCTTAATCTTTCCCTTTGGGGTTGATCCAGGATCGTCACAAATAGCCCATTGTGTTGCTCCAGTGGGGAGAGAGACGTTAAATAAAAATACCATTAGATATACCACATTTCATCAAAATGTTGGTTTTAGACTAATCAGTAGCATGTTATAACTCCTAAAAGGTCTTGTGAATAAATTATTGCACACTTAGTAATTAAACGAATAATATTGCTCAGATTAATATTGTAATTTTATTATAAAACAAATATTACTTTTCTTCTGTTCATAATAAGAAAAATTATATATATCTTGCCTCATAGCAGTGAAAAATTATATATTTAATCATAGGTTATGTATTTTTTGGCATACGAAACTGACATCTGATGAACTAAAAAACTACAACTATAACAGGTGCCATGGTTGGAAGAGTAATGGACTAGCAACCGGAGGGTTGGGAGTTCGAATCCTGCCAAAGACCGTCGTGTAGAAAGGGGGCTGGTGCATGTTAAATATATTGTGTTCTTACATTAGCGTGGTGTGTAAGTTTGGAGTGCCAGCTTGGGTGTTGCCTCGTTATTTAAAAATGATTCAAAATTATATTGTGTCTTAATTTTTCCCTTTGGGGTTATAAAAATAACCAAGTAGCATAATTTTCATAATCGCCAAATTGAACTTACTTTTAGACCAAAGTGGGGCCAAGGGTCTGAAAAGTAGGGATGCGACATCAATGTCGATATTTTCAAAACATTAATGTATTGAAGCCGATGTAGCATCACTAGTTGCTAAACCAGTGTTATGAAATGGGGTAAAAAAGTTTAAATACACAGAATTTTAAGAACATTGATGTTTAGCTGTCGTTGTTGCATCCGAAACCGCACAGTATACATCGCGTTACTTTGCGGGCCTCTAGCAAAGACTTTCTCAAGCCAACAGCAGGGTTCCCACGGTCTTTGAATTTTGTTTTCCTAACTAGGGGCCCTTGAAAATTACGAAACTTGGTAAAAAGTCCTTGCTTTTTTTTTTTGGACTAGTACATAATTGCGTTGGAATTTGTGTCCAAACTAGTTTCCTTCACGGCAGGTGCGCAATTTGAGCGTCATTCTGAAGTGTTACGTGTTTTGACACCACGTTTTATATATATGAACAACCATAATGGGTGATGTATACATGAACACACAAGGTCATACACCATGTTTCATTGACGCGTCATCCCATCGCTTTTTTGCATTCAAACATGAAAGAGTTCCTTCCTTTGAACATTTCTTAAAATTGTCTCAGGGATTGATGAAGAAATACAAAGAAAATATTAAGGTTTTTGAAGGGGGTAACTGTCAAGTTGTACGTTCAAGAATGAAAACTTAACAGTTTAGTACACTGCATTATACGTTTTCGTAAAACGCCGAATTCGTATTGAGAAAATATAAAAGTTGCAATTGAAAAATTATTTATTTACAGAAAAGCACATTTAAGGTATTCTTGTAAAATTTTCTACAGATTTCAAATCCGTTGAAATTTTTACTATCTTTAACGATTGTGACCAGAGAACAACTTTTGACACTGCAGTCAAAACTTTGGATTTGTTTTGTTTCTCAAACAAAATAAACCACGACAGCCATCTGCTGTAGTGGCCGTGAGCAAAATGAAAACGGAGATTGTGTCGATCGAACCATGTGCAAGCTCCCATACTCTTCTTCGTGCCACCAAAGAATTTATCGTACGATATTTTACCTCACGACCGAAATTGATATGTGTGCAAATAGCCTGATAGTTAGCATTGAGACGTGAAGCCCACTTTGCAAAAAAGTTCACAGGTTCTGTGATAAAAGAAAATCCAAACTATAACCAAAATTGATGACAACCTTTCCTCTTTTCTTTGACTGTCAGTAGTTTAAAAAGGAATTAAAAAATGTTTTTTTTTAATAAATATTTTTCACATTTTTTTAAATTGACAATTTTTGCACGTGCTTTGTTTTAGGTCGCTATAAAAAACTTTAGGTCCTTGAAAAAAATATTTTTGGTTCTGAAAAGTCCTTGAATTTTTTTTGGACAAAGGCGTGAAAACCATGAACAGTAAACGGTTCATCACACTACTACTCAAAATACCTACCAACTTACCTATGCTGTGAAGAATGGGAGGTTTGAAGAGTTAGGGTAAACGAGGCATAAGTTTGGCAGTCACAAATCTGTCCAAGGCCAGGAGGGCCTGGTGACACTGAGGGTGTTGCGAGTAAGTTTTGGTAGCCTCTTTTAGGAAAAGGAGATCACCCCTAAGGTGTTCCATGAGTTTACAGTGGAAGATGTAATGGTGAGTCGCCAATCTCTCCACACTGACACAGATCAGAAACTTGGTTTCAGAAGAAAAAAAAGTATTCCGGAAAGCAATTATGGCCTGCGAGTAGCTGGGATTTTATGGGGTGGTACACGTATTGACTAACATCTGGAGTGGGAAAAAACTTGTGCATTCTTCTACATATTGTATCTCTACTCCATCGTAGTTCCCACAACTTCATAAGGATCTTGAGAATTTTAATTGACAAGGCAATTGTGCCCACATTTCACAGACAGCGAATTTTGACAGGATCAGTCTTATCACCACCCATGTGACATATTGACTGCAGCGACAAAGTAATGTTGTTAGGTGAGACACGACTTCAGAGACAAAGCACTGTTGTCGTCACGTGAGAGGTGACTTACGACCACAGAGACATAGTACTGTTGTTATGTGAGAGGTGACTAATGACCGTTAAGGCTTAAAATGGTAATGCGTGTAAAAAAATTCTGCCTCCATAGCAGCCCAAATGCAAGTGCTATAATTATAGGATATGAGATAGAAAAAACTTTGTTTAAAGAAAGCTATTGAAAACAGTCAAAATGGAATATTTTTTCAATTTAAATTTTGTTATCTTGAGCTCAAATGAGTGAAACAAATCGAGAAGTGTATTTGTTTACAAAAAATTACTTTGCTTAAATCTTAATACTTATTATTGATAACTGCTTTTACTAAGTTTATATTTACTACTAGTTGTCTCAACAAACAGTGGTGAGATTATATCAGGTAGACGATCAAACAAGAGATTTGATTCATAAGAAACTATATTATGAAAATACAAACACTGTAGGTTATAAGGACGAATAAGTTCCACAAAAAACAAATACATTCTCATCAATTCTTTCTATTTGACGAGTTTTAGAGTCAGTGATCATTTTATATTGTAAAAATCATAACAAAAGGCAATTGTTGACTAAATTTCAAATAATTGTAAACATATATAATTTGTTTGCATGGGGGTACGTTTTTGCCGCCTGCTTCTTGCATCAACCAATTCTTCAAAGTAGTTACAAAACAGACAGTTAACGAATTACAAAAAAAAATCTATACATTACAATATTGAATGTCAACATATATATAGAATATCTACACAAAAAAATCATACGGAAAATCATAGCACTCAGCGATAAAAAAAATGGCGATCTTTTTTACAACGTAGTAGGGTTGCTTGAGAAATTGAGAAGGATTGCCAATTTCCCCAGCCTTCGGTTCTCAAAGCTCTTTCTATCGCCAACTCGCCAAGAGGTGCTGAAAGCGTGAGGGTTTCCGAGTATGCGCCCGGGGCAGGGTGAATGGCAAACGCAGGCAAGGATCCTTCAGGGTCATCTGCCACGAAACTTTGATGGGAATCGAAAGATGGGGTTGGATATTAGAGCTTTATAGTGCAAGGTCTCAACGAAACTTCGACTGTCATCCATTAAGAAAACTACAGCATTTGCTTTTCTAAATATCAATATCGGGCCCCTTCTATGTGCTGCATAGATAAGTTTGCCAGAACATCTCTTTTTAAAGACAACATGTTCTCTTTTTGCGCTCGGATTTTTTTTTTTTTACTCTTTTTTTAAGTCAGATCTTTTTTGTCCTCTTTTTTTAAGTCAGATCTTTTTTGTCCTCTTTTTGGAACAGCTACACTCTACGTTTATGAGCGATGGCAACGGCGTTGGCGATTTTTTTTTTTTGGCGCTCTTCTAAATTCGCCAAGGAAAGAATTATTTCCTAACTCTTTTTCTGACACAATTTTTTTTCTTTTTACAACACACTTTTTAAACACATTTCAGAACGTTTTGAAAAGTATATTTTTTTAAAACTTTCACAAAAAGTAATAAGCTTAAGCACATATCAAAATACATTTGTGAACCAGCAGAGAAAATAAGCTACGAATGTTGGGTAAGAATACCCTGAAACTTGTAAATTACACTAAATACAGTGGGCATGTTGAAAAAGATAAAGATTTACGAAAGAAAAAAAAGCAAGAAATAATACAACCTGATAACGTCAGAATTCTTTCGTAAAAAAATAATGAAAACGAAAATGGTAAAAAAAAAACTTTTAATCCTTTCGTAAAAAAAAAAAACTATTATAATAAAATAAAAATTCCACAACTGTCAAAATACAAATAAATGGACCAATGGTATCACAGAAAAAGGACCAATGCAATCAAAGGTAATGGTAATGGTAATTTTAGTTAACGTCGTACTAGAGAAACACAACGGGCTATTGACGACGGTCCGGGATCAGTCCCTTAAGGGAAAGAGCCGAGGACAACACCTCGTAATTTTGAACCACGGTCAGATGACGAAGCAACACCTGAGCTGGCACCCCACTCTCCAAACTTCCACGCCAACCCAACGTGAGGACTTTCGGCCACGACAGATTTAAGGTGCACCAGCCGCCTCTACACTATACGTTTACAAACATCCATGCCCGGACCCGGATTCGAACGAGGAACCTTCCGATCTAGAGGCTAACACCTTAACCACTATACCGGTTGGTCGGCAAATCAAAGGATATTTTAAAAACAAAATAACCAATGGGAGGAAAGAAAAAAAAAATTTTAAATGAATCAATGAAATGGTGTTTGGAAGAACTTTCTAGAATATGCAAAATGAAAATTGAAAGGGTGGAGTGGTCGTTCACGGTGTGCAACGTCTTGGCAATTGTTTGGCGCACTTTTAGTAGCGAGTTACGATAAATTAAGGTAACCCATCTTTCGTTACTGTTGTTGTGGTTTTCATGGCAACCTCAGCAAACGGAAACTTTCAATGGTGGAGTGGTCGTTCACGGTAAGAAGGCGATTTGTCGCCAAATATGGTAACCTTCACCTTTTGCGGATTTTTTTCACATCTGCCGTTTTAGTTATGGCAACCCTATCTGCTGTTACGGAATTCGGCCGCCATCTTGATTTGGCGACAAACATCTTACCGTGAACGACCACTCCACCAAATATATTTTTCATTACGAACTTTATGCTCTAATATATTCACATTGCCTACTATATCGTTATGTAAGCCACAGCTATTCAGATACGTACTGAATCTAGTACATAGTACGAAAATCGTCCGTATTTTTAAAACGCATCAACGTATATGATACTTACAACGATAAGAGTTTGGTAGGAAAATTAATCTAAATGTCCTACCTGATTCGAAATCCCGGTTGAGTTGTGAATTGGTCCGGTCTTTGTCCACTACACTATGAAGACACTCCAGTGAGTGAAATTAGACCAACGCAAAGAAGACAGGAACAGCGATCAAAAGTTAAATTAAAATATAGTTGAAAGTTTTTTTTATGTATATACAGAATTTAGAAATACAGAATGACGGAAAAAAGAAGGGAATCCATCTGCTCACATCAACAGTTTTTCTTTGGAATCTGCCTCCAACATCGCAAGAGCGTTGCCAATCACAGTTGCGTAGTAGTTCAGTCAGACTAGTACTCGAATTACTAGTTCGTTTTCGACAGTATAATAGAAAGTTTAACCTCTTGTGTATATCGAGCTCCATGTCAAAACATCTCATTAGGAGATCAAATAGATAACCAGTGAGAATTTAGATTCGTGTTAGAATAATATATATATATATATATATATATATATATATATATATATATATATATATATATATATATATATATATATAAGAAAAACTCTTCTTATATCAGAATGAATAGTAAGACACGGACGAATCGCAGTATTTTTTAGTTTTGGAAGGAAATCGCTTTGCTAACCAAGGCACCTTTTTTGTTAGCATTAAATCAATAACTTAACTACAATTGATGTGCAGAATTCCGAGTTATAATTCTGAGTTGGTGTATTATTTACTTGTGTTGTTTGTCTCAGAATTATTTCTATTAGTTTTGCCCGTTGTTAAATTGTCTTTTTTCGTGTTTGGTTTATGTGATAAATATATATTGGTTGGCAGTTCATTTATTAATCGGAATTTCCAATATGCGGAACATTTGTATATAGAATTGGAGGTATAATCTCATCCATGTATTTTGAGACATAATCTTGTCAGTGATTTTTCCCGCAAGCTTGTCAAATAAATGATCAAACACTCATTCGGAAGTAATTTTTAAAAATTTCTAGATTTTCATGTAAATTCGCAAAACATGCATAAAATCTACCTCTTGTAAGTCTGAAATCAGTAAATGAATGTATCCAGTAACGTTTATTTTGTTTTAAAATATATTTTTTGTACACCAAGTAAGAGCGAAATAAACGTTTTCTTCGATAAATATCCATCGCAAATGGCGCGAAATGAGTACTTGTGTCATTTCACGGTTATGTGTGCATGGTTGGGCTTAAATAAATGGTCAGTATTTTCATTTATAAATTCGTTCTCGCGTTTACTAATATTTTTTAAATACAAAAGTAGTGCAGTTTTTCTTTCAGTTAGTCGTTTATGTATTCAAGATTCATCAAAGAAGTGTAATGGAGAAGTTGCGGATCTGAGGAAATTGCTCAAATTTATAATTTCCTGGTAATTTCAGCTTCACTTTTTTCGAATATGCCGCTTTAAATGTCGGAAAGAAGTTAAATAAATCACAAATTTAGTTTTAAAAAAGCGAAAAATGACGTAATCGCACAACGCTACGTGATTGGCTCTGACGTCACTGTGCATGAAGTATCAATATTTACATGTTGAAACTGATGCTGTTTTCGCTCGTCTTTTTTCCACTTTAATCCTTTTATCGTTTTTAACTAAATTTTATACCTGTGTTTAACTTTTATAATCATCTTTCGTTTATTTTATTGTATATTTCGTTTACGATGTCGATTTTACCGGGATTTGTCAAAAGCCAATATGATAACCTTCTCAAGATAGATACGATTTCCATGTTTTCTTTCTTGGGAAAAAATCCGGATTTTTTGGAGCAGAAATACGAGGAGTTAAAGCTATGAGGTATGTATGATCTTTAGTAACATTCATAAATTGACAAAACTAATTGAGATTAAGGAAGTTCTCCATTAATACTTAAAAATTTAATTTTTATTGCACATTTAAACACTATAATGCTATTCTTCCTGTAGGCCTATAACTGACTTGTACTAGTTCATTGTTCACTAGTTCATCACCCCGTTTCTTTGCGTAAGTCCACGCTTTTCTTTTAACTGGATCCTTTGGAACGCTAAAAAACAGCTTATCAACTGAATTTGAAGTTGTGTTTACGCAACAAGGTACAATCCAGTACTTGTAAGGTGGTTTTTAATTCTCACTCATTACAAAAAAAAAGATAAAGAATTTCCACAGAAAATCAAATGGTAATCACAGAATCTAACAAACAACGTATTGCGCTGTTTGTTTACATGCACAGTGACGTCACAAGAGCAGCCATTGCAAAAGTAGCGTTTTCGCGCCAAATGCCCAACTGCAAACTTAAACAATTTTTAATTAATTATCCACATTCAAAAATTAAGAAAAAAATGTACCATTAATCCTGTTTTTTTCTCTTCTACCAAATAAAAATATAAAAAAAACCAATGCAAATTCCTCATTCTTTTTATTAGATGCCCAACAATTATACACTAATAATGCGTGCTTTTCGCTTTTGTTTTTAAAATAATTTTACCAAATGCTCTCTTTTCTAATATTTATCTTCTGGCAACTCCAGTCATAGAGGACTACAAGAATACAAATTTGTTCTATTGTTCCGCCAAACATTTCTTGCTTAAGAGGTGACTGCGTAAATCCCTTCCGAGAATGATAGAACTTGTAATGCGTTTATATAATTTATTTTCATTTTATGTGGAATGTTCTACTCAAAATATTCTAGATGAAATGTTCCAGATGGAATGTTCAACATGGAATGTTCGAGATGAATCACATAGAAACATATTCAAAACGATTAACTCAGTTGAAAAACAAGGGTGGTATGTAGTATCCGATACGATACAACTTATGGGCGATTTATCGCCACATGTTTTGTTCGGTAGTTTTCTCACTTTTTATCCAGTTTTAAGGCAATCCTATTCAGAAAAAATTTTGCAATGCTTCGTTCGTTGCATTTACGTTGATTCTGGTATTTATTCATTGATTCTTTCAAATTTTATTTTGCTTTAATAGAGTTTACGGTGGAGATGTAGTATCCGATATGTTAGTCGCCAAATTAAATATTTGGGCCAAATCAAGATGGCGAACAATCTAAGCAAATCCAAGAAAGATTCTAAGATGACCGCCATATAGCAAAATCCACACCGTGAACATTTGCATACATTACATAAATTTGAATAATTTTTTAAGAAAGGAAAAATAAACACATTTAATATAAAACAACAAATTTCACTTGCAAATATTTTCAATTTTCTGTGTGGTATTGACTCCGAACAGGTCCGTTATTTTGAGCTGCTTCATCAAATAAGTCCAGGTTTAAATTTTTTTTCCTTCAAATTCTTGGAATGATGTAAAGAATTTAAAAAAAACACCGATAAGTAAAACGTCGGGATTTGGGACTTTGTACTGCATATGGAATTGAGAAAAAGGATTTTTCCTAGATAAATTGGTCTTTTTCTATGATCCTGATAATTAACCAGATATTTTTCGATGAGAGAAAAAAATCAATGGAGTTTGTTCTTCTATCCATAAGTGTGTGTGTGAGATGGAATATCATTTAGAATTATTCTAGCAATTTACTTAGCATTAGGTGGGCATCTCGATGGGGATATTCCTGGCAAGATATGAAGATATGGAATTGAAAATGAGAAGTTTTTTTTGTAACCACGGTGAAACTGTGAAACAACTGTGAAAGTTGCCTATCATATTTTTGAAACAATGCAAAATTACTTTAATCTCAGTTGAAAAGATATTTTGAAAGGATATACGACAATAGTGAAACGGATAATCCCCCATCTGTATTGAATCAAGGGTATGAAAACAGAATAACACGTTTTCCAAATCGTAAATAGAGCTTATCATCAACGTATATTTGGGTTTTTAAGTGACAGTAGTAAAAAGATAAATTTTAAAATCAAATGTCGAATTGGAGGTTAACAGTATTTGTTTCACCATCTCAGACCACAAGTCAGCTGAAATAGAATTGAAATATATGGGATTTTTTTTCCATTTTTTATGATCTGATTTCTTTTAAATGACATTTTGATTTCAGATACCTAAATTAATTTTCGTCTCTGATTCATTTGTATAAAAAATGTAAACAAAATGCATAATTTCAGGCATTTTAAATTGTGTTCTAATATTAACAGGCTCTCGTGTAAGTTTCTTTTCACTGTAGTAGACAATTTGATGCTCTATTTTTTCTCCCGTGATATTCTTTTTATTGTAGTAGAAAACATTGTGTCAGATAAACCAAATTAACTTTACTTCAAGACAAGAAATATGAATACAAATTAGGTTTCATAAAAGCTTAGATAGAACT
This sequence comes from Metellina segmentata, assembly GCA_947359465.1. Taxonomy (NCBI): domain Eukaryota; kingdom Metazoa; phylum Arthropoda; class Arachnida; order Araneae; family Tetragnathidae; genus Metellina; species Metellina segmentata. The sequence continues at coordinate 23,081,526 of OX375876.1, read as the reverse complement.
TTCTTTTTCAAATTTTGTTATTCCATCTGAGTAATATGGAGAATAAGTAGTAAAGAAATTAGTACAAAACATAAGAATATTTTAATTATTTAAAGTAGAATTTTTATGCTGAACACATAACATTAAAATTCTAAATTATTTTTGATAATTTATTTAAAATTTTAACTTTTCCCCAAATTACCCAGATTGAATTTTTATGCAATTCCCTCTGAGTAACATGGGGTGTAGGGGTATTAAAATTAGTGCATAATAGAACATTACTTCAATGATTTATGGTAGAATTTTCATGCCAAACAATCTATTATTCTAGGAATAAAAAACAATGTAAATTATTTTCAGGAATTTATTTGAAAACTTTAACATAGTTGAAGATTTACGTAGGGTGAAGAAAAAGTCGAGATATGAAAGAAAACAGAATGAATTTCTGCTCTTATAACGAATGATATTTACAGGATTTAGATAATAATTATATAAATTATACAATACGTCAAATCATGATAAAAATACCAAACAGACGGTTGAAGTGAAATTTTTCAATTTCATATTTAAATACTCTTATCAGGTAGTTAAAAACAATATACTGAAATTTGGCTTATAGTTTATATTCAGTTTAGTACACAAAATCGCACATTAAAATATTATGGCACAACTTTATAACCAAATGAAAACACAACCTATTGATAAGTAAAAATAAAATCAACTTACCAATTGATTATAGATTGCTTACATTTAACTGCTTTAATTTTAAGTACTTTAAATTTCGGTCCATTCTGTGTAAAATATTTAAATTCAATTGATCACGTTTCACATCTATCCCAATATTTTAAAGTAATTCCAAAGCATTCATTAAAAATCGGAATATAGAACGACAATTTCAATAAGTCCACTTTGTAATAGACAAAGAGTCATTTTGATTGATGTAAATGTAACCAAGTATGTTCGTCAAATGTTTCTAATTTGGAGCAAACTACTAATTCGAGTGCCTGCTGCAATGGAAGACCTCATTTCAAGATAGTTACAGTGCATGTTCGCTAATGAGTACGAGGCTTTAGAAGTCACTGCAATGAGTGATATGGGGCAGCAGGTATATGTGTGGACTATTCCTTGTTGGGCATTTCCAACTTTTCTATGTAGTTGCGCATATCCTCCTTCTCAGATTCCGAGGCTTTAACCTCGTCCACCCATTCATTCATCTTGGTCTTGAAGCTGGTGAACATCTCTTTGGACCAGTCGCTGATGTCGGACGTACGCGCCTTGATCTCTTCCTTCATCTCCTTGAAGAGGCTACGCATGGAATTCACGAAGTCGCGCACTGCGTTTTTCAGCTTCGTCCAAAACCCCTCCTCGTCCTCGCTGCGGGCAGGAACGGCGCACAGGGCCACCAGGACACACACCAGCACGATTCTCATGGCTGGAAGAACTACGCTGAGGATGGACTCGATGCACGTAGAATGGACGAGTTGCGGCAATTGGCGCTTGGTGGAGGTTTTCTGGGAGTCTAATCTTAGCTCATAGAACCCCGAATAAAATCAGTCAAACAAACACCTCCCGAAGAGTTGTACTGGGAATGGACTCGTGTTGCCGAGATCTGGGCAACTAGTGCTTTGCGAAGGAGAGACTACCAGGACCTCACAGGATCGAATCTCAATGAGGATAGAGTTAAAAGTGGCAGTCCAGAAGTACCAGGCGTTAAAAGGATTCCAAGAGTGTCTCTGAAGCCAATTAAAAAGAGACAACGGACTGGTTTGCGATTTAGAGGTTATCCGGTAGCAGCTGATGACAAATGACGTCGGGGGTTGCGAGAGAGTGGAGTGGCGTTCCCCACCAGTAATGGTGCTTAATGTTTCCTCCTTTCCTTTTTATCAACCAGATCGCACGGCGTATTGAAAGAGAAGTGTCAACAGCAGAAAAGAAAACCTATGGATATTTTCGGGTTCTGACTTCGAAATCGAATCGGCCTTGATACACGAACAGCTTTTGTCTTCGACATTTTGAAAGCACTTTCCTGTTTCTCTTTCAAAGGCTCACGCGAAGGTGTTCTCGTTACAAGCTCGCTTAGGGAGAGGGTGGAGAGTCACGATTTTAATTGTAATGGCTGCAAAAAGAGAACCTGCTTTTGGAGAGCGTGGGGTTATTTCTTTTGCTGCCCATTGCATACTGACGATGTAAAAGAGATGTTCAAGGCTATGAAACCACACAATGATAGAATGCAGACGCCAAAACACAAAAAAAAATTATGGTTTTCTCCCTATTCATCTATGTTATTTTGTTATTTGAAAACTGTGTTAACTGTTCGAAATTTTCCTGGGTAATGAAGTTGACAATCGACTGTACTGGAATGTGAAAGTGTAAATAAATAGTTCCGAATAGAAACATTTCACTCTCAAAGTAACACGCTACCATTCTTTTATGTATATCGTCGTGATTGAGGAGCTTCTGCTTTATGTTATAATAACGGAAACTTGAAAATCAATAAATAAAATTTCCTGGAAATTTATCAGATGAATTGATTTTTTTTTATTACAATTTTTTTTAAAGTTTTATATATATATACATACTCTCGAACGAATACCGAAATCAAATTAATTCATAATCAAGTAAAATGTTTCCGTTACATTTCATGAATGAATATGAAAACTCCCTTTCAATTCTAGAAACTAAAAACGATGTCTAACAAACAACTGAAGACAGATGGTTGATTTAGAAGGGGAATTTTATATTCTGATTGTGCTTTGTTTTCAACTACAAGTACTTGTTAAATAAATTCAATGTATTGTTTTTATTTGAAAACCAGCATGTAATATTGCCAGCATGCATAGGTTTGGGAACATACTTTGTGTGTTCATTAGTTCTTTCATATACAAAGTTCAGAATTTTTAGCAAACAAATTCTGATATACAATTATGAAAATTCCCTGAACAGATATTAAAGTTTGAGATTAGTTGTAAGGGGTTTCTCCATTACCTTTCGTATTTTTGTACTAATACAAAAATGCTTTCTAAATAAATGTTTTATTGAACATATATGTGCAATTCGGAAATCTCAATTGGAAGGATATGTCTACGATAAACTGTAAAGGATAATCCACATATGTATTGAATCAAGTATATGCGAACAAGATAAAGTGTGTTTTTCAAATGAAAAATAAAACTCTATTATAAACTGTATTCTGTTATTATTTAAGTGACAGTAGATCGAATGATAAATTTGAAACCAAATATCTAACTGAATTTGAAAACTTCATTTTTTCCCTGAGTCCCTTTCTAAAATGAAGTGAGGTCTCTATTTTCTTATCTGTTTCCTTTAAAATATCATAGCCTGTTGTGTTGCTCAAGTGCAACGTTAATTCACTACCAACCAACTAACCAACGTTGCAAATTCCATTTTGATTCAATTCAATTCAATTATTCTTCGTCTGTGTGATTATTCAGTTTTATAAAAAGATAGACAGTATATATAATTTCAGGCGTATATTTTAAATCTAGTTTGAATTTTTCAAGGCTCGTTTCTTTTCATCATAGTAGATCATTTTATGCTCTATTTTTATGACAGTCTTTTTTCATGAATTAATTTTATGGAAGTCGTCTCTTGTTCTCAAAAGGATTTTTAAGGAAATTAAGTTACAGGTTGTTCGACGGTCAAGATGATTGCCTATCATTCGGATCAATGCGATTGGAGAATATTTATTATCGTTCCCAATTTGAAAGATTGTTTCCATATTCTTTTTACTGTAGTAGACAATCATGTTAGGTAAGGCCAAATTACCTTTACTTCAAGAAAATATAAATATAAATGCAAATAATTAGATTCTACAAAGAAATATCGAGAGACAACTTATTTCCTTTTCAAATTTTGCAATTCCATCTGAGAATAATAAGTGGTAGTAAAATTTGTGCAAAATAGAGAAATACTTTAAGGATTTATGGTAGAATTTCTATGTTAAACAAATTGAGCATTCCGTAACTACAAAACAATGTGAATTGTTTACAAGAATTTATTTGAAATTCTTAAATGATAACATAATTGAGATTTACGTAAGTAGAGGAATGGTAGTGATATATGAGAAAAAATAAAAATGAATTTCTGCACTTATAACGAATGGTGTTTACAAGATGTAGGCAAAAATTTTACAATTCATACAATACATCAAATTATTATAAGTTTCAAATCTGGAATAACCAAATACATCAAGTGAAGTTTTTTCAATGCAATTTTTAAATACTCACATCGAATATATTAAAAAGAAGGTGGTACCAAAATTGGGCTGATAACTGACGTTTTCAGTTTTACCACATGCAATCTCACGTAACATGTACTATGGAAAACTTTATAATCAAATCAAAACACAACCATTGTATGAAGAAAAATTAAATTAACTTACCAATTGATTAGATATTTGCTCATACTAAACTGCATTTATTTAAAGTCATTAGTTTTAACACAATCTGAGTAAATAATTTAAATTCAATTGCATCAAGTTTCACACATTGCTTTGTATTTCAATTTAATTTCAAAAGTACTCATTAAATAGTCGAAAAAGAAGGAAAATGTTCAATTACTTCACTTTGTAATCAACTGGTAATCAATTGGTTGCATGCACATTGATCGAGGATCTAAATTCGTCAAATGTTCATAATTCGGAGAAAAAAAATTTTTCAGCTAGTTGAGTGAGTCTTCCAAGTCTTAAGTAAAGAGTTTAAACTTGCTCCGATTAAAAAGAATGTGTAGTCAAATGTATACAGGCGGAAAAGTGTAACATGCAATTGTTGTTAGAGCCTTTATCTGGTGGTCTCATCAAAATTCAATTTGAAATTAAAGAAAATATTTTTTTTCTATGTAGGATCAGAACAATCCAAGTATACATGTTTTGTTGTTTAACACTCGAGTCTGGAATGTGCTGTTATTGGAGGAATTATTTGAAATTGCATTCGTTTTAGTTGTGTAGGGTTTAGTGATTTGTCCATGTGACATCAATAGATCCTCATAAAGCAACCAATTGTCTTATCTAATTACATCACTTGACGATTTTGTGTCAGTTTGGTTTGGTTAATTAAATATATTCGGTTTGTTTCACACGAGGCTGAACATTTTATGAATAGTTCATTAACAACATCGTTTCACACAAAACCGATATCGCACACAAATGTTTGCACAATTACAGCAAGATGCCCCATATAACCTCAGCGACGAAACTAGGGAGCGCCAAAGCCACCTACTCACTAGCTAAATGCAACATGCAATTCTCTGTCAAGCAAGGCTCACGAGAGTAGCTGCGAACAAGCTTGAAGTACTCAGAATGACCCAATCGGTTGTCGATTTTTGAGAACAAATACATTCACGTTGTTGGATGCGGTTCACCAGTGTGAAGGCACGTTGCATGGAAGCTTACATTTCTACAGCACGTTATCACAACTTAGCAAGCCAGGATACTGTAGATTTGATTGTTCACGAGGCGACTGAATCGTACTGTCCACCTGAAGCTGGTTGCAACACAACCTTTCCAGCTGTTGCCTTAAGCAACTTATTCAATAGTGAATTGTAACGTTAGTAACCTCTTTCTCTAGTGTCAATGCCTCTCAGACAAGGCTTCTAGAACAGTGATGGCGAACCTAAGACATTTTAAGTGACGTTTATGGACGGTAAATTTAAAAATTTAAACGATAGTTAGAGACTAAAACTTTAGTACTTTCATCGAGTAAAAAAGTATTTCGCGAGAAGGCTAGCACAACTTTACAAAATGAAATTAATCCCATACATATTAAGTACCAGCATATTCTAAAATCGTTACTTAACCAATTCGGCGAAAGATTTAATCAATTTAAAAGCCTGGAACAAACAATTAAAATAAAATATCCGTACGTGCATAGCCTACAGTTCTTCGGAATTAAATGGTTTCCACTGGCTGCAACTTGATTACTTGGAGATGCAACTTGCAGAATTTTAAGCCGGTATTTGGTCTTGAGTGTTTGCCGACTTGAGGACGAAACTTGAGAATCTGGAAAATAATCGTTTAGAGAATAAAGAAGAGTGCCACTACGAACAGGAAATTTGGAGTACTTGGAACCGATTACGGGACACCTTTAGTACCCTGAAAATTTTAGCTATGACCCTACTCACAATTTTTCCCACTACGTATTTCGTCGAGACCTTTTCTGGACGTTAAATAATATTAAAACCAACAAATGAAACCGACTGACAAATGAAGTTAGTAGCGCTTGCTTGGCCTTGAAGTGCACGTAATACCAACCTTCAATTGCAGATTTAGCAAATGTAATAGAGCGACAAAAACGCCACTAATGCCAGAATTATTTGTTTTTGCTTTGTAAAAAAAATATATAAAATATATTACTTTTTTTACTAGGGCTGCAAATATTACGGCACTCGAAGTAACTCTAGGTTTTTCCAGTGTTTGACGCACCGAACTCAAAAGGTTCGCCATCACTGAACAACGTCGTACAACGTGTCCTACTGATGGTGAATTGTGGGGACGCGTTCAAATTATAGAGGCTGGTACATAACGGTTGTTCGTTGGTGAGCACTCCAACAACTACTGATTCGACTGCCTGCAGAGTGTGGACGGGGAAGCCCTCATTTCAAGAGAGTTACGTTGCATGTTCCTTCGCTAATGAGTACGAGGCTTTAGAAGTCAATACAATGAACGATGTGGTGCAGCGGGCGGATGTGTGAACTATTCCTCTTTCGGCATCTCCAACCTCTCAATGTAGTCGCGCATCTCGTCCTTCTCGGAGTCGGAGGCTTTCATCTCGTTCACCCACTCATTCATCTTGGTCTTGAAGCTGTCGAACATCTCTTTGGACCAGTCGCTGATGTCGGTCGTACGCGCCTTGATCTCTTCCTTCATCTCCTTGAAGAGGCCACGCATGGAATCCACGAATTCACGTACCGCATTTTTCAGCTTCCTCCACAGCCCCTCCCCGTCCTCGCTGCGGGCTGGAACTGCAAACAGGGCCACCAGGACGCACACCAGCAGGATTCTCATGGTTGGAAGAACTACTTTAAAGATGGACTCGATGTTCGTAGGATAGACTGGAACTGCGGAAACTGTCGCTTGTTGGTTTTCCAGGAGACAAACAGAACCTCGATGAAAACAGGCAAACAACTCTGCAAGAGTTGTACTGTGGATAGATTCGAGTTCCAGAGTGATGGACAACTTGCACTTTGCGAGAAAAGGACCAGCAGGACGTCAAATAGAACTTAATCTGATTTAGAATAGCGTTGAAAGCGGAGGTTAGCTGGTGGTAAATGAAGTCGTGGGTTGAATGGTGTGCAATGGCGTTTTCCACCTGTAATGATGCTTAATGGTTTCTCCTTTCCATTTTATCAACCACACGACACGGCGTATTGAAAGAGATATGTCAACATCAGAAAAAAAGCCCATGGATAGTTTCGGGTTCTGACTTCGAAATCGAATCGACCTTGATTCACGAACATCTTTTGTCTTCAACATTTTGAAAGCACTTTCCTGCTTCTTTTTCAAAGGCTCACGCGAAGGTGCTCTCGTTCCGGCTAGCTTTGGTAGAGGGTGGGGAGTCGCGATTTTAAATGTAGCTAGTACAAAAAGAGAACACGCTTTTAGGTACAGTGATTCTTGCTTTTGCAACGCATTGCGTACTGGCGATGTAAAAGAGATTTTCAAGGTTATGACACAACACAATGACAGAATGCTAGACACCAAAACATAAAAGAAGAACTCTGGTTTTCTCCCTATTCATCTGTCAGTTTGTTATTTGAAAATTGTGTTGTCTGTTCGAGATCTTTCTGGGTAATGAGTTTATTAAGCGGCTTTACCGGGATGAAAGCGTGAGCAAATAGTTCCGAATAGAAACATTTCACTCACGAAATAACACGATTTCATTCTTTTATGTATATCGTTATTGAGGAGCTTCTGCTTTATGCTATAGCGGAAACTCGAAAATGAATGTGAAAAAACCTGTACATTTATGAGATGAATTTATTTCTCTTTTAAATTACATTAGAATAATTTTAGAATTGTAAAAAATGCTCTCAAACAAATACCGATATCAGATTAATTCATAATCAAGGGAAATGTTTCCGTACATATCATGAATAAATATGAATACTCCCATTAAATATTTTAGAAACTGAATGGCTGTCTATTAAGCAACAGCAGACAGGTGGTTAAATCCGAAAGGAAAATGCTATTTTATTCCGAGTATACTTTTTTCAACTACTCTTTCGTATTTTAAAATTCAATGTATTTGTGTTTATTTTATACCCAGCATGTTATATTGATGCTTAGGTTTTGCAACGTTTTTTGTGTGTTCCTCAGTTCCTGGTAAAAGTGGTATGGTAAGGTAAGGTAATTTTAGTTAACGTCGTACTAGAGCAACACAGCGGGCTATTGACGACGGTCCGGGATCAGTCCCTTAAGGGAAAGATCCGAGGACAACACCTCGTAATTTTGAACCACGGTCAGATGACGAAGCAACACCTGAGCTGGCACCCCACTCTCCAAACTTCCACGCCAACCCAACGTGAAAAAGTGGTATGGAAAATTTATGAGTTTAGCCTGTCATACAATCTAACAAAATTAATAGTGATGTAACTGTAGATTAGATTTTCTATGTTAATTTCTATCGAATTGTCTTTCTAATATTTTTCTATCGTATACTATTGAAACTCCGGGTGGGATATTTTTGCGCGTGGAAGATTATTATAGTTTTCGTGAATGCCGTGATATTTCGTGAATATTAGTGTTGTGTACATGCATTGATATCAGGAATCTCACTTAGAAACAAGTTATTTGCAGTTTCATTATTTTTGTTCTCATTCTTTACACGCTAGGTAGGACAACATTTAAAAAGGTTTACTTCGAATTTATGTTTTCCTAATCGTTAGAATTGTTGGTGTTAAAAAAGATTTTCCAATTAGCTGTACGTCGATCTCCGTTTTAGATCAGAATTTGTATGGACGCATAGCTCTCAGCATTGAATCATTTTTTCCGGTTGGAAGAATTAGAAACATGATGGTTAGGATTTCAAATCCAACCCAAGACCGTCGTGTACATAGGAGCTGGTGCAGGTTAAATCTGTCGCGACCTCAAATGTCTTCACATTAGCATAGTGAAGCATAGCATTAGCGTTGTGTGTGGTTTTTTGACAGCAGGGTGACAACTCAGGTGTTATTATCGTCATCTGACTGTGCTTCAAAATTTCGAGATGTTGTCCCCATCAACTTATTTGCGCGAGTCGCGAGGCAGATATGTAATCGGTTCACTCGTCATTCGCCTCGCGCTCGTGCCGCTCGCGTCGGAAGCGGGTTTTGGGGGCACGAGTCAAAGGCTTGGCGACGAGGTGCCCCTCAGTGAGTCTGCAGTTAGCAATGAACGCGTTTATCAACATGTGCAGAGCGAAATTGTCCACAACTCGGCGAGTATGTAAACGATCATTCGCGTTGGGCGAACGTGATGAATGTCGGCGAGTGACGAGGCGAAACACGAGCGCGAATGTGTAAATGCGCTATTGAATGTTTTCCTTCGGGATTGATCCCGGTCATAGCCCATAGTCAATAGCCCATTGTATTGCACCAGTTTGACGTTAGTTTACTACATTCCACTTATAAGTTGTAAAAGATTAATGTCTCCGAAACAGTGAAGTTGATATGTTGAACACGTTTTCTGACGTCGTTCAAAATTACGATTTCTTATCTAACGAGCTTTCCCATCGGGATTGATCCCGAACTCTCATCAATAACATGCCTTTAAGCTAGTGCAAAGCCTTTATACAGGTATTACCTTAAATGTGTTTGATTTCGGATCCGTTCGTGGTTACCAGACCAACGATGCGCGTTTGTCTTTATTTAATGTTTATTTACATTTGTTCTGTACCACATTCTTCAGCGGCATGTGTTTTTTGATTTTCTAAAAGAGGCATAAATGAAGGGTTTGCAGATTTTCTGAACAATTTTCCCAAATCATCTCATTTCATTATTTTAGAAAAAGGATATCTTTAATATCTTCCCAGCTTTTCGTTTCTCACATTTACCGTGAGTAAAGATTATTCAAATAGTGCTGTTTTTCAAATACTATGTATAATTTTTATGCTAACAAAATACTTTGAAAATAATATGGAGAAAGGTGGAATGTTCTTTGAAATATGGATAGTTATCAGTGCTTTTTAAATTGCGAAGTAAAGGGTGTTTCTGATGCGCGAAATGTATTCATGCACCCAAGATAATATTGTTTCGTTTAATTAATACCTGATTGATTTCAAAGTACAGTATAGGTGGAAATATTTTTTGATATCTTGCAATATATATTTCGAACTAAGACAGGTCCAGACCATCACATAGGGCTTACATCTTTCGAAAATGGTTGCTAAGAAAGCTACCAGTTTCTATGAATAGAATTTAATTTTAAGGCTTCGAAATGAAACTAATACTCTAAAAAAATTCCGCCTATAGTCGGTCCTCGGGAGCACTACTCGTTTAGATGCTTCACGGAAATCTAGGTACTCGAGGTAGACTGTTTGGTCAACAGGGGGACCTCACTCCCTGTATACCCAAGCAATCTTTGTCTCTTTTCGTCCCACTACTCTGTTCCCTGATGCCTCTTTTGGTCCTTTTCATATTTTTTGCTTAACATTTTATTTTGTGTTTGACGTAGATGAGTCAAATATGGCCCTTGCGCCATAAAACTCAAAAACAATCAATCACTTGTAGTTGGGAGGTTACTATTACATTCTAGAATCATACTTGTTTTGGTCGACCTCTGTTGTGTGACCCTTAAATATAGATAGATTCTGTGTGATTTTTGTTTTATAGATTGTTCTTTAGATATTTGTCATGTACTGAAATAAAAACCTTGAGTAGGGCCATTTTGAACTAACAAACTAAAAAGGAGGGGTATAAGTACAATAACTCTCACATTGTTTTACTTCCAGCCATGTAGTGAAAATGGGAGACATATTTTTAAAAGTATTTGTTACCTCCGGTCAAATCTCTTTGTAAAGTTTGTTTCTTATATCTCAGTAATATTTTCTGTACTTTTGCTTTACATACGGATTCTCATTTTCTCATGGTAAGGAAACAAATGCTGTGCAATGAATTCAGTAAGGAGTTGCTGTTACTGTTGCAAGTCACAAGACTCATTTTATAATTTTAGAAAAGACAGTGCTAGTATTTTATCCATTACTAAACCTTTTTCTATTCTATTTTTCAGATAATTTAAAGCAAGAGAACAATTAAAATAAATTAATTGCAAGTTGATTTTATGTGTTCTCTTGCTAAAGGATTTTTATCAAAGGCTGATTTTATCCAAATGAATGCAATAAAGTTTGTATAAATATTTCTTGCAGAAAAATCTCTTAAGAATCTAGAAATTTCTCTTACAACAATTTTTTTCCCCCAATTTGTCTGAATTAGGAGGAGGACCATTAGATCAGGAAATAATGTATGAAATTGGGCAGAAGGGTATTAATGTGGAGAGAGAGAAATTCATTGGGGGTTATTCAACCCCCTCACCCAAATGACTACATCAGCACCATAATATGACCACTTTCTAAGCATCTCCCAAAGAAAATTTCTAGAAATAATAAAGAGAATTATCATTCAATGTTTCTATTTAACTTCACTAGTAAATATTTTGTCATTTTGCTTACATGCAGTAACAAAAATACCATTTTAATAATACTTTAAAATGTGTTGTCTATTACTTTAGCAAGTCTTACATGTTTGACATTCCTTTCATTTATTTTTCTCTAATATTAAAAATATCAAGAAAACCAAATCTTAATTTCAGTGAATTTTGTTTTACTGCTTCCCTTAATACATTTGAAAACAGTATTCTGAAATAAAGAAATTTGATGGTGTAACTAAAAGAACAATTTCCTTTAGGTGCAATGAAAAAGCCACCATTTAAACAGCTGAAAGGAACACCAGCTCAAAAAGTCCGTCATAGAATCTGCCTTGGTTTCTCTGTAGCCACTTTAGTGGTATCTCTTTTATTTGGGTAAGACTAATTCAAACATTTGAGTGTCTTGTATGAATTGTAACTTGTAAAGTAAAATTTTTCATCTTTCAAAGGAGAAAACTCATTGATGCATCCAAGTTTTGAAACTTTAGCAACTAGCATCAAAATGTTAGAGTACCCTTAAAGTGAAAATGTGAGATACCATGAACTATAAAAGAAGTTATGTAGCCCTTGGCCTCCGAAAGAAATTTTTATTTCTCAAAGAGTAATACTTCTGGTAAATGACTTAGGTAGCTATAAGATTAGTTTAACGCTTTTATAAGTACAGTTTAATGATAATTCAGACAGATAAATGCAGGATATGCTGATTTAAAAAAGATTATTTTAAATTTCATTTTTCTTTCTGTGTTATGTTAATACTATTGAATATGAAATAACTATAAACCAGATGTATGTTGTTTTATTGAAATCAATTAAGAACTGTTCGTACTCAGTTCACCCTAAAAAAAAGCTATTAAAATTAAATTTTCATTAATGAATTTGTTATAAAAAAAATTTTGAGGCTGAATAAGAAGGCTGTATGAATTGAACTGAGAGCATTCTGGTGTTAAAATATGCAGATGAATTCAGTTATGGTGCCTAATTTAAAAGAATAAATAGGCAAAAGGATGCAATGCGCCACCTGTAATCATTCAATGAATGCGCCATGTTTGGCGCATGCGCCACAGGTTGGCCACCCCTATTCTATGTCATTCATTGAGAAAGCTTCATTTTCTTGTATGTTATGTATGATGAACACTTTTTGTGTGCTTGTAATATATGTATGAAATATTGGGTAATCTGGAAAGTTCTGCATGTTTTTTAAGATAAATACCAACGAAGCAGTACAAAAACAAGAAAATTTTACTGAATCACATAGCCCTATTTTGTTCTATGACTTTTTGCTATCTTTCAGGCAGCTAGAAAATTCCTTTAAAAAATTCATTAGGCTTATTTGTAAAGAAGTTATCACGGTGCTGTTTGACTGTTTCCAAAGAATTGAACACCAGGCCGTTCAAAAAATTTTGAAGTGACCTGAAGTGGTGAAAATTTGAAGGGCAAGGTCTGGGGAATATGGGTGGTGACACAAAACATCCCAGCCATACTTAATAAGTCTTTGTCTGACATTCAGCGAAATGGGGGGCCAAGCATTGTCATGCTGGAATAAACACCTCGACGATTGGTTAGTTCTGGCCTCTTTGTTTCGATTTCTGCTTTTAATGCTGCTATTTGAGAACAGTATTTTTCCGAATTTATTGTCTGATTTTGTGGCAACAATTCATTATAAACAATTCCTTTGTAGTCCCATCATACAGAAAACATTGTTTTTTTTCATGCAGTTCCCCTCTCGATGTTACTTGGGGATGTTCATTTGACTTACCCCTTGATATTTTCCTTGTAACCATTCTTGTATAGTATCCACTTGTCATCTCCAGTAATGAGCCATTTCAAAAAAGGAGCTTTTTCATTTCGTTTCAGCATAGAATCGCATGCCGAAATTCGAGCAAGCATATTCTGCTGTGTTTAAAGTATGGGGTACCCATACATTGTAGCGGCTTACATATCCAATCTTCTTTAGATGCTCTGATCATGAACTGTACTTTTTGGAATATTTAGATTGTGTGATGGTTCCAGAACTGTGTAACATAGATTTTCAGCGATAGCATTTTTGCACCAAATTGATAGCACCTTTCTTTTAATAAAAGAGCATAATATGACGAAAATGAACTTTCTGGTTTTCCATTTGAAACTGCAGTGAAACAAAAATTATGCCATAACACATGCTATAATTATGCAGTGTAAATAGAAAAGACTGAATTTAAACATCAGCTTCAATCAAGGTCACTTCTTATCAGTGGTAGCAAAACAATAACAAAGCTAGCTTCGATTTGAAAACGCGCTGATCTTTCTGGATAACCCAATACTAGTCGTGCTCAAAGAATTTGAAAAATTAGTATTTTAAATTTATGTATTTTCATGTTTTATCATTTCATTTTCTTTGATGAAATGTTTTTTTCTCCAAAGCTAGTTTTGACCAATTAGTTATTGATATCAATATAATTGAAGAAATTCAATACATTTTATTCATAGATAATAAATATCTAATCCAAAAAAATTCGGAAATTTGTATGATTTTTTGATAATTGTATACCAAAATTTATAATATGGTGTTGACGGGATTTATATATATTATAATAGGTGTATCCATTAGGGTGTGGGGATGTCACTTCTCGAAAATTCAATGGTGCAGAGAACAGTATGCAGTGTCATCTTTATTCTATGATACTATAAATTTAGAGTTGGCAAGTCATGCATTACAATGTTGGTGTAAGAGACTCAAATAGTGTGATCTAAATAAGAGTTTAAAGGATCATCAGTGCACACAAAGCTTGCATCAACGTCTAACAACTAAGAACATGGTGGGAAAATGTCTAGTTCAATTCATTAGGGGTTGATTTTGAGAAAAATTATCAGGCCAATTGAGAAATTTCATTACACAATTTCGGTTTTTTGTCAGTCTCGCATGTGTATTAAATGTTGTGGAATGGTAAAATATATGATGCTGTAAAAGGGAAAAGATATAAACATCCTAAGATTGTTTGATGCCATAGCTAAAATTATATTTAATACTATTCCTAAAAAGCATTACCTCACAAAGCAATCATTATGAAATAATGGAACTTTTAAAATTTTTTTATTTATTAATAACTAGCAGTACTTGCACGGCATTCCCTGTGACAAAAGTTATGCTTTTACAGAGTCATCCTCACTGATTCCGACCAAACCAAATTAAACAGTAATAAACAAAAAATTGTATAAATGTTAAAAATTAAATATTGCTATACTTCTTAAAGCTAAAGAAAAAAGCAAGAAACAATAAAATTGCAGAAATTATATAAGTTTCAAAAGTAAGTTATGCTTTCTAAAAGTCTTAAGGCTAAACCTCACTGAAACTCCAACAAACAACGTAAATCAAAACCAAATTAAACATAACTAAACAAAATTGCAGAAATGATACAAATTCAAAAGTAAGTTATGCTTTTAAAAAGTCAACCTTACTGATTCTGGCCAAACCAAATTGAACAGTAATAAACAAACTGATAAAAAATTAAATATCGCTATACTTTCCAAAAGTGTTAAAGTAGGATAAGCAAGAAACAATACAACCTGAATGCAACTGCACTGGACTCTAACGAACATTAATTCTCAAAACGAACTGTAATTATTTCAATTTACATATAAATGAAAAAAAAATCCCTTAAGAAAATGAAAGGGAAAAAAAATAAAAGAACCAATGAAATCAAAGGAAAAGAAATTACACCGTGGCAAAGAGGGGGAAAATTGCGATTTGCGTACCATTGAACCAGTGACATCATAGCAGCAAGAAGTGGAAAATTGGTGCACATCCAAAAGAAGCAATCAGAGAAAAAAAGCTAATAAATTAATTTTAAAATGTTCTAGATTATATTTTAAAATTTGGGTTTTGAGGTGCATCCAGTCACTTTTAGGACTAAGTCACTGTGGGATAAAGGGTAACGAGGAGGCTGACAGATTGGCTAAATCGGCCCTCTCGCTGCCCCAACCTTCTCCACCTCTCCCTTTGCGGAACTGCATAAATTCTCAGTTTAAGAAACAAAGAAAACTGCAGTATCAGAGGGATATACAGGGAAGAAGTTGGGATTGCCTATTGAGTAACAAGGGAAGAATCCCTACTGATCTACCAAGAGGGATTGGAGTGGCCTGTTTCCGCTTATTAACCAGACATGACTATCTCCAACAACACCTACATAAGATTGGGGTGGCTACCTCCCCGATCTGTCTGCTTTGTAGCGATGGTTTTATGAACAGACAACACCTTGCGGAGTGCTCTAGTTTACAGGACATTGACACCAGGGATACGTCTCCCCAAGGACTTTATTCGCTATATTGGACGGCAAGACAGCGTATAGCCAAAAGGCCTTGAGCTGGGCGTAGGATAAAAAAAAAACTTTTAGGACTACCAGTATGCCAAATTTCATGAATATAAGTGCTATAAATTTGTCTGGATACCTCAGACATTCACTTCCTTTTACAATAGAGATCAAGATAGCATGTTCTTGAATGAACAATTGTTTGGTTGGGGTCAATCCATGTCAAATCATCCAGAAAAAAAAGGATTTGACACCCATGATCACAGATTTTGATGAAACTTGGCATGTTTGTTCCTTTTATGGATTTAAGAACACATATAAATTTTTTTTGATCTATGACTTATGACTTGTAAAGGGGTGACTCCGAAGAGTGCCAGCACTGCGACTAATAGTCTATTGTACTGAGACCCCTACTGATCCACTAAAGACCGATGGCCGAAATAAATTTCAGCATGTACCTGATTGGAATGTTTGACAGTTCCCAGGGTTCGATACAATGGTATCCCAGATATTCAAATTGTTGTGCAGAGTAATGGTCACATTTACATAGAACGTGTACAGAACTCTCCTCTACCATCCGACAACCTCTACATAGTGGGTCATCTAAAACACCCATAATGTTGAGGTGTCTATTCAGGGTACAGTGGCCAGTTAGGAGGCCAATAGCTATCCTGATTTCTTTCCTACTGAAATTCAGCAGCTCTCTTGATCTATCCCATGGAGACTGCTGATTTAGCTTTTTGGCTTGTCTTTGATTATTAGACTGAAGCCATGTTTGGTAGGACTCGGCAAGGAGCAAATCCCTTATAGTCCCTCTAACCACATTGTGAGGCAGACCCAAAACAGGCTCTGGTCCAATAAATGGTGTTTCAGACCCATGTTTTGCTAATAGGTCTGCCGTTTCATTACCTTCAATGCCACAGTGACCAGGGACCCAAACCAGAGAGACCTTGTTTCTCTCAGCCAGGTCCTCAAGCACATTGTGACATTCCCACACTGCTTTTGAGGAAAAGCAGTGACTTTGCAGAGCCTTTAGGGCTGCCTGGCTGTCAGAGAAGATTTTAATAACCCTCTTAACTACACCTCTATTGAGGCAGTTGTAAGTACAAGCAGAGATTGCCAGAACCTCAGCCTGATATACAGTGGCCAGCTTACCCAAAGAAAAAGATAGCCTTATTTTTCGATTAGGACAGAAGGCACCTGACCCAGTGCCATGAGATGTTTTTGAACCATCTGTGTATCAAATTTCATCCCCCCTTCCTATCAGCCTGGAGACGAATCTCCATTCTTCTCTGGTGGGAAAGATGATATTATATTTGGCTTTAAAGCAAAATTGCTTTAACATCCAGTCAGATCTCATTAATAGATAGGGATGTTCCTTCACCTGCGGATCGACATTTTTGAAGGCAGGCATTTCATAAGATGACTTCCATAGTCCCATGAGTTTGAGGCGTTGTGAGCATGAAATTGCCTCTAGTTCCACTTGTTTATGCAGTGGTAGAAGCCCCAGAAGCAGTTCAAGACTCTGTGAGGGAGTGGTTCGCATTGCACTAGTAATTGCAATGGTAGCCATTCTTTGTAGACTAGTGAGTTCTTTTTTCACTGTCTCATTACGGGTTCTATTCCACCAAGCGATGGCGCCATAGGATATCATCGGAACAATAATCCCGGTATATATCCAATGCACCATTTTCGGTGTTAGACCCCAATTATTACCAATGGCACGTCTACAAGCCCAAAACACTCTCTTGGCCTTGCTCGTGCAGTACTGGAGATGTGAGCTCCATGTCAAGGTCTTATCAAAGATTACTCCTAGATATTTAACCTCATCCGAGTATGCAAGTGGTGTTCCAAAGAATTTTATCAAGTGCATATCTCGTAACCTTTTCCGGGTGAAGAGGACTAGACTAGTTTTGTTGGGGTTAACCGACAAGTTCACCTTTTTGCACCAAAGTTCAATCTTTTTTAGGGCAGTGTTCATGAGGTCTGTTACCGTGTTTTGGAACTTCCCTCTTATGACCAGCGTTATGTCATCAGCATAACCCAGACAATACAGGCCCAAGAAGTGAGTCCTGTTAAGGAGCTCGTCAACCACAAGGCTCCATAGTAAGGGGGATAACACACCACCCTGGGGGCAGCCTTTACAGTTTCCCACAGTTAGTGTGTCTCCCAGTAAGGAGGCCTGAGCCATCCTTGTCTCAAGCATGTTTTTAATCCAGGCGCAAACCAATGGATTAACATTTCGACTGATGAGGGCATCAATAATTACGTTTACTGGAACCTTATCAAAGGCTCCCTCAATATCTAAAAAGGCTGCCAAGGCAATTTCCTTTCCATTGACTGCTCTATGCTTTTGAACCTTCCCTAGACTTAAGGCGACAGTTGTTGTCCTTAGAATATTATTTTAGAATTTCCTCAGTACCGCATCACCCATTGCATACCATTCATCACAGTCCATATTTAAAACGCCTTTATGAAGCAAAAACATCCTTCATCCCTACATTCCATTTAAGAATGCTGGATTTAATGGACGGAACCGAAATTTCTTCACTTGACGTCACCCAGAAAAAACTTTATTATTTCTCTCCTTGGTTTAATCATGATTTTGAATTTCAAAACCCTTTCCAAGATTTTTATAAAGCAGATACCTCTGATATTATTTACAAACAACTCTTTCTAAAGCATTTAGAAAATTATTCTAATTTCATTCATATTTATACGGACGGATCTAAAAGGGCAAACTATGTTGGAGCTGCGTTCACTATTAATCACTGTTCACAGTTTTAAACTTCATTCTTCATGTTCTGTTTTTCTTCTGTTGTTTTTACTTCTGAAATCATGGCCATATATAAAGCACTAGAATATATATCTGATCATTGTCATAAAAACTGTATAATTTTCACTGATTCATTAAGCGTTTTACAGTCATTGAAACATCCTGATCATGACAGTCATCCCGTTGTTTTAGAGTCATTAAAAAGAATTTATCATCTTTCATCCAAAAATTTTAACTTAATATTTTGTTGGATCCCATCTCATGTTGGGATAGCAGGAAATGAGACTGTCGACAAAGCCGCCAAATCGGCTGTAACTAATATTAATCATACCATTCCTTATCGCGACTTAAAATCATTCATTTACAAATTTTTAGAAGAAAAATGGCAGAACCAATGGAATGATCAAACCGAAAACAAACTCCACCTTTTAAAACCAAGTATAACTCAATGGCAGTCACCACCTTTAAGAAGACAGCAAGTAGTACTAACACGTCTCCGTATTGGACATACGCGGATAACACACAGACACCTCCTCCTCGGAGAAGATCATCCTATTTGTAATCATTGTATTTGTCCACTAACGGTAAAACATATTTTAATAGAATGTTCTCATTTTAATAGTCAACGACTTAAACATTTTAATTCGTATACTTTGGTTTTAGAAGACATGGTTGGAGAGAATCCTCATCCAAATATTTTTAGCTTTTTATATGACATTGGTTTCATCCATCACATATAATATATATAGTATTCATTTTATTACATCAGTTCTTATTTCATTTTATTGCTATATTATGTAGTTGATTTTTTTTTTATCTTCAGTTTGGCATAATATGTCCCGAGAGGACTCAATGCCACAAAATCAAATCCAATCCAATCCATTGACTGCTCTATCAAGGACCGTAACAAGATCATATAGAGCAGTCTCTGTAGATTTCCCAGGCTGGTAGGCGTGTTGAAATCTCGATAGGGGTTCGGCTTTTAGAACCTCGTCCCTAATGTATCTATCGATCAATTTCTCTAATGTCTTAAGAAGAAATGATGTCAGACTAATAGGTCTGAAGGCTTTTGCTTCACTGTAGCATGTTTTACCTGGTTTAGGTATAAAAATTACCTTGCAGGTTCTCCATGCATGCGGCATATAACCATATACCACGCAAGATCTATAAATCCTACATAGGTGTGGTATAATGATGTCTTTGCCATGTTGGAGTAGAGCAGGTATAATGCCATCTACACCAGGTGTTTTGAAGGGCATGAATGAGTTAATCGCCCATGCTATTCTTTTTGGAGTAATTATACTTCTAGCCAGTTCCCAGTCCTCCTTCCCACTACGTAGCAGGGGAATAAGTGGAACTGTCAGTTCATCATTAATATTTGTAATTCTGGAATCAGGGAAGTGCACTCTAAGCATTTCTACCAGGGTGCTCCTACCGTTTTCCGTGAATGTGCCATCGTCCTTTTTAATGGAGCCTAATTGGCACTGGTTGTTTTTGGTCAGTACTTTAGTCAGCTTAGCCGCACTAGACATACTGTCCACTTGGCCACAGAAGTTTTTCCATGACTCCTGTTTAGATTTCCTTATGGCCTTGTTATAGTTGGTGAGTGCTTCTTTGTATCTTGACCACTCACCTGTTTTTTTTAGCTCTGTTAAAGAGCCTTCTGCAGTTCTTTTTAAGACCACAGAGACTTTTATTCCACCAAGGAACTCGCCTTGGTAAGCTTGTGGTGACTGCCTTACAATTTAACTGGTAGGACTGGAGGATGGACTGCTGCACAGAGTCAACAGCCAATTCCAAGTCTACCAGTGAGGGAAAGTTGTGACTCCTACCCTCTAAGAGGAGGCGAAGGTCCTCCCTATAGGAATCCCATTTTGTATGCCTGGGATTTCTTTGATCCTGCTGAATATTCATAGCAGGACCTGTTAAAGACATTTGGATCTGTCTATGGTCTGACAGTGTGGTACAGTCAGACACATGCCAGTCCTTTATACAGTTAACTGCTTTAGCATTACAGAAAGTGATGTCAATGACTTCACTTCTGTTGCTGTTGACAAATGTCGGTTTGTTACCTGTATTGAGAATAAAAAGGTCATTAGATAAGAAAAATTCTATTAGTTCCTCACCTCTTTAGTTGCAGTTGGAACTGCCCCAAATGGTGTGGTGTGCATTTGCGTCACATCCCACGATAAACTTCATCCTAGAGCGTAAGCAGTGCTTGACAAATCTTCTGGCTGAAGTCGCTAGAGGAATTTCTTCTTCATATGGAAGGTACGCTGACATGATACATGTGGTATCTCCGTTTTCACTGATCACCTTGATAGCAACATTGTCCCCATCAAGGAAATCAGCCAAAAGGAGGGCATTAAGATTTTTATTTACAATGATACATGCTCTCGGTTTGCTGCATGAGCGATCAAAGAATAGATTCCCACAGTTGCCCAGGCCTAGGATCCTTCCATGATTGACCCAGGGTTCCTGTATTAGGGCAATATCTATCCTTCCTTCTACCAGTCTCTTGCTAAGTAAAGCTGAAGGAGACTGGCTATGGTGTAGATTAATTTGTGCAATCCTTATGGGATTGCCTATTTTCTTAAGGGGTTCAGACATAACCATGTTGTTTGGTTATGAATAGCAACAAGGCTAACCCTTAGAGAGGAGTTTATTAATCGATTAAGGCTGAGTCATCTCTTGTTGGAGAGAAAGACACAGCTGTTTTGTCTGATCCTGTGTCAGATAGCACAAGATCATCAATTTGTTTGAATAGTGACCCAGTGGAGTCACTAACTGAACTGGAAGGAGACTGTGGCTTTTGAGGCCCTGTTCCTATACCTATTGTTGGAGTCATTTCCCCAGAAACTGGTTCCATGACCTCCATGGCTACTGAGCTCACAAAAAATGCCTCAGGTTCACCACCCACCTTCTGCGCCAGCGGTTCCATCACAGCTTTGTCCGATGCAGGCTTTGAAGCCACCTCATCAGATTCTACAGATAGTCCCGCTACAGCTTCATCCAGTGCAGGCTGAGCCACATCACTAGAGTCTGCAAGTGGTTTATCCACGGCGACAGGAGGGGGTAGTTTACGAGTAGCATTTGGATCGGACAAGATCTTGCAGAGTCCTTTCCCGAACGCTCCTGTGAATATCTCGAAATTCCACTCTCGTAAGAGCTGGGCTGATCTTTCGTCCATTTCGATTATCCACCTAGTGTAGGCACGATCCCCTACAATGACCCTCTCACGGATTTTCCACTCATCAGTGTTGAGGCCTGGGTTCGATCGGGCAAGCCGTCGAAGCAGAACCTCACCCTCTGTGGTGAAGACATCACGAGTTTTGAGGGCTATTTTCACTGGTTTGGGAAGGTCAGCCGCTTTCAGCACCCTGATTTTAAAGCCACCGACCCTCCCTCCATCATAGTTATCCTGTAGCCATTTCACTGAATACTCATTGGTACAGTGAAGCATGAGGGCACCGTTCAGTACACCAGCAGTTACAAACTGAGGGGCCATTAGATCGAGATCCATTGAGCCGATGGTTCTATCAATGTCTCTCTGAATATCCATTCCATCTGCAGGAGACAACCTTGCTTCTGGGAAGGCCTCCTGAACGATGGCCATTCTCATACCTGCGGCTACTTGACAGTACAACCATGGAGCAGATGTCCTTGGTCGCTTCGTCTGTACCGAGGTACTAGGGGAAGGGGTACCATCATCCGGCCTACCTCTTTTACCGGCTGGGGTCTCCTTCTGCTGCTGTTGGGGCTTTCCAGATTCAGTACGACGAATCTTATTAAGTCGTCTCCTGTGCTTGTATTTTTGTGCACGAGACATTGTTTCCCATCCAGGCACGAGGTCAAGCATAGAGGACTCGACCACTTCTTGTCTTCCGGATGGGGGATTGGTCGACGCGGGTCTTGAGGTACCACATACGTCAGATAGTTTTCTACTGGTCGCAGGCCCTGAAGGGCCACAATCGACCAGTGGTTGAGTGCCAGTCACAGTCTTGCTACGCACCTTAGTGGTAGATCCCAGAGGGATGTAGTCACTTTGGTCAAGTTTTGACTGTTTATGACGGTTTTGGGGGCGGTTTGACCCGCCATGTTTTTTTTCTTTATTATCCATAAAGCATGTAATTACTGAGGGTAAGTAAAGGTCACCACCTGTATGGACCCTCTATGCAGGCGTAAGGCTTATTACAACGTGGGTCGCCACTTCACGAGGTGAACCGTTTGCGACAACCTTTAACCCTGGTTGCCATGTGACTTTCACATTCTCATCGGCACGGTATCCACACCTTGGACTTAGGTTGCCTTTATCTGCCTTCTCCATCATATCCGTGGGGTCTTGAAAAGACAAGACTGCACACAGATTATCTGGATCTCGGCAGATTATGCCAAGGACAATTTAGGCACCCTCCTTCTTTTTCAACCGGGCTTGGGACCGGCTTAGGCGAAGTTTTTTTTTTGCTCTATCTCAAGCGGCTTATGTTTTATAGACTGTTAAAGTTTTTGGAATTTTGCGGTTTTTATCGATCAGGCGGAGGAAACAGAATTTCTTTATTTTAGAAAATAAATTATATCTCCCTTGTTTATCGACCAATGTTGATGAAATTTTTTAAGAGCGTACATCAATATGTAAAGAGTCCAGAAAAAAAAATTATACCTGCAAGTATCTTATACATGGTTAGAAAAAAATTCCAAAGTTCTATTTATAGATTTTCAAAATAAAATAGCAAGTTTTACGCTAAGTGAAATATCTTTAAAAGGGTTAAGGACAATCAAAAAAAAATTGTATTCTTGTTCTAAAAGATATGCTCTATCACATAAAAAAATAAAATGAATGGTTTTTTTCACTCCTTTATTATTTTTTCTCACTTTAAAGATAGAAATCACTTGACTCACTCATTTTCTTGAAATCGTTAAATTATAATAACAATTTTAGTGAAATTATAATAAAATTTGAATATTTATAATGCTTCTTGAATGGAAAATGTATTACAAACTTACCATTGAAATATTTCAAATTCTAGGTAATAATTCTTTAATTTTCTACAGTGCTTTCATAAGGTTGATTGAACATGCATCATTCATACTTGAGAGAATTTGTAAGTTCTTCCAGTCATTGTTTTAGGTGTTCCACAATTGCAATGACGTGAGGGATAGGTACAACACACTCATCTTTCCTTTTGGGTCAGAAAAATGATGGTGGTAGTCCATGAGGATGTAATAACTTTACAGTGGAATCTTCTTCTGCACATTCACCTCACTCACCATACCAAAATACCATAAGCTGTCATAAACACAAGCAATAAAACATCCAGGATATGCCTTAGAAATAAGTTGGAATTATTAAAAATTTTAATGTTGGATTTGCAAAACTCGAAGTTTATTTGTTATTTTAATTTGTCTTCCCAGGTGTCATTGAAGACTTTCCTTCCTAGGGGGGGGGGTGGCTAAGTGTTTTACGTTAAACCCATATTCCTTCACATTCTGTTTTACCGTTACTGGTTGCAAAAAATGACCACTGGGCTTTTAGTTGAAAGTCCTTTTCATGCAGACACAGATTAATGAAGTTGTATTTATTTTTATATTGCCCAGAGAGAGAGAGAGAGAGAGAACATCAGTCACTGAAGTAGTGAATGTTTGCTATGTGGGTAGTTCTTTAAGAAAGGTAGTTACAGTTTTTTGGATCTCATACACCATACGCGCATCATGTCTAAGGTCATCAGATTTGATACAAAGAGGTAAATTTAGTTTTTTATTGCTTGTATCATTGCAATTGCAGTGAATGAATAATGACAGGATGAATCTGAGGTCCAGTGGTAACCTTGCGCCTCTTTTTGTATTGTGAAAGCATAATTTTCACTAAAATCCAGAGATAAGAGCTGTATTTAAGGAAACTGTTTCCTTTAAACTTTTAATAAATGAATCTTGTGATTTAGCAATGTATAAATGAGGTATTGACCTGTTCAGTTTTTCAGTTTAAGTTATCACTAACCTCATCAACTGAGCTCGAGCACCCTATCATTTCAGTTCGATCAGTCAAAACCCACTGATTGTACTCGACAGGGTCTTCATCATCATAGTTTTCAAATTTTGACTGTAAAAACTGGACAGGGCTATATTTTGATGGACACTTGTCGCAATGCCTTAGCATACATTCTCTTACTGTTCCTTCACAAACAATATACGAAAAAAGTCTTTGTAATCCTCTTCAATACCTGCTCAGTGAATCAATAAAATCACATTTTGATGTATTGTGCAAACATACTCTTAAGTGTGTGCTACTGGCACCAGCCAAAACACACCATATAAGGTACTAATCAAAATTGAAGACACATCTTTTTTGTCACAGCTTGAGTGTATTTATTGCTTATAATATTTCTCTTGAAATAAGTTACTGTGTTAGTGAGTTGACTAGTTTTTAAAACTAAATTTAAATTGTAATGTAATTTTATTTACTTTAATTAGACCTAATTGTTGAAAATAAAGAATTTAATTATCTTTTTTCTAAATAATCTCAAGATATAATTGTGGATAACCTATTTTAAAACATTTTTTTGTACACACACAGGCCTGATTAACAATATTAATTATACTATATTACTTTAATAATTTTAAATTTGTGTTAGCTTTGTCTAATTTTATTTGAAATTAGTTGATATATTTGACATTTGTAGTTAAAATTTTACTAAAATTGTAACTTTAATTTAACGTTTTTAAGAAAATTAGTGAGTCAAGTGATTTCTATCTTAAAGTGAAAAAAAATAATAAAGGAGTGAAAAAAACCATTCATTTTATTTTTCCATGTGGTAGAGCATATCTTTTAGAACAAGAATAAAAAAAAAAAATTTTTGATTGTCCTTAACCCTTTTGAAATATTCCACTTAGCGTAGAACTCGCCATTTTATTTTTAAAATCTTTAAATAGAACTTTGGAATTTTTTTCTGACTATGTATAAGATACTTGCAGGTATAATTTATTTTTTTCTGGACTCCTTACATATAGATGTAAACTCTTAAAAAATTTCATCAACATTGGTTGATAAACAAGGAAAATATAATTTATTTTCTATAAAAAAATTAAAAAAATTTGGTTTTCTACGTCTGATAGTTAAAAACCGCAAAATTCCAAAAACTTTAACAGGCTATAAAACATAAGCCATTTGAGATAGAGCAAAAAAAATTTATACGTGTTCTTAAATACATAAAAGGAACAAACATGCCAGGTTTCATCAAAATCTGAGACCATGGGTGTCGGACCCTGGTTGAACTAACGTGGAATGACCCGTCAACGATTTTTAATTTAGATCTGAAAAAAGCTGATTTTGTTGATTTTATGCACACAGGTGTGGCCTCTTTCAATTTTATCCTAGACCAGAATCTCCAAAAGATGACCGAAACATCAAAGACTTCCTGAGGGAAAGAAACTTTAGGTCTCTTCTTCAAAGAAAGATGGAGGTAGCAGGGGAGAAGGATGATAAGAAAATAGCATTGTGAGAAAACATTGTGTTTAACATAACAGAATGGAATATGTGTGTCAGTATAATTTATTTTGATAAAAATTGTAGCTTTGTATTTCAATCATTTCTTATTTTAATTAAAGTTGAAAAGACTTGATTTTCTTAAATCTTTCACTCTTTATCTCAATTACCCCAAGGACTACTTACAAAAACAGTCTTCAATTTTACCTAAAAACTATTTGTTATATTCCATCTTCTATATTCTTAGATTTATAATAATTCTAAAAAAATCATAGGTTTGATTCACAAGCATTTATTTCCACACCAATTGTAGCTAAAGTTCTGATGCAATCAGCAACTGTAAAAAGCAGCACTTCAATTTTTATCATTGGTGAGTGGGGATATATCACATTAGAGAATAATCTATATCACATTAAGGCACGAAGGTTTCTTTGTTAATTTTGTAATTTGGGTAAATAGTAGTTGGCTGTTACACTTACTGCCTTCATTATTCTACAAGAGTTGTTCAAATCAAAAGGTACGAAACGACACTGTGGTTGTAAATAAAGACTTTATTCAAAGTATACACCATAGGCCTGAGCATAACGATCCCATAGATTAACGAGCCGAAGGATTGCTTGTTTCCAGAATGCCTGTGACCGTGACGAGACCCAGTCCTTCACAGCATCCTTGAGTTCGTCGTCCGAGTTGAAGCGCTTCCCTTTCAGATGTTCAAGGGACCAAACACATGGAAACCGCAGGGCTACATGTCCGGGCTGTAGGGCGGATGGTCAAGCTGCTCCCACTTGAACTTGGCCAGTTCTGCGCGCATTATCATGGAGCAGAACCACACCCTCCGTGAGCAGCCCCAGTCTTTTGTTCTTGATGGACCTGTATAGGCTTCGGAGTGTCTTACAGTACAAATCGGAGTTAATGGTTCTTCTGTGCTCGAAGAACTCAACAAGTACCGGACCTTGGACGTCGAAAAATACGGCGAGCAACACCTTCCCTGCTGACGCCACGGCTTTGAACTTTTTAGGGGGAGTGCCGACGCTTGCTTCCACTGCATGATGTCCCGCTTTGTCTCTGGCTCGTAGTGATGGCACCAGCTCTCATCACCTGTGACGATCCGTTCCAGGAAAGCGGGGTCTTCATGATACCGAAACAGTTGTTGAAGTGCTAGCCCCATACGCGGTTCCTTTTGAAGGTCGGTGATCTGCTTCGGAACCCATTGCACTTACACCTTCCGATAACGCAACCTGTCGTGAACAATAGACCACAATGTTCCAACGCTGACATCCACCTTCACCGCCAACATTCACAATGTGACACGCCGATCACTTCTCACTAGGTCGTCCACTTTGTCAATGAGATCGGCCGTGATGACTGTGTTTGCCTGGTCTGGTTTCGGGTCATCAACTAAACTCTCACGGCCTGCACGAAAACGGGCACTCCCTTTTCTCACTGACTTGTCGGACACAGTCTTCCCGTATACGGTCACCATCCGGCGATGAATGACAGCCGGTTTAACATCTTCCGCTGTCAGAAATCGGATTACGCCTCGCTGCTCCTCAATCGTCGAATTTTGCAATGTGAACGCCATCCTGTCCTTACACGCACTGCCGCGTTGATTGGACGGCGCTCTTTAAAAGAGCCTCTGCTCTCTAATGTTTTTACTACCGATTTCCATTTTGTTTGCTTCGCAAACCAAGACCACGGGCAAGGCCGTGATTGTGAAATGCGGCCAAATTCGAATTGCGAAGAGTTACAATTGGTCAATCCAAACGTCACAATCCCTTGGAGAGTGGGGTGCCAGCATATATGTTATCTCGTCATCTGACCGTGGTTCAAAATTACGTGTTGTTCTTCTCGGAGCTTTCACTTGGGGCAGGGGTTTCTAAACGTATCCAAGTCGTGGCACCCTTAAGAGAATTATAATTTTCTCACGGCACCCTCGTCATGTAATATCTACCTGTGGTATATAATATATATATATATATATATTTCATATTTGTACAACTTTGAAGAAGAAATTAGTGAATTAAGTGGTAAGAACATGGACATAATTAATACAACTCCGTATTTAAAATTCACACAAATACTTTAATTGTACTTAATAGAAGAACATAGATGTAGGTGAAAATTTAAATAAAACAAGTAAAATTACCTTCAACATGCTCTTGGAGATATATGTGTGTGGTTAATGCGTCGGGTGAGACTGCTGCTCACTGCACAATTGTATGAATCGTGGAATTAAGATACAGCTACTCGGGATATGCTAGAGATACAACTACTCGCATATCTTTTACGACATTAATTCTCGAACGATATTTGCTCCTTATAATAGCAACTGCTTCATGGGCGCTTCGCGGCACCTCTAATCTCTCTACGTGGCACCCCAGGGTGCCGCAGCACATACTTTGGGAAACCCTGCCTTAGGGCATTGATCCCGGACCGTTGTCAATAGCCCGTTGTGTTGCTCTAGTGCGACGTTAATTAAAAATTACCAATTTAAATTTTCCGCAGATTTAAAAACCG
Organism: Metellina segmentata; assembly: GCA_947359465.1. NCBI lineage: Eukaryota > Metazoa > Arthropoda > Arachnida > Araneae > Tetragnathidae > Metellina > Metellina segmentata. The sequence goes on along the minus strand of OX375876.1, from coordinate 23,052,853 downwards.
TTGAAATTTTTACTGCGTATTCCTATTTGACAAAACACGCTAGAATCGATTTTCGGTGAAAATCTACTTGTTTCTTTCCGATGTGACGTCACATTCTGCAGCGAAAGAATAAAAAATTGTAGACTTTGTGTGTTGATTCTTGTATTTTTTCTAAAATCGATCTTATATACTTGCATCTTGTACACATTTTAATGCAATGCCAAACAATTCTCCATTTTCTAAAATTATAAAAATTAAGTTTTTGAAGAAGTAGTTGTGAAAATTTGCGTTTTTACTTAAAACAGAAAATATGAGTAATCTGTTGGTTTGGGCCACGCAGTATCCTTTAACCCCCAAATTAAGGAGATAATAGCGAGGTAAAAAAAATTAAAAGTATAGTTTAATAGAAATATTTTTAAATGTGTTAAGGTCATTTTCATCTTTTAATTTTAAATCAAATAAATTAATAGACAAAAATGTGAAAGGTCATTTTTTTCCCTTGAGTAGAAAGTAAATTATTTTCCTTCTTACCTGAATTTTTAATGTTAGCAATGTTTGTAGATGTCAAATGTTACTTTCGATACAATTTATTCAATTCAATGAAAGGTCTGTCCCATATGTTTGAGACAAAAACATGAATTTAAAAAATGAGCACATTGTATACTTCAAAACTTATTAAAATAATCATATCTGGCAAGAAATTGAAGTTGTGTCTGTCTATTTATAAAATGTAAAAAGGTTATAATAAGTTTGCTGTATAATATTACACATTGTTATAAACTGAAAAAACAGGATCACGGAAAGCAAGAAATGCGAAAAATATGTTTTTATTATTAAACATGTCTGAACTACACTTATGTCCATAAATTAAGGATAATTCAGAATCACACGGAAATCGAACTCTAAAGTAAAAATTTCACCTGTAAAATTATCGCATACATCTTAAAAAATAATATCCAAATTACAGGAAGCCATCAGATGACGCCGATAGTACGTCGCAATGACGAGAGTGTACGAAAGGTGTATATAAGGAATGGTAGCAAAGAAGTAAAATTGTTCACAAGCGTTCTGTTAGCCGCTCAGTGCCCCAACCGAATAGTTATGGCACAGAGGACGCATATAGATGATTTTTTACGTGGTAGAATTGTCGGCCGCCTGGAATGTGGGCGTACTCAGACGGAAATTTCAGTGGAACTTGGAATCTCCCAAAGTGTCATATGTAGGCTTTGGCAACGATTCCAAAATGGTGGAAATGTCAGTAGACGTTACAGTACTGGTCGCCCCGAGTTACAACGATGAATGACGGCCGGTATTTGGCGGTAACTACAAAAAAAGCAGAATGAGCACAGCATCCAATCTTTCTCGTCAGCTATCTTCAGCCACGGGTACGACAGTTTCAAGGAAAATCACTTACAGACGTTTGAGACATGTTGGTCTATATGCTCGCAGACTTGTCAGATGTGTTCCGCTTACGGCAACTCACTGTCGCAAGGGGTTGGCCTGGAGTAGAGTAAATGCAATGTGGACATCGTCACAGTGGGCTTGTGTGATGTTTTCCGACGAGTCCAGGTTTAGCTTGCAGTCTGATTCACGGCGTACGTTTATATGGAGAACGCCAGATATCCGCTACCACCAATACAACATCATTGAACGACACCGTTACGGTGGTGCAGGCTTGCTCGTTTGGGGTAGAATTATACTGGGCTCCAGAACAGATCTACATGTTCAAATCGGAACCATGAGAGGCCAAATTTATCGGGACATCATTCTGGAACAGCATGTACGTATGTTTAGGGGTGCCATGGGAGCAGAATTTGTGTTCATAGATGACAATGCCCGTCCTCACCGTGCAAAGATTGTAAACGAATGCCTTGAATCTGAGGATATCACCTGTATGGAATGGCCAGCATTCTCACCTGACTTGAATCCGACAGAGCATGAGTGGGACATGCTTGGCCGACGAGTTGCAGCCCGTCAACCACCTCCTACATGTGTACCGGAACTTCGGAGAACATTGCTTGCTGAGTGGAGTGATCATCCTCAAGATCAGCTCGATAATTTGATCCTCAGCATGCCTAGGCGTTTTACGGACTGTATTTCATTGTCCGGGAGACATACAATTTATTAACCATCATACCAACCGTGCCGTGTTAAGTTTTTGAAAGGGCGATATTTTTTGTAATTGCTCCAGTGAGCAAAAATCGTAGTTTTTATGAATGGTATCATGCATACACCATCTTTTTTGTTCTTTATCTTTTGTTTAATAAATGGGCATTATGAATAAGTCACGTTTTTTTTGTTTCTGAACCTTTATTTGCCGAAGATGGCATTATCCTTAATTTATGGAGACGGGTGTATTTATAAAAAGTAAAAAGATATTATAATTACTTTGCTGTACATGTTACACATTGGTATAAACTGGAAAAATAGGAATTATCACGGAAAGCAAGTAATGTGTAATATATTTTTTTATTAAAAAACATGTCTGAAACTTTCGGTACAATAATTTAAATGAAAATGTTGGTTTGATTTGCCATAACTTTAAGATGTATTGTGTGCTGTAAGTCCATGGTTGCTTTAATAAGTGAATCCAATTCTTTATAACCACGAATAGCCAATTGAAGGTGGCGAGGTGCGATTCTTTTCACCTTGAAATCCTTTCTGGCATTTCCAGCTAACTTCAACACCTGCAAGATATCATTAAACATTGATGGAAAATGTGAAAACACAGCATTTTTGAAAAATATAAAATCGTCTGACCAGAACATGGAAGTAGAAACAGCTTTTTTATTAATCGTTACATAAGAGGTAGCTATGAAATAATTACATATTTTTTTATAAATTTAGATCTTGGCAAAGTACTAAAAAATTAATTTATCTTTACTCTATAGTGTGTATATATTAGCTGCTATACCATGATAGTATCAGAACTAACAGTAAACCATGACATTCGGCCACCCACATTCTCTTCGTGGAGCCCCTACCCCTTCTGCTAGGCTCGACCCAGGGATTTATACATACCCGACACTCCCCCCCCCCCGCCAGATTTTATGATACGCCCCTTTTAATGAAATCTGAACCCCCTCCCCCGTTGTATTGATGTTACAGAAAAAAGATCATTATGACTGGTGTCTTGCAAGGCACATTTAATTTTTCAGAACGAAACGGGAAATTCCAATGAAAATCAGTCATAAGTTATCCAAAAACACTTGAGTTAGTTAGATATCACTAAATATAGTTGTAAATAGCGCTATTTGGCATTAAAAAGGCTGAATTGGGGACAACGACAGTTAGGGTGCTTTTTGCGCTCTTTTTCTCTGAAATAGCTGCGTTTTCAGCTTTTAAAAATTCTACCATCTGGCAAACCTGTAAAAGAAGGGCCTTTACACGGTAGATATGTTAGTTGTCTGTCACCGTAAGCAGTGGGCCTTGTAGAAGAAAGTATCCTGATCTCTGTCAGCTTTACTCTCTCGTAGTGATGAATCTAAATAGCACTAGAAGTTGCACTAAACTAAAAGCACTAGTTGAAGAAGTTGAAAAGAGAAGAGGGAAACACATATATCGTGCAGATTAATGAGAATGTAAGATGGACTTTTGTTGCTAATGAGAAAGAAGCCAACGGTATTCATCCTTGTGGTTCTTGATAAACTGCTGAAGTCTCTAGCTCGGTTAAGCAAATCACTCCAATCATCCAAAGGGAACTTAACCGAGGCTACCTTTTTAATCAATGCAACACACGAACACATAGTGGAACTGGATTTTGAAAAAGTGAAATCTAAGGAGTTATGGTCAACGAGCATTGGACCAAAATGTAAGAATGGAATAATCCGATTCTACAGAAAAAGCCTTGTTAAAACTAGCCGATGACTACCGAAATAATATTATCAAAAACATGAAACAGGTTATTTTTGCAACTTGCGCACTTTTACAAAATTTTCCAGAACAAAATGGAAAACCCAGACTTTTCAAAAATTGCTAGGTGGACGGGAAACAGCAGAGACGACCTACTAAGTGTCGCAACCTTTGGAGCCTTCTCAGTGTTGATCCTTTGCCGTCGCCAGTGATCTGATGTTTTGTCTTCGGCATGGCTGTCCGTGACGTCATAAGTACGCAGAACGCTTGGAGATACACACGAACTGAAACTTAAAGCAGACGCTCATGTGATCTCTTCAAGTGCGGAACTCTAAAATATTTAAGATTTTCCACATCCATTTTATCTAACTTGTCGGGAGCCCTATGTAAGTTCATTTCATTAAATTATATTTGTTAAATTAATTGTTCTTCATTCTCTCCTGAAATTATAACTTTAAGAAACAAATTCCAAGTATAAGCAGAAAGAAAAACTGATAGTTTTTAACTTGAATGATCTGCTATGTTAAATGGCGTCCGTGACAGGACTTGGAATTTGTTATTGCTAATTTGTGATAGTTCATTTACTTCAATCATATGATGGAGAGTTTGAAGAAATTGTGTACTCCTCTCAGAAATGGTTTCATTATAATCGCTAATGCGTTATATGAACGTTTAGAAGAGGAGGAACTTGATATTGATGAAATAGAAATTTTAATGGCTCAGTTAGATCAAAAATGGTTAGAACTTGAATTGAAAGAAAAAGGAATTATTGATTTGTTATCAGTTCAAGATGAGTGTTCTCAAGAAAGTTTTAATCAGGCTTACGAAGTTTTTGAAGAGTATAAGGAAATATATGTACGACTTAAGACTAAATTTAAGAAAAATATTAAGGACGATGTTAAAAGTATGTATGACGATACTAAAAGCGTACTTAGTGAAACAGTATCGAAGCGAAAATTCCAACTTCCTAAAATTGAACTTAAAAAATTCGATTGTGATGTTAAGGAATGGCTTGGTTTCTGGGGTCAGTTTAGGAAAATTCACGAAGACTTGGAAATTGCACCAGAGGATAAATTACAATATTTGTCACAATCCACTGTAGAGGGATCACGTGCCAGAGATATTGTAGATTCGTTTCCCGCATCTGCTGAGAATTATGAACAAGCAGTTGAGTGTCTAAAAGCTAGATTCGGAAGAGAAGATTTACTCATAGAAGTGTATGTGAGAGAATTGTTAAACTTAATTTTGAACAATTCTTTGCATCAAGTTAATGTTACTAATGTTACACGTCTCGCCAAATTGTATGATAAAATTGAAGCACACCTCCGTGCCCTTGAAACATTAGGTGTAACTTCCGATAAGTATGCTTCTATGCTGCATCCCCTAGTTGAAAGTTGTTTACCAGAAGACATGATTCGAGTATGGGAAAGAAGTATTAGTTTAACAAATGAAACTAGGAAAATGACAAATAAACTGACCGCTCTTATGAGTTTCCTTAAATCAGAAGTTGAGGGAGAAGAAAGAATTTCAATAGCAAAAGAAGGGTTTGGTTTAGATACAAAACGTAAAGGGAAATATTCCTATTCGGCATCTAATAATGATCATTAATATCCAACCGCAATGGGACTTTTTGATAATGCTAAGACTCGTCGTAATAAACAAGCACTGTGCTCATTTTGTGAGGGAACGCATGATTCACAAGCTTGCAGAATCGCGTTAAAAATGAGTTGGGATGATAAAAGAAAAGTCTTAGAAAAAAAGGGTTGTTTTCTATGCCTAAAAATCGGTCATAGAGCTCGAGATTGCAGATGCAAGATTAATTGTGAAAAGTGTAGGAGCAGACATTATGCTATTATGTGTAAGGAAGATAAATTTAAGGATCATAAATCGAAAACAAACACAGGGGAAACCAATAGTCAAAATGTAATCAATGATGCAGCTTTAAGCAATCATACTTGTTGTACAGTTCTTTTACAAACATTGTATGTACGTTTACGAGGTGCTACAAATGAGGGGGAAATAGTTCGTGAACTTGTCGACTCTGGAAGTCAACGATCTTATTTGAGTAAACGTGTAGCGGAAGAAAGGAAATATAACTTTATTAAAGAAGAAAGTGTTATTCATATATTATTTGGGGGCAGAGAACATCCCGAGAAACATTTTCGATACAGAGTATTCATTAGCACAGGGCTCGAAATACCCGGGTGCACAGGTGCACATGAAAATACAATTGTGCACCTAATTTTTTCCCGCTAGGTGCACACAATGCACCTAACGTTAAAAAAAAAGGGGGGGGGGACGTGTTTTATGTTGTTTTGATGTTTGAACATAATATTAGTAACGACCTCTCTCGCTCTAAAGAAACGAAATTAAAATTACTAAATACACACTATGCGAAAACAAAATCGCTGGGCCATAACGGGTTTATACAGGAGGAAGGTTTACTTGTGCCATGCCACCAGAACTTTCCGATGATCGAAACATTTTTCAGATGGTTCTGTTGAAGCGACAGCCGTGCGCCGGAGAAGGGAGAATTCAGATGTTTAAATATTTTTTTTTTACTATCTACTACTAACCTATCTAAACATAAGCTCAGGTGTTGCTTCGTCATCTGACCGTGGTTCAAAATTACGAGGTGTCGTCCTCGGATCTTTCCCTTAAGGGACTGATCCCGGACCGTCGTCAATAGCCCGTTGTGTTGCTCTAGTACGACGTTAACTAAAATTACCTACCTATCTAAACATACCCAACTAATAAAGTAGTTTACATTACATTAATGCTCTTTATTACGTTTTTTTTTTTCAAATGTGCTCCTAAAATATGTCCTGTGCACCTTACTTAAAAACTTAGGTGCACCTGTATTAAAAAATCTATTTCGAGGCCTGCATTAGCAGTTTGAAAGGTGATTATAATTGTAACTTTGAGGTCCTTGACCAGCAAACAATTTGCTCAGATATACCCATTCCAATACTAAAACCATGTGCAGAAGAACTTGATTACCATTACATTACTGTAACTGATCAATTAATCTCCGAACTAGAAGAGTCACTAGAAATTGATATATTAATCGGGGCTGATATTGCGGGCAAACTCTTCAGTGGAAAGATTATCATCTGCCGTGTGGACTTGTTGCTGTAGGAACGTATTTAGGTTGGACCTTGATGGGAAAGACGCCACATGAAAATTCTGATGACAATTCTACGATGGCAGTTACAAATATATTTGTTAAGAATGTAACTGTCACCGAACTCTGGAATCTTAAAACAATTGGAATAATTGACCCGGCCACGCAAAAGACCAGAAAAGAAAGAGATTTACAAACAAAAGTTGAAATTTCAAAATTCCATTTCACTTAACAGTGAAGGACGCTATGAAGTTGTATTGCCCTGGTCTGAAGATCATCTACCGCTACCCAACAACAAGGTAATGGTAATGGTAATTTTAGTTAACGTCGTACTAGAGCAACACAACGGGCTATCCCAACAACAAGGATTTAGCTGTGAAGCGTTTGGAATTTTCAACACAGAAACTTCGAGCACAAAATCTGTTCATATCATACGAGGAGATTTTCAACAGTTGGCTCGATCTAGGTATAATCGAAGAAGTCAAACAGAGTGAGATCATTGATGATGGACACTATTTGCCACACCGATCGGTTATAACGTGATTCGGTGTAAATAAGTGTTATAAAGTAGTAATAAATAAGTGTTATATTCGATGTAAATAAGTGCGGTGTTATAAAGTGATCGATGAAAATAGCTCTTCACCAATAAGACCGGTATTCGACGCTTCTGCGAGAGTGAAGCATTCTCCGTCTCTAAATCAGTGCTTAGAATGTGGTCCGAATTTACTAGAGCTAATACCTTCCATTCTTCTCAGATTTCGGGAGGGTAAATTTGCAGCCATAGCAGACATCGAAAAGGCATTTTTACAGATTAGCGTAAAACCCGATTATCGTGATTTTCTTAGATTCTTTTGGTGGAAAAATGTGAATAAAAAGGAACTAAAAATATTTCGTCATACTAGAGTAGTGTTTGTTCTTTTAGCAGCTGTAATAGAGAGAATTTCATTTGCAGAAATATATGAAAAATTCTCATTACGATAAAAATATGTTGCATAAACTTATTCACTCTTTTTATGTAGATAATCTTGTTACCAGTTTTGACGATGAACATGAAATGACATTGTTTATTGGAGTATCTCAAAAAATAATGCATGAAGAGAAGTTTAATCTCCGAGGTTGGTTAAGTACTGGGGATGACTTACAAACAGTTGATGCACCAGTATTGGGCTTATTATGGGATTACAAGAAAGATTTTTTAACTGTGAACCTGAATTGGTTAGAATGCTACAAATTGATGGAAGTAACTAAGAGGACTATTTTGGCTATAGCCCACAAAGTATTTGACCCGATTGGTATTGTAAGCCCTGTTCTACTGTTTCCTAAGTTATTGTTACAAAGCTTATGAAAAATGAAAATTTCTTGGGATACCGAAGTTGATGACAATACTAAGGAAAAGTTTCTAAATTGGCTAAGAGATCTGAATCTCTTAAAAGAAATTTCTATACCTCGATGGATACACACTAACAGTGATAACAAACATTTGTGTAGCATTCACACCTTCTGCGATGCCAGTAATAATGCATATGCTGCTGTGGTGTTCGCTGCTGGGGAATTCAGACTCCTTATGGAGTTAAAGTTCATTTATTAGCTTCTAAGTCCAGAGTAGCTCCGGTGAAATCTATCACGATTCCACGTCTTGAGTTCATAGCTGCAACGGTGGGAGCGAGACTATGCACCTCAGTTTTAGAAGGTTTGCAATGGCAAAACGTTGAATTATGTTTTTGGACTGATACAACCACTGTTTTGATCTGGATCCAAAAGGAAGAAACCTGGACTGTTTTTGTGTTGAACCGAGTACGAGAAATCGGGAAATTAACAAACCCGAATGCATGGAGACATGTATCAGGAACAGATAATCCTGCTGACCTTCCATCCAGAGGCTGTACTGCCAAACAGCTTTTGTCAGTTAAATGGTGGGAGGGACCCGCATGGTTAAAGAAAAATGAAGTTGAATGGCCAACACCAAAATTGGTATATAATCAGGAAAAAATTATTCAAGAAATCCGAAAAGGTGCCTTAACTAACACACATGTAAATCTAGAAACAGAGGAAATCTTTCATAGAATATCTTCATATGTCAAATTTGTGAGAGTAATTGCTTGGATTTATAGATTTTTTTCTAATGTGAAATTTTAAAACATCGCGTTATCTTGTGGATCTAACTTTAAAAGAAACAAATCACGCAGAAATAGTTTTGTTAAAAATTATCCAACGCGAAGCATTTCCTGGTGGAGTAAATGATCAACAAATAAAGACTCTTTATCCTGTACTCGACGAAAAGGGGTTGTTGAGAGTAAAAACGCGCATTTTTAACCGAAAAGACAAAAAGAACTCTCTTTAGATTACCCATAATCTTACCATCAAAACATAGAATAGTCCATATGCTTATAGACCGTAAGCATAAAGAACTAGGACATCTTGGAGTCCAAATATTGATGAACCAGCTAAGAGAAAGTTATTGGATATTGCGTAGCAGAAAAACGATTAGACAAGTTGTCATGAAATGTATCCGATGCAAACGATTCACTGTGACCCATCCAGAACCAAGGGACCGGTGGCATTTCAGTACAATGTTACCTACTCCCTCCCCCGTCCTCACAAAATTTTTGGGTGCACGATTTGGCGAGAAAGGGCTTGGCGTTGTAATTGGAGAAAAGCGATAAATAAGTAAAACATTAGTACCATAGACGCCAAATTCTCGGTGCACCGAATAACGAGTGTAAAAATCGAATCTTTAAGATTTCGAATCTTTTGAAAGAGTGTTCCTGATATTAGCCGGTGTGTCCATCTTCCGGAATGAACGGAAAGGAGAAATAAAGTCGAAGATAATTAATTTCAAATAAGACTGATGTATTATGGATGAATTACGTGTTGGAAGGCCGGCTTTTGTTTCTGGAAATCAAAAACATTTTTGAAGAGACATTTGTATTTAAATATGTTTTGGTTTTTTTTTGCATCTGATAGATTTTTTTCTTATTTTGTGAACTTAGTTAATTTATTAGAAGCCTATTGAGTTGTTCTAATGTGACATTTAATCAACTACCTACCTACCTTGTTCATAAATACATTTTTTGTATTTGATAAATCACATTGATTAAATTCAAAATTTTAAATTTCTTTTTTCTTATTGTAATGTTTAATGATATTGAAAATGAAATAACTGAACAAGATGCATGTTATTTTACTCAAATAAGTTAAGAACTATGCTTGTACTTAGTTCACCCCAAAATTATATTGAAAACAGGGTATGCCAATTTAAATCATGACTTAAATTTAAAAGAATACTGATTGAAATCAAACTTCTAATCCTGTTTTTTTAATTGAATATTAATAGTACTAAAATGGAATATTCTGGAACAGAATGCATGTTATTTTATTGAAAAAGGGTAAAAATGTGCACCTACTCAGGAACACCTGAAGAATGACCTTTTTTATCTGAAAATAATTGGATTCCCCAGAGAGATGGTAGTATAAATTGGGATTTAGTGGTGCCAACTTTTAAAAATTATTGAGAGGTATAAAACAAACATCACTTTATATACAAGGGTATTTCAGAACTATTCATTTTTTAAAAAGCAATTATGAATATTGTCGGTGTATTTGTCGAATATTTAAACCTCATATTAAAGAGAACCCAGAACTCAAACAAACATATCGCACCCCGGCAAAAAAAAAGTGACACAGCTCAAAATTGCAGAATTTGAGAAACATCAACTTAAAGGATACTATAGAACTTATATTGAAATAGTATAAGCTTCTTTTAAGTTTTAGGTAAGTATATATGGCGGTAACTTCTGTTATATTCTATAGAATCGTAATATAACACGCTGGGGCACCTCATACATATTTTTGAATGACAAAACATCAAAATTTTTATTTTTTGACTTGCATCACTTTTTTTGCCGGGGTGCGACATGTAGAACCCAAGGTGTTCTGGTCTCTAGAACTGTACATCTCTTCTGGTAAAGTAGTCTATTAAGAGAGATCGAATTATTTTGCATAGTTAGTTATTTCTATTATTCGTCATATTTACCGCTTATGTTTGAGGTTCCTGGGTCTACCATAAAAACTTTCAAGGGGATCAGACTCCTATGGCACGCTCGGTGTAGATGCTCTTTTAACAATTTATATAATTTCTCATTGGAAATATTTGCCTCTCACGTTTGTGGGAATACAAGGAGCTCAGGACGCTAGGAGTTCGCATCTATAGTAGAATAACACTTGACTATAACAAATATTTCTTTCTACTCACTAAAAACAGGCAGAGGTTGAATTTCAAAGCATTTTTTTGGCTAATTTTGACACTGATTCTTCACAGTTGGAAGGTTACGGAGGTTTGAACTGATGCCTTTCAAGAGGGGAATTAACACTTTAAAATTTGTTTTCAGTATGTTAAAAACTAGTATGGATGCCCTCACTTCATAGTTTAAATAGTAAACCTTTGGAACAAAATAAACTAAGGTTAAATAGAAAGCTAAACTTAAATAGAAAGAACCTCTTAATATTCACAAAAGCAAAGTACTCATCTAATAAGCCTGTAATTAAGAAAATCCTAAGGCATATATGTGTTTTGATTTCCTTTATGGAAACATTGTATTCCAGATATTTCCTTTTGAATCTAGAACAATTTGGTTTCGGCAAAATTAAAAAGTTTAAATTTATGCTTCCGTGTCTGGCAGACAAAAAGGTATTCTAAGAAACAAGTAGGTTAACAAAAAAGGCAAGAAAACCTCTCTATCCATCTTCCTGTAGACGTTTTCGATAATTATTCTGTTATTATTAGGAACGACATACAGATGTGAACTAGTATTTTCATTAATAAAGTTTACATTCTTGAAAATCAAAACGAAAGTCGCTATTGACTGATTCAAATTTGAAGAAATATCTGTCGTTCTCAGTAACAAATTTAACACCAAACATTCAAAGACTAGCGAAACCCAGTCTCAAAAGTGTCATTAATGGAAAGTAATGAAATAGATATTGTTTTACATACAGTAATTAATTCATTTAAAAATATTAATTATGTCTACAAACATACCTTTATTAAAAAGATTATTAAGAATAAGGCTGGACCATGAAAACTTAAGAATAGAAAAGGTGCTTGAGTTGTACGACGCATATGAATTCGTATGTGAAAAAAATTGACGTATGGTAAGTAAAAAGTTGGCCACTCCTGGGCTACAGGAAACTTACCGCCTCCTTCCTGCCCTCAGCAATGATATTTACAGTTTCGCCCCTTCCAGCCCCACCGGACGCACAGCGTCTCTTATGGGGGGAGGGTAAGAGTTATGGGACAGTTGAAGGGAAAATACTTCGTTCTTACAGTTGTTCATTCGAAGACTTTGAGAAAGAAAAAATCTGAGGTTTGTACCTCGTGTCAATGACCCTCAAGCAGAGACGGGTGCGTAGGGCCAACAAAATGTATTTTCATTAGGGTTCGATGAAAGTTGTGACAGCGTCTTTACAATGCGCATCTTTAAATGCAGTGAAAAAAGTTTCTAATTCAAGATGGTCAACAAGAACATATGCTGTATTAGCTATAAAACTTAGTTTCACCCATGTTAAAGAGGCTTTAACTGAAATTTGTAATTCAGAAGAAGAAAAGAAAGTTATCTTAGTGAAGACAACTTCTTAAACAGACAAATATGAAACTGATCTAATGACAATTATTAGGAATACTATTTTACAAAGAATAAGTGCTACTAGTAAATCACTGCAATCAGTGGAATGCAAACTATTGAATAGATCCATTCTATTAAAGGCATTAGAAAATCTTATCAATAATTTCAGAGAAGAATTTGAAAAAATTGATAAAGAGGCAACTGTTTTATCAGGTTAATGTGGTGAAACTGTTATTATTGAATTTTCAAAAGCAGAAATCCACAAACTTTCGTTGAAAAGTAGGTAAGGTTTTACTTACCTTTTACCGAATTCGTTCTAAAGGTCGAATTCCGGGCTGAGCTTGATTATCTCTTGTTTTTAATAAATCAAAAATAAAAATAGAATCCAAATGATCGAGGAGTCTGCCTTCAGGTTAAAATGAGTTTAATAATGATTGAACTAATACATGAACTGATAAATCTGCGCCAAATTCTTTGGTATGGGTTCGTCATACTAATAGTTTATTCAGGGTGCCTGGCCCCGTAGGGGCCTCAATCCCTTATCTGTGTTGTCGACATGGCGGGTGAACATAAATGGGTAAAATCAATCATTTTGATAATTGTCCTGTTAGGCTAAATAATATTTAGATTAAAAAATAATTAAAGGGGAGGGGGGGGGGAGAGGAATAGAAAGAGGTGGAATAAAATCCATCTACATAAATTAAACTGGTCGGTAAATAATTTGGATAGGTCGAAATTTTTGAACCATTATTCCATACAATTTTAGGTAGGTTGCAATTCCGATGTACTGAGTTTCGAACTAAGCAACCCTTAGGCTGCTAGTCCGTTGCTCTTCCAACTGTGCAACCACACCTTTTGGTATGGGTTGAAGCATGCGTTTGTTTATATACTCAAAAAGAGCGACGACAGCGCCGCTTATAATTAACATGCAAATTCGAGAGGCCGTTTTCGACAGTTATCATAATAACCTATCATTCAATGTGGAAGATGGACAAACATTACAATAACATTAAAGCGTTAACTGAAACAATAGATAAAGATTTAAGAAAACAATGGTCTGTATAAATAGAGCTAAAGAGACAGCTTCTATTATGGGTATAGATGCAGACTTTTCCAAAAAAAGAGGACGGAAAAGGAAGCTTTTGAAGTGTAAAGAGAAGTGCCTGAAGTATTAGTAGTATGAAGTATTCAAAACCGGGTCAGGGCATGGATATTTGTAAGCGTATGGTGTAGAGGCGGCTGGTGCACCTTAAATCTGTAATGGCCGAAAAAACCTCAGTTTGGGTTGGTGAGGAAGTTTGGAGAGTGGGGTGCCAGCTCAGATGCTGCCTCGTCGTCTGACCGTGGTTCAAAATTACGTGGCAATACAGCAAATGGCTTAGGCTGGGACGGTGGTAACTAGTTGAATACCATTATCAAATTATTGAAATGTCTTAGTTCAGCAGAATTGTAGCAGTGCACAAATTAGATTTTTTTAAATTATACAAAAAAAAATACATTCAAAGCAAAATAATACCATAATCTGGTTAACCTCATGGAATTTGTCAACGTTTTGAACGTTTTCAAACTTTTAGGGGCAAAATAATAGATTTCATGAACTCGTGACAAGAGAGAGTGACATTTATTTATATGGTGTTTTTTCTCTTTTGCGCATCCGTCGTCGCCCTTCTCCCTGTTTTGAAGATGGGGTAAGCTAGGGTCACTTCTTGGGTCCTCACCACAGCTGGTTTCACTGGACGCACCGCGTCTTCAGTTTCCCACCGTCTATCTTTTAAAATTCCGCTCTTCTTATTCTTTGTGGAGGAAGACCCCTCTCCGCGGCTCCCTTGACTTTGGGAATATCAGATTGCCAAGTGAAACTAAAATTCCGCTCAGTCCTATTAAACATTCAGAAGGAGATAGAAAGAAGGTCTTCGGCCAAAGTCCTCCGGAAACCCGCTATTTTCTTATGGGGAGTTAAGAGTTAGGGGACAGTTGAAAGGGAAACCTCACCACAGCGAGAGAGGGGTTGTTTTGGGAAAAAGTAAGGGATTACGCGATTTCCGTGAGTGATTCAGAACGTTCTAACACCTGAAGAATGACCTTTTTTATCTGAAAATAATTGGATTCCCTAGTAGAGATGGTAGCATAAATTGGGATGTAGTGGTGCCAAATTTTAAAAATTATTGAGAGGTATAAAACAAAAAACACTTTATATACAAGGGTATTTTAAAACTATTCATTTTTGAAAAGCAATTATGAATATTGTCAGTGTATTTGTCGAATAGGGTTCGAGGGAAGTTGTGACAATTTCTTTACTATGTGCATCTTTAAGTGCAGTGAAAAGAGTTTCTAATACAAGATGGTCAAACAAGACCAGATGCTGTATTAGCTATAAAACTTGGTTTCACCCATGTTAAAGAGGCTTTAACTGAAATTTGTAATTCAGAAGAAGAAAAGAAAGTTACCATTGTGCAGGCAACTTCTTAAGAAATAGACAAATATGAAACTCCTCTAATGACAATTATTATGAATACTATTTTACAAAGAGTAAATGCTACTAGTAAATCACTGAAATCAGTGGAATGCAAACTATTAAATGGATCTATCCTATTAAAGGCATTAGAAAATTTTATCAATAATTTCAGACACGAATTTGAAAAAGTTGATAAAGAGGCAACTGTTTTATCAGGTCTATCATTCAATGTAGAAGATGTACAAACTCGCAGACAACAAAAGATAAAAATGTTTTTTTTGATAAAAACAAAGAAGTCAGACAGGAATTTACAATAAGAGAAATTTCATAGTCAATGCATTTTATGTCATGTGACCAAGGTGACCATCACCAAGGCAGAATTAAAAGTAGAACACTATAAAAAAGTTTAAGGATATTTAAAAAAATGACATTAATGTTTGTACTTTTGAAGATGAATTTGGCCATTTTTTAATATTTCTCTAAGAAAACGAAAACACACCATAAAAACCACACCACACATCTGTCGAGCCACCAAAGAAATATCTTGCACATTTCCGAATGTTGAAGTTATTGAAATTTTTTTTAACAATTCCCTTATCTATATCGTCAGGAGAAAGACCGTTTTCCGTTTTAAAGCGTGTAAAAAATTATTTAAGGAGTACTATGGCAGAAGAAAGATTAATTAATCTGGCAATTCTATAAAAAAGAGCAAAACATTTTTAACCCAATTGACGCTACTAAAATAATTGACGAATTTGCAAGAAATAAAACAAATCGGAAATTTATGCAAAAAATTTATTTTTTTAATTTGTTATGGTATGTAAATGTTGACTACTTTTCTTTTTGTGAATAACTTGATGAGTTTTTGCTTGAAACTTTTTTTTCTAATTTGAGTTTAAGAGCCCTGAAAAATTTTACCTCCCCCACTTGACTTGATCCACCACTGCCCTCATGTACTCGAGGATTTAAGGAATGGGAACATTAAAATGACCTATACCCTTCGTGAAAACAATGAAATCGAGTTGTTGATTGGCGCTGATGTTATCGTTAAACTCTGGTTTGAGTGTAATAGGATAAAAAACTTGGTTGGATGGTAATCGGAATAAAGAATGATGCATATGAGAGAGGAATAGAATTATTTAAAGATAATGTTTTAACAGTGCTTTCTTTGCATGTAAGTAATAATCTGTTAAGAGAACTGTAGGAACTTGATGTTTTAGGAATTAACGATATCATTGAAAATATTTCTAAAAAGGAAGAGTTTGTTGATTATTTAACAAACTTAAGCAGATATTTCGAGACTGATTTTTTCCGATTGCTGAAAAGGATGTTTTATTAAGTGTGAAGGTTACTTTCTTTGTGCGTCTATTCTGTTCTATCATATCTAATTTTGCAAGTGCATTTCAAAGTAAATTAATCACTTGAAGATACACATCCCCATTTAAGAGTCTCTCCCTCCCATTTTTCATTCAATTTTTAACTAACTATTAGGGTAACTTTTTGCAACAAATGCAACTTTTTTTTGCATGTGAAGTACTAAAATCAAAATTCCTCCTACATGGGGTGTATTGTAAGTGAGTTATAATCGCAACATAAATGCAACTTTCTGCATAAATGCAACTTTCTGCATAAATACAACTTTTTGCATAAATGCAACCACCTGCAACTTTTAAAAATTTAGCTTAAAATAATTAAAAGGAAATTACTATTTCATTTTTTGCACCCTTTCCACTCTCCACGTAGGGACACACGAACGGACCGTCCGTGGTTCCAATTACCGCAGGGGACCTGACCATAGTAAAGATAAGGACCAGATGCGCGCAACAAAGGGGGAAAGCTTTTCTTCCATTTCTCCCGTCTTCAAGCGAAATCTGGTTGAAACCTCCCCGTCTGGAAAAGGCTAGGAAAGGAATCCCCACAGAGCTTCGTTCTCAGTTTGTACACGCATTCGAACAGTACTATCGCACATCAAGTTGCAATTATTTTGTTTATACTTCGTCTGACGTTGGTCTAGGTATAATTAAGGATAATTTAACTTGGTTAGTGTGATTATAATTCAATGTATCATATGTCAGTGAAAAATATAAGTGCAAAAATTTGGTACCTACGTTTATTTATCGGCTTATCATAATAATTGCTGCGCCTAGTAATCTGTTTGTAGCACATATACAATTAAATATTTACGAAATTTGAAATAAAAAACCGGCCAAGTTCGTGTTTGACCACGTAGTCAGTACTGGCTATACAAAATTCTTACAAAACATCTGAGCCAAAACTCTATGTATTTTAGAAATACAAATTTAATTTTACAGTTCCTTTATACGGAATTTCTATAAACTTTTTATAAACTCAATTACGTGATTAAGTGGGTCGATTATTACTCGTAAACTTGGAAAGCCTACTTATCGCTGATAGCATAAATTCAAGACGAGTTAATTTCTGTAGATCAATATTTATATGGTAACTAGCCACTGCTTGGCCAGCATTGCGTTGCCCGTAACAGTTCTTTTCGTGGGGTCAGGTGAGACCACTGCTCGCTAACCCCCTTTGATTGATACGAAATCCCATTTGGTAAACCAACACTACGAGCAACGCCGTGATGGCCTCGTCATTGCCAAATGCGGCCAAATTCGAATTGCGAAGAGATCCAATCGACATGATGTCACAA
This sequence comes from Metellina segmentata, assembly GCA_947359465.1. Lineage (NCBI taxonomy): Eukaryota > Metazoa > Arthropoda > Arachnida > Araneae > Tetragnathidae > Metellina > Metellina segmentata. The sequence continues at coordinate 23,035,154 of OX375876.1, read as the reverse complement.
TCACACAGGGGGCGGCATAATCGATATTGCACACAGGCGTTCAAACAAACAGCTAGCGGCGGGCCTGGCCACAAGGAGTAATGAAGTAGTAAGCACGTTCTTTAACTTTATAAACCAGCTTTACAATTTATTTTAGTGCGAGCCAACGGCCATGGGAACTGCTTCTAAAACACACTGATGGGAGGTCTCTACACGGTCTTTATGAGACAAGATGCAGTGCAACAATTGAGGCAGTGAAACCTATAACTGAAAAACTACCTGACGTTTTAAAGGCCCTTCAATGTGTAAAAAATCAGGAGTTTATCGTAAGAGGAAACGGCGGAAGAGTAAATGGATTCCTCAATTATTTTCAAAATTTGAAACTTTAATTCGGCTAAATATTTGGAAGGACATACTAGAGCAAATTAGTACAAGAAATTTAACCCTTCAATCATAATATATCTCCCTTGATATCGAAATGAATAACATTAAAGCGTTAACTGAAACAATAGATAAAGATTTAAGTAAACAATGGTCTGTATAAATAGAGCTAAAGAGACAGCTTCTACTATGGGTATAGATGCAGAATTTTCCAAAAAAAGAGGACGGAAAAGGAAGCTTTTGAAGTGGAAAGAGAAATGCCTAAAGTATTAGAAACCGAAGAAACAAAATTCAAAAGTTCAGTTTTTTATATAGTAATCAATAAAATAGTTTCTCAGTTATAATCAAGGCATGAGCAAATGAAAAAACATATGCAATGCATTCGAAGCCATATTAAAAATAAATTCTAATTCTAATGACAACAACGCACCTAAAAAATTAATTGAAAGCTATCCAGATGATTTAAGCCACAATTTCATCAATGAAATTCAGATGTACAAGACCGTTTGCGAAGCTACTTTTTCACATTAACCCAAATTAGAAAATAAAGGTCTTCCACTCCCTTTAAATGATATCTATAGATTAAAATTGCAATCTATTCCCCCAGAACTTTGCATAGCTTTAAGAATTTTGTTTTCTCTTCCCATCACTGTGGCTTCTGGTGAAAGGATTCAGTAAACTACCTATAATCAAAAATAATTTACGATCTGCTTTGGGCAAGGAAAAATTTGAATCATCTAAGAATATTTTCAATTGAGGCGTGCAATTGAGGCGATCAACTGGCGTGCAAAATTAGCTTCCTTTTTTGACGGCATCGATAAATTCATTAATTCGAATAGAAGATGTACTGCTCCCTCCTCAGTACTCCAAAAGTTTTCGGAGTTTTGACTACTCTTCAGCGTCAAAGGTATGTTTTAGCATGGGTTTCTTACAATCTTTCTATAGAGATATTTATTATAGTTTTCTGATTATACTTCGATATCCTTATCGAAGTCCTGCTCGATCGGAAGTTAAAAACACAAGCTTAAGTTAAAGTAAACACAACCTAGTTTATACTGTTTCTAATTATCACAATTTTCGCATAATTCGTCGTGAATTTATCTTAGCTCTGATGAAGCAATCATGTGCTCCTAGACCAATGTTATTTATTCCTCTGATTCCAACTGTACGCATCTTTCAACCTCAAGTATTACAAGGGTAGCAAAGAAACTGAAAATATCTGTACAGCTTAGGTAGCACAGTGAGCACATGTAGTTACATGAGTGAGCACATGTAGTCTTCTCTCACGAGTCTTCGTTTGAAATGCTTGTTAAAATATGGGTGAGCTACATCAGTCTTGCCAATTTTTCAGTTCGTTGAAATTCATTGCATCGAAATTTAAGTTTAGAATTTTAAAAATTATGTTTTTGTTTTAGTCGCGCGCGCGATCCCCCCTCTTAGCACTCAGAAAATTCTCCTTAGTCTCAATTTGGGAATATGGTGACCGTCGTCACTGATCATTCTAAGGAGCATACTCTCGGGGTGATGGAAGTATACATTTTGCTGAATGATTGGTTGAATAACATCTTTTAGTTTGTCGCTTGAGGAACAAGAATGCATGTATCGCTTTAAAAACATTCAAACCTCTTTGCAGGAACGATAACACTTTACCACATACCACATGGGTGCATAAGCTTCTAAAATAAATTCTGAAACAATTTTTAAGTTCATTTAAGGATTCACGCACGTAGGCACTCGCCAACAGAAGGGGGGGGGGCAATTCAGCTTACGTCTGAAATGGATGAATCCCTTCACATATAGTCTTCTCTCACTTCAGATGAATCCCATCACATCTGAAGTGAGAGAAGACTTCATGGGCAATTCAATAAAAGATACTAAGGCTAATACTTTATTTCATGTCACTGAGGATGTGATGATTAGACTTGGTTTACGATTTCAAAAAGTTAGAGGACACTGATTTAATTGAGCTCGGAATATGTGTGGTCATTTAAATGGTGTCAAAAAGCTCATTAAAGATGTTCAACTAAAATTTTTATTTGTTCATTGTAACAACTATTCCTTGGACTTGTGTCACCAATAAGCATCTAGGACTTTTTCACTACTTTTTGAAGGCTTGGGTGCAGGACCAAAAGAATCTGCTGAACTCTTAGGTTTGAAGCTGCCACAGTCATCTCGAAAAAGAAAGCTTCTATGTCGGTATGAATACTCCAGCAATTCTGAAAGTTTCACCCCCGCCAACATCAATAAAACTGTTGGCCTTCGAAAATGCTTGTTTGAAGTGGTTGACACAGTAACCACCAAAATTGAAAAACGATTCCATCAACCAGGAATGGTGAATCTTGTCAAATTAGAAGTGCTTACAGATGCAGCAAAAGAAGAAATTTAAAAAGGTACTTCCTTTCAAGAAAAATTGTGTGTTCATGCAAGTGAATTCGATCTGGAAAAATTGGAACCCCAGTTGGTTCTGTTATCTAGTGTAATAAAAGAAAAGTTTGTGTCAACATTTGATATCTGCCAGAAGTTGGCGGCAGAGTCGAGTGTAATTAGGGAGCTTATGGATGAAGTGTCTAAACTTGTTGAATTAATCTCCATTGCTCCTGCTCAGGCACGTGCCAACAGGGGGGGCAGGGGGGTTTTAACCCCCCCTGTCACTGAGGAGAAGGGGCGAAAGGTATATTTCGCCCCCCCCCCACACACACAATCAAGGAACATTTATAAAATTTTAACTTTAAAAGTAACATTAAAACAGTGCCGTTAAAACAACTTTGGTTTCTAATTTCATTTCCTGTCACGATAGTTAAAGCTAACCCCCTTAACACAATTCTCTACAGAGACCAGTCCCCTTACATCCCTCTTTCCTTTCAGTCTTTTCTCCAATAGGTCAATATATCTTCCCATCCCCTTTCACCTTTGAACTCAAGCGAACACTTTTCCTTTCAAATCGCCTGTCTAAGAAAAAATTACTTCTTCGTTTCACTACCTTCTTACCATTGAAAGTACCAAAAAATTAAATTCTTCCTTTGAATGTGTGGAGTAAAGTGGCCCAGTATCGCTTTCTATTGCTTGCTTATCACTTTTTTTTTTTTTACGACTTCAAAGTGGTTCTGTTCTACTCCCAAAATGAATGCACGTGGTGCTCGAACTTGAATGCCACGAGATGACTATCTATTTTCGAAGAAATTGCTGTATAGTGGCTTCACCCCCTAGACCCTTCAGGGCTCGAACATGTCTTTGACGGGCAAACGATTCCGCGATCACCTTTCTTTTGGGTGCCCACTTGGACAGTTTCGAAAAAAACGATTGATTTTTATGACCGACTGACGGATTGGATGTTAGGGTTTTATGGCACTAGGTCCCAAAGTGGACAAGAAGCGCCATACCAACTGACGGAAATGTCGTTTGAAGTTAAGGGCATTCAACAAATCTGTCATTGCTTTTATTTTGATTATTTACAATATAGGGTCTTTTAAATTGTCGGCTTTCTTATTTGAAGTAAATACGGGTAACTGCCTGAGAGTGAACTGTCCTGAATTTTTTCCTGATGGATTGTTCAGCCTTTTTACTGGGGGCTGGGGGTACAGTTCATACATTTCGGGAGAACCCCCCCCCCATCCATTCAACAAACCTTGTTCCGTCTATGCGTGTTTTTTTAGCAATTTGCAACCACGAAACCCGAATTTATTTTGCATATTTCGGACCATTTTGCCTATTTGGAGTTTTTTGCATGTTCTTTTTAAAAAAAATTGAAAAAATTTATATATATTAGGTAGCCACACCAGGAAGGAGAGTGGGGCACAAAAAAAATGCAAAAAACTTCCAAAATATTTTTTTTTGAGAATAGATATGACGTATCTCTGTAAAACACCACACACCAAAAATGAGTTATAGTAGTTGCAAGTTTTTACAAATATTTTCCCACAAAAGGTGTTCATGAGCAATAGTTATCTCAACACTGAATATTTATATAACGGTACATGCATATGGAACAGTTTTTATAGACAACCAACTCTTCAAAATCACTTATCAACTATTGTACATATCTTATAATTTTTATAATTGAGATATTTTGTAGTACCCCATGATGCAATCATACATAAATTTTCTGAAAGTTATTACATCAAATTCAACTAGCAAGGATACATTGTTACATTTTTTACATGCATAATAACAAATAAAAACTCCACAGTTCATGTCATCATTTTGATTTATGTGAGGGGGAGATAAAATGTCAATGTTATAGATGAATTAAAGAATGAATTGAATATTTCCCTCCATACACTAATTATGTCTGAACAATTTTTACTAGGAGCTTTGTTAAAAGGCTCATAAAACTCAAATACATATTTTTCAGTATCAACAAATAACAACACCCAGTGACTATCAAGGTTAGTAGGGGAAAAAATGTTTGCTTTAAGTACAGTACCAATTTGAAAGAATTAAATTTTTTTTTTTGCTTTGTGAAAGTGCAGCTGAAGATACGGACTCAATAAACATAAAACGGATTGAATTTTCTATAAGTTTATAAAGAAAAGAATCTACTATTGTATCATCTAGCCATCCCCTTTTAAAGTACTTAGATGCTTGAAATAAAATGCTTTCTTCTAATGTTACATCTACATCTAATGACTTAGGCATAAAATTTGTAGGTTCTATACCATTCACTTTGACTACCATATTTGAAGAATTGGTTTCATCAGTATGATTAAATTAAAAAAAATTAGACACAAGACTCTGCAAATTGATTATATTTTAGTTTTATCAGTTCTAGAAACGTATAAAATCCAAAAATTGTTTTACAATTTTTTATAAAAGACAAACTGCAATCTACGAAAACCTTTTTAGTACATTTTGGTCTGCGTCAGTATCCTAGATTTTACTGCTACAAATGTCGACATCATAACTTAGCTCCACCGAAATGGAAATATTTTGTTTTTTAATCATAGTTACCCAACCAGAAAATCATAAAATGACGGATTGGAATGCGCAGAACTGCTTTTACAAAAGAGATTTTTTCATATATCTTAAGAAAGTATCGATATTTTTTTACATTGTTCTTGATTAAAATGTGACTGAAGCTGGTTTTTAAGGTAGATAAATTATATTTGAATATTTTTCGTACAAAACGGATTATAATCTTCTGCACTTTACTAATTAGAAACGTTTCCTAAATTAAATTAGCCGACCAACCGGTATAGTGGTTAAGGCGTTAGCATCTAGATCGGGAGGTTCCTGGTTCGAATCCGGGCATGGATGTTTGTAAGCGTATGGTGTAGAGGCGGCTGGTGCACCTTAAATCTGTCGTGGCCGAAAGTCCTCACGTTGGGTTGGCGTGGAAGTTTGGAGAGTGGGGTGCCAGCTCAGGTGTTGCTTCGTCATCTGACCGTGGTTCAAAATTACGAGGTGTTGTCCTCGGATCTTTCCCATAAGGGACTGATCCCGGACCGTCGTCAATAGCCCGTTGTGTTGCTCTAGTACGACGTTAACTAAAAAATTACCAATAATTACCTAAATTAAATTAATACATTTCGAAGGTAAGTTGCTATATAATGATTATACATGTTTATTGATGTGTAATAAAAATTAATTTCAGTCAGTTATTGATTTTGTGATAATAAACCAGTATCTATTCAGCCAAAAATCTTTGAAATGGCATTTAAAAGTAGGTTAAAAATTTTATAAAAGATGAGAGGCAAATTCTTTATTCTCCAGAATAATAACATGTTACTGACGTTTAGATACTGATTCTATTATATTACTACATTTCCATTAGTCAAATTTTGTAGAACTATAATTAAATCCGTAATTCACATCACAATCTGAATGTTGCCGTGGAAGTGTGGGTTTTATGGCGCAAGATCCAGAAAAGGATTGTGGAAGTTTGGAGAGTGGGGTGTCATCTCAGGTGTTGCCTCGCGATCTGACCATGGTTCAAAGTTACATTTTGTCCTCGATTCTTTCCCGTTGGGATTGATCCCGGACCGTCGTTAACAGTACGACGCCAATTGAAATACCTACAATCTGAATGCTTAGTCTTTTCAAAAGTGCTGTCAAGCAGTCTAAATCAGGTCTTGATTGTTGCGGTCCTTGCTAAGATCGGATGGAAAAATTGTACAATTAAAATCGATGCATACTCCATTCCTTGATATTTTAAATGCAAAACTAGTTGAATGTAACACTGGGATAAGGATAAGAGTTTTTTGATTAGTGAAAGCCATGTTGAAAACATTCTGAACATTTTTCTATTTGAAATGTTTAATGTAATTCAAAGTAAACACTATATTCACTGTACTTTACTCGAGCACTAATTAGTTATTCAGGAGCTTGACAAATTCTTTTATATACCAATTTTTCAAATCAAGGATCGTCTTTTTTAGTATTACTCAAAAAATGTTTTTATATTTAATAAATTATCTATTCATGTATGAATCCTATTTAATTTTGTTAATTAAATAATTTTTTTTTCTATACTGTTGGTAATCTTTCAACCAAAAAAGGTGTCCCAATTATGCGCCTCTGTGATAGTTATTTTCTTAAAGATACATCCAATATCTGGGTGACATGAGGTGAATATGCATTACCTACAATATAGATTACCATTAACTATTTTATAAAATATAATGGAAACTTCATTAAAAGGTTAAATTTTAGATTGCGTGTATATTCTTTTCCAGATCTTTGAAGACTATTTACCTGTTAGGCTAAAATAATTCTTGTACTCAAATTTGTAAGTTTTTCAAACCATGCTGTTTGAATTTTACATATAAACCTAGCAAAGGGATGTGTACAGGGAATGCTTTAATTTTATAAATTAAAATTATTTTTCATAAAAATTTTAAAATATGACACTAGAAAATATTCTTTACTATAATAAATGAATAGGCCATATGTCACCATCTATTGATTTTCACTGAAAATGTGAAGATACCTGTTTTTCTTTCCTTGTAAGAACTGCGTTTTGTGTAATACTGTGTGCTGATCCTCTAAATGACAAAAATCCTATTCAAGGGAATTTAAATCGATTAAAAAAAAAAGGTGTTCTTCTGAATACTTAAGTGGTTACTTAATACAGCAAAATAAATAAAAAAATTTTAAGTGCACATTGTGTTTAAAAATTTAAGGTTTTTTTTTAGTTTCTGCTTAGAACCACATTATATGTATATTGTAAATCTACTAACCATTCCTTTATACATTTTACACTTCTATGCCAAAAAATATAAAAATGAAAGTAATGAATCAATAATATTAAGAGCAGCTGTTAAAATGAAAATTGTTGAGAAAAAAAATTCCTTAACATTAATGTTGGTATTAAATTTCTTTTGGGTTGGTTTTTGATTGTGCAAGGGCCATGTAGTTTTGCAAAGTTCATCATCACTTCTAAGGATGTACAAGATTAAATTCACTTTGGACTAAATAATAAAGCACATATTAACATTTTATTGCTACTTTTTTAGCCATAACATCTTTTAATACCCAAATTACTTTCACTGAAGAGCCTCCATCCTGGAATCCAGATTTGTGTATTCTATTTTACCATGTTAAGTACCCAAGCTATTTGAATATAATTTAAAAAATTAAGAACTTTATTGTATCTGCTCTTTAGCTCTGTTTCAAAAATCTTTGAACAAAAATACCAGAAATGTGCTTTAATGATTAATTACTTAAACAATAGATCTTGCTTGGAATTTAAAATTTTATTTTAGTGTTGTGGGTTGTGTTTGTATGGTGCAAGGACCAAATTTAATCATACAGCACCAGGCATACAATATCAAGTAATGGATATAGATACACAACCATAGTTTTACGTACACGAGAGAAATACATCCAGGAAGGCATTGAACTTGTGCCGCCTACAACTTGGAGGTTTATATGACAGTGGACATACCCACAACCTTAGTGTCGTGGGAATAAATTATTGAAAAAAAAATACTAGCCCAAAGAATAAAAGTTGACAAATATATCCGAAATATTCTCCAAAAATAAAAAGCGCATATAGTATAATATACATTTGAGATCCACAATGCAAATTAACAGAAAGAAAATTCAGTGACAAACAGATAGTTGGGAGTAGAGGCTAAAATGGGAAATACAGGTCTTTTCAAGCAAAATAAATTCTTGATAATTCATAACATGTATCAAGGCATTTGGGCTCATATTTAGTCAAAGCATTCTTGTTTTCACCTAAAAAGAACCCATAATTAAGGAATTTATTGAGATATTTTAAACATATTTAACTAATCAGCAAAAGCATTTACAACAGCAAGAAAATTTTCATTTTTGTGGTGTTTGCAAAGGCTGCAAAAAAAATTAATTAAAGAAACATACATCACATCTGTTAGAAAAAGGAATGATTTTTAAACAAATAGTCTCAATTAATTTTGCTAGTTAGCATTAAAAAGAATCCAGCTCAATGGAACTTTCATAGTTATTCAAGATTAAAATATGTGATTGAACGGATATCTTCATTGCCCACTAAAAAGTGAATTTGGTTGAGTAGCATTTAAAAACAAGCAAACTCAACACGATTCACCATTTAGCACATAGCAGACAAACAGTGAAACACTCCATAAAAAACAATCAAATATGCGAGAAGTTGAATATGTCACATCTGTGAAACATAACAGACTACAACCTAGGACCAATACAGAAGGGAAAGATGTCAGACGTTTGATTTTTTTTGGGTGCGGGCCATATTTGGCCTATTTGCAATAGACACAAGATATACATCAAGTAATAAACATGCATACAATGAAATTTTTACTGACACAGATGAGAGAAATCACACATGCACTGCCTACAACTCACAGGCTTCTAGTGCAGTGGGCAACACCAGAAACATAACTCGTGTTTTCTTTTACTATGCAAGTAAAATAAGCAATTGGAACAGGAATTTTATCTGACCACCCAAAAGTAAATTCCATTGGGTAGCATTTAAAAACAAGCTAACTCAACGCAATTCACCATTTAGCATAGCAAATGAGCAATACAACACACAAAGGGAAATAAAGGAATGAAATAGGTAAAATAGGCACCTGACCGAGAAATTTCATCTGCCCGCCAAAAAGTAAATTCCGTTTTGTAGCACTTAAAATCAAGCTAACTCAACGTTATTTACCATTTGGCACAGCAAGTGAGCAAAACATTTTAAAACGGGATATAAAATGAAGGGAAAATAAACAAAAATGATGAGCCTTCATCTCACAGTCAACAAATATATTCTGTTGGATAGCATTAAAATACAAGCTAACTTAACGGAACAAAACAATTTGCGAAGAAAATGTAAGTGAAACAAAATGTCTAATTAGCAAGTGAACAGTACATTTCAAAACGGGATATAAAATTAAGGGAAAATAAGCAAATAAAGAGCTTTCATATGCCCGCCAAAAAGTACATTCCGTTGGATAACATTTAAATACAAGCTAACCCAACGGAATAACATAATTTGCGAAACAAATGTATGAGAAAGAAAATCTTCAATTTCAAATGAATATATTATTGCTTACACAAATTTGGCTTCTAAATGAAAGAACGTTAGGTCGGCAGAAAAACACCACAGCCAACTCTCCTTCCTTCGATCAATGCAAGCAAATGGCAAATGCTTCGACAATTTCATATAATCATTCGTTTAAAAACATCGATCCAACAAATAAGGCCGCCAAAATTAAAAGCGCCAAAAGGACAAAAAGGAAAAAAAAAACCACTAAAGTAGAGTAACCCGGTGCAACGAGAAAGAAGTTGCCAAATGCAAATATAGAAACTTTGGTCGGTGCACCGGGTAACATTGTACTGAAATGCTTAAGTTTCCAGAACCAAGAGCCTCTTCCTTACCTGAAGATAGAGTGAGGAATGCAACGATATTTTGAAGTCTTGGGTGTTGATCTTGCCGGACCGCTGTATTTGAAAGATGGGACAAAATCCTGGTTTTGTTCACTTGTGCAGTATATCGCGCAGTGCACATGGAATTAATTACTTCCTTGACAGCGGAAGCCTTCCTGCAGTCACTAAGACGATTTATAGCTCGCAGAGGGAGACCCACTAATATTTATTGTGATCATGGCAGTAATTTCGTAAAAGCTCACAGCGAACTTTGCAAAGTAGACTGGCTAAAAATAAAGTCTGAATCTATGATGAAGAAGATAACTTGGAAATTCATTCCTCCGTCTGTACCATGGTGGGGTGTATGGTGAGAGAGATTGATTGGTATGGTCAAACAAGTTTAACGCAGAATATTGGGGCAGGATTTGTTAAATTACGAAGATCTAAACACAGTGTTGTGCGATACTGAAAGCCTAACTAACTCTCGACCCTTAACTTACTTATCTGAAGATATAAACGATTTGATTGCTTTAACGCCTTCTATGTTTCTGCAGGAAACGATAGAAAGTGGCATACCCGATATTGATAGTGTAGATGTCACCTATATGCGTAAAAGATACCGTTATGTACAAAAAGTACATGAAGATTTACGAAAAAGGTTTCGACTAGAATATCTTGGACAGTTAAAACATAACGGAAAAACTTCGAAAACCTCGAAACTTATCTCTGTTGGTGACATAGTGCTCATTGGTTCAGACAATCTGAAACGTTTACAATGGCCGATAGGGCGGGTTGTGCAAGTCCTTCCTGGAAGAGATGGAATCGTCAGAGTGTTGTGAAACTATAAATCAAATCCGGAACTATAATACGTCCTGTTCAACGTCTTTATTCCTTGGAATTATCAGATGAGACATCAGGTCCTTTCTTCAGGATGTAAAGTTCCGAGAGATACACGGCATCCAGATGCCACCAATATTGATGGTAAAGTTGTTCCTGTCAAAGAACATCAGGAGTCACCCAAAGCGACTGGTACTAGGAGCGGAAGAGCAGTGAAATCTGTCCAAAGACTCGGCTTGTGAGGCACGACAAATGGTTGAGTTCTTCCAGGTTACGAACTCAAGGTGGGAGGATGTCGCAACCTTTGGAGCCTTCTCAGTGTTGATACTTTGCCGTCGCCAGTGATTTGATGTTTTGTCTTCGGCATGGCTGTCCGTGACGTCATAAGTACGCAGAGCGCTTGGAGATACACGAACTGAAACTTAAAGCAGACGCTCATGTGATCTCTTCAAGTGCGGAACTCTAAAATATTTAGGATTTTCCTCATCAATTTTATCTAACTTGTCGGGAGCCCTATGTAAGTTCATTTCATTAAATTATATTTGTTAAATTAATTGTTCTTCATTCTCTCCTGAAATTAACTTTAAGAAACAAATTCCAAGTACAAGCAGAAAGAAAAACTGGTAGTTTTGAACTTGAATGATCTGCTATACTAAGTGAGTATAAAATATACAAAATATATCCGGGAAATATTGAGACACAGAGCAGATCTCCTGATGTTTGCGTGTGGAGCAGAGAGAAAGGAAATGTTTCTCTCACTGTAGTCTGTAGTTACACGTCTACTGTTGCTATCTATTTGTACAGCTTGTGTCGAAAGAACATTTTCAACTATGAATTGAATTTTAACATCAGAGAGGCGTCTTATTCCAGCGCATGTGAACGCCTTGATGAAAATATTAATTGAATGGCCAAAAATCCCAGATGTAAGGAACGGAACACAAGAGGAAATGAAACAGTTTTCTAAATGCGTTTATGAAGCCAATGTACAGTGGCTTCAGAAGAGAAGACGTAATGTCTAAAATAAATATGCTGAGTTTCATGATCAGTAAATGTGGTATTTTTTGCAGTTCAGGTTAAAATGCCCCACACAAATATTAAACACCAATGTCTGATTAGCCCCCCCCCCCAGAAGATTATTAAATTAACCTAATTTGGGGCAGCATGACCTATAGCAGTCCTTGCGCCATTAAATAACAAATAACATGATAAAAATAGCAATATAAAAATGAATTAATCGATACACCGGGTAAATATGCGATTATCTCCTAATCAACACCCCTCTAAAAACTTTGTACAACCCCCCCCCTCCCAATTTATGAATCCTGGATAAGTTCCCTGGCTCGACCGCCCTTGAGGACTGTTAAATCTCTATATATTGTAAAGGCAAACAGTTCTGGGTCTCCTTGTGGATTAAGGATTTCTGCACTGAAGTCATCCTCTCTGAACGTGGGCATGAGGAAGTCCTCGCTTTTGCCACTCTATCGTGTACATGTGAGTGACGCCTTAACTCTCCAAAACTCTTTCCCTTTGTCATGAGACTCATGCGAGCTATTTGCTTTTCATGGAAGACTCTTGCCAACAAATCATGACAATCCTGTAGTTTTTGCCCAACAAGTACTTCTTGCTGTATTTCTGTCCACTTTGGATTGCATGTAAAGGTGATGAAGAGATCCGGTCTACCAAAGTCTCTCACATACGTCATGGCATCTTGAGTACGCTCGTTCATGTACCTGGGACCACCAGTAAAGCTGGAAGGCAATATGATTAACTGATCAATTTCTGCAACATTTCCATCGTTCATCACCGCATCTCTCAAATGTGCATACTGTTGCACTCTCAGAGTCTTCTGATTCAGTCGTATGTTCAACAGCCTTTCCGATTCAATCTTGGCATACATGTCGACGATAAAGTAAAATGTTGAAATTCGAAGAGCGCATCATCATTCTGTGAGCGTAGAACTGCATAGTAGAAATCTTCTTAGTTTGCGGCATTCCTGTACTTGGGTTTGTTTGTCGCAGTTCAAAATTATTCTCATCCTCCCCCTTTCAGAACATGAGTGGATACTGCAGCGCATCGTAGGACCTGTGCGTATCGGGAAGTCTCTTGATGGTGCCATTTCTGTCTTCTAAAACTATGTCCCTTGGTCCATGGTGTTCTCCCACCATGATCAAAGCCACTTCTGTTGTCGGTGCATTGAACCGACTCTCATGTTCACCATGTGTGGGGTTTTGTCTACTAAGATTACCACTTTCAATTCAGGGCTGATCTTATCCATGGCCGATGTGAAGCTCTGGATGTACGAGTTGTGCCGGCCCAGCATGTCTTGCAACTGAAGCACTACTCTGCGGGACATTTTTGCAACGCTGCTCTGCTTGTTGTGTATCATCTCTAACGAAATATACTTGTAGAAATTTAGGCTCTTCGTTTGGTAGAGGCTGTAGACTCCCAATGCGGTGATAAATTAGACCCTGAACCTTAAATGTCGGCATGTACCCGGACTCTAATTTCTTTTGTCGTGCCGAAAGAGGTCATCTGGAAACAGGAATTGTACCTTCTAATATGTGCCAGGAAATGTTTCGATTCTGCTGAATCTTCAATCAGTAAAGCACGTAGGGGCTCGGGTGAATCCATTAACAGTGGCAGTTGAACCTTTCCACCACTGCAGCACAGACCTGGGGCTTCACCTTTCCACTTCTTTGCTACACAGTGTTGAAATGTTCCCGCATTCTCTAAATTTCTAAATACACGCATTCGAGCAGCACTTTCTGTTCTAACTTGGCGTACTCTTGTTTGTTTCTCTTTCTGGGGTGGATTCAGCTTCTCTTCTTATTGCATAAATGAGAAAAAATTAAATAATCCAAAGTAAACAGCATGATAAAGTAAACAGTAATTAAAAAATTAACTACGTAATCCAAAGTAAACACTACAAAACAAATTAAATGTCGCTAAACTTTAAAAAATAATAATCCCAAACCAAAAGTGTTGCTTTAAAAGAATACTTTCAAAAAGAATTAACTACATAATCCAAAGTAAACAGTACGAAACAAAGTAAATATCGCTAAAATTTAAAAAAGAATACTCCAAACCAAAAGTTTTTAGGCTTTTAAAAAAGCAATAAACTTGCATAAATAATCCAGTGCTAATTTACAAGACTGGCGGGAGCACAGTCAAGTCCGCTTGAAGACATATCGATCTAATGTAAAATTTTCCGCACATTTTAAATCCAACTGTAAAAGTCGTGACGTCACAATATCTGGCGAAAATATAAAGATTTAACTAAAAAATTATTTATTAAAAGAAAATCAAGCGTATAAGGTGTATATATACGGTAATTGGTAATTTTTAGTTAACGTCGTACTAGAGCAACACAACGGGCTATTGACGACGGTCCGGGATCAGTCCCTTAAGGGAAAGATCCGAGGACACCTCGTAATTTTGAACCACGGTCAGATGACGAAGCAACACCTGAGCTGGCACCCCACTCTCCAAACTTCCACGCCAACCCAACGTGAGGACTTTCGGCCACGACAGATTTAAGGTGAACCAGCCGCCTCTACACCATACGTTTACAAACATCCATGCCCGGACCCGGATTCGAACCAGGAACCTTCAGATCTAGAGGCTAACACCTTAACCACTATACCGGTTGGTCGGCCGTATATATACGGTGTAAAATTTTCCGCACATTTCAGATCCGTTTCAATCTTTCTTCGCAAAATGAAAAGGAAACACGGAAAAAATAAATACCTATGCTCCTCATATTGCTCAGTAGATAACATTGTACAAGTTTATTTAACGAAACCACATCATAAAACACATTTTATTTAATTTGGCGAGTAATGACCCTGCATCTGACTATAATTTCACAATATGAAAGGATGGCAATGAAAATAATAGCACACTTGCGTTGTCCTTTTTAATTGTGCTAGCCTTTACCAAAGAGTATGGGTAACCTTTACCAAAGATATAAGAAGAGAACCGATCAAAAGTTCTGGTGGTTAATGTGTTAGCCTCTAGATCGGAAGGTTCCAGGTTCGAATCCGGGTATGGATGTTTGTAAGCGTATGGTGTAGAGGCGGCTGGTGTACTTTAAATCTGCCGTGGCCGAAAGTCCTCACGTTGGTTTGGACTTTTGGAGAGTGGGGTGCCAGCTCATGCGTTGCCTCGTCATCGGACAGTGGTTCAAAATGACGTGGTGTTGTTCTCGGTAATGGTAATTTTAGTTAACGTCATACTAGAGCAACACAACGGGCTATTGACGACGGTCCGGGATCAGACCCTTAAGGGAAAGATCCGAGGACAACACCTCGTAATTTTGAACCACGGTCAGATGACGAAGCAACACCTGAGCTGGCACTCCACTCTTCCGCACCAACCCAACGTGAGGACTTTCGGCCACGACAGATTTAAGGTGCACCAGCCGCCTCTACACCATACGCTTACAAACATCCATGCCCGGACCCGGATTTGAACCAGGAACATTCCGATCTAGAGGCTAACACCTTAACCACTATACCGGTTGGTCGGCGGGTGTTGTTCTCGGATCTTTCCCTTAGAGGATTGATAGCGTCAATAGCTTATAGTGTAGTTCTAGTACGATATTAATTCAAATTACCTTACATTACCATGGTGTATGTTCAAATGACCTTGTCACTCAAAAAAGTGTTTGTGGTAAACATGTTGTGTTTGTTGCTCTTTTTGTGATACGAGGAAGTATCAATCAGTAACGCACATAATGTAAAAAATAATAATAATAAAAGCAATTAATGACAATAGGAAACAGATATGAAAGTATTACCCAATTATTACTTTTCCACATAATTTCCATGCATGTTGAGGCATTTTTCCCAACGATGGACCAGTTTTAAAACCCCAGTCTTATAGAACTCCGTCGGCTGCGAGAAGAGCCACCTTCACACGGCCCGTTTGAGTGCAGTCGTCAGAGTCAAACTTCTTACCGTCAAGGAACTTCTTTATGGGTCCAAACAGATGGAAATCGGAGGGTGCCAGGTCCAGGCTGTATGGACGGTGCTCCAAAACTTCCCAACCGAAACTCTGCACTTTTGCACGAACTAGGTGAGACACATGCGGACGAGCGATGTCGTGCAGCAGTCGAATGTGTTTATTAGTCGCACTGCGCTTTGGACCAAAAAAAACCATGGTTCCTACACCTTTGTCCGCAAAAAATTCAAGGACTTTTCAAAACCAAAAAAATTATTTTCCAAGGACCTGAAACTTTTTAGACGATCTAAAACAAGGTATATGCAAAAATTGTCAAGTAAAAAGAAAAATGTGAAAAAAAAAAATGACAATTTTTTTACTCCATTTCCTTTACTCATGCCTTCAACTGTAGTTAGATTGATATATATCACGTGGTGTCAAAGTGCGTAACACCGGCTTTATTCAGAATGATGCTCTAATGGCGCACCTGCCGTGAAGGAAACTAGTTTGGACACGTTCCAACGCAATTCGAAATTACGCAATTTTTTACGTCAAAAAAAAAAAAATCAAGGACTTTTACCGAGTTCCGTAATTTTCAAAGACTTTCAAGGGCCCCAGTTCGAGAAAAAAAATTCAAGGACTTTTCAAGGACCATGGGAACCCTGAAGAATTGTCCCTATTTACATTAATTGCTTTTATTATTATTATATTTTACATTATATGTGCGTTACTTATTGATACTCCCTCGTATTTTGCTAGTTTATTAGACTGGGACCTGCAACCCAAAGTGAATTCGAACTACTACAAACAACTGCGCAATGACTAGGATTTGAACATGGAACCTGTGGAATCAAGGGCCAAAGCGCTTAACCCAGGAGAGTTCAAAGATTTTAAAACAAAATGTTCCAAATTAATTATGGAAATCTACATCTCTATATAATATGAAGTAAAATGCTAAATTACTTTTATGTTAAGTATGGCTTTAACTAGTCAATAGTTTTTCATTTTAGAAAAGAACAATTAACCCAAGTTGAAACTAGATCTCCACATGCTGCCTTGATAGCCGAGTGGCTTTCGGTTAAAAGCTTGGTCAAGGCACAGTCCTGTTCCACTCCAAGTCCTGAACAAATTGGAAATCTGGTTCGAGAATGAATCTGAGCTCTCCTGTTCTAATAAGGGCAGATTGTTCCAAAATAAATCAAGAGAACCTGAAGAAAGCGACACCAGTGATACTGAAAATATCCAGAATAATATGGATCCATATTCGGATTGGCACAGAAGGAAATTGGGAGACTGGTCGATTTGCTGCCAGAAATAGTTTATGTGAAATTAATGTTCTACTAATTTGGCACGCAGAATGTCGATGAGTCTGTCATCCCATACCTAAATTATAAATCATTATTGGAAATTTATCTCAAACATGAGAAATTTAAAGTGTTAATCACATGCCACCAACACACACAAAATGTGTTGTCAAGTAAATGGTGTACGGAAACTGCCAAAAAAAATTTGCTTATTACTAATTAATTGCTTATTACTCAATTTTAAATAATATATGTAAATATGCTGTTGGTAAATTCTTGTTAACATCTGTATAAATATCGTGTTTCAAAAACAGTACACTTTCTCCTTTCTAAATTTTATTTTATGAGTGACAATTGATTGACCTTTTTGTAGCACAAACAATTGTAGGCTTATGAATATATTGTAACAAGTATAAAGTTCACTCAAATGAACAATAATAGCAATGTCATTTGGATATTACAACTATTTTAGGCAATTTATTCACTGGTGTCGAAAAGACACCAGAGGATGTTTCGGGGCAATGGGAGTGCCGGTCGTTCTAGTGGCAACTATCAATAAACATGTGCACACTTGTTTTCAGTAATTTGTTTACCAGTGTCAATGCTAGAAACCATTAAACTTCGAACTCGTTTCGACAAGGTATCTCGTGCATCATGTTCTGATCAATTTTGCTAATGACGAGATACCTCATCAAAATGTTGCCGATTGTTTGGTGATGATGAGTTCAAGATCTGGTCAGATCTTCTCTAATAACAAGAGACGACTGGATCTTGACAAACTAGATATCTCGTCTCTCAAGATCTGGTCGGTTTTGGTAATGACGAGATACCTCGTCGAGCAACCACCAAGAGGACATGCGTTCAAAGAGAAAAGGTTCATGTCTTGCCCCTGTCTTAAAAATTTGTACAAAGCACTTAGAAACAGAATGAACACTAGCAATATTTTGTTCCAAATATTTCTATCCATTGTTTTCACAGTAGAAAACATTTTATTTCATCCATTAATGGAATGATGGATGCAAGATGTTGCCAATAGTTTGGTGATGACAAGTTCAAGATCTGGTCAGTTTTTTTCTAATAACAAGAGACGACTAAATGTGTACAAACTAGATATTTTGTCTCCCAAGATCTGGTTGGGTTTTATAATGATGAGATATCTCGTCGAGCAACCTCCAAGACTGTTAATGTAGTTAAGTGTTGGTGGACCTACGTTCAAAGAGAAAAGGTTCATGTCTTGGTGCCCCTGTCTTAAAAATTTGTACAAAGCACTTAGAAACACCATGAACGCTAGCAGATTTTGGTCCAAATATTTCTATTCATTGTTTTCACAGTACAAAACATTTTATCTCATCCATCATGGAATGAATTAAAATTGCATGTTCTCTAATTAGCCAAAGAGTGCCAGTCCTTGGATCCATGGAGACTTTGTCTTGAAAAAAGTTAAGAGTGAAACGGTTCTTGTGGAAGAATTTGACGTGATATGTCAAGCTACGTCTCTTGAAGATGGTTCAGGATTGAAGTATTACTTCCTTAGAGCTTGTAATTCCCTTCATGTTGACACTGTACTCTCTAAAAGTAGAAAAATACAATGAATGCAACATTAATTTATTTCAAACCTACAATCTATATGCATCACCCTAAGTTTGGATTTTAATTCAAAAATCAGCATAAAACACAGAAAAGGGAAAAAAAACATTATTAAATCAATTTTGATATTGTTTCTTTTTAATTAAGTAGTTTTCAAGATTTTAAATTATGCAATACTTTTCTTTGTAGCTGTTAGAGGAGTACTTTTTAAACATGTCGACATTCCCATCTAGAGTGTTTTGAATACCCTTTAATTGCTTTTGGGATTAGAACCTAAAATAAACTAAAACACTGTCAAACACTGAGGACCACTTTTGTCAGTTATTTTTTTTCCTTTTTCATAATTTTTAATACATTTTTATTCAAAATAAAGCGCTGTAACAAGTCACTTCTGGTAAGTCAAGTGTGATACTTTGCAACAAAGAGTACAACAAATAATAACTGACCATCCATTCAGAATGCTATATCAAACAATTTTCATTCCATTTTTAAATTTAGTTTTGGTTAACAATTTCAGTGTGAATTTTTCATCTACTTAGAAGACAATTGTCATTTTGATATCAAAAGTTCAGAATTCTGGAAGCAGCACTAAAAATCTAGATTCAAAGAGAAGTATTTTATGAATAAACAGCACAGTTACTGTTTGCCATGCATGAGAAAAGCAGGTAACATACCTTATATATTTAAAAATCTGTAATACTTGGTTATTGAACACACAACTGAAAGCTATGAATAAGTATCCAGATCTTACAAATTATTAAATATAGACAATAGACATCAGAGTTTACCGTTTCTCTCTCCCCCATGGAAAGAAGCAGAGACACCATACTCAATTAAATAGTTTTATTAAATTGAACTATTTAAGATAACACTAGTGTCCAAAATTAGTTTTACATGCATAGAATCACAGATTTCTCAGAAACTGGGAACTATAATTTCATGAATTTGTATGGAATGAGACATGGCATAACACATAAATACAAAGGAAAAAATTTAAGAACACTGCATATGATATGAAATTGTAGCATGAAACCATAAAAATGAAGATAATATGTGAAAAGGAATGTTCATAAAAAATGAATAACTCAGAAAAAAATTAAGGCTTATGAATTTAATATGGAATGTGATCACCTCTGTACACACATATCGCAACGCGATTTTATGCTGGCAATAATGTTGTTAACCTCAGTTTGGGGAATGAAGTTCCACTCCTCCAGCAATGTGGTCTTCAGGGCATTTATATCTTTAGGAGGATGACTGTGCAACTGCTTTTCCAAGGTAGTCCCCTAAGTTCTCTATCAGGTTCAAACCCGGAGATTTTGCTGCCCACGGTATTCGCTTAATGGATTCATTTTCAAGGAATTCGTCAACACTGTTTGCTCTATGTGGATGAGCATTATCATCCATAAATAAAAAAATCAGATCAATATGCACCTCTAAAAAGTCTTGCATAGCGTTCCAAGACCTCATCCCAATATCTGTCCGGTCACAGATCCTCTGTTGAAAGCATGTAGGGCCGTACGTCCATCTATCATTATTCCTTCCCACACCATCACATCTGCACTACCAAAACAATCACATTCCATAATGTTTGAAGGAAGATTTCACATTCCTAACTCCCTCCAGGTGAAAAAACGTTTAGAATCAGATGTTAAACTAACTTTGACTCAACAGTAAAGAAAACATAGGTCCATTGGTGTTGTCTCCGGTTCTGATGTTATTTGCACCAATTAAAGCAATCCCTCTATTTTGTGAAGACAGTAAAACAGATACCCTTAGCTTTCTGGCATAAAGGCTTTTCCCATTAAGCCTTCTGTATACAATTTGCCATGAGACGACAGTTCCCATGGCGGCTGCAAGCTCTGAACTTAACTGCCGAGCAATAGGTTTCCTGTTGTGACGGGCAGTTATTGCCATGCATCGATCTTGAGAAGAAGTTGTTATATGTTTACGATCTTGTCCATGCCACCTTACAAGTTACATAGTTCTGAAATAGTTTCCATAGCGCAGAGACTATCTTGAAATAATCACACATCTCATTGCTTTAATGATTGTCTGCCCTTCTTTTAAATGGCAGATAATGTGCCACTTCACAGATTCTTCCAAATGCTATTTCAGAGCCATAACAAACCGTTTTGAGTCCTTATACACTGAAATCAAATGCTGTATTGTAGAAATTTATTCAAATATTCACTTTGCCCAAAGCTCTTGATTCACTGTTGGATGAAGTAACGCCTTGATTTGCATATCAGAAACCGTTTGATCACTTTTGATTGGATAATGCTAATTAGGCTTGTCTATCACACATTCCCAGCAAAAATGAATTACATCGATTGGGTATTTCATGGAAAATAATTATTTTTGGGTATGCAAAGATAATTTTGGACATGAGTATAGCTTAACAATGCAAATACTAGTATTTGACCAGTCTTGTACCCCCCCCCCCTATTTATAAAACCTAAACCAATCCTAACTATTATTGTACATTCTGGACTTGTTTTTAAGTACATCTTAGTTAATTATCAAATTAAAATTGTACAATTGGTAGCCATCTCACTAGATCTTTGTAACAAATTGCAAATAGTACGTTATTCATGAAAAACCAAGCACTTGGTTTAAAAATTGTCATTACATTAATAAAAAAAGTGAGTTTATGATACGATCTAAAGAGATACTATTTGTAAAAACTCTAAATTCAAGGCTTAATAATTAATTTCATTCATACTAATTGAATGAAATTTAATAAATAGTAATTAAGATCACTTAACTTATTTTGTTTCATAAACAATTTCAATTATTTCAATTAATTCCGCAAAAGAAAGAGCTTAAACTACCTATGCAACCCTTTCCATGAATGAAACTCTGATCAGTTCCGAGTTCACAAGCATCTGCAATGCCTAATCACAGATCACGTGACCAGCAACTAGACAGTAAAGTAGCTTGGTTGTGAACTCTTGGTGCTATCCAGGTAAGTGAATAGTGCAGCTGTTTTCGCAGGGCTACTTCATTTATCATGAGTACTAGCGGCTACTAAACTGTCCCCATGGAAATGCACCTTAATATATCATTTCCAGTTCAATGCATTATTTTTTATTTCTCAATACCAATGTACAAAAAGGACAAAAGCTCAATTGAGATTTTTTCAGATAGTTCCATAAAAAGAAAAATACCACAAAAATTAGATGAGCAATCCAGGCAGATGAAGTTCCTGAACAATGGGAGTTTGGTTTGGACTGATCCAGTTATACAGTACTAGCCACTGCATGGTCAGCACGGCGTTGCCCGTGCCAGTTCTTTTCGTGGGTTCAGGTGTGACCATTGCTCGCTAACCCCCAGTGATTGCTACGAATTCATAGCCTATTGGATAACAGTCATCATGGCATTGCCCGTGGTGTTGAAATTCGTAGCCTATTGGAATGAATTCCCTGCATATTCCAATTTCGTTTGCTTCATGAACCAAATTATGAATATCATGAACCATGGTTTGCTTTGTAAATTGGATAACAGCCATAATGGAGTTAACCATGGTGATGGTTTGCTAGGAATTTGGCATGTCACAATCTCTTGAGAAATATATAAATATTTAATTGAAATATTATTTATTAAAAGAAAAAATGAAACGTATAAATTATCTATCTGGTGTCAAATTTTCTGCAGATTTAAAATCAGTTGAAATTTTTATTCTATCTTTAACGATTTCGATTTTACAAAAAAGAACTAAATAATGGCAGGCAAAATGTTTTTTTATTTTCTTTGCTTTCTTTCGCTGAAATCTTAAGAGGGCAGGAAATGTAATCTGTTTTATTTTTGGAACACGAGTGTTGGCGTGACATCACCTTCTCTTGCGAAAATATAAGATATTCAATTTAAAAATTTTATTTATTTAAGGAAAATCATATTTTTAGGTATTGATATAATGTGAAATTTTCCGCAGATTTCAAATACATTGATATTTTTACTCTATCTTTAACAGTCTAGGAGATAGAAAAAAGAACCATCAGGTGTAGTAAGAAGTTTTAAAGCATGTGTCAAAGAAATGAATATGTAATTTAGAGTTAATAATAATAATTTTATTCATCGAAATAATCTCCATCACTATCTAATACCTTCTGCCATCGGTCATTTAGTTCACGGATGCCAGCAATGCAGAAAGATTCCGCTGTTGACACAATGAAGTCGTCAACCCATTTCTGTACGTCGTCCACTGTCCGGAAGTTTACACATGACAAGGCATTCTGTATAGATCGAAACAAATGACAGTCCGAAGGGGCTATGTCAGGGCTCTACGCCAGATGTTCCAAAACTTCCCAGCAAAGTGTTACTAACGTGTCCTTGACCACTTTTGCAACATGCGGCCGTGCATTGTCATGGAGTAATTTGACGGGCTGCAAACATTTGCCAGTAAACGGACGTTTTCGATCGATTTCCTGTTGTAATCGCAGCAATTGTTATTTATAGCGTTCAGCAGTTACACTTACACCCGACTTCAGCAATTTGTAATAGAGTACTCCCTTCATATCCCACCAGATGCATTGGATAACTTTTTTGCAGTGAATGTCTCTTTTCGGCGTTGAGGTTGTTGCTTCGCCGGGATTCACCCAATATTTTTTGCGTTTCGGACTGTCATAACAGATCCATTTTTCATCTCCTGTCACGATTTTCCACAAGAAAGATTTTCTGTTTTGCCTGTTTAGCAGATTCATGCACTTCAAGACACGGTCATCCTCAATGCATGTGGTACCCCTTTTCCTGCCTTCTGAATCTTTCCCATTGCATGTGAACGATTAGAAATCGTTTTTTGTGATACTCCTAACTGTTCAGCAAGTTAATTTTGCGTTTGAGATGCATCTTTATCGAGAAGCGTTTGCAAATCGTCATGGATAACCTTCAGTGGAGAGCCGCTACGTTGTCGATCGCTAACCTCAAAATCGTCATCTTTAAAACATTGAAACAAATACTCACATGTGCTTTTCGATACAATATTCACCCCTAAATCAGAACAAATTGATTGACACGCTTTTTCAGCACTTTTGTGCTGGTGAAATTGGTAACAAATGCAGAGACAAATAAATGTCTTATCGTATGACATCTTTCACCTTCAAAATTTCAACTTTAAGTTCACTATTTCCTTAGCTTCTACGTCGGTTTGATATCTCTAATCCGGCTTCTATCACATGACACAAACGCTGTGTACTGATTGGTACGCTATTTTGCAGTAGACGTCATACAAAACTCGCTTTAAAACTTCTTTCTACACCTAATACATAACTAAAGTTAAAACTTTGTTTTTTATCGTCTGCTGGAAAATCATTCCTTTGTGCAAAATGAAAGTGGAAACAGAAAAAATAAATTTAGAACATCATATCTTTATGCTGCTGCAATTACAAAGAAAACAATAATAATTAAATTTCATTGAAAATGTTCTGGATTGAATTTTACAATTTGCTGCGACTCAAAAATTGCAAAAAGTTTGGACTCCTATTGTGCAAAATCCCATTATTACTGTAAGTGCCATAGATTAATAAGGACTTTGCGTGCAAGAAACAAACAAACAGACAAACATTTCCTTTTATAATATTAGAGATTACTGAGAGAAACTTACTTTTATAAGTATTTATTACACATTGGTGGAGTTGGTTACAGATGTAGCATCACAGTAATCAACATAAGCAGATGATAAGAACAGTTGATCCTTCTTCTCTGTTAGGTAACTGATCAATGAAAAATAAAATATCAAACAACATATAAACAGACCTAATGCTAAATATAAAGAAATCAAACTTAAAGGGTGTTTTAGAGATAATCCATTTAACAGCAGTATCCAAGAGATTAATATTTTCACATCATTGTATTGCTAAGTCATGCCTATTGGTTGGGGTAATCCAAAGATGGAGAATAAACATTAGTGCCATTAATGTATTAGCTAAAGCAGTTTTACTTACGGACTGGCTCAGATGACAGGTGTGAGAAAATGTGGTGTTCTACCAGCCTCATGACGGGGAGACTTTAAATTGTCAGAAGTAATCTATGCAATTCTAAACAATTTAAAGCCTTACGAATTAGACAATGATTTCAGCAGCTTTAATTCAAGAAAATGGCAACTATTCAATTATCATTTTGTGAAAAGATTTTTTGTTTGCTAGTCAATATTTTTTGTAATATACTTTTGTACTAAAGGTGCGGCATATCTCTTATGGCCCTTATTTACCAACAAGGCAGGAACAAAGCTTCTAGACTTTCAGAATTGATTTCTGTTTAATTTAACCTCACTTTCAAATATGATACTAATGTTATATAACTATATAGATGTTATAAAGTATTACTTACAATAACATCTGTTCAAGGATGGATATTAGTGGTTGAAGTTTATGAGTGGAGATGTTCATTTTCGAGATGAGTTCTGGAAGTTTAACTGAAACACAAAAGATTGAATAGCTGTAATTACATGCAAATAGAATAAGAAATGCAATACATTCGAATGTTTAAACTGAGGCTTTGAAATTAACAGTCTTTGCTTTGACAACTGAGTTTACTCAGACATCATTTTTAACAGCTAAGTTTTCTGAACACTTTTGCTTGTATAGTGCAAATTTCCATCAATCTTACTGTTTCAATATTTTATGATTTAGTAGGTAGTTAAGTAACGTTGTATTGAAACAACACAATGGATAACGGTCCAGGATCTATACCGAAGGGAAAGATCCAAGGTCAAAACCTTGTCATTTTCGAATCACAGTCCGATGACAAGATCAACGCCTGAGCTGGCACCCCACTCTACAAACTTCCACATCATGTCAACATAAGGCCACGACAGAATGAACTTGCACCAAGCACATAATGGTCCTTGGTTAGACTGAGTTTCGAACTACCAACCCTCCAGCTGCTAATCCATTACTCTTCTGATGGGGATACTATGGCACAAGTGCCATTTAGGAGACAAATAGTAGTGTTTTGTGTACAAGTTTAATCTGGAATCAGTTTGCCTCATTGACTACAAAGGGTGCAATAAACAACAGTTGGGTATGTTTCGGACTTTTTGGTACAAAGGTGAAGCTGAACCAAACACAAGACACGATTTTAAATAATTATGAAAATAAAGGATGGAGAGAAGAAAAGGAGGGTTTTTACAGAGGCAGGAGAAGATAAGATCAGTAGTGTCCGTAAAGTGCCTAAAGGAAATGTGCCACTGAGGGCCCTGAAACAAAGGAAATTGAATCGAAGAACAGCTTACCAAAAAGCCTGAGCAAGTGCTGGGCTCCGTAAACAAGGGAAGGTGCCGCTGGCCCCTGTTTGCAGTGGAGTGGTGGCAACAGGTGCCAGTTAAGAATGTCCTGCAGAAGAGCAGCATTGTTTATGAGATGGTACTGCTGGTCCAGCTTTGAGTCAGACAAAGTGGAGTGACCAGAGGAGTTCGATGAAGTGATGCAATTGGAGGTGCTTGCTGACAGGGGAGCAGGAGCCTGCTCAAGCTTGACTTCAAAGGGAATGCAGCTTTTCTCCCCAGATGAGTTCAGAGCAGGAGCAGCAGATGAGGGTGACATGCTGAGCGACTTCCGCGTCCCACGCGTTTCCATGGGATACATTGTCTCTTTCGAAACTGAGGGTTCAGGACAAGAGCTTGTAGATGGTTTTGTTTCAGGGAGATTTGCTTTAACAGGCAACAGTTCCTTCTTGGGCAAGGGTTGTTTTTGCTTGTCACTGGACCGGAGAACTCTGGTGCTGGTTGCCTTGAGCATTTCTAAAATGAACGTCAGAATGAAGATATGCAACTTGTTTACTCCTCCCTCAAATTGTTACACTATAGAGAGAACCAACCCAAGTATTATTACAAAAAGGCGAAGACACTGTTCGTTCACTTTCCAGAGAAAACAGCACACTAATCTACACAGATGGTTCCTCTGATGTTGACTGTAATAGAGGCGGTGCAGGCATCTCCATCACTTACCCCTCAGGAAATAACGTCAAACTCAAAATACCCACTGGCCAAATTGCTTCAAACTTCACTAGCGAATTAATCGCTATTAAAGAGGCTCTTAACCATTGTCGTTCTCATTCTCTAAACGACTCAATTAAAGAAATTGTAATATTCTCAGACTCAAAATCAGCACTCGAAGCCATACATAATGGTAAAACAACAATAACGCAAAAAATTAATACTCTTCTCCATTTACTAAATATACCTTGCACTCTCCAGTGGATCTCAGCTCATGTTGGAATTGAGGGGAACGAATGTGCAGATGCCCTTGCAAAGGAAGCACGCGACAAAGATCAACCTAGAGTAGTCACCTGTGCAGATACGAATGCCGTCGCCAGGCAAAGGATCTACAACCAGCATTTTAGCAAGGAAACAATCCCCGATCTAAACTGCACAAGAAACCTCTCCTCTACAATAGCTAGGCTACGTACTGGACATTTCAAAGGCATGAAGATTTCACGAACTAATATAAAATCCTATCCCATCTGCAGGTACTGTCCCCAATCGCAACTAACTCCAGATCATGTTTTCGACTGCCAGGCCATTATCGGTTCCCTCTTTCAACTTGGAGCACCCCCAATCGAAATCTTTCATAGCCATCAAGCTCCAGAACTTGCATATCTTGTCACCAAGGCTTTTGGAGGGCTCTAAACTTTTGCACTAGTACTGTATGCATAGACACGACAACAACAACAACATATAAATCTGTTAAAGTGTATGTGTTGACATGAAGTTACAACATTGTTTAGAAAACTTTGGTACGTTTGATTTGAACCATACTTGTACACCAGTACATTTTTTACAATTCAACTATTCTTATTACACTTACGTGTGCAAAAGTAAAGTTACAAACCATGAAGCTTTTTTAGTCTTACAGAGCATTACATTGTTTCAAAGTATTTTTCAGTTGCAAAGAGAAGAAAAAATTTATTAAATGAAACTTTTCCAACTATTCGGATGGAGAAACAGACAAAAATTGCTTTTTGAGGATTCAGATTTATTTATGTCAAGGAAGGGTGAGATAAAATAATTCTCTTTCCACAAGATTTGTATCTATGAGTGGGTACATACATACATATATCAAGTACCGAAAGATAGACTAGATTTACAAAGATACACTACACCCACAAGATGAACAATGGTTTTAAACATCTGTTCCAAGTATCATAGGATATTTTTATTTACTGTAAAATTCTATTGAAAACTAACTTACTTAAGGCTCTCTTCTCAGATTTCAGTAAAATCGTTGATTTTGCATTTGATCCATTCTTTGTTTTGGATTCCCCTTTGGAAGGCCTGCCTACTTTGCTTTTCCCGCTGGGCCGTCCTCTCCGACGGCCCACTTTGGGAGCAAAGGATTCAGTTTTATTGGTTACGGAGGAAAAGCTAGGGTCTGGGGTCACATTCGTCGCTCCACTCTCATCTTTGATGTATGGTGATTTCCTTCTTTCTTCAAGTTCCCTTGAAAAATGCAACACATAATAACTTCGAAAAATAAGCAACAAGTCATAATTTTGAAAAGTGATTCCTGCAAAAGTTTCCTCTGTATCTTTCCACATTTACTGAAGATTGCACCTTGAGATAAGTGACCATACCTCAAAATGAAATTTTTTTTTCAAGCAACATTGCCTGTGATTGTTTGTTTTGTGGGGTAAAGTGTGACCACTGCTCGCCAACCCCCGGTGATTGCTACACATTCCCATTTGGTTTGCTTCCTGTGCCAACACCACAGGCAATTCTGTGATGACCTCAAAGTGTCTAGTAATAAATTAATGCAAATACATTCATTTAAAAATATTTTAGATTAAAATTTAAAACTCGGGCTGGACACATTAAATCTTACTGATACTGAAAAATTAAAAAGAATAATTTTAAGAATGAGTCCCACCTCCACCCGACATGACACAGGTTACAGTTGAAAAACTAATACTTTAAAAAAAATCCCATTTAAGGAATCGATTGGTGTAAAAGTTTCCACAGATTTCAAATCCGTTGAAATTTTTACTCCATCGTTAAGATCACGATGATAGAAAATCTCAAATAGTCTTTGCCTGGGACAAAGTTAAAATCGCTAGCAAGAAAGGTGTACTAATCAACAATGTAAATCAAAACATGCTAGAATCAGAAAACTTGGTATGGCTCCAAAGGCATAAGGACGAAAACCGAGTAATCCTGAACATCCTACTGCCCTGATTGATGTGCCCCTGAGGGCCACCGAATGATGGGATTCGAAGTATCGTTTAGCCTCACCTTGTTGAATTACAAATCGGGGAGCGGATGGTGATATCAGGGAAAAATGCTTGCTGTTGCAACTGTTTCATTTCTTGTCGATACAGAAGCAAATAAGGCAAGGTGAAGTCGAAATAAACACGGATGCCATCCACTGCTTCCTTGCAGAGGTTTAATCTAGAAATAAAAGGGAAGTTTAATAGAAACAATACTGTCTATGTGATTGTTAGAACAATGATATTTCTGTAACTAAATACTAGAACCTTTTGCTTCATACATTGAAAATAAATATTCAAGCAAGAACTTAAAGGAGACCCAAACCCCAAATTTCGAAGAAAAAAATATTCAAAAAGTGTTTTTTGGTTTATTGGATAAAACGATGCATCAGATATTCCAAGAACAAATGGACAAACTTTTAGAGTCGAAGGAAATTGCTAACAGCTGCTTTTTAACTTTTATTTGACCTTCCAACTACATAATCGACTGCCAGCCATTGGTTTCGGTTACAATGAAAACCTCTGTTTATGCAACATTATATCATAGTGTATCTACGGATGATTATCCCAAACTTTTATATAATACCCTTAAGGTGTAGGCTACTGGTTTTTCTATCGATTGGCAAAAGCTAAAGGACAAAATCCAGGTCCTCATGTAAAATATGTGGTGACACCTTTGAAGGAAACACATTGAAAAAATAGCGCTAAATGTCGTCGCATTCGTATCACTATAAAAAAAATGTTCGTTTACAGAAAAAAATAGCTGTAGAAAAAACGAAGGTGTGGTTTATACAGTGGTGGTTTATTTTAAAATAGTACTGATCCAATAAAATATTTTATTTCAGTTTATTAAACAAGAAATGTATAATTTTTCAGTGAATTATCACAAATTACTCAGTTGTCATCAGAGATAAAACTGGCTTTAAAAAAATATATACGAGTTTGTGGTAAAAAATCTTGTTTTGATAAGAGTCTTAATGTAATAGAAATTACTAAAAAAAGTAGTATTTACGAAAAGTAAGTTGTTTTCATCAACCTCAGTTGTATTTTGTACTTAAAATGTGTTTATCTCAAAATCAGTTTTTTGCAATTTTGCCAAAGTTCAAAGTACTAAGGCTTTTGATATATGCACTAAGAGTTAAATTGTTTACATTTTTTAGGTCTTGAATGACTGTTTAACAGACACAGGGAGAGCTTTTTTGTATAAATAGTTCAGAAAAAATTATAAAAATTAATTCACATAAAAAGTTGGACATTTTTATAGACATTTAATGCATATAATGAGTAAAATAATTTTTTTTTTATGAAATCGCGTAAATAAATTTTAGAAAATCTCTCCCTAGGTCTTTTGAATATACTATTACGATATTGTAGAAATTTATTTTATGCAAAAATATTGAAAATTGACAAAGGAGTAGGGTTTATAAAAAATGTGTATATCAGCTTAAAAAACATATTAAAATCGTAATATAAAATTTATTTGCAAATAAAAACTAATTTTTTTTATTGATTATTGTTTTAAAATATGTACTTAATTATCACTAAAAAAAACAGGTTATGTAAATTGAGTAATAAGAATTTTGGGTTTTTCCTTAAGGATCTTCCTTAAGCAGGGTGTCTACAAAAATTGAAGTAAAAAGTTCCCTGAGTTTTTCCTGATTTCCAGAGTATTTTTCATGAAATTCCCTGAGTTTCTCCATCTGTTCGCAGAACAATTCTTAGGTAATAATGATAACTTGACACTTGATGAACTAAAAAACTATAGACTGATAGATGAATAAAAATAAGATAAGTAATAAGAAAAATAAGAAGAAAATAAGATAAGAAAAATAAGTAAGATAAGATTGTATTCCATAATAGACCAAATAATATAAAGTTATAGACAGAATATTTAATTTTACATTTTTAACTATTTTGATATGTTTGCAAAAGCAGACATCAGCCCCTGAATCCATCAGTGGTGCCAGTGCTGGGTACATCCCTACTATTATAAAAGGAAGTGTTTGTCTGTCTGCCCTGTACGCAGTGTCCTGACAAATCTATAGTATTTACAAAAACTTTAAAATTTTTGTAACTTTTATATTTTTGCAATAAGAATTTGGCTTTATTTCTTTACACATGTGCCAGGTTTCCAATGACCTCCTGACTACTACAACTACGGTTTCCTAAGAAAGCAGTGCTGTTATCTGGCAGCCGTGATATGTCATGATGCAGTGGGCATAACAAGGTGTCTGTCTTAACGGAGACCAGAGGTGTCGACTTAGACGGACAGAATACTGTGGAGATTGGACGATCTAGACCTTCTATAGAAAGACGAAATTACACAATTATGTACTAGTTAATTAAAAATAAAGTACTTTGAAGGACTTTTCACCAAGTTCCATAATTTTCAGGGACTTTCAAAAGCCTCTATACAGGGAAAAAAATTCAAGGACTTTTAAGGACTGTGGGAACACTGTAGATGAAGCTAAACTCTGACAGAGCATTAATCAGATGTTTGCCATTTATTCAAAAACCTGATATGGCTTTTGTGAATATCATGCTAGTTCTGTAACAAATGTTTGGAACATAATATTGTAAACCACCTCCCTTCTGAGGATTCAAAATTAATGAACAGTTTAAATATTTTAAAATGTAAGGTATTTTACAAGAAAGTAATAATGAAATCTTAACATTTTTAAAGGTTAAGTTAGTGTTTTAATTTTACTGTCTCCATATAATGCAATCCAGAAATCAACAAGTTCCACTATGCTAATTCTTTAAATTAGAGTTGGAAAAACACTTAAAAGACCAAAATTTAACATACTTATTTTTTACATCTTCCGGCATCAGTTGTTTTCCATTTTTTGAGTTTCTTGGCGGTGAGGCACACAGGAGTTTTGCTGCCAAGTACTTCACAAATGCTTCTAGGATTGTTATAACATTGGGTTCACAAGGTAATTTGACCAACTGAAATTTGAAAGCAACATTATACCCAAATCACAATCGATGACAGGCAAACAAGATATCACATAACTTAATACCTTTGCATAAAGAGGTAATATAAGACTTATTACCTAATTAGAATGAAAAAGGAAATATCAGCAGGAACTAAGAATACCAAGAGAAATTATGCATAAGTAAGATATATCAATTAGTTTTAATATTGAAGGTAACTTCAAACTGGATATTCTAAAATCGAGAGAAGCGTATGTTATCAAGCGATGGAAGCAAGACGGAACAACAACAGCAAAAAACATCCAGGAGGATCGCATAAACTGACAGAACGTGACAAAAGATGCTTGGTACACCATATCAAGAAGTCACGCACTTCTCCTACCACTGAGATCGCTGCAGAGGTTGGAAATGCATCTGGGAGCTCCGTTAACTATCTGCAGAGAGCTGCACATGATCAGTTACCATTGTCAAGCAGCTGCATACAGGCCATTGATTACGCATGTTAATGAGAGGCATTGTTTGGCCTGGTGTGTTGTCCGTTGTTCCTTGACTGCTGAAGAACGGAAAACTGTCCTTTGGAGTCACGAGTTTCGGTATTTACTCTTCCAGTCTGATCGCCGTGTTTGGGTGTGAAAACAACCCGGAGAACAGTTTCACTCAGACTATGTTGTTCCAACAGTGAAGTTCGGAAGAGGATCCATCTTAGCGTGGGGTTGTTTCTTTCAACAGGATCAAGCTCCATGTCCATACTGCAAAACATATACAGTTGAACTGGTTTCCTGAAAAGGAGGTGAATTTGCTTATTTGGCCTGCTCAGAGACCAGATCTCAATCCGTACGAGCACTTGTGGGATGAAATGAAGCGACAAGTACAACACCGCCACACACACCCATCTCTTCTTACAGCCTTGCAAGAGGCACGGCAAGCGATTCCTGCCCAGACTTGCAGAGAACTTGTGGAAAGTCTCGTAAGTTGGAATGCCTCAACGTGTTGCAGCAAAAGGAGGACCTACCTGTTACTAAAGAGTAAAAATAATAAAGCACTTTTTCTGAAAAACATAGTGTCCAAATACTTTTGTCAATATAGTGTATATTACTTGGGCACCTTAGGTTCCTGAAGCCCATACACACCTAAAGATGGGCCTCTGTGGTGTACTTTAAGAAGCAAACTTACCTTATTGTTTTTGGTAATCAGACATTGGTCTTTTTCTAACTGCCTTTTCAGAGCATCAGGCAAGTTTATTTGAACTTCTCTTTCTGCTTCATCCTGAAACAATACACACAAAATACTTTCAAACAAAAACTTAAATTTAGTTTGCAACATTATTTGAAAATTTCAAATATGAGCTCTTTTATTAAAACTTAGGATCAGTGATTTTTTTTCTGCCTTTATATCACAATATTAGACTTGCTTTTACTGGAGAGCTCATCAGATAAACAAAGATTGAAGTAAACAAAAATAAAATATTGTGGCTTTGCATAAGTAAGTCATGCACTAGAGATCAAAATGATTAAATTGGGCACCAACCTTGCTTATTCTTCATAAGTTATAGAGTACATGAAAATAATACAACTAAATCAAAAATTTAAACATGAAAATGGTTCTGTGGACCTAAATTAAAAGTTTTCAGAATTTCTTACTACCTCAGAATTTGCAGCATTCACTTAAATCTTTTTCCTCAAAGCTTCTACAGGGATTGTTCCAAACTTTCTTTAAAAAAGCTTGGTTAAAAACATTTTAGATTTAAAAATAAGAGTCAAATAAATTTAAGTCAAAAATGTAACCCTTATGTTTACAGATATTGTAAGATTGGCTGTGGTGAGAAGCAGGTGCAGCTGATTTATCAACATCTTTAGAGTAAATTAACACAAAACGTACATAAATAAAGGTGATTATTTAGGAATATCATGCCAAATAAAGTCTTATGAATGTAGTATAAAATTTAAAATGCACAACCATGGTACTGCTCGGCTTCAATCTTTAATTCTCTTGACCGATTTAATAATATAGTCGAGCCCACTTATTGCGAGCTCGGATACAGCGAAATATTGGTTAATACGATTTTTTTTCTGTCCCTTTGGAACTGCAATATTAAATAGTGTTAAAAAGGTCGTATATAGCGAAGCATTGGAGTATGAATATCGGATACTGCGAAGTTTTGGGTGCTAGCAAAAAAGATGCTTGGCCTGTAAAACCCTTAAAAATTATTAAGCTTTCATTTAAGTATTATATTGTGTTTTTTCTATCCACTGTTTGCTTTACTTTCCTGTGGGATATGTTTTTAACCAGAGGCTTCCTCTGGTTCTTTTTTCGGCTCAAATGATTCCAAGTGCATTGCTATGAAGGTGTCCTGTCTTCAGTCAGCCATTGTCCCTTTCTCGAAACGAAGCTTTTTTCGTTCCTCCCAACACCCCTTTGCAGCAGACCCATAAAACTATTCCCCCTCTCTGAAGGAATTCGGTAGGGTCAACGCTGAAGTTCATGGTCCGACAGCGGTCTGCGCCTCACCCCGACCCCCCAAATTGCGGGTGGATTCCGGCCAGATGCATAAACGAAGAAGCGATCAGCATCCCGGGGCCAATGACAAAATTTGCTTGCCAAGACGGGATCCAACCCAAAACTTCTGGAAGGATGGTGGCAACCGGAGAGTGAGGCTCTATAAAAGGGGATACAACGAGGAAACGGGGCTTTTTTCTCTTTTGAACGGACATGCGGACAATCTGATCTGTCTGCTAAAGGGGCTTTTGCTGGAGGTGGACAGTGGAGACGCCGTCGAGATTCATTCTAACGATCGGTAATAATACAGCTCCTGGAGCCAATTTTTTTTTATCCCTTCTACCTCTTTCTTCTATCTTTTTCGTTCCGGCCTCCTCTTATAGGAACATTAATATATAATATTATAAATTTAAGGTAGAGCCAATTATGTGTTGTGCAGTTGATTTTTGTTAGATGTAATATTGTTAATTATTGTAAAATCATTATTATCTTAAAATGCTTATGCTTAAATAAATAATCCATGTTTTAGATTTTTAAATCTTTTGACTTTGGGCATTCTTTTTTTTTTTTTTTACACATCAACACAAAAACAGCATGTATCAGGTTTACCTGAATATTGTTATAATCCTACAATGCATTGTGTAATCACTATATTTCATTGGCCATTGTATCGCAACCTATGTAGCGATTGCTTCTTGCTACACAGCAATTTTCAGAGATTTAATTTCATTATTCTGAATACCTTTCATTTGCATATAATGGCCTACCTCAGAAGAATGTGCATCAGAACTGGAATCCGGTTTCTCTGGTTGTGCAGGTTTTTCATTTCCACTGTCTATGCATTGCTTCTTGTTCAGTGTTTCCTTGATCAGAGGTGGCAGCTTACTCTTACGTTTGCCTTTACTTTAAAATAAAGAAACAAAAAAAATTGAAAATCTTAAGTCCAAAAGGGATTTATAATTTATCACTTTTGACACAACTTACAAGTGCTGTTGAATCACTCATCTGCTAAATTGAAAATATAAATATAATGTATATTTTTAACAAATATTTTCCAAATAATTAAAGTCCCGACTTCAACTGTAACATTTTTACAACCTGTGATTTAAAAACTGAATGATTTGTTTTGTGAAGGCAATGTTTCTTCAAAAATCTAGTTATTGATGAGATGTTAAAATAAAATTACAGCCTCAAATTGTTAACTTAATTCTAATAAGACTAAAAATAACACAGATGACCAAGGTCTGGATTTTGTTGATGTGTATTCTTTTTGAAAGTACTTTGTGGACAATACATCCAGATAGAAATTCTGTCTGCAATAACTTGGTTATTGACATTAGGATCGACATGTAGAGCGTTTATGGCTATTTTTATCATTTTACACAGCTTGAACCAAATCCATTTGTGAGAACAATGAAAATAAGTTCATAGAAAAGCAAGAAATGGCTGAAAAAAATTTTTTTTGTAAGTTCTTTATTTTTAATGAAATAATGTTTAGAGCATTGGAGAAAAATTGTTGCTTCAACCTTGAATTTTTAACCGATTAAGGTAAAGTGGGTTAAAGTGCATATACCAAAAATTAAAAAAGTTTGATTTAAAAGGTCTTTACAAAATTTATTTTTATCACTGAACCAATATCACTATGCCAAATAGAGATCAGATCCTTCTTGTTCAAAATACATATTCAAAAGCAACTATTTAATAATTTTAAAATTTTATCAAAAGTCCAAGGTACCTGCCCTATTGTAGCAAGGTAAATGCATACCTAGCCTCCAAAGATTGATAATTTGAATGGAGAATGATGTTGGAGCTACCTTAGTAAATAGCTTAGTTTCCAAAGATCATTTTGTAGGTTGAAATTCGAAAATTGGGAAAAAAAACAGTGAGTTATAGAATTTTTTATCATTTGTAAGACATGAAGGGTAAGGAAAAGACGGCAACTCTGGGAATTTGTTTGGCTCTAATAATATGGACCCACTACGCACTTCCCCTGAAAATGCACTTACCTCACTTTACCTTATATAAAATTAATACAGAACTCCAATTATTCAGATCAAATGGGACCAGACCCCATACAAAAAATAGAAAATCCGGATAATTCACGAAAAAAAAAAGGTTATTTCTTAGTAAAAATACAAATTTTGCTTTAGTATGCAATGTAATTTAATGACTATGAAAACAATTTTGTTTACATTCTGTACATACTGCATTAAAATGCATCATTGCTTAAACATATTGGTCAAAGTCAGATGTTTCGATGTCTTTACTCGTTTCCAAGCAGCCAAGTCTCACATGCGCTTGACGGTGAGTAGTTGTAGATGATAGCACTCAGGCTGCCGCTCCAACCATTTTAGTGGTGTGTCAAGGCACTTAAACGCCTTACTAGCTGATAGTCCTGCGTATGGTTAAGTAAAATGTCGTCATCTTTCGGGTCATCAATGAATTCTTCTATCACTTTGAATCAATTCATCGTCACTGAGAATTTGGAGAGAATACCAGGATCTAACAAATCACACCAGCAACTTGTCTACTTTCTCTACACTGCACTTGGAACATCCAGGAATATTCACAATGATGTTTCTTATGTCTTTAACTGACACTTCGTCCTCTTCATTTTTATCATTCACTCATAAGATACTTTTAAAATATGGATTTAGCTGATTTTTTTTTCTCAAAGCAATATGGAAAACTTCAGTCCTGATAATTGGAGTTCTAATGTAGTTTTATCAGTAAAAGATCCGAAAAATAAAGACATCCGGTTTAGAATACTTAAAAGTAATGTCAAAGCATCTTGTAATTGTGCTAGTACCATGTATTCTTAAATCTTGTAATTTTGGACCATTTTAATAAAAATTTAGGTTATCAGGTCCGAACACAGAAATAACACTTACACAACACTGCTTAAATTTTTGTTGAACATTTGAAAAGCTGAACTTTTACATTGAAATTGCATACATTTTTCAAATATTTACTTACATAGTCAAAGCAGCGTCTTCAGCAAGTTTGGTTTGTAATTCTCTATTTTCTTCAGTATAAGGCAAAATGAATTCTTCACGTACACATCGATCCCAACTAAAAAATTCAGAAGAGGGGAAAAAAGAAGTTATAATCAAACAAAACTCAAGGCAAGCAGAAAGAGGGTTCTCACTCTTTTTTCTAAATAAAAAATAAGGACTTTCTAAGGACAAGAAAAAGACTTTATAAGGACTTAAATAAAACATTGTAGAAACCTTATCATACAATTTAAAATGTGACTTTCGACAAAGTGGGATGCTCTTACAGATTAGTTTATCTTATAAGAACAGTAGTATGTAAGAAATTTAATATTCAAGTCTATTTTCTAAAAATTATACACAAGTAATGCCACACAAAAAATGAGATTTTTCATAAGCCCAGCCTAATTTTTACAAATACCAGCAGTTAATACATGGTCATTTACGTGTACACATATTAGTAATAGGTAAGTACGTAAACAAATTATAGATTGGAGATTGCAAGAAAAAAAATGTGGATCTTTTTCATTTATATCTCTTTGCAGTGCATTTGATTTGTAATTCATAAAATAAGTGCATAAAAAGGGAAAGAAAAAGTTCAGTTTGATTCAGGCGACACCAAGCATGAAGATAAAATAGGCTTGGTGTGGATGGTCTCCTGGCTGCTGTTGCGAGTTTGAGATTTCGTTTTCTTCTTATTCTTTTTATACTGTTTTGTTTTTATTTTAATGATGTTTGGGGAGTGTATAAGTAATTTTTTAGCATACTGCTGCTCATACGTAGAAAACACTACTTTGTGAAGTCTGGGTCTGCCCTTATCCACCAATACTTTCATTGGCATAAATTTCCTACATTTTTTAATATTTTTTTTAAGTGGGGCCTCCGCCCCTTGCTCGTTCATCAGCCCACGATGATTGCTACGCAACCATATTTAGTTCACTTTGCGAACTATACTTTTCAACAATGAAGGGGAGGGGATTGCTTCACAATCCATCCCCATTTGGATCGCTGCTGGATTGATCCCTGACCTCTAGTACGACATTAATTGAGGGTTCCCTTCCCTTCTAATAGCAATATAATTCCTTCCATGTGTCTGAGTAATGGAAAAGTACCTACTTTTTTTGCGAGATTAGCAGATTCGTATATAAGCTGATCCCCTTACTTTAGCTTTAGAAAGTGCTGCCACTCTTCGGAGTCACCCCTTTACAAGTCATAAGTCATTAGCTTTAGAAAATGTTCCGAAAATTCTCGGCTTAGAAACGGTAATATTTCTCTATATTAAAAAAAGTTACCCCCGCCGCAGGATTGAAAACTGTGTTGTTTAGCTCGATTCTTAAACAGTTTACCAAGAAAGTACGGATCAGAAAAATACGTAATTAACATGGTTTGTTCTTCATCGTGTTCCCTGGACAATTGTGAAGATTAATTTTCTATTAGTTTAATTCTATTAGGTTAGGGTTTATTAGGTGTCAAAATTGAAAAAGTGAAATTTCTAACGCGAGTGAGCAAAAGACGTGCAAATTTTCAAGCTTCAGTCGTGCCTTTGTTAGAGTACTTATAAACGTGAATTTTTGCAGCTCATTGAGTTTTTTTAGAAATTTTAATTGGGTTGTTGATAATATTTTTTTGATATTCGGGAAAAATCAGGACATTTTTGTTATTTTTTTAAACTGTCATAGTTATATCTTACTACAATTAGTTTTTAAATTTGAAAACATTGCAGTATACCCTAGAATGTACTATTTCTTATGGTATAATTATTTTGAAATTGGTTAATAAATAAATTTGATGCTATCAAAAGTTGGTGAGACAAATTTCGTATTTTTAAGATCGTGGAGCATTCATTGTTCTTCACGGAAATGAAGGTTACATTTTCTGACTAACGGGTTTGCCAGATATCAAATTTATCAGAGCAACAATTACCATAGACACAATTTTTTTTATTTGGCGAGGAAAAAGGCTCACTTTTTTTTCACTCTGCTCTCAGATGGTTTACCGAGAAAGTACAGATCAGAAAATTATAACATTAACACGGTTTATTTAAAATTGTACAGGGAACAAGATGGAGAAGGTTTTTTACTGATGCCGCTATTAGTTTAGGGTGCACTAAGAGAAAAGTAAAAAAAGGGGAAATCACTTGCAATAGGAGTCTTGGTTTGCTTCGCAAACTGAATGGGATTGCATTGCAATCACCGGGGATTGGCGAGCATTAGTATGCAGGGGGCCAAGCCCTTGCTGTGAGGTCATGGACCGTATTATTAAGATAGTTTCGCCATCATAGGAGATTGACTCTGTGAAAGGAATGTTGGATTGTGAAGCGAACCAAATGAGATCAGTGAAAGGAGTGTTTTTTTTTTGTTAAGCAAACCAAATGGCATTGTGTAGCAATCCCCGGGAGTTGGCAAGCATAAGCGAGCATTCAGCAAACCACAGTGAAGCCTTTGCTATGACATCATGGACCAGAAAGTCAAATCAGGATTATACGAATTATTAAGATAGTTTCGGCGTCGCAGGAGATTAGTTCTGCAAAAGGAGTGTTGTTTTGCGAAGCAAACCAAATGGGATTGCTAGCATTCCCCAGGGGCTGGCGAGCGTAAGCAAGCAGGGCACTGAGCCCCCTAGTAAGGTAAATAAAAACAAAATGTTTTTAAAAATGTCAAGAACAAAACATCTCATTACCACATAAAAAGGAAATTGTTAAATAAATAACATATTGTTAAAATTCAGAGGAAATATCATGATAATTTTTAATGTTTTAGCTGATCCGTGTTATAACAATACTAGTCAGAATTTTTTTTCAATTTTTGTGCCCAGCATTAGAAAATTCTTGATTATTCTCCTCTTGGAGTATATTCTCCAAAAGATAATTACCAAGAAATTTACATCCGTGTTTAAATCATCATTTCTCTTAGAAAAATATCTAAATATCAGAAAAAACAGTGCTTACAAAATTTTTACAATGCAAAAACTTATTGAAAAATTTTATTGCATATTTGAATTCAGAATACAGTTATGTTAGAAACATAATAAATGTTTCATGTGTCAAAAAGTGTCTACTAGTGTAGTATTAGACTAGGACAGACAACTAAAATAGATTTCACAGCATGATAAACAGCAGTGACAGAATTAACAAATTAGCTTTCAACTAATAGATATATTACGAAATGAGCTCAACCTACCTGCTATTCCATCCATAAAAATGAATACGATACTCGGGAACCTTTCGTCCACGTTCATCTCGATTTACAACAAGATCCAAGACCTAAAATACACGTTAAAATCTGTAGAAAGTTTCTTTTACATAAATGCACATAGTTGGAAAATTATACTAACAGAACCATGCACTAGAACTGAGATATTTTTCTTCAAAGCATACAGAAATTTGTTTAAATATGCTCTCTAACAAAAAAAAATCGATGCACCAAGATGGTAATGGTAATTTTAGTTAACGTCGTACTAGAGCAACACAATGGGCTATTGACGACGGTCTGGGATCAGTCCCTTAAGCGAAAGATCCGAGGACAACACCTCGTAATTTTGAACCACGGTCAGATGACGAAGCAACACCTGAGCTGGCACCCCACTCTCCAAACTTCCACGCCAGCCCCTTATGCATCATTTTTGGATTTGAATTTGTAGACTTATTTTCTATTGAAGGATACCTTTGAATTCGATCAAGTATGAATAATGATCGAAATAAAAGGTGGTTTGGGTATTTTTTTCAGCAATTGTACATTATCTGTCCTTTTGCAAACTCCAACAATTCATACTTTGCCTCATGATGTGATCCTGATCATTTCACTCAATGTCCTAAGGGTCAGAAAGAGAAGGGGTTTACAGCTCTAACAATTGCAGAAGCATAATGTATATCCAGGTATCGCATACCATCATGACTGATTAGATGTAAATGTAAGTAATAAATTAAGTCAAAAGGTGCCACATTAACATCTTTTCCTCTGGAATATGCAGCTAAGTTAGGTGATAAACTCCTTCACCAGAAAGCAATTCCCCTCTATTGTGTAATAAAGATGAAAATTAACGGTCACCACGTGGCAACTCAGTATTTGAATGTGGAGACTAAAAAAATTGTGCTAGTCGCCACACTTTCTTAAAAACATTTGTTTACATGGTGAAACCTCCGATTTTACGTTTTTTTTCCCGAGGACCATAAAAGAAAATTTTAAAAGAAAAGAGTCTAGACACACACACATATATATATAACATGTGTGTATTCTACAAATATATGAAGGCTCGAAAGTGGCCCCTTACAAAATTTCTCAATTTTCACCTTTATTGTGTACTTCTACTAGAACTCCAATAAGGCCCAAAACTTTTCCCTGGAGATGCTGGTCTGATACTAAATTGGTCTAATGCGAAATTTGTCCAATAACAAATGATTTGTTCTTGTATGGGGAATATTACTCTTAAAAGTATGCATACCAGGAATAGAACCGACATTTATTTGAATCAGATCAATCTGATACTTTTCCTAAGTGGTGTTAGCCCAATAATAAGGTGACATGAACTGACAGTGCAAATAAGGGGAGAGAGGCAATGAGATAAAAACAGGAGGTACTGTAAAACAAAAGCTTTTCACTGGTATCGAGTATCAATACTTTAGGTTTGAAATTTTAGGTCTATCGATAGACGTTAAGCACATATATTAAACAGATCAATCCAGAGAATCAATACCTGAACCAAAAGAGACCATCCCTATAGAAGGATAAGGAATAAATTTAAAAAAAAATCTTTTCAGAAATCATTTGATTTCTAGGACTTAGAAGTTACGCCATTTGGGTGATTGAATTAAACTTGTTTTTCAACTAGGGTATCAATTCAAGATATTGTGGAGAAGAAACTGGGTAGTAAAATTTTTGGTTTCTAATTCTGTCGTAACTGTTACGGTCAGCAGTTCTTGCAGATTCGCTATCCTTCAGCTTTCTTGGATATAGTCGAGTTACATTTTTCTGATCTTTTGAGTGTAATAAGTAAAATTATCTGTTCTTACAGTAACTAATGTGATGTATTCTGAAGATTTTTGGATATTACTAGGGGGCTCTGCCCCAAGCTCGCCAACCATAAGAAAGAGTGTAATGTAATGTATTCAGTGATGTTCTCAAATTTAAAAAATAATGGTTTTTGCTG
Source organism: Metellina segmentata (assembly GCA_947359465.1). Lineage (NCBI taxonomy): Eukaryota > Metazoa > Arthropoda > Arachnida > Araneae > Tetragnathidae > Metellina > Metellina segmentata. The sequence goes on along the minus strand of OX375876.1, from coordinate 22,992,541 downwards.
CAAATATAACGGTTTTAACAAAAAGTAGCGAAAATATCCAAAGATTCCGAATTTTGTAGGACCAACTTTTGATTGCATCCAATTTAATTATTAACCGATTTCAAAAATAATAGTACCGTAAGAAAGAGTATATTCTGAGGTATACTGCAATATTTTAAAAATTAAAAACTAATAGTAATTAGATATAAATACGGCAGTTTTAAAAAAAGTAACAAAAATGTCCCGATTTTTCCCAAATTTCCAAAAAATATTATCAAGAACCAAATTGAAATTTCCAAAAAAACTCGATGAGCTGCAAAAATTTACGTTGAGAGGTACTCTTTAAAAAAAACTCACGACTGAAGACTGAAAATTTGTATGTGTTTTGCTCACTCACGGAAGAAATTTCACTTCTTCAATTTTGACACTTAATAAAACCTAAACTAATGGCCGCATTGGAAAAAAATCTTGATAATTGTCCAGGGAATACAATGAAGAACAAACCATGTTAATTTCATTTTTTTCCGATCAGTACTTTTTCGGGAAACTGTCTAAGAATCGAGCAAAACAACACAGTTTTCAATCCTGCGACTGCAACTTTTTTTTAATATAGAGAGATTCTACCACCACATATTGAAAGAGGATCCTTTCTAAAACGCGAGTCAGATGCCATGTCATTTCTTGGTTCGACCAATTTCAAAGTCCTCCAAGATAATTGAATGGTCAGCTAGGACATTTTTTTAAAGATTGAATAATCTTTCAAGAAATATATTTGCTTACTTCAGCAAGTAAATACAAAAACAAAAAGATTAATTTTTCATTGGAATTGCAATATGATAGTATAATAAATCATATTTAATCTTTAGTGACCAAATAAAATGATTGAACAGCAGATTTGAAAGAATGAAAACAACCAAAACCGGTTCTGTAAACATTAATAAAAAAAATGGCTATCCAAAACAACGTTTAGATTTTTGAAAAGTACATTAAATTAATTTTAGAACCTATAAATGTTTTTGTGGAATACTTGCGAAAATACCAAGAATAACTGTGCAAACCGTCCAAAATAGACGATTTCAGGACACAGTTGCTGAAAAATGGAAACAATTGACACTTTCAACGAATGAATAGGAAGAAATTATCAGGTTGAAGCGAAAATCTTGAAACGGTGACTCGAACAGAAACAAAACCTCGATTGTGAAGTTGAATACGAACACCTTATATTAGCTCCGCCCATATCGAATTCTATGACGAAACGGTCGAAACTTTCTGTAGCTTTTGGCGGGAAATACCACATCATAGAAAGAAGTGATTCATCATAAAAGGAAATAGTTTTCTCGTTTTTCAGAAATTTTTAACAATTCTGTGAAATAAATTCATCAAATTAAAAGTAAAGCCAAACGAACTTTGATTTAGGAACAGAAATCAACTAAATTTCATGATCTTACTTTAGATTCATACAAAACTTTTGCTTTAGTTGGATCTGGTTCATAACACAGAACTTTTTCTCCCGATGAAAATTTGAATTTTACACCTCTAGTAGCGACTCCCATCTTGAAAGTTTTCGACTACAGATGTTAAAAATGAAAAACAAAAGTAAATGTCACAAACGCGTGAAAATTTAAAATTGTAAACATAAACATCATTAAATCATGGCCAGATTCGTAAAATATTGTTGGGGCTTTTGAGGCTAATTTTATAGCCGCAAACATTTCATTATAATGAAAACATACGAATCGTGAAAATGTATGAGGAGTGGACTGAAAGAAGTATATTCCATATATTTCTAATACTGAAGCAAAGAAACATATTGTTATTAATAAAAAATAAAAAAAATAAAAACATTTTAATCTAAAGGAACGAAATAGATAATTGGCAACATCTAATTTGTTTCGTGTTGATTTTTTTTGTGTCGTGACATCTCAGATTAAGATTTGAGTCGGTTTCTTCGGCAAAAATAGCAGGTTTTATTTCTATCTACTTGTGTTTTAATGGTTGTTTTGTAATACTTTACAACATCGCAAACGTTATGGCTGGCGGTCAGTGGGAAGTTGTGGGTGGAAAAGCAAAAAAGCCCAAAAATAAAGGCAATGCTTCAAAGGGATCTACGAAAGATAAAAACAAGGAAATTAATGTTTTGGATGCCTCAGGTGCTGAACTTATCTAACGTGTCTTTGTATCTGACATTTTTCCTTCTTATAATTGTCTAAGTACCATTTTAAAATTGTTTTATTCTTTAAGAAGGCACCTATTCCATTCGTTTTAAGTGATTTTGTTCTTAGTGATCTCGGTCCAATTTTCCTTCATGTTTCTTAATAGGATGGAGCGATAGACTACCATTTGTAATCAATCATTGGTCACAATGTCAAATTATAAATAGTTCTGTATCAATGTTTTAAGTACAGCACAAAGTCCCAAATCCGGACGTTTTGCTAACCGGCGTTTTTACGTTTTTCTCGCTTTTTAACCATCTTACCGACAACTTTTAAAAAACAAAAAGTTAAACCTGGACTTAATTAATGAAACAACGAAAAAAAAAGGACATGTTTAGAGTAAATACCACACAGAAAAATTAAAAGATTTGCTAGTAAAATGTGTTGCATTATTTTAAAGTTTTTTTTCAAAATTATTTCTATTTTTATATTTGCTATTTTTCTATTGCAAACGAAAAATTTGTGGGGGGGGGGAAAGGTTTACTATCCAAATAATCCAAAATCTGGAATGGCTGAGGTCCAGAGGATTCTGGACTTTGTACTGTAAATACATTTAAAACATTGTACTTAAAGCCACAAGGGCAATCTAACAAACACATACAAATGAGTACGATATTACTAGGGTCATCCTGCAAGTAACTTAGTACCTGGGCGCCCTGTCTTCCCGTCTGTTTTACCCTTGACCACGTTTTTACTTTATTTGTCTCCCTCGTTGTAACATATTTGGTCCAGCTTGTGTCCAAGTATGGCACTTTTGCCATAAAATCCCAAAACAATCATCCTGTTGGTGCTTATTTTTCGTGAAAAAATTTCTCTAAAAAATAATTTGACAGTTACACTTTTGATGTTATTTGGCTTAGTATCTAAACACTAGATTCTTTGACTTAGTAATTTGACAGTAGATCAGGGCTAGAGATTAGAAGCACCTAAATATATTTCCTCTATTAACTAAACATTTTACTTGTATGCAATTTCACTTTCATTAGAGGTGTAAAATTTCTCAGAAATAATCATTTGGAGTGATATATTGCAAAAAGATAGAGATATTCTTATATTTCATTATCCACAACTCCTGTAAAATTTTGAATAGCTTGCCATGGTGAAAATTGGAAAACCAACAAAAAATGAATCATCACAATTTGAAAACTTCATTAATGGCCATTTTCATGAAGCTAGGTGTCTATCTTCATCCTAGGTTAGAAGGGGAATTCTACCCTGACAGAAGTACCTATACATATTGCTGCAGGAAAATGGTCTTTGACATTCTTTATATTGTAGCCTTTTTTGCATTGGTGAAGTTTTTAAATTGATTATTCATTTTTAAGGTGTACAATTCATACTATCAATTTTGACTGAGGTTTTCTTATGTTGATGCTCCCATAAATTAAAACGGGGTGCATTTTCTTTTTTGTATCTGATTTTGCTTGGGTGTGTCCATGAATTAAGGAAAGGTTTTTTAAAGGTCATGGGGGGAACCAGTCCTCATAGCTAGCCATGAAGGGAAAAATTTTGTTTTGCAGGTCTGACCCCTTTGGGCTTGACCCAAAGCCCCACCCTTCAGTGTGCTCCCATGGCCACCATTTCCTGACGTGTATCGGACAACAATCCCAGACAAATGCTTAAAGTTGAAAACTATACGAAATGACAAAAATGTAGGACTAGGGAATATGTAATACCCAAATTCACTGATATTTACTAATTGAAGAGTAGTCTCGAAAGCATAAATTTTAGAGCACTATGTCAAACTTCAGGTCAATTTTGCCTACAATAGTATGTGTTGATATGTGTGTGCCAGCATTTCTGAAAATCTTCCACAAAACATGCACTATTTGGACACTTGCATGTTTTTCATAAAAATTGCTTTATTAATCTATTTAGTAACGGGTAGGCCCTCCTTTTGTTTGTATTACAGGTGCAACACATCGAGGGATACTTTTCACAAATTCAATGTTGGTCTGGGCAGGATTAGCTTGCCATGCCTCTTGCAAGGCTGTGAGAAAGGATTGTTGTGAAGATGGGCATGTGGCGGTGTCGTACTCATTGCTCCAGTTTGTCCCATAAGTCCTCGATTAGGATTGAAATTGAGGCTCTTAACTGGCCAGTCAAGCAAATTCATCTCATATTCAGGAAACCAGTCCAGCACACGTTTTGCAGTATGACAGGAAGCTTGATCCTGTTGGAAGTACCAACCATCATCGCTGTAGTATTGCCATAGTGTAGGCAAGGCCGAATGATCCAGAATGTTGAGGTACACGTCAGCATTCATTGTACCAGGTACATAAAGCAAAGGGCCGAGTCCTGACCTGGGAAACAACCTCACACTAAGACGGATCCTCCTCCTAATTTCTGTAGCATCCAAATACTTTTGTCCGTATAGTGTATTTTCAGGATTTTTCTTCTATGGGAGAAATCTTTTCAATGGCACCAAAATTGTAGCGTGTGGCAAAAATAGATGAAAACCATCAGAATCCATATAGGCATAAAAAGCCCTTGACACAATATACAGTGCTCTATCAACCATGTTTGATGTAATTATTACAAATTTAGAGTTTCTTGACTTTTGCTAAATAACACGTTTTTAAAGCTGTTGGTTTTCTTCTCAAGCAACAACTGTGTTTACAAATTTTCTTCTAAATCTAGTATAGAAAAGTAGTATAGATCTAATATAGAATCTTAAAACAATTTTTTTATACATATTTTAATGTTCTTGACACCAATCACATAATTCCATACGTCCTAATTCCATTTAAAGTAGCACTTTATCCTATTTCGAAGAATTCTACAATCTGAGAAATTCCTGTTTTATAATGTTAAATTTATTGAAATAGGCAAGTGATTTGAAAGAATCTCCATAAAGCAATAAACATTATGTATGGTGTTTACTTAAATGTAATTTGTTCTGATACCAATTGTTTTAAATGGAATTATCTTTTGGTTGGGGATCAATGTTTTTGCTTTATAATCAGGACATTGTTTCTTGGATATTGGCAAGTTTGCTAAAACATATAGCCTGTTTGAAGCCATGTTAAAAACTAATATGGTGTTATCAGTTTCAGGACCCATAACAGAGAGCCAAACAATTTACACTGCATTCCTTGAGAAAGAGAAGAAAGAACCACCAAAGCCCAAAGGAAATGAAGTTCCAAAAACTTCAGAGAAGAACCCTTCAAAGAAAAAGAAAGTTGAGAAAAAACAAATTTCTTCCAAAGTTTCTCTGGAGGAAACATTTGCTGGGGTAAGATTGGATTTTTAATAGAGTGGATGTAATCTTATCTTGGATAATATAGTTGAACACTAGCTAAGATGTTTAAGTCAATCTTTGTATTGAACCTAATCAATCAATCAGTTCAATTAGCCATTACATTAAAAATGGTAACTTGGTCTGTTTTTTCCCACAGCTGTACTTTGTGGCTGATTTGTGTTCACAACAACAATGAAACTTCGATTAACTGTCACTTTCTGTTAACTGTCAGTCCTTACTAAAAGTTTATATTAATAATTTAATTAATTTACATACACACTGAACATGACAGACTATTCTAAAATTGGAATATATATGAACGTCTAGAGCGTATAAGTTCATGTAACAATGTGTACTATACTATACTGTACTTAATGTAAATTGCAAATTGTATGTTTGTAAAATAAAATACATGGTATGTACAGTGTATTTCCAGTTCGTAAATATGCATTTTTTTTTTAAATCATTCGTCAAATATGCAATGGATGGGGATGGATTGTTAAAGGTTTTTCTGTTATACGACTATTTGAGCAACCGCCATGGTCTCGAATCTGATTCTGATGGGTAATCAAAGTTTCACTGCACAAGTTTTGTTTTTATAACTATTCCTCTTCTTCCCTCTCCCTCCCCCCCCCTCAAAAAAAATCACTGAAGTGCTGATTGGGAAAAGATTAAATTTCCTTAATCTTTGAGTTTCATTAGTCACTTAGATTTTGTTAGAATTTCACGTACTTTCGCAATAGTTATTTCCAGAAATTTCTCAAACACTCATCCATGATTGGAACATAGTTTCTGTATAAGGTTGTGGAATCTCTTGCAGTTAGAGGGAGCATATTTATCTAAATATTTTATTTGGGGTCACTCCCAGCACAGAAATTCTTCTGTTTGGATCCAGCCTTCTATGAACTTTTAAACATAATTTATTGTTGAATTTCAAACACCAAAACATTTAATCAAAGCTCAAAATTAAATATATTCCTGCTTCAGACAGAATTGTAATGTGTAATCTTTCACAAATATTCAGAAGACATTTCTTCCTAGTGTTAGATTCCTCAGGTGTTTTACTTTAAGTGATCATGAGAATAATAACCTTAAAGTACCTTTGTAATCTGCCCTGACTTTCATTTTACCCTTGCCTCGCTTTCCCTCTAGAGGGGATTAACAAAGTTTCGTCTTTTTTTAAATGCTTGATTCTTGTCATAAAACTATTTCATAATGATGAATCAAATACAGCTTTTCTTTTCTAAGATCTCACCATTTCTAATACTCTACACATTACAGTCATTACATTTTGGAAACAGTCAAATCTGAAAAAAACTTCCTTCCTCTTTCACCCCACAGTTAAATTTTTCCATAGAAGGTTATTTCTGACCCCAACATTGTTTGATATATTGTACAAAGAAGTTCTAGAAAACTTGTGAGACAACCACCTCTGAGGTGTGCATCACATCTTGGCGTTTCACCAGCCGCCACTGCTGTCTCTTGTTAAAGTAATTTTCTTAAGTTGCCTAGTGCATGTGTTTGTTTTGAACTCTGTTCTGCCAGGGAGTTGAACAGTCCAAGACTTTGCCATTGCCTTACTAAGTGTGCTCATTGTGAGCCATGAGATGGATTCTTGTTCATCACACACCCTCAACTCTGATTTGGCGTGGGGAACATCCCGTGCATACTCCTCATCCTGCCCTGGAAGGGCATGTGAGAAGAAAGTTCAGACTGAAGGTTTTCAGGTTTTCTTTCCCTGAAGCTCACAAACTTGTATAGTCCCAAAGTTAAGACTCCCTGTGCTAACCTTACTGGAAAAATATCTGTCACTATGCACTCACAATCAAAGGTTGGATTCTCTATTAAAGTTCTGTTATTTTTTACTGTACATATTTGACAATAAATAAGGGATTATCATATTTGTAGATCTGGATGGTTTATTTTTCTCCATTGTTTATAGATAATAAATAATGACTGTTCGTCTTGTAAAAATTAAATTATAGTAGCTTTTTTCTCCTCCAAATGTAAATTTTGCAGAAATGATTTTTTTTAATCAATAGTCATCTAATAATTTGACCAGAAACTTTATAGGAAGTTCTTCTTCTATTTAGCATAGTGATTCCTATTTTCAGGTAACGGAAGAAGACCTTAAAAACCATCTTGCTACTTTAGAAGTATTGTGTCCAGATTCTCCCCTTTTGTGGCTCAAAGATTTAGCTTCCTACCTGAATGTGAAACTGGATCTACCTGTGGAAGATCTCACATTCTCTTCAAAGCCTCTTGGTTAGTCTTTTCATGTCCATGTCTACAAACAACGATTAATTCCAAGAGGAAAAAGCAGAAAATATCATTGCACTTGGTCAACGAACACAGGTTTTCATTCATTGCAAAATCTCATCTGTCATGAATTTTCGAAAATTGCTTATTTTGCACAGCTAAAAAAAAGGCTCAAAAGTAATAAAGAATCAGTATTAGAGTTCCATAATTACAATTTACCTAATGGCTTTTTATACAGTTAGAAAGCTCACATGCCACATGGAATTATCAAAGCAGTTTATTCTAATTCTAAATGTCAGGGTGTTGGAAAAATTGATTGTAAAAATCAGATTTATTGTATTTTGCACACTTTTATTTAAATCAGTTATTTTTTAATTGGATTGTTGATATTTGAATTAATTATTTGCCCATGCTGTGTTAAACTTTTTCAACTTGAGACACACAAAGCAGTTCAATTTCGAGATAGTTTTGATTTCTGTTAAATATTAATATATATGATGCATAAAGAAATACAATAGGGAAAATTTTTGAAAGATTAAAACAACATAGGAATTATTAAAGTCAATCACCTGTTAGTAAATAGAACAGCACCACAGATGTCAAGTATTAAGAAATGCTTTTGCATATGGTTCTCAGACAATTTATATTACTTCATTTATCAAACAGTTTGGATTTATTTTAACTCATTAACAAGCAACATGAAATTTTTGGATATCTAAAAATGAGCTTGCTGTACACCATATGATAAATATTTTTATAAAATAATTCAAAAATCAGACAAATTTTGGAATTTTTGCGCTTTATGTATTCATTATATGTGAAAAAATGTATTGAATTTCTTTAGTTATTTTTATGTAAAATAATTCATTCGTTAGAGACCTTGTTTTTGAAAACAAATCATGTCACCAATAGAAATAACATGAAAAGAACTTGCATCAAATTTCATAAAAAAAAATTTATATTTCGTATTAATATATATTTAGCAATAGGTACTGAACTGTAAAAGAAAAGAGTATTTGTAAGTATACAGTAAAAATGAGACAAGATATAAAATTACATAAACTATAATCAAAAATGCTTATTTTTCAAAATTTTCCTAGTATTAACTAAAAAAATATTCCTAGTATTAACACTATGGAACAAGTGTAATTGCATCCCACAGAACATGCCAAATCAAGATAATTTTGAGCTTTCAATAAAAAATTAATTGCAATCATATAATAATTTGAAATAGTTTTCTGCTTCAATCCATTATTTATATTGTCAGCATACACACTCAATTATCACATGGATAAATTAACTTTTTCATTCCAAATTTCGATCCCATAAATACAAAATAGTTATGCTAACTTTCTGTGTAAGTCTTAAGAATCAATGCTTAAAATTTTCCAATAAAAATTAAACACCGCATTTCACAAAACAAAATAACATTATTAAAATTATATTTATTTATGTACAAAATTGGAATAATTTTGAGATCCTATAAATATCTCTCCATTGTTACTGTCTATTTTTTCCTGAACAGACTGTACTACTAAGTAAATAGCTAGAACATCTTAAAAGCCTACAAGTTGCCACAGTATATTAGTGAATATATTTCGTACATCTTCAGCCATCAAGTGTCAATAATGGAAGGAAGGTTCAAAATTGACTAAATGCTATTTATAGTCACAAGGAATGTTTGTAACAAAACCTGCAATGATGATACCTATTGGTCCATGACCCAAGAGGGAAACACATACTTGTCTGGTAATCATTATCCCAATCAATGAGTAGTGTCTTTAAAGGGAAGATAATTTTCACTATAATTCTTTGTGAATTTAGTACAAGCAAAGAGTTCTTTACTTATTTGAACAAAATAATATGCATCTTGTTATTTCATTTTGTATATTATTAAACTTAATACAGAAAAGAACATGAAATTCGAAATTTTGATTTAAATCAATGATTTTTAAAGAAAAATCACTTACTTTAAATAGTGATTTATATCAAGCTGATTAAAACGGCATACCTTGCTGATACTTCTGAAAAAAATTTAATTTTCGCTACATTTGAAAAAACAATCTGTATTATATAAAATATTATGCTTATATTGTGGGTAATATTTCATGAATTTTAAATTGTTATCATGTTTGACTCTAATCCTTATATCATAACTGTAATAATGGTTTAAAGTACTACTAGATATTGAGCTAGTTATCAATCATGACTTTTGCTATGAAGTTCTATTTTCTTATCTCAAAGAATTTGAACACTTTGTAGCATTTTTATTAAATCATCCACGAACACAGCTTATAGCTCTTGGTGGCTCATAATCGCTCCTTGTGCTTAAGTACTTACAATTAAATTGAGTAAGACTTGGGAAACAATTTGAAGATATTCATTGTTGCAATTTACTTATGCCTGAAGATAAAAATATCTTGATAATCAAGATCTACCAGAAGGCAGTTTGGTAACTCAATTAATCTCTGTAATATGATTGTATATTGTCTTTTTCTAGCATTTTGGCATGAACGTCATTATTTTCTTTTCCCAAGGTTATCCCTCACTTCTACTACATAAAAAGGTTCATCAGCTGATAGTGAAAACGTTCAATCGTTGCACTCCACAAATGTTGCAAATTTTCTATGATTTTTGTCTACAAAACATGGTTCAAGATACTTTGAAAGGTGAGATCTCAGAAACTGCTTCTACTTATATTGTTGTTTAAAATTTACTGTAATTACAGGCTTATGTTTTAATTGCTTATTTTTCAAATTCATTTTGTTAGATAATGAAATGCTGATGATTGGTCCTGAACCACATTATTAGCTGTAATACACTAATCACACAGATCAAAATAGATTTTATTTAGCTGAAATTCTGATTATAAATATTATTTTAATGTTTAAACTTGTACGAGAATGTTCATATTTATTCGAAAAGTTTACCATCCTCGCTTTTTTGTTAATTGGAATGATATTTTTAAAATCCGTCCACAGTATTTGAGCTATTATAGACGACATGATTAGTTGGCTAAAGTACCTTAATCTTCATACTGATTGTTACTGTTCTTTTTATGTCATCACCTTTATCAGACTTAACATAGCTTTCCAGAGTTTCTAATTCTGGGAATTCTCATACACCTGTAAATGGATTGTGTTTTCACTTGTCATTAATTACACTGTTTATACATGTGGGACAAAATGACCATAATTCAGTAAATAAAGAGATGAATGTTAATAAGAGGAATTTAATGAAATCTAAATATGGACTATTTACAAGTTAAATTAATTCACATGGTTTGGGACCGTCTTATACCCTAACAATCAAAGTTTACAGCAGCTGTCTGCTGCAATGTCTTTCGTTCCCAGTTCTTGTCTCTCTCCTTTTGTTGATATTAGAGAGAAACTGCAATTGCTGTATGAGTGCTGCATGTGTGTTTCAAGCATGCTCAGCTCCTCTTCGTTAAGCGTTCCCTTGGCTATGAGGGATTTTTGATAACCCACATACATATGAATAAAATATGTCTGGAAATTGGTGAGTGAGAGATAATGTTTGGTGTCCTGCCTTTCTGCTCCCAATCTTGATTGACTCTAATATAGCCTAAATATCATTATCATTGATACTAGGAAGGTTTGAAAATAGCCAATCTAGTAAATTCCTTTACAAAAGTTTTCTCTGCTATATGAGTACTTGATTTAATTAATGTTTTCATCTCTAGGTTTGCATACCTTAGGATATCGTATAATGCTTCAGTGTCTGGCTCATGAGATGCCTTCTGTTGCTCTATCCAATCTGCCAAAGGTAAGTTGAACCAAGAGTTTTTGCAAGTTCTGTAAAATGGTGCATTTTCTATTTATGTAGCAATATATATATATATATATATACAGGCTTAAAAATTTTATAAAATGTTGTAGCATATAATTCAACGTTTATTGTACTAGTGCAATGTCCATTGAAAAATCTGACTAGTCCTGATGTTGCGATAGTTAAGCAAACTTTCTCTCATTGTGGAGGCTCAAACTCCTCCCTTTAAAAGGTTTGGTTCTGATTGAAAAAATTTTCTTTGTAAAAAAGGTATAAATTCTTTGCGTTTTTTCCATAACTTACTTATTACCTCGCTCTACTTTATAAGCTCACATAAAAAAAAGTTATTTCTTTATCCCCTTTTTCTCACTACTCGAGGTCACCATATTTTTATTTATTTTTCCATATATCTCTCCAAAATTTCTATCACCAATAGCCTGTTGGGTTATTCCACTGCGACATCAATTTCATACCTACCTACCTAAATTTTTTTAAACCCATCCCTTTTTTCACTTTTAATCATTTTTCTCAAATTACCTACCCTTATTGCCTCCTTTTGACAGCATTTTCTTCCATACCATCTTAATTTAATAATTACTCACTCTTGTGGTTCTGGCAATAGGTCCCCCAAATTGTTTGACGGAGCGGCATTTCTAAATAATTGGGCTTTATTTTTGTTGGCTGCTTTTATTTCTTTGGCTTGTTCTATAATTGTTTTAAGTTTCATTGGTAATTTCATATTCTCCACTTATTTTCAGTATTTTTTTTTAGTTTTCGAGGGGTAACTTGTGTTTATTTCTTTGTTTATATATATATATATATATATATATATATATACACACATATATACACACATATATATTGTATTAAATATGTTAGAAATCAGACATTCAATTCATAGTGCAGTTTCAAGATATGACTGGTTTATGTCAGGCCCCCCACATTAATCTATGGGCCCCGTTGCCAGCTGTTATGATGGGCACTTCCCCACCTCACTCTTGTCCCCTTTACACTGTATGTTTGAACTGACATTTTGAATTTTTTTTAAAGCATTTTCCAGTTTAATCCTAAAACATACTCCATATAGGTTAATAAGAATGACATACGATATACCATGTAACAAACAAGACATTTTGGTTAAAAAGTGTTGAATAAACAAAAATAAACATATTTACTAGGAACATACAGTTTTAATATCCAGAAAATCAAAATGTATTTGGATATTGTATAATTCTACAATTGAAATTAAAAATCAAAGCAACTTATTCAAATAGAATTCAAACTTTAATAATACTTAGTAGAAAAGGTATAAGGGTCCTCTGAAAACAAACACAAATAAATTATTTTACATTTTTCTTGATTTCATCAGAGAGAATGTTACTTTCTAGGGATTTTTACATTTTAATTTGACACGTGAATAAATGTTTAATTTAATTTGACATTAGTTTACATAATATTACAGAACAAATGTTCAAAAAATTAAAGTCATTCTTGTTAAATTTATTTCATTTGAATTCTATTCTGTGCTACAAAAATGGTTGTTGGATCCTCCAAATTGCTTGAGCTGTTTTAAATCTTACTGTTATGCTTCTAAAATGGTGACGTATTTTCTTTGCAGTGCTCTGAACTATGTAATGCTCACCAGAACCGTCAAAATGTATGTCTCTCTATATTGTGGGCTGTGGGTCAAGCTGCCAACAATAACTTAGAAGCTGGTTTTAGAGGTCAGTTCTTGTGGTGTGTTAAATTTTGGCACTGATCACTTTCAAAGACTCTTAACTTTGGAACCTTCTCAGTATTGAATATGAAGAAAAAGTCAATGAAATAAAATTAAGTTGTATTAATTGAAAGTGCTCATTGATATCACCACTATATAAGTGTCTCAATTTGACAAGAAGTATATTAACCATAATTATATCTTTATCAAGTAGTTTTGTATTAAAATGAGCTGTTTGTGTGTTTATGTTTGTAAATTATACCAAATTATTACAATTTTTGCTTGATTCAAAATTAACATCGGTCATAAAAACAGAAGGTGAAATATGACTAAGTGTTCAGACGCAATCTAATTTTTGAAGCTTGAGTTTTCTAAATGTATTTGCTTGTATGACATAAATTCTGACCCATGGACGGCTTATTCTTCCTATTAACATTATGTACTCAGTTTGTAATTGTTAAACAATGACCTCAAATGAAAAAGTACCCCAATGCAATTCAGTTGTACTGTACAAAATCCAGACATTTACTACACATAGTTTTTTTTCTCTCACTTTTTTCTATCTACAATTTTTAAAGAACAAACCGGGACCAAATTGATGAAACAGTGCAAAATAATGAACATGTTCATAGTAAAAACCACACAGAAAAATTAGAAGATTTGTAAATAAATTTTTACATTGTATTAGTTCTTTTTCCTTTTTGAAAAATTATTCCTATTTATATTTCTGCTATGTAGCCGACCAACCGGTATAGTAGTTAAGGTGTTAGCCTCTAGATCGGAAGGTCCCCGGTTCGAATCCGGGTTTGGGCATGAATGTTTGTAAGCGTATACCAGCTCAGGTGTTGCTTCGTCATCTGAACATGGTTCAAAATTACGAAGTATAAATTGTTAGAGGCAATGATGGTCCTCCCACTGGGTGCTCCTTCACAAGTGGCCATCACTTCCGGACTTGTAGTGGCCAATGACTTGGGTCAAATGTGCCCGCCATTAGAAGAAAAAAATATTTCTGCTTTTTTAGTATTGCAAATGTGTTCCAGACATATATAACGCATGGACAAATTCGTGTGCTGTGGGGTTAGATTAGGGTTTATTAACACAACTGGGTCATTCCACGCAAAATGAGCAAATAGGCTGTGGCTGACACATCACCGATCTTAATGAAAATTAGTTTCTAAATAGATCGCATATAGTAAGGAGGAACTGTCAAATATTAAATGTCAGAAATGGATATTTTATTTTTTATTGAATTTTAAAATTCAAGGTCACACAAATGTAGATTTTTGTAGCACTAATAGTAGCCTGTTTGAGACCCAATATTTCAAAAAGTTATTGACACAAATTATAAATTTTTATATTGTTACATTCTTCAGTAAAAGTTCTTTCAGGAAATGTCAGAATTTTGTTTAATATCCGGCACTTCTCGTTCTGAAGGATCGGCGAAAATAGAGATTTGTCCAATATGATACCAATTTCAAATTGCTCTAGTACCTCTAAAAATGGAAAGACAATATCAAAAATAATTCTTAACAAAGCCCTTCTTCTATATAAAAGGTAGGTATAATTTAGTGATTGTAGTCCTATTCCTTATTAAAGAAAAAATAATAATAATAAAGGAAAATAATTGAAAACGGCGATTTTTCTGTATTTTTAAATAAAAATTTTATTGTGAAGGACAGCTCCGAAAAACTCACAAATTTTCAGTATTATGTGTCCAGATGTATATTATCTGTCCTAAAATTTTCATCATTGTAATTTGCTTATTTTGTCCCAGGAGCATTTTTAACTAGATGAAAACTATGGTTTTATTTTATCGCATGATGAAACAAAACAGGCGGAAACACGCCATTAAGCCATCCATTTCCTCATTGAAAGAGATGCTAATACATTCAATGACAGATAATAGAATAATTAAACTAACTAATAATAAACACTACTAAATGAATTATGGTAAAAATGTGCTTGGTATAAACTGATAATTTTTTGCTGAACCGAAAGCTTTCGAACACCGGCGAATGTTCAAGTGGCAATCCATAAGTGTTCCATCCATTGAAATGATCATTAGTCGGTTAGAGAAGTCTTTTGGATTTTCTTGTAGCTTTTAGGAAATATTATTACTATGTTTGATTTTGATAAAAAAGAGATTTTAAAATTCCCGAACTTTCGAAATGTGACGTGGGAGAAATGTTGCAAGAAAACTGCCATAAATCCATTTTGTGAAAGAAACCGGATTAAAAGAATTTTCCGAACTTACAGATAAAGCCAGAGAATTGTTGTATTTGAAATTAGGTGAAAACATCTGTCTTCACCATGAGAAAGTGTATTTACTGAAGTATACTTACTTATTCCGACGAACTTGTTGTAATCCTTTTAAAAGTCGCAAACGTGCCGTGAAAAAGTCCCTGCGTATAATAACACTAGATATTGCCAAGAAATCAGCTGGATTGCTAAAAAGATCTGTCTCACATGTGTGATTGGTGTTAAAAATTTTATTACAGAAGAGGATGCAACAGATTTTGATTTTGAAACGGAAGCTTTAGAGAAACAGTACGAGAAACTCAATAACAGCCTACAAAACACGGGAAATTCGCCTGTTAAAAAGGTTCGTAAACTCAGCATGACTCAAAGAAAACATTATGTCAGAAGAAAATTACAGAAATTTGTTTCAACTGCTAAAATAAATTGGGGACGGGTTTTGCAAGTAAACCTCAATAAAATTAATAGTACACATGCGACTGAAAGTAAGGAAGATTTTTTATTGCTTGATAGAACAGCTGAAAGCAAAGTTTACTGAAACAACATCCCCTGCAGAAAATATTCAAATTCTAACTCTTGTTCCAAAGAGCTGGAGTCTGGAAAAAATAAGGACAGAATTTTCTACCACATTGTATTTAGCAAGGAAAACCTGCTAAGAGACAAGGCAAAAAAATTATAATGACAATATTATTGCAATAGTTATAAACTTTTACGAGTCTGATGACATAAGTCGGCTATGTCCAGGAAAAAAAGACTATGTTAATGTAAACACAGATGAAGGTAAAGTCCCAAAACAAAAAAGGTTGATTCTTTATAACTTAAAAGAAGGATACCAGCAGTTTAAGGAACAACATGGGAGTGCAAAGATTGGTTTCAGTAAATTCGCTGAATTAAGACGGAAACACTGTGTACTAGCTGGAAGTAATGGTACACATTCCGTGTGTGTGTGTGCACCATACATCAAAATATGAAACTGATGTTACACGCTATTAAACCTCATTATTCTTTGCTAGAGCTAATGTCCAAAAGATCAATTTCGTGCTCAAAAAGAAAAGTTTGAGGTTTTCCAAAATTTAGAAGAAATTATTTACAAGCGTTGGATTTCGACCGACAGATCTACTCTAATCACACAAGTCCAATCAACAGAAAAATTTCTTGACTCACTTGTTGAGAGTATGTCTGGATTGACAAAGCATAATTTCATTGCTAAATCGCATTCCAAATTTTTGGAGGAAAAGAAATTGACTGTTTTCCAGGAGGAGTGCATTGTACTCCTCGATTTTTCAGAAAATTATTGATTTATTGTTCAGGATGCAATTTAAGGATTCCATTGGGAAACTACTCAAGCTACACTGCACCCATTTGTACTTTATGGGAAGGATAACGAAAACAGGTTTCAAATCCTTTCAATGTTTGTTATTAGTGTCCATACTAGACATGATACATTGAGTGTATTTGCATTTCAGACTGCCGTAATCCCTTTTATAAAAGAAAGGTTTCTTTCTGTGAAGAAACTTATCTATTTCAGCGATAGGTGTTCAGCACAGTATAAAAACCGGAAAAACTTTTCCAACATTTGCCATCATGTATCCGATTTTGAATTGAAGGCAGAATGGCACTTTTTCGCTACAAGTCATGGCAAAAGTCCATGCGATGGAATCGGTGGAACTATCAAACGGTTAGCCGCAAGAACAAGTTTACAGAGACCATACAACAATCAGATTTTAAATGCAAAGCAACTATTTTCCTTCTGTACTTCAACCATTTCAAACATCAAATTCTTTTATGTGCCTTCAACTGATGTTATTCAAATTGAGTTTTATCTTCAACAAAAGTTTAATGAAGTGACCGCAGCCATTACGGGAACTCGTAACTGTCATTGCTACATTCCTATTCCAAACTGTAAGACACTAATTCGAGTGTCATATTTATCGCAA
This sequence comes from Metellina segmentata, assembly GCA_947359465.1. Taxonomy (NCBI): domain Eukaryota; kingdom Metazoa; phylum Arthropoda; class Arachnida; order Araneae; family Tetragnathidae; genus Metellina; species Metellina segmentata. Next base: position 22,975,150 of record OX375876.1, on the reverse strand, counting down.
TCGCCAGGAAAAGAAGTAAAGAGTTTAAAAAGAATTCAGCAGCACAAAAAAAATCACGTTTCAATAATAGAAGAAGCAAAGTTTAACTTGTGAGTTTTACCACATCGTGAATTTGAAAAGTTAATTAGTTAAAATTCATAATTTCTATGATACTACGTTGAAATTTTTAAGCTTGTTTTGACACTCATTTTTTCTGCTTTTATAATTCACCCTTAACGTTAAACATGATTTGCTATTTCTTTGTTGAATTAGGGTTTCATTATCTATATTTTATTTTACTGTTATCATTGAAGTTCTCGTAACATGCATAGAGTGGGAAGCAAATGTTGTGATTTTGTTTTTATTATTGTTGCTTTAGGACTCAGATTACAATCCTGATTTTTTTTTTACAAGTAATATACATATTAAACTGTATTCCTGTGAAATGTCGGTTTTGTAAAAGCTGTCCTTCATTTGATTTCTTATGCCTATTTAGAGTAGAAAAGTATCATTTTGTACTTTTCGTTAGCTATTTTGAAGATGAAAGAATTAAAATACGACTTCCAAATTCTATCAGTAATATTATCATATCTAGCATTGTAACTGGCATGAATTTAAAGTATGTCAAAAAATTTCTTCAGCCCATAGAAATGTTTTTAATTCTGTCAAAAATGACAATTTTCCATTTTTTGCAACTAAATTTTGGATTAAATATAATGCTTAAAAAGGTTGTTGCCACAGTGAAAAAAAAGAACATTTTGTACAGATTATAAAAATGTAAAACATGTTTGTCTACGTTAAGTAGTTTTTGAGAAACAGAACTTCAAACATGCAACATTAAGCGATCTCGCAACTGTTCTTCAAAGTTGCAAGTCCTAAAAATGCCTCCAATTTCGGAAATATTTAATTTTGAACCTAATTCTTTTTGATATTGTTATTTATGAATAAACTAAACCCCTGTACCAAATTTCATGAAAATCCATTACCATACGGCCACGGGTTTTTCCTGATTTTTGCTCATTTCACATGGAATGACCCAACTGCCAATCATCTGGGAAAAGTCTGAAATACGGAATGGTCAAGGTCTGGAGAATGTCGGAATTTGGACTAGTTAAAGGCCATAGGCCAAAAAAAAATGGTTTGTTTCCTGTTACCCAACCAACCTTGAAATTTCAGTTAAAATTTTTTTTTGACCCTTAGAGTTTTTTTAGCCTTTTTTTTTTTTTAAATTTAATGTAATATAAAAAACATTGTCATTAAAACGATTAATTGATTACGATGTCACCACAATCGTAATCGATTAATATATTATTGAACATGATATTGACCCGCAAAAATAAATATACCCAGGTATTTTACATCACACCTCTGATCAGTTTTAATTCTATCATTAATACTCAGATAATACATATTTCCTTTTGCATATTTGCTAAAAATATTTTTGCTCATGTTACAGGAAACAAACTTTTTTTTTGCCGTAGTCATATGCACGGCATGTTTTTACACAACCACGTAACAATGTGTTTTGAAATCATAGCCTAGTAGAGTATTACGGTAACTGAAGACAAGTGTTTAGATACCATTGACTCCTGACTTAGTGTTCCTAATTTCTTTCATTTATCATATCAACTAAAATGGTTATGTATAAATCTTTCTTAGTGTGGGTCGATCTGATGTTTCCATTGATTGGTTCCAAAAATTGCACAGCTTATGCAGTAGACTATCTGGAGAAATTGCTCAGGTACCTTCATTTTCCTTCAGTTTTTCGTGTTTCACTAACCTTTTTGCCTATTGCAATCATTGCATCTTGTGTTTCCATTTCTATGTGTTCCAGTGGAGATGATGTGATGAAGTGCAACAAAAGTCTCTTAGATGTACGAGATCTCTTTCCAATATTGGACTTCATCTACTCAAAGGAGCTGTTAAAGAGCATTCAGAAAAGACTGATTGCCCTATACCCAACTCTAAAGGTAAAGTTCTTTTGGATTGGGTGTAGAATCTAAAACAAGACATTCGGTAAATCCTCCATATTTTATCGTCTTGTGACAGTGGTGCGAAATGACGAGGTGTTATCCTCAGCTATTTCACCTTGCAATTGATCTCTCATATGATGTTGCCCCAGTGCAACATTAATTTAACTACCCTAGACCTTGGAGTTATTTAAGACGGGGACCTGACATGAGGTTGAGTGAGAAAAAAACGACTCCTCTTTTAGGGGAATAAATGTAACATATTTACTTTTTCACTAACAAAGAACTTGCGAGTTAATCCTGCTTTGGAAATCTTCAAGATATTTTACAGGGTGGTAACAGAACCGGGAAATCAGGAAACTTTTCAATTCTGGAATTCTCAGGAAAAATTTCCAATTTTCACGAAAAATCAGGGAATTTTTTTAATTTTTATGAAAACAGTAACTATTGTTGTTTGTGGCTTATTTAGAGAGGCTTGATTACAAGTACTTTTGAGAATCTAATAAATCGTTTTTGCCGAAATTGTAATTCGAATAAATAACACTGGCGTCGTAATTTTCGAACCCAGCGAAAACCGCTGTTTTAGCGTCTTGTCGCCGTGAGGCCAGCGTTACAACTTGTGGTATACAATTTTAAATTTGTGTAAATAATAATGTGTCTTTTGTGCATTAAATTAATATTTTTTGCTTGCAACTACATTTTTGTAGAATTTTTTGGTTAAGCTTCATTCTATGTGTATAGTGGTGTAACGGCCTCGGCGCACTTCTAAATTCGCTAAGGAACAAATTATTTGAAATGAACCAATGAAATCAACCGACCCAAAAAACTTCTATCTTTTGCACCCTTGATTTGAAAAAAACTAGAAATGGTGTTATGAAGAATGAGTAAAATGATAGCCTGATTATTAATTCTTTAACAAATAAAGTATAAAACTACAATCTGAAGAGTTTGATCATGTGCAATTTCTCATTTGTCCTTGGACATTCTTATTGCTGTAGTTATAGGCATTAAACTTACACTTAAATCAGCGAGAAGTATAAACTTATAGCTTGGAATGCATTTTTAAAAGTTTTCTTTGTAATCTTAAGAGTTAAATTTTAGTTTAATACGTGAACCAGGGTGGGGACTCTGAATAAAACCAAACCAGTAGGTGGTAATTGCCCATTCACGTGACGAATTTTGTGGATGAGTTTGAATAAAATAGTTTATTCTTTGGAACTTTTATGTATTGTATTAGTACTGTACCCTGGTAGAAAAAGAGCCAGTGTCATTTTTGCTATTTTTGAATTTTGTCTACAAATTACTTCAAGGTAATGGAAGTTATTACAGAAAAAGTGTCAATGTCCTCCTGTCAATACATTATGAAAGTATTGAAACATTGGAAAGTATTTTTTGTACATTGTATTAAAATTTAAAAAATAGACATTTCTAAATTAGCTGTTACCGTAAACTTGTACATTGACCCTAATTTCTACCATTGTACAGAGCTATGAAGACTTTATTAACAAAACAAACATTTTAAAGCATTACTTTTGTAAGAAAAATCAGTACGTATTCCTGATTGGTCTGGGAGGTGCAGTAACCCAATTGAAAGGGTAGTGGTTTAGAAACAGGGACAGTTTTGTGAGTTCAAAACTTGATCCAACTGAAGACCATCGTGTACATGGGTTGCACGTTAAGTCTGTCGTGGCCTCAAATGTCCTCGCATTGGCATGGTGTGGAAGTTTGGAGAGGGATACTAGCTCATAGGTGTGGTAAACCTCGTCATCTGACCAAGGTTCTAAATTATGCAGTGTCCTCAGATATTTCCCTTTGGGTTAGCCTGTCACTAATCAGCTGTAATGGTGCTTCAGTGCGATGCTAATTAACTACCTACCTGATGTGTCTGAAAAATAACCCAGATGCTTAGTAGATTGGGGGGAGTTCAAATTTTTTTTGAATATTTATTTAAATTAATTATTGAAATAAAATGATAAAAAGAATAAAATTTGAAACAAGGCTGTGCTGAGTCATTTTCTGTGCTATTTTGAAATTGTTTGACCCTGTTTAGTAGTTCTAAATATTTAATATTTGTAAAGAGAATAAATACATCTTAATGGTCTTGGTAAATTTCAGTATTCTTTCATATTATCATAACCTGAATACAAACGGTCAATAAACTCACTAAGTTCTGTCAGAAGTGTAAATTGAACTTTTGTGACAATTTGTTTTGCATATTTTTGTTTTCAATATATTTTAGTAAGATTTGCTACTTATTTTGTTTGCTTGCATACAGGGGGGCACACTAACTACTCGGCCACTTTTTGCAATAGTCAAAATTATATGTTTAGCAAACTATATAGTCTAGTTTTGTGTATGCAAACTATTTATATGGAGAAATCTTGTCTAGATGTAAGAAAATTAATTTTTCAAGTTTTAGAATGTCAAAAACTGAAGAACGTAGTTGATAAGTTTAAGAATTTATCATTTCCAAAAACGAATTGTATATATTTTTAGCAAGTTGACTGAATGTCTATGTTCAGCCAAAAAGATGCAATTTAAATTTTAGAAATAAACATCAAATTCAAAGATTCTGATTATTATATCATACTCAATGTTTAAGTATTGATCCCAAAGTTTTAGTGTATATTAATTTAGAACACTTTTCTGGATTTTTTATTTTGCCTACTTTTTTTTACTGTACCATGATGCTAATATAAAAGGAATTGCCTTAATTTTCCACATCATAGTCATTGAATTTTCTGTTAATTTATTACAAATTCATTTTCAGGCCCTGAGCTATGGTCCTGAACCTGAGAATATTTTGAGAAATTACTTTCCATCTTACTTGCGGAGGCTGGGACCCCACTGTCCTCAGCCCATGAAAGAAGAGGTAAAAATATTTTATTTAATTTGTGTAACACTAGTGTATTGGAGTGTGTATTTCAACTATCCCATATGATTCTCGACCAAAATTATTACAGCGCTTTTTTAAGGACTAGTGGTAATGCTTTTTTTTTTGTACCTTTAATGTCACCAAGAAAGAATTTATTGGAAAATATACTTTTTTATAGGTTTAATAGAATAGAATATTACTAATAAAGAAAATAATTTTCAAAACAAAAAATCCACATATTTTTAAACTCCTACCAATTTAGATTTTTAAGAATTTTATGAAAATGCATTGAAATAATCTTTTATTCCCCTCAATATTTTATTCCAACAAACTTTTATTCCCCCTCAAGAATTTCTAAATAAATACATATCTTAATTCATTGGAACATCCCCTTTCTAGCCCAAAATATCTGATTTAGTTAATCCTTATTCTTTAAGGAAATCTGTAAAAACTGTTCAGAATAAATGAAAATGTGAACTCCCGTTGCCATTATCTTAATTGAGTTAAACCACAGTTTGTTACGAAAAGCATGCCAAAAGTATTGTTCCAAAAGTCTATCAAAACTGTACTCTCAAATTGGGTTTTGTATTTTTGGCCACACTTATATCCAAATGTATAAATTTGATTGAGTACTAGTCTACTGGTGTCAATTACTGCTATTAACAATTTCTGTATAATTTTATTTTAAAACTTTAATTTTTCTCCACTATTGTAATAACTAATGTTGATGCTAAGACAAAAGCTCATTTTAAACAAATGTCTCTCTGAAAGTCTTGGATTGACGTTATTCAATTCTATCGGAACCTTGATTTTTGGTTTAGTATCATTAATGTCACTTCATTTGTGACAGACAGTTGGGAAAAGGAGGGTGCTTCTTAGATTACCTAAAATTACAGTAGGGCTAGAAGAGTTATTTTAAAACAAGATTAAAATATTTTTTCAATTGAAAGTAGTTTAATCATATAAATAAATTACAAAATATGCATTTTGACCTTGTCAATTGGAGCAAGAGTGCTTCTAATGTAGAGAGCCTATTGAAATGCCCCTTTGTTCATGGCTTTCCTACACTCCCTTGGTTGATCAGATTCATTTTCAAAATGGGATGACTAAATATTTGCAGTTTCATGTATTCTCCAAATAAACTAAATACTTCGGTTACAAATTATTGGTTAATGTAACTTAAAATTTGACCTTTTCCTTATATTATTTCAATGTGATCCTTGAGGAGTCTATTTAATTTAGATTTCATTGTTAAATTCCCCTCTGGGATCCCCTTTAAAATATCGATGTTAGCTGCAGAAAAAGACAATGCTATTGCTAAAGGTTTGCACAAGCAACTGTTAGACTTGAAATTTGTTTATATGCTTAATTTTCTATTGGACTACTATGGAACCATAAAATAGCCTCCCTCTGCTCTTTCAAAGAGAAGAAATTTTTCTAAGCAGTGTTGAATTGCATGTTAGAAACAGAATTGCATCACTTGAATTGTTGAAAAGTAAGCCTGATAAAAATGAAAATGGATTCTTCAAAAATACCTCTCTTGATGGAATTTATCAAGGTGTTACAGTTTCATGGAGAAAGTAACACTGTTCTGTCTTCCATTGAATCTGTAAATAAAAATAGGATTACTCATGGAGTCAAATACCTGGGAGAACGAATTTTGAATCAGGATTCGAACAAAGCCATAAATGTGTTTCATACATTTGGTTGGCCAACAGATTCTTTAATAAGTTATGGTGAGTGAGATAGTATAACCGGCACAATATTATGAAAAACAACTTTCATCATCCTTAAAGATTAATGAAGATTGTTTGCAATCTCTTTACATTGAGTAGTATGAATTCAAAGTACTTGGGAACAGGCAAAAATTGAAAGATCTAGAAGTAGCAGTATCTAATAATGATAGATTCCCAATTTTAGGTAAGTTTTTATCCATAGTGTGTGTGCTTCCAGTTTCTGCAGTAAGCTGTGAGCGGGGCTTCAGTTTGATGAATTTGATTAAAAATTGATTTAGATCCTCAATGCAAGAGGAAAGTTTATGTAATCTGATGAAGTGCAATATATGAATGGGCCATCACTGAAAGATTTTGATCCCACAAAGGCTGTAGACAAGTGGTATTTCAGTTCTAAAGTACAGGGTGGCGACAGAACCGGGAATTCAGGGAAATCAGGGATTTCTCAGGAAAGAATCATTTTCTGGAAAAATCCGGGAAAACTCAGGGAAGTTTCGTTTAACTCAGGGAAAAAGTTGGAATTTCGTTTTGCAAATGGCACCCATTTGGTACTTTTCCGTTAGCCATGCGGGCGCCACTTTGAACCAAAATCAAAATGTCGCCAATTTTGTTTTCATTCCGAAAATGAGAAGTGTATTTTTTACGTAAACATCCAGAAAAAAGAGTTGTATACATTGTATACTGTTTTATTAAACCTGTAACGGCCGGAAATCCTGTAACCGAAGTCTACTGCTGTGCCACGTTCCCTAATGTCAATAATAGGAACGTAGTGCCTTGCGGCTTTAAAAAATACTAAAGGCCGGAAAAACCTGCAAAAGTTAAACATCCGGTTCCAATTCAATCAACATTAAAAAAAAATCATTTTTTTCTAAAATACCTAGATTGGCGATTTTCCAAAATTGCGCCCGGCTAACGAAAAAGTAGTCATTTAGATTATACATATGTTTTTTATTACATATGTGTTAGAAGTTATTAATTTTTTCAGAAAAGTTTTGACTGAGGTTTTTTTTTTGTTGTTGAAAAGTTTGCGTTCCCGTTACAGTTCTTTTCGTGATGGATTCGTCATTGTCAAATGCGGCCAAAATCGTTTGCGAAGAGATCCAATCGGCGTGACGTCACAATCTCCTATGAAAATATAAATATTTAATTGAAAAATTATTTATTAAAAGAAAATCAAACGTATAAGGTATCTATCTGGTTTAAAATTTTCCGCAGCTTTGAAATCCGTTGATGTTTTCATTTTATTTTAAACAATCGCTGATTTAGAAAAAAGCACTGAAGAACGCCAGTCATAACTTTAATTATTTCTTTTGCTTCACCCGAATTCGTTACTTTTCAAAATGAATGAATTTCGAATCAAACGAAGGTCATTCTTCTCGGCGGCGAAATTCGTATTGGAAAAAATATAAAAGTTACAATTAAAAAATTATTTATTTAAAGAAAATCATATTTTTAGGTATCGATCTACTGTGAAATTTTCCGCAGATTTCAAATCCGTTGAAACTTTTATTCTATCTTTAACGATCGCTGAGATAGAAAAACGCAACAAAGAACGCAGTTCGAACCAGAACGAACGAACTCGAATTCGTTGCTCAGGAAATCAAAATGAATTAATCTGATCTTTTTTTTGATCGAAGGTAGAATTCTTCACGGCGCCGGCGGCCAAATTCGTATTGGAAAAAATATAGAAGTTACAATTTAAAAATTATTTATTTAAAGAAAATCATGTTTTTAGGTATCGATCTGATGTAAAATTTTCCGCAGATTTGAAATCCGTTGAAATTTTTCTTCTATCTTTAACGATCTAGGAGATAGAAAAAGAACTACATAACTCCAGTTAAAACTTTATTTGTTTTGTTCGTCCGCTAAAATCGTTGCTGATACTAAAATCGTTGTCTTTATACCGTATGCCATTCTAAGGAAAATAATAATAATTAAATTCCAATTAATTAATTTTTAAATGTTTTAGATTAAATTTTAAAATTTGGGGGCAATAGAAAAATTGCAAAAAATTCGGACCACATGTGTGCTAAATTTCACTATTGTAAGTGCCATCTATTCGTCAGGACACTGCGTACAGGACAGACAGACAAACACTTCCTTTTATAATAGTAGAGACGTACCGAGCGCTGGCGCCATTGACGGATTCAGGGGCTGATGGCTGCTTTTGCAAACACATCAAAATAGTTAAAAATGTAAAATTAAATTTTCTATCTATAACTTTATATTATTTCGTCTATTATGGAATACAATTAAAAATATTTTTTACTTATCTTATTTTTATTCATCTATCAGTCTATAGTTTTTTTAGTTCATCAAGTGTCAAGTTTATCATAATTACGGAAGAATTGTTCTGCGAACGGATGGAGAAACTCAGGGAAGTTCATGAAAAATACTCTGGAAATCAGGGAAAACTCAGGAAACTTTTTACTTCAATTTTTGTAGCCACCCTGAAGTAACAAAACATGTTCATGACCGCATAAAATGTCAAAAATGGAGTTAAATGTATAATGTAAATAATAAAAAATTTATTTTTTATTGCCTCTGTTACTACAAATAGCATATTATTTACTGCACATGTGTAATGAGTTCTACGTTATACTCAGCATTCGAAAAAATATTAGTATATGTATTGCACTGGTATCCTGGCTCTTAAATTCTTTTATTTTTGTCATCCCCTGCGTTAAACCTTTCCAAGACATATTTAGATAAATGTCTAAAAATTCTATCCCATCTTATCCTAGTTATTTTTTAAGTGTATAGGAAACAATCTAGCTATTAAATTTCAGAACCATTAAATGAAGCAATCATAACTTAAATTTACTTTAAAAGCTCTTCAATAAAATAGTACGAATTCCATAATCAAAATTATAGATTGGGTTTATGCAACTAAAAGTAACTTGACTAATTCTTTTATGCTTGTATTTTATTTAATTCGTCCATCTTTGTTCTGTGGATACATGCAAGCATTTAGCTTCATTGTTTATTCTCAGATCTTAAACAGTCTGATGTTCTGTTTGGAAAAGGACTCTCGTTGCTACAGCATTTGGAGGCAACTGTATGCCAAGCAGTACACTGAATCAGCGTGAGTGTGCTTATCTTACTTGCTCAATTCTTGTGCATTTTTTCTGATACATGAGAATCATTTGGAGGATTTTGCCTCTGGTTCTAGATGCCATTAGTCATGCTTCTGTCAGCTTTAAGGAACTTTTTATATGTTTGTAATTTTTTTTTTATTTGCTGTATTGGGCTTGGACAAAACGTATGTGGAAACTTTTGAAATCTCAATATATTTCCATCTTAGAAGATGTATTTTCATGGTAGATTTGATCAAGCCCAATGATTAGTAACTTTTTTAAATTGATTGTTGATTTTCTCTTATAGGAGGCTCATATCACATCTAAATGACCAGTGGGGGAGTGTACCTTCTAAATTTCCTAAACGATGTTTGCACGACACCTTGTCTGCTTTTCAAGTCACCAATGAAGAGCTCAATCTCTCTAACAAATCTTTTCCTGGTGTTAAAGAAAGTATATTAGTTATTAATGTAAGTTCAACATGTTTTTCGTTTATTATTTTATTGACTGCTGCCTTGAAAAAAAATGTGTGTTAATAAATGCCAAGATAAGATTGGCTATGTAGCCATTAAATGTAGCCCTCCAATATTTCTACACATGATAAAATTACCAAATGGCGATGCTGGAGACTCGTAGCTGTATGTGCGAGATTCTAGGAGAAAGGTTTTAATTTCATTCATCCAATCTTCTGCATTGGACTGTTTCATGTGTTTTGATTTTCATCTTGTCTATATCAACTGTGTTATTACGCATTTGAATTTAGCCATTTTTTAACTTTAATTTCTGTTAGAAAATGGTGTTGTTTTACGGCAAAGTGCTATTTTCTCATCACCTCCTTTAACCTTTTTAATGTCAGCAAGTTTATACATTTTTAAGAGTTTAAACATAAAACTTAGTTGTGTGTATTTAGCAGTAATTACTTTAAGTTATTAACCAATTATACTTTAAAAGTCTCGGTAACTACATATTTACCGGCAAATTGCTTTTGCCGCCATTTTGTTATCATGAAATTTCGTGTTCGCAAATTTCAAAGTGCAGCGCACTCTCACGGTATTCTTCTATTTGTCGTGATGTCAATACAATCAAACATACACTTCAACTTTCAATCATTCACTTCTTCAAGATATATTTTTCTGATTGGAAGTTGAAAATGTATGGTTATTCAAATGACTTAACCTATACATACGTAGACAAGTTCATCTGCTGCCAAGAAGTACTCAGTCCAGTTGTTGATGCTTTCTTTTTGCACATTATCTCAGTCTATTAGGAGGATAATATTCTTTATTTTATTTAAATAGGTTTTCAGGTTAAAGTTGAATAAAAACTTTATTTTATTTAAGTTTGTTTGGTCAACCTTCTTTTAGTTAGCTTAACTTTACAGACAAACTAGTTAGGTGCTCGGACCCTTTATTGCATCATATACTGCTTATTTGGTTACGATCTTACATAGTGTTCTGAAAAATTCACCTTTTTGGTGTCATTTTTTATTAAACTGCTTTTTTAATTGGATTGCAGTTTGTTGTCTTTATCCAATTCTGAGATGCTGATTCAGCAACTAAATCCAATTACTAGTGCAGTGCACATATCAAAGTGAGTAGTGTCAAAAATCTGATTAAGTCAGTTCATAGAGTAGAATTTGTATGCCTGCAATGCAAAATAAATGTGATGCGAGGGCAGCAAAAGCTGTTGCACATTTGGCATTACTATCACTACACCACTTATAGACCTGCCTTATTGCATCCCTTTGAAAAAAGGACTATTTTAAATGTTTATTTTATTCAATGTTTTAGTAAATTTCATATCTTCTCATATAAATGACATTCAATAGTGCCATTTGATTATGCTTTTCATCCATATTAATTGGTATATGATTGAAGAGTGAGTTTCGTTTGATGTGCCCCATCTGATGTGTATTGTTAAACTTTCACTTTCCTGACCAAACCCTTGAAGTTTGTCAAATAGCCACACATTTTCTGATTCTTGCTTTGTTATCAATGTAAGCAGAGAGTTTATAGATATAAAAAAATATTTAAAATGAAACTTTAAATTTGTAGAAGTAATTATTTCGAGAAACAAATTGAAAGCAAAATTCAAACACATGTTTCAATGAATTATGGTTTGATGATAATTTCATAATGCTTGTTCTAATCAGCCTTTGTGTACCAGAAAAGACCTTAGAATGATAAACTATTTATGAAAATTCTGTATTATACAATTTAAACAATTTGATTTAAGATAAATTGACTCTTTTTATTGAAGATTATTTCAGATAAAAAAACTCCATAAGTATCACTCAAACTTCACTAAGTGTGCAATTCATGACACATAAACTTCTCTTATCGGGAAAAATAAAATACACAAAAGTACCAACGTTTTTTACTAAATTTGGCAAGGTGATGTTTGATTCAAGTAGTCTGCTCATTAAATATTAAGTAAGGAGCAAGTTAAATGTAAATACACTCCCAAAATCGTATAGTAGCGATGGAGGTTTTATGCTGAAAGCAATAGCAGTGATTTTAACTTGCTAAAACACACAATCACCTGTGGTGGTTGCCATATATTATTTTGCATATTGCAGTCCTTTTCCTGGAGAGCTTACTATGTTTCTTCTAATGGACTATACCTGTGCCATCTTCCTTCTCATCAGAGCCTGTACTACAGGTTCTTTAAACCTCTGGTATCTTCATTCTTAGAGTTGAGCACAAACCATGTATTTTATCTCAATATAATAACTATTAGAGTGTTGTTAAGATGTTTATGCATATCTATTTGATTTTTTTGCAGGAATTACTTTCAAAGATCAATGCAGACTCATTTTCTTGGATTCGGTTGGTCTTATTTCTAATTTTAGTAATTAGTATGCTCTTAACATATGATATTTGGATCCACAGATCATTTGCTGGTAACTATATCTAAAGTTCTTATCATTCCTGTAAAGTTAAAATATTTTGTAATTTTGCTTTCTAAATTGTGTTTAAGATTGTTGAGATAATATGATTAAGCTTTAAATATTAATTTGGATTTAATTTTGTTTTTCACCTTTCAATTTCTTCTTTGTATATTGTTTTCCATTTCGTATATAAAAGGATGTGTGTGTGTTCTCTATACAAATCTACACAGTTTGACCAATCCACGTCAAATTTGGTTCATTTATACTTTAGAACCCTGCGGAAAACATAGGCTATTTCTTTCCTGTCTTCATATTAATCTGAAGCCATGAAAATTGGCACACATGTAGTCCTAAAAGTGCCCCTCAAAGCCCCAATTCTAAAATCTAAAGTTTGTTTTTCTGCAATAAATAGACATGGATAAGAAAACACGTTTCACAGGGTTTGTGTTTGAGTTAACGCAGGGAAATGTCGCAGTCATATGTTAGCTGTCACTTTAGGAAAACATCCTACGTAGTTTGCATATTTGAGTTAACACAGGTAATTATTGCAGTCATATTTGAAACTCAGCGACGCTGGGTAATTCAGCTTTTTTAAGTAAGGTTGGCAAAAATGCCTGGAATCGTGGTATTACTGGTCTCTTAATGAAGCAAAAATCAGATGTACTGCAGTTTCTTTCCTAAAGCTTTATAAAAGGTAACAGCATATTTACCAGTTTGTAAACTGAAAAATGCTGCAAATTATGATAATACAGTACAATATAGTATACATGTGTAGTAACAACCCATTAAACACTTGTTTTCTTCCACCTACTACTATTTTTGTGACTTAGTGTGAAAGCTAACAAAGCAATTCACACAAAAGTAGGTTATGCACCCATTGAGATCCAAACAATGTCTCAGCATACACCTTGTGATCTTCCTTCACTCTCTTATAAAAGGCCATCAAGCATTTAAAAATATTGATGTTCATGGGAGGAAATAGGATCCATCTGAAATGAGAAGAGCATTTTGTGCAAAGCAAGTTATGCTTTGTTTGACCTAAAAATTGAATCAATCAATGTTGCCCAAATTAATTTTAACATATTCACTCGAGTGTCCTGGGTCACCATAGATTCTCCTACTGTTAAATTTGGGAATCGTTTAAATTTTTCTTAATTTATGTAAGTAAATGTATTTGTAATAAGACATTTTTGAAACATGCAAGTAATTTGATTTGTAATACAGAGTATAAATTAAGTCTAAAAATGTTCCTTCATCTATTGTAGCATCTATTACTGGGAAGTTTATGAAGGACTCTGGATTTCTTGTAATCTGTTCCCAGGCTGGTGAAAAGCTGCAATATTTCTATGAGAAAGTTCACAAGTGAATATTTTTTTAATATTTGCATTCTCTTGAATAGATAAATTGTTGAAAATGGAGACGATGATTTTGTACTCAAGTTCTGAACATTGAACAGGAATTTCTGAACATTTTTATGCCATTAACCTTCATTACCTTGCACTCTAGAAGTTACTTTCTCATTTATTTCTTTTTCAATGCTATAGATTTATTTTAGTGTACAATAGGCACTCGTCATAATAAACTTTGCTTTCAACTTACAATCCACCAGAGAGATACTTGTACTAGGTGGACATCAGGACTAGGAGCACTAGCAATTTTTAGTGTAAAAGTTGCTGTTGATTAAGAAACTGAAAATAGAAATAAAAATATGCAAAATGGATACAATCCACAAAAATATTTTTATGGTGATTAAAATTGCTAGCTACATTTTAAAAATTGGCAGTAATTTAAAATGTTTTGTTCCTTAATAGTTCCAGATACTCATAGCATTAGCACCAATGCAAAGACAAATCTAAATTTTCTACTGTTTTCACCTAAATGCATTTTCAAGGCTGATTCCATGTTTTATATTAAACTGATTTTTAACCTAAATATTTACCTGCACTTTCCATGCAAAACAAATTTACATACAGGGACTTGACTGATATTTTTCTCGAAGCAAGGATTTTATAGATTAGTGTGCCTTTGTCATGGTGTCATTTAATTTTTATGGTTATCAAATTTTTATATGCTACTCCTATTTTATTTTAAAGGTTTTAAAGTAATTTGTTTTTGAATATTTGCTGTGTTATCTTTTAAAAAAAATTTTAATGTATACTTTTAAAGATAATTGACAGGCAAGGTTAAGCATATGAAGGTTATTATAGATGGAGAATAAAATAATCAATATAAATTTACAAGAGATGTTTATCTAGTTTTTAATTTAAGAATCCATGTGTGCTCTTATTACAAGTCCTTTTGTGAATTAATTCAAATAAACACGTATCTTACGAATGACCATTGTTAACGCCATAAGGATTCAATATCCTCATGTATTAGTTTATCATATGTCCCAGTTTGAAAGAAGGTTCCCAGATGGTTGGTTATTTTGTCACAGTTAGAAGTAAAACCACTTCTCCATCTATCCAAATCCTTGTAGGATCTGCAGGAGTATATACACTTGTGGTGACCCTGGTATGATGTTGGGGATCTGCTCACGGCATGTCATTGTGCACATGTGCAACCCTGGTGTTTTTTATATAAAAGCCTGTCGTTGCGTGCGTTTCCAGAACTCGTGGCTCTTAAGTGTACACGTTAATGTTTGAGATCGCTCCCTCCCGGAAGCGACCAAATCTGATGGTGTCATGGCTGTGTGTATCTTTCATGGGTGCCTTTCATATGAAGAGATTTTACATCAGCAGTAATTTTTTTTTTAAGTTTTTTTTTTTTTTAATGTCTACGTGAAGTGGTTGTCCTTGGTGGAGAAACTGGGTGAGCGTGTTGCTGGTAGTTCGATGTTTATGCTGAGATTACTTGTTAATATGTATTTCTTAATTACAGAAATATTAAGTCGACCACCGTTTGTGTGTATATTTATTATATTGGCCTAATGCATTGTTATTGTGACCTGGTTTGTCAATATCTTCGGAGGAGGCCAAAAGTCAATTTACAAGCATCTGTGCCTCTCCTGGGCTCACAAACATGTGCATTAGATGTGCCCTAGATGACTGGTAGAAAGTAGCAAGGTCTAATGACTTAAGTTTCCAATTGGTATGAGTTGATCATTGAATTCGGGTGCGGCGCAAACCCCCTAGAGTCTATGGTTGGTTGATTTGGTTTTTATGGTAGAAAATCCAAAAGGCTATGGATCCAATTGTCAAGAAGTCATTGTGCAAGCTGGTGGTAGTTTCATAATGGTGTGGGGAGCGCGCCTGGCATGAATTGGGTCCTCTGGTGAAATTGAACTTGTCATTGACAGGAAATCGCCATGTTCAGCTGTTTGGTGACCATTGGCAGCCCTTTTTGGACAACCATGGGATGTTCCAGGATTATAATGCTCCAAGTCATATGGCCCATTATGTTTGTGATTGGTTTTGGGAACATTCTGGACAGTTCCAGTACTTGATTTGGCCACCTGGATTGCCAGGCCTGGGATATGATCGAAAGTGCTGTTGGTGCACAAGATTCAGCACCTACCACAACCATGAAATCATGGGCAGCTATCAAAACAGCATAGCTGAACATCTCTCCTGGCAACTTCTGCTAGCTAGTTGAGTTCATGCCATGTTGAGTTGCTGCACTTCACTGAGCTAAAGGATGCCCCACACAATAATTGAGAAGTATCCATTACTTTTGGCCATATATATATGCACTGAATGACACAATGGCCATAATTCATTAAATAAAAGGATGCATTAAAAATAGAAGAGGAAATTAATGAGCTAACTACAGACTGTTCTTCACAAATGAGATGAATTGACTGGTGTTTGGGCCGTCGTATTAATTAAAGTTTATTCGCATCTTATGAGCCGTCTGTTACAATGTTTTTGTTAATCCATCGCCAGTTATGCCCTCTGTCCTAACAATTTTGGATGGAAACTGCCATTGCTGGGTGAGTCATGCGTGGGTGTTTGAAGTAGGCAGGCGTCTTCTTTACTCGAAAATTCTGCATGATGGGGGATTTTTGGTATTCCACATACACTGCTATAACTCGAAAAGTTACACAGAAGTTGAGTCAAAACTTCAAATGAATGTAGACAATTTGGTCACAGATTCATGACAGGAAAGTTAGAGTAAACAAAATATATGAAGATATATTTTGAATAATTTATATATATACAAAACATTTCGTGCTTTCATAAAAAATTTGTAAACTGTGCAGGCAAACAAAACATCTTGATGTGGGATGTACCACCAAAGGACCACCCTTGACCTTTTATGGCATGAACACCCTTGACCTTTCATACAATCTCATTAGCAAAGTTCCATATCGAAATTCCAATTAGATGGTCAAGCGTACTAGGAGGCAATAACTGCCATTCCTCTAATAGGGCAGTTTCCAGCTCTTTCAGAGTAATTGGAGGGAGCACACTGGCTGAGGCAACATGTCCAAGGGCAGTATAAAATTAACTGTTATGAAGGGTTTAAAATTGTTTTCTTCACTTTTTATTCTTTAGATACACTGTATATACTTTAAATAAGATACAAATTATTGATTATTTAAACAATCAAAAGATATTCTAAATTTTTCTGCAGGTTGTGTGAACAATATTTTCCGATTGCTGTGTCTTGGTGCCGAGGAACACTGTTACCATTCTTGGAATTCTTTGTTCTGAAGCTTTCAGAAATTCTGATGCTCTTGTGGAGTAATACATTAAATTTCAGATTATGGTGCAGTGAGAACATTCCTCCCTTGCTACTTGTGGTAAGTTTACTTTTCAGAAATCCTTTCATACTGTGTTATTCAGATATTTCAGTATATTTAGTTCATTCTCAGAGGAATAAATGTTCAATTAGGAGGATCTTCCATATATTATACAGTGACACTACACTTAAAACACAACCAATTAGATTTTTCCCCTGTATCTTAATTAAGTAAACAAAGTAAACTTTATGAAATATTTGCAGAAATGGTATACATTCTGTAAAATTGCTTTATTCATTAATCAAAATTCAGCTTTCTCTCTTTCTTTTTTTTTTTTTTTCCCCAATTAAAACTACTAGAATACCTACTAACTTTTCTGGTCTTCCAGCTGGAAAAATTTTTATGAGGAAATTTTCAAATTGCTTTATTGTTTGCTGGCTTACAACCATAAAAGGGAATCTGGTGATTCGCATAGACTGCTGCAAAATATCAAGTTATTTAACTAGAGTTTTACAGTGCACACATCTTGAGTTGGAACATCAGTAATTTTCAGAAATAAATTGTTTATTGGAAATAAAATTAATTTGTGAAAATTTTATCTACAGCTACCACCTTGCCATTCAGCTATATCATTTATTTTTGCTTTCTCTGGATAAGTTTTCACTTGCACAAGCAAAGGAATTCTCAGGCTACAGTTGTTTCCTTTGAAGTTGACAGTCTCTTGCTGTAAGCTGTTATCTTAATCTTTTACATTGCTCTGCTCGCGCTATGTTTCGCACAGATATACTCATCGACATTGCCAAGTTAAGAGACTGAAGTTCAGCACGTAGAAGAGATGATTGTCTTCCAAATGACATCTGCTCTCAAAGCTACTCTTAAGATCGTACTTTGGGACAAAAACGTGCTATTGTCGTTCAGCATAAATAATGGTTACATCTGTTGGAAGGGAACAATGCAGTCAGCAGTAAAGGGTTCAAATGATCCTCAGATATGAACTGTATCTTCTTTATTACTGTCCCCTACCTCATATAAAAGACCTAGTGTAAATTAAAGAATATGAAGTCTCAAAGCCTAAGGATTGGAAGAATCTAGGTTACTTTGGTAAGAAATGCCTTACTGAGGAAAATATAAATGCACACTAAATGTCTCAGAGTAGGGAGGGTTTATTATGCAGTGCACAGCTACAGAGGAAAAACTGACTGACCTCCTTTATTTGTGTTTGGTCTCAATTGAGCAAATTTAAAATTTACCACTAGTCAAATAATACAAAGTTCTGCTCTTTCTAAACTGAAGTTTCTCTGTAACAAATTTTCATTTTTTGCAAAAAGAAATGCAGTCTCTCTATTTTAGGGGAAAGCTGAAATTTCGCAAGGTAATGTAATCAGTTCTTATGGATCAATTTGATTTAAAATATTTGAAAGCTGCTATTTATAATTTTTTCAAATATTTCATAATTTATTATTAAAAATTAACTTTAAAAAGACTCGTGTAGGTTTTGTTTAGGCTCTTTAATAGCATAATAAAAAAAATTGAGCTTTATAAGATCATTTCTGAACATATAATAAAAGTAGACACTAATTTAAGTCTATGTGCACCCAATTATCCATGTCGTAAAGCAGCTGACCCCTTAAATGTGTACAGGCTTCGTGAATGGGGCTTACAGCTTGAGGTAAACATGGGGGATCATGACCCCATGATACCCAGGCGATCTTTTCTCTGTTTTCTTCTCTCCATCACAATTACTTGGCATCATCATTGCAGCAACTTTTCCAAGTGTGACCCTTGCGCCATAAAACCCCAATCTTATCACCCTAAAGCAGCAGAACCAAAGGACTTGAAATGTGGTGTCGAAATTGGGAATTATGAAGTTAATGTGAATTAGATATGAAGGCAAAAATTTTCAATTTGCTCATCATGGAGGACGTGTGAAAAAGGGAGTGGCTCAATTTCTTTTGCACTGATGTCCATGTACAAAGCAAAGGTTACCAGATATGCATAATTCTAGTTCATGTAGCAGTCAATTTAGTGGGGTTCCCACAAGTCAGGGAAAACCTGGAACTGTCAGAGGATTTAATTTTGTCCAAAAAAGTCGGGGGAAATTGCGCACTTTTGTCTAAAATCTGGAAAATTGCCTGCATGACCTGGAAAAGGATTGATCATGACTTCTCAGATGCTTTGGAGAAAAGTAGCCAATAAGATTCGTACAGTTTCGTATCACTTTATCGTATAAATAGAATTTTTCCAACCAATTTCAAAAAAAAAAACTGACAATATTTAACATGTAAATAATTTTTTTCATCCACTGGCTTAAATTGAAGAGTTTCATGATTGTAATACATAAATCACAAATGGATTTAAGTCAAACAGGTTGGATTATTTGAATGCAAAATTACTTGTACTTTGTGTATTAATTTTTTCAGTGTATAATTCTTAAATTGTTTTTTATTATTGGCTATTGAATACTAAATTATTTATTGGCTTTTCACCTTTAAAATGTCGTGAATTGCTTAAATATGACCTGGAATTCTGTAAAAATTTGTCAGGAAAACCTAGAAAAGTAAGATAATTTTATTTCTGAAATATAGTGGAGACCCTGATTTAGTAATTCATGTGTAGAAATTGATGTTTTCCATGTCTGAATTCTCTTTGGGCAGGTTGAGAAATACTTTGTCCTGTACAGTGCATGGGTGTGGACAATGGGCAAGAACACTGCTGTTGTAGTGTCGAAGTCAACTCTGTCTGCCTTTGTCTACTTTTCAAACAGTGCAGACTCTTTTGGAACATGGGTCCAATCAAGCCCTGAAATGTGAGCAAAGAAATCATTTTTGACTTTTTAAAGAACTCTATTTATATTTTTAATTGAATGAGTGATTATAAAATGTATTTAAATTTCACACTACCGTAACCTCTTGATATGTGTTTCTTGTGAAACAAGTGTATATGCACTGTAACAAGGGTTGAGAACTTAAGGAATCAAAATGCTTAAATTGTACAATAAATTATTAATCTCCAGCATGATTATCTATACCAGTGGTCTGCAAGAATTTATTGCTGGCTCACAAAAGCTTTCACTCGGCTATACCACTACACGATTCGGGGAATTCCCACTCTTGCAAGGTACTGCACGTGATGAGTATAGACAAAGTGCATGAACGCTGAATGCCAGTATTGTATCAGCTTGCCTGACCACGGCATGTTGAAAGAATTCTTTTTTATCGTGCATATTGTTTAAAAATTCAAACAGTAAAATTTTTTAACCTTCTTTAGTAGAAGCAAGGACAATATTCAGAAGAAAGTTAGTAGTGCCAAAAGTTTGCTAAATACTAGGGCTTCAAGTTTAGAAGAAACATGGGAAAAAATATTCCGATACTTCAGAATGTGCAATACAAACCAAAAAGAGAAAAGGAAACTTCGTTTGGCGTAATATATTAAAGCTTGGGTAAAAATATTTAAAGCTTGGTTTTACTGTAGCCCCTGGCAGTGAACTATCTCTACAGTCTTTGTGTTTAGTATGTTCCAAAGTTCTTTCAAATGGTTCTATGAAACCGTCTAAACTGGCTCGTGATTTGCATTTGAAGCATTGAAATTTCACTGATGAGCCACTGTACTTTTTTAAATATTACATGACCAGATGAAACTTCAAAAAAGTCAAATAAAAAAAGATGACGATTAGTGACAAGTCGGCTGCTTCAAGCATCTTATTTAGTTGCTCTTAGAATAGCTAAAACAACAACAAAAAACGTATACTATTAGTGACGAGTTAGTAAAGCTTTGCATCTTAGATGTCGTACAAGAAATTTTGGGATTTCAAGCCCTTAAAAAATAGAGGCTATTATCCAGGGAATAATTGTTGACATTTCCATCAATACTGAAAAGCAAGTTGTAGAGTGGATAAAATAATCAAGATGTTTCGTGATTCAACTTGATGAATCAACTGATGTGAGTAACCATGCTATCACACTTGGATTTGTTAACGAAATTCACAGTTGAGCTACAAACTAGAAGCTGTTCACAAAACTGAGAGTATGAACTCGCATCAATAACTTTTACTCCATGTAAAAGTGAGATGATTATCAAGAGGAAGAGTTCTTGTATGCCTGTTCGAACTGATGGATGAAGTAAAGCTGTTTCTGCAAGAGCAAAAATCTGACCTAGTAGAATGAGAAATGGATGACTGAGCTTGCATATATATGGCCGACATATTTAACCTTCTGAACAAACTTAATAGTTTTCCTCGGGGGTCTTGTATAAATGTTTTTATACCAAGAAGTAAAATGGATGCATTCAAAAAGAAGGTTGCTCTTTGAGATAGTCACATACAAGAGGAAGATGTAGAAATGTTTTCACATAAAGGAGAATTTTTGGATGCTGCTGATAACAACCAGAATGTCATAATCAACATAATAAGTCTACATTTAAGAGCATTAATGGAAAACTTTAATCGTTATTTCTTTGAAAATGAAGATCTACGTAAAGGTAACCTGGATTAATAATTTCTTTTTGGAAGGTATAGAATCATCCACACTTGATCCTCGTGAGAAAAAAAACCTGATTGAGTTGTCCTCTGGTGTCTAGACATAAAATTATTCATACAGTTGAGTTTTTCAAAGACAAAAGGAATACAAATACAAATATTGACGACCAGCTACAGGCTCAAGCCCAACAAGGCTGGTCCTTTGTTTATGAATTCCCCCTGTCCCCCATATTTTTAAGTCATCTGCAAATATACTGATTCTATTCTTGATCCCCTGACCTATATCATCTATGAAAGTTATAAATAAAATTGGTCCCAAAACTGATCCCTGAGGCACCCCACTTATAACTTCTGTCCACTGTGAATAATTTCCTTTTACCTGCACCCTCTGCTTTCTACCCAATGACCAATTCTTTATCCATATTAATGTTTTTCCCTGAATCCCCAGCCTTTCCAATTTAAACAGTAATGCCTCATGAGGTACTTTATCAAAAGCCTTTTGAAAATCTATGTGCATGATATCCACACTGCTCTTATTATCCAGCTCCTCAGTATTTTTTTCGTAGAACTTCAAAAGGTTTGTAGAGCAGGATCTGCCCTTCCTAAACCCATACTGATTCTCTGATAACAGTCCCCCCTCCTCCAAGTATAACATTATATGCTTTTTTAACAGAGATTCAAATATTTTGCAAATTACTGATGTTAGACTTACTGGTCTATAGTTGCCCGGATCACTTTGTATTCCCTTTTTGAAAATTGGAGTTATGTTGGCCAACTTCCAATCCATTGGTACCCAACCTGTGCTATATGTTGAATTAAATATCGTGTGAATTACTTCCCCCAGTTCTTCGTAAGTTCCCCCAGTTCGTAGATAAAAATTTAATTGGATTTGTGTGTTGAGTCTTTATTTTATCACAATAACTTAACCATTGAATATTTATGGTTGTACTGCTTACCTTTTTGCATAAGATTTTCTGAGTATATTATAACACAAATATACTGTAATCAATAGTTAAAAAAAATTGGCTTGTAAAAAAAAATTTCAAAAAGATTTCTAACAATTGGTTTATTGTTTTTCTTTTTTAATATTGGAAACAAGCATTTTTTTGTTGAAAATCTTGAAAATGTAAAATACTGCTTAAGTGCAAACTCCTCATATAAGCTCCTTAAAAATTATGGTACTTGTTTTTGTACTGAAGTCATGCAACTTTCTACAATCATGAGCATTCCAGGCATGAGAATCTTCCGCGTTTCCGCGGATTTCCGCTTTTTTAGGATTTTTCATGTTTTTCAGCTTTTTAGTAATTTTCCGCGTTTTTCCAAAGTGATTTTGGCCGTTTTTAAGAACATGACGTCATTAGTGTTTCTAGCCAATGAGAATATATTTCAAGCTTTGAAGAACCGGATGTCCTAGTGACGTTTTTATGTACTAGTTGCTAGGTCTAGCGATGTAACGATACATCGCGAAAGACGGTGTGAGGAGGACAACCACATCGGTTTTACGATTGCGATGCATCATGACATCGCGATTTTCCCATCTCACACAGTCATCCCTTAGCTAGCGCAGGTCTCGCGGTCATCGTGGCATCGCGATATTTTCCGATATTACACAGGCATCCCTTAGCTAGCTCAGATCTCACTGTCATCGCGATTTTTTCCGATCTTACTCAGCCATCCTTTAGCTAGCGCAGATCTCGCGGTCATCATGACATCGCGATTTTTCCCGATCGTATTCAGTCATCCCTTATGATTGAATTTTAAGATCAATTAGAGTAACTACGCAGTGAATTGAAATAAACTTTCGCCTATTAGGCTGATATGAACGTAAATTACTATAAATACAAATGACGAAGTCTTTAAAAATCCAAACTAGAATTTATTCAAAAAAATAATAATTGAATTTAAGTTTAAGGTTAAAATATTACATTCGACACAGTTACATTAAAAGTAAATCTAATAACTTGATCGAAGAGATCAAGTAAGCGGGTACGTGATCAAACAAGAATGGGAATTAAAGCGGGAATACTGGTGCAACAGATTGCAACCGCTTTTATATGATAGTATGGAAGATCACGTGACAATATTTGCATAATCGTGATAAGATTTGCATAAAGTACGAATAAAATATGTTGGCTAAGTAAAATTTAAAAAAAAAGGAAGGTTTTTCCTAACAATGGCCCGCCTTTTGCTAGCCAATAACATTTAAAAAAAATACCAGAATTCAAAGTTCTGAATATCAATCGTACTAACCTTTTAACAAAGATTAATAATATTTAAGACTTGGAGTCAATTCTTATAATCAGAAACACACAACAATATCTTATGTTGTAAAAATTCAAAAAGTAATAACAGAGTAAAAACAGTTCTCTGTAAAAATACATGAAAAATTTTCATTATAGCATGACGGGCTGGCATGCAAATTTGTTATGCAAAAATGGAGGACACATTTTTACGGACTAACAAAAATAAAAAATAGACCAAATAGGCCTCCTAAAAGAGGGGTTCAATAACGACCACCGCCCTGGCTGCATACAGCATCCTCGTACCATGGCAGATTACAATTGTATTCCTTCCGAGAAGGTATTAGGAGCCTTTCGTACGCCTCAGCTGTATCCATCCAAAGTAGTGGACGATATCTCGCCAGTAGCCAGTCAGACATGAAAAAAGAAATAAATACATTCAAAAAATATTACAAATATGTTAAAATACAAATATCTTATCAACTAGTGATTTCAATCCTACTTTCGGTAATGGTTTGGTAAACAAATCAGCCAAGTTAGATTTTGTATTTACATATTTTAAAGTAAATAAGTTTTCAAGAATCAAGTTTCTAATAAAATGAAATTTGATATCAATGTGTTTAGTGCGATGGTTCTCTATAGATGATTTTGAAAAATTTATAGCTGCTTGATTATCACACAATAGGTGGCTTTCAAAGTTTACTTTCAAAAAGTTTAAGTTTTTCAGTTCATTTAGAATACGAGTAATCCATACGAGTTCTTTGGATGCCTCCGTTAAAGAAACGTATTCTGCTTCTAAAGTTGATAAACTCACGCATTTTTGCTTGAAAGTACGCCACATAATTGGCGATTCATCAATAAATAGAATTAAACCACCCATAGAGATACGATCATCTCGATTGGCTGCAAAATCAGCATCACTGAAACATTTTAAATTTATATCATTTATATTAGAAATATTTAACTTATAGTTACTGGTTTGATGTACATAACCCAACAATTTTAATAAGGTATTCCAGTGTATAATACCTGGGTTAGATTGGAATTGGGACAATATGTTTATAGCATAGCTTATATCAGGACGAGTCCTCATAGCTAAAAATGCTAAACAACCCAACAAGTTACGGTATGGTAATTTTGACATCAATGAAATTTCTTCATTTGATTTCGGGCACTGTTGTTTAGATAAAATGGTTCCAACAGCAATTGGTAAAGATACAAGAGGATAGTTGTACTTTTTATATGTTAAACAAATTTTATTTATATATTCACCCTGATGAATCAGTAGGGTTTTACCATCTTGTTCAAACTCGACACCTAAAAGTTTTCGCATCTTTCCTAAAATTTTTATATCAAATTGTTGATTTATTTTTTGAACAATATTAGATATTAAAGATTCATTTATAGCAAAGATAATTATGTCATCAACATACATTAAAAGTACCACACTGTCGTCAAAAATATAAATACAGTTTGCCCATTCAATTTTATGAAATTTAAGATTTTCTAATACATTGTGTATTTCCTGAAACCAATTTCTTCCTGATTGATGAAGTCCATAAATACTTTTATTTAATTTACAAACATAATCAGGTTTGTTAGGATCTTCAAAACCTTGAGGTTGGGACATGAGAATGTTCTCATCAAGTGATGCATATAAATAGGCACATTTAATGTCAATTTGACAGTGTGACCATTGAAATTTACATACAAAAATTGAGAAACACAATCTTATAATTTCAAAATTCACAACCGGGCTGAAGACCTCGTCATAATGAACACCTTTAGTTTGTCTGAAGCCTTGTGCAACTAATCGAGCTTTATATCTAACAATATTGCCCTTGTCGTCACTTTTGACTGTAAAAACCCAACGGCAACCTATTACTTTATTGCTAGGAGGTTTTTGTACCAGGTTCCAGACTTTTCGGTTATTCATGATTGAAATCTCATCTAACATAGCTTTACGCCACTCGTTACTTTGAGGTGATCTCAAAGTATCCTTATAACAATTTGGGATTGTAATATCTAGTCATGCTTCAGAAATATTAGTTTGAGAAAGTTTGATCTCTTCAGGTTCTAATTTAATCTTTTCAGTATGAGCATTTCTACCTTGGAAATCAAATCTTTCCATATTATACGGTAGATTATTTGCTTCACAGAATTTCCTGACATCGTTTTGTGAACGCAATCTCATTTTACTCCCAGAAATATAATAGTAGACATCGATTCTCGAACCCTTCTTTCGAGGTACGACTTTCCTTATAAGTAAAAATTTTACGGGGGAAACTGGTTGTGTTACTTCACTTTTACTAGTTCCCGGTTTAGGTTCCAATTTAAATTCCGATTCACTACTCGAATCTTTAGAATTAGAACCACTTTTATTAGGTTCCTGATCCGTATCGGAGTCAGATGTTGGATAGTCACATTTTAAAGAAAAAGTTTTAGGAGTGTCCAGTACTGCTCCACTGCTATCACCAACATCCTCGGCGAAACTTACGTTAATAGTTTCTATTATTTTTCTTTCAGTAGGAAGCCAGATTCTATATCCTCTGGTTCTTTGGGCATAGCCAACCATAATTCCCTTCTTAGCTCTCATATCAAGCTTACGTCTGTGCTGTCTGGGAATACCCAAAAATGCAGTCGTTCCGAAAATTTTAAAGTGTTTAACTGACTGTTTATTACCACTAAAAAGTTCGAAAGGAGTCAGTTTTTGTTGGCCATGGCAAATTCGGTTCCATACATAAGTGAAACAAAATAATGCCTCCACCCAAAAGTGATTTCCCAGACCGCTATCATTCAACATGGTTTTAACACCATCCATTGCTGTGTAATTATAACGCTCTGAAACACCATTTTGTTCAGGGGTATAAGTATTAGTGCGTTCGGCTCTAATACCTTGTTCCTCAAATAAAGCTTCAAACTCAGAGTTACAAAATTCCAATCCGTTATCTGTTCGAACACATACAATTTTAGAATTCAGATAACGTTCAACTCGATTTTGATAACTACGAAAACATTTCGAAACATCCCTCTTTTCTTTTACTGGGTAAGTTGTAACTTTTCTTGAAAAGTCATCAGTGATCGAAAGAAAATAGCGGTATCCGCCAATTGCAGTATTTTGCATTGGGCCACAAAGATCCATGTGAATTAATTCTAATGGTTTGTTTGACCTTATTTTCCCGATCGGTTTAAATGATTTACGGCGTGATTTGGCGATCTTGCATGGCTCACATTTAATATTATCATTCTTAAATTTGGGTAAACCTTTTACACTTTCACTATTACTAGTATTTACAATGTACTTAGTATTAATGTGACAATATCTTTTATGCCAAATATTTAAATCATTTAATGAAGAGGTTGAAAGGTTAACTTTAGGTTTTAAATCCTTTTTAGGTATATTTGATACTATACTTTTAGGATAGTTAGGCTTTACATAGTATAAACCACCTTGCCTTCTGGCATAAAACAATTTGCGACCATCTTTATGAAAAACAGTTAAAACATTTCGATCACAGACAAAATTATGACCAGCTTTATCTATTACACTACCAGAAATCAAGTTTTGTTTAAGTTTGGGAGAATATAAAACATTAGTTAATTTTATAATTTCAATCTCACCATTCACGTAGAATTCCAGTTTCACCTCGCCTGTTCCTTCCACGGGGCAAGTCACACCTCCGATTGCTACAGCTACCTCTGTGCCTTTGATAAACTTGTAGTTGATCATCAGATTTCTTTCACAACAGAAGTGTGAAGTCGCCGCTGTGTCAAATACCCAGGTCCCAGGTGTAATTCTTGAAGTTCCACTTGCATTAGCTTCGATGACCAAACTTGTCATTAGATGCTTTCGGGAAGTTGAGTGGGGTCTTCTCTGGTTCTTTCTTTGTCTTCCTCTGCTTGTCTGTTCTTTTTGGTCTTGTTTTTCAATTGGGGTTTTTCTTAAGTTGACCTTAGGTTGGTTGGAATAACAGCTTCTTATCTGGCATGCAACCATCTCCTGGTCTTTGTTACTTTGCTTCAACCTAGCTTCTTCAGCCAGTAGTTCACTCAGGACCTTGTCAGCTTTAAAGTCATCATCCTTCCATCTGTATATTGCTTGGACTATACCCGCATACACTGGTGGTAGGTATCTGATGAGTTGGAACGCCTGATACCAGTCCTGGATGGGTTTCCCGCAGTCGGCTAGCTGGGCTGAAATCTGCTTTAATCGTGCTGCGTATAATCCAATGTCCTCGTCCGGACATACATGGCATGAGAAGAATTCGTCAGTAAGGCCGATCGCTCTAGCTCTTGAATCAGGTCTAAAGTGTTCCTCCAGGATCTTCCATGCAACTACAGGGTCTTCATTTCCCGCTATCAATAAGCGATATTCTTTCTCTGAAGATAAATAAATGGCACTGTAGGCTCGATCTTTCCGGAGATTATAATCCTTCATCAGCTTTTGATATAAACGATCATCGGTGCTGTCACCAGCTGATGCCTTGGTAGGGATCTTCTCCTCGTCAGTTACAATCCTCCAACTTCCTTTTTCCATCAGCAAGACCTTGATGTCTTCTTTCCATGTGCTGTAGTTGGTGGCATTCAGTTTCTCAACAGACGCCTCCATGTTGAAAAAGGGGAAGGGATTTTTCGTTAATTCTACACTTGTTGACCAATAGGCCCGCCGTCTCAAGTTATTTTTAAATTAGCCGGCGATTGATTATTTCGTGAGTTACTCTGGGCCCATAACCTTTTGATTGAATTTTAAGATCAATTAGAGTAACTACGCAGTGAATTGAAATAAACTTTCGCCTATTAGGCTGATATGAACGTAAATTACTATAAATACAAATGACGAAGTCTTTAAAAATCCAAACTAGAATTTATTCAAAAAAATAATAATTGAATTTAAGTTTAAGGTTAAAATATTACATTTGACACAGTTACATTAAAAGTAAATCTAATAACTTGATCGAAGAGATCAAGTAAGCGGGTACGTGATCAAACAAGAATGGGAATTAAAGCGGGAATACTGGTGCAACAGATTGCAACCGCTTTTATATGATAGTATGGAAGATCACGTGACAATATTTGCATAATCGTGATAAGATTTGCATAAAGTACGAATAAAATATGTTGGCTAAGTAAAATTAAAAAAAAAAAGGAAGGTTTTTCCTAACACCTTATCTAGCGCAGATCTCGCGGCCCTCGTGACATCGCAATTTTTCCCGATCTTACACAGGCAGCATCCCTTAGCTAGCGCAGATCTCGTGACATCGCAATTTTTTCCGATCTTACACAGCCATCCCTTAGCTAGCGCAGATCTCGCGGTCATTGTGGCATCCCTTAGAAAGAGCAGATCTCGCGGTCATCGTGACATCGCGATTTTTCCCGATCTCACGGTTTTCCGATGACGCGATGTTATCCCTCAGCGCCAAATTAATAAAGAATTTCTGAAAGTCATTTGTGTCCTAAAGATAACTTTCGATTCCAAATTATTATTTTTTTTTTTAGCGAAATTGAAATTCAGTATAATTTAAACAAAAATGATTTTACACATTTTAAGTTGAATTCCAAAAACCAATTCTTGTTCCTTGATGTTACAATCAATCCGTTTGCATCCTTTTTTGTTGCGAACTTCTGTGGCAATCTAGGTCATATATGCCGTCATCATTACTTAGAGGAATCAAATGCTCCTTTATTTCTATTTATGCTGAAGTTTTTCTTAAAAGCTAATTTTGTATCTCTACTTGAGCATATATGGTGTGTGGGGGAAACACACGCACACATATATTAGGGTGCATCAAACGCCCCTCTAGAAACAAATCAGTATGTCTCCAATCTCAAAATGTTCCATTACCCTTAAAAAGTTACCATACCGATTCTTTTTGTTTTTTTAAACAGTTTTAGGGGGTCCACGACAACTTTCAAATTTTATATTTTCTGTATCAGCATCAATTACAACCAAGATAAAGTTAATGCCAAAACCATGTGGTAACACTGACTTGACTAAAGACTGCAGCTTTAACTTTGTTAACAATACATATCCTGTTTATTTCAACTTGTGGATTTCATTATGAACTGATTTTCAACTTTTGTTTATTGCTAGTTTGATTCTGATTTGAACAGTTTACTCTGGCTTAACTTTAACTGAACTTCTTGTTCTGATTTCCCTATGGAAACCAGACTGACTTCAAATATTTTTGGTGTTAAGTAAGATAGTTGTGATGATTCAAAAATAAATGGCTTCTAACTTCCAACTAATTTGCAAGTTTTGAGGTGTATGATGTATCATATTGAAGAAGGTGTCCAAGAAATAGAACTAAATGGAAGTCTGCAAAACTAGTCCTTTCCCAAGCTAAGCTGTTTCATGAAAAAGCAAATATCCCAATAATCAGTGAACAAAAAGTTTGTGAAAAACTTATAAAACTTCTTGATGACAGCTCAAAATTAAGAGGGATACCCCTTAATCGAAGATCTGCACCAAATACTATAGACAAGTTAAAACAGATGGAATATAAACTAGCATTAACATTTTTTTAATGGTCTGTAAATGTAGAAAAGCAAATACAGAACAAAAAAGACCTTGCCTTCCTTCAGTCAATGCAAAGTGACCGTTTGGCAAAATTTAGATCACATGACTAATGTCTTGCGGAAAAACTCAAACGAAAAGAACAGCTTCTACAGCTACAACAAATAAGAAGGGGAAAAGTGAATAGAGAAATGAGTTCCAACTTAGTATTACATGATATTCTCAGCTCTATCGATGATGATTGTGATGAACAAAGTGATACAAATTATGTGGAAAATTTCCCTTTTGAAGGACGATCAACAAGTACTCAAAGTCGTCATCAAAATAAAAGAACAGGACCGACATTATTAATTCCATACAACATTATGATGAAAGCTAATCTTGTTTCACTAGCAACACATTTAAACATGAGTCCAGCACAACAAGCAGTATATACAAAAGCATTAATTACATAACTAGGAGGAGAGACATCTACTATTGCAGCATCTTATGCAACAGCAGATAGATCAAGAAGGCAAGTTGCAATGAAGATTTCAACTACCTGCAAGGAACAGTGGTGCTTTCCTAAATATACAACTGAATTTGGATTAAAAACTTTCAACATCATTGTCCAATAAGTACAAAACTGAAGAACGTCTCACCATTATCGTTGGAAACGTTCACCAGCAAAAGATTCTTGATACGCCAGTATATTCCCAAGGAACTGATCGTAAATGTAGCCCAATCATTGCTGATTTAATATATGAGCAGCTCACCTCTTGGCAATGCACACATACAATTGTGAACATGACATTTGACTCAACTTCTTCCAACACAGGCCATGTTACTGCTGCCTGTGTCAGTGTGCTAAAGAAATTGGGACGTGCGCTTTGGTCAGCTTGCCGCCATCATGTTGGAGAAGTCTTTTTATCCCACGTGTTTGATGACTTAAAGATCGAGGCTTCCAAGTCACCAGATATAACCTTGTTTAAACGATTTCGTGACAATTTTAATCACCTTGAATGTTTTGATAGTGAATTGGAACCTTTTGACTCAAAGTCAGTGAATGTACAAGCGAGATGCGAGAAGCATAGTTGATAGTCTTGGAGACAATGCAATCCAGACAGCAACATCTGCCATCGATTCAGAAAAAAACAGATGACTATGTGGAGTTCGTAAAGCTTTGCCCATTGTACCTAGACTTTCCCAATAGTACAGGAGCCTTACCTAAAGCATGATGGATGGCCAAATTGTTATACACAATTAAAATTTGTCGCGAGTTGTTAATTTTAATTTTTACTATTGCGAAATCCTGTGCATACAGACCTGACTCGCGTGTATTTCATTTCGTATTTTGGTTTTCCTCTTTTTTGAAATTTTGCATTTTCATGCCTGGCATTCATAATAAATTTTTTTAGAAGTTTTTGGTATTTGACTGTCTTTATCTCCTTATGAATTTTGTGCAAGAATTTTTTAATTATTGGTGTTTGTTTTACAGAATGTCTGGCCTGGAGGCGATTAAAACGTTCTGCATATCTTTCTCGGGAAATGTGAGAGACAATGCCATGTACCTGTTCCAGTTAGCTAAAAATTATTTCCCATTCTTTCCTGCATAAGAAACATTCCTTATAGAAGCATGTTTATATTTTTCTACTGATTTTTAAAATAAAGCATGTACATTAGCGTGAGGCGTTTCTTGTCTTGTCTGTTGTTGGGACACTTCACACTCCTTGCAGGATTCTGAAACCTGTTCAAACAATTTATTTTCCAGTATCTTAAAATATTGGAATTGAGGGTAAAAACTTTAGAGTATTATGGGTGACTTGTAAAAGGAGTAAAACCATTAAAAAATCAATTTGAGATTGTTTTAAAACTAGTTTTCAATCTTTAAAATTATGTACTGTACTTTACTGTTATTAGCTGCCTAGCTGATCTAAAGTGATACTAATGCTTGTCTGCCACCAATAGGTTGCAGGTTCGAATCCCAGTTTTTAAGAGCATGGAAGTTAGTAACTGTCCTTGTTAGGAGTAGCAATGACTCACCTGGTGCATTGGGTGCCCCTTCACAAGTAGCCATTATTCCGTCCCTTGTAGTGCCGAAGACCAAGTGGTCAGACTTGAAAAAACTTTCCTTTGAGGCTATTCAGAAGCTATTTATTTAAATATCTTAAAGGTGTAACCATGCTCAGATGGAACTTTTTAAATGGTAATGATGGATTTCTCAAAGTACTTTTTAGTTGCAATGTTTTTTCAAAACACTGTTGAAGGTAAACAATTAAAATTTTTATGGGGTAATCTTGGGACTAATTACATTTTCACTTTAGGGGTATTTAAATGCATGTGTAAATTAAATGAAAATTTTGCTTTATGAAACAAATTTTCACTGTATTATATTTTAACTATATGAGCAGAAGAAAAGCGTCAGGTTGAAATATCTACATTTAACCAATAAACATACATTCAAAGTAGTGGCTATGTGTTAATTAGATTCTGAAGAAAAGCATAATTTATTACTCTTTTACCATGGGCAATCTACCTCAAGGAAAGATTTCAGCAGTGGTGATCAGCTCTGAAAGTCATTGGAGGCCCCAATTGCTTCATATGTAGGTATGTTTTGCAAAATTTATTTTGTTAAGTGTACCAATATTAGTGGTACATTTGTAATATTTATCCCTGTCCTGTCTCTATAAAGTGGCCTTACGGTCTACTGAGTGAGGTTGAACCACTGCATTGTAAGCTATGCTTATTAACTGTTTATTAGTAATGTTTATCCTTACTGTGTGGGAATCGAGACCCAACCATAAGAATATTGAAGACTCGGCACTCCAGCATATTGAAAAGCATGAATTCATTGTTTTGCTGCTCCAGTCGAAATAGTTTATCATGTGACTTAAAGCGGATACGCATTTACATAAGTCTAAATTCTGTCAAAAATCAAAATGTAGATATGTTACGGTCCATGTGATTAATTGGTTTGTATTAATAACCAAATTAAAATATTAAAGTGAATAATGAATTTATTGCATGAACCTGCAATTATTAATAATTCTATGAACAGTAAATGCATAATCATTTCAATGCTTTGTCATTCCAAATGCCAGAAGTTCTTCCTGCAAAAATTATTTGTTTTTAACTATAAGAACTCGTTCATGTAATAAATAATGAATGTGTCTTATAAATAAAAGTAATAAATCTAAAATATTTTTATTAAATTCACTAGGCTTTAGTGGCAATTATTAATATTTACCTGTAAATGTAATTATATGTTCTTAATTACACTGACCAAAAGATCCTGTTGTTAATATTAGCTCATTATTATTAATACCAACTGAATTCATAAAATAAACCGTAGCAGATAGGTGGTTGCTTGAATTTTTCTGTTGAAACAATTGAGCCTCTACAAACAAAAATACTAGTGGATAAGAATTTTCAATTTTTCTTGTGGAGGAATTAGAACCACGATTCACAGAGCAATCACTTGCAACTTGCATTAGACATATTTTTCAGTGAAATAGAAAATAAATTTGTTTAAAATGACATAATTTCTAGCTAAAAACCTAGTTTACAGTGTACCTTCAAACAACTACAATGTTTATAGTTGCAGCTTGGCTGGATTTCATTTACACTGAGCCTAGTGCAATGGTTTGCATTGCTAGAAAGATGCTAGATAATCAATCAAATTAAATTTTGTAAATGATATGCTGGAGGTGTGCTTAATTCCTCCAATTGTTCCCTCGCCTCACGTAAACCCTGCCTTCCTAATTCTTAAACAGATTGTGCACACAGTTTACAAAAAGTTGACTTCGATGTCTGTGGCTAGAATCTTGTCATTTTCTGTGGAACTAAATGTAGATAGTAGTTGTGTTTTGGGGCACCACAGTAAACCAAATGGAGTTTGACTATGCAGATTTCCTTTAAAGTTCATTTAACTTAAAAGGTTTTCAGTAACAAGTAGATAAAATATTTACAGAATGTATGCTGGATAATCGATGAACTAATGTTCATGAAGAAAGAACGAGTTTCTTTTCTCCAAGTTTGTCTTTTTGTTTCCCCGGGGTTTGACTTTCCCGTAATCGCTGTTGACATAAGAGCTGACGCATCCACCACCTTCCTCTGTGGCTTCTCTTGCTCGAGTTCCTTTGCCTTTCTTTTCAGGGGCATCCACCTCTCCCAGAATCCCAGTCACTTGTTTTTCAAAATGACACCTCCCACATTCAAGGGGTGTCAAATCCTCAAACGTGCGAAGGTTCATGGAACCGTTAGCAGACTATGTGCGACAAACAGCAGGTGTCAGGTGGAAATGTCGGATCAACAAACCGACTCGTAGGCAAATTCACTGCCTTCCGCGGCCTGAGTTATTACCACACATAGCTGTCGGCTCCCATCTCGTGGAAACGTTTGTTTTCCAAGACTCCACACAGTAGTATTAAGAGAAATTTTAGAATGTATAAGATATTAGGTTAACTCAAATAGCAAATATGCATTTTACCCAATATATGAAAAGTCATAATAGGCAATATAAATTGATTCTCTAAAAAAACAAATTGATATTCCTCTGCTTGATCAATAGAAACCGAGAAATTCCAAAAACTTTAACAGTGTAAAACCTAAAATGCTGTAGATGGAGCAAAAAAATTTTAGATGTTTACTTATATCCATAAAAGGAACTAACGTGCTAAGTTTCATCAAAATTAGAGATAATGGGTTCAGGCCCCTGTTGAACTGATGTGGAATGACGCTAGTTTAACTTGAGGAAATATTAGCAAAGAAGGAATGTGGAATGCATATATATATATAAATACAATTAACGTTATCTACTTTTAATTTAAACAAATCAACCCTTTGTATGAACAGTAATTAAAGATTAACACCAGAAAATATAAAAAAAACTTGTATAATTAAGAACTGACAAAACAATTTTTTTCAAAAGGATCAACTTCTATGTGTATTAAAGCCGACCAACCGGTATAGTGGTTAAGGTGTTAGCCTCTAGAGCGGAAGGTTCCTGGTTCGAATCCGGGTCCGGGCATGGATGTTTGTAAACGTAAGGCGGCTGGTGCACCTTAAATCTGTCGTGGCCGAAAGTCCTCACGTTGGGTTGGCGTGGAAGTTTGGAGAGTGGGGTGCCAGCTCAGGTGTTGCTTCGTCATTTGACCGTGGTTCAAAATTACGAGGTGTTGTCCTCGGATCTTTCCCTTAAGGGACTGATTCCGGACCGTCGTCAATAGCCCGTTGTGTTGCTCTAGTACGACGTTAACTAAAATTACCATTACCTATGTGTATTAAAAAAATTTTTGTCATAATAAATGAATGCACACTATCTGTGTTGGAAATTAATTAATTAAACTACAACCCACGATGTAGAAATGAGCGCAATATGAACATACTTGTAAAAAGACAAGGAAACAAACGCCGAACACGAAAGAGGAATGGCTCAAAATGAAAACACCGGAGGTAATGGTAATTTTAGTTAACATCGTACCAGAGCAACACAAGGGGCTATTAACGACGGTCAGGGATCAGTCCCTTAAGGGAAAGATCCGAGGACAACGCCTCGTAATTTTGAACCACGTTCAGATGACGAAGCAACACCTGAGCTGGCACCCCACTCTCCAAACTTCCACGCCAACCCAACGTGAGGACTTTCGGCCACGACAGATTTAAAGTGCACCAGCCGCCTCTACACCATACGCTTACAAACATTCATGCCCGGACCCGGATTCGAACCAGGAACCTTCCTATCTAGAGGCTAACACCTTAACCACTATACCGGTTGGTCGGCGAAAACACCGGAGAGTGAGAAATTTAGAAACCAAAGAAAATTGAACTGTGACAATCGAAATTTTACTTGCATCAAAAGTACACACTCGCCAATCGAAAATCCACGCCAAAAAAAAGTACAACTTTAAGGATCTTTCCGGTGCTTTCCAACTGGACTATCGCCGACCAACCGGTATAATGGTTAAGGTGTTAGCCTCTAGATCGGAAGGTTCCGGGTCCGGGCATGGATGTTTGTAAGCGTATGGTGTAGAGGAGGCTGGTGCACCTTAAATCTGTCGTGGCCGAAAGTCCTCACGTTGGGTTGGCGTGGAAGTTTGGAGAGTGGGGTGCCAGCTCAGGTGTTGCTTCGTCATCTGACCGTGGTTTAAAATTACGAGGTGTTGTCCTCGGATCTTTCCCTTAAGGGACTGGTCCCGGACCGTCGTCAATAGCCCGTTGTGTTGCTCTAGTACGACGTTAACTAAAAATTACCATTACCAACTGGACTATCAAACCATTATTTCACTTCTGGAGTTGAATATCAGCTTTTACTTGTTCAGTTAAAATCCTTGTATTAGTGGGCGTGTTGTAAAAATTTAGAGAGTGGGGTGTCTGCTCAGGTGTGATCTCGTCATCTGATCGTGGTTCAAAGTAACGTGGTGTCGCCGGGTCCTTTCTTTCGGGGCTAATACCGGACGGAGATCGTTGCCAATAGCCCATTGTCTTACTACTGTGTGATGTTAATTAAATACCCACCCATTTGTAGCATTTTCGTCTGGTTTGCCTCGAATCTTTCCCTTAAGGAACTGATCCCGGACCGTCATCAATAGCCCGTTGTATTCTAGTACGACGTTAACTAAAATTACCAATCGTCTGGTTTGCCCACTAACACTTAAAAACTCAAATTTTTTGTGTTTTTTGCTGCAATGTTTATGTTTAGATTACCTATGTGTAAAAATTTTAAATTTTTAAGTATTCAACAAGACTGGTGAAAAGTAATTCTATATTATGGCTATCAAGTTTAGCCTTGAATGAACAAAACAAACGTTTCCAGATTTTTAGCGGATCCCTAGGATCAAGCACACAACGAAATCGAAATATGTTCACTTAACTTTTCCAATGGAATCATTAATGTGAATTAGGTATCTTGCGAATGTTTTAGAAAGATTTATAATTTTTAAAACAGTGTAAATTTTACATTCTAGAACAGCAAATGGTTTCGTATTCTAACTTCATCGATTGAAAAGCACGTTTGATTTGTTTTGTTATGTTTCGGTGTTTATGAATTGTTTGTTTCAGCTTGTATTTCATAGTATGGAGTGCGGAGAAAATTTTTATGAGAAAGGAAAGAGTTACTGGGAAAATGTTCCTCCCACAATCGATGGTATGTTAGGCGGGCATTCAAATGTACTCAATGCAGACATCCAAGCATCGTCGAGATTCATCAATATCTTCCTCCAGGTAAGCACATACATGGAATTGCTAAATCAACATTTTTCTATCTAATCAACAATATTTCTGGCATCCCTTATAACTTTTGTTACCGAAACAAAATAGCCATGAAATCCACATCAGGTATGCAAAAAATGAATGAAGGGCAAAAGTAAAATTTTATTTCAAATAAAAGTAAATAATCGAAATTGCTTTTTGTTAAAGTCTTTCAGTCCGTTTTTTTTTTTGAAGTTGTCACTGTTGAAATTTTGAGTTTTTTGCATGTGATGTAATCAAAATTTCACAGGAGTCACTCTTGCAAATATATATCATATCTAAAGAGATTGTTGAATTTCTCACAGGTATTGAGCTCATTTCTCAAACAGCAGCACCGAGTCCAGATTTGGATACCTATTTTCTTTGGGCTCCAAGATTGTTCTCCTAGCAGATTTGTTTGAACGAATGTTGAAGAAAGATTAATTGTGTATTAAAATTTTGTAAAATTTAAGATCAGTCATGATGTTGAAACATCTAAAAAAAAAACTTTTTGTAAAATTTCTTTTCGAATTTCAGAAAAACCAAACTAATTACTGTTATTTCCTACTAGAAACTGATCTTTCATTTTCCCTTGACTATGCAAAAGATAATTTCTGAATTGTTCCTGAAAATTTTCCTTGACCAATTTTGTACTTTGAAACTGCAAAAACTTATAAAGATAAATGTAATTTTGTATTTGATATTGCATTTTTCCAAATTTCCGTAAGACTAGATATAATGTCCTATGTTTTCAGCTATTTGTAATTATGGAGGTATATGTATAACTTAACTTAGTCTTTGGGACTGATGCACAAAAAAAAAAATTTAAGCGTTCTGATGGATTATTTTTTAATATAAAAATTGATGAGTTGAAATATTTGTAAATTTATGGGAGCTAAAAGAATAAATTCTTATATTTTGTGGTATGAAATACATCTTTTTTGCTTTGTAAATGCAACTATAAAGATTGTGGGAAAATAATTTAAGACTTACAATATGAAGTAATTTATTTATGTACAACTGACATTCTACGCTTCGTCTGGTGACAACAGCCCTGGCACATTTTTTGGAACACTTTTCATGTTGCCAAGGAAATAATTCTTTCAAAAATCTTTTTTTACTACGGAAAGTAATAAGCTTTAACAGAAATAAAAAAAATTTTAAATGGAAAAAAATTGGTATAAATTATTTTTTACAACAGAAAATTATAAGTATGAATAAAAACTTATAAATGTAGGAAAATGGAAAAGTTTGAAACAACCCATCGTAGAACGGAATAAAATTATTGAAAAGGTTTTTTTTTACAACAGAAATCAATATGTTTTTATGGAATGTGATCTTATTATCATAAATACCTCTACATATCTAAGTGTACCCATCTGAAATAGAACTTCTTACACCAAAGTTCATAGAAGTGTTGAACTTTTTATACAACAATTCTGATTTAATTAAACCAGATTCCTTAATGAAATCCAAAAGAAGCTGCTTATCACGACATAAATAAACAAAAAATAAAATATTTTGAAAGATTACCCTAAAACTTAACGACACTAAATACAGAAGGCATGTTAAAATAGAAAAAGATAATGATTTTCAAGAGAAAAAAGCAAGAAACAATACAACCTGATGCGACTACATTGGAACGTGACTTAAATGAAACTGAATGTTAATTCTTCCAATTTACATAAAGTGGAAAAGAACTAGGAAAAATACTTAAAACAACCAATGAAATCAAAGGAAAATTTGAACTTTCTAAAAAATCAGCTTCAAAACTTTCCAAAAGAAATCTGCTTTCCGAGGTTGCTATGAAAAACGAAATAAACAGCTTAAGATGGTTTGTCTTAACCTGCCATAACTCACTTCTAAACGTGCACCCATACCATTGCCACCAGACAAGGTGCAGAATACATACTGTAGCTTTTTTCAACGAATCAAGGTTCAATCTTAAGATTTTTATTAAAATGAACAAGCACCTACGAAACCTAAAACATTTTTTTAATGACCCAGCCAGCCAATAAGGTGTAAAGCTGATCTAGGGGTGACTGTAAAGGTCTTGCACCTGCATGAAAAACCCAACGGTACGGACCAGGCCACATTTAATCTTCCAAGCAGCATGCCTGAACACAGTTAGAAAAATTCAGTTTGATTATGGCCCAGAAAAATTGTTACACAACAAATTGCACACGCTAAATATGTATACATATCATCCTGACCCCAGGACAAAAATATTTGGTGTCTGCTGCCTACCACACAGAAACTCCTTTGAACCATACTCGAGCAAGCCACTTAGAAGGTTAATAACAAGTTACAAAGGTTTGTTGATACCTGAAATAGAAATGTACAACTGTGATTTGTAGATATAGACGTACAATAAAAATGTTTACAGATGCAAATTAACAGGTTTTTCACCACTTGAAATCCTTAACTTCAAAATACGTAAAAATATCATTCCTATTCCTGGAATTTCTAACGACTTGAAAAGAATTATAAAACCAAAAGAAAGAAGTAAAAATGAAATAAAGAAAAGATCTAGAGAAGGATAAAACCATTCTGTGGTACACATTTATTAGTATGCCATACAAGTAACACATTATATTGAAAGGTAACATGAATACAATTTAATGTGCTCACTATTTTCAGAATAATTGGTAACGTTTAATTTGGACCTCCACCCTATCTGATCTATTGCTTACCGTGGTGGAGAAAAAAATGCTCATATACTACAGAGAACGTTTTGTTCATAACAGTTAGTCAGCTATGTAATCGCATTTTCATCTCTGTAAGTTTAGGCAGATACACACAAGGAGAATGTCTGAATGAAGTACATATTGGTCCATGACATTTTCTACCCCATAACAAACAGGGAGTGTTAGCTATCTTTAAGAATGAATCCCTTGCAAAATGTAGGCTGCAGTATCCAGGTTATTAGAGTAGCTCATATGGGACCAGAGGGTTGTAAGTTCGAAACTCAGTCCTGCGAAATACTGTCATGTACACAGTACATCCGACTGGGATTCAAAATATCAAGGTGTTGTCCTCTGATATGTCCCTTCGTGATGGATTGTGGACCGTTGCCAATATCCTTTGCGTTTGTTGTGTTGCTCCAGTGTGGCGTTAATTAACTACCTACCCTTGCAAAATGTTTAATTAGTTTTCCACTGTATTTAACTGTTTTGCCTAAGTTATGGATGACGAGTCTAATTCATCATTCCAACTAGGACAAAATTAAATCGATCTCTCTCATACTGTTGCTGTTGCCATTCTTATCAAACGAAAATATAACAGTAACTAGTGTGCAAACGATGATGCTAAAATATAACATTTATTAGTGTACAGATGATAGTGCGAACTACTTTTTTTCAAATAAATCTGTACCCAAGGAGGTTAAGATCCTCTATGCATTGATTTGTTTAAACTAACACCAACATACTCTTGTGCCTAGTGCCGTGAAACATTGTACCAGTTTAAATAAGTGTGGTTGGGGTGAATAGAGCATGTCACCAAGGTAGCATATCTGTCCAGAGTGTTAGAGCAGATTTGTTTAAAGGCAAAATTACTAATTTGAATACTAAAATTATGACTTTCCAAAGGATAAACAAAGCCCGTTGGGCACGGAAACAGCATTGGATTGTGGCAGTGGTATTGGACGCATCACAAAGCACCTGTTGCTTAAATTTTTTAAGAGAGTGGACATGGTGGAGCAAAACAAGGGCTTCCTCGACACTTCCCACACTTACCTTGCTCAGGACTCTGACCGCATATCCAGGAGGTACAATTCTGGTGAGTTTTGGGATCATTCTTTACTTTTCCTCAAGTTTCTTTGTTGTGTGAATCAGTTCACAGTGTGATCACTATTGTAAATATACACAACAACTCTTTGTCATACCTACGAACATTTTCGGATCAAAGAAATATCTTCTGGAAATTTCTGTATGAAGGAACTTTTCCTGTGATGCTGATTTTGATGTTTTGGATTACATGAAAATGTGGCAAACATGCAATGTATCAGTAATTATGAACTGTAGTACAAACTTTTTTTTCCTCCTTGGCATGAGCTTCTAGAAAAGCCATGCCTATAAAACACTCAAGTAAAAGTTTAACTGCATATTTTGCATATATTTGGTGACATTTTTGTAGCATTTCACTGGTTTTGTCGTAAACATTTTCTTGGAGGTTGGCAAGTCTGCCTTGTACTGCACATTCAGCTATTATTTGCACTCTCCAGTGAATTTTCAGTTTGTAAACAAAAGGTCTGTCTTTCTTTAGGAATGAGAACTCAATGCTTCAGTTTTTTTGCTGCTCGTATAATTGCAGGTGTTAAACCTGTGGATTAATGAGGTGTCGAGGATTGGGATGGACAATTTTGGCCTACTTGCCTACCTGTAGAATTTTTTTAACATTTTCAGATTACAATAGGTACCATATTTGCTCTTTCAGTGATATCTGTTGTATTGCCTTCAAGGGAAAGTATAGAAGTTTTGTCTTATTGGTAAAACATGAAATTCCGCTAACTTGAAATACTTTTGTTTGTCCTTCAAGATTGCATTAACAAGGTTAGAATATATTCTGAGAAATTATTGATGTGTGTGAATCACACACCTAAATTTTTTGATGTTTGCAAATATAAATTGTGAAAGTTTGATATTCAAAGTGGAGACATGATTCTCATCCACACATAAGAGTGTATGAAAGACTGAAATAAATTTTCCAAGATATTTATAAGATGAAAACTTTTTAAACGTTTCATGTTCCTCATTAATTGTTTCAACTACCTCTAATTCTTTGGTGCATGGTTTTATTGAGGAATCTGACTTGATTAGTTCAAAAAATAAACAATACAGGTTAACTTAATATTTGCTCTTAATCTACACAATCTAAAAGAAAATTGCAACAATTGTAGCATTACAAGGAGTTGCACAAGAAATACTGTTGCTTTAATATGATTCTTGCACCGAAAGCACTCAGTCACTCAATTTATGGATATCCTTTGGCAGCACCTTTGAAAAAAGATCATATTCTAGTTGGTTTATGATATTTCCAGAGTCTCGATATTTTCCTGTAACCTTACAGAAACATTTAGATCTTGGAATCTTAATTCAAAAGGACACTTTGGTTCCTCAACTGTCCCTTTCTATTGACAAAAGCAATTGGCCAGACATGCGAATCTAAGTCTCAAATGACCATGTTTATATGCAAGAGACTAAAGTGCTCCCAAAGTATTATGAAACAATCTAAACAGAAAATTTTGCACTTTTACAGAGAAACCAACCATTGTGGATTTTCACCTTTTATTACGGTAAAAATAGTGAATTCGTTATGAAAAATCAAATTTGATAGAAAAAATGGTGTAGTTGCCAAAAATTATCGAGTTGGTAATCTACTTATCCTTTTCTCACATACTTGATTGTATTGGTGCCTTGTGGCAATTTAAAAATTCCAGACCATATTTTATCCCCCATTACAATGTAACGAACTTTTCGACCTATTGTTCTTGTTCGATAGTGTCTTGGTGACAAAAAAAAATTGAATGGCATAACTTAAATCCAGATTTTACCAATATTTAGGCTGGAAACCTTTCTTTGTGCATCCTTTACTTGAATGAGTACTTTTCCAGTTTCTGTATCAGGGCAAGAGCCAATGTACCAATAAACTGAATGTTGCCTTTTGTTTTACTACTATCCAATCATAAAATTTAATTTTTATGTATTATACAAATCATATAAAATGTAAGCATTTTATGATTTAGTAACTTATTCTAATTTTGGACAACTTAACTTCTGCAGTCAAAGTGCCCAGTGTGGCAGTTTTCAAAATGATTAAAAATATTTTGAGACCATGATTATGTTTTGTCACATGGATTATGATCAGGTGCAAGGTAGTTGATGAATGACAGAAACTTTTGTTTTATGTCAATGGCAAATCTCGATATTTACTAACTTTTTTGCAACATAAATATAAGTCACATAAAAAGACGAGCGGCAGATTTTCTTGAATGGATACAATACTTTTTCATCTGCACTACTTTTGTCTGTTAAGATGCAACTATTAATTATGTTTTAATTGTAATCCATGTTACCGATATTCTACGTAATTATTACTGAAAATCAATCTCATTACTGATGCAAACAGCCAAAGATTGGCTTCTCTGGTATTTACATATTAATA
The DNA here is from genome assembly GCA_947359465.1 of Metellina segmentata. Classification (NCBI taxonomy): domain Eukaryota; kingdom Metazoa; phylum Arthropoda; class Arachnida; order Araneae; family Tetragnathidae; genus Metellina; species Metellina segmentata. The sequence goes on along the minus strand of OX375876.1, from coordinate 22,931,343 downwards.
TTTGCAACAATTTGTATTTAATTGATTGTTTTGGCAACTTATAATTTTCTCCTTTCAGGATTGCAAGATTTTGTCCCAGATGAAAACTTCTATGACATAATATGGACTCAATGGGTGATAGGATACCTGACAGATGACGACTTTGTGTTGTTTCTGAAACGGTGCAAGAAAGGTTTGAAAGAAAATGGAATTCTAGTCATTAAAGACAATGTGTCGTCTGGGGAAACTGATACAGATCACGAAGACGGATCTGTCACGCGCCCTCGAAGAGATCTCATGAACTTATTCAAAAAAGCAAACCTTGAATTGATAGCAGAAAGAAAACAGTACAAATTTCCCAAAGGACTCTATGAAGTAAAAATGTTTGCTTTGAGATGATGTTAGGTTTAGATTACATTTTTGAAGTTTCATTTATTTAATAAAAATATTTATTTAGACTTCTTTTTTTCTTTGTACATTAGATATGTGCTCCATCTCAAGGGTTATGACTTTAAATCTTTTGGCAAAACTAATAAATGACACATTCCAATTCTTATAAAGGGGTCAAACAAGCGCCATTTAATATATTTTTCAAATATAGCAGTTTTGTTCATTCTAAGACAGTTTTATTTATTAATCATAGTTTTCCTTTCATGCAAAGGATTTTAAGATGTTTTTCTCTAAAACACCATCAACTAGCCCTGTTTCTCTTATCTGGAAATCTTCCTATTTGAAATACAGGCAGTGGAATAAATTTTATAGTTTGCACACGTTTTTATTTCAACCAGTGTGGTAACAGAACCGTTGAATTCTCATGGAATTTTTGAATTCTGAAAAGATCAGATAATTTCCAAATTCCACAAAAAATCAGGGAAATTTTGATAACTTAACTGGCCACTATTATAGTTTGTCATATTTATAGATGCACGATTACGAGTACTTTTGAGAATCGAATAAATCGTATTCAGCGAAATTTTAATTCAAATAAAGACTAGCGTCACGTCGTCATAAGGCTGTTGATACAACTTGTGAGACCAAGAGAGAGATAGACCACTTTTTATTTACTCCAAGTTTACCATAAACTTTGTTATGTGCTAAAGATTACCCATACCTACAGTCTTCAGAAATGCTTTTCTTAAGGTTGGCGAGTGGTGGGAGGCCGAGTAATAGCGGCGTCAATATGGCTGCCGCACCAACGTGTGACACTTTTCTTTAACGAACATAGCTCCTCCACGAAGCGTCATAGAGCATTGGTCTTTTTTTAAATAGCTTGAAATGAAATAACCATTGTTTTATGTAATACCAATATATTTCGTTAGGATAATAGTTTTCCTGATGTTTAGCCTGAAACGTACATTTTACAAGTATTTTTTTGTTTCATAGTGAATGTTTTAAAGTTCAACAACTCTTAAAGCGTTAAGAAAATAAAAAATAGGCAACATTTAAAATGTTTGCTAAGATTGTGGGATTTGAAAATTGCCATAAACATTGGCTATGGATGCATAACAAGATAATAAATGGTCGTTATAGTCTTACACTTGAAGCCAAGTTCTGCTTGATCAGCCCTCTGTGTCGTAGATCTTGAGTTAACACTGACCTCTCTGTAATGTATTATAATCACAAACAAATAACAAATTTTTATGTATATTTCGTTCATTGTCTTTGTTCTCCACAATAGTACCTATGAACCTAAAATATAAATATGTTTTTATAATTACTTTTAATTGCTGTTTATCTGCTAATTAACTAAATCTGAAACAATTTTAAATTAGCACTTGCGTTCCTTTTTAGTTAGTTTTTTTTTTGTCTACTGTGTCCTTATTAGTCATCATTGGAGTCTATCACTGCTTTGTAAATAAACTTGATCCTCACTTGCAGAAGTATCGTCATTTTCAGGCGGAATAATATCAGGTGACATGCCCTTCATACAGCCTAACTTGGTATTTCACATTTTCTAAATTCCATCCATGACAGGTTGGGTCAATGTTTTTCAGAGGTTTTTACGTTTTCACATTCGGAATACAGCATTGCTCCGCTTGACTTTTAGTTCCAAAGCAGCTTTTGACGGAGCAAAAAGAGTAGGATCAAAAGGCCTAAGTTTTGACAATGGTTTACTTGTTAGCAGAGGAGACGTTTTCTTTTTTAAAATACTGTGTCTCACTTCTGATACTAAGAAGTTCGAAGGATAACCATACATACCACACACAAATGTCTACACCAATCAGTAATTATTCATCTACCAAGACAAATTCTCCTAATTTAGCCAGTTTTTTTATGAGCCATGCTTTTTTTTTTGTGAGAATGTTAAATGGTCTTATTTTACCTTGTCTGGATAAAGCATCAGTGTAAAATCTCAACCAGTCAATGCGTGAAAGCCTGGCAGTCTGTCAGCCATTTCACTTCCTATTTCTTTTGCCATGTTTGAGACGTTAATTTATCTTCTAGAGTTGTTTGTAGATACACCACATTCAAGCCATAAGTGCACATCCTTTAAATTTTTTTGGTGATAGACCATTAACACTAAAATATCTTAATCGTTTGTTCGCCCTCAAACATTTTTCTCTTCATAATTTCGAGCCGTGTGTGTAATATACCAAATTATCCTCGTATCTGCTTCATTGTGTTGACAGGCAAGTTCTTTCGCCTCATTTACGCCAATGTTGTCGCCTATACATGAGTTCTTGTAACAAGTCTGTTCTACAGCATTATATAACGTTTTATTTCCTAGCAAGTGGCAATATTCGGAAGATCTCCATTCTTTGCACAAAAACTTTGGTAAAGATTTCTTGAACGACGTAGAGCCACTGATGACTTTTATGGAGTTTTATGTTCAGGTCCAAACACTTTTATTTCACTCACTAATGTTTTAGCATTACGAATGTCATGTTCCGTATCCTTGATAGTTGGAGTGCCATAGACATCAAACACTAAGTGATTTTCTCTAGCGTTTCCTTTACAGATTAATCCCAAAATGTTGTCGGCAAGAGCTCCATAGTTAACCGGGAATCGAACTGTGCATGATGAACATGGCATCAGAGACTATTGTGTCTACATTAGCTGGAGCGAGAAGATACGATATCTTCTTTTTGAAGCTGTTCCAACTTATGCATCAGTTTTGATTTGCATGTTTTATTCAGGGAGCCATCCATTTGTCCAAGTGCTAGGGGAACTGTGTTCAGAGGCAATATTGAGAAGTCTTGCAAAAAGATCACGGGTGCATTTTACGACATGGAGTTTTTTTATCTGATCCTTGTATAGTTTTAGAAGCACACACAGAAAGATTTCAAGAGTAGGGGAAAGTCGGTTAAGATGACGAATTTCACTGAAAATACACCAGATGACCGCTCCGATCCTGTATCATCAGAGACCTCTAGCGACCAGCTACCCATGTCACGCCAAAAGATTCCATCCCGTCATTTGTGTGATTCACAGTACGTGGGAATGTGTTTTAGAGTTGTTCCGATGTAAATTTTGGTGGCTGCTGCTGCTTGGTAATGGATAGCGTTTACGGAGAAAGTATTTTGGATTTATTCATATGATATTTGTAAAGTGCTTATCAAAACGTGTTAATGATGTATCATTCTAATTTTTTCTGTTGAGTTGATATACTTCAATATTTTTTTTGAAATAAAGAGGGCGATGTAGGGTAAGATGACGTACCTGGATGATAGTGTTGCCTCCTCACACGAGTCATAAGCTACAATCTCTTTATGTGGCGTTCTATTGGCCGTTGAAAACCACCGATAATGTGATCTATAATGACTTCATGGTTAACAATCCATACCAAACAATATCCATCAGGTATGTCGCTGGAATATTTGGTAAAGCGTACCTCCATGTTGTCCATGCAAGGACGGTTATTAAGGAATTCGCAGTCACATGTATTGAGCCATTAAACAACTCTATTTTCACTGAAGAAGATTTCGCTCTTTCCCTCACGACAAAGTTGAAACTGAAATCCATCCGTCTAATAATGATCCTGAGCAGATTGATCTACCTATACCTGGAGGAGCTCCTCTCTTATCCGATCATCCATTACCTAAAGCATGTATGACTTCATATAATCCACCGCCTCCTACCATGTAGGGGAAAACGTCAAGGAGATCTAGAAAGAAATTGCCCTCCATGCACCTCACTGGCACTACAGTGAAAATGCTCTTCTCATTGAAAAAGGAGAAAGATGAAAAAGAAGCTGAACTAAAACCGGGACTGTTGAAGAAGGTTTAAGTTGGCAAGACTAAACGCAACAAACATGATATAAATCCGAAGAAAAAAAAGAATAAACTAGTTAAGCGACAGCTCGACTTCCAATCTTACGAGTCTGAAGATTCAACTCAATCATTCGAAGTTCCTTACGTTGACACTGATGACGATCTGGACCCAGGGGACCTCGATAATAAAAAATGCATCATTTATGGTGAGCAAGGATGAATGGAATTTTGTTTCCTATGTTTTATGTGCAAGCTCTAGGCCCATTCTGCCTTGGACGAAGTCCAAGCTACACAGAGCCCATGGCGATGAGATTTTTGTGATTGATTTAACATATTAACCTAAAATTTAGATTGATGATGTTTCGTGTTATGTGCAATTTTTTATCTTTAAGATGGGTTCTCAACAGTTTAAAATAGTTTGATAAACCAATAAAAACTCTAGGAATGCTAGGCTTCCAGAAACCATGTCACACATGAATGGAATACTTTCGTCTCGTCAAACTAAGAGGATATCAAGATTCCTAGATGTATTCGCCGATGCTTCATCCTTAGCATGTGGAGCAGCAGTTTATGTGCTAGATTTTTTTTCCAGGGGGTGGCGAAACATGTACTTACTACTTACACTTTCTAGGAAGGGAGCCAAAAAATATGTACCCACAAACATGTATATATATATACTTATATCATTCAAATATTTAATTTAATGAAAGATCAAAATAAAACAAAAAGCATGTGTATTTAACCAGAAAACGAAAGTTAGAAGAAAAGTTAAAACTAGCCCTGATCCACCAACACTTTCGTTTTCAATAAATTCCTTTTGGTTTTTATTTTTTGAATTTCCTCTTGTTTAAGGGGGGGGGGGGAAATATATATATATATATATATATTTATAGGGTGTTTCAGTGAACCGTTTCAGAACTTCTAAGAGGGGTAGGGTACATCCTGACAACTCGAAATTATATAGCAATGTGGGGTCGGAAATGCTTTCCTGAAGCGGTGTTGTACACAGAAGCACCGTAAAGAAAAGAGACCGTAAGTGAGAAATCGTTTTAATAATACATGAAAAGAAGCAAAAGGTACATGGATTAAAGTAAGTGTTCGAAGTTTCTTCCACGGGCTACAATGCACGCCTCATATCTCCGACGCATGGACATCCGAACATTCTGGAATACTCCAGGCATATCTCGAATTTCTCCGGCAGCTACTGCAATTCTTGCAACCAGCTCCTCAACATTGTCAACAGGGGTGTCATAAACTAGCGATTTCAGATGACCCCAGAAATAAAAATCAAGACATGATAGGTCGGGTGACCGAGCAGGCCAACGCACGGGACCACCACGTCCGATCCACTGCTGACCAAATGTGACATCCAGGTAGTTACGAACATCTCCGCTATAATGGGCAGGGGCTCCATCGTGTTGGAACCACATTGTCTGTTGCGTCGATGCAGAAATCTGTTCATCTCGTGGCAATACTTGCTGCAGAAAGAGCAAGTAGTTAGGTCCGGTTAGACGAGACGGTAACAGGTAAGGTCCGATGAGGTGATCTCCCATAATACCGGCCCATACATTGACCGAAAATCGAATCTGTGCTGCACGACGTCGTATTGCATGCGGGTTCTCGACCGCCCAGATATGGTCGTTATGCGTGTTGAAAATTCCTTCCCTTGTGAATGATGCCTCATCGGAAAACAACACTTCAGCAGGAAAAAGGGGATTTGTAGCACATTTTCCAAGATACCACTGTGCGAAAGCAATACGAGGTGCATAATCCTCCGGTTGCTGTGTCTGGACACGCTGCACGTGAAACGGATGCATGTCTTCTTCTCGGAGAATCCTCCAGACGCTGTAATGGGAAACCCCGACTGCGTTTGCTACACTTCGTGTACTCGTTCTTGGATTACCCTGTACATGCTGCAGCACATTCTGTTCAACGTCTGCAGTCCGTGCTGTTCTTACCCTGTCAGCTCTTTCTAATGAACCTGTCTCAGCTAACCTCTGGTGCAGTCTTGCAAAGAAATTATGACTGGGGATACGCCTCGTCGGATATCGTTCCGCGTACAAACGATGTGCGGCTGGCCCACTACAATTTGCAGCCCCGTACGCAAAATGCATATCGGCTAACTCTGCGATCGTGTAATCATCCATCCTACTAACTTGGCGTTCTTGTGCGAAATGAAGATTCCCAACACGAAAGCTCGGGATTTTCGCACAACGCCATCTACCGCGTCAGGAAAGCATTTCTGACTGCCCATTGGTATATGATTTTGGTTCGTCAGGATGTACCCTACCCCTCTTAGAAGTTCTGAAACGGTTCACTGAAACACCCTGTATATATATAGGAAATCCATAAGCCAGGAGGGGCAGCCACCCCATCAGGGCGCCCGTTTGAATTAATCGAAATTCAAACTATCGAGAGAAAGAAAAATCCTATTAATTTTATATTATAGGAAAGGAATAGTGGATTTTTGAATAAACATTGACTTAAGCAGAAATTCGTGTTTCGAGTGATATTCAAACTTGAAAATATCACTACATTAATATTTAACTATGATATAACATAATTACAGATAATGTCAAGAGAAAAATATTTAAACACATAAAGTATGATGTAATTTTGTTTCATTATAACAAATTTTAAGACCCACCTCTCATTTTCATTGAAATATTTCCGAAACTACTTGACGAGAGAAATCCGTCTGTCTTTATTTGTAGCGCATACTCTTAGATCAAGTCAACTGAAGAGCGATGGTTGGCCAACCGAGAAATTACAATTTTTTTCGATTGAAAGTGTTCTAGAGGTGGTCTATTTGCATTGCTAAACCTTAGATTGGAGACGTTTGAAATCAATAAAGATTATCTCAATTCAGTTACTTATGTTGTGCATTAAACTAAACCCGCGCTCACACTCTGCCGTGGAACATAATATTTCAATTGTTCCTAAAAGAGGCTTTAATTTTTCTTGAACAACTTGGGCGTTTTTATTAAAGTTATGTTGATTAGATAATCATGATCTGAAAAAGCCCTATTCTTCTTTGGCTAAGTAATAGGCATTTCTGAAAACTTTCATTGTTGTTTCTTTAGCTACTGAATTTATTTTTTCAATGTAATGTTCCACCAGTTTTTCTTCCTTAGATTCCAATAACTGTCTTCACACCAGCTGTCTTATAACCGTCAAATTGCAAGTTTTTTTGTTTTAAATTTTAGTTCGAAGATTGGATAGCAGCTTGCTACTGCGATGTTTTCAGGAAGTTTCAATTAGGGAGTTGCTCCATTCCTCAGAGATTCGTACTCTTTCTTCTTTAAAAGGCTCGAAAGTTTTGACCGTGGAAGAGAAATTGCAGCCTAGTTTCTCTTTTAAACTAATAAGACATGCGTGTACGCAGTTTTTAAGAAAAAGCAGACGGTATACGGAATTTGTTTGAAAAACCAGAGGTTATACGGCGTATACCCTCCACCAGAGGCGGAAAAGCGGCCGCGTAGGACCCCGAGGTCTTAAAATATCTTTTCATTGGGTTCGAGGAAAGTTGCGACAGCGTCTTTAAGTGCAGTGAAAAGAGTTTCTAATACAAGATGGTAAGCAAGAGCAGATGCTGTATTAGCTATAAAACTTGGTTTCACCCATATAAAAGAGGCTCTAAAACTGAAATTTGTAATTCAGAAGAAAAACAGTTAGCATAGTGGAGGCGACTTAACTTCTGAAATGGACAAATATCAAACCGCCCTAATGGCAGTTATTTGGAATATATTTTTACAAAGAATAAATGCTACTACTAAATCAGTGAAACGAAAACTATTAAATAGATCTATCCTACTAAAGTCATAAGAAAATTTCATAAATAATTTCAAAGAATTTGAAAAAGTGGCAACTGATTTATCAGGCCTATCATTTAATGTGGAAGACGAACAAATTCGCAGACAACAAAAGAGAAAAATGTTTTTTGACGAAAACAAAGAAGTCGGACATGAATTTAAAAGAGAAAATTTCATAGTCAATGCATTTTATGTCATGTGATAACACTAAGGCAGAATTAAAAACAGAACACGATAAAAAAGTTAAAGGGTATTTACAAAAATGACATTGATGTTTGTACTTTTGAAGATGGATTTGACCATTTTTTAATATTTCAAAAAGAAAACGATACCATAAAAAACCACACACAGGCATCTATCGAGCCGCCGAAGAAATGTCTTGCACATTTCCGAATGTGGAAATATTATTGAAATTTGTTTTTGACAATTCCTTTATCTAATGCGTCTAGAGAAAGATCGTTTTCTGTTTTAAAGCTCGTTACTTTAAGGAGTACTATGGGGAGAAGAAAGATGAATTAATATAGCCATTCTGTATCCGGAGCAAAATTTTTTTGTAACCGAATTGACACTGCTAAAATATTTGAAGAATTTGCAATAAGTAAAGCAAAACGGATATTCATGTAAAAAAAAATAATTTTTTTTAATGAATTTATTCAATGCGTTATGGTATGAAAGTTTTGACTATTTTTCTTTTGTTAATAACTCAATGAGAATTTTATTGAAACTTTTTTTCAAACTTGAGTTTGAGGACCCCGAAAATTTTACCGCTTGGCTTGATTCGCCACCGAGTACCCATAAAGATCGTTTCCGTCCCTTGCTTGGAATTGTGCGCTTCTGTCCTGTTGTCACAACTGATGTTAAGGGCATTGAAATCGTTACGAATGGAAGTTGATCGTGTATTCCTGTGGAATGATTCTACTATAGTTTTTGCGTGGTTTAAGAAATCAACGTAAGACATTTGTGAGTAAGTGTTGCTACCATTCAGCGAACTATCATCGGGGATAAGTAAACTCTGAAAACAACCGGCTGACATAATCTCTGGTGGATTAGATGCCAAGGACATAATTCAAAACTAGAGGTGGAAGGGTACAGAATTCTTGCAGCAAGAATTAACTATTTCTGAAGATGACTTTCGTGGCACTGAGGACAGTTTGCACATCTCAAATAACTAAAACCTTCACCAGTGTATACTTTGAAAAATGGGAATTGCCTTACTTATTCTTAAATCCACCAATAGTTATTTTAAATTGATTCGTATATGGTAAGCTTTATTTTCAGATTCATTCACATTTCCAGGTAGTTTTTAATTAATAACGGGCTATTGACGACGATCCGAGATCAATCCCCTAAGGAAGAAATCCGAGGAAATAAAAATCGAATCCACTCTCCCAACTTCCACACCAACCCAACGAGGACTTTTGGCCTCTACTTCTATAACACTAAATTTCCAATAATTTTGCCAGCAAAGAGCAAATTGATTACGCGATATTTCCACATTAGAAACTTGCATGTTTGCTCCATTCAGTTAGACAAAAATTTTGCCTCATTAATGGCAGAAAACTGGCTGGAAGTGTTTGAGAATGTATAACATGCTTTTTTTTAAGGCAGAAACCAATTACTATGGATCAAATCATGGGAGTTTTATCCCAGATAGAGTAAACCTGTGATCAACTTTCAAAATAAGTGGAATAGATTTTTGTGGTCTGTCTCAAAATATAAGGGCCAAAGAAAAGGGATTTTACAAAAGATTTATGTTACCAGTCTGTTTTGTGACAAAGGCAGTTCATTTAGTTGTCTAGAATCTAACATCAGAAGCATTGATAGCAACTCTGAAGAGATTTTTCTCTAGAAGGGGAAAGGTTGTTATATTATATTCAGATAACGCTACAACCTTCGGAGTCAATTTGGAATTAAAACGTCCTTGAACGAAATCTTGACAATCTAGCCGATTATTTATCCTCTGAGGAGATTGAGTGGAATTCTTTCCTCCTAGAGCCCCAAATTTTGGAGTGTTGTGGGAGGCAAGCGTAAAATCATTCAATTACCATTTGCGAAGATCGTTTGGGAACGCGAAGAATTTTATACTGTAACAATTCAAATAGAGGGAATTCTGAATTCCAAATCAATGCTTTTCATCAGATAGTAATGATTTTAACTAACCTCAGGGCAGATTTTTATTGGTCGCCCCATAAATGCCAGATTTCGTTCCACAGGCCGACAATATATTATCTAGATGGACCATAAAAATGGTTTAATTAATTTGGAAACATTGGCACTGTGATTATCTAAGCCACCTTTATTGTTTCAACAGCGTTCGAAAAGAACATTACTATCGGAACATTAGTTTTGGTAAAGGAAGAAAACCTACCTTCTTGTAAATGAGTTTTAAGAAGAACTGAAGAAGTCATACTAGGTCCTGATCAAAGGGTCAGTTGTACAGGTACAAACACAAAGTGGCCTTTAAAGACTGTCTCAAATTTGTATTTTACCCATATCTCACTATGACCAATGTATTCATATCCAGGGTTCCTAATCTACTTATATTTCAGAAATAAAATTCCGATTTTTCCAGACAAATTTTTACAAAATTCCAGGTCATACCTAAGCAATTTACAACATTTAAAGGTGGGAAAAAAAAAAAAAAAAAAAAAAATTTAGCATTCAATAGCCAATAAAAACCAATTTAAGAATTACACAAAGCACAAGTAGCATTAAAATAGCTTATTAAAATAATCCAACATATTTGACTCAAATCAAATTGTGATTTGATACATCATAAGCATGAAAATTTTCATTTTCATTTCTTTACCTGCTAAATATTAGCAGTTTCTTTTAAAATCGGTTGAAAAATTAAATTCATAAAATAAAGTGGTTCGAAACTGTATATGAATCTTATTGACTACTTTTCTACAAAGCGTCTGAAGCCTTGATTAATCATTTTCCCTGTCATTGAGGCGATTTTCCAGGTTTTCCCTGACCCGTGGGAACCCTGATATCGTATTGTAAACATTGATTATCCAATAGTGCAACTTAGTTCTTGAAGTACTGTGTTACGGATGCCCAACACAATAACTATGTAAGATTAGGTTTTTGATATTCCACTTGTTTCAATATTGTTTACGAGTTAGTGATGTACATAATTTACTATTCATTTTTATTTATTTATTTTCAATTTTAGTACTTGTTTTGTATCTCACGTTGAATGTAAACATTGCAATACCAGGTGGGATGTAGGAGCCTGGTGTCTATGGCTGAATTTTCATTTCAGCCAGACACCAGGCAAGAGGCTATCGCCTCACCAAAATATTTTCCGCCATGTGTTCAGATGCGATAGCAATCGATCTCAGCAGACGCACTACAGAGCTCCCAACCTCTTTGTTGTCAACTATGGAAAAAGGGATTTGCTCATATCCAATTTATCATATAAATAAATTTTACTTATACCTAGTATCTCATACAGTCCACTATTTGAAACCAAAGGAATTTCCCAGAGACCAGGACCCCAATCACGTAGGCGGGCATTTTGGCTCCCTCAAGTTTCATTGGAAGAAATATCTAATAACTCCAAACACTACACATCACAAAAGAGTGAAATATAGGCTTTAATGTAACAATAAAACACAGTCAGGACAAGATAATAATAAAACCTTGCGTTCTAGTATACATTTTGATAAAAATAATTTAACTAACGTTTATTACTTAGAAAAAGCAGAACACAACAATCTAAAAATTTCTCAATACATAGAGTCCACCGTTCTGCTCCACATCATCCCAAAGTTTCCATTTCAATGGATGTCTTTCTCTAACACAACTAAGCAGATATGTGTGTGAAAATACATTCTAGCATAAATCTAAAAACCATAAAAAAAATGGCACCAAATGTTTATAATGATTCATAAAATCTATTTTACGGTAGGCTCTCTTTAGAATGAGCAATGCAAACTTTGGACTGCCCTTTGATGGAAACCATAAGCTACTGTAGTGCGGAACTCTTGACAGGTAGGCAAGAGCATAGAAATAATGCAACATTTTGTAATAAATTAACTTGAAAGAGAAATATTCAGCAAACTATCCTTCAAGTCCTGCTAAGTGTCACACTAGCCTTTATATTGTAAATGACAGTCCTGCACATGTATAACTGGAAATAATTTAATAACCTACTTAAAAGTTTGCACAGCTAACAAATCCCAAGCATCACAACAAAAAGTTTTTTTTTTTGCAATAAAACACACTCACAACTTTATAGTCATACAGGTTTTGAGTAAAACTTGAAATTCACATAAGTCAAGCATTTTTAAGATCATTCACCAAACACTAATTTAATAACAATTAACAGAAGCCAGAGACAAGTTAAACTGAAGGGTGTAAAAAATGTTTGAAATATTTCTTGCAACCGTAGCTATGGCAACTTCTGAAGATCCACCATTGGGTTCTGAAACAAAGGGCAAAGATACATAAAAGCAATCAAACTTAACTTTTCACACAACACAAATGACGATTCTGCATAAATCATTCTAATGAGAGTCTACCATACAATTAAAAACAAAACAAATAAAAACCACAAGAGGCTTCTTTTACGGTGCGAATGGATGGACGACATTGACGTGAGTTCAAAGTAGTGACAATTCCTTCGACTATACTTCTCTGTACACAAAAGGGATTTGTTTCTCACATTGTGCAAGGAGAAAAATGCTGTACAAGTAAAGAAACAAGGTAAATACAAAAGAAACGGCACTGTGCCATCGTCCATTTCTCTGGAGCACCATGAAAGAAAAACTTTAATAGACGGCACCAATCACGAGTCCATACACTCAATTTAAAAAGAACGAAAAATCATCTTATGTACATGTTTGTGAAGATTGTTTGTAGACAAGGACTATTTTACGTAGGGCAGCGGTCGCCCTCTACGGTACCGACGGGCGCACTCAAACTTTCAAGATGGCACCAATTTTTATTTCATTCATAGAAATTAAAAACACGAATCCACTAACGTTTGTAGACTGCCAACATTACGGTTTGCATCTATACATTATGTTTCACAACAGGCATCATATGTATTGAGAGTGCCAAAATAGCAATTTGTGTCAAATAAAGTTAGCTATACACCATGCATAGTGGAAAAGTAACCCTGCTGTTCTAAAGTGCTGTTAGCAGTATTGATATTTTATGACTAAATGGCATTCGTTTAACAATTGCAAAGCGGTAGGTGACGAAAATAAAAATTACTTTGAGGACGAAAACGACTTGACAAGAAGGGGCAGTAACGGGGCAAGAGTAATGATTTGGGGGCCAAAAAGGATTCTTAAGGCAAAATTAAGGACCTCAACCCATTTTCACACTTGAAGGACTTCTTGAGGACCCTCAGTTGCAGATGCCTGTGGGCACAGCGACCTCTGCCATGCGAGCGTCGTCCAGCTGTTCTGTACAGTTGTATGCAGCAGTCGGAAAAGAATGTCACGCAGTTGCGGTTGCTGAGGAGCTGCAGGGCTGGGGCTCGGAGCTCGTCATAGGAATGGAGGCTTCGGCAGCCATGCCGCCAGGCTTCTCGCCACCGCACAGATGTGCCGGAATCAGGATCGAGTTGAGAGACGGCTGGATTTTCAGTTCTGAGGAGCAATCGCTGTTATTAATCCATGACAAAAATGGAAATGTTTCAAAATAATCAATGGCATACATCACCAAACATATTTCCAATGACAGTATTTAACTTAGTAGATCATTCAAGACTTTTAGCACTATTTTTTTGAAGGAAAAAGCGGGTTTGTTTGCAAGAATTGTAATATGGCTGTGTTCTGCTCCCTGCTTTGAAATCTCTATATTAAAAAACAGTTGCTGCCGGATTGAAAACCGTGTTGTTTAGCTCAATTCTTAAACGATTTCTAGAGAAAATATGAAATTAACATGGTTTATTCATCATGTTCCCTGGACAATTGTAAAGATCTTACGATGCGGATATTAGTTTAGGGTTTTTTAAGTGTCGAAGTTGAAAAAGCGAAATTTCTTCCGCGAGTGAGCAAAGCACATACAAAGTTTCAGTCTTCAACTGTAAGTTTTTCTTTTCAACGTAAATTTTTGCAGCTCGAGTTTTTTTTATAAATTTTAATTTGGTTCTTGATTAATATTTTTTTGAAATTCTGGAAAAATCGGGACATTTTTGTTACTTTTTTTTAAAACTGTCATATCTATATCTTTTTACTATTAGTTTTTAATTTTGAAAATATTGCAGTATACCTAAGAATATACTCTTTCTTACGGTACAATTATTTTTGGAATTGGTTATTAAGTAAATTTGATGCAAACAAAAGTTGGTCACACAAAATTCAGAATCTTTGGATATTTTCGCTACTTTTTGTTAAATTTGTCATATCTACAGCTTGATACTATTATTTTTTAAATTTGAGAACAGCACTGAATACATTACATTATACTCTTTCTTATGGTACAGTTATTTTTTTTAATTGGTTAATAAATAAAGTCAATGCAATCAAAAGTTGGTAATACAATTTTCGGAACTTTCAGATCGTAATTTCTGATACAAAACTAAAGCTGTCGTATCTATATCTTATTACTGTTAGTTTTTAATTTTGAAAATATTGCACTATACCACAGAATATACTCTTTCTTACGGTACAATTATTTTAAAAATTGGTTCATAAATAAATTTGATGCAATCAAACGTTGGTCACACAAATTTTGTATTTTTCATTTCGCGGAGCAGGTTTGTCACACAGAGGGTTGTATATTTGACTATCGGGTTTGCCAGATATCAAATTTATCATAGCAACAATTGCCATAAAAACGATTTCTTTTTAATTGGTAAGGAAAAAGGCTCGCTTTTTTACTGAGAAATTACGAAGTACAGATCGTAAAGTTAGGAGATTGACATGGTTTACTTAAAATTGTACAGGGCAGGGAACAAGATGCAGAAGGTTTTACTGATGTGGCTATTAGTTAGAGTGCATTAAGTGTTAAAGTAAAAAAAGTGAAATCACTTGCGAAAGGAGTATTGGTTTGCGTAGTAATCCCTGGGAGTCGGCGAGTGTAAGTGAGCAGGGGCAAAGCCCTCGCTGTGACGTCATGGACCGGAAAGTCAAATTAGGATTATACGAATTATTAAGATAGTTTCGCTGTCCAGGAGATTCACTCTGCGAAAGGAATATTGGTTTGCAAAGCAATCCCCGGGGGTTGGCGAGCATAAGCGAGCAGGGGGCGGAGCACGCTAGTGTGTCAAACAAAACAGAATTAAAACTGGTATGTTAGAGCATTTCAAAGATTGGTATGTGGGACATTCTGTGCAAATTGGCTGTGGCTGACACATTACCGATTTGAATGAAAATCAGTTTTTAAATAATTCACATATAGGGGGAGGTGTTGTACCTTGAAACAGTTTATACTGTGCTGCCTCCTTTTGAGTAAGTAGCAAAATAACACATTATAGTCGACCATTTGCCACCAGAGAACCTTCTCACAAAGATTGGAACTTCACAGGTGTTTGTTGTGTTTGCTAAACAACGAATTGAAATACGTCCTCTAAAAAGAATATATATTTCGTATTTTTCAATTTTAATTCTTGTATTTTCACTGATTATAATTAACTTTTTTAGGGTTGGTAAAGTTAGTTATAAATCTGTTCTACTCAATGATGATAAGATTTCAATGTAAACATAAACCTGAAACTACTTTCTAGATTGTTTTATTTGTAAAGGCAACCAGTTGTACCTTGGGACAAAAAAAAAGTTGTACCTTGGGACAACCCAAGGTACAACAATTTATTTTGTCTTTTGATGTAACAGTCCGGGTTTACAAATATACTAATACCCTGAAGTTATACAACAGGTGGAACCGACGGAAATTCACGCAAGTCGAATTCACTTAAGTTGGGGTACATAAATTTTATTTCATCGGGACCAAGGACTAACAAAAACACTAGTTTAGAAGAAAAATATTTATAAAACTGCATTTCTTTTTATAAATATAAATAAATTAATTAAAAAAAATTAATGTGCAACATAAAAAAGTTATTTGATGTCAATGGCTTCATAACATCTAACAAATTCGTCTAACGACACAACGCAGTCTTTTTTTCACCTGGAATTTCTTCGTAGTAAGCTAATATATATTTTTTATTCTTCGCTTTGTATCTATAACACATTCTTCGTTGAAGTCTATGGTTTCTAAAAATTTTAAAATCTGGCCGGGCCGTGCAGATGGTCTTCGACAGCTCACCCATTGGTTTTGAGCGCAGATGATTTTTAACTGGTTCCCTGAAAAATCTGATGACACAGAGATCTGCTGGAGAGCTCGAGCTGAGCAGAGGTGTTTGTTTTGAAGTGCTTGTTTATGGGACCACGGCTGTTGAATTTTTGCCTGTTTAGCAGTGCCTAAGACACAGAGATGCAAATATCTATTGTAATATAGTCTATATATAGTTTAAAAAAAAATACAAGTTATTTGTAAATTAGGCTGTTTTGTTAGGTTGACAGGCACACCACTCGGCTCACTAAATTACAGCATATCACAGCAAGAGAAACACTAAAATACCGGGCATCAGTGTTGCCAAGTTATGAAATGTTGAAACTGTAATTTTTTATAAATAAGGAATTTAGTTTGTGTGGAATTGATTTATTATAAATCCCTGCCGCTTACGCTCGCCAACCCCCGGGGATTGCTACTCAATCCCATTTGGTTTGCTTCGCAAACCAACACTCCTTTTACATATGGCATTTGGTTTGCTTCGCAAACCAACATTCCTTTCGCATAGTGACACTATCTGAATAATTTGTATTATCCTGATTTCACTTTACGGTCCATGACGTCACAGCGAGGGCTTCACCCCCTGCTCGCTTACGCTCAAAAAAATATAATCAAGAACCAAATTGAAAATTCAAAAAAAAAAAAAAACCTCGACGAGCTGCAAAAATTTACGTTGAGAGGTACTCTTTTAAAAAAACTCACGGCTGAAGAAATTTGTACGTGTTTTGCTCACTCGCGGAAGAAATTTCGCTTCTTCAATTTTGGCACTTAACAAACCCTAAACTAATAGCCGCATCGGAAAAAAATCTTAATAATTTTCCAGGGAATATGATGAAGAACAAATCGTGTTAATTTCGTTTTTTTCCGATCAGTACTTTCTCGGGAAATTGTTTAAGAATCGAGCTAAACAACACAGTTTTCAATCCTGCGGCAGCGGTAACTTTTTTTTTTTAATATAGAGAGATTTGATAGACTAACAGAACAATTTATTAAACAGTTAAGTGTTTAAGGTACAAATAAATAAAAAATGGCAAATTCTTCCGAAATAAAAAAATGAATGTAAATAATTGATGGAAAAAACAAACTGCAGCTTCATTATAGCCTCATGAAAAATATTTGTTTAAAACTGTCCCAAGTTACGACACCTTCCCCTACTAATGAGCAATTCCAAAATATTAGTTTTCAGAAATGTAAATTTCGTTATTGATTGATTTTTTATAGTTGAAAGTAACATAAATGTAGATTTCTTCATAAATAAAAGTAGACCATATGCGACTCTATATTTCAATAAGTTATGGACAGAAATTTAAAATTGTTATTATCATTCTTTAGAAAAAGGTCTCTTGGGAAAAAGTAGAAACATAATTATTAGGCATCACTACTGAATCTAATTGCGACAAAAATAGATTTTGCCAGTTTGCTAGTTTCGAATTCTTAATTAAAAGCTTTTTACAACAAAAATAGCATAGTGTAATTTAAAGATTAGTTTTCTATTTGGACCATGGGCCAGACCAGAATGTAAACAGCCCTGCTCTACAGAGTAATCGAAAAAACTAACTGTCATTGCAAGTGACTTCATGTAAAACTCACCCAGTTCTGTGAAGTTGAAGAGCAAGGGCAGTTCCCTGTTGTTGGGCAGTCGTGTTCCGACATCTCGGAGTTCGTCAAAGAACTTGTGGGCACATGCTTGGAGTGGAGTAATGCGTGCAGATGGAGTGTACTCCAAGAGACGGGACACCAGGTCTATGGCCTCCGGTGGTGTCCGGGCACGGAATACCTGAGGGAGAAATCATTCACTCTATTGGAACACAATTACGGTACATGATACACTCAAGGAACCATGGTCAAAACAATTATTCACACTCTATTGCTGTACCATCAATCACTGGTTTTGCTCAACAATTGCACTTACTGTAGACAGAAAATGGGTGATAAAAACCAGTCATTCTAAATGCAAATGGAATTAAAATGGCTCAATAGCAATCTTTGCAAGAAATTATCTTATTAGCACCTTTTAAAGCAATGGTTTGGCAAGAAACTTTATTTACCAAATTTTTCATGGAGCATAACATTTAGAAAAATCTTAGGCCTTTGTCATACTCGATTAGCATTTAAAATTTGTTTTGTTAGGCTTCCATTACTTGCTTTCAGTTTGTTTAATTTCCCTTTTCTAATAGTTATTTAGTTAAAAAGTCATGGTTATTAAGATTGGGGGAGGGGGAAAGACTTTTTCCAATAGTATTTTGTTGATTTTTCAATATTTTTCTGTAGATTAACAAAAAGCATAATAGGTGTATATGAAGTAAGTTATTTACAGGTACATATTTTCAAAATTTTGGGTTCCTAAAGCAATTTTTTGTTACATCTTAAACTAAACTTTATACCTTTGCATACTTTAAATGCAGAATAAATATACCACAACTTGCAAAAACATGTAACAAATTCATTCATTTCTCAAATTCAAACTGTGCTAAAATAAACACAATAGGAACAAATGGCACTTCACAGTATGGAAGATAAATATACACTAGAGCGGAAAATACAATCCCAACACCAAGAAATTAGTTTAGAGGAATGACATATAGAGAAAGCATTTGTCTAGGTAACATAATTATTAAATTAAAGTTTCAAGGTCACAGGTTAAAGTATGCATGAGAAGAGCCATTTCAAATGTGAAATGGTGGTAAATAATCAACAGCTGTAGTCGCCACTATTTTGAATGCAAGCATGCATTGTGTTGTACCGGTGCAATATGTCAATCTGGAATTCAAAGGGGTGACAAGATATATTAGCTAGAGGCATGAGAACAGAACGTTAAGGGACTTATCTGTGGTGAGAATCGTTTTAATGATTGGTTTCATGCACATAGAAATTTATTTGCTAATAATGAAACAAAAATCCTGACCTTCTGCCAGGGGTGTGCTTTTATCTGCGGGAACCTGAATTCTGTGTAGTTCCTGTTCATTTCTCTTATCTGCTCCTTTGTGGGCGTTCCAAGTACCTTGATGATCTCTACCAGCTGGTCCACCCCACTATCTCCAGGGAAAATGGGTTGGCCCAGCATCAGTTCAGCCAGCACACAGCCTGCGGACCACACATCTGGAAGGTAATGGTAATTAATTAACGTTGCACTGGAGCAACACAATGGGCTATTGGAGACAGTTCAGGATCAATCCCCAATGGAAAGACCCTAGGACAATACCACATAATTTCGAACTACGGTCAGATGACGAGGTCAATGCCTGAGCTGGCATCCCACTTCACAAACTACACATTTGGAAGGAAACGTGCACATGGATTGGATATCTCGTACTATAGCATACCTGCCAATATTAAAAAACTCAAAGTTTTATTAGATATATTAAAAAAAATTATTTGTACCCTCTTATAGTATATAAAACCATACCTTCATTTTTTAAAATTAATTTTATGGTGAAAACATTGGACAAGATGGGTAAATGAGCCATGCATGCAAAAATATTGGCCAGCTGTAATTTTGTATCTACTTATAATACAAATCATACATCTTTCATTCACGAACCTGCAACCATTGCACTTAAAGCAGCAAGCTTCTTGGTGTTTTCAAGAAATTCTCTGGGTTGGTTAATTCATGGCAATTGGTTTCTTTTTCAAATAGATTGAAATTGCAACAGATTTTGTTGAAATGAATTTACTTATGTCTTATGTATCATCAATATAATACTATTATAAAGTTATATTTATAAAAAAACATACATTTTTGATCAAATTATCAAAGTTAAATCAACAAATCTCAGAATCTTAACAATTGGTCTCAAAGTTACTAGGGCCTCAAAATGACTTGATTCGCTGGCCTTATATACACCATTGACACTAAATACGTTTAGGTTGGATCTTTTGCTCTGAAGAAAAGTTTTTAACTGTCTCAATACTCTGTATGAAAAGATAAAGAAAAATAGATTAAATATCTCCCAACATAAGACACATTTTGCATACATTTTGTAAATGTCAATGAATTCACTTAAATTGCAACAGACTTCTACTGCTGTCGAACAGACATTTTACTTTATTAGGACTGGTTGCTATATTAAGATCTATGGCTTAAAACACCTGCACATTCCAAATATTTGATAATTATCCTAATTATGAAGTTTAATATGCACTGGATTTCATTCTCCCAATTTATCAAATTAATGACATCCTAGATTAATATGAAACACCTTGATCCTACAGTACAATCATTAATTGATCAATAAAACAAACTCTAAGAGTTCTTACCAATCATTGTTGTGTAATCAGTGGCACCAAAAATCAACTCAGGGGCTCGATAGTAACGAGAGCAAATGTAAGATACGTTGGGCTCGCCCTTCACAAGGTGTTTAGCACTGAAATCAATGGGTAAATATTATAAAAAAAAAGATTGGTTATTGTCCAGTCTTACTTTCAATTCCAAACCACATTATCTTAAAACTTGGTGACATATCAATTCATAATGGGAATGCAAATAAATTTTTAGAATCAAGTTTTAAGAAACACGAGAAATTTTAAAATTTGTTTCCTACTTTTTTGATAACATTTCTTGTCACAAACATGCACATTTTAAATTATATCCATTGTAAATGCTCCTAGTCTTGTTATTTGAGTTATTGAGATAGACTTGCACAGTTAGTTAGATTATATATCAAAGAATATTCAAGCACAAACCAGGATTTGAACTAAGTACAAGTAGGTTAATAATAATGACAAAAGATTACAAAAGAATAGAAATAAGGAATTAATTTGAAACCTATTTGCATAGGGATATCAATAGCAAATTCTTGAAAATTCTCATTCGAAAAACTTAAATAAGTGTGCAAGTTATCTTGGTTCCATTTGACTTACAGTCCCAACAATTAAAACAATCAAAATTTTAAGTTATTTACCTTTATACTTTTTAGCACAACACTTCTATGCTGTAATATTCATTGCAATGTCTAAAGACAAAGTGAAGTTAGCACTGATCATCGATGGAAGTTAACATAACAGTTAACTGGGCTAGTTAAAAAATAAAGATATTTTACGTAGAATAATTAACCACATCTGGGAAAGGTTAAAACGACACAGCTAAAAGTTAGTATGTTGTGTGGTCAATTTCGTTTATACGAACAGGAGCATTTTAAGGATTTAAACATTATCCAGTTTTACAAGTCAAATATCTATCTGCATGCATTAAAAATATTACTGGTAACCTATAGATATTCACTCGTTAAGAGCAAACTGGATCAGAAAACAAGGTTCCTTTTTCTGAAGGACGAATACAGTACCTACTTAAGTGAAGAACTTTCATTATATCATCTACAAGACCTGTTCTACAGTGGAAAAAAATTGTTGATTGAATTTCTTCAACATGAAATGTCTCACAAATTGTTCAGACATAAGTAAGTTATGAATTGAATGATTCGATTTTTGTAGAACAAGAGTAACTTTAAACTGCAACAATGGTTTTTATTTATAAAAATGGGGTGACTGTAAGAAAAAAAGTACGAGATGAACTAGATCAGTGGGACCTATTTGCAGTCTGGATAAAACAAGCTCATGTTATTGACAGTTAAGAGAAGCAAAACAGCCTCTATTATAAGTTTTAAGCATTGTTGATTACCAAGAATAAACAATGAAAGGAAAATATTTAAAATAAAATCAAACTTAAGGTGACATTACTTTTGTGTGATTAAATAAATAACAAACAAGTTTCTGAAATTTTTCAAAACAACTCACCTCCCGAAATCGCAGAGCTTCAGAACACCTGTTTCAGTATCCAAGAGAAGATTTTGAGGCTTGATGTCACGGTGGCATATACCGAGAGAATGGGTGTATGCTAGACTTCTAAATAATTGGTACATATACAGCTGAAAGGAAGAAACATTTCAGAACCAAATCCCCTCAAATTGACACACAACAAAAAAATTTTTATTTTATTTCTCTAGATTGCTTTTAAGGTTTTCTGGACTTGTAGTCATAAAATTCCAAACAGTCATTTATCCCAGAACAAAATTTAACCTCTCAAAGAAAGCAAACTATCTTGTATCAGGATAAAAAAAAAGAGTAATGCCTAATATTTTCAGTCTTTCAGTAACATAAAATCTTCATTGCAGATTTCATTCAGATTCGAATCAAACAGATTGTGAAAAACTTAAATTTAAAGAAAACTATTTCCGAATTTGAAGAAAAAACGGCATTTGTATGAAATTATTAGACATAATACTTTAAAAGCAAAATTTTTGTTGAAATTTTTTTAATAATACCTGTGACCAATTTTCTAATGACAGCCAAGAAATTAAGCTTAAAAGTCTACCATATTTGGCACATTCAGTAGTTCTATCCCACTTGACTTTGTCCCTCCCCATCTCATCAGTAGTCACCCATCTCAAGAAAAACCAAAAGTGACAAATTATATATCTTGATATTTGACTACAAGTTTTATAAACAAGACATTTCAGTGTTGAACATTACGGTTCAAGTGAAATAAAACAGTCATTTCTCATTCCAACGAAAAAAGATGACATAGAAAATCTAATGGGTGCAAAACCCTGCTTTACCAGGCTTTCAAAATATCAGACATGAATGATGGTTTGATTTTTACAGCACAAACACTACTCTCTCAACATAAAATCTTTCTATTTAAATATAAAATCGTGGAGAAGACAAAAACATGGTAAATAAGTAAAACATGTTGAATCTGCAAAATTAGGAATGACCAGTGTTATTTCTCAAACTGATAATAAGTAATAAGACAAAGGAACATTGCAATTATTCACAGTAAAAGACAAATGAAGGTAGATATATGTTAATACAGTAAAACCTCTATAAATCATTAATATTCCCAGGGGCTGTGGTTTAAAGAGTAACAAAGTAGTAACCAGAGGATTGCAAGCACAAATTCAACATTGCAATATGCCCCCCTGCTCAAGTATCCATAAAATTTAACTACACAACTTTTAAGAAAAAAAGTGTGAAAATGAGATTTTTTCACCACTTGATAAAATAAAAGATGAAGAGTTAAAAGCACATATTTTTGGGAAGAAAGTTAATAATACTGGAAAGTAGTTTTGGTCAAAACAAGACAAGTACTCAAGTATAATATGTATAAGGTATTATTAAAGATTAAAGTTCAAAAAAGGTAATTAACTTTTAATTGTTTACATAATTTTGAAGTAATTCCATTAATTTATATACTTTTAAGAATACTATGATAAATTAAAAATTTACATGATCATTAGTTACAGTAATGAGGATTGAGTACATTCTGTGGTTACACCACTTAAATCATTAAAATTTCTTGGACCCTTTTGAGACAACTTATTGAGGTTTCGCTGTATGTACAACACATATCAATAAAATGCCTATATTAAGCATCATTATTATGGTAAAGTCACGTTGAAGTTACCTTCACATATGATATTGGTATTGTCTGCTTGGACTTGCTGTAATGTCGGGCAACTCGATAAACTGTTTCCGGAATGAACTCCAGGACAAGATTTAAATACACCTCTTCCTTCTGAAAATTCAAAAGTTGCAAACTTCCATATTGGCAAAGAAATATCAATTTTGCTAATTATAGCAATATGAGAAAACTTTAAATGATAATTTAGTATGGTTAAATAACTCTGAATCATAATTTAATATAAGACACATATTCATTTAGTACATTTTAATCATTTAAAAAATAAAAAAATTAAGCAGAAATGTGAGAAAAATCAGCTTTTGAATCTTGTAATGCAATGGACTGTCCAATGTGCATCATCCAGGATTCCCGATATCAAAACTTTTTGCTCCATCTTTTATTTATAGATGCATTGTAAAAGAACTTTGAGCTGTTGGAGATGACAACCATTCAATTAGTACAGCTTTAACATAAAATATTGAGCAGTTACGAAAATAGGCCATATGAAAGGATAAAATTAATGTGTCATTGCGACTGTTTGAGTTGTTCATAATTATCATGCCAAGCCTTCTCTGCTCGTAAGCATCAAATGACGATAAGCAACTGAACATTTAGTTAACATACCAAGTGAAGCACTAAGTCAAAATGATCAAGACAGGAGTTTTTTAGAATTTCTAGACCAGAATGTAATGATCTATAAGCTAATAAAGTCAAAGTCATTTCTTTACATGAAGATTACATTTTCTCTTGAGTGAGAAGAATTTCCCTATTTTCTTAGAATTAGGTTTTTTGATTTCGTGCAATTCATTTTTTTAAAGCCGACAATATGCAGAGTGTCCTAAAACTACCCATTCTTTTCCAACTTAAAAAAGTGATTGTGCCTGTGTTTTTTTTTCAAATCATTGAATTTTATCATTCGCTTATAATTTTTATCGTTTGGTTTTCTTTGCGCTCAAGTTGTGCAGGAATGAAGTTCCAATGCATTTTGTTATTTGTCGCAGAATGAATTTATCACGCATCTAGGGAATTGCACTGATTGAGGCTTATTTTGAATGTACATCTAATGATATATGCAAAGAATTATGGCAACATAAATATTCAGATGATGCAATAACAAGTAAAAATACATTATATCAAATAGATCGGTGATTTCGTGACAAGTTCAGTGGAAGACAAACACAGGAGTGTAAGACTGGAAGTCGTAACACCATACTTTGTGCAAGAAACGCGACAAAGGATATTGTAATCTCCTCATCAAGCTGTGAGGCATTTGTTGCAACAAATGGGCATATCACATAGATCAACACATAAGAGCTTTGCATCTTTGTGCTTATCGTGTATAAATGTTACTTACAGGAGCTAAAGCCATCTGACAATGAGAAACGGCTTCATTATTGCCGATGGTTCCCGAGATTTATTTGCAACATCAATACTTTGGACAAAACATTTTTCTCCGATGATACATGGTTTCCTTTAAGTGGTTACATTAACACGCAAAACTCCTGTATTTGGGTGACAAGAAATCCCCATTCATTAATGCAAAAACCTTTACATTCACAAAAAATTGGTGTTTTGAGTGCCGTATCTTGCAAAAGGATTGCTGGGCTCGTTTTTCGAGTCAACTGCTGGATTGAACTGTATACAAAGAACTTATCCAACAATTTATTGTATTATTAGAAGTACATAGACAAGATTCATGGTTCGAACACGATGGTGCAACCTGCCATACAAGTTATGAAACCATGGACATACTTCAAGATTTTTTTTTGATGATTAACTTATCTCAAGAAATCTTTGGCCCCCCTCGTTCCCCTGGTCTAAGCATCCCAGACTTTATTTCTTAGGGGATATTTAAAGAACAATGTTTACGAAGATAATCCCCAAACAATAGATTATATGAAAATTGCCTTTACTCAAAGGATACAAAATGTTGTCACTCACAGAATTTTGAAACGCGTTTCTAAAAGTATGCACAAACGACTTCAAAAAAGGTGCAGACATTTTTAACATCTCCAATATTATAAAAGGAAGTGTTTGTCTGTCTGTTTGCTTTTTCCACGGCCGCAAAATCCTGAAAATTCTATAGCACTTACAGCAATGAGATTTGGCACACAGGTAGTCCAAATTTTTTGCAATTTTTGAGTTGCGACAAATTTTAAAATTCAATCTAGAAGATTTGTAAAGGAATTTAATAGTTATATTCTCCATCTGTTTTTCAATGCCTTTCTTCCGTGAAAGAAGAAACACCCCAATCTTGCCTTTTCTAGCTACGTGATTTTGCCGTCAGCCTTGGAACCATGCCAAATTTTTTTCACGTGGACAACGCTCAGAAAATTATTTTTTTCGTTTCCACTTTGATTTTACGCGAGGTATGAATTTCCAGCCAGACGTTAAATCTTAACTGGAGTCACAGTTCTATCTCCAAGACCGTTAAAGATGAGTAAAAATTTCAATGGATATGAAATATGCGGAAAATTTTACACCAGATTAATACCTTACATCGCGGCGGCGCCCGTGGTGTTGGTTTGCGAAGCAACGCCGGGCTAGCCATGTAGTGGCTAGTTTATTATAAATGCAAGTTCACATTTTTTTTATATGCTATGTTAAAAGTGTTTTCACCATTAGCATAAAAATAATTGTTTTAGTTTAATATATTCACGAATCATGAGTACAGGAACTTTTAGGACACTCTGTAGTAACATTCTTTATAACGATCGGTGGCCTGCCACCAACCTTAACATGATTGGAGTATACAAAGTACTAATAAACTTCCTGCAATTTAACCAACTATTTCCATTTAACCTTGACTTAATGTTAACTTTAGTCAATAGCCATAGTTCACCAAACCTAAATTATTATATTCATAGTTGTATAGTTGATCAAGTATCTGTTCTCAAAACATTTGTAATAATTCCTCATGTACCTAAATGGTTCAATTCTGTTGGACAAATGAGAATTAATATGCAACTAAATACAGCAACTTGAAAACGTCCTGCACAGACCAGTTTTCAAAAATATCTTACCTTGTCTCCCCCTGAGTAGAAGAAGTACTTTAATTTGACTATGTTACAGTGGTTCAACTTCCGCATGATTTGAAGTTCACGATTCTGCAAAGAAAACAAATCTCAAATGACATCTCATATCATGAATACATTGCATCAAGAATACTGTCGCAATTAGAATGCGAGTTTCAAATTAACATTTCAATCAGATTCGCGAAGCGTGACTTGCCCTTTTTCGATATTCATCGGCAAAAGTGTCATTAGTGCAACGACTTAAGCTGATTTTGAGCAGATTCAATCAGGATAAAGGTCACATCAGAATCTGTATGGGAAGGTCAATGTCAGATTTCAAAAAACAATACAACTAAAAAGGCACTGAATTCACACGAGCAGGTATGTTGCCATTGATCAAACAACTAAAGACAATTAAAAATATATATAATTTTAATTCAGAGACAGTAAAACTTGAAATGTTTGTCTGGTTCCTATATTTAGTCGGTTTGGTTTTTATGGCACAAGAAACCCCCACAATAAGTCATAAAACTTTCATTGTGTACGACTCTGAAGAGTGCCAGCACCACGACAAATAGTCTACTGTACTGAGACCCCTGGCTAATCCACTAAAGACCAATTGCCGAAAATAAATTTCAGCATGTACCGGATTGGAATGTTGGACAGTTCCCAGGGTTTGATACAATGTTATCCCATATATTCAAATCGTTGTGCAGAATAATAGTCACACTCATACAGAACTTGTATAGAACTCTCCTCTACCATTCGACAGCCTCTACACAATGGGTCGTCTATAACACACATAATGCTGGGGTGTATATTTAGGGTCAATGAAAGTTTTACTAACAGCGAAGATAAAAAATAAATCCTGGTAGGAATCACACCTGACAAGAAACAAACCAGCACCACCTGCAACTAGCAGGTTGATAGAGCAGTAGGCATATCAATTGAGTCACAATGGTCCTACATTTGGAAATTCACCGTTAAAGAAATTTAAATCTATATATGGTCACTTATGTTAAACATTTAGCAGGTATACAGATTCAAAGTTTTAACATTTTGTTTTACGCTTGTATTTGTAAAATTGAGACGTTATTCTTGCAGAGGGCAATTTGTTTGTGACATTTTGTTTTTATGAAGAAACTCTTATTGAAATGCACGGTGCAAGTAAATCATGTACACCTAATTCTGTTTTTACACAAATCTGATTTAACATGAGCAGGTCAAACCAATTTCAAAGAATATTTTTTTGCCCAAATTCTAAGAATTTTTTCTTAAATTTGTTGCATAGTAGTATTTAGAGGTGCAGAAAATGTTTCAGGGTCCAATATTTCCCCAGAACACAATTTGTTTTGTCCGAAATTTTCCCGAAAACGTCCCTGTATTTTCATTCTAATTTAAGTGACTTTTAGAGTACAATGTTGATGATTAAGAACTAACTCTCCTTGAGACTATTACTTACAAATTAAAAAAAAACTAATATTTATTCCAATAAAAAAAATGTTTACATTGATGAATTATATTAGCTATCACCAAGAAATGGCAGCCTTCCTGTCGCTTTGTGAAGGTTATCAATCACCTTCATACTCTCCAATATTGGTAACCCAGTCATCAGTAGCACTTCTTATCAACATATTACATATGACATAGTGTCAATAAATTGATGAAAATTAGTAAAAAGTTTTTAAATAATAAAATAATTAATTGAAACAAATGTTTTTAAACAACATTCAAAATTATTTAAGAAAATTATTGACTAAATATGTAAAGAGAATTAATCTTATTTCAAAAGTCACACAACACAATTTTGTTGATCAAACTAATTAACTATTTATTAACATCTCATCTACATTTTTTTTTGCATTGAATAGCAAGCACTTTTTGCTTTTTTAAGTATCCATTGCTTAGTTCGACATTGTAACAAACTTCCATATTCATTTTAATATTATTTCAGAGTATTTTCGACGTTTTTTGTACGAGATTTGTAGTTTTTCACTATACATCTGTAGTTTTCACCTAGTTTCCATACCAACTACGGAAGTTCCATAACAGTCGGATAGTCTGCACCTTTGACGTCATATACACCTTAACACGCAGTGGCTAGTGGGAGATGAGAAACTGCTGTTTTTCACGTGCAAGCTACTTTCGCTGATTTCAGTAAAATATGAAGATGAAACCATTTAAAAATTTACTTCACTGCATAGAAAAAAAAAGGGGGTGGGGGCGCGTAAATATAATTGCTAGCCGAAATATTAGTTTGTCACTGATAACAACTGAATTCGTAGGTTTTTTTAATAAACTTTGGGGCAAAAATTTTCTTTCTGCTGCTCGAATTTTATCATTCATTAAAACCATTATTAAATCATTAAACATGATTCAAAACCAATGAATAAAATTTTTATACCAGGATCACAATGACTCGATTAAAATTGTAAACAGAATATTAAAATTTTAAAAAATATTGTTGAGGTTTATGGATATAGTATTTGACAGTTCCCTACATTCTGAGCTTAGTATTTGGGTCTTTTTGATCAGGGTGTCAAGATTTAAATCAACAATTAAATAATGATTTTTTAAATCATTAATTTAAATCACAACCAATGTTACATTTTTATAACTAAGTAAATACACTCTAGGAAAAATCACAGAACTCATCAAATGCTTTAAACTTTCTGCACTTATGATTTCAGCACTAATGGCTACACCCAGTACTGGTCAGCTTTAGAAAAAATGTTTGGCACTGGACACTTGCAAATAATATGAGGTCTCAATGAAGTAAGTGCCGAGTCAGAGATTCTGCCAAACAGCAGGGTGTAAAAAAAATCATAAAAATATCAAATAATTGGATTTTTTTAATTTAAATTTCTGTAGACCCTATACATAGTTTTTAAAACAATTAAATTTGTTAAATAAAAAATTGAATTTTTGACATGACATGATAACCAATATTTATTTTAGTAAACAATCAGAAATAAAATTTGTGACATGGAAAATCAATATTTATTTTACTAAAAATCAATTTGCTACATTGTAATACATTTGAAAAATTAATTTTCAAAATCAAAGCAAAAGGTAAATAATTTGTTTAATTTTAAAACACAAGTTGACATCTTACATAGTTTTTCTTCAGTAAATTACATCATCATGTTAACAAATTTATCAGTAATGTAAGTGACAGATCTAAATGATAGTCTGATTAGATAAATATTTGTTATGGGTCACTACTCTTAAAGGTGACAGTTTTAAGGTGCATTTTGTAAAATGAAAGATGTTCAGTGTTTAAACATTCATCCTTTCAAATAGAAAGCTCACTTGTATTTTTTATTTTATAAATTATTAATCACATTGTGTTATTTGTATTTATGTCTCAATTTTAAAAAAAGTAGTTGAAAAATCACAGCTAAGCCATCAGACAGTCAATTAAAGGGTAACGTAACAAGTATAGGCCTACAAGTGGGATTTTTCTTTGGCTGTCTTGACATTTAGAAGTAGGCCTACTGGCCATGGACAATATAAATAGCTAGACTTTTTTAATCTAACATTGATGTACAATATTTTCCCATGATTCCCACACTTGAAAGAATGCGTTATTATTTGTAACATATTATAAAATAATGCATGAACATTGTAACTTTTAAATAGATGTCAACTTGTTTTTTACTTTACTGTTTGGCAGAATCCCTGACTCAACACTCAACAGATTACTTAGTCCATAGACATCTCAGATTATTTGCAAGTGTCCAGTGCCAAACATTTTTTCAAAAGTTGATCAGTACTGGGTGTAGCCATTAGTGCTGAAATCACCATGAGTGCAGAAAGTTTAAAGCATTTGACGAGTTCTGTGATTTTCCTAGGGTGTATTTACTAAGTTATAAAAATATTTAAAAATGTTGGTTGTGATTTAAAAAAAAATCACTTGATTAAAATCATGATTTCAATCAAGTGATTTCAACCTTGACACCCTGCCAAACAGTAAAGTAAAAAACAAGTTGACATCTATTTGAAAGTTTTGACAAGATTCAAGTATAATTTTATGTTACGAACAATAAAGCATTCATTCACACACATAAAGTACTGTGTTTATTTTAATCAGACTATAATTTAGGTCTGTCACACTGATAAATTTGTTAACATGATGTAATTTACTCAAGAAAAACTTTGTAGGATGGCCAACTTGTGTTTTAAAGTTAAACAAATATTTTACCTTTTGCTTTTATTTTGAAAATTCATTTTTTAAATGTATTACCATGTAACAAACTATGATATTTAGTAAAATAAACATTGATTTACCATGTCACAAATTCTGATTGTTTACTTAAAATAAATATTGGTTTACATGTCATGTCAAAAATGCAATTTTTATTTTTAACAAATTTATATATAATTATTGTAAAAACAGTGTGCAGGACCTACAGAAATTTAAATGAAAAATCATATTTAAAATTTTAAAAATCTATTTTTTTTTTACATTCTGCTGTTAATACATAGGTAAATCCTAATATATGAATACAAAACAGACCTTAAAGCGTTTGTCTTGCAGAACCTTTTTGATGGCCACCATCTCTCCGGTCTCCACCAGCCGCGCCTGGTAAACCACTCCAAAAGAGCCATTGCCTATGACCTTGGTGTCACTGTAGCAAACCTCAATGGGACGATCGGACCCTTGACCGGGAGTGGCAATGACCGTCGTCACCTTGCCACCGTCCTTGCCTAGAGGACAAATAAAGCAACTTTTATATAATATACATCCAAGCAGTTAGGATCCATTTCAGAAATAAGATAAATTTGTCAAAATCTTTCATGTGATTTACATTTTGTACAGAAGTACAAGAGTATGCTTTATCAGAACAAAGTTGTAAAGGTAGGAAGTTAATTAATGTCAGACTGTACTATCAATAAAACAGCTATTGGCAATGATCCTAAATCCATTCCAAAGTGAAAGATCGTAATTTTGAACCCCAGCAAGTTGACAAAAACACCCGAACTGGCAGTCCATTCTTCAATTTTTCACATCATGCAATAAGGATTTGAGGTCACAACAGAGTTAACATGCACCAGCCCCTATGTACACAATGTTTTTTGGTTGGACCAAGCTTTGAACTTTTAATCTTATAGTTCCTAATTCAATGCTCTTTCAACTAGTCCTACAGCTGCCCCAAAATCTTAAAGACCTGAACATCAAAGGTCCTAATACTTCCATTGTTAGGACCTAAATATTGCAAATATACCAATATTAATCTCCACTATTATTTAACAAAGTGTTTGTGAGTCTTCTGATGAATCTATACAACTTAGTCATGAAATTTGGCACAAAGGTAGTCCTAAAGGTGACTGAATGCAACTCGAAGCCCGAATTTTTAAATTTAATCTAGAACACTCTTCAATTTATTGGCATTTTTTTATTACTTGGTTTCCAAAGAATGGCAACAGTGTGGAATCTATCGTTTCTTCTTTTGTGGAGCTTTATTCTTGTCACGCTTCTTCATTTCATTTGGGTGTGTGCAAAGTTTCCAATGGTGTTACTGACGGACTGGAGTTGGAAGAGGGATTGACAATTCTGCTTTGATTTCTTTCGATATTTTTTTTCTTCTTCTTAATTCTTAACAGATTGCAAATTGGAAGAATTTTCCGTTCTCTGTGATTTGAGTCACGACCCGTTGCAGTTGCTCTTTACATGTTGTATTGTTTCTTGCTTTTTTAAAAAGCATAACTATCTTGCTTTTTTCTTTAGCTTAACCCTCTACATACGGAAGGTCGAAATATTGTTTTCGCACTTGGTTACGGGAAGACGGACGACGTAGTGCCTTCCCCCAGGAGGCGTGGAGAGCGAGCCAATTCTTATCACTTAGTGTTGGGGATCTCTTTTGTTGGGTCGGGGTATGCCTGTAAGGCGCAATATTTCCCGGAGTCACTGAAAAGGCGGCAACAACTAAGACATGGTCACTTGAACTCAAAGGATTCTGGAGTTGTCCTCAGCGTCGTTTATACCGTGGGAAATCTTTATAAGAGTTGCAGAAAGTGATAATTTTTCTTTGGTTATTCCTCTCTTGTACCTTCAAGCACTGATCCTTTGTATGAAAAAGCGACTCAAAAATAAAGATTGCTTATCAATAGCTGGATTCAGCACTTGACTACTCCCTGACTTCAGGTGGTGCTGCTTCAATACAGATATCGAGAGAAAATATTCGAATAACAAGAGGGAGAGTATTTTTGAGCCCATTCACCTCTCCACATAGACATAAAAGAAGAAAATTAGATGGCAGGAAAAGATCTTGTGTCAAATGCCGTGAATGAATCGGATAGTAGAGTTCGTGGTAGTGTGGAATGTGCAATATGCTTTTGCAAGACCTGCTTTCAAGAATCGTAAATATATCCCACCCTCCTTCTCTGTCCAATGCAGAATTGAATTAAAGGAAATAAAAAATGCCTCTTGGGGAAACCGCCTAGCGAATTGCAAAAGGTGAAATTCATCAATAAACCATCCCCTTGGTTGATGAGGAAATTGGTTTGATACACTTTTTTCCAATATAAATATAGCATAATGATTAAACAAAATTTGTCAAACAAAATCATAGATGATGAAATAAATTTTTAAATGTAATATTAATTGTTTTATCTTTGAAATGTGTACATTGATACAACGCTATATTATTGGTACATCATAATACTAGTACAAGTTCAAAATACACGCAAGTATTTCTAGACATGCATTTTTCGTAATCCATTCATCATTAATCAAATATCCTCAAATAAAATAGCGCTGAGCGAATATTATTTTATAATGTGCATTATTAAGATGATAATCCATTGAAATTAAGGTGTTAGCCTCTAGATCGGAAGGTTCCTGGTTCGAATCCCGGTTCGGGCATGGATGTTTGTAAGGGTATAGTGGAGAGGCGGCTGGTGCACCTAAAATCTGTCATGACCGAAAGTCCTGACGTTGGGTTGGTGTGGAAGTTTGGAGTGCCAGCTCAGGTGTTGCCTCGTCATCTGACCGTGGTTCATAATTACGTGGTGTTGTCCTCGGATCTTTCCCCTAGGTGATTGATCTTGGACCATCGTCAATAACCCGTTGTGTTGCTCTAGTACGACGTTAATTAAAAATTACCAATTACCATTGAAATTATTGACTAAATATTCTGGCTGTATAGAATTTATCTAATTCTATGAAAAACTCAAGCTTTATATCAGGTTGCATAAATCATGCTACCTCTGTGACCCTTACTTCTTCCATCAACTCTCTGAGCTACGGCAAGGCGCAAATATTCTATTTTCCCAAGTTGTTAACGGAAATAAAATTCTAATTACTTCATTCTTAAGAACAAAGAATATTATGATGTATTGGAAATTCCGCCATTTTATCAGTAATTTTTTTTTTTTAGTGATCACAAAAATTATGAAAATGATAGGAAATGAAAAATCTTTTTGAGATTTGTTCGTACCAAATGAGCTCAATGAGAAAATTATTTGAAAAATAGAATTTAATTGAAAATACCGCACTAATTTTATGGAGTTTTTCTAGTTGAAAACTTATGCGTAAAATAATTATGGATTTTAAGAGTACAAACATAATTTTAACAAACTTAGAAAGCTTCCAATTTTATTTGCACTCAAAAAAAAAAAAAAAAAAGCACATGCAAATTTTTTAGATTTACAACTCTTAAGAGCGGGTAAAGTTAACGATAATTATTTTAATTACATTTCTATATGTTTACGACCTTTAAAAAATTCCACTTGTTCATTGTAAATTATATATTTCAAATTATGTTCATTATTTGAGATACTTGCAATGTTAGCTATTTTTGGTTATTGACAATTTTTCTGGAGGTTGTGTTGATGCCATACATAAAAGAAGTTTTTTTTTATGATTTTCGTTTATTTACTTAACGTTTACGGTGCAGTACTACACGACATTCACTATTTCATTGTTGGGCAAAAACCATTGCTTTCTAAACTTGTAAGAATACCATGATTTAAAAAAGTTTGCATGAACATATTTTGATAGTTAATAAGACAAATTACAGAGTATATTTCTTTCGTAGATTCTTTAATATTCTTTCTTAAATGCGCGCGGGAAGTTGCCTTTCACGAATCGTAATAGCTCGAGGTAAAGCGGTCCCCCGTTATCGGTGAAGAGGTTATTTACGAGGAGGTCTCTTTGTTGCTTAGAAAAAGGGGGAAGGAAACTGTAATGGATTTCGGCCGTCTGCTCCGTAACGAAAGGACATGGAAATCTCGGCCGTTTGGGCCGGCTGCCGTAACTAGAGGGTTAAAGTCTTTATTCATGTTGTTTGTTGAAATCAGAGATTAGCGTTAAAACTTTTTAAAAGCATAAATTTCTTGCTTTTTGCTTTATAGCTATGACTTTTTGAAAGTACAGACATTTAATTTTTATCATTTATACAATTTTTTGTTTATTACTTGTTTAATTTGGTATAGTCAGAATCAAAGAGGATGACTTTTTAAAAGCATAACTTCGTCAAGGGCAACACAGTGAGGGTAAAGGTGAAAATTAAGAAATTTTGTAAGTGGAAAGTGGCTACCGAGTACCGAGTTTGTTTCATTCAGTGGCCACTGGCCACACTATATATATACATACACTAGCCACTGCTTGACTAGCCCAGCAATGCCCATGCCAGTTACTTTTGTGAAGTTATTGGTTTCCTTCACAAACCAAATTGGAATTTGTAGCCTATAGAATAACAACCATCATGGATTCACAAATTATGAACTATGGTTTGGCTTTGCAAACCAACAGCACGGGCGACGCAGTGGTCTCGTCATTGTCTAATTTCGAATTGCAATGAGATCCAAACGGCGTGACGTCACTATCTCTAGCAAAAAATATAAATAGTTAATTGAAAATTTATTTTTTTAAAGAAAGTCAAGATATTTAGTCCACATATTGCAAAATTTTCTGCAGATTTCAAATCCGTTGAAATTTTTAATCTATCTTTAGCAACGATCCTGATTTTACAAAAAAGAACGAACTAAACTAACAATGCCAGTCATAATGTTCATTGTGGAATTGTTTGAGCAGAGACTGCATTTCCATTTATTGACGTTGCGACAGAGTGGAAAAAAGCAAAATGCTGTCTTTTCTTCAATTGCCGGAACGGGACTGAACGAAGATATGAAGGTGAAAAAACTATTAAAAACATTTTTAAATGTTCTAGATTAAATTTTAAAATTCGCCTTAACCCTAAAATTGCAAAAAATTTGGACTACCTGTGTGCCAAGTCCCATTACTGTAAGTGCCATACATTTGTCTGGACTTTGCGTGCAAGAAACAAACACCTCCTTTTATAATATTAGGTATACAGGGCATGGACAAAAATATAGAAACCCTCGTGAAATGCATTCTTGAAAAGAAATGTTTATTCCAGTGGAATGTGTAGGTGGCGCTGGTGTTTTCGCCTACTGATCCAACCTATACATCGTTACCCTGTGCAGGTCAGTTGTTGTCGGGACACTGTTCTGTGAAGTTGTAATTGTATCATGTCAGAGCTAACAGCCTTCGAACGTAGGCAAAATGTTGGAGCTCGTCTGGTGGGTGCATCCGTAAGCAAGGTAGTCGAAGTGTTTCAAGAGGTATTGTATCTCAGGGGTGAAGAAAATGTTTCAGGGCCCAATATTTCCCCAGAACACAATTTGTTTGGTCCGAAATTTTCCCGAAAACGTCCTTGTATTTTCATTCTAGTTTAAGCGACTATTAGAATACAATGTTGATGATTAATAACTATTCTTAACCCGGGAGCAGGCGCGCGAAAAAAAGCAACGGGAGTAGGCGCGCAGGGTATCTCATACGCGAACTTTTCCATCACTCTTTACAATCATAAATAGTGTACAAAATCATTTTTATAACTAAATTAAAGCAGAAATACATCTAATAACATTTTTAATTTCGTTTCTTGCCCAAAGATCAGTAATGATCACATGAGAGGATTTGTGAACACAATTATATAAAAGTCGTATAAATGTTTTCATTTCAGCTCTCATAATAAATAGCTCTTGTTTCAACTCTTGTAGATCTCGCACTCGTGAAAAACTATCCGAAATCGATGTAATGTAAATGTTAGTGCAGTTCAATAAATCTTTCACCATTTTATCAGAAGTTTCTAAGATTCTAACGGTGTTCTAACATCTCTTGAAATAGCTGTGTTTCCAAGAAATTTGATTAATATATATTTTTTCTGAAACTCTTACATTAGTCCGATATTTCTTTTTTTCCGTGTTGTTATTTCATCTTGACCAACATAGAAATCATTTTCAGTTGACGAATCTATATCTACTTCAATATCTGTGTCACCGTCTGTTGATGAATTATAATTCCTATTATATTCTTCTTCATAATCAAATCCCTTCTTCTTTTTCAAATAAAATTTCCTCATCCGTCGAAACTGTTTTTATTTGAATAAAAGTTCTCAAACTCTTCATTTCTTCGTCGTACATTAGATTACGTACCATATTTGCAAGGTGTGTGGGTGCCATGATGGAAAAAATCTGAGTGGCAAGGATGGGCGCGCTGGGTATAATATACCCGAAACACAAAATTCCGGAATTTCTATTTTTAGAATTCGCCTGCTGACTTGGCCCGTCCAAGGTCATGACCCTACATTCAGCTACACTGAGATTCGTACACTTTTAAATGAGGGGTCGAGAAATAGACAGAACAAAAGATGGGCGCGGGTATGTAACACCCTGCGCGCCCGTTCCCGAGTTAAGACTGTTACTTACAAATTAAAAAAAAAAAAAAAAACTAATATTTGTTCCAATAAAATTTTTTTTTACATTGATGGATTACATTAGTTGTCACCAAGAAATGGTAGTCTTCCCGTCTCTTACTGAAGATTGTCAATCACCTTTGACGTCATACGCTGATTTCAGTAAAATATAAAGATGAAGCTATTTGAAAATTTGCTTTACTGCAAAGAAAAAAAAAGGGGAGCGTGTAAATATAGTTGTTAGCCAAAATATTTGTATCCAAGATTAATTTCGCATATTTGAAAAGAGGAAAAACGTCATCTACTAAATCACAGTGTGGACGAAAGTGTCCGTTGAGTGATTGTGACAGAAGGATCATTAAGGAGGTATGTGACTAAAAATAAGAACACTAAAGCTGCAAAAGTTACTGCTGAAATGAATGTCGTGCTCACAAACCCAGCGAGTACCAAAGCAATAGCTCCATATACAGGGTATTTCTGGCCGAACTGTAATTCAAAAACCATTCATCAGTGATGCTAATGCCTGTAACAGGAAAAAGCAGTGTTTAAGTCATAAAGCCTGGACTATGGAGCAATGGAAGACAGTAATTTGGTCAGATGAGTCTTGTTTCACGCTGTTTCACACTTCTGGCCGAGTTTACATCTGGCGAACGCCATCCCAAGCCTATAATACACACTGCTTATTGCCAAGAGTGAAAATGGTGGGGGTTCTGTGATGGTTTGGGCAGTCAAGCCATATCGTGATTTTCTGTACACCCCATGATTACTCTGCAAGGGCACATTAAGGTCAAGGATTATGTGAACACTAGCCGTGCTGCGCCGGCTAGTGCTCGGCCGTTAGTAATAGCTATCAAAATTCAAAACTGAATAAAACACGAATATTCACAACATTTGCTCATTTGTGAATGAAAGGGCTAAATATATGTTTTACTCTATCTTAAGCTATTAGTAGCAGGCTACAGATAAATATTTTCATGGTAAATTTTTCAATTAAAGCACAGTTTTTTATTAAAATGGTAGGAAAGGTTTCAGACCTTGGAAACATTTATATTTACCAATACACTACAACAGGGCTCGAAATACCCGGGTGCACATGAAAATATAACTGTGCACCTAATTTTTTCCCACTAGGTGCACACAGTGCACCTAATTTAAAAACGTAGGTGCACAAGGTGCACCTGTATTAAAAAATCTATTTTGAGGCCTGCACTACAACTCAAAACTGCAAAATTCAGCCAAGTCTCTCAGGTGTTCAATTGTTGAAATTGTCATTAGAGACATATCAAGTGCTACATTTAGAGATTCTTTGCCCTTCTCTCTTGAGACACGTAAAGAGTTTCAGTTGCAATTAGCTCTCTTTTATGCATTTGAAACGGTTAATTGTAATTTCATACTAATCCCATCGTGACAACATTTCGTAAATTTTTTACTTGTATTGAGTTCATATTTCAAATAAAGGGCATGGCAAATGGTGCAGAATTCTGTAAAATTCCAGTTGTGTTCTTGAACGCCAGAAAGATTTTCACTTGTAGCATGTTGATTACTAATCCTTCGTCGAGCTCTCCGTTCATAACATTGCTCAGACATTTCATTCGCGCAGCGATCTCTATCTTCAGCATTTCTTTTAGCTCTCTGTTCAAACAACTGTTCAACTGTTTCATTCGCGCAGTTAGTTCTTTTTCGTGCATTTTTAAACTGAAACTCCATTTTACATAGAAATCGACCTCGGATATTTGAAAACAGCAATAATTCTAAAAATCTTGGATTATTTTATTTACGCTGATTGTTGTCATTCGACGATACACAAATAACGTCGATTTCTGGTCCACGTGCGTATGTTAATGCCTGTTCAGCCGTTTTATTCACGCTGAACGGTAGTGTTTTTCAGCCATTTCATTCGTACGTTGATCTCTATCTTCAGCATTTCTTGTAGCTCAAATTTTTCATTTTTTTACGAATAATTTATTT
Source organism: Metellina segmentata (assembly GCA_947359465.1). Lineage (NCBI taxonomy): Eukaryota > Metazoa > Arthropoda > Arachnida > Araneae > Tetragnathidae > Metellina > Metellina segmentata. Next base: position 22,891,983 of record OX375876.1, on the reverse strand, counting down.
TAGAATTTAGTGTATCAAAAATAAATGCAACTTTATTTCCATAAATGCAACTTTTCCCATTTTAACTGCAACAAAAAACTGCCATAGTGATGACCGTTAATTTTCACCAGTGAGGGTACTGCTAGTAATGTATAAAAAATCCTGAAACACGTATATACATAAGCAATGTTTTACAACAATAGTAACTCCAAATTGGTTCCACTGCATCCTCCAATTAATAGTAGGTAAGGTAGTATGTTTAGATAGTTCCCAAAGAGGTAGGTTGCAAAGTTCAGTTTAAAAAAAGGGTAATTTTAGATGGTGTTACCGTGATTAAAATGTTTTAGCTTATTGTTTTATAGTTACTTGCATCATGTCCCCACAGGTAAAGGTGAAAATTAATAAGTTTTGTAAGTGGCCAGAAACTACTGAATTTGTTTCATTCAGTGGCCACTTTTGAGCCATTGCACAGTTTGTAGAATACAAGTCTCTAATATTATAAAAAGAAGTGTTTGTCTCTTGCATGCAAAGTCCTGATGAATCATCTATGGCACTTACAGTAATGGGATTTGGCACACAAGTAGTCCAAAATGTTTGCAATTTTAGGGTCACAGCAAATTTTAAAATTTAATCTGGAACATTTTTTAATTAATTTAATTATTATTGTTTTCTTTGGAATGGCAACAGCATAAAGATATGACAGATTCTAAATTATTTTTTCCGTTTCCGATTCCATTTTGCGCAAGGGAATGATTTTGCAGCAGACGATAAAAAACAAATCTTCAACTTAAGTTATACAGTTGTTTTTTTCTATCTCCTAGACCGTTGAAGGTAGAGTAAAAATTTCAATGGATTTGAAATCTGTGGAAAATTTCACATAAAATCGATACCTAAAAATATAATTTTCTTTAAACAAATAAAAAAAAATTAATTGGAAATCTTTTATATTTTTGCAAGAGAATGTGACGACACGCCAACATTCGTGTTCCAAAAATAAACAGATTACATTGCCTGATCTCTTACAAATTCAGCGAAAGAAAGCAAAGAAAAAAAAACATTTTGTCTGGCATTTTTTGTTCTTTTTTGTGAAATCAGGATTGTTAGAAATAGATTGAAAATTTCAAATCTGCTGAAAATTTAACACCAGCTAGACAACGCATACGTTTAATTTTCTTTTAATAAATAATTTTTCAATTAAATACTTAATATTTTCACAAGAGATTGTGACGTCACATAGAATTCCTATTTGGAACCACGGGCAACACCATGATGGCTGTTATCCAATAGGCTACGAATTTGTATGGGAATTCGTTGCAATCACTGGGGGTTAGGGAGCAGTGGTCACACCTGACCCCATGAAAAGAACTGTCACGGGCAATGCTGTGCTGGCCACGCAGTGGTTAGTTATATATATATAAGTGTGTCCAGACTGTTTTTTTACGGTCCTCAGAAAGAAAACGAAAAATTGGAGGTTCCACCATGTAAACTAATGTTTTTAAGAAAGTGTGGCGACTGTAGCAAAATTTTTGAGTCTCCACATTCACACATTCAGTCGCCAAGTGGCGATTGTCGACCGTTATTTTCAACTTTATCACCAGGTTATTTTATTTTCAATAATATCATATTTTTAATACACAAAATCACTTGCTTTAAATTCTGATTTAAATTTAGTTAGCTTAAATCATTTCTCTTCTGATACTAAACAAACTTTGAAACTCTGAAATTTTTGTCTGGTTGCCAATGTTTTACAAATGCAGAACAAAGTTCAAAATCCTCTAGACCTCAGCCATTCTAGATTTTCCTGAATTTTGGATCCTGTACGTTATTTACATATGGAACAAGTTTGCAACACTAAAATAACAGATACATAAATAGGAATAATTTAGTTTTTTTGGTAATATTTATTCACATTATATAGGTCAGCAACCACCATACCTGATAATAAATCTCTCTATATTAAAAAAATGTTACCGCCGACGCCGCAGGATTGAAAACTGTGTTGTTTAGTTCGATAATTAGACAGTTTCCCGAGAAAGTACTGATCGGAAAAAAACAAAATTAACATGGTTTGTTCTTCATCGTATTCCCTGGACAATTATTAAGATTCTTTTTCGATGCGGCAATTAGTTTAGGGTTTATTAAAAGTCAAAATTGAAGAAGCGAAATTTCTTCCGCGTGTGAGCAAAACACATACAAATTTTTAATCTTCAGTGGTGAGATTTTTTTTAAGAGTACCTCTCAACGTAAATTTTTGCAGCTAGTCGAGTTTTTTTTGAAATTTCAATTTGGTTCTTGATAATATTTTTTTTGAAATTCGGGAAAAATCGGGACATTTTTGTTACTTTTTTTTAAAACTGCTGTATCTATATCTTATTACTATTAGTTTTTAAATTTAAAAATATCGCAGTGTACCTCAGAATATACTCTTTCTTACGGTACTATTAGTTTTGAAATCGGTTAATAATTAAATTGGATGCAATCAAAAGTGGGTCATAAAATTCGGAATCTTTGGATATTTTCGCTACTTTTTGTTACAACCGTTAACTAAAACTGTCATATCTATATCGTATTACTATTAGTTTTTTATTTTGAAAATAGCACAGTATACCTCAGACTGTACTCTTTCTTACGGTACCATTATTTTTAAAATTGGTTCATAAATAAATTTGATGCAATCAAAAGTTGGTGACACAAATTTCGTATTTTTTGAGCAAATTCCCGGAGCATTGTATTCGCGGAGGATTGTATTTTTGACTATCGGGTTTGCCAGATATCAAATTTATCGCAGCAACAATTGCCATAAAACAATTTCTTTTTATTTGGTGAGGAAAAAGGCTCGCTTTTTTCCCTCTGTTCTCAGACGGTTTACAGAGAAAGTACACATCGTAAAGTTTGGAGATTAACAGGGTTTACTAAAATTGTACAGGGAACAAGATGCAGAAGATTTTTTACTCATGCGGCTATTAGTTTAGGGTGCATTAAGTGTAAAAGCAAAAAAGAGTGAAATCACTTGCGTAAGAGGTATTGGTTTGCGAAGCAAACCAAACGGGATTGCATAGCAATCCCCTGGGGTCGGCGAGCGTAAGAGAGCAGGGGGCGAAGCCCTCGCTGTGACGTGATGGACCGTAAAGTTAAATCAGGATAATACAAATTATTCAGATAGTTTGTGAAAGGAATGTTGGTTTGCGAAGTTAACCAAATGCCATATGTAAAAGGAGTGTTGGTTTGCGAAGCAAACCAAATGGGATTGCGTAGCAATCCCTGGGGGTTGGCGAGCGTAAGCGAGCAGGGGGCAGAGCCCCCTAGTAATCAAAATTGAAAAACTTTCAGGAATTATTACTGAGTTTTGTAGCAGTCCTTGTCAAAAGCTAACAAAATCAGTTTTCCAGACCCTTAAAAATAATTCACTTCCTGAAGACACACGAACTCTGAAATGCCAAATCCTGATATGTATTTTGACTTAACTTTCCTAATTTTTTATCTGTTGACACAATCCTAATTAAGTAAAATTCGATAATCTGGGTTTCTATGAATTCTTTCAACTTTTGATAAGGATTGGTAGGAGTTTATAACACAAAGACCATGTTTCACAAAGCTGCGAGTCTGTGACAAACAGCAGTAAGTAAATAGACACACACACACAAAGAATGTTTTACTGACAAGGAATGCATCAAAGATCAAATTTAACCTATGCCGCATATGACCAGGGCTATAGTGGAGGGTATACACAGTACACCAGGGCTCGAAATACCCGGGTGCACATGAAAATAAAATTGTGCACCTAATTTTTCCCCGCTAGGTGCAATTACCATGGTCCATGGCCGATTGCAAGCGCTGATTTAGTTTAATGAACATAGTAACAGATTTGAGATCATCTTTATTAATTTCAAACGTCTCCAATCTAATGTTTATTAATGCAAATAGATCACCTATAAAACACTTTCAACCGGAAAACTTTTTTTTCGCCAAACTTGGATTTTATCATTATCTCATTAAAGTTCAACTTGGCATAATATAAAGTACAAAGTTCTAAATTCGGATGTTTTGCTAACCGGTGTTTTTTTTTGTATCTCAATTTTTTCAGTCAATATTTAAAGAAAAGGAGTTAAACCTGGATCTGATTGATGGAACACAAAATAACGGACATGTTCAGAGTAAATATCACACAGAAAAATTAGAAGATTTGCAAGTAAAATTTGTTGTATTGCATTAAAACAGGTTTTTTTTTTGAAAAAATATTATTTCTATTCTTATTTCTGTTATTTTACTATTGCAAACGCAAAATTTGTGCGCTGGGGAGGGGTAGATTAAAGTCTTTGACATAAAAATGCAAATAATCCGTAATCCAGAAAAAATCTAAAATGGCAGAGGTCCAGAGGATTCCAGATTTTGTATTGTAATTCAATTGAACAATTCAATACGTATTTCATTAGAAACTACAATTTTACGTACATCCATAAAAACTAGACTATCATCAAATGCATTAAGTTGCACTTTGCATAATAAATTCAATTGAATATAATTTTTAAAAAACTACAATTTTTAAACAAATAGGGGAAAATGTGATGTTACATACTAGAGCTTGGCCACTGCATGGTTGGCTTTGAAGTTTTATGGCGCTAGGGCCATATTTAGCCATGCTGCACTAGACTCTATGATACTCTTCATTCTAGTGACCCTACTGAACGAGTAGACAAAAGAGCATTAAGTCTTAGCGACCCCTTTTCTGCAGGGTTATGATAAATAGAGCCACTTCAAAATTCTGCAGTCAACAAAGTTTACCAGCAAATATTATAATACATTGATTTTTTACATACTGTAAAGCATTACATTCAATAATCACAGTTGAAAGTACCTTCTTGAACTGCAATTTTACGACATTTAATGATGTGTCCAGTTTAGAATTTAGTGAACACAAAACAAATATTTGGCTGAAGCATAAATCTGAATGGATGGATTTGAAACATATTTTTAAAAGCAGCAAAATGTTCACTTCTAGCAATTTATTTTCGTGTCAGATCGTCATTTGCCAAAACAAGTAATTTATTAACCTGAATTAGTAAATATGCATAATATATACAAATTAAGATCAGTTGAACTCCCAGATAAATATTTTTTGATAGAGTACTTCAAACAGACGACAACTGCACTACACAAGATCATTGAAGATTTCAGAAAAACATACTTCATGACATTTAGAGCACTGACATTAGCTACCAACGATGGAGTGTCAATGGGAAAAGACATTCTTAGTCTTAATAAGATTAGGAGCAAGAGATTATCCCTTCGAATTATCATTTTTACAAACAACCCAGCTTTGATGAAAAATGAGCAAAGTAAAAATGACGACTTGAAATTAATTTCTACAATTCCTCTCACAAAATCTCATGTTTAGAATATGTAGACAAGTTGACGATCAGGTTAAAGAATTTGAGATTATACCTCAAAAACTAAAATATCCAACAAAACTCATTGATCACTGACTACAATGAGTTAGGAAGTAATAAATTATCTTTGTTTCAAAAAATGTTCACACTAAACAATACCTACTTTCTTTTACTTGCTCGATCATTATTGCTCAAAAACACGTGACCTTTCTTCAGTTTAATATGTTATTGTACAGAAAAATACAATTTTAAGAGTGTATTTATTGTACTCGTAAAAGGGAAACATCCATGGAAACCAGCTGGATAAACTAAAACTTAGCGAGAAACTTGTATATTAAGCGACGTAATTTACAGCATGTTTCCGTATCACAAAATAAATGAAAGGGTAAAAAACACGACTAATTCCCAACGTCTTGTCGGCTCAGATATTATAATTAATACAAGATGATTTAAAGGAACCAAGATAACTTACAAGACTTTTGTAGTTGGTACATATATACAGCACTACCGGATTAGCACTTTAGAACGAGGTCTAAACACGCAGCTCATCTTTTATAAGACAAATTCGCAAGTTTCAAGAGCATTTAATTTTAAGACGAAAAAATCAAAAAACTACTGCATCGCATACAAGAACACTATCCTGGATTTACGTCACTGCTCAGGTCATATATTATCTTTAAAATTTACTTGAAGACTTATGGTTTACGTTATTTTCTCCAGATGACGCTAGAAACGCCCTTGTTAATGATTCCAATAACATTTCAGGACGTGTTCCATAACATAAATATATTTTGAAAAAGCAAATCCAATACTAATAATATCATTTCGAACAGATTTATACCAAAATTTTAAAAAATCATGAACTGATTTGAGACGTATGTCTGTTGGTAGTTGAATTAACGTTGCACTGGAGCAACACAATGACAATTTGTGGCAGTCCGAGATCAATCCCGAAAGGAAAGAAGGAACGATCAGATGATGAGGTCAAAAGCTGAGCTGACACTCCAAACATCCACGCCATGCCAAGGTGAAAATATTTGAGGTCACGATACATTTAACGTGCACCAACCCCAATTTGCTGACGGTCTTTGGTTGAGCCAAGTTTTGAACTCTTAACCCTCTATATTCTGGTTTGATCCCGAACCTTCATCAGTAGCCCGAAATGTTCCTCCAGTGTGAGTTAGCCAAATTACTTACCTACTGGTTGCTAACCATGAACTCTACCACCTGGGCTACTTCGACACAGTCACGGAATAGAGCACAGTAATGGAGTGGAAAAATTAACATCGCACTGGAGCGACACAACAAAAGTTGCTTTTAAGAGCGAAATGCAGCATCTGAGTTAGATTTGGTGTTTTTAGATTTCGTGATTTTGGCACACACAAAATGCCTATCGTGGTCTTATAATCAATTCAGTTTCACCCAAACTTGATTTGGGCACGCTTCTTTTGTGGTATAGCATTGCAACCTCATTGTGGAATGAATTCTGCGGTCGGTGAGTTTGGGGTCGTGTATGGGTAACGTAATTTTATAGATGGTTTCAAGTCAACTATTAAAATGAGAATATTTGAAATTTCTGATGAAAATCGCCACTGTAAAGGAGATTTCCAAACCTGTACTAAGGGCTTCTCTGTAATCTAGACACTCTACACTGTAATATCATCATAGTAAAATTTGATCCCTTTATTGTTTTTCGTTACAAAAATTAAAGAATATATCAGTTTACACTTGTGAAAAAATATCGTTTTTCTATACATTAACCAAACTTACAAATTAGGAAGATTCTTTTTTGATATATTCTTGATCATAGGAGGGTTTGAGGAAAATTTATTTACTACTGTCCTAAGCCAGTATGAGACACTTTATGTAGGTGTATTCTAAAAGATACAATATGATGATCTGTGTTGTGTATGGTTTATCAGCTTAGCATAAGGAAAACGTATTTCATGATGTCTGTTAGAATTATATCAATTTGAATAGCCTACATTAAAAGGACGCCCTTTACATTATATTTTCAAAAGTTTTCCTACCTGTTGATGATAACTTTAGGTATTTTTGGTATTTGGTAGTTTTGATAAACTTCTCACTTGAGCAACACCACGGGCTATTGATGACTACAGGCTGTTAATGCATGCTAAGCGTTAATTTTTAATCAACAGACACAATTTTTAATCAACGTCATACCAGAGCAACACAACAGGCTATTGACGATAGTCCGGGATAAATCCCTGGGATAGATGCGAGGACGACACATCGTAATTTTGAACTACTGTTAATGTTTGGAAGGCTTAGAACTTAGTTTGGCATAGATTGTTTTAACTGTGACCGTTTTTTCATAACAAGATTTCTCTTTGATAAATGTTTTGATCCGTGTCTGACGGTCATCCGTCGCAATCCGTCAGGAATACGATGTCTTTTTCTCAATTCCAAGTCAACTAACACAAATCACGAATCATTTCATCTGAAATAACTTTATCCAAAACAATGGCCGAAGGATACAAGCTTGAGAAGACCGAGGACAGCGATTCCTCTGAAGATTCGTTGTTACGTAACAGCATGGAAGATGTCTCCAACTGGATGTACTATCGAGATCACGAAAATCGTAGATCCTTAGATCTCTCCTATCTGAATCTGGACGGGATGACACTTCATCACAATCTGGAAATATTCAAAAAACCAGAGGAGGAGGATGAAATCGAGGACCACGACTCTGAGGACATTAAACCCGGTGCGCATTTCTTGTATCTCCATCACAATCGGCTGGATTTCATCCCCGAAAACATTTACAAATTCCGTCATTTGAAGCACATCGACTTAAGCAACAATTTCTTGAGTGAGATAAATGAGGTGATATTCGAACTGAATCAGCTGACCATTTTGATCGCGAGAAACAATTTTCTGGGGGACTTTTCGCTACCTAAAAAATTAGGCACTTTAACCAAATTGCAGGAGCTGAATTTGAGTGGAAATTCATTCAGAAACTTTCCTCCGGAGATTATTGATGTGATCAGCTTAAAATCGCTGTATTTGGGCAGCAACCAGCTCGAGGAACTTCCAAGGGACATATGGAAACTGGAGAAGTAAGCATGTTTACATTCTTAACATTTTTAAAAATCTCTTTTCCATCAAAATCAGAAAACAAGTTAAAAATTTCAATTAATTTTCCAGAAAACGAAAGCTTTCTTTAATACATAAATTAAAATATGTTATAAAATAATATTAAGAAAAAGGTAAGAACTTGTTCTCAATTTAATGATGTAAATGATGAACAAATAGCCAACCACTTTTGCAGAGCATGAAGAAATGGAACTGTTTGTTTTTGTATATCATTCATCCACACTAATTAGCTTGTTTTAAATCTTCAGAATATCCTTATTTATTTAATGACGGAGACAGGTTCAACTGTTACTGCAGTTTTTTTAGTTTCAAACATAAATTATTTTTCGATTTTTAAGTTTAAATGTAACTTCTGAAAGATAAAATGAAAAATAAATCATTTATGAAATTGTTTTTATGCATAAAAATTGACTCGCTACATTTCACTTTTATAAAAATTTAAAGGGTTTCAAAATGTCATGTACCAAGTCCAGTCAGGAGTCAATGCACCAAAACATTTTCCTTCAGTTGCATTGATATTTCAATATTTTGCTTTTGTATACACCTATTACCTCTTTATACAGCCTTTTGTTGTTATGGCCTTTTTTAATTATGGCACTTTTTCGATTTACAGCCTCGATGTTTCGTTATGCGGCCAAAAAAAAAATGCTGTACATACTGTTAGCAACATTCTGTTTAGTTTCAGCTTCTCCCTTCAGGCCGCACTGCTACATTTTGCCTAACGAAGTATGAGGAACGTTTGGCTCAACATTGTTATAACTTTACTGCGTTTTGGCTTTAGTGTAGTTAGACGTGTTTGTTTTCTGGTTGAGTTTTGTATTAATTGGTGAATTGTAAACACATTTGGTACGTATATAGTATTAGAAAAACTATTTTCGTTGCAGATTTAATTCATTCTTTTAAATTTAATTGTCCCTTTTTTCGGAAAAAATTTAATTGAATTTGTGGAGAAATTGATGCTGATAAAATTAAAAAGAGAAGCCAAAAATCTGTCCCTCTGGAGTTTTTTTATTATGTATACATATGTGCATATGATTTCTTTTGTTTTTTTAATTTCTGTTTATTACATTTTGTTGTACTTTTATTTTTAAGTAAGCATTTTTATAGGAAATAAAAAGAATAAAATGCTTTATGAACTAAAAACTATATTATTATTTTTTAATTAGAAGAGATCCAATTGAATTTGCATGGGTTTGTATCAAAATAATTGATTTGTTATGCGTCTTTTCGCTTTATGGCCAACTTTTCCGGATAGTATCTAGACTGTAAAGCGAGGTATAGGTGTACTACTAACACAGGTGATGGGTAGAACCTGATCTTTGCATTTTTAAGCTTTTAAGGATGCTTTTTGTTTTGTTTTAGGCCATTGCGGTGAGACAAAATATATATATATATTCCAAATTTAAAATAAAATATATTCTTTTAATTGAAAAATGAGTCATATTCCAAAACCTATAAAACATTTTATTGGTTAAGTAATTATTTCATTTGTTAAAGATACATTTGTGTTCAGTCAGTTATTAATTACTGCTACATTGGTGACATATCAAAACTGTGGTCACTGCTTGGTAATATTTTTGGTTCTTTAAGATCTCTATTTTTGTTTGAAAAAGCTTTTTTAGCCAAATTAGATCCTCTGATCGAAATTTTCTTGAATCTGAAGAGTAAATGTAGTAAATCCAGTTTTTGTCTTGCTATGACATTTTATAGTAATTTTTAAAAAGCTAAATTTTTTATCTGAATCTGGCATTTGAAATTTAGAATATTAAAGGTAACCCTTTATAAAAAGTTATTGCTTACCTGCAATGTTTATCAAATATCTATTGAAGTGTTAATTTGAAAGCCCTTTCTGTAAAACACTCTTGGAATATGTAATGTACCTTTAAGCTCAATTCCAATAATGTACCAAAGTTCATTATTAGTCCTTTTTTTAATTTAGATTTTATTTTCTTTGAATTAGTTTTGTATTCTTTTCAAGACAGATTTTTAAAGTCTTAACCTGCAAGGCACATTAAATATATTTCCCAAACCTGATGTATGTATGCATATGCAGCATGAGTTTTCTTTAGTGTAGCCTGATATGGGTAGCTTTTTATTGCAGATTTTTATACCTATCGTAAACAACAGTTCTTGTTTACTTAAATGACTACTTTAGTTGGTTTTAATGATACTATTTGACTTGTAAAATATTTTTCCTGAAATTTTTTTTTTTTACTAGACAAAATCAAGCAAGTTATTATTCTCTGCATATGAAATATAATTTTTTTTTCATGCATAAGATGGTACTATATCATGGTTTTACCATTGATTGCATACATTGATAGCTCTTGTTTACCCTGAAATGTGCATATCTGAGATTAATTAAATGCTCATAGTTGTATTCAGCTGAAGGCGATACATGCATATAAGTTAATTTTGAAAATTAAGTGAAAGAAGAAATATGCAACATGAATATTCTAAACTACATTCCATTTCCTTTTAAATTCAAATATTTAGCAAATTGCATCATGGTCACATTGCAAACCTCAAACAATAACTGACCTTTTCAGATTAGAGATTCTGTATCTGGGAGGGAATCGGCTCAAGGATATCCCAGCTGAAATGGGCCGTCTGCACCACCTCCGGTCCCTGGTATTGTGCGAGAACCAGCTGCAGAGCCTCCCTTCCACCATCTCCTGCCTCCGGCGCCTACGCTCCCTCTCCCTCCACAAGAATCAGCTCACCACCCTGCCACCTGAGATAGTCACCCTCAAAGGACTGGTGGAAGTAAGAGACCCTTTCATCTTTGCAAACCTTTTATGTGGAATTAGAATAAATTGCTGTGTATCATAAAATTTGTGGATCTTTTAATGCAGTAAATCTTTACATATCCATTTTCTAAATATCCTGCAGTGCCTTGAACAGCACCATCCTTTTCAACAGGCTTTTGCTGGTGAGAATTGCATACAGCTTTAATTCTGAATCCCTTTGGTTTCACTTCTCACTTCTTAAAGGGTTCCTATTGGTTACTTTTAGTTTCAGTTCATATTTGTATATAACACTTACTTCTTTCTATAATAGTATTGTGCTTTGTGTCTCTCATTGTAACATGTATGTGCTGTGATGTCGGTAAAATAAAAACCTTATGATTATGTCAGCTTCACTGGTGACCCCTGATCAGGACATTAAACAAACCCACTCCAGCACTTGTCAGCAATGTTCATAGTAACATAAATCACCTTTGCATTCGACTCCAGTGCTCCTCTTTATTTTGCCGAAGGAAATTGGATCCCCGATTGGCAGAAACTCCAAGGTTAACATTTGCTTGTTTTTTTTTTTTTTTTTGCTCTCTAAGCCTTTCCTTTCGCCCAAGACGATGACAGGCGATGCTACTGCAACCGCTGCGTAAATATCGCACATTGCTGCGTAAATGCGCACAGAGTCCCTCCCTTCTGGAAATCTAATGTTTGCTTGTGGATTATGCGATGTGATAATGTATTTGTTTTATAGTGGTATCACTAACAATGACACACGGTATGCTGCTCTTGTTGCTACTATGGACTCGGATACTCTCACTCACGTCTCCGATGTTGTCTTAAATCCTCCCTCTGCGAACAAGTTTAAAGCCCTCTCGGACAGACTCATTTCTGAATTCGCTGAGTTAGAGAATCTTAAAATTAAAAAATTGCTGACGGACCTTCAACCGGGAGATGAGCGTCTCGGCCAACTACTTCGCAAGATGAAGGAACACTGACAACCGTCTTAGTGAAGATTTTTTGCAGAGCCTCTGGATACGGCAAATGCCTGATCACATTCAAAGAATTCTGTCTGCCAGCTCCAAAACTCTGAATAATTTAGCACAACTTTCCGATAAAGTAGCGGAAGTGTCTGCGATTGAAGAATTGTACAGTTAATAATGTGAATACATTAATGTCTTATTTGGTTGAAATAATACTTTTTTTTTGTGAATTCAGATAATACCAATTATGGTTAATGTGATTTTTTTAAGTGCCATGAAATTAATCCTAACTAGGTTTGACTGTATTAAAAATAGATGATAATCAATCGTCAATATTGAATTTAAAAAATAATAATTTTGATAGTCATTTTTTATGTTGCTTGTACTTGAAATGACCCTTGAATTGAACAAAGTGTTTTTATCTACAGCTTAGCCTTCGCGACAATCCTCTAGTCGTACGGTTTGTCCAGGACATGACATATCACCCTCCATCCCTCCAAGAATTAGCAGCTCGAAGCGTCAAGCTCTTCAAGGTCCCATATACTGGCAAGGACCTGCCTTCAAACCTTGTGACTTACCTCAAGAGTGCATGCAGATGCGTTAACCCAAAGTGCCGTGGTAAGAATGGAATCCTTCTTTTGCTCTTCTCCTTCATTAATAACTTTAAGTATCAAATGTGGGAAGAGTCTTCATTGACTTTATATTTTATAGAGCCTGAACCATATTGATGCAATGTTCTGTCTCTTTTAGTGTCATAGCTAACATTTTCTAATTTATCAAACCAACAAAAAATACAAGCTATTTAAAACTGTAAGGAGTGAAGCACATTTGGCAAACAGAGCTAAAGGTGCAGTTCCCATAGTGCATCTGACGCATAGTTTGTCGCATTGGAAAATTTAATTCCCTAGGCAAAATCACAATTGAATATCTTTCAGGTCTGATCAGACCTAATGCAGAAAATAAGGAAGAGATGGAATGAATCCAAAACATTTAGGTAAACAAATACAAAACATGGTGGTATCATGAAATTCAATCTTGCTTTTACATAGTTTGGATTCTCATTTATACAATTGTCAAATTATGACATCACAAGACAATGTTTCCTGTTAAATAGTTAATTTTAGTTCTTGGTCACAACAGGTAAAAATTTCTACTATAATCAGGCTCTGGCAAGTTGGCATTTCATTTGCATGGTTTTGAACAAGTCTGCTTGTTATATTCAGGAGCATGTCAGATGTAAACAATACATGTCCACAGCACCAATTACAACTGTCTTTTGCGTGGTTTCTGGTTCAAAGTTAACTTTCAGAAACGATTACGAGTTTCCATAACAAATAATCTGGTGGTTGGCATATGGAATTTTGCATAAAACAGCCCTTTCTGCTTGCAAGCTTCTCTTAATTTGTGTGATTAAATTATCCCAAGGTCATCTGATTTCTCACTATATTATGTCATCAATGTTCTGTAAAAAGGGTGAATCTAACAGTTTGAAATTATTCAGGAAAGCGTTTTAACACTTCACTTTTCCATAAAAATTAGAAATAATGTAAAACAAGTTCATTTCACCTTACACTTGCTTACAACATACACTACAATAATGGACCGGACGCCAGTGGATTTACATTAAACCCTATAACTTGTTTGGGAGTGTTTTTCGTGGTATGACCTGGCACCTTTGCATGTTGTTCCTGTTGAATTGAACGCTGATGCCTACATGAACATTTTGGACAATCGGGTTCTTCCTACGCTCTGGCAATTTTATGGAATGGACGAATGCTACTTCCAGGACTACAACGCTCCATGTCATGTTGCAGCCTCTGTCAAGCAGTGGTATCAATATATGGATGTAAAACGTCTTCCCTTGCCTGCTCAGAGTCCTGACCTTAACCTCATAGAACATTTGTGGGACAATTTAGAGCAATGCTTCCGGACCATGGAACCACATCCAAAATCTACAGCTGAGCTGGTGACATTCTTGCAGCAGGAATAGACACAAATACCCATAGCTGTGTATCAAAACCTTGTTGAAAGTGTGCCCAGATGGGTTGCTAGTGTAATTCCAAAACGTAGGGGACCATACCCCTATTAAAGCATGTATTCTTTCCCATATACCAACACATCTTGCTGCCCAGTCCATTATTGTAGGGTAGTGTATATTGTGAGATGCAAAGCAGAAATTTCAAGCTATGAAATGCAGGTGCTGCTCTAAATAAATTTTTCTATGAAGTTTAAGAGACAAAGCTCTGAAATTCAGTCATTTGTAGATGAAAAGTGGTTAGGTCCAAGGAATATTTTACACATCAAATTCAACTGAATTTAAACCTCTTGCTTCAGTTGAATCTCTCTGGAGACCACAAATTGCATGATTTTTTTAGTAAGAGGTCATAGTGCTGTGTTGCTATTTCCTTGATGTGTGGATGAGTTGTAATAGGGCAGGTGGAACATAGTTGTTCAGGTGTTGACCTCGTCATCTGACCATGGTTCAATATAACGAGGTGTCGACCTAGAATCTTTCTCTTCATGATTGATCTCAGATCATCGTCAGTAGCCTGCCGTGTTGGTTCAGTGCCGTCGTAATTTAACTAAATACCTAAAAAAGAAAAGTGTGATAGCATAGTTTGTTACCGCACTTTTCATTTAGTTATGACTTCTGAAATATATCACTTTGCAAAACATATCTTTTAGAATTTTGCTGAATATCTTTCCCAGGTGTATACTTTGATGTCCGAGTGGAGCACATCAAGTTCGTGGACTTCTGTGGCAAGTACCGTATTCCCCTACTGCAGTACCTGTGCTCTCCGACGTGTAGCAACTCCTCCACACCCTCTGACACAAACAGTTCAGATGATGATGGCGACCTCCCCAAGAGCCGCTTGAAGAGGGTCCTTCTCGGTTGATTCTTTGAAAAGTGTCAGTGGACACTAAATTTTATCCCAGGCCAAAAGTTCGATGTTTGTGCGCGTCCTTTTTCACACACTTTGTTAAAGTTATCATGAGAAGCATTTGATTATTTTCTGTGGAATTGTAGAATTTCAAAAGGTTGGATCTACTGAAATATCAATTTAAAAATATGTTATAAAGACATCTGTGTGAATTTTTTTAGATACTTTTTGAGTGGAAATTTATCTTTCTATAATTGAATGTAAACTATGTTTTTTACATTATTTTTGTAACTAACACCCCAAAAGGACATTCCCAATTTAAAAAAAAATTGTTTGATTGAAGGAAAAAAAAATTTTTTTGTTTTAAACTAATTTACTTAGTTTAAATGTTTTTTTTTTCTTAAGTTTATGTTATTTGTGAAGATTTATGCCCTGTATATAGTGCTTAAATTTCTATATCAATGTTGATAATTAGATTCACTGCAGAAAAAATGAGTATATTTTCTGATATTTTTACGTAACTAGATCAGATTTGTTACATAACTAGAGATTTGAAGTATTTGTAATAAATATTTCATATTTATCGATAGAAAAATGTATCTGCAAATCGTGAAAATGATGGGATTTGTATCATCTTGGCGATAAAGTTTATCTAAATATGTTAACTGGAATTCTCAGGGGAAATTGAATGAAACTAAAACAAACTTGGAGACAAGTAGGATATATTTAGTTAAACTGGGAATTCACAAGAACAAGTACTGTTTTGCCAAACACTAATGACTTTTGCCTCAAAGTTTTGTACAGTTTTTTTAAGCATACCACCCACTGTTATAGATTCTGATACATTTTTTGTTTTACATTTTATGTGTCCACATCAATTTGATTTATTGGTTTTCAAAATACTTTCACACTTGGAAAACATTAAAATTTAAAACTGAAGTAGCTACACTAAAAGTATCATTCTCAGAGCCAACAATATCTCCTTAAAAGAGATTTTGTGGATAGATAGATATTTTTTATGAAATGAAACAATAACAAACCATGTTGTTTTATAAGGTCTATTTTCATGTCTTCTTGAATGTGTGATTTATATAAAGATGTCTTCTATAACTGTTAACTGCCATTTTATAGACCAATTTCTTTTATTCCAGCTTACAATTTTTGTATCTTTGTTTCATAAACATTCTCCATTACTTTGAGAATATTTCAGGAAAAAGCATTTCTGCTATACAAATGAGTTCTGTGCAATAATTGTGACTTTGTAAATATAACATGCGAAGATTTATAGTTTTGAGATTGTGCAAGTGATTTTTTCTACAAATATTCTAATCATTTATTACCATGTTTCATTTTTGAGTCTGAGAATCCTTTAATAAAATTTGTTACATTTAGCTTACTTTTGTCATTTACAGTTTTGCATTTCTTTTGAAAGTCTTCAAAATTGACGCTTTTGTGTATGAACTTTTCACCATTATGTCTTTTAATTAATCAAAAATTACACAGGCAAAAAATGTTTTCCAAGACATTGTTTGTACTTAAGTGTTCTGGAAATTTGACTTATTTCGGATGTGATTGCAAAGATGGCATTTGCTTGGTCAAAATTGCTCCAGTATTGAGTTTTCGGTATAAGTTGGTTCTTATATTTTAGTGTAGAAAAAAAACTGGAAATGTTCTTTATGTTTTAGTTAAAAATAAATTCTGCTTTGTAATTGGATGTGAGTAAAGGTAGTTTTAACGAATGTTAATACAACTATCTCTGTCATTAGGGTGGACTGTTCAGATTGGGATTTTTGTTTTGAATTTCAATTTGCAATATGGGAAAAGTTGCCTATTACGTTCCTCTATTGGACATTTTTTAGTAATTAAGTTGTAAGACTGTCAATCCATAAAAGTATTGTAAGTCCTAAAATGTACTAATTCTTTAAAAACCTTATATATTAACACATTGGTTTGCTTTGCAAACCAAATGGGAATTTGTAGCCTATTGAATAACAGCCACCACGGACAATGCTCATTGTCAAATGCGGCCAAATTCGAATTGAGAAAAGATCCAATCGGCGTGATGTCACAATCTCTTACAAACATATAAGTATTTAAGTGAAAAATTATTTATTAAAAAAAATGTATAAAGTATTTAACTGATGTAAAATTTTCCGCAGATTTCAAAACCGTTGAAATTTTTAATCTATCTTTAACGATTTTACAAAAAAGAACAAAACAATGCCTATCTAAATGTTTTTTTTATTTCTTTTGCTTTCTTTCTCTGTGGAATCGTTTGAGCGCAGGAAATGGAAACTGATTTCCCAAATCTTGAATCAAACAAAGGTCATTCTTCACAGCGATGTTCGTATCACAAAAAAATATAAAAGTTTCAATTTAAAAATTATTTATTTAAAGAAAATCATATTTTTAGGTATCGATCTCATGTGAAATTTTCTGCAGATTTCAAATCTGTTGAAATTTTTACTCTATCTGTAACGATCTAGAAGACAGAAAAAAGAACTACACAACTCCAGTTAAAACTTTTTATTTGTTTTGTTCTTCAGCTGAAAGCGTTCAAACGGAAAAAATAAATTTAGAATAATGATCTTACATGATGTTGCCATTCTAAAGAAAACAATAATAATTAAATATGTCATTAAATTAATTTTAAAATGTTCTCGATTGAATTTTAAAATTCGGACCTCATACAAAAATTCGAACTACCAGTGTGTCGAATCCCATTACTGTAAGTACCATAGATTCGTCAGTAATTTGCACATAATAAACAAACACTTATATAGTTCAGATAAACAACTTTTATAATAGTTCAGATTAACAACTGAGTGAATTTAATAAAAATTATTTTGGGTACAGATGCAGTATGTATTTTCAATGACATGAAAAATTCTGAAATTTTGCAAAACTAAAGAATTGAATATATATTTATAATGGTTGAAAAAATATGAATTGCTAATATAGGGTACTGGATATGAAATAGGATGTATATATACAGGGGTTGGAACAAAAATATGGAAACAACTCGTGAAATGCATGATTGAAAATGTTTATTCTAGTGAAATGTGTAGGTGACGCTGGTGTTTTTGCCTACTGACGCCACTTATACAACGTCGTAAATACGCTGCGCAGGTCAGTCGTTGTCGGGGCGCTGTTCTGTGAAGTAGTAATTGTATCATGTCAGAGCTAACACACTTCGAACGTGGGCAAATTATTGGAGCTCCTGTGGTGGGTGCAAGGTAGCCGAAGTGTTTACGTGTTTCAAGAGGTACTGTATCTAAGATTTTTACCGTATATTTGATGAGCGGATAAACATCATCCGCTAAATCAATCCGCCAAGGACTAAAAATAAGACCACAACTGCAAAAGTTATTGCTGGAATGAATGTCGTGCTCACAAACCCTGTGAGCAGGGTATTTTCTGGCCGAGCTGCAATTCAAAAACTATTCATCAGTGATGTTAATTCCTGTAACAGAAAAAGGTTGTGTTTAAGGCACAACGCAGAAAGTATGGAGCATTGGAAAACAGTAATTTGGTCGGATGAGACTTGGTTCCCACTTCTGGCGAACGCCATTCCAAGCCTATAATACAGACTGCTTGTTGCCAAGAGTGAAACATGGCGGGTTCTGTGATGGTTTGAGCAGCCATATCGTGGTTTTCTGTGGGCAACATGATTTCTCCGCAAGGGCACATTAAGGCCAAAGATTATGTGAACATTTTAGTCGATCAAGTCCATCTCATGACACAAACTTTGTTCCCCAATGATGATGGTGTCTTCCAAGACGACAAAGCCCCTGTTCACACAGCTCGCAGCGTCCAGGACTGGTTTCCTCAGCACGAGGATGATTTGTCACATCTCCCCTGGCCACCAGTCCCCAGACCTCAATATTGTGGTCTACATTGGAGAGGAAAGAGCTATCCACCGACATCATTGTTATCTGAACTTGCCACTGTTTTGCAGGAAGAATGGTAACTTGGCTAGCATACATACAAGTATGCAGTTGGCAAGCATACACTTCCCTTGGCAAGCATACAGGAACTAGTATTTATCCATTCCGAGAAGACTGCAAGCTGTTTTGAATGCCAACGGTTTTCCTACACCATATTAGGCAAGGTTACATATTTTTTTGGTCTTTGCATATTTTTGTCCAACTCCTGTATATATACTCTATTAAAAAAAAAAAAAAAAAATCGACGCACCAAAAAGGAGTTGTGCCGGGATCGATCCACTTGGAATGACGCTAACTGGGGACGTATAGTCTTTAATGACGAGCCTCGTTTCCAACTGTGTTCTGACACAACCGCAAATGATCCTGGAGACGTGTGTTACCGTTCCTTTTGCGACACCCTGGACTTATCAAAAAAGGTAATGTCCATCCGCTCACGGCACGTGGTGCTATGAATTGTCTTCAAGCTTTCCCAACACTTATTTGGCCAGCTAGGCAGGGCCGGTCCGAGAGAAATTTATTGCAGATGCGAAATGATAATTTGGTACCCCCCACCCCCACCTATTTCGAAGATTCGCCGTATTGCTTGGTGAGGGGACGCTCGGAACCAGCAATTGATATTGATATCACCTCTTTTAAGACAGTTTAAATCTATACTTAAAAGAAAATAAAAACACTTTGAAGATTTTTTTAGTGTGAAATTTTATTGGGGGAATGGTATCAATGTTAACTGAGAGGGTGAGGGATTTTCGTCCTTGGTATCCTTTATTTTAAGGGGTGGTTTAAATCACGAAAAATGTTTTCAATACATATGAATTTCCTCTAAAGGTAATCAGCTTTTTTAGTGTTACGGGTGCCGATCTTGCCAGTGCAGTATATAGGGTTCTGGCGCCCATGGGAAAGGTAGGTCTTGGCGCCCCATGTCAAAATTGAGAACTATATGGAAAATTGTAAATTTTAAAACCTACAACTTTACTTTTCTTGCTTTACGCAAGTCAAATTCTGCTATTATGTCGCTAAAGTTCATATTTTCTGCCATCTTTTGTAAAGGGGATGAAATTGCAAGGTTTGTCAAACGATTCTCGACCCGAGGTAGGACGCCTACGTTCGTAGGACGCCGCTATAAGGTAAAAAAAAAAATTCTGAGAGCAATTTCTATATTCGGGTATGGATCTTTAAGAGAATATTTGATTATACTTCAACAAGTCAAGTTGTGTCGCTGACACTATATCCTTAATGAATTCCACAACTTAAGTTTTGAAACATTGAATTTCATTAATTATGTCTTCAACATTTAATATCCTTCTAATACTGAAGCCCGAACCCTCCCCCCCGCCTCCCACCAACTAGAGAATTTAATTCTGTTGTTATTGTCATTATATCTCAGTTGGAAAATAAAAGCAAAAGTTCTGCCGCATCTGTGTAAACGGCGTTTTTAATTGAGGGTTTACTGCGCCCTTGGCGGGGGACAAGCCCTTCGTATTGCACTGGCCTGCGCCCCGCCCCTTTTCTTTGCGACAGCATCTGTCGTCTGGGCTTCTGACCGGCCCTGCAGCTAAGTCTCCTGATCTCTCTCTCCCATAGAGCATATTTGGGACGTTATGGGGAGGCGATTGCAACCATCCCGGAATGTTGACCATTTAGCCAGACAGTTAGAGACAATTTGGCAATAAATTTCGCAAGACACTATCCGGGAACTTTTTTAGTCTATGCCACGCCGGTGACGCATCCAGGCCAGAGGTGTGGACCAACGCCTTATTGACTTCCTCCCTTTGTAACGGTCAAACTCTGAAATAAATCATTCAATTATTCTGAAATTTTAATCATTTGTTTTTCTATGTATGTTTTTCACATCCACATATTTTTATCGCAAACGGACAACTCCGTGCGTTGATTTTTTTGTTATAGAGTGTATATAATCACAGTTTTGGTACAATTTCGTTGAGATTTTATCTCAGCTCTGATGAAGCCACCACATGCTCCTGGTTCAATGACATACATTTATGCCTTTGTCAACCATTTATACATCTTTTGATCACCCGTGTGAAAAGAGAAGAAATTGAAAAAATTGTGTAGCTGAGTAATTTATACAAGACTACAATTCTTCATTTATATCGTTTGTTCAGATTGGGGTGAGGTACCGGATCATATTTGGCATTATTTCATTTTGATATTTAGAAATTAATAGTCCAAGACAAAGATAAAAGGTAGATTTAAAACAGGAAGTATAGGGAGATCAGAATTAAAATATTTAAACAGTCAGATCATAAAAACAATACCACCATCGTTTCCAGCATATCTAAGGAATTTAATTTACGAATGCATACATTTTTTTTAATGAAATTTAAAAGATTATATTATAAAAGAATTTGGATTAAGTAGATTTAAGAGTCCTTTTGAATTTGGAAAAAAATTAGACGCGGTGTAAAAATTAACTGAACGTAAAAATGCGAAAAGGTTTGAATGGGGATTTTCCCCAATCAAGTCTCACAGGTTTAAAATTGTACTTTAAAAAAAATCTGAAACGTTGATTAAAAATAGGGCAGACAATCAAAATATAAACCATAAATTTCGTGGATCTTATTGTGAAAATTTTAGAGGCACTCTAGGACGCGTAAGATCTGGAAAGATAGGAAGAATCCCAAAGGGG
This sequence comes from Metellina segmentata, assembly GCA_947359465.1. Classification (NCBI taxonomy): domain Eukaryota; kingdom Metazoa; phylum Arthropoda; class Arachnida; order Araneae; family Tetragnathidae; genus Metellina; species Metellina segmentata. The sequence continues at coordinate 22,870,306 of OX375876.1, read as the reverse complement.
GGGGGGGATCTTCGGAAATCTCATGTCATTCTATAATATTCCTCAGTACTAATCGGGAAGCTCCTTGAGCTTTCCTTGGGAATAATTGCATTTGAAATCCGTTGATCCATATGGGAACATCTTAAAAAGTATTAGGAAAATAACCCGGTTAAATCTAAAAAGATGTTAGGAACAAATAGAGAACTCTTATGGGTAGTGTGTGCATTTCTAAGGCCACTTGGCCTTTAGTTTCATGAATTCATTCTATGCATTTGTATTTAATTATGCATATTCCGAAGTCAATTTAGCTTTCTTGATTCTGATAGTATTTTTCTTGTAGATGTAAAAATATAAGATTATAAGTTCTGTTATTATCAAACCAATTCCAATTTTAGATAATATACTATGTGTTCAGATGAAAAATTATGCGTCCAAGCAAAAATTTCCTCTTTTGAGCTCCCCGGTAAATTACAAAATGAAGGAGCGAAATATGGAGTTCTTACACCTCATACCTCACTAAATTTCTTCACTGAAGCGTCGTCCCCGAGAAGAAACTTACCAGTGTAAGCAAATTAACTGTATGCAAATTTGACCTTCCGCCAATGCGTACGCCTGCGCTTCTACGGGAATAAAAGCAGGTGCATAATTTTGAAAACACAGGATTACAACCTCAGGACTTTGTTATCTGATTGTTCTCTTAGAGGGGTGATCTAAAACCGTCGCAACTTCTAAATAAAATGACATAACTATCCGCTTATAAAGTTTCAGGCGAGATTCTAAAAACGCTTTTGCTCCAGCGTTTGCAACTAAATATTCAACAAATTCCAACCGTCAACTCCGATAGAGTAGAAGGTTTGGCTACAATAACCGACAAAACCTCCGAGATTGCTAATATGATCCCTGCTATTTTCTCAATCCGAGATGACTCTGATAGAATTAGTAAATTGGAAGCAACTGCTGCCCCACAAGCGAGTTCAATAGAATCATGGACTTTCACTTAGATCTAAATCTCCCAAACGTAGACCTCGAAGCAAATGTCCCTCTAAACCATATATGGGTAACCCCCGGCCCGAGGGCCCAGTGTGGCCCTCCCCGGCTTTTGATCCGGCCCGCGGAATATTTTAAAATTGCGCTCCATAAAAAAGTAAATATTTTCGGTACTCGCCAACAAGAGAGTGAGGGGGGGGGGACAAAAGCCTGAACTACGTAGGTCAGTGTTTCTCAACCTTTTTTTTATAGTTGACGATACACTAAAAATATCTTCAATTATTTGGGCACACCTGAATATAAAAATGTAAAAGTTGGTATTTCCAATACTAACTTATGTAGTTATTATTACTAATAAAATTAGTATTGGATTTATGAGATGTCTGAGCCTGTTTTCTTGAACAATTAAATCAAAACGAGGTTTCAAAGTCGCCAGACAAGTCATCGGGCCACTCAATTCCACGGATAATCGTGAATAATAACTATAAATTTCGTTATTTATTCTATCCGAGAAACGGCCTTGCACTTCTTGATTCCATTCCTTACTTGCGGATGTGATTGTTACAAAAACACTGGTACAAATCCACAATACTCGGATAGTTCTTTTCCATGATGAAAACTAATAAATCGAAGTATCGAACCAGGCTTACAGATGAAAATTTGGAAAACACTCTGCACCTGTGTATTAGGAGGATTGATCCCAACATTGATTATCTTGTTTCTCAAGTTCAAGCTCATACTTCTCATTATATTCTTGTGATTGTAAGTAAATACTTAATCAATACGATATTATTCTGTTCATGTAACTTTACCACATTCTACTTTATAAATATATAAAATAAAATAAATCTTATCCTTATTACTTTTTCACAACTACCTGTTATCTACGGCCCGCGACTTCATTAATATCCTAAAGTTTAGCCCGCAACTTTAAAAAGGTTGCCCATACCTGCTGTAAACAATATTCTACTTGCTGGTAGCACTTTAAGCTTGGAGATAAAGCACTGAAATGTAATCAGCCGTGTAGTTACCAGGAAAACTAGCTTGCTCGCAAGTTTCGGCGACGGCTACCGAGAGTAATGATCATAGTTGCTTATCATTAACCCACTGGCTGATTATCCCGCGATTTCCACGGGCAACTCAAATGTAGCAAAATTTGCTCATCCCGCGATTTTCGCGGGCAGGTGTTTTTCTATCTTTATTGAGGAGCGCATCCCGCTTTTTCACCGTTTAACCAATGAAATAAATTACATACAGTGTTAGACGTTAAATTTAGATTTTGGTCAACAGTTGTCGCTAGTCGTCCACTAAATTGCGGCATTTGAAGGTACTTTGTATTTACCGCTCTAACTTCGCGCCTTTGTTTGGCGCTTTTTTCTAATCAGAAATGGCTGCTAGAAAACGTTCAGCGATTGACAGAGTATATATTCCTGATGATTTATCAGATTCTGAAAGTGATTTTAGTTTTGATAGTGATAGTAATATAGATTTTTCGGACTGCTCCTCAGATAGCGATGAATCTGATCATGATTCAATAAACTTGTAAAGCGTTAGGCAGTGGTGCAAAATTGATATGAAGAATATTCCTCGTCCTCCTCCTCCAGTTCCTGTTCGTGGAAATCGGGGAATTACTGTGCATATAGCTAACAATAAATTCTGACAATTTAGTTTCTCATGATAAAAATCTATATAAAAAATCTTTTATAGAAAGAAAAAAAATGCATATTTCAATTCTCCAATATATATAGATTTTTAATATGCAAAAAAAAAAAAAAAAAAAAAAAAAAAAAAAAAACACGATTTTTGTAGCGATTGCGGTCCACAAATTCAGCAGTCAGAGGGTTAAAGACCAAATTTCCGGTATGAAGTTTTTGGTAGATAGCGGCTCAACAGTTTCAGTTTATCCTGTTCAACGTTCAGTGAAACATCTTGATACAAATATCCAACTATTTGCTGTTAACGGTTCTATTATTCCCACACCCATGGAAAAAAAAGTACTTATACACTATATGGACGCTACAGAAATTCGGAGGAGGATCCATCTGAGTGCGAGGTTGTTTTCCTGGTTAGGACTCTGCCCATTGTTTTATGTACCTGGTACCATGAACGCTGACGTGTGCCTCGACGTTCTGGATAGTTCGGCCTTGTCAATACTGCGGCGATGATGGTTGTTTCTTCCAACAGGAGCGTGCTCCATGTCATACTGCTAAACATGTGCCGGCCTGGTTTCCTGAAAATAAAGTGCATTTGTTTTACTGGCCTGTTCAGAGCCCCCGATCTCAATTCGATCGAGCACTTGCGGGATAAACTGGAGCGACGAGTATGACAACGCCACGCACGTCCATCTTCACAACAATCTCTTACAACCTTGCAGAGGCATGGCGAGCTATTCATGCCCAGTCTTATAGAGAACTTGTGGAAAGTATGCCTCGGCGTGTTGCAGCTGCAATTCAAGCAAAAGAAGGACCTAAAGAAGAAATGGAATAATAAAGCACTTTTTCTGAAAAACCTACAGTGTCCAAGTATTTTTGTCCATATAGTGTATTACAAATACAAATACAAATAAAAATATTGACGACCAGCTACAGGCTCAAGCCCAACAAGGCTGGTCCTTCGTTTATGAATTCCCCAATTCCCACTGACTATCCAATTGTGTCTTAAATTCGTACACTCCCTTTGAATTAACTATATTTTCTGGCAACGCGTTCCAACTGTCTATTACCCTATTAAAGTAGTAGTTTTTCCTTAAATCCCGATTAAAATGTGTCTTATTCAATTTATACCCATGACCCCTTGTTCTGTTATCCCTATTGAAATTTAAGCCCTCTGTGTCCCCTTGTTTTACAAACTTGAAAAGCTGAATCAAATCCCCCCTCCTTCTTCTTCTTTCCAGTGTATACATGTTCAGCTTACTTAAACGTTCATTATAGTCTAGATTTGCTATCCCCTTTATTATTTTTGTAGCTCTGTGCTGAACCCTTTCAATTGATTCTATGTCCTTTCTCATATTAGACTTAGGATTCCCAAGAAATATTTGGAGGACCTTCATTCTGGCCGATGTAGCGCGATTAAATTTAAGTGCGGATTTTCTTGTACGATTTGAACTCATACTATGTGTAAAGAATCGTCAGCTGATCGACAACTGACGCTATTAAACAGCTTTACATTTGGAGGACCCTAAAAAGAGACTGCACAGATTGGTGCAGGAGCTGTTTCGAAAACTTCAATTCGATGAATTGTTAACCGATCAGAAATCCTAGATTAGTAACTACATTCGGGTCTGAGGCCCCCCCCCCCTCCAACCTGTATTTTTTATTTGCTGCATTTCTTTGGGTTCTTATGCAAGAGTCACTCACTGAAACCGCGGAAGCGAGAAGGGGGAGAAGTTTCGGTTTCCTTCGCGATGCCACAGGTTGGCGCGCACGTGGGACAGCCATGACCCCGATACCCCAGAGGGGGGGAGGGGGGTCTCAACGAAAGAAAACTTTCCATAAATAGACCCTGCGAAATTCTCTCACGAGTTCCCGTTTGCTCTGAGTGTTAAAATAAGAATGTGCCTGGATGTCGTTGACCGTGCTCTTAGAGGGGTGGGGTGCCCACGTGTGAAGGAGAGTCCTTTGTTCCCGTTCCTCCCCATCCCCCCAAGAAGCTCAGGTTTGTCCACGCACCTCATCCACTCACTGTTTGGATGCGTTCAAGTGTTGGGATAATCGCGTCGTTTCAGGATACCAGAGTTTTCATGCAGTGTTCATGTTTAGATCCTAAAATTCCTCCCAATCACGACTGGATTCCGAGGAAAATCCCGGGTTTATCCTTGATTTACTAAAAGGAAAGGACTCAAACGACTTGATCTAGACTGCGAAGTGAGCACTTCTAGAAGGAAGATAGTTAATTAACGTCTCACTGGAGCAACTCAACGGGCAATTGGCGACTGTCCGGGATCCATCCCGAAAGACCCGAGGACGACACCTGGTCATTTTGATCCACGGTTAGATGACGAGGTCAGCAGCTGAGCTGGCACACCACTGTCTTAGCATCCATCACACCAACATGCGGACATTAGAGACCACGATTAATTTGACGTGCACCAACACCCGAATACACGGCGTACTTTGTTTGGGTCGAATTTCGTACTTGGTCGCTAATCCATTTCTATTGCAGCTGGGATACCACGGCAAGCGGGCACCTTAAGAGCATGCGATTCCAGAATGGTGAAAAAGATACTTTCCAGAGAGAGTTTGCATTCGTTTGTACATGCACAGATGATGATCGGATGTCGGGCACTTTCAAATGACATTGCTTTATATTGGTATCTTGTACAAAACCGTCCGATAGTATCGAATTCGCCAATAATCTTATCCGACATTTTGAATAATAGGACGGCCCGCTGAACCGGACTGATAAATATCCAGTGCGCCTGCGCTTTGCATTCCAGAATTTGCAGTTGTTTACATATTCAACTGCATTTTAGTCGCAGTAATCGGCATCCCACGTTTTAAATTATTGATACGATACAAAAATGAGTGGTAAAATCTATATTACATATGGAGCTTACAAAACTTAGTATAAAATGCACCTTCCATATATTTGTTCGGCTATTAGTGGATGAATCCAAAAGCGTCTATATTTGCTACGCTTTACGCAAGTACATCGAGCACAAAATACTATCTCCCCTCCCCCCTTTTTAAATGATACGCGCATATTCACTTTAACTATAATTTTACCTAAGCTGCTAAAAACGTCGAATAAAATCGTGTAATAGGATTTGATGAGGTTCAAACGAAAATGACGCAGGTCTTAGATAAAAATAGGACGTTAATGTACACGAGACAATTCCTGAACACCACCACTCCAATAATTATCGGTGTGACCGTGTTCAGTTTTGTACACATGCCCCGATAACTATCGGTGTGTGTACAAAAGCATTAAGTGCAAGGGGGACTCTTCATTAATCTCGTTCTTTCCTGTGGAGGAAAGAGCCTTTCAGACTTATACCAGAATTCTAAGGGCCGCAAAAGCCCTATTAGAAGAGTAACGGATTAGCAAAGGGAGGGTTGCGAATTGGAATCCAACCAAAGACCGTGGTGTACAAAGGGAGCACGTTAATTATGTTGTGGTCTCAAATGATGTCCTCACGTTGGCGTGGTGTGGAAGTTTGGAGAGTGGGATGACAGCTCAGGTGTGACCTCGTCATCTGACCATGGCTCAAAATTACGACGCATTGTTATCCGGTCTCTCTGGATCGATCCTGGACAATCTCCAGAACCCATTGTGTTGTCCCAGTGTATTAAGTACTTGCCTACCTGAATCGAAATACTGTTATGATTTATTCAAGGACAAATGAGTTGTTGGACTTCACATCCGAAAAAATATTCATTCGTTTTACTTATTTTATTTACTTGTTGTTTCTCTATAGAAAAAAAATCGAGAACAAAAAAATGGCACATAAAATGCAAAAAAGACGTATACAAATGCAATTGGGTAAGAGACAAAACAAAACTATACATAAAAGCTGACTACCTATTGTATTGAGGTATAGTGGTTAAGGTGTTAGCCTCTAGATGGGAAGGTTCCTGGTTCGAATCCGGGTCCGGGCATGGATGTTAGTAAGCGTATGGTGTAGAGGCGGCTGGTGCACCTTAAATCTGTCGTGGCCGAAAGTCCTCACGTTGGGTTGGCGTGGAAGTTTGGAGAGTGGGGTGCCAGCTCAGGTGTTGCTTCGTCATCTGACCGTGGTTCAAAATTACGAGGTGTTGTCCTCGGATCTTTCCCTAAAAAAGGGACGGATCCCGGACCGTCGTCAATAGCCCGTTGTGTTGCTCTAGTACGACGTTAACTAAAAATTACCATTACCATTACCTATTGTATTGAAATCATTAAAAATACATCGACTTGCTAGAAATAATTGTAGTTTAAAAGTTCTATTTGTAGTAAAAATTGTTCCTTTTTTTAAAGGTTTAACAAAAAATAAGTGTTCTAGTGTATTAAGTACCTACCTACCCGAATTCTAATACCACTACGATTCATTCAAGGACGAATGAGTTGTTGGACTTGGTAATTGTAATTTTTAATTACCGTTGTACTAGAGCAACACAACGGACTATTGGTGACGGTCCGGGATCAATCCCTTAAGGGAAAGATCCGAGGACAACACCAAGTAATTTTAAGCCACGGTCAGATGATAGGGGTTGGACTTGATCGAACTGGGTCAGGAGGAATAAAAAACAACTAAAACAGGCGCGTACTTATTTCTGGGCAGAGGCCTAGTCTTCTCTCTCTCTCAGAATCTTTTATCGGATCTTTCCCTTCGGGTGGGATCCCGAATGTGGTCACATTGCTCCAGTGCGACGTTAATTAAAATACCTACTCAGCATGTCTTAGGGCCTCGGTAGCACGGATTTTATTTCAGCAAAATGCACATATAATAATATGTAATAAAAATGTATTAAATTAAATTTGTATTTGAGATGAAAAAAATTCTTCGTGAACAAAAAAGTGTTTTATACAAACAAAATTTTAATCATTTTCACATTCTGACAATAAACGGCGTTTGCGTACAATTCGAATATCACTAGAAATGTTGGATGTGTGTGGACATTGTTTATCGTTGGTTAATTTTATTGTCTGAAAATAAATTTGTATTTAATACGAGTAGAATTTTTCACTTCATTGATTTTCCAAAATGCGAATGTAATGGAGCAAAGAACATGCATTCAATTTTGTTTCCGCAATGAAATTTCTGCCACGAACGCATTTGGAATGTTGCAAAAAGCTTTTACAGGTAACTGTTTATCAAAAACAACAGTATTTGATTGGTATAAAAAGTTTACAGATGGTAGAGAATCCGTCGTATATGATTCGCGATCGGGTAGACCATCCACTTTAACTAATGACAAACATGTCAATCCGGTCAGAGAATTGGTGCTTAGGGATCGTCGTTTAACAATAAGAGACATTATTGAACAAGCTCTTAAATCATTCGAAAACGACCTGAATTGTGGCGAGATAACTCATGGGTTTTGCATCACGATAATGAGCTTTCTCACAATGCTATTATTATTCGTGATTTTTTGACAAAGCATTCAACAAATACGGCTCCACAAGCTCCGTATTCACCTGATATGGCACCGTGTGACTTTTTCTTATTTCCATGGGTGAAACTCCCTCTTCGTAGTAACCGTTTTGAGTTCATTGATGCAATAGAAGCAAATTCGATACGAACCCTGAAGGGTTTTTACAAAAAAGACTAAATTTTTACCAATAAATTGATACCTTTGTTTTATGACAGCATTCCTGGTACTTTTTGATCACTGTTGTATCTGGTTTACAGAACGGAAACCTAGAGGAGTAACCGCATTTGTCATTGCAATAAAAACTGCATACAGAGATTGTATTAGTGTGTGAGTGTGTGCGTGTCGTACCTGATTGGTGGGAACTCGCACGTAATCGTTTAAAAATAGGGAAGGAAAAATATGTCCATGCTTCCAATTCCTAACAAAAATGTCCACTTACGCATTTCCCAAAATTTATTCCATTTTTAGGTTACTTTTGCGGGTTGGATGAGATATCGTCGGCTTAGAGCAGAAACTCATTAACTGACATTTTTAGAAAAAGTATTTTGATTCTAAATGATTATTTTTTCATGATGATGAGAAACAGAGTACATATCGAACCATGTAAGAAAGTATACCATTATCGAAATGTTTATAATTTTTATTTGTCCTAAAAACTAATAGTTAATCTTCAATCAGCTGTGCTGTGAAATTCAGTCAATGAGTTTCTGCTCTAATACGAAGATATGAATACCTGTAAACTCTCTCTTTATACTTAATTTAAGCTAGAGGAACTTAAACATTCACTATAACGATGATTTTGTATTGCTCTTTGTAGGAAAATAAAACCTTTTGTGAATGGGGCTGCTTATTGAGGTTTGCACGTAGGAGGTGAAAGCCTCAAATGAGATGGAAATTGATGAGAGGAATAGAGTTTACGTTTAGCCTTCGCTACAATATATACCAGAATGAAAACAAAACTTGGGAAACAGTTATTTAACATTTTGGATTCCGACTGTAGACGAATGGCGAGTCGGTAGTTAATTAACGGTTCACTGAAAGGTTATTGATGACGGTCCGGTATACATCCCGTATGAATGGGAGGATCCGAGGACAACTCCTCGTCATTTTGAACCACGGCCAGAAGACGAGAACATCTGAGCTGGCACCCTACTCTCAGAACTTTTACACATCGCCAGCGTGAGTATATTGGAGGTCACGACAGATTGAACGTGCATCAGTCCCCGTGCTTACTTTTTAATCGCATTCCAGTCATGTTTAGCTTACAATAGTATCGTGTTTGTGCTTGTATAATAAATATAATAATTTTTGGATCGCTTGCACTCGCGCATGCCTACGTTGGTTGATAATTTAGAAAACGAAGATAGTTAAATTGTACCATTCATATGGTTAAGAGTTTTTACTTTTTCAGATTAACTCTGAGAATAGTGTATCGAAAATATTCTGAACTTTTTCCAATAAGTTTAAGTATAATGGAGTTAAATGTAAATGAATAAATATAGAAAATATTTATTTGTACTAAAATATGAATTAAATATACATTTTATTTGTATAAAAAGTTTAGTTTATCGTGTGTTTGAGAAAGATTCTTTAGCGTGTCATTTTTCTCAAACTAACACCTTTGACTTTAGTATATTCAAATTAAGTTTGATTTTTTCTTGTCTATTGCGTAGATAATAGATAATCAATTAAGAATGGATTCTATTCATTTATGAAAGTTGTTTTTAACAAAAACCAGTATTTATGAATCTAATGCCCTCTTTCATCATGTTATTATTTTCGATTTCATTAATTTTTATTAGGAGTGTGTTCCATTAAATAGGTTTTTAAATTCCATCCACTGGTGTTTCAATAGAATTCTCACTAAATAAGAAAAACGCTCTCTGCTTAGTAAGAAAATCGTTTGACTCAATTCTATTGCCAAGTATTAAATTAAAGTATTGAAAATAAATATCCGTTTAAGGTTAGGTATGTATGTAGTTAATGGTCGTTGTACTGGTGCAACACAATCGGCTATTAGCGACGATCCGCAATCATTACTGAAGGGAAAGATACCGAGCACAACACTTAATTTTGAACCGCAGTCAGATGACGAGGTCCACACCTGAGATGTCACTCCACTCTCCAAACTACCCCTACACGCTGACACGAGGACATTTGGAGACAGATTTAACGTTCAATGGCCCCCTTTATACACGACGGTCTTCAGTTAGACCTAGTTTCGAACTTCCAATCTCAGGTTGATAATCCACTATTTTTCCTATCGGGCTGCCACGATCCCATCATTTTAAAGATAGAAGAACAGATATGGCATAGGTACACGTCGTTTAAAATAACTAACAACGGGCTTCATTCAGACTGGATGTTCAGTTCGTTTAAAATAACACTATATGAAATTAAAAAAAAAAAACTTCCAAGATAGCCGAAATTTTGGTTCTTTAATGGCTACATATAAAAATATTCCGCGTCGATATTATTACGAAATGTCTTTGGAAGCATGAAAGTCTTTGAAGCATTAGAATTTAAGGGCTCCATACTCAGAATTCGTTTCCCCGCTGCTGTACATCTTATGGATACCGTACACAAAACACGTGACAAGGCAGGGGCAAACACAAGGCCGCAGACAACACTTGAGGCATGCTCTTATGATCTTTGGAATGTTTTTTGCCGCCTTACCCCAGGAGATTCAGACAAGTCTTCCAACAAGGGAGGGAAAAAAAAACTTCGAAAGAAGTCCATTCCACACCCTGAAAATGTCATGTAACTTTTCCAACATGTTTTTTTCAGGCAACTGAAATGGTGATCGTTTTTTCTTTCAATTTCATTTTATGACCCTTTTAAAAGTTTTTTTTTATTTCATTTCAAAACTGGGTAGCTGAGGGGGAAAGGAAGCTGTTTCGATTTCTTGCAGGTGGAACTGCTCTACGAAAGCAAGGAGCTATGACTTTTTCTTTGACATTCTTGAAAATGTGGAAGTTTAAAATAAAAAAAAATAAAAAAAATGGCAGACCGCTATCGCATGTGGATTCCAGACGTCTTCGAAGCGTTAAAACATATTTGTAGAAGTAAATTTGAAAACACATTTTGTGAGCGCGTCATACCGTTAAGAACAATGCTATCAGGAAGTTAAAATCAGAAACATTGATAACTGAGGATGTCAAGATTGGATCGAAAGCATAAGAAAACGTTATGCTTAGATTTAAACAAACTTCTACTCGATTCACTGACTTTTTTGACGTGAATGCGACATTTTCAGACAACTTTAAAATAAACTTTTAAGCTACTGATAATCGTTTTTTTTTCACTTTAAGGCCCGGTGCACACATCGGTTTTTCAACGTGCGGCGCCGCTACGCAAGTGCGGTCTGAGATACATTAGATCCAATAGAGTAGTGCACACATGCCTTTGTCGCCGCTGCGGCGACGCACGTCCAACTTGCGCCCAAATTGTACCGCAGTTCCTCACGGCGCCGCAGCTCGCCACACACGCTTCAAAGGTCTCAAGTACCTTGTTTTCATGAATAAATGGAACATAAATAATAATTAATAAATGGTTGTATTCAGTAACGTCTATTTTGTTTCAAAATATACTTTTTGTACACCAAGTAAGCGAAATAAACACGTTTTCTTCGATAGAATATTTTTCGCAAATGGTGGGAAATGAGTACTTGCGTCATTTCACGGTTATGTGTGCATAGTTGGGCTTCGGTGCCGCAGCGTCGCCGCACGTTGATAACCCGTTTGTGTGCACCTGGCTTAAGTGTTCTAAAATTGTAGAAATGATTTCTTCACCACTTGTAAAATTTTTCTCACGCAGATGGGACTTCAATTTCGAAAACAAAATAATTTTAATTTGAAAATTCAGTGACTACATGATATTAAACCTGATATTGGGGATGAGCCGACCAACCGGTATAGTGGTTAAGGTGTTAGCATCTAGATCGGAAGGTCCCCGGTTCGAATCCGGGTTCCGGCATGGATGTTTGTAAGCGTATACCAGCTCAGGTGTTGCTTCGTCATCTGAACATGGTTCAAAATTACGAAGTATAAATTGTTATGGGCAATGATGTGTCCTCCCACTGGGTGCTCCTTCACAAGTGGTCATTACTTCCAGCCTTGTAGTGGCCAATGACTTAGGTCAAATGTGCCCGCCATTAGAAAAACGCTACAAGTCCTTCTGATACGAGATTTATTTCAGAATTCAATAGACATATATTTCTATTTATAGCATATTTAAATAAGTATACATCGCGCGCGCGCGCGCGCGCGTAATACCTATACGTAGAACCCAAAACTAGGGCGGGAAAATTGTATTAAGTAACCCGTAAGGAAAAACCCAAAATTCTTATTAATCATTTTACGTAACCAATTTTTTTAATGATAATCAAGCACATATTTTAAATCAATAATAATAAAAAAAATAGTTTTTTAAATTCAATTATATTTTATATTACGATTTTAATATGTTTTTAAGCCGAAATACACACGTGTTATAAACCCTACTCCTCTGTCAATTTTCAATATTTTTGTATGAAATAAATTTTTACAATATTGTTATAGGATATGTAAAAGACCTAGCGAGAGTTTTTTTTAAAATTTATTTACGAGTTTTCATTAAAAAAAAAAAAAAAAAAATACTTCACTCATTACACGTTAAATTTCTATTAAAATTTCCTATTTTTATGTTTATTAATTTTTATAAATTTTTCTGAACTATTTATAAAAAAAGCTATTCCTGTGTCTGTTAAACAGTTATTCAAGACCTAAAAAATGTAAACAGTTTAACTCTAAGTACTTATATCAAAAAGCCTTAATACTTTGAACTTTGGCAAAATTGCCTAAAACTGATTTTGAGATAATCGCATTTTTTAAGTACAAAATACAACAGAAGTTAACAAAAACAACTTACTTTTTGCAAGTACTATTTTTTTTTTAGTAATTTCTATTACATTAAGACTTTTATCAAAACAAGAGTTTTTACCGCAAACTCGTATATATTTTTTCAAAGCGAGTTCTATCTCTGATGACAACTGAGTGATTTGTGATAATTCATTGAAAAATTATACATTTCTTGTTTAATGAACTGAAATATTTTTTTTTATTGGATCAGTACTGTTTTAAAATAAACCACCTCTGTATTAACCACACCTTCTTTTTCTACAGCTATTTTTTTCGGTAAACGAGCCTTTTTTGTAGTGATACGCATGCGACGAAATTTAACTCTATTTTTAAATGTGTTTCCTTCAATGGAGTCACCACATGTTTTACATGAGGACTTGGATTTTGTTATTTAGCTTTCGCCGATTGATAGAAAAACCAGGAGTTTACACTTTAAGAGTATTTAAAATATTTGGAATAATCATCGGTAGATACATTATGACAGGGCTCGAAATACCCGGGTGCACAGGTGCACTGTGCACATGAAAATAAAATTGTGCACCTAATTTTTTCCCCGCTAGGTGCACGCAATGCACTTACCTTAAAAAAAAAGGGAAGGTTTGGGGGACGTGTTTTATGTTACTTTGATGTTTGAACAAAATATTAGTATCGACCTCTCTCGTTAAAATTCCTAAATACACACCATGCAAAAACAAAATCGCTGGGCCGTAACGGGTTTATACAGCAGGAAGGTTTACTTGTGTCACTGCCACCAGAACTTTTCGACGATCGAAACATTTTCCAGATGGCTCTGTTGAAGCGACTGTCGCGACAGCCGTACGCCGGAGAAGGGAGAATTTCGATTTTTGAATATTTTTATTTACTATCTACTATGAACCTATATAAACATACCCAACTAATAAAGTAGTTTACATTACATTAATACTCTGATATTACATTTTTTTTTAATGTGTACCAAAAATATAATCTGTGCACCTAATTTAAAAACTTAGGTGCACAAGGTGCACCTGTATTAAAAAATCTATTTCGAGGCCTGCACTATGATATAATGTTGCATTAATGGAGGTTTTAATGGAAACCGAAGCCAATGGTTGGCAGTCGATTATGCAGTTGGAAGGTCAAATAAAAGTTAAAAGGCAGCTGGTAGCAATTTCCTTCGACTATGAAATTTTGTCCATTTGTTCTTGAATATCTGATGCATCGTTTTATCCAATAAACCAAAAAACACTTAAAAAATTTTTTTTTTCGAAATTTGGGGTTTGGGTCTTCCTTAAGCACGAATTCTTTTAGAACACGGACACTATTTCTAATCCTCAGACGGAAGTTGAGTTGCATACTTAACTTCGAGAGCCAACGATACTTTGAAGGGAATTTGAATCAGTGACGAGAAAGTGTAGTTTTTGTTGGAGGCTAATCTGTTCACATACCCCATGCAGATGTATAGTTTAAGAAATTCATTCTGTTGTGTGTGATTTGGCGGGCAAAAAATTTTGCATTAAAAGAAAACTTTTAAACATCAATGATTTAACACTCGAAATGTCTGCTTTATTAAACAACTAGCTAAATAACCCGGCGTTGCTCGGGTTTCAAATATGACCACGACATTTTCCTGTGTTAACTCAAACATACAAACCCTGTAGAACGTGTTTCTTACCACGACGCTAAAATATGACCGCGACATTTCCCTGTGTTAATTGAAATACACAAATCCTGTAGAACGTGTTTTCTTGTCCTTGTCCATTTGTTGCAGGAAAACAAACTTTAGATTTTAAAACTGGGGCTTCGAGGAGCACTTTAGGACTACCTGTTTGCCAATTTTCATGGCTACAGATTGGTCGGAAGACAGGGAAGATATAGCCTATGTTTTCCGCAGTGTTATAAAGAATAAATGTATCAAATTTGGTTTTGGATTAGTCAAACGGTGTAGATTTGTATAGAGAATAAACACACACACACACATCCTTTTTTATAAGTATAGATTTAACTAAGAAATGGGTTGAAGAGAAATAAGACGCAATAGTCTACTATTCGTCTCTCGTTTGTATTCGTCCACTGGAGTTCAAACGAACGATGTGAGCCGATACTTGAAAAAAGCTGGTTTCACACAGCGTAAGTTGAAAACTGAGTTTACAATACTTTTTTTATTCCTTCTATAGTGCTTTCATCCTAGTGCTTGGCCTTTCGGGAACCTGGGGCAAATGATGCAGAAGAAAAAGAAGTGCATGCAAGAAGAAAAATTTGAAGCATCCTTCTTCAATGATCGCTTTAAAAGCATTTTATTTTAGATCTAAATCTATTAAAGTAAACCCTGGTCTAATTTATCTTTGTATAACAAAAAAAAAAGACCACAAAGCGATAAACTAAACTGTCAAGATTGATATGTACTCAGCTATGTTTATGAAAAAGCGAACCATTAAAAAAAGAGAATATAGGATGTATCAAAACTATTCCCGTCTAAGGTTATAAAGCATTCAGATTTCGTAGAATTTGTGATAAAAAGAGATTTAAATCTTTTGTTGATGTGAACAAATAAAAAATAACCTTTCCTATTATTTAAATGATTCGCTGATTCAAGCTTTTCTAATGTGTTTACTTTTTTCACAAAAGTAGTTACTCTCAGAATTACTCAAGAGAGCCTCACCGACGACTAAAACAATACAAAGTAGCGAAGATCATAGACGAGAACTTCTTTCGAACACTCATCTTTCTTCCCTTCTTTTAAAGAAACTCCCTCCCCTCCGTAAAAAACTGACAAAAAGAATCCCCTCGGCCAATCTTATGGATTCTCTTCTCGAACGGGACTGGAGCAGTTTGATTCTTTCGAATGTTCTCCCCCTCTCTCCCGGAAGTATGTGACTGGGGCAGGGGAATGCCCCGACTCTCCCTCCCTTCGCTAGGCCTAACGGTGCACGTTTGTTGACGATCTCAGTTGAGTTCCGACACACCTCCAGCCACAGCGAAGAGCCACTTCCGAGATCACATCGAAATCGCTACTCAAGATGAGCCACTGGTGTTTGGCGATCATAGTGTTTGCGAGCGACCGAGTCGACCTCATAGTGTCCGAGCAACTGTGTAGATAGTGTAGTGACTTCATCGATCTCGTAGTGCATATTTTAAGCACGAATGTCTTTTTATCATATTCAGTGAATGACTTCTGAATAATTTATTAGTGGATCGGCAGTACTATATCTTACACTGAACCTGATACTCTTTTCACGTGTGAATCGAAAATGGGTGACCAACTTCCACGTGAATTTTCATTCTTTTTTAAATTTCATTTTTAAAGGGGCTTGAGTGGCGAGTTATCCCCACTGGAATGACATCAGATTATTATTCGAGTGATTTGCTCATACTTTATTGAATATCACTAAATAACAAATTGCATTAAAAGAAGGGTTCGAGATGTCGTCACCACTTCTAATCAAGATTGAGCCCTTTTGTTTCCAGATGTTTAATGATCGATGTTCTGATAACCTTGAAAAGTGTTACCATATTCAGGTGGAAAGATTTCGGCCACAACAAAGGAATTGTGCTTATTCAGAATTGTAGAATTCGTTATTCTCTGCGAGCGACTAGAACGAGTCTATCGCGACCCAGCTACTGTGTGGAATCGAAGATAGCAATGGATAGCAACGAACTTCTGGTTTTTAAAGTCGAGCAGAACTACCACCTGGTAAGTAATACCTTTCTTAGACTTTTCTATAATCTGGGATCTAATGAGCAAAAAGAGGACCGTAGAGACCAAACCATGGGACTGTACTCGGGGTCAACTTAACTTGATCACTTTATGTAACAAGAGTGGCTCCTTCCACCACAAAAATATATGTGTAGTCCTTGAAACATTACAAAACTATCGCAGGGTAAATGACTTGAATAAAATTTTCCGTGCACTATAAAACAGAGAAATGCCTATTTTAAAAGTAAATGCTTTTCTGTTTTATTTTCCATTTTACTGAATATCCCGTCATAATTTCTTTGACGAACAGAATGTCAGCATCTCCTAAAGAAGGAGCTCGATTACATTTCTTTTACAAACAATTCCAAAGAGCGAAAACGAAAGAAATAAACAAATTTACCTCCTTGGCATACGATTTTCCAGATAAATTCAGTTTTTTTTTTTCAGCCGGCTCTATTGTTAAGAGTGGGACGGGTAGACCGTTGGAACTGTAGTTCGCGTGTTCCATGCGCGATAATCTAAAAACTAGAGCCTAAACAAGCTATCCATAATAAAAATATTTGACCTTGAAGTGATAATTACAACAAACATGGCGTTGGAGCGTGTGAGTTCACGCTCGCGCAATTGATATTTGTCAGTTTATTTTAATTTTAATATTTGTTGTTCGGTGAAATTTTCTAAGGCAGTTTTGATTTTAAACGAAAATTGGAATTATAATTATGATAACAATAAAGTTTTCAGAACAGAATTCGTCAGTTTCAGAGCAATCGGTTACAGGTAAATATGCAGCTGTAAAATAAATGTCTTGTTTGGTTTTGTAGTTTGAAATTTCAGTGTAGCTTCTAAATGCATTATTTTGCAATACAGTCCGCTCTAGAAGTTTGCAGGACACTTGGGTCCTTAACGGAGGATAATAGGTTAACCGATAGCCAAAGCTCTCTCTCTCTGCTTTTTCTTGCTCTCTATTTTAAAAGTAAATGACACAGCTTTTTCACAGCTTGTACAATATGGCCCTTGAGACATGAAACCCAAAACTTCTCTCCAAGCTTCTTCTTTTCAAACCTTCTCTCTCTCTCTCTCTTTTCCTGTGCTCTTCTGCGTGAATAAGGTAGTAGATAAATCCAAATCAGAAAACCAGAGTAACCCATTTATGTTCTTTAGTCTGTAGGGTAATTCTGTATAGTCGTTAAGTGCACCTCAACTGTAAAGGAGCAAAATATTACCAAAACATCGATACGAACATGCATGTAAACCATCACATTGGAACCACACCAGATGAACGGTCACCCAGATGAACGGATTGGTCGAATAATCGAGTTCTCTTTGATCCGTATTTGCTTAAAATTGAAGTGTCGAAATTTATGTATTTCCTCTAAATAGTACTTTCTTAGCCATGTAACCTTCATGTAAACCATCACATTGGAACCACACCAGATGAACGGTCACCCAGATGAACGGATTGGTCGAATTATCAAGTTCTCTTTGATCCGTATTTACTTAAAATTGAAGTGTCGAAATTTATGTATTTCCTCTAAATAGTACTTTCTTAGCCGAACGAAACGGTTCTGCTGGCCTACACCTTGACAAAATGAAACACTACGCACGGGCCACGTTTAAGTATTCTAAATTTTGAAAATGAAGCTGCACGGAAATTAATTTTTCGTGAATAATATTCGTGAAGTGTTTACTTGGGATCATTAATTTGTAGGTATCGCTACTTCGTTTAATGTACCATTGAGTTCTACGACATTTTTTTGGAAGGGCTCTGCGAAAAATCTTTTAAAGGCATGTAAAGCAAAAAATGTTTTAAAAACTTTTTACGAAGATGAGGAAACGAAGATGAAGACAAGGAAATATCGTTAGAATCGCAGAATGATCGCATTTTACTCAACATAAGCTTATCTTCATGTATCCTCTACAATAATTATCTTCTTAAGACAATTACTTTCGCTTTCTTTAAGAATATTCACCAGGCGATCACTTGCAGCCGAATTTTATTTATTGGTAACTTTACCTTTGCTAATAGCCAAAATATTTTGTATGAGTCTGGTTCTAATTGAGCCCTAAAGCAATTAAATTTCATTCAATAAAAAAAAATTTCACTTATTCTAAATTGCGCCCTTTTTTACCTTTTATAACCACATTTTAATCTTATCTATCCAAAAGAACATGTGTTAGTCACACGTATTCTTTAGGCCGATTTTGAAGTATCCTGTTTTTTGGTCCTTTGAAATTCCAAATACTTCTGATTATCCAAAAAGAAAGTCATCCGTCACCTCTTGTATGTATGTATTCTCTTGGATAATAGAAGAACAAGGAAGCACAACGAAGATTTCTATTTTCACAATAGCAGAATTACACAGCGGCACTCAGTTTGAATTGATTAAATATAAAGTGAAAAAAATTACCAGATCAAACACTCTCTTTCGTAGATAAATGCAAATATCATTTAAGTGTCTGAAAAATATTTTTTACAACTTACTTTGGGCACAAATGGTATTCATGCTCTAGTCATCTATAAATTCCATTTTACATAAAATTGCCGTAACCCCAAAAATTGGTGTTCTACACACATAACAGATAGTCGCAGCAATCAATGTTTTCCTATCAATATATTTTTATTTTTGGCTCTCTTTCAACAGGAATGAGACAATTTTGAATTTCATCATCTTTAAGGAAAAGTGAGAATTTAATTTGATACGATATTCACCAACTAACTTTTTAAAACAAATGTTATCCCCTTGAAACTCCTTTTACTGGCACGTGTAATAACAAAAAACTTGTTTTAGAATTGAACATTTTCTGTACGGACAAAGCACTGGTAACCGATTACCATTTTTCGAAAAATGGTAGATTGATTTGACAGCTTTTTTTAAAAGGGTAAATCACTGTTTTCATCGAACTTTTACCAGATATAAGTTGGTTGAGAACAGCGTCAACTCGAATGGTCTCTATCTTCTGTTTCTACGACAAATAATTTTTCATACTTTAAAAGTCCTTGTTCTGATCTATTTGTTTAACCTTAATATTTTTCAATATCGGTGAAGCTCCATTTAAAATTTGATTTACTCTACATGCAGTTTCAAATCAAATCAGGAGAAAGCACTTTTTTTTCAATTTAGTTATTTAGTGTTTCTTTTGGTAAATTATGTACCTGTTCTGAATGAGAAGGATGATGTAAGTTTACCATTGAGTAGTTTCTAGTAGAGCCAAGTACCTTAATTTGAAAATGCGAAACAAATGTAAACTTTAATGAGTTAAATCAAGAAATTTTGCCACGTAATTGAAATACTTGGAATAATTACAAATTTGATTAATTACCAGTCATTTTTAAAGGTTTTGGGCTCTGTATGTTTTATTTTTCTTCGAAAGAAAATCGACAATAACATGTGTTGAACCTAGGACTGTTGAAGAATGTTGCTCGAAATATGCACATACAGACATTTACTAAGGTTCCAGTTGACGTGAATAAAATATGCAAAATTAAATTTCTTTTTTTTTCATACCACCTGCCTAAATATAGTAGAATATTAATTTGAGTAAACAATGCTACTTTACACTTAAAACAATCTAAGGTGTAATACAAATCCAAAATATATTATAAATGTTTAGTATTTGTACTTATTACAGAGGGTGACTGAATACTTTTGTGGGCATGGATATCATGAATTATGTTAAATTTTGAATATTTTTAGCAAAACTTTCAATAATTATTCTGTTGTTTTGATGAAGGCTAAAATATATTGAAAGACAGCTTTTATATGGTAAAATTTAAAATCTTAACTTTGACTACACATTCTTAGAAAATTCATAAAAATAATAAGAAACTGGAAGTGGGCAAATACTTGTGTGTTCGATTGATAACTGCAAACTTTGTAGCACACAGAAAATTTCATCGAATGTTTTTAGTTCGTGACTGAGTATATTATCAGTTTGCTAGAAATTAAGTGTGAGCGAAACAAAGTAGCAATAAGCAAAGTATAAAATAAATATTCAACACAGTGCAGTAAATAAAAGTTTTTAAGGTTTAAATTAAAATTTATTTCTAGTTTATTATTATTATTTTTTATATAAATTATTAGCCTACCTAAGTGATACAAGTAGTGATACTTTTTGGATTTAAATTCTTGTGTTGGTCGGGTTTTATGGGGCAAGGATCATATTAAGGGTCATTCTTAAATTGTATGTGAATTGCATTTATATGTATCGGCTTCTGTGTTTTAAAAGTCCCAAAATTATTTTTTTTGAGAACTTGTTTCTTTATCGAATTTTTTTTTCAAATAGAATCATTTTTGTATTTTGAGGATTTGAAAATCTTTCTCTTATTCAAGAGAAAAGAAATTTAAAAATATTTTTATTTAATTTATTGTAAAATAAGTTTGATTTATTGTAAAATAAGTTTGATTTATTGTAAAATAAGTTCGATTTATTGTAAAAGAAGTTTAATTTATTGTAAAATAAGTTTGATTTACTGTAGAATAAGTTTGTGAACCGACAGTACTAGTTTTCTGTCACATTTATTGTTCCTTGATAGTCTAACTTTACAAGTTGAAGTGCACGTGTACACAATATGGAAAACCTCGACTCGATATGGCTGATTATGTTGTTTAGTATTATTCGTACTAGGGTTGGCAAAAATATAATCTTCTATAAAAGTTATCAATTCTGTTAAAAAGTTTTATAACTACAGTTTTGTATGTATTTTTTTAATCACTGAAACTTTTGCTTATATTTTACAAATATGGGCAAAATTGAGATTTTTTTTTGAAAAAACCCATAATGTATACAAAATTGTGGTTTTTTTCAATTTTTTTAAAAACCCATTGGGTCTAACCCAGGCTACCCTGACTCGCGCACTGTTGTCAGCATTGTTTGCACAAAGATCAAACTGCACGTATAAAAAAAAATGAAGCGAAGTTTCATTGACTCTTTGATGGTTAAACGTTAAGATAGGAACTTTTGGCAATTTTTTTTCGTATCAATATCACATTCCTAAATTCTTTCTAACTTTAGTTGTAAGTTGTGGCAACCGCAATTACGAGATAAAAAAAATCTTCGGTACAAATTTTTTTCAATCAACTTTGTTTTACTTTTATTGCCCTGTTTTCTGTAACACATTTTTTAAATATTTATTCGTTTGACAAAATTGTTATTTCCTTTCATCACATACAACACCACCAAAAAGCATTTTATTTAAAGCGGTATGTATGTTAGAATAAAGAAAATTTTAAGTGGAATTTTGCCGTAATTGAGATAATGTTAATGTTAAAAAACATTCGAACTAGGATTTGAAGTATTTAAAATTCTTTGTCATAGTGACAGAAGGCCAAGGTGGCTTATTTTACGACTTCAAGCTATTATTAATATGTATAATAATACAGCTTTGCTATCGTTGACATTGATATTCCTTTTAAAGACGCTGAAAAATTGATCTTCCGTTTTTTGAAAAAATTGTAATCGATTAACTTTGTTTTGTGTCTCTTCCGAAAACATTCAATTTGAAAACAAGTTGTTTTATGATTGCACGGCCTCCAAATAAATTTTCAAGAAAAAATTTATCTATTAAAAAAAAATTTATCATGACTATGTTATCAACTTATTTTGTCATCTTTCCCTTACAAACGGCGATATTCATGAATATCTTATTCTTGTTGCAAGAATGGTCACATGCCAAAAAAGTATTTGTAATAGAAGCATACGAGAGTATGGAGGTACAGTGACCGAAGATTCGTTGTTTTTAAGAATTATGTTACCGCAATTTTACAGGAAACGAAGGGGCATTCCAAACCTTTTATAACAATCGCCTTAGTGTCACCTTTAGTAGTTATGTCATACAACTGGAGTGCCGATGCATGTGAAATGTATTATATGGATGAATATACATGGATACGATTTGCGTCCAAAGTAAAAGGTAGAAATTATAAAACTGTCGAAAAGCAGTTACAAAATTATTTCCTGACACTTTCTTGACACTTTTTTTTCTTGAAGTGATGGCATTTTCATCAAAAGAGAAAAGTGATTACTCCTGGTCACTTTTCCAATCTATTGTTGACCATCAAACCGAGTAAGGTCGGATAATGATGGTAGTTTTGAATAAAAATGCTTTAACAGTAAATTTTCCAATATTCGTCAATTTTCCTTTTCCAATTTCAACTTTTCCAATCTATTGTTGACCATCAAACCGAGTAAGGTCGGATAATGATGGTAGTTTTGAATAAAAATGCTTTAACAGTAAATTTTCCAATATTCGTCAATTTTCATGTTTCAGACGACTGTATTTCAGCTTTAGTCCGTGCTTTTGATAAAAGACACTTATGCATATTTTACTAGCCTAACTTAAAAAAATATTCAGTTAACAAGAATAAAGACGACTTTATTACTGAGTCCCCAACGCTTTACAGTTAAAATGTGATAAAGTGAAACACAACTGTGTCGTTATCAATTAACAGGCAAGAAAGCAGACAATTACAAGAGATGATATTTTAGATTTGCTCTGAGTTGTGACAAATGATATCTATAAATATCTTGATCTTAAGTTTCATTTAAATGAACAAGGTAATTTAATTAAAGTATTGCCTGCTTTTAACGAGGGCATCTTGTTTGAGTTTGAATGAACGCATAAGTCAGTACCACAGCAACAGCCCTGGCTAAAGCAAAAAAGACTGCTTTTGCTTTTTATTTATACTATCATATGAGTATTACATTTTTTTATTTACTACCTAATTTTTAAGGTTGCAATGATAGGTTTTAGGTTTTTCTTTTCAACGATAATAGAGAGAGAGAGAGTATTAGTGGTTTTGATTAACAATTTTGAAGCATCTAGAGATTCAAGCGTCGGTGCTTTTGAAGAATGGAATTGGGAAATACTTTTACCAGCAGAGGCATAGTTATCGAAGAGAAGCATTCTAAATCTACCTGTAAAAAGTGCTCTGGTTTTTCTTGAAAAAAATGTTCTATAATGTTAAGGTCAATTTTGTCTCCCACAAAGAAAGTCTCCAATTCTATGCTTGTGGAATGGTTTCACGCACTCTATCTTCAGAATGTAGCGCTTACAAAAGTCAATTCCTTCTGTCATGCAGCAAACATTACTATTCAGAGAAGAGGCAAACCAATACAATTATCTTCTGTCTGTAGACCTGCTACGTTCTTATTTCTGTTATGGAGTATTGAACCAAATTAATTAAGGGGACACAATACCCTAAAATTGATCAAAATGTTGAAATTTTTTTACTATCATTTATTAATTATACAACTTTAAAGAATATGTGCGCAAACTTTTATAGCTGTGACTACATAATTTAGAAAGGTTTTCAAGTTTTTCTATTATCGAATATAAGGACTGAAACCAAAGCAGTTTTAAATATTTTTTCTCGGCTTTTTATTTTTGATGACTAGAGAATGTTTAAAATGCTAAGGCTTTTGTAATAGATGTAGAGATTTGAAGCTTTTTTGTTATTTATTATGTTATATTTCATAACATTGTGCATGGAATAACGATTTGGGAAAACAGTTATTTTATTCAAAAATTGCTGAAATTAATTATGACTCGTGTTTGGTTGTTTTTCACAGTATTTGTTACAAAAATAAACAACTGTAGTACATGCAATCCCACGCACAAAATTATGAAGAACACTTCATAAAAGGTAAATACAAAAATATTTTGAAAAAAATAAAATTTGCAGATGAAGTAGGAATTTGAAAATACTGAAATATTTTTATAAAAATAGAATTATTTAATTATTGGGAATGAAAATATTACTTTTTTTTTCTTTTGTAATGTATGTTTAAAGTGTATTGGAATAAGGTGCACTAAAACATTTTGTTGTGAATATGAAAATAAAAAAAATTGTTCAAAGATTATTAAATTAGTATTGTAAACAATATTTAAAAAAAAATTAATAAGATAATAAGTAGTTATATGTTTTCGTAAATCTTAAATAAGTATAGCATAACTTCAGTTTAAATAGAGGAATTATAAATTGAACGAAGGTTTACACCGCGCAGCCTTATCTGCCACAGAGAAGAGTTTTGCCTCTGCTTGCATTGGGGATTGGGATGCCAACTCAAGTGTTGACCTCGTCATCTGACCGTGGTTTAAAATTACGAAACGTCATCTTAGGAACTCTCCCATCGGAATTAATCCACTGTGTTGATCCACTGTGACGTTAATTTAATTTCCCCCTCGCACCTGCTCGCTAAATTCATTACCAATTCCATCAGTTAGTCAAATAGAAATGAATTCAATCTACTGAAATAGATCGTGAGTATCCCAAAGTCTAAAGAGTGAGTCCTCTAGAATCTTTGGTATTTTATTTGCAAAACCACCATTCATTTGGCCATCGCGAGCCGTACTTGAAGTTTGCACTTTATTTAACACAGCTCAGCAGTCGGCGTCCATGTGTGAGATCCTTCTTGAGATTCGAGATCTATTTTTTCATAACGACCCGCAGCGAATACAACACATTTATTTTTGGACAAATGCATTACTGTTTTGAGTGCAGTTTTCTAAACGTATCTTAAGGAGCGTATACATTTGCGAGCCCCTCGTTAAAATTATTTGCACATCGAACTTCCAGAGATCCATGGCAAAGGAAGGAACCTACTGCGAAACACAAGGCAGTCATTTGTCAGACACCGGTGATGACGATGGATCCTGGAGGTTTGCGAGCAGAAAGAAAAGTAACGATATGTGTCATTTTGAGTTTTCTGCCCCCGGGAGCAGAAAGTGCTTAACCAAAGTCTTTGCATAACATTTTTTCACTTAATTTATCAAAAATTTGGCAGATTTTTTTAAAATCATAAGTTACGATGTTCTGCAGTGCAAAGAGCGCTCCTTCCCATACCTTTTTTCTTTCATAGCTAAGGAACAACCTCCCTACACCGCCCAAATTACCACAAACACTTTATAAATAACACATCTTCGGTGTCTATGACAAAATATTTAACTTCAAAAGTTATCGACAGAATTGCAAATTTTGAAAGTATGGCTTGGTTTTAAATGAAGTAAGTAAATTAATTTTGATGTTTTATTGTAAATATGTAATACATATTTAGCCGATAATTGTTTATTATGTCTCTTTTTGATTTTACTGCAGTTTTCAAAATTTGGACAAAATGTCTGCAGAACAATTGTAATTGCTTGGAGATGTGTTGCAGGACACTGAATATAATTCTGCACATGGGGTCTTTGTGTTCGTCGAAAATCCGACAGGAAGCGGATCGCAACGAGCGGTTCACAAGCCGTTTGTTTGGCGCCCAAAACCCAGTCTCAATCATGACAATTAGAGGCTAAGGAACTGTTCGGCTCGCGCAAATGTATACGCACCTTTAGATAACTTTGGTCGTTTTAAAAGCATTGTAACTTAAGGTTTGGATTTAGATTGGTTGTTTTGGGGTTTCAAGGCGAAAGGGCCATATTTGTCCAAGTTGCACCAAACACGACAAGTAAAATTGTCGTGAAAGGGGTAAAAAGGATTGTGTTACAGAGTAGTCGGATGAAAGCAGAAAAAAAAATCGCTTGGGTACCCTGTGTTTACAAAAAACAGTAAACCCCATGAGGAAAGAAAAGATCATTCAGGTACCACGGGTCCGTGAAGCCGGAACACACCTAAAGTAGATGTGCCTCTCTGAGGGCTTGAAAAAAGTGAGAAAAACTCAAATAAGTGTGTTTTGTATAATTTAAAAACAAAATTTATTTCCGAAAATGAATTGTGATGATCAAAAAATCCCACACAGAAATTTCAGCAAATTGCCTTTCTGAGATGGAGCAAACCTTCCAAGAAAACTAGCAATTTCCTGATTGTTCGATCTTGACAGAATGATTTTGTCAATGAGCCCAAATGTCAAGTTTCCAACAAGTGATGTTTCCTTTCCAAGATGCCATTACACCGGGTTGCTATGTAAGTCATTCGTACTCGAAAAAACTCTTCCACGAGATAAGGGATGTGACATCTTCGCTCCCAGACTGCTTCAGATACCGAAGGGCGTATGAACTGAAGTGAAGGAGATGGAGAAAGTTAGGGAGTTTAAAAGCGGAAATGAAGTCACAATGGCAGGGGAGGGGAGATGAGAAACGTCTACACAGAGATCGGTTCGAGTAAATGGTCTGCATCAATGCCAAAGCAGGGGGCTCCGTCCCATACCCCGAATTATTTTATGTAATTTTTTCAAATAAAATATCAAAAGTGCATAGAATGCTTAGATTCTGTTGAGCTAACAAAATATAAGTTGTTATTGTGTTAGTAGCCAGTCTATTTAATAATTCATTTTCATTTTACTTATAATGTTCTTCATTGTGAATTATAGAAGGAATATTCCAGATGGAGTATTCCAGATGAAATGTTCTACATGGAATACATTCTACTAGATCAGTGATGGCGAACCTATGACACGCGTGTCAAAGGTGACACGGCATGACGTTTTAGGTGACAAGCTTTGTTTACGGACGCTAAATCTAAAATTTTAAACGAGATTTAGAGTTTACTTTTAGAAAGAACTTTTAAGTACTTTCCCCGAGTAAAAAAAGTATTTTGGGAAGGCTGGTACAACTGTACAAAATGAAATGAAACTCATGTTTTAAAGTACCAGCATAACATAAATTCATTATTTGACCAATTCGGCGCAAGATTTAATCAATTTCGAAGCCTGGAACAAATAGTTAAATAATAATTAAGTAAATAAGTAAACATTAAGTATAAGTAATTGGTCAATTAGTCTACAGTTCTTTGGAATTAAATAGTTTCCAATAGAAGCAACTTGCTGAATTTCCAGACTGCATCTGGTCTCAAGTGTGTCAACTTGAGGTTCAAACTTGAGAATCTGGGAAAAAATTGTTTGAAGAACGAAGAAGAGTGCCACAACGAACAGCAAATTTGAAGTTCTTGGAACCGATTACCGGACACTTTTAGCACCCTGAAAAATCTAGCGATGGCTTTACTCACAACTTTTCCCTCTACGTACTTTGTTGAGACCTTATTTTCTCGGCGTTAAATAATATTAAAACCAGCAATAGTAACCTACTGACAAATGAAGTTAGTAGCGCTTGCTTGGGCTAGAAGTGCACGAAATACCAACCTTCAATTGACGATTTAGTAAAAGCAATTGGGCAACAAAAAAAGAAAGTCACTTATGTAAAGAATTATTTGTTGTTTTGTAATAAATAAATACTATAAAATATAGAACTTTTTTTACTAGAGCAGCAAGTGTCACACAATTATGGACATTTCTAGATGTGACACGGCACTCGAGTTAAACTAGGTTTTTTTCCGGTGTTTGACTTACTAAGCTCAAAAGGTTCGCCATCACTGTACTAGATGATCACACAGGAGAGTGCGTACAAAATGAGTAACTCAGTAAGAAAACACATACGATCTAGTGATGAAGTTAAATACTAAATTAAAATATATTTAGCAGTTTATTAGAATACTAGGAGTATCTTGCACTTGCATAAATAAAATACGAATCATAACACTTATATTAATTAATAGGTACTAAATTAATCAGTTACAAGATAGAAAAGCACGTAATTTTTGTTTGTCGTGACACAACCATCAAACTCTTTGCAAATCGACTTCAATCAACGTATTCGTTTGATTGAGTTTTCATGAAGCAAGTCCCTAATTGGCGAAGACAATAATGAGGAAGGAAAGAAAGCAAAAGCAGAATGGGAAGGGACGGTAAAACAGAAGTAAGGACAGATCACTCTGGAACCTCGGTGTTGCGATACCTGTGCACACCTAAATAAGTTCCCCTGATGGCGTGACTTTCTGGAAACAAGATTTGAATAATATTTAACTGTCATAAATACATATTTAATACACATAAAAATTATCAATTGATTCCTGTATAAAGATCTCTCACTGTGAAAATCGCCCGTTTTATTCTTATAATCTCATCCTTAAATAGTCTGTTCCCTCGATTCAACATGTTCTAACAATTACTTGATATTGTCTATCTTGTTGTCTGGCAAAGTTTGGCCAAATATGGCATAATTGCGCAATACAACCACAAACCGATCAAATGATATCCTGCCTACGCTATCTACTGGAATTTAATTCATAGTTCAAATAAATTGCGATATACTATTGTAAAATTTTACAATAAATTATTTCCAAAAGTTATACTCTGCTATACAAGAGTGAACTTCGGGATTGATCCCGAACCGTCACCAATAGCCCGTTATGTTGCCTCAGTGCGACGTTAATTAAAATACCTACCTACCGTACGACAGTGAAGGGCAACATGAAAAATAGTAGATAACACATAAGTACCAATTAAAAATGTTCATGACCCGTCACATGTTTTATTTTTTTCGTTATATACAGTTGCTCCCAAAAGTGTTCGTACACTTAAAATATTTGTAGAAAAAGCGCTGTAGCCTGGTATTGAATTCTAATATAGTGTCCCCAATATTTTCGTATCCTCTCCATGTGATTCTGAATGAAACCAAACATTAAAAGAAAAAGATATGGACTCAGTTTTTTTTTTATAAAAATGAAAATGCAAGGAAGCAGAGAAAGAACAAGTCACACAAAAAAAATCGTATATCGAATCATTTTCAGATAAATTGATAAATAAAATTATCGTCCATCCCTTTTGTTATTTTTGCATTGTGGTGACATTAAAAAAATCATTTGGCTTTAATTTTTTCTTGCTTACTTCGTAATATTATATTTATTATTTAAAAATGGCTCGTAGTCGTAAGGAAACAACGAACAGCATTCAAAAAATGATTATTTTTCATAATAGTAGTAGGTAAATCAGTTCGGAACATCGCTAAATTAGTAAATTTATCCCATTCTATGGTGCAGTATGTGATAAAATACTTTACAGAAAATCGGATTAAAATTAAGGTAAGAATACATCATCCGGTAAAATTTTTAAAGGATGTTTGTGTGTTTATTTTCTAAACAAAATCTACACCGTTTGACCAATCCTCACCAAATTTCACTTAGCCGTTAGAATACTGCGGAAAACATATGCTATTACTTTTTCCTGTCTTCAGACCAATTTGTACCAATTACAACCATGAAAATTGACACACAGGTAGTCCTAAAAGTGCTTCTCGAAGCCTCAATTTTAAATCTAAAGTTTGTTTTCTAGCAATAAATGAATATTGACAAGGAAACACGTTCAACAGGGTTTGTGTATTTGATTTAATACAGGGAAAAGTCGCGGTCATATTTGAGCATTACTAAATTTCATAAATCATGATCGTCTTTATTAATAATTTTCTGTTTTTTTTTTCTTTCAAATTGCTCTATTTCAGCTCAGGAAGTCGAGGTTAGACACTTTGCATTTCGTTTTTTCAGAATTCAGCATTTTTTCATTGGAATTTCGTTTTTGTTTGTATATGTCTTAAACTTTTGCATTTTGGAATATATTATTCAGGAATTAAATGTATGTATTTGCACCCAAAGTAAATTGTAGAAGCTATAAAAAGGTTAAAACGAAGTTAAAAAGTATTTATTTTCCGAACAACAAACCACGGGCAACGCTCACTGTCAAATGCCGCCAAATTCGAATTGCGAAGAGGTCCAATCGGTGTGATGACTTGCGAAAATATAAATATTTAATTGAAAAATTATTTATTAAAAGAAAATCAAATGTATAAGGTATCTTAACTGGTGTAAAATTTTCCGCAGATTTCAAATCTGTTGAAATTTTTACTCCATCTTGAACGATCTAGGATATAGAATAAAGAACTGCAGTACTCCAGTTAAAACTTTTTATTTGTTTTGTTCGTCTGCTGAAAAATCGTTCCTCGCTAAATGAAACGGAAACACGGAAAAAATAAATTTAGAATCTGCCATCGCTTTATGGTGTTGCCATTCTAAAGAAAACAAAAATAATTCAATTATATTAAATACATTTTAAAATGTTCTAGATTAAATTTTAAAATTCGGTCTTCGTACAAAAATTGCATAAATATCTTAATACCAGTGTGCGAAATCACATTACTGTAGGTGTCATAGATTAGTCAGGAGCGTACACATAAACATACAAACAAACAAACACTTCATTTTATAATAGTAAAAAATAATATTGCATATTTACGTGACACCAACCATTTAACTGACGAATTCTGGCTGAAAACTCATTTTCCAAATCAGAATTCGAATTCCGCTTAAAGATAGGTGTCATTCAATTAAAATAGCAATGTGGGGGTGAAGTAACACGGCTATTAACAACGGTTCGGGACCAATCCTCGAAGGGAAAGATCCGAGGACAACACCAAGTAATTTTGAACCACGGTCAGATGACAATTCGTTTGAAGAAAAAATTTAAATGCGTGGGTAAGTAGGAAGGTATTTTAATTAATGTCGTACTGAAGAACATAACGGGGTATTGACGATGGTCTGAAATCAATCCCAACGGGAAAGATCCGAAAAATGCGTGGAAAATTAGCATGAACAATAAATATTAAAATGAAAATAAACTGACACATCGATCACTAGACCGAACTCGCACGCTTCAGCAAAGTTGAAAGCTTTTGTTCGGATGTTTCCTTTCGGAATGGTTGTCATCTGACCGTGGTTCAAAATTACGAGGTGTTGTCCTCGGATCTCTCCCTTAATGGATTGATCCCGGACCGTCGTCAATAGCCGTGTTACTCCACGACGACGACGTTAATTAGACTTATTATGACGTTAATTAGAAATTACCACTACCATTATCTTTCGGAATGGCGGTTGGATGAGGAACGGATTAGCAACCGGAGTGTTGCGAGTTCGAATCCAGCTAAAAACTGTCGTGTACAAGGGGGGCTGTTACATGTTAAATCTATACTGGCCTCAGATGTCTTCACGTTGGCTTAGTGTAAAATTTTGGAGAGTGAGGGGCCAGCTCAGGTGTTG
Organism: Metellina segmentata; assembly: GCA_947359465.1. Taxonomy (NCBI): domain Eukaryota; kingdom Metazoa; phylum Arthropoda; class Arachnida; order Araneae; family Tetragnathidae; genus Metellina; species Metellina segmentata. Next base: position 22,838,838 of record OX375876.1, on the reverse strand, counting down.
CCTCGTCATCTGACCATGGTTCAAAAATACGTGGTGTTGTCCTTGGTTCTTTCCCTTCGTCAATAGCCCGTTGTGTTGCTTTAGTACTATATTAAATTAAAAATTTCCAAAATTACCCGGACCGTCGTCAATACTGGTTGCGTTGTTCTAATACGACGGTTAATTAGACTACCAATCATACTAACCCTTCGGAATGGATCTCGGACTTGTGTTGCTCCGATGCGAAGTTAATTAACTATGCACTTTAATTTGCTTACAGGTAGGTATTTTAATTAACGTCATACTGGAACAACGCAACGGGCTATTGACGACGGTGCGGGATCAATCCCCCAAGGGAAAGATCCTAGGATAACACCACGTATTTTTGAACCATGGTCAGATGACGAGGCAACACCCGAGCTGGCACCGCACTCTCCAAACTTCCACACCATACCAACGTGAGGACATTTGAGGCCATGACAGATTTAACGTGTACCAGCCCCCTTTGTACTCGACGGTCTTAGGTTTGATTCGAACTCAAGACCCTCTGGTTGCTAATCCGTTACTCTTCCAACCTGGTTGGCGAATTTTGCTTACAAAAATATTGAGATGATAGTTACAAACATGTGAAAATCAAAAAGGTAACGTGTAGAGATGTATCATAAAGAATTTAAAGTTGTATTTTGCATCATTTTAGATAATAAATCTACTGTTAACAACAATCACAAATAAGTCGCATTTATTTAACACAATAATACAAAAATCCGAGTAAACGTATTTCTTGAGTAAGCACGTGACAGTAAATAACCCTAGCTTAGATTCTCTTTATACTGTAGTGATCAAAAAGTACCCGGAATGCTGTCATAAAACAAAAGGTATCAATTTATTGGTCAAAATTTATTACATCTGCTTCAAAGTACTCTCCTCCGGCTTCAATGCACTTTTGCTAACGCTTATTCCAATCTTCAATACATGCCTTAAAGTCGTTTTCGTGAATAATACACAGAAATGCCCTACAATATTTTTTAGTACAATTAGTTAATATGAATTACTTTCTTGAAATCGAAAAAATAAAAATATAACGCTGTGCTAAAAATTTGATATTAAGCTTGAAAAGAAAATATTTACCCGCCTGTTTTCTTGAGTTTTATTAAAAGGTGACCCAAATTTGACATTGCTTTAATTAATGGGGTAATTTTATTTATATCATTCATTGATACTTATGTTTTCATATACTTTCATAGTTTGTTTAGATTCTTCATGCACGTTTGTATTCTTGAGTTTTGTAAGATGGTGACCCAAATTTGACAGTTATAATTAATGGGGTAATTTCGTTTTTATCATGCATTGATACTTATATTTTCATATACTTTCATAGTATGTTTAGATTTCTTATGCACGTTTGTATTTATGTAATATATGTGGAACTAGGATACAAAATTTACCGATGCAAAATTATTTTGCGGAAAAATTAGCCGTTATGTAGCAAAGCAACGACAAGCAAACCCGGGTCTTGGATCAAACGAGTATGTCAAAAACGGTACTGTCGAAACTTCTGCTCAGAACAATTCTATGGCATGAAAGATCTGAAAATAATTTGAACCGAACAATAGTTGAGCTCGGAATCGTTACAAAGCAGGCGTTCTCAAGGATCCTCGGAAACAAAGTCCCGAACAAATATCTTCGTTAAAAAACGAACTAAACGAGAAATATTTTGATTCCAGATATAAAAAAGTCACCAAAAGGAATCGAATTTAATTCCCTTCTCACTGCCAATGTTCCAAAAAAGAACATTTTCCGGGGAACACGGAAGAAGAAAAGTCCCTCAGACATGGATGAAGGAAAAGTCTCTCTTGAACGAAATCTTCGTGTGGGGTCATTAGCAAAGGATGCAGTTTGAGGCGGTCACTGCGTCCACCCTTCGATGTGTTGCCATGGGAACCGAAACGGGGAGGATTAATGAATGGACAGAGGGGATATCTTTATCGACAGATTCTTCTCGCTCCTCTCTTCACTTCATTTCATCTCATTTTATGTCATGGGAAAAAGAGGTTTTTCGCCGAGGCTTAATGACCCGTGGGTATCTTAGTAGGTTACCTGTGTTTACTGCCTCCAACACCCGAATAGATAACGACGCCTGCTCATTTTGGGAAGCAATAAATACGCATCTCAACTCGGTGCCAATACAAGCACTTTCTACCAAAGAATCCAACAAGAAAGTCTGGGTGCTTGAACTTATTAGTCACGTGTCTTGCGGTCGCTCGAGCCAATGAACGTGAAGCATGAATTGAATGCGTTTTTGACATCATGCACAGAAGCTTTGGACTGGAGTAGTCCGCAAGATTCTAATGCCGATAACAATATCGAGGTAATGTGGATAACTAACTTAATATGTACTTTGTTGAAATAGCCCGAGTTGCCAAGTACTTCGTGTTTCATTTGGATAGTGGTTAACTCGGTAAAAATGCGTTTTGTTTTGGGGGGAGGCTCTGTAAAAAAAGCATTATTTGTCAAGTATATATATGCCCTTTACAGACCTTTTCAGAAAAATATATTAGAACTGAATAAATTCAATGATGAACATTACAAAAAAGTACACGTCCCTTTCGTTAAAACAACGTTTGAATAGATGTATTTAAAGTTACGCCTTGTTCTTTACCATTTATCAGCAGCCCTACCTGCTAAGAAATTGCTTCCAAAATTAAAGTGAGTATGAACGCATGCGAGTAAAGTGACTTTGCCTCATTGAATGAATGGTGAAGCAGAAAAAACCAGACTCCTCTTTCCAGATTTTGAAACGCATACTTGAAGTCAATGAAGATCAAATTAGGTCATGAGCAGTTTCCTGTGTGCTCTAAGTGCAAATTAACTTGCCATCACCTCTCAAGCTATATTATTCAAGATTGGTGCAACTTGATTTCAGACCCAAGTAAGGAAACAAATGACACTCTACTTCAAATCAGTGTCCAAATTTGGTGATAACCCAATCCGATTAGGTTAATTTGGCCTCGGAGGTGTTTCATTCGAATTGAGAAAATTATCCCCGAAACACATATGAGACCCTTGGAGGGATCGTACGAAAAGACCTCCCACTTAAAGAACATTTCCCCAAACCTGTGCCTTAAGCGCACGTTATTCGCAAGCGATTGAAGACAAATCTTCGTTGGGTATTACCAGGAACAGGTTTTTATTGACTTCTATGTTGGCACTTGGTAGACAAAGAATGGCGAATCTTTTGAGCTCTGTGTATCAAAAACCGGTAAAAACGGGTGCCGTGTCACATCTAGAAATAAACATAATTTGGTGATATTTGCAGCCCTAGTAAAAAAAGTTATATATTTTATACATTTATTTATTTAAAAAAATAATAATTCCTAACATTAGTGACTTTTTGATGCTCAATTGCATTTTCTAAATCTTCAATTGAAGGTTGGTGTTTCGTGCACTTCTAGCCCAAGCAAGCGCTACTAACTTCATTTGTCGGTCGGTTTCTATTGTTTGTTTTAATATTATTTAACGCCGTGAAAATAAGGTCTCAACAAAGAACGTAGAGGGAAAAGTTGTGAATAAAGCAATAGCTAGATTTTTGAGGGTGCTAAGTGTCCAGTAATCGGTTCCAAGTACTCCAATTATCCTGTTCGTAGTGGTTCTCTTTTTCATTCTCTAAATGATTTTTTTTGCCATATTGTCAAGTTTGGACCTCAAGTCGACAAACACTCGAGACCAGATGCTGGCTTGAATTCAGCAAATTGCATCTCCAAATCATCAAGTTGTATCCATTGTAAACCATTAATTCCAAAGTACTTTAGTTTACCACGTACGGAAACTTAATTATTTTAATTGTCTGTTCCAGGCTTCTAAATTGATTAAATCTTTCGCCGAATCGGACAAGTAACGAATTTACAATATACTGGTACTTTATATGCATGGGTTACACTTCCTTTTGTGCAGTTGTACTAGCCTTCCCAAAATACTTTTTACTTGAGGAACGAGGAAAGTACTTAAAAGTTCTCTTTAAAAGTAAACTAATAAATCTAATTTAAAATTTTTAATTTACCGTCCGTATACGATGCGTGTCACTAAAAATGTTTTGGAGTGTCACCTTTGACACGCGTGTCATCGGTTCGCCATCACTGTCGTAGACAATTCCTGTTGAGATAGTTTTTTAGATTTTCAGCACATTTTTGGTCATTTATAACGCATAGTGTTGGTTATGTCAGGGACTATAATAATACTTTTTGGAGCATTAATCCATCATTCATCGGTTGTCTCACTTTTTCTCGACAAAACACATTACACATGAACGTATGTACAAGCCTCAGGAGTATTCAGGTAGCAAAGAGAGTTTTTTTAAGTTCTCGATCTGCCCTTGAACGAAAAACAAAAACCTTCAACACTTTTCTGTTAGAGAGTGAATGAGGATAAAGGGGGTTTTCTTAGTTTTAACAAATAATTTAAAGATCACTTTATACTTTTGAGACTTTTATCCAAATGTTTAATGATGCCAAAATTTAAACAATATGAAACACATTTTCCCGAATTATGGTGCGGGCTCATGCTCATCCCCAGAACAAAAAATTATTTGAAAACTTACGAAAATGTCTTTACCCTTCGAGTGGTTTCGACGAGATATCTCGTCGGAGATCTGACCATTTTATCTTGCAAATGATGAATTATTTCGTCATCAAGATAGAGCTTTTTTTTATAATCAAGGTCTGATCAGTATTTTTTTTTCTGTCTCTCGTCCATCAAGATCTGGTCAGTTTTGCTGATGACGAAATATCTCGTCGAGACGACCTTAAGGAAGGATAGGTAACAAAGTACAGCCAGAACTAATTGTAGTGGTATTCAATTCCAGTTTCATTTTGGATACAATGCACTGCAACTCGCTCTTTATGTCCTATGGAAGATTTATACTTGTCTAGATGGTTACTTCTCTTCAGCCAAGTGAATTGTACTGTATTCATATGTAGAAAGAGATGATTGCTAAAACATTTTATTTAGAGATATTTTACTAATGGAAAGAATAAAATACATTTGTAGGCCATTTTTTTATACATATTTTTAGGTCAATGAAATCGTGTCCCGTGACCAAAATGGTTGTAAATTATTCTCGTAAATAACTACAACAATGTTAGAAAGGAATCATTTCGAGAAGTTGGATTGAAGACTGTCTTTCCCAAGAGTTGAACACATGGTTTGAAAAGTTTCTCATTTTCTTCCATGTGATTGGTTTGGGAAGCTTCAGTCGATTTCATTGAAATGCGCCATTTTCCTTTCCTTGAAGAAAAGCTCTCGGAGCATTGACCCGGAAAAGAGGAGTCACAATGGGACAGAGTCCCGTTGGAGGGGTCTTTTCCAGGGCAGTCGGTCGGCAGGTGACGATGGGGGATGACTCCGTAATTACACTCCGTCTTCTTCTCACACCTGTTGCCCAACTTCATCTGCCCTCTCTCCTTCGCGGGAACACTTCTGACTTGCACTCTCTGCCGAGAAATTCCCGTTAGGAACGATATTTATTTTTGTCATTTGAACCACGAATACCGTTCGATGTCAGTTCTAACTGCTTTAGACATCGATTTTGGGGTAAATTTGTTTGATTTTTACGCACATGATCGAGAGGTCGAATTTTGTACCTCAACTGTTGGATTGACAAAAACTTCTAACAGCAGTATTGTTGTCACTCACAGAAAAATTGAATATCAAAAAACATTTGTACCAAGGTGCAGAATTATATCGTGTTCTGCAACACAACTCCAAGCAATTGCAATTGTCTGAAGGCATTTTGTCGAAATTTTAAAAACTGCAGTAAATCAAAAACTGACGTAGAACACAATTATCGGCTTGATATGTATTACATTTTTATAATAAAACATCAAAATTAATTCACTTTATTTGAAACCAGGGCATACTTTCAGAATTTGCAATTCTGTCGATAACTTTTGAAGTTAAATAATTTGTCTTTGACATAGAAGATGTGTTATTTATAAATTGTTCGTTGTAATTTGGGCGGTGTAGGAGGTTGTTCCGTAGCTAGAAAAGAAAAAAAAGGTATGACAAGAAGCACGCTTTGATCTGCTGAACATCGTAACTTATGATTAAAAAATAAATCGGCCAAAATTTTGATAAAATTAAGGAAAATTTGTTCTGCGACGCACGTTGCAGTTTTAAGTACTTTCTGCTCCCGGGAATTTGTATCATATCAATACGTTGTACAATTATATTTGTAATCCTCCAAATCTTTTAAATATTGTTTTATTGATTTGACTGAAAAGGTTTTTCAAATCTAGTTTATAATAAAATGAAGCAAGGAATATTATAGTTCCTCTTCAAAAACAAAATCCTGCAAATATGATTTTAAAGGAAAGATAGTCAAATAGTACATGTTTTAAAAGCCCATTCATTTCAACGGAATGGAATTTTCAAAATATAATTCAGGTCCACTGTAGCCCGGTTGGAAGAGTAGTGAATTAAAAACCTTTTCAAGCTCGAAACGTGAACCAACCAAAGACCGTTGTGTACGTGGGAGCTGGTTCACGTTAAATTTCTCGTCACTTCAAATATACTTTCATTAGCATTGTGTGGAAGTTTTGGAGAGCGAGGCTCCAGCTTAGATGTGACCTCGTCATCTAACCCTGGTTCAAAATGATAAGGTGTCATTGGATCTTTCCTATCGGCATCGATGCCGGTCCTTCTCCAATAGCTTGTTTTGTTGCCCCACATTGAGACGCCTTTAATCACGGAATAATTCATTTTAGTTTTGATATTCCAAAACAAAACAAAAATCGCTGCTGTAGACCCATATGCGATTGTATTACTTTCCGAATTAACTTGTAAAAGGCATTGGTTCTGTTGATATCGGGCCAGTGTTAGTTGTTCAAGTAGAAGTAGGTACTGGTTAAGTTGTACTCGGTGTGTGTGTAAATCTTCGAAGGTCGAGCAATATACTTCCTGACGTCTGATAAATTCCTTAAAATATTTGTGGACACAAAGGTCATGATTAAAGTAGACAGAGAGGTTTTCAGTTATATATAATCCCAAGCTGACGTAGACAGAATACATGCTTTTTTTTCTTCCTCTAAAATACATTTATTAGGTATTACAACTTAAAATACTTTAAAAATCGTGGTACAAAATACCCTTTTTCCCATTTTTAGTCTTTTTCACCATTATTAAATTCTTGGCAGAGGGCTAAAAACGTTACGCAAAACTTTTAAAAACACAGGCATTTATTTAAAGATAAGAGTCAACTTTTTTACCCTATCGATTTCGAAAAAAAAATTTCGGGCCATTTTAATGTACACCCAAGCAGATAAAACTGAGAAAACGTTCAGATGGCCATTTTTTTCCTTAAAATTTGCTTCAGTGAAATAATCACTGCTTGATCCTCTTTCGTTAAACTTTGACGTTACATGCATTTTTAAGCCATAAGACAGAATGGTGAAAACAGCATCTCCATCAAGCGGTTCTCTAGATTAGTCAGAACGCACGGACGGTCGGCTACCAGTGACACGAGATTTAAATACTTAATTTTAATTCCTAGACACATATACAAGCTGATAAGTATCTCACCAACATGACGGAGGCTGTAAATAGCAAGTTGAAGTATCATTCTCGTAGCTGAGCGTCGATAAGAACTAAAAGAAGGGAGAAGTTCAGAGATAAGGAGAAACGATTGCAGACATACTTTTTTAAATTAGCCATTTTAGTCCATTTTAGATTATTGTGAAACACGAAGAATAAAAATACGCAAATAACTTCAATTGTAAGAAGAGAAAATATTCAAACTGGGCTTTCGGCAAAAGCTTCTGAAGTGGCCTTAAATTTAATCTGAATTATTTTTCAATAGTTGAAAATCACCGAATTTACAGTGCAAAGCCATTATACATTGGATAGGACATGGTTCAGTAACTCCATGAAAGATGGGAGGCTAGGGATATTTTGTCTTAGATTTTATTCTGTGTTTTTTATGGTGTTCTATATTTTCTGTTGTCCCTTCTAGAATTCTAAAGATTCCAATGATATATTTTACTATTGCGCTAGCAAATTTACCCTGCCTTACTCGGGTTGAATTGGTTAATTATAAATTGAAAGTGACCAGTATAATCACTTTCCTCTTTCGTAGAAAAATGCCGAATCATTAACTGAAAAATAATTTGTAGCGCATTTTCGACACACACACATACTATCTATATATATATTTCTCTTACGTGGCACGCAAAAAAGACGTTTTTTGTTACCGCGTTTTGGCAACATAGTGCGATTGTTTGTTTACTAGGCGCCTCGCGAGTCATTTGAATCTATAGCGTTATCGGATGAAATTTTATTGAAAAAAAAAAGAATTTTAGACGAGCTGTTGTGGTTCGTAATAGAAATCTAAGAAAGCGGAGGATCTTTTCAGGGCTATTTAAAAAACGGTCCTTTTCAAGGCTAACAATTATAGTACAACAAGACGCGTGCACAACAACTTTCGACAACAAACTCAGTCAAAAAGTGTATGGGTGGCTCGAGTACTGGGGAAATGTACACACAAACAACATGCTGGGTATTCAATTTCCAAAGCAGCGCTCACATTGCGAGTAAAAATTTGCTCAAAGTTTTCATCTAAATTCTGATTCCAGAGGTACTGTATATATCTTTTATGTAATACAACAAATTTAGATTTGAAAAATATTTTTTTTGAATATATTTTGTAATCAATCCCTTCTGCTAGGACACGTGTCTTCATTGATGCGAGCGAAGCGAGCATAGGTTCGCGCAGCGAACCAATGAGAATTGCGAAGCAATCCTCCAGGGGTTGGCGAGCGTCAGCGAGCAGGGGGCGGCCCCCCTAGTATCTCTATAATAAAAGAAAGTTGCCACCGCAGCCAGTACGAAAATAACATGGTTTGTTCTTCATCGTGTTTCCTGGACAATTTTGAAGATTTTTTTCCGATGCGGTTATTAGTGTAGGGTTTATTAAATGTTAAAATTGAAAAAGCGAAATTTCTAACGCGAGTGAGCAATAGACATACAAATTTTCAGTCTTCACAGTCATTTTTTTTAATAGAGTACCTGTCACATAAATTTTTGAAACTCGTCGAGTTTTTTTAGAAATTTCAATTTGGTTCCTGATAATATTTTTTGGAAATTCGGGAAAAATCAAGACATTTTCGTGACTTTTTTAAAACTGTCATATCTATATCTTATTACTATTAGTTTTTTAAATTTGAAAACATCGCAGTACACCTTAGAATGTACTCTTTTTTACTGTACAATTATTTTTGAAATTGGTTAATAAGTAAATTCGATGCGATCAAAAGTTGGTCATACAAATTTCGTACTTTTTGATAGCGGAGCGCTAGCATTCATTATTATAAACGGAAATTAAGGTTACATTTTCTGACTAACGGGTTTACCAGATGCTATTGAAACTCGCTGTGATGTCATGTTCGTGCTTTCGCTTGATTCTCAGACGGTTTGCCCATTAAGTACAGTTCGGAATATTACGAGATTAACATGGTTTATTCAAAATTGTACAGGGAACAAGATGGATAGTTTTTTTACTGATGAGGTTACTAATTTAGGGTGCATTAAATGTTTAAAGTAAAAAAAAAATCGAAATCTCTTGCGACAGGAGTGTTGGTTTGCGAAGCAAACCAAATGGGATTGGGTAGCAATTACCGGAGATTGGCTAGCGTAGGCGAGCAGGGGGCTGATATATATATATATATATATATATATATAACTTTCTTTGAAAAAAAATGCTATACATGCTTATCCATCCATATAGTACATTTCACGCAGATCGTACCCTTGCAATAGGTTCGCACTAACGAAAGGTGACAGACACTAAAGTAACTACTACAAAAGACGATTCTGAAGGATGATTAGGAATTCTCTTTCGTGAGTTTATTTCTTGCAAAATAGCTCAACTCAATTCGTAAAAATGACGAATACTCTCGCACTTAAAGTTTACCTACCAACATTTCTTGACTTATAGAACTCTTGCACCAGGCTTCCGAGATTTTCAAATTTCTCCATCAGTTGGGAAGATGATAAACTAATTTAAGTTTGATAGCTTAATATCACTATGTTTTAAAAGCGAATGCGTTTTTTCTTGATTCCGTTTTGTGGCACGTCCAATAATAAAATAACTTGTTTTAAAATTGAATGTATTCAGAACACATATAAAGCAAAGGTGACCTATAACCATACTTTTTTAAATGGTAAATCGATCTCACAACGTTTGTTACAAAGAAAGTCATTGTTTTAAACAAACTTTTCTTATATAGGTTGCTTAAATATAACTTCAATTCATATAATAAGACACCATGACGTTACTTCGCTATGCGAAAGAATTAGTTACTTTTTCGAAAGTCGTAGTTCCGATTTTTTAAACATTACTTTCTTTCAGCGCAATGGCGAAATTAAACTTAAAATTTGCTTTATTTCAGTTTACGCGCCGCTTTAAATAGATTACTTTTGTGGTGGTGTTGCGTGTGATGAAAAGGAAATTCTATTTTATTAAAAGAATAAAAATTTTAAACATAAAACGGAAGAAGACAATGAAATAAAAGTTGGCGGGAAAAAAGTAGGGTTGAAGATATTCATGGTTCTTTATCTCATGATCTCGCTCAGTTGCCACAACTTACAACTAACAAGTAGACAAAAATTAAATACACGAAATTACTTCCGAGGGAAAAAAATATAGCTGCACGTGGCAAACTAACACGAGTTTCAGTTTCGTTGCAAAATATCTTAGGTCCTAAATATTCGGAAACAGTTTATACTTCACTAGATAAATAATTATTCTCAAAATAATAAATATTAGAATTTAAATTCTGTAAAAATAATTTTTGGATATTATTTGATATCTGTACAAACGCAGACAAAAAACATCCGACATAGAACCAAGTTCCACGAACCAAGTTCAGTCACTAAATGAATGCAAGTACTCACAGTATGCAAAGTTTCATGAAACTATATTCAACCGTTTGGATGTAGCACGGGCATACACATACAGATAGACACAACAAACGCGCAAGGGACGTATTTTGCATCAGAAGGGCCCAAAAGGGATAGAAAACTTGAAATAGGTCGAAAATATTCAATTCATGAACAAATACTCTATTCTTATTTAAATAGACTAGCAAAGTATTCCGACTTTATTCGGGTTGACTTGGAAACTAGATTGAAGAAATGATCAGAATATATACTAATCACTTTTATATCTTTCGTGGAATAAAATAATATTTTAAAAACCTTTTCTCGACATTTTTGTAATTTGTACAACTTTAGAACCAAATCATATCCATGCATATCCATCCATGTTTTACATACATCGTCCCTTCGTGTATGACATGATCGTGCATGTGTCTAAGGTTACTAAGTACAAAAGATGATTTTGAGGGGATTTTGATTATTTCATTACTTTATTTTATTCAATATTTTTATCTTACTTAATTTTTTTACAAAACCGTTTTTCTCCCTTCTGTACGGTGAATAGAAACGTAAGATATACCAATTTGAGTCGATATTGTGAGCTGATTTTTATTTCGTTTTCAAATCTTGAAAAGCAATTTTCTTTCATCTTGATTGAGCAAAATCTCTGCACAAGAAACAAGATAACTAAAAGTGTGCGGAATATTTTTTGAATGAAATTTAGGTGTACTTTATATTTGTTTAGCCTGAACTAAGATATAAGAGTTTTCTTGAAAGAAAAACCTTAAGAGACTTTTCAGTGTTGTGGCGTAGGGAAAAATTTCAGAAATTCGTGTTTTCCACATTATGCTCAAAATTCTAAGAGTGAAAAGGAATATATGTTGTGTTGAAAAGATGTTTGACTCGTATAGTGGAAAATCTTTAGCTAAAATAATGATATGCCTCCCTATGAACAATAAAGTGACTGAACACAGTTCTTTTTAAATTTAAAAGAGAATTTATTACAATAATTAAAGTATGAAACAGTATCCAAACCAACGTTTAAATTAAAGAGGCCTCAAAAATACATAGAAGAATCAGTTATCACAAATAATGAAATAGATAAAAGTCCAGGAGAAAGGAGACGTGATAAGATGGCCCAAAGAAAAGATAGACTCACTTTCGAAGGTCTCGGGAAAATACGGTAAGGTATGGTGTTAGGTTTGAAATCGAATCTATAAGGCGAGGAAGGAGTTTCCACCCTTTCAAACGTTTCGCGTCCGGCAGCAGGAACATTCCATGGAAGATCGTGGTTCCCGGATTTAGCAAGATAAACTTCTCCTAAGTAGTCCGTGAGGTCGCCGCGAAAACTCTTTCAGGCCAAATCTTCCGCTTCGTCCTGTGTTCACAATCGTCTATGTACAAAATTCGTCGCATTCCTATTCTTAACGGAAAACAGGAACACAAACTTATTCTTAACAGAACAGGAACACGAACGTATTGTTCGTGCACGTAGAACGAAATGTAAATACAAATTATTCCTTAAAATTAAAACAACAAAAACATATCTTGTAGTTCAAGCCCTTGCTCATATATTTAGGAGACATCCAAATTTAAGGCAGATGTACTCATAAGTTTTAAGTTGTAATGTTTTCTGTTCATTTTTTTACCTAAATTTTCAATTTATGAAAATTTTGTAACACATTTTTTTGGTAAATTTTTGTTTTATAATGTGTTTTTTTAAGTTATTGCCTCGACAAGTTATGTCGTTACTAGCAGAGCTGAACACATCTTGATGGGCGAGATATTTAATAAAAGACAAAGAACTGACTAGATCTTGATCTCGTGATCATACAAACATCCTCATTATCTTGATGACGAGATATCTCGTCAGTTGACAAATCGAACAAATCTTTATAGACGAGATATCTCGTCGAAACCACTTGGAGGGTTAAGATATGAGTGTACAGAAAACAAAGCGTTGATGACAGTCATAGCTAATTCATCAACCTGTCCGGGGGTCTTTCTTTTCAAGGTGGGATAATTACGCTGTAAGCAAAATAAAAGGAAGCGAAACGTCACACATTGACGGCATGGAGGGCAGATGTCGGAAGGAAGGGACGGTCCGCCTTTTTTTTCGCCATTTGAATTTGTGCGTGACGAAATGGTCCTGTGCAAGTACGTTTGAGATGCAATGTTGTTTGAAGCGGTAGGAGTGGCTATTCGAAGCAAAAGTGCACTCGATACTTAAAAGTATTCTCTGTATTCGAATTCTGTACTATTCATTCAAAGCATTCGAATACCAAATTATTAATATATAACAGTACGGGTGTTGCATTGCATGTGTAGCCATGCTGATCAAGGTCATAGTGGCCTTCTACGTTAGCAACCTACGAGGGTATTTCTTTCTTTTGTGTTTTTAAAACTTTACTTGTGTGTATGCCCATTATATGATGTTGTCTGTCCTGTGTTTGGTGAAACATGGCCAAATATAGCAAGTAAAGCCCAACTCAACCATGTTGTCATAAATGATCGTTTGTATGTAGAATAAACAACTGTATAACGACCCACCGGTTTTCTTCTTGCAGTGGGATCGAACCTTGATCCACAACGTCATCATTCTATTGCACTAACCTCCCAATGCTGGGAAAGTCAGATCAACAAAGTGTTGTTTTTGTAACAGCTCTACATCACAATTGGCTTATTCTTTCGATAGTTTTTAGTTTATATATTCAAATACTCACACAGTCGATACCAAGTATTCGATTTTTAAAGGTATTCGATTCTTCCCATCTCTTGTTTGCCTTCGTCGGAACGTCATTCCAAGGGCAGTTTAATAAATAAAAAACCTCTTTGTTTATGAAATAAGGTCGAATTAAAAAAAAAATTATGTGTCCGGGAAAAACGGGTTAAGTTAGACGGGTTAAAGCAGGCCCCCTCCAAATGCACCATAATTTAAAAAAATAATGTAATGTGCTTAAAATCAATGCTAAATGAATCTACGAATCTAAATTGCAATTATTTGTATCACACATCCTGACATGCTTTCTTTTCTTCTTGAATTTTTTGTGAGAAGAGTGAAATATATATATATATATATATATATATATATATATATATATATATATATATATATATATATATATATAACTTAAAGCTTCGTACAGATCTGAACATTGAGCTGAACAACGATCCAAACATCAAACAAAACGGAGAATGGACACTAATTTCGTTGAACTGAATGGGTTGGTTTTGTTCCTAGAGTTTCTTGCAAACAACCATGGACGCTGCAACGGCGTATATTTATATTAATTTTTCATTAGCCGGGAAGAAAAATCAAAGAAAATCAAGAAGATGGTGGCAAACAAATTTATAAGCACAAAATAAATGCAAAAAAGGTCGGCAGTTTAGTAAGTGAATTAAGTTTCAAGCTGTAAGTGGACATTACACAAATTTCACATTTCCTTCTGATTTTGAATATTTATCAAACAAAATTGGTAAAAAAAACCCATAGGATTCTGTGCTAAGAAAAGCAATAACAGCTCAAGATAGGTTAGCAAGAACCCTCCGCTTCTTAGCAACAGGAGATTCATACAGATGTCTTTTCACAATTTATTTGGATGTCTTGTCTGCCACAGTAACTCGTGTTGTTGGTACACACTAATCAATTGAAATCATTTCTCTTCTGTCACTCCATTGCTGCTGTCTCAAGTACCTAAGACTGCCATATACGTAATAGTATAAATAATAAAGAATAACAACAAACAAAATTTTAATAAAAGACTGGAATAATCCTTGCTGCGTTCTCGGCACATTCGCCATTTTGTTCGTGGTTCCCGTCCAAACCTGCAAACACATTCCAGCGATTTCCCTTTGATGTAGGATACAAGAAACCAACTGATGGATCGACCACGAACACGAATGGGTAGGATTCGAAAATCTGCTTGCAAGCGCGTTCGTGGTCCCGCCCAAACTGGTGTTCCGTTCGATGTTCGGATTGTTGTTTTTGTGTTCGTTGTTCGGTTCTATGTTCAGGTCTGTACGAAGCTTAAGATTCTGAGAAGTAGTCATTTCGACTCCTGCTTTTTTTATCCTCACTTGGAAGAATTAAAACTAGGAACTGAGCTAGTACTACGGATAACTAGGCCTTTGGCCGGGCCCAAAATTAAAAAGACCAGAGGAACGAGTTTGATAAGCGTGGGGAATTGAATTTTGGCTTTCATAGTGCAAGGTCAGTAAACGGATAAGCTGCTCAATGCATAAGATTAAAAATAAATAAATGTAAAAATATTAATTGAGAAGTGTGCGGAGAAGGTGGACTGGGTCTTCCGTCATGAATGAGTCGCTCTGGAAGACTTCCACCATAAGGGAACCTGCCCGTGCTGAACAGGATTCGTTCCATACATGCCATTGCACACGAGTTCCAGATGGCCACTCACGTGCGGGTTTCGACAAGAACGTTTCGCGGGGAGGTCCTGGATGTCACCAAGATGGTTACATTGCCACTCAGAGAGTGGGGGCTTTATGTACTGGAAATTTTTATGTGTGACACGTTGGAGGCACCGTGTAGATGTTAATGCGTGTTGAATAACACCGACATATAACAGAAATAAAATAAATATTGAACTTTAACAGTACATTCTAAGGTTTCTTGCGATGTTTTCAAATTTAAAAATGAATAGTATTAAGCTATAGTTTTTTAAGAAAAGAAACGAAAATTTCCCAATATTTCCCGAAGTTAAAAAAAATATGACCAGGAACCAAATTGAAATTTCTAAAAAAACTCGATGAGGTGCAAAAATTTACGTTTAGATGTAGGTACTTTAAAAAAAGTCTTACGGCTGAAGAGTAAAAATTTGTATGTGTTCACTCGTGTAAGAAATTTCAATTTTTTTTTTTACTTTGACACTTATTGCATCCTAAACTAACAGCCGTTTCGAAAAAAATCTTCTCCATATTGTTTACTGTACAAGTTTGAACAAACCAAGGTAATGTGAACAAGAACAAACAAAGTTCGGGATAGATCCCGGACTGTTGACAATAGCCCGTTCTGTTTGTCGCTCCAGTATGACGTTAATTGACTACCTATCTGATGTTGAAAAGATAATTTTGTTTCTTTCTTCTCTCTTTCCTGAGGGCCACTGTAGCCCAGTTGGAAGAGTAACGGATTGGCAACCGGAGAGCTACGAGTTCGAATCCAACAAACACCGTCGTGTACAAAGGGGGCTGGTGCACGTTAAATCTGTCGTGGCCTCAAATGTCCTTACGTTGGCGTGTTGTGGAAGTTTTGAGAGTGGGGTGCCAGCTCAGGTGTTGCTTCGTCATCTGACTGCGGTTCAAAATTACGGGGTGTCCTCAGATCCCGGACCGTCGTCAATAGCCCGTTGTGTTGCAAATACCTACCTTCTGCCGACAGCAGTTGTAGATTTTGTGGCCAGCATAGTTTCTGTAGACCGGTTTTAAAGGCGTTCGAATTCATGCAGATACGATGCTGACGAATAGTGAACACACAATTTTTATGTTCTTCAGTATCATCAACAGCATTTACAAATTGAATAGAAACAAAAACAAATAACGAATTTTTTGTTTGATAGTACATATGAAGTGAAATAAATCTTGGAATCAATAGGATGCTTTATACATGATTTTGATTTAAAATCGATACAACGGACATTTAACCTTTAAACTACGGCCGGTACAGCAGCTGTACATTGATCGCGCCAAGAAAGACTTTAGGCTACGGGAAAGTACACCAGTTGTACCTTAAAAGTAATTAGAATCGCGGCAGTTATATCTATAGCCGTATTCAAGTGGTTAAATAATTATGTTGGCTTTGTACTTGCGTTTGTTGTGATTGCTTGTACAGATATTTCACGGGCAAATTGTCTTCTTTCATCACAGAAATAATTCATTCAAATAATTCGTCACAACTTCATGTATGCGACGAGCCGGATTGTGAGGAAAGCGGACCACATGCAGTTGAAGAGGTGGGAAGGTATTAAGGGAGAAAGAAAATGACAACAATCCTCCATTTTTTAGGATTACGATTTTCAACCCCTGTTCGGCAAGAATGGATTTACTTAATCGGTCTAGTTTGGAATCTTTACACGCGTGTTCAAAAATTATGAATTAGAACTTTAAATTTCAAACATTCAGTTAAAGATACTGCTTCATATTGGTTTTCCTACAAGTGAGTTTTCCCAAATTATAGAAATAACAAAATCAATCGAAGCAGTATTTGACATTTTCTGAACAATAGCCTATAACACTTTCAATTTTCTGTCCTGTTTGATAAAAAACACGAACATTTTACCACCAGAGGCAGCGAATGTTTCCGTGGATTAATGTTTTTGGAATAATTAAAATGCACATGACGTGGAAAAATAATAATTGCACTACTCACAGTATAGTTACATAAAAAGTTGTACATTTATAAGCTAAAAATAATGGTTTTAGTGGAATATTTTACTATAGTCTTAGTAAAACAGTTTCTCTGTACACAAAACAATAACGATGTAAAATATCCTAGTATTTTTGATTACTGTACGGACAAATGCAATAAAAAATAGCTTTGTTGATTCACTGTAAGAAATCTGTACCAAGTAGGTGCAGTCAAGAGATCAATTGCAAAAAATTGGGCAGGTTACTTTGGAAGAATTGACATTTTTACGGTTCGACACGACTGGAAATGGAGTCTAAAAATATCAAAAATCATTCCTCCTTTTTGAGAAAAAGTATTAAAAATTGAATCGCTGTGGCGCCATCTACTGTTCGTATTCAAACTAAACATTTCGAAACCGTGCTGCCATCTATTAGAATAATCCAAAGCTCAAAAATGAAGAAAAACGTGTTTTGTTATGACAATACATCTGGTCCAGGAAATGTCTGAGAGTATTCAAAGGGAGAGGAGGGCCTCCCAGAGAGTGTTTCTGGTGCTACAAAACAAATGCTTAATGGGTATCAGCTGGGTTTTGCTTCATCCAATGTAGAAGTAAAACGGGGACAGGTATGAAAAAGTCATTTACAAACAGAATGCTCATTCAACATTATAGCGATTGGATCGATTGCTAAAACAAGCCCATTATTGTGCCAGCTATGAAAAGAAAAGACTGAGACAAGATAACGGAAGAAGTCCATTCCCCTAGAAACAGGGACGAATCCAAGGGAAGTGTATTTGAGACTCAAACATTCTCTGAGGTTGGTAAGTATTTAATAAACGTCGTACTGGAGCAATATAACGGGTTATTAGCGACGGTCCGGGATCAATTCCGAAGGGAGGCTTTGAACCAGGGTCAGAGGATGAAGTGAAGACCACTCCATACTCCTAACTTCCAACATGTTAAGGGGGTCCGGGACACAAAAATCGTCAAATTTTCGAAATTCTTTTTATTATTTTAAGAAATTCTCAGTGTTTTTCTGCTTAAAATGACGTCTAAATCATGTTTCTATCTTAATTAGAACTAGAGATATAATAATTTTTGTGGTGCGTTGTTTTGAAAATCTAACCCTCTTGATAGTTGTTGTCATGGCAATAACATGTCTTTAAAACTTTAAATGCGTTTTTCTCCATGATACATTTTTTCAAAATTTCCTGTATTCAAATTGCTATAAGTCGAAAACCAATAAGGTTTAAGGGTTGAAATTAGGAATATATCTTTTTCAAACTTTATACTTTAATTTTGATTCAGTAAATTTGAAACAAATTTTTGCTTTTAAAAATATGATTAAAAAAAAAAAGTACCTTAAAATTTTCTAAAATTTTCATTCAAATAATTTTTATTTTTTATTAAATTAATATTTTTTAAATTGCTGAATCAAAATTAAAGTTTATAAATTTGTGAATAATTTATTGCAAGAATTTTGAAAATTGATCAAGAATATTTTAAATCTTAGCAATTTAAAATGACCCATCTTTTTTTCAAAAAATTTTAATTTAAATTTTTTTAAAAACTTTTGGAAAAATTTTGTGTTGTGATTTTGCTTATTAGTTAGATGGGTAATCAGTACAAAAAAATTCAAAATTCTAAACTAATTAATAAAAAAAAGTTTTCAATGTGTCCCGGACCCCCTTGACAAGGACATGTGAAGCCACGACAGATTGAACCTGCACCAGTCATTTTCGTACACGACATTTTTTTGGTTAGATTCGAACCCTCCTGTAGCTAATTCGTTACTCTTCTGAGCGTAGCACCGTGAACCCTTTCCCGAATTATACTGTTGAAAATACACGCTGAAATGAGTTGGATACACATAAATCGAAGTTTGGTTAATCATACTGCCAGAGAAAAGCTGAGACAATGAAGAACATATAAGTTTGTTAATGCGTGGGAAATTTATAGGAACCGTAGACCTCGATGGTTGAAATTCGGATCAGTTCAAGACTTCAGGCTTGTAGATGGAAAGAGCACTGACTTTCTTAAACATAGTTTACCACAATTTTTTGATTCTACACCTCCTTTTCAGACATTTTATTTTTTCATCATTCTCTCTGGAGAACTGTATCTCAACTAATAATCAGCTGCAAGTTTATCGTGCCTATAATTTTTCAATTTCAGTACAATTTTAAAGTAGCAGTGTACGGAATTTTAAAATTTCAAAAAGCAGTTTAGGAAATAAAACAGCTTGGGAAATTGTAAAGCAATTTGTCTCTACTATTGTAAAAGGAAGTGTTTCTCTGGGTTTATTTGTCGTGTCTGTAAGGAAGCAGTGTCCTGACGAATCTATGGCACTTGCAATAATGAAATCTGGCACACAGGTAGTCCTAAGTTTTTGCGAAATTTGCGTCCAGCTCGAATATTAAAATTTAATCTAGAACATTTTTTTAATTTATTTATTTGTTTTTTCTTCTTCTTTTGGAGAATGTGACGTCATAGCTTCCTCGATTGAAGAAATGAAAGGGATTTTGCGATTTTCGAACTTGGAACTGTGCCAAGTTTCGACGGAGCTGACGTCACATTGAAGAAAGGACAGATTCTGCATTTTTCGCGTTCTAATGAGTTTGGAACCATGCTGCTTTCCGATTCTAGTGTTCTGATTTACGTTGTTGATTAGTATAACTTTCTTGCTAGCTATTTCAACTTTTTCCCGGGCAAAGACTATTTGAGATTTTCTATCATCGCGATCGGTAAAGATAGAAGAGTGAAAATTTCAACGGATTGTGGAACATTTTACACCAGATCGATACCTTAAATGTGATTTTCTTTTAAAAATAATTTATCAATTGTAATCCTTGTCATGTCGGGTGGAGGTGGGACTTATTCTTAAAATTATAGTTTTTTCTTTTTAACACCCCTTTTTGTGGGCCAAAAAAAACACGTTTTAGTACAATTTTACGTTTAATTTTAAAAATTAAAATATCTCAGTCGATTCTTTTTATAAAAACCGTTGGATAACCGATGGAATGATGGAATCACCACTTCTTGTAAGCATTGAACTGTATGAATTTATTTTAATCTAAAAATATTTTGGATGGAAGTCTTACATCTTTTCCAATGGAAGAAAATTGAGTTTTTAAACAGGAATTCATGTCATTTCATATTACTTGATCACATATTACTTATGTAAGGTCACATTAAACTCTTCCTTTCTAACCTGTACGGTTTCGTTATCGTTTTGACTACGTCTCTAGATATAACAAACGGAATTCTTATAACTTTCGAAATACAAGTGCTGTAACGGCCATAGTCTAAATTCTTTCTTGGCGCGATTCTTATAACTTTCAAGGTACGACTGATGTACTGGCCGTTGTCTAAATTCTTTCTTGGCACGATCATGGTACAACTGCTGTACCGGCCGTAGTCTAAAGGTTAATAATAATATAAGTGGTACACGTAGAAGAGCTTTCTTTGGGAAAAATTTGACTAATGGCAATCTAACGCGTTTTGAAGTAATAAAATTTATAAAAAACAAAGCGAAATCAGTGCGAAATTCTTGAAGATGCTAGAAAATTCTAGAAAAACTGAAAAAAAGATTCAA
This sequence comes from Metellina segmentata, assembly GCA_947359465.1. NCBI lineage: Eukaryota > Metazoa > Arthropoda > Arachnida > Araneae > Tetragnathidae > Metellina > Metellina segmentata. Next base: position 22,817,982 of record OX375876.1, on the reverse strand, counting down.
ATAGATTCATTAAACTTTTAGAAGTTTCTATAAATTTCGGGGTGATATAAAGCGATATAAAGTCACGCTTTTCTCCCTAGAGAAAGGAGTTATCCATTGAGATAATGAGTTGCAGTGAATAAAAAAGCGTGACATTACTAAGTTTAGATTTGAATTAAATTTAAATGATATTTAGATTTTCGCATTAAAGTGATTCATTTTTCAGATGAATTCTGTCCCCATTTGATACAATAATCTCTTTTAAACTAGGTAGGAAACAATTTCCAATTAAAATTGCGTTCGTGATGACTATCGATAAAGACCGAGGCCAAACACCAATGTTCAGCTGCGGGTAAAAAGGCTAATAGGTTACTGGGGTATATTAAAAAGACTGTAACTTCAAGGGATAAGAATATAATCTTGCCGTTATAAAAGGGTTTAGTAAGACCACATCTAGAATATGCTGTACAATTCTGGGCTCCATATATGAGAAAGGACATAGAATCAATTGAAAGGGTTCAGCACAGAGCTACAAAAATAATAAAGGGGCTAGCAAATTTCGACTATAATGAACGTTTAAGTAAGCTAAACATGTATACACTGGAAAGAAGAAGAAGGAGGGGGGATTTGATTCAGCTTTTCAAGTTTGTAAAACAAGGGGACACAGAGGGCTTAAATTTCAATAGGGATAACAGAACAAGGGGTCATGGGTATAAATTGAATAAGACACATTTTAATCGGGATTTAAGGAAAAACTACTACTTTAATAGGGTAATAGACAGTTGGAACGCGTTGCCAGAAAATATAGTTAATTCAAAGGGAGTGTACGAATTTAAGACACAATTGGATAGTCAGTGGGAATTGGAGAATTCATAAACAAAGGACCAGCCTTGTTGGGCTTGAGCCTGTAGCTGGTCGTCAATATTTGTATTTGTATTTGTATAAACTTAGGAAATGGCTGAAATTTCCCCTTAACTTTAGTACTTTCGCGTAGGCGATTGTAGGTCGCCATGTCAAGATTCCAGCATACAAATATAAATAGTTTGAAAGTCAAAAGCAATCCTCTAAAGAAGATAAATTAACTCGCAGCTTGTGTGCACAAAGACCAAACCGGGGTTATCATTGGGTGAGAAGCATTTGAATCAAGAGTGATGTTGGAATGTGAAATAAGAGTGTACAAAACTTTTATTTTTATGATTTACATAATTCTCAGCCCTTATATAAGTCTCAAAAATCTACATTTAAACACACTGATAGCATTACTTTGTTTTTAAGAAATCCTTTTCCTAATTAAAAATTGATTTCATATTTATAAGGAACACCTCTTTTTTAACAACTACAGTGCCTTAAAAATAAAAGATTCTGTCGAAATAAGCTTTCTGCTTAGGATACGGTACATGGATACGATGACTGTGATAGATCACACCGATGTAGGAAAACGTCCGTTTCATTAGCTCTTTGATGACGCAACCTCCGATGATGAACCTAAAGGCAATTTCAAGAGTTTCACTTTCTATTGGAAAACTATTTTTGTTTCTTGACGGAAAGAGGACATTAAGAATCCGTAGAAAGAGAAAAAAAAAGAATTCTAAAACGAAGAGGGACATTTGTCGGAACAAGTTCGGGAACAATCGATGGGTGGGTCACCCACTCTCTAATGACCGCAGACGACGATTGGGCGTTCTTCTTCTCTTCACTTTAAATCTTCTCCGAATTAAATTTATTCCAGTCTGTCCAGAACTTTCGGCTGATTTCTCTCCAACCCAAAAATTTTATCCAAGGAACTCCGAACAAAGATTCGGAAGTTTCTTTCCAGACCGAGGTTTAAAAATAAAATGAAAAATTTCCACCGAGGAATAAACTCTCACTTTGACCTTTCAGAATTTACCTTTTCATTCCATTTTCTTTTTCATTCCACGTATTTTGTGGGAAACGCCGAGAAGAATCGTTCCTCTTGTTGAAGAATGAGCAGTGGGAGGTCAATGCGTCAACACCCCCGAATTGTGCTGAACCTCTCCACACAGACGCATCAAACTACGCAGTTAGGTGAACTCAGAAGGCGCCTTTGCTATTCAGAAATTGAATAGCACCAAGTAGAGAATTGGGCTACCAGTGTAGGTAGGTATGTATTTTTAATTAACGTTGTACTGGAGCAACAGGCTATTGACGACGGTCCGGGATCAATCCCAAACATCCGAGGACAACACCACGTAATTTTGAACTACGGTCAGATAACGAGGCAACACCTGAGTTTGAGCTACCAGTGAGAAAGAAACAGATGCGGTGCTATTTGGTATAAAGGTAGTTTAACAAAGTAAAGTCGCACTGGAGGAACACGACGGGCTGTTTCGACAGTTCAGGATCCATCCATAGATTTAACGTGCACCAACTTCTCTGTATTTTAAGCTTTTTGGTTGGACCGAGTTTCAAGTTCCCCTCCATTTTACGCTCTTTGGTTGGACCTAGTTTGCAACTCCCTTGTATTTTACGCTCTTTGGTTGGCTCGAGTTTCTAGCTCCCTTGTATTTTACGCTCTTTGCTTGGACAGAGTTTCTAGTTCCCCTGTATTTTACGCTCTTTAGTTGGACCTAGTTTCCAGCTCCCCTGTATTTTACGCACTTTGGTTGGACCTAATTTGCAACTCCCTTGTATTTTACGCTCTTTGGTTAGACCGAGTTTCCAACTCCCCTGTATTTTACGCTCTTTTGTCGGACGGAGTTTCCAGCTCCCTTGTATTTTATGTTTTTTGGTTGGACCGAGTTTCCAGCTCCCTGTATTTTACATTCTTTGGTTGGACCGAGTTTCCAACTCCCCTGTATTTTACGCTCTTTAGCTGGACCGAGTTTCTAGATTGCAACCTTCTGGTTGTTAATCCGTTACCCTTCCAACTAGACTACCGCGTCCCACTATTTGGTCTAAGAAACTGATAAGTGGTTTCACGGAAATTACTGTGGAGGTCATAACGCCACAATCCACTAAAACATCTTGGAGAGACAACTACTAGAAGCCCTCAGTTCGAAAGGTTAGTGCCTATCAGATGTGTACAAACCGTCCAAAGATGGAACGACAAGACCCATCACCCTGGAGGCCAGGAAGTTGACTCCCTTTGGATAGAGAAGGAAGTCATGTTTGGTGAAAGTATTATTTTCAATATCTATCAATGATATAGAAAGTAAAAAATACATAAGACTCATATAAATAGCGGTTAACTTTATTTGCATTGGTGTTACTTGAATATTATTTTTAAATGCTCCGTGGTAGGTTATTAGAAGAGGACAGTGACATTTGAGCATCGGCATTGGCACATTTGGGTAAATATTGTTTGAATGTCAAGCTTTAATGTTGACCTGAAAAGTACATGCAATCTAGAACGTTTTTGAATTGTAGGTATTCCGATTGGTACTTTAGTGTCTTTTTATGTATATATTTTGGTACTGTGGATCTTTCGATTTCGGTTAGTTTGAATGGTCAAAAACTATTCTGAAAGATGCTTTTCTGCACAAGGGTTTGGACTTGTCAAGGACCAGTTGACTGTTGGTACTACAGCGTTGGGGAAAAACAGATTTTCCTCTTGGTGGCAGAATTAGCAACCGCAGGGTTGCGAATTTGAAATTCAGTCTAGCCAAATACCGTCGTATAAATTGGGCCTGGTGCACGTTCAATCTGCAGGATCCTCAAATGTCCTCATGTTAGCATGGCGGAGAAGTTTGGAAACTGGGGTGACAGCTCAGATATTACGTCGTCGTCATCTGACCTAGGTTCAAAATGACGAGGTGTTGTTCTCGGTTCTTTCCCTGAGGGATTGATCCCGGACAGTCACCAATAGTTCATTGGGTTTCTCCAGTGTGACGTTAACTGCATATCTAAAAGAAAATAAGAAAAACTAGGCAGGGGGCATTGCTTTGTCCATATTGCGAGAACAATCTAGATACTTTTAATATTTCACTAAATGACTTATAATTATGAATATTCATATCAAGGATTAACCTCTTTTGAATATTGAGTTGGCTTCTTTTCAGATGCCTTATCAGTTTATTAAAATTATCCCTTTGTTTTATGGAAGTTTATCCCATTTTAACGAAGTATTTATACATCTTTATTTATTTTCTAATTTGACCATCTTCTTTTGTGAACAAGTAGTAAAAACTTGAGATAGCTTGTAACTATTTTAAAATATTTTTATAAGTATTATACTACAATGAATATATAGCAAATGACATTTTTTAATCATAATGTATAAAAAGTTGTAATAACTATAGTGTTGAAAAAATAATTATAAGTAATAATTTAACTTAATGCTTTTTTTTATAATTTGCGCATTATTTTAACTATTATTTTTATTAATTAATCCTAAAAATTGTTTAAACTTTAATTTCCTTTCGAGTATGGAATTTATTTCATAAATTTAATAACAAATTAAATAAGAATTTTTACACACAGTTTAAAATTGTTCAAATATTTTTTGATTTATTTGTCTATAAAAAGTGTTTGTACATAAAATATTTTGGTAATGGTAATGGTAATTTTAGTTAACGTCGTACTAGAGCAACACAACTGGCTATTGACGACGGTCCGGGATCAGTCCCTTAAGGGAAAGATCCGAGGACAACACCTCGTAATTTTGAACCACGGTCAGATGACGAAGCAACACCTGAGCTGGCACCCCACTCTCCAAACTTCCACGCCAACCCAACGTGAGGACTTTCAGCCACGACAGATTTAAGGTGCACCAGCCGCCTCTACACCATACGCTTACAAACATCCATGCCCACACCCGGATTCGAACCAGGAGCCTTCCGATCAAGAGGCTAACACCTTAACCACTATACCGGTTGGTCGGTATAAAATATTTTGACCCGATTCAGATTTATTCATTATTTTCAATGGTTTTTGTGGTTCTGCTCTGTGTATACTACTATTACTACATCCAAACATTTCAATATACATTCATGACATTTTGTGTACTTAGAACACTTATAGCAACTAGATGAGACATCTTCCATTTCCACATTTAATATCCATCTCCGTGTTGGTGTCAAGTGTCTCTATAAAATGAGGATAGTTTCAAAATATTTCAGCAAGGGACCGTTTCTTTTTCCTTAAAAAGCATTTTGCAGTTACTTATACACATTTACAGAGTTAAAAACCTATTGCGCGTTTGTGTTTATAAACGAATGTTCCGCTCCATTACGTGGAATCTTCATAGCCAGCCATCTTCATAGCATTCAGGATCAGCCACCATTTTGAAGTTGCAAGCATCTACGCAAAAGCTATAGCTTCCCCCTAATTTGGTAATTCGCAAAACCATTTTACATTGAACAAAGTGCTTTTTTACGCTCCATCGGAATTTTCATTGACTTCCACCGAAATGTTTTCATTCTCCTCCAATCTAAATTTTTTAACCAGGTTTCATCTAAGGTTTTACTTTGACTTGAAAAAATGGGAAAGGTAAAAACGTTCATGATTTTGTTTTCAGAGCTATATCGCTAGTATTGTACATAGTAAAGATCTGAATTTTATACCACATACTCTTCTGTTTACTAGCAGCATCCCGTCAAAATTTGAAACACTTTGTTTTGCCTAATAGCGAAAACATCGCAGCTTAGAATTGCGGAAAAGTCCACCTTTGGTATTCGTCGGTGTGAAAATCCATAAATGGATCAATGACGAACTTTGAAACTTACACTCGCATTTGTAATGCTCGAATTATGGTGGTTAAACTCAATTAGCGAAATTCAGATAGGCAGGTAGTTGCATTAACATCGCATTGAAACAGCACAACGGGCTATTGGCGATGGTCCTGGATCCATCCCAAAGGAAGGATCCAGACTTAACGTGCACCAGTCCTCGTGTACACGACGGTGTTTAATGGGACTGAGTTTCACATTCGCAACCCCCCAATCCTTTACTCTTCCAACTGTGCTACCGCGTTCCTTTACAAAATTCAGAGAAATATCATTGCTAAACTGTTTAGTAGACCAACTTCCATCTTGATAAGAGGCTTTTGGCCAAACTGCATACTGATATGTTCAAACTACTAAAATTTTATGCATTGAACTTATTTCTTCCCCTTTTTAAAACGTTTATGCTCATGATTGAGATATGAAAAAGATGGCCGCTCACGAGATTTTGAAAATTTTAAATTTGTATGAATATTTGTTGGCAACCTCACTTTGGGAGTAAGCCCCAGTGCACATATCTAATTTTTCAACGTGCTGCGCCGCTGCTGAATCGAAGCCCAACTATGCACACATAAACGTGAAATGACGCAAGTACTCATTTCGCGCCATTTGCAATGGATATCTTTCGAAGAAAACGTGATTATTTCGCTTACTTGATGTACAAAAAATATATTTTGAAATAAAATAGACGTTACTGGATACATCCATTTATTAATTATTATTTATATTCCATTTATTTACGAAAACAAGGTACTTGAGACCTGTAAAGCGTGTGCGGCGATTTGTGGCGCCGTAGGGAACTGCGGTACAAATTGCACGATAGTTGGACGTGCGTCGCCGCAGCGGTGCCGGAGGTATGTGTGCACTACTCTATCGGATCTAGTGTATCTCAGACCGAACTTCCGTTGCCGCAGCGGCGCTGCACGTTGAAAAACCGGATGTGTGCACCGGGCCTAGAGAATCACTTGAAACCTTTGCACTGCGTTATCGTATTACTACATTTCTTATGAACGGGTCCTACATAAAAAAATACACCATATACACATCTCTCAGAATATAATTTTATTAAATACTTTTAAAGATGTAAAAAGACATTGTAATACATACCGGGAACAAAAATAACGCCCTAAAATTTGTATAACGTTCACTTTCTACACACATAAAAAATAGGTATTGTGATAGTTGTGGTGAGTGGAAGAAGGTGTTAGGTGACATTTTTGTAGTTCCGAGATATTTGGTCTCAAAATCTTTAGTACTTATACTAGATGAGTTAGAAGGAGTTTGGGATTGGTGGTGAAAGTTTCCACATGGGGTTCATGCTTTAGTTGTCAGTGCAAGTCATACCTCACCCCTAGGCAACTTCGAAATTGCAATAATCCCAAAATGTTAACAAATGTCACATAACCTCTCTGCTCCCTCTCACCCCTTCAATTGTCTTCTGTTAGTATTTTATGTAATTTTTACACTCAATATATACATGTTCTGGGTATAACAATCCATGGAAGACCATGTACTTAACGGGAGATTACATTCTTTTTTTGATTCGATCCCTTTCGCCTTAGTTTTCTCTTGAATTCGATCCCATTTATGACCGAAAGGGGTGTTTGCTGATGTACGTTGTAGGTCCCGGTCGCATATAACCCACCTTTACTCGAGTAGAAGCAATAGGAGAATTCTAAGCCCGCTGTTTTGTTGGTTCTTTACCGTCATCTATGACGTCACTCACTCATCATGCGCATGCGTGAGAATTATCAATATTTACATGCGATGCCAAGTCTCGTGGCGGGGGTTGGGGAGGAACTCACTATTCTCAGTAGAAAACTCCTTTCTTACAGTTTTCTCCCCGTTATTTTTTGCCCAAATGTTTATTTTTTTCGGAAGATGAACTTGCAAATATATTCAAATGCCTATGAACTGCGAAATGTAATTATAATTCTCTACCTCAAGGGTAAACTATGCTAACTGACATTTTGAAAATTTTACATTATAGAAATTAAAAGTTTTTTTAAAGGGCTTTTTTTAACATTAAGATGCCTTAAAGACAAATAAGTGGTTGTTCACTTACAATAGTTTAAATGCCACTTACGATAAAAACCATACAGTAGAAAAATGTGCACACACGATATTTTTACTCTGAGGTACAGAATTGTAAATAGATACCTATGTTTACGAATTAAAAGAATGTTCATTGTAATCTTGAAAATGCGCATTGTATATTCTATAAGGTGTTCAGAATCATTAATAAATATCCACTGATATAAATCATGGTGAGACGGACTGAGCACGAGACTCGCCATTGCACGTAAATATTGATACATCTCACGCATGCGCACCATGGGTGAGTGACGTATAAGAAACCAACAAATCAGCGGGTTTAAAAGTTTTCCGTAGCTTCTATTAGAGTAAAGGAAGGTGTCTAATCAACCCTTGTGTAGCAAGGAATGACAATAAAGTGATTTACCAAACATCTACTGTGGTACTTTCATGAGGAATATGCATGTAGGTAGAAAATACACGCATTAAAAATGTTCTAATAGGTGTAAGTTTATCACCGCTACGAGAATATTGGCTAACGTAATATTATCAAACGTAAATATTGACTAAGTATTTGAAACCTCTGTGTAGAGACATTGTTGATTGAAATCCGCTGTGACCAAAAGAACCACTTGAAATTTTATCCAAAGAATCGTTGAAAGATTTAAGCTAGATGACAAAGGCTCATTTACTCTTGTAAGTCTATCCGAATCATTTCGCCTCATTAGGATTCAATTTCTTTTGCATTAGGAAATGAGTTTTGTACAGAAATATAATTAAACATTAATATCCATTCACATTCATTATTTTAATAATATGTATATGTTTAAAAATATAAATAGCAGGATAGTTAATGAAAGGGCACTGTGTAAAATACATAGACGAAATTTCTATGCCCTCGAACGTCCACCTACTGTCGCTCTCATCAAGCCATTTGGCGCCTTCCATACTTATTCAATATCCGTGTTACGTTCATGTGATATAAAAATATATTATTTTTATAGAATATTTATCACGAAGCATAGTTACACAAATGCTTTCAAAAATAGAGGAAAAGTATTGGAAGGCTGGTCGTTGGAAGTCAGTAGTCTCTAAAAAATCAAAGTACGTCTAATAACTTGGCCAGGGTCCATACGATCTATCGATTGCTACTACGAGAACTGCTCATTCTGAGTAGGGGTGACTCGGGGACGACTCAATCTCATTTTGTCTTTGGCGAATTTAGGTCGCAAAAAGAGTTTGTTTACTTAGAGTAGATTTTCTCAGCAACAAGTAAAAATCACAACGAATTTATTCTAGACTTGTCATGAAGTGCCTTAATGGGACGAATACTTTTCGTCAAGCATTTCCATGAAAAGCGGGATAAGGTCCACTTTTACTGCTACACGAGAAACACAGGCTCAGTATGGGTAATGGGGATTTTTAATTATGTCGTACTAGAGCAACACAACGGGCTATTGACGACGGTCCCGGTATCCGGACGGTCCCGGAGGGAAACATTACGAGGACAACACCAAGTCATTTTGAGCCACGGGCAACACCTGAGCTTGCACCCCACTCTCTAAACTTCCACACCAACCCAGCGTGAGGACTTTCGACCACGACGAATTTAAGGTGCACCTGCCGCCTCTACACCATACGCTTACAAACACCCATGCCCGGCTTCGAACCAGGAACCTTCCGATCTAGAGGTTAACGCCTGAACCACCAGAACGGTCAGACTCAGTTTGGGAGCAGCTTTCGTAATGGACAAAGAGCAGTCATAGTCACTTCTCCATGACATAGCACAATAGCAGTAGTGGCGAATTTATTAGGGCAGTGCCGCCAGAAATGTGAAGGGGAATTTTCCCCCGTGAGATCCAAGGTTAAGTAGTTGAAATATGACACAAAATGCAATTCCTTTATTGCCTTGTTTTAGTAATTTCTGTGAAAGAGGAGAAAAATGTTATTTTGTCTGAACGTATGAAAGAGGGAACCAAAATTGTAATAATTAAAATTAAATAAAAATAAAAATTTAAAGACATTGGCTCGTATAGAATAACTACCGGTGAGTTTCGTACACAAGAAACTCGTTTCTTAAAATGCTTTTTGTTAGAACCAGTTTGGAGATTCGAAGCAGGTGGAAATGTTCTATAAATGAAAACAGAATTTCGCAGTTCATTCAAAGAGCAGCCAATTTTCGAAAAATATTTACGGTTACAAATGTAATGTGTGTTATTGTTTCAAACCCAACAATAATTCCCGTCACTGACGTGAAAACTGTCATGGTATCAGCCCACGCATAAAAATTTGTAACCGTGGCTATAACTACGGATTTTATTTAAATAAGCGTTTTCTTCCAATCGTGTTAAGCGTGCGCACTACGAATACGAATACTACTTGCTTACAATGATAAAAAGACAGTTAGGATTTTTAGAATAAGCTTTTGCTTCGAAAAAAGCCGTTAAGGGGACTAATTCACAAAAATCTTTCAAAATTGTGATATAATTTTTTTATAAATTTAAATAAAAGTTTATACAATTCTGTTTAAAATGATATATTATTTATGGAGATACGTTGAGTAGAAGTATTTTAAATAATTTTTTGAAAATACCTGTGCGTAACTGAAGTAAGGTTAATTTTACGCTTTAAACTTCAATATCTCAAAATGTGTATTTTTTCCATAAAAGAAACATTTTTCAAAGCCAATGTAAAAAAAATTGGATCACAAGTGTAAGAGTGTAAGATACCCTATAACAATTTCAACACAGACATTTTTTTCTACCTGCTCAGAAAAGTTCATTTTAATTGTTAAAAAACTGGTTATTTAAAAAAAAAAATTTTAAACTTCAAATTTTAAGTTTAAAAAAATCTCAGTGTTAAAATGTTTAAAAGTGTCTTCATAATATGTATAAAAAAATTCAAATCAATACACATAAAAGATTCTGAGAAAATGTTCCACAAAATTTGACCATTTTAACATAACGGAGATAGGAATGTACGGGTCCCCTTAAGCTGGTAGATAAATCAGAAAGAATTTTTATTAAAGTTGCTTTTTTCCCCTGCATTCTTATTCATTCAACAATCAACGTCCTGATATGGATATTATGTTTATTAAATTTTATAAGAATTTTTATTAAAGTTGCTTTTTTTCCCCTGCATTCTTATTCATTCAACAGTCAACGTCCTGATATGGATATGATAATCAACATACTCAAATATCCATAGCTAAGGTTGCCAGAACATTTCTTTTCAAGAGAATATGTCCTCTTTTTTTGCTCGGATCTTTTATGTCCTCTTTTTTTTCGGTTGTTCACTTTTTGTTCTCTTTGTTCATTATTTCGGTATGTGTTAAAAATTTATTTCACATTTTAAACTTTATGCTCTAATAAATCAACATTGTCTACTATATAGTTATGTAAATCACAGCTGTTCAAATACGTACTAGGCCTAGTACATTGTACCAAAATCGTACGTATTATTAAAACGCATCAACGTATAATAGGAAGTTCAACCTCTAGTGTATATTGAGCTCCATATTAAAACGTCTCATTAGGAGATGATTCGCAGCCTCTTTTAGTTTGGAAGGAAATCGCGTTGTTAACTTAGCTTCCTTTTAGCATTAAATGGAAGTCGATAACTCAACTATGATTGCTGCGCAGATTTCGGTGAGTTATAATTATGTGTTGGTGTATAATTTACTTTGTTGTTTGTCAGTATTTGTATTAGTTCTGCCCATTGTTAACTTATAATTTTTCGTGTTTGTTTATGTGATAAAGTTAAAAGCATAATATTGGTTGCAGTTAATTTATTAAACGAAATTCTAAACAAGCTGTACATTTGGATGTAGAATTCTGTAGGATGTATAGAGTCTCATCCATGTATTTTAGACATAATCTTGTCAGTAATTTTTCCCGCTCACTTTTCAAATGATCGAACACTCATTCGGAAGGAATTTAAAAAAGAAATTATCTGGATTTTCACTTTTCCTGTCCAATTTTTTTCAAAATAATTTTTATTAAATGTTCTCTTTTCTGATATTCAGCTTCTGGAAACCCTACCCATAGCTTTATTGACCCTTAATTTTCATAGACCCAACTGAACTCTTTTCTTCGCAATTATTGCCCTGGATGAGAATTCTGTCGAAGCCTGCTACGTAATTATAGGCATTTTATTCCATTCTAAATTCAATTCCTTTTTATCCATATATTCCTTCTTATTTGCTCATCTTACTGTGCTTTTTTTTTCTTCATTCCCCCCTCCCGAGTGAAAAGCACCTGAAGACGGAGGGACCTCATTGTGGATAATAAATTTCCTTTCTCCGAGGGGCCCTCCCCTCCGCCAGGGGCTCGCCTCTCACCCACGAATGGGGAGGGCCCGACCCCCATTGGCCGATGGTGGCAGCGTGCACAAGGAAGGCAGCATAATTTCGCACACAATTGGGGTGACATGGTTTGACCGATATTTTCGATACCGGTACACAACCGTCGCAGGAAATTCACGAAACCGGTTTTCATATATACCTTGGCATTGACTTAGCTAGGTTGGTAGGTAGGTGTTTTAATTAACGTTGTACTGAAGCAACACGACGGGCTACTGGCGACGGTCCGGGATTCATCCCCAAGAGAGAGATCTAAGAACAACACTACGAAGTATATTTAACAACGGCCAGTTGTTGTTTGTACGGCCATATGTAGAAGCAACACCTGAGATACTTTCCACACTACTACACCACACCCTACTTTCCAAACTTCCGCGCCACCGCGAGATTGATGCAACGTGAACCAGCCCCCCTTCGTACAGGATGGTCTTCGGCTGGACTGAGTTTCGAACTCGCAACCCTCCTATTGCTAATCCGTTGCTCTTCCAACAGGTCTACCTTGGCTCTTTTGGCGAGATTCTAGGACTGAAATCAGGCAGAACTGGATTGAATCGTTGAGTGCAGGAGCAACAAACATTTTGGAGACGGGATGTACCGTACAAATTGTATCGTTTAGAGTCCGCATGTAATGTGTGAAGGTATCATTAGTCCACGGTTTCAGTTGGTAAACACCACCGACATACTAATGAAATAGACGTACGCGAGCCTCACGCTATTTCCTCTGATCGCTCGGTCTGTAGATCCGGAACGTGGTTGAGGTGATTGGTTAAAGTGATTATCCACCGTGATCAAAACAATAATCTACTCTTCAATTTCAAATTTTCTGTCTGTTCGTGATTGTCCACCGTGATCAAAAACAACAATAAACCAAAGCTATATGAAAGTTAGGAATCAAAACTCACGTTTCAGCAATCCAATGGGGGAAATGGTGCTATAGAATGTTTGCTAAAAAAGTAGATTTACAATTTGAGCATGAATCGATAGCGAACTGTGAGAGGGCACTTCGAATTCCGTTCGAGCATTGAGAGTGGTATTTCTTTGCCAAAATTGTAGATGCTCAGTGTGTGCCGGGGAATTTCTGTGGATCACAAAATGTAATCATTTCTGAAGGCTTTATTTCAAGCCTGGAATCTCTTATTTCTTATTGGTTGGTTTATTGGGGTTCTACCTCGCAAGGGCCTTATTTGATCACCCGGCGCAAAACACAGCGCATACAACTCCAAGTAATTATAGGGCCAAGGTAGCCCAGTTGGAAGTGCAACGGAATAACAACAGTATGGTTACGAGTTCGAAACTCTTTCTAGCCCAGTGATGGAGAACCTTTTGAGCAGTCAAAACCGGGAAGAAAAAAAACCTAGATTAACTCGAGTGCCGTGTCACATCTCGAAATATCCATACTTTTGTGATATCTGCAGCTCCAGTAAAAAAAAAAAGGTATATTTCTTATGTATTTATTTATTACAAAGCAAAAACAAATAATTATTTACATTAGTGACTTTTTGGTTGCTGAATTGCATTTGCTAAATCTTCAATTGAAGGTAGGTATATCGTGTACTTCAAGCCCAAGGTTACAACGATTTCTTTCCAGATTCTTAAGTTTGGATATCTATTCGTCAAACACTTGAGACCAAATGATAGCTTGAAATTCTGCAAGTTGCATCCATTGGAAACTATTTAATTACAAAGTACTGTGGACTTCGTCCGGATACTTAATTATTTGAATTGTCTGTTCCAGGTTTCTAAGTTGATTAAATATTTCATCGAATGGGTCAAATAACGATTTTACAATATGCTGGTACTTTAATATGCATAGGATCCATTTCATTTTGTACAGTTGTGTTGGCCTTCTCGAAATCTTTTTTTATTCGAGGAAAGTGCTTAAAAGTTTTAGTCTCTAAATTTAGTTTAAAAGTTTACCGTCCGTAAGCGATGCGTGTCATCTAAAATGTCTTGGCGTGTCATAGGTCCGCCATCACTAGTCTAGCCATAGATAGGGATGCGACATCGATAGCAAAACATCGATGTTCAAAATTAAAACATCGATGTTGATAATACATCGACCCAAAAACATCGATGTTTTTAAACATCGAGGTTTTTAAAATTCAGTGTATTTAAACTTTTCCCTCCATTTCATAAAATTGGTTTAGCAACTTGTGGTGCTACATCGACAGCAAAACATGGATGTTCAAAATTAAAACATCGATGTTGATAATACATCACCCCCAAACCATCGATGTTTTTAAAATTCAGTGTATTTAAACTTTTTTTCCCGTTTCTTAAAACTGGTTTAGCAACTATTGATACGACATCGACAGCAAAACATCAATATTCAAAATTAAAACATCGATGTTGATAATACATCGCCCAGAAACCATCGATGTTTTAAAAATTCAGTGTATTTAAACTTTTTTCCCCACTTCTTAAAACTGGTTTAGCAACTTGTGATGCGACATCGGTTCCAATACATCGATGTTTTTTTCTAAAACATAAATGTTTAGAAAACATCGACATCGATGTCGCATCCCTACTTTTCAGACCATTTATCCTTGGTCACTTAGGTCTAAAAGTATTTTCAATTTGCTGATTATGAAAATTATGCTACTTGTTTATTTTTTAAATTTTTATAACGGTACTTTTTTCATTTAAAAATAAAACATCGACAACGTAAAAACATCGACACGTATAAACATCGATGTTACCAAAACATCGACACCAATACATCGATGTTAAATACATCGATGTTAAATACATCGATGTTTTTTAAAAAACATCGATGTTTTGAAAACATCGACATCGATGTCGCATCCCTAGCCATAGACCGTCGTGTTAGTGGTACTGGTCCATGTTAAATCTGTCGCGACCTGAAACGTTCTCATGTAGTATAGTGGAATGTTCGGTTTCGTGGTTTTGAAGTTTGGAGAGTGGGGTGCCTGCTCAGGTGTTGACTGTCATTCGACCCCGGTTCAAAATGACAAGGTGTTGTCGAAACTTTCCATTCAGGATGGATCCCTGACCGACTCCCATAGACCTTTGTATTGCGTCAGTGCGATAATAATCAACTACCTGCCTCTAGTGAAAAATTAGGATTTCGTCACCCAACACATATCTGCACCAAGCCCCCCATCTCTTTGCTTCGAAAACTAATCTGACATGAACTTGTATGGTTTCTGTCACCTTCATCTGAGATTTTGTTTCGTGGCCTCATTTGGCTCCGCTTAGAGCGTGCGATTCCATTAAACTGCTCACCTGAAGATTCCGAAAAAGACGTCGGAAACGCCTGTTGGAGTCTTCTGCACAGGAGGGGGGGGGGGGTCTGTCCCTGTTCCGTGACTTTCTTCATTTCAAAAAGGAAAGTCGGAAGTGTTCGAAAAAAAGCCCCATCCGCGAGAAAGGTTGGGAGAGGGGTTTTCTCTCCGAAAGGTGTGTGTGGTCGCGTGGGGCATGTTCGAACATCCGCCGCGTGACGCATGCGGAAGCACCCTTTTCCCTCTTTCCCTTTCGAATGCACAAAAAATCATTATTTTTTTTTCTCGTACTCGATTGAGAAAGCTTCGTTTAGGGCTCTCTTTTAGAGGCTGTTTAGGAATAACGAGAGGCTAAGCACTCTTTCACGATTTTTGATCCGCGATTTATTCATAAAATTGTTGGTATCTCGGATCCTTTAAGGAGATCAAGGAATAAAAGCGTCAAAGAATCAAGTTTAAGATTTTTTTCTATTTTTTTTCGATTGAGCAGCTTTCAAGCTTCAAACATATTATTTACTTTTCGGTGCTGCTGTTTTTAGAGTACTTGTGAAATTATTTTAAAGGCGCAAACATTCCTACCGGAATGACCAACAATTTATGCTGAGTTCTCAGTGACTTCTATGTCACAGGATGTACCTTTTTCGAATAAACACTTGGAATTTTCATAAAATTATCTTGTACACACATGTAAAAAAAAAAAAAAAAAAAAAAAAAAAAAAAAAAAAAAACGGTTTTGAAAAATTAGTTTCTTTAAACAATTAGTGTATTACATAATATTTTAATTGTATGAGCAGAAAAATTAATGTTACAACAAAGTATATTTCAAATATCTAAAACTAATCCCTAAATACTAGTTACAAAATGTAGGATTAAAATGTAATTATATTCTGGAAAAGGGTTAAAGTATTACTCACTTTAACATGGCGAGGAAGAGTGTTAACCTTAAATTCCATTCCTGTTTTGTGAATGGTAGCCTTCTAACGCTCTATCCCGCCTGTTCCAAAATGGACCGACCCAAGGCCGACTGTGGTCACAGCCGCTCTATGTACTCGTGTGTTAACTACTAGGTAGATAGTTAATTAAAGTCACACTGGAGCAACACAACGGGTTATTGGTGACTATCCGAGATTAATCCGAATGGACAGATTCAGGGACAATACGTTTTCATTTTGGATCACGGCCAGATGACGAGAATAACACCTGACCCAGCACCTCACTCTCCAAACTTCCACACCTCACGAACGTGAGGATATTTGATGCCATGACAGATTTAACCTGCACTAGTCCCCGTGTACACGACAGTTGTTTGGCAGGATCAAGTTACGATCTCGCAACCCTCCGGCTGTTAAACTGTAGCTCTTATAACAGTTGAGCAATGAAGGTGAGTGGAGGAGGAGTTATGTTTAGAATTTGGTTCGAAAGGGTTATGAAATACGAGTGTTTAATTCAGTGACGTGTGACACACGAGCGTTCTTTTGCCAGAGTTTGAACTATTTCTTGTCGAGCTAAGAAAAGTACAAGCTTGTTGAAGTGCAAGCGGATGATTAAGATTAATCTTTATTTGATAAATCCACTCTGCCCAAATAGATGTAGACATTTAACAGGCATGAAGTGTTTGGTCGCATTTCAAAAACGCTCATTTGACTACATTTGAAATGATTTGTAATTGAATTTACGTAGCACTGGAGCCACATAAAGGGCGACAAGATGTTTTGTAGGTGTAAATTTAAAATATGTTTTCTATTAAGTCACTAAGCCTTCGTGTGGTAAAAGTGAGTGGGAAATATTTGAGAACGAATCCCTTTAACTGAATCTGTCCTTATTTGCTGTTGTGATTTTAATTGAATGTTTGAATTGGGAGTTGCATTATGTTTATCGTTTTGTAATTGTGTGATAATCCACAGTGCCAGCCCATTCATTCCGCAACTGGGGGCTTGATAAAATATCAATGCTTTATACAAAAACTGATGAACCGTACTTTGACTTCTTCGAATGATTGAATTTTGGAAATGGAGTTGGTTGTCATTAGGGGTATCAAGTAAGTTCAAAGTGTATGAACGAATTGGCAGATATGGGAAAGGATTGTAACAGATCCTATGCGTTGTTGATGCCGAGTATTCGCCAGAGAGTTTGGTACTTGAGCATTGGAATAGCCTTCCATACAAATTTTTCTGCCGTGAGGAGGTTGATGATATGAGATATTAAAACGATGGTGTATTAATGACTGGTTATGATGATTATTAAAGTTGGTTATGATGATGGATTATTTAAAGTTGGTTATGATGATGGGTTATAGAAGTTGGTTAATATGATGGGTTATTAAGATTATGCGTTGTTTATGATAGTTATGATGGTGAATTATTAATGTTGGTTATGATTATGAGTAATGTCGTTATGATGATGTGGGATTTTAAAATACGATAGGTAGTTCATGTGGGTTATGATGATGCGTTTTCTTTATATTAATGTTGATTATGATGATGTGGAATATTAAAAAACCATGGGTTATTAATGTTGGTTATGGTAATCAGTAATGTTGGTTGTGATGATGTGGGATATTAAACGACGATGGGTTTTAATGTTGCTTATGATGATGAGTAATGTTGGTTATGAAGGTGTGGGATATTAAATGACGATGGGTTACTAATGTTGGTTATTATGATGTGTTATTAATGTTGATTTTGATGACGGGTACTTAAGCTACGATAGGTTATTAATGACGGCTTATTTACGTGTTGGGGAAGCTACCAGCCAAAACATTATTGACTTGGTTGGTAGCATTCCGCAATACGTTTCACCTTACAGTGATTTTGGAAGTGCAATTCTTCGTTCAAATTAAAGCAAATTAAAATCAAAATAGTTTGTCGTAAAACGTACCTACTTACCTATTCTGGTTATGTCATTTTTATGACATATTTCGAGACGAAATATAAAACACACAAACAAGATGCGGTAGCATCCTAGATACTCGAAAGCAATCAGACAAGCCTTAAGTGGCACGCGCTCGTGGGAAGAGGTTCAATACTCTGAATATTTCCCCAGTGTTCCATTGAAATTCAGAGGCAAATGACGCTTCCGGAAAATCCTGAAGAGTTGAAGGGTTTCCCCATTGGCGAGGCACGCATTCCAGATCAAAAGTTGACTCTTTTGTTGAAGAATTTTCTTCGAATCGATTCGGAAACTTTTTCTTGGAACCTGTAAGAAAACAACGACATTGTAAACTATCGTGATATATCGACTTAGAATAAGCAGGTGCTGCTGTGATGAACTTGGACAGATTGTTAGCAGAGGTAACTTTGGGGGCACTGAGGCTGTTGGCCTCCCGAAAAGAAAGAGGAAACACAGCTATTTAAATAATTCCAATAAATTATACTCGTCTTATTATTTTCCTCGTCCATTATTGTTCACATTTTCGTTTAAATTTAGTTAATGCATAAAAACTATAAAAAAAGCCACGCTTTATCAATGCCTCCTGTTAATGAGGCATCGTAAAAGGAATAAATGGAGGCCCTGACTTGTTTCGTTTTCTCTGACATTTATGAATCGTGTATCAGCTCAGGTGTTGACCTCGTCATCTGAACGTGGTAGAAAAATAAGAGGTATTGTTCTCGGATCTTTCCATTCAAAATGGATCCCGGACCGTCGACAATATACCGTTCTGTTTGTTGCTCCAGTGTAACGGGAATTGACTACCTATTAGGGATGCGACATCGATAGCAAAACATCTATGTTCAAAATTAAAACATCGATGTTGATAATACATCGCCCCCAAACCATTTATGTTTTTAAAATTCAGTGTATTTAAACTTGTTCCCCCATTTCCTAAAACTGGTTTAGCAATTAGTGATGCGACATCGGCTCCAATACATGGATGTTTTTTTTTCTAAAACATCAATGTTTAGAAAAAATCGACATCGATGTCGCATCCCTACTTTTCAGACCCTTCATCCTTGGTCACTTTGGTCTAAAAGTATGTTCAATTTGCTGATTATGAAACTTATGCTACTTGGTAATTTTTTAAATTTTTAGAAAGGTACTTTTTTCATTTAAAAATAAAACATCGACAAGTATAAACATCGATGTTACAAAAACATCGACCCCAATACATCGATGTTTTTTAAAAAACATCGATGTTTTGAAAACATTGACATCGATGTCGCATCCCTACTACCTATCTGACGTTGAGAAGACAATTTTGTTTTTTTTCTTCTCTCTTTCCTGAGGGACAATGTAGCCCCGTTGGAAGAGTAAAAAAAAACCAAAACGTTTTTTTCCCGACTAGTTATAATTGACCCGGTTTAACCGAGTAAAAAAAAAACGGTTTTTAAAATAATAATAAAAAAATAACCGATTTTTAAAAACTTCAAGGTGTTTTTATTTAGTTGTATACAAGAAATGCTAAATGTCGTTAACTGTTTTTATTTATCACAGATCTTGCAAAAATTCCCACATATTCTAAAAAAAAAAAACTTAATTGTTTTAAAATGAAGGTACACAAACTAATAAAATAATTTAAACATTAGTTACCTTGTTAATATTGTTTTATCTATTCAACCCAATCTATATATATAATTATCTTACGTAGCACGCAAAAAAGACGTTATTTGCTATCGAGTTTTGGCAGCATTGTACGATTGTTTACCATGAAGAATTGAATTACCTCAATTGAATTTATAGCGTTATCGGGGATGAAATTTTATTGAAAAAAGTTAATTTTTGTCAAACTGTTGCAGTTTATAATATAAATCAAAGAAATCGGAGGATCTTTTCAGGGCCATTTAAAAAACGATCCTTTTCAGGGGCAACAATTGTAGTTCAACAAGACGCTTGCACTTCAATTTTCGACAACAAACTCAATGAAAAAGTGTGAGTGGCTTGAGTGCTGGGGAAATGTCCACAAAAAAAACATGCTGGGTATTCAATTTCTAAAGCAGTCCTGACATTTAGAGTCAAAATTTGCTCAAAGTTTTCATTTGAATTCTGATTCCAGAGGTATCTTTTCTGTAACACAGCAAATTTAGATTTGAAAAATATTTTTTTGGAATATCATATTTTGTAAACAATCCTTCTGCTAGGACACATGTCTTCATTGATGCGAATAAAGCGAGCAAAGGTTCACGCAATTTTTCGGGGGTTGGCGAGCGTTAGCGAGCAGGGGGCGGGCCCCCTAGTACTTTTTATTTACTCTGCTCATAAATACTCGCTCAGTTATATGCTGGTTAGTTAACTGACTTCTGTCATCTGAAACCACAGAATTCAGAACAGATACTGACCTTTCAGATGGTACTGCACTTCCAACAACTGTCAAATACTTAAAAGCTAGCAATGCTAATGCAGGCGAACGCGTCTATCTTTGACCCCAAATTCAAGTGGACTGCTATCCCTTAACAACAGAGGCTACTGTAAATATAGTTTGTGCTCACTGGGAAAGTAAGCACCTGCGGTTTTGAAAAAATGAATTTTGTCAAATTTTTGTCATGCGTTGCCCAAAGAAGGCTTGGGTTTGTTGAATCGGAACTATCTGGTATTGCTGAAGGAGGCGAATTGTTTCCTAATTGATTCAGGCAGTGCGTTAACTCTTTTCTGACTTGGGAAACTGATTGACTAGCAATTGTGGAAGACTTATAAAGTTTTTTGAAACTGGGATCAGAAAGAGACGCTTTGCACAGAAGAGGGTTGGATAAAAGAAGTTTTGAACGAGAGGTAAAACTTTGCGACAACTTTGCTAATAACATTTTAGAAATATCATGAATAGAGGTAATTTTTGCCAGTGATGCCTTAATACATGAAATAAGTGGGACAACTAGACTACCAGTTAAATATTCACTCTCAGAAATTTCTGTAGTTGCTTTCTTAAACGGCACTAATATGCTTACTACTTTCGATAGTAGTTTAATTTCTGACCCAGAGAGCATGCGGAAAGCTCTTTTAAGTTTGAGATTTGCCAACAAACGTGCGACGTATGGAGATAAATGGATAAATCTCTCCTACATGACATAAGTGCTATTCCACCTCGTAGGTCCTTCAGTCCATAAGCGCGGCTGTTATAGGCTAAAACAAAAATGTCTTTGGAAATCGAACCACCAGAGGGTTATTTAGATACGTTACCAATTTGTGCAAGTACGAAATAGGTGAAACAATATTTGCGCCTGGTAAACAATCATTACCACTATCTCTTTACGTTACTCTAAAAAGCATTTCAAAGACAATATTTTACTCCCTGATTTTATTGTTCAATCGATTTATGGACTGCTGTACCGCTGTATCATATTTCAAAATCTGAAATCGTTAGATTTTTTCTCAAACCTTGGTTTCACTTTTCACTCGAAATCCGGTCGCGTGATTGAATGACATTTCATACATGAGAAAGGGAAATCTGGCAGCAAAACCCAATCGTTTGATAATAAATAGAATGTCTGCGAAAAGAATGTGATTATTTGTATTAAAACTAATTATGAATTTAAATTACTTAATATTTTAGCTGTAATTTCATTTTTTCAAGAAAGTTTAGATAAATTTAAAAATATTTAAATAAGAGAGAATTTTTTTTCATGAGAAAAATATTTTAAAAGCACTCAATTTGTTTTCAAATAACACATAGAGTATGGTCCTTCCGTTTGATTCATATCGATATTTTTAATAATTTTGTTTCATAAAATGTCATTATCATCCTTTTTCTTAAATACCCATTTATAATGTGTGTAGAACTTGAAATTTGAATAATATATCTGAGAACTCATATAAAAATGCATTGTAATTTATCTTTATAACATAGATATGGAAAACTAAAATAGGCCACTGTTTTGTTGTAGATATAGATAATAGGGGGAATCTGGAAACACACGTAAGAAAGGCGCCTTGCTCTAGGTGAAGACAAGAAACGAAAATGTGAGCTATTCGAGATAGAAAATTCCACAGGAGTGTGATAGAACAAGTTGGCCAAAGCAATGTTTCAAATACTGCAAATACTCATATGAAACTCAAACTTTCAAAAACTTTTCAGCTATTATAAAACACTCACAAGTTATTTAATCTATAAGCATCACAGTCAAATGGCTCCTTTTGAACGTAAATAGTCCAATGGAATATATTTATACTATGACGAGCATAATTACGAAACGTCTGGGAGACTAAAGGGTGGATGGACAGTGAATTTTTTTGCTTCTCTTTTATGTCTTACCTTTTTTTAACAGTTTTTTGTGTGCCTGCTTACCTCTTTTTCCTAAGAAAGAAGCACAGACTCACAATATTACACAAAGTTTGATGACTTATGTTGTGTATCTTGTTTTTCTGCCTATCATTGAAAAGAGAAAACAATAATGTAAAGAAACAATTCAAAGTTCTTGCTTACTCCAATTCTCATGCATTTAAAAATCAACAATTTAATCTATAATATCAGTATGATATCAAATAATTTTATTATGTCTAAATAATCGATTAGTCACTAAAAACATACGTGCAGCATAAATCGACATTTTTTGTGCATCAACGAATGACAGCAAATGGAATAAACAATATAAATTCAACCGCTAAGGGATCCATTTGTAATTTTGTTAATGAGAAAAATGGAAGATAGAAATCAGCGCAGGAAGACAAACGCAAGTGAAAGTAAAAATAGGTTTGGAGATTATAAAATATATTGAATCGTATGAGTTAAATGGGATTCAAATGATGTTCACAAGCGAATTGTAGGTGTGAACTTTTACGATGCACTGTATTGAAAATAAAAATTATCACCAGCATGAAGTAAACGAAACGGAGGTTTATATACTTTTTGTTTTACTTTGTTTCATTTGGAGGTATATAAAGTGTGTATAACTATGCTCATATTCACTATAAATGGATTTAACTAATTTATGAAATGTTAAAAACGACTCAGTCAAGAATAGGTAAAAGCCACTTAGAGAAGCTCTTGCACAGATGATATTGAATGGTTTATATTGAAGGTTTATTTTGAAGTTGCATAAGAGGATTCATATTTGCATCTTTTGGGGTTATTATTGCCTCTTTCATCACATACACCTGAGACTTATCATAACTTTGCTAACAATTAACATTCACGAAATGTAAAACACGAAAGCTGCTAAAACGAAGCAATCGAAATACTGAATCCAAATACGTGTTGGCATGTGGTAATTTATAAAAGTGCTTTCAATTGGAGTACGTTTATCAGATAACTGCTCTGATTGTGCGAATACTTTTAAGCTTTCACCTATTGCACAGTTGAAATACTTAACTACAAAATAGGGATGAACTCTCTTGTAGTAGTGGATCATTGAAGGAACCATGAAAGATGTTGATGAAATCAGTTCAGCAAGAGTCTTTGCACGCTGTCCAGAACGAATCTGATGAACAAAGAGTCTTGTAATAATTTA
This sequence comes from Metellina segmentata, assembly GCA_947359465.1. NCBI lineage: Eukaryota > Metazoa > Arthropoda > Arachnida > Araneae > Tetragnathidae > Metellina > Metellina segmentata. The sequence continues at coordinate 22,794,308 of OX375876.1, read as the reverse complement.
AATGGCTTAATAATAAGATCAACGCACTTAAATTCTTCATCGCTAATTCTAGGTATAACATCAAAAACAAGATCATGATGCAATTAATATATAAACAATTTCTGGGCCTGCTGAGGACGCACAGTTTACTCCATCCAATGATGTTTACTAAATCCACTGATGTTTACTCCATCCAATGATGTGCATGAGTTCCAGTGTAGAACTCAAGGTCGGTCAATTTGGGTTTTATGGCTCAAGTCCAAAAGCCCACAAGCTGCACCAAACATAAGACAGAACGTTACCAAATAAATTACAAATAAAATACTTTAAGATTAATTTTCTAACCAATAATAAATGGAAGATTTTAAAACTGCATAACTCAAAATACATTAAACATGAAAATAAAACTAAACATTGAAACGAGACGATTAAAACAGAAAAATATGAAATTATCGTCGTAATCAATATCGAAATAGCGAATGATGATAAAAAGTTTTGATGCACTTTATATAAATACGGAAGATAAAATATTACATGGAATTAAAATATTGTATGACTTGTTAATATTAAAAAAAAAAAAAAAAGATTTTGCTGAGGATTTTCTCCAATCAAGTAGACCGTTGGGAGTAGGAATATTCTTGGGTCAGTGTAAGCCTCCGATAAATTAGAAAATAACACATTTTTCATGCTTACATTTCCTTAGACGAAAAGGGGAGATTTGAGTTTTCTGTGCTTGGCTCTTTTACTCGGTGCTACATATTTTAAATAAATTGCTAATGAAGTTCACATTCAGTACAATCTGCAGAGGTAATATTTAAGGCTTGAGTCGAGTGGCGATAAGCATTAATCTCTTTAAAAGGAACTCCAAAAATTGAGTGGAAAAGTTGAGTCTTTTCAAAAGGAATGCGTTTTTTTAGAGTATGTTCCAAAATAACTAAAAAAATCCTCAGTCAACTTTAATATGACATATTTATCATTGTTATTTACCCCCAACTTTGCTTCCATCTCGATTTCAAATTTTCAATATCTTGGTGTTAGAAAATCCCTTGTTTTAATCTAAAGGAGATTTCAAGCTTTTTTCGAGCAGCATATTACAAATTTTAAAAAAAAAAAAAAAAAAAAAAATTTCGAATGCTTTTTTTTTTCTAAATTTTGTTTACATGATTTGTGAAATTTTCAATTTTTACACTATTTTAAATTTTGTCTTAATTTTTGTAATTTTTCGTGCCTTATGAGGTTTACGATGAAAAAATAAATCCTTTCTATGAGCGAGCACATGCCTTTTTTATGCTACAGCTAGCTTTATTCACGACAATTAGTGTGGTTTGATTTTCAGAAAGTAGTTCTTTATGTAGACAACCATGATAAAATTTCAATTTTTTTTACTCTTAAAATCACGCGTTAAAAATAAAACCGACACGCATTTTTTAAAACACTTTCCAAAGTCTAATACAGTGCATACACATTGTACATAAACACAATATCTGTAAAACATTGTATTATTAATTTTGACCAATAAGAAAAACACTTATGGACTCCAATAAATAATGTTGTACAAAAATCGTGATGCTCGAAAAGAAATATTAAAAAAAGTTGCTCCATTTCATAGTTGTTTCATATCACATAAAAATTATCATATCAATCAAAAATGTAATGTAATTACGCTTCGGAAACACGGGTGAATATCTAATGCTTATTAAAGTTCTCAAAACAGAAAAAATAATTATTAAGTTTACTTGCAATGATTGTTTACTACTTATAAACATTGAAAATTAATATAAAAACTACAATGTAAGACCCCTCCTCTTGTAGAAATCGTTGCAAGTGTTTCTTCATCTGTTCATTTCTTATTTTCAAGAATGTAGCTGTTTTGATGTAGTCAGGTGTAGAGGGGATTATGGAAGTCAGAACCCCCTTAAAAGTGTTGGTTTCTGACATCTAAAGTATTTATTTCTACAAAAATTATTTTAACGCTCGAAACAATTTTTTACACTTTTCTAAAAAAAATATTATTTTACACTTAAAATAACTATTGTTTTATGATTCAATATATTCATTATGTAACAAAACAAATGAATGACTTAATACTCATTATGAAGTTTGAAAGCTGTGGGCATGAACATATTTTTTTCAGACATTTTCGCACACTTGCTACGACGCATAGTACCATTCTTTCAAGGTGTAAGAGGAAAAAATGAATATCGTTTAGAGTAATCCTTTAAAATTTACATTCTGGTTAGTAAAAATAGCCCAAGAAACCTTTTCACGACGTGATAAGCACTCGACGTGGCATGGGTAATTCGAGGTTTAACTTTCCCATCTCCTCCGAAGTTAAATCCATCGCTGGACTGCTGTAATGAATTAGGCATAAAATTGAAAGAATTGGAAGAGAACGCACCTTTCCCCAACGGGAAGGAACCAGCAGCTGCCACGACATCCGGTTGAAATTCAAACAACGCTCACCCTGACGCCTTTCCTTTCAAATATCCTCGTTGCCAGATCGGGGAAGGCTCCCTCGATCGCCGAAGCTCCGAAATCGTCTGCAACCCCGGAGAAATTCCCGAATCGTGTGTTCGCTTCCAGACCCCTCCCTCCATCGATCCGATTGGCCCATTTCGAATGCGTCACCGGCATCACATTGGAGGCGAACGCCATCTTTTTCCAGGCGCCCCCCTCCCGATCCCCGAGCACCCCCCTCGGAATGCGCGTTCGGACCCACTCGCTCGCGCTCCCCAACAGAATCGGATGCGTTTTGCGTGCCTTATGCAGAGTTGTGTGTGCTTCACCTTATCCAAAAGGATGCCTTTGTGCCTTGGATCGGATCCGGATGAGATCCGAGTTGTGTTGTGTTGTTCCCATGCTTCTTTGCTCCCAGAAGGAAGAGGCAGACGAAGGGATTGAGAGATGGCGCTTGTTCCAAGAAAGAAGGACCATCTCCCTCTTCATCTTTCGGATTTTTACTTTTCCTTTCGCTCGATGCTTTGATGGGTAAGTTGGCATGTCCATCCCTTCTCACATTCACCTGCATGCTCAATGCTGTTCGGAGGGCCACTTGGTGTTCTCTGCTCGGAGATGCTCCCCGTGAGGAAACATTCCATTCATTCAGTTTCGCTTCAGTTGCAAGACAGACTTCCGTGTTGGGGTTTAGAGTAGCACTTGTGCCAATCTGCTGTTTCGAGATGTTGCATCGGGATAACCTGATGTGTACGTTTAGGTGTTTGGTGATAAAAATGTTGGCTCAAAATATAGGTTGGGGATTTTTTAAAATTGTGTTTCAATTATATTTTGTACATGTTATATTAGCGGTTCATGCCTCAAACAAATTTGAAATATTCTTACTTTCAATTGAAAGCCACAAGCAATAAAATATACTACAAATCTTATCGATTTTTATAAGAAACAGCAGTGTTTCGCTAGATTTTATTGTGCTGGAGAGGTCTTTTTCCTTCAAACTCTTGCTGGTAAAGATTTAATTTTTCTCCAGAATCTTTTGTATCAGTCGAACATTCCAGGACTTTCACGCATACTTTTGATTGGGTGGAGATCGAAGCGTCAGTCACGATGACTAGAGTTAGTTACTAGTCCAAGGATATGAAAATAAATTTTCTTTTTACTATTTAAGACAGTTTCTTACTTCATAGACATGTTTACACACTTGTTAAATATATCCATCTGTAGGTTTTTACATTTTCAATCCTTACATTTTTAGGGTAACTTAATCAGATAGAAAATCGCATTAAAAATGAATTTGGGATGTTTTTGTTTTTAATCATGTTGAGTTTTGAAGCTTTAAAAGATGTATTACATTTCTTTGTGGGTATTCGGAAAATATTTGTACAAACAATTTGTGTGAAGATGTAAACATTCCTATCTGGAGACTTTTAAATGCCCTTAAACGGCTGATTTCTCAAAAGCGACATTTTTGCTGCATGATACAGCTGTAAGAAACCCTATCCAATCTAAACACTTGAAATTTTAATGAAATGATGTTAGGACTCCGAAGCACGTCTTAACTTGATCTTTAATGGATATTTAAAGACATAAGAAATAATGTAATAAAATAAAGTAACTTTGAAAAAAATGTCATCAAATTATTTGACCGTGTGTTCCATGTATTAATTATATCAACACGAAAGAAATATTCTACAAAGTGTCTGGTTAAAATGTCAATAAGTATCTAGTTAATGTTTGGGAAAAAATATAAAGGCAATGACAAGCAGATTTTGAAAAAAGTACTTCAAGTAATACTCTTTTAACCTTGAAGCAATTGGTATCGCTTTATATTCCTGGTCACTTTATCATCCTTCTCTGTGGAAGATTACTTTCGTTTCCTCCACTTTTGAAAATGCACAAAAAGTTCGTGTAAAATGTAGCTTTATTCGAGAGGAACACTGAACTCGTGTCGTTATATGGACTTCATCTTTTCATATTACATGGAAAGGACCCTGGAAAGAGTGTTTGTTGAAATTCACCAGGAATTATCAGTGAATTACATACAAGTGTTCAAAAGTGTACACAACAACTTTATTGTTTCGAGAAATGTTAAATAACAAATCAGTGACCACCAATTGTGTGCTACTATTGATGATCACTAATTTGTTATTTCACATTTATCAAAATGTGATCTGTTCGACATTCTTATTTTTAGTAAGAGTTCAGCTGAATTATTTTATAATATTCTATCTTTTCTCAAGAAAGAAGCACAGAATCACGATATTGCATAAACTTTGATGACTTAATGTAAAAGAATAAAAAAAGAAATTTTAGTTGCGACCAAAATAGTTGTTAACTGAAATCCTTTCAGTATATTTTACTCGAAAGGTATTTCAGTCAAGTTTCCTCAAAATACAAGTTGTATTCTTTTCCCACGAAAATCAGAGCATCTCACTTAGAATATTTTTTAATGTAAAATCCCTCAGTGGGAAATTGAACAAAACTTAAGAAAATATGTTAAATGTTCCTTCGAAATCACCAGAAAATTCAAGCATCAGTCTATGTTTTTTTTTGTATTGTCTAAGTTTATGATACAAGTGTTCTCAGTGTAAGTTCAATACTAAGTGTTCGAAATGGGTTGTGAATCGTATTTAGCGTCCATACATTTTGTTCAGACGATTGTGTCTTAAGACCCAGTCGTCGATTTTGATGCCTAATTTCTCTGAATTGTTCACTTACAACTTGCTTGACGTATAAATTTCCTCGATATTCACTTTTAAAAGTGGAGAGTGTTTCCCCTAAATTGGATAGTATTAAACAATGTTCCAGGTACAACATTTCCCAGAATGTGCTACTAGTGAGTGTTGTTTACTTCAATCATCTGTCGATTCTCATTCTAAGCTTTTCGATACAAAAGCATAACGAAATGAACATTTTACTTTCAGTCTTAAAAAGAGACAGAAAATGTGAATATGAATCCCCCAATGCAATCTCTATTAAGGTTTTAGTGTGTGTTTATCATATCTACATTAACAGAAGAAATTTGAGATTGCACTAAAATAAACCTTTGAGGTAAGAGAGAAGAAACGTCGTTATACAGATGAAATGTTTATTATTACTTTTATATAAATACTAAACACTGCAAAGCTAACATTGGCTCTAGAAAGAAGGGAATCTATCAGTTGCTAAGATGCTAAGTAAAATATCTCCTCGAGAGTTTCGCTGAATCATATTTCTGAAAACAGATGAAATTACACTGAGATCATACGATTCCAAACACATAAGTGGTAAAAAATTATATACGAAGAGTTAAGTCAAAATATAAATATCGTCGGCATAAGCTCATTTTTAAAATGATCTGAAATACTTTGTACTATTGTAATCTGTTGAAAAGATAAATAAGACTGTTGAAGTTACTATAAATTTTATTTTTGACATAAAAACTAATACTTAGACTTTAAACAACGATACAGTAAAAAATTCATTTTGTCACTTAATGAGTTTCTGCTCTAAGTCGACACTATAATCTTGACTACAATGATTGAACTCGCATATATTTTGTATAGTGTTAAAAGTAAAGAAAGAATGATGCACTGTCAAAATTTTCTCTAAGCAAAGACGAAACTACAAATATTGTGGTTCCATTACCAAGGAAAATTATAACTTTCCCTCGTTAATATTGGCTGAATGAATTTTAATGGATGTCTATTGGACTGAATAGTTTTCGTTTGGATGGATGTCTATTGAAATTTTTTAAGGTAATCGCAATTGCCTCAATGAATCTTGTAAATATCTAAACGAAAACATATAAAGAATCATGATGGATATTTAAACCCAAATTTCATGAGTTATTTCAATTCAAGAATATTAAAAATTCAGATGCCATGATTTATAATACATATCAATTTAATAATAAATTCCAGATAGTAACGAGCATAACATTTTGACAGAATTATCTCGCAGTGTCTATTAGAAAGGTTATTTTATTCTCCGAGGCTGTGTAAGTTACCCAACTAATCCAAACATTATAAAGTCCCCTTCCCGGGAAAAAACTTTAAACCTGTCTGGTGAACCGGGAAGAAAGCGTGGGTCCTAAAAAAACACTATTAGGAAATTCAAAAAGAGGTAGCTAAAAAGATCCTCCCTAACAGAAGAGGAATGTTACTTGGAGAGGCCTGTTCACTTGTGGCAAGCTAAAGGACTTCTTGACACTAGATGAAGGAATAAAAAACGCTTCTATCCATTTTCTGGGATGCTTTATGTCCACATCCTATTATAGCTACCTAGTACCCTACTACCTGCAAGAGCATCATGAGCATGGTTGCAGCAATTACAAAAACTTTAGTAACTTATCCCTCCCGGTGGTTGACTCGACTAGGAAATCTAGTCACCAGAAGAAAGCTGGCCATATCTTGATCCCGTCCTCATAAAAAAAATCAACAGTATCTTGATGACGAGATGTCATTTACAAAATTTGCCTGAACTCGACATTTCGTCACTAGCAAAGTTGGTCCGATCTTGTTGGACGATATATCTCGTCGAAACCACTTGGAGGGTTACATTTAGTTTGTTCCTAACTAAATTAGTTGGCAAAAGCCAAGCGTTTTGCTGTTGCCATCAGTCCGTGACTCTTCGATGCTTTCGTGCTAGTTCGTTAGAATGAGAGGAAGGCTCACACGTCCAAATGATTCTGTCGCTGGCTAAAATCAGAAACTGCATGTCAGATTTTTTTTTAAAATCATAAAATGATTCCATTTGAAACTGTGTGCTAGTTGAGACAAATCAAATTTAAATAGGGCTTTGTTGATCTTGCCAGAGAATATTCTGCCACTCAATGGAATTTCAATAAAAAGTTTTTGTTTTAAGAGGAATTAGTCATGAATTATAATTTAATTTTCATTACTCAATGAATATTTACTACATTAATTAATAGCTGCGATTGATTGTGGATTATAAATAGAATTATTTCTATTTAATATATTATAGAATTTTAAACTTCTAATAAAAATAACGTTTGCTAAAACGAATTTATCTCCAAAAACAAATTTTTAAATGGCTGGACACGAGATAATTAAAATATTCAAGTATGTCATTAAAATTATTGTCTCTTTTCTGAACTGAAAAAAACTTAACAGAGTAACTATATGGTTACTATGTAATCAGTAGATATGAATTATTCAAATGCAAAAATAGCTCACGTGGACCTATTAAGAATACGAACTTGAAAAGTACAATGTAAACATACACAAATTATTTATAAATCTATACAAGAAGGCTTTCAACATCTCCCCTCGATTGAATGTTTCACATTATGGGACACTAATTTTGGGGATAGATAGCTTTTAACGGAGAACGTACAAATAATACTATATAAATCTTGCAATCTGTAAAATTGGTTTGAAATTTATCTTTATCACTTATAACATTGGATATAGACTAATATAAGGTGGGCCGAGATATTTCAAAAATATTAACACCAAAGTAAATAAAGTAGGTTTGATCCCTAAATGCATAGGTTTTCTCAAAATAATTAATAAATATACAAGTAATTTACACAATTTTATATTAATATTTTTTTAAGAATTCGAAGTAATGATTTTTAGATTTGTCTCAAAACGATTAATTCTTTTAAAGTGTGATACATTCTTATCAGAAAAGAGTGCAAGGGTAAATGGTGTTAGAAATATAACTTATTTAGACTGGAGTAGAGTTTCACATGATTAGTATTGATGTTATCAACTATAAACAAATATTGTTTCTGTGATTACATGGCAAAACTTGGTATATACTTTAAAAAAAAATTTCAGCACTGAAATTTTAAACATTTTAAAGCAATTTTTTCAAAAATAATTTTTTCGAATTTATATAAATTCTATACTTTGTGTTGAATACTTTTTCTTTCTGAAATATAAATGGATTGATTCCGGACCGTCACCAATAGCAGTGTGTTGTTATATACTGAGACGTAAATTCAACTTCCTACTTACCGAAACATACATATCCAAATATTTGTTACAAACAAATTCAATGTTACATATTTTGTGAATTGCATTGAATAATTAAATCTGAATTTGAGAGCTAAAATACCTGAATTGATACCAGTAGTGAATAGTTCATTTCTTATGAACTTTTTTCATCTTAGAACGTATTTGATTAATTTTTCTGACTTCGTCTCAGTATTTTTTGGTATTTTTATAAAATTAACGTCATACTAGAGCAACATAAAGAGCTATTGACGACGGTCCTGAATCAATCCCATAGAGAAAGATCCGAGGACAACACCACGTAATTTTGAACCACATTGACTGATTTCGTTTCAGAACGTAATTCGTACGATTGTGCTTATATTAAACATTCTAAACAGTTATTGATGGATTCTGAGTAAAAACCTTTTTCAATGATCACCACAGAACTGAAATCCAATTTCGAACAGGGGTGGTGCCCCGGTACCCCCTTTCAGGGTCGGGGCGGGGGTGGTCAGGCGTCCCTCCCCTCCCTTTCGAGTGAGTCAACGGGGGCCCGCGTTGCATTTTTAGGCCAAGGTCACTGTGTTAGTGCGCCCCAAACGGACAGAGGTGTGTTTGAATGCAAAAAATGCCCGCCTCTTTGGCGTTTTTGTTCCATGAGGGGAGTAGGTCAGACAGAGGGGAAGGGGATATGGAAAAGAAAAAACCCCTATCCAGTGTCCTGCCGTGGAACTAGGGGTAGATTCGAGTAAACTTGGGTACGGTTCTCATCGACGCTCGGGACAATTTGAATTCGCATATATCAAAAACTATTGTGGATAAAAAGGAAACCAAGAGATTTTTGTAATGCGATAACTTTGCTATTTAATGTTTATGTTAGATTGGACAATTTGAATTCGCCCTACAAAAACTATCTACATGGAATATTCTAGATGGGAATGTTCTACATGGAATATTGCAGATAGATTACACAGAAATGTGTACAAAAACGAGTAGCTCAGTCGAAAAACGTATTGAAAGTGCAAGGCAGAGTGCAAGCGATTTATTTCTACATTCAAAATGTAAGGAATTTATCGTTCCATTGTAATTACAGTTAATAAATAAATTAGAATACATTTAGCACATTTTTAGAATACTCTGGGAGTACAAATAAATAAATCATAACAATATTCCTTCCGAAATTAATGAACAGTATTGTTTGAGAGATATTGAAATATAATTTAAAATAAAGTAATTTGATGCTGAAAAGAAAGTTTGAATCTAAGAAAAGGTAGCGCATTATTTAAACTATGTGCTTCTTCAAAATTGAATGGAAAGCTGTAAATGTTTGATGAAAGAATTAATTTGGGAATTAACACTATGGGGGAACTTAAAATTGGAGTTTTTTAAAATATTTAGAAATGGGATCATTCATTGCAGATTCTCTTTTATTAGAGGGTATGTTGTAATTTATCCTTGTCATAACAGATGCTTTTCCGTTTGAAAATTCTAAATTATTTATAAGGGCAGTTGTGACTCAAACTAAATTTGCTTTATACATTTCTTTTATAATTTATGTACTCATTACATTCTTAAATTGGATATAAAATTTTGCAAAGCTTTGAATTGAATTCAAAATTTTTAGTTTAGAAAGATCAAATATCATTGACTTGAGGATAGACCTGGTTGATGGGTGAGATGTCATAGTTGAGAAAAAGGACACAATTTTTAATCTCACAAATAAGCCAAAACACCAGACTCCATATAAAACACAACAATTTAAACTTAATTTTCTTCCTAAAGATGTTCATAATTCGTTAAATCTCTTATCTTAAAGAAACGAAAGGTTTAGAAAAGTGAAGACACGAATTATAATAAACTGATTTCGTGTGGGCGACTCGATAACTTCTAGCCATTAATTACATCCAGTTGAATATTTATGACAGTGATAGTTGCATGTTTTATGTCAGAAAATACTTCTTACCCACTTGTTCCTCCCCGTGTTAAGATACTCAAAACTAATTCAAACGAACATAAAAAAAATCCAACTATTTACTCTGTTAAAAATCATTAAATCCCTGTCTTTGCTACAGGGCAACCTGTATATGACGTGACAATTTTCACTGGTTGCTTGATGTTCGGCTAAATCCTGCTTTGAAGAATATTAGTGTTTGAAACATTCGAATGAGTTTTTAACTTTTGAATTAACTTGCATTTTCTGTTTTGAACACGGTAAATCGATTTTGGTTGTGTTGGACAACTCAATTCGATCCTAGATATTTTTCCTTTCACGTATAACTGGATTTTTCAAGGAAAAATAAATATGCTTGCAACAAGAAGTATAAGTCAATCTTTCACTCATCTCATAGAACATTTGATGTTGATGAAAGATAGAAGTAATTATTCTGACCCTCTTTTTTAATCTGCATTAAATTATTTCTTCTATATTCACCTTGTAAGCTATAGGAATATATATAGCATGGGGCATACATACATATTTGCGTTTATAACGAAAAATACCTCTGTACTAGTGAATCCCAAAATTTCAGTCCAAAGACTAATGTCGAAAATTAAAAATTTTCTCGGACCTCTTGAACTTATAAAATTAAATAGGGCACATGTAGACCTATGGTAAATCCCCAGTGATTCTTATTTTTCCTCTCAACATAGAAAATAATACATTCAATAGATTCGAAAACGTTAAAACTACACACTAAGGCCCGGTGCGCACATCCGGTTTTTTAACGTGCGGCGCCACTGCCGCAACGCAAGTGCGGTCTGAGATACATTAGATCCAATGGAGCAGCGCACACATGCCTCCAGCGCCGCTGCGGCGACGCACTTCCAACTTGCGTACAATTTGTACAGCAGTTCCCCACGGTGCCGCACGGTCGCCGCACATGAGTCTCCTTTCTGAAGTACCTTGTTTTCATAAACAAATGTGGAATATAAATAATAATTAATAAATGGTTGTATCCAGTAACGTCTATTTAGTTTCAAAATATACTTTTTTCACACCAAGTAAGCGAAATAAACACGTTTTCTTCGATAGAATATTTATCGCAAAAGGCACGATATGAGTTCGTGCGTCATTTGACTGTTATGTGTGCATAGTTGGGCTTCGGTGCCGCACGTTAAAAAACTGGATGTGTGCACCGGGCCTAAGGATTAGTAATGACAGTTCAGAGTTCTGAAGCATACAGAAACTAGTTTATAAATGCTGGCAGTATCGAACCGGGAAGTGGTACATCACGATCACCAGTCCCTGGAAATACTCCACTAGTTACAAGTTCAGTTGCTCATTGTTAGAACATAATGCTGGCCCTTTTAATAGTCTTCTTTTTTAAACTAACAACGCTTCTTAAAATTGTAAAAAATAATGGAATATTTCATTTTTTCAAGAAAGTTTTCTCTATTTTGACGAGTGAAACATATAATGATTGCCTCCTCGACTCGTGTTCACGGACCACCTTTGCGGACCACTTGCTGCGTACGCGTTGTACTCGCCATTCATATGATTCCGTGGTGCGCTCTCGTGGTTCATGTGGAGCCAGTTATTGCATTCGTCACTAACTCGTTACTCAATAGCTCGAACGCGGTCTCTCAGCGCCTATCGATTCCGAATATCGCCTGAAAACGAGAATGTTCCGGTTCCCAGCACCTGAACCGGACACGTGCTGGGGCGCTTCGCTGAGTCCCGAAACAGCACGCTCTCCTAACGATTTGCAACCCTTTCGGCAGCTGCTCTCTCAACCCTTTGTTTCCACAGCGAACAGGTGGGCAGCGAAGGAGTGCCGTTGTCTGTTGTCCGAGTGTGAAGAAGACAGGATACTCCTAGTTCACATATTCAGAGCGACTTTTTGAATGGAAGATTATCTTCGAAAAAGATTCAAATGAACAATCCGACCACTCATTGACTACTTTACTTTATTAATACAGACCAATTGATACAGTTACATGGGGCAGCGAGAAAAGTCAGGAGTACTGAACATGCAAGAAACGAACACTAAAACAAGACTATTCAAAAGGGAAACACGGACATATTCACAAGTCTCGAGTTAACCCGATAATCAGTTGATCAGCGGGTCAGAGTTAAATCGCGGATCATCAAAACCATATTCTCAAACGACGAGTTAAGTGATCCACGGATTAAAATGATACGCTCGCTGTGATTGGCTACCCCACGATCACGTGATATTGTTTACATTTGTTACAACGCCCGAATCTGCATTCATACTGATCAAGCACGTACTTCGCCGGCAGGATTGATTCCAAATTGTGATTTTAATAGAACGCACACTGCATTTTAATTTGTGTTTGGAAAGAGAAATGCAAAGGTATTTTATTTCAAATTAGATTTTTATGGAAACCTAAACTGTACACAATGCCTTGACAAATCAATGTAATCCGATTATCTTTGTACTTGTCAGTATGGATATGTGTCGGTGTAAAGTGAAGTAGCTTGTATTATCAATTTCCTTTCATTTTCGTAATAAATCAACAAAATAATTTTTGTTCCACGATGAATTTGCATTTGCCATGATCACATTATAAATACACATCTAATAATTAAGTTCGGAACATGAAGGGATACAAGTGTACGAAAGATAGGCGTCCTGTTAACAGTTCGAGTACACTAACTTTAGAATCTCGCTTTGCTGGTCTCTCGACTGCTTGACGTCCAGAGCAGCGTGTGGATCCTGTCCTTACTATCATATGCCTCAAAAGCCCACAACAGGGCATTATGGTCTGAGGTGCTATATCCTTTGATAGCCGTTTGGTAGTAATTTCTGGCACACTTCAGCACAGCGGTACGTAAAGGACACTACAACCGGTTGTGTTACCGTTCCTTTTGCGGCACCCCGGAGTTAATGTATGTTAATGGCGACTCATCGTGAATCGATTTCCCATCACCTCAAATCTGCTCATTGCAACAACTTAACGAACTATGCTTAACACTAAGCAGCCAAATGTTTTCAGAACCATTGAATATGTTGGGAGGAACCTTCACCCCCCCCCCTCTTGAGAGAGATTTATAAAATTATCAGTGAACTATCTAGACTAGTAATTAGAGTGGGTCGAAACAAATCAATATTTTTTTTCGGAACTATTGTAATTAGAAGTTGATTGTTTAACTATTGTAATAAGAAGAAAAATGGCACAAAAAAATTAAAATCGGTTAACATCTTCCTTTCGCGCATCGTACTTAAAGTTTATGAAAAATTGCAAAAATTGCGCCATTTTGGTAAATATTTTAAGTTAGTTAAAACATTTTTTATAAACACGCTTTAGTTTTTATGCATGTTTTAGGGTTTAAATAACCTAAATAAATTAAATTCTGATCACTAATCTAATTTTTTCCGTTAGCGCAACTTTTTAGAAAAAACGGAAATTTACCAATGTTTTGTAATTTTCGCGGTGCAACTCTTCGCTTGTTTTTCTAGAACAAAACGACACAGAACTCACCACGTGGAACCTCACCCACAACCATCCAATTGTTGGTTGTTATTTACATTGTATTTACAAATATTTTCCATAGAGTAGGATTCTTTGGCTTACTGTGTTTTTTACTTTTCTTTTTTATATCTACTACACATTTAAAGTCTGATTATTGGAGAAATGAGGCATAACCGATCTAGACTTCAGTGTTTCTCGGATTTAGCCATCTCTAGGTTCATGGCATCATACTTTATTCGAGGCCTCTGTCACAATTTGAAGCACCTTCCCACAGCCTGTGTGACAGGGAAACTTTTGTATTTCTCTGATGGGTGCAGAGTCAGAATTCATGAGTGATTTAATATCATCTTCACTTAGGTCCCGCAGCATTGGGGGAGGATACACCACACAAACAATTTTAATAAATAATTTCAATGTAATCGGAAGCTTGAAAGTTTATCTTCGGTGTTACAAAATTTTTAAGTCGTCTTTGGGAAAGTTTTTCTTGCTTTTAGATCCTTCTGTAACCGAGTTCCCGAATATGTTCTCTATCATCGACAAGCATTGCCAACAGAACATTCTCTGGGTGCGCAAAGAATGCATTTCGTTGTATTACTGGATCTACAACTTGAAGTAAATCGTCGGATAAATACCGCGATGTTCGGATTGCTTGAAAAATATGTTTTGGTCCATCAGTAAAATATTTGCTCTTTTTTATGGCAAACCACGCAGGCATGTATCATTTTAAGATGAAGCCAACTATTTCTTTTAAGTTTCCGGATGGATCTGATGAACTTATATACAACCTAAGGACTCGATTGGCAGGAGTTAGCCATCTGGAATGGGACAAAGGACCAGGGTCCCGATTTGTCAAGTCTTCCGGACAATGTCTAAAGGTGATTGCATTTGAAATGTCTAACAAAAACTGTTGGTCTTTGCTCAAAAATTTCCTGTCTATATCAGGAATCGAACAATCTATGGGTTCATAATCGACCACAGGGAGTTTATCATAGGAAGTGAGCTGCTGCCCGATTATCCCACTAAAAGATTTAGGCCCTGCAGTTTGACCGTCAACATGTTAGAAAATGTGGCGAAAAGGAAGCTCTTTAAAATGCAGCAGGCATATGCTGCACTGTAGTGGGCGTCCTACATGATTTTCTAGTCGGTGGATGACACCGTTCTTCCATCCAGAGTAGGTTAAAGTGCTATCACACCCTAATACTTCTAGTTTTTCTAGTGATATTGATAGTTCAGATAAACAAGAAATAATGCTTTGAGTTATACCATTTGATGAACTCGAGGAAGGAGATACATGTCCAATATAAGTTGATCCAGGTTTCTGGATAAGAGAATAGTGTTTTTCTTTCACATTCCTGAGAAATTGCTTGGCATTAAATTTTTCGACGATCAAAGTATCAAAGTCCGTCAAAGAAAAGACCCCAACTTTTCTCAAGAGTTTTATCTATTTCAAGTGAGTTCTTGTTCGCTTTGTTCTAGCAAAACGAAGGAAGAGTTGCACTGTGAAAATTGCGAAATATTGGTAAATTTCTGTTTTTTCTAAGACGTTGCGCGAACGGAAAAAATTATATTATTGATCAGAATTTAATTTATTTAGGTTATTTAAATCCTAAATCAAGAAAAAAAAAAAAAACGAAAGCGTGTTTATTTAAAAAGTTTTAACTTACAGAAAAAAATTACAATTATATCGTGATTTTTGCAATTTTTCATAAACTTTAAGTACGATGCGCAAACGGAAAATGTTAACCGATTTTAATTATTTTTATGCCGTTTTTCTTCTTATTACAATAGTCAACTTTTCCGTACTAAAGCGTTCCGAAAAAAAAATTTTTTTTTTTCGACCCACCCTACTAGTGATTACGAGTAATAAATCTTGTAACTATTTTAGTTTTTATTACATAATAGAGATTTACTTTTTTATAAAAATGAAACAGCTTTAGGTATATCTGAACATTGTTTGCTTGTATATGAATACAAAATTGCACAAATAAGTTTTATAATTAATCCAAGTATATCTTATTGTATGGAGCAAAATAACTCATTTCTCTCTGTCTGTAAGTGTCCTGACGAATCTATGGCACTTAAAATAATGAAATTTAGCACACAGGTAGTCCTAATGTTTTGCGATTTTTGTGTCCAGCACAAGTTTTAAAATTTAATCTAGAACATTTTAAAATTAATTTATTAGGGTGTTTTCACTCTCCTTTCTTCACTTCGGGAATGTGACGTCATAGTCCTCGATTGAAGAAATGGAAGGATTTTGCGTTTTTCGACCTTAGAACTGTGCCAAGTTACGACGGAGCTGATGTCACATTGAAGAAAGGACATATTCTGCGTTTTTCGTCTTAATTCCTTTGGAACCATGCCAAGTTTTCCTATTCTAGCTTGTTTTGTCATTTAGGTTGTTGATTAGTATGACTTTCTTTCTAGCGATTTCACGGGCAAAGACTATTTGAGGTTTTCTACCTTTGCGATCGTTAAGGAAAGCGTAAAAATTTCAAGGGATTTGATACCTGCGAAAAATTTTACACTATATCAATACCTTAAATGCGATTTTTGTTTAAATAAATAATTTTTTTAACTGTAACTCGTGTCCATGTAGGGTAGAGATGATACTCATTCTTTAAATTATTATTATTTTTTTAAAGTTTTCTGAATCAGTAAGATTTAATGTGTCCAGCCCTATTTTTAAATTTGAATCTAAAATATTTCTAAATAATTTATTGGCATTTATTTATTACTAGCCACTTTCAGAGGCCATCATGGCGTTGCCTGCAGTGTTGGTTTGCGAAGCAAGCCAAGAAGGAATACGTAGCAATCCCCGGGGGTTGGCAAGCGTTAGCTAGCAGTGGTCAAACCTGACCCCGCAAAAAACTGTCAGGGCAACGCCATGCTGGCCCCGCAGTGGCTAAGTACTTTATATTTAAAAAAGTAAAAACAATTCTTTTACTGCTTGTTTTCATTTATACGTTTCCATAACTTGCGGCCCATAAAGGTGACCTTCTCTAGATGTGTTCGGGCATAGCAACCCCGAAATAACCGAGTGATCTGTTTTTCCTTCTGTTTTGCCCTCGCCTACACTTCTGATTTTCCCCTGCCTCAATATTTGATTTGTGTTTTTCGCAGCATGGCTTTATAAAAAAGACCCTTGCGCCATAAAACCCCAAAACAACCATGACACGTTTTTAACTTCTCAGACGGGTTTGTTTTGTTTGCTCATGACATTTTCTACAAAACTATTGTACAACAAGAATGTTCTCTCTGCATAGGTTGATGTGTGAAAAATGCTTCGTAACGTTGCTCTTTGCAAGTAATTTTTTAACTATCTCGTACTAGAGCAAAACAACGCTATTGATGAGGATCCGGGATCAATCCCCTAAGGGAACGAACCGAGGACAACACCACGTAATTTTGAAACACGGTCAGATGACGAGTCAATACTTGAGCTGGCACCCCACTCTCCAAACTTCCACACCAAACCAACGTGAGGACTTTTGTCCACTACAGATTTAAGGTGCACCAGCCGCTTCTAGATCATACGCTTTTTAAACATCCATGCCCTGACACAGATTCGAACCAAACACCATCCGATCTAGAGGCTAACACCTCAACAACCAGACCGGTTGGTCGGCTTCATCTTCCCAGGAACGTTGAGTGATGTGCTGCGCGTGTATTTTCACGTAGTCTGGAGGAAGATTAATTGGTAATTAACGTCGTACAGGAGCAACACAACGGGCTCTTGGCGACGGTTCGGGATCAATCCCCACGGGAAAGATCTGAGGACAACACGTCATTTTGAAACACTATCATATGACGAGGTCCATACCTGTGTTGGCACCCCACTCTTCAAACTTTTACACCACACCGACGTGATGACGTTTGAGGCCACGACAGATTGAACGTGCACCAGCCCCTGTGTACGCTATGGTCTTTATATGGACCGAGTTCTGAACTCGCATCTTTCCTATTGCTAATTCGGTGATTTTCCAACCGCTGGAAAAGGGGAGCGAACAATTTAAAATTAAACGTTTAAAAATAAAAATAAATGCTTGCGCAAGATAAGATCAAATTTGTTGCAATAAAATGCTATAACTCAACCATCCATTATTACCAATATATAAATAAGAAGGCAGGCAATATGAAATACATTAAACTCTTCTACGTTCTTCCCTTCTTGAATATATATTCAGAAAGTCTTTATGGGAGTTTATATATATCATCAAATGTTTTTGAGAAGGTTTAACGTCGTTGTTTTTGAGGCTTTCTCCTTTTAGGTCATATTTTGCTTTTAATTTGATCACTGCGAATTCTTACTTCAGCAATTTAACCTGTTAAGATTACTTTCAGGCAATTTAGGCTTTTGTTGATTTGAGGTTACACTCTTTCTTTTTGCATATTTTACTGTACTGTGAACTCTTACGCAAACCTCAAAACTTTTAGTGGAATAGTTGACGGATTCTGTTGGCACTTGGAGTAATTAAGTTGCAATTATAAAGCTCTGTATTTTGTTGCTTAATGTCTTGTTATGTTAAAGAACATGGTTTCTGCGTTTACTGCAGAAGTTTTCAACTCCCAGCATAAGTCACCCGATGTTTTAACTTGATTTTTCTTCAAATGAATTTCTATTTACTTTTAGGGGTAGGTAGTTGAGTTATCGTCGCACTGTAGCAACACAAAAGGCTAGTGGCGACGGTCCAGGATCAATTCGGAAGGAAAATATCCGAAACCTACCTAGAAACTTTGAACCACTGTCAGATGATGGGGTCAACTCCATAGCTGGCACCCCACTCTCCAAACTTTCGCACCACACCAACGAGAGGACATTTGAGGCCTCGACAGATTTAACACGCATCTGTAACGGTCTGGGATTAATTCCAAAGAGAAAGACATGATGACAACACCATGTAAAAATACCTTAGGAATAAACAAGAATGTCTCCAAGCAAAAAATTAAACGAAAATTAAAGATATTTGAAATTTTGTGTATTTTGGGGTTCGCAATGAAAATAAAGATCAAAATAGTATATTGTGTGTGTGTGCACTTAAGATGGAATTTTTGAACATTTACATTTATACATTTTTTAAGATTTTTACGTTTGTTGACTTCTCTTAATTTATTTGGCATTGCTTTTAAACAATAACAAACAATAATGTTTTTAAACAAAAAATTAAACTATAAAATAAAGATGTATGAAATTTTGTGTATCTTAGGGTTCGCAATGAAAATGAAGATCAAAACAGTATATTGGGCCCTTAAGATGGAATTTTTAAACTTTTTAAATTTATACCTATTTTAGATTTTTACGTTTGATTATTTCTCTCAATTTATTTGGCATTGCTTTTAAATAATAATAAACAAGAATGCTTCTAAGCAAAAAATTAAAACTAAAAAATTAAGAGATATGAAATGTGTATTTTGAGGTTCGCAATGAAAAAAAAAGATCAAAATAGTATATTGGGCTCTTAGATAGAATTTTAAAATTGTTTAAATATATACTTTTTTAGATTTTTACCGTTGATGACTTCTCTCGATTTATTTAAGCATTGTTTTTAAATGATTTGCACAAATTATTGGATAGACGTTATGTTGCTCCAGTGTGACGTAAGTTCAACTACCAACCAACCACAAATTATTGATTCTATTCTCCCATTCTGCTAGAAGAGGTTTTTTTTTATTTTTTTATTAAGTTATTTTTCATATGAAATTTTAAATGTGCGAATTCTTTTAATGAAAATAATTCCAAACCTTTTCATAAGACTTAAATCCGAGCTCTGTATAGGAGTTACGATACTTTCGGACGATAGATATGTAGGAAGGCAGATTGTAATTAACGTAGCACTGGAGCAACACAACGAGGACCTGTCCTGAAGGGAAAGATTCGAGGACACCCACTTAATTTTGAACCACGGTCAGATGACGAGGTCAACACCTGAGCTAGAACTCCACACCACGCCAAACTTTGGGATGGTATAGGATATAATAATCTACAAATATGGACATTACGTATCGTTGTTCCGATAAACTGTAAAATATATATTTGATATACACACCCAATTTTTCAGCCGACCAACCGGTATAGTGGTTAAGGTGTTAGCCTCTAGATCGAAAGGTTCCTGGTTCGAATCCGGGCCCGGATGTTTGTAAACGTATGGTGTAGAGGCGGCTGGTGCACCTTCAATCTGTCGTGGCCGAAAGTCCTCACGTTGGGTTGGCGTGGAAGTTTGGAGAGTGGGGTGCCAGCTCAGGTGTTGCTTCGTCATCTGACCGTGGTTCAAAATTACGAGGTGTTGTCCTCGGATCTTTCCCTTAAGGAACTGATCCCGGACCGTCGTCAATAGCCCGTTGTGTTGCTCTAGTACGACGTTAACTAAAAAAATTACCAATTATTACCCAATTTTTCAGCCCTTTTTTCTTAACTTTTCTTCCAGAACACTTAAATTTGACCTCTTCAGTCACTCAAATTTCAACTCCAACTCCAAGAAAGCACCTCTACAGACCCAATCCACCTGCTACCTCCAACGTGTCTTATTGTAGGAGTACATTTTAGCTTCATGTGTTCAGTACTGGTATTCAATCTCTTAAAAAGAAGTTCTCAGATTCATCTATAAATACGATCGAGTTACAGAAGGTGATTACAGTGGGTCTCTTAGTGATCTCTTTTTTCTGCTCACTTGATACACTTTACTTGAGTATGACTTTATTCTAAACTCTCCGACCGCGGTAATCTGGTTGGAAGAGTAATGGAATAGCAAATGGAAGGTTTCAAGTTCGAAACTCTGCTCAACGTGCACGTTAAATCTGACGTAAGCTCCAATGTCCACAGGTTGGTGCAGTGTGGAAGTTTTTATTGGTGGGATGCCAACTCAGGTGTTACCTAGTCATCCGACCGTGGTTCAAAATGACAAGGTGTTGTCCTGAGATATTTTCCTGCGGGATTGATCTATGATCGTCAACAATAGCCCGTTGGGATGCTCCATGAGACAGTAATTCGGTACTTACTACTCCAGACATTTGATCAATTGGGTCATGAATGTCCATTTATCTTGTCTAGCTTTGTAATCTGACCGTGGTTCAAAATTGCATGGTGTTGTCCTCGAATCTCTTCGGGGTTGATTCCATACCGTTGCCAATAGCCCTTTGCGTTGCTCCAGTGGAGACGCCAATTAAATACCTATCTTGTCTTGCTTTAAAAATATAATGGATATTCTTGGTGATACACTTCTCTTCACGTTCATTCAAACACTTTGGAAGGTATGTGCGTGGGGTTTTTTTCAGATAAATTTATCTTCTGATACTTGATGGTAGGTTGGTAGGTAGTTGGGGATTAATGTCACACTGGAGCAACATAACGGGCCGTTAGAGATGGTCTAGGATCCAGCCCAAAGGGCTGATCTGAGGAAAACACCTCGTCATTTCGAACCACTGTCTGACGACGAGGTCACACCTGAGCTGGGATCCCACCTCTCCAAACTTCCACACCACACCAACGTGTTGACATTTGAGGGCATAACAGATTTAACGTGCTCCATCCTCCACGCACACGACGGTGTTTGGTTAGATCGAGTTTCGAACTAGCAACCCTTGGCCTGCTAATCCGTTGAATTTCCAACTGGGCTACCACGGTCTGGTTTTACGGATATTTTTGGACACAGATAGGAAGTTTTGTTCGTGGTTTGTTTTTAGTTAAATTGATCTTTCTTATAATACTTCCGATAAGCTATACTATGAAAGTAGACTGTATTTAATATTTCAATGATCTCTTGGAGACTTTCCATTATTTCAGGGGGAAATAAGATTTCTTAACATGGAGAGAAATCTCATTTTTCGGATTCATCTCTCTAAATTTCTGTATGGTTAAATTGATCAAATTCGTATTTAAAATCTTTGTTTAGAGTGGAGTTTATTAGATTGTTTCTAGAAAATCGCCTATTTATTGTATTTTTTCCCTGACAATCAAAATACTTTTCATTTAGTATTTCCACTGTGAATACAAAAAGCAGAAAACTTCATTTGTTTAAAATTATTATTTAATTTCAAGATGGCATTAAAAAAAAGGGAATTTAACAGCCTCCTGGTCTATGGAACAATCCGTCCCTCAAAAAGTTCTTGGGAAAGTTTGGCATTTGTTTCTGAAGAAATCTGACTCTGAGGAAATCTAGTTCTGAATGAACCTGGTTCTGAAGAAATCTGGTGAGTGGTATATTTGTAGACCATCGTAATCCCCTTTTTGCGACTTTCGATCGTTAGATAATCGACTCGTAAACTAATCTCAATTTAAAAAAGTTTTTCCTTCTTCCAAAATTAACTTAATAAAGGCCTGAAATTGTTTTACAAATTGTTTGGTGCAATTTGAGTACTTATATATGTACTTCGGACTTCGTTTTCAGTGTTGTGTTGTGTTACAAAGCAAATCACTAAAATTTCATTCACAAAACTTTTTCAAACACTTTTTGTGGAAGCAATTTTCACGGATTCCTGTTTTTCTATCTCTATGACGTGTGTTTGCCTCAGTTGATGAAGAGAGATACGAATTCATTCAGAAAACTTCGTCTTTTAAAAGAATTTGGTTTAGTTCTAAACATCAAAATGCAGAACTAGGGTTTCTTGGTTTTCTACTATCTAAAGGCATCTATCCCTTGCTTAAAATGGTATTAGGTTGGTTGTTTTTAAATTTTATGGTGCAAGGGCCATATTAGGCTAAACTGCACACACTAGGCCACTAATTTAGTCGAGTTGCGAGTAATTTAGTAACTAAACATGTTGAGACAAAACTATTTAGTCGAGTAGTTTAGTAAAACGATTTAGTGAACTCGATCCACACAAATGGATAGTAGGCGGTCGAGTAGTGCCCCCCACTCCACTCACCAACATCGTGTCACTAGACAGGTGTGAACAAGTCTTTTTAGTAGAGTTCACTAGTTATTCGTTTTCATTCCTCGAGATCTCTTTCTTGTGTGTGTTTTTTGTTAAAATATGTCTATTACATCTAAGTTTTAAATTTTGGCAACAGTTTGTTGATCGTGTGTCTCGCTGATCGTTTTCATCGCTGTAATTTAAATTCGTTCTTTTTCTTTAGTCAATAAATCTGTTCTGTTTAAATGCTTAACGTTTTTTATTCTCTTAAAATAACATTTTTATCAGCAATATGATTCGTTGGAGTGATGATATTACGTTCAAATTTGTAACTGCTTTTGTGGAACAGAAGTGCCTTATGGAATGTGAAGTCTTCCCTGCACAAAAATAAAACATTCTAGGCAGTTGCAATCGATGGTTAGAAAAAGCGATGGGAATACCGGAGTTTCACAAGAAGGAAATCAGACAAAAAATTAAAAACACTACGAAAGTATTTTGTATTTATTTTTAAACTAGCAGAATTAATTACCCGGCGTTTCTCGGGTTTAATTAATTAAATGTTGATTTAAAAGAAATATGACTAATCACTTCCATTTCGTAAAAAAATGCTAGCTTCATTTAAGTGTACGGAAAATAATTTTTACTACCGTTTTAACTTTTTCATCGCTTTTATTTACTTCAGACGCAAATATGTGTTCATGATACATCCATCTATATACTCTATTTCATATAATCTTTTTCATCGCGATTCAGCTTCGCTCTTCGCATCATCTTTAGCAGTCGACATTCGAACACCAACTAACTGTGTGAACAACCACTCCCCCACTTGCCCTTTTCTCATTTAGTATAACTACTAAATCACTCACTACTCGACTAAATTACTGACCTAGCGTGTAGCAGCCTTCAGGGTACACATTTTTCAGGCTTGTACGGGCTTCACAACCCCAGGGAACACTGGTATTATTTTCCTTTCCCAGGGATTTACTGTCTTTGATAAACACGGTGGTCACATTCCCGGGATACCCAAGCGATCTTTCTCTGCCTTTATATTTCTTGCGAATAGAAAAAATATTGTGGAAATGATACTGGTGGTATTGTAAACTTCAAAAATACCTAATGACCTATATAATTTTGAGTAACGTACTTATATTTTTAATTTACTTTAATTTGTCTGGATCGTACTTTATTGATTTTACTGAGTCTAACTTCGCTTTCGTTGGTCGTAGCTTGTCCGCTATTGGACCTTGCTCCATAAAACCCGAATCAACCAACCAACTAAACATCATGCAGTGGTGCTGACTTGTAGACAAAACACACAAATCAACAAATCAACAACACTAGTATAAATGGGGAATGTGACGAACAGGTGACTGAAGAGACTCTTTCCATAGACTTGATAGACTTCGGAGGAGCAGAAAGAAGGAGCGGCAGCAGAGAAGGGAGAAGAAGAGGCGCCAAGAGGTCAAGCTGCTAAGCGGGAACCCGTAGATCCGAACTTGTGTCTCTAGGACACTACCACAAGCTCGTTTTTACGGGTCTTTGCTTTGGCCTGCATCGACACAACGCCTTGCCGCTGAGGGTTCGAATCGCCAGCTTTATAAGATCGACGAAAGAGAGAAAACAGGAGCTTGAAACTTCCAGTACTGTAGTAGAATATCAAAAGCTTCTTAAAATGGATGATAAACGTGATCTATAGCTGTTACGGTGGAACAAGACAATTATCGAGACCAAAGTGGAACACCAAGAACCCGAGTTTAAATATATTCATAATTGAATAGGGTTGTTAAGCTATTCCATTTACGCCCTTTTAAGTCGCACGTGAATGCACGGGTGTACTATTATTCAATATTAAGTATTATTCACCAGTTAGTCGGGTTCGATAGAAATAGACAAGACCTATTTAATGCGTAACTCGGGAATGCACATAGGAGAGACCACTTGTTTAAAATCCAACTGATGAGAAAGATCCCAAAAGCTTGCGAAATGGTGGATGTATGGATTGCCTCACATTTTGTCATGCTTCTTGCATTCACTGCCCAAGAACTCTGGAATTCAGCATCTTTCACCACAATTGAAATTGGTCTCGTAATCATCACATGACGTAGCTACATTCGAATTTAGGTGCGTCTCTTCGTATTCTTTCTCCGAGAAAACAAATCATCTATCAGTATCCTTTTCGTGAAATGTCAACTAGACAGGTGACATCGCCAACAAGTTGTTTCGAAAAGAAGTTGAATTAACCTGGTATGGTAATGGTAATTTTAGTTAACGTCGTACTAGAGCAACACAACGGGATATTGACGATGGTCCGGTGACAGTCCCTTAAGGGAAAGATCCGAGGACAACACCTCGTAATTTTGAACCACGGTCATATGACGAAGCAACACCTGAGCTGGCATCTCACTCTCCAAACTTCCACACCAACCCAACGTGAGGACTTTCGGCCACGACAGATTTATGGTGCGGCAGACGCCTCTACACCATACGTTTACAAACATCCATGCCCGGACCCGGATTCGAACCAGGAACCTTCCGATCTAGAGGCTAACACCTTAACCACTATACCGGTTGGTCGGCTGAATTAACATGGCATTGAAGCGACGCAATGTACCGTTGTTGACTGTCCGGGATCTCTTCCAAAGGCAAATATCCGAGGACGATCCCTCGTCATTTTCAACCTCGATCAGATGATGAGGTCAACGCCTGAGCTGACACCCCCACTCTCCCAACTTTTACGCCACATCAAGGTAAGAACATTTGATACCACGGCAGATTTAATGTGCACAAACCACAAACCCTGAACACGCGACGGAGTTTGGTTTGATCGAGTTTCGAACTCGCAACCTTCCGGTTGCTAATCCGTTACTCTTCCAATCAGGCTACCGTTGTTCCGAATTCTTTCTCTTCGCTACCTTGGGGCTTCCACTATAGACATTGCTGCACACTGCCCATCCCGAGAACTCCTCCCCTCTACCAAGTGAGGGTGGGGAGGGGGTAACCATAGAAACAGGGCTCGTTCATTTTGAGTGGGGGAGAGATTATTTGTAATTTTTTCTTGACTTTACTTTGATATTGTGTGTGGTGAATGAGCGGAGATAGTACATATCTCCTCAGTAACAAGTAAAAACCACAAGTTTATTTCCAACTGGCCATAAAGGGCGAAGGGATAAACGTAAAAACATTTCGTCCGTGGGTAGGTACACAAGCAAATGGAACAACACACGCAACTCATCCCGGCTTTAAATGTAGTTTTGCCGTTTTTTGAAGATTAACATTTTTACACACTAAATATGAACTTTTGAAACATTAAAAATTTTTATTTTTCATAATAACTGGTCAGGGTGGCTAATTTTACGAGTTGAAGCTATATTTAAGTAACTTATTTATGTTTTAAAAGTTCATTTAAAACAGTGTTTCTCTTTTTAAAAAACTATCGAAACGAATTAGTTTGACATTTAAAAAACAAATGGTAATAAGTTACCTTTGTAGTTTTGTATACTGAAGGCATTCAATTTTAAAGTAAGTTCTTTTATTATTAGACGTGCCACAAAATGTAATTTTCAAGAAAAAATGTATTCGTCTGAAAATTAGCGATGAATATATTATAATTACAATTTGTCATCCTTCTATTATAGATGGCAAAATTCGACAATGCCTGATGCAAGTGTGCCCTTTGTAAAAAAAATATCGTTTTTATTAACTATGCTGCACTCGCCATAGATCCGTCATTTTTATGAATTGTTGAGCAGTATTGTATGAAAAGAACTTACTAAACGGAATTCTAAATCCCTTCAAAATCGTGTTTGGTAGTAGTAACAGTATCACCTTTCGTCATTTTGTAGCTTTGTCATACTGCAAATGCGATGTGTGTAACCGTATTACAGGATTTGTGTGCAAAGTATGTTGTGTAGAAATAAAGATGTAGAAAGGTGTTAAAATATTATTTTATACTGCGAAAGACCAAAGTGATTATATATCTGATCATTTCATCAATCTAGAGTTTACCAATTTAACCCAAGTTGGTTGGGTTATTTTGCTACTGTCAAATAAGTTTCTTAAATTTTTATGGATATCTTCCTGAATATTAGTGTTGTGGTGTTATTCGGTTATTTCCTATCTATATTTTTTCGGACTATGATTAGCAATCGAGTGCCCCCCGTAATTTAAAAATAAAAAAAGTTATTTTTTGTACTCATATTAATTATTTATATTAACTGTTATATGTATAAAAGTTTAATTTATTATTTTATGTTTTTCTCCTTTTTTAATATCGATGATTTTTATGTTTTTGATAGTTGCCACATCGTTAGTTTTCTGTGAATGGCAACATATAAAAAGTCAAATATAATTAAAAGTTCTAGTTTGTAAGAATACCATATGAAATAAATAGTTATTCTAAAAGCCTACTTCAAGTTGTTGTTTTTCTTTTGATAATCACACTTACCAGGAATTCTACAAGTATATCAGTGAAACTCGGCCAACTACATTGTAATCGAACCGTGGTTCAAAATTACGTGTTGTCCTCGGATTTTTACCTTAGAAGATTGATCTCGCATCGTCGTCAATAGTATTTTTGTATAATTGTTTGTATTTTGCATAGCAAATGTAATAATGTAACTCAAATCGTTCGCGCTTGCGTAATAAATATAATAATTATCGGATCGCTGAAAAATACGCTTGAAATAGTGTTAAAATTTAAAATACGGGTATAGCTATAACTACAGTTAACCTCGATCTACAAATAAAAACTATCTATTTCGAGACGATCACTGAAATTACACAAGCCTTATATCTAGGGCAACTTTTTTGTTGCAGTAAAAATAGAAAAAGTTGCATTTATCATTCCCTGAAGTTGCATTTATGGAAATAAAGTTGCATTTATTTTTAATACACTAAATTCTAAAATAAATTATTTGTAAAAAATGAAAAAGTTAAAAATATATTGACAATTTTAGTCGTGTACAACAGTATTATAATACATTCTTAAATACAGAAGAACGTTGAATAGTCGATCCTTGGCGAGTAATTTCTTTAACATTGAAAAACTGCATTGCTGCTGCAAAAAACATTGCCAAACGCAGTCATATAATGTGCTGTATCGGATAGCAGAACCGCAAAATCCTTTCGCTCAACATTCATATTTTAAAACCTCATCTACAAGGCGAACGACACATTGATGATCGACATTCGACTCGCAAACTCTGCAGACGTCTACGCAAGTTTCCTATGGATTATCAAGAGAGTGCCAACCATTGTGTTAAAAGTACTTGCCATTTATTTCACTTTCGTCTGTTAGGACGAACACCTTCTTTCCATGGACTTGTATGATACACAATACTTCGGCGTTCGCAAGATCAGACACACGTGATCGAAGGGTTGGTTCAAAGAGCAAAAAGAGAAATAGTAATTTCATATTAATTAAAAATAAGGGATTGATCTCGAACCGTCGTCAATAGCCTGCTGTGTTGCTCTATATAGTACGACGTTAACTAATAATTACCAACTACCATATTAATTAATTTTAAGCTAAATTTTAAAAAGTTGCAGGTAGTTGCATTTATGCAAAAAGTTGCATTTATGTTGCGGTTATAACTCACTTACAATACACCCCATGTAGGATTAGTACTTAACATGTAACGTAAAACGTGTGAAAAAAAGTTGCATTTGTTTCAAAAAGTTGCCCTATTTATATCTTAAAATTTAATATCTCGGGATATTAAAGGTAGTCAAGTCATAAAATTTCGTATTTAGACTAATTTAACGATGCAGAATCTGATTATGGCATCAAAACATGGTGTTTCTGTTATAAAGTTCGTTATTTGTGAAAAATTTTATATAAAGTCCTCTCTTATACAATTTTTTTGGATATGAATTTGTAGAGGACATTATTCCCTATTGAACGATGCCTCTGAATTTGCTCTGATAAGAATAGTGTAAAATAAAGGAGGTGGTTTGTTTCTTTTCGTGGCTAAACATTACCAACCTCCAAATTTCTATAAAACACATCAAGTAGTTTGTCATATCAACTTTTTTCTGCCTTTATAGTCACGACCTTAAAAAAAATTGATACTCTACACGGCCTTGAGTTTAAAATAAAGAACTCAAATTATTTTCTGTAATTTGACAATATTTACAATCAATACAATCAAGACCTCTAAAACTTGAAAGAGGTCAAGTTATTAATAACTTACTACAGGTAATCTCAATTTTAAGTTACTGATAGTTAACATTTGTTATTTCAATCGGAGAGTTCGAATCAAGCCTAAGATCGTCGTGTACAAAGGGGGGCTGGTGCACGTCAAATCAATCGGGAGCTCAAATGTCCTCACGTTGTCATGGTGTGAAACTTTGGAGGTGTCAGCTCAGGTGTTGCTTCGTCATCTGACCATGATTTGAAATTACGTGGGGATTTCCTAGGATCTTTCCCTTGAGTATCTATCACCAATAGCCCAGTGCGATGTTAACTAAAACACCTATCTGTGTTCCTGACATTTGTCTTGAATTGCAGTTATTTTCAGTATTAGGAAATGAAGCTAGTTGGATCCATCCGCATGCTGTGAATTGCTTCGCCCCTCCTCAAGTCCTTGTCATGTTGCATAACAACCAGCACTTGCTTCTCTTTGACCCAAGATGCTTGCTCTTAACCTTTTGACTACACGGATATAACTGGCGTGATTCTTTCTTGACGCGATTCTTATAACTTTCAAGGTACAACTGCTGTAGTGGCCGTAATCTAAATTCTTTCTTTGCGCTATCAAAGCTTGTATCTTGATCGGCGGTGGACCCACCCGCTACCTAGGATTTTTATGCTTTCCTGGCCTTTTATCGTAGGGGCCTGAGTCCAGGCCCATTTTAATTTTAACTTTAACCTTAATTTTAAGTGTAATTTTGACTTCGTGATTTAAACTCTTTTTTTTTTTAATCTGGATTTAAATCGAATTGAAATATTTTATTCCTTTAGACTTTTTAAAATTTCAACCTTCCTGGTCAAGGGTTGCCGTCCCAACTTTGCTCTTTGCCTGGGGAGAACCTGATGGTTCCTTGCTCTTCTCGTGCCCCGCCTGCCTGGGTTTTATTGTAGGGGCCTAAGACTATGTTCTGAACCATTTAAAATTTTTAGAACTTTTTTATTTTTTGAACTTTATTGTTTTATTTATTGGAATTGTCATCAGTTGATATCGTCAATTAATGTCATCTTTTATTGTCACCAATTTGTGTTTTTGTTTGTTTTCCTTTTGCACTTCCAGCCGATGTCATACTTCGGTTATTGCTTTGTAGTAACAGTTTGTGCTCCAGTATCAACGATGTGCCGATGTTCCTGTCTTTTCTTATTCTGGCCTGTTGCCACTCGTATTTTAAAGATATTTTAGAGTTTTAATAAATGCGGCGTGCGGCTGTGTATGCCCCCCCCCCCGGTCATAAGGCGCTCTAAGCCTCAGACGAGCGGATCCGGGGTGGGTCTGAAAAAAAAAGTACAACGACGATATCGGTCGTAGTTTGAAGGTTGACCCCAAAATTTTTTCAAATGGGCCGTTTTACTAACAGTCCTAAAAGAACAGAATGAGTGTGTGAGCGAAGTTGTTTCTGCCGCGTGGAGATTGATGCGAAGGAAATGCCACTTGTACAGAAATCCTTGCCAGAGCCTCCACCTGAATTCATTGGTCCTCACCCTCCTACCTTCGCGTTGAAAACTGCCCTGCATTGTCCAACCTCTGGAGCAAAAACTTCTTCCAAACTAACCACTTTTGGGAAACAAGGGACAGTTTGTTTTTGTGGAATTCCATTTGCATTCAAGTGATAAAAAATAAAACGTTCGCCTCATCATCTTCGATTTTGTTAAAAATTCAGTGTATGATGGCCAATTGCGTATGTTAGAACAATGTCCCATTTATTTTTATGCAAAATAATTTTTTTCGTTGAAATAAGATTTTTTGAATGGATATTTTTCTTGTCAAGAATGTTAATTTACGCTCAAACTATCCGAAACTTGTTTTATCTGTCTAGCTCGCAATAGTTGCAAATTTTTTTTTTTTTTTAATAGATGTTTTTAGTAATTCTTTATGGAATTTGCCTAAGTTGTTCAGAATTTTTCAAAAAAGCTGTTGCTAAAAATTATGATATCATAGTATTAACTGTTATAATATAAGGGACTGAATTACCAACATTCTATGTTGTTAATTGAGTTCCTTATGTAGCTAACACAGTTTCCCAAATGTTGATTTTTAACAGCTTTAACTCAAAATATCGTGGAAATTCCATCCTCTGACTGGTGCTCAAACGCTGTTCCTCTACTCAAGCACGCCCTCCAGTCCCCATAGCTCAAACACCTTTTTCGATATAATATTTTACATGAATCGTTACTTCTTTGGTTCTCGATAGTTTTTTACTCAATAGGTAAATTGCTAAAAGCTATACCAGAAAATAGCAATAGATACTAATCCAAAAGACTCACGACTGCTGATTATTTTTATCCATTTATAACAGCTGTTGTAATAAAAATCACATTGATTCCATAAATTTTGCTCAAAAAGTTGCGTGTTGTGAAATTCGTTTCAAATCCGATTCAGTTCTGTTTTTAACATCTATTTATTGAAAATGACAGGACACTAACACAATGACAAGAAACACAGAAAATAAGTAGACCTATTACAGCGTGGTCTTCCCTTGACCACGTCCCAAATCAATCTGATCGAATTACCCATCGGGTAGAAAAGATGCGCGTTTACAATTCCCTTTCATAGGGATTATCGAAAAGTCTGTGGCTAAGTTGCCACAGTAGATAACACGGGGAAGATTATTTTAACAGCGAATGAGTAATTTTAACACTCAAATCATTACCTTTGTCTGAGTAAAGCTTATTTCTATAAATCGTTCAGTCATACTCATTCACTCTTATTTCATTCTTGGATTTGGGTACGAGTTTGTGGCACATAATTAATGGATAGGGTCGTTATTCATTCTGTAGCTTTGTAAATTAACATTCTAAAGCTGCAGAGAGCTCATACACTCGGATAGCATATTTATGTAGGAACTTTGAAAAAAATATTAAGACGTTTGACAAATGTCTTTAAAAATGAATTTAAAATTAATCAAATTAAAAAATACGTGTTGTAAATCTTATTTAAGTCCTACTAATGAAATCAACATCAATATTTGCTCTGAATTGACAATTTTGTCTGAAGCAAACAAAATTGCGTTACCTCAAATACTTTAGAAGATATGCGGTTTTTAAGTAGGTGGTGTACGCTAAGAAAAAAATAAAATTCACTTTGTGACGTCACTTTCACTGACCTGTATCTGGACGAAAATATTTTTTTCGAGATTATAAGAAATATGATGGGATTGAAGGCGGCTCCAAATATGAGCTTAATCTAATTCGATTTTGATCTGGTGTCCTTTCCTGGATTTGTATAGATTTTTCTACTTAGGTCTTCAGTTCTCTCTTGTTGTCTCTCAGTTGTCTCTACAAAAAATCTCTCAAAATTCAGCAGATCTTGGATGGGATATCTCCTACACCAAGTTCTGTTCAGTTTTGTTGATGATGATCAAGATCTGGTCAGTTTTGCTATCAATATCCTCGAGGTTGAGCTATTTCTTAAAAAATGCAACCAACCACGCAGCGGCGGATCAAGTCGGTGCAAGTAATTGTCCGTAATTAGACTCAGATATGCTTTCCCAAATCCATTTCTTGTTTTCAAAACATAAAATAAATTATTGTAATTATCAATAAATACACTTTATTACGATAATTACGAACATTTAATCGATCATGAAGTGTAATTAGAAAAACTTTCATACAAATCTGTTAACCTTTAGACTACGCCCAGTACAGCAGCTGTACCTTTAGTTATAAGAATCGCGCCAGGAAATAATTTAGACTACGGACGTTACAGCAATTGTACCATGATCGCATCAAGAAAGAATTAGGACTACGGACCTTACAGCAGTTGTATCTTGAAAGTTATAAGAATCGGGCCAAGAAAGAATCGCGATTGTTATATCTTTAGCCATAGTTAAAAGGTTATGTATTAGTAAACCCCAAGCTTATCCCACAAGTAATGTGTTTACATACATTGTCCTAGTTTAAATCCATCGAGATCAGGACTAAGTGTGCTATTAAAACAAATACTAATTTTAAAATAAATCACCGGATTCGTTTTGAAATTTTACCAATTAAAATTATGTACAATTTCCACTCATTTTTCAAATAGTAAAATATTAACACTGAAATTCGCAAATTGACGGAAAAGAAAGTTGAATCCACTATTTCACAGTGAATATGACTAATTTCGTTTCAATACTTCATCTGCAAAAACTCTGGTTAAGGAAATCATATGCAATTGTAACCCTCCTATGAAAAATAGCCATCAAAACTGATTTTACATTTTTACTCATTTTACGGTATCCATAAGCATAAAGGGCGATTTAAGTTTATAAAATTATTTAAAGAACGTATAAGAACTCGTTTATGTAACAAACAATAAAAGTATCATAAACAAAAGTAATAAATATTATAAACCTTTTTTATCAAATTCACCAGGGCTGTTTGGTAATTATTAATATTTACCGGTAAATATAATTATTATATGTTATTAATCACGTGGACAAAAAGACGCGATAATTATTAATGATAGTCCATTATTATTAATATAGTATATATTAAGTGGATTTATGACATGAACGGTAACCTACACAAAAATATTGTAGTTTTAAGAATTTTTTAAATGTATGACGTATGATTTGCGTTTTTACTCCAAGTACATTATTTCCTCGATTTCCTCGGTTTGTATAATATAAGGTTAATTAGCATAAACCAGGGTGTCAGAGGAACCACGATTTTTATGATCTTGTAAGGTCAAACACGCATTGTATTTATGTTACACAATGTATTAATCTGATACTCTGATATAAAATTATGATACCAATTAATAATGTAAAGTAATCAACTATTCTGTTTTCAATATGCTTACATATTTTTTTCTGTAGTTTTAAACGAACTTACAAAATCACACACTAATTTTTTTGTTTTGATACTAAAATATCACACTCAAAAAATTTTAATAGCAATTAATACTAATATGGTGTTAGCGTTAATGAAATATTTGCGTGGCACTTCATGTGCGGCATTATTTGACTTCTCTCTAGAAAGGGCATTAGGAAGATATCCCTAATGGATACGTTGCCCTCCTCATTATGTTTCTTTTTGTTCTAAGATTTGTTTACTGATCCAGAGCAGTGATTGTATTCCATTACGATGAGCCTAGAGAAAAATTCAAAATTCAGCATACTCTACACAATGAAGGGATGAGAAAAATTTTCCGAAACCGTTGTACAGAGCAATCTCTACTATTATAAGAGGAAGTGTTTCTCTGTGTCTCTGTATGCAGTGTCCTGACGAATCTATAGCACTTACAGTAACGAAATTTGGCACACAGGTAGTCCTAATATTTTACAATTTTTGTGTCCAGCCCGAATTTCAAAATTTAATCTAGAACATTTTAAAATTAATTTATCGGTATTTAATTATTAGGTTTTCCTTATAATGTCAACAATATAAAGAGATAACAGATTCTAAATTAACTTTTTTTCTTTAATTATTCGAACAACGATTTCAGCGGACGAACAAAACAAATGAAACGTTTTAACTGGAGTTCTGTCGTTCTTTTTTCCTGTCTCCTGGATCGTTAAAGATAGAGTAAAAATTTTAACGGATTTGAAATCTGCGAAAATTTTTACACCAGATCGTTTACCTTATACAGGTATATGATTTCCTTTAAATAAATAATTTTTCAATTGTAACTTTTTTATTTTTGCAATACGAATATGGGCGTATTAGACAATGATTTCACGACTTTTTCGTCCTTTGGAATCATCTTTTGTAGGTAGGTATTTAATTATCGTCAAACTGGACCAACACAATGGGCTAATGTGATCGTTTTTGGAATTGCGTAGCAATCACCGAGGGTTGGGTTAGATGTTAAAGTCGAGGATAGGTGCAATCTTCCATGATTCCTAACAGGGGATGAGAGTCGAACGCTCGATGTTTTGATGGGTGGAGAGTCGCAGGAACAGCTTAAAAAAAGAAGAGCAGGAAAAGAATTTTCAACTTTGAAAGTCGAATGGCTATGGGTGAAAGAAAATCTCTGTTCCGTGGAAACTAGCCGCGTTGAAAAAGGAGCTTGAGCCAAGCACTCGATATTTGAAAGTTCCGTAAATTGACTTGTTAATAGATGTTATACCCTGTTCACATGAGGCGTTTTCTAGGTCAGCTTTTCTTATACATTAAATTATGTTTTTCATTCCCCTAATTCAGGTTTCTATCTTTGCGATTGTTGAAGATAGTGTGAAAATTTCAACAGATTTGTAATCTGCGGAAAATCTTACCCCAGATCGATACCTTAAATGTGATTTTCTTTAAATAAATAATTGATTATTTAATAAATAATTAAATTATCAAATGGTAAATAATTAAATAATAAATCTGTTTTTAGTATCGATCTGGCGTAGAATTGTAGGCTGATTTGAAATTCGTTGAATTTTTCTCTCTATTTTCAACAATCGCAAAGATAAGAACTTGAATTAAGGGAATAAAAAACATATTTCATAACATTGAAATATAACATTGAAATATTGGAATAAAACATTTTAATGCCTGACCTTAGAAAACGCCTCATGTGAATAGGGCCTTAGAATCGAGGATAGATGCTGTGAAGTTTGTATATTCCTTCTTGTATGATTAATTTATAATCTCTTTGCGTATGCCAAAGTGACTGGCGCCGATATTTCCGGTGTGAGAAAACGCTCAAAAGCTTGGAAGTCATCAACATTTCTACTGTAGTCCGAGTTGAACTTGTCTTCGAGCATGTAGTGTCGTGTATTTCGCTTCTTATATGTGTTGTATTGTATGTTTTGTGTGTGCCGTTACTGGGATGTTCAATAAATGTGCTGTGCCATAGAAATAATTTTTCATCATTTTTAAGAATGAACAAGCCAAATTTTGCAGTGTTGCCATCGCACAGGATTTCATTTAAGACTATTTCAATGACACAACACATTTATTGAACATCCCAATTACGGCACACACGAAACATACAATACAACACATATAAGAAGCGAAACACACGTCACTACATGTTCGAAGACAAGTTCAACTCGGACTGCAATAGAAACGTTGATGACTCCCAAGCTTTTGAGCGTTTTCTCACACCGGAAATATTGGCGCCAGTCAATTAACCTACGCAAAAAGATCCTCAATTAATCATACAGGAAGGAATATCCAAACTTCACAGGTGCAATCTTCCATCGCAATTTCTGCATGGAACAAGATTCCCCAAATATTAGAAACCGACTTCGTACTCCATTATGGAAACAGCTTCAGTCGTGGAGAGCCTCATCACATTGCAGATTTCTTCAGATGGCAGTTTTTGTAATTAATTAACGTCACACTGGAGCAACGCAACGCGCTGTAGGCGGAGGTCCGAGATCAATCCCTGGGGGGGGGGGCAACGCCTCGCCATTTTGAACCACGATCAGATGGCGAGGTCAACACCTGAGCTTACTCCCCACTCTAGTAGCTTCCACACCACGCCAACGTGAAGACATTTGAGTCCATAACAGATTTAATAGGACCGAGTTTCGAACTCGTCACCCTCCGGTTGCTAATCTGTTACTTTTCCAACTGGGATACCACGGCCATTCTACAGATGAAATCCAGTCATTCTGATTGTAAGTAACACTCTTACACCAATTCTTACTCTTCCATCAAGTCTTACGGCCGTATTCACAAGTCCGAGTTAACCCACGGATCAACGATAATCCCCGGGTTATTGAAAAATCCGTATTTACAATGCCTGATCCGAGGTTTAAACCGCCGTTTCGGTGTTACATTTTGATTCTCCGAAATCGGCGGATTAACTCTCGGTTGAGTGCTAGACATGCACAGTACTATCTTTTTGCGAAAGAAACAAAAAGGACGACACACTCCATTTTGTGCTAAATTACAGTATTCTTGCAACGACGCGCATTTAACTGATCTTATGTGAATCGGAACCAGAACGTAACTATACCTTTTTCTATAAAATATATATGCCCAGATATGTTCTGGTTCAAACTATATTCTGAATCACCAGAGTATTACCCAATGACAGAGCGAACGTTAGTATTGGGTGAGCAACACACCGTTTTCTCAAGGTTCAAATAATCTATTAAAATCCAATTTGAAATTAAATACCTTTACATTTCTCTTTCCAAACCTACATTAAAGTGCCTTACGCGTTCTATTTAATTATAATTTAGAATAAATTCTGCCAGCGAAGTACGTGTTTGACTAGTATGAATGCAGATTCGGGCGTCGTAACAAATGTAAATAATATCACGTGATCGTGAGGAGACTGTAGTAGCCAGTCACAGCGAGCGTATAATTTTAATCCTTGGATCACTTAACCCGCCACTTCAGAATACGGTTCTTGATGATCCTCGATTTAATTCTGATGGATGAACTGATGTCGCGGATGATGAACTGATCCTCGAGTTACCTCGAGACTTATGAATATGGCCGTTAGAGTCTCATATCAACTTTTACTCTTCCATCAACTCTTAGTCTCATATCAACTATTACTCTTCCATCAACTCTTACCCTTCCACCCCAAATCTTACTCTTCCTCCAAGTATTACACTTCCATCAACTCTTACTCTTCCATCAACTCTTTTTCTCATATCAACTCTTACTCTTACGTCAACTCTTACCCTTTCACCCCAAATCTTACTCTTCCACCAAGTCTTACACTTCCATCAACTCTTACTCTTCCACCAAGTCTTACACTTCCATCAACTCTTACTCTTCCGAGTACTCTTACTCTCATATAAACTCTTACTCTTCCATCAATTCTTATTCTGCAACTAAATCTTACTCTTCCAAGAACTCTTACTCTCATATAAACTATTACTCTTCCATAAACTCTTACTCTCATATAAACTATTACTCTTCCATCAACTCTTACCCTTCCACCCCAAATCTTACTCTTCCTCCAAGTCTTACACTTCCATCAACTCTTACTCTTCCATCAACTCTTAGTCTCATATCAACTATTACTCTTCCATCAACTCTTACCCTTTCACCCCAAATCTTACTCTTCCACCAAGTCTTACACTTCCATCAACTCTTACTCTTCCACCAAGTCTTACACTTCCATCAACTCTTACTCTTCCGAGTACTCTTACTCTCATATAAACTCTTACTCTTCCATCAATTCTTATTCTGCAACTAAATCTTACTCTTCCAAGAACTCTTACTCTCATATAAACTATTACTCTTCCATAAACTCTTACTCTCATATAAACTATTACTCTTCCATCAACTCTTACCCTTCCACCCCAAATCTTACTCTTCCACCAAATCTTACACTTCCATCAACTATTACTCTTCCATCAACTCGTACTCTTACATCATGTTTCGGAAAAGTTGTAGCAAATGATGTATGTATACAAATGTTTGGTGTATGTCTTCGGACGGGTTAGGTTCAATAAATAACCTGTTCACTCTACAAAGACCTTATTTCGGCTATGGTTGCAAGAGGGGAGGACGAGAGAGAGGAAGGGGAGTCTGAGGGAGAGTGATTGGAGGAAAAAGAGAAACTGTTGGAGGGGGAGATCCATAATTCGATCCAAGTGGGGAGTATCGGCTGCCAGAGCTCGCTCCTCCGCTCCGAAACGGGGATGCTTCAGGTGATTCAATGGTGTGGA
Organism: Metellina segmentata; assembly: GCA_947359465.1. NCBI lineage: Eukaryota > Metazoa > Arthropoda > Arachnida > Araneae > Tetragnathidae > Metellina > Metellina segmentata. The sequence continues at coordinate 22,755,903 of OX375876.1, read as the reverse complement.
TCGAGAACGGAAACTTGTTCGGGTGGGAAATTCTGTTCATATGGGAAATGAACAGGGCACAGTTGAATCCGGTCCCACCAACGTTTATAAAAATCACGCAAACTGATTTAAACTTCGAAAATTAAAAAAAAAAAATGAATCCGGTGTCTGGTCTTTATTATGACTCACCTGTTTGAATGATCGATCTTATTGATGGTAAAGGAATTTTGCATCCTATATTATTTTATCACAAGGATCCAGCTAGTCTATTTCTAGAACCTCACATAGTTGAGTAATGTCATTATATTCTTCTAGTGGTGGTTCTCATTGCAGACAACAACCAAATGTTTGGGGAATCCATTCATTCGCAAAAAAGTGTAATATTTCTTTGAAGTTATCTTTAAAGTCTCCCAATATTTTTTGTGCTTTTCTGTGTAGCGCAAATCTAAGAGTTGCAGCTCCTTTTAAAGATATGCTTAGTTGACTGTCGGTCGTTGTTTCTGCGTTAGGACCAGCCAGAGTATCCTACAAATTTCGTAAATGGACTGTATTGCAAAATAGCGCATGTAGAAGCTACAATGGAATTCAAAACTACAAAACCGAACAAGACATTTATTTAGCCTTTTATTTTTACATTTTTATTACAACTGCATATTAACATGACACACACCGTTAAACTGACGAATTCTGTTCTGAAAACTTTATCGTTTTCCAAATCAGAATTCCAAAATGACGAAAGATGACACTACGGTTACTACTACAAAAGACAATTTTGAGGTAGATTTGGAATTCCCTTTCTTAACTTCTTTTCATGTTCAACTCAATTAATAAAAACGACGATTTACGGCGAGTGCTGTCGCACTCAAAGTCAACAAAACAATATTTTTTTACTTGAGGCACTCTTGCAGCCGGCATGCGACGTTGTCGAATGTCTTTATCTTCTCCTGTCATAATGACAAATAATTTTTTAATGTTTGAAAAGTTCCAGTTCGGATTTTTTAAACATAGTTATTTTTTCAATATACTGTTATTATTACACTTAAAATTTGCTTAAATCTGACTTATCTGCCACTTTAAGTCGAATACTTTGTGGTGGCGTTGCGTGTGATGAAAAGGAAACATAATTAATTAAAATAATAAATATTTAAAGCAGAAAACAAAAGAAATGAGCGAAATAAAACAAAATAAATGATGTAGGGAAAAAGTTGTTCTAAAGATATTTATTTGCGATTCTTTTTTACATCTTGAACTTGCAGTTGCCACAACTTACAACTAAAAAGTGCATAAAATTTAGAAATACGAAACTAAGCGAAATTATTCAGAGCGAAAGAAATAGAAAATATCAATGTACGCAATCAATCAACACAATTTTCCGTTTCATTCCCGTTCGTTGAAAAATATCGTTTGACCCAAATATTCGGAAATCTTTAACATTGCATAACGTTGCATTGGAAGAACATAAGTAAGTCTCGAAATAAATAAAACTAGGGGGCCTGCCCCCTGCTCGCTAACGCTCGCCAACCCCCGGAGGATTGCTTCGCAATCCTCATTGGTTCGCTGCGCGAACCTATGCTCGCTTCGCTCGACTCAATGAAGACATGTGTCCTAGCAGAAGGGATTGTTTACAAAATATGCTACCAAAAAAAATGTTTTTCAAATGTAAATTTGCTGTATTACAGAAAAAATATATACAGAATCTCTAAAATCAGAATTCAAATGAAAACTTTGTGCAAATTTTGACTCCAAATGTGAGCGCTGCTTTGGAAATTGAATGTCCAGCATGTTATTTGTATACATTTCCCCAGCACTCAAACGACCCACGCTTTTTCATTGAGTTTGTTGCCGAAAGTTGTAGTGCAAGCGTCTTGTTGAACTATAATTGTTGGCCCTGAAAAGGACCGTTTTTTAAATGGCCTTGAACAGATCCTCCGCTTTCTTTGATTTCTATTATAAACTAACTGCAACAGCTCATTAAAATTTCCTTTTTTTTTCCAATAAAATTTCATCCGATAACGCTATAAATTCAATCGCTGCGCGAGACTTCGCGATGAACAAACAATCGTACAGTGTTGCCAAAACGCGATTACAAATAACGTCTTTTTTGCGTGCCACGTAAGAGAATTATATATATAGATATCAGAGCTGAAATTTCATTAAAAAATAATTTTTTGAAGAATAGTTGCTTTTTCAGCAGTACTGGTAAAGCAATCAGAGTAATCGTACTACTCAATAGACATTCCAGTTATCCCAAACTACCAAATTAAGGTTGATTTAAGTATATTTATTCGGGTGTTTTAGCATGAAACTCATCTAAATATAATAATAAAGAAATTTTTAATATTGCATTCATTAAACTAATAAATAATGTATAAAATAAAACGCATCGCAATCAAATATCTGGAAAAAAATTTATGGGATTCCTGCACAAACACACAAACACAAAATCGAATATAGAACAGAAAGACGGACAGACAGACTTTCGCAACCAATTTCACTCACTAAATGAAGATAAATACTCACTGTATGCCAAATTCTATGAAAATATATTGAACCGTGTGGACGTGTATAGGTCACATACAAACAGACAGACACCAAACACGCAAGAGGCGGATTCAGCATAAGAAGGGTCCAAAAAGGATAGAAAACTTGAAATGGTTCGAAAATATTCAATGTTCAAACAAACACTCCATTCTTATTTATACAGATTATCTGTAATTCATTTTTATCAAGCGAGATTTATTTTTAAAGTAAATGTTAGGATTTATTTTCCAAGCGATATTCATGTATTCAAAAATAAAATGATGGAATGTTTAAACAAACAACCATTAGTTATATTTATTTGTTCAATATCTTACGCTATTTGCGCAAACGAGTTTTGTTAATGTGTTTTAAATTTCAATAGGTATTCAAAATTAAATATTTATATCGATGTTCATTTATTATGTGGCAACTTGAATGAAGAACAGCAAGAATGAATAGGGGATCTACAATGATTATGATTAGAAAAGGCCATGGTAATGTATTAAGGTATCAGGACACGTTCGAGACCTTTTTTTTTAAATATGGTATAGAAACATTTTAATGATATTTTTATGTTTATTGTTATTAAACAATAGCATTGGGCTATCAATATTTAAAATATATAGTAATAATTTTGTAAAAATGATAACTATGTATGAAATTTTAAAGAAATTTGTCAAAAGCTTCAAATGTGATACATGCAAATCTATTCAACTCATTTGAAAAATGACGCTACTAAAATAATCTGCATGCATTTTTCCAGGGAATAAAATAGAATCAAAAGGGTATTTAGGTAAAAAAAATTTTTACAAGCGATCGAAAAATAAATACAAGATTTTTGATAGTTTTACAGTCCTATTTCGTAAATAAATGGCCATAATTAAAAAACTTTTCTATTCAACATAATTATTCTAGTTAATTCCTTAGGCAATATTAAAACTTCTCACAAGTTTTACGAGAATCCATCCATAACTTTTTGTGTTATAACATTTGAAGTGAGGAAATAAAGCATAAACATTCATTTAGAATAAAAAAAAAGTTTGAAGTGTATCGTTTGCTCTCACTTGATTTTATTGTTTGTGTAAACAATTTTGTTCTTCACTTCTCTTTAAAAATGTTCTCACTATTTCTAAAAGAGAAACCATTTAAACATGTAGAAACATTTCTAAAATTATATTTGCAAAAAAAAATTAAGTTTTAAATTTAAATTTTTTGACAGGTTTTGGTCTTTCAACGTCCATTTCCAGTGTTTTCCACATCTACTTCCGGTTCCCTCCTTAATTAAATATTAATATCTCTGAAACTAATTAATTTAGAGAACTTAACATCGCACTGGAGCAACACAACGGGCGACTGTTGACGGCCAAGAATCCATCCCGAAGGGAAAAAATCCACGGACAGCGGGTCGTAATTTTAAACCATGGTCAGATGATGAGGTCAACGTCTGAGTTGAAACTCCTAACTTCCAAACCACTCCAACATGAGGACATGTGAGTCCACCACAGGTTTGACGTGCACCAGCCAACTTTGTACACGACTGATTGGATATGAACTTACAACCTAATACGTTACTATTCCAACCGTTCTACCAGAGGGGGGGGACACCTGTTACCGCGAATAAATGACTGAAATTACAGAGCTCGAAGTCAAAAGGTAGTCAGGAAGTTAACGTCGCTCTCTGGAATAACACAACGCGCTGCTGACGACCATCCATTCAGAAGGAAAGATTTGAGGACCTCATCATTTTGAATCGCAGTCAGATGACGTGGTCAACGACAGATTAAAAGTGGACGTGTGTACGATGGATTTCGATTGGAACTGTTTTTGAACTTGCAAACTCCCGCTTGCTAATCTGCTAGTCTTCCAACCGTAAGTCAAGGAATGTGTTGAGTGGAGTAATTCGGGTATCCGTCTTTAGCAGTTAGAACTGCTTGCACATTGACCTATATTTGGGAGCAGTCGCATCCGGCGATGGGGACGAATCGTGTGAGACAGAGTAGCACCAAAAGGAAGCGGTACTTGTCGATCAATTCGGATGTCATGGAGATGAGCCACTGTACGATAGCTCAAGCGAGGATTTCTATGACTTCTGGTGATGTATAGGGAACTCTTTGTAATTCACCTTCCAGGTGTCGGTGCAGCTACACTCTACGATTATGAGCGGTGGCAACGGCCTTTGCGATTTTTTTGGCGAACTTCTAAAGTTACCAAAGAAGGAATTATATCAAAACTATATTTCTTTAAAAAATATTTTTCTTTTAACAACGGAAATTGAAATCTTAAAAACACATTTGAGAACGTTTAGAAAAGTATATTTTTTTAAAACTTTCGCAAAAAGTAGTAAGCTTAAACGCATTTAAACCATCAAAAAAACTAAGCTGCGAACGTTGGGTAAGAATACCCCGAAACTTATCAATTACACTAAATGCAGTAGGCTTTTTGAAAAGATAAAGATTTTTTAAAGAAAAAAAAAGCAAGAAATAATACAACCTGATAGGTCAGAAATGTTCCGGGAAAAAATAATAAACAAAAATTCCACAAATGGAAAAAAACTCTTAAACGTTTTGTGAAAAATGTTACAAAAGATATAAAAATTCCATAACTATAGAAATACAAATAAATGAACCACTGGTATCACAGAAAAATATTTTTAAAGCACCAATGCAATCAAAGGATATGTTAAAATCAAAATAACCAATGGAAACAAAGAAAAAATTTCAAACGAACCAATGAAATCAAACGACTTTAAAACAGATTTTGGAAGAACTTTCTAGAATATTCAAAATGAAAATTAAAAATTACTGTTTACCAAGGTTGCCATGAAAACCACAATAAACGTCAAGACAGATGGGTTGCCTTAACCTACCGTAACTTGCTACTAGAAGTGCGCCAAAAAAATCCAAAAGGCCGTTGCCACCGCTCATAAACGTAGAGTGTAGCTGTACCCAGGTATCGTTCCTCAGCAAACAAGCGTCCGTCCGCGATGATTCACAAAATTGCATCAAGTTTCGTCATGATTAGTTGCCGCTACGCGTTACAGTGTCTTCGATCTTAGTCCCCTTCGAAGACTGGTGTCAATGAATAAAAGGAAATCGTAATAACGGAGAGGGCCGAGCTTCAAGCTCTCGGGAATCAATCGACTGGCAGACATCTCCTGATGTGAGTCTCTCATCCTTCATAGTTATGATGACGTCGTGGGTGTCTCTGTACGATTCGTCACTGCCGCGCGTAGCAATTGTCTAGCATTCCTTGCCATAAGGCCTCCAAATCCCTCACAACGAAGAGCAAAGCCTTCTAATACTGTTATTTCTTTTACGATGAGGCAGGTTTATGTCCTAACAGAGCAATTCAGATCAAATTGAATTTGAACAATTGAATTTTGAATTGGTATTTGCTTTTTGAGGCCTTGTTGCAAAAAGCATCCCGAATGCTTCCTTTAAAATACATACCTACACTGAAGAGCCAAAAGTCATGGGATATCTCCTAATACCGTGTGGGACCTGCTTTTGCCCAGCAAAGTGTTGCAACTCGACGTGGCATTGACTCAAGTCGTCGGAAGCCCCCTGAAGCATTCAGTCATGCTGTATCTTAAACAGTCCATAATTGCGAAAGTGTTGCCGATGTAGGATTTTGTGCATGAACTTATCTTTCGATCATGTCTCATATATGTTCCATGGGATTTATGTCTTACGATCTAGATGGCCAAATCATTCGCTGGAATTGTCCAGAATGTTCCTCAAACCATTCGCGAGCGATTTTGGCCCGGTGACATGACGCATTGTCATCCTGGAAAATTCCATCGTTGTTTTGTTGTCCGTGAATGGCTGCACATGGCTTCCAAGTAGCTGAATAACCATTTCCAGTCAATCAGTTTGACCAGAGATCCCAGCCCATGCCATGTAAAAAGAGCCCACACCATTATGGAGCTACCACCAGCTTGCACAGTGCTTTGTTGACAAGTTGGTTCCATGGCCTCGTGGGGTCTGCGCCACACTCGAATCCTCCCACCAGCTTTTAACAACTGGAATCATGACTCATCTGACCAGGCAACGTTTTCCCAGTCATCTAGGGTACAACCGATATGTTCACGAGCCCAGCAGAGGCGCTGCAGCCGATGGCGTATTCTTAGTCAGGAAACCCGATTCGGTCTTCTGCTGCTATATCCCATCAACGCTAAAATTTGCTATACTGTCCTCACGGACACGTCTGTCTTACGTCCCGCATTGATTGTTGCTGTTATTTAACGCAGTGTTCCTTGTCTGTTAACTCTGACTACTCTACGCACACGTCGCTGGTCTCTGTCATTAAGTAGACGCGGTCGGTCACTGCATCGTCCATGGTGGGAGGTAATGCCTAAAATTATGTTTTCTCGGCACACTCTTGACACTGCGGATCGATGAATGTTGAATTCCCTAACAATTTCCGAAATCGAATGTCCCATGCACCTAGTTTCAGCTAGCATTCCGCGTTAAAATTCTATTAATTACCGTAATGCGGCCAAATCACGGCAGAAAACTTTTCACATGAATCACTTGAGTATAAATGAAAGCCCCGACAATGCACTGCCGATTTATACATCTTACACGACACTACTGCAATCTGTATATCTGCATGTTCCTATCCCATGACTTTTGGCACTTCCGTCTAGTAGTTATCATCTGCAAACTTTTATCAAATATTTTTACGACTTATATAAACATCTGGCAACAATCAGGGATTTATTTAATTCTATCGTCTGAAAACAAATTTGTTTTTAATAAGAGTAAAATTTTCACTTCGTTGATTTTCCAAAATGTCGAATATAATTAAGCTTAGAACATGCGTGTAATTTTATTTCCCCAGTGGAATTTCTGCTACAGACACATTTGACATTTCTTTACGTTCTTTATATTTTTAGCGAGACTGAGCAAGAATTTTATAACGAGAGTGGGGTGCTAGCTCAAGGGTTGCCTCGTCTTCTGACCGTGGTTCAAAATTACGTTGTGTCGTTCTCGGATCTTTCTCTTCGGGATAGATCCCGAGCCTGCAATACGCGACGTTAACTAAAATATACCTACCTACCTCTCTTTCCTGAATAGTTATGCAAATACAAGTACTACACTCAATATATAACAAACTAAATCTACGCACCAAGAGGAGTTGTCCGATTGCGATAAAAATTAGTGGATGTGAGGAACATACATAGAGAAACAAATGATTCAAATTTCAGAACAATTGAATCATTTATTTCAGAGTTTGACCTTACAAAGGGGGGAAGTCAATAAGGCGTGGGTTCACCTCTGGCCTGGATGTGTCACCCGGCATAGACTGAAAAAGTTACCGGATGCCGTTCTGTGGAATTTCTTGCCATCTTCAACTGTCTGGCTATATGGTCAACATTCCAGGATGGTTGCAATCGCCTTCCCATAACGTCCCAAATTTGCTCTATGAGTGTGAGATCAGGAGACGTAGCTGCCTAAGGAAGTGTTAGAAAGCTTGAAGACAATTCATAGCAACACGTGCCGTGTACGAACGGACATTATCTTGTTGAAAGTAAGTCCGAGAACGAAATTTTATTACAATTGGACAACTCTTTCTTAGTCCGTCGATTTTTTGTTATCGAGTGTACACGAAAGTAAGAATTGATTGATTACCATGCATTGTTTGCTGAAGATGGAATGCATGAGACTATTCACTTTGCACGTACACTATCGCTAAATGCTGCGGAAAGAACAAAATAGCGTTTGAAATGATTAAAACAATTTTAAAAAAATGAAAATCTTAAAACATTAAAAATTCTGAAATGCCGTGCTTTAGACAACGGTCCTTAGCTGAACCTCTGAAATCAGATAAAAACCGATGTACAAAAAAAAAAGAAAGAATATTAAACTAACGGAATTTGAAGCAACACCAGCTTTTTGTTGCAGACTTCACTAGGACTCAAGAGGAGAACCAAACCAATACTTCGATACAGAAAAGAAGGCAATTGTTCCTTCGGATGTTAAACACATACCCTACTGCCACCTGCCGTTTTCTTTCTATACATCAAAGTCGTTTTTAAGCTTAGCAAGAGGAGGCTTTGCTTCAGTGCGACGTTAGTTATACAATACCTTCTTCGTCAATATTTTAGCCTTCATAATATATTTTACCAGTGGTGAGTTACATGGATTACATCTGCTGTCCTTGTACCTTTTATGTAATCTAAACCACTCATTTTTCAATAAATGCTTTAATTCTGTGCTCAGGTGGCAAAATGTTATAAGTCACTTTTCCCAAAAAATTGAGTAAGTCCCATCCTGGAGACTGGTTTGTTAATGTTTAGAAGGTGGCAAAATATCGTAAGTCTTTTTCTTTCAGTTTATAAAAAAAACAAAGGTGGGAAAATTGTAATAAATCAAAAACCACAGAAACACATGTTGATTCTTGAATCTTAAAATTACTGTCAAGAAAAATTAAAAAAGTGACTTATAACATTTTGCCATCTGAGCACAGAATTATACTTGTTGATAAGACTATTTTAACCTTAGATGTAATTTTATTGGTTAGCATCATCTTGTCCGTTTTTGGTCTTTGTACCCACACCAATCCAGCTAATTATGTATAGAATAATATTTCCACTGTTATAGAAAAATATTTCCACATTAAAAGATTACTTTATTCTTGAAGGCTGGTTGTATAATTCACTTGTTTTCAAAACCGTTCTTATTATTGCAATATAAGTTTTTATATTTTATATTAAAATTTCGTTTTTTAACACTCGAAACCAAAGAGTATGACGGCGAGAAATCTAGCGCTTTGGAATAAAAATAGTTTTATATTGAATGAAGGGAGGGAGGGAATATCTGAAAATTTTATCTTTTAAATTCCGCAGGATGTACAAGAAGCGATATTCCAATTGAAATTTAAAAAAAAGAGGAATGCTTTTTACTAATACAGATATAAATGCATTAAAATGAGACTGATTTAATTGATATACATTTTTGAAGAAATATTGCGGGAATTAAGGCTGCACACTCCTAAAATAAAAATAAATAAAAAAGGAAGTGCGCGAAGTTTCAAAAAAGGAATATATTTCTCTTTTAATTTTTCGGGATTTCTTTTTAACCTGTTCTAGCCGCGCGCGCGCGTTAAACATGTCAGGAGAGGGATTTAATAAACTAAACAAACCAGACAGTGACATTTTACTTCAGTTCAAATGCTCTCATTGGTGTTACCATAAAATTTAGTTTAGCTCGTTTAGGCAACGTCTTGGGGCGTTTTATCTAACTGGTCTTGAACAAACAACAATTCTATATGGATTCGGGATTTATTCTTTGGAATTTTTACTCGCAATGAAGTCGAATAGGAAAAACATGCCAACTAATCTTCAGTTCAGACAAGAAACACGAATCGCTTCAAAAACTCTAAAAACTCGAATGCTTGGTGTATTGAGTCTGGATCGAAATCGTTATGATGATTTGTTCATACTCTAGAGCAGAGGTACCCAATGTATGGCCCAGAGCCTTAAGTCATTAGATATATTAACACTGGATTAGACACGATAATAATTATTCAAGTATTAATCGCTTTATGACGGAATTATGCGGTTAAATTCTCTAAAATGCAGATGAAAGAATGTTAGTGAAATGAGAAAAAAAAACACGTGTATGCTGCGTTCTAAGAATCGGCGAATTAAATTGTGTCTCTTTTCCAAGAAGTTGTCAGATAAGTAATTCACCGACCTCCCTCTGAAGATCTTCACCAACTTCCAGTTTTAAAGATTTTTACGATATCTACGGAAATGGTAGTTTAAATATAAATATAAATATATATATATATATATATATATATATATATATATATATATATAATTTGATACTCATGAAAAATGTTGGACATATCTGGAAGTGGATTTGTTTCAGCAAATTCTTTTTAATTATGACCCAAAATAAGTGGTTTGGAGGAGGTAGGTATTTTAATTAGCGTTGTACTGGAGGCACAACGGGGGTTGTTGACAACGGTCCGGGATGAAACCCAACAGGAAAGATCCAAATTGAAGGAGGAAATAAGGGAATTCGGAAAAGAGTATGGGGCGATTGAGTGAAGAAATTTGACGATTAATTGACAAAATTTGAGAGGCGTTATCTATCAAGCTAAATATAGGTAATTGGTTATTGGTAATTAACGTCATACTAGAGCAGCATAAAGGGCTATTGACGACGGTCAGGGATCAATCCCTTAAAGGAAAGATCCGAGGACAATACCACGTAATTTTGAACCACGGTCAGATGACGAGCTAAATATAGATGGATGTAGTGTTTCGTGTACATATTCTGAACGGGACGTCAGTTAGCGTCTTTTCGAACGCGATTTCAATGCTTCGCACCTGAAAACTAACGTTGTTAAAGCACCAATGAAACCCATTCGAAGGTAACCCCTATATACTCGTACCTCACGCGACACCATATGAAACTATGTAAAATCGTTGGCTATAAATCCCTATGGTAATGAGGGGCATTTCCCTTTGAGTGTATTTCTCTCTCCTGTGTCCGCAAAACTTTCATTGTTCGTGTATTACTTGATATTGTATGTCTTATGTCTGGAACAACATGGCCACATTTGGCCCTGGCGCCATAAAACACTTAAAACCAACCAACCTTCTCGTAATGAAAATTTTATCATGTAAAAAATAGGGTAGGTGTGTGTTCCAAATATAGCCTACCCTAACTATTTCTCTGTATCTCAGCCTCCTAGATTGGGAAATCAAGCTGGAAACTAAATTAATATAACTAGAAACTATTCTACTTTAGTTGCCATATACCTTCTTTACTTATGTCAGTTGAAGTTAACTAGTAAAACTTCAAAAGGTTTCCCATAGAGAATTTTCAAGAGTGGGTTCCTAATATCGCCCACCACTGTTCCTATTACCACCCACCAAGGCAAATGAGGAGCTACTATTAAAAACGAGGTGTTAGTAGAGCTTACATACATACCTTAATATTGATGTACTTTCGAGTCATCTAAACAAAATGATGATTTGGAAACACCTGGATATTCCCTGAATGACTTAAGACAAAAACTACGTTGTGTATGTGTGATCACAGCCTCAAATACTTCAGATGGAATAGTGTTGTTGATACAACTGATATGAAACTTGCCGGTAGCGCTACGTGTGGCAAAACCTTAGACCGTCAAGGTAACTCTATAAACTTAAAGATGTCGTGCATAGTTGCTTGCAAACACGAGTAGGCGATATTAATCACAGGAGCGATAGTTGGAACACCTACCCTATCGTTTGATAAAGTAGATATTTTGTTGCTGAAAGGGGGTTAGTTGAAGGGGGGGGGGGCGTTTTTAATATGACCACTCTTCTCCGGCGTTAGGGGAGGGGTCATGCCCATCGACCATTTGAAGGTCGATACTATAAGCGGTTGTCCAATCAATTTTGGAAACCTTGAAGGACATCTGGTGGTGGGGGAGAAACCCTCCACTGTTACTCCCTTTGGAAACAGAGTGACAAGCGAATTCTTGCAAAGGGAATCTCAAAAATGAAAGCTTTCTATTTCGTTACGAAGAATACTCATTCAACAAAAATATTTTTCTTATTCGATGGTGGATTGGCTATATGGAACAAGGGCCCTGTTTGGCCAAGATGCGCCAAACGCAGGGCACTAATAGCGGACAAATCACTCGGAAACGTCGGAGTCGTGATGCCCCAAGGAAGAAATGCCCCTTCTTTGGGCAGTGATGGTGAACCTATGACACGCGTGTCAAAGGTGACAAAACATTTTAGGTGACATGCATCGTTTACGGACGGTTTTCGCCCAAGAACAGTCAACGTACGCTGCGCAAAATGAAATGGGCTCCACGCAATTAAAATACCAGCATATTGTAAACTCATTACTTGACCCACTCGGTGAAAGTTATCAGTTTAGAAACCTGGAACAGACAGTAAAAATAATTAAGTATCCGGATGCAGTAGTCTACAGTAAATTAATTAAGGAATTAAATGGTTTCTGAGGGATCCTACTTGATTTGGACATGCAACTTGCAGAATTTCAATCCAGCATCTTGTCTCGAGTGTTTGTAGACTTGAGGACCAAACTTGACAATCTGGAAAGAAATCGTTTAAAGAAAAGTACCACTACGAACAGGATACTTGAAGTACTTGGAATTGGTTAGGACACTTTCAGCACTCTGAAAAATCTAGCTATGGCTTTGCCCACAACTTTTACCTCGACGTACTTCGTTGAGACCTTATTCTCGGCTTTAAATAATAAACCGTTTCTAAAACCAATTTTTAGAAACCGACTTATGGTGGCTCCACACCAACGGCGACAGCAACAAACACAGTCAACATTTTGTTGCTTGTCTCTGTCGCAGTTAAAAAAGCCTTCACACCGCGAGCAACAAGAATTTATTTGCGCATGCGCATAATTTTTTTCGAAAGCAAAATATTTATTTGATTATTTCTTCTTCTTGCAAGATGGCTGACAGATCACGTCCGCATTTAACAAAACTCCTTTTACAGCGAAGGCGATTGCCAAAGAAATTAAAATTTCTCCCATAGTATTTCCGTATATATTTCACTGAAATTGTTCGCTGAAACCAAAGCTATAGAGAAAGCTTAGCTAGAACGTCAACAAAAACAATAACGTTGGTAGCGAGAGTCACAATCTTTATTCTGATTGGCTTTTGGCATGGCGACAGAGACAAAAGTTGAACTTCTTCCAAGACGTGAAAGCGCAGCGACAGAGACAAACCGGAAGAAACAAAATTTGTTTGTAATACGCATGCGCAACAGCGAAGAAACATGTATTTTGTCGCTGTCGCCGTTGGTGTGAAGCCACCATTACAGTTGAAAATAGTAGCGCTTGATGGGGCTTGAAGTGCACGAACTACCAACCTTCAATAGCAGGTTCAGCAAATGCAATTCAGCAACATAAAAGAAGCTAATCTAAAGAATTATTTGTGTTTTGCTTTTTTAATGAATAAATAAATAAAAAATGATAACTTTTTTTACTAGGCCTGCCAATATCACAAAATCATGGATATTTCTAGGTGTGATAACACGGCTCTCGAGTAAAGCTATATCCGGTTTTTGCCACACCAAACTCAAAAGGTTCGCCATCACTGGTGGGTGATCTCCTACTGCACGATGGATGAGTTAGACGATTCCTCCCTGAGTGTATTTCTCTGTCCCTAAAATTGCACTTATATCTTACCGTTAAAACTCGAAAGAAGTTAATGTATAGCCGTCAAAAAAAAACGACTCACCCGATCGCAATTGCATAATTTACATCACAGAACAAAACGAAAGGTAGCAATCGATGGAGATTAATGTTTTCTACAAATATCGATATTTAAAATTTGTCTAAGTGGCCGTCTTCATATTAAATTGGATGTTTACTCGGATAATTTCAAAACGAACCCCCATCTTTTACTATAAATTTGGATTCTACGCAAAATTTCAGGCGGATGTGATGAAAAAATAATGTAAAACGGCGTAAAATTGACCGAAAAAATCTATAAAAACCATTGAGGGAGCGTATAAATGTTCCGAGTTCAAACACATTATAAATATTAATAAAGACGTGTAGTGGCCGTAGTTGTCGATGACCTGTTGCAGGCGCCTTGGTATGGAGTCCATTAAGATGGTGACAAAGTCAAAATCCATTCTGACTGAATCCCAGAATCTGTTGGCAGAAAATTCTGTTTTCAATTTGTGAACAATCCCTAATAAGGATGATAATTATCGAATTTTACATTCTCACTGTGCTACTAATTATGCACGTAATGATCTGGAATTTCGAATTCCGATGTTTCAGTAACAGTTAAATCACATGGTGTCAAAATTTGCCCATTTATCTATTCATAATTTTTATGAATATTAATTTCATAATTGATTAAAAATAGTAAATTTAGTTTGATAATTAAAATGTTTATAGATTGTATTTGGGTTTTTGGATAACAAAGTATGAGAAAATAATTTTCAAGAAAAATTAATGTTTGTAGCAAGTTTTACAAAAAACGTGAAATACGCCAATTTAACAATAGCAGATCTAATTTTCAAACGTTCACAAATCAGAGAAAATCCAATAAAATTGATGAGCTTTTTCTTATTCCCTCCTGAAATTCTATGTAGAATCCAAATTTGTGATAAAAGATGGGGTTCGTATTGAAATTATCGGAGCAAGCACGCAATTTAATACGAAGATGGCCCCTTAGACAAATTTTAAATATTGATATTTGTAGAAAACATTAATCCCTATCGAATGCCACCTTCCGTTTTGTTCTATGATGTTTTTTTTTTTTTTGACAGCTGTACACATTACCTACGTAATCTGCAGATTAGCTGATTTGTTCCGTTAAAGTGTGGAATCAACTACACAATAGGTTTTCTGCACTTTACTAAGGTAATGTGCACATTAACGGCTTTCGAATAGTTAAGCGCAAAAGTTTGTATCTCCCATTGATGGATTCTATCAACACTTGATTCTTTAGATATCGAAAAATAAATAAATAACATTATGTTTCAAAATAATTGTCAGTATATTTTATTTACATCTTCTGATATGTACAAGGTGATTTTTTTGAACTGACACTATTCAGAGCCACCTGTAGCTCGATCTACCAACCAAAATGGCACTAAACTCGGTATGGAGCCTAATAATGACATGGGAAGAAAGATTCCGTGAAAAAAATTAATAGTTACAAAAATCGCCGATAGGGGTATTTATGGCGCTGTACAAGCTATTATTCTAAACTAGCCACTGCGTGGCTAGCACGGCGTTACCCGTGCTGTACTTTGTGGGGTTAGGTGTGTCCATTGTGAACGTTTGCCAACCATCGGTGTTTGCTACGCATTCGCATTTGGTTTGCTTCGCAAACCAACACCACGGACAACGCCGTGATGACCTCGTCATTGTGAAATGCGACGAAATTGGAATTCCAAAGAGATCCAATCGGTGTGATGTCATAATCTATTAGAGGGTGGGGTGCCAGCTCAGGTGTTATTATTTGACCGTGGTTTAAAATTACGCGATATTGTAAACGTATATTTTACTTATTGGATTTAACTACGACCCTAGTTTTTGGTAGTTGTATTGCTTGAGAACGTTAATTAAAAATTACCCAATTTTGTTGGAAACTTTCCTTTGGGGATTAATCCCGGACCGTCACCTGGAAGTTTGGTGATAAGCGCGCCAGCTAATGTGTGAGATCGTGGTTCAGAACTACGTGGTGTTGTCCTCGGATCTTTCCTTTGGGGTTCAATCGTAGACCGTCGCCAATATGCGTTGTTCCACTGCCAAACGTTAGTTAAGTACCTTCCTCAATTATTCACATCACATTTTGTGCCAATGGAACATTGATCATCATTTGGGCGGATAGGGGGCCTGCCAAGGAAGAACCTTTTTTGATCTTGTCGATCCCATGGGTGATATCACCTCACATGCAAACATTCTATTTAAAACCCGCTTACAGAGGGGCCACACATTCGTTCGAGACGGACAAACACCCAGGCTATAACCTCGGATTCAAACCAGGAAACTCGCAATCTAGAAACCAGCACGCTGCCCGATAGGCCTTTTAGTTGCACACATATACTACTGTGATCAAGAAGTATTCGGAATGCTTCCTTTAAAAGACATAGTAGATATCGTCTAGAAACTTTTATAAAATATTTTTACGACTTATATAAACATGTGGCAACAATCAGGGATTTATTTAATTTTATAGTCTGAAAAAAAATTTGTTTTTAATAAGAGAAGAGAATTTTCACTTTGTTGATCTTCCAAAATGTCGAATGTAATTGAGCACAGAATATGCTCTAAATGTTGTTTCCGTAGTGGAATTTCTGCTACAAAAACATTTGAAACGTTACAAAAGGCTTTTACAGACTACTACTAACAAAATGGCTACTGTTTAACAAAAACAACAGTATTTTATTGGTATAAAAACTTTAAAGAGGGTAGAGAATCCATCGTAGATGAATCAAGGTAATGATGACTGTTTTCTTTGATTGTCGTGGTGGTGCGCATTATGAATTTCTACCGACTGGCCAGACAGACAATAAAGGTAATTGAGTGTTTTGCGCCGTTTGCGTTTAGTAATTCGTCGAAAACGACCTGAATTGTGGCGAGATAACTCATGGGTTTTGCATCACGATAATACGCCTTCTCACAATGCCATTATTATTCGTGATTTTTTGACAAAGCATTCAACTTATACGGCTCCACAAGCTCCGTAGTCACCTGATATGGCACCGTATGACTTTTTCTTATTTCCACGGGGGAAATTCCCTATTTGTGGTCCTCGTTTTGAGTCCATTTTGATGCAATAAAAGAAAATTCGATACAAACCCTGAACTGGTTCGCAAAAACGACTTTAAGACATGTTTTGAGGATTGGAAAAAACATTGGAAGAAGTGTATTGAAATCGAGGAAGATTACTTTGAAGGAGGTGTAAAAAATTTTGATAATTGAATTGATATTTTTCGTTTTATGACAGCATTGCAGGTATTTTTTGATCACTGTAGTTTACAATTATTTAATACACATTGGATACATAAATTGGTAATGTATAGCATATTTACATACAGTAATTCTTGATGTATGGCACATTACGTACAGTAGTCTTTCTTTCATCAAATGTATCAGACAGAAAAGATCCCAAACCTTTTTAACTTAATAAAGCTCCAATCTTAAGTAATAAATTGTTATGTATTGAAAAAGTAGTGATTAAGAGTATAAACTCCATATCCCACAGTATATTTACGCCCTGTTTACATAAGGTTTTTTTAACGCGCGTTTTCCAAGGTCAACTTTTTTTTTTGTGTATTAAATTATGTTTTTTATTCTCCTAATTCAAATTTCTATCTTTGCGATCGTTGAAGATAGAGTGAAAATTTCAACGGTTTTCAAATTAGTGTAAAATGCTACACCAGATCGATACAAAAACAGATTTATTATTTAATTACTTACCATTTGATTATTTAATTATTTACCACTTGATTATTTAATTATTTACCATTTGATTATTTAATTATTTGCTAAATAATGAATTATTTATTTAAAGAAAATCACATTTTAGGTTTCCTTCTGGTGTAAAATTTTCCGCAGGTTTCAAATCCGTTGAAAATTTCACTCGTACCTTCAACGACCGCAAAGATATAAAATCGAATTAGGGGAATAAATATCATAATTTAATGAAGAAAAGCTGACCTTGGAAAACGCATCATGTGAACACAGCCTTAATAAATACAGAGACATCACAACAGACAAGCATATGAATGATACGAACTCAGTAGACTCAACTGACTCACTGCGTATTATAAAAAGGATTGGGTCAGGCAAATGAACTGATTCGAGTGCGTATACATGAAACAGCGATATAAACACTTCACCTCATAAATTTAAATGCAAGAATGGTATTTTTTTAATTAGCATTACACTGTAGCAACACAATTAGCTACTCCAGTGGCGAACCTATGACCCGCTTGTCAAAGGTGACAGGGCAAGACATTTTAAGTGACACACATTGCTTAAGGACGGTAAACTTTTAAACTAAATTTAGAGACTAAAACTTTAAAGTACTTTCCTAGAGTAAAAACGCATTTCGAGAATCCCAACACAACTGTACAAAATGAAATGGAGTCCATGCATATTAAAGTACCAGCATATTGTAAAATCGTTACCTAACCCATTCGGCGAAAGATTCAATCAATTTAGAAGCATTGAACAGACGATTAAAATAATCTGGAAAGAAATCGTTAACAGAATGGGGATGGGGGGAAAGAAGAATGCCACTACGAACAGAAAATTTGGAGTGCTTGTGACCGATTACGTGACACTTAGCCCCTTGAAAAATCTAGCGATGGCTTTAGGTACTGGTACTCATAATTTTTCTCTGTACGTAGTTCGTTGAG
The DNA here is from genome assembly GCA_947359465.1 of Metellina segmentata. Taxonomy (NCBI): domain Eukaryota; kingdom Metazoa; phylum Arthropoda; class Arachnida; order Araneae; family Tetragnathidae; genus Metellina; species Metellina segmentata. Next base: position 22,737,518 of record OX375876.1, on the reverse strand, counting down.
ACCTTATTCTCGGCGTTCAATAATATTAAAACCGATAAAAAGGAAACCGACTGAGACAGATGAAGTTATTAGCGCTTGCTTTGGCTTGAAGTGCACGAAATACCAACTTGCAATTGAAGATTTAGCAAATGCAATTCATCAACCAAAAAGTCACTAATGTAAAGAATTATTTGTTTTTGTTCTTTTAATAAATAAATATATCAAAATTATAATTATTTTGTCTGCAAATATCACAAAAATATGGATAGTTCTAGATATGGCATCTGAGTTAAGCTAGGTTTTATTCCGATATTTAGACACACCAAGCTCAAAAGATTCGCCATCATTGGGCTATTATAAATGCAGGAAATAGTAATTTAAACATATAGGGGATACACAACACTCATAATAAAATCACACACTTAATTAACGTCGCACTGGATTAATACAACGGGCTATGAGGCAGCGATCCATCCCAATTCAAAGATCCGAGAAAAACACCACGTAATATTGAACCACGGTCAAATGAACTCCTGGACTATTTCTTGCTCGGAGGCTGATAGATTTTTTAATGTTTTCAACTCCATAAGTAGTTTGCTTCAATCAAATGTTTTAGTTCGAACGGCTTTTATCCGTGCACTTCTAGATTCTATATTTTGTTCTGTCATTGGGTATTTTCCCCTATGGATACACTAATAGAACAAATAATTAAATGTACGGGGGAAAATGCATGAAACTACTCGATTGAATTTTTTGGGCAATTTTGTTGAACTCTGACGTGTGGAGTGTCGTCGATAGATTGAACATGCAACGATTCCCTCGTGTATACGATGACTTTTGGCTGGACCTTCTATCGAATTCCAACTAGGGATGCGACATCGATGTCGATGTTTTCAAAACATCGATGTTTTTTAAAAAACATCGATGTATTGAAGTCGATGTTTTTGTAACATCAATGTTATACTTGTCGATGTTTTATTTTTGAATGAAAAAAATACCGTTTTAAAAATTTAAAAACTAACCAAGTAGCATAATTTTTAAATTCAGCAAATCGAACATACTTTTAGACCAAAGTGGCCAAGTGTGAAGGGTCTGAAAAGTAGGGATGCGACATCGATGTCGATGCTTTCACAACATTGATGTTTTAGAAAAAAACATTGATGTATTGGATCCGATGTCCCATCACTAGTTGCTAAACCAGTTTTAAGAAATGGGGAAACAAGTTTAAATACACTGAATTTTAAAAACATGGATGTTTTGCTGTCGATGTAGCATCACAAGTTGCTACACCAGTTTTAAGAAATGAGTGGAAAGAGTTTAAATACACTGAATTTTAAAAACATCGATGTTTAAAAACCTCGATGTTTTTGGGTCGATGTATTATCAACATCGATGTTTTAATTTTGAACATCGATGTGTTGCTATCGATGTCGCATCCCTAATTCCAACCCTCCGGTTGCTCTACCAAGTGGGCTACACTAATTGAACAGTCTAACACTGAAGGTTTTAAGCTGAATAAAATTATCTAGGGAAGCAACGTCTACTTTTGACGTGAGGATCCTGATTTCCTAAATTAAAAAAAAAAGCCTGTGAATTCATATAAAATTATTTTATTGTAGTCATACATTCGGGAAATGAATTATTATGGTTGGAGTTCAAAGCTTTTAATGTTCATCGACTCGACCCTTTTCTTTCTTTCTTACATGGAAACAACACTCTCATCCACGCCACCAGAAGAACGGACATAACGGATTAGCCACCGGCTGGAAAGAACGTTTATTAGAAAAAATAAAGTGGCGTGGCATCCAGAAGAGAATTGGAAGAGTTGGACATTCATCAAGCCCAGCCTGACCCACGACTTTTTGAATTACCGCCCTAGCCCTACACTCTAAGGCCCGGTGCACACAACTTGCGGCGCCGCTGCAGCAAAGCAAGTTACGGTCTGAGATACATTAGATTTAATGGAGTAGTGCACACATACCTCAGGCGCCGCTGCGGCGGCGCACGTCCAACTTGCGTGAAACTTGTACCGCAGTTCCCTACGGCGCCGCAGCTCGCCGCACACGCTTCTCCGGTCTCAAGTACCTTGTTTCCATAAATAAATGGAATATAAAAAATAATTAATAAATGGTCGTATCCAGTACCGTCTATTTTGTTTCAAAATATACTTCTTTTACACCAAGCGAAATAAACACGTTTTCTTCGATAGAATATCTATCGCAAATGGCGCGATACGAGTACTTGCGTCATTTCACGATTATGTATACATAGTTGGGCTTCGGTGCCGCAGCGGCGTCGCACGTTGAATAATCGGATGTGTACACCGGGTCTAAAACCTCCACCATCATTACCGGTTAAGCAGGGTACGTGAGCGAGACCACAAGTGCAAGATAGTTAGGCATGGCTCTTTTGTGGCATGCACTCCAGAGTGTCAAGGCCCGCATATAACATACCTTTTCTCGAGTAGAAGCTATGGGGAAAAGTTAATGCCCGCTGATTTGTTGGTCTAGGGCGCATGAGAACTTGTCCAATTCTTTTCAGTTGTTTGCTGAGGATCCTTTAAAAAATTATGTTATTCGGTATCAGTTTTTGACAATCAACGCTAAAGCTTTCGTTTCTAAATGTCTGAGTAAATTGAGTCCATGTGATTCAGTGCAAATACAACACTTGGGAACTTGCCCAAATAGTATCACAAAATTGAAATTCTAGCTCATGCATAGTTAAAAATCAACAGGGGAAAATATTCAAAAGGAAAAGAAAATACATTAGAAAATTTTGGCAATTTTATTGAATGCAATGACTTCAGTGATTTCGAACGTTATACCTAACAAATCAATGTCTATACTAATAATTCTAATGTAACTGTCACTAGAAATGGATGTATTTGTCATAAACCAAAATATTTAAATGCTTATGAACTGTGAAATGTAATTATAATTCTGTAGTTCAGGGTAAATTATCGTAACTGACATTTGGAAAATTTTACGGTATAGAGATTAAAAGTTTCTTTAAAGGGCTTTTCTTTACATTAAGTAATATGCTTTATAGACAAATAAATGGTTGTTTATTTATAATAGTTTAAATGGCAGTTACGATGAAAACCCTACAATCGAAAAATTTGCACACACGATACTTTTACTCTGAGGTACAGAATTGTAAATATATACCTACTTATGTTTTCGAATTAAAATAATGTTTATTGTAATCTTGAAACAGTGCAGTCTATTGTATAATGTGTTCATAAGAGTAATTGAGAATCATTAAATAATCTCCACTGATCCATCTTGATTTGGCGATTTGAGCACGAGACTCGCCATTGCAAGTAAATATTGATACTTCTCATGCATGCGCACTATGAGTGAGTGACGTCATAGGTCACGGAGTGAGAAATCAACGAATCAACGGGCTTAAAATTTTCCCGTAACTTCTACTCGAGTAAAGGTAGGTTATATGCCTTTTTATAACCTACCTTGCCCTTATACCCTAACCGAGGCCCCGGCGGTACTTTTGGTAGATACCGATAGTCCGATTTGGTAGGGAAACTAGCCCTCATTCTTGGAGTCCACTTCCAGAATACCGGAGAGCCCCGATTTTATCATTCGTAAACGCACAGATAATCTGTCATTACTTAGGTCAGGATAAGATACCCTCGGACCATAGACCCCTCCCCCGATCCTTTTAAGCGGGTCTCGGAACTCATATACCCAGTGGTTTCACCATTATCCTTTCACATCCTTCGGACAGGTCAGTTTGGACTTTTGGTCTCACCTTTCCATTAATCTTTATGGCCAGTATAGAGATAGTATACTCTTACCTCTACTTGATGCAGGGCAGAGTGCACACTCACCGCGGTCACAGCACAGTAGAGTGTGTTTCGCCTCACGGCTATAGTTTTCACTTAAGTCACATTCAATCTATATACCAGGTGGTTATGATTAAAGTATCCCTGTTCGGAGCACTGTAGAGAAAAAACTAGTGGTGATAAGAAAGAAAAATCTGCGTTTTCAGAACATCGGGAAACGAATGACGGAAGAAGAAAAAATTTAGTTCCGACAATGACCAATCGGGGAGTAGTTGGCGCTGCGAACGGTCCCTAGTAGAAGCACAATTCAATGAAATGTTCTTACAATCGTGATGAATATTAATTACAATTTGTAAGTGATATAAGAGTGCTATAGATACTGACAATAGTCATAAACAACAAAATGTCGATTTAATTGTGTATCTGAAACTTATTTCACTTGGAACTCAGGAGGGAAGAAGGGTGTATAAAGACAAGCCATAGGCAGTGTTCAATGTGTCCACCGTGTTGAAGAAGCATAAACTGGTACCGTGTGACGGTTTGTTCAACAACTGCACGTAACTAATCTTTTGTGGTGTTGCGCGTGTGCAAGATGGCGCTGTCCTTCAAATCTGCAAGGTTTCGGTTCCGAATACCTTTCTGATAAACCATGCTCTTTAGGTAACCCTAGAGTGCCTATATAATAAGAGTGGCGACAAATGACCCAATTTGACCCAATGCGCATACGCGGCAGTCATTTTTCTACCAAAATCGTCTCTAAGAAGGTTGATTGGCGAATTAATATATAATTTTAAGGAGAACAAAAAGGATATGATTGTTATAATATGGATACATTCGGTATATATGAATCATATAAACGCCGAATTACATGCGTAAACGCGCTAACTTAGATTACGGGAAACACCATGTTGTTAAAAAAAAAACTATTTACTTAAAAAGTCTTCACATTTATACTGACAAAACACTAAAATAACAGTAAATAAACATTCTGGAACACGAAATGGAACATGAATAAGCTATATTTTCTTTTTAATTTAATATACACACGTTTTTCTCGAACACACAAAAAGTTCCCATGTTAAGTCTACGGGAGCTAGAAAAAGACAGTCTCGGGCGGTAGAAAAGGTCTCTAAGCCAATCAGAAAGTGTTTCCCGTATATCGCCACTCTTATTATATAGGCACTCTAGGTAACCCCACAGCCAAAAGTCACAAGGGCTCACATCTGGTGAGCGGGGTGACCATGAAGCTGAAAATGCGCGACTGATTGCTCTTTTTCCTTGAAAATACTTTCGCAACAACTGTTGATCCTATCTGAGTAGGTCCTCCATCTTGTTGGAATATGGTAGAGCTGAGGGCTCCTCGCTGTTGGAGCTAAGGAATAACGAAGTTCTGCAACATGTCCCTATAACGCTGTGCAGTAACTGAACAGCAATCCCTGTGGATGAACTTCTTCAAAAAAGTAGGGACCAATCAGAAATGTTGCTGTAAACCCAATCCAAACAGTTAGTTTTGGAGAATGTAAGGGGATCTAATGAAACTGGCGAGTTTTTCCGATGCTCAAATGCGGCTGTTTTGAGTGTTTACTTCTCCACAGAGAAAAATGTGCATCATCACTCCAAGATGTTCCATGGCCAGTTGTCACCTACCTGCATGCGTGCAAGGAATGTCAAAGCAAACGTTTCAAGGATATCCGTATCAGAACCTTGTAACGCTTGGTTACGTTGGATCTTAAACGGATTTGATAATCTGAAATTTTCCACAAACACTTTCGTACAGTTGAGTAGGGCAAATCCAACTGTCGTGCTACATTCTGCCTGGACTTTCAACAATAGCCTTTGCAACCTCTTCAACGAATTGCGTTGTCAGAGGTTTTCAGCCTCATCCTGACGAACTGAGAAGCTTTCTGCCTTCTCGAAGTGTTGAACCATTATCCGGATGGCACATGCTGTCAGAGGACCTGTAGTTACTGATTTCAAACGTCTACTCGCGAAAAGCACCAGCAGTTTTCGCCATTCTTGTAAAACAATTTTAATAATAAAGCACGTTCAGGCAATGAGAGTTCTATAGCGATCGACGAATGTTTCCACAAAGCTTGGAACGTGTTTTATAGCAAACTGTGTTTAACAATTTGCATAAAGCGACGTCTTCTGTTGTTGATGCCGTACGGAGCATTTGCAAAATGCTTACCTAAATTTCATATTTGAGGTTTATGACACTTGATGGTCGCTTATACTACTTATAATTTGTAATTAATGTGCATCACGACGGCGAAGCCATTTTATTGAAATATGCTTTTACTATAGACTGTTCGCAGCGTCATCTCTTCCCCTACTTTCCTGTCTTCAGACCAATTTATAGCACTTACAACCATGAAAATGGCACACAGGTAGTCCTAAAAGTGCCCCGCGAAGCCCCAATTTTAAAATCTAAAGTTTCTTTTCTTGCAATAAATGAATATTGACAAGGAAACACGTTCTACAGGGTTTGTGTAGTTGAGTTAACACAGGGAAATGCCGCAGTCATATTTGAGCATCATTAATTTCCTAAATCAATATTTTTCTGTCTTTTTTTAAATTACTCTTTTTCTGCTCAGGAAGTCGAAATTCGACACTTAGCAAATCTTTCGTTTTTCAGAATTCTACATTTTTTCATCGATTTTTTTTTGTATATGTTTTAATATTTTCCATCTTGCAATATATTATTCAGAAATTAAATGTATGGATTACCACCCGAAGCAAATTGTAGAAGCTATAAAAAAATTAAAAAGTATTTTCCGTTCAACTTAAATTATTGAAGTTAAAAACTATTTTCTGTACAACTTAAATGATTGCATTTTTCTATGGAAGAAAAGTGGTTATTCTAATTTATTTTCAATCAACATTCAACCACTGTATATCTGCACCTTCTTGGTGGGTCATTTTTTTTTTGTTATAGAGTGTATGTCGTATAAAGTATTGAATAAACCCAAACACTATGCAAATCCAAACTTTCAATATATGAATTGTTTTGCTTCGGAAGCAACGCTTTCTCATCAATACACACTGGGACACAATACACATACGGATAAACTCGTAATTGGTTAAATGAACTGAAACATTCCGAGGCTAATTGATTCAGCAGGGTTTCATACCTAGATTCGGAAACATTTCACTAGTTCCCCTTATTGTAGCTAAACAAATATTATTTCAAAACAGCATCCTTTTGACTAGAATTGAGGGATCCTAAACCTCATGGGCCATGGTAGCTCAGTTGGAAGGGCTACATATTTGCAACCGGAGTGCTGCGAAACTTGGTCCTGACAAAGCCCGTCGCGTACAAAGGTGGCGTTTTACATGTTCAATATACCGTGGCCTCTAATGTCCTTGCGTTGGCGTTGTGTGTAAGTTTGGGACCACGATACAAAATCACAAGGCGCTATCCTCGGATTATTCCCATAGGGACTGATCCTGAACCGGAGCCAACAACCGGTGCTCCAGTGCGATTTTAATTAACTACCTACCTTATTGGTGAAAGCATTTTCTGCTGTATCCTTTATGGGATCATTAGGGAGTATAATTTCATATAGAAGCGTTATCACAGGTTTTTAAAAGAACTTATTCGAATAAATCTACCGGTACTTAGACCTTTTGAGATGCCTAAATTCTTTTTTGATCAATCTGAAGAAATAAAATAAATAGGATATATTTTTAGTAACGTTAATCTGATGGTGAACAAGAATTGAAACGTATTTCTCGAATTCAGTTGTCATGCGGAAGGATTAGCTCGTATCCGAGAATAGCGTCGTTCTAAGGAAGGACTTCCTTCAGAGATCCGTCTAACGAATTTTGTATTCATTTGAAGTGACCGCTTCCTAAACCGTTTGTAGGACAAAATAGGTCGCGAAATACTTCTCTAAAAATAATTTTTACGTCATGTCGTGTGTGTCTTTAAACGGGTTTCGTTTTCCGTTACTGTATTATAATGGAATTAAATGTTACATTTTCCAATTTTCTGACCTGGCAGGGTCTGAAAATAACGGAACATGTTCCGAAACTGCATACAATCCGAGTCATTTTGGTACTTGACGAGTGCATTCGTGATTTCGAAAATCGCATTTTTTGATTCACCCTATGGTGCAGAGTAAAAGAGTAAAGTGGGTGTAATTGGGCAAACAATACTTCATATAAGTACTTGGAATTCGCATTTGTGGGGTACCCAACGGCACCCCACACTATTATGCCTTGCATTCGGCTATTGTGACAATGCGTTCCGGAAGATTAAGCTCATCACTTTAGCGTCTGATACGTATGCGGCTGTGTTTACTAAACGGACCAACAATTTAGTGCATTATTTAGCACAGTTGCAAAACGAACACAGCACGATGAGACTTGAAAATTTATTAATAGTTGTGAATACACATAAAAACAGCACTAAAAGAAATCATACATGAAATATTGGATGGAAATTAAATTGGAGCTAACTCGGCTCAAAAACACCATAAAGAGACTAGCACTAGGATTTGACTATGCTATAAACCAACTCCGCTTATACAAAATGCGGCAAAAGAGTTGGCCGGTTTTCAAATGGAAATAACACAGTGGTTATGTGTATCACAACGAACTTATTAAGGCGTACGTACACACTTGAAGATTCTTTTTAATTTTAACTTTAAAAATCCAATTTTTTCACAGTAGGTCATTGGTATATGCTTAAAACCATTTCAGTGAGAAAAAAATCATATTAAACTAATTATTAATTAGCTAATTAAGATATAATGAGCTAAGTAGCATATTTTAACAGTGATATCCCAGATTCTAATTTGTCTAGAAAGACAATTCCCTGGTTGGAAATTATTTCCAATATTGCTAGAGAGAAAAGTTTTTCTGTTGCAGCTTTTTTCGCCAATGATGCATAAAAATCAAGATTTTTGTATACGATCTGCATCCGAAGTAATTGTGTTATTAACAAATTATATAAGCGTCGCACTGCGTTAACAAATTATTTTCCGCACTGAAATGCCAGTTGCCTTTTTCGACGAGTATGAAAAGTGATTGCTCTCTGATCGATTTTCCACCTACAGTCAATCAATTTAACTCAAATAGCGCTTGTAACTCTACAAGTGAAGGCTGGTTCGTTGAGTTTTATGGCGCAATGGCCATATTTGGCCATGCTGCGCACGACACGAGACAGACAGCATCAAGCAATGGCCAAACACAAACTTACTGACACCGAAAAGAGAAATCCTCCCAGGTGAGGAATCGAACCCTATTAGTGGAGAATAAATCTTTTCAGATAGAGCTCAGTAAATGAATTTCCGAATTTAATCCTTTTTCAACATTGCTCTCAAACATGAGATTGATTCTTAAACTTATGGATAGGAAATGTATCTGACTGAATGTAGTTTGAACCCTCTAATCCCCCTAAGGGATTCCCAAAGTGTGTGCCATTGCACCCTGGGGTGCCACGTAGAGAGATTAGGGGTGCCACGAAGCGCCCATGAAGCAGTTGCTGTTATGAGAAAATATCGTTCTAAAATTAATGTCATAAAAGAAATGCAAGTAGCTGTATCACTAGCATATCGTGAGTAGCTGTATCTTAATTCCACGATTTGAACAACTGTGCAGTGAGCAGCATATATATATTTGGTTACACAGGGTTGGTTGGGGTTTTACGGCGGCCTTATTTGGGAATGCTGCCTTAGACAAAAGACATACAATGCCAAGTAACAGACACGCCCAATGAAAGGGCTGGAGACTTTTACTGATGCTGAAAGAGAGAAATACATCCAGGGAGGAATTGCATCTGACTGGAATCGAACCTACCATTAGACTACATGCGCTATTATAGTTTAAAAAAATAAAGCGAATTCGGTAAGGTGAGGTAATTTTAATTAATGTCGTACTAGAGCAACACAACGTAAAATGATTTCGGAAATTTCGATGTTTGAGCGGTATATCGTATCCGGGGTAACGGCGATGTTTTACAAAACATGGTAACCTAGATACGACATCTAGATTTATGGCAACCCTATGCTAAGTTAGGAATGTCCGTTTAGCATGGCTACGAAATTTGGATTCATCACGTTCTATGCTTGGTGCGTTTGAGAATGACTTTCATTGGTTACCGCTTAAACGGCATTGCTTTGATTGCAACGCATTTCATCATTTTACTGCTTTTGTGCTCAGTGTTTGCATTTGTGTTCTTGTTGTTCCGTTGGATCTCCATACTCTTTTTAAGCAAGGTGCACATTTTTATTGAGATTTATTTGGGTTTTATTTGTTTTTTTAATCACAAATTAAATTAAGTAATTATTGTTAGTGATCATATAGATTTATTAGCTGCTCACTTACCCTTGATCAGGTATGACAATGGTCGGTTTGACTGAACATTTAAATTCGTATTTTCTTAGGGAAATATAGGATGAATCTATAGCGAATCTGGAAAGCTTGGAAGTGATTGAATGGTGCCAGAAAGTTGAGTTGATTGCGAAAATAATAGCTTCATTTAATATTTATTTAATTTTATTTATTTTTTATTTAATTTTTACTTTTTTTCTTTATACGCAAAGGTTTCATATATGCAAAGGTTCACTGTGTGTATTTTTATTTAATATTTACTTTTTTTCTTTATACGCAAATGTTTCATGTATGCAAAGGTTCACTGTGTGTATTTTTATTTAATTTTTACTTTTTTTCTTTATACGCAAAAGTTTCATGTATGCAAAGGTTCATTGTGTGGATTTAGCTTATGCGGAGTCAGCAAATTTGCTTCAAATTATTCTTTTATTTCATTTGTTAATATTTACGTTGCGGCGCTTAGATTTTTCAATCGTGTCCAGGAACGGCTTTTCTCCTGATTCTCCGATCTCCCATGCCTAATTACCTAACTTGAGCGATAGGGCCGTGAATGGCATTTACGACTGACGCTTACCTTTCATAGTATCGTTTGACGTGAGAAGAGATATCACCTGACAACTTTCTGCTTTCCCCAAAGCGTTCACACCTCACGGTCGGCAGGGTAGGTTACCAACAAGCAAAAGAAGCGATCCTCTATAAGGTCAATCGCTCACAGCTCGTAAATGGTGATCGATGTCAGTGGACACTTAAAAGGGGGATAACAGCCACCGCTACCATGCCGCGAGTGTAGGCGATATTTTAGTCGTAACAAAAGTCAATCTGCCGTATCGTAAATATTAATATATTTGCGCATTCCTCATTTTCACTTCCATGCATAACTAATCGAATCGCCAAGAAAAATTACTTTGCGACACATCATGCTACGGGTACTACATATTTACCCGATGTTTTAACCTTTAGACTACGGCTGGTACAACAGTTGTACCATAATCGCGCCAAGAAAGAATTTAGATTATGGCCGATGCAGCAGTTGTATCTTGAAAATTATAAGAATCGTGTCAGTTACACCTAAAGCCGCAGTCAAAAGGTTAATGTAATTTTTTTATTTGTGTGCAGCAAAATGGAAGGGGGGGGGTTGCGAGCCTGGAACCCCCTGCACACATGCATCGATTTACTTTTCAGCTCGACTGGAATCACGTGGTCAATCGCGTATTGGAGAGGGCCAGCCCTCCGAAAGGTCTTTTGACACCTCAGACGATCACTTCCGAGTGACCCTGGTCCATCCCCTCAGTGGATCGATCGTCTGCTTCCCGGCTATTGGAGGAGGGGACTCGACCCTCTTTCGGCGATGAGGGGAAAGCAGCGCCTATCACGCGGAGTCCCCCCCCCCTGCTTCTTCCTTTTTCTTTTGTTGTCAGATCCGAGTTCAGATATAATTTTGGCACTTTTTTTTTGTTCTAAGTCTTTTTATTTTATGGATTCCAGTGTTGGTCTCTGCCTTCTTCGATCGCTGAAGCATGTTGCCGTTATTATAATTCTTCATTTTAGGAGTCGACGTGACTCAGTGAGTATGCCCACTGCACTATTAACCTGCGAGTTGCAGGTGGCGCAGGTCCAACTGGTCTTTGTGCGTATTTCTCTCTTCCGTGTAAGCAAAACTTTTCTTGCGTTTGTGTGTCCATTCCTTGATATCGCCAATCTTCGGTTTCTGGCGAAAAATGGCCAAATATGGCACCTGCGTTATAAAACCCCAACCAATCCTCATTTTTAATTACATGTCATTAGATTTCCTCGTTGTATCTTTAGCCTTCATAATTTTTTTTTACCGATGGTGACGTACTGGAGTATCTACAGAATTCAGAATCTAGAGAATACAGAATTTTATGTCATCTTAACCCCTTGGGTACAGATTTAATTGAAAAAAAGTAGTTCGAACCATATCTACTAGCCCGTCGTGTTGCTTAATTAACTAACCTACCAGTTGAATATAAATTTTGGGATTTTCAACTGCACTAAAATAACATCATAGTTCATCGCGATAAAGTCTAGTGAGGCTTAGAGAGGCCATAACTAATTTAGCAGATGAACGCGGATTAGCACTCTGGTGGTTACCTCGACGAAGCCATCAACAAAACTGACCAGATCATGACCGACGAGATATCTCGTCACTAAAATAAAACACGATTGTACGAAGATAACGAACCAGATCTTTAGCGGCTTATGGTAGCCATATCTTGATATCTCTACCATAAAAACAAAAATCGGCAATATCTACATAGATGATGAGTAGGGCAACTTTTTTGTTGCAGTAAAAATGGAAAAAGTTGCATTTATCATGCTCTAAAGTTGCATTTATGGAAATAAAGTTGCATTTATTTTTGATACACTAAATTCTTCAATAAATTATTCGTAAAAAATGAAAAAATTCTAAATATATTGACAATTTTAGTCGTGTGCAACAGTTTTATAATACATTCTTAAATACAGAAAAACGTTGAATGGCCGATCCTTGGCCAGTAATTTCTTTAACATTGAAAACCTGCGCCATCCGCAGTCATATAATGTGCTGTATTGGATAGCAGAAGCGCAAAATCATTTCGCTCAACATTCAGAGATTTTAAAACGTCATTTACAAGGCGAACAACATATTGATGATCGACACTCACCTCGCAAACTCTGCAGTCGATTACGCAAGTTTCCTCTGGATTATTAAGAGTACTAACCAATGTGTTAATAGTTACTTCTTGCCATTTATTTCACTTTCGTCTGTTAGGACGAACAACTTCTTTCCGCGAACTTCTTGTTTGATCTGCAATACTTCGGCGTTCGCAAGATCAGACACACGCGATCGAAGGGGTTCAGAGGGCAAAAAATGAAATAGTGATTTCATATTAATTAATTTTAAGCTGCATTTAAAAAAGTTGCAGGTGTTTGCATTTATGCAGAAAGTTGCATTTATGTTGCGGTTATAACTCATATAGGAGAAATTTTGGATTTAGTACTTAACATGCAGCGTAGAACGTGTGATAAAAAGTTGCATTTGTTGCAAAAAGTTGCCCTACTGATGAGATATCTCACAAATTGTAAAATGGGTCGGATCTAGATGGACGAGATATCTCGTCGAAACCACTTGAAGAGTTAACACGCATTCGGAGGCAAAGCTGTATGTGGTACAACAGAGTCTCTATCCAAAACAAAATGTAAGTATTCAAAAGATGACCAAATATATTATTTAAATGATTAGATTAAAATACACTGTTCAGTACCCTTTATTCTCATCTCCGATAATACCTCGTAATCTGACTGTGGTTCAATGTCGTGTTGCCCTCGGGTCTTTCCCTTCGAGTTTGATGTAGGACCGTCGCCAATAGCCCCTTTCTTGTTGCTCTAATGCGACGTTAATTAGCCGACCAACCGGTATAGTGGTTAAGGTGTTAGCCTCTAGATCGGAAGGTTCCTGGTTCGAATCCGGGTTCGGGCATGGATGTTTGTAAACGTATGGTGTAGAGGCGGCTGGTGCACCTTAAATCTGTCGTGGCCGAAAGTCCTCACGTTGGGTTGGCGTGGAAGTTTGGAGAGTGGGGTGCCAGCTCAGGTGTTGTTTAGTCATCTGACCGTGGTTCAAAATTACGAGGTGTTGTCCTCGAATCTTTCCCTTAAGGGACTGATCCCGGACCGTCGTCAATAGCCCGTTGTGTTGCTCTAGTACGACGTTAACTGAAATTACCATTACCATTACCATCCAACTTGGCTTCCGCGGTCCTGTAAACAATTTGGACAAAAATTGTTAAAAGCAAACAGAGGTGGCAAGCAGACTTCCAGGGGAAAATCAGGCTCAGTATCATTAGATTTTAAAATAATTGAAACATCATTAGACTTAAAATAATAAACATATACTAATTAGAACCATACTAATTCCATTAATCAATTATTGCTCTCAGGATTAATTTTTGGTTGTTGTTGATTATTAAATGAACCTTAAGACAGGAAAAAGGAAAGATACTTTTTTTCCTCTCAGCGGATCTCCGGGACGGAAGTGGCGCGTTTACATCAGAGTTGCAAACGCGTCCCACTCTCCAAACATCGAAGATCTAAGAGAAACGACACTCGCTTTTTCATCGAGATCTCGTGACGGGGTGACGATTAAATGAGTTTGCAACTCCAATTTTGTTTTCCACCAGGAGTCGGTAAATATCGAAGGACTGCAACTTTTGTGGAACATTTCTCCGCGACGAAATTTGGGATGGAAATGTTCCCTCATTTCGTCCCCTTTGGGTATTGCAGACAATCGTCGCTCTCTTCTGAATATCGGCACCCAGTGATCGCTCACGTCATCTTTTGTTCGCTCTGTGATATTTTGCCTTCATCGCTTGCCTTGATCACATCTACCGCCAAACTCTCAGTGAGTGACCTATTCGACAAAAATAACGTCTACGAGAGATGGTGATAACATTAATTTAATTATTTATAGAGAGACCTGTCCCCTTTGCGTTGCCGATAAAAGTGTTTACACAGGAGTGGGTCGAAAGAAGAGTCGTAACGGATCAGCAAAAGGGGTCGTAAAACTACTTCCTCACGAAAAGAGGGAGACAAATTTGCAACTCTGATTGAAACGCGGCATTGAAAAGGGGATGCCCCTGTCTTGTTTTGTGCTCCCCAGACATTTGCGAGAAAAGAATTCGTAGTCACGTGGTTGCAGGATCCCTGAAGGGCACCTACTGAATGAACCACTTGGTTGGTTTTCACACCTGTTACAAACGTTTATCACACCACCTCTCCGAATGCCCCTTCCTGATATCACCTGTGATTGCAGCCAGTCGGCAGATAGGCATTTGAATTAACGTCGCATTAGAGCAACCCAATGGGCTCTTCATTGTCGACCGTCAGGGATCAATCTCCAGGGAAAGATCCAAGGACAGCGCCTCATCATTTTGAACCACATGACGACAACTACACCTCTCCACCACGTGAGGACATTCGAGGTCACAAAAGATTGAACGTGCCCTCGTTTCCTCCAGTCGGAGCTTTGGGCTGGTGCCCCAAGCTAAGAGGGCGACGTGAAAGAAAGGATTGACCTTTAACGGCCATATTCACAAGTCTCTAGTTTCCGAGGATCAGTTGAACCGCGGGTCGGAGTTAAATCGCAGATCATCAAGAACCGTATTTTCTCTAACGGCGGGTTACGTGATCCACGGATTAAAATGATACGCTCGCTGCGATTGGCTACTATCGTGTCCTCACTATCACATGATACTGTTCACATTTGTTACGACCATCAAATCTGCATCCATATTCATCAAACACGTACTTCGCCAGCAGAATTGATTCCAAGTTGTGATTTCAATACAATGTAGGGGAGAAGGGTGCTAGTGTGGACATGGGGCTAGTATGGACAACTTGAATAATTCTGCTATTTATCAGGCAAAATCTCTTTGTACGATTTTCCAGAATAGCAACACGGATATAAACTTCCATGTGCAATTGCATGACAATACACTTGGTAGTTGAGTAGCAATTTCTAAAACAAGGTTTTCATGGTGGAAAAGTAAGTTCATGATTTGGTTTCTAATTGCTAGATTTGACTATTTTATTTTCAATATTTTAAAAAAAGAATGGTGACAGTATGTCATAAATGAATTTATTCAATACCTATTTTGATATTTACTTTTGCTCTACATGGTTTAAATAAACCGGTAGTAGGCCTAAATAAACAAATGGCACCATTGGGCTAGTGTGGACACATGTTAGTGGGGCTACTGTGGACATGTCAACACTAGCCCAATTTAGCTTTCAGTAGTAAAAACATGGGTTAAAAATTACATTTTAGGCTATTTATTTATTAAATAGGATTGTTTATGCGAAAAATTCATTCACAAATAATTCTATTTTTACTCTTAGGCTTTTATGTATTAAATTCAATTGATTTGTATGTGTGAAAAGGTAAATTAATTTACAAAGACTTATATTGTTCTTACACACAAATCTGCTCTTCTAATACACAGCGTGAATCTTTCTTTTTTCCAGATGTAAAGGATGTATCACAAATCTAAAGAAATAAAATTGTAGCTAAATTACCATCACCAGATTTTGCTGGTAGCACAATTCGCAGTACATATCAGTTGACATTTAATGTTGATTTACATAACTCCATTGCAAAATAGAAGGATAGTTCCATTATGGTTTTACATACTTTCACGAGTTGTATTTGCATTGTAAAATCAGTATTCTAACGTGTCCACACTAGCCCCATGTCATGGGACTAGTGTGGACAAAAATAGCTTTTTTTTTTTTTAAATAAAAGATTATTAAAAATCTATACTTCTAAATACTTTAATATATCAACCAAAATAAAAGTAAAAAAGCAAATTATTGCAACAACAAAAAAATAGTTGATGTGTCAAAAATGATATTTAGTATACTTTTTTGCCAAATTTATAAAAATTGTCCACACTAGCCCCCCTTTTCCCCTATACGGCCTTTTAATCTTGGTTTGGAAAAAGAAATGCAAAGCTATTTAATTTCAAATGGAATTTTTATAGAACCCTAAATTTTGCAATAAAAAATTGTATACATGCCTTGTCAAAAATCAATGTAATCCGATTATCTTTGTAATTGTCAGTATGTGTAGGTGTTGGTGTAAAATGAAGTAACAAACTTGCATTGTCAATTTTTTTTCATTTTCGTAATAAATCAACAAAATAGTTTTCAATCCACGACGAATTTGTATAAGCCATGGTCATATTATACCGTTTGCTCTGTCATTACGTTCTACTCTGGCGAGCCAGAATATAGTTCGAACCAGAACATATCTGGGTATATCTATTTTGTAGAAAATGTAATCACGTTCTTGTTCCGATTCTTATAAGATTACTTGAATGCTTGCATTGTGAATACGATATTTTCGATAACCCGGGAATTATCGTAGATCCACGGTTTAACTCGGACTTGTGAATAGGCATAGGACACAATGATAGGTGTGTAAAAATCCGGAAAAACTATCAGAACTCTGGTTCTGAGTCACATCTAGAAATATACATAATTTTGTAATATTTGCAGCCCAAGTAAAAATAGTTATATTTTTGATATATTTATTTATTAGAAAAGCAAAAATAACTCTTTACATTAGTGACTTTTTGGTTGCTGAATTGCATTTAATGAATCTTCAATTGAAGGTTCGTTTTCGTGAACTTCAAGCCCAAGCAAGCGCTAATAATTTCACCTGTCAGTCGCTTTCTGAAAATTGGTTTTAGTAACTGGTTATAATTTAAAGCAGAGAATAAGGTATCAACGAAGTACGTAAAAGAACAAAATTATGGGCAAAGCCATAGCTAGATTTTTCAGGGTGCTAAAAACTTCCTGTAATTGGTTCCAAGTACTCCAAATTTCCTGTTCGTTGTGGCACTCTTCTTTAAACGATTTTTTCCAGATTCAGAAGTTTGGACCTCAAGTCGGCAAACCTATAAGACCAGATGTTGTCTTAAAATTCTGCATACTCAAATCATCAAATTGGATCGTTTGGAATCCATTTAATTCCAAATTAATGTAGACTTAAATCCATCCAAATACTTAATTATTTTAATTGTCCCGCCCCATCCAGGCATCTAAATTGATATGATCTTTCGCCAAATGGGTCCAGTAATGAGTTTACAATATGCTGGTACTTTAAATGCATGGGCTCTGTTTCATTTTGCGCAGTGTGCGTTGACTGTTCTTGGGCGAAGACCGTCCGTAAACGATGCGTGCCACCTTTGGCACGCATTTTATAGGTTCGCCATCACTGGCATAGGACCTCCAACAGTTTGAAGATGTAATTGATAGCTCTCGGAGCAAGGTTTCTTAAACGAAAGTTTCACCAAAAAGAACGCGTTTATTTAAAAGGAAACGGTGTTTAAAATCTAAATAGCCTTAGACAAATGATTGAAGATTAAAGTAAGTAGAAAGCGAGGAACATTCGATTAAAAGGAATTGAGAAAAGAAATATATGATTCATAGTTTCCAATACTCTTTTGTCGGATTCCGTTGTTAAAAACTGCCCGCTCCTGGTGTCCGCAGATATTTCTAATATCTGTGATTTATTTCCCTTCGTGCCTCCTTAGGATATAAATTTATTTATGTGGTTATTCAATCAAGATGTTGCTGTTTGCACAGTCCATGTTAGCGTCCTTTATTTCCACCGCAAGAAATGTGGGCGCATTTCAGCTTCAAAAGGTTTCTTACTTCGGTGGGTTAAAGATGCTTCTCTTTCAATCGCATCCGATGGATGTTCGTGTCGAGTCGCAATGTTATTCACGGTGGGACCTTAAGCATGGTCTGTCCATCCCTCGTCATTTTCCTGCCGTTGTAAAGACTGCTCAGTTGTATGACTACAGTGTTCCGTACAGAGAGTTGGTGTATTCCTCTCCTCTGCGTCAGTAAAGCGTTCATTGTGTGTGTTTGTCGAAAACGTGATATTGTATGTGCCGTGTCTGGTACACTATAGCTAAATATGGCCTTGGTACCAACCGACCCTACAGAGATTGAGCTTTCGATTCGTTCCCGCCATCCCTATTCACCGATGGCTCTACGCTGGATGAAAGTGTGTGTAACAGCGGTTATACGCCACACTGAATGATACCACTTTTATTTAAATTTTTCTCAATAAAATTTGCATATTTCAGTCTCAAATTTTAATCATTTACTCATTCATAAGCCATTTATCAACCTTGTAAATTTCTCTCATTGCATTATGACGATTCCTTCAAGGCGCTACTCTTTTTTTTTGTATTAGAGTGTAATTATGTGGGTTAACCCTTAGTTCCACAGTCTACTTTGAAATTAAATACAGCTTGAGATTTTTTGGTTTTCCGTAGTAAGTATGTAATAATGAAGAGCTGCGTCTCAACATTTATTCTCTGCTTCAATTGACACTATAAGTTAGGTGTTGGCGTGGTGTAAAGGTTAGAAGCTAGTTGTAAAAGTTTGTGGTTTCGAATTTATAGCTGTATTAGTAATTAAAACAAATATTGTAATATGAGTTTGTAGAGACGAGAGAAGTTCTGGTGGGCCTACACGCCCCCCCCCCCCAAAAAAAAAAAATGCAATCTAATATGCCTCTAACAGATGATGAAATTGCAAATGTGTTGGCTGAGCTTTCGCCAATCAATTCTGGTATTGGCGCACATTTCAATCATATTTGCTATAAAAAGTGAGTCGCGGAATCTTGGAAAAACCCATTTATACACAGCGGGTCAATAACTTTCAATGCATCCTAACGTGGCCGGCAGCAATATGTTAAAGGGTCTTTTCAAGTTTCGGGAAGATTTGACGAAATCTGACACAAGTCGGGTAATAGAGTTTCTTCGACTTGGGAAATGCGACCCACCTCGTAAATTGTTACACACTCTGAGAACATTACAGGGTTGCACCTACGGAGAGATGGGAACTGCGGTAGCCCAGTTGGTTGGTTGGCTTTTGGGGGTTTTATGGCGCAAGGGCCTTATTTGGCCATGCTGTGCCAGACACAAGACATACACCATCGAGTAATAGACACACACACAATGAAAGTATTATACTGACACGGAAGAGAGAAATACACCTGACAGGGATTGAACCTGTTCCACCTACAACTCAAAGGTTGCTAGCGCAGTGGGCATACCCATTGAGCCACGACGGCCCCGGCAGCCCAATAGGAAGAGCGATGAATTAGCAACCGGAGGGCTGTGAGTTCGAAACATGGCCCAGCCAAAGACCTATATATACGTGGGCAGGTGCACCGTGGCGTTAGTTAAACTAAGCTGATTACCGTTTTAAGTCATTTATTTCACTTAAAAGGTTTCAATTAACAATTTGAAAAATATCTACGAAGTTGTGTACACTGAACAAATGTCCATGAAAAACTAAAATTTCTCTTCACAGTTTTTTTTACTGGTGTTTAACCTCACGGTATAGCTGTCTCGAGATAGTCCACCACTTTCCCCCTTGGCTTCAGACTCTCGTCTCCCAAATGTCCTCACTTTGGCATGGTAGGGACGTTTGGAGAGTGGGGTGCCAGTTCAGGTGTTATCTCGTCACCTGACCGTGATTTAATATGACGAGGCGTCGTCCTGGAAACTTTTCCTCCGATATGGGTATCGGACCGTCGCCAAGAGACCATTGTGTTGCTCCGGTTGGACATTAACTAACTTGGCTACCTTACTTCAATGAATAAAACGTTTTCAGCTTTTCTATTTCATTTCCAAGTTTAGTCATTTATTTACAAAATTGATAGGGTCGAGTTTTATGGCACAAGGGCCATACTGAGCTAAACTGCGCCAAGCACAAGACAAACAACGTTGAGTTATGAACGTACTCACGTGAAAAATTTTGACTGATACAGAAGGGGGAAATATGCCCAAGGAGAAATCACCTAGTACTCGAAGTCTGCAGCACAGTGAGCAGAGTTGTTAAGAACGGAGAGATCTACCCTTCGAGTACCACATGATTCCCAAGTAATGTGGTTTTGGTTTCTACCCAATCAATGACTTAACAATCGTATTGATTGGTTGAAAACATCCTAGGAATGATTCTATTGGTCAAGATGGTCCAAACGATTTGAATCGTGTTGTAGGCGTGTGAACTGCTCAGAAGGTTAATCGAGTAGCGGTAGCCCGGTTCGAAGAATTACGCCCGGGAGCAGAAAGTGCCTAAAACTTCGACGTACGTCGCAGAACAAAGTTTTTGCAGAACAATTTTTCCTAATTTGATCAAAATTTTGGCCGATTTTTTTTTTCAATCATAAGATACGATGTGCAATGCGCGCTCCTTGACACACTTTTTTTCTTTTCTAGCTATGGAACAATCTCACTACACCGCATAAATTACCACAAACACTTTATAAATAACGCATCTTCCATGTCAATGACAAAATATTTAACTTCAAAAGTTATCGACAGAATTGCAAATTCTGAAAGTATGCCTTGGTTTTAAATAAAGTAAGTAAATTAATTTTGAGGTTTTATTACAAATATGTACTACATATTTAGCCGATAATTGTGTTTTATGTCTATTTTTGATTTGACTGTTGCATTGATTTGATTTCCAAAATTCGGACAAAATGTCTGTAGAACAATTGCAATTGCTTGGAGTTGTGTTGCAGAACACTGAGTATAATTCTGCACCTGGGGAGTAATGGATTAGCAACCAGAGGTTTATGAGTTCGAATCCAACCAAAGACCGACGTGTGCAAAAGGCGCAGGGGTGCGTTCAGTCTTTCTTGGCCTTGAATGTCCTCACGTTGGTGTGGTGTGGAACTTTGGAGGATGGGGTGCAAACTCAGGTTCGTCTCAGGCTCACGTCATCTGTACGTGGCTCAAAATGACGAGGTGTTATAATCGGATATTTGTTTTCGGGTTTGATCCCGAACCGTAGTCAATAACACACTGTGTTGCTCTAGTGCGACATTAATTAAAAACTTATGTGCAGAGGGTTAATTACCAGGAAACCTTCTCTGTAACTATCGGGACCCGACCCTTAAATTTTCACCATCTCTTCAATAAAATAATCAAACCTCAAGTAGAATCCCGGTAGACTCGTTATGATTTGTACTCGTATTTCCTGCTCTAGAATTCTGCATCTCGTTTCGTATTTGATGTGGATGAGGTAATGGAGAACCTGGCCTCGAAGGGTCCTCAATCTCTTGTATTGACATTTGACATCATAACATTCGATAAATGGGCAACATTTTTACTACTCCTGATAATTTGGTACATTTAGAAAAGAACTTAATAAATATAAATATATATGCCTATTGGCAATTTAAAATTATTATTATTATTTTACTATTGAGCTTTTGTTATTATTATTTTTTTGCCTCTAGGTTAAGTGCAGCCCAAAGTAAATTTGTTAAATTGAAATCTTAAAAGGTTTTGTTATTTTGGTTATTTTGGTCAAGCCTTTATCGTGTTTCTAATTGTAAGAGAAGTTTTTATAGGTACTGACCTGATTTTTCATAAGTTGAAGATATCAAAAAAGTATTGAGCCACAACACAGATATCTAATTAAAAATAATTATCCCCAAACTAAACGTCTTTTATATCATCTTAGGACATATGTCAAAGCTGCACAATAGGACGATCTGCTTGACCACTTTGGACTTTGACCAATTTCCTGATTATCTTTCAACCAATAGTTATTAGACATGATGTTTGTCTATATTTCATTACTCAGAAATCTCGCAGAGGATTAAAAGTAAATAAAAAAGTTTAACTCCTTTTGTGGTCATCGATTTAATTGAAAACAAACCACAAACCGTTCGTGTAGCAGTGGACGTAAGGTGAGGTGTATCATGAGGAATATTAGTTGTATCCTTAAAACCAGATCAGTTAATTGCGGATGTTTAAAAAGTTCCCTCGTGCAAAAAATTTTAAGAAATTTTCATAGTTGAGTATCTAAAGTAAAAGCTATACACATGTTAAGACACGAAGACTGCACGAAGACCTGTTTTCAATCCTATTAAAATATTTGCTATAATTTGGAATACTGAATGAATTTACATTTAAAATTTCATATGAAAATCATCGAGAATAACTGTTTACAGAATGATGAAAGTAGAACCACTAATTTGTGAAAATCTTTTAAAACAACGTCAAAACTGCCTCATTCTTTTTTTGACATTTCTTTACAAAAAAGTACAAAATTTCACTTTTTGTTAAATTCTTTTCTTAGAAGATTTAAGCCCAAGATTCTTATGAAACGAAAAACATTCTTCTTCCAGGAAAACACGCTTTTAAAATTAATTCATCGAAAATATAGTGCCTCAATACTTTTTGACTTTTCACTGCTTATACACTGCTGATCATGAAGGGAGCATGCAAGGCAAAGCAGCACTAGTACCGTTTATATGAGCCAAATACCTGGGTAAAAGGAGATGAAACCGTTTTTTTCTACTCTGCTTCCCCTAGTGGAGAAAAAGCGGACAAATACGCGGGTTGATATCAACCCTAGTCAAGTTCCGTGTTTTTTAGATTACCCTTCTTTCCCATAATGCATTTCGAGGAGTGCTGCTTGCATATAAACGGGTTCTTATTTGGCTACGTAATCTTCGAAAATCCCTTTCACCCTCAAATTATCCGGGTCGATTGGTTTGGTCATGTAAACGATACTTATGTATCTCACAGGTAAACAAGCGATAGCCTTTTGAAATTTGCGCGATGCGTAAATTATGGAGACAAATTATATGCACTGCAGTGTATAATCAAATCATTTATGCTAGTAGCGCTCCCTGTAGGGAGAATAGAGAAGTTTTGAAATTGTGTTTTGTTGCTGTTAATGTGTACGGGGAAAATTTGGACAAAGGACGAAATATGGCATATCGAGACGTCCGAGAAATCAGTGCCGGACAAAATAAGCCATAGAAATGCGAATACGGAATTGGTAGCAGCCTCGTCACACCATTGAACGAGAACCGAGAAGGCGTCTTGTGCACATGGCAGAGAAACGGATAAGGTTGTTCGAAATAAGGTCAAGCCAAAGAGCGTCTTAATATACGGGGTGGCTGATGCACGTTCAATCTATCGTAGCTTCAGCTGGTCTCACGTTGGCGCAGTGTGGAAGTGGGGGTACCAGCTCTGTTGTTGACTTCGCCATCTGACCGTGGTTCAAAATGACGATGCGTTGTGCTTGGATCTTTCCCTCGGGAATGCATCCCGAATCGTCACCACTAGCCCGTTGTGTTGCTCCAGTGCGACGTTAATTAACTACACACCCAACATCTGAGGCATCACAGATCACCCGTGGTGAAGTCAGATGAGAAATTTATGGCAATCTTTTTCCATGCCGCTTGTTGAGAATTCGTCCTTCTTATTGGTCAATCAGTGGTCACCTGATGATCGTCGTAAAAGGAGCGTATATGTTGGAACGTTGTGATAGGTTTATCGGAGAAATTAACAACGGCACCTGTTGTCGCGTTTGTGATTGCTCTAATAAAGCGTTAGACTGTATGAAATTATCTGCTATTGGGAAATAGAAAAGCTTTATGTCAAGTTACCATTTTGTAACATTATTTTTTTTGTTTATAGCATTGTAATATACTGTAATTTTTATGTTAATTGAAAAAACTTTTATATGGAAGTATTTCTATATCGCTTTTTGTGCACTTAGTAATGATTTTTTAAATCACGGATGTTATTGCCTTGTATGTTAGTTAATTCAAACTCTGCAAACTGTTTTTGATGCAAAATAAATTTCAATGGAAAAAATCACAATTTGCTTAAATTCCCAATTGAACTCATGAAATAAATGAATTAAAATATGTGACGTATTATTTTAATAATAATTCTTGAATTCATTGGGTTGGTAGTTAAATAACGTCGCACTGGAGCAACATTGATTGGGCTATTGGCGACGGTCTGGTATCCATATCGAAGGGAAAGATCCCAGTACAACACCACGTTGCTTTGAACCAGGGTCACATGATGTAGTTAACACCTCAGTTGGCAACCCCCTCTCCAATCTTTCACACCACGCCAATGTGAGGGCATTTGAAATCACGACAAAATTAACGAGCCCCAGCCGCCCCATACACGATAGTCTTAGGTTGGATTTTAGCTTGAAAACCTCATGTTTAAAATCCGCAATTCATCCAACTAGGCTACTGCGGCCCTTTAAATTCATTAAAGTTTGCTTTTTGCGTAGAATTTTAATATCTGAGCGATTGAGTATTATGCATTACTAGGGGGCCCGCCCCCTGCTCGCTAACGCTCGCCAACCCCCGGAGGATTGCTTCGCAATTCTCATTGGTTCGCTGCGCGAACCTATGCTCACTTTGCTCGCATCAATGAAGACACGTGTCCTAGCAGAAGGGATTGATTACAAAATAAGATATTCCAAAAAAAAATATTTTTCAAATCTAAATTTGTTGTATTACATAAAAGATATATACAGTACCTCTGGAATCAGAATTTAAATGAAAACTTTGAGCAAATTTTTACTCGCAATGTGAACGCTGCTTTGGAAATTGAATACCCAGCATGTTGTTTGTGTGTACATTCCCCCAGCACTCGAGCCACCCATACACTTTTTGACTGAGTTTCTTGTCGAAAGTTGTAGTGCATGCGTCTTGTTGTACTATAATTGTTAGCCTTGAAAAGGACCGTTTTTTAAATAGCCCTGAAAAGATCCTCCGCTTTCTTAGATTTCTATTACAAACCGCAACAGCTCGTCTAAAATTCATTTTTTTCAATAAAATTTCATCCGATAACGCTATAGATTCAAATGAGGCGCGAGGCTCCTATTAACAAACAATCGCACAATGTTGCCAAAACGCGGTAACAAATAACGTCTTTTTTTGCGTGCCACGTAAGAGAAATATATATATAGATTGTTTGTGCAAATTGCAACACTATGAAAGATTCGTCTGAACGAAATGCAATTCATTCCATTTATTCTGAAAAATAGTGGTTTAAATAAACGATCAAATTTACAGAGCAATAAAACAGAAATAATGCGGTAAATCAATATCTTATGCAACCGCCACGTGAACGATGAGACCATGTACAGCCTGGCATCGAATCATTCGGATTCTGAATGTCATGCTGCGGAATGGCATTCCAGGTGACATATATTTGAAGCCAATGCTCAGCTGTACTCTTTGCCGACCGATGTAATCCCAGACACACATGCTCAATAGGCGACATGTTCGGGGAACGTGCAGGCAATGGAAGAAGCAGAACCTGCTCGTGCACTGAAGAAGACTTGTACATTCTGAGCAACACTTGGACGGGTATTGTCTTGCTGAAATACAGCTCCAGTAGTTAACGATGTGATGATAAAAACCTGTTATAAACCTGTAACCTTTACTTAAAAAGTAACTGATTCCTTAAAAAATAACTGTTTTTCGTTTTTAAATTTAAAGCAAAAATACATATTTATTGTTTCAACAAAAATAGAATAAAATTATCTCTGCAAACCAAATTTAAATAAACAGATATCAGAAGCGATAGCTCATTTGTAATATATTAACAATATTAATCGGAAATAATCGAACTGTACAACCTGCAAACTACCAACAACTTTATAAACACGCGATATTTGTTTCCTTTTTCGGAATGCGCCAAAAATTTGCCAACCTGCACTTTTTCGTATTCGATTTTTTTCGCAAAATTCATAGTTTTAATGATTTTAAAACATTTTCTCATCTGAACGTGATTTAAAATTACGTGGTGGTGTCCTCGGATCTTTCCCTTAGGGGATGGATCCCGGACCGTCGTCAATAGCCCGTTGTGTTGCTGTAGTACGACGTTAATTGAAATTACCTTACCTTACCAAAACATTTTCGATCAGCTAACAGATATTCACTTTGTTCACACGAAGTCAAACAATTCAAAATGTGTTCACAGCAACGAATAAACATTGATAAAACTATGATGTGATGCAACGCTACTCTATTAAAAATGCCTTAAATACTTTTAAAAAAGCAGGTAAGCAAATGTAACATACATGGGAAATGAGTAGGATTACCCCTTTGTTCCTCTCTCTCTTTGGAATTGTACGCAGAACAATATGCAACCATTTGTTTTCACTGAATTTTCTTTCTTCAACGTGTCAATGTGCTGTCCCTCTGCTAAATCCCATAGAGAACGTTCTCAGAATCGAGGAGGCGACTGTAAGTAACGTGGTCTTACTCGGACAATATGTTGGCAACCCCTATGCGCTCTCCATCTTTCTCTCCTCTATGGTTTTCTACTCGCAAGTCTCGTTGGAACCACGGGGTAAAAGGGGTAAACTGACACAGAGGCGATGCCCATTTGCTTGCGTGTCGCTACTTCCTCTGTCTAGGGCAGTGATGGCTAACCTATGACACGCGTGTCAAAGGTGACACGCCAAGACATTTTAGGCGACATGCATCGTTTGCGGACGGTAAGCTTATAAACGAAATTTAGAGACTAAAACTTTTAAGTACTTTCCTTGAGTAAAAACACATTTCGAGAAGGCCAACGCAACTGTACAAAATGAAATGGAGCACATGCATATAAAGTACCAGCCTATTGTAAATTCGTTACTTGACAAATTCTGCGAAAGAATTAACAAATTTAGAAGCTTGGAACAGACAATTAAAATAATCTGGAAAGAAATCGTTTAAAGAATGAAGAAGAGTACAACTACGAACAGGAAATTTGGAATGCTTGGAGCCGATTAACGGACATTTAGCACCTTGAAAAATCAAGCGATGGCTTTAGGGTAGGCCCTCTCCGTACTTCGTTGAGACCTTATTCTCGGAGTTAAATAATATTAAAACCAATAAAAGAAATCGATTGACAGACAGGGCTGTAGTGGAGGGTATACGCCGTATACCCTCTGGTTTTTTCCAACAAATTCCGTATACCCTCTGCTTTTTATTAAAAACTATGAACACCGCTTTGTTTTTCCTATAAAACATCGCGCGAAACATCACGTGAAACGCAGATAGCTGTAGAAGCAAAAGAAAAGTTTCTATTTCAAGATATCACCTTGGTACATAATTCGAAAATCGCCTATTAATCAAAAGCGATTCATTCAAAGTGTTGTCGATAGAATGAAATTTAGACTTTGTTCTGATGTTAATGAAAAAAATTGTCAACTTTTGAAGGATACATCCAAGCTTGATCCAGAAAATATAAATACAGGGGATATTCGCCATATGTAGAAAAGGAGGTAAAAAGGATCTGTTGTCGTTTAGGTATAGATAAAATGTGAACTATTCAAGGTTTGACAGACCAATGAAAACGCCCAAATTGTTCCAGAAAAATTAAAGCCTCTTTTCAGAACAATTGAAATATTTCCATGCTTCACGGCCGTTTGCGAACGCGGGTTTAGAATAATGAATACCTACCCGGTCCTTAGAAATGATTTCATGTATGTGTGTGTGCGTGTACATATTTGTTGCCCCCCCCCCCCACGTGTAAAGTGTAAGTACATGTTTCGCCTCCCCATGGAAAAAATTCTGCGGGTATCAGAGTGTACCATCAGAGGGTATCATACCATGGGGTCCCTACCTATACTAGTGCAGGGGCCCCCATGGTATACCCTCTGATTTATTTACGACTACAGCACTGCTGACAGATGTAGTTAGTGGCGCTTGCTTTGTCTTGAAGTGCACGAAATACCAACCTTCAATTGAAGATTTAGCAAATGCAATTCAGCAACTAAAATGTCACTAATGCAAGATATAATTTGTTTTTGCTTTTTTAATAAATACATCAAAAATATAACTTTTTTACCAGGTCTGCAAATAACTCAAAAATATGGATATTTCTAAATGTGACACGGCAACAGAGTTTAGCTAGGTCCCCCCCCCCGGTTTTTGGCACACCTAGCTCAAAAGTTTCGCCATCACTAGTCTAGAGCCTTGACATGGACCGAGTTGCCACCAATGAACATTCAAAAGCCCAACCCATTCAGTACCGAGGCGTGTTGCAGCAGTTGTTACTGTCACCATTGCCGGCTACACGAAATCCTGATTTTTAGGCGATCCGCTAGTACAACGGGGAGCTGCAATCATTTCCCACACTTATGTATCTAGGCAAAGACCACCGTGCACGCAAGGATTGGTACATGTTCAATCGGTCACGGCCTTAAAAGTCCTCACGTTGGCATGGTGTGGAAATGTGGAAAGTGGGGTGCCAGAGAGACTGTAATGGACAAAATGTAAAGATGAGACTGTAATGGAAAAAACTGTTGGGAATTGTGCCCACTTCATGCGTGTTTTTTACGCCATCATAAGCGTTGGATTTAAATTTTCAATCAAGTTCAAGTTCTTGAGCATCTGTACTCCCATGTTGCTAAAAATCATGGGCCCCTCGCTAGTATTGAACTCTCTCGTTAGGGTCCATCGGAACATAGTGGTGCGAAATTCGTTCCACTCTCCGGTCTCTGAGCTGGAACTCTGGGCCCCCAGAACGCCCATTCTTAATATGGATGCATAACCAGATAACCACCAGAAGGACCCCTGAGCCTGTTCTTTTAAGGGACTTATCAATTTTTTGGGCACTCCTGGATACTTTATTAAAAGCAAAAAAAAAAAAAAGTGAAAAAATCACAGTGGGAATTTTGGAAAAAATAAATCTCTACTGTGGTAACACAACCCCTATCACAGAAGGGATTGACTGCTGGAACAAGTTAACCCAAAATAACATAACCAAAAACAAAACAATTGAAAGAAGAAAAATATATTGTAATTTAAAGATTAAGTTACTGCTGCCATATCAAGTTCCTACTTCAGCAGGAAATGCACCAGCCCACAAATCCGATTCCTTGCCTCTCTGTGGCCAAATGCCATTTTTCTCCACGCTGTCCGGTCCGTTTTCGAGGCAGCGCACGTGAAATGGAGTCGTGAGGGGACATCGTGTCGCACAGTGGAGAGGGATCCTACTGACACACAAGCACAGAGATCTGTTCCGCTTTGCCCGAAACGGAAAAAGTACTGTCAGAAAGGGCTAGTAAAGGACTAATAAGTCTCCTGTCTCGGATCGCAGTGTGGTAAGATACTACGAACTACGGGAAGGGAACCTCAAGTAGCCCAGTATTCTGTATTTATATCCAGTACGTGTTTCTTGTTCCCATGCATATCTCCATGGCGTACATATGCGCTCTCTCAAAAATGCTTTAAAGTGGCTGGCCGGTTTTGAGAGGTGAAACGGAATAGGAACAGAGATGTCATTTGCAGCGTTCTTAGCAAAGTTGTCTGGTTCCTCGTTTCTCTCCTGTCTGGTATGGACTTTAACAAAAGATAGAAATGGAAAGAGAGTTCAAGAGTATGTCCGGGACTAAACGTATGATAGATTTTATGTGGGTCTTGTTAGCTATGAAAATTATTTGAATCTTAGATGGCGCTGGTGTCGTTGACGTCATTCGCTTTCCCTGCTCTCAAACTCCTGCAGCTTTGTGAGTTGAAGTTAGAACCTTGATTCGAATTCGATAGGAACCTAAGCGTTCTAAATTTGATTGATTTGACTAATGATTCGATTTGCATTAATATGTATTCTTTTTCTATAGCTATAAATAGTGTAATATAGTAATTAAACTTTAATTTAACTGAAAAATCTCTCCAATCGTCTTTTTTGTATGTTTCGAAAAATACCACTGAACCAATTGATATTAGAAATCCCGCAATTCTGCGTCATTAGCTATTGCTTTAATGGAAGTTTGACTTTCAGTGTAGAGTGCTGATGAACTGAAAGCTTGTAGTGCTTGACACAAGTCCATTTAGGACCCTTTCGAACACTAGGCGAACGGATAAGAGAATTTTCTCGTTTCGTTTTAACCTTGAAATTTCAGGCTCTTCTCCAAGTACGTAATTTTTGTTCATTTTGTATCAAAAATGACCAAACTCCGGTTTCTACACACATCTAGATTAAAATGCTTGATTTAAATTGCTGTAATAACCTGTCCTTCTGAATGTTTTATGTAGATTTCCTCATCTCAATTGAGCCACGGTAGCCTGGATGGATTGGTATTGGTATCTTTAATTAACGTCGTACTAGAACAATACAACAGGCTATTGACGATGGTCCGGGATCAATCCCAAAGAAGTCCGATTGGAACGGTGACTGATTAGCAACAGGAAGGTAGCGAGTTTGAATCTCAGTCCTGCCTAAGACCGTCGTGTACTTGGGGGCTGGTGCACGTTAAATGTGTCGTGGTTTCAATGTTCACACGTTGGCGTGATGTGAAAGTTTCGAGAGTGGGATACCGGCTCAGGTGTTGACCTCGCCATCTGGTCATGGTTCAAAATGACGCGGTGTTCCCCCTCCCCGGAGCTTTCCTTTTAGAATTGATCCCAGACACCACGAATAACAGTCTGATCTTGATGGACGAGTTATCTCGTCATTAGAAAAAACTGACTTCCTCTTGATCGCGTCATAAAAAAAACCCAGCAATATCTTAAGGATTCGGAATTCAATCGCCAATCTTGATGACGATATATATCGATATAAACAAAATGGGTCAGATCTTGACGGACGATATATCTCGTCGAAACCACTTGGAGGGCAGCGCTCTACCTTAAATCTGTCCTTAAAAATATGAAACGGAAATCAAATGTAAAACATTTTGGGTACATGAGAGTTTTCCAGTGGAAAAAAAAATAACTTAATAGTTTTCAAAAGATTGTACTTAGCTGTCCAAATGTTCTCTTGGTTACCTTAAATGTAGTTTATCGTCAATTTAGAACCTTTTGTGATTTATCTAAGTTTGTGATTCATCAACGGTCGCATCCGAAAAACAAGCCAACAGACGTCAGATTTAGAAAACACGTAGGAAACAAACACTCTATTTAACTCGACCGAAAGTGCCTCTCGCAGGGGAGGGCAATTGTTCCACCCTCCTTTCTCCCAAGCCCACCCACCCACTTGACGATGTCTGTCTCTATTGTTGTAACACGCGAAAACAGGTGATGTCTCAACTCGCCGTGAAAACAAATTGAGGTAAATATTTAGTATCCGGAGCATGATTTATTGCCAAGAAATTTTCTCGCAAAATACAACTGGCGGCCATCTTGGCGATTCGATTAGTAATATAAGGAAGTGAAAATGATGAATGCACAAATATATAAGAAGACCCGGGGCAGAACGGAAGCCCCTCCCCCCCCCCTTATACTTACGCTGTACGTTTGCTCCAACTATTGAAACTCTTTTAAACAAATAAACAACAGGAAGGGCGTGGCTTCAAACCATTTTCGGCATTTTGAGATTACTATTTATTTACCGTGTTTCTATGAGATTTCATGTTTTTTTGTAATTCCTTTGATGCTTCAACGTGTGAGGCAAGCCGGTTCATTTTTTTACCATATTTTTCTTTATGCAGGTTAAAATAGCATTTAGATTTAGGTGTATATTTTGGTCCATTTACTATTGCATATCTTAATCGGCATTAACAAAATGGTTGTTTGCTTGAGTACGAAGCCTGGGCGGAATGGACAGGGGTAGAATGGTCTAGGGTTCCATCTGTTAATTAATCTATCTAATTTTAAATCTGTAAGAGCTTTTCAACTAAGATAAATCTAAGCTAAGTGGTTTCATTTGATTTCCTTTTGAACTAAAGTTAAAAGAATATTTTTATCTCTCAATGTGTGAAAATAAGAAAACATCGACTGAACTTTATCTGGTGCACCTTTTAACCATATTTTACTTAAATATGTTTTACAGGCAAAAAGATAGAAGTTATAGGAGTGAAAAAAAGAAAAGTTAAAATACCAAAAATAACTTTCATCTGGGCACATATTGTGGTTCCGTTCTACCCGGACCTGGTTCAGAACAGACCATTTTGACTTCCTTGTGACTTTTTTATCATCTTTTTTTAATTATATTTTTTCAGGAATGAATATTACTACTTAAAAAAAAAACAAGAA
This sequence comes from Metellina segmentata, assembly GCA_947359465.1. Classification (NCBI taxonomy): domain Eukaryota; kingdom Metazoa; phylum Arthropoda; class Arachnida; order Araneae; family Tetragnathidae; genus Metellina; species Metellina segmentata. The sequence continues at coordinate 22,705,062 of OX375876.1, read as the reverse complement.
TTGAGAGCACGTGTTAATCCAGTTTCAGCACATTCTGGTTTATATTTTATCTTTTTACAGCTTGTTAAATATTAAGTGTTCTATTCTGCCCCGGGTTCCCCTACATATAAACAAATAAAAGTAAAGAATAATTGGAAGCAAATATTTTGATTCTGTATAAGCAAAATCCACAAGGCGAACCTCTGCATATAAAGAAAAAAAGTAAAAAGTAAAGAAAAATTACACTATTGTTTTCGCAATCATACCAGCTTTCTGGCACCATTTTATCACTTTCAAGCTCTTCGGATTCGATACAGATCCATCATACAGTTTCCCAAAAAAATACGAATTTAAATGTTCAGTCAAACCATTCATTGCCATACCTGATGAAGGGTAAGTGAGCGGATAATAAATTTATCTAATCACAAACGATAGTTACTTAATTTAATTTATGATTAAAAAAATAAAACCCAAATAAATATCAATAAAAATGATGAAACTTACTTTCAAACACAGTAAAATAGTGAAATCCGTTGCAGTCTAAAAAAATACTCTTTAAGCGGCAACCAATGAAAATCATTCTCAAACGCACAAAGCATAGAACGCAATGAATCCAAATTTAGTTGCCATGCTAAACAAACTTTTCTACCTTGGAACAGGGCTGTCATAAATCTAGATGTATTATCAAGGTTACCATATTTGTCAAAATATCGCCGTTGCCCCGAGTACGACATACCACCTCAGATTTAAATTGCCTCAGGATCTTCAATTGATCAAGGGTAAGTGAGAGGCTAATAAATCTAAAAATAATCACGTTTATAAATAATTTAAGTTGTGATTAAAAAAATAAAACCCAAATAAATATCAATATAAATGGTGAAACTTACTTAAAAAACAGTGAAATGGTGAAGTCCGTCGCAGTCTAAAAAAAATAAAGTTTAAGCGGTAACCAATGAAAATCATTCTCAAACGCACAAATCCAACGAAATTTGGATTCATCGTGTAAGCCCCGGATGCGACATACCACCTCAGATTTAAATTGACTCACGAACTTCAATTCAAAAGGTACATCTCGATTTGATAGATATAGCCTTGAGAGCGAAACAACCGTGATATGGCGGCATTTCCCTTTTCAATGTAACAACTCCGCGAGTAAATAAATTAAAGAAGGCACGAATGAGCTTTCAGATGCCGTGTTGCCAATAGCGCCCCGAATGCTTTTGTATGCTGACCCACCCCTCGGGGTCTCCATGAGGGTTGGTCACTCGGGAGGGGGAAGGCCCACCGAGGGGGAAGGCACACTTTCCAACCTCTTCCCTGTTCCCTTAGTTTACTTTTACCGCAGACTATTATGAGACTACTCTGGAAACTGACTATTATATCGCTCCTTTTTTACGACTCTCTCAATCGTACGAAGAGAAGAACGAATAATTTAAACAATCGCTTTTCAAATTTATACAAATTATTTACTATGAAACAGTTTCATCACGTAAACTAAAATATCTCCAAACTCGGTTTGAAAAAAAAATTAAGCTTAATGTTACTTAAATCTTTTGTGTAAACAATACATAAAAAAAAAAAACCATCACTCAAAGTTCATAAAACCCCCTTCTTTCTATAATTTGACAACGAACCGTACAGCCAGTCGCATAATTCATACGATTTTAAAATATACCACCAACATATTTTAAGAGGCAGATGGTAAAGTAATTAATGGGTACGAAATTGAGAATGTCATTAATGGTAAACACATGCATAGGGTAGGTAAAAATTTCAAATTGTGTTTGGTTCTCAAAATTACAATACGTACATCTTGGATTTAAATTTAGTGCTTCAGAAGAGAACAAAAAATCGATTTATCGTTTGTAAAGAAAATAATAGTTTTCCATAATAATTTTAAGAGCTAAGTAAGGTGCAAAAGATCGTTTGCATGTTTTTGTTTTAAGCTCATAAAAATAATGACAACCTCCGTCTTACCGGTACCCATATAACCGTACATCTTGGATTTAAATTTAGCGCTTCAGTAGAGAAAAAAAAAATTGATTTATTGTTTGTGAAGAAAATAATAGTTTTCAGTAAATATTTCAGGAGAAAAACAAGGTGCAAAAGATCGTTTGCATGTTTTCGTTTTAAACTCATAAGACTAATGATAACCTTCGTCGTACCGGTATCGATAATAACCATACATCTTGGATTTAAATTTAGTACTGCAGTAGAGAAAAAAAAAATCGATTTATATTGTTTTTGAATAAAATAATTGTTTTTGGTAAATATTGTTTAGAAGATAAGTAAGGTGAAAAAAAGATCGTTTGCATGTTTTCGTTTTAAATTCATAAAACTAATGATAACCTTCGTCGTACCGGTATCGATAATAACCATACATCTTGGATTTAAATTTAGTACTGCAGTAGAGAAAAAAAATCGATTTATATTGTTTTTGAATAATAAATAATTGTTTTTGGTAAATATTGTTTAGAAGATAAGTAAGGTGAAAAAAAGATCGTTTGCATGTTTTCGTTTTAAACTCATAAGACTAATGATAACCTTCATCGTAACGGTATCGATAATAACCATACATCTTGGATTTAAATTTAGTACTGCAGTAGAGAAAAAAAATCGATTTATATTGTTTTTGAATAAAATAATTGGTTTTGGTAAATATTGTTTAGAAGATAAGTAAGGTGAAAAAAAGATCGTTTGCATGTTTTCGTTTTAAATTCATAAAACTAATGATAACCTTCGTCGTACCGGTATCGATAATAACCATACATCTTGGATTTAAATTTAGTACTGCAGTAGAGAAAAAAAAAGTCGATTTATATTGTTTTTGAATAATAAATAATTGTTTTTGGTAAATATTGTTTAGAAGATAAGTAAGGTGAAAAAAAGATCGTTTGCATGTTTTCGTTTTAAACTCATAAAACTAATGATAAACTTCGTCGTACCGGTATCGATAATAACCACACATCTTAGATTTAAATTTAGTACTGCAGTAGAGAAAAAAAAATAGATTTATATTGTTTTTTAATAAAATAATTGTTTTTGGTAAATATTGTTTAGAAGATAAGTAAGGTGAAAAAAAGATCGTTTGCATGTTTTCGTTTTAAACTCATAAAACTAATGATAAACTTCGTCGCACCGGTATCGATAATAACTATACATCTTAGATTTAAATTTAGTACTGCAGTAGAGAAAAAAAAATAGATTTATATTGTTTTTGAATAGAATAATTGTTTTTGGTAAATATTGTTTAGAAGATAAGTAAGGTGAAAAAAAGATCGTTTGCATGTTTTCGTTTTAAACTCCTAAAAAAAACGATAGTAACCTTCGTTACATTACTCCGTCATAAGACGATAAACGTGAAGACAGACTAAGCATGAGAAGCTCATCTGTTAAGTTACTGTGAGAATTTAAATAAGATTTCATCAAAATACTATATTCAAACGTGTGTATATAATACTGGAGCACACATACATACAACCATGTGATGAGAAATGTTGCATTTGTACACGAAACGAATAAACAAGTTGGAATGGGATTAATAATGGGACTTTTGCTTGTTCAAACATTACTCTTTCATTGCGTCAAAATAGCGACTTCTTAAAGTCTTAATTTAAGTATTTTTCTTTCTCACACATGTTCAAGAAGAAAATGAAGCATGCCATGACACAAAAAATCGTAATTTAGATTTGTAGATTTATTAAGTTTTGATTTTAAGCATATATGATGTTTTTTAATTATAATGATGCACTTGAAGTCATATTTATCCCTTTTTACTTAATACGTAAGGTATATTCATAACTGTTCATATTTATACCTTTCTAACATAATTATTGACCTTACTTGAGTTTAATTAGTTAACTGTAGATTGAAAAAGTAACCAGAGAATAATCAATTTTCTCTCTCGTTGAAAAGTGTCAAAAACACTTAGGTGTCAGGAAATTATTTTTTCAATCCCTTTCGACATTTTCATAATTTCTGCAAATTGTATACGTACATAACCGCCCATAGAATACATTTCACACACATACCCTGCTGTATAGCAAAATTGCACTAATAACATGCAAAAATGATAATAAGTTGACTTTTAAAAAGTCGATTTTGACATTTTTATTTGGGGGGGGGGGAAAGAGGGATTACAGAAATACCTCAAATTCGTTTCTTGAAAAATGACTGCAACTCTTAAAAATGACGCATCTACAGCAAGTGCTCTAGCACTCATAGCTCTCTTAACAATATTTTTTGACGTGAGGCATTATTGCACCAGACAAAAAATATTTTCAAATCTCGCCATCATTAAGAGAAGGATGGCAAATTTATTTATTGCTATATTCATCTCTAGGTTTTTTTTTTAAGGCGAATAATTTAATTTTTTAATTCAATTTTGTGGGATATGCAATAATAAAATAACCTATTTTAAAATGGAATATCTACAGTTTTTCAAAAATCAAAAAAAAAAAAGTTAACCCATTACCATTTTTCCAAAAATTGTTGATGAATTTGATTGTGAGTGTCTTTTTGAAAAAAAAAAGAAAATTATACTGCTTTCAAAAAACTTCTAACAAGTATAAGTTGCTAAAATATACCTTCAGCTCACAACGTAAGCAACCTTGATCTTTTATCACTGCAACAAACAATTTTTAACATTTGAAAAGCTAACAGGATACTATCCTTATCAGTTGTTAATCGAAGTATGTCGAAGTGTTTTTTTTTTTTATACTATTTCATTAATTTGTAAGATTCTTCTGAATTTGTAGCTAATTAGCGTCTTACGCAACTACTGATTTCAAATTTCAACTAGACTTTTAACACATCATACAGGAAGTTCGTAAACTGTTTTAAAAAAATGAAGGGGTAATTGTATTCATCTATACTACCAATATTCGCAATGGAACCTATGGTCACTATCTACTCAGTGCCAGAAAAGTGAAACTTAGAAACACGTCCAACAATCACAAGTCCTCACTTCTGATGAGAGAAGCACTACTTCTCCAGAATATCGCCGCGAGGCATTCTCTGACGGTGGATTGGACTTGATGTAGCTGTGACGTGGCCTCCACGCTCACCGGACCTAAATCCACTGGACTTCTTTTTGTGGGGCCACATGAAATCATTGGTGTACGAGACACCTGTACACTGCGGAATATCTCGTCGTAAGAATCCTCGTTGCAGCAGACAAGATCAATACGACACCGGGAATCTACTAGAGGTTGCACCAATCTTTCACCTATGTGAACTGTGCAACAAAACCGTCTGATGTCACTTTGGGCATATCATTTGAGCCTTTCGCTGATCTGCACAAGATTGTGCAACTTATGATTTGGTTATGTCTCTTTTTTCACTGTTGAAACTTCAACGTTGATTATTTACTTTACGCTTTTCTGGCACTCTGAGAAGATTGCGACCATAGGTTCCATTGTGAACATTGGTTGTCGTGATGGGTTTTACTGTATGGTATTTACTATCATACACTTCATATTTTTTAAACAATTTCCGAACACACTGTATATTAGTATAGTACTTAAACGTTGCATTTGTATTATAGCCTGACTCTTTTGACTTGCGCGCAACAAAAAAATTCTACTGGAAGTTTGTGGAACTGATGGAAAGTACTTAAACTTCAGAAAAACTGGAAATGTTTTGCCAGTCTATTTTTGACATTTAAGTGATAGGTTCTGAGCAAACAAAAATCAATGCTTTTTACTATAAAAATGTCAGGAACTGATACGAATAGATTTAATAAATAAATTGGTCCTCACTTCAGATTCGCTAATTGTAAGTTTTAACGAGCAAGTTCTAAAACTAAACGCAGCCAAAATTTTCCAAAAGCGTTGAATTTGTTTAAAGTACCTTCACTTCAATACATCAGTCGACTATTTAGAAAGTTTAGGTTCCAAGTAAATAATTTTATATTTTTCAAAAAAGATTTTCTCCATTAGTTTGGACATCTACTTTATTTTTAAATGCAACTGTTATGAGTATATATCGCACACTCCTTTCAACAACGTCATATCTCGAAAAACGTGATTTATCAGCAGAGTGATTTTAAAGTTTAAAAGGAGATTGAAATGTTTTAAATAAATATTACTTCTGCTCTCTAAAACGGTTAAATATTGAACGGCGAAATATGACGTTCTTGCAGGGATATGCTACTCTTTCAGTGCATTCTGAAAACAGGCATAGCTAAAAATCGCCGATTTTTGAGATATGATGTTGTTGAAAGAAGTGAGCAATATGTATATTAATATAAAATTGCAAAATAAACACGGTTAATGATTGATTGAAGTATTTTTATACGCAATTACTAAATACATACAAACCCAGTATTTTATCTCACAGCCTCTAAATGACACACTGTGCGCCGTTGCCATTTTCTTCTTTGTTCTACCATAAGCCTTCCTTTTCCCACCTTGTTTAGGGACAAAAACAGTCCGGCACTCAATTAGCCTCCGCACTGACGGTGTTCAGCATCTTGTCCTTACCTTAAGCTACGGTTTCCTAAGAAAGCGGAACCGTTATCTAGCAGCCGTAATGTAGCTGTTGTTGTTGTTGCACATCCCCCTGGTGTAGGAAAGCCTACACCAGGTCCAGAAGGCCCCGCCGTGCCAGATCCCCATATACTTGCAAAAAGTCCTGATCAACCAACAGCTGCTTGTACGAAGCGCCAAGACAGAGAAGAAGGTGATCAGGACTGGCAGGTAGGGAACAGGAACAATGAGGGAAAATTCTCTCCCCGTTCTGAAATTTTATACTTTTAAGGTGGCCACTTCGAAATCTGGCCATGGCCGATTGGAAAGGCCGAGGGCCACAGCATGAGATTGATAAATGTAGCTGTGGATGACATCACTAAAACATTGTTCATACAAACAGATGGCGTTGGTTTCCTAGAGAGCGTTGTTTATGAGCGTAATGAAAATTAGCGAAGCCGCAATTTGCACGACGATCGTCAGAGCGGTCGGTTTAAAACAGTTGGGGAGCGTTTTTTTTTTTCTTGTAGCGGCAACATTTCATTTCCTGCAACAAACAATTCGAGCGGAGTAAAGCAAAACAAACAAAATTTTTTGACTGGCATTGTTTTGTTTGTTTTTGTAAAATTGGGATCGTTAAAGATAGATTAAAAATTTCAACGGATTTGAAATCTGCGGAAAATTTTACACCTGATCGATTACCTTAAATGTGATTTTCTTTAAATAAATAATTAATTATTCAATAAATAATTAAATAATCAAATGGTAAACAATTGAATAATAAATCTGTTTTTGGTAACGATCTGGCGTAGAATTTTATGGCGATATAAAATCCGTTGAAATTTTCACTCTATCTTCAACGATCCCTAAGTCAGAAACTTGGACTAGAGAATGAAAAAAGCCACTTTATTGTGTTTCTCAAATAAAATAAACCACGACAGCAGTCTGTGTTTCCCTATTCTCCACCATATTCTATACGTCTAAGTTGTCACCTCTGTTCTCTGTTTAGACGGCCGCCTAGTTATGCCCCCGGCATCATGTAGTACCACGGCTGCTAGATAACGGCTCCGCTTTCTTAGAAACCGGAGCTTCACAGCCACGACTTGCTCAACCGAACGCAACTTAAAGAAAGTTTTTGCTAAGTTGTTTTTTCTAACAGTTCGTCAAGACTTAACCCCAACACTGAAGTAATGACGACTGTTTTTAATTCTGCTCTTTTGGAATACTGTCATTCTTGCCATACACAGGAATTTCTATTTCAATGTCAGAAACTATTTATTGACATTATTGTAGATTATATTTGCTCCTGAATTCTTTGAAGCCGAATTGAAAATACGCTCAATCGCCTCTAAATACATTTCATCTACTCTTTTCGATCCACGATTTTTACACGATTTTAGTCTAATATAATCATCATTTAAATATTTATAATTTCTAAAAGCTTTGTTGTGCTTCGAAAATAAGAGTATCAGTCATTAATTGAATTGAATTTCATATGAATTCCGAGTCGTTTATATTTTACCCACATAACTGGTACATCATAAATTGAATCCTATTTAAATTACCGCATCTATGTATTTATTACTTGAAATAATCCGACTTCCATTGGTTGTGTATGGTTAGCAAGAGGGTTGGATAGAAGCACCGCTCGATTTGGAAAATTGTGTCTTTCATTTTGTCCATCGCTGAGAGCAATGCCTGCCCAGAAATTGTGTTTAGTCACATGAATATAGTATGCAAAGGCATAATTGCAAGTCAGATAAATAGTGAATTGTGTGTAGAATTTGCGAACTTTTTTATTGCGGACACCCTGGAGGAAGAATTAGGTAACGCAGAAAAGAGGGAAAGAAGTACTATTGGAAAAACATATAACAATATTCTTTTATATTTATTACTAGATTTTTTTAATTAGATTTATTATTATTACTGTGTATATAAGAGGACAAAATAATTATTGGCAAACTAAGTTATGTCAAGTGATTTCTCAGTGGAGAATATATATGTATGTGTGTGTGCCTACTCAATCTACCCGTACAACGTCGTAAATGCGCTGCGCAGGTCAGTCGTTGTTGGGCACTGTTCTGTGAAGTTGCAATTGCATCATGTCAGAGCTAACAGACTTCAAACGTGTGAGAATTGTTGGCGCTCGTCAGGTGGGTGCTTCCGTAAGCAAGGTAGCCGAAATGTTTAATGTTTCAAGAGGTACTGCATCTCAGATTTATTCCGCATATTTGAAAAACGAAAAAACATCATCCGCTAAATCACAGCGCAGACGAAAGTGTGTGTTGAGTGATCGTGACGGACGATCATTAAGGATAATTGTGACAAAAAATAAGCAGACCACAGCTGCAAAATTTACTGCTGAAATTAATGTTGTGAAAGGTACTAAAGGTGAAACTTGGCGGGGTTTCTGTGATGGTTTGGGTAGCCATATCGGGATTTTCTGTGGGCTCCATGATTACTCTGCAAAGGCGCATTAAGGCCAAAGATTATGTGAACATTTTGGCCGATCAAGTCTAAATCTATCCCATGGTACAAACTTTGTTCCCTAATAGTGATGGTGTCTTCCAAGACGACAAAGCCCCTGGTCACACAGCTCATATCGTCTAGGACTGGTTTCTGAGCACGAAGATGATTTGTCATATCTCCCCTGACCCCCAACACTCACCAGACCTCAATATAATTGAATCTTCGCGGTTTACATTGGAAGGGAAAGTGCGTGATTGCTATCCACAGCCATTATCTGAACTTTCCACCGTTTTGCAGGAAGAATGGTACAAGATTTTCTTAGCAAGCATTCAGGAACAGTATTTATCCATTCTGAGAACACCGCAAGCTTTTTTTAGTTTGCCACAGTATGTATGTATATATATATACAGGGTGGTCCCGAATTCATGGTACAAACTTTAATGGTAGGTACAGGACATTGTAACAATGATTTATTGTATAGGAATGTATAGTCGCAAGTGACGCGGTGAGGCGTAAACAGGGGAAATAAAAGGAAAGAGAAATGGAGTGATCGGTTGGTATCATTGCCGGTAGAGGGCAGTAGATGTCTAGCCGCTGTTGAACATGATGCATCGTAGTAGGGAAAAGCGCCATTCACAATTGTGCTGCCGTAGACGATGGGTGACTTTACGTATGCAGAAAAAGCAGACATGCATTACATGTACGGCCGTGCAAATGGTAACGGCAGAGCTGCGTTACGAATGTATCGCGCGGAGTATCCTGATCGACGAATGCCGGATCATAGAATTTTTCAACGGTTACATCGTCAACTTTGTGAAACAGGTGCGTTCGACGTCAACAGACATGGCGCTGGTCGAGTAAGAGCTGTACGCACTCCAAGGCTGGAAGAAAGCATCTTGAACATTGTGGCTGATAGACCCGAGTCAAGCACAAGAACTGTTGCGCGTGACGTAGGTGTGAGTCATCAGACTGTATGCAGAGTGTTAAACGAAAATCGCTTACACCCCTTCCATTTTCAGAAAGTACAAGCATTGAATCCGGCAGATTATCCTCGCCGCGTGAACTTCTGCCTGTGGGTGATGCAGCAATGTGCGTTGCAGCCGGATTTCGTAGATTATGTGCTATTTACAGATGAAGCGACATTTTCACGCGAGGGTGTCTTTAATGCGCACAATTCCCATGTGTGGGCAACCGATAATCCACATGCAACGCGTCGACATGCGTTTCAACAACGTTTCAGTATTAATGTGTGGGCTGGTATTGTGAACGACTTTTTGATTGGCCCATACTTACTACCCACGCGGCTCACTGGCGGAAGCTATCTTATTTTTCTGAAAGAAGTGTTACCACAACTGCTGCATGATGTTTCGATCGCCATTCGTAACCGCATGTGGTTTCAGCACGATGGGGCGCCAGCACACTTCAGCATTGATGTACGGAATTACCTGAATGCCACGTTTGGTACTCGATGGATTGGGCGTGGTGGACCAGTCCCTTGGCCACCCCGATCTCCCGATTTATCGAGCCTCGATTACTTTTTATGGGGACATCTAAAGCATCTTGTTTATGAGACTCCAGTTGACTCAGATGAGGATCTCGTCGCTCGCTTATCTGTAGCTGCTGCAGGTGTGCGTGAAATACCAGGCATCTTTGAACGTGTACGCCAATCGCTCCACCGACGCTGTCAAGCATGTATCGATACTGGTGGACGCAATTTTGAACAATTACTGTAAACATGACACTTGTCAACAACGCTTTCAATAAAATCTTTGTTTTTCCTTTCGGCCGTTATTTCCCCTGTTTTCGCCTCACCGCGTCACTTGCGACTATACATTCCTATACAATAAATCATTGTTACAATGTCCTGCACCTACCATTAAAGTTTGTACCATGAATTCGGGACCACCCTGTATATATATATATATACGACGCGAATGTAGTTGAAACGCGAATCTATGGGAGTTTGGATCCCTCCATCTGCCCGAAACAGTTCGAAACGCAACAAATCAGCTACTCGTTTCTTGTCATCAAGTGTACAGTGTCGGTATACCCGAGCCCAGGATATTCGAGGTTCGCACCAGTTCCTAAAACCGATATATTTCAGAGAACGATGCACAGTCCTAGTGTTGATGTTAATTCACATGTTATTCGAGACAGTCTTGCGTACCTATCACGTGATGGAGGATTGATCCCGGACCGTTGTCCATTGTGTTGCTCCAGTCAAACGTTAATTAAAATACCTACCTCTCGCGTGAAGCGATTGTTGCCAGCCGATGCTTCACCCAGACCGTATTCACGTCACACTGCTGTGGTACGTTACAGGTCTCTTCAGAATTCCGGTAGTCAGTGCATGAAAATCAAAAATCTTCCGTACCTCCGAAACGGTATGACTCATCTCACGAGCTACAAACATTGAATTCGTGGTTCAATTGGTAATTTTTATAAACGTCGTACTATAGCAACACAACAGGCTCTTCACAACGGTCCGGGCCATGGTTAAAAATGACGTAGCGTTGTCCACGGTTCTTTCCCTTAGGGAATTGATCCCGGACGGTCATCAGTAGCTCGTTGTGTTGCTCTAGTTCGACGTTAATTAAAAACCGTCAACTAAAAAACGTTAACCAAACCGCACTGGACAAAACACAACGGGCTATTGAAGATGGACCGCGATTGATCCGGTAGGTAGGTATTTTAATCAACGTCAAACTGGAACAACACAACGGGCTATCGAGGACGCTCCGGGATCAATCTCCTAAGAGTAAGATCCGCAGGCAACTCCTCGTCAATTTGAACCACGGTCAGATGACGAGGTCACACCTGAGCCCGCACCCCACTCTCCAAACTTCCACACCGCACCTACGTGAGGACATTTGAGGCCACAACCGACTGAACGTGCACCATCCCCCTTTGTACACGACGGTCTTTTGCTGGATTCGAACTCGCAAACCACCGGTTCGTCGCTCTTCCAGCCGAGCTAACACGGCCGCATCAGTTAGGAAGTGCCTCATCTACAAGAAGCTATTCTTTAATGGTTTAAAAGGCCCTATTAACAGTCGAAATGGCCCTACACATAGGGATATGATTCAAATTGGTCATACCGACCCGCCCATTAATTAGGGCACACGGCGATTATTGAGTTGCGACAGCAAACCCACGCAGCACAAGCGTTACCGCGTTTATTTCAAAACATTTTTACATATTTTTACATTGTTTCAGTATTTACGCAACAGTGCATAACATTTCATTCAAAACATCAGGCAAAACATAGTATCATGAAACACTTCGAAAAACAAAACTTGATTCGCCCGGAACCAAAAAACAATCTGGGTTATCTTGGAACCAAATATAAATATCATGTAGATGTAATCCTCTTATAACACGATCAAATGGTACCGTATTAGGCCCGGTGCACACATCCGGTTTTTCAACGTGCGGCGCCACTGCGGCACCGAAGCCCAACTATGCACACAAAACTGTGAAATGACGTACCAACTCATTTCGCGTCATTTGCGATAAATATTCTATCGAAGAAATCGTGTTTATTTCGCTTACTTGGTGTAAAAAAAGTATATTTTGAAACAAAATAGACGTTACTGGATACAACACTTTATTAATTATTATTTATATTCCATTTGTTTATGAAAACAAGGTATTTCAGAACGGAGACTCATGTGCGGCAACCGTGCGGCGTCATGAGGATCTTTGGTACAAAATGCACGCAAGTTGGACGTGCGTCGCCCCAGCGGCGCTGGATGCATGTGTGCACTGCTCCATTGGATCTAATGTATCTCAGACCGCACTTGCGTTGCGGCAGCGGCGCCGCACGTTGAAAAACCGGATGTGTGCACCGGGCCTTATAAGGAGACCGTGCTATACGAAACACGGGGTCATACAATTTTGTGTATTTGGTACTGTGTTATATGGAAACCGTGCTATAGGATAGTTCGTGTTGTATAGAAACCGTGTTAAACGAATCTTAGGAATTATATAAAAGTAGAGATTACGTTCCGTGTAATAAAAACTAAAAAAATGTTTTACGGAGAACTAAAAACATAGAAAAGTTAAAATATTTATTTGTATTTAAAATAAAGTTACATAAGGGATCATTAAATAATATAAGTAAATTCATATAAGTTTTAAAAGCATTTTAACTATGTATTAAACAGTGTGGACGTGTATAGGGTACACACAAATACAGACAGACAAACAGACAGACCAACAGACAGACCAGACAGACAGCCAAGCTAAGATAGGACGGCACAGACAGACCAGACAACACAGACAGAATAGACAGAACATACAGACAGATAGACAGAACATACAGACATATAGACAGACAGACAAACTGGACAGAACAGACAGACAGAACAGGCAGGACAGACAGACAGAATAAACAGGACAGATAGACAGGACAGACAGACTGGACAGAACAGACAGACAGACCGACAGACTGGACAGGACAGGATAGACAGACAAACTGGACAGACAGACCAGACAGACAGACTGGACAGAACAGGCAGGACAGAACAGACAGGAGAGAACAGACACACAGAACATACAGACACACAGAACAGCCAGTCAGGATAGACAGACTGAACAGACAAACAGGACAGACAGGTGAAAAAAAATCTAACGGGTCTCTATTTAACCGTCCAATTGACCAACAATAGGTAAAGATTAAACCGTGTTATACAGAAACTATTATCGTATTATACGAGGGTCGTCGTAATTTTAGTACCGTGTTATAGGGAAACCGTGTTATACGAGGGTTACATGTACTCTAAATTTAAGCAAAGGTGTTAGTTGAATTTTCCCAGGACCCTGGTTTGACTTACGACTCGATTCGCTCAACCCATTCACTTAACTGTGGTTGTGGGCTTTTTCTAAAATCGCGGATCCTGCGTGAACTGATATCGGAGGGTGTTGATCTCGTGGTTTTATTCGATTATACTCCTAACTGTGATTGCCCGATCTTTGGACCTCTAACTCTTTGAGTTAATTGCTACTCACCGGAATTACAGCTAGTACCAGTATTTTTTCCTGTTGATCTTGATAGTACCTCTTTTTTTACTAAAAAACTCAATAGCAAAATCGACTGGTTTCTTCTTTCTGACGTCACTTCCGGAAGGGAAGAAAGAAGGGTGAATAAAACTAATAAATTCATTTAAGAATGTTCTAGATAAAATTTTAAAATTCGGGCACTAAAGAAAAATTGCAAAAATTTGGACTACCTGTGTGCCAAATTTCTTTATTGTAAGGTTGACATTGCAACATATATTCGTCAGGACACTGCGTTCAGAGCACACACAGAGAAACATTTCCTTTTTTTTCATTTGGTTAAAAGCACGTTTCACACTGCCTCAAATTCCATCTCCTGGAACCTTGTGATGTGATTTTACTAAATAGTTCCAAGTAATAGATACTTTATACCTTTGTTCCTGAGTGTTAAGAGAGGCTGCTATGCATGCGTTTTTAAACTCTCCCTTTAATATGGAAAGGCAGGCCGAATTTCAACATTTTTCACTCAAGTTGAAGTAGTTCGTTATGAAAAAAGATATGTATACGGGCAACAAAAGTTACTCTACAGGAAATTTGCAAAACAAAAGTTTTTACTTTATTACAAGTGAAAAAAATTAAATACTATTCTATTTCGAAGTTCGCATCAGTAGAATCTAACCTGCATATTTAAAATCATTTCATAAGGTAGGTAGGTAGCTGAATTAACATCGCAGTGAAGCAACAAAATGGGCTATTGGCGATGGCTAGGGCTCCATCCCGAAAGGAAAGATAGCTTCGCCAGTTTGAACCACGCTCAGATGACGAGAGCAACACCTCCTTGCCCTATCACATCTCACTACACATCAAGGAACCAGCAACTCAGTACTACGACGCCTGTCTTAAGCACATGGCTGCTCGTCCTTAGCTACTAAGGAAAATCATACAAATCGTGCGACGTGTGGCCTCCAGGGAGGACTCAAGCAAGCAGTTTAAATTCACTTTTAGACTACAACACTTTAACTGCCTCTTTAACGTCATGAAAACTTTTTTAAAGCACCATCTGCGTGTGCATTTCTTAACCCAAAATTTTTGCTTGGCATCACACAAAATAATTTTTTCCCCATTTCTCATTTGGTCATCATTCACACTGTGAGAAATTTTGTTTACCGTAAATCCAATCGTACGATCGGTATCCCATGATGGATTTAAGTTAAGTTAAATCAGATAAATCTCTTTTGGTTTTTTTAAGGTATTAGGGGGACCCGCCACCTGCTCGCTAACGTTCGCCAACCTACGGTAATTCTTACGCAATCCCATTTTGTTTGCTTCGTAAACCAACGCAAGTGATTTTGATTTTTTTTATATTTTAACACTTAATGCACACTAAACTAATAGCCGCATCAGTAAAAAACCTTCTATATCTTGTTCTCTGTACAATTTTAAATAGACCATGTAAATCTCGCAATTCTCTGATCTGTACTTTCTCAGGAAACCGTAGGAGAATCGAGCGATAAAAACGAGCCTTTTTCATGACGTCACAGCGAGTTTGAACGGCGAAATAAAGAAATCGTTGCTTTTGTAATTGTTGTTACGATAAATTTGATATTAGTTAGAAATGTAACCTTCATTTCCGTTAAGATAAAAGTACGCTTTTGCTCCGCGATCTAAAAAATACGAAATTTGTATGACCAACTTTTAATCCTGTCAAATTTATTTATTAACCAATTTCAAATATAATTGTACCGTAAAAAAGAGTACATTCTAAGGTTTCCTGTGATATTTTAAAACTTTAAAAGTAATACTAATAAGCTATGGATATGATAGTTTTGAAGGTATATGTAAACACTAGAAATCACGAAAATCGTCAAAAATCATTACTTTTGTATTAATTTAAAATATTTTCCAATTTCTTAGTTCTCAAGCGATGCCAAGATCTTGAAAATATTCAAAATAGGTTTTAGTTATTGGATACTCTCACCAT
Source organism: Metellina segmentata (assembly GCA_947359465.1). Classification (NCBI taxonomy): domain Eukaryota; kingdom Metazoa; phylum Arthropoda; class Arachnida; order Araneae; family Tetragnathidae; genus Metellina; species Metellina segmentata. The sequence continues at coordinate 22,689,168 of OX375876.1, read as the reverse complement.
ATGAACAGACATGTTTCATAAACTTTAAACTCTATATGAAGAACTGTGATTTTGAAATAGGATGCTTTGTTCAAAACGTGATAACTCCACAATGAATTCATCAATTATAATTATTTTTGCATCATTATGATCTATATATTGCAGTGAATGTTTTAAAGTTCCATCAGATTATTTAGTCTAAAAATGGAATTGTCAGTGTTTTTTAAATGTTGAAATTTCTGAAAATAATTTTGATATTTTGTACTTTTCCTTGATTATAAAATTGAAAAAATATATATATATTCTTGTGCGACTTTTGAGACTCCCCCTAGGTGACATTTCATGCGTCGGTCCATCGCTGCTGACCAAAACAAATGCTAACTATCGATATTCACATGGACAGTTTTACTTTATTTCGCACCAGCAGACACTGAGTGAACCAAATGTGGTGTAGATTGGTCAAATGGTGTAGATTTGTATAGAGAACAGAGAAAACGCCAACTCTGCTTTATATATCTAACAGAAGTTCCGTTATTCCACTTGCCGCTGAATGGAATTTTCAAGAAAAATTGCGTTTGCTTCCAACTAAATTAAAAACGAATGTTATAACAATTTAACTTACCATCTTCTCATATTGATGATGAAATTCAAAACTATCGCATACTAGGTGCAAGAATGGCACAAGTATCGCATCGGATTCATCTGCAGTGGATTCCTTCCCACGTCGAACTTGAGGGAAATGAGATTGCGGACACTTTGGCCAAGGCTGGTGCTTGTGAGGCCTCTGTGCCGTCAGCACCCCTCAACTTTTTGGAGATCTTCTCAAAAATAAAACACAAGAATAAGACCACTTGGAATGTCCCCCCAGAGCACCCATGGTATCACTGTTCACGACCTGGAGGCTCCCTGGCTCAAGGTTTCAATAGGCAGGACCAAACTATTCTTGCCCGCTTTCGAAGTGGTCACCTTAAATCAATGAAATTTTCCGAAGGATCCAAGATCTTTGAGATTTGTACAAACTGTTCCACTGAGCAGGCTTCACCTCATCACATCCTCTCGTGTCTGGGGCTCTCCAAACAGGACTTGACTGAGGATCCATTGACGGTGTTGGATTTTTTGAGGGTGTATAACGTCATGGACCTGGTCTAGCACTGCTGGCCAATGGGGGCGTGCAACAACAACAACAACATGGCACAAGTAAAACATATTCATAGGAAAAATAGATGCAAGACTATCCACCGAAAATTCGCCATTTTTACTGTAAATAAATGCACGGGAATATTCGTAGTCTCTCGAAAACTCAAAATCAACTTCGGTAGTTAGTCACTTCAGAAAAAAAAAACTTCAGAAGAAGTGCGACGAATATGAAATGGATTATATGGTTGGATACATTATGTATATGCATATTTGCGTCCGAAGTAAATTGTAGAAACGATGGAGAAGTTAAATTGGTATTAAATTTTTTTTTCCGTACACTTAAATCATGCTAACATTCTTTTATGAAAAAGAATTGATGATGTCTTTTCAATCAACATATTATTAATTCAACCCGTGCAAAGCCGGTTATTTCTGCTAGTAAGTTAATATAAGGATCCGTGATTTCAGTGCTCTCCAGCAACCACACTTAAGAGAATGGTAGAATCAAATTACAAGTCCAACAACAATTAAGCACGAATTTCAACAGGTGTTAATTGTGATCGTTGTTAAATGTTTAATTGAATAAATCACAAGTCGAACAGTAGTTACAGAACAAGTGATGCTATTTTGCAACTAGCAATCGCAGTTTAGCGGAAATACAGGTCCAGGACCAAAGTTTGTGTTTAAGAGTTCTATTCTTTGAAATATAATTGGGCAACAGCTTCCTGACTGATGTCGGCCTGTAGGATCCTAGAGCAGTACTCAGCAATCGGGTTGTAAGTACGAACTCCGGTATAAGTTGTGTCAAGTCTAGTGTTAGACCATTGTCTGCAATCAAAGGAATGCTTCTAGGAAAGAGACAAATGAACTACGACACGAGGAAGGAAGCTGGTCGGGAGCTAGTCACCGAACTTGTGAGCTTATTGTGCCTGCGTGGAACGAGTACCACACTTTGATCTTGCCACAGCAAGTCAGGAAAGCGATAGGAGAAAAAGCGTCCTTCGATACACAGTCTTACTTGACGAGTGAAAATACTTGTATTAACATTTGAGCATTTTTAGAAAAAAAAAGCCGTACTATCAAGATTAATAGGAAAAATACTGGCACTAGCAGTAATTCTGGTGAGCAGTAATTAATTCAAAGAGTTAGAATTCCAAAGATCGGGCATTCACAATCTATGGTGAGTTTAGTTTTTTTGAGTTTCACCGCAAGAAACCGACTAGGAATATTTCAGCTAGTGGTTATCCTTATACTAGCCACTTCGTGGCTAGCCCGGCATTGCCCGTGCCAGTTGCTTTTGTGGGGTTATTGGTTTGCTTCGCAAACCAAATGGGAATACGGCGTAACGTCACAATCTCTTGGGAAAATATAAATATTTAATTGAAAACTTATTTATTCAAAGAAAATCAAATGTATAACGTATCTATATTTTGTCAAAATTTCCGCAGATTTCAAATCCGTTAAAATTTTTAATCTATCTTTAACGATCCCGATTTTACAAAAAAAAAAAAAACTGAACAATGCCAGTCAAAATGTATTTTTTTTCCTTCTTTTGCTTACCTTCGTTGAAATCGTAAGTGAGCAGGAAATGTAATCTGTTAATTTTTGGAACGCGAATGTTGGGGTGTCGTCATCTCTTGCGAAAATATAAAAGATATTCAATTTAAAAATTTTATTTATTTAAAGAAAATCATATTTATATGTATCTATCTCGTGTGAAATTTTCCGCAGATTTCAAATCCGTTAAAATTTTTAATCTATCTTTAACGATCCCGATTTAAAAAAAAAAAAAAAAACTGAACAATGCCAGTCAAAATGTTTTTTTTTCCTTCTTTTGCTTACCTTCGTTGAAATCGTAAGTGAGCAGGAAATGTAATCTGTTAATTTTTGGAACGCGAATGTTGGGGTGTCGTCATCTCTTGCGAAAATATAAAAGATATTCAATTTAAAAATTTTATTTATTTAAAGAAAATCATATTTATATGTATCTATCTCGTGTGAAATTTTCCGCAGATTTCAAATCCGTTAAAATTTTTAATCTATCTTTAACGATCCCGATTAAAAAAAAAAAAAAAAACTGAACAATGCCAGTCAAAATGTTTTTTTTTTCCTTCTTTTGCTTACCTTCGTTGAAATCGTAAGTGAGCAGGAAATGTAATCTGTTAATTTTTGGAACGCGAATGTTGGGGTGTCGTCATCTCTTGCGAAAATATAAAAGATATTCAATTTAAAAATTTTATTTATTTAAAGAAAATCATATTTATATGTATCTATCTCGTGTGAAATTTTCCGCAGATTTCAAATCCGTTGAAATTTTTACTCTAATCTTTAACGGTCTAGGAGATAGAGGAAAGAACGAACTACATAGCTAAAGTTAAAACTTTGTTTTTTATCGTCTGCTGGAAAGTCATTTCTCCACGCAAAATGAAAACGGCAACGAAAAAAATAAATTTAGAATCTGTGATCTTCTATGCTGTTGCATTCAATAATAATTAAATTTCATCAAATTCATTTAAAAATGCGATAGATTGAATTCGAAAATTCGCCGCGACCTGAAAATTGCAAACAATTTGGACTATCTGTGTGCAAATCCTATTGCTGTTTCTACCATAGATTCGTCAGGACTTTGCGTGCAGGAAACAAACAAACAGACAGAAAGACGAAACACTTCCTTTTATAATATATATATATATATATATATATATATATAAAGCATAGTTAACGCGTGTCTTTCTGTTCTCTATACAACTCGTCACCGTTTGACCAATCCACACCAAATTTAGTACACTAATACTTTGGAACACTGCGGGAACGAGAGGCTAACTCTTAACACCTCCATTTGTCCTAGGTGTGTAGAAGATGCCAAAAACAATTCGAAATCGTCACAGAAAGAACATTGTGCATTAAACGATTGCACTCAGACGCAGCTCAGATTTTTTTTTTTTTTTTTTTGTCAGTGTTAATCAAAAAGCGAATTTTCTAGTATTATTGTTTCACCAGTATTGCTCGAAAATCAATTTTTTTTTTGCAAAACAAATAAAATTATAATATTTGCATTTCAACCCCCTTTATTTATTCCCATGATGTGTAAATAATTTATAAATACTTGATTAATGGAGAAAGAATATTTAAAATATATAATTTTACCTAGCATATATTTTACAATGGAACACTGTACCGGCTGAAATAGTGTGACGACAGAAATGATTTCGTAGATAATTTCTATCAATGATTACAAGATCTTTGGGTTTTACCACTACAACATTTATTGTATGTAACATCCTACAGCTTTACAAATATGAACAGCAAAATTACAGATATTTTGTGACAAGAAGTGTTCGACAGAAGTTAGGGAGCATGTCCTCGCTCTCTCAGATCTCAATAGTCTTGGAAATTTCCAGCGTCTTTCAGGCCCCTTTCAGCTTAAAACCACCTGTCAATGAACTTTTGAGTGTTCACAAGGGGCTTGAGGTTTAGAAAATTGTAATGTCAGTGTAACGTCAGATGAAGAGGGTTTATGTCAAGTGCCCAGAACTTTATGACCGATGTAATGTCAAATGGAGTGCTGTATTATTACTTCTGGTGATAGTTATGGACAGTTGTGATCACTTGAGAAGAGTTTTGTGATCTCCAATTAGGGAATTCTTGAATAGGTCTGCTTTATTTCGGCTTGATCCGAGAAGCCGCGTTTAGAGTGTTACAAACACGAAGATCCCAAACGAAAAACTCATTAATCATAAAAGTGTAATTTTGCTACTTGATATCTGGCAACCCTAGGACTAATGTTTAGGTTTTTTTTTTAAAGTTGATTTAGAATTCTGTGTCTTGCGTATTTAAGTTGACAGCAAGATGCTGCGGTCATATTTGAGGATTCCAACTATTATAAATATGTATTCTTTTTTAAATAAATCATTAATACCATTATCAATATTATGCAAAATATTTTTGTCGAATTGTTCTATTTCAAAATGTATTCTGGAAATCAAGCTTCAACACCTTCACACATATATTTTTTTCAGAATTTTGCAATTTTTTCAAGGATTGGAATCTTGTTTCTGTTTGTATTTATGCGTTCCGGTATATTACCAATTGCAGATACATTATTTAGAAGTTATATTTTAATGATTTATATATATATATATATATATATATATATATATATATATATATATATATATATATATATATATATATATATATATATATATATATATATATATATACGGCAAAATATCATACATGGGTAATTTCTTGGTGGTATATGTATATTTCGACCAACTTTCCTTAAACATTTGAATGAATACGTAATGATTTGTAGAATTCTGTTTCATAAAAAATAAAGAAAGCATACAAAACAAGCTTTTTAAGTAAAGTGTGTAACTTCTTATTTTAAAATGACCGGAATTTAGTTTCTGTCGGAATATATGTGTGTTCTAGTGTTTTTAATATTACAGATATATTATTGTGAAGTTAAATTTTAAGAAATTATTTATTTCTAGATAATATCATTAGATGTGGGTAATTTCTTGAAGGTATGTGTATATTTCCGCCAACGTTCTTTAAATCTTTGGTTGAATGCGTAATGGGTAGGTGTGTAGATAGTTATTTAATAAAAATTATTGAAATATACAAATCAAAACATTTCTTAAGCGTGTAATTTCTTATTTTAAAATGACAAGTCATTTTTTTTAAATAATTTTAAAATTAGGTGGGAACATTAAATTAAAACGAGTAGTCATACGTTGTAGTTCAACTATATTTCAAAATTTTGATATAGCTTTTCATTGCAAGACGATTAAAATCGATTAAATTTACACTTGTTTTTCATATTCAATGGGTGTTATTTGAAGATGTATTCCATATTTAAGTTACTACATCTATCATTCCAAACAGGTAAGTGGTTTCCATTTAGAAACCGAGTTTCTGAATTTAAAAAAGTACCATAAGGATTCGATTTAAAGCTATGTCTGTTGGAGTAAAATGAATTTTAAAGAAGACTGTTGATCTTGGAATAATATCACAGTTAGTAATTAGGGAAAATTTAAATTTGTTGTCTTAAGTGACAGAATGTTCAGAGGTTCTTACTCTACAAATTGAAGCTGTTCTTAAAATACATGTGAATAATTCGTTGAAAGCAATGATTTTCTTTTTAAAAACGTTTTCTCTAAAATCGATCTTCTGTGTTTTGAAAAACTGTAATCGATTGAGTTTAAACTGTATACACCGATGACATTTAATTCTAATACAAGCTCCTTTATTTCTCGTGACGTTGAATGGAATTTTCATGAAAATATGAGTTTGTTTCCAACTAAATTAGTCACGAATGCCACAACAATTTAAATTACCATCCTCTCATATTGAAGATGAAATTCGAAAAAATATCTTACCAAGTGCAAGAGTGACACATGTATAGCGTATTCATAGAAAAACTAAATTCAAGACTACTCGCCGAAAATTTGCAATTTTTACTGTATTTCTAAACAAAATTGTAGTTTTTCTTACACCAGAAGTGCGATGAATATGAAATAGAGTATATGGATAGATATATCATGTATACATTCACCGAATGCCTTAGGGCGGGACGGTGTACAACGTAGAAGTTATATCATGTGTACATATTTGCATCCGAAGTAAACTGTAGAAGGGGTGAAAATGTTAAAACTGTATTAAAAATTATTTACAGTACACTTAAATAATGCTAGCATTGTTCACGAAAGAGAAGTGATATATCTAATAACTTTTCAACCAACATTTAATTTATTAAACCCAAACAACCGCAGGGTAATTCTGCTAGTTTACTACTATAGGTGAGTGTCACGAGTGCACAGATTCTTTCTTTTTGCCTCTTATTCAAGCCAATAGAGACGATGTGCGCAATGGGTCCTTGCGCATAGTCCAAACAGAAGAATTAGACGAATCATCCTTATAGAGTAGATAAAAGTGCCTTTTGGGTTCCTTTTTAACTTGGGGTTAAAAATGGAGTACATTATGTTCCAGAAGGAAGGATGGTAGTTGATTAACGTCGCATTGGAGCAACACAACGGGAATGGCGACGCTCTGGGATCGATCCCAAAAAGAAGAATTTGAGAACAAAATCACGTCATTTTGTTCCACGGTCAGATGACGAGGTTAACATCTATCTGGCGCACCACTCTCCAATCATCCACACCACGCCAACGTGAGGATATTTGAGACATAACGAAAGTGCATACACGACGGTCACCGGTTGGATTGGAACTCGAAATCATCCAGTTAATTACCCGTCACTCTTCCAATTGAGCTACAGAGGCCCTTCAATTTACAATAAATTGTACCATACAATAGATAGCGGGGGTAGAGCTAAGAATGCTACTGTATACTGGCAAGCTGTGTACATCCCATTGCATGGCTCTAGTTCATTACCTTATTTTTTCTGGAGTTTAGCATTACGAGGGATTTTTGTAATTCGAAAGAGACCATTAACATTTTAAATCATGAACACTGTTTTTAATCTGTATTTCACCTTTGTGTTGAGTTAAAAATTTTTATGAAAACCAGGTCTGTTCTAGGATTTGTAAACTATTTACATTCTCACTCACTATCGGTAAATTAAGTTCGAAACTATATCTAGTAGTTTTTAGTTCTATCCCCCCCCCTAAACTGACCGGGCATGGTTATAGGATTAACATCGTTTCGGACTGAAGTGTTTATTGAAAAGAAAAATCTCAAGGTATTATGTGTTCTGCATAGAGGAGCACCACGAAGGAATCCTTTTCTCACATAAATCATTGAATTAATGGCTTAAGAAAGCTATTCGTGGATTTCATTTCTTAAGTTTATTTCTCCACGTGTCAAAATTTTTTATTCAGATTCGATTAATAGCAACGTTATGTCGCATTCTGATGTTGTCGGTGTTCGCTCGTGTGAATTGAACTCTTATTACCTTAAAACATAAGGTATGTTGTTAATAAACATCGCACCGGAGCAACACAGCTGCTATTGGCGACGGTCCAGGATCCACCCCGAAAGGAAAGGTCCGAGGACAACACCACGTCATTTTGAACCACGGTGAACTGAAAAAAGCAACACATACAACTGTGATCAAAAACTATCCGGAATGTATTCTTTAAAATACATATATGGAATACATCGTCTGCAAACTTTTATCAAATATTTCTACGACTTATATAAAAATGTGGCAACAATCAGGGATTTATTTAATTTTATCGTCTGCAAATAAATTTGTTTGTAATAAGAGAAAATTTTTCACTTCGTTGATTTTCCAAAATGTCGAATGTAATTGAACAAAGAACATGCATTCAATTTTGTTTCCACATTGAAATTTCTGCTACAAACACATTTTAAATGTTGCAAAAATCTTTTACAGACGACTGTTTATGAAAAACAACAGTATTTATTGGTATAAAAAGTTTATAGAAGATAGATAATCTGTCGAAGATTATTTGCAATCTGTTAGACCATCTACTCTGACTAATGATCAACATTTCAATCAGGTCAGAGAATTGGTACTTAATGATTGTCGTTTAATATTAAGAGACATTATTGAACAAGTTCCTATATCATTTGGTTCATGTCAAGCAATTTTGAAAGATAATTTAATTTTGCGACACGTTGATTTTCAAGTTCCAAAAACAAAAACGTTTTGTAAAAACCCGAGATGCTTTCTCCATATTTTTGCTCCTTATTCACCTGATAGGGCACAGTGTGACTTTTTCTTATTTCCTCGGGTGAAACTTCCTCTTTGTGGTCACCGTTTTGTGTACATTGATGCAATAAAAGAAAATTCGATACGAACCCTGAAGGGGTTTCACAAAAACGACTTCAAGGCATGTATTGATGATTGGAATAAGCGTTAGCAAAAGTGCATTGGAAGTCGGAGGCTATTACTTTGAAAGGGATGTACTAAATTTTGACCCATAAATTGATACCTTTTGTTTTATGACAGCATTCCGGGTACTTTTTGATTCCCTGTAGTAAGATGGCACTCACATTCTCCAAACTTCCACACGACACCAGCGTGAGGACATTTGAGGTCACTATAGATTGAACACGCACCAGCTCCCTATATATATATAGTTCAATCTATAGTATATATATATAGTTCAATCTATAGTATATATATATATATATATATATATATATATATATATAAAAGGAAACAAAAGGAAAATACTAGTAAAACATGATAATAAAGAAAATGAATGTAAACACTGTCCACATCTCCCATCTGATTGTTTCATTGCCAGTTTCTGAACCCAACTGACTGTGAGAGTGTATGTGCTTGTGTGTGTAGTGCAATGGGTATTGTGTAATCGAGTGTGTTTGTGTTTCAGATCGTCCGTCTCCCCGTTCCCTGAGACCCTAACTTGTGCTGGGCGGCCCACAAGTTGGATTCTCGGGACATGGGTGGCCGGTTCTCTGTCAACTCACCTCCCGTCGTGACGCAGCACAGGTAAGCACCTTCCTCCCCTTGCAACCCAAAGAGAGAAGACAGACACGTAAGAACAATTTAGAGCCAAACTTCTTAGACTGTCGACCCCTTCAAGAGTTTCTTGACTTTTTATAGCCCCCTCCCCTCTATTTCAGAATTATAATAGCACAAGCAAAAATGACGCTTATGCAGGTTATAAATTGTATATTTTATAGTTACAGTGCTTATTGATTATGTTTAATATATATATATATACCCACCCAGGTGCAGAATTATATTCAGTGTTCTGCAACACAACTCTAAGATATTACAATTGTTCTGCTGACAATTTATCCAAAATTTGAAAACTGTAATCAAAAAAAAAAAAAAAAAAACGGACTTAAAACACAATTATCGGCTAAAAATGTATTACATTGTTATAATAAAACATAAAAATGAATTGACTTACTTTATTTAAAACCAAGGCATACTTCCAGAATTTGCAATTCTGTCGATAACTTTTGAAGTTAAATATTTTGTGATTGACATAGAAGATGTGTTATTTATAAAGTGTCTGTGGTAATTTAGGTGATGTAGTAAGTCCCATCCTGGAGTCTGGTTTGTTAATTTTTAGAAGGTGACAAAATGTCGTAAGTCTTTTTCTTTCAGTTTATGAGAAAACAAAGTTGGAAAATTGTACTAAGTCAAAAACCACAGAACCATATGTTGAATCTTGAATCTTAAAATTGCTATCACGAAAATTTAAAAAAAAAGTGACTTGTAACATTTTGCTATCTGAGTACAGAAATTAAGGAAAAATTGTTCTGCAAAGACTTTGTTTGTTCTGCGACGTAAGTCGGAGTTTTAGTCACTTTCTACTCCCGGATATATCTATCTATCTACACTACCCTACAATAATGGACCGGACAGCAAGATGTGACGGTATAAGGGAAATAATACATGCTTTAATAGGTTATAGTCCCCCACGTGCTGCAATGACACTAGCAACCCTTCTGGGCATACTTTCAACAAGGTTTTGAAACACAGCTATGGGTATTTGTGTCCATTCCTGCTGTAAGAATGTTGACGACTGAGCTAATGAAAAATACATTTATAATTTGACAGAATTTTCATTCGCCAAAGAAAAAATTTCGCTTGCCAATGGCGAGTGGAAGTTTTGTGCTTATTTAACACGCTATTAACTAAATTTACTTATTACTTGAGGAGCGGACCAGCTATGAAGGCATCGGGCAAGTGTATTTTCGTATACATTGGTCATTGAAACCAGTCACTTTTCTTTTTCTTTTCTAACGCTGAGTGTTTTAGTATACCAGACAAAAATATGAAATTCAATACGACTGAATCCTTGAATTTCACCGCAGGAAGCCAACCAGATAATACGGACTTCAGTTTTCGATGGTTTCTTATTAAGATTGTACAATGATATAATGATATTTGTCATGATGCGCAATGGGAATCTTTAGAAGAGACCCTTTCTCCATGCCTCCTCCCAATGAGGATAGCATCCAGTAATCCTTAGTTTAAAGACTGCTTTACGACATCTTTATTTTCGTAGCTATACAGGCTTAAAGCGTTTGTGTCCCTTCTACATAGATTGTGCTTCTATAGGCTAACTCATTGCTGATGTTTTGTCTTTCTGGAAAAGAAATCGGTGAATGCTAGCACTGAAGGGTTTTCTTAACGGACACTGTTTTGGTGTAGAACCGTAGTTGGCACTTTGATCCGTAGAAAATCCCCCATTTCTATGCGAAGCGTTTGGGTTTGGCCCGACTCCAGATTTGAACCACGTGTTGGCTTGGTTCCGAAATCGAGAGAAGACTCGGGTTGAAAAATGACTATGGCCTCCCTCCATATGCCGTTCTCCCGTTGTCATGGTGACTGTCAAGGTCAGATTCCTTTTCCCTCAAACCGTTGCCATGGAAACACTCCTTTCCGACACCCTTTCGCTACACGCCCGCTTCCCCCATACCCGTTCTTTCTTTTTTTTTATGTGACCCATTATTGGAGCAAGAATCGCTCCGTTCGGTGTGGTGTTGGAACTTCTGCATGGGTTTTTAATTTCGCAAAAATCCCATGTATCGAGGAATAAGAGGACTCGGAATCATTTCATCTCAAAATGTATTTAACTTTTACAAAAATGATCCGTGGCAAAATCGCAAATGCTTTTATTTTCCCACATTTCACACGGGAATGCCCACTACGCTAGCAACCTTCAAGTTGAAGGCGGTGCAGGTTCGATTCCTGTCGAATGTATTCCTCCCTGAGTGTATACCTGGTTTTAATCCGGGTCAGTGCATGGATATTTATGTGCTCGGATGGTAAAATGTTACGTCACTTTTCCCAAAAAGTTGGCAAAGTCCCATCCTGGAGTCTTTTTTGTTAATGTTTAGAAGGTGGCGAATTAAGCCTTTTTCTTTCAGTTTATAAGAAAACAAAGGTAGGAAAATTGTAACAAATCAAAAACCACCGAACCACATGTTGAATCTTGAATCTTAAAATTGCTGTCACGAAAAATTAAAAAAGTGACTTATAACATTTTGCCATCTGAACACAGATTTGTAAGCGCATGGTGTAAAGGAGGCTGGTGCACCTTAAATCTGTCGTAGCCTCACGTTAGGTTGGTGTGGAAGTTTGGTGAGTGGGGTGCCAGCTCAGGTGTTGCCTCGTCATTTGATCGTGGTTCAAAATGATGTGGCATGTGGTCCTCGAATCTTTCCCTTAGGGGATTGAACCCGGACCGTCGTCAATAGCCTGCTGTGCTGCTCTAGTACGACATTAATAAAAATAACCTTATCTTCTCTCTTATGTGTCCGTAAAACGTTCCCTATGTGTATGTCTATTATTTGATAGTGTATGTTTTGTGTCTTTTGGCTGCAGCGTGACCAAATATGGCGTCATAAAAAACATCAATCCAACTCATTTTATGCATCTCAATGTGCAAATGAACAAGCTGACCCATAGGCTTAGTGTGGAGTACAGTTGCCAATCCAATTCCCCTCTCCATAACATCAAGAGGCTAGTATATGTTAGGCAGTGCAATGGTTTATTTAGTTCGAGGAAGACTCCAATTTCAAACAAGAATAGTTTATTGAATGTCCGGTCATTCCCTACTGGCAGACATCAGAAACAAAAATCCACCATTGAAATTCATACTAATAATTTAAGTTCTCTGATCCACGTTTCACCAACGCACTATATCATCATCAAGTTTTTAAAAAGGCCCCCATCACCACAAACCTACCTAGAGATAAGTAACGATCGTGGGGACCAACGTGCTGCCAAACAGTACAAATTAAACATGTAATTATAAAAACGCATTCCCCGAACGGTACCTTAGTGGAGGAGGTTTCGTTACAAATCAACGACCGACCAATAACACTATCAAAGACTCAAACAGTACCCTCATCTACACTCATGACCATAAATTAAGGATAATGCCAGCTCCGGCAAATAAAGGTTCAAAAACAAAACAAACGTGACTTATTCATAAAGCCCATTTATTAAACATAAGATAAGGAACAAAAAAGATGGCGTATGTATGATACCATTCATAAAAACTACGATTTTTGCTCACTGGAGCAATTACAAAAAATATCGACTGTACAAAAACTTAAGGTATCTGACTACGTTCGGAGTACTTTTTTTCAAAAAAGTGTCCAAATAGGGTTTTTTTTTTCTTTTTATGATAAAATACCTTATAAAAAGATAATACAAAACAAAAATTTTCTTAAAAGTATGTATATATATATATTTAGTAACTGGCAAAATTTGACAAATTTAGGTCAAAAAGGACGAAAACGTCAAAGCCCATAACCTAAAATCATATCACTACAACTACACAAGATTTTTTGTCAAGTCTCGTAACAATATGATCTAGCGCCTGAGCTAGGATATTTGCAATATTCCTCTCCAGTCATGATATATAGTGCATAACATAGAAAGAACATGAAAATTTGAAATATTTCCTAACGACACTACAGTGAAATGACTCTAAAAAATTTTCCTTTCAACATACAACTTATATCCTAGCTCGGGATCTTCAAAACAAATATAAAAAGCCATGGGAAAAAAATTCATTCAAAAATTTTGAATACACTTTGAGTTATTTTCTTTGTTGTGCAAAAATTTAAAAGAAAATCACATTCTGAGAAAAATGCATTTAAAGATTTGTTAAATAATTTACTAATATATATTTCAAATTAATTACTTCAAAATTCGCCTGTTTTATACATTAAACCTTCCTCTATCTCCTTACATGCCCATTTTTTATTTTTGGAAGCTTTTAATTTTTTTCTTTGCAGTTTCGTGAAAGGCTGTGATTGCCTTTCAGAAGAGGAAATTCTCTTTTTATCAATGGAGGCATATCCTTTTGATATGTAAACTCCAGGACTGAGTCCAATGTTATTTAAAACTTGGAGCAAGCCCCTAAAACCATCATTGAACTGCACTACTGCAGTATAAACTGCAAGTCTTAGTGTTTTTAGACTCACAAAAGTTTCTTTCGAGGCAATGTTCCATATAACTCCATTGAAGGCTTCGTTCTGATTTTGTGTCATTCCGTGCATACACTTTTCTAGCAGACTTCTATCACACAAACTCATGTATATTGGTTTCACAATGTTTATAACTGAATTGGTGTTCAGTGTTTTCCCCATGGCTTTAGCCCTTTGGAAACGATACCAGCTGTTCTCACCCTGCGGACATTGTCCATGCATAGGTTTGTCTTTGGATGAACAGCAATGGAAAAATGCAGCAATAACAGACTTTTGCATTTCATCCAAATTGCCTGCGTTAGCACGTATGGCAATACCATAATAATTTTGTATTTTGTTGATGAAAACATCAGTGAGTTTCCCTTTGCCCCCCCCCCCCAAGTCCTTTTGTTTGACTCCTGATTTTTCTAAGCCGAGCTCCAACACGTTTTTGGATGTGGCCTATGCATTCAAGTTTAATAACTTAATTTGCTCCATAAATATCTTTCACTTGCATAAAAGCTTTAGAATCGCCATCGCCATAGTACTCTGAATATTGAAGCTGTCTACGCGATTCCGATAGTTCAAATACTCTGAATGCACCCATTGGTTCCATGCTTGAAGCTGTACCGACGTGGTTGGCACAAATGTGGTCAGCTTTTTATTTATTATATATTTTTATTAAATATTTAAGACACACGTGGCTGTTTAATTCATTTATCAGCGAAACCAAAACCAAAACTGCGTAATTACTCAACTTCCTGTTTGAAAATCAGCTTTCACGATTAATTCAAATTAATAGATCTCCACTTCTATTGATCGTAGAAACAAAATAAAAACTGTTTTGGAAAGAAAAAAGTCTACATTTTTATAATATTAAATAAAACGAAATACAAAATTTTGGTCAAAAATGGACTTTTCAACGTAGTCAGATACCTTAACATGACATGGTTGTTATGATGTATAATACATTGTCTGTCTCCCAGACGATGAAATACTGTCCGTACAACACCTAGGCATGTTGAGTATCAAATTATCGAGCTGATCTTGGGGAAGATCACTCCACTCAGCAAGCAATGCTATCCGAAGTTCAGGTACACATGTAGGAGGTGGTTGACTGGCTGCAACTCGTCGGCCAAGCATGTCCCACACATGCTCTATCGGATTCAAGTCATGAGAAAATGCTGGCAATTCCATACGGGTGATATCCTCAGATTCAAGGCATTCGTTTACAGTGTTTGCACGGTGAGGACGGGCGTTGTCATCCATAAATAGAAGTTCTGCGCCCATGGAACCACTAAACAAACGTACATGTTGTTCTAGAATGATGTCCCGATAAATTTGGCTTCTCATGGTTCCGATTTGAACATGTAGATCTGTTCTGGAGCCCAGTATAATTCCGCCCCAAACGAGCAATCCTGCACTACCGTAACGGTGTGGTTCAATTATGTTGTATTGGTGGTAGCGAGTACCTGGCGTTCTCCATATGAGCTTCCGCCGTGAATCAGACTGCAAGCTAAACCTGGACTCGTCGGAAAGCATCACACAAGCCCACTGTGATGATGTCCACATTGCATGTTCTCTACAGTGAGTTGCCGTGAGCGGAACACATCTGACGGGCCTGCGAGCATATAGACCAACATGACCCAAACGTCTGTAAACGGTTTGCCTTGAAACTGTCGTACCCGTGGCTGAAGATAGCTGACGAGAAAGGTCGGATGATGTGCTCCTTCTGCTTCTTTTTGCAGTTACTAAGAATACCGGTCGTCATTCGGCGTTGTAACTCAGGAAAGACCTGTACTGTAACGTCTACTGACATTTCCATCATTTTGGAATCGTTGCCAAAGCCTAGAGATGACACTTTGTGCGATTCCAAGTTCCACTGAAACGTCCGTCTGAGTACGTCCACATTCCAGACGGCCGATACTTCTACCACATAAAAAAATCACCGATATGCGTCTTCTGTGCCATAACTATTCGGTTGTGGCACTGAACGGCTTACAGCACGCTTTTGAACAATTTTACTTCTTTGCTACCATTTCTTATATATACCTCTCTTACACTCTCGTCATTGTGACGTACTATCGGCGTCATCTGATGGCTTCCTATAATCTGCATATTATTCTTGAAGGTGTGTGCGATAATTCTACAGGTGAAATTTTTACCTTAGAGTTCGATTTCCGTGT
The DNA here is from genome assembly GCA_947359465.1 of Metellina segmentata. Classification (NCBI taxonomy): domain Eukaryota; kingdom Metazoa; phylum Arthropoda; class Arachnida; order Araneae; family Tetragnathidae; genus Metellina; species Metellina segmentata. The sequence goes on along the minus strand of OX375876.1, from coordinate 22,672,963 downwards.
GATTCTGAATTATCCTTAATTTATGGACATGAGTGCATATGGACAAATGCGCCCTCAATCTACAAAGAGATGGGGGAAATGGAATGTTTTATTACGTATGGCAAGAGTTGTAGTCTGTTGAGCTGTTATTTGCTACTTGTCACCCAACATCACAAAGCATTTTATTGGATTAGCTATATTCTTTGCCAACTGGACGAAATGAGTGCAGACCACCTCCCCGAAATTGCTTTGCAAATATAGCAGCAGATGCACGTTTCATCACCTCCTTTGATCTGATGATGACCGGAGAAGGGCGTCGGATTTTATAAAAGTTCAAGGATTTATATATAATTTTATAGTTTATGTAATGAATTATTCTCCAATCTCATCCTATTCTCTTCATAGTCTAAATATTTGATTTATGTTGTTTCATTAGGCCCTGAAATTGTATCCAAATACTGCAGCAGATGCGCATTTCATCACCGCCATTGTGCTGTAGATGACCGAAGAAGGGCGTAGGATTTTATAAAAATTCAAGGATTTTACTCCTATTTTATAATTTAAGTGATGAATTATTCTCCAATCTCATCGTTGTCTCTTTATGCAGTCTAAATATTCGGTTTATGTTGTTTTATTAGGCCCTGAAATTGCATTGCAAATACTGCAGCAGATGAACATTTCATCACTGCCATTGAGCTGTAGACGGCCGAAGAAAGGCAAAGGATTTCAATAAAAATTCAAGGATTAATTTTTTTTTTTGTAATTTAAGTGACGGATTATTTCCTAATCTCATCCTAGCCTCTTTATATAGTCTAAATATTGTGTTTATGTTGCTTTATTGGGTCAGCCGATGACAAACTGTGTTTGCTCCAGAAAGTCTAACAAAGCAATCGAATCCATAGCAGGACCCAAATGAATATTTTGTATGCATACGGATCACACATGCGGAATTTAAACCAAATGCGTTGTGAACTTCTTCAGAACGATGTACTCGAAGTATTGTTGAAAAGCTCAAGAGCGTGAGCGCTACAACACCCGAAAACTCATGGGTTTTGGAGATTGTATTTGTAACATATTTTATGACATGAATGTATATGTAAAATATAAAAAAAAACTTTGATTAAAAAAAAATGTGGTAGTGGGTATTGCATATTTTAAATATTTCATTAGAAACGAAAAGAATTAACACTCAAATGTCTGGTTAAAATGTGCTCCACTATCTTTGGCAAGCGATGTAGTAAGGTAAAGTAATTTTAATTAACGTCGTAGTAGAGCAACACGACTATTGACGACGGTCCGGGATCAATCCCCTAAGGGAAAGACCCGAGGACAACGCCACGTAATTTTGAACCACAGTCAGATGACGAGGCAACACCTGAACTGTCACATAACTCTCCAAACTTCCACACCAACCCAACGTAGGAACTTTCGTCCATGACAGATTTAAGGTGCACCAGCAGGCCTCTACACCATACGCTTACAAACATCCATACACTGACCCGGATTCGAATCAGAAACCTTCCGATCTAGAGGCTAACACTTCAGCCACTAGACCGGTGGGTTGGCATAGGAAGCGACGTCATCCAGGTCTCCTAAACTCTTCCCAAAATCTTTATGGACGATTGAGGTCCTGTGGAATCAGAGAAGAAAGTATTTTTGCAAACTTGAGCAAATCACAAGGAGCTGATGGAACAGCAACAGACGGGTGAATAAATTGTCGAAAAGGTTTGGATTTTTTCTGAAGTAGTTAAAGGACCACTTCCACCCCTAAGCGTCATCTGACCGTGGTTCAAAATTACGTGGTATTGTCCTCGAATCTTTCCCTTGGGGATTGATCCCATATCGTCGTCAATAGCCCGTTGTGTTGTTCCAGTATGACTGTAATTAAAATACCTACCATCCACCTATAAGCGGTAGATTGAAAAGGGCCATTGTGCTTGGTGAGGATATCGCCGATTCAATCTTAATCACTCCGGAATTACAAGAATGGCCGTGCTGGCCGGAAGTGTAACGGATTAGCAACCGGAGGGTTGCGAGTTCAAACCCAACAAACACTCTCGTGAAAAAAGAGGGGGCACGTCAAATCTGTCGTGGTCTCAAATGTCCTCGCGTTTTTGTGGTGTGGAAGTTTGTGAAAGGTGCCAGCTCAGGTGTTGCCTCGTTATCTGACCGGTGACTCAAAATGACGTGGTGTTGTCCTCGGTTCTTTCCCCTTAGGGATTGATCCCGGTAGCGCGTTGTGTTGCTCTAGTACGACATTAAGCTTTACTCTGCGGCTCTTAGATTTTTTTCAATCATCTCACAGAACGATTCTTTCGCCTGCATCTCTGACACCTTGCCTAATTACCTGACTTGAGCGATAGAGCCTTGAGTGGAATTTACGACTGACGCTTTCCCTTCATAGTATTGTGTGGCGTATCGTTTGCCTTTTCCCCAAAGCGTTCACACGGTCGACAGGATGAGGCACCGAACAAAAAGATAAACCCTCTAGAGGGTAAGTCGCTGACAGCTCGTAAATGGCGATCCATGCCAGCGGTTACTTAAAAGGAAGGATAACATCCACCGTACACAGATCTTTACTATGCCGCTGGTGCAAACGAAATTTTAGTGACAACAAAAGTCTGTATGGCCGTAGCTTAAAGGTAAATTAAAATATCTACCTACCGGAATTATAAGAAAAAAATTAATTATAATGTTTGTATTAAAAGTAGTTCTGTGTGAAATTTTTTTTTATATTTCCAATGGCAAAGCAGTACAATTGCGAAGACAAATACAAATACAATACAATACAAAGTACAGAGTTGACCGAGGTCATGAGTGTGAAATAATAAATACAAGCTTTTGAACGTTTGCTCAAACGATGATTTCACTGTCCCAGCCTAAGCCATTCGGTGTACCGTCACGTCATTTCGAACCACGGTCAGATGACGAGGCAACATCCGAGTTGGCACCCCATTCTCCAAACTTCCACACTAACCCAACGTGAGGACTTTCGGCCACGACAGATTAAAGGTGCACCATACGCTCACAAACATCCATGCCCTGACCCGGATTCGAACCAGGAATCCGATCCAGAGGCTTACACCTTAACCACTATACCGGTTGGTCGGCAGCTCAGACGACTCAGCCCATAAAAGCAGTGTAAGTATCTTAAAAACAAGAGAAGATCGTTACTCGAAGATCGTGGAAGAGGAGAAAGTTGCAGTACGAAGTGCCCTCGAAGGGAGAGTCTTTACCACTCTCTCTTCCCAGAAGCATTTTCCCCTTTAATGGACCCTCTCTCCAAGCCATCCAATCTGGAGCGTGCGCCATTTTGCGCCTCCATTCCCCGCAACAAGCCCCCCTTTACGATCGCGATGATCTCTGGAATCACTAGCAGCTCCTCCCCCCTCGCACGCTTACTTTCATTGTCTTACACCGGGGGGTAGTGCTGAATCTTATCGGGGTCGTAGAACACGTATTCCAGACATTCATCTCCTCCGAAACCTTGGGCAGCAAATCTGTAGGGGGCGCTTCTCGATACTTTCCTTCATTTGGCCCACAGTTCCGTGTAATTGAAAACGGCGCTCGTTGGAGTTGCCCCCTCCACGTGACCTCGCTGGACAAGTGCTCACTGGAGGAAGAACCTTTTTCTCTTCGTTTTCCTCCTCGGCTAACTTCTGCCGCAGTGTTCTCCAGGGCAACCAGAGTTTAGCACCATTCTTGTTGAAGAGGAGAAAGGTGCCTTTCGACAGGTCCTAATTGAAACAGGCGCTCTAGTTTACGGGATTTTCATTGATAGTAGTACATACTACAGGGATCAAAAAGTACCCGGAACGCTGTCATAAAACGAAATGTATCAATTCTGTGCTCAGGTGGTTAAATGTTATAAGTCACTTTTCCCAAAAATAATTAAGTTCCATCCTGGAGTCTTGGTTTGTTAATGTTTAGAAGGTGGGAAAATATCGTAAGTCTTTTACTTTCAGTTTATGAGAAAACAAAGGTGGAAAATTGTAATACGTCAAAAACCACAGAATCACATGTTGAATCTTGAATTTTAAAATTGCTGTCACGAAAAATTAAAAAAAGTGTCTTTAACATTTTGCCATCTGAGCACAGAATTTATGGGTCAAAATTTCTTACATCTGCTTTGAAGTAATCTCCTACGACTTCAATGCTCTTCTGCCAACGTTTTTCCCAATCCTCAAAACGTGACTTAAAGTCGTTTTTGAGAAAACCCTTCAAGGTTCGTATCGAATTTTCTTTTACTGTACCAATGGTCTCAAAACGGTGACCACGAAGTGGGAGTTTCGCCAGTGGAAATAAGGCAAAGTCGCACGGTGCCATATCTGGTGAATACGGAGCTTGTGGAGCCGTATTTGTTGAATGCTTTGTTAAAAAAAATCACATATAATAATAGCATTCTGAGAAGGCGCATTATCGTTATGCAAAACCCATGAATTATCTCCACACAATTCAAGTCGTTTTCGACTTGTCGTTTCGACGAATGATATAGAAACTTGTTCAATAATGTCTCGTATTGTTAAACGACGATCACTAAGCATCCATTCTCTGACCTGATTGACATGTTGATCATGAGTCGAAGTGGGCGGTCTACCAAATCGCGAATCATCTTCGACGGAATCTCTACCTTCTTTAAACTTTTTATACCAATCAAATACTGTTGTTTTTGATAAACAGTAAGAGCTCTTTGCAACATTTCGAATGCGTCTGGTAGCAGTAATTCCATTGCCGAAACCAGATTTAATGTGTGTTCTTTGCTCAATTACATTCGATATTTTGGAAAATCAACAAGGTGAAAATTCTTCTCTTTTTAAAAACAAATTTATTTTCAGACGATAAAATTAAATAAATCCCTGATTGTTGCCACATGTTTATATAAGTCGTAAAAATATTTGATAAAAGTTTGAAGACGATATCTACTATATATGTATTTTAAAAGAAGCATTCTGTATACTTTTTGATCACAGTAGTATTTCAAACACATACTTTGCTAACTTTTCCTGAGGAAATAATTAAATTATGTGATACACTCTTCCACATTTTTGGAAAAATCAAAGTAATTTTTGTGTAGTTCTTGTATATTTTAGTGATAATTATAAAATTAAAATCTCACACCGCTCAGTCATTGATTTGGATACAGTTGTAATAAAACGAAAGCGGAATTCGAGTTACTCAAATGAATGAGTCGGAGAAAGGATTCTTTAATTTAAAAAACATTTTTCTTACCCAATCGTATATAAAAGAAAATACACACATAAAATCCACCGCGGCCCGGTTTCTAACTGGAATCTTACGCAATATCCGATTGACGAGTCGGATGTTTAAGGGGACCGGTACAGTCCTGTCTCCGTGATGTTAAAATGGTCAAATTATAAGGAACATTTTCTCAGAATCTTTTTATGTGTATTGGTTTGAATTTTTTTATGCATGTTATGAAGATACTTTTAAACACTTTAAAGCAGAGATTTAAAAAAAAAACTTTAAATTTGAAGTTTAAAAAAAAAATTTTCTTTACTCTTATTATTTTTTTTTTTTTAATTTTTTTTTAAACATGACCAATTTTATTCTTTTTAACAAACAAAACGAACTTTTCTGAGCTGATAGAAAAAATGCCCGTGTTAAAATATATTATAGGGTATGTTATACTTGTAAACCGATTTTTTTAATATTTGTTTGAAATGTTTCTTTTATGGAAAAAATCCACATTTTGAGATATTGAAGTTTAAAGCATAAAATTGACTTTAATTCAATGCGTACAGGTATTTTTCAAAAAATATATTTAAAATATTTCTACTCAACGTATTTCTATAAATTTTTACAGAATTTTTTTAAAGAAAATCATGAGATTTTTGTGCTCTGGTCCCTTAAATGGAAATACCTTTTCTGATGCAGGAGCTTCAATAATCTTAAGGTAAGTTTCGATAAGTGATCTATCGATCAGGTTTCATGAGAATGCGTGCTTCTCAAATATTGTTTCTCTGGGGAACCTTGTGGCGCAGATCGGACACTATTCAACCCAATCCACTTCCCCCGTGGTCCCTTACCCGGTAGCAGAAACTGCTTAAAACTGCGGGGTACGTCACAGAACAAAGTCTTTGCAGAACAATTTTTTTTTCAATCATAAGTTACGATGTTCTGCAGTGCAAAGCCCGCTCATTGCAACACCTCTTTTATTCTTTTGCTACGGAACAACCTCCTAACACCGCCTAAATTATCACAAACACTTTATAAATAATTATCGTCTGGATGAAAAATTATTCCTCCGATCAAAATCAAAACGGAAATGAAAGCAATAAATTAAGAATACGTGATCTATTCTATGCTGTAGCATTCAATAATAATTAAATTTCATTAAATTCATTTAAAAATCTTCTAGATTGAATTTTAAAATTCGCCGCGACCCAAAAATTGCAAAAAATTTGGACTACCTGAGTGACAAATCTCATTGCTGTAAGTGCCATAGAATCGTCAGGATTTTGCGACAAACAGACAGGCAAACATACAAATACTTCCTTTTATAACAGTAGAGACACAACTATGTCAATGACAAAATAGTTAGCTTCAGAAGTTATCGACGGAATTGCGAATTCTGAAAGTATGCCTTGGATTTAAATAAAGTTTTTTGATTTATTTTTATTTCCAATGGCAAGATAGTAAAAGAGGAAAATTGCACAACGATTTAAAGTTCAACCAAATTGACCGAAGTCATTGCCTTAAGAGTTCTCTAGCTTGCCTGTATCTCGTCGTCTTCGCCATGAAGTGAGAAACAACTATGAAGGTGGGCTCGGTTCATTGGTTCTGCCATATTACAAAGAGGGCGGTTTGGTGGGTCAAAAATCCCAAATGCGATGGAGGCGTTCATCCAGGCAGTCATGAACTTTCCAAAGGTTTAAATAAAGTAAGTTAATTGATTTTGATGTTTGGTTATAAATATGTGATGCCTATTTCGCCGATAATTTTGTTTTACGTATATTTCTGATTTGACTGCAGTTTTCAAAATTCGGACAAAATGCCTGCAGAACAATTGCAAGTGCTTGGAGTTGTGTTGCAGAACACTGAATACAATTTTGCACCTGGGGTCACCTCCAGCCTGAACAATCGGACAGTCATCTGACAGGCACTTTCGTCAGCCGTACCCGTCTCCTTAGACCACCCAGTCTACTCACATGGTCAACACGAGAGTCGTTCTCTTGTCGTGACCAGCAAGGTCCGCAGGGACAACCACTTGGAGAAAGCTCGAGTGAAGGACGGGAGTTGGTCGATATCCTCGCTCGGTTCCGACTGTGCCGTTCGAAACTGCTCGAAGGGATTGCGACGCGCAACTTGCGACGTTCACAGGTGTCCGGAAGAAGGGCCAAAGATACTTCTGGGTGACGTCGCGGGGAGATCCGGAAGCTAATGGAGAGCGACATGTGACAAAAAGAAGACGGAAGCGAAATGCCGAAGGAGTTTCTTCACCTCCACCCCTCCAGAATGCGCCCGTTTCACTTCTTTTCTTCCGAGAAGGTGTCGTTGACTCTGGGGAATGTGTGAGAAAACTTCGCATTCTTTTCTTCCGAAAAGGAACGCGGAAGGCCCACTTCCGGATCCCTTCCAGGAGAACCTCTTCCTAGGGGGCGCGAGGGTTCGACGACCGAGAAGGGTTCTCAACCCTAAAGGAAAGGCGAGAGTTGGAGATTCACCTTTTGTTGCTGCGCCTCACAGCTGCAGAGGTAAGGTAGTGCCCCCCACCCCTTACTGCACGCGCAGAAACCCCCCCCCCTCACATTTATGGAAAGTTCTCGACCCCCGTTCACTTTCGACGTTCGCTCCCCCCCGGAGGGGGAGGGAACAGCTGTGGAAACTAGGTCAGGCGCGTGTTTGAATTTCCGGTCCAATGTGAGTGACGTCACAGTTTCAAAAATTGAGGCGATGAAAGGAAGAAGGGGATGCGCGTGCAAAAAAACCCCTTCTCGTCATCCTTCCCATCGATCAATGCGAGAGAGAAGGTGATGTCGAGAATTATTTCGAATCTGCCGTTCCGATTCTATTCTGTTCCGTTTCTCTCGTTTTGTGTGTTCTCAGATGGTTCCGCTGGCACACTTGCAGAACGACACTTTTCGACATCTGCTTCCCGCGGCAAATGTCTTAAGAAACATGCGATGGAAACAAATGGCGGACCGCTTTTTTTTTTAAAGGGGAAGTGGAAGGTTAAAAAATGGAAATTTTAATGAAAAGTTAAGATTGTTAATCAGATATTTTTAAAAGTAGTTTTGCGTCATTTTCAACCACGGGACTTTAAAAAGTATTGCTGCACGCCCATGAAAAGTCACTCATCTTGGTTGATCTAAGGGATGCACAGACATCATCCGGCCCTCCCTCTATTTGCTGTCGGTTCTCCTGATCAGTCAAGTAAAACTTAGTTGGGAGTTAGTGCATTGAAATGCCCAAGTCGCTTTGGGTATAGTAGGGTCTTTATATATTTATAACTTTCGTCGCACTGGCTAAACACAATAAGCTACTGGCGAGGTCATATAATCATGGTCTGGGATTGATCCTGAAGGAAAAGATCCCAGGACAACGTCTCGTTTTTTTGAACCACGGTCAGATTACAAGAACAGGTCTGAAACGGCACCCCACTCATCAAACTTCCATGACAACGTAAGGACATCTGAGGCCACGGCAAAATGAGCCGCATCAGCCATTTTGCTCACGACGGTCTTTGGTTTGACTGAGTGACGGATTAGCAACCGGAGGAGTGCGATTTTTAATCCAGCCAAAGACCGTCGTCTACAAAGGGGCCTGGAACACGTTAAATCCGTCTTTACTTGAAATGTCCTCACGTTGGCGTAGTGTGAAATTTTGGAGAGTGGGGTGTCAGCTCAGGTATTGCCCCGTGATCTGACCGTGGTTCGAAATTACGACGTATTGTCCTCGGATCTTTCCCTTCGGGGGTTGATCACGGACAGTCGTCAATAGCCCATTATGTTGCTTTAGTACGACGTTATTTACAAATATCAAATGCCAAACCTTATTTCCGTCTACTTAATTTCTCGACAAATACATATAGTCGACGAATATAGGATACAAATGTAGGTAAGATGATCGATACAACGCAGAAAAAGCGATGATCATTGCAATTAAGCTAAGCATGATCTAATGAAAATCATTCATTCATAGTATTATCGTTATTTTCTGAAGAAAGTAACAATTACCCAGAAAAACATTCCAGGCATTTAGAGTATTTTGTTTGCAGAAATTCAATAAATCAGAAACCCAATAGTTTCCGGGTAAGAGCTGTTGTTCCCAGGGCCTCTACCACGTCACTGACGTAACCAGTTTCGGTAGGTTGTTAATTAACGTCACACTGGAACACTGGAGCAACACAATGGCTATTAGAGACGGTCCGTTATCAATCCCCAATGAAAAGATTCAGAGACAAATCCTCGTTGTTTTTAATCACGGTCAGATGATGAATAGATGTAGATGACGATGTAGAATGCGATAGTCTAAGAATGACACAAAACTTAAGGCTTATTTTTGTGTGAGAAGAAACGGAACAATTATCTGCACTTTTTTTCAGTTATAGCTGTAAGAATCAGTGCCTTCATTTTACAATTACATTTTAATTTTACATGGGATGTTCTACATGGAATGTTCCACATGGAATATTCTAGATGGAATGTTCTAGATGGAATGTTCCACATGGAATATTCTAGATAGAATGTTCCACATGGAATATTCTAGATGGAATACACAGAAATATGTGTGCAAAAGAGTAACTTAGTAATAAAAAAAATCGCTCGAACAAGTAACGCAGTAAGAAAACGATTTTTTTCTACATTCAAAATGTAAAGCATTAAGATTCCATTAAAGTTGCAGTTGCAGTTAAAGAACAAAATCATAACACTATCGAACTAATTTTTCAGCAAGGTAAGTATGTATAAAATTAACGCCGCACTGAAGCAACATAACGGGCTATTGACGACGGTCTGGGATCCCGAAGGGATAGGTTCCAGGTCAAGGTCACATAGTTTTTAACTAGGGTCACATGACGAGTTCAACATTTGAGCTGTCACCCCACTTTGCAAACTTCCACACAACACCAACGTGAGGACATTTGAGGGCATGACAGATTCAACGTGTCTGTGTACACAAAGCTCTTTGGCTGGACCGAGCTGTCAAACTCTCCGGTTACGTCCAACGCGTTACGTCTCTGGAGACGTCCAGGGCAGCGTGGGAATCCTGCCCTTACTATCGCACGCCACACATGTCCACAATAGAGCGTTATGGTCTGATGTGTCATCTCCTTTGATAGCAGGACCCCTTTGGTAGTCATTTCTGGCACACTTACAGCACAGCAGTACGAAGACGACATTCTACGACCCGTTGTGTTACCGTTCCTTTTACGACACCCCGGACTTACTTTTAAATAAGATAATGCCCGGCTGCACACGACACATGTTGCTATGAATTGTCTTCGAGCTTTCCTTGGCCAACTAGGTCTTCTGATCTCCCCCCCATAGAGCACATTTAGGACGTTAAGAGAAAGCGATTGCAAACATCCCGGAATGTTGACCCTTTAACCCGACAGTTGGAGACGGCCAGAAATTCCGCAGGACACCGTCCGGGAACTTTTTCAGTCTATGCCACGCCGGGTGACGCATCCACGCCAGAAGTAGACTAACACCTTATAGACTTCCTCCCTTTGTAACGATCAAACTCTGAAATAAATCATTTAATTGTTCTGAAATAGGAATCGTTTGTTTTTCCATGTTCGTTCTTCACATCCACTCATTTTTTTTTATCGTAATCGGACAACTCCTTCTTGGTGCGTCGATATTTGTTTTGGTTATAGAGTATATTTCATTTTACCTAACATGTTTTAAAACAATTTTTCAATACTTCGTCCTTTCATTTTTCTAGTCATCACTTGCTACGAGTAGTCATTCTCATTTTTTAACTTTTTCATATTAACATATTTCGAATCAACTCATTCTCTTCCTGTTTCAACTGCACAGCCAGTTGGGGTGTATCGTCCGATTAGTCTTTACTTTGATAACCATTTGAGCAATTCAGTTTGGCATTCTCCCATTTTAGCTTCTTATAACGTTATCGTTAATTCTTTAGGCTATTAAGCGATCTTATCCTTACATGGATCTTGCGCCATAACACCCATATCAGCCCCCAACTTACCGTTAAGCTATTAAAAAATATTATAGAGAACAGAATAAGGTTTAATAAGATACAAGTGATTCGAATTCGAACATCCGTTATATATTGCGAAAGATTGGTGTTATTTATTAGGAAAATTGAATCGTGTCATCTTTTGACTGAACTTATATTTACCATCTCGTGGATAAGTAAAAATAATCTTTAGGGAAAGGAAATCATGAATGATTAACAGAAACAGTATCAGATACAGCATTTTATCGATTTCTCGCAAGCACCTATATTTGCTTGTCCAAGTAAATAAAGTTTGGCTAGATCTAGAGAAGGTGAACGGACGAAGGCTACACATGAATGAACTGTACGCCCGGGTACCACGAGTTTGTGTTTCTCTATCCTTCCAATCCAAAGAGGCACGACTAAAGTGGTGTCGGCAACATGTGAATTGGACTGTGTCTGATTGGGGTAACGTTATGTTCACGGATGAGTTAAGATTTGTACTGGAACCAGATGACAAACGTATTAGGGTCTGGAGAGAACAAGGCACACGCAATCGAACCCAGAACATCATTGAGCATCACGCATTCCGAGGTAGAAACATCATGGTGTGTGCCGGGATTTCGTTGGTATATAACGCACCGACCTGTACATCTATATGCGGAGTTCTGTGACGGCAATCCGGTATCGGGATGAAGTCATAGAACACGCTGTGAAATTGTACGCTGCAGCAGTTGGTCATTCTTTCGATTTAAAGGATGATAATGCAAGTCTCCATAGAGCTGGCATCGTCGACGACTGCCTGGACAGTGAGGGGATTGCGCGTAAGGTTTGGCTGGCGTAATCGCCCGATCTTAATCCCATTGAAAATCTTTAGTATACCCTCGAACATACTGTGTCTGCATGTTTCCCACCCCCAACTACACTCACAGAGTTGCAAACTGCTCTACTGGAAGAATGGCGGCTACTTGACTCTGGGGTGGTTGATCACCTCATGCAGAGCATGGTCACACGCTATAAACTTTGTATGAAGATGAGGGGTGGTCACATACCATATAAATGTCGGTTTTGTTTATTTGTTTTGGATTTAAACATCCTTTTGTTAATGACTCCAATATGACTTCATCTTATAATTCATGAAAATTCAATATCGTTTTCATCTTTGTATTTAATTTTTTGTTTTGTTTCATGCATAAACCTATTTGCTACTTTCCTGCCGCATTTCGTGTTAATCAAAGCTGTATTTGTCATTTTTTTTTTTCGTTTTTTACCTTTCGTGCTTAACTTTTGGCAGTGAGTGTACTTCTTTTTTGCATCATTATGATTTATATAAAACAGTGGATGTTTTGAACCTCAATCAGTGTATTTAGTCTAGAAATGATTAATAGATTGTTACATTCCTGAAAAAATTTTGATTTTTTTATACGCTTCCTTGAGGGAAAAGTTGTTTAAAAAAAACAATTTATTCTATCAACTTGATGGAGGTTCAAAACATGAAGACTTTATTAGGAATAAATTCCTACAGGAATCAACTTTCTGAACAAATTAAAATTTGAGATATCACATTTCAAAAAACCAGTAAATTTGTTAATTATATCTTAAATAGATATTAATTATTTACACAATCTGATTTTGTTCTCTCTGAAATGATTTTAAGAACACACCAATTACCTGTGGTAAAATAAATTGATTTTTAGACTCAAAATTAAAAAAAAAAATCTTCTAAATTATACGTTTGCCTTAAACTAATCTGTAAAATGACCACAAGTAGTCAAAGAATGCAATGGATGTACTTTTACCCTTCCTGAAGATCCGTCTCGTCTACTCGTCATTAGCTGGGAACGCGGTGCCCAATTTAACGCTGTGGCCCATATTAATTAATTCCTGTTGCCAAGCAACGCATTTGGAAGAGGAGGGTTGTGACTTCCAAACTAAGTCCAAAAGACACCGCCGTGTACTCGGGGTCTGGCGCACGTTTAATCTGTAGTGTCCTCAAATGTCTTCACGTTGGTGCGGAAATTTAGAGCGTGACATTACGACAGTGATAGATGTCTCTATTTAAATTTCTACTAAAACTGATAAATGATTTCGTGTCTTAATCTCATCATTAATATTATAGTTGATTGTAGTTATTCAAAAGTATATAGTTAATACACTTTAAAAAAAATTATGAGCGCTCATAGGCGGCAGAGACAGAATCAAGAGAATTTTTTAACGATGTACTTCAAGCAAATCAAATTTAAATCTAAGACGTTCAGAAAATATCGAACCGTTTTTACGAAAAAAATGACGTCTTAATTTCTAATTTAAATGTAATTTTTAAAATTCACCATTAAGTCGTCTGGTAAATATTGCATACACATAAAAAAAATTGGGATTGTGTTAAGTTCAAGTTTTAATTAATTAATATTTATTAATAAAATTAATTAGTTAGTAAATAGATAATAATCTTGTTAATTAATTATTATTTATTAATAATACTTATTTACATTAATATAGTTAGGTTGATAATTAATAATTATTAATTAATAATATTTATTTACATTACTATAGTTATGTTACTAATTATTAATTATTATTTACAGTAATATAATGAATTATTATTAATAAATAATTATTATTTCCATTAATATAACTAATACTTAATACTTATTATTTACATTAATATAATTAATACTTAATACTTATTATTTACATTAATATAATTAATACTTAATATTTATTATTTACATTAATATAGTTAAATATCAATGATAGTTATATATATATATATATATATATATATATATATATATATATATACATGTAATAACATCCTGGCACAGTTGGATATCAGATGTGTATTGGGACGCTGAAAGTAGGCGATGTTAAAACAAAGTTCTTTATTACGGCATAATATATATATATATATATATATATATATGTATATATATATATATATATATATATATATATATATATATATATATATATATATATATATATATATATATACATGTAATAACATCCTGGCACAGTTGGATATCAGATGTGTATTGGGACGCTGAAAGTAGGCGATGTTAAAACAAAGTTCTTTATTACGGCATAATATATATATATATATATATATATATGTATATATATATATATATATATATATATATATATATATATATATATATATATATATATATATATATATATATATATATATATATATATATATCGTAGCAGTTTCCCCAGCAAGAAGGAAACTAGCTCTGTTTACACAGTTTATCAATGGGAATGATCAGAAAGAGGAGGATTACAGGCGTGCTCCGATATTTTAATGGGGATTTACACGAGATATAGAAACGGTTATTCCCTATTACGTCTTGTATTAGGGTGACTAAGGACTCTTATTGGCTCAGTGCCCCTAGACAGAGGACGTTCAGAGTCTGACAGGGAATTTAACCTGTCTACAGGTCGCAATATGACATGGAGCGTTGTCGTCCTGGAAGTAACATTCGCCCATTGCATAAAATTGCCAAAGCATAGGAAGAACCTGATTGTCCAAAATGTTCATGTATGTGTAGGCGTTCAAAATTTCAGGAACAACGTGCAAAGGTCCCAGGCCATACTACAAAAAACATCCCCAAACAAGTAGTTCGATTTTATACAAATCCTCTGGCGTCCGGTCCATTATTGTAGGGGATAGTGTATATACATTGATTATATATTTTAATAAAATTAATTTATTCTTCCCCCTTTTTACTGGGGTACAGTCCATACTTTTCGGGAGGACCAACCCATCCCCATTCAATAAACCCTAGTAACTCCTATGTTTGGAGGGTGGAGTGCCAGCTAAATTGTTATCTTTTCATCTGACCGTGGTTCAAAATGACGAGGTGCTGTTTCTAGGATCTTTCCCTTCAGGATTGATACCGAGCTCCAATAGCCCGTTATGTTCTATAGTGTGACGTTAACTACCTAACTAACAATGCTAGGTAAAAACCTTTCGAGGACGCCACTGAATGTGCGAGTCCGTTGAAATGCCGCTTTAAATCCAGAAATAAATGTTATTGACATATAAACAGCATTTTTAAATAAGCTACCGTCACTTAATTTTCAAATGAATGCTTATCTTTCTAGAATAGAAGTAACACAAATTACCGGTGTCAAGACATGAAATTAAATAAATAAAAACTTTATTGAACCTGCAACACTCTCCTGCGTGCATCGAATGGTTCCTTCAGGACCACATCCTTTCCTTTTTTATATGTCATCCTTTCCTGTCTGAACCCCCAAAAATTTCGAATCCAACACTGGGAATGTTAAATTCATGGTTGCGTGTTCGATAGCGACGTAATTAAACTCGATGAGACTGTTTCCAAAATAAACACCCATCGCAAGAAAAAAAGAAAACTTTAAATATAACAGCAGCTTTGCAAGTTTATGATACGTTAATTTCACATTGAATGTAATTTATTTGAAAAAAGAAACTTAAAACTATTTAAAACTTTTGAAAAGAGCTTAGATCGGTTGTCTAATGAGCTGGAATCGAAATATTTATATTGAAATGTGGATTACTGGTTCACTGAATGATCGTTATAAAATAAATCCATAAATCATATATATTATTTAATAAATGAATAATTATTTTGACACTTAAATTAACATAATTTCATTTTATTACATAATTATCGTTTAATAAAAGCAATGTTATATTAATATTCAGTAAATTTAAGTACTTGTATATTTAATAAAAGAACGAAACGAAAAACGTGCAGTTATTTTCTACACTAGGGGGCTCCGCCTCCTGCTCGCTGACGCTCGCAACGCAATCCCATTTGTTTGCTTCGCAAATTAACACTTTCGCAAGCGTCTTGGTGAGGGTTAGGTGTGAATGTGTTTTAGCTTCGCAAACCAACACGAAATAAAGGCTTGCTTGCTGCACAAATTTAAATAATAAGGAATCTGTCTCACTACCACTCGACATGACATGGGCATGTCACCTCATTCCTTTCCTGAAAGAGAAAAAGTTAATTAGTTAAGGTATCAGTCCAACCCCCCCCCCCTCCAACAGGACCCGGGCAAGTCGCCTAATTATTTTCCTGAAAAAGAAAATAAGTAATTTTAGGAATTAGTCCCACCACCCCCACCCGACATGACAAGGGCATGTCGCCTAATTTTTTGTGTGAATGAGAAAAAAAAAATTAACTGGAACTGGCGCTTGGATGAAAACAGGAACTGATCTTGAAGTTGTAAATTGTGAATTACATAAATTCAATGCGATATTTCCTTATTCACTATATTTTGTAACTTTTTCAATCTTTTACAAAGATCTTAATGGTTTCAGTAGACACACATCTGGACAGAGAAACATATAGTTGCGTGTGCAAATATGGGAAGTTCAATGTAAATACCTACACGTTCAAATGTCTGACCTTGTGACTTGTTGATTGTCAATGCAAACGCAAGGCGAAACGGAAATTGTCTTCGTTACAAAACAAAGGGCAGATCAGAATGTCGACTTGAAGTGTTGAGCTGAATTCTAGGTATGTCCACGATGTTTCCCCCCCCCCCCAGTGATGATCTTTACAGTTAAAACTCTACTGCCTATTCGTTGCACCAAGAGACGCATAAAGTTTCATTGCAGAGGCCATCAGCTATGCAGATATTTCTAAACAGCATCATGAAGAGACCAACTTTTAAGTTCAACTTGAGTGGTGGCATTCCAGCAGGCGTCAATGAATGCAGATATTTGTCAGCGTACCTAAGAGTGGCTTCTTGAGTAATGCGCAAATATAGAGAAATCTTTTATTATTTATAAAAAACTCTATTTTTGGTCAAGGGTCTATGGCCAAGGTTAATTTATCAATATTTCTCGTAGCTTGTTAGAATTGAAAAAAATTTCTCGATATCTGTTTGTTGTCCTGATTATTTCAATCAAACGTAATATGCCAAACCTTATTTATGTGCTGTTTTACATCATACAACCAATCGAAATATAATTTAAATTCTTTTTCGATATGAAAAAGGGACTTTGTTGTATTGCCACCCATTTTGAAAACTGCGTCAGTTCAGATCATTTTAGGCAATTGGTAATTGGTATTTTTTAGTTAACGTCGTACTAGAGCAACACAACGGGCTATTGACGACGGTCCGGGAACAGTCCCTTAAGGGAAAGATCAGAGGACAACACCTCGTAATTTTGAACCACGGTCAGATGACGAGGCAACACCTGAGCTGGCATCCCACTCTCCAAACTTCCACATTAACCCAACGTGTGAACTTTCGGCCTTGACAGATTAAAGGTGCACCAGCCACCTCTACACCATACACTTACAAACATCCAAGCGTCTCGCGCAAAAATCAAGTCCTGTGTGAAAACAGCGATGGGTATGGTGACGGGGCCCTCCCTCCCCTAGGTCAACAGACACACCCGGAGCGATCCCCTTTTTTAAACTTTTGAAATTTTAAAGTTTTAATCTTTTATATATCATGTAGATCATTCTTAATATTATTTTTAAAATATGACTCTCTTAAATTTTTAACTTATTTTAAGGCATGTTCATTTCACAATATAATATACTTATTTCATAGCAACATACCCATAATACGGCATAATTTATTTATTTCAACTTTCATTTGTAAATAAACATAATCACAATCGTTATATTCACAGCTCATATTCACAATCGTGTTTTACAGTTCTTGTTTCAATTTTATATATTGTTCTAGAAATTCCATTAGTTTGATTTTGAGTAAACGATTTCTTTTTTCTTTTTCTCTGTTCTGTTCGGTTATTCTCAATACTCCCGGTGTGCCACCGGTGTTTATTTTCTTATTTCCGGTGTGCCACCAGCTCATTGTTCTGTTTTGCCCGGATTTTCCGGAGGTTTTGTTTATTTGTTAGTTTTAAGGCCGCTTAATGCGTGCATGATGTAACTCCAGATCGGGGAATGTAACCTGCCCCATACCATTTCCCTTTGAATCAATAAGTGATCGTTCGGCCGGCGTGGGTCCCTATGGACCTCCTTGTGCTGCGATGGAAGTCGCCACCCTTTCCCCCCGGATCTTATTACACTCTAAACCTAACCGTAAGTGGATTCGGGGAGGGTCTTAAAAAAAAAATTAAAAAAAAAAAACATCCAAGCCCGGACCCGGATTCGAACCAGGAACCTTCTTAACACCTTAACCACTATTCCAGTTGGTCGGCGAGATCATTTTCGGATTCATCTCCATCGAAGCATCAAAGGGAAAAAGAAATTGCAATCAATGCTTCAGAAACGAAGTTGACTTAGTGGACGTCTCAATCGAAGTATGTAAACACAAGACCAGAGAAAAATCGAAGCGCAGATGAAATGATTCTCTGCAATCCAAACACTCTTTTTGTATTCGGTTTCTAAAATAAATGAATAAAACGTCGAGAGAAATCTATTGTCTCTTTGCTTCGACTACTTGAGAGACAAGCCTTCTCCAGCTGTAATTTAAGTATTCCAGTAACAAAACTCGCGAGGAAACAAATCATTTGCGTCGATCCAAGTGTCACCCACAGGTCGAATACACTAAAGTACGACCCAAAATCGTTCAACACAATATTCATTGAGATTGGAATAGAGGAGCTAATAATGTTCTGGCTGATAATTCTGTGATCTGGAAGTGCGGATGTCTCATTTTGGGTTCGAACGAATGCAAGGTGAGGTGCGTGTGAAACGTGCGATGACATCTGCTTCATTCATTTCGATCCTTCCGTGCGGGAGAAAAATACGGATCGGGATGTCAGGTTGCCATGGGGACGGCCGGTGAAGAAAGAAAGAAGGGAAGTGGGCGGGGCGAGGAGAGGGCCCTGCCCTCGCATAATGCGACACTGGTCACGTGCCGGTTTTTGCTGTGGACATGGTGAAGGAGGTCACGTGGGATACTTTTGGACAAGGAGTTGTTTAGGTCTGCAATTACAGGACCACAAAGAAAACGGGCAGGAGAGTTTCACACAAAATATGTCAAACAGAAGTAAAGCAGTTCCACTTGATCAAGAGTTCCAATCCACAGACTCAGTTGAAAAGCACTTAGCACCAAGGGTACTTGAATTAAGTATTAACAACCACTAAGTATTAAATATTCAAGTACAGCTTTGATTTGATCAATCAACCTCAACAATATATATATATATATATATATCAGTTGTCAACATTCTTGCAGCAGGAATGGACACAAATACCCATAGCTGTGTCAAAACCTCGTTGAAAGTATGTCCAGAAGGGTTGCTAGTGTAATTGCTTCACGTGGGGACCACCCCCCTTGTGAAGCATGTATTATTTCACTTATGCCATCACATCTTGCTGTCCGGTCCATTATTGTAGGGTAGTGTATATATAACTACAGCTCTAGTTTGCTAGAATGAGTGTGATACTTTATAACATTCACATTGCATAGCATGGTTCCATTAGACACATAAAACTAATAAATAATTTAGCTGGGAAAACATTTTTTCTTTAAAGTAAATATTTTCCAAGCAGTGGAAAGAATAATCAGTAGTGTGGATTGTTTTTTGTTTTAAAAACTCTTTCTGTTAATTTTTTGATTAAATTCCACTAAACCTAAAATGACGTTTTTTCCAAGAAAATCTTTCTTGGCCACATAAAGAGCACATCGGAATAAAAACGCGCCAGAAACACTGTCACAAAAGTCGTTATATCCAAGCTGTACCAAAATTTCACTATTAAAATTAGTAACTTAGTGACAAAAGGCCAATGTCGAAATTCCATCATTTGGATTCAGATCCTAAATCACTCTTGAAGGAAATAGCTACAATGGAAAATTTAACAATGACCTCTTATCAACACATTATGCAATAATCCAAACATTAGAACTTTTTGTACACTAGACCTGTTATAGAAGAAACGGGGGAAAAAATCAAATTAACCATTTTATTTTTAATTATTCCACTTCGTTGCTCAGTGGCGGGATCACTTTTGTACGTGTATGTAGGTAATTTACGTCGCACTAGAGCTACTCAACGGGCTATTGGCGACGGTCTGGGATATATCCCGAACAGAAATATGAAGGATTACTCTTCGCAATTTTGAAAACCATTGTCAGATGACGAGGTGAATACCGGAGCTGGCACCTCACTCTCCAAACTTCTATGCCACGCCAACGTGAGGACATTTCAGGCCACGACGGATTGAACGTGCCCGTGTGCACGACGTTCTTTGGCTGGACCTAGTTTCACTGTTCATGGGAGGATCACAATTGTATAATGTTTCATGAAATCCAGAATCTGAATTACATTGCGTCACAAAAGTGCCACAGTTAAAAATTAAATGGTCACTTTAAAGTTTTTCGTTTTTTTCTCTAACGGGTTGATTCGTCCTATGTCAAAAATGCGTTACTTTCGATAAAAGAAAACGTGTATTAATTTTGACTTTTTTAAAAGGGGATTTAAAAAATGAGTGGATGATTTTGACAGAGGAACTTTTAACTCTTACAAGGGAACCTTTTCACATGTTCGTCGCATTTTAAATAGACATTAGGCGTAATTTGTAAATGTTTTAATGCTCATTCAGAATATGTGATCCGTATTTTGCAAAACTCATTTTTAAAGCAACTATGACCCCTTTAAATGGGACGTGTTGGCGAGTTCTTGACGGAACGTTTCAACACTTAAAATTTTTTTAAAGTGTTTTCTTCTTGTTGAAATCCACCTGCTACTTATAGGACGAGTGAGAGTACTCCAGACTAAAAATGGAATATTTCAAAATCAGCTAAAGAATGTTAGGGCGACTCATTCCCTTTACACATAGTAGAAATAACATTTTTAATTTTAATAGTGACTGACGATATCAAGAAATGTAATAAAAGAAACAATTTATTGTTAGAAATCAAACATATCTTATAGCTAGATTAAAAAAAAAATAGGAATAGATATTTTCTTACACGGAAATTTTTGCTCAAAAACAGCAATTTTTAAATAAAGCCATGAGAGGAGTAAGAATTTTTTCCACTACGATAACTTTCATCCAAAACGTTCCGATTTCAAGAAAGCGCGCCACTGTCATTTTTCACCGAAGGTCGCCAGTTTGTCAAATTTTGAATGGTCATTATTTCTTGTGAGGTGAGTTTTTCAAAAAAAAAAATCACATATTCTGAACCAACATTTAAAACTTTACAATATGGTGTCGATTCCAAATTCGACGAACATGTGAAAAGGTTCCCTTGTTAGTAGTTTAAACAAAATAAATTTAACTATATACTCTACCCTCCAACAATGGACCGGACGCCAGCGGATTTGTATAAAATCCGACTACATGTTTGGGGGTGTTTTTCGTGGTGTGGCCTGGGGCATTTGCATGTTGTTTCTGGTCAATTAACGCCGACACCTACATGAACATTTTGGACCATCAGGTTCTTTCTACGCTCTGGCAATTTTATGGAATGGACGAATGTTACTTCCTGGACGTCAACGCTCCATGTCATGTTGCAGCCTCTGACACGTAGTGGTATCAAGATATGGATGTAAAACGTCTTCCCTGGCCTGCTCATAGTCCCGACCTAAACCCCATAAAACATTTGCGGACGAGTTAGAGCGACGTTTACGTACCAGGGAACCACGTCCAAAGTCTACAGATGAACTGGCGATATTTTTGCTGCAGGAATGGATACAAATGGCCATAGCTGTGTATCAAAACCTTGTTGATAGTATGCCCATAAGGGTTGTTAGTGTCATTGCAGCACGTGGGGGACCATCCCCCTATTAAAACATATATTTTCCCCTTATACAATCACATCTTGCTGTCCGGTCCATTATAGTAGTGTAGTGTATATTATTTTAGCGAAGACGCTTGTTTCACTTGTGCTTGATGGAGATTTTGTATGGGGAGCTTTCCCTGGTTGAAAATCAATAAATGATCTAAAAAATAAATAAGTTTAATACGCAAATGCAGCAATCGTACTGCTAAGAAAATCCAAGTAGCCCTCACCACTAATGGCGGGAGTGACCCTTCTGGCTAATTGAGATTGGTTTTTCATCCTCTCCTTAAAGATTGACCCTTTCTTGTAAGTCCGTACCCTAGATTAAGTTGTTTTTTATATGAAGTTGAATCGGGACAAAGAGTTGAATTTAGTTTTGGTCGCACAAACTGAGGAATTTGATTTCGTTGGTAACTCAAGACTACATAATGCTCTTAAAGGGCTCCCTTTTAAAAGCTTAAACGAAAATATCCCACGTATCTTAAGGTTAGCCACATTTCATTGCGCTCGACGTTCAAGACTCAAACATTGCCGATTCATTTTTTTTTACCTACTTTCTGAATCCGACTTTATAGCTGGGTCACGGAAGAACAGTTGGAAGAGCAACGGATTAGCAAAAGAAGGTTTGCTAGTTCGAAACTAGGTTCAGCCAAAGGCCGTCGTGTACAAAGGGGGCTAGTGCACGCTCAACATGTCGTGGACTCAAACGTCCTCTTACTGTCGTTGTGTTGAAATTTGGAGAGTGGGATGCCAGTTAAGGTGTTATTCTTGCCATCTCAGCGTGGTTCAAAAGGACAACGTGCTGTCTTCTCAGATCTTTCCCATCGTGATTGATGCCAAACTTTCGATAATAATCCTTTGTAATTGCGAGGCGACGTATTTTATTTCTGAGGGAACCCGAAGCTCGAAATTCTTTATGTAATGATACTCTTATAAGAATTTCCCTGCAAGTAATTTACTTTGTTTTAATCATCCCTCATTTTATAGTACATCACCTATTTTATGATCATATTCGAACACTTTATTCTTTTCATTTAACTTTAGTCCTATTTTTTGTGTTACTACCTCTGTTTTTAACATATTTTATTTGGTATTACTTGGTCTTGTGGTTGGCGCTGCTTGTCCGCTATTGGACCTTGCGCCATAAAATCCGAAACAACCAACCAACCTTTGTTTTAAGGCGATAAAGAGTAAAAGGACTAAAAAATCACCTGAGCACCTGAAAGTTTCTTGACATACCCTAAGGCGCTACACGCAGCCCCTCTTATACTGATGTAATCAAGAAGCGGCGCATTTTATTTCAAAGGCGAACCAAAGCTAGATGATAAGCTATCGATACGACCATCTTTCAAGAGTTTTCAAGCAATTCTTCGCTTTGGTTATAAGGTGTTAAAGAATGAAGAAACATAAAAAACCTCAGCACCTCGAAAGATGTTTGACCCTCACTTGGATGCTTTTGGAAAGCCCTCTTCTCTTAGTTTCATTACGAGGCAAAGTATTTAATATCAGAGAGGATCCATACTCAGAAATTCTTTTGAAATGATCAACGCTTAAGAGTTTCCTTGCAGGTCTCTGAGCCTAATTATGCTTAAACTAAGGTGTTCAAGAGTGAATAAACGTAATCTACTCAGCACCTCGAAGATGCTTGTGCAGCGCTAGGGTGATTTAGGACCGGTGCACACATCCGATTTTTCAACGTGCGGCGTCGCTGCGTTGCCACTGCGGCGCCGAAGCCCAACTATGCACGCATAACCGTGAAATGACGCAAGCACTCATTTCGCGTCATTTGCGATAAATATGTATCGAAGAAAACGTGATTATTCGCTTACGTGGTGTACAAAAAATATATTTTGAAACAAAATTGACGTTACTGAATACATCCATTTATTAATTATTATTTATATTCCATTTATTAATTATTATTTATATTCCATTTATTAATTATTATTTATATTCCATTTATTATTATTATTTATATTCCATTTATTAATTATTATTTATATTCCATTTATTAATTATTATTTATATTCCATTTATTAATTATTATTTATATTCCATTTATTAATTATTATTTATATTCCATTTATTAATTATTACTTAAATTCCATTTATTTATACAAACAATGTACTTGAGACCGGAGACGCGTTTGCGGCGATCTGCGGCGCGTTGGAACTGGGGTACAAATTGCACGCAAGTTGGACGTGCGTCGCCGCAGCGGTGCTGGAGGCAAGTGTGCTATTGGATCTAATGTATCTCAGACCGCACTTGCGTTGCTGCATTGAAAATCTAGATGTGTGCATCGGGTCTCAGGTAGCCACTCTCTTCTTGATGTAATCACGAGGCGAAGCATTTCATTTCAGAGGAGATTGAAAATTCTTTTTAAATAAAACCTCTTACAAAAGTGTAAAATATTGTCTACGTAAAGGTGCTTAGCGCCAGTACAGAGCGATGTACAGTATATGAAGTGACTATATCGGCCATATTCACAAATCCAAACTAAGCTGCGGATCAACGATAATCCCCGGGTTATCGAAAAACCTTATTCACAATGCCTGGTTCGAGATTTAAACCGCCGTTTAGGTGGTACATTTTGATCATACGAAATCGGCGAATTAACTCTCTGTTGAGTGTTGCGCATGCGCCGTACTATCTTTTTGCGGAAGAAGCGAGGTATACTGTAAACAAAACAAAATGGACGACACTAAATTACAATATTCTTGTGATGACGCACATTCAACTGATCTTATATGAATCGTAACTTGAACGTGATTACATTTTCTGTAAAATAGCCATGCCCGGATGTGTTCTGGTTCGAACTATATTCTAGCTCGCCAGAGTAGGAAATATAAAGATTTAGGTTTCTCCATAAAAATCCAATTTGAAATGAAATACCTTTGCATTTCTCTTTCCAAACCCAAATTAAAATGCCGTATGTATTCTAAAATCACAATGTGGGTGTGGAATCAATCGCAAAGTACGTGCTTGATCAGTAGGGCAACTTTTTGCAACAAATGCAACTTTTTTTCACGCGTTCTACGCTGCATGTAAAGTACTAAAACCAACATTCCTCCTACATGGGATGTATAGTAGGGTGGAGCGAAAAACACGAATTTAGGAAATTGAAAACGCCTATGGTGGGAATAGTTGGGGACTACCATGCTTATTAATAATACAAAATATGAGCTAAATCAATTAATATCTTCAGGTGCCAAAATCACTTTGAAATTTCTAAATTTTGCCAATTTTTTCACAAAAATAATAATACGCATTTAAAAAAAATTTAATACATCTTATTTAAAGCCATGGGTGGGTGAAATGAACTTCCCTGCGTGTAAAAAAAAAAAGTTTTACACCTAACATTATCCCGGAAAAAAAAAATCCCCTTTTTTTAGAGCGCCATCACGCGCGTCTCCACTCCTCTCAATCGACTCATCATTGCGACAACGCATTTGCACGGGCGCTTCCCCTTGCAGCTCTTCGCTTTTTTTTTTAAATTATGAAAACAACCCAGAACTCAGCACGAGGAGATAGCTGCATATCGAGTTCCATCCCCCCTAAAAATTTCAATTTAAGTTACTAGCTTACACTAAAAAATTAAGTTGAAGTTACTGGCAAGTGGTTTAGCTTAAAAGTGGTTGATATTGACTTTTGGTTTCAAATCTGGGTAAAGCAAGTCTAGAAGCAATTCTTGACCGAATAAATCCTTCTCGTGCCTCTGTACCACATACTGTACTATGTGCTTCAGTTACTAATTTAACGCAGCGTTCTACTGCTTGTGAATGGTATGGAAAGTTAAACATGTTACTATTGGTTGGAACGTCTAGAATCATAGACTTGAGTTGATCATCAGAAAGAGATACTGTAAGGGGTGGATCTGTAATGAAATCTGATTGCCATTCAATTAAATTTATGTAATCGTCTGCTTCGAAGTTTAACTTGGGAATTTTAAACTCTCGAATATTCTTTTCAACTTTATTTTTTTTGTCTTAATTTTAAATTCTTCTGAGGCTCAATTCTCTGACGTGTTTTCTATCATCAGCTAACATTGGCAAAATAATATTTTCTGGATGGGCATAATAAGCATTTCTTTGCAAAGTTATATCTACTACAATTTTTAAATCCTCACCATTTATTTAAAATATGGTAAAAATGGGGACTCCCGTACCAACATGATGACTGACTTTTAATTTTAAACCACACATATGAGTGTACCTTCATAACATACTCTGTTAATATTTTCAAGTTATGGGTTGGATCTTCTGTTGAAAAATATAACCTTAAAATTCTATTTGTCGTCGTCAACCATCTGGAATGATTCAATTTTCCTGGATCTTTTTGTGACAAGCTTAATGGAATATATTTATTTGATATCCCTGTGCACATTTCGTAAATGTATCGTTGATCAGTGCTAAGATCCTCTAGGACAATATCTGGCAAAGTTACTTATATCTTTTCAAAGTTTGTCAAAGGCAATTTTTCACAAGATTCTAGCATTTTTCCGATTTCTCCGCTGTATCCTTTTGGTCCTGTGGTTTTCCCTTCTAAATGTTGTATCAAATGACGTAAAGGTAGCTGGGTAGCTCATTTGTATGTAATAAACAAATAAAACCAATGCACAGGACGTCCTAAAAAGAGCTCGATATGTCGAATGACTCCATTTTTCAAACATATATTTACCACTGTACCATCACAACCAACCACTTGCATCTTAGAAAAATCGATATTTTTCTCCAAAAAAGTTAAAATACTTGTTTTAATATTTTGATAAGAGTCAGTTGTAGGAGTAACATGTCCCATATATTTTGATCCTGGTTCTTGTATTAGAATGCTGTGTTATTCTGTTACCGTCTTTCTAGAAATCCTTTCTCTTTCTTTAATCATTACTAAAGTTTAATCCTTTCGCTCATCGAAGTATATTCCATATTCTGGTAAAGAGGTAGTTTCCTCATTTTTCCTTTTCAGGTAGCTCCGAGTCTTTGTCCTTTCTCTTCTAATTTTACTACGATCAACTATGTTTGAAGAAACATCCTTGGAAATTTTTCCCATATCCTTCAAAGCAGCATTTATTAGAATTGCTGCCGATCTATCAGAAACACCAGTTCTGTCACAGGCCTGAGCTACATTTGGAAGTTTAGTTCTCGTTTGTGAAGTTGAAGAAGAATTAGTATCAATGACTGTGTTTATAGTGTTAGTGGAATTCTTAAGCAAATTAAAACTTAAAGTAGCTCCCGTAGTAGAGGGCGAGAGATTTTGGATTGTTTTCCTTTACAATTTTTGAGCTGAACATTTTGGCTCTCTGCTTCTCTTTCTATGCGCCGCAACCTTTTTTTCAAGCATTCTGCTGGTTTTAATGCAAACATTTCCAATGACCATTTTTCGAAATATCCTTTGATCTGTTAAAAAAGCTCTTTCAGCAATAGATACTTTAATTTTGGAAGTACAACTGAGAAAGTTCTTACATTTACATTGCTAATATCAAATAGACTTTTTTCTGCTGATTCCCTGAAGGACACAACCTTTTTCGAGAAATATAGTTTGCCAGTATTTTTTAATAGTTTCTTAATATTTCTATATGCTTTATGGTATTTTTTCAGCATATATATTATTTGTTGGTTTAATACAGTTGGAATCGAACTTTCCCCCCATAATCCTTTAAGCTCTTTAATTAAAATTGAACATACATCAGCCACATACTAGCATCTCTTTTATAATCTTTCTGTTTGTAAAGATAATACTTCATAAATCTGAATATGTCGGAAGTATGTTAGGCTTCATTATTTCAGCCATTCCAAACACGGGACATACATCTACTGATCGTGTCCTAGGCATTTCGACTAATTCACAGAACCGTGTATCCTTAACAAACAAAACAAAACAAACCCAAACAAAACTGAACTTAAAGATTAAAATTTCTGTATAAAAAAATATCTAAAATAAGTAAAAATAAACAGTAAAATACGCACCAAGAAACGAAAGCGAATCAATTTGAACAAAGGACTTAATTTTCCTCGATAGAGTAGATCGGTAAGGCATTTGCAGGAGCATACAACTACTAGATATTTATAAAAAAAAAAAAAGTGGGCGGGTATTTAAAGAAACCCAGACACCTCCACTCCATGTGGTGAAATACGAGTTATTTACCCCTTATAAACAAGATAAGACAGGGAAGCGTCCGTGCACACTAGTAGAGAGGAACGCGATGATGAGTCTATTGAGAGGATTGGAGACGTGCGTGATATAGCGCTCTAAAAAAGGGGAAATTTTTAATTTTCCGGGATAATGTTAGGTGTAACACTTTTTTTTACAAGCAGGGAAGTTCATTTCACCCACTCATGGCTTTAAAAGGTTGCATTAAATTTTTTAAATACGTTATTATTGTTTTTATGAAGAAATTGGCAAATTTTCGAAATTTCGAAGTGATTTTGGCACCTGAAGAGATTAATTGATTTAGCTCATATTTTGTATTATTAATAAGCATGGTAGTCCCCAACTATTCCCACCATAGGCGTTTTCAATTTCCTAAATTCGTGTTTTTCGCTCCCCCCTAATGTATAATAGTAAGTGAGTTATAACCGCAACATAAATGCAACTTTTTGTATAAATGCAACCACCTGCAACTTTTTAAAGCATACCTTAAAATTAATATCAAATTACTATTTCATTTTTTGCTCTCTGAATTAACCCTTCGTCCACGTGTGTCTGACCTTGCGAACGCCGAAGTATTGCGGATCAAACAAGTTCATGGTAAGAAGGTGTTCGTCCTAAGACGAAAGTGAAATAAATGGCAAGAAGTACTTTAACACATTGGTTGGCACTCTTGATAATCCAGAGGAAACTTTTGTAATCAACTGCAGAGTTTGCGAGGTGAGTGTCGATCATCAATATGTTGTTCGCCTTGTAGATGACGTTTTAAAATCTATGAATGTTGAACGAAAGGATTTTGCGCTTCTACTATCCGATACAGCACATTATATGACTGCGGCTGGCGCAGGTTTTCAATGTTAAAGAAATTACTGACCAAGGATCGGCCATTCAACGTTCTTCTGTATTGCAGTATGTATTATAATACTGTTGTACTTGACTAAAATTGTGTATATATTTTGAATTTTTTTCATGTTTTACGAATAATTTATTTTAGAATTTAATGTATCGAAAATTAATGCAACTTTATTTCCATAAATGCAACATTAGGGAATGATAAATGCAACTTTTCCCATTTTTACTGCAACAAAAAAGTTGTCCTATTGATCAGTAGGAATGTAGATTCGGGCGTCGTAACAAATGTAAACAGTATAACGTGATCGTGAGGAGAAGGTAGCAGTAAATCACATCGAGCGTATCATTTTAATCCGCCGTTTGAGAGCATACGGTTCTTGATAATCCGCGATTTGACTCTTACCCGCGGATCAACTGATCATAGGGTTAACTCTAGACTTGTGTGTGTGTGTGTGTCCGATATTCAGGCCTTCTCCTTGATCCCATATTACTATGGAATGAGCATATTATTCGCGCGTTGCCTAATGCTGCCATTGCCAAAATATATTAGCTCATAGCTCGAAGGAGAAGGCTCTCCCTTCACCATAAGCTTCTCCTCTACAAAGCCATCATTTGGCCTACCATCATCTACCGCTCACAAATTTGGGCATCGAATAGCAAATTAAATTGGAAAAAACTGCAACTCTTCCGCACACTAAAGACTATCACTGGAGTTCCTTAATTTGTCCGGAACGAAGTCATACATTCGGATCTCGTTGCACATTGCTCAATTCTTGCAGCACATTTCGGCCAAGTTCTTCGAAAAGATACCTCCGGTACCAAACGAAGCACTGAGAGCATTACCACCCTATGACCCTTCGATCAAAAGCTCTCTAAAAAGACCTCGTGCTTTCCTGCAACACAATCTGCAGACCTATCCGCAGAGACCCAAACGCCGCGTTCGAAATCATTGGTAGTCCGTTGGTCCGAGATCGCTAGAAGTACGATCGGACCAGGAGATTAAGAATCTGGATGGTCCGCGGGACCAGTTGCTATGAGAAAGTAAGTGCACGTGTTTTCTTTTAAAATAAATTTGAAACTCCCATACCTTACTTTTGGCAAGTTGTCAAAATTTATTTCGGTCACATGATCGAGAATTTGGAAGTTTTTACCAGCGTATACTGGAGTCGTTTCTGGTTTCTGTAAACACAAGGCGTCTGTTGAATCATAGGAAGGTCCTATAAGAAAGTGCTCTGCGGAGCTTTTCCCGTCTCGCTATCGGCGGGCAGCGCTTACTTGACCGGCTCGTCTAATTTCTGAGAGTGGGGCAATTAGAATTCCTTAGAGACTAGAAGCTAATAAAAATATATACACAAATTTGATAGAATTTTTATTCGGCAAAGTAAAAATTTCGCTCGACAATGGCGAATGAATCCTGATTTTGCCCTGAATTAACAATCTATTCATTTATTATTTGAGGAGAGGACCAGCTATGATGGCAAAGGACCAGTGTATTTATGTATACATTGGTCCTTGGGACCAGTCAATTTTCTTTTTCTTTTCTAACGCTGCCCAAATGTCAATGCAGAGTGTTTCGTTTGGATCTTTGACTTCAATTCTTAATTCCACCCCCATCGAAGTGCAATATCCTATTCCTGGATTCCAATGACTTAGAAGTTGAGCTTTAGGAGACTCGCCTGGACCACTAATTGAACCACTTGAACACACTAGTTTCAAGTTCCTGTGAAGATTTATTCAATGGTCTATCTATTCTCTTTGCAGCACAATAGGTAACAAACAGCGGTGAAGTTGAGCACCTACGATCGCTGTCATCACTTGAGAGGGTGACCGATCGAGCTGATTGTTCCGCGGCCGGAGGTGGCGCCATCTAACCTTCGAAAAACTAAATTATCTTTCATTTTTATCCAGCCATATTTTAAAAAATTTCTGAATAAAATCGTACAAATTAACTTTAGTTACACACACCTTATGACGGGGAGATAAGCTGCTAGCAGCATGTACTCCGTTAGTAATTTGTCTAGTCCAGAGTCGCCGAAGCTTATTACCACTACTGTTACTGCTGACTCTGCTTACGTGTTTGGTCCTTCGTCTCTACTATAATAAAAGGTAGTGTTGGTGTGTCTGTATGTGTTTTCAAATGATATATGCCACTTACAGTCCTGAAAATTTTCACACATGTAGTCCTGAAATTTTGCACACAGGTAGTCCTAATTTTGTTGGGTTAATTTTTAAGAATAATTTGTTTTCAGTTTTCGTTCTAACGTGCACGAACAATACGTTCGTGTTCCTGTTCTGTAAAGAATGAGTTCGTGTTCCTGTTTACCGTTAAGAATAGGAATGCGACCATATTTGTACATAGAAGCTTTGAAAATATTCTGAGCTGCAGAGAAACAAAAGGGAATTGTGGGGGGTCAAAATTGATTTGATCTGGAACTGACTGAGTGGGTGTGTATATATTTCCTATGGTGCATGGAAAGGTCAACGGGACCACGGTCCTTGGTTGCCTTGAAAGAAGACGAATGGGAACACAGGACGAAGCAGAGGACTTGACCTAGTGAAATTTCCCCCCGGCGACCTCGTGGACAACTTGGAATAGGATTATCCTGCTAAATCCGGGAACCACGATCTTCTATGGAACGTTCCTGCTGCCGGACGAATTATGTTAAGAAGAATTATGTTACTTCACTCAATAACTCCTTAATTTATGCATAATTGCAGATGCAGACTTGCAGGGAAACTCTTAAAAGAGGGTCATATAAAATTGGAATTTCTAACTTTGTACCCCACCTAAAATAAAATGCGCCGCCTTGTGATTTAACTAGAAAGAGAGTGGCTCCCTAAAGTACCCTAGTGCCGGAAAACCATCTCCGAGGTGCCCAGTAAATTATGTTTCATCACTCTTAAACACCTCAGTTTAAGCATAATAACAGAGGTAAAGACTTGCAGGGAAACTCTTGGAAGAGGGTCATATAGAAGGGAATTTCTATCTTTGGCTTAGATTTGAAATAAAATACGTCTCCTCGTGATTATACCAAGAGGAGAGGCTCTGCCCTTAGCGCCCAAGTGCAGGTCAAGCAACTTCGGGGTGATAATGTTATTTATGTTTTTTCTTTAACTCCTTTGTTTAAGCATAACTCCTTTGTTTAAGCATAACAGGGACACGAGGCGACGCATTTTATGGTGGCTTCACACCAATGGCGACAGTGACAAAATACATGTATCTTCGCTATTGCGCTTGAGTATTACAAACACATTTTGTTTCTCCCGGTTTGCCTCTGTCGCTGTCTCTGCGCTTTCAAGTCTTGGAGGAAGTTTAACTTTTGTCTCTGTTGCCGTGCCGACAGCCAATCAGAATAAAGCCTAATCCAATTTCGGTTTATGTATTTCACCCAGCAAGCTAAAAATTAATAATATCGAAATCCCATGGGCTCAGGAAGCTAAATACCTAGGTATTATCCTAGACAGAAGACTCAGATGAAATCAAGAGCACAAAAAACGTTATCCATAAATTCCGATACGTAAAACGTAAACTTTTCCACCTAATTGCTCGGAATTCGCCAATGACTATTGAAAACAAAATACTCGTGTACCTAAGCTATCTCAGACCAGTAATTACATACGCAAGCCAAATTTGGGGATCTACTAATAACAAAATATAAATTCATTTCAAATCCTTCAGACTTCTACACTCCGAACCATCGCCAAAGCAAGATGGTTCCAACGAAACATTGAAATTATAAGACACAATCTTAGAATTACCTCCCTTAAAATCCACATCGCTACACTTTCGAAAAAATTCTACCAAAACTTGTACAATATCGATAACGTCTCCATTCAGCGGATCACCAACTACGATGAAAATCGTAATAAACCACGATACTTAATGCAGATAGCTAATTAAAATCTAACCCCTCTTTGATGAGACATTATAAAGTCGCTCTCAGCACTATTTTTTCCTTGCCGAATACCAACTCCTTTTTAAATATTCACGTTATACCAGCAATAAGCTAGGACAGTCAGCATAGCAACATCCCAAGTATGGGTCAATATTTTTAAACATCTCCGGTCGCGTTCAATACTTTCGAAGGTGACCATGCAAGCTCCCGCGACCGGCAATCTGTTTTCCGATGCAATAGTAACTTTTTAAACCTTAATTACCACTTTGTAGCCATTTATTTAATTCCAAACAACTTATTTTATTTTTTTCTACTATTTTTTAAATTCTGGGCATTTTAGTTTAGAATAAGTCACTTCACCAAAATTGTTCTACCGGAGATTATGGTCGCTACGCACGTCCAACCAGAATAAAAGGAGTTTTATTGAAGGCGGAGACGCGATCTGTCAGCCATCTTGCATAGTCAAAAATAAATGTTTTGCTTTCGAAAAAGAAGATTTTGAGCAAGCGCAAATAAATTGCTGTCGGCGTCAAGGCTTTTTTAACAGCAACAAAATGTCGCCTGTCTCTGTTGCTGTCGCCGTTGGTGTGGAGCCACCATTATTATATAGGGTATCAAAAGCTAAAAATTCCTTTTGAAATTACTGTCTTATTAAAGTTTTCTTGCAACTATTTTCCCCTCTTACACTTAAAGTAAAGTGTTATTGATAAAAGTAGGTCTAATCACATCAGCAACTCGAAATTTCTTCACCCGCACTAGTGCCCTATATAGAGCCCTATGCTCCTGGTATAATCACGAGGCAATGTATTTCAGAGGGGAGCGAAAGCAAGAAATTCCTTTTGAAATGACCCTCTTTTAAGAGTTTCTCTGCAAGGGTTTGCGTCTCTTATTCTGTTTACTTTTGGGCATCGAAGAGTAAAGCAACAAAAATTATCCAAACACATCCGTTTTACTGGACTTACAGTAAGATGCTATAGAAGCTCTTGCGATATTTACCAGTGGACGAATTTTATTTGGGTAGTCCTAAGCCTATAAATTCCTTTTGAACTGAACCCCTTTAAAAGTTTTTATATACTTCCCTCTGTTACTTGTCTTAAATTTA
This sequence comes from Metellina segmentata, assembly GCA_947359465.1. Classification (NCBI taxonomy): domain Eukaryota; kingdom Metazoa; phylum Arthropoda; class Arachnida; order Araneae; family Tetragnathidae; genus Metellina; species Metellina segmentata. The sequence goes on along the minus strand of OX375876.1, from coordinate 22,639,128 downwards.
GGTGTTACAATGAAGCATCAAAAATCATCTAAGTACCTTGAAGCTACTTGACTCGTAGTATGATTGCGTAATTCATATTTGGGAACAGTTTAACCAGTGACGTATTTTTCTTTAGTGGCGAACCAATCATAGCAGTTTCTCTTGAATTGGAACCTTTTTAAGAATTTCGCAGAAAGTCTTTGCCTCAGCTATTTGGCTTTTGCTTAAGCATTAAACAGTGACACAACAAAATTGTGCCAAGTAGGTCCAAGGTATGGACTCGCAGTAGGATGCTGCAGAGCTTTTCGCCATGTGACGCATATTATTTCACACAAAAGCCAGAAATTCCTTTTGAAAATACCCCCTTTCATTAGTTTCCCTGCATGTCTTTTCCTCTCCCAGTTGTTTTGAGTTATCTTTCGATGCATTTGAAATTTTATGGAAGTAGGTTTTACATTTAAGTACTTGGTTATAATTGATGTCCGGTGTAGGACGTTCTGTTGTTCGACGCAGAATTCTTGTGGACGGCTTGAGTGGTTTTGAAACAGTGTTTTGAGGGTTGAAACCATGCTTTTTGACACTGTAGGATTAGGGGTACTTTTTGTTGTGTGGATATATTGTTTGTTGTATAAAATATAGAATTCAGGGGTCGGCTAAGACGATAAGTGGCCGGATAATAGTTAAAAGCGTTCGAATCGGTGCTCGGAGAGTAATAGGTCTAAAGACGTTGATTTAAAAGAACTTCTTGTCGAATTGTTGAAATTTCATTGAACAGAAAGTTTAGGTATATGTCGTTTGTAACGTGTCAAGCAGAGCGCAGGGAATTAAGAATTTCGTTCGTAAAGGGAAAAAGTAGAGTTGCACCTTTAAAAGTTAATTTGGTCGGGGTTGGAACTAATGGCCTGTGTTGGATTCATGATGAGGGAAGTTGGTAGTTGCATTAAAGTCGCACTTAGCAACACTGGTAGTGACTGTCCGGGATCAGTCCCAAAGTCTAGAATGGAAAAGTATCTTGGAGGCGTTTTTCAGGGTTGATTATAGAGATAGAGTTCTGAACCGACTCGTTGTTGCGTTATTTTGGATAAGAGGTTCTGCTAAGCTGTGGAAACGATTAGTGTAGAATAGAATTCAGAGAAGATCATTTTACTGAATTACTTTTACTTTTGAAATGGTCGAAGGATAATCCTCCTGATTTGGTCACAAGTGGAGTTACAGTTGATAATATTGGGGAAAATAAGAAATGGTGGACAATTTTTTGTATTGTCGTGGCCAGAATATAGAAATTTGGCACAAGGATTCCAGCGTAGAGCCTTCTACTTATTGAAGAATGAAGGGTCAAAAGTTTGAGGATAAACGTGGGTTTGTTTGAAGAGTTCTGGAGAAAATTTTCAGTTGTGCTATATTACTTAGAGTTGTGTTGGTCTTGGTGTCTTAAGCTCATTGGTGTTCTTAGAGGATTAAAAGTATCGACATCATATGGAACTGACGAAAATAACTAAGGCTCGCAATTTGATAGTAAAAGCTGAAGTAAGTTGAATTTGGAGAGGATATAAGCCTCTGAGAAAAGGGAAATATGTTGATTTCTTGGAGTAAATTAACTGAATCGAGTCCATTCTTATATGGAAACTGACTGCTGCGAGTAGGAGACAGGCTTAAGAATACAGGAGTCCTGAAGATACAAAATATACCCTATTATTTTGCCAAAAAGCCACCCTATTACGGAAAATTACATATGACGGACTTGATTATTCGCTACTTCCATCTAAAGTATCTGCATGCATCGGAGTAGTTACTTAACTCTGTAGTAAAGGGAAATGTTGGATCATCTGTGGACTCGCCATGGAAGATAACTCTCTGTTCTGTTAGTTAGTGTCTCGGGGTATCGATGTTTCGGACCAATCTAATGTGCTCAGGATTAAGTGATCTTTACCCCAAAACGCAATTTTTCACGATGCTACCGCTAATTTGATTTTTAAGGCCTAGTTGCATTCCCTTCTTCCGAACCTTATTCCTATTTAATTAAATTGTTTAAAAGGGACGCAGCAGTTCTAGTTGTGGGTGAACTACCAGCTTCGAGAGTCACCCCTGGAAGAATATTTTTACGAACGGCTGTCGACTTCATTGGTCCCTTTCAAGTTAAACCCAGGAGGAATAAAACCAATGAAAACGTTTATCTGTGTGCTTCATAATCAAAACTGTTTCATAATTAAACCTTACTTTACAGTCCTACATTCCAGCACTGGTTTAGTGTCAGAAGAGGAACGTGTGACTGTGGTACCAATTTGATTTGTGCAAAGTACTTGCTCCACGAACGGCAATCTAAAGTTTTCATTTACCTTTTAGTTTATGAGGGCGTGGAAGCTGATTCTCCACACTTCGGAGATATCTGGCGGCGGCTGTATTAATTGGTGTCCAAGTTTAAACACAAGTTGCCAAGCTTATGTCTGTTTTGAAGCCGGTTTACATGAGCTGCTTTGAAATTTCCGTCGTATGATACCAGTTTCGAGTTTCAATTAATCTAAGCAATTACGCCAAGGGACTTTCTAATCAGAACTGCACTGAAAGGAATCCAAGAACCGAAGCTAAGTACTGAAAAGCAAACCATCCGTGACAGATGGAGATTTGTTACTCAATTGTCTCAATCGTTCTGGAAAAGGTGGTCGAAACTAATCTCTAAAATAAAAGACTATCCTACCTGTTTGCAAAACTGGTAAGATAGCAAGAGGCATACGACCGTACGTAATTTCCATGTAAATGATCTCGAACTTATTAGGGAGGATGATTCCACACCTTTAAAATAGAGAACGCGACGATGAACCCACGTGTAGTCATGTTATAAAATGTTTCATCAGATAGCGTAACCATCGCTGACGTAATTGCTAATATGTATGTAAATGTAAAGAAAAAAGAACGCTATATGTAACCGCCAAGAAAAGCGGACGTCCAGTAGTAATACTTATATGTGAATAAATATTTGTTATTGTTATTGACTTGTGTGAATACCCCAGGAACGTAAAAAGAAGCCAACACACGTTCATTCGGGAAATGACAATATCGTGAGGGGGATGGGGTGTATATAGAGCCTGACCCAGACATGATATAGACACAGACATTGATATTGTCTGTGTCAGGCTCTTCCCTGATGACGCCCTGATCCACCAACACATTCATTTTCGATAATTTCCTTATGATTTCTTATTTTGAATTTCCTTTTGTTTTTGAAATTATATTGCTTTCCATGCTGTGTCTGAAGCTTCAGCGCGCTTGCATGATTAGTTTTAACTTCTGTTTTCACTTTCGTTTTCAGGATGAATATCACTGTTGTTTTGTTCTTTGCTTTTTTTTTCTTTTGTTCTTTTGTGCGTGTTTGACTAATATATATATTACCGTGCATCTAGATTCCTCACTCCTCTGGACCTGAAGTTAAGCGGGAGAAAAAAAAGAAACCCTCATTGGAGGAAAGGGTAACCGGATGTCATCCCGCCGACTTCAAATGGGATGGAATGTCATCTCAAAAGGCAAACTACTGAGGAGATTGCTTCAATGTGCTATATTTAAGGTCTAATGGACATGTGGTGAGGGTAGCTTCACAACAGGTTGGTGGGGTGAAGGTGAAAACTATTTAAGGGGAACTTAAACAGCACTCATTAGCTTGTTAAATTGCCTATGGATGAATGATTCTTTTGACACCTTTTGTAATTATTCTTAAATTGCATTCGAATCTTCACGTTTTTTATGCGATTTCAATTGTTTATTCTTGAAGCAATTAAGCATTTTATGTTTTCATAATTCTCGTTTGAATAGGCTTTAATTAAATTCTTTGTGTTTTATGTTTATAAAATATTGATGTCCTTTTAAAAGTCACAGGAAGGCAATATGTTGTGAATTTATATGCAGTTAGATAGAGCTGCTTTCGATGCAATTTCATGTTCCCTGTATCTATTCCTAGTTGGTGCTCTTCGATAGGCATTTGCTTGTGAAGGTTGCTGGAGTAATGGAAAAAAGTTTGCTTAGAGCGTCAAAGCTCCACATTTAGAAATGGTCCTGAGCTGACCTATCCGAATCCTTGTACTGGTTAAGGTAAGGCACTATAACGGGCAACTAAAAATTTTAAATGAGCCACCGCAATTTTTAAGGTTGAGTTTAGAGTTGTGCAGATTGTTTGTAAGGAAAGATCTAAGCTAACGATAACAAAACTTTGCTTTTGATTTCCATTTTGTAGGGCTATCGGAAGCCAAGCGTAAAAAAACAGCTATCCATCTAACACACGTTCTTACTCAAATAGATTACTCCCCAGATTTCAGCTGACCTAGATGATTTCGTTCCCTGACCAGAGGGGAAGCTATAATTAAGGACCTAGGATATTATGGTGAAGCCCTCTGTCCACAACAAAATGTACTTATTTAAAATTATTGTTAAGTATATTATTGAAGATATTTTTGATTAAATATATTAATTAGTGTCACATAAGTTTTGTTAATAATCTATTGTTTACAATATTAATTTTTGAGATTCCAATCATTGTCTATGCTTAAAACCTACCAAAATGGTGGAATTTTTGTCAGAGACCTTTGTGTATTGAGTCAAGAGGATGGAAGTAAGAAAAGGCGACCCCTGTCTAACTTTGTTCTCTTTGTCGGTCCTCTTTTCTGAAATACGAAAGGAAAAAGAAATAAATTATTGGTATTGTATCTTAAAGACTCAGTCCAGGTTAGTCGCATGACTCATTTATGGCTATTATCAGAACAAAAGACAACTCGTTGATAAAACATTTGCTAAACTTTTCATATTGCCGTTCTAATAGTTTTTCTTCGTTCTAGAACCTTGAGTTACAATTTCCTAGCAGGACTCCACAGTGAAACACGGGCTTGGAGTTTGTTAGATCCTAACAGCTACCGGAAGATGCCTACAGAATTAGGAAGTCCAAAGAAGGCTTCCAAAGATTACTATGAAGATTCTTCGCCTAACTTCTAATAATGGACCAAATCTAATGTTCTTGCAGCCGAATCGTGGAAAAAGAACAAAGCTTCTTTCTGAACAAATGTGCATTAGAAGGCTTCTGTTTTAAATTAATTTATGGAATTAGACTGGAATTAGACTGAGGAAATATCCATTCATTTTTTTTAATAAAGTACCTTATTTTCTTTCAAACGGATCGATTATTATTTCTTCAAATAACTCAGACAGCAGGTATGGAAGACACGAAACGTACGATCATTTAGGAATGACTGCTCTACAAGGTCCTCAGGTAATCCTTACTCTCACAGTCTCCCGATATCGAGTCTCACGATATCCGGTCTCACGATATGAACATCTACGATAGGAATTCGATTCTGAACTTTGCCACAAACCAATTCCCCATATTCCAAGGAGCGACGACGAACTTCTACGGGAAGTTTTGATTTCTTTTCTTCTTCTTGTTTCAGGAGTAAATCTACTTATTCAATAAGAAAAACTTATTGGAAATTGAATTAAAATTTTTGAAAAGGTAATCAGAGTAAAAGGAGGTCGAACTGATCATGACTGACACATTTAGCTTTAAAGCATTACTTTCAAAGACGCAAGTAGTTACGAGGAGACTATTTCGCCTAATACTGTGTTGATTTTACGATTGATTACAATTTGTAGCTTAAATACTGTAAGTATTTTACGTCGAACAGTATAGGAAGCTGCTGTATAGTTTTCAATTGTATTGATTTTAGGTTTGTATCAATTCGGTTTTACTTTTGTGTGTGTGAAATATAGAGCCATTTGTTTTCATCAGACCCTGCTAGTCTAAATCAGCGGTTCCAAACTTATGCTACGCTTACCCCTGAAGTAAGTGGTGGACTGTTTAGGAGTATACGAAAATAATATTGATAATGGTGAAAAACATCAGAAAAAGGAGTTTAAATAAAAATACAAAAATAGGTTAGAAAGTTTTGATTTACAAAGAAATACGTGAAAGTAGTGGCTAGATCCTCTCACTGCCAGTCATATCGCATTAAAAATCTAGCTATCTGTGCTTGTGTATGAACTTTCAGCCTTATTTCACGTTCGCACAAGCTACAGATCTACTCACTAACTAAAATATGTTTCATTAGAAATGAAACTGCACTTTCATTGCTGGAAAAGATTTGATTGCATGGATTGAGCTTCTTTAATTCTTCGATCATCAAATGTACTGTAGGGAGTAAAACAAATTTAATAATATTATTTTTAACCTTTTTTTTTTTTTTTTTTCACCGCAGGCGACCCCATTACGTTTTGACATATGTCAGGTTGAAGGTTAACACGGTCGCCCACGGATAAGTGAAGAGTGCTAGCACTCTTGATTTACAGCATTGTGGAGACCCTAACGCAGGGGTTTTCGGGAACAGGAGGAGCCTTGGCCGTAGTCCCATTAACCCTTAATTGAAATCCCATAGGTAGGAAGAGATAAAAAAGAATAACTTAACCCCCATTGCGCTCTTGTGTCCGTGTCACTCCGGCCCCGTTTACCTTGACTAACTTGGCCTCAGTTACATCGTTTCCTTCTCCCCCCGGCGTTATTCAGCATGAAAACACAATTGAAGGATAGTACATGAGTTTACACAAGAGAAAGATTTACAATCTTTTACACACTATAAGATATACCGAGCCGGATTCCTGTTAGGGATGCGACATCGATGTCGATGTTTTCAAAACATCGATGTTTTTGAAAAAAACATCGATGTATTGGAGTCGATGTTTTTGTAACATCGATGTTTATACTTGTCGATGTTTTTACGTTGTCGATGTTTTTACGTTGTCAATGTTTTAATTTTAAATGAAAAAAGTACCGTTATAAAAATTTTAAAAATAACCAAGTAGCATAATTTTTTTTAAACAGCAAATTGAACATAGTTATAGACCCAAGTGGCCAAGAGTGAAGGGTCTGAAAAGTAGGGATGCGACATCGATGTCGATGTTTTCAAAACATTGATGTTTTATAAAAAAACATCGATGTATTGGAACTGATGTCGCATTACTAGTTGCTAAACCAGTTTTAATAAATATTGGAAATATTTTAAATACACTGAATTTTAAAAACATCGATGTTTTGAAAAATCGATGTTTGGGGGCGATGTATTATCAACATTGATGTTTTAATTTTGAACATCGCTGTTTTGCTGTCGACGTCGCATCAATAGTTGCTAAACCAGTATAAGAAATGGGGAAAAAAATTTAAACACACTGAATTTTAAAAACATCGATAGTTTGGGGGCGATGCATTATCAACTTCCATGTTTGAATTTTGAACATCGATGTTTTGCTGTCGATGTTGCATCACTAGGTGCTAAACCAGTTTTAAGAAATAGGGAAAAAAGTTTAAATACACTGAATTTTAAAAACATCTATGTTTTTGGGGCGTTGTTTTTGTCAACATCGATGTTTTAATTTTGAACGTCGATGTTTCAAAACATCAATGTTTTGCTGTCGATGTCGCATCCCTAGTTCCTGCCACACATTGCATTTGTCTTTTCCAAATAAAAATCGGGCATCTGTGTGTTCGAAGGGTGGAAGAGACGTTAAAAAAATGATTGCCCAAAGGCGCTCCTTAATCACTGCGGGGTAATGGGTGTTTGAAAAGAGGGGGTAGTTGTAAATTAAAAGTCTAATCAATTGGTCAGGGAAAGAAAAAAGGCTGGGAACCGTTGGTTTAAATAATGAAAGAGCTGCAACTCTTCTCATTTTAAGCACATTAAGTTAACTCTACTCACGTTAAGCACATTAAGTTAACTCTTCTCATGTTAAGAACATTAAGCCGACTCTTTTCGCATTAAACGGACTCTTCTCGCGTTAAGCACATTAAGCCGACTATTTTAACGTTAAGTACATTAAGTCAACTCTTCTCATGTTAAGCATATTAAGTTAACTCTACTCACGTTAAGCACATTAAGTTTACTCTTCTCATGTTAAGCACAGTAAACCGACTCTTCTCGCATTAAGCAGACTCTTCACACGTTAAACATATTAAGGGGACTCTTCTCGCGTTAAGCACATTAAGCCGACTCTTTTAACGTTAAGTACATTAAGTCAACTCTTCTCATATTAAGCACGTTAAGCCGACACTTATAACGTTAAGCATATTAAGTTAACTCTACTCACGTTAAGCACATTAAGTTATCTCTTCTCATGTTAAGTACATTAAGCCGACTCTTCTTACGTAAGACATATTATGACGACTCTTCTCACGTTAAGCACATTAAGCAGACTCTCCTCACGTTAAACAGATTAAGCGGACTCTTCTCACGTTAAGAAAATAAATAACAATTGAGCGCCAAACCAAACTTTGATCCCACTGAACCACGAACCGTTATGAAAATGCAGTTAATTTTTCAAATTGAAATAATTTTCTAAAAAATTAGCACACGAAGAGGAGGCAAATGATGCTCATCTGTCCCCAACAAAATTTGCTACTAAGCATGAGAGAAAAGTAGAATTAAAATTTAAAAAATTAGAAAGGTGAAACGTGAAAACAATTAGATGAAGTGTGGTTTAGTAAGTGATAATTAAAAGGGTGTGGTACAAAATACTAATTTAGTACAATTTGTTAAAAAAATTACTGTTCCCAATGTAATTTTGGGTTGCAGATTTTAATGAATAGACGTATTTATAAACTAGAAAAAGGGGGCAGAGGAGGTTTGCTAAATGCTGATGGGTTTCATGGTTAGGTGTAACAAATGGCTCACCTTTTCTTCTCTTGTGTTTTGCAGACGTTTGTAAGAAAATTATTTTATTGTTTTGTCTTTTCTCGATCTAACCAAAGACTGTCGTGTACATGGGAGCTGGAGCAAGTTAAATCTGTCATGACCTCAAATGTTCTCACGCAAACTTAATGTTCTCACGCAAACTTAATGTGGAAGTTCGAAGAGTAACTCAGGTGCCGTCCTCAGATCATTACCTTCGTGACCAATACTTTCGCCAATAGCTCGTTGTGCTGCTCCTGTGCGACGAATACCAGCCTAAATAACCATTCGATTACAGGGTTTACTCGAAAAGCAATGCGCATGACAGAGGACTGCATCAAAGGAAGGATTAACATTTTAATGTTTATTTTAAAAATGGGAAGAAGGGGGTCATAGTGGCTCAGGTTTGACTCCCCATGGATGTATTACTTTTTTCTGCATCAGTAAAACATCCCTTATGTGCGTTTGTCCGTTACTTGATGTTATTTGTCTTGTGCTTGGCGCAGTTTGGTCAAATATTGACCTTGCGCCATAAAATTAACCCACCCAATTCATCAAAAAGTGGAGTTATACATCCACAAGGAAAACTACAGAATGTTTAATTAAATATTTTTGAAGTTGTGCCTCTTTAAACATTAACAAGGCTAATGTCTACAATCCCTGCCTTTGGCCTCTTTGGACACGAATCTGCAAATTAGATCACAAAATACATCACAAATAAGATCTGTCCTGTCATGCCTACAGGCAGGGACGTGCCAACGTTTTGAATATAGGGGGGACGAGCTTAGGCGTAACTAGGGTTGTTGAATGGGGGGGGGGTCCTCCAAAAAAGTACCCCTGTAAAAAATGGGAAGAATAAATGAATTATATTAATTAATTATTAATAATAAATTGAAATAATAATATTGATTAATTATTAATAATAAATTATAAACAGTTAATTAATTTACATAAAAAGATATTCATCAATAAACACTTGATTTTTAAAAAATCATATTTTTTTTCCTTATACAATATTTACTAAATGACTTTAAGGTGAATTTTAAAACTTACAATACATTTAAATTAGAAATTAAAACGTCGAAATTATCTCGATTCTGACTGTGCCTCATATGAGTGCTCATAATTTGTTAAAACAGAATATATATTTAAAAATTCGGTTTCAATGAAGCACTTTAAGCAATATTATTAAAAACCAATGAAATAAGATAAACATTAATTTTAAAAAGTTAAAAACCAATAACAATAATTAAAATATAAAATGTATTTGAAAATTTGGTTTAAAAAAAACACAATTGACAATCATAAAAAATTCCATTATTAATCGAAAAATTTTACTTTGACCTTTTACTCTGCATAATCTTGTATGAGTTCTTTAAAACACAATTTATCACAAAACTAATTTTCGATGGTTATAGACAATCTACTTGGTGTATGTAGAGTTATTGTAATTTTGAAATAATTTTTGATAATTTTTAATTTGTGAAAACTTTTTTCACTACTTGCAACTTACATAGGCAAAGTTTTAAAATTCTAAGTGCAATATTAATATAAATATGATAGATAATAATAAACCCCTGCGGAAAATTATATTGAAAATTCCTCGTTTTTTCAAGAATGAGAAAATTTTCAATTAATTAAATTTTAAGGCGGTTCATATGTCGGTAATTGGTAATTATTAGTTAATATAGTATTTGAGCAACACAACGGGTTATTAACGACGGTCCGGGATTAATCCTTTAAGGAAAAGATCCGAGGACAACAACTCGTCATTTTGAACCACGGTCAGATGACGAAACAGCACCTGAGCTGGCACCCCACTCTTCAAACTTCCACACCAACCCAACTTGAGGTCGACAGATTTAAGGTGCACCAGCCGCCTCTACGCCATACGCTTACAAATATACATGCTCCGACCCGGATTCGAACCTGGAACCTTCCGATCTAGAGGCTAACACCTTAACCACTATACCGGTTGGTCGGCGGCTCATACATCGGACGAAAGTTTGGAATATAATGGTTCAGGTAGACAATTTATTAGATTTATTATTGCCTAACATTTATCACAAATAAATTTTTACTGCTTAGCGACCGCAAATTTTGTTCATACTACTTATATACTTATATGAAAATAAGAATGATTTTGTTAACTACAACTTGAAATAGGTATTTTTATTGGAAACCCGTTTTTCAATAATTGGGTATTACTGTTGTTTTAAGTTAGAAGTATTTAAGAATCTCTCTATATTAAAAAGAGTTACCACCGCCACTGTCGCAGGATTGAAAACTGGGTTTTTTCACTTGATTCTCAAGATGGTTTGTCGATTGAGTACAGATCAGATTATTACGAGATTAACAAGATTTATTCAAAATTGTACAGGGAACAAAATGGAGATGGTTTTTTACTGATGCAGCTATCAGTTTAGGGTGCATTAAGTGTTAAAGTAAAAAAAAAGCGAAATCACTTATGACAGGAGTGTTGGTTTGCGAAGCAACAAGTTTTAACAATGCACTGTTCTCACGTTTACGTCACTTAATTATTTCACAAATTCAAGTGTTCACTTTCAAAACATTAATCTCAGAACCTCACTCGTCAAGGAAATCCGTAAGATTAAATAATCCATCGGGCAAAAATTCAGAACAGTTCACTTGCAGGCAGTTTTCTCGTATTTACTTCAAATAAGAAAGCCGACAATTTAAAAGACCCTATATTGTAAATCGTCAAAATAAGCAATGGCAGATTTGTTGCGATTTCCGGAATGCCCTCATCTTCAAACGACTTTTCCGTCAGTTGGTCAGGCACTTCTTGTCCTTATTAGAGGCTTTCCCTAGCTTCGGCTAATCCGCTGTGGGTTTTCAATAACTCGGTACGGAGGGGTCTGCTTCCATTCGAAGGAAGGAAGGCACTTCTTGTCCAGTTTGGGACCTAGGGCAATAAAACCCTAACATACAATCCGTCAGTCGGTCATAAAAATAAATCGCTTTTCTCGAGACATGCCGTCAAAGACATGGTCGCCGAGCCCTCCAATACATTTAAAGGAGCCAGAGGTGAAACCACTATACAGCAATTTCTTCGAAAATGAAATTATCATCTCGTAGCATTCAAGTGCGAGCACCACGTGCATTCATTTTGGGGGTAGAACCACTTTAAAGCCGTAAAACAAAGTGATAAAGTATCGGTATGCTGAGTCACCTATCTCCACATATTCGGAGAAAGAATGTAATCTTTTGGTACTTTGGATCTTTGAAACAATTTTTTTCACTTTTAGTTAAATATAAACTTTTACTTCACAAATAAAATTTGTTCGAAGTTTCTTGATAAACTTTTCATACATTTACGTGTTAGAAAACTTTCAAATTCGTTATTTTCAAAATCTAATTTTGTGTTGCCCCCTTGACCTTTTATTTAATACCCATTTCGGGGAATATATCGAAGCTTTCATAATGCGCGCTGCCCCCTCTGTGCTTCTTTCTCTCTCTCTTCTCTCTCTCTCTCTCTGTATATATATATATATATATATATATATATATATATATATATATATATATATATATATCCCCTCCCTGTGCATTTTTTTACAAAAAAATGTCCAAAACTATCATTTAAACAATTTTAAATAAATCTATTCAACAACCCGCTGGAGAAAAGTCATAAACCTTTTTGATAAAAACCTTTGTAAAAAGTTTTTTATGTTTATGGATATGGATATTGAGGCATGTGTGTTTGGAGATGTACGACGGAAATGACTGCGGTAGTTGTTTTGTTTTAATTAAATGGTTTGCAGTAATTTTTCAATGTCGTCGAAGGGTCGCCCAACTATCTTGAGTACATGCAGAGTGTTGACAATGTACGAAAACCTTCATGTACTATAATTTTTTATTTGTTTTCATACATTATATTTTTTCTTTACACTAATTTTGCGCCTCACCCACGAAATCGGCTGCCCAGAGCAAATGCCAAGTTTGCACTCCTCTAGATCTGGGCCTGCATCTATTGACAGGAAATGAAAGTAGAGTCGTAGAGTCCAAATTTGCTTTAATGGTACTTTTTAATGTTACTTTTGAAGTTAAAATGTTAATAATGTTCCTTGATAGTGTGTGTGTGGGGGGGGGGCTAAATATGGCTTTCGCCCCTTCTCCTCAGTGACAGGAGGGACCAAATACCCCCTGTTGACAAGAGCCTGTTTGCCCTTCTCTAGATCTGGGCCTGCATCTATTGACAGGAAATAAAATCAGAGTCCAAATTTGCTTTAATGGTACTTTTTAATATTACTTTTGAAGATAAAATGTTAATAATGTTCCCTGATAGTGTGTGTGTGGAGGGGCGAAATATGGCTTTCGCCCCTTCTCCTCAGTGACGGGAGGGATCAAATACCCTCTGCCCCCCTGTTGACAAGAGCCTGTTTGCCCATCTCTAGATCTGGGCCTGCATCTATTGACAGGAAACGAAATTAGTCCACATTTGATTCAACGGTGCTGTTTAATGTTACTTTTGAAGTTAAAATAAAAATAATAATGTTCCTCGATAGTGTGTGTGAGGGTGGGGCTAAATATGGCTTTCGCCCCTTCTCCTCAGTGACAGGAGGAACCAAATACCCCCTGTACTCCTGTTGACAAGTGCCTGTTTGCCCTCCTCTAGATCTGGGCCTGCATCTATTGACAGGAAATGAAATCAGAGTCCAAATTTGCTTTAACGGTACTTTTTAATGTTAATTTTGAAGATAAAATGTTTCCTGATAGTGTGTGTGTGGAGGGGCGAAATATGGCTTTCGCCCCTTCTCCTCAGTGACGGGAGGGACCAAATACCCTCTGCCCCCTGTTGGCAAATGTCTGTTTGCCCTCCTCCAGATCTGGATCTGCATCTATTGACAGGAAATGAAATTAGTCCACATTTGCTTCAACGGTACTGTTTAATGTTACTTTTGAAGTGAAAATGTTAATAATGTTCTTTGATATTGTGGAGGGGCGAAATATGCCTTTCGCCCCTCCTCCTCAGTGACAGGAGGGGCCAAACCCCCCCCGTCCCCCCCTGTTGGCACGTGCCTGCCTACAGGACTAGTAGGCATGATAGGACAGATTTCTACGATGAATTTAAATTGAATCGAAGTCTAATGTTATACAGACGCACAAAAAAGTCTATATTATACGAATGATATGACATGAAACGAACTCCGTTTCTGCATCTTCATAGAATTGATTTACAAAATATATACACACAAAGTTCTTACAGCACTTTTTGGAACTGTTAAAAATCGACTACAGCATTTCAAATGGCTGCCAAGCTTTATTCTTATCTTATGAATCTAAACACAAAATAGGTAACACTGCTTAAAATCTGACTCTGCCATTCTCCCACCTTTTAATAAAACTCACGCTTTAGCTAAAAAAATTATACTAGTTCCACTTGAACGGCTCTAAATACAGCACAAGTACACAGCACTATCAAACTCTTTGTCCCACTTAGCCCCCCCCCCCCCCTTATAGGTGTTGCTGCCGTTGCCATGGTAACGGGGCCATGGGTCAGGAGGACCCGCAAAGGGGCAAAAAATGCGATAAAAAATTCATAAAACTGGCGACGATGTTGAAAATAGCCTTTTTACTCGTCAAATTAAAATGTAAAAATCCCTAAAATATAACATTCTCCCTGATGAAACCAAGAAAAATGTAAAATATTTATGTTTTTATAAAAGATGAAAAGTTATACTTTTTTCTATTAAGTATTGTTAAAGTTTGAATTCTATTTTAATCATATTGCTTTGGGATTATAGCCCGTTGTGTTGCTCTAACGTTAACTAAAAATTACCATTACCATTACCATTACCATATTGCTTTGGTATTTAATTTCAATTGCAGAATTGTACATACACAAATAACATTTCGATTTTCCGGATATTAAAACTGTATGTTACTAGACACTATGTTTATTAACCAAATGTTTTTTTTTTGTTTATTCAGCACTTTTTTACCAAAGGTAATTTTAGTTAACGTCGTACCAGAGCAACACAACGGGCTATTGACGACGGTCCGGGATCAGTCCCTTAAGGGAAAGGACCGAGGACAACACCTCGTAATTTTGAACCACGGTCAGGTGACGAAGCAACACCTGAGCTGGCACCCCACTTTCCAAACTTCCACGCCAACCCAACGTGAGGACTTTCGCACTTTTTTACCAAAATGTTTTGTTGTTATATGATGTATCCTCTTATAAACCTATATGGAGTATGTTTTAGGATTTAAATGGAAAATGCTTTAAAAAAAATTCAAAATGTCTCTGTTCAAACATAAACAGTGTAAAAGGGACATGGGTTAGGTAGGGGAGGGTCCCATCATTTCAGCTGGCAACGGGGCCCATCATAACAGCTGGCAAAGCGACTCACAGATTGGTGTGTGTGTCCTTGTCCCACCTCTAAGTATCACAGGCCCCGTGAGATCCACACTCGCCAATTCGAATACAGATCAATCTCGAACTTTGTCTTGCGGCATCGAAACTGGAACCCTTTTATATTAATGTTCCAAAATTTCTCACTTAGTTCTACAATTAAACTATTCAAACCACAGTGCAACATCGTAGCATTTCGTCTTTGAATTAGAAGATGCACTAGTTTGTGCTCACTGTGCAGCAACACAGGAGTTTTAAACTTCTCAAGATCGTCCGGTTGTGTCGGCTGTATTTTAACTTGGAAAAGTGCGAAATAAGACTTCAAATCTCAGATATTCCTCTGTAATCGCTTCCTGTAGTACGATTTTGACTATCTTTCAGATTCATTGAGTTCTTCTAGGGATAATTCTCCGCACAACCAATAAAAACTTTCTGGTCATCTTTAGGCCTTTGGTAGTAAGACAGAAATCTCAATATCCACCCAACCATTCTCACAAACTTTCGATAACATGAGAAGTAAGAAAAATCAAGCACCTTCAAAAATTTCATTTCCAAGAACCAAAATAATATTTTCCCTTTCTTTCAAAAAATGATGGCATACTCATTCAATGGCCTTTGCATAATTTTTCTAAATCGGCGTGTAGCTATCAACAATTCCCTTGGATCTGCTACCAAAAGTGATGCATTGGATGAGATATTAAAATTTATCTTCATCATTCATTTGCGAATCTGGATAAATTGTCTCCGAAAAGTTAGCCATTCCTTTGAATCTCCGTCAGATTTCACCAGTTCAATCTTTGAGAATTTCAGTTTCGTTTTCTCAATGGTAACCGGTGGTGTCATATGGTAAGGTGTCGTTTTCAGTCAGATCGTTTGCAACTCGTTCTAAAGATCAAATTTACTTTCAGTCTTCTAATTTAGCCATTTTCAATTTAAAAAAATATTAAACTGTAAGTAAATGTCATTATATAGTTTAGTAAATGATGTTCGCATTGGAGTTACTTAACGAACATTTCCATTTCATAGCATCACTTTCGTCTCAAAAAAATATTTTTCCAAAACAAATTAATTAACCTATTTTAGGTGTCGAGGAAGTTATGTTCGATATGACATGAAATGTACCCCGACTTGCCTCTTTATAAACTTTCTTTGCAAGATATATACACACAAAGTTCTTACAACATTTTGTGGAACTATTACAAATCGACTACAGCATTTCGAATAGCTG
The DNA here is from genome assembly GCA_947359465.1 of Metellina segmentata. NCBI lineage: Eukaryota > Metazoa > Arthropoda > Arachnida > Araneae > Tetragnathidae > Metellina > Metellina segmentata. The sequence goes on along the minus strand of OX375876.1, from coordinate 22,622,852 downwards.
CCAATCTTAAGAAGCTTAATTCTCATCGAATAAATAAAAGTACAAAATAGGTGGCGCTGCTTAAAATCTGAATCCATCTATATATAAGGCGTTCAGAACGAGAGTGGATCAACAACACTTTCTGGTCAAACTATGATACCTCCCCCCCCCCCAATTATTTTAAGTTGAATCTTTTTGGTACATTCCTCAATAAAGTCCTCAGTTGATTTGATTCCCGAGAGATGGCAGAAGAAAAGCAGTTGAAAAGAACGTACGTAAAGAAACTTTATCTCGATGTATCTCAAAATGTTATAAGATGAACTTGATCCACTCTAGCTCTGAACGTCTCATACACTCTAAGACAAAAAAAAGTCGCACCTTGAACGAATTGTCAGAATACAATGTAATTCACAAGGTTAGTAAAATGTTTATGAATGAGTAAATGATTAAAATTTCAGACTGAAATATGCTAACTTTGTAAATTCAAAAAAGTGGTGGCATTCAGTACGACGTATGACCGCCATTATTCCTAATATGCAGCATGGAAGCGCCTTGGTAGTGAATCAAACAGGCTCTTTATGAAGTCCTGCGACAGTCAATTCTATGCTGTTGAACCATGTCGCTTAGTTCCAGCAGATTACACGGTACGGGTGAAGTGGTGACATCTCGTCCAATGGCATCCCATACATTCGGAGACAGGTCGGCCATGGAAAGATATTGTTGTGTCGTAGCTCTAGAGACGGCAGCAATATGGGGTCGAGCATTGTCTTGTTGAAAAAGCGGGTGAACATGGGATTTTAGGAATGGCAGTGTTACTGGCTATAAAATTTCTTGTACTTAACTCTAGCCTGTCAAAGAGCTCGTAACGAATAGAAAAGGTGATTTGGCATACGAAATTGTACCCCACACCATGACACCAGGTCTTCTGGATGTGTGACGCTGCACAACAAACCGTGAATCTTGGCGCTGACCACGTTGCCTCCACATACGGATTCGATTGTCGTCTACACACAGACGGAAGCGGGATTCGTCAGCGAAGGCCACTCGATGCCATTCGACGCCCCATGGCCATCTGGAACGACACCATTTCAGTCTTTGATGGCGCAATGCTGTTAAGGCAGTAGTCGTACCGGTCTACCTGAGTTTAGTTCCACGTCGTGCAGCCGTCGACAAATGATGGATCACTTATTGGATGATGGAGAAAGGTTCTCACGATGTCTGCAACAGTGACTGTTGGATTAATATGCGCATGCCTTACAACACGTCGATCCTCTCTCAGTACGGTTTCTCTAGGCCTTCTTCCTGAGCCTTGTTGACGCTTGCAAGTGCCTTTTTGTATCCACCGCTGCTAACAGCGTGCAACAGTAACATCCCAATAACCAATAGGTTGCGCAATCCGTCGATTAGACCATCCACCTTCTCGAAGGCCACTGACTCATCCTCTGTCAAACTCTCCCAGTTGCTTAAATTGCTTGCGAACTTTTTTCCGAGGCATAAGTCAATGAGAAACGATGTAACCAACACAACAGCATGAGTCGAAATGAATTTGCTGAGCTACTGAATGTCCTTTTATGCTCCGGTATGCAGTGTGTTTGATAGCTGCCCTACGCGTGGCGCATGCTCAAATGATTCTGAAAATTTGATCATTTGCTTCTCCAACATCGATGTACCATTCCTCCAAATTTTATTTATACCGGTCTACTCCTTCTAGGTGCAACTTTTTTTTTTTGTCTTGGAGTGTATAAGTACAAAGTAAAATAGCAGTAAAATATTTGAAGACCTCTTTGTAATGTTTTAGTAAATTCAGAATTGAGATATAGACAAAAGTGGCAAAATATCTGACATAATAGGGTGCATCATGGATGTTCGTGACAGAGAGGGCATTCCCGGAATTTTAGAAAGTTCCAAAAATAAAGTTTGAAGGTTTTTTTAATTGATCCAAATGAAAGTTTTGTTGAACCCAAATAAAGAAAAAAGGTGATTAATTTGAAAGCATTCTTAAATATCTGTAATCCAAATACTCATTTATTATTCGGTTACAAAACGAACGAATTATCCATCTATGTATGTACTTGGTGGGCTGTCTCGAATTGGACGAGATCAGAGAACCTCATCAGAAAATACTGACCACATCTTGATCTCGTCGTGGAATTTACAATGCAATGCCATAAGCTGTCGGAAAGACAACCAAGTTAGTGATAAAGGCATCGTAATCTAGCTATCGTAATCTAGCACTGTCGTTACAACGATAGTGGATGCCTAACTCCGTAAACAACGTAAAACATAAAGTGAGACTCAATAAATAAGAAATTGTGTCTATATTTGCTTGGATGGAAACATGCAATCTGACAGCAGTGTGGTGGGAATTCTGTGCTTTTCTGCAAAAATGTGTCACAATAATTGAAGAACTGCTTTATAATAACAAAAAATAGCTCATTTCAAAGTGTGACGGGGTTTCAATATACTAAAAAAAAAAGTGTGTTTTTTTCTTGTGAAGAGTCTTATAACTATGCTTATTCCATTACATGCTATTAAAAATTCTGCCCACAAAAATTATGATTATTATTATTTTTGCAAAATTCCAGGGGCCCGACAGAGGTATAAATATAATTTAACTTCAAAATCCTTTATAAACGTTTTATAACAACACCCAAATTTTCTAAAGACAGTCGATTTTGAAAATTTAAAAATAGTCCCAAAATAATGTAGAGAATTCTTATGGAGAAAGGTTGTTTGGTTGGTATTTAATATCACTGATTTCTCCCGGGATAGATTATGGCACAAGTAATAGAAAGTAATCAATAAAGTATTTCTGATTTACAAAGTTATACACTTGTAATTTTGTAAATTATGGAATTATAATTTAAAAATTCTATTTTAGTAAATTATGCAATTATAATTTAAAAATTCTATTTTAGTAAATTATGCAAAAAAATTTAAAAATTTTATTTTAGTAAATTATGCAATTATAATTAAAAATTCTATTTTAGTAAATTATGTAGTTATAATTTAATAAAGTACAGTTTTAATTGAACAGAATAATCCTATATAGAATTATAGGATTGGAAGCAGTAAAATGAACGAGAGAAACAAAACGCGCAGAATATAGAATCAAATGCGGTAGAGAGAAAGGAAAGACATTGCACCAAAACGAATGTGTTAAAATACACTAGAAAGTGAAACCATCAGGACTCGCAATGCAGATTGAAAGTTGGATACCCGTCTTGCAGAGATATGAACAACTTTCTTACCTACTTAAGCTTCGTTTTCCTAAGAAAGCGTGTCCGTGATGTATCGTTGGGTGACGTCACTAAAACGTTGATTATACCAACACATGGTGTTGGTTTCCTAGAGAGCGTTGTTTGTGAGCGTAACGAAAATGATCGGAGCCGCCATTTGCATGACGGTCGTCACAGCGGTCTCAAACAGTAGGGGAACGTTTTTTCTCTTGTAGCGGCAACATTTCAATTCCTGCTCCAAACGATTCGAACGAAGAGGAGCAAAATAAATAAACATTTCTGACTGCCATTGATTAATTCGTTTTTGTAAAATCGGGATCGTTAAGGGGGTAGGCTCACGAACCAGAATCCCTATCTCAGTAATGTTAAAAACTTACATTTTTAAGGAACATTTAAAAAATTTCTATTGATTATATGTCTCTAAATTTTTTATTGTGTATTGCCTGGACTATAATTCATACTTTAACCATGGCTTTTATAATTTTAATGTCCCATTCTTTTTTTTAAATTTTTTATCTGGAACTATGTATGTATTTTCTCAAAAACACTGAAATTTCAACATATTTAATCTTATAAATTCTTTTTGAATTAATTTTTCCAAAATCCCCTTGGTTAAAGTGTGTAGCATAGTGTCATTATTAAGTATGCCAAGTTTTAAGTTGCTGAGTGTAGTGGGTTTAGAGAAAATGTTCCTTATATGGCGAAAAACATGGTTTTGAGAAAACGAGTTTTAAAAGAAACACTTACTTGTAGTTAATGCATACCAGCACCATAGCTTGGATTTGTTGTTTCCTCTTGTAGGCTATCTTCCAACCTACAATTTTGTTGCCTCTTTTTTACCCTTGCTTCTTTAGTGTTTTTTAAAATGTCATGTTCTGCTTTGCGTAATCTATTCTGATCTGCTGCCTTCATTGCCCGAGCTGTGTAGAATCCAGGAGAAATACCTAATGTTGAAAGAACATTGCATTTTGTAATGTTCCCCTGGTTATATGAGGCAATAGCTTCCATTACACCACTTTTTAATGTTTCCAACTGTACAAACACATTTTTCGGTATTCGGGACCAGATAATACTATTTACACTCTCATTGCAGTTCTGAGTTTTACCGTGTAAGCATTTGGCAAGCAGATCAGGATCTGCCAAGTCTCTATAAATATCTTTTATGCAGTTTATGACTTCTGCTGGTAATGCATTTTTATGTTTATAATTTTCACCTAATGCAGTTGCTCGATTATAACCGCACCAAGTGTCTTCCTTTGTTGGGCAAAGACCATGCTGTGGGTTTTCATCTGTTGATGCCTTGTGAAAGAAAGTAGCCCATACAGCTTGTTTCATAGATTTTATGCTACCGGTATTGTTTCGTATGGCTAAGCCATAATACCGCTGCAATTTGTCAATTTCGGCATCCGTTAATCTTCCACGTCCACCCAACTACTTTTTATCACATAATTTTTTCCCTTTCATCTTCAGTTTTAAATTTCTGAGTCGCGTTCCCATTCTCTTTTCAACATGCCCAACACATTCCAGCTTTTCAACTTCCATATCTCCGTACAGCTTCAGTTCCTTTACAGCTTTGTAGGCCCTAGAATCTCCGTCACCTAAAAATTTGGAGTACCGCAGACCATGCAAAATTTGTGAGCGTTGAAAGATGTTGATCGCACCAGAAACTTCCATACTGCCACTGTTTCCAAAATAGTTGGCACTACAATTTTCTTTGTGTCTCTTGTTGGGGCATTTGCAGAATCTGGACAACATTTCTGCATCCAACACTTTGCCAGTGTCGACACTTGTAGCTACAACAGCGCCGTTCAATGATGCATGACCGCGTTTTTGCCAAGTACCATCGATAGCAACGGGTATGTCAGAATTTCCAGATATGTTCTTCGCTTCTTCAGCAGCCACTTTCATGCTAAGTGTAGCAACAGTCTCTATTGCTGAGTTCAAACCAGAAACATTTTCATTGTACCTTTTCGGTGGAGCAGGCAAATTCATCACACCGCATAAAACATTTGCAGAAGCTTGGCCCTTTCCAATGCACCTCATTGCATATGTTATTCTGGAATTAACCTCATATATGTAGGAATACTAAACAACGGTAGTTGTCTACTAGTCTGGAAAGAACTCATTATAAGAGCAACGAGACTGGTAGGAGTCAGTTGCATTGTAGTAGGAATGCAAGGCAAGACTGTCACGAGCCATTCACATTCTGGTATTCAGTTACGAGAAAATTAATAGAACAGACACTTTTTCCCCTGGACGCCATTGAGAGCTGACGTATTTTTTCCGAGCAGAGACGACTGCTGCCGATAATGACGGAACTTTTTTGAAATATAACTCAACTGTACATAATAATTGTATATATTTATTCATTAAATGTCAATGTGCTGTAAGATTCGAAGTCTTTAATATAGACCTTACCAAACAGAACAACACGAATCTTACAAAAAATGAGGGTTCGGCCGCGATGTGAAAAACCGTTGACGACCGCGACGATTCTCCTCCTTCGTACGAGGGCTTGAACGACGGATTAGCAGACCCCGAAAGCAGTGACGATTGAACCGGCCGGCGGAATGTTTTGACTCCCTATGCAAACCTGGACTTGTGTTTTAATCATCTGCAAGAACAGTTTCATGACTTCTCCTGACGTGGTGCTGATGATAGACTGAAACGACAAACAAGAAAACGCGTAGACGAAAAAACGCGTAGACGAAAAAGACGAGTTGACGGAAAAGACGGATAGAAGGAACTTTCGAAACTGTGAGTACAGAATTTTGTTTTAATTGATGACATGGCATATTTAACTAAGGCCCGAAAAGCAGATTTGCTAACATTGATTGACGAATTAGGCCTAATAGTGCCAGCGAATCCCAAAGTAGCGCAGTGCTCGAAACTTATAATAGATTCTGAAAATTATGACGAGGAGATAACAAAAAATCTGTTGAGTGTTATTAGAACTGAACGCGAAGAGAAAATTGAAGCCGAAAAACGCGCAGAGAAAATTGAAGCCGAAAAACGCGAATTCGAATTAAGGAAACTCGAAATCGAAACTGCTAACAGACAAGGCAACAGTTATGGTAAAACTACCAGCCTATACAATAACGATTTATTGAAATTGATTAACCGTTACGAGACGAATAAGGATATTAGCTGTTATTTAACTTTATTTGAAAGACAGATTAGTCGTATCGAAATACCAAAAACGGAATGGGTTACACATTTGTTGGGGTTACTCCCATTGGATTTGGCTAATCTTATCACGCGTGAGCCTGACGAAAAGGCTAATGACTATGAAAATGTCAAGAGATTATTGTTGAAACGTTTTAAATTAAATCCGGAACAATTTAGGCAAAATTTCCTTTCGCATAGAAAAGAAGCGTCTTCTACTTGGAATGACTTTGCTCATGATCTGAAAAATTTCTTTGAAGAATGGACGAGTGGGTTGGAAGTATCAAATTACCAAGACCTTAAAGAACTCATGATTACCGATCAACTAAAACGAAAAATACCCAATGACGTTCGAGACCATTTTATAGACGAGCTACCGAAAATAACGAAAATAGACCAACTCGTCAATAAATTAGACGAATATGAAGCGGCTCGATGTCATTTAAAACCCAATAGAGATTCGAAAACATCAGACGATAAATATAAGAAGCGTTTCAATAGGGATTTTGACAAATTAAAGCCTCGATCTTTCGTGCGCCCTGAACAAATTAACACCAATCATATAAAATGTTACAACTGCAATGAATATGGACATAGATCGATAAATTGTGAAAAGAAAACTGAGGGTGTGAGATGCTTTAAATGTAAAAATTATGGGCACAAGGCCGACGTGTGTCCCAAAAGAGATGTAAATAGAACTTTAATTAATAGCCCTTTTAATTCTCGTACTAAGCTAAGAAAATATGTTGAAATGTGCGGGAAAAGATCTAATGCGCTAATCGACACAGGAAGTGATGTGTCAATGATAAAATATGAATTTTATGTTGAAATTGGATCCCCAAAATTGAGTTTTGATAATGTGACTTTAATGGGTATAGGAGGAGAACACATTTCTCCTCTAGGTTTCTTTTCTACAGAAATTATTATTGATGAATGCATTATTGTTACTGATGTTTATGTTTTAAAAAATTTACCTGATGATATTGTTCTTGGGTTCGATTGCATAAATAAGTTAAATCTTACTTTATCAGAGAGCGGAATTCATGTTTTGAGCAGACGCGATAATTTTCGAGTGAATTACGCAAGAATTGTTAATTTAGCGAACACTTCAGATTCAACTAAAATTCAAACCGAAACTCATCTCGAAGTAACTAATCGTCTGGAACCAAACACTAAGTTGGAGACAAAACGAACCATAGCAGAAGATAACATGTTTTACTTTTCTTGTCACCACAAATCAGAAAATGTTAATTTAGCGGAAAGTTTCCTAACTACAATGTTCAACGCTGTGACATTTGACGAATTAGATCTAAATCATGTTTCTTGCGTTAAGCAGAAGGAGGAACTGACAAAACTCATCAGCCAATATAAACCGTGTAAGACGAGAAGCACGAACTTGGAAATGAACATTATTTTGACTGACGAGGTCCCCATAAGCCAGCGTTCACGCAGAATGCCGTTCGCTGAGCAAAAAATAGTTGAAACTCAAACACAACAGTGGTTGAAAGATGGCATCATTAAGCCTAGCTGCTCTGATTTCTCAGCCCCTATCGTGTTGTGTAAGAAGAAAGACGGTTCTTCTAGACTCTGTATTGACTATAGGAGAAATTGAATAAGAAAATTATTAAAGATAGATTTCCCTTACCCCTAATAGAAGACGTTTTAGATCATTTGGAAGAAGCTAAAGTTTTCACTTCCCTTGATTTAAAAAACGGATTTTTTCATGTAGATGTAAATGAGAAAAGTACCAAGTATACATCTTTCGTTACACATGAAGGGCAATATGAATTTCTGAAGGTCCCTTTTGGTTTATCGGTTAGTCCCAGTGTTTTCCAGCGGTACATATACACGGTATTTAGAGATCTTTTAAGGGATAACACTCTCGTTATCTACATGGACGACATGATAATTCCCTCACGAGATGAGAAAGAAGGAATCGAGAAACTTAAACGTGTTTTAAAAATATCATCGGAATATGGATTAGAATTGAATTTTCAGAAATGTCAATTTCTTAAACGAAAAATAGAGTTTCTTGGTTATGTAATAGAAGACGGGACAATTCGACCCTCCCCAGCTAAGACGTTGGCTGTACAGAAATTTCCACAACCACAAACAACTAAACAATTGCAAAGTTTCCTTGGTCTTTCAGGATACTTTAGGAAGTTTATTCCTCAATATGCCAAAGTGGCCAAACCTTTGAGTGATTTACTCAGAAACAATACAGAATTTAGGTTTGGGCCAGAACAAAAAGAAGCATTTCATATTTTAAAGGAAATGTTGTCACAAAGCCCAGTACTACACATTTTTCGCCAGGGAGCGACTCTAGAACTGCATACTGATGCAAGTAGCCAAGGATTTGGGGCGGTGCTCCTCCAACAGTCAGACGACGGGAAGTTTTACCCAATATACTATAAGAGCAAAAAAACAACACCTCAACAAGAGAAGTATAGTAGTTACGAACTAGAGGTACTTGCCGTAATTGAGGCTCTTAAACACTTCAGGAACTACCTTTTAGGCTCGAAATTTAAAATATTCACCGACTGCTTAGCATTTCAGAAAACTATGGAAAAAAAGGATTTAACCCCTAAAATTGCAAGATGGTCTCTTTTCTTAGAAGAATTTGACTATGAAATAGTCCACAAACCTGGTAAACAAATGACCCACGTGGATGCACTCAGTAGATACCCTGTAATGCAAGTGATGCAAGTCATTGCAGATGACGGAATAACTCATAAAATAATTGCTTCCCAATCCAATGACGACCACATTACCGCAATTAAAAAACTGATAGAAGATGGAGAAGTAATTCAGATTATTTTACAAAAAACGGTGTCGTGTATAAATACGATAATGATCGTGAACTTTTAGTTGTCCCCAGAGCTATGCAAGACGAAATAATACGACATGCACACGAGAAAGGACATTTCGCTGTAAATAAAACTGAAGAGGTAGTTAAGCGTGAATTTTTTATTCCTAAATTGAGGAAACATGTTGAAGATTTTATAAGTAATTGTGTACCATGCATACTCAGTAATAAGAAGCTAGGAAAGGCTGAAGGATTTCTAAATCCAATTCCTAAAGAGGACGTTCCATTATACACTTATCACATTGATTTCATAGGTCCGTTACCTTCAACATCTAAGAACTATCAGTATATCTTCACGGTAGTAGACGCATTCACAAAATTCACTTGGTTATATCCTACCAAATCTACGACATCAGGTGACGCAATAAATAAACTCAAACAACAACAAAATAGTTTTGGAAATCCTGCGAGGATAATCTCGGATAGAGGATCCGCTTTTACATCTAAAGAATTTACAGATTTTTGTTGCGAAAACGGGATTGAACACCTAAAAATCACAACAGGAATCCCAAGAGGCAATGGACAAGTAGAAAGAATGCACAAAACCCTGATTCCAGTGTTATCCAAACTTTCAATTGAAGAACCGATCAAATGGTTCAAACACGTTGACGCCGTACAAAGAATACTCAATAGTACAACCTCCAGAAGCACAAGATGGACACCCTTCGAACTTTTGACAGGTGTGAAAATGCGAAACAAAGAAGATCTCAAGATAGTCCAGCTTTTAGAAGAAGAATATACTGAAGTTTTTCTAGAGAAGAGGAAGAAATTAAGAGACGATGCCAAAGAGAATATCCTAAAAATTCAGGAAGAGAATAAAAGAACGTATGATAAGAAGAGGAAGAAACCTCATCAATACAAAGAGGGCGATCTTATTGCTATTCAGCGGACTCAATTTGGTGTCGGAATGAAATTACGACCGAAATTCTTAGGACCATATCGAGTGAAGAAAGTGAAACCCCATGATCGCTATGACGTTGAGAAAGTTGGAAACCATGAAGGACCGAACTTGACGTCGACAGCAGCTGACCATATGAAGTCGTGGTTCAATAACTAATACTGAATCAATGTATTCCCAGATACTGCTTTGTGTTTTTTTTTAGGTTTGTCGTGTTCCTTTCGAGGACGAAAGATCATCAGGATGGCCGATTGTAGGAATACTAAACAACGGTAGTTGTCTACTAGTCTGGAAAGAACTCATTATAAGAGCAACGAGACTGGTAGGAGTCAGTTGCATTGTAGTAGGAATGCAAGGCAAGACTGTCACGAGCCATTCACATTCTGGTATTCAGTTACGAGAAAATTAATAGAACAGACACTTTTTCCCCTGGACGCCATTGAGAGCTGACGTATTTTTTCCGAGCAGAGACGACTGCTGCCGATAATGACGGAACTTTTTTGAAATATAACTCAACTGTACATAATAATTGTATATATTTATTCATTAAATGTCAATGTGCTGTAAGATTCGAAGTCTTTAATATAGACCTTACCAAACAGAACAACACGAATCTTACATATATGTTAGTATTCTTGCCATTGCAAGAAGTTACAGTATAATTGGTATTTAGAAAAGGTTGGTTAAAACCACAAAAACCACAAGAAATTGAGAGTTCTGTAGCCAAACCTTGAACCTTTCTTCCAAACTTGATCGTGATGTTATCTGTTTTGCACTCTTTGCAAAGAACAGACATTTTAATGCTTTCTGACAATAATTTTATATTTATAATTTCATTAAAAGCACTATTATTATCATCAAGATAGTCACTGTACTCCATACGATGGGGTTTCAATTTCTTATCAGAAGCAGAAACATTCAAGTCGTCATTGCATTCAATCCTGTTAACGGAATCTCGAAGTATACCGCTACACTTTCGTCTTTTAAAAACATGATTACTAAAACGTGGCATTGTTTACTTACTTAAAATAGAACGTATTAAGCAAAAAATAACAGAATAAGCGAAACTAAAAGGATATCCAAACAACAATCGCAGAAATAAAATCAAAGTTAGAAGCAAATCCTTGAAACTAGCATGAAATGAAAACAGCGTGGTTCAAAATAAAAACACAAGAGTTAATTCACTTCATTTCTTCTGCTAGACGTTGTCACTCATACAATTTAAAAATAAGTGTTTAAAAAAGAAATAGAGAGGCTTTGAAAGCAGCAAGATGTTTGTTTTGGTTTGAGTGGGCGTGGCACTTAGCATATGGCAGAGATCGTAAACAATTTTTAAAAAATATTTAAAAATACTTCTGTTATAGCTAGAGAAATAATTTCAACACCATTAGAAGCACAAAAGTTCATATTTTTCAAAAATATAAAAACTGAAAAATGGGTTTTTTGGTCGAAAAGTGTGAGTCTACCCCCTTAAACACAGAATAAAAATTTCAACGGATTTGAAATCTGCGGAAAATTTGACACCAGATCGATACCTTAAATGTGATTTTCTTTAAATAAATGTTCTGGTTCGGGTTGTCTAGGGTGTTGATGTATGAAGACAAGAACAAGTCAGGTTCTAACAATAGCTATATATTCTCAGATTTAGCATACAACTTTAGGCTCTTAAGCCTAACTAAAAGACACATTAAAACGGAAACATCGATGAGAGCTTCACTGTTGGCGACTTCGCTCTTCACTACTCTGCTCCTCCCTCCGCACCTGCGCTCCGTGATATACTCTGTGGCGCTGGCGTCGCTACAAATGTCGCCACTGTGCAGGTGGTTTGGCGGATGGGGTTTTGAGTATGCAACACTCGTCCATCCTGACTGGTCGGTCCGCCGACCTTTGCTGTGGATTGATGATCTGAAAAATAATCAAAAGAAAAAGACAGGAAAAGGGAAAACAAATATTTACAAAATCTATCTTGCAGACACAAAACGCTTTCTGAAATTGTTCATTCAGGAAATCTTCACTTGAAATGAGAGAAAGAGGGGGGTGGGGGAACTAAGTCTTCTCCCAAGGTTTCATAAAATTTGCACTGGTTGAAGTGACACGTGGACCTTCATGGATTCCCACTTTTTCCACATCATACCTGTCATTAGGTCTAACTTTCACCACTTGGTATGGTCCGAAGAACCGTGGTCGAAGCTTTAGTCCGACTCCAAATTGGGTTCGCTTGATAGCAACTTTGTCGCCTACACAATATGTTTGTGCTGGTTTTCGTCGCTTGTCGTATTGTAGTTTACTTTGTTTCAGCACTTTCAAAATTTTAGCCTTAGCTTCCTCACGTAGTTGTTGGACATTTTGTTGTGATACCTGCATATATTCATCTTGAAGTGCGTCCTTAATTTTAATGTCATCCTTGTTTTTCATTGTAATTCCCGTCAAATGTTCAAATGGGGTGTATTTGGTTGATGTCGTATGACGTCGTTGATCTTTGGTTTTTTGTGTTTGCCCATCCCGCAAATTCAAATCGCAGATGTGCGAAGTATCAACTTCCTGTAAAGACGCATCTAGTTCGATGTTGAATAAAAACAAATCATCGCCGGCGTCGAGGGATTTGTTTAGTCTACTGTTTTGTTCTTTCCGCAGCGATTTCTCGTTTTGCTTTTTTATAGATTCGTTGTCAGCTGTGCTTTTGTGGATTTCAATTTCTCATACGGGTTTGTTTTGATTATATCTCTGAATATTATTTAGTCTGGGTGAGTTTCGGTGATTGTAAAATCCTCGCGTTGGGTTGTTTTGTCTTCGAAATTGTTCGTGTGGTGTTTGTCTATAACGGTTTTCGAATGTTGGCTAGCGTGTGTGTGCGTCACTGAATGATTTAAATTTTTTCCCGTTAGCCAAAATGTTTTCGTATTGTGATGTATTGACGCAGTCCTTTCGTTTCTGTGGTTTGTGGCTTCTGATTTCATTTACTGGGTTGTTGTGATTAAATCTCGGATTATCTGGTCTAGGTGAGTTTCGGTTGTAAAATCCTCGCGTTGGATTGTTTGGTCTTCTAAACTGTTCGTGTGGTGTTTGTCTATAATGGTTTTCGAAAGTCGGTTGGCGTGTGTGTGTGTCACTGAGTGATTTGCGCATTGAAGCGAAGTAAATGTCACATTCTTTTGCGAGTTGTGGTGGTCTAAACCAATTTTCGCCAGAGCGAATTGAAATATGTGATTGTGTATCCCTTTCTAAAGTACTATAAAGTTTGTCCGAAACTATTAGTTCACATACAGATTTAAAGTCATTGACATCTCGAAGTCTGCAATAATATTCGAATGCTCTAGTTAATCTTGCTGCAAATTGAGTATGTGTTTCATTAGGAAATCTTTGACATCTACGGAAATTAGCGAGACATTCTTGTGGCGTTGGTTGGAATTATTTTAGTACGGTAGCTTTGACCTGTTCGTAGTTTTTGAGTTCATTTTCTGGAACGTATAGGAGGATATTGGCAGCTTTTTCTTGAAGAATGTTAATTAATATTTCGGATTTATATTCTTGTGGCACGTTTTTTGTTTCAAAGGCACGTTCGAGCGAATGGAAAAATAGATTGTAATTTTCTGCCTTAGTTGGGACTGGCATACTTAGCGTTTTAACACTTTTTATATAACTTTCTATGTTCGGCGGTGATGTGTCGTTCATTCTAGTATTGTTTCCGATAGAAGATTGGTTTGCTCCTGCATTATTTCTTATAGTAGCTAATTCGAGTTCTCGTTCAATTTCTGCTAATTTAAGTTTCTCGGTGTTTTCGACTTCTTAAACCTTCCTTTCTTCGACAGTTGAACTCATTAAATCTTTTATAAATTCTGGGTCTTGTTTGAACGTATCATTTTTCTCAATAATTTCTTTTAGTTTGATTATAGTGGCACCTTCCGGTACAATTTCATCAATTTCTTGAACAACCTTTGTGAGGTCTTCTTTCATCGTATTTTTATACATGCTTAAAATAAAGGTTTGGTCCTACCTTAGATTCTTGTTTGGCTTCTGTTTTGGCACCGTCGTCTGTTTGACCGTTGCACTGGTCACTTTCGTTGAGGCGGGGAGTTTGGCGTATTGCTTCCGTTTTGCACGTCGGTGAGCTGCACTGGACACGTTAGTTGAGGCGGGGGAATTGGCCTGTGCTTTTAGTTGCTTCACAGTTGCACTGGATTCGTTCGTTGAGGCGGGGGAATTGGCCTCTTGCTTTCGTTTGGCAGTAGAATTTCGTTGCGTTGTTGTTAGTCCAAGAGCTGTTCATTTGGTTTCTCAAAGTTCAGAACCGGTTGAGCCCCCATGTTCTGGTTTGGGTTGTCTAGGGTGTTGATTTATGAAGACAAGAACAAGTCAGGTTCTAACAATAACTATATATTCTCAGGTTTAGCATACAACTTTAGGCTCTTAAGCCTAACTAAAAGACACATTAGAATGGGCACATCGATGAGAGCTTCGCTGTTGGCGACTTCGCTCTTCACTACTCTGCTCCTCCCTCCGCTCCGTGATATACTCTGTGGCGCTGGCGTCGCTACAAGTGTCGCCACTGTGCAGGTGGTTTGGCGGATGGGGTTTTGAGTATGCAACATAAATAATTTATTATTTAATAAATAATTAAATAATCAAATGTAAAATAATTGAATAATAAAGTTGTTTTTGATATCGAACTGACGTAGAAATTTACGCTGAATTGAAATCTGTTGAAATTTTCACTCTAACTTTAACGATCCCGAAGTTATAAACTTTGAACTAGAGAATAAAAAACCACTTTGTTTTGTTTCTCGAATTAAATAAACCACGACAGCCGTCTGTGTTGCCCATTCTCCAACGTATTCTGTCCATCTAAGTTGACACCTCTGCATTTTTGTTTAGACGGCCGTCTAGTTATGCCCGCGGCCTCATGACGTATCACGGCTGTTAGATAACGACTCCACTTTCTTAGGACACCAAAGCTTTACGGTAATGTGGAATTCTTCAGGAATCGAAATTGATGCAAAATCATGTCTTGTTCCGAGTGTTTTTCCAAGTTCTCATTTTTGAAAGGACGTTTTGCATAAGAAAACCAGGGCTGTGGATATTTGTATACAGAAGACGCTATTCACTGTCGAATACCATTGTTGAATTTGTTGTTTAACAGGATGGAATGTAAAGGATAGTTCCTCCAGCTGTACACAAGTGTGAGCATAACTTTAACGAATAATCAATAAATTGATTGTTAAATTCGTTTCTAATAAACAATGTAAATAAATTTTTTTAATGTTTTACATAATTTGTACCAAAAAAAAGGCCCATTTAACATGAAATTCAATGGAGGTGCCCTCTCAAGGTTCACTGAGTTCAACACCATTGCTTCCCTTGTTGTAATGCCTGTTTTAGGAATCTAATCATATAGGCACGGTAGTTTTCTTTACGTCTCCATTGGATAACTGTAAATATTTTAACCAGTCGTTAACGTTTCTCTTCTGCTGATGTAATTTAAATATGTGATATTGTATGCCTGAAAATTCAAATTTTACATAGTTCAATTTTTGTTATTTTACATACCTATTTAAATATTCATAATCGCTCTGGTTAAAAAGTGTATTAGAGTCCCAAGATTGGTTCATGAAAGTTTAAGGTATTACTGTTGTCGGTTTAATAAGTCACACACTGTCAAAAAATATGGCAAAACATCACTTTTAAGAAGTTAGTCATTGAATGGCGTATCAAAGGAGGCTCTAGATGGGAATGGTGCCATCGATAAATTATTTCTATTAAAAACACTTTCTGAACAGCTGCAAAGAAGAGTAACCCATCATTATGAAGTTTTGCGGGTTGGGATTGGGTTTTATGGAGTAACATACAATAGCGGACAACCTACGCCAAACGACGCAATATTACATTTTAAAGTTTGGAAACTACTTAATTGATGGCACCTCAAATTGATTTTTAAATGATTTAGTACTCCAGGTTACCTTAAGTTAATAAGAAAGTCATCAGTATATCAATCCAAAATATCTTTAATGACATGAAGAAAGGATTCTTATCGAATTAAAAAAAAAAAGACAGATTGGGAGCTGTAATCGAAAATATCAAACCTCTTTTTTACCAGACTCAATCGAACTTTTAATGAAAAACAAAGCTGACTGTTCCAATTGCAGTGGTCAAATCCAGAGAAGAGTCCGATTTCTATTGAAAGGATACGCGAAACAATGTGCTCACTGACGCACAGGAAACGATTTTTAGATGTGATTGTTTCCTCTAGAATGAACTCTATTAAAGCATTACAGCTCAATGGCCGAACGTAAGGGGATAAAATATAACATTCAGTCAAGAAATGGCCCTCTTTATATTTGGAACCGTAGGAAAGGCAAGTAGAGGTCACAGATTGTCAAGCTTCGGAGTAGTCAAGAGACTGATACGCATACAAAAAAATGAGGTATCGAAGGTTCTAAAAAGTTTTCTACAAACACTACCCTACATTAATGGACCGGACAGCAAGATGTGATGGTATAAGGTAAAGAATATATGCTTTAATAGGGGGATGGTTCCCCACGTGCTGCAGTTACACTAGCAACCCTTCTGGGCATACTTTCAACAAGGATCTAATACACATCTACAGGTATTTGTATCCATTCAGTTACGGTTAGTCGTCGCCAGCTCAGCTGTAGATTTCGGACGTGGTTCCCTGGTCGTAAGGGTCGCTCTAACGCGTCTCACAAATGTTCTATGCGGTTTAAGTCGGGACTCTGAGCAGGCTAGGGACATCCATATCTTGATACCACTGCTTGACAGAGGCTGCAACGTGAGACGGAGCGTTGTCGTCCTGGAAATAACATTCGTCCATTCCATAAAATTGCCAGAGCGTAGGAAGAACAAGATTCCCCAAAATGTTCATGTAGGCGTCGGCGTTCAATTGACCAGGAACAACATGTAAAGATCCCAGGCCATACCACGAAAAACACCCCCAAACAAGTAGTCGGATTTTATGCAAATCGGCCGTCTGGTCCATTATTGTACGGTAGTGTATACATACACGACGTAGAATAATTGATACTACCCCAGCAAGATAGTAGGCCTAACACACTAACATACCCAATGGAGATAAATGCGATTTTCTCGCCACCATTTTTATATATTATTTACCACAAGATTATTTGAGATTATGAAAATTTGTTTAACAGTGGTCAATACTAAGTTATTTTATCATTTTAAAACACTTAAACTTGCACATTAAAAAAAACAAGGCAATAAAATTTTCGTATTTCTGTGGGTTAGGCCACTTTTGTTCTATTAGCCTCAATTATGCTAAAGGCAGTGGAAGGGGCTTTTACAGTAAAAAAACATAAAGTCAAAAAGTTTGGTCAAACTATATAATTTTTGCATCCGATTAAAAAGGACGAATAAAGAATTTTTCGGAACCCAATTTTTAAAACGACAATCGAACTATTGATAAAAGTAAGTTTAGCTAAAATTAATAGTAATTAACCACTAGAGGGGTCAGCATGAAATAATAAAATTTTTATGGAACATATGAGTTAAGTATTCAATTCGTAATTAAACTTTTTGACATGATGAAATTTTTTTGCAATGTTACTAGACTGCAAAGTAAAGTACTTAATTACAAGCATAGGCCTAACTACAGTTGTTGAATGGTGGGGGAGAGGCTCCCGAAAAAAATGGACTGTACCCCCAGTAAAAAGGGGAAGATTAAATTAATTATATTAATCTAATTAATATATTTTAATACTTAATTATAAAAACTTGATTAATATTTATTAATTAATAAGAAGAATTGCTTATATCAACAACTATTCATTAAACAACACTTGATTTTAAAAAATCGGAAATTTTCTAGATACACAATATTAACCAAATGACTAAATGGTATGAATTTTAAAACTTACAATACATTTAAATTAGAAATGAAAACGTCGATTTTTTTCGTAAAAGTGAAGATTTTTTCTGAACTTCTTTGATTTAAACATGATTTGCTTGAAGTACATCGGTAAAAATTCTCTTGATTCTGACTCTGACGCCTATGAATGCTCATAATTTTTTAGAAAGCGCATTAGCTATATACACTTACTGCCAAAAGTTAAGCACGCAGAGGAAAATGTTAATTTCCAGAAGCCAATCTGATATTGAGAGTCTGCAATTTGCTGCAGAGGTAGATGGAAGTATGTCAATGTGTTATGCAACTGCCAGTCACGGTTTCGTTTCGAGAAATACGCTAAAAAGGCAGTCGTCTAAGAAGCCAGCATTGTGAAGGGTTAGAGGAGTTGCATGCAAGTGCTGATAAAAAGTGTTTAGAACTTTTGTACGATTAGTTTTCAAGACAGACATGTTTCAACAGCTTCCAGAAAACAAATAACAAATAGTGAGCGCTGGCGTTCTGTGGGACGCCTTGAAGCAGGGCAATCAATCAGTGATGTTGCTCATTTCTTCGGCGTTCATCATTTCGTCATTCACGATTATGGAAACAATTCCAAACAGTTGTCCGAAGACCTGTGGCCGGCTGCCAAAGAGCTACGACCCCCGCGGAAGATCGATATATTGCTATTGTAGCTAAGCAGAATCGAAGAGCAACCTGCACACGTGTGACATCTATGGTTGCAGCGTCCATTGGCAAGACGATATCTGCCACTACTTTTCGCCGAAGGCTACACATGAATGGATTGTACGCCCGGGTACTACAAGTTTGTGTTCCTCTATCCGTCCAATCCAGATGGCACGATCAAAAGTGGCGTCGGCAACATGTGAATTGGACAGTGTCTGATTTGGCAAACGTTATGTTCACGGATGAGTCGAGAATTGCTCTGGAGGGACACGTAATCGGCCCCATAACATGATCGAACATCACGCATTCCAAGGTGGAAGCATCATGGTGTGGGCCGTGAATTCGTGGGATATCGCACCGACCTGTACATCTATAGACGGGGTACTGTGACGGCTGTCGGGTATCGGGATGAAGTACTAGAACCCACTGTGAGATTGTACGCTGCAGCAGTTGGTCCTTCTTTCGCCTTAATGGATGATAATGCACGTCCCATAGAGCTGCATCGTCGACGTCTACCTGGAGAGTGAGGGGATTGCGCGTATGGTTTGGTCGGCGGTTTGTTTAATCCCTTTGAAAATCTTTGGGATGCTCTTGTCCGTGCTGTGCCTGCACGTTTCCCACCCCCAACTACTCTCACAGAGTAACAAACAGCTCTACAGGAGGAATGTCAATTACGCGACTCTGATGTGGTTGATCACCTCATGGAAAGCATGGTCACACGCTAAATTTCGGTTTTGTTTATTTGTTTTGAATTTAAACAACATTTTGTTGATGACTCCAATGTGACTTTATCTTATTATTTATGGAAATCCAATATTGTTTTCATCTTTGTATTTAATTCTTTGTTTTGTTTCATGCATAAACCTATTTGCTACTTCCTGCCGCATTTCGTGTCAATCAAAGCTGTACTTGTCGGTTTTTTTTCGCATTTTATCTTTCGTGCTAAATTTTTGGCAGTGAGTGTACTTGTGAATAACTACATGCAACTATAATATTAATGTTGAGATTAAGACATGAAATCATTCATCAGTGTTGGTAGAAACTTAAATAGAGATATCACTGTTGTAATGTCAACAAGAAGAAAAATAACTTATACTTTACAGTTCCCAGAAGTATGGACTGTACACCAATAAAAAGGTGAAGCATCTTGAGACCTCTCAAGGAAATTTTTGTATTATTATGTTAAAAATCACATAATATATTAATAAATTTTTTGTGTCTAGTAAATGTTAGTCACTTTTATTTCAAATAAAGTCATTTTAAACAAAATTGCTTTATTGTATCATACATGAGAAACACATTATTTGGTTTAACTAAAAATTAATTAAGGACAGTCTTGAATTACACTAAAACCCTGCTAATCTAAACCCCCCGTTAATTCGAGAGTTTGGTTAATCCGAACCAACTGTTTTTAAAATTTGCAAAACAAAATACAGTAAATCTTAACAACATAATATATTAACATTATTGAAATAAAAAACATAATTGGTAAGAATGCACATACTATTAGATATTTAAAATATCATTAAATTAAAAAGAATAGAAATATAGTCACTAGCACTTTATGAACTATTACATTTTTACAACATTAATCAGTTTTTACTGTAGTAAATACATATAAACATTTTTCTAGTTGGTTCTTCAAAAAACATATTCTAAGTTAAACAAAAAAATCAAGTGAATAAAAACTTCACTTATATGCCGTGCAATTATTTATATTATGAGTGTAAAAATAATTTTTATTTAATATAATCTAGTTCAAATAGCTATATAGCTTAAAGCTCCGATTACTCGTCATTAACAAATTTGAATACCTTATTCGACGAACTGAATGGTGAGTGGAATCCCCAAATTCCCCTGATTAAGCCTATGAACTAATGTACCATTGTTTCATTAATTATATTTGTTATACAAGTAAAACATTAATTAAAATTAAGTTGTGAACAGTGAGTAGATTAATCTGTGAAAAACTCTTTATGTTTTTTTTTTTTTTGCAAAATTTTTTCAACTGAATTGGGGGTGGGGTTGAAACACCCCACCCAGGGCCCGATTTAGAAAATTTCGTATAGTAGGCACAACACACAGGAAGGGGCCCCCCGATGTTATTTGTTCATCACAAAAACTAATTTAATAACAATAATTGGTACTTACGTATTTGACTGTTGACCGTTTCACAGATATCACCAAAAAGTTTGAGAAAATCGTGACATTACTTATAACTCTTGGCAAAACAAAATAAAGCAGATGAAAATTAAAAACATAATAGTTAGATAATTAATGTAATTACAAGAATGTGATAGTGGTGGAAACGGTCGACGGACATTTACGTAAATACCCAATAATTTCTGTAACTACTTAAAAACTTTTTTAATTTTTAGATACTTTTGAAACTTAGGGGCCCTCTAAATTATGGGGGCCCTAGGCCCTTGCCTCACGGGCCTAATGGTAAATCAGGGCCTGATCCCACCCCATCACCCCTGGTTACGCCTAGGATGGCGATGAAAAAAACTGGTTCACATCCTCACAAGAAGAATTCAGTTCACAATAGCTTTTCGCATTATCCACCAGATGACAGCACCAAACAATGTTTTAAAATCTCGATTGCAATTTTCGAAATGAAAGTAGAACAGAAATCATAGTGCTTATATTGTCACATCTCGTTGGACACTTAATTTCTATTTAAAAAAAAATAATTATATTCGCAAAAGCTTTTGATATTCACTATATAGTAACACGAAACAAATGATTTGAAGCTCGTTTGGGATTTTCGGAATTTAAGTTGAGCAATTAAAAGTTTTGATTGAAAATTAAATCTCAATTACTCTATGGGTAAACATGACATGTTTTACTGTTAGATTTAAAATAATGCTGAGAAATTTACAAGAATACATTGAAGTTACTTTTGGATGTTTTCGAAGAAAGTGATTTTAATGAAAACTGTTCTTTTTGAGTTTGAAAAAAGTAAGTTAAAAATGTATTCGATAGTTTGAAGAATATTTTAATATCCACATCTAATCGAGAAATAAAAATTACACTCATTCGTTTTCACACTAATCTGAATCCTATTTTGTTTCCTTTTCTCATGGTTTATATACTTTTTAGGTAGTTAAAAGTTTTGATACACACGTATTAATTTACTGTACGAGATTTAACAAAATTTAGTCATTGAACACACTTAACAAACTAACAGCATTTAATTGCGTTCAATTTTGACAAATATCAATGCATTTAAGGCTTCTTTTCCTAATTCTGATAACAGAAAACAATCCCCCTTCAATTTGCGTAAAAGTATTTAAGTGAAATTTAAGGGCGAGTAAGTTATCACGCTGGGATAAATGACCCATTGCTCTATTCTTCCTAAAAAGCATTATTTTAAACTAGGAATAGAAATCAATTTTTTTTACACCCATACCGCTCACTATATTCTAATTTTCAGTCTGATCAGTTTTTACAATTCTGTTTAAGGCCCGGTGCACACGTCCTGTTTTTCAACGTGCGGCGGCACTGCTTCACCGAAGCCCAACTATGCACACATAACCGTGAAATGACGCACGAACTCATTTCGCGCCATATGCGATAAATATTCTATCGAAGAAAACGAGAAACTAGAGGGGTTGTGGTTGGTGATTCAATGGTTAGGGTTTTGGGAGAAATGGTAAGGCGTAAAAAGCGCAATTTTGCAAGGTGTTGCTTGCCAGGCGCCAGGGTAAAACATGTAGTTGAGGCAGTTAAGGCAGGTGTAATTAAAGGGGAGGAAAAGGCAGTAGTGTGGGTGGGAACAAATGATGTAGAGAGGACTACTAATGTTGAATTTAAGAGGGAAGCGGAAACACTTTAAGAGGCATCAAGTCTCATGGGGTAGAGGTAACAGTATTAGGATTACTACCTAGGTATGGGTTAGGTAATGGGTGGTTAAATCAAAGGGCCAATAAGATGAACGGGTTGTTAAGGGATTTGTGTGAAAGGGAGGAGGTTAGATTTTTAGATGTTTGGAAGGAGTGTAGGAGGGATTGGATAAGCAGGGACAATTTGCATTTAAGCCTTATAGGTAATAGGGAGGTTATCAAGCGGGTTTTGAACATTCTGGAGTCAAAAAACTAAAATACAAGCAGGGATGGGAAGGACATAGAGGGTTGACAGTACACAGTAATTGCTTAGAAAAACTAACAGGGTTTAAATTGCAGGAGACAAACAATACAAAGGGGAAGTGCAATGTAAGGGAGAAAAACAATACCAAGACAAATAATACAAGGGGAAAGTGCAATATAAGGGTGAAAAATAAGCTAAAAGTATTTTATTGTAATGCTCGCAGTGTGAGAAATAAAATGGATGAGCTCAAAGCAATTGCACAAGCAGAGGATATAAATATCATTGGGATTACTGAAAGTTGGGCAAGCAGTGAAGATGCACAAATTTGAGAATTAAGTGAATTCACAATGTTTAGGGAGGACAGAGTGAATAGGAAAGGGGGTGGGGTTTAGATTTATGTGAGAGAATTTTTAAACTGTACGGAAATAAAAGTTAAATAGTAAAACTGAGGGTATAGAATCAGTCTGGGTGAAACTGAATACAGACAAAGGCAAAGGACTAATTCTGGGTAATATATATATAGACCTCCTGTTTCTAGTGAAGAGCAGGAAAAGGGCGTGTGCAATCTGATATACGAAGCATGTCAAAAAGGAGAATTAATATTAATGGGGGACTATAACTATCCAAATATTGACTGTACAAACAATCTAGCTACAAATGGGAAAGGAGCAGAATTTTTGGAAGTGATACAGGATTGTTTTTTGTACCAGATGGTGTATGAAGATACTAGGGACAATGCAATATTGGATTTGATTTTCAGCAATGATGAGGATAGGGTGCAGGATTTGGTTATAGGTGAGCCACTGGGAGAAAGTGATCATAGAAGTATCAGATTAAGTATAAATTTTCAGTCAGCATACACAATCAATAGTAGGATAATTACAAATTTCAGAAAGGTATATTTTCACAGGATTAGGGAAGAGTTAAAGGAAACATTCAAAGGGGGATTATTAGCACCGCATCATTCTGAACAATGGGAGGAATTCAAGAATAAGTTAGACAGGGTGTTAAAAAAACATGTAACGTTCAGGAAAAAAGGAAAATCTACAAAATTGCTCCCTATGTGGTTTTCAGGGGAAACACACAAAGCTTTAAAATTAAAACAAAGAACATACAGGGTATATAAAAGCACTGGTATCGACAGGGACAAGGAGGCATATCAGAACGCCAGAAAGGAGTTTAAAACTATTAGTCGGAAGCAAAAGGTGTCCTTGGAGTTAAAACTAGCAAGGGAAATAAATATAAACCCAAAAGAATTTTTTGCATATGCAAGTGGTAAAAATAAATTTAGTACTACACTGGGCCCGTTGGAGGGGAAGGGAGGTGAGTTCATTCAAGACGAGGTAGGAATGGCAAACGTGTTAAATGACTTTTTTCTGGGGGTTTTCAATGGTAACTATAATTTAAAAAAGGATCCCAAGGATGGAGCCTTTGCAGGGGGTATAATTAAAGAATGTAAATTTAACAGGGAAGAAATAGTACATCAGTTGAAAAGAATTAAGCCATCTAAAGCACCAGGCTCAGACGATATTTATCCGAGAGTACTAGTGGAATGCGCGGAAGAATTGGGGGAAGTAATTCACACGATATTTAATTCAACATATAGCACGGGTTGGGTACCAATGGATTGGAAGTTGGCCAACATAACTCCAATTTTCAAAAATACAAAGTGATCCGGGCAACTATAGACCAGTAAGTCTAACATCAGTAATTTGAAAAATATTTGAATCTCTGTTAAAAAAGCATATAATGTTATACTTGGAGGAAGGGGGACTGTTATCAGAGAATCAGTATGGGTTTAGGAAGGGCAGATCCTGCTCTACAAACCTTTTGAAGTTCTACGAAAAAATTACTGAGGAGCTGGATAATAAGAGCAGTGTGGATATCATGTACATAGATTTTCAAAAGGCTTTTGATAAAGTACCTCATGAGGCATTACTGTTTAAATTGAAAAGGCTGGGGATTCAGGGAAAAACATTAATATGGATAAAGAATTGGTTATTGGGTAGAAAGCAGAGAGTGCAGGTAAAAGGAAATTATTCACAGTGGACAGAAGTTATAAGTGGGGTGCCTCAGGGATCAGTTTTGGGACTAATTTTATTTATAATTTTCATAGATGATATATATCAGGGGATCAAGAATAGAATTAGTATATTTGCAGATGACTTAAAAATATGGGGGACAGTGGATACCAAGTTACAGATAGAAAATTTACAAGGGGATTTTGATAAGATATCCGAATGGGCTGTAAAATGGGGTATGTCATTTAATGTAGGGAAATGTCAAGTTCTGCATATGGGTTACAGGAACAGTGGAGCCGAGTACTGTCTGCAGGGAGTAAAGGTAAAGGAGGGAGAAACAGTCAAGGATCTTGGGGTGATAATTCACAGGGATTTTAAAATGGGTCACCAATGTTCAGCTGCGGGTAAAAAGGCTAATAGGTTATTGGGGTATATTAAAAAGACTGTAACTTCAAGGGATAAGAATATAATCTTGCCATTATATAAGGGTTTAGTAAGACCACATCTAGAATATGCTGTACAATTCTGGGCTCCATATATGAGAAAGGACATAGAATCAATTGAAAGGGTTCAGCACAGAGCTACAAAAATAATAAAGGGGCTAGCAAATTTCGACTATAATGAACGTTTAAGTAAGCTAAACATGTATACACTGGAAAGAAGAAGAAGGAGGGGGGATTTGATTCAGCTTTTCAAGTTTGTAAAACAAGGGGACACAGAGGGCTTAAATTTCAATAGGGATAACAGAACAAGGGGCCATGGGTATAAATTGAATAAGACACATTTTAATCGGGATTTAAGGAAAAACTACTACTTTAATAGGGTAATAGACAGTTGGAACGCGTTGCCAGAAAATATAGTTAATTCAAAGGGAGTGTACGAATTTAAGATACAATTGGACAGTCAGTGGGAATTGGGGAATTCATAAACAAAGGACCAGCCTTGTTGGGCTCGAGCCTGTAGCAGGTCGTCAATATTTGTATTTGTTGTGTTTATTTCTCTTACTTGGTGTAAAAAAAGTATATTTTGAAACAAAATAGACGTTACTGGATACAACCATTTATTAATTATTATTTATATTCCATTTGTTTATAAAAAACAAGGTACTTCAGACCGGAGACTCATGTGCGACGAGCTGCGGCGCCGTGGGGAACTGCGGTACATATTGCACTCAAGTTGGACGTGCGTCGCCCCAGGCATGTGTGCACTGCTCCATTAGATCTAATGTATCTCAGACCGCACTTGCGTTGCGGCAACGGCGCCGCACGTTGAAAAACCGGATGTGTGCACCGGGCCTAGAGTTGTAATCTGTTATTTTAAGGCATACGATTAAAATTTCATAAAACTTACTCTATTTCGATGCAACTTAAATTGCCTTCACGTGGCAACAACTTCTAATTGAATGATATTTTTACACACAGCATATTTGAGGTTACCTCAAAAGAACATATTTTTTATAATGTGAAGAAAAATTATCGGAGATGCAGGTCAGAAAGTGAAGTCATTAATTAAATTCATTTTTCTAAGCATATACCTACTTATTAATCACGTATCTCCCAAAGTGTTTAAAACAGGGCTCGAAATACCCGTCTGCACATGAACATTATCAAAACATAATTGTGCACCTAATTTTTTCACGCTAGGTACACGCAATGCACATAACGTTAAAATAATGGGGGGGGGACGTTTTGTGTTATTTTGATGTTTGAACAAGATATTAGTATCGACTTCTCTCGTTCTAAAGGAACGTAATTAAAATTCCTAAATACACACAATGCGAAAACAAAATCGCTGGGCCATAACGGCTTTTATACA
Organism: Metellina segmentata; assembly: GCA_947359465.1. Lineage (NCBI taxonomy): Eukaryota > Metazoa > Arthropoda > Arachnida > Araneae > Tetragnathidae > Metellina > Metellina segmentata. The sequence goes on along the minus strand of OX375876.1, from coordinate 22,596,241 downwards.
GAAGGAAGGTTTACTTGTGCCACTGCCATCAGAACTTTCCGATAATTGAAACATTTTCCAGATGGTTCTGTTGAAGTGACAGCCGTGCGCCGGAGAATTTATATGTTTAAATATTTTTATTTACTACTGTCATACGACATCCGTCCTTTCCAAAATTCAGTACCAATCCCGAAGAACAGAACCCAATTTCCCAGTTTAACACCATACGAGAGAAACGATTTGGCCTTTTGAAAGACGCTTCAGTTCTCACATCTGCAAAATCGCTTAAGGGCACCGGGAAGTCATCAAAGGACAGAAACCATGAAAATGTGACCAATATTCGAATGCATATAAAATTTAAGCTATTATAAGTACCAATATAAATTTTTGTACACATATTTGTAATGCCTTTTAAAACTAATTCAAGCTAAACAATAAAAATTTTAAAAGTAAAAATATTTTGTAGAGAGCATTTATATAGAACTCGGTGAAAAAAAATTCAATACAGTGAGTTCACTTTGGGTGCGCTCTGTAAAAAAACTTTAATATGTATTAAGTTGCAACTTTTTTCCCTATCATTAGAAATGTTTTTTGAATTCATTAAAGCATTTTTTGTTGAAAATAACCAGGAAAAATTTTTTTCAGGCACAATTTAAATCAGTTTATGAAAATTTTGTGATTTTATACCTACTAATCACCCATTAAAAAAATTATGTTCATATTTCGTCAATAGTTTATATTTTAACATAATTACCTAATATAAATACATGTGTATGCAAAATTTCAGACTGATAGCTTTAATAGTTTTTTCACAGAGCGCACCTGAAGATAAAAATTTATCATTTTGAGAAAACGACAAAAAACTACTAAATAGCATCTCCTTACCTTATCGATAAGAACTTTCCAAAGCACAAGTAAACAAAATTTGCGGTTAAATATAATAACAGTCGCAGTTAAACCTGTTACCAATCGATTAAAATGTATATTTATACAAAAATATACTAAAAATATAAAATATTTAAAAAAATATAATTCATTGTCGGCAAAATCGAAACTTCAAACCTGAAACCGAAACCAAAAAGGATAATTTCAAAATTAAATTTTAGTATTTTAAAATGCATTTTACGTAATAAGTGATACATCAATCGATTCGTATTGGTGCCCTCTATTAAATGCAATTAAAATCAAAAATTCGATTTTTTGAAGATTTGTGACTTCCCAGTGCCCTTAACGAAACTTTCCCCTAATGAGAAAACCAGATGTGTGAAGTTACCATGTCCGTTGGGGCCGACAGAATTGGAGTGGAATCGCACAGTGCTTGGCGTATAACGACATTCCACCCAATCATAGCACGAGCGCTGTCGCCAATCTTTTCGCTCCAAGCACTGCTTGGCGAGAGAAATGCTCAAGCGCGAAAACGAGGGTTTTCGATTCACCAGTCTTCCCTTCGTTCCGTCTGGAGTGGCCCAACAACTCAGGTATTTAAATGTTTTGAATTACACTCTCCCCTCCTTAAATTTTTGACAATTTCATATCTCTAGTGAGACTTGTCACCTCCCACGGAAGTAACGATTCTATTTTTGGACTATTTCTGTGGCTTGTTAAAAAGACTAGAGCATTATAAGTATCCATTCCAACTCCCCCTGGAACACCACCAGCCCTCGAATAACGTTGTACTGACAACTATCATTATTACCAGTACAACTTATGTATATTTACTCTCGAGTGAATAAACAGGGATTCATTTGTCACCAGAACTCTGTCTTTCTTACAATCACGGAAAACCAACGCACAATAAGCTCTAATCATTCCTCCTTAGTGAATATTTCTAAACTCCCACTATACGATCCTAAATCTGAAAATCTCCATTGTAACCATTGTTACAATAAGTGGTGCCATACGACCAGTCGGTATAAAAATCTGGTAGTTATTTTCGCGAAAATAACGAACTTCGGTCATTCTTATTTTTCTTCAACTTTAGGGTGTGACGCTCAATAGTATGCGGCAAAACCGACCATTTTCGTGACGTCACACACTAACTGCCCCCCCCTCAACGAATGAACGTAAAGATAGAGCCCGCGTGATTTGAATTCTTGTTTATTTACATCGGAACTTTATCTGGTTGTTCATACTGTAATATACAATTCAATACTTAGACAATTTATTGGGAACAAAGCAATTTGATTTCTTTATTTAAATTTAATAATTGGAAATTGACTATTCATTATTGATTTACACTTGTTATTATATCATGTCATATTTCCAATTTTAATTTTAACCTGTCTCAACTAAATAATATTGCTATATTTATTTACTTGTGCCTTCATTTCTGATATTTTGCATAAAATATTTTGTTCTATTTACATATTCTTACTTAAGTTTATTACGCCAATCCTCCTGATATTTATTCATCTTTACTGTTGTTTACAAAGTGTTACACACAATAACTCAGACATTGTAGTTCTGAAACACCACACAAACCAAATCACATATTTTATCTGTGCATTTCATAATTTATCCTTACTTTTAATCCACACCTTTCATATTTTACCTTGCATTCCATATTTTAATTTGTACTTCTTACTGTGTGAAATAACAACCAACGGGGCACACCTTAACATATGCCCCAAAGATCATCAAAACGTGTTAAAACAAAAAAGCAAACTTCAAAACAAGAGATAACCATAATGGCCAACCCCAGCCTCACATTGGAATTGATTCCATACTACAATGGGTCACCAGAAAACACAGACAACTTCTTCCTACAGTTAAAACGAGTCATCAATATCAACAAATGGGATTTTCCCACCGTGCAAGCCATACTTGGAGCTCGACTTACGGGTCCAGCTCTAGAGTATTTCTCAACAAACCCCCAGTGCAAGATGGCAACCAATATTGAAGAAGTCGAAAATATAATATCGAGTTTCTTCAAAAATAAAAAATCTGATGCTGAGAAACAACAAGAGATCCACTTTATCAAGTACTCCACCGGAGAAAATATTAAAAATTTTGCACATCGCCTGCAGATATCTGCAGAAGCCATCTACAATAAAACAACCACACCAGAAGCCAAAGCCATAGCTGACAATCTAATACTCACGAAATTCATTGCATCACTCCCTGATGTCTTCAGAAATAAATTGATCAGCAAAAACCCTGCCACACTTAACGAAGCCATCAACATAGCTGAAAAGATTCAAACGCAGCAACAACAACACCATGTGTGTTCCACTACACTGTTACCACCAGTACACTCCAGCGATCCAGTGGTGAGTATGTCGTTACGCAACAGGGAAAATTATTCATGATAACAATCAATAACTATCTTGTATATCTTTCAGAAGGAAGACCAACTCAACAATAGGGTTAGACCACAAGTAGGTCAGCCTACCGATTTCGCCTCCTATACACAATGGAGTTAGGGTCCTTGGGGATATTTGGCCAACATACCTCAAGGTCCTTCTCAGCTTCATTCATCCCATACACTAAACCATGAGGCATTTCTGTGGCTGGCCACTGTAGGGATGCTCCATGGTAAATGTAATGTAAATTAAGGTCAAACCCTCTGACATATTCTCTCATATAGTGCAATATGCTTTAATTGGGATTCCTTTCGGCATAAGTGCAAAAAAAATAACAGGCACAACAAGTCATCCTATATGACTCTTTAATTTTATATTGTTTATGTATATTTTGTCTGTATGGGGTTTATTGCAATTTAGTTGTTATGTACTGTGAAATTCTTGCTATTATTCAAATCATGCGACTACAATGTGTATAAATTTGTTGTACTTTTATCTAACAATTATGTTGATTTTAGTGATGTCAATTATCCTCTGACATGGGTGGTATTCCAGGCGGAAGTGCTCAGTTCCCAGCAAGTTAGTGAAACTCCTCAAAAGTTAAGAGGAGGGAAGAAGATGTCATACGACATCCGTCCTTTCCAAAATTCAGTACCAATCCCGAAGAACAGAACCCAATTTCCCAGTTTAACACCATACGAGAGAAACGATTTGGCCTTTTGAAAGACGCTTCAGTTCTCACATCTGCAAAATAAATCGCTTAACGAAACTTTCCCCTAATGAGAAAACCAGATGTGTGAAGTTACCATGTCCGTTGGGGCCGACAGAATTGGAGTGGAATCGCACAGTGCTTGGCGTATAACGACATTCCACCCAACCATAGCACGAGCGCTGTCGCCAATCTTTTCGCTCCAAGCACTGCTTGGCGAGAGAAATGCTCAAGCGCGAAAACGAGGGTTTTCGATTCACCAGTCTTCCCTTCGTTCCGTCTGGAGTGGCCCAACAACTCAGGTATTTAAATGTTTTGAATTACACTCTCCCCTCCTTAAATTTTTGACAATTTCATATCTCTAGTGAGACTTGTCACCTCCCACGGAAGTAACGATTCTATTTTTGGACTATTTCTGTGGCTTGTTAAAAAGACTAGAGCATTATAAGTATCCATTCCAACTCCCCCTGGAACACCACCAGCCCTCGAATAACGTTGTACTGACAACTATCATTATTACCAGTACAACTTATGTATATTTACTCTCGAGTGAATAAACAGGGATTCATTTGTCACCAGAACTCTGTCTTTCTTACAATCACGGAAAACCAACGCACAATAAGCTCTAATCATTCCTCCTTAGTGAATATTTCTAAACTCCCACTATACGATCCTAAATCTGAAAATCTCCATTGTAACCATTGTTACAATAAGTGGTGCCATACGACCAGTCGGTATAAAAATCTGGTAGTTATTTTCGCGAAAATAACGAACTTCGGTCATTCTTATTTTTCTTCAACTTTAGGGTGTGACGCTCAATAGTATGCGGCAAAACCGACCATTTTCGTGACGTCACACACTAACTGCCCCCCCCCCCTCAACGAATGAACGTAAAGATAGAGCCCGCGTGATTTGAATTCTTGTTTATTTACATCGGAACTTTATCTGGTTGTTCATACTGTAATATACAATTCAATACTTAGACAATTTATTGGGAACAAAGCAATTTGATTTCTTTATTTAAATTTAATAATTGGAAATTGACTATTCATTATTGATTTACACTTGTTATTATATCATGTCATATTTCCAATTTTAATTTTAACCTGTCTCAACTAAATAATATTGCTATATTTATTTACTTGTGCCTTCATTTCTGATATTTTGCATAAAATATTTTGTTCTATTTACATATTCTTACTTAAGTTTATTACGCCAATCCTCCTGATATTTATTCATCTTTACTGTTGTTTACAAAGTGTTACACACAATAACTCAGACATTGTAGTTCTGAAACACCACACAAACCAAATCACATATTTTATCTGTGCATTTCATAATTTATCCTTACTTTTAATCCACACCTTTCATATTTTACCTTGCATTCCATATTTTAATTTGTACTTCTTACTGTGTGAAATAACAACCAACGGGGCACACCTTAACATATGCCCCAAAGATCATCAAAACGTGTTAAAACAAAAAAGCAAACTTCAAAACAAGAGATAACCATAATGGCCAACCCCAGCCTCACATTGGAATTGATTCCATACTACAATGGGTCACCAGAAAACACAGACAACTTCTTCCTACAGTTAAAACGAGTCATCAATATCAACAAATGGGATTTTCCCACCGTGCAAGCCATACTTGGAGCTCGACTTACGGGTCCAGCTCTAGAGTATTTCTCAACAAACCCCCAGTGCAAGATGGCAACCAATATTGAAGAAGTCGAAAATATAATATCGAGTTTCTTCAAAAATAAAAAATCTGATGCTGAGAAACAACAAGAGATCCACTTTATCAAGTACTCCACCGGAGAAAATATTAAAAATTTTGCACATCGCCTGCAGATATCTGCAGAAGCCATCTACAATAAAACAACCACACCAGAAGCCAAAGCCATAGCTGACAATCTAATACTCACGAAATTCATTGCATCACTCCCTGATGTCTTCAGAAATAAATTGATCAGCAAAAACCCTGCCACACTTAACGAAGCCATCAACATAGCTGAAAAGATTCAAACGCAGCAACAACAACACCATGTGTGTTCCACTACACTGTTACCACCAGTACACTCCAGCGATCCAGTGGTGAGTATGTCGTTACGCAACAGGGAAAATTATTCATGATAACAATCAATAACTATCTTGTATATCTTTCAGAAGGAAGACCAACTCAACAATAGGGTTAGACCACAAGTAGGTCAGCCTACCGATTTCGCCTCCTATACACAATGGAGTTAGGGTCCTTGGGGATATTTGGCCAACATACCTCAAGGTCCTCCTCAGCTTCATTCATCCCATACACTAAACCATGAGGCATTTCTGTGGCTGGCCACTGTAGGGATGCTCCATGGTAAATGTAATGTAAATTAAGGTCAAACCCTCTGACATATTCTCTCATATAGTGCAATATGCTTCAATTGGGATTCCTTTCGGCATAAGTGCAAAAAAAATAACAGGCACAACAAGTCATCCTATATGACTCTTTAATTTTATATTGTTTATGTATATTTTGTCTGTATGGGGTTTATTGCAATTTAGTTGTTATGTACTGTGAAATTCTTGCTATTATTCAAATCATGCGACTACAATGTGTATAAATTTGTTGTACTTTTATCTAACAATTATGTTGATTTTAGTGATGTCAATTATCCTCTGACATGGGTGGTATTCCAGGCGGAAGTGCTCAGTTCCCAGCAAGTTAGTGAAACTCCTCAAAAGTTAAGAGGAGGGAAGAAGATGTCATACGACATCCGTCCTTTCCAAAATTCAGTACCAATCCCGAAGAACAGAACCCAATTTCCCAGTTTAACACCATACGAGAGAAACGATTTGGCCTTTTGAAAGACGCTTCAGTTCTCACATCTGCAAAATAAATCGCTTAACGAAACTTTCCCCTAATGAGAAAACCAGATGTGTGAAGTTACCATGTCCGTTGGGGCCGACAGAATTGGAGTGGAATCGCACAGTGCTTGGCGTATAACGACATTCCACCCAACCATAGCACGAGCGCTGTCGCCAATCTTTTCGCTCCAAGCACTGCTTGGCGAGAGAAATGCTCAAGCGCGAAAACGAGGGTTTTCGATTCACCAGTCTTCCCTTCGTTCCGTCTGGAGTGGCCCAACAACTCAGGTATTTAAATGTTTTGAATTACACTCTCCCCTCCTTAAATTTTTGACAATTTCATATCTCTAGTGAGACTTGTCACCTCCCACGGAAGTAACGATTCTATTTTTGGACTATTTCTGTGGCTTGTTAAAAAGACTAGAGCATTATAAGTATCCATTCCAACTCCCCCTGGAACACCACCAGCCCTCGAATAACGTTGTACTGACAACTATCATTATTACCAGTACAACTTATGTATATTTACTCTCGAGTGAATAAACAGGGATTCATTTGTCACCAGAACTCTGTCTTTCTTACAATCACGGAAAACCAACGCACAATAAGCTCTAATCATTCCTCCTTAGTGAATATTTCTAAACTCCCACTATACGATCCTAAATCTGAAAATCTCCATTGTAACCATTGTTACAATAAGTGGTGCCATACGACCAGTCGGTATAAAAATCTGGTAGTTATTTTCGCGAAAATAACGAACTTCGGTCATTCTTATTTTTCTTCAACTTTAGGGTGTGACGCTCAATAGTATGCGGCAAAACCGACCATTTTCGTGACGTCACACACTAACTGCCCCCCCCCCCCCCTCAACGAATGAACGTAAAGATAGAGCCCGCGTGATTTGAATTCTTGTTTATTTACATCGGAACTTTATCTGGTTGTTCATACTGTAATATACAATTCAATACTTAGACAATTTATTGGGAACAAAGCAATTTGATTTCTTTATTTAAATTTAATAATTGGAAATTGACTATTCATTATTGATTTACACTTGTTATTATATCATGTCATATTTCCAATTTTAATTTTAACCTGTCTCAACTAAATAATATTGCTATATTTATTTACTTGTGCCTTCATTTCTGATATTTTGCATAAAATATTTTGTTCTATTTACATATTCTTACTTAAGTTTATTACGCCAATCCTCCTGATATTTATTCATCTTTACTGTTGTTTACAAAGTGTTACACACAATAACTCAGACATTGTAGTTCTGAAACACCACACAAACCAAATCACATATTTTATCTGTGCATTTCATAATTTATCCTTACTTTTAATCCACACCTTTCATATTTTACCTTGCATTCCATATTTTAATTTGTACTTCTTACTGTGTGAAATAACAACCAACGGGGCACACCTTAACATATGCCCCAAAGATCATCAAAACGTGTTAAAACAAAAAAGCAAACTTCAAAACAAGAGATAACCATAATGGCCAACCCCAGCCTCACATTGGAATTGATTCCATACTACAATGGGTCACCAGAAAACACAGACAACTTCTTCCTACAGTTAAAACGAGTCATCAATATCAACAAATGGGATTTTCCCACCGTGCAAGCCATACTTGGAGCTCGACTTACGGGTCCAGCTCTAGAGTATTTCTCAACAAACCCCCAGTGCAAGATGGCAACCAATATTGAAGAAGTCGAAAATATAATATCGAGTTTCTTCAAAAATAAAAAATCTGATGCTGAGAAACAACAAGAGATCCACTTTATCAAGTACTCCACCGGAGAAAATATTAAAAATTTTGCACATCGCCTGCAGATATCTGCAGAAGCCATCTACAATAAAACAACCACACCAGAAGCCAAAGCCATAGCTGACAATCTAATACTCACGAAATTCATTGCATCACTCCCTGATGTCTTCAGAAATAAATTGATCAGCAAAAACCCTGCCACACTTAACGAAGCCATCAACATAGCTGAAAAGATTCAAACGCAGCAACAACAACACCATGTGTGTTCCACTACACTGTTACCACCAGTACACTCCAGCGATCCAGTGGTGAGTATGTCGTTACGCAACAGGGAAAATTATTCATGATAACAATCAATAACTATCTTGTATATCTTTCAGAAGGAAGACCAACTCAACAATAGGGTTAGACCACAAGTAGGTCAGCCTACCGATTTCGCCTCCTATACACAATGGAGTTAGGGTCCTTGGGGATATTTGGCCAACATACCTCAAGGTCCTCCTCAGCTTCATTCATCCCATACACTAAACCATGAGGCATTTCTGTGGCTGGCCACTGTAGGGATGCTCCATGGTAAATGTAATGTAAATTAAGGTCAAACCCTCTGACATATTCTCTCATATTGTGCAATATGCTTCAATTGGGATTCCTTTCGGCATAAGTGCAAAAAAAATAACAGGCACAACAAGTCATCCTATATGACTCTTTAATTTTATATTGTTTATGTATATTTTGTCTGTATGGGGTTTATTGCAATTTAGTTGTTATGTACTGTGAAATTCTTGCTATTATTCAAATCATGCGACTACAATGTGTATAAATTTGTTGTACTTTTATCTAACAATTATGTTGATTTTAGTGATGTCAATTATCCTCTGACATGGGTGGTATTCCAGGCGGAAGTGCTCAGTTCCCAGCAAGTTAGTGAAACTCCTCAAAAGTTAAGAGGAGGGAAGAAGATGTCATACGACATCCGTCCTTTCCAAAATTCAGTACCAATCCCGAAGAACAGAACCCAATTTCCCAGTTTAACACCATACGAGAGAAACGATTTGGCCTTTTGAAAGACGCTTCAGTTCTCACATCTGCAAAATAAATCGCTTAACGAAACTTTCCCCTAATGAGAAAACCAGATGTGTGAAGTTACCATGTCCGTTGGGGCCGACAGAATTGGAGTGGAATCGCACAGTGCTTGGCGTATAACGACATTCCACCCAACCATAGCACGAGCGCTGTCGCCAATCTTTTCGCTCCAAGCACTGCTTGGCGAGAGAAATGCTCAAGCGCGAAAACGAGGGTTTTCGATTCACCAGTCTTCCCTTCGTTCCGTCTGGAGTGGCCCAACAACTCAGGTATTTAAATGTTTTGAATTACACTCTCCCCTCCTTAAATTTTTGACAATTTCATATCTCTAGTGAGACTTGTCACCTCCCACGGAAGTAACGATTCTATTTTTGGACTATTTCTGTGGCTTGTTAAAAAGACTAGAGCATTATAAGTATCCATTCCAACTCCCCCTGGAACACCACCAGCCCTCGAATAACGTTGTACTGACAACTATCATTATTACCAGTACAACTTATGTATATTTACTCTCGAGTGAATAAACAGGGATTCATTTGTCACCAGAACTCTGTCTTTCTTACAATCACGGAAAACCAACGCACAATAAGCTCTAATCATTCCTCCTTAGTGAATATTTCTAAACTCCCACTATACGATCCTAAATCTGAAAATCTCCATTGTAACCATTGTTACAATAAGTGGTGCCATACGACCAGTCGGTATAAAAATCTGGTAGTTATTTTCGCGAAAATAACGAACTTCGGTCATTCTTATTTTTCTTCAACTTTAGGGTGTGACGCTCAATAGTATGCGGCAAAACCGACCATTTTCGTGACGTCACACACTAACTGCCCCCCCCCCTCAACGAATGAACGTAAAGATAGAGCCCGCGTGATTTGAATTCTTGTTTATTTACATCGGAACTTTATCTGGTTGTTCATACTGTAATATACAATTCAATACTTAGACAATTTATTGGGAACAAAGCAATTTGATTTCTTTATTTAAATTTAATAATTGGAAATTGACTATTCATTATTGATTTACACTTGTTATTATATCATGTCATATTTCCAATTTTAATTTTAACCTGTCTCAACTAAATAATATTGCTATATTTATTTACTTGTGCCTTCATTTCTGATATTTTGCATAAAATATTTTGTTCTATTTACATATTCTTACTTAAGTTTATTACGCCAATCCTCCTGATATTTATTCATCTTTACTGTTGTTTACAAAGTGTTACACACAATAACTCAGACATTGTAGTTCTGAAACACCACACAAACCAAATCACATATTTTATCTGTGCATTTCATAATTTATCCTTACTTTTAATCCACACCTTTCATATTTTACCTTGCATTCCATATTTTAATTTGTACTTCTTACTGTGTGAAATAACAACCAACGGGGCACACCTTAACATATGCCCCAAAGATCATCAAAACGTGTTAAAACAAAAAAGCAAACTTCAAAACAAGAGATAACCATAATGGCCAACCCCAGCCTCACATTGGAATTGATTCCATACTACAATGGGTCACCAGAAAACACAGACAACTTCTTCCTACAGTTAAAACGAGTCATCAATATCAACAAATGGGATTTTCCCACCGTGCAAGCCATACTTGGAGCTCGACTTACGGGTCCAGCTCTAGAGTATTTCTCAACAAACCCCCAGTGCAAGATGGCAACCAATATTGAAGAAGTCGAAAATATAATATCGAGTTTCTTCAAAAATAAAAAATCTGATGCTGAGAAACAACAAGAGATCCACTTTATCAAGTACTCCACCGGAGAAAATATTAAAAATTTTGCACATCGCCTGCAGATATCTGCAGAAGCCATCTACAATAAAACAACCACACCAGAAGCCAAAGCCATAGCTGACAATCTAATACTCACGAAATTCATTGCATCACTCCCTGATGTCTTCAGAAATAAATTGATCAGCAAAAACCCTGCCACACTTAACGAAGCCATCAACATAGCTGAAAAGATTCAAACGCAGCAACAACAACACCATGTGTGTTCCACTACACTGTTACCACCAGTACACTCCAGCGATCCAGTGGTGAGTATGTCGTTACGCAACAGGGAAAATTATTCATGATAACAATCAATAACTATCTTGTATATCTTTCAGAAGGAAGACCAACTCAACAATAGGGTTAGACCACAAGTAGGTCAGCCTACCGATTTCGCCTCCTATACACAATGGAGTTAGGGTCCTTGGGGATATTTGGCCAACATACCTCAAGGTCCTCCTCAGCTTCATTCATCCCATACACTAAACCATGAGGCATTTCTGTGGCTGGCCACTGTAGGGATGCTCCATGGTAAATGTAATGTAAATTAAGGTCAAACCCTCTGACATATTCTCTCATATAGTGCAATATGCTTCAATTGGGATTCCTTTCGGCATAAGTGCAAAAAAAATAACAGGCACAACAAGTCATCCTATATGACTCTTTAATTTTATATTGTTTATGTATATTTTGTCTGTATGGGGTTTATTGCAATTTAGTTGTTATGTACTGTGAAATTCTTGCTATTATTCAAATCATGCGACTACAATGTGTATAAATTTGTTGTACTTTTATCTAACAATTATGTTGATTTTAGTGATGTCAATTATCCTCTGACATGGGTGGTATTCCAGGCGGAAGTGCTCAGTTCCCAGCAAGTTAGTGAAACTCCTCAAAAGTTAAGAGGAGGGAAGAAGATGTCATACGACATCCGTCCTTTCCAAAATTCAGTACCAATCCCGAAGAACAGAACCCAATTTCCCAGTTTAACACCATACGAGAGAAACGATTTGGCCTTTTGAAAGACGCTTCAGTTCTCACATCTGCAAAATAAATCGCTTAACGAAACTTTCCCCTAATGAGAAAACCAGATGTGTGAAGTTACCATGTCCGTTGGGGCCGACAGAATTGGAGTGGAATCGCACAGTGCTTGGCGTATAACGACATTCCACCCAACCATAGCACGAGCGCTGTCGCCAATCTTTTCGCTCCAAGCACTGCTTGGCGAGAGAAATGCCCAAGCGCGAAAACGAGGGTTTTCGATTCACCAGTCTTCCCTTCGTTCCGTCTGGAGTGGCCCAACAACTCAGGTATTTAAATGTTTTGAATTACACTCTCCCCTCCTTAAATTTTTGACAATTTCATATCTCTAGTGAGACTTGTCACCTCCCACGGAAGTAACGATTCTATTTTTGGACTATTTCTGTGGCTTGTTAAAAAGACTAGAGCATTATAAGTATCCATTCCAACTCCCCCTGGAACACCACCAGTCCTCGAATAACGTTGTACTGACAACTATCATTATTACCAGTACAACTTATGTATATTTACTCTCGAGTGAATAAACAGGGATTCATTTGTCACCAGAACTCTGTCTTTCTTACAATCACGGAAAACCAACGCACAATAAGCTCTAATCATTCCTCCTTAGTGAATATTTCTAAACTCCCACTATACGATCCTAAATCTGAAAATCTCCATTGTAACCATTGTTACAACTACCTACTACTAACCTATCTCTAAACATACACAAATATTAAAGTAGTTTACACACACATTACATTAATGCTCTTATATAAAGTTTGTTTTAAATGTGCTCCTAAAATATAACTTGTGCACCTAATTTTAAAACTTAAGTGCACAAGGTGCATCTGTATTAGAAAATCTATTTCGAGGCCTGGTTTAAAATAATCCAATAGTGTTGCTCATAGAAAAAATTTGCAAAACTTTAGAGAGCACAAATATTGATGCCAAATTTCATTAGTAGTACGTAAATCTTATTGGAAATATGAATTTTTCGATATAACCAATTTTATATTCATTTTGTAAAGTTCCTACACGTATTCAATTGGTGTGTGAGCAGATTATATAAATAGTTAAACTTTAATAAATTATTTAATGCAGTGACTCTGACCAGAAAACCGTCAAATTACATAAAGCAAATTCCTTGCAAAAGTACGAAAAGGTTTTCGAAATCGCTTTCAGCCCGAGGCAATTCGTGAAATTAGAGAACATGTATATTAATTTCTTGTACTGCCATCTAGTTGCTTAATTTAAACAATTTTGCATTCTGGGAACTTGGGAAGGGGTAACTTTTAAAACAATTATTAGATCAATCGACATGCATTTTTTCAGATGGATGTTTTCGAGTTCTACGCACTTCAGTCGTATCTTAATTATTTGGCTACATTTTTGGTTAAAATCCTTGCAATATATTGACACATACTAAAAAGCAGATGAGAAACTCCTGTTTTCTTAGTTTGGTCTAAACGAGGACCACATTTTTCTAATAAAAATACCAGAATCAATCTTTACCAATCGTAGATATATAAAGAGCTAAAACAAAAGTATAAAAAACCTACTAAACCGTAATGTACGAATTCGAAGTGCAATCACATCATCTCTCAAATTGGCCTGAAAATATAAACTTTCGCTTCTGAAAAATCAGTACTTTTAGAGAGAACATTTTAAATGCGAAAAAACTTCATTCCCAATGTTTCATCCTGCCATTTAGTAATTAAGTCAAAAAAAATGGTTCTTTCAAAAGTTGAAACAAAATACTGACAGGGTCAGGTGCTATTGGTGTGGCAAAGGGCTTGAAAACTGGCAAGAAGAGGATGTAGATAAAAAAGAACACCAATAGATGAAATTTTACAGGTGGACGAAAACAAGAATAACAATGTTTTTATAAAACCCGATGTAAAATCTTACCCCACTAACAACGACAAGGACGAACGACTTTGCAAAATTTGTATGGAATCGGAAAGACATGCTACTTTACAGCCTTGCGGTCATCTGGTAACATGCAGGAGATGTACGAAAAGTCTCTTAACATGTCCTCTATGTGCCAAAGCAATATTTTACATAAAATGAAAACGTACATTTGTTACAAAACGTTACCTACCCTTTATGAATACAAGTAGTAGATGCAATTGAAGTGATTAATTGAACATGGTATGGAAGAATTCTACAAGAGTGGTATTTTGAGTTTAATGTCATGAAATTAAAGTCTAGTAAAAAGACTATTAAGGAAGTTTGATACTTCTAAAAATTATAACTTTCTATATTCTATCAAGAACTTGGGAAAAATCGCGTAGGAAAGACATACCCCCTTATAAATATATTAAATATGACTATTTTATTTATTTGTTGTTTGTTCATTACATGCTAAACGGGAATTTTATAGTGCCTTAAAAAAAGAGTTACAAATTGCTTTAAGGGGGCATTTGCATTCCTCTCTCTCTCTCGAGTGGAAGCAGACTACTCCGTACCGAGATATTCAAAAGCCACAGCGGATTAGCCAAAGGCTAGGGAGTGCTTCTAAAAGGAAACTTGAGAGGATGGCCCTAGGACTCGCCGTTCGAAAAGCCCTCGTCCACCTGGGATAGGTGCGACGGGGAGAAGACGTAGTCGACCAAGGGGTCCACAACACATTAAAAAAAAAATTTGTTAATTAATTTAGAATTTTTTTGCACTGATTACACAGATAAATAATAAACAAAATCGCAACACAAAAGTTTTTTAAAAATTAAAAAAAAAAAGAATTAAAAAAAAAAAAGAATTAAAAAAAAAAGAGGGGTTATTTTACAATGCTAAAACTTAAAATATTCTTAGCCAATTTTCAAAGTTCTTGCAGTAAATTATTCAAAAACATATAAACTTTAATTTTGATTCAGCAATTTAAAAAATATCATTCATTAAAAAATATTTAAAAGAAAAATTTCTAAAAATTTTAAGTTACTTTTTTGAAAAAGTCATATTTTTAAAAGTATATATTTGTTTTAAATTTGCTGAATCAAAATTAAAGTACTTTATTGGTTATTGACTTATAACAATTTGAATACAGGAAATCTTGAAAAAATGTATCATGGAGAAACACGCATTTAAAGTTTTTAAGACAGATTTACAATTAATAAAATGTTTAAATACTTTTTAAAAGCATCCAGATGAGTATCCAACTCCTTCTTTCCTCTTAAATATTTCGTTTAGTTTAATTTTAGCAAGTTCTACCTTTTTTCTATTTAGTTTAAAGGTCTACGTAGACCGGGGTGCACGTTTACACTGGAATCAGTCGCACAAAATTCAGCATAGGGGAACATAAAACGTCCTCGCCACAAAAAGGGAGCGAAATGTATATGCAAATCCGGTATAAAGCGGCTTTAGACGAGCGCATTTTTAAGCTATCCCTCACTGCCCAGAGTGGTTCTCTCGTTCCCATTTCAGAGAACTTCACCCCAAGTCTCAGCTGCAGGGTTGTTAGCAAATTTCCGCTAAAAACACGTCCGCATAGAACACATCATTAATGCTGAAAATAGGAGATCCTGAAGAGAAATAAAAATGCCTCATGCTGAGTAAACAATAGAATTGTTAGAGTATGTTTATAAACAAGAACTAATATGCAAATCAATCGTATCACGTTTAGTCCCGCCCACTTCAGGCTGATTGGTTACTACGTTATCTATCCCTATTTGAAATGTGTGTGTATATATATATATATAGTATGACAGTGTGATTTATCATATGCTCAATTCTCTCTTTTTCTAAAGCCTACGGGCAAGGTGAAGTACACCTATTTCAGGGTTCCCACTCTTTTTTTCTAACCAAAAATAAGGACTTTGTAAGCACTTTCTAGTACAAAATAAGGACTTTATAAGGACTTGCATATAACATTATAGAAACCGACTTTCGACCAAATGGGGACGCTCTTACAGATTAGTTAATCTTGTAAGAACAGTAGTATGTATAAAATTTAATATTCAAGTCTATTTTCTACAAATTATACACAAATAATGCCACACAAAAATGAGATTTTTCAAAATAAGCAGTTTGATTTTAACAAAATTCAGCAGTTAATACTTGGGTATTTACGTGTACATGTATCTCTCTACTATTATAAAAGGAAGTGTCTGTCTGTCTGTTTGTTTGTTTCTTGCCCACGAAGTCCTTACGAATCTAAGGCACTTACAGTAATGAGATTTGGCACACAGATAGTCCAAATTTTTTACAATTTTAGGGTCGAGGCGAAATTTAAAATTCAATCTAGAACATTTTAAAATGAATTTAATAGTTTTTTTTCGCCATTCTTCATTCTACTGAGGTAAATCGGAGGAATAAAGAAACATCAAAATTTAGACTTTTCGCTCTCACGTGTCCCCTTGACGTCAGCCTTTGGAACCATGACATTTTTTACACCGAGGAAAAACAAATTCGAATGACCTTCGTTTCTTTCGAGATTCATTCATTTCGATTTCCTGCGAAATGGATTCCAGTAAAGCAAAAGATTACTAAAATTATCACTGGCGTTCTTCAGTGCTTTTTTCTATCTCAGCAATCATTAAAGGTTGAATAAAAATTTTAACGGATTTGAAATTTTCGGAAAATTTAACACCAGATAACAACCAAACATCAAGGCGTTGCCCGTGGTGTTACATGGGCACGGACAATGCCGGGCTAGCCACGCAGTGGCTAGTACTTAGTATATGTGTAAGTACATATACAAACTATAAAATGGAGACCGTAAAAAAAAAACCTTTGGATGTTTTTCTTTAATCTCTTCGCAGTGCATTTGCTTTTATAAAAAGGGAAAGAAAGAGTCAAGTTTTATGAGGACCGGACTTGGTGTTGTCGATCTCAAAGCTGCTGTTGCAAGTTTGATTTAGTTTTCTTACTATTTTCATATTGTTTTGTTTTTATTTTTTAATGGTCTTTAGGGGTCATCTCCCTGATCCACCAACACTTTCAAAAATTTCCTAATTTTTTCCATTTTAAATTTCTTTGTTTTTGAAATTACAGTGCTTACCTTACTGTATCTGCAGCTTCAGCCTGCTTATGAAATGGAAATTACCCACCCCAGTAATTGTTTTATAATACACTTTCATAAATTCATAATGAAAATAAGAAGTAAATTCATTTATTGGCACATCGGAGGTTTCAATAAAATATAATTAGTGGCAAACTATTAATCTCTCTATATTAAAAAAATGTTACCGCCGCCGCAGGATGGAAAACTGTGTTGTTAAGCTCGATTCTTAGACGGTTTCCCGAGAAAGTACTGATCGGAAAAAAACGAAATTAACATGGTTTGTTCTTCATCGTATTCCCTGGACAATTATTACGATTTTTTCCGATGTGGCTATTAGTTTAGGGTTTATTATGTGTCAAAATTGAAGAAGCGAAATTTCTTCCGTGAGTGAGCAAAACACGTACAAATTTTCAGTCTTCAGCCGTGAGTTTTTTTTAAGGAGTACCTCTCAACGTAAATTTTTGCAGCTCGTCGAGTTTTTTTTGGTATTTCAATTTGGTTCTTGATAATATTTTTTTTTAATTCGGGAAAAATCGGGACATTTTTGTTATTTTTTTTTAAAACTGCCGAATCTATACCTTATTACTATTAGTTTTTAATTTTTAAAATATTCCAGTATACCTCAGAATGTACTCTTTCTTACGGTACTATTATTTTTTAAATCGGTTAATAATTAAATTGGATGCAATCAAAAGTTGGTCAGACAAAATTCGGAATCTTTGGATATTTTCGCAACTTTTTGTTAAAACCGTTATATCTACAGCAAAACCCATAAATTTTTTTTTAATTTGAGAACATCACTGAATACATTACATTACACTCTTTCTTATGGTACAATTATTTTTAAAATTAGTTCATAAATAAATTCGATGCAATCAAAAGTTGGTGACACAAATTTCGTATTTTTCAGTTCGCATAGCAGGTTTCACAAGCAGTAGTGGGTTGCATTTTTGACAAACGGGTTTGCCAGATATCAAATTCATCGTAGCAACAACTGCCATTAAAACGATTTCTTTTTATTTGGCCGGAAATAGACTCGCTTTTTTCCCTCTGTTCTCAGACAGTTTACCGACAAAGTACAGATCGTAAAGTTTGGAGATTAACACTGTTTTCTTAAAATTGTACAGGGAACAATATACAGAAGATGTTTTGCTGGTGCGGCTATTAGTTTAGGGTGCATTAAGTGTTAAAGCAAAAAAAAAGTGAAATCACTTGCGAAAGAAGTATTGGTTTGCGAAGCAAACCAATCGGGATTGTGTAGCAATCCCCGGGGATCGGTGAGCGTACGCGAGCGAAGCCCTCGCTGTGACGTCATGGACCGGAAAGTGAAATCAGGATAATACGAATTATTCAGATAGTTTCACTCTGTGAAAGGAATGTTGGTTTGCGAAGCAAACCAAATGGCATCTGTAAAAGGAGTGTTGGTTTGCTTCGCAAACCAAATGGGATTGTGCAGCAATTCTTGGGGGTTGGCGAGCGTAAGCGAGCAGGGGGCAGAGCCCCCTAGTTTATTAAAAGTAAGTAAAAGGATTGCAAGTTGCATACGTCAGAGTCAAATTTGACTGGATCGGAGACCGAACGAGTTTCTAAGAAAATATTTTCCTGTGAACCAAAACAGATCATAAGAGTTATGCAAAAACTTTGATAAATTTATAAAAAGGTTAAAAAAATAAAATGCAACTTTATTGAATAGATATTCAACTAGTTACCTCAGTCCCAGCCTAAGCCATTAGGTGTATTGCCACATAATTTTGAACCATGGTCAGATGACGAGATATCTGAGTTGGTGCCCTACTCTCCAAACTTAAACACCAACCCAGCGTGAGGACTTTTAGCCACGACAGATTTACGGTGCACAAGCCGCTTCTACACAATATGCTTACAAACATCATTTTAATGAAACAAAATTAATTTGAAAACAATCATCTTAGCTGACAATGGAAACAGATTGCGCATGGCATAACAAAAGAAAGTGAAATTCAAGCACAGTCGGCAATTGAGTATTTTTCTGTCAGCAGGTTCTCCAGCACTGTAGTTTACTATTTTGCGATCTTTTCCTCCAATGTTTTTTTAAACGAGCGGGTTGGTTTTCTTTTGGAACTGATAACCGATTGCTTCAAATTTTCAAAGCAGAATCACTCCCGAAAATCTTCAAAATTGTTCTTTTTTGTTTTTCTGGGATAGTAGTTACAAAGAATTAGAAGCATAAAAAAAACGCCAGATTAAAAAAAAAATTGCAACACATCGGGTTACCACTCAGATAGCAGTATTAATTGAAATAAATTATTTTTATATTGTTTTCGATTCACCTACAAACTTAAAAATACACTTCCTCAAAATTATAATAAATTTTTAAAACATTGCACTCGGGGGTAACTGAATAAAACAAAATTAATTAACATTTGATGATTGTATTCTAGTTTCCTCTATCAGGGCAACTATTTTGTGCATTGCGAGAGCCACTCACAAGTCGAAAACGGACCGATTTTCATGGTTTTTCAAGTTTTTAAAGTGTATTATGAGCTCATCAAGATATGTGCTCATCAAGAGTTGATGGACGATTTGTATATCACATATCAAGGGTTGCCATTCAAGCAAGCCAGTTCCCGAATCATCACCAAAACCGTACTTGTAAACAGTTTTATCGCCGATCAGCCGCTAAAAAGAGGTCGGAAATATTGTGAAAAAATATCGTCATTTGAAAACTGAATTTTGTTTTCAAAGGAAAATAAGCACTTTCTAAGGACTATTGATGCAAAATAAGCACTTCTAAGGGCCCTTAGAAATGGAAGGTCAAAATAAGCACTTAGAAGCACTTTGTAAGCACCCGTGGGAACCCTGTATTTGTTACTTTTAATAATTTATACTTTTATAATATGTAATTTAAATACTTTACTTAAATAAATGAAGATAATTTTTTAAATGCTGTATCCGGCTTTTATTTCGACCGTAACTCCAACAAGAATAAGTATTGGTATTTTAAATTACAATAGAATGGGTACAATAGTTTTCGTTAATTTCCTACTGTATCAGAAACTTCAGATCAATAATTTTCAAGTTCATTGAGATGATTTTCCAGGTTTAGGATAAAAATGCATAATTTTCACTGATTAAATTGGACAAAATTAAATTCCCTGAATATTCCAGGTTTTCCATGACCTGTGGGAACCCAGTTAGGATAAATGGTCCATCAAACGACGGGTGCATAACAAAATGCATTAATTTATTTTTTGAACTTCATTTATATATTTTTTAAAACTTGATGGTGCGTTATCACTGGCTATGTATAAACCTTCTTTTGCCACTATGTATCAATTTTTGTTGATCACTGGCTATCTATAAACCTTTTCCCTCCACTATCTGTCAACTTGCTTTGCTTTCACATGGTATTGTTTTGAGCAATTCTGGTAAAACAATATTATTGGAATACTTAATTTTTGATCAACACTGGTAAAACAATATGAGTTGTGTACGGCAATTGTTTTATACTCTATGTTATTTCTATGACCATTTTGAATGTAATGATTTTTGATATTTTGTATCTCGTTTTGATCATAGCATCACACAACCAATCAAAACTTTAATAGCCACGGAAACACAGGAGAATGTAGCATTTTATATAAGATACTTTGCAAAACACAGTATTTTGAAACCTGATGAGTCATTTGCAATAACATTACATAGAAACAGAATAAATTCATATTAATAATACTGAATAAAACAAAGACAGAAAGAATATTTTAGTGAATATGTACACATGACAATACTAATTTGTAAAAGTGTTTTATTTATTTCTTTAAGTAAAATTTTATATACAAGTTTTTTAAAAATTTGAGTGGATGGCATTTCTTGAAGTTTTAATTTTAAATCAATTACCCTTAAAAAGCATCTAAGAAATTTATGCAGAAATTATACCAAAATAGCTTTGTCTTGTCACTTTTAATATAGGTTATACATATTTGAAACTCACTTTAGAATAGTTTTTGTAAAAAATGCTACCTGCTAGAAGATACACTCAATGTAAAAAGTTGTTGCAAGTAATGTTTATATACAATGCAAATGAACATAACTATCTTTATGCACAGTATTTTTAAGTGTATCAAACCAACCAGTTTTGCAATACTTATGAACATTAGACACATGAATAGTTAAAAAGATAAAAAGTACATTTTTAACACAACTAAATTGAATGAAAGAACTGACATCAAAATACTTTGAAACTAATTTCTTACAAGGTAATACATAAATATAAATAAAATTTATTTTATACTTAACTGAACAATTTATGTCAAAAGCAATATATATGTCATGTTTAAAATCTTTATCCTGTATTTCAGCTTAATGCTCTTAGCATTATATTAATTTTGCCTTTTGTTTCCTTTCTCATGCTCCCTTTAAACAGTCTCATTTGAATACTGCTGTCTCAGTAATAATTGTAAATACTTTCCTAAGGCTCTCTTCACTTACTTCTCAGCCCAGTAGACATATTGTGAAGATCTCTTTTTCAGGCCATGACCATCATGTAAGGAGTTCAAAGTTCAGCTACCTCCTGAAACGGGGCATGAACCCCCAATTTGATTCACGATTTCACTTCACTTCATAAAATGAAAGTGTAATTTGGTCACCTTGTTTTTAAGTATGACATACACTTAAGTGCCAAAAGTCATGGGATAGCAATATGCAAATATATAGATGGCAGTAGCATCATGTAAGAAATGTATAAATGGGCATTGTCAGGGATTTCATTTGTACTCAAGTGATTCACGTGAAAAGTTTTTCGACGTTATTATGGCAGCACAGCGGTAATTAACAGAATTTGAACACAGAATGCAAGTTGCGAGCTAAGTGCATGGGGCACTCCATTTCAGAAATTGTTAGAGAATTCAACATTCATCGATCCAGTGTCAAGAGTGTACAGAGAAAACATAATTTCAGACATTACCTCCCATCATGGACAATGCAGTGGCCGACCATGACTACTTTATGACTGAGACAGCGACGTGAGTATAGAGTAGTCAGTGTTAACAAACAAGCAACACTACATCAAATAAGAGCAACAATCAATGTGGGATGCATGACAGATGTGTCTGTGAGGAGAACGGTGAAGCCAAATTTGGCATTAATGGGATATGGTAGTGGAAGATCGACTTGAGTGCCCTTACTAACAACACGCCATCGGCAGCAGGACCTCTGCTGGGATCAAGAACATATCAGTTGGACCCAAGATGACTGGAAAAACGTTGCTTGGTCAGATGAGTCACGATTCCAGTTGTTAAGACCTGAAGGGAGGGTTCGAGTGTGGCACAGAGCTCACAAGGCTATGGACCAAAGTTGTCAACAAGGGGCACTGACCGTGTAAGCTGGTGGTGGCTTCATAATGGCGTTGGCTGTATTTAGATGGCATGGACTGGGTCCTCTTGTCAAACTGAACCAATGATTGACTGGAAATGGTTATGTTCAGCTACTTGGAGACTATTTGCAGAGATTCATAAACTTCATGTGCCCAAATAACAATGGAATTTTCCAGGATGACAATGTGCCATGTCCCCGAGCCAAAATCGTTCGCGATTGGTTTCAGGAACATTATGGACAATTCCAGCAAATGATTTGGCCACCTAGATCGCAAGACATGAATCCCATCAAATATATATAGGACATGATCGAAAGGTCAGTTTGTGCAAAAAATTCTGAAACAGCAACACTTTTGTAATTATGGACGGCTGCAGAGGCAGAATATTTCTTCAGTGGACTTCCAATGACTTGTTGAGTCAATGTCACATCAAGTTGCCACACTTCGCCATGCGAAAGGAGGTCCCACATGATATTAGGAGGTATTCCATAACTTTTGGCACTTTAGTGTATATTTAGGCAGTAGAGATATGTATTTAAGACCTTGAGACTTCAAATTAAAAATATTTTGAACTTAAGATTAAGAAATTAAAAGATCCTGTAATTCATCAAATACAGTTGTATGGTTAATTATTAAGTTTCAAATGTATTGACATTTGTTATAATTTTTTTTTCTCTCTTTTAGGGCATTTTTGAGGTTTTGTGAAATTTTTTATACTTTCAGAGAATTTGTTTAAAAACCTTTTTTTCATTTATGATTTTTTAATAGCAAATTATAATTTCATTTGAATGCTTTAAAATTCAATTAGAAATTGGATTTCCAAAGTAAAATCTTTTAATTTTCATAGTTTCGCTCAGAACAATGTTCAGAGTAATCCAGTATTACAGAGAGTACTATTATAAACTTATGAAAAGTATTAATAAAATAGTTCCAAGGTTTTTACATTAAACTGTTATTATAGGTATTAAAATTTCTTTCTGTGCTAGTATGATTTACAAAAGTAGTTTGTTTAAAACTAGCTCAAGTGCAAAACTACCAAATTTTCACCATTACAAGAATTAGATATAGAAGCAAAGAAATATTAATATTTAAAAAATATATTGAATTTTATTGTTAAATTGTGGCTAAAAATTTGAAAATATAGCTGTTTTATAAGATTAAGGTAATTTTTCAAGTGTTTTTCCTTCTCATAAATTTTTGTTATCAGAAATTTCAAGGTCATTCACATTAAAGCACCTCTTAATTGCATACATTTGGATATTTCATAAATATGAAGTTACACTTAAGACGTGAAGAATTTAAGGAATATACTGCAAGTATGAGTGAAGTACAGATTGTGAATTTAATACAAATTAAATGTTTCAGTAAATTGTTGATGTTCTCCCCTATTGTTTTTACCCTAATAATTCAAAGAGAATTTTTCTAAATTATGAAATTTGAGGCAGCATTGAAAAATGGGAAGATAATTAAATATACATTACACCCAATTCTGTTTTTTGCACGAAATTTTTTCACACGAATTTGATTTAACATGAATTCAAAATAAATATTTTATTCTGTTTTTACATGAGTCATTTTGATTTAAATCGAGCAAGCCAAGCCAATTTCATACATAAAAACTTTCAATTTGCTAAAATTCTAAGAAATTTTTTTTAAATTTGTGGCATAGTAGTATAATTTCTATATTATAAGCACGAGCAGATTGCATAACAGCTAGAGTATGCATTTTAAAACCCATGCTTTCGTTTACCAGTGCGTTCGTCTAGGTATCTGTATCATCAACGTTTTTATTGAATTTGGTCCCTTCTAACCCCATTTCCCAACATCGTTACGACACACACAATTAGTGGAGAAGGATTCGATGATCTATCGTTTGAAGATATTGATGAATCGTTAGTCGACAAAGACCTAAGTGAAGATGAGATATTATAGGTTGTCCTTGAGACTCCTAATCCCACAGAACATAATTGTATGGTACGGCGACAGAAGGAGACACCTCCAAGGCTTGTGACCACCTTTTTATGAAGAGAGGTGAGGGAGGTGGAAAATGAGGAAAGCTTAGGCAGAGCCATTTTTGCAGTGGACTGGACAACAGTGGGGAATGGTGTTTTGGCTTTTTTTGAAAGCCCATGTTTATTTTAATCCAGAGTAGAGATGCCGTTGTTCAAATGTGTAATTTTGTCTTTTCGTTATCTAATTGAATGGTTTGTTTCTAAAACAAGATTTGCGAGTGTCTTCCCAAGACAAAACACAATCCGACAACATCGGCTAAAATTGGGAAACACGGAAAATTTGACTATAATGATAATGAAGAAAATGATCCTTTTAAAATTTAAGTTCTACGAAACTGCCATTGGTCTGGGGTAGGTACAAAAAAAACAAAGTTCAAAAGTAATATATAAAAGTAGAGAATTAAAAAATTTTAAATGACAAAGATATCCAAAAGGAGTACAGTTAAATTTTAAGTTGATAACAATCTTTGAGTTAACCGATTATCTTTAGAAGCAATTTTCCAAGTTGCCTGGCTATGGATAGAAAGATTAAAACAAATTTTAAGCATCAGACAGGAAGTGAATGCACACGTCGCAAATGCTTTTTCAAGTGATGTGACAATAGAAACCTTCTTCCACAAGCATTACATTGAAATTGTCTCTCTCCAGTATGGGTAAGAATGTGCTTTTTCAAGTCTTTATTTAAGTTTGTAGTGTACTTACAATACGTACATTTGAATTTCCTCGATGGATCTTCTGACCGGCGACGATTAAATGGAAAGTCACAATCATACAAACCTGTGAATCATTGAAAAGAAAACTTTAATAAAGTATTAGCTAATTTATAATTTAAAAATAACAAATATTACACACATTTAAAACTTATATGAATACATATCTGCCAATTCCTAAGAAATGTTGGTAGTTTTTAGCTTATGGTAATCAATTCCAAAAGTATAGATTTGTTTTGGTTTACCAAAATGGACTGGCTTACTTAAATGTTCCACATTAAATTATTCTGTCTACTCAAATGATTGTATTATATTATCCTATCAGGATAATTTTATCATAGTTTTTTGTTGTGATTTTATGAGTGGATTAAAATTTCACTATGTTTTTTGTTTTAATAATGATTTTGGTGTTGATTGTTTTGATCAGCTAAACGTCACCAAACTCAACAAATGAGGTTGTCAAGTAGTGGACATTCACACACAAGGAAAGCTTTATTGAAACAATGGAGATATTGCTCAGTGGGTTGAATCATGGTAGCCTTTTAGGGTGTTATAGAACTTCATTTGCTACGAAATAATTTTCAGGAGGGTAACTACTCTGCAAATAAAAGAAAACTAGGGCATTTTTAAGGCAATGTTTCATATAGATTATCCTGTGAATATACAACTTAAAAAGGAAAGTTAAATGAGTGCTAGGTTTGGGTCTCTCAGATTATTTTTAAAACATTAATTTTTAGTAAACCTAAATATGATTCCTTCTAGTGTTAATACCGTAGACAAATATCGATCTTAACTTTTAAATATAACTTAAACATATGCAATGTTCATCGGGCTTTTTAAAAAATTGTACAGATTTTCGGAAGATATTAAGGATTTTCTAAGGGCTCTTAAGAACCAAAATGAAAAATCAGGCCTTTTAGGCATATTAGAACTTTGTTCAAAGATAAATACATTTTATTGAACTGTGAATAACCCCTAAAACAATAAAAGTATATTTTAATACTTTTTACTGGAAAAAAATAATTCAGAATTACATAATATTTTGACATGGGAAAGGGTTAATTATTAAGTAATATATGTATGATGTTATAGATGCAAAAATGGGGAACATTGGCAGATATGTGTAAAGATTTAACAGAAAATCACAATACCCAAGACAATGTCAAGCTAATTAAAACAAATTTATTTTGATTTTATCTAAACGTTTGTGGTAACTAATGTGAGAGAAATTATTTTTATAATGCAGTTACAATATTTAAAGAAAAGTGCACACTTGAGATTGTATACATTAAAAAAAAATTTTAGAGTGCTATAAAAAAATGGGGAACTTATAAATCTGATAAAAATAAAATCATCAAAAACTAGGCAGCCTTTTCAGTTTTTTAAAGTAATAGCAGAAATTTTAACATTCAGATAAGCAAAGATTTTTAAACCACCTTCTCATATTCACAGAAATTTGACCATAAAAGATTTTTACAATTTAAAAGAAAATTTATACTTTTAGAGAAAAAAAATAGGCACAGCAAATATGTCTTAATTTTTGCCATTAAATGCAGAACTTAAAATGAAAAACAAAAAAGTAATGTATGAAAATAGAATTACCATAATATATAGAGGAAGAGTAATCTAAATATATATTACAATAAGTTTAAAACATCAAAATAAGCTATTTATGAGTTTTAAAGCTTTGTAAAAAAGGAAATATACAGAGCAATAAATATAGATAACAGATAGAAACTTTGGCTACCTGCCACCTATCAACCATACGATTATGAATATGAATAGAATGAAAATTAAAAGTAATGTTACCCACATTACTTTTCCTTAACTTCTTTTCACATCAATATGTGTTCATTTGAAAATACATATTACAATATTTAAATAAAAAAATGTTGATTCTTTAATTTAACACAAAATATTAACAGACTAATACCAAATAATGTATCAACAAAAGACCAACAAGAACAAAATTTCAGTCTTTGGATTAAGCCATAATTTAAATTATCTATACAACATGAATAAAATTAATGAAAATACCTGGAATTTTTATAAATACAAATTAATCAATTCACTTTCTAATATGCTGGAAATACTGGATGGAGTTACAAGAATTGGGATGAAAAGTTTGATAATTAGCTCACCTTTTAATTCCTTAACAATTATATAACATGGGAAAGGAATTATATATTAGGAAAATATAAACAATTAAGAGTACATTTCTTGAATATTTAAAATTTCTTATATGGACAAAACTTCTTTGATTTTTAAATTTTAAAAACAAAATTTTGCTTTTATTCAGCAGAATATTGATTATGTTTATTAAATTCATACTTCTTACCAAGAAATTGTTTTTCAAAAAGCTATGAACTGAAATATCACTGCAAAGCATAGTTAACACACTTGAAAATAAATGTTGAATAGCTCATAAGACTGAATGAAAAACTTGACAAAAAATAAGATTAAATTTCTGTAAACAATTTTTTTAGTGTAATACAAAACCACCCACTCTTTCTTAATACAGAAACAAGAATTATAAAAGCATAATCGAAGAATCTGTAATGGAGCGTTTATCAAATTTAATACTTTTAAAATAAAATTATCTGAAGAGTTAATTTACAATGATTCAACGTAATTTAAGACATGTAGAATACACATAAGGCACGAATTTTCAAACAGTTGCTAAGGAAAGGCACATGCTTTGATGCATAAAGTTGTACTAGTACATTAAAATTTCCTACCTACTGTTATAACTCTCAAAACAAATACAATCCAAATCTAAAATTCAACATCTTGTAATAAAATAAGATAGGTTATTCAAGTTTAAATATTTTCAATATAATTTCCAATTACTAGGATGCAAGAGTTTATTTGGTTAGTCTAGTTTTCTTTCTTTTCTTAAAATTACCTTCAACAAGTTCTTACAGAAAATAAAACACAAATAACTAATACTTGTAAACACAACATAAGAGAAGTATGCCTAATATTGGAGCAAAATACATAACTGATTAAAGGAGAGGGAAAGCAAGAGATTACTAAAGTAAAAATATTTGTTGTTTAGTATATAGCACAGCACAACATTATGTATAATTCAAAACAATCTTGATCATAAATTATGTTCAACTGATTGAAACATATATATATATATATATATATATATATATATATATATATATATATAAAATATTTTATATTTAACAAATACACACGCAATAAAGATTTCACCAAAATTACTTACAATCCATCAGACTGGACTATTTAATAAGTATAAAATTTGATGCAAGTTCCAATTAAGTTTAGCTAATATAATCTATAGACAATAGATGTCATATTTGTTAGAAAGCCCAGTGGGTAACAAAATGTGGACAAACCCAAAAAATAATGGATGAATGGATTTTGTGGTTTTATGGTGCAAGGTCCAAAAGTGGACAAGCTGTGCCATTCAAAAATAATGGAATATTTTATTGGATTATGATTCAATTGATCTGTAAAGGTACCTTTAGACACTAATGCATAATGTCAACCTCATCATGCACTATGGTGTCTTTATAAACTAGGATTTTAAGAAACCCAATCCCAAATGTGAAACCTCATGGGACACTTAGTAATCTTATATCTTTGCAAACATACTTATGAATGACATGTCACATTATAAGTGAATAACTGAAGATTTGCAAACTGAAAAGTATAGATAAGATTACTAATGCTAAGATACTAAGGTATTTTTTATTACCAATAGATGATGACGAAAGCTTAAAATCTATATTAAAAGTTATCTTGCATTGATTTTTCTTTAAAAACTATCATATATAATTAAAATTGAAAGTTTAGAAAATAAGAAACCATGAAGAGTGCATGTGTATGAATATAATATACTTTCTTAAATAATCAATACAATTGTTGAATCACGACATAAAAAATTGTATGATTAGTAAATCTTTTGATAAAAAGCAAATTGGATGATGCAAACCCTACTCCGAATCAATCTTAAAATTATACACAAACTAATGCGACATCATATACAAAATCTTATTATAGGTTGATTGATTATGTTTTCTATGGTGCAAGGGCTTTATTTGGCCATGCTGATCACAAACACCAATACAGACATCAAGAAAAACATTCACACAAGGAAAGTTTTATTGACACAAAAGATAAATACACCCAGGGAGGAATTGAAAACATGTCCTACAATTTGCAGGTTGCTACTGTAGTGGGTATACTCACTGAGCCATGATAGACCCTACTTTTCATAGGGGATGCTTGAAGAAATGTATTCCAGTAAGTCACATTGGCACACTTGATGACAAATTGGAAATATAGTTTTAGAAGTTTACTTGTTGCTGGGAAAATATAAATTGTAAACTACCTCTTTTGACTGCAACTATTCGAAAGACCAAAGAAAATGGAGTCGGCCTCAAGTTACCCCTACTCAAAATGAAAGAGCCCTGTTTCTATAGTGACTGTCACGCAACCCAGACTTAGTGTCAGAAGCAATTCTCGTGGAAAACAGACAATATACAGCCCACTTAGTGTGCATGTAAGTCACAATCAGTTGCAGAATATTGAAAAATTTAACATGTCAATAAAAACTGAGGTAGTTAGTTGTACTGGTAATGATCACAAGTACCATATATGATGGACTAGAATAGCACATATAATATCAATTTGGTTGGGGCTATATTAGTATCAAGTTCTGTATTTTAAAGGGGTAGTAATGAGATAATGAAAACATTGAGTCATGCAAACAAAAAATGTATGTATGGGGGGAAGGTTTTTAAATTTACAATTACTTTCTATGAAGTACTGAGCAGTTTTAAATTATGACAACAGTGTCAAAGTTGACTACTCAAAGATGGCTAGAAACTGTACTGAATACTTACAGTGCTTATAATGCTTTGTCAAACCCTTGTAACATAAGGACAGTTTCACAAATGGAATATAAATAATGGTTAAATATTTATTGATTGAAGCAAGGAGAAATGCTATAACATCTTTAAGCGTGATTTAAAAAAGGGTATATTTGTTTTATGAAGATCTGAGAGATACTTAAAACCCCACAGTCCCCTCTGTATTAGCAACCTTGGACTATCATATGGTGTTTCAAACATGCTTGATGGTTCAGAAAATGACATACGTTGACACTGTTCAAAGAAATTCATCAACAATAAAATAGACAAATTAAAATGTTTAGTTCCCTTTATTTTTCAAAACAGTACTATAAAAGATAAAAAGCTTAAAATGGCATTAAATAAATGAGTAAATATCACATGTTCTCTATAGCAAGCACTTGTCAATGTTGTTTGGGTATTTTCTAGATTTCACTCAAGTAGCAGGCAAATAATTGGAAAAAGTTCTTCCTTCAGAAAATCCAGGGATCTTATTTTTCAAGAACAAAAATTAGCCTTTTAAGGGGATTTGTCACTTTTTAAAACTACATTTCACACCAATCACAATGGTTTAACCCTCAAGTCCACATAAGACTTTGGTCTCCCCCAGTTTAAAAAATACCTAACTTTTAGGTGACATATTTTTATTATGTCCTTAAATTTTAATAATACTTTACCTAGGACAGGTATATTTTACCTCATTTTCAGAATACAGGTGAAATAAAATATGCATTGTTCTTGTAAAAGCTATGGCTTTTACATTTTTAAAGGACTTTCAGCAAATATATTAAGGCTCTTAAAGACTAAAATAAAAAATTGGACCTTCTTAACCCTCTGGAGGGTTAAGGCCGGTGTGAACAATGATCCAAAAAGCATCATTTAAAATAAAACTGAACAATAACATTCATAAAAAGATAAATGGAAGGGAATAGTATAGCACAAAGCCATTGTACAACATTCTTCCAAGTAATGATATATAGATTGAAGTGTCGGGGACCAAAATATATAATATTTTTTTGCAAGCAAATGTGAAATAGCATAGCTAGCTATATGCGAGGGCATTGTTGATATAAATGAAGTTGTTCATGCTTTTTTAAATGATGCTTTAACATAAACTTCGATCCACATATATCACATTTGTACTTTCTCTCCCCAGTATGAGTGAGAGTGTGATTTTTTAGATTTGTTGAAATATCTGATGAATATGGGCAGTAGGCACACTTGAAGCGACGTAAAACAGGATTAGCGAAGGCAGGATAGGGTATCAATTTATCCAGTCTGATAGGAGCCATAAGACCTTAAATATTAGAAAATAATTGTCAGTGATCAACTACAAAGCAATAAAAATCACAATTAAATTCATTTCGTTTGGTTCTAACAAAAACACTTACATAACTTTATATCACTGTTATGGATTTTGTGCAACAAAAATCATTCACTTATGACATTAATTTTGTGTAAACATCATTTGATTAATATAATTTTTGTAAAAAGAATAAAAAAATGAACCATACATATATACACAATTGCATTTTTGATGAACATTGTTGTGTAAATTTGAAAATAACCATTGAAATTTTGAAATTAAAATATTTTGACAAATATAAATTCTGACGAGAAACAAAACTTAATTTTGCAAATAAGTTTTATTCATATTCTTTCAATCTCAAGGGGCCATGAAAAATGTGCTAAAAGTAAGTAAGTTCTGTAATATTTGGATTAAGCTTGTAAAATCAGTTTCTTAAACAGCACTGACTGATCAGGTAACATTCCAAAAAAATAATTTTGTTTTCAAAAAATTCAGAGGCTTGTAACAATCATAATGGTACGACATTTTTTTGTGGCACACTAAATTTTTTTTTTTAATAAAAAGTTAGTAGTATAAGTTAAATTATGTTAGTCCTTAAGTTAAAATAAACCACTGGTTAATACACTACTCGAAAATGGCTAAATTAAAATAGATTCTAATGACATCCACTGTATTCTCATTACATATCAATTTAAATTCCATGAGTTCTATTCGCTGAGTTTCCTAGAACCTAAAATATTTTTTCAGTACATATTATTAAAAATTAATTCCTATCACACTTTGAAAACAATTATTCAAACATAACGGTGGAAATGCATTAATAGGCTTCGAAAGTAATGTTTAAACAGAAATATTTAGTGTACTTATCACATGGATACAAACTACTCATATAATACTTGAATTTATATTTCTTATTGTTTGAGAGATCTGTAAGCTTTCTTACATTCTGAAACCAAATTAATACTCGATATTTTAAAATTAAATTTTTATTTTGAATATATCTGTGAATTGATCACATTCCTTCAAATTTCAATCTTCATAATTCTCTACTTGAGTGCAATTTTAAATTTATTTCATGGATGTGTTTAAACATACAGAAAGACTAGGACTTGGCTGAGTCTATTTAAAAGTAAGAGTAGGTTAGTTTGGGGGTTTTATAGTGCAAGGGCCGAATTTGTCCGTGCTCTCCATCAGACACAAGACATAACAATACACACACAATGAAAGTTTTACTGACACTGATGAAAGAAATGCACCTGACAGGAATTGAACCTGCACAGCCTACAACTTGAAGATTGTTAGCGGAGTAAGCATACTGGGGACACGATGGCCTCAAAAACAAGAGTAGATTGTTAGAAGGTATAAATGGTTGATCAGTCTGAATTTGCACCAGATTCATGAAAACATTTGGTGTTACAAAATGAGAACTGTATGCAGAAAGCTTGGCCGTCGAAACGAAACTGCAAAATATGCATAACCAGTATTTCTTAAACTCTTGAATTGTATTTGTATAGTATGTCGTTAGATATACAGTCTGAATTTTAAGCTAGAATTAAACAAATTGATTTTTAGAAATGATTTTTAAAATTTCTCAAGTCATCACTTTACATTATGTCTACCTAAAAAGTTAAATAAGCTTAAGATTTTTTTTTAAAATGGGTTTTAAGATTGATAAACAAAGGGTTCAACCAACAACAAAATAATGAAGAACATCAAGAATTTTTTTAGATTGACAAGATATAAAAGGGGTATGCTTAAACTGTAAAGAAAACAAATCATGGAGGATGAATGAGGAGGCAGACGATTTTTATTGTGCTTCAAATTATTCAAAATATAATTTTATAAAAACAAATCCTACAGACAAACTATTAATGTTATTTATTTTATGCAACAAAGATAACCAACTGTCATTGAAACAAAAAATATATTTTTACTAAAGGCACAAATTGCAAAAAATTAAATGGGTACAAAATGACAAAAACAAGAATTTTTGCAAAACAAACAAAAATAATAGAAATACACAATAAATTTGAGAATCTATAAAGCTTAAATTTAGTTTTGTTTACAATTACTACAAGGGAAACAGTTGAAGTACTTTTTCCAGAAGTGAGAAAAATCTCCCTGTGAAATGCAGAAAGTTTCTAATTTAAACTTTCATCCAAAACTATATAGGCCTTATGTAACAATGCACAAAAAATACTGAAATCGGTATTTCGTAAAAAATAGAACAATTTATTAAATACACATTTTCTAAAACTAAAATTAGTTATTGAAATTGTTTGTTGAAATTGAAATATAATATCACTCGAAGCGAACTGAAGCAATATGATTGTTGTTTCGTATTCAATCGTGGTGAATAAATAAATTTCGTCAGATTCAAATCGGAAACCTTGTAAAAAATACATGAAGGAATACTTGAATTAACTTACCATTTGTAGACCTTGACGAAAGTCACTTTAATATTTGAAAAGTGGGTCTTTCATAATTGTTAAACTAGTGATCTGGCAATTTTTGTTTCAATATTTTTTCAACTATTTGTCGTGTTCACAAGTTTTTAGAAATAATTTTTGCGAAAAATATTATTGTACGGAAACATTTGGTGTGCTATTTTCTCACATCTGTTTTGTCGTTTCGCAAATTTATTTCTGATATTCAGTCCATAAAATGTCAAACAGCCTGAGATTGGCAATGTTTGTTTTGTCGAAAATTGTCGCTAAAACGAAATTGTCTACTTTTCCCCACTTGTACTCTTGAGTAAACTGAAGGCCTGTTACTTTTCGCCTCCAACTAAAACATGCTTTAAAAATTTTAAATTGTACTATAATTTCTTAGTACTATGTAGTAAGTAGAGTTATACTACAGAGATAAAAAAAAAGAAAACCGAAGTACAATTGCTCTCCAATTTTATAATTAAGTTTTTTTCCAATATTTTTCACTTTGAAAACATTTTATGTGCTTAGTGCAAAGGTTAGTACTTTGCTCTTTGACTCGCTAATTTTAGGCACTTTCCAGCATCTATTTGCTCTTAGAATTCCTCCAGTGCTCTTTTTAATGAGTTCAGGACCACTGTTATAATTGAAAGAGTAACTTAATAGCAACTGGAGGGTTGCGAGTTCGAATTAAACTAAAGACTGCTGTGTACAAAGTGGTGGTGCATTTTAACCCCTTGCCTGTGGAATACATTTGAAAAATCATATACATCATGCATTTGACAAACTGAGTTCAGGCTTCATGGAATTGAAGCACCGATTTTTCTCTTGCCCGAACTCAGGTCGGGCATTTCAAAATTAGCACATTTGCGTTGACCGAACTGAGTTTAGGCGTCACAGGCAAGGGGTTAATCTGTCATGGCCTCAATAGTCTCCAATAGCCCGCTGTATTGCTCCAGTACAACATTAATTAAAAAACATACCTTTTAATGGGTTCATGATATCTAGTAAGGATAGGCAGAAGCATACATGCATTGTTCCTACAAAGTAGAAAAATTTAGGATTTACCATGTTAAAGAAATTACGTAATTGTTTATTTCCTCTGTAAGACCGAAATGAAAGAATGTAACCCAACTATTGCGATTCAGGCATAATCAGATACTACTTTAAATCTAGCAATGACTGATAACACAAGCTCATTTTAGTTTCAATGGATAAACAAGCCATTTAAAATTGATGTTTTTCATCTTACATCTTTGAAGTCTTATATAAGAAATTTCAACTAAAATGACTAAAAAATCTGAAACAAGTAATTTTGTCTACTGAGCTTTATTAAATCATTTATCTCATCCAATAATTAAAAAATATTAAAGGCAAACAATATTTATAAAAAAATATATATTTAATGCATCCTGCAATTCTTATAAATTTAGCTAAAGTTAGGTTAGAGTAGAAATCATTGTTTCCAACTTTTGTACATAAAACCTTGGCACGTGAGAAAATCATGACCAGTACGAAATTGTATATCAAGGCTAACTAACATCTGTATTATATCCATGGTGTTAAAGTGTTTGTACCTTGTGGCATAAAACCTTGACATCCAATCCATGGCATAATTTGAATTCTTCTGTTACAGATATATCAATTCCCAAAGCAATCAGTAATGGTCAACGAAATGGACAATGACAGTAAGTTGTATTCAATTTGTAATTAATCACAATTAACACTAAATTTAATTTTTGTAGTTCTATGATGTAGTTTCGAATCTGATCTGAAACATAACCTTGCACACACTGATGCCTTTATCAATAATTTAAATTTTTAATTTTTGTTTATTTGATACTCATTATGTTAACAAATGGAAATTTTAAAGATATTGTAAGTAAAGGTGTCATTCTATCAAGAATTATGAGCTTAAAAGAAGTGTCTTGTCATTCTATCTGAAAACAGCACTGCTAATAGCTAAATTCTCATTATTGGGGAGATTTACAAATCTGTATGACAAAGATGACTTGATCAAAAATATTAAATAAAAATTTTGGTTTGTAAAGAATTTTCTTTTAATTCACTGTTGATGCAGTTAAGGATTCTGTATTTGATGAAAAATTCTTGACTTTTAGGATACATCAGTTTTTTTTTTTCTAAATTTAAAAAATTATTAAAATTATTCTTACATTCCTTCAAGTTAACCTTTTAAAATACTATTTGTTTACTTGAAAGATTCCAATTCATTAACTTTACCTTTAGAAAAATTCAAGTAGCTCCCACAGTTAAGTCACCAACCTGTACAGTCTCAGATATGTTAAATCTGTTTTATAACTTCATAGCTTTCTTTGATTTAATGGACAGTTTGGAATTCTATTAGAATCATTTTTAACTGAGTAAATCTTAACCTTTCCCAATGTAACTTAATGCATTGTATTGATAGAAATTCTTCACATGAAGTTTTCATGAAATTTAGTCATTCATGTCTTTTTTCTCCAAAAGAAATCTTGTAATTTTTAAAAGAATAATTCATGTTTTTTAAATGTATTTTTAGGTGCTGTTGAATGTTATAAAAAAGCTATAATTGAACAACCTGATGTTTCACCTGCTGTTGCAGCATTGACAGTTTTACTAGATTTTATGAGCAAAGATACATGTGAGTCATTTTTGAAATTTCGTTCTCCACTTTAATTTTAGTTCTTCAGATTTGGTGCTTCTCGAACTTTTTGGCTCAATGCCCCCTTTTGAAAGACGTTTTTGGTGGAGTGGTAGCATCCGCAACGTTAGGCCGCCAAAGCGATTGTTTACGCCAAATCAAGATGGCGGCCGATGTAAGCAATTCCAAGATGGCCGCCATATACAACGTGAACCTTTGCATACAGTGCATAAATAATAATAATAATTTGTTTAAAAATTAAGAAAAAAGCAATATAAATTTCACTTGAAAATTTTCTAATATTTCAGTCTGGTTTTCTCCGAACATGTACGCAATTTTGCGTCAATTTCATCCTAGTTTTGTCACTTAAAAAAAAATAATATTAAATATTAAAAAAAATAAAAAAATTATAATTAAAAAAATATATATAATAATAATAATAATAATAAAAAACGTGATTTTTTTAAAACGTCCGGATTTTCATCAATTTTGAATTAGAAACTTTGCAATGCATAGAAAATTCAAAACAAGAAATCTTTTTTTAATAAGGTAGTTCTTTTCTGTGATCATAATCCACACAAAGGTTTTTGATGAGAAACCAAAAATCTAAAAATTCTTCTGCTATCCTAAAGTGTGAAAAAATATTTTTTCACAATTTTTCTAGCAATAAGCATTATGTGAGCAACTCAATGGGGATATTCCAGGTTATAGAGCCATATATGGAAAAGCAAGACAAATATTTTTATTGTAACGACTTTACAAGAGGAAATTGTTTTTTAGAGAAGTCAAAGCGTATTGCGCTTAAGGTTTCAATGCGTTTAAACCAGTATACCGGGAGAAATGTGTTTGTAGATAAGTCACAGCGTATAACGCGCGATCCCCGCCTGCCGGCTACCTCGCCGCCCCTCCGGGGCCGGCGAGGACCTTTTACCGTTGGCTTCCATGCGTATAAGTCACCGTATTGGGTGCCCACCCAAGCATAGTCCAGTGTTTGTAATATAACCAAAAGCTAAACAAAAATCAAACTTACCCTCATAGCCGGGTCCTTGAAATTCTGACAATGGTTAACAGTCATATGCTCGAATCGATAACCCTTGAACTCTTTGTCCTTCGGGTATTGATACCAGCATATGACTTCCAATAGTCAGAAATTTTTGTAGTTCCTTGCAAAATTCAGCTCTGAATTACCTCAGCCAAAACTTTCTGGTTCCTATTTTTCACCTCAACCATAAAACATTTATCCGTCCCTCGTTCAAGTCCTCAAAACACCCATTTACCCTCCAATTTCTTACTCCTGTTATACTTTCTTTTGCCAAATTTTTGTCCTATCTTTCTACATTTCCACTCCTACCTATCACCAGCATCCTTTCTCAATGTTAAAATCATATCATTCTCACATGAAAGACATTTCACCTTCTTCCCAATCAAGCTACTACATGTTTGCAAAAAAAAACATTTTCTAACGTTCAATAACACTATCCACTGCTATATCAAATCAACTAAGGGGAAATGAGCAACCAAAAGGGGAAAAAAATTCTAAATTCCAATCTGCAATTTCAAAAATCAAATTTAATCCAAATTTTTTTTCGAAATTTTAATTAAAATTTAAATAAAGTGACAAATTTAAAAAATTGTAACTTACAATCTGCTTTCCAAACTTATCCTAAAAATTTTGAAAATTAATGAAACAAGTCGATTTTATAAATCAAGAGCAAAATTCATATGCACCCAACAATTTCAAAGACTGTCTAAATTTTAATTCCGTTCTACATTAAAAATAAAAGTGGAAAAGCGTATTTTCTTCCTTAACCAATCATGAGACCCGTTTATTATCGTCAGGAGAAAATATCTAGGGTTGCCTTAAAACTAAGAAAAACACGAAAACGGGAAGGTTACCACAATTGGCAATACATCGCTCGAAAGTTGTAACGTATCGGATGCTACATACCATCCACGTTTTTATGACACCTCTGGAAAACACTGGATCGTTAAACCCAATCAGTAACTATGGGAGAGTGATCTGTGCACAGAGTGTACTTTTTGAATGGGTGTCTGGCTATGAAACTAACAATTTAAACTGCTACCCGTATTTGTATTCATTCCAAAACATTCTTAAGAGTTTCTCATTTTGTTCTTTTACACAACATCTTAAAATCTAGTATCAGAAATTGCTACAAGCAATGTTAAAAATAGCATAAAGTGAACCCTAGAAGATCGACACTATCTATGTTTAATCCCCACACTTAAATACATACTCCACCTCTACTGATCGAAAATAAATCTTACACTTTTCAATGGACATACACACTACGCAGCTACCGTTGTATTACGGATTGTGTTTGAAAGTTTACTATCAACTAATTGTAAATCTGTGCCTATAAATTTTGAATTTCACCTAAATATTTGCTATGAAGCTGTGTATGGAATTTTAAGATTTCATAAAGCAAGTTTGAAATAAAAACTTGGCAATGATATTATAAAGCTTTTTTTAAATGAAATTACAAAACATTTAGGTATGTAAACATTAGATTACTTGCTATTATGAGTAACTAATATCGATCCAATAATAAATATTTAAAAAAAATCAATAATGAGAAGGACAAGCCTAGTGTTGTGATGACATTGATGATTTATGACATTATACAGTATCAGTTCAGTAAACTTGCTGATTCCTGATAAACGTATGATTTATAATGCATGCAGATTCCTGCCACTTCACAAAGTATTTATTTGAACCTGCATTCGTCAGAAATGCACTAATACATACATGTTAACACTAATTTGTGGTGACCTCTTGTCAATGGATAAGTGTATGCTTAAAACATTTTTAGGCAACACATTTTTTAGTATCTTTATTGCCCTCAAAATTCCTTTTATGCCCACATGGGTGCAGTAGCATCGACTTTGGGAATCTATGCTCTACACAAAAGACAATTGATTACACTTCTCTATACAATCAAAGGTAGTAATGAATGCGCAATTATATAATTTGATCATAGTATTGCATACAGATTTGAGGTACAGAAGGTTAGGATTAAACTTTATGAAAATATGCTGTATTATTCTGTTTCTTTGTATGTTCCCTCTTTGTAAACTAATTTACCACTTAATAAAATTCCAATTAGTTTCATTTTGTTGACCAGCTGTTTCTTAAATTGGGTGATTTAAAATTTAGACTTCTGAAGTTGTCTCATTTTTATAACACCATAGCTAAAATCAAAGTAATTAAAGGTGAAATTAATGTTCTCTTTCCTGGAACTTATTAGAAAAATGTTCTAATTTTCACTTCATATTATGATTAATTTAATTTTATCACATTTCAGCTGAAACAATTCAAGGCTTGGAGAAAAACATGAAATCTTTGGTGAAAGACCTGATCAACGTTGATTCTTCAGTGACATCTGTAATGTCTGCTTGTGAAATGTTTATGCGTTTCATAACACTTTCAGCATTGGATCACAGTGTAATTGAATGGCTATTCTATTTATCTCATGAAAAGCATCAAATCTTGCATTAAATCATCTGAATTAAAATAAAATTATGGCGATACTTCCACAAATATTATATATTTTGTAAACCCAATCTTATTTACTTTTCAATTGAATGTTTAAGTTACTACAGCCTTGCATTCATCTATGTAATCTGATTTGAATTTTATTTGGACTTGCATTTGGCACAGCCTGTTCATTGTTGAACCTTGTACCATTAACCATATAACAACCTTCCATCATTTGTAAAATGCTATGTGATTTCATGGAGTGTGAGAACCTTGCATTTTGTCATGAAAAGTTTCTAAATAAAATCTATGCAAGTTTTTTGTATTCCAGAAAATTATCTTTTTGGAATTTTCTTGTGTTTAATTAAAAATACCAGTTTCATGCTATCCAAGAACTAGTGATTTAACTGTCCGAAAATTATTTGTAGTTTTCCATGCTGTAATCAGCAGACTGTCTAGTTATTTAATACTTATGAAAAAAAAAATTTTTTTTTTCCTTAAAACCAAAACTGAACTTGCAACAAATTTTCAGGAATTTTGCTGTGGTATTTCTCAGCTGTTTGGATGGAGGTTGCTTAAACAGATTTTATTTTCAAAAATGTTTGCAATAATCTGTTTAAAATTGTTTTTAATTTTAGAATTTATACCCATGTATTTAATTCCTGTTAAGTTTTGTTGATATTTTAAAACTGATTACTTTATTAGTGTAAAAGTATTTTAATGAAAATAATTAATTTGCAATAATTTTTGCATCCACTCAATCTAAAATATTCCATTGTTTTTTGTTTGTTTTTTTATCTTTAGGATATCAAAGAATGCAAACGAGTCTTATCCCTAAGAGGCATTGCATTTTTTAACAGAGCGAAGACTGCAAGATCAAAA
This sequence comes from Metellina segmentata, assembly GCA_947359465.1. Taxonomy (NCBI): domain Eukaryota; kingdom Metazoa; phylum Arthropoda; class Arachnida; order Araneae; family Tetragnathidae; genus Metellina; species Metellina segmentata. The sequence goes on along the minus strand of OX375876.1, from coordinate 22,555,006 downwards.
ATAGCAAAAAATGGCCAAACATTTATAGTTGATGATATGGTGAGTAAAAACACTCAAATGCTGACTTGACTTACATTCTTCATTTTACTTTTAATATTCAGTGTAGAATAATTTCAAAATGTCCTGTTGCAACAGAACTTCAATGAAACAATTATTACACACCATTCATGGGCTGCAATAGTGACACAGCTCAAAAAATGATTTTTGGATTACACGCATGTCTCAGTGTGGGAAAGCTATTCTTTTCAATAGCAAACTGACAAATCTCTGAATTCAATAGTGGACTGCTAGATGGCAGAAATGCTCTACAGCATGCTATGTATTTTTCTAGTAATGAAAACTTTAAGCCTGTTCTTATCTCAAAATGTGGTGTTTTGAGTTGTGCCACTGTTGTCATCCATAAACAATATAGTGCATAGTTTTTGACTCATCAATGATGTGGAATATATTTTGTGTATTATTTTTAAATAGTTGAGGATGGCCATCATACTTTAATCTTAGATTTCGTTGTAAAAGCTTAAGAATGGAAAAGGAGGTTGGCTTCATAAAGATTTTCCATGCTACCTGAAATGTGGTCAGCGTCTAGTCACTTTTATGCCTACCTATCACAGTTTGAATGTAAGAATTTCTTTCAAATTTGCAGTTCCAAGTGCAGAATTGAGAACATTAAATGTTATTTCAAGTACTTGAAAAATATTGTTTATGAGATAATGTTTGAATGCACTTTAGTTTTTCCTTTAATAATTTCAATTTTAGGATATTCTGATCCACTCTCACTCAAAGGTAGTATATGAAACACTGCTTCAAGCTTTTGCAGCCAAAAAGAGATTTCATGTGTATGTTACAGAATCAGCACCTGATTATTCTGGGTAAGATTTCAAGTTCTATCTATTTTCATAGTATTATCAGAAGCAGCGGATTGCTGTTACCTCTGTATTCAGACCTTTTAAGAGGTATTATAATATGAAATAGGTAGAATGCATTTAAAACTTGATAAATGAAGTGATTTTTAAAGCATATTCATTAATGTAGTTCATAGAAAAATTGTTACAAAATCCTACCCATATATGGACTCTTAAGATAGTTGTTATCCTCACTTATTTATAAAAATGAAACATCTTATATTCATTATCCAACCACACTACACAAACACCAATAGCTGAATTGAGTGAGAATTTGCTTGTAGGCAGTGGATTCACTTTGAAATATAAGCTACCAAACATACTGAATTTTATTGTTCTTAATTGGGTTTTGATCATTTTCCTCTTCTGTTGCAAATCTGGGGTAAACAAAGATGCAAAATTAGAACACACAACGTAAAGTAAAATATAGATACATAAATGTTCTTTATGTCTAAGTGTACAAATCCATTTTTTTTACTCAAAGAAGCTTTGCTTAAGATTAAAAAAAGCTCGAACTTCTGTGTACAGAAGTCATTAAAAAAATTTAATATCTTTATTATTTCAAAACACCAAAACACCTACGTCAATTAATCCTTGCAAAAGATTGTTTTAGCAGTATTATTATGGATCAATTTCCTTGAAGGCACTGAAGCTCTTTTTGCTAAATGTATCTTTGCATTATTTAATGTTTTGTTCTTTATTTTCCATTTTAAATGGTCTTATGTATTTGAAACATGCAATATGTGATAGATACACAATTCAAAAGAGTAGAAATATAAAATTTCATGATTTGTTCATGAGCTTTCTAGTTTCTTGGTGCTTGAACCAATTTAAAGCACTAGTGCTCTGCAAACCAGTTAACAGAATCAATTCCATCAAATATACTAAGATGGAAATAAAAGTAGTCAAATTGCCACTTTTGTGACCTAATAATTGCCAATAAATACCCTATAGAAATGCATTTATGATAGGGTCTTAAAATTATTATTTTATTTCCCTCCAAAACTAATGAATAAAAGAATTGATGTTTGTATTAATTGTTATGAACTATCAGACCCACACATAGTGCATGCGCTAAACTTTCTAAATTGTTTCTATGATAAAAAAGTATTATTATTCATATTTCATATCTAATTTCAATCCATATAAAATTATTATATCAGCCGTATTTTCATGAATGGATTTCATGCTTCTAAATTAAATAAAAATTAAAATGAATGAAATAAAATTATCCAAAAATGTTTAATAGAATTTCGTTTATTTTCACAAGTGTTAATTATCTCCAATAAAATGTGTGTTTGTCATCTGACCGTGGTTCAAAATTTCGTGTTGTCCTCGAATCTTTCCATTCAGTGCTTGATCCCGGGCCATTGCCAGTATCCTGTTATGTTGCTCCAGTGCAACGTTAATTATCTTTCAATAAAATGTGGTAAAATGCACACCTCAGTTATGTTGAGATTCTGAACATCTGTTTCCAATTTTACACCATTCCCTCGTTCAAAGACATTTTTGACGCAAAACCTGTTTTCACTCATGCTTTTTTCTGCTTAGATTTCTTATTTTCAAATTCCTCATTACTTTCTCTAATAGACAGCTGAAGAATTTCATTAGAGTGGCTAGCTCTTCTATGTAATTTTAACACTATCTAGCTGCATGGCACAAATCAAACATGTTTTAAACTAAGCAAAATTAGCAAATGAATCATGTTTGTCTAATTTATAATGTCCATTCGACAATAAACGAATAATGTTGATTTCTGTGCCACATACATTGATGAAGTATATAGGTATGCAAGTTTACAGAGCATAATTTAAATTCTCTCATGCCACAGTAAATATTTTGTGGTCATTAGCAATAGAGCATATTTTTAATGAATTAAGAATATTAAATTTGTTCCATTTTTGCTAAATGCAAAATTGATTTTACAGTACCCAGATGTGGAACATTTTTGAACCAATACAATTTAAAAGAAAAAACATTTCATGGTCATTTATTTAAGTATTCATTTAATAATTAGACATTGAAAGTTATTTGTACAAAATTCTATATTGTGATTGAATAGTGGATATATATATATTTTTTCAATTGCAGAAAAATAATGTTTGAGAAATTGGAGAAGGCGGGCCTCTCTTGCACCCTGATTTTAGATGCAGCTGTAAGGTATGCATCTGACATTGTTATTGTATCATTTTCATGCACAAGGTGCCTATACAAAAATTCCAAATTTTCTTCAACATCTGACAGTTAAAACTAGTTTTCAATGAAAGATTTTAAATGTGCAGTAAAATTTATTTTTGTTGGAACTACAGAAAATGTTTCAAGAGCTGTGAAAGCGTGTTCTGTTTTGGTGAATTAACATTTTGTGAGACAATCATAGGTTTCAACATGGCTTTTACATAGTTTAAGCTGTTGGTTCCCAATGTGGGGTCTTGACTCAGTGGATATGCCCACTGCACGAACAGCCTGCTAGTTGTTGGTGGTCATGTTTGATTCCTTCTTCGGTGTATTTCTCCCTTTTGTGTAAGTAAAAATTTCCTTGTGTGTGTATGTCTCCTACTTGATATTGTTTCGTGCAGCATCGCCAAATATGAACCTTGCTCCCATTCAGGGGTTCACATTAAGGCTTTAGCGGGTCCACAAAAAACATGCAGTACGAAATCCGGAATCCTCCGGACCTCAGACTTTTCTGGATTTCAGATTATTTTCATTTTTTGTTTTAAAATAACCTCAATCTAACCGCCCACCCGTATGAATTTTGAGTTTGCTACAGTAAAATCTCTAATATTATAATAGGAAGTGTTTGTCTGTTTGTTTTCTTGCACGCGAAGTCCTGAAGAATCTGGCACTTACAGTAATGGGATTTGACACACTGGTAGTCCGAATTTTTTGCAATTTCGGGGTCAAGGTGAATTTTAAAATTTAATCTAGACCATTTTAAAATGAATTTAGTAGGGGTTTTTTTTCAACGTTCTTCTTTTTGCGGAATGAAGGAACATCAAAATTTAGACCTTTCGTCCTCACCTCTTCATCAACCTTTGGAACCATGTAAAGTTTTTTTCATCTTCCGTCTGGAATGGAAGAGACTCTTTTATATTTTCGCAAGCGATTGTGACGTCACGTGAACTTTCGCTTTCCAAAAATAAACAAATTGCATTTCTTGTTTCACTGTTTAAAAAAAAAAAATTACATTTTGTGACCTCTTCAATTTCCAGGTTTAACCCCTTGTTCTTTAAAAATTGTTGAAAAGATGTAAAAAAGTGAGAAAAAAGATAAAAACGCTGGTTTGCAAAATATTCGGATTTTGGACAATTCCAATTTTGGGACTTTGTACTGTACAATATTTCACAAGTCAAAATAGAATTTTCAAAACAAATAAAATATTCCACACACATTTCTCCCCAACTTTTATATTCTAGAATCTGAAACATTAGTAGAGTCCAATAGTTTTTTAGTTTTTTTTTTTTTTTTTAAATTGTAAAACTAATAGGTTCAATTATGCTTTCAAATCTTGTAGCTTTGCAGAAGCTGTTGTCAGTCAAATCTTGAGGGTCTGCAAAAATGTTTAATTTTTGTAGTTGTTCTTGGGCTGAGAAGTTTGAAAATCACTAGTTTAAACTAACTAATCCGGGTACATTTAGTGTATTAATTCTATAATTGACTCTTAGACAATGAGTTACTCTTGACTCTCCAAGATAGGTGGTTACCATTGAAGGAAAATAAATTTGGTGGCTTTTTTGATAATATAAATTGACTTAGTGTTTAATTATTCCTTTTTATCATATGTGTGTTAAATATTTTATGATTTCTTTTTCTGTATTCTACCTGACGGAAATACCTAACATGATTAAAATTTTGTTAAATAGCTGTTTCACATTATACCTAGTGAAAAAATTTATTTCAAGAAATTATTGTAACTAAATATTAGGTTAATTTTAGGTTCGTGTTTGTTTGTGCTAACTGTTAACAACCTAAAAGAAATAATCAGGATATATAATGTCCGAAGTGTAACCTCCATGATCTTGTGCTATGTGTATGATTTTAGATGACTATTTTGGAAATACACCTAAAATTTGAACTTTAAGTATTAAAAGTTGTACAAGTAATTTTTTAAAAAAAGTAAAAGCAGTTATTATTTTAATGTCATGTTTTAAAAACTCAGTTAAAAGGAGCCCTTTTTTCTTTTAAGGCATTAGTGATTTTTATGCAATTATTGAAATGCAAAAACCCTATCTTAAACAAAGTTAGCTCCATTACTCAAAGAATAATTTAAATTCTAAGCATATTTAATATATCTATGTACAAGTTTTTAGTACCAAACAAATCAGGATATTCTGAGCTTCCAGAAGCTAAGTAATATGTGATCATACAGATCTGTCTCCAAAAAAGTTCCATGTAACTTTGGGTTGATTCTCATGCAGAAGATGGCACTCTAATGTCAAGTTAAGGCACAACGAAAACCAAATGCCCAGAAAACCAGACTAGGAAAGGGTTTATTTTGAAGGGGGATTAGGTTTCAACTAAATATGTAGAGTTTTTATCTTTCTGACCAAAGTTAAGATACTTTTAGATGTATGCTATTTAGTAAATCTCATGAAAAAAGAATGAATGGCATTCTTGAAACAAATGATTAAGGAACAGAAAAACAAGACATTTTTTTTTGGAAACAAAATCAGAATATTAAGAAATTAAAAGGGTTTCAACATTTTTTTAGGGGAGGGGGCGCAGTTTGGAAATTGTTGTAAAGTGGGGTATGACTTGTGCTGACAATTAGAGCAAGAACCCCTATGTGGATACTTACAACACCAATCCCAAACTCTTTCTAACTCATCTGATATAAGTATTGGATCATCCGGAAAGTTCTGCGCATTTTTAAGATAAATTTCAACGAAGCAGTACAAAAACATATAAAAAAATTTTTGAATCATATAAGTACAATTTTGTCTTATGAGTTTTTGCTATCTTTCCTGCAGCTGAAAAATTTAAAAAAAAATCATTCATTCTTATTTCTAAAAAAGTTGTCGAGGTGCTATTTGACAGTCTCCAAAGAATTGGAACTCCAGACCGTTCAGAGAATTTTGAAGTGACATGAAGAGGTGAAAATCTGAGGGGCAAGGTCTGGTGAATATGGTGGGGGTGACACAAAACATTTCAGCCTTACTCAATAAGTCTTTGTCTGACATTCAGTGAAATGCGGGGCAGAATACACCCATACGATTGGTCAGTTCTGACCGCTTTTCTTCGATTTTTGCTTTTAATATTGCCATTTGCAACCTGTTTTTTTCCAAATTTATTGTCGGATTTTGTGGCAATAATGCATAATCATCAATTCTTTTGTAGTCCCACCATACAGAAAGCTGTTTACAGAGGATGGTCATCCAGAGCGGGCATCATCTTCAAGGCTGAAATTTCCCTGCTTAAATTTATCAAACCACCTTCAAACGATGACCTCAGAAACAGCACTATGTCCAAAAAACAGTACACATTTTAGGAGCAGTCTGACTAGCACTTTTTCCTTTCTTAAATTTTTTTAAAAATCCTACGCCCAGTTCAAGGCCTTTTGGCCATACGCTGTCTTGCCGTCCAATATAGCGAATAAAGTCCTTGGGGAGAAGTATCCCTGGTGTCAATGTCCTGTAAACTAGAGCACTCTGCAAGGTGTTGTCTGTTCATAAAACCATCGCTACAAAGCGGACAGATCGGGGAGGTAGCCACCCCAATCTTATGTAGGTGTTGTTGGAGATAGTCATGTCCGGTTAATAAGCGGAAACAGGCCACTCCAATCCCTCTTGGTAGATCAGTAGGGATTCTTCCCTTGTTACTCAATAGGCAATCCCAACTCCTTCCCTGTATATCCCTCTGATACTGCAGTTTTCTTTGTTTCTTAAACTGAGAATTTATGTAAGTCCTGCAGTTCCGCAAAGGGAGAGGTGGAGAAGGTTGGGGCAGGGAGAGGGCCGATTTAGCCAATCTGTCAGCTTCCTCGTTACCCTTTATCCCACAGTGACTTGGAATCCACTGGAGAACAATCTCACCACCACCCTCAATGAGGCGACTGATAGTTTCTTTGCATTGTGCCTCTGCCATTGAATACACGTGGTTTCTATCAGTAAGAGCCTGAATTGCTGCGGTTGAGTCGATAAATAAAACAATTTTCTTATCCCTTCTAGTGGCAAGGGCCTCAACAGCCATAAGAACAGCATAAATCTCACCATCAAAGTTGTCACAGAAATTTCCAACCGCCTTACTCAGCTGGAAGTATTGGCTAAAGACCCCAGCACCCACCCTATTAGATCCTTTCTTAAAATAAAAGAGCATAAAATGACGAAAATGAACTGTCTAGTTCTCCATTCTTAGCATTGCAGTGAAACAAATATTAAGACACAACACAAGCTAGAATTATGCAATGAAAGCAGAAAAGACCGAATTTGCACATCTGCTTCAATCGAGGTCCCTCCTTGTAGCAAAATAATAACAAAGCGTGCTTCGATTTGAAAACGCGCAGAACTTTCCGGATGACCCATTACTAATGACTTTGAGACCAAATGTCTCGTAACTATAAAAATGTCACATCACCCCTTCAATTGCAACATTAATTTTGATGTGATATGTTTTAACTTTTCATATCCAAGGTGTCTATTGAGCGTAGCATATGTTTTATTTTATAGTTATGTATTAGAAAGAGTGGATTTGGTCTTTTTGGGAGCTGAAGGTGTGGTGGAGAATGGTGGAATAATCAATAAGGTATATATTCATTTTACATTGAATTAATTTCATACATTGCATTTCTTGTATGGTAAATCCAGTGTGCATATTTGAACTCATTAGATTACCATCTGTAGAATTGGCAAATTTATATCACAATAGTCAGTTTAACATTATTTAGGTGCTTGCAGTCTAAAATTTTTCAGCACTAACATATTCTTAAAAAACAGGAATATTTTCAAAACTATACTGGTAATAGTTTATTTCATTTCAGTGCAAAAGGAACTAATTTTGCATTATTTTAAAGTGCATTTTTAAATAATTTTCTTTTTTTCTATAAATGTATGTAATTCAACTTTCTGCAAATTTTTATAAGTAATTATTTAATTGCTTGTATTATTTGTATCTGTTTATAGACACATTAAAATAGAAAAACAAATTTTATCACTTCAAAATGTTAAAAAAATACCAGTATGTTTTGAAGATTTGTAACCTCAAGTGTTTTTATCTAATATTTTTCTCGAATATTAGATACCTATACTGTTGAATGTTATACTATTATCAGGCATGATGATGGATGATAAAAATGTATGAATTCTCTTATAATCTGTACATTTCAGTCAGCTTGTATTATGGTCATGCATTGAACTGATTTTGAATGAATTGTAAGATTATTACTGGAGTGTTAAAAATGTAAAAACTTAAGTAGAATTAGAAATTGGATTTCCAAATGAGATACAATGCATGTTTTGAGATGTGGATTCTCTGAATTTCTACAGGAAAATATTCTATTCTATTCTGCTTTTGAAAAAGATTTTCATTCTCAAAGTTTGTTTTACATCTCTTACGGACCAGATCACAAAAATGAGAAAAGGTCACTAATGTCATGTTACTGTTACAAAATCAAGGTTGTGTTCAGAGTTCTTCATTCCTTCCACAACCAATTAGGTAGAGAATGCAACTGTGTGTGGAAGGTGTGTTTTTGTAATAGCATTCTGCATATTTGAATCGATTGTTCAGTTTTTAATCATAAGCGTACTTTCTTTAACAACTCTATTTTAGCTTTGTAGAATTTAATTGGGGAAAATCCTCATTCAAATCATTTGAAATTTTTATGATGTATCAAGTTTTTAAATTCTGTATAATGGTTTTATCATTCATATTCATCTTTTTTCCCATGAACTTCCCATAATTTGCATTAAAACTATCTGATCATTTATCATTTTGACTAATATATTTTAAACTCGTATATTTACTGATTTATGCTATTGACTAAAGCTTGTAAATTTTATTGTTGTGACTACTTGTTTTAAAATTTTAATGTGACATTGAGCTCCAATCATAGTAAAAATATAATTTTTGTATTTACACTAAAGAGCAATTGAATTCGGTATACCTGTCTAGTAGCCCGTAGCACTACCTTTTGCCTTGATGACGGCTACAAGACACTGGAAACGATGGGAAGCCATACTTATCCTGAACAATCTCCTACAATTCATGAAGATTAGATGGAAGGTGGTCTGAAGCTCAGATCTCTCGATTGCATCCCAGATGTGCTTGATTGGATTGAGGTCAGGTGACCTTGATGGCCAGGAAAGAACGTGTAAGTCTTGAATGTTCATCCAACCATTCAGATACAATTTGAAAGCAATGGCATGGTGCATTGTCTTGCTGAAAGATCATCTCTGTAGTGGGCTGTCGAAAACGAACATACAGGAGCAGATGGTCGTCAAGGATATCCCGGTAACGTTCACCTGTGAGAGACAATGTCCACATACAAGGGGTCCCATTTCAGTCCATGTGAACAGTCCCCAGACGAGAATGCCACTTCCACGAGCCTGAAAAGTCCCCTGTTGGCAAGAAAGATCCCTCGCTTCATGTGGTTTATGCTGTACACATACTCCGCCATCGGCATGTAAAACCAAAGTGAATCTTGACTCATCACTCCAGGCAACAATTTTCCACATCTCAACAGTCCAGTGGCGATGTTCCTGTGCCCATGCTAATCTTTGCTCCTTGCAGCTAACAGATGGAGTCTTGTGGGACTATGGCTTCTGTACCCCATCGATAGGAAATGGTTTTGAATGGAGTAGCAGCTTACACTTTGTTGTGCACCAGAATTAAATTGGCAGGTGATCTGTTGCACTGTGGCCAGTCTATCCGCTGTTACAGCCGATGATGGCCTTGCTCATCCACCTGCTACGTTGACCCATGGCAGGAATGGTCTTGCCTGAATCGTCGTACTCACATTACCCCCTTGACACAGTGGTGCATGAAAATTTGAGTGTCTGCACTACTTCCGAGGTGGAGTTACCCATTCGTCGAGCCCGACTATTTGCCCAAGATCAAATGAGCTTAGATCCGCACTCTTACCCAACTGCTTTTGACTATTACTGATACCACAAGCAGCACTCCTTATCTTGTCAAACAGCTGCTTACGTTATTTACAAGCCACTTCCAGGTCAGCACACAGCTTTGAATTTGCATAATGCCAGCTATACCTAATTCAATTGCTCTTCATTGTATGTATTTTATACATTTTTCATGGGCCTGCATATCATAAGCCCTAAAAATTGTAACATTTCCGTAATTTACATGTGGCATAAATTTAACGTAAATATTAATGTCAGAGTTTGGCAATAATTCTATTTTATCTACTAAAAAGAAGTTTAGTAAACATTTATCCGTTGACACTTGAAATTTAAGAATTTTTTTAAGCTTTATAGTTTGTTATTAATTAAAAGTATACATTTTTGCCAAGTAATTAATTGCATAAATAAAATTGCAAAACCAGATTTTTGAAAACTAAAAAGGCATTCTTTAAAGTTTTATGCAAAAATCCATATTTGTAATATGAAAAAATTAACATACAGTACAAAGTTCCAAATCTGGACATCCGGAATTGTCCAAAATCCAGACGTTTTGCTAACTGGCGTTTTTTTTTTGTTTTGTTTTCCTCACTTCTTTACACCCTTCCGACAATTTTTAAAGAACAAGGAGTTAAACCTAGACCTAATTGATGAAACAACGCAAAATAACGGACGTGTTCAGAGTAAATAATTTCTGTATTTTAAAAAATAATGAGCTATTGGGGTATATTAATTAATGTATCCTTGTAATAAAAACTTTTACTGTATTTTATATTTTTAAATCAAATTTATTTTCTCAGATTGGGAGTTTTAATATTGCCATCTGTGCTAAGGCAATGCATAAACCTGTGTACGTTCTAGCCGAAAGCTTCAAATTCCTGCGTCTGTATCCCCTCAATCAAAGAGATTTGCCAAATGAACTGAAGGTCAGTATATGCTTTTGCTATCGAATTCACATGAAATGTATATCTTGTACCCCTGCCTGCCTGTCTGTTTGTTATGTGCACGTTCCTGACGAATCTATGGCACTTGCAGTAATGGAATTTGCCACACTGGTAGTTTGTAATTTTTGTTTGAAGCCCGGATTTTAAAATTCAATCTGGAACATTTTTATATGAATTTAATTATTATTGTTTTCCTTAGAATGGGAACACTATAAAGAGATGGCAGATTCTAAATGCATTTTTTCCTTTTCTGTTTCATTTTGCAGAAGTACAATTTAAGCTGAAGAAAAAAAAGAAATAAAGTTTTAACAACAGTTATGTAGTTCTTTTTTACTATCTACTAGATCGTTAAAGATAAAGTAAAAATTTGAATGGATTTGAAATCTGCGGAAAATTTCACATTAGATTGATACCTAAAAATATGATTTTAGTTAAATAAATAATTTTTAAATTGAATATCTTTTATATTTTCAAAAGAGATTGTGACATCACGCCAACCTACATGTTCGAGAAATCCATTACCTGCGCTCATAAGATTCCAGCCAAGGAAAACAAAATAAATTTTTTAAATTTTGACTGGCATTGTTTAGGGTTTTTTTTTTTTTTTTTTTTTTTTTTTAAATAGGAATTGTTAAAGATAGATTGAAAATTTCAACGGATTTGAAATCTGTGGAAATTTTACACCTTATGCATTTGATTTTCTTTTAATAAATCATTTCTCTGTTAAATATTTATATTTTTGCAAGAAATTGTGACGTCACGCCGATTGGATCTCTTTGCAACTCGAATTTGGACGCATTTGACGTTGAGGGTTGCCCACCACGGGCATTGCTGTGATGACTGGTATCGAATAGGCTACAAATTAGTGCTTGGTTTGCGAAGCAAAACAACACCACGGTCAATGCCGTTATGGCTGTTATCCAATAGGCTACGAATTCCCATTGGTTTGCAAAACAAACACGAAAAGAACTGTCACAGGCAATGCCGTGCTGTTCATGCAGTGATTAGTTCTATAATAAAAGCAGTTTCAATCTGTTGTATCAGTAATCCCGCTCTCGATTGATCCAGTATTCGCTTTCTTGATCTCAATCAACCAAGTTATTAGAGTTTCTTAAAATGTTATTAGTAACTATCCAAATACTAATCTTTTAATTTTAACTTAAAATTTCTTTGTTATCTTTTGAATAAATTCTAGTTTGGATTTTTAAAACTTCATCATGTGTACTTTAATTAACTTAAGTTCGTATCAGCCTAATAGAAGGTGATGATTTATTTTAATTCACTGCAAGGTTACTAAAATTGATCTTAAAAATCAATTAATTTAAAAGATAATTTCAAAAACTAAACCTAAGAATTTAAATTTTTTTATAAAATAAATACATGCTTAAAATTTCAAATCGAGACTGACAAGACTTGGTGATCAATAAAAGCTTAACAAGTTGTGAAACTGAGGAATTTCTCTCTTTAATATAATTTCTTAATGTCTTTCAGCATTTATCTTCTAAGGTGAACTCCAAGGAACATCCTCTTATAGATTACACTCCACCTTCATACATCACCCTAATGTTCTCAGACTTGGGTATACTGCCTCCTTCAGCTGTCAGTGAAGAACTCATACAGTTGTATGTATGATGTATCGTAGAAATTGTACAGATTTTAAAAATAAATGTTTGATTTTTGTATATTCTGAAGCCATCCTTATTTTTGATTCAGTCCTAGCACAGAAAAGTTAGCCAGTGGGTTGGATTTAAGAAAACGTTTCATCCACATCTAGCCTGACCCCTCTTCGTTGGGCTTAAAAAATCCAAAATCTTCAGAAATAGTGACATTTTAGACTGAATTTTAAACTATTGAAATATGAATAATTAGTTAAAATACAAAAGAGTTGAAGGATGAGAACCTTAGTCAATAAAAAGTTGCATTGACCTACATTAACCTTTTGACTACTGCTGTAGATATAACTGGCATGTTTCTTCTAACTTACAACTTTCGTATCGGTCATAGTCTAAATTCTTTCTTGAGACGATTCTTATAACTTTCAAGGTACAATTTCTGTACTGGTTGGCGCGATCAAGGTACAACTGCTGTACCTGCCGCAGTCTAAAAGTTAATGCATATATAGCTGAGTGTCTGTCCTTACAAAATTGTTGTCTGTCGCGTTTTTTTGCAGCTTGGCCAAAGAGACCCTACACCTAAAATCCAAAACCAACCAACCTTACAAAATGTGCATGTATTTAAAATACATTGTGTGTTACATTTTATTTAAAATATTAGTATTGATGGTAATAATTTTGAAACAAAACTTATGCAGTGCATAAAATTTCGCGATTTGCAATAATATTATCCACCTAGACTTGAGGAGGTTGATTGGTAACTAATTTGAGCTGCTCTATTAGAACTTTAATTTTTGTTAACATGTGCTGTGTTGACACTAACTAATACGTCAAAAAGCAGTTTAAAAAATTCTAAATCTTGTCCTTAAAGAAAGATGAAGATAAATCAATAACAGCGGAATGTTAGAGAATAGAACAAACTACTGAACTAAATTGTTTATTCTATCGGCACAAGACTAATTGCGAATTCAATACTCAGAATCGCCGCATTAGGCAAGCCCTTTTTTGTTGTTCTTTCCTATGGCGATTGTCATGAATGATTTTGTGTATGACAACTCTTTACCCCGAGTGGACTCTCCCAAGGTCATCTGTCTTCTCACCAGAGCTGCTCAATACCGTGGCGTGTGGTGGTGTATTATGTTGGCTCATCCAAGACATTCGTTGTCTTATCGTTTGTGGAAGTTGAGAGTAAAATACATACTTTTTTATCGTCATTTATGAATTTGTGTAATGTTTAAAACTCATGAGCGACATTCAACGCTTTGGTAAAAAATAATGTTAAAAACTAACGCAAATTCTATACGATAGAGCGTTTTAGTAGCGTAGTCGGGGGTTTCTTTTCAGAGGGAACCCAAAGTTGGAAGTACACTTTTTGAATGCCAAATAAAGATGTTGACCGATTACATTTAAAAATGTTGCGAGTGTGGATGCAATCGTTGAAGGCTTGTATCTGTCTTCGAATTATTAGAGGAAAGGTAATATGTAAATTAAGTCGTGGTCATTAGTGAACCGTGATTTTATTTATCAAAGGCCGATGAGATAGGAAAAGTCAGATACTTATGATATTGTGTTCATCGATGTTTCTCGCAATTGTTGCCCAGAGTAGTGGGCGATGTATAAATGTACAAGTTGAACACACGTTTCATGTACACATTGGCCAAAAAATTAGAAATCATGGATCTATATTTTATAGGAACTTTCGCACGGATAACAGTATATATGCGTTTAGGAATAGATCCTACAAGGTTGTAAAGTGCATTTAAGTCCATAGAATATGGATACACAGGCCTTAAGATACTGTAAAGTGTGTAGTGGAGGAGATTGCTGTCGAATGTGCCTTTCCAACATGTCCCAAACGTTCTCTATAGGGTTACGGATACGGGCTTTGCGATGGCCACGGCAGATATTGGAAGTCCTTGAACCACTCGAAAGTTGCACGCGCGATGTATGGTTGCATTATCGTCCATGGAAAGATCCGTCACCTTCAGAGTAAACATGTAACATTGCGCTTGATCTACCAGGATGTTCAAGTATTACATGGCTGACTGCCTACCGTCCATAAACCCCAGTTTAATCCAGCCTAACATGCCCCACACCATGATACTTCCACCAGACCTTTGAACTGTGCGAACAAGGCAAGATGGGTTCGTGGCTTCATGGGGTTATCGCCAAATTCTACGCCTTCCGTCGGTGCTAAACAAGGTTCAACGTGATTCGTCCCCCTTTTCCAATCTTCAGATGTCCAGTTACGTCTTTCTCGATACCACTGTAAGCGAACCCTGACGTTCCGTGCAGAAATTGGAGGTTTCCTCACTGGTAAGCGACTGCCAGGGTTTGTAGAAGGGGGGGATACTACCTCCCACAATGCTATACCGCTCTTCTCTAATCAAGCCGACACAAAGCAGACATATTCCACAATTCCCTACATACAGACATTAGAATTCCCTTCCTTTTGGAGATCATAAAACTCCTTTCAAATGATCAACTGTCCATAACTAACCCTAGAAGTACTATTACAGCACTCCATTTGACATAACATCGGACATAAAGTTCTAGGCAATAGAAATAAACCCTCTTCATGTGACGTTACACTGACATTACGATCTCATAAATCTCAAGCTCCTTGAGAACACTCAAAATTCCACCGATATCTAGTTTTCAGTTAAAAGGCGACCTGAAATGTCGCGAACTAGACTGATTATTTTGCTGACTGTAGGTGGCAGCCCTGCTGCGAAAACTAACTTTTGTTTTTGAACTCCTATTTGGCGGCAGATTGTGTTGTCACGAGAGCTGATGCTTGACAACTGTAATGTTTAAACTTGTATACAGGGTGGTCCCGAATTCATGGTACAAACTTTAATGGTAGGTACAGGACATTGTAACAATGATTTATTGTATAGGAATGTATAGTCGCAAGTGACGCGGTGAGGCGAAAACAGGGGAAATAACGGCCGAAAGGAAAAACAAAGATTTTATTGAAAGCGTTGTTGACAAGTGTCATGTTTACAGTAATTGTTCAAAATTGCGTCCACCAGTATCGATACATGCTTGACAGCGTCGGTGGAGCGATTGGCGTACACGTTCAAAGATGCCTGGTATTTCACGCACACCTGCAGCAGCTACAGATAAGCGAGCGACGAGATCCTCATCTGAGTCAACTGGAGTCTCATAAACAAGATGCTTTAGATGTCCCCATAAAAAGTAATCGAGGCTCGATAAATCGGGAGATCGGGGTGGCCAAGGGACTGGTCCACCACGCCCAATCCATCGAGTACCAAACGTGGCATTCAGGTAATTCCGTACATCAATGCTGAAGTGTGCTGGCGCCCCATCGTGCTGAAACCACATGCGGTTACGAATGGCGATCGGAACATCATGCAGCAGTTGTGGTAACACTTCTTTCAGAAAAATAAGATAGCTTCCGCCAGTGAGCCGCGTGGGTAGTAAGTATGGGCCAATCAAAAAGTCGTTCACAATACCAGCCCACACATTAATACTGAAACGTTGTTGAAACGCATGTCGACGCGTTGCATGTGGATTATCGGTTGCCCACACATGGGAATTGTGCGCATTAAAGACACCCTCGCGTGAAAATGTCGCTTCATCTGTAAATAGCACATAATCTACGAAATCCGGCTGCAACGCACATTGCTGCATCACCCACAGGCAGAAGTTCACGCGGCGAGGATAATCTGCCGGATTCAATGCTTGTACTTTCTGAAAATGGAAGGGGTGTAAGCGATTTTCGTTTAACACTCTGCATACAGTCTGATGACTCACACCTACGTCACGCGCAACAGTTCTTGTGCTTGACTCGGGTCTATCAGCCACAATGTTCAAGATGCTTTCTTCCAGCCTTGGAGTGCGTACAGCTCTTACTCGACCAGCGCCATGTCTGTTGACGTCGAACGCACCTGTTTCACAAAGTTGACGATGTAACCGTTGAAAAATTCTATGATCCGGCATTCGTCGATCAGGATACTCCGCGCGATACATTCGTAACGCAGCTCTGCCGTTACCATTTGCACGGCCGTACATGTAATGCATGTCTGCTTTTTCTGCATACGTAAAGTCACCCATCGTCTACGGCAGCACAATTGTGAATGGCGCTTTTCCCTACTGCGATGCATCATGTTCAACAGCGGCTAGACATCTACTGCCCTCTACCGGCAATGATACCAACCGATCACTCCATTTCTCTTTCCTTTTATTTCCCCTGTTTACGCCTCACCGCGTCACTTGCGACTATACATTCCTATACAATAAATCATTGTTACAATGTCCTGTACCTACCATTAAAGTTTGTACCATGAATTCGGGACCATCCTGTATATTCTTGTGTAAATACAAAATGATAGCAATAAATGTTTTAAGTTTGTAAATATAAAAAGGCCTTTTGCTTTCATTGCTAATTTTGAGTATAGATTGGTGTAAGGTATATAACAGAAGTTATTCTCATTCAACGACCTGGGTTCTGAAAGTAGAAGTTGAAGCAAGACAAGTGAAAAAGAAGGTAAGGTAGATTGCTTTTCCTAATAAGTATTGTTTACAACATGAAAGACGCTAGAATTTTCCACAGAGACCACTGAGAACCGAGAGCGAGAAGACCACGCTCGCTAACCTCCGCCGAACCCTTCTTGTCAAAAATATCTGTAACCTTGCTGTAAGTATCTGCTAAGTTGTAGGATGTTAGAATAAATGTTGTAGTTGTGAGAAACCCAAAGATCTTATTCCTTTACGCTACCAGGACCTCTGCGCATTTTTCGCGCCTAGATTAGTTGGGACGAGCCTTCGTATAAGGTTTCTGTCAGTTGCAGCACAGAGAAGTCCCTTTTCTTCCGTACAAATCCGTCTGAGACGCCGTCGATCACGGTTTTGATTAATTGTTTCAGACCCATGTACTTCTTGGATGAGGACTGGGTTCTGCTTCCAACTTTTAAACACATTCGAAATCGTAATTTTTGAAAACCCAGTGACTTTTGTACTATCAATCGTGACTCCGTTAAACGGGCCATAACAATGCCAGCTTTTTTTTTTCAAACGTTGATAAGTCTCGTTTTCCCCATTTCGCTTCGTTTATCGTGAAATTAACACACCCAGCTTCATTATACAGTCAATTAGATTACGCGTTACTCATATCAGACGGATTTGGCATAACCAGGCCCGTAATCAACACTTGCATAAATATTTACGGGTTTCTAATTTGGCCAGTGTGTGGAGTCTATAAGCGATTTGTTTTGAATAACATTGACATTGAAATCACCCGAAAGCAAAATAGCTATAATTTTCCTGACAGAATCTTTCAAAGTTATCACATTCTCTATGGGATGATAAACAGAAAATTCTTGAGAAAATTATTGCATTTCAATATTTAATTTTTAAAGAGGGTTCAAAATAAGAATACTTTTTGGGGAGGGGGCTAAGATTCCAGCTACAATGGAATCACCCTAAAACAAATTAACTAGAAATTAAGCAAAATCATGCATTTATGATTTATTTAAAGCCTATATAAAATCTGTATATGAATTTCACAAAGCCTGATTTCTGAAGTACGCTACTCTAAAAATTTAATAGAAATATTGTAAACCTAACATAGAATTAAACAGACTGATGAAAATAATCATAGGAACAACTAAAAATTCTTTGCAGCTTTTGACCAATATTTAATTTTATCATGGTGCCGGGCAATCAGTTTAAAACTTTTAAAGTTTTTTTTTTTTTTTAAGATTTTAAATTATGTTATACAAGTAATTCTGGAACAAAAACGACAGGATGAAATTTAAAAATTAGCTTGTAAATTACTTATGGCCATTTTTACGTATTATCGCAGACAATGGTGGATCACGATGCTCTAAGGAGCGCACTTATTGTTTTTTTAATAGGAAGGTTCAGTTGCATTAGAGTAAATCTCTACTGTTATAAAAGGAAGTGTTTGTCTGTGTGTGTGTGTGTACTGTCCTGACGAATCTATGGGTTTTTACAACAGTGTGGTTTGGCACACAGGTAGTCCAAATTTGCAGTTTTTCTATAGCGCCCGAATTTTAAAATTTAATCTAGAACATTTTAAAATTATTTTATTGGAATTTAATTACTATTGTTTTCTTTAGAGGAGCAATGGCATAAAGAGATGGTAGATTCTAAACTTACTTTTTCCGGTTCCGTTTCATTTTCCCAGAAACGATTTTTCAGCGGACGAAAAAATAAATAAAGTTTTAACTGGAGTTATGTAGGTTTTTTTTTTCTATCTCTTAGATCGTTAAAGGTAGAGTAAAAATTTCAACGGATTTGAAATCTGCGGAAAATTTCACATTAGATCGATATCTAAAAATATGATTTTCTTTAAATATAGAATTTTTAAATTTTTTTTTTTCCAATGGCAAGGCAGTACAATTGCGAAGACAAATGCAATACAAAGTACAGAGTTGACCGAGGTCATTTTAGCCTCATACAAGGTCAGAAGTGATGGTCACTTGTGAAGGGGCACGCAGTGGGTGGACTATCATTGTCCCTAACAAAGGACATCACAATTTACATCCATGCCCTGACCCCGGATTCGAACCAGGAACCTTCCGATCCAGAGGCCAACACCTTGACCACTAGACCGGTTGGTCGGAATTTTTAAATTGTAACTTTTATATTTTTTCCCATACAAACGATTCTAGCTAATGAAAGCAAAACAAATAAACAAATTTTTGACTGGCATCGTTTAGTTCTTTTGTTTAGTTTAGTTCTTCGAATAAGATAGATTAAAAATTTTAACGGATTTGAAATCTGCCGAAAATTTTACCAGATAGATACTTTATACGTTTGATTTTCTTTTAACAAATAATTTTTCAATTAAATATTTATATTTTCGCAAGAGATTGTGACGTCACGCGATTGAATCTCTTCGCAATTCGAATTTGAAGAGTTAACCCATCACGGGCAACACTGTGATGTCTTTTTTCCAATAGGCTACGAATTTCCATTTCGTTTGAGAAACAAACCAACACCTCGGGCAACGCCGTGATGGCTGTTATCCAATAGGCTACGAATTTGCAAACCAAATGGGAATTCGTAGCAATCAGCGGGGGTTAGGGAGCAGTGGTCACACCTGACCCCACGAAAAGAACTGTCACGGGCCACGCCGTGCTGGCCACACAGTGGCTAGTAATTAATAAGACCCACAATTTTATAGTGTTTTGGATTTAGATGTCAAAATGCCGTGGTGTTGAAATGATCGAATTCCCTTTTTATTTTTAAATTCGCTTACAGTGTCCAAAATTTATAATTTTCATAGAATAGGTTAAAATTAATGCTTACACTTAGTGGTTTAAAAAAAAATTACCCTTCAAAACTTCCACGCCAGCGTGAGGGCATTTGAGGCCACGACAGATTTAAAGTGCACCAGCTCCCGTGTACACGACTGTCTTTGGCTGGACTAAGCAACGAACTCGCATCCTTCCGGTTGCTTACCCGTTGCTCTGTCAACTGGACACACCACACACACACAACCACGGCAAATAGAATAAGAATCGAAACACGTCGCTCATTAAAATGCTTAACTTAAATATTTTGTGCGTTAGGAAGTTATGGAGCACATCGCCCGGATTCGAACAAGCAACCTTCCGATCCAGATGATAACACCTTTACCGTTACCGTTTGGTCGGCACCTTATACTTCATAATTAATTTAATATTCAGTTATATTAGATTGTATTTATTAATAATAATTTAATTTGTTTTTGTGTAACAAAAATGTATTTTTTCAGCAATTCAGAATAATTACGGACAAAGGGCATCAAAGTTGCTTGCGCTTAGGGCCTAAAAACACAGGCGCCTCAATCCCATGATAGTACTTTACGCAAGTCCAACTTGATTGGCTAATCGTATCACATGACCTAGATACGTATGTCATCAAGGTTTATAGTTGTTGGCGATTTATCTCTTCCTTTCTGCTTTCTTCTTTTCTTTTCAGATCCATGGCTATGGGTGGGTAGAGGTGGGAGCCGAAAATTGTATCCTTTTATTATATAAGTTAGTGTTTTATGTATGCTTTTTGTTACATCAGAATGGTCCTAAGCCAGCGGTGGATACGACACCATCATCCTAAAGCAAAGGGGGCGGGAAAATATCAGCTGGTAGCGAGTTCAGGAGTGGTTTTTAGATTATTTATGTAAAATCAACAGAAGCTTGGAAAAATGTGAAAAGGGTATTAAAAATTAAGAAAAGTAAATTAGAATGAAAAGGAATTAAATTGGAATTTTTAAAAAATAATTTGGAGGATCTTAAAATTTTACCGCCAGCTGGGTTCGAACTCGGGAAGTCATCCTCCGCTGCCGACGCTAATCTGAAGGTGGGTGACTTCAGCCATTAAGCCATCGTTGCTTCACGAAAATGAGCTCTTTAAAGTATAAGTACCCTTAATATAAGTTGGCAAAAAATACTACTAACAACAACCATACAACATATATATGAGGAGCAAATCAGAGTCAACTTGTCGGACACTTACGCTGAGGCGCTAGTGTACGTATTGTATTTCTACGAAACAACGCGCATATTCAAAATCAAATGGTTACTGCAACAATCAGATTGGCGAGATATCCAAGTGAAGCCAAGCCCGTGAAACTAGCCAATCAAGTTGGACTTGCGTAAAGTACTATCATGGGATTGAGCCGCTTCTCTAAAAACGACTTGAAATCCTCCACTGTTCGTAGGGCCGACCATCCGGTATAGTGGTTAAGGTGTTAGCCTCTAGATCGGAAGGTTCCTGGTTCGAATCCGGGTCCGGGCATGGTTGTTTGTAAGCGTATGGTGTAGAGGCGGCTGGTGCACCTTAAATCTGTCGTGGCCGAAAGTCCTCACGTTGGGTTGGCGTGGAAGTTTGGAGAGTGGGGCGACAGCTCTGGTGTTGCTTCGTCATCTGACCGTGGTTCAAAATTACGAGGTGTTGTCCTCGGATCATTCCCTTAAGGGGCTGATCCCGGACCGTCGTCAATAGCCCGTTGTGTTGCTCTAGTACGACGTTAACTAAAAAATTTACCAAATTACCAGAATAATTACGGACAAAGGGCAATAAAGTTGCTTGCGCTTAGGGCCTAAAAACAATTCGAAATCCTCCACTGTTCGTAGGCTAATACCGACCTTTTCCCGATGCGAAATGGAAACTCGGTTCTGTTTGCGCCGTCTGGCTGTGGAAATTGATGCACCAAGAAAGAATCCAGGAAATTGAAAATTATCTGACGCAGTGGCCCACGTTTCAGTGAGCTGCAGCAGGCCATGCATGGAATATCGATCGGAGGCACAACATGCCTCGAGCGACTGGACATTGTGATTTATAACTTCACCGGGTTCCCGTTTTCAGTGGAACGCGCCGCGGAAAGCTATTAAATGATTCCACTGTTCATTAATTCAAAATATATTCTATTACTTTTAAATATTGTATTTAAAAGATAGGTAGTTGAATTAACGTAGCACTGGAGCAACAGAGCGGGCTATTGGCGACTGTCTTGAATCAATCCCGAAGTGAAATATCCAAGGACTGCATCCCGTCATTTTGAACCACGGCCAGAGGACGTGAACACCTGATCTTGCACCCCCTTCTCAAATTTTCAAGCCAACTCAGCGTGAGGATATTTGAGACCACGACAGATTTAACGTGCACAAGTTCACGAATACGACGATCTTTGGTTGGATAGAGATTATACTAATATCAATATATATGATAAGAACATCTTCATTCAAACAGGTTTTAATTCCCTATTACCTTGGCCGACCAACCGGTATAGTGGTTAAGGTGTTAGCCTCTAGATCGGAAGGTTCCTGGTTCGAATCCGGGTCCGGGCATGGATGTCTGTAAGCGTAGGGTGTAGAGGCGTCTGGTGCACCTTAAATCTGTCGTGGCCGAAAGTCCTCACGTTGGGTTGGCGTGGAAGTTTGGAGAGTGGGGTGCCAGCTCAGGTGTTGCTTCGTCATCTGACCGTGGTTCAAAATTACGAGGTGTTGTCCTCGGATCTTTCCCTTATGGGACTGATCCCGGACCGTCGTCAATAGCCCGTTGTGTTGCTCTAGTACGACGTTAACTAAAAAATTATCAATTCCCTATTACCTTGAACTAATTATTAAAAAATCGAGAGCCGATCAACCGGTATAGTGGTTAAGGTGTTAGCCACTAGATCGGAAGGTTCCTGGTTCGAATCCGGGTCCGGGCATGGATGTCTGTAAGCGTAGGGTGTAGAGGCGTCTGGTGCACCTTGAATCTGTCGTAGCCCAAAGTCCTCACGTTGGGTTGGTGTGGAAGTTTGGAGAGTGGGGTGCCAGCTCAGGTGTTACTTCGTCATCTAATCTGGTCATCATTACCATTACCAAAAGAATCGAGTGTTTAATAATAGCTCTTAATTTGCCTTACGATTTAATCTTATTTATCATAACTTTTTAGAACGATTTTCTTTTGCTCCACGAGCGCGTGACTGGAGGGTGGTATTATCATGTACCAGATTTTTACGATAAAAATTCCAGCTACACTACCGTCACTTTTGCATCGTACATAGGTAGTTGAATTAACGTCGCACTTGAGCAACAAAAATGGCTATTGGTGACGCTTTGGTAATGGTAATTTTTAGTTAACGTCGTACTAGAGCAACACAACGGGCTATTGACGACGGTCGGGGATCAGTCCCTTAAGAGAATGATCCGAGGACAACACCTCGTAATTTTGAACCACGGTCAGATGACGAAGCAACACCTGAGTTGGCATCCCACTCTCCAAACTTCCACGCCAACCCAACGTGAGGACTTTCGGCCACGACTGATTTAAGGTGCACCAGCCGCCTCTACACCATACGCTTACAAACATCCGGACCCGGATTCGAACCAGGAACCTTCCGATCTAGAGTCTAACACCTTAACCACTATACCGGTTGGTCGGCGGTGACGCTCTGGGATCAATCCAGAAAGGAAAAGTCCGAGGACAACACCTTCTCATTTTGAATCACGGTCAGATGAGGTCAACATCTGAGCTAGTACCCTACTCTCCAAACTTTCACAACACTCCAGCTTGAGGAAGTTTTAGGTTATGACAGATTTACGTGTATCAGCTCCCACCTACTTGACGGTCTTTAGTTGGATCGAGTTTAACTCACAATCCTCATGTCGCTAATCCGCTAGTCTTCCAACCAGGCTATCGCAGACGGAAAGACTAGGAAGTAATTGTAATTCTAATTTTAGTTAACGTCGTACTAGAGCAACACAACGGGCTATTGACGATGGTCCGAGATCAGTCCCTTTAGGGAGAGATCCGAGGACAACACCTAGTAATTTTTACCACGGTCAGATTCCAACGTGAGGACTTTCGGCCACGACAGATTTAAGGTGCACCAGCCGCCTCTACTTCATACGCTTACAAACATCCATGCCCGGACCCGGATTCGAACCAGGAACTTTTCGATCTAGAGGCTAACACCTTAACGAAAGACTAGGAAGAGGATGGGTATATACAGGTTTGAGAAGCCTTAGTCCAGTTTCAAATCCAAGATTTGCACCAACTGACCCTACACCAGGGGTCGGCAACCTGTTGAAACGGAAGATCCAAAAGTTACAATTTAAAAATTTTCCCAGTTTTTAAAGAGCCACTAAAAGTTTTCGTTTCAATATTATAGTATTTGCTTATATATATTTGATTTTGGATTTAAAATAAACGGCTTTAAATACGGAATAATATTTATTCATTAAAAAACACAAGTATAGATAGTTACATCAATGGGAGCATTGGCTTTGCATGCCTTTTGAAAGTTTGATTAAATCTGGCTTATAACTTGTTGTTTTAAGTTTCAAGCACGACTCTAGATTTTTATTTGTTAGTTGACTTCTAACTTTACTTTTTATTATATTCATGCAAGAGAGCGATGCTCGCACGAATATGTCGACCCGAAGATCGTCAGCACTCCATATGCCAACTTCTTCACCTCACTGTAGCATTCTGGAAGACTATTCCATGCGCCGAATATGAGGGCCTCAACTCGCGAAATTTCTTTTAGAGCTGTCCACTTATGCTGCGCGATGTGCATGCATTTCTGGACCTCCAACTCTTCCAACTTGCTCTTGAGTTCTGTGAACATGCCACTTCACAAGTCTTTGGTTTTCAATTCTAGCAATTGCATTTGAAGCGATCCAGCATCAATTCCAAATGGCTCAATGTTGATCTCATTTGTATTTGTGTTGAGAGGATTTACTATGAACACGAGAGTACTTTTGTTTGTTTTGAATTGCTCGAATCTCTCCGCGAATCCATCCTTCATGTTTTTTAAAGCTATGCTGAAGTAATTCGTGTCAATGGTTGCATTGGTCTCATCGTGATATTGCTTCAGATTTTTAAAATGAAGTAATTTACCGCTCTCCATGTCTTCAACTAAAAGAAGTAATTTTTTTTCGAAACAAACTACTTCTTCAAGCAAGGCGTAGGCTGGGTTTCCCTTTCCTTGCAGTTTTAGATTTAGTTCATTTAGTTTCATTGTGGTATCTACCATGAAGTTGAATTTTTGCAGCCATTTGTCTTCTTCCAGTTCGGGATGGTCAATGCTTCTTTCATTGAAGAATGTTTTTATTTCACTCAAGCACAAAGCAAAACTTTGCAATACGTTACCTCTGGAAAGCCATCGCATTTTATTGTGCAGAAGTAGGTCAGAAAACTGGCTATCTATTTCTTCAAGGAAATCTTTAAACTGGCGATGGTAGAGTGCTTTTGCCAAGATGCTGTTAATAATCTTAATTACCAAGTTCATGACCTCAACTATTTCGGATGGAAATGTTTGGGCACAAAGCGCTTCTTGATGAATTATACAGTGAAACGTTAGAATTTCGCAGTTTATTTTTTTCTGAAGAATTGATGTTACCCCTCTATGGGGGGGGGGTATTCCTGTCATACTTCTGGCTCCATCAGTTGCTATAGAAACGATTTTATTTATATCGATTCCATTGTTTTCCAGGCATTTTTGCACAGCATTTGCTATATCTTCTCCACGAGTTTTCACTGTGAGCGGAAGCAATCATAGCAGTTCATTTTTTGGACCTTGGGATGACATATACCTGACGAAAAGGGTAGCTTGTGCCGTGTCTTTTATGTCGCAAGACTCATCTATAGCAAGTGATAAGGCAGAAGAAAGTTGAATGTCTTCCACTTGCATATGTGTTACATTTGAAGACATTTTAGCAGTTCTATCTTGTTCTGTTTTAGCAGATAAATGGTAAATCTTTGATTTTTTTTTTCATGATTTCTGCTTTGTTTTTAAAATCACGAAACAGTTCTTCAGATACACGTATAAAACAATCTTTGACGTACTCACCATCTGAGATCTCACCATCTCATCATCTAGACGTGTTGTCTAGACTCTAGACGGTGACTGTTTGGGTGAGACGGAAATGGAATGCAATTGGCTGAAAGATAAACATGGTCACGGAGTCTCATCTCTAAGAACAAAACAATAGTTCAAATTTATCTCATTACGGTCATGTTAAGCGTAGAGATTTGTAATTAACGATTATGAAAATAGAAGCTATTGAGAAATTAGGTACTTAAAAATATTTTTATTTTTTAAGGGTTTTGATGATAAATTATTAATTTTTTCGTATGGAACTGGAGAGCCGCAACTTTGCATCAAAAGAGCCGCAGGTTGCCGACCCCTGCCCTACACCAATCACGCTGTCATAGCCCGTTGTGTTTCTCAAATACGACGTCAATTAAAAATTACCAATTACGAACCACGCTGACCACATTGTTTCAATAATTTCTTACAAAGAGCTCCAAATGACGCATTAAATTGTCTTACATTTTCAATTTTGAACAATTTTCATCATTTGTGTCCGAGGTAGTTATAATTCAGTTGTCAAAATGTATGTTTTGAAGAAACATACTCAAAAAGTGTGTTGCTCTTAGAGGTTCAACTCGCCAAACTAACTTCGCATATTTTTACAATGAGATGTGCATTTCATTTCAGATCCACTATTTCTGTCGCTAAGGCGGACTGGCCTCCAAAATTCACAGTGGAAAAAATTTTAATCCATCCGCATCTTGACATTTTAAATACATTTTTTATTGAAAGTACTTTTTATTTACAGTTAATTATTATTTTATTTTGTACAGTCCTTGTTTTAATTCACGTGCTGCATTTTATATTATACCCCATGGTAATGGTGATGGTAATTTTAGTTAAAGTCGTACTAGAGCAACACAACGGGCTATTGACGACGGTCCGGGATCAGTCCCTTAAGGGAAAGATCCGAGGACAACACCTCGTAATTTTGAACCACGATCAGATGACGAAGCAACACCTGAGCTGGTGCCCCACTAATCCTCTAAGAGAGAGAACCGAGGATAACATCACGTAATTTTGTGTGAACCACGATACACCAAGCGAGATTAAGTCGAAAAATTGAATGTTCGTTAAAAGGAAATTATAATTTATTTTCTGATACGGACGAGAGTTGACGAAAGTTCGTAAAATCGTGTGGGTACGTAGAATCGGTAGGTAAGTTAATTTTAATTAACGTCGTACTAGAGCAACACAACGGGTTATTGACTACGGTCCGGGATCAATCCTTTTTGGGAAAAATCCGAGGACAACACCGCGTAATTTGGAACCACGGTCAGATGACGAGGCACCACATAAGCTGGCATCCCACTTTCCAAACTTCAACACCAATCCAACGTTAAGACTTTTGGCCACGACAGATTTAAGGTGCACCAGCCGCCTCTACACCATACGCTTACAGACATCCATGCCCGGACCCGGATTCGAACTAGGAACCTTCCTATCTAGAGGCTAACACCTTAACCATCAGACAGATTGATCGGCTCGTAGAATCGGAATTCGTTAAAATGAGCGTCGACTATTTATGTCAAGCTAGATAAAAGTGGCGATTGTGTTTCTGCGGTCATAAGTATTTCCTGTACGCATTCAGAAAGTGACGTCAGTTGTCTTGGGTGGTGAAGCTACCCTCACCACACGTCAATTAGACCTTAAACATTGCACATTAGTGCAAGCCCCTCGCTAGTTTCCCTTTTGAGATGACCCCCATCCCATCTGAAGCCAGTGGGATGAGATCCAGTTATCCTTTGCTCCCGACAAACATCGGACTCGAGAGTGAGGACGCTGGATGCACGGGGCTCACTTGAGGGACAGAAAAAGAGCGGATGCGATGGGGTCCTGACGGGGCGCACGATTTCATCGTGAGTCATTCAATATAAACATTACTTTACTCAATACATGTGATAACTTTTGCATAAACTGAATAGGGATCCCCATTAACCCCTTTAAGGTTTTGAACCTAACTGTATGAATGCATTTTTTTTGTATAATATACATATATTTATAATCCAACGTTTGTTCTGTTCATTCATAAGCCAATATATTATCACAGCAGATACCCATTTTACATCTTGTTTTTCGAACACGATTTCAGCACCCCCCTTAACCAATTAAAATTCCAATGAATAAATTCCTAATTGGCACACATATTTATAGTTTATAGGTCAAGACCACTTAGATTTAATGGCAAACATTGTCAAACCGACGATAGGCAATGTTTTAAGGTGACCCCAATATGTATCATGCGAGAGCATTTGGATCATAGACATGAAATATAAATAAACTAAGCATTGTTGTTGAGAAGAGTTTCAAAAAGCATGATTCAAACTAGTAGTCACATGAGACTGCTCTGTGAAACATTTATTTGGTTTGCCAATATGGCATCTTATCGCCATGTTTGGCGATATAACGTTTTAACAGGGTGTAGAAAAATGATGTAATTAATGTCTCACTCGCTCAATAGAGGGCAGCACCGTCAAAATGTAATTGATGGTTATTGTTGACATCAAGTACATTATATATATATATATATATATATATACACAAAATAACATAACACACACAAAATAACAAAAAATAACCAAACAGCCGGGGTGCATTAACCAGAAACCGAAACTCGAAACTACCCATGCAAACGCGCTGAAGCTGCAGACATAGCATGGTAAGCAATATAATTTCAAGAACACAAGAATTTCTAAAAAAATGTAATAAAAGTCTTAAAAAATAATAAAAAATGAAAAAATGTTGGTGGATTAGGGAGGAGCCTGACCCAAACAACATAAAATGGTGTTTTCTACATATGAGCAGCATTAGGCTTTTTTTTTTTTTTTTTTTTGACATGTTGCATCGGAGGTATGATGTTAGCATATAAGTTAGATTGTGTAATTGATGGCATTTGGTGGTAATTTTTAGGCTTGTTGTTGTTGATATCCCGGCTGCGGCTTCGGGTTTCATTTCGTTCTGTTCCTGCTCTGTTTTGGTATTTTATTTTGTTTTTGTTTTACTTGATTTTTGGTGGTGTTTGGGGGGAGTGTATGAGCAATTTTTTCAGCCTAATGCTGCTCATATGTAGAAAACACCATTTTATGTTGTTTGGGTCAGGCTCCTCCCTGATGACGCCCTGATCCACCAACATTTCTTCATTTTTTATTATTTTTTAAGACTTTTGTTACATTTTTTTAGAAATTCTTGTGTTCTTGAAATTATATATATATATATATATATATATATATGTTAGAAAGAGTTAGCTAGCGAAGGTGTGTGCGTGGGATCCCTTACAACATGAAAAATCCGTGTGTGTCCACGGTGTAATTAGTAGTAAAATAAATAATTTGTAGATGTTAAGAAGACTGTTACTTGTTCGATGAAGTCTCCTCTTTTGTCGCGCGGTCCAATAGGATGATTCAATGAATAGACGTCTTTTCCCGTCCCGTAGTTCAATCAGATTATGGATGTCCGTGTGCACCCGAAAGATGGAAGTAATCTAAGGGACATATTACTACTAGTTTTGGTCACATGAAACTGGCACATAAAATGATCACCATTGCTCACTCTACCATAGATTTCCTTCATGATTCGAACAGAAGTAAAATCTCCGCAGACCGTCTGGTTTGTTCACAATGAAAATCCTTCTCATAACTAATTTTTTATCGTATTCGAAGTTTCACTTTTAATTAATTGGTTTTTACTTAATTAAAGAAGTTGTAAAATATTATCATTTTACTTTTTATAATAACTTATGAATTACACATTTTTTAATTTTTTTTGCATACCATTTACTCATTTAATGGCTGTTTGCAATTTGGAGTGGAAGCATTATTCATGTTATAGAGGATGTTATTGAAAATGAGATTACTGTCAAATGTGAACGATACTTTTGCGATTTGGAAAAGGTTGTATTGATTCTAAGTCACTGGTATACATGGCAATGAATAGGCGGACCAATTGACTAAGGCTGAAGCACAGCTGCCCTAACCTAATCCCATTTACCTCTACGTGACATCAAGAGGCTTATATGCTCATCAATAAAGACTAATAGATCCTCAATCTACAAAGAGATGTCTACAGGAAAGAACTGGAATGTTTTATTGAGGAATAAAGCTCGTATTCCAGATTCATTGCCCAGAGTTGTAGGAGTCGATTGCTTCTGTGAAGTCTGGAAAAAAAAAGTCGTTTTCGACCCCCCCCCCAGATCATTGTGATCTGGCCACGAGAGGGGAGCAGACGACCCCCCAAAGATGTCATTGGAAAAACACCCGATCAACATTCCAAGAAGGAGGCGAACTCCCTCTTAAAAAGTAAAAGGGAGACGAGAGGGCCTTTGGACGTGGTAACAAGGACGGAGTTTTAATTTATACAGCTATACGGTGAAGTCAAACACCGGGTAACTAAATGATAAACTGTGAAAAAGAAACTATGGTTGGAAGAACCCGTATCTGCACGGGGACCCGAGGCCTGTCATTCAGCCGGTGTCTAAATACGGGAAATTCCATGAATACTGTCTTGAATTAAGCATACAAAATAATAATTAATGTAACAAAAATAATTTTAAAGGCTTTTTTTTTTAAAGCATTCCAAAAAAAACCAGAGTTTTTTACATGAATTAAACAACCTGTACATAATTTGAAAATGATTTAAATTTAAATCTATTTTCAGCTTTCATAATAATCTATCCAGGATTTCAAGATTCACCTGCCTCAAGTCGCAGGTTAAGTATGCTGATTTGCAAAACAAGAAATATTGATAAAACGAATCTGTGATACACATCACGTGCTCTCTGTTGTACGGAGATGATTCCATATGAAGACTCATGAAATGAATAACTAATCGATAAAAATATAAACTAATTTAAATCCAATAAATGGGGTAAGTCTCTAAACCAAAGTGGTGACCTCTGATAGATTAGACGATTGTACATTTTTTTAAAGTTTTGTACAGTACAGATATTCGGAGTGGACGGTACTATCTCATTTGTCTGTTAATATTGTACTGTTTATATCGATACCTCAGTTCGAAAGGGTAACAAGTCAAAAATTGTGATTTGAGCTAAGTGTACCAAAGATTAGTAAAACGATTAGTAACCAGTTCCGCAGAGAAACAACTCGATATTTGAATGCTATGTAGTTGTTACACCAAAAATGTTTGATCACTCTAGAAATATTTCAGTTCCATAATCATTTTAGTAATCGTTTCAGTTTTCGTTTCGTACACTTAAGTCAAACATTTTGTGATTTGAGTAGTTACCCCTTGAAACTGAGGTATCGATATGTATGTATAATAAATTACTTAAGCCAAGATTACGTTCATCTCTGTGTTCACCACGGTAATATCTAGTGTACCGCAGAGCCAAATCTGTTACAGAATCCAACCTGAATTTTTTTTTTGTGCTTACGAACAAAAGTTTTTCCTTGACGTACAGCACAGTATAACCCGAGGCTTAGTACCTACGTTACGTAGCATTACAGGACAACAAAAAAATAAAACACTGTTGTGTACGATAATGGTTTACAAATTGACAGAACATGACAAACGCTTCCTTTGGCCTAATCAATTTCAAAGTCCAACCTGGATTGAACCCATTAAAACAACACGTTTAAATATTTACAAAATTGGACAGTTAATGTTCCCAAAGCACTCACAATTTTTAAGAGAGTTACTTTCGAAACGAATTATATATCCTCTTAAAAGGCCATCATTAGGGTTAAAAGGAGCGAATTCTGAAGAATCTTTTTATCGCTCGAAAAGCTAATCCTCCACTTACTACAAAGAGAATGGCTCACACAATTGTCAGTTTTTCTTTTTAGCAGCGCGTTTCTCCTCTTTCATTACAGAGATTTCCCCGCGATACCTTTACCCAGTAGCAACGATGAGCTGCCTAGCCAGGCACTCCATTATTAATGAGGCATAAATATATAATGCTGGTCCCACAAAATCAACTGATTGTGACTGCTACAGCATAATAGCGAGTACCGTTCCACGGGAACATGTACAGTGTAAAAGATTTCGGAGAATGCTGCAGACGAGATTTCTTTTTCTAAATTGTGATGCCGGGTGCCTTTGAAAAGGTATGGAAACTTCCGAATTATGTTTAAAAGTTAACTGTTTGTGTTCCGAGATTAGAATTCGATTACACAGCCCTCAGATTATAGCGTATTCGGAGTTGAGGCAGTGAAAATGCTTTTTTATTTTATCAAAAAAACTTCTCAATTACTAAAACGATAGTAAAATTCTGAATAAAAAACAGTTCTATCACAAATTCAAATTTCTTCGGAGTAATTATTTTTATTCATGTTCTATTTTCTATTGTTTTCAAAAATAAATATTTCTTGTATTTTTATAATTGGATTACATAGTCTTCAGATTAAATTTATTCGGAGTCAACAAAAATGGTTTAAATATTTTTATCAAAAAAATATTTTCAATAACAAAAAATATAGTAAAATAGCGAATAAAAAAGAACCAGCTCCATCAAATTTTAATTTATTCGTTGAAATAATTATTTCTTGTTCTATTCTTTTTTATTTTCAAAAATAAATTATTTCTTGTATATTCGATTACACAGGTCTTAGATTAAATTTATCCGGAGTTATGAGCAACGAAAACGATTTTATTTTTTTATTGAGCAACTATTTTCAATAACTAAAAAGGTAGTAAAATAATGAACAGCTCTCGAATTCAAAATAAACACTAAAAGAAGTAAAATCTATATTAATATTTTCCATATAAATACTTGCTTATATTTAAAAGTTTTGGTTCATAAAATTCTATTTGCGCGCGCTCCAATTATGAAATATCAGTCAGTTTAATCTAAAGCTTAAAATATATTGTCTTTTGTTATCTGTTTATAACGCATTAATGTTCTGCAGGACACTTTTATAAAATATTTTAGAACTAAACCAAAACATTAGAAATTATTAAAAATACACTACGTTAAATTACCCAAAGCCCAAAATACCTTTAAGAACTGTTATAGATAAATAAATAACGATTATAAATTTAACATCTATATAAAATTATTTTCTAAATGCTTGTAAATCTATTAAACTTCACATTTTGGCCAAAATTTCTTAATTAGTGTTTAATAGCTAACTCTTATAGTTCCAATTCCATGCAAATAAATTCGATTTTCATTATTAATAGTAACGGATAAGAATAATACTTGTCTCAAAATATCCTGGTTGTGGATTTATACATTTTAGCATTTCATATTCTAATAAGTCACAGTTGTTTTATTGCTTCAATTTTTGCATCAAAAAGACCATTTGTTTAAATTATTAAACTAGGCAAATGAGTCCGTAGAGGTCACCCAAATCCGATTCGACGGCCGCATAAAAAACACGAGTCTTATTTATAGACATACTCCACTAGCTATACATTCGGACATACAGATTTTACATACTCATTCTTTCATTGTAGTAGAGTGTTTTATGGATCTTGCACCTAAGTAAGGCCTCAAGATATATAGCGTGCTTTGCTGAAGGATTAATTTGTCAATAAAAGGTTTTTGGGAAAAAAAAAGTTTTTGATTTGAATTTGTTACTATTCTTAATAAAGACGCTAAATCTACTATGAAAGCTTTAGATGGTGGGGGTGTACAACTATTCACACTAACTCAATTTACAAATATTGAAACGCCATTTCTGCATACTAATATTTCTAATTGAAACGTCGTTATGTGTTGATAAAGGTGAATTACTCAAAAAAAGTTCGGTTTAATTCGAATAGCAATCATTTTTTACGGTTTCATACCATGATTTAAAGGGTTCATAAGAACCCTTAAAAAGAGCTAAAATTATAAATTAATTTTCGATGTTACAAAAACTTCTAGTGCTCTAAACTATATGATTAGCTTAATTTTCTGCAATAAAATTGCTGATCTCATTGAATAAAAACTCCCGAAAAATTACCAACAAGCAATCTATATATATAATTCTCTTACGTGGCACGCAAAAAAGACGTTATTTGTAATCGCGTTTTGGCAGCACTGTACAATTGTTTGTTTATCGCGGAGTCTCGCGCATCGATTGAATTTATAGCGTTATCGGATGAAATTTTATTGAAAAAAAAAAGGAAATTTTAATGAGCTGTCGTAGTTAGTTTATAATAGAAATCAAAGAAAGCGGAGGATCTTTTCAGGGCCATTTAGAAAACGGTCCTTTTCAGGGCCAACAATTATAGTTCAACAAGACGCTTGCACTACAACTTTCGGCAAAAACTCAATGAAAAAGTGTAGGTCGTTTGAGTGCTGGGAAAATGTACACACAAAAACATGCTGGGTATTCAATTTCCAAAGCAACGCTCACATTTCGAGTCAAAATTTGCACAAAGTTTTCATTTGAATTCTGATTTTAGAGATACTGTATATATTTTTTCTGTAATACAGCAAATTTAGATTTGAAAAACATTTTTTTGGTAACATATTTTGTAAACAATCCCTTCTGCTTGGACATATGTCTTCATTGAGACGAGCGAAGCGAGCATAGGTTCGCGCAGCGAACCAATGAGGATTGCGAAACAATCCTCCGGGGGTTGGCGAGCGTTAGCGAGCAGGGGGCAGGCCCCCTAGTTCAGTTTTATTTTTTAAGAGCAACTCAATTCAAAGTAGGATAACGTTTTGTAGAACTCCATTTTACTCAGTAAAGTTCTCAACAGCAATCCAGCCGAATTTCCTAAACGAAAACACAACCCTTTGTACTAAATATTAATATATTTTATAGATAGTAGCAGTTCTTCGGAAAAATCCATGAATTTGCTAGAAAAGCTGGGGTTTAGTAGATAACTGGAATATAATGCTGATAAATATTTAAATCTAGCAAAATCCAAAACAAACAAAACATTTGCAGCAACGGTTTCCAACCAGCGGTACATGAGGTATTGGTCTAGTGGTATGTGACGTGACCACTAGTGGTCCCTTTACTAGTCCTCGGAAATCAGGTTAAGAGCAGCCAAATAGTTCCTGATAGTTTCTAATGGTTAATATAAACTTCATAATTTTGCAATTTCCTGAATTCTGTATTTTAAATCCATAAAATATGCAACAAAAACAATACTCTCTCACAGTAACAATAGGGCGACGATAGCCTGGTTAGAAGATTAGCGGATTAGCGAATTCTAACCTTTATCTAACCAAACACAGTCGTATTCGTGAGGCCTGGTACACGGTAAATCTGTCGAGGCCTCAAATGTCTTCACGTTGGTATGGTGTGGAAATTTGGAGAGTGGGGTACTAGCTCACATGTGTTGACCTCGTCATGTGACCGTGGTTCAAAATGACGGGGTGTTGTCCTCGAATCTTTCCATTCGGGATTACTCCCATACCGTTGCCAATAGCCCGTTATGTTGCTTCAGTACGACGTTAAACCAACTATATACAGGGGTTAGGCAAAAATATAGAAACACCTCGTGAAATGCATGCATGAAAAAAAAAATTCTAGTGTAATGTGTGGGTGGCGCTGGTGTTTTCGCCTACTGACGCAGCCTATACAACGCCTTAAATACGCTGTGCAGGTCACTCGTTGTCGGGCGCTGTTCTGTGAAGTTGCAATTGCATCATGTCAGAGCTAACAGAATTCGAACTTGGGCAAATTGTTGGAGCTCGGCTGGTGGGTGCTTTCGTAAGCAAGGTAGCCGAAGTGTTTAGTGTTTCAAGAGTTACTGTATCTAAGATTTATTCCGCATATTTGAAAAGCGGAAAAACATCATCCGCTAAATCAAAGCGCGGACGAAAGTGTGTGTTGAGTGATCGTGACAGACGATCATAAAGGAGGATTGGGACTAAAAATAAGAAGACCACAGGCAGCAAAATTTAGTGCTGAAATTAATGTTGTGCTCACAAACCCTGTGAGTACCAAAACAATAAGAAGGGAGCTCCATAAGGAGGGTATATATATTTCTGGCAATCAAAAATCCATTCATCTGTGATGCTAATGCCTGTAAGAGGAAAAAGTAGTGTTTAAGTCATAAAGCCTGGACTATAGAGTCATGGAAGACAGTAATTTGTTCGGATGAGTCTTGTTTCCCACTGTTTTCCACTTCCGGCCGAGTTTACGTTTGGCGAACGCCATCCTAATCCTATAATACAGACTGCTTGTTGCCAAGATTGAAACATGGCAGGAGTTTTTTTATGGTTTGGGCATCCATATCGTGGTTTTCTGTGGGCCTCATGATTACTCTGCAAAGGTACATTAAGGTCAAGGATTATGTGAACAGTTTTATCGATCAAGTCCATCCCATGATACAAACGTTGTTCCCCAATGGTGATGGTGTCTTCCAAGACGACAAAGCCCCTGTTCACACAGCTCACATCGCCCAAGACTGGTTTTCTGAGCATGAGGAGGATTTGTCACATATCCCCTGGCCACCACAGTCACCAGACCTCAATATTATTGAATCTTTGTGGTCTACATGGAACAGGAAAATGCAGGATCGCTATCCACCGCCATCATCGTTATCTGAACTTGCCACCGTTTTGCAGGAAGAATGGTACAATATTCCCTTGTCATGCATACAAGGACAGTATTTATCCATCCCGAGAAGACTGCAAGCTGTTTTGAATGCCAACGGGTTTTCCCTCACCATTTTAGGCAAGGTTACGTGTTTTTTTTAGGTGATTCCCTATTTTTGTCCAACTCCTGTACCTCACAGTAAATAATTTTTCTGAAGATCGATTTCATCTTTGACAGTCTTATTCCAATTTTAAGTAAGTGTGAAACTATAATTAGAACATGGGAATGGTGTGTGAAACAATACAAATAATATCGAAAAGAGGACAATTTAAATCAACATCATAAATGTATTTGTGGATTATATCTACGTTTATCTCTACTCTTTTCTACTGCACACTTGTATTTGCACGGTTGTCGCAGAAACACTAATGCCATTTCGATTTTACTGTCATGGTGATAAATTTTGTGCATATTGACAATTTGTATGCATGTACTAGTCCATTGTAAAATATTTCGACGCCTATATATGTAAATCTAACATCAATATATATGATCCAAACATCTTCATTCGAACAAGATTTTAATTATCTATTACCTTGAACCAATTATTTAAAAAAATCGAGTGTTTTCTAATAGCTTACTAATAGCGATACTACCTTATTTATCACAACTTTTCGAAAGCATTTTTTTTTTTTGCTTTCCAGACGCACGCTCGCCTGGAAAGTGGTATAATTATTCACCCGATTTTTACGATGAAAATTCCAGCTATACTACTCTCACTTTTGTATCCTACATAAGTAGTTGTTCTAACGTCGCACTTAAGCAATAAAACTGGCTTTGGTGACGCTCCGGGATCTATCCGGAAGGGAAAAGTCCGAGGACAACACCTCGTCATTTTGAATCACGGTCCGAGGATGAGGTCAACATCTGAGCTGGTACCCTACTCTCCAAACTTCCACAACACGCCAACTTGGGGACGTTTTAGGTCATGACAGATTTAGGTCATGACAGATGCATCAGCCCCCACATACACGATTGGTTTTAGACCGAGTTTCGAAGTCGCAACCGTCCGGTTGCTAATCCGCTACTCTTCTAAAGCCGCGTTTACACCGAATATGCATATACATTTCTCCCTTTTTGTGGCGAGGATGTTTTACGCCCCCTTATGCTGACCCTTTTTCGTCACTTTTTTCGACCGACTCCGGTGTAAATGCTTTCTGGACTTCATCGGCAACCATTTTAATCGAATGTGTCACTCACTGGCAGTTTGGCGAGCGGGAGATGTGGTCAAGGGAAGCGATGAGTGCAAAAATATCACAGAGAGCGAACAAATTACGGCGTGAGCGACCACGAGGAGGGGCAAAGGACAGAGGGGAGCTGTTATGGTCAAGCAATCGTCTCGAAGAAATCTACCCCAAAAGTGGCGACTCTTTGATCTTTACCGACTCATGGTGGAAAACAAATTTGGCTCTACAAACTCTCCAAATCGCCACCCCGAATCGATATCTTGACGATAAATTTAATGTCGTTTCTCGGAATAGCTTCGATGTTTAAAGGGAGAGAAGTTCAAATATGGTGTAAACGCTGCTTATGGCTGCCTCATTTTTGATTGGTAAGGTAAGATAATTTTAAGTAACGTCGTACTATAGCAAAACAACGGGCTATTGACGACGGTCAGGGATCAATCATCTAAGGGAAAGATCCGAAGACAAAACGTAATTTTGAACCATGGTCAGATGACGAGGCAACACCCCACTCTCCAAACTTCCACACCAACCAAACGTGAGGACTTTCGGCCATGGCAGATTGAAGGTGCACCAGCCGCCTTTACACCATACACTTTCCATGCACTGATTCGAACCAGGAACCGCAGGATCTAGAGGCTAATACCTTACCACCATTTTTCCGTGGAGACAGATTAAGTAAAAGTTAGGTAATTTCTACAATTTATCTATATATACTGGGCCTTTCTGACCCTTTGACAAGGGTATCAGGGTACCGGTGACATTCCCATCTGGTGGTTCTGAGTTTACTTTTGTTGTTCAAACTTTTTATTTGTTTTGTTTTTCGGCTGAAAGCGTTGCTCGGAAAATCAAACGCAAACACAGAAAAAAGTAAATTTATAATCTGTCATATCTTTATGGTGTTGCCATTCAAAGAAAAACAATGATAATTACATTCCATTCAATTTATTTTTAAATGTTTTAGATTGAATTTTAAAAAAAGTGCTTCGCACAAAAATTGCAAAAAATTCGGACTACATGTGTACCAAATACCATATTTGGCGTGGCATGGAGTCCAAGGGAGTTTTCATGCTATCCTGTATGTAAAACGTACCAATAATTCGACAGCTGCTACTCCAGAATTTCTGGGTACTCCGATTGACCACTTAGCTCGTTCCAGACATGTTCAAGGGTAGATAGACCTGGGGATCTGTCTGACCATGGATGGATTTCAACACCACGAAGGCACTAATGGGAGAGGCGAACCTTATGCGACTGTGCGTTATTGTGCTGGTAAATAGCTACTTGGAAACTTGACATGAAAGCTAAGACAACAAAGATTTTTCAGATCAGTTGGATGTATCAATGTGCTGTCAAAACTACCTCGTATCTCTAATATTATAGAAGGAAGTGTTTGTATGTTTGTATGCTTGTTTCTTGCACGCAAAGTCCTGACGAATCCATGACACTTACAGTAATAGGATTTGGCACACTGGTAGTCAATATTTTATAATTTTTGGGTAGCGGTGAATTTTAAAATTCAATATAGAACATTTTAAAATTAATTTAATGAAATTTAATCGATATTGAATGCAAAAGCATAGGTCACAGATTATAAATTAATTTTTTTCGTTTCCGTTTTGATTTTGCGCGGAGGAATGATTTTCCAGCAGAAACAAATAATCTTTTAATTGGAGTTAATTAGTTCTTTTTTTTTCTATCTCCTAGACCGATAAAGATAGAGTAAAAATTTCAACGAATTTGAAATCTGCGGAAAATTTCACAATAGAACGATACCTAAAAATATGATTTTCTTGTAATTTAATTTTTTTTTGTAATTTATTTAATCTTTAATTTTTAATTTGAATATATCTTTTATATTTTCGGCAAGGAATTGTGACGTCACGTCAACTTATTTTCGCTTTAAAAAAATAAACAGATTGTATTTCCTGCCCTTCGCGTTAAAAAAAAATTTCATTTCCTGCCCTCTTCGATTTCAGAGCTAAGAGAAAAAAAATGAAAAACATTTCGACTGGCATTGTTTAGTTCTTTTTCGTAAAATCTGAATCGTTAAAGATAGATTAAAAATTTCAACGTATTTGAAATCTGCGAAAAATACCTTCCTACTTCTGCCCCATGTGAATGTGGTAATCATCTGACCCTAGGTAGATGGGGAATTCATATTTAAACATGCTAAGTTGCATGATTCCATATCTGTCCAAGACTCTGGCAAGGCACTTCAGATGCAGTTGGTGATGTCCGGTAAGCATGAGGAGAGCCATGTCTCGTCGCATATCGGTATGTATCACCCTTAGAGGGGCCTTGACAACTTACTAATGTATTTCTCTTATGGAATTCTACAAAAATAAAGAGGAAACTAGACTTGATATTGTGATAATTTCTTTCTCCGCATGTACATCACACATGCTAAGCTTTAATTATATCGAACACTGACTTCGTGCTGTTATGATTGTTGTGGCACAGGATGTATTTAGAATAAATAGGCATTTTTAAAATTGTAATGGTGATGTTATATATTAAGTGTTTTTCATTTGTAGTTGTGGTGTCCATAACTTTCTAAAACTTCACCATGACTCCTGTTTTGGGACAACGGATCCAAGGCCACAGAATCGTGCGATAACGATGAAGGAACTTTTTCCAATTATCTGTGAACAAAAACACATTCGACCCAACACCTGTTGCTCAAAGACCATGGCGGAAGTCCCCCAACTGCTGTCAACTCAGCTGTCCGTTTTCTCAACCCGAAAAGCGTCCCCACTCTGTGCCTTCGCTTCCTCCATTCTCTTCATCTACATCTGCGGAATAGGAATTTACCTGTGGTCGTCCAACTTCGCCTGCAGACTTCAGAACCTCGGCGATTCCACGCCCATCCCCCTCAGCGCTATGGCATGGGACATGGAACAGAGGGGACGCTTCGTGGTCGTCAAGAACTACATCAGAGCCGCTCTCCAGGCGGAAGAAAAGCAGACCATGACGTTCGCCACCGCCGCCATCTTTCCAGAACTCAGTCACCTGCCGGAAGTCTGCTCCAGGTGGAAAGGGCCCATGTCGATCGCGGTCTACGCCCCGGGATCCGATTTCAGGACAGCACTTCGGAAAGTACTCAATCTCAGGTTAGCCAATGCATGCATCCACCAGAACGTGACCTGGCATTTGTACTTTGACTCTGAATTCAGCCCTTCCTGGGATCAACTGAGATCGGCGGAGGTGGAAGCCGGTCTGATAACCGCGTCGTCCCACTCGTACGACGTGTGGCTGAAAGGGACGTTCAAGTCCCACGGTAATCTCCCGTTTCCGGCCAACGTCGGCAGGAACGTCGCCATCCGAGAAAGCCGCACGGATTTCGTCCTGGTGTCCGATTTGCAGTACTACCCCAGCACCAACGTCATTCCCAGATTCCTCC
This sequence comes from Metellina segmentata, assembly GCA_947359465.1. Taxonomy (NCBI): domain Eukaryota; kingdom Metazoa; phylum Arthropoda; class Arachnida; order Araneae; family Tetragnathidae; genus Metellina; species Metellina segmentata. The sequence continues at coordinate 22,514,045 of OX375876.1, read as the reverse complement.
AGCTGCTGAAGTACCTCGGACCAACGGGGAACAGGGTGTACGTCCTGCCGGTCTTCAAGATGGCTGGGTACGGGAAACCGCCCGAGACTAAAAGCGAGTTGGTGCAGATGACGGCGGACGGCAACATCGTGCTGCCGAGTAGCACACTGGATTGTACGCAGTGCAACATCTTCCCGAATGCAAGGAAGTGGCTGGAAGCCAGGTCACCCGACGATACGCTGTCTGTGTACTATGTTAGCAGAGAGAAAGAAGAGTTCGAATCTTGGCAGCCATATTACATTTCTACGCGTGATATACCATCCTTCGATGAGGACCAAATCAAAGAAGGAAGACATGATCGGAAATTGCAAGTAAGTATTGCACTCTTTGCTCTGATGACATCCTCTGAAAGAATTGGTTTCTTATTTTTATATTTTTACAAACACTTTTGTAGTATTAAAAGTAATTAGCAGTTATTCGATTTTGGGTAGACACAGGGTAAACTGCAGGTTGCAGAACGGACATTAATGTGAACCCTTCAGGACGGTTAAACACTTCCCTTACCTTAAAAAGTACAAAACAAGCTTATTAATTAATTAACCAGTTCTTTAAAACATGTGTTTGAAGATGGCTGATTCAGAAGCTGTTGTTACGAGCAACATAGAAATATCAGCTGATGTTATTGTGTTGAACGTAGCCACCACTACAAAAATTAACTTACAGTAGTGTAGCAGTGTTATCTGTATTCAACATAAAGTGCCCTCAGGGGAACGTCTCCTTTAAGTTCATACGCTCATCACAAGTACTCGAATAATCTGTCCTCCATCCTATTTTATTCTCGCTTATCCTGATTTTTCCTTTTTTTCGTTCCTCGTGTAGTCTGCCTTGTGTTTACCACAGTTTGGCCAAATACGGCTCATACGCCATAAAACCCCAAACCAACCACCACGAAATACAATTTGATAGATAAAGTTGCATCTTTACATGTGTACTGGTCGGTCTAGCACCCCCTCATCTGGAATTCAGATCAACCCCAATGCGAAACAAGTCAACACCTGCATTTGGGCTCTCCGTGGGAAAACTGCATACGAGCCACCCCGAGATTCCGACCTCCTGGACTTCGGGAAAACTTAAAAAACTTTTCTTGCACGTGTCCCAGGTCGTTGGGTCAAATCTTAAAATCCCCATTTTGCACATGTGAACTTGATCTGAAAAGACTTTATCGGGAGATGAAACTTGACTTTTGAGAGGCTCAGACGTATCCTCCAGACTCTGTTTTTGGATCCACGCCTGTCTTCTAGACGGTTTGATGTCAATTGTTGTAACCACGACTTTGAATTAATGCAAATAATTAACTCTGTAAATAGTATTAAAATTATTTTAAATAAATAATGTTTAAATTTAATCAGTTATACGCTTACTTGTTAGAAGTTGTTGCGCGTGACATGATCCATATCCATCCTATCTGATGGATGTCTAGATAAATTCGGACATTTAGTTAATTTTTTTTAATTAGTACATTGCACTACATCAACGTCTTCCCTCAACATAATTATAACATATGAGACATGTGCTTGACCACTTTAAAATCGCGTAGTTCAGGAGCATCGTTAGTACCGACAAGAAGTGGATCATTTTGCTCGTGCTCAAACTGTTCAATTCACATTCCACACTGAACGAGCAATCAATCAATCCTGTCTCCGGGGTTAATCAATCATCCATGTTCAGTTCGGTTTCAACGGTGTGGACGGGGCATAAGATTGTGTAGTACATACGGTGAATTATAACGCCGTGAAACGTGAAACACAACATCCTGGATATTTATGCCACCATGATGGCTTCTTCTATTTACTCCAGCCACATGAATTTAAACTGGTAGTGTCTCGTGTCATTAGGCACACAAGTGTGTGACGGTGTTAGTATTAATGTTATCAAGTCGATTGAACGTTTAATGTTTTTATTACTTTGGGGTGCTGAGGCTGAAGCCTCACACTTGGGTGCTCCATAGAGTAGAGCCACAACATATTAGTAGGCGAAACTTAATTCTCTAACTTAGTTTATTCTAAAAACTATGTATAGGAACATATTGGATACTAGCCACCGAAAGAGTCGTGACCAGGGCCGTATTTCGAAATAGGCTAAGTAGGCTACAGCCTAGAGCGGCAAAATTTTCAGGGACGGCAGTTTGGCTGTTTATTCAAAAGTTAAAATGAAGTATTACAGACGTTAATAATATTTTCAGTACGAATTTAAGAATACATGTTACTTAAAAATATGTTTTAGTCCTTCTACATAGCCTACTTTCTAAAACTATAACATAATGCAAATTCACAGCACGTAATCTTGTATTATAACTTTCTTGTGGTGCAATCTAATTTGGTTTGACAACACTGGCACTAACGCAGCGATTCGATCTGACAACACTGTAGCCGATCTGGCAACACTGTTGGTGGAAGGCCCAGTGGCTCCGCTGTCTGAGTCTGACGCTGTCATTCATTTGTATCGGTGTTCACAACGGGATCGTTGATGATTGTGTTGAGCGAGGCGTGTTCGTGTTGTTTGTTGCGATTTTGCTTTATAGTTTAGAGTATTCCAATACATAACGTACAGTTTTTAACAAGTAGGCTACTCCCTACTAGCTACTATGAGTGACGGTAGGAAGAGACTCGGTGGCGCTAAATACAAAAAACGAACTAAACTGAAACTTCAAGAACAAGAACGTGTTCTGAAACAAACAAAAAAACTAGTTTTGTTTTTTAAAACTAATAGTTTGCCAGTGGAAGAAAAGAACGATAAAGAAGATAAAGGGGAACCTGAAAGTGCTCGTGCTGTTTGTGATGGTTCTGTTGGGGACGACAATGCTTTTTCTGGAACGAGTTGTTCCAAAACAGCCATGTTGTTATCAAAACCTACTGAAATACAAGTAAGTTCTCACAATGAGATTGTACCTGATAAGTTTGATGTTAAAAGTCAATCTTTAACAGAAAATAAAGAGACAACATTTGCAAACTCTTTAAATAAGGATCCAGCTTTGTGGATCTTAAATGATGTTACTAGAGATCAAATAGCAAAAAATGGCTTTTACATAAACAAGAGTTGACGCGTGCCAAAGTTTACGAGAGTCTTGGGGAAGAAGTGTACATTGCTCTGACAAGAATTTCAAATGACACAACAGAAAAAGCAACGACTAGCTGTGAATCCCGAGGAATACTTCGAAGATTAAAACGTTTTGAGACTGCGTTTATGGTGTGTTTCTGGAGCACCGTACTTCACAGAATCCATAAAGTTAGCAAAGTCATACAAAGTGGAACTGTGGGTGTTTTGTTGGTCAGAGATTTGTATGGCTCACAACTGAAGAATATTTTACGGAACAGAGAAACAACTTTGATTACTTTGAGGAATTGGCCATGGATGTAACCAAAACTACATCTTATGAAAAAGACAATAAAAGACAGCCAAAATGAAAAGTTTGGCCTGACGAAGACCGAAGTGGAGAAGTTAACTTTAGTGGCAGGGATGACCTTAAAATAAACACGTTTTTACCAATTATAGACTCCTTCGTTTGTGAATTCAAGAAAAGAAGCCTATGACGAGTTTCAAGACCGATTCAACTTCTTAACTCAGTTGTGTGATAACAATACAGATATGGAAGAGGAACTGAGAAAAAGACCACCAACCTTCACCACGTCTATACAAATTATTTGGATTCGGATTTCACTGAAGATTGCTTCCACTTTAAAAATCACTGTGCTGTGGGTAATGATCACCGATCTGATAATTCATTGGAAGAAGTTTCGAAATTTCTGAGGTGTAATTCCTTACAAGATGTTTTTTGAATTTGAAGAATTTAGACATTGCTGTAAGGATAAGTTTGTGTATATCTGCTACAAATTGCGCGGGAGAACGCAGTTTTTCCTGCCTTAGAAGAGTTAAGAACTATCTGCGAACAAGTATTTCTGAAATACCGTTCAACTCACTTTCATTACTTTGTATAGAGGCAAATACAACAAAAACACTTTCATATGAGGACATTATTAACGAGTTTGCCATTAAGAAATCTTGTAAGAAAGTTATGTAAATTGGAACATGAAGATTACGTGGGGTGAGTTGTTTAAGAGAAGTTTGTATATTTTTCAACAAATAACACAGTAATTAACTACATTTTGTATAATTTCATTTCCGTGTAGGACAACTTAATTCAAATTGAACACAGTTCTTCAATTACTCAAAAGATAGTCATTAGCATTGAAATATAAAAATATGTTTAAAAAATGATCACTGATCTCCAAGAACAAATTAATTAATTAAGTTCGAAACCCATTTCATTTTTTAACGAATCTTTAAAGAAGTAAGTAAAAAAAAACCATGTAGATAACTAATTTGATTACATATAATTTATTATGTAAACCATTGAAATTGTAGTTTTATCTAAATTATATAAATTAACTTTATGTTTAAAAAAGACGAAAACACCAATGAACTCTATCCTTTTGTTGTATAAAACAAATGTATTAAGCAAATATGAACTAAAGAGGGAGCGGGAAATAGACTTTACCCTATAGGCGGCATACTCTTAAATCCGGCCCTGGTCGTGACTTCATTGTCTAATGCGCCCATATTCGTATTGCAAAGATAAAAAAGTTACAGTTGGTAACTAACGTCGTACTAGAGCAACAAAACGGGTTATTGACGACGTTCCGGGATCAATCCAAGATCCCAGGACATTATCTCGTAATTTGAACCACTGTGAGATGTCTCCAAACTTCCACACCAACCCAACGTGAGGACTTTCGGCCACGACAGATTCAAGGTACACTAGCCGCCTCTAACTCCATACGCTTACAAACATCCATGCCCGGACCCGGATTCGAACCAGGAACCTTCCTATCAAGAGGCTAACACCTTAACCACTATACCGGTTGGTCGGCAAGTTACAATTGAAAAATTATTTATTTAAAGAAAATCAAATTGTACGGTACACATCTAGAGTAAAATTTTACACAGATTTCAAATCCGTTAAAATTTTTACTCTATCTTTAACGAACTAGGAGGTAGTAAAAAGTACAGAACTCCAGTTAAAACTGTTTGTTTTGTTCTTCCGCTGAAATCGTTGCTCGGAAAATTGAAGGGAAAAAATAATCTGTGATATCTTTATACTGTTGCCATTACAAAGAAAACAATAATAATGAACTGACAATAAATTAATTTTAAAATGTTCTTGATTAAATTTGAAAATTCGCGGACTGGACACAAAATCGCAAAAAATTAGGACTACCTGTGTGCCAAACTTCATTATTGTAAGTGCCACAGATTCGTCAGGACACTGCATACATACAGACAAACACTTCCTTTTATAATTGTAGAGATTGAACGAGGTTAGGACTAACTTCTTTTCCACGTGATATAAAGCCCAACAAATCCATACAACCGAAGTCCCTAGTATTAAAAAAAATTATCTTAAATGTTTAGTTTTATTTCTAACTAGTTGAATAGCTCGGCGTTACTCGGTTTTAAATTATGACCGTGACACTTCCCTGTGTTAACTCGTATACACAAACCCTGTTGAACGTGTTTCCTTGCCCATGTACATTTATTGCAAAAAAACAAACTTTAGATTTTAAAATTGGGGCTTCGAGGGGCACTTTTAGGACTACCTGCGTATTAATTTTCAGGACTACAGATTGGTCTGAAGACAGAAAAGAAATAGCCTATGTATATATATATATATATATATATATATATATATATATATATATATATATATATATATATATATATATATGTGTGTGTGTGTGTGTGCATCCAAAAATTAAATACAGGGATTCGCACGCATATATTCGATCTACAATATGCAGACTTCTAAGCGGTTTTGTCCTTCGTGACTGATAGAATCATTGTAAGGATCTTTTCAGCTAGTAGACGTGGTTATTTAGAGATCATGTGTGCTGTGAGGATAGGTAGGTAGTTAATCAACATCGGACGAAGGCAACTCAAGAGGCTATTAGCGAACGTCCTAGCTCGATCCCGAAGAGAAAGATCCAAGGACAACGCCTCGTAATTAAGAGGTTGCACTCCTCCCCAAACTTCCTCACCACGCCATTGTGAGGACATTGGACGCCACGACAGATTTAACTTGCTCCAGCTCCCGTGTACACGATTGTGTTTGGCTGGATCGGGTTTCGACTTCGCAACTCTCTGGTTGTTAGACTGTTGCTCATCCAACTGGGCTACGTGTGTTGTGAGGGAAAAGCAATACCACGCTGCTTTGGAAACCTCGTGAAGCTCAGAGGATTAATTAATCCAAATTTATCTAACATTAACTCGCCAGTGAAAAGTTTGTGGAGATAAAAAAAATTTTGTTGCTGAAAAAGGTAAAAAAAAAAAATTAAAAAAAAAAACTTGCCTTTAGAATGCCACTTAAAATTTATTATAAAATATCTGCCTGCAATATTAAGTTTGAGAAGTGAAAAGAAAACACGCCTTTGATGCTACAAAGTTTTCGGATTGAAATATCGATGGTAATAGCCATTTTACTGCGCAACCAAAAAATTCTGTCGCAAAACGTTTACAACTTGCAAAGCAAACACTCGAGGATGAATAAATGAATTCCGAAAAATAATCGTTCAAAAAGTTGAATATGTTCAATTTGCGAACAATTAATTTTTATCAATAACTAGCTGAATAACCCGGTGTTGTTCGGGTTGAAATGGGTTAAATGTCGATTGAAAAGTGAACTAGAATAATTACTTTTCTTACATCGAAAAATGAAATAATTTAAGTTGTTCGGAAAATACTTTTTAACTTCGTTTCTTCTTCATAGCTTCTACAATTTACTTCGGTTGCAAATATATAGATTTAATTCCTGAATAATATATTGCAATATGCAAAAGGCTAAAACATACAAACCGCAACGAAATTCCGATGAAAAAATGCAGAATTTTGAAAAACGAAAGGTGTACAAATTTGGAATTTTAACATCCTGAGATGAAATAGAGCTATTCGATAAAGACATTAGAAAAGTATTGATAAGGACGATAATGATTTATGAAATTTAGTAATGCTCAAATATGACCGCGTCATTTCCCTGTGTTAAGTTTCCTGTAGAACGTGTTTCCTTGTCAATATTCATTTATTGTAAGAAAACAAACTTTAGATTTTAAAATTGGGTCTTTGAAGGGCACTTTTAGGACTACCTGTGTGCAAATTTTCATGGTCGTAAGTACAACAGATTAGTTTGAAGACAGGAAAGTAATAGCATATGTTTTCCACAGTGTTCTAAAGTAGTGAACCATATTTGGTGTGGATTGTATAGAGACTATACACACAAACGGTGTAGATTTGAATAAAGAATATACACATACACACACATCCTTTTATATATGTTTATATATAGATGTGACCTCATAGCATCTAACACAAAAAGGTGATAAAGAACTCCATACAATGACACGTCAGAGGTTAATGCAGCCAGAGTATTTCGTGAGATGCAAATCGTATGGCGAAAAGTGCCCAAATAATCACGTACTCGCAGCAGTAGACAATAGTTACAAGCAGTTAGGAGTGAACAATAGGAACCCAACATATCTTAAAGGCTGTTCTTATACAATGTTAATAGAGAGTATGGAAGATTTTCTGATTCTATAATTCCGTGATGGTAAAACAGCGGTCCAGAGGTCAGATCTGGATCTTTAGTCTATTCATTATTTCACACACATTAAGAAGAAACTGATTCTATATAAACTAACTTAGCGAATAAATTCTCTCAGATTCCATTATTTTATAATAAACGAATTTTTACAGTAGTGTCGCGTAACATTCTAAACTGGGGGAGCCGGTATTGTATCAAAAGCAAAAAAATCTTGGGCATTAGACAACCCTATTAACTCTCCAAGGGATTTCAACGAGATATATCTCATCCATCACGCATATTTTTACATAAAAATATAAAAATTTCCCGATGAGGTCTCCAGAGGCTTCACCTTTTCATTGATGTACAGTCCATACTTCTAGGGACTGACCACCCCCCTCATTCATCAACCCTAGTCACGCCTATGCCTCTGTGTACTACAAGGGTCCGCGCAAACAAATTTTCAATACTAACTCGTCAATGAATAGGGAGATCTTTGGTGGTTCATTTCCTTTTCGACATACATTTATTTATGCCTCATTAAGTTCTACTAGTTTCACTTTATAATCAAGGTTTTTTTAAACAGCCTACATATTATTACAAGTCTAAATTCTTAAAGGGTCTCTTTAAAGCGGCTAGATTGATTACAGTGTAATCAGACCAGCCATGTAGTTCTGCAATCATTCAGTTTTATTTAACGTGTTAGGAAAGCAGTATGGTGTTCCTTGGCTATTTCTTTCCTTGTGGCAGCTCAAGAATTCGTGATTCATTTTGTTACAAACAGGAATAAGCAGCACATCTTCTGTACTTTTCCTTTAACCTTGTTTGAGTATTAAAAAAAACATTACGGAAGCATTATTGCAGTTTAAAGGTATTTAATGCAATTATGACATATTTAATTCAATTATGTTAGAATTTAAATAATACTTTCGGGAGATGACTTTTTAACTAAAAAAATTCAATAGAAATGTTACTGTGAAAAGTATAAGTTATTTTTCTTCTTGTTGACATTACAACAGTGATATTTTAAACTTGAATACTTGATTTTTTTTAAATTAATAAACAGTGATATCTCTATTTAAGTTTCTACCAACACTGATGAATGATTTCATGTGTCTTAATCTCATCATTAATATTATAGTTACATGTAGTTATTCCCAAGTATATAGTTAATACACTTTTTAAAAATTAGCACTCATAGGTGGCAGAGTCAGCATTATGAGAATTTTTAACGATGTGCTCTTCAAGCAAACCAAGTTTTAAAATAATCGAAACGTGTACTAAAATATCGACGTTAATTTCTAATTTAAATGTATTGTCAGCTTTAAAATTCACCATAAAGTCATCTGGTTAATATTGTGTAAATAAAAAAAAATTAAGATAAAAAAAAAATCAAGTGGTTATTAATAAACAGTTATTAATACAATCAATTAATTATTAAAAAGTAATAGCTATTAATCATATTAATATAAGTAATTATTAATACGTAATATATATCTCTCTGTATTAAAAAAAAAGTTACTGCAGCCGCCGCCGCTGTCGCAGGATTGAAAACTCGCTTTTTTCGTTCGATTATTAGGCGATTTCTCGAGAAAGTACGGATCAGAAAATTAAGAAATTAACATGGTTTGTTCAAAATTGTACAGAGAACAATATGAAAAAGATTTTTTTCCGAATCGGCTATTAGTTTCGGGTTTATTAAGTGTCAAAGTAGAAAAAGCGAAATTTCTACGGCGAGTGAGCAAAACACATACAAATTTTCATTCTTCAACCGTGAGTTTTTCTCGTCTCGTCAAATTTGTTTAGAAATATCAATTTGGTTCTCAATAATATTTTTTTAATTCGGGAAAAAACGGGACATTTCGGTTATTTTTTCGTTAAAACTGTCATATCAATAGCTAATTACTATTAGTTTATAAATTTTAAAGCATCATACGAAACCTTAGAATGTACTCTTTCTTACGGTAAGATTATTTTTGATATTGGTTAATATATAAATTCGATGCAATCAAAAGTTAGTCATGGAAATTTTGAATATTGGGAAATGTTCATTACTTTTTGTTAAAACTGTCATATCTATAGCTTAATACTGTTATTTTTTAAATTTGAAAACATCACTGAAAACCTTAGAATGTACACGTTCGTATGGTACAATTATTTTGAAATTGGTTAATAAATAAATTTTCGATGCGATTATAAGTTGGTCTTACTAATTTCAGAACTTTTAGAGCCTAAGTTCCGATACAAAACTAAAACTGTCATATCTATAGCTTAATGCTGTTAGTTTTAAAATTTGAAAACACCACACGACACGATCGTGTCGTGTGGTGTTTTCTCGAGGGTGTGGTGTTTTCGTGAGTGTATTATCAGCTTTCGAAAGCTGATAATACACTCTTTCTTACGGTAAAGTTATTTTTTAAATTGGTTTATAAATAAATTCAATTCAATCAAAAGTTTGTCAGACAAATTTCGTATTTTTTAGATCGCGGAGCGATAGCATTCATCCTTCTTCACGGAAATGAAGGTTACATTTTCTGACTTTTTGCCAGATATCAAATTTATCGTGGCAGCGATTTTTTTTATTTGGTGAGGAAAAGGCCCGCCTTTTTCACTCAGACGGTTCAGAGACGGTTTCCCGAGGAAGCACAGAGCAGAAAATTACGAGATTAACATGGTTTATATAAAATTTCACAGGGAACAAGATGGAGAAGGTTTTTTTTTACGGATGCGGTTATTAGTAGGCTACATTAAGTAGTAAAGTAAAAAAAAGGGAAATTACTTGCTAAAGGAGTTGGTTTGCGAAGTAAACCAAATGGGATTGCGTAGCAATCGCAGGAGGTTGGCGAGCGCTTGCGAGCAGGGGGCGAAGCCCTCGCTGTGACGTCATGGACTGGAAAATCAAATAAGTATTATACGAATTATTAAGATACTTATGCTGTTGCAGGAGATTGACTCTGGAGTGTTGGTTCACGAAGCAAACCAAACGGGATTGCGTAGCAATCTCCGGGGGTTTTGTTTGATCGTAAGCGAGCAGGGAGCGGAGTCCCCAGTTAACTGTAATTAATTTAATATTCTATTTTTTACACTAGGGTACAGTCCATACTTTTCGGGAGGACCCCCCCCCTACACACACACACACACACTCAAAAACCCTAATTACGCCTGCCTGTCATGACACCAGCATTTTGGGTGAAGGAAGAAAGTTCAGATGCCGCCATATTTAGGCAAGAGGCAGTGTTGATACACGGCAGAATTTTTTTTTAATGGTGTTTTGAGTGAACCAGGATAACTTTTGGTTGTAGTAGCTTGCCTAAAAGGGAGTATAAGTTGTTTAGTTTGTTTATTGTGGAAAACACAACATTTATTGTCCTTTAAGTTGTAGGCCGTAAATCACCTTAAGCTTACTAATACGTATGTGGTAATCGATGTTTTGTTCTATGATGTTCGGGTTGTATCGGACAGAGGTGTTGCGGGTTGTGGTTGTTTCGGACACAGTTTAAGGTTGATAAGAATTATATTCGGCAGGTCAAGTTTCAAATGTATAGATAATAGTCCATTGAACAACGATTTGGATTACACCCTTTCGCTTTCGAAGGCCGCTCAATCGCAAAATAGAAGTAAGTCCATTATCACTGTAGAAGACAATGGTGCTGCCACATCTACCACGATTTTGATCTTGCTCGGTCGTACTAAACCAGTACCAAAGAACAGATGGAGGAAGTTCTAGCAGTCTTGGAAAATGACAGTACAACTTCCTCTCGTATTGAGGATTCTTCCAAAGCAACTGCATCTCAAAGTATTTTAGAGGAGATCTCACCATTTCCTAGCAGTACAAAATTTGTATCAAGACAAAGTTGTGAGCAAAAAAGGGAAATTTTAATTTCGACTCCATACAAAGACGAACTTGAACGAAAAAAAAGAGATCAAAACTAATTACACACAAGACTGAAATAGATGAAAAACGAACTCGAACAGCCAAAGAAGACTTGTTGAAAATGAAAGCAAAATTGGAACTGATATCTGAAGTAGAAAAGAGAGGAGGCCTAGAGACACTGCATCATCGTGGTGAAACCTTTAAAGAAGAATCGACTCAGTGTAGCATTTGTGAAGGTTGGGCTCACGAAAACTTCGCGGATCTTGAAGGAAACCATCAGTTTTATAAATGTAATGTTTGTTTTACCCAATAAAAGTAACCACAGAATGCATTTGTCTTTGAAACAAATTGTTAAATTTTCAAAGACTGATAATATTTTTTATATAACTTCTCTTTTATGTTTTTTCTTATCATGTATTAACTTAGTTTTAAGATCCTTAATTTGTACTTTTATAAATTTCTCAAAAATCACTGCCTAATAATAAAAAGGTGTTTGTAGAACCAAAGGTAATTCTCTTGTACATTTTTTTTTCATGTCCGATACAACCCTCCACAAGTAAAATTGATAAAAATGTAATGAGACTGTAAAAAGTGTAAAAAAATTATTGATATTTTTATCTCAGAAAAATTTGCTGTAAGAGGTGTTTTTATAGAACAATAGAGTTTTGTATGTGTGGAATGTAATCTGGTCCAACTGATCTGTAGAAATATTTTATAATGTAGGAGAAGCTTAGGTGTACGATACTTCCCAACCTTCCTCTACTTCCCATATGATTAAATGCATCATCATTAACCCTTCTTTGCATGATTTTTTCTTTATTGGTGAAATAAATCAAGGTGATATAATTCATGTTCAAAATTAAAGGAAAAATGGTTAAAAAAATCTTAGTATATATTTATAGTATAAATTTAGCAAAAAACAATATGATGGTATCATGTGGTATTTTTTAAATTAAACGCAAACTTTTTCAAACATTGCTCTAAAAATAACAGAAACACATGTTACAAACCTTTCTTCCACTCATTTTCACTTTTTTAGCAATAGAAACTCAAATATAATAAAACAAAATTAAAAACGAAATCATACGTTTATTGCAACTACAACAAACAGCGGAATGACAACTTCAAGCTCGTTTTACCGATAGTGACACTTGCTTATTTTTGACAGCTATGTTTTTTTTATGCAATGGACATTAAAAAGGTATCCAGACATGATCAACTTAAAGTGAACTTGTTCTTTTATATAATTTTTGGGCATTCGATGTTATGATGAAAATTTCCACCATCATGCAAAGAAGGGTTAATATGGTTGACTACTTTTACAGACCCATCCCGTAAAAAGTTCTAGGTGCGCACCCTGCGAGCTGCTAATTTCAAAATTTCATCTTCAGTTTGAACATTTGAAACACAAATGGCGCTTTTAAATAATCATCTGAATTGAACAGTTGTATTACTTTATACAAGTAGTTCCACAGACTTCAGTGATTTATCTACCAACACAATAAGTAACTGGTGAGAGGATATTACTTCCACAAAATACTATTTTTTTAGAGGAAATGTTGCTACGTGTATTTGGGAAACAACTTTTATTACCAAGAGTATCATATTTTTTAAACATAACAAAGAAATAGAGAAACAAAGCCTTTAGTTATTCCATGTAAGTAAATAACAGGTAGTAGATTTTATTTTATTGTATATCTTTTCATACCTAACACCGATTTCCAACTTACTAAGATAGACATGTTACTTTTAATTCAAAATCTAGCATATGCCGAAGTCGGTGCGGTTGCTTGAAGTCTCCTTGTTTCTCCAAGGCGATACGTAAATGCTAGCCATTCAAAGCCATCCAAGAAGGCATGTCCTCTCCACAGTTTATAGTGGGTGGAATGTGGCAGTTCCTCTCACGGTGCTCCGTGGTAGCTCAGAGTCTGCATTCTCGCCAAATAGTGCTTGAAGGGTCATATTATAGTATTGGTGAAATATGTTAAAATCCAAAATATGCTTACCATCATAATTACATACATTATATTATTTACCACATCATATTACTTATTATTACATTTTTGATTCCTTGAAGATAAAAGTTTTCATTTTGAACCGAAGACTAAAATCTCTGCATAACTTTCCCCATAAGTTCCTAAGATACACAATGCGAAATATTTCCTTTCACGTATATCAAATCAATCAGTAAGATGTAATGATGTGATTTGGAAAAAAAATAGAACCAGATCTTTATTCAAGCATTGTTCAATCTGGAGAAAATTCAAAGGTCCCATTCAATGACGTTTTTTAGTAAATATATAAGTATAAGGAATCTTCATATAAAACTGCGCGCAAACGTCAGAATTTGAAATGATCAATTTCTCCTTATTTTGATGCCAAATTTCAAATCTTTTTCATAATTTAACCGATTTTGATGGAAATTGATCTAGATGGAAGCTATTTGAAATTCAAAATTTCGAGCCAAAACCAATCGGGTGTTGCTATCGGAAATAAAGTTTGTAGGCAATTTTAAGTGAAAACTGCCCATTATATGTCTAATAATCTGAAATAAATTGTCTAGTCAGCTGCTTAAGATTTTCGACTAACTAAACTGAATCCAACTGTGTTCTGCAGCTGTGTGATGTATACTAGTTTATAAACTTATTAGGAAATGGAAAAATAATTCCATCCTTTACACAATGAAGGATAAAATGATTTTATGTTATTATTAGTATGATATGAAACCCTAATGCAAAAAATAAATTGTTAATTTTAGAGCTAAAAATTGCTATTTTTCAGCTTCTAGAACTTTGTCTCAATCACTATGAATTCCATATCCTGGATAATGCATTCCTAGTGCAAGTCCAACAGACAACCCCAACTATGAAGGATATGAATATCCTGCAGAGTTTCGTACTTCACAACAATGCAGCAAGAGAGAAGAAATTAGAAGCCCTTTTGTGCCGTTATGGATCAGACACAGGTTGCACAGTATGACCAACTTAAATTATGAACCAAACATTTTTGTAATGCATTTACATAGTACAAAATGTGATAAAGATTACAAGATGTAATACATTAAAAAGGCAGATACAAATTCAATCACAAGAAACTAATAAAATTAATTTAAAGAAATTATCAGACATAAAAATTAGGTTTTAGAAGGAGCTTTTATTTAATCTCCCTCCATTTTTTTCAGTTGAAATATAAATTCTAATTGAATAAATTTCATGGGCTTTTTATATTTATTAAAACAAGTTCAAAACGAACTTTTAACCCATATTTTCTATAAAACAATAGTTGCAGAGCCACGTTCCCCATGATAGAATTTTAAAAGTAATATTAAAAATAGAGTTTAAATGTTTTCAAAATAGAGGTTATTACTTAAGGGAAACGGTACTCAGATCATAATATTCTAAGAAAGCTTAACAGATTTCTCAAGCTAAAAAGCAGTCATACAATTTGGAATTTAAATTCAGTAAAACATTAAAATTTCATATTCAAATCATAAGCAATAAAAATCAACGATAGATATTGTTTTCTGAGAGAAAAGATTCTTTCAATGTGAATTGATATTAAGAAACGGGTATCTTCAGACACAAAAAGTGCTTTTTAAAAGTAACAAAATCTCATGATGACCAAAACTGCTTATTTTTGTGTTTCCCCCATTTTTTTTTTTTTTTTACTATCGAGATATAACACCTCAATTTTGTGAACTGAGAAAATAGGCTTCTACACAAATTGAATTGCAGGACATGTCAATTTGTGTCAGTAACAGCTGTGTACTTAGTAAAGAGATTTTCAGTGTAAACATGTGTAGATTTTACTTCTGTTGTCAAAAATGCCTGTTTCATGATAGGTCTCGAAAAAAAAGTTTATCTTAAAATACAGTTTTGAGCCGATAAGTGTAGACCAGTCAACTATAACACGCCAATTCAGAATTCATTCGTCAGAATTTTTATTGGCTACGTGCTGAAATCGTTTTCAAAATCAAATCAACTGACGTCACGTGCGAAATACGTATATGAAACGTATCACTGCAGAAATAGTATCACCACTTACATTTATTTAGCTTGACGGAGAATAACTCAGAAAAAATTAATGGCCCCATACAAGTCTCTGATAATGCAATTATATCCCTTTATAGGATGCATAAAAAATTAGAACAGAGGTAAAATATATACTTTCATACACAAAAGCATGAGATAAATAAATGCTATGTACAGAAATATGAAATCTCTTGTAAATATTCTTGACTAAATTACGCTAAAAATTAAGCACCTGCAAGTATAATTTCAATTTCGATAACTTGTTGATTAAATCTACAAATTTGTCATATTTGTAATAGTTTACTTTTAAGAAAAATTATCATCAAGAAAAAGCACTGTAATTTTAAATGTGTATCACACTTTTTATGAAATGAATGTTTTAAAAGAATTGCAATGATATATTATGCAAACAAGTAGATATTACAACTTTATTTTATTGTGACCTCAACATATTTTACAAATCGAGTTTATAATCTATCCACCCCTTTCGAAATTTAGTTCTAGAAAACAATGTGCATAAACTTTATGTGAAAAGTTGTAAAACATATCTTCTTAAAAAGCAATAGTTTAAATATTTTTAGTTTGAAACAATTCTGGATTGCCATCCAAATATTAGAAGTCAACACAACTAACATGCAATCCTATTTGCGTTTTAGTTGCATAATATGGTTTTTATAAGATATTGATAGGTTTAAAGCAAACAAAATATTTAACGATTTGACAAACCTAGAAATAAATGTTCCAAATATCTTGTGTACTTACTCTGAATGTGTTACTTATGTCCTGTGAATGTAGTTTCAAATCTTGTATAATTTTTCATTTATTGACATTTGAATTATTCCTTTGCACACACACAATGTGAAATAATTTATTGTACTATTTATATTAAATTAGTTATTTATTACTACTATACAATGTTTATAACACCATGATCAAATAAAATATTGATAATTTTTTTAGCAGCCATGTATCTCTTTTCCTAAAAAATTAGTGAGTTTTTCAAAAATTAAAAAATGCACCAAGTGTTTCAAAGAGTTTTCTATAGTATTGAAAGCTATTGGATAGCCATTTCTTTATGTAAAATGGTAACACAGTGTCATTTTTATTAGTATAGCCAATGCTTAGGAATGGGATGCAACTTGTTAATTTCCAAGGTTCACTTTTGTGGATTCAACCATTAACTGGGTTGACCACGTTCATTGAAACAAACTGTTCACTTCCGTTTATTCAACTGAATTGATAAATGTAGAGGGCCAGTATAAATACATCTAGCTAAAACTTATTACCAATTAGTAGTCAAACTACTCAAGATAAATATTTTTCTTTGGAATAACTACATGATGGTCACAATTCCTCCAATAGGTATACATATCCATCTGGGAAACGACTCTGTTAACGCCTCATTTCGTATAGTAAAATAATTGTATTTAATTCACGTTCTTTTCTTTAATCGCACCCAATATTTCATATTCTTAATCGTATCAGAATTCATGCATTGTCATCTATGGATGTTCATTTACTAGACTAAGTAGCAACTGGAATACAACAACAGGGCTCATAACAGGTTTATAGGTCTAAAAAGGTGACAAAAGTGACTAATTGAACCAAAAAAGGGACGAAAAGTGACTAATCGAGTAGAAAAAGGTGACAAAAAGTGATCAATCGAGCAAAAAAAAGTAACAAATAACAATAATGCTAAATATATTCAAGTATAAAGATAGAAAATAAAACGATCCTCCCCAGCTACCCCTATCTTTCCTTTTTCTTTCTTTGGAAGGATATTTTTGTTTTCTTCATTTAAAAAGTACATCATTTTGAAATATTAACATAATATTTAAAAAAAATCGGAATTATGATTTTTTAATACGTTTATTTTTGACACAGCTTGAAGAATTTCATCCTTTTCTTTGAAAAATTATGTCTTTTTTTTTGTTGTTGAAAGAGTATGAAATTCATTTTGTCTTTTTCTTCTCAATAGAAGAATGTACATTTTTTAAAGTCTCTCTTTGCTGACCAGCATCATCTGAGACTTTAGCCGCTCCTTCAATCATTGCCTTAGCAAGTGCTGCTTCCTTTAATAATTTTGAAGCACTATCCAACGCCTCATCCTCTTCCTTACGCATAATTTTAAGTTTTCGTTCTTCTATCACCTTTCTTTTCTTTGCCAGCTGCTTTAAATTTTTTTCTCTGCTTCCAGTCTATCTTTCTCTTTCTTGTCCTCTAATTTTTCTTGTGCTTTACGTTTTAAATCTTCTAAATAGGCATTGTAGGCTTTATATTCAACCCTTCTCATATCCATTAGCTTTGATGTGATTGACGCCAAATAAGGTTAATTGTCAAAATTTGCCAAGCTACTTTTAACCGTCATCAATGCATTGAGTGTGCGTTCTGACATTGATGCTCTGTCTCCTGTCAAAGCTCTTCCTGAGGCTGAGAAGCCACGTTCAATGTCAGCACTACCATGAGAAAGTGACAGAGCAGCCTTCAGTAGCTTTGACACAACTGGGTACTTAGGATCCACACCACTAATGCAGGGTTGCCAACCTTTTCTGAGCAGCTTCAGGAGCATTCTCATAAAATTTCAGGAGTTTCGAGGCTGCTTCCGGAGCAACGCGAAAATAAGGACAAAAATTAAATATCTGCATATTTTTCTTTAAAAACAGTTATAAAATTCCCTATTAGCACAAATAATTTCTTTATGTGTCCCAAATACGGACGTCCAAAATCCGGAATTGTCAAAAATTTCGAAAAATATATATATATATTGGACGTTTTGCTAACCTGAGTTTTTTTTTCTCACTTTTTTCCATTTTTCTGACAATTTTATTTGAACAAGGAGGTAAACCTGAACCTAATTGACGGAAAAACGCAAAATAACGGACATGATCAAAGTAAATACCACACAGAAAAATTAGAAGATTTGCAAGTAAAATTTCTTGCATTGTTTTAAAAAAGAGTTCCTATTTATATATTCTTCCTACTTATTCCTATTTATATATCTCTAATTTAGAATTGCAAACGCAAAATTCGCGCAGGAAAGATTAGATTAAGGTTTTTTTTTGACAAAAAAATGCAAATAATACGAAATGGCCGAGGACCGGAGGATTCCGGATTTTGGACTTTGTATTGTTTTAAGGATAAAAAATTACATGAACACATCAAAAGTTTTATCCTTAAATCAAAGAAACAAAATTCTAATACACAATTTCTCCGAAAATGGAAATTTTGTTTCCTTTTTACAGAGGAAATTTCCCTTTTCCCTGCATCGACACGATTTCCTGAGTGAACCAAAGATTACGCGGAGTTGCGGATTTTCGATTCTTTAGCGCAGAAACTACGGAAGTTCCGGAGCACTTGGCAACTCTGCTAATGTCTCGCAGTTTAAAGAACTGGTTCCAGTAAACATCAATAGGCTTCAGTCTAAATCCTTCTTCCTCAAATTCTCTTTGGAGTAATTTCCACTCATCCAGTAGTATGTCTGTCGGGACATCCCATATTATTGCTCTTGCAAATTATAATACGTGTCGAACACTATCGCCACTGAGTCTCTCAAGAGGATCAAGACAGGATAAACTTTTAAGGAGAGATGAACTGAAGGAGGACTTCTTCAAAAGATATTTAACACTGGCAATGTAATGCTTCTGAGCCCTTAGAAAAAAAGAAATTCCTTTCCTCTTCTCTTTCACATTCAGAAGCGCTCAAGAAATTTTGCTCCAATCACAATATCAGCCAGAGGCAAGAGTTCCTGAGGACATATATCTTCCGATTTATCCATTTTCAAATCTCAAATAAATTCCCTTTCGTAGATCCTACCCAAAATTGTTCTTGTCAACAATTCAAGTTGAGAATGAAGGTGATGTATTAGAGGTTCATTTTTCTGAAGAAATTCGGTCACACGATTAAATATACCTGCACTTGATAGGACAAATATCACCTCAGCCTTCATAGTTTCTCTTCTAAGTAAATGAACAATTTTTTTGTAACCTAGTCTTTGTATCATGTTTGGCTTATTTATTGGAATGTAGTCAAGGAAATACTTTCGCACTGCAATCCACTGTTCAAGCAACCTTTCAGCAGCTGGCTTTAGGCTTAGCCACCTGTTTAAACAATGCTTGATGAAATGGTGAGTGGGAAGTTTCAAGTCTTCTTGAATTTGTTTGTACGTTGACAAAAGCTTAGGCCACTGATCAAAAAATTTGTGAATAGTAAAATCTAGTTCAGACACATCTTCCCCTAACTCTTTAGACCTTTAAGAAAAGCATTATGCATTGGGCGAATATTACATGTCGCAATGTTAATTAGTTCTTTTTTTCGGGTAGAAAGTAATGAGTCATTAATCTTTTTAAAAACTGACTTTCACTAAAAAAATTCAAGAAATTGTAATAATCAACTTCGATGATAACAGATGATTTTCAATACGTTCGCAACGCTCCTTCAATATTTAACCCTCTGGATACAGAGACGGCAGAAATTTTGCATTCTCTGGTTATCGAATCTTTTAGATCTCAAACCCCTCAAAAAACGGATGAAGTCCATTAAGATTTCCATGCCCTCATTTCTGTGCCACAAAGAGAGCAGCGCGTGACTAGCCTCCGTTCTGTAGACAGGAATGTCGGGGTTCTGGATGTGGAGCTTCGAGCTCTTAAAATGTGTGAGAAGTTGATGATCTATGCCCTTAAAAACGTTGCCGAAGACAACTTCGAGTATAAATTATCATACATATTGCAGATTCCACCGTCCTTTCAGAGTTTACCCTAGACGTATCTACACCATCCAGACATAATCAGACCCACAATAGAAACTGCAACATGTGTGTGACGACTTAAGTACTAAACAAATTACCTCTCTTCCTGGGTTAACGTTGAGTTAATATCAGCTTGATCTGTCCGGTCTCTTGACCTCTCTATTCTTGTCTTATTCCAGAATCCGAAAATAAAATGGGTCTGTTGAGACCGTCCTCAGATCTGTGCACGGAGGATGTTATCCCCCCTTTTAAGTGACCACGGGCATCGATTACCATTTACGCGCTGTCAGTGTCTGGCCTCCTAGAGGGTTCCTCCTTTTGTTCGACCGGTGATATCTATCTTGCACCAAATGATACGCCACACAATACTATGAAAGGAAAACGTTAGCCGTAAATGCCAGTCAAGGTTCTATCACTCAAGTTAGGTAAGAGGGGTCGGACATGCAGATGGCCTTGCTTCCCTTAAACTTCGCCACTTCGTTTTACAGATAGCCTTTTCCTGTGTGAAAATTTCAAGAAGTTGCTGCTAATACACCGCGGGCAACGTGAAATATCCTTTTACAGTTGAAACGGTACGTTTTTGAATCCATTCTTGCTGTGCAATGTAGCACACACCCTGGTTTTTTTTTATAGAGGAAATGAATTTATTTTTAATTGCGCACCACAAATTTTTCTTCTCCAAATAGAATTTAAGAACTTAAAACCCCTGAAAAATTGCCAAAATGTCAAAAAGGTGACGTGTTAGGAGCCCTCCGACAGCTGTTCTTGTTACATACACTTGCAGAATGGGTGAAGCATCTCCCAGATCTCTATTCAATAAAGTTCTGTTTGTAACTACATCACATTTCCTTATCTCAAAATATTATCGCATCACATTCATCACCAGGGTCAAATATCGACCATGTGAGTAGATATATACATTTTACCTACAAATGAGGTTTATGTATAGTTCTCTGATTATGAAGAGCCTCAAAACAAATTGTGCTAATTAAGTATGAATAAAATAGGTGTTGCAAGTCTCACCAAGAAATTCAAACTTTAAGCAAAATATTTTCATTATCAATGTTTTTATGATAATCTAGCAACCACAGATTCTGATGTTTTGCTTTTGAGGATGCCATAGCCTGGCACCAAAACTTTGAAATTGGCATCTCGCAAAAAATTTCCTTGGATGAAAAATCCTAAAATGATTTTTTTTGCCCCCTATTAGGCAATGGGACTAAATTTGCATTAACCGTGGAGAATTTAAAAAAAAAGTTGCCAAAAATTTGAAAATTGGAGCTTTAGAAATTTTTTTGTTTGAATACCCCTATTGCCATGGTTGAAAAATAGCAAAAGCAATGCTCCTAACAGGTTTAAAGGTCTAAAAAGGTGACAAAAGTGACTAATTTAACCAAAAAGGTGACAAAAAGTGACTAATCAAGCAGAAAAAGGTGACAAAAAGTGACTAATCGAGCAAAAAAAAAAAGTAACAAATAACAATAATGCTAACTATATTCAAGTATAAAGATAGAAAATAAAAAGATCCTCCCCTAGCCTTTCTTTTTCTTTCTTTGGAAGGATATTTTCATTTTCTTCATACAAAAAGTAAATCATTTTAAATATATTAACATAAAAATTAAAAAATCGTGATGATGATTTTTTAATTTGTTCACTTTTGACACTGCTTCAAGAATTTCTTCCTTTCTCTGAAAGATTGTCTCATTTTTTTGTTGTTGAAAAAGTCTGAAATTATTTTTGTCTTTTTCTTCTCAATAGAAGAATGTGCATTTTTCAAGTCTGTCTTTGCTGACCAACATCATCTGAGACTTTTGCCACTCCTTCAATCATCGCCTGAGCAAGTGCTGCTTCCTTAAAAAGTTTATTTTTCATCGCCTTCTTGAGCCTATCATTGGCTTCCTTTAATAATTTTGAAGCACTGTCCAATATCTCATTCTCTTCCTTACACAAGCATTTTAAGTTTTCGTTCGTCTTCTTCTATCACCTTTCTGTTCTTTGCCAGCTGCTTTAAATTTTTTTGCTCTGCTCCCAGTCTGTCTTTTTCTTTCCTGTCCTTCTCTAATTTTTCTTGTGCCTCATGTTTTATATCTTACTACGAGGGTCTGCCCCCTTACGCTCGCCAACCCCCGGAGATTGCTACGCAATCCCATTACTTACGTTGGTTGCTTCGCAAACCAACATTACTTTCGCAGAGTGCATCTCCTGGACAGCGAAACTATCTGAATAATTCGTAAAATCCTGATTTGACTTTCTGGTCCATGACGTCACAGCGAGGGCTTCGCCCTCAGCTCACAGACCCCCCATGGATAGCCACGTAATCCTGTTTGGGTTGCGAAGTAAACCAATACTTTTGCAAGTGATTTCACTCTTTTTTACTTTAACACTTAATGCACCCTAAACTAATAGCCGCATCAGTAAAAAACCTTCTGCATCTTGTTCCCTGTACAATTTTAAATAATCTGTGTTAATCTCCTAACTTTACGTTCTGTACTTCGTACTTTCTCCGTAAACCTTCAGAGAACAAAGTGAAAAAAGCGAGCCCTTTTCCTCGCCAAATAAAAAGAAATATTTTTTATGGCAATTGTGTTGCTACGATAAATTTAATATCTGGCAAACCCGATAATCAAAAATACAACCCACAACTGCGTGCGGAACCTGCTATGCGAACTAAAAAATACGAAATTTGCGTGACCAACTTTTGATTGCATCGAATTTATTTATGAACCAATTTTTAAAATAATTGTACCATAAGAAAGAGTGTAATGTAATGCATTCAGTGATGTTCTCAAATTTTCATGACAAACAAATTTTCAACTTCGTATCATGTTTGGCTTCTTTATTGGAATGTAGTGAAGGAAATACTTTCGCTCTGCAATTTAAAGTTTAAGCAACCTTTCAGCAGCTGGCTTTAGGTTTAGCCCCCTGCTTGAACAATGGCTTGATTAAATGGTAAGTTTCGTCTTCTTAAATTTGTTTGTATGTTGACCAACGCTTAGGCCATTGTTTAAAAAATCTGTGAATACCAAAAACTATTTCAGACACATCTTCCCCTAACTCTTTTAGACCTTTAAGAAAAGCATTATGTATTGTGTGAATATTACATGTCTCAATGTTAATTCATTCTTTTTTTTCAGGGAAGAAAATAATGAATCATTAATCTTTTTAAAAACTGACTTTTACTTAAAAAAAAAACCTCAAGAATTTGTAATAATCAACTTCGATGATAACAGAGAATGATTTTCAATTCGTTCGCAACGCTCCTTCAATATTTAACCCTCTAGATACAGAGACGGACGAAATTTTTGCAATCTCTGGTTACGGAGGGGTTTGGAATCTTTCAGATCTCAAGCTCCTGAAGAAACGGCTGAAGTCCATTAAGATTTCCATGCCCTCATTTCTGTGTCACAAAGAGAGCAGAGCGTGAATAGCCTCTGTTCCATAGACAGGAATGTCTGGGTTCTTGATGGGGAGCTTCGAGCACTTAGAATGTGTAAGAGGTTGATGATCTATCCCCTTAAAAACTGCCGAAGACACCTTCGAGTGTAAATTATCATACATATTGAAGATTCCACCATCATTTCAGTGTTTACCCTGACGTATATATACCTTCTAGACATAATCAGACACACAATAGAAACTGCAACATGTGATGACAAAGGTAATAAACGTATTACCTCTCCTCCTGGGTTAACGTTGAGTTAATATCAGCTTGATCCGTCCGGTCTCTTGGCCTCTCCATTCTCGTCTTATTCCTGAATCCCAAAATAAAACGGGTCTGCTGAGACCGCCCTCAAATCTGTGTATGGAGGATGTTATCCCCCCTTTTAAGTGACCACTGGCATCGATCACCATTTACGAGCTGTCAGTGTCTGACCTCCTAGAGGGTTACTCCTATTGTTTGACCCTGTTGACCGGTGATATCTATCTTGCACCAAATGATACGCCATACAATACTATGAAAAGAAAACGTTAGTCGTAAATGCCACTCAAGTTAGGTAATTAGGTAAGAGGGGTCGGACATACAGATGGCCCTGCTTCCCTTAAACTTCGCTGCTTCGTTTTACTGATAGCCTTTTTCGGTGGGAAAATTTTCAGAACTTGCAGCTAATACACCGCGAGCAATGTGAACTATTCTTTTACAATTGAAATGGTATGCTTTTGAAATTGAATTCGTACAAACCCTGTTTTTTTAGAGAAAATGAATTTTTTTTTTACTGTGCATCCAACGTTTTTTTCTTTTCTAAATAAAATTTAAGAACTTAAAACCCCTGAAAAGGTGACAAAACATAAAAAGGTGACAAAAAGTCACCTGTTAGCAGCCTTAAGGACCAATACCCAAGTAGGAAACATCAAATTTTAACTGTACGAACAGAGATTTCTTTCATCAGAGAAACATAGGGAACCGCTTGCTTGCTTTCGCGAGCTAAGATCATTCAGTTTCTCTCAAACGATAATTCTATAAATATAGTGTAATTAATTTGGGTTTAAATATATTTTTCCAAAACAGTTTTTCAACTTTAAGAGTAAAAAAAAAATTCTAATTTTTAATAATTTAAACATATATAGCCATATTCTCCTTGTGATTCTTCCGTTTGCTTTGGGGCATTCCTAGTAATGAGAATAGCTGGTCTGATACTATTGGATACAAAGAAATAAACAAACTCAACTTAAATAGAAACTGTTTAATAAAATGCAAACTTAAATTCTAATTTTGCGTTTACATCAAAGGATCTTGAAAAATGATGACAGGCACATCAAGTGCAATGATGGATAAATATACATTTTAATGCTTTGAAAACGAAATCAATTCAAATAAATGTAACAATAAAAATTGAGTCCAACATTAAAATATTACAGGCACTACATAATTTATCTGTAAGTGAAGATTCCTTGGCTAGAAACACATTTGTATGGCCTGCTTCGACTGCACCCTCTAAAATAAAAAATATATTTTTTAAATACTCAAGTGTACCCAGTCATGAACACTTAAAATGTAAACATATAAGGCACAAAAATTAAACACATTTAAAGAGGAAGTTAGAAAACGAAAGTATCGCAGCAAAATTTGAGCTGTGTGCTTAATGCAATCGATATCAGGATGTTACGAATTTTGAGGTAATATGCACATTAATAAAAATCAGAAGTCATGGTGGCATAACACTAATACCAAAACATAAACTGAACGTAATCAAGGTATAAAGTTTATAAAATGGATGTAGTGATACATAACAAATTTTTGTGGTAACTCTCTCAAAAGGTCTTAAGGTTGGATTAGAAATTCCAAATCGGATTGCTTTTTTAAACATTCAGTCAAAATGTGCAACAGTGGAGTTTCTATGGCAAGCTGAACACAATGAGGCAGGTAATTCCAGTAATAACAGGATGTATTGCATCTGTACTGTTTAAATAATCCTCACTATTGCTGCCAAGTCAATTTTGAATATCTGAATGCAAAATTTTTTAAATAGAAAAATACAACATACTGCTGTTCCGGAAAAATGATGACGCAAGTGCAAAATTGAGTCGAATTTTCAAGATGTGGCAAAAAGTAATATATATGCTAAGATCGACCCCAATTTCATTACCATCAAATTCTTTCACAAGTTGTAATTGATACACTCACTGCTAAAAGTTAAGCATGGAGAGGAAAATGTTAATTTCCAGAAGCCAATCTGAATTTGAGAGGCTGTAATTTGCTACAGAGGTAGATGGAAGTATGCAAATGTGTTATATAACAGCCAACCACGGTTTCGTGTCGAAAAATATGAAAAAAGGCAGTCGTATAAGAAGCCAGCACTGTGAAGGGTTGCATGTAAGTGCTGATAAAAAGTGTTTAGCACTTTTTTACGATTAGTTTTCAAGACAGGCCTGTTTCTATGGCTTCCAGAAGACGAATGGCAGATAGTGAATGCTGGCGTTCTGTGGGACACCTTGAAGCAGGGCAATCAATCACTGATGTTGCTCTTTTCTTCAGCGTTCACATTCCGTAATTTCACGATTATGGAAACAATTCCAAACAAGCAAACAGTTGTCCGAAGACCTGTAGCCGCCCGCCCAAGGTTCACGATCCCTGTGGAAGATCGATATATTGCTGTTGTAGCATAGCAGAACCGAAAAGCGGCCTCCACACTTGTGTCATCTATGGTTGCAGCGTCCATTGGTAAGACGATCTCTGCCACCACTGTGTGCCAAAGGCACATGAATGGACGATGAATGGAAGTCCATGAATGGACTATACGCCTGCGTACCACGAGTTTGTGTTCCTCTATC
Source organism: Metellina segmentata (assembly GCA_947359465.1). NCBI lineage: Eukaryota > Metazoa > Arthropoda > Arachnida > Araneae > Tetragnathidae > Metellina > Metellina segmentata. The sequence goes on along the minus strand of OX375876.1, from coordinate 22,487,520 downwards.
CATCCAAACCAGAGGGGCACGATTAAAGTGGTGTAGGCAACATGTGAATTGGACTGTCTGACTGGGCTAATGCTATGTTCATGGATGAGTGGAGATTTGTCCTGGAGCCAGATGACAAACGTATAAGGGTCTGGAGAGAACAAGGCACACGCAATCGGGCCTTGAACATATCGAGCATCACACATTCCAAGGTGGAAGCATCACAGTGTGTGTCAGGATTTCGTAGGGATATTGCACTGAAGTCCTAGAACCCACTGTGAGATTGTATGCTGCAGTAGTTGGGCCTTCTTTTTAATGGATAATAACGCATGTTTCCACAGAGCTGCAATCATCAACAACTACCAGGTGAGGGGATTACGCGTATGGTTTGGAGGGCACACTCGTCCGACCTTAATCTCATTGAAAATCTTTGGAATGCCCTCGGCCGTGCTGTGTCTGCACATTTCCCACCCCCAGCTACTCTCACAGTCGCAAACTGCTCTACAGGAGGAATGGCGATTACCTGACTATGGGGTGGTTTATCACCTCATGGAAAACATGGCCACACACTGTAAACTTTGTATGAGGATGAGGGGTGGTGACATACCCTATTAATGTCGGTTTTGTTTATTTGTTTTGGATTTAAACATCACTCTTTGTTAATGACTCCAATGCTCTAACCCTTCACTGAGCTGGCTTCTTATACCACTGCCTTTTTTTGCATATTTCTCGACACGAAAGGTGATTGGCTGTTACATAACACATTTGCATACTTCCACCTACCTCTGCAGCAAATTGCAGCTCGTCAAATTCAGATTGGCTTCTGTAAATGAACATTTTCCTCCCTGTGCTTAACTTTTGGCAGTGAGTGTATTAATCATGAACAGAACTTCAATTAAAATTTTTCTGAATGAATTCATGAATTCCACTTGCATTAAATTTCCCCAGGAGCAACGACATGTGCATAAGGCCAAACCAAAGCAGATGATAGAAGTCTTATGATTATCTAATGAAAAATAAAGTGGCAATGAATGTACCTGGTATATCTGACGACAACCTTCTCCCGCATAAACTCACTTGGTCCCTCGAAAGAATCGCCAGAATTCTCAGTTTCCAGAAAAACATCGAAGCAAACAACTAAATGATACATCTGACAGATGAGCAGATTTCTTTTGTACTCCTGAGGGAGGTTCTCCACAAAATGTACATTTATTTCTTCTTCCAGCTCCTAAAATTGAGTCATATTGTTAACACATGTTAAATAAAGCTACAAAAACACAAGAGTTGTATGTTTCACAAAGTACAGGTTTAGAAATTAGGAGCAGAAAGTTTGGCATCTAAGCATTTCCTCATTTGCAAAATGCTATACTTGGTTGAAATTTCATATTTACTAGCACAGAAAATAGGGGCTTTTACATTTATTTGCATTATTCAACCTTGTTTGTTTTTTTGAGGGTAATATTTTGTTTTGGATCAACATTTTGTTTTGTAAAAAGATACATAATTTAATAAAAGCTTGTCGTGTTGATCACAGTAAAGGTAACCATGATCACAAAGTAGGTATGGCAAAGGAGTGCGTGACCTTGATACATCTATTTAAAAAGCAAGTCAGAGAGTAGATGGTTTAAAGGAAGAATATATATATATATATATATATATTCCAATGGCATGCACTGGACCTTTTCCTTGGCCACTACAAGGCAGGAAGCAATGGTCACCCAGTGGGTGGACCATCATTGCCCCTAACAAAGGACAGCACAATTTTACATCCATGCCCTGACCCCAGATTCAAACCAGGAACCTTCCGATCCAGAGGCCAACACCTTGACCACTAGACCAGTTGGTCGGCAGATTTAAACAGAAGAAGGAAGAATATAATATTGAGTAGCTGGAATTTGCAGCAAAAAAGCGTACATTTTTGAACAGGCATAAAAAAATTATACGATAGAAAAACCTGGTTGACAAAATGAAATTCCTGTGCAGAGCAAAATATGACTATAACTCTAATTTGGAGGCCTGAAGAAATATGACTTTGCTACACTAAAATATCTTTAGGATTCATTCCAAGAATCACTCTATCCCACAGCAGTAAATAAAACTAACATGAATGAGTAATATTAAAACACATGAAGAATAAATAACCTTAGAATAGAAAAGAAGAATGAAAAACTCGGGAATAATATTTGAAACCATTCTTTTTCTGCAATTAGCTATAAAGCTCACAGGACATTAAAGCGTATAGCGAGATGGACCAAGTTTAATTCGATAATTGATACTTACTAGCATTTCTCCTACGTTTCCACAGAAACAAATGCATGATTTGAAGAAACCCATATTTGAGGATGAAATGCTTATCATTAATCTCGAGAAGACAAAATTTTGAAATTTTTGATTACCAATTGTGAAGCAAGATCAATTATTAAATATGAACCTTTCAAATTTAAAAGTTTAAAACAAAGTAACAGCATTACTTACTCTCAGAGCAAAACTGGAAACTGTGGTATGAGAACCTTTCCAAGACAACTGTAGTAGAAAAATGGGAGTTTTCACTGGATAATCAGGTGGTACTGCTACTAATGTTGATAGTACAGCTATACAAAAAATAAAACTATTTTCAATTTTGGAGTTCCAAGTGCACAAAGAATACATTGCATGGTATTACACAATCAAGGAATATATATTAATTATTATAAATTTCCCTCAAATTCTTTTATTTAACAGCAGTTGAAAAACAGTTGGAATAAAAATGAAATTTAATGAGAAAGAATTGGTCAAATATACAAAATTTGCCTTAAAACTATCCAATGTTACGTATACTATGCTATCAATAAAATAAACGTCAAATATTTACTACAGGAAAAAGGTTAGAAACAATGACAGAAGAGTATAACATTAATTTCAGATACTTAAATAAAGAATAAGTATTCCAAAAATACTAGGAAGTTAAATGACAGAACAATGTACTTTTATAACCTAAATGTGGAAAAAAAAAATACCTGAACCACGTTGTATTTCTGCTTTGTATATCATCATGTCCTCATTTAAAATGTTAAGGTCCTGTAATTCCTGGATATTTGGATAGTTCTAATTAAAAAAAAGAGAAAATGTAAATATATACTTAGATTTTTACGTACATTGTTTGAGAGATTAATTTATTCCTAGCATTCACTTGGACACATGTATCCAATACTGTAAATTTTACATAACAACATTGTCATTGGCATTTACACACATTTGAATCAGTCTATCTTGAAGCTAAAAATAAAATATTGTTCAGTAATTTAAAAAAAATTTCAATTACTATAACTCCATGTTTAACAATTACACACAATCAACAAATTTAAATTCCAGTAAAATGATAGTTATTAGGATATTATTTTTCAAGAACTGAGACTCGAAAAATAATTTAACATATTTTTGTTAAAATAATTTAATATGGTTTTGTAAATAAATTTAAGTATACATTAGATTACATAAAATATTATAGTTAATCTTAATGAATGATGTAGCTTTACAGGAACCCTATTACCATTAATTTGTTTTAATCTATTATTTACTAAAAGAAATAAAATTTCAACTAAATTTGTGTAGATGGTTTGTTTAACATCAAAACTTACCAATATTTTTTTCCACTGAACTGGACCCCATTTCTTAAGTTGTGATGAAACATTTAATGGGTATAAGGAAGCAAATTTTGGTGGCACAATTATTCTTTGCTCTACAAATAACAAAAGGTAAATTATTGTACTGTGCACTTACCAGAATTATAATATCAGATAATGGATAAAGAGCATTGAATGGAATTCTTAATTTAAAATCATCAGATCATGCAAAATGAAAAGCAATTAGAAACATTTTAATAAGTTCATTGTATTTTATCATTAACAAATTCAATATTTCTTCCAATGTTCTCCAATTATTTGATCAGGGTGGCAACAAAATCCTCGAAAAAAAGTTCCCTGATAGTATCACAAAAATTTCGCTGATTTTACACTTCACGTAATAAATGTTGTGATCCATGATTGATATCGATATACAGTATTTACGAAACAGTATTTTTAAATATTTACAGTCAGATGGGGTAAAAGGATAATTCTCCAAATATTTTGTATTTTTCTCGATACATTAATTGTTATTGTAAGGGTCGGAACCCTTCATGGAACTCTTACAATAACAACCAAAAAAAAAAAAATATTTTGATTATGAACTTATTACATCTGACTCTACATTATCATGCTATACATGAAATCAAATACAAATATACATAAAAAATTCTACAAAATTATAATTGCAAACAAAAAATATTAATTAAATACAAAAAAAAAAAAAACATCATTAGTTACACACAAAATTCAAATTATATACCATAAGTAGTATCGCCGGTCTCACAGCGATCGCGAAAAAAAAAAGGGTGGTGGCGGTTCTCGCTGTGTTAAAAATTACGATGCCAGTATTCTTTTTACAAATTACAATTTCGTTGAATACAATTTATTTGATTCTCAAAAGTACTTGTAATCGCGCATCTCTGAATAGGACAAACAAAAATAGTGGCCGTTTAAGCATACTCTTCAACATTGGTAACCCAGTCATCAGTAGCACTTCTTACCGACATAATATCAATAAATTATTGATTAATTATGAAAAATTAATAAAAAGTTACTTAATAATAAAATAATTAATATACAATTAAAATTAATAAATAAAATTTGAAAAATTATTGAATAATTAATTGAAATTAATGCATTGAATAGCAAGCACTTTTTGCTTTTTTTTAAAAAAAGCATTCATTGCTTAGTTTGACATTGTAATAAACTTCTATATTCATTTTTGTTACGAGGAGTGACTCCAGTATTTTAGTGTTCAATCTGGAACAAGATTCGGTTTGTTTTTACGAACCATGCTGAAAATACGCTCACTGTTTGCATTGCAGTGAGGAACTGACAACAGTATTTTAGGCAATGCTACATATTTTGAGTTGCCATGGCTATGCTTGATTTGGGAAATTTTATACCAAGCTACATGGAAAGCGAAAGCAGATTGGGGAAAAGTATTTTCCCCAATGTCCCCAAAAGTGTTTTTTTGTTCGAGATCCGTAGTTTTTCACTATACATCTGTAGTTCTGTAGTTTTCACCTAATTTCCGCAGCAACTACAGAAATTCTGCAACAGTTGGAGAATCTGCGTTTAAGTTATCAAATTTTCCCTGATATTTGTGAAATGTGGAAATTTACAAATTTTAAATCGCGAAGGAAAACGTTACATCCTTCTAACTAGCCTTGAAGTGAAACTACTGTGTGAGACTCGCTGTGACGTCATGGAAAAGGAAGCATGAAAAGAAGATGCTTGCAAAAAGATGTCGGTCGTAAAAAGGCTTTTTTCACTAAATTCTCAAGATGGTTTCCTGAGAAAGTACAGATGAGAAAATTCCGAGATTAACATGGTTTATTCAAAATTGTATAGGGAACAATATGGAGAAGGTTTTTAACTGATGCGGCTATTAGTTTTGGGTGCATTACGTGGTAAATTTTTTTTAAAAAGCGAAATCACTTGCAAAAGGAGTGTTGGTTTCGTAGCAATCACCGGGGTTTGGCGAGCAGGGGGTGGAGCCCTCTCTGTGACGTCATGGACCGGAAAGTCAAATCAGGATAATACGAATTATTAACCCTCTGAATGCCAAACCGCCCGAAACGGCTTTACATCCAGACGACCGCTGCCCGCCCGGGCCGGCCTTAAACTCAATCAGCGTATCTTCCCCTCTACCGGTGAGGAGGGTAATCAGTCAACCGCACTTTACAAAAGGGTCTCGAAGATCGACCTGTCACCTTAAGCGGTCATCAGGTGTCAGGGGGTCCTTTTCTAACTACACAGATCAGCTTCTTCATTCTGTCTGCGGGTCGGATAAACTGTGAGATATTTTGCTTTTAAAATGCCTGGGTATAGAAGAACTTTGACTCGAGAAGAGATCGACAAAATCCTCTTTAATGATACAGATGAATCAGATTTGGATATGAGTGATGAAGATGACGAATCGGAATTGCCAACTAAGGAATTGGGAAACAATTCGATTAGTGTGGATAGTGAATCCGAAGGTGAAGATGTTTCTGGAATTCCTCAAACTGAAAATATCGACGGAACCATTGAATGGGATTCAGAAGTGGTTGATAACGAACGCATACACGTCCCCCAATTTAATCATTTTTCTGGTCCCGTTCACATGTTACCACCTGGCTCTTCAGCGTTGGACTACCTAAAGTTATTTATGACTGATGAGATATGTGAACGCATCAGGATTAACACCAATAAGTATGCGGACTTTTGCGCCAAAACGCGAGGATGTGCTGATGAGAGATGGGAACCCATTGCGAGCATCAAAGAGCTGTGGAATTTCTTTACAGTTCTGCTTGTAATGAGTATTGTACGGATGCCTAGAATCACGGATTACTGGTCTAAAAACGAAACACTCGGAAATACGAGGGTGAAAATGATGATGAGTAAAAATAGATTTTTACGAATAAAGCACTATTTTCATATATCGGACAGGGAATCCGAACTTAAGAAGGAAAGTGAAAATTTCAATTTCACACAAAAAGTAGAACCATTACAAACATATTTGCGCAAAAAGTTTTCCGAGCATTTTAAGCCGTACGCTCAGTTATCAGTTGACGAAGCACTCATTAAATTTAAGGGACGTTTGGGCATTATACAATATATGCCCTTAAAACCCGCCAAACGAGGCATCAAAATTTGGATGTTGTGTACACCTTACTTAGGATACACTCTGTCCTTTGAAATATACTGTGGGAAAAAAGACAACACCCCGAGATCAACAAATGGATTGGGATATGATGTTGTGATGCATCTAGTAAAAGACATAGCCCATAAAAGCCACACAATATACTTTGATCGCTTTTTCAGTAGCGTCATACTGATGAAAGATCTATTAAAAATTGGTATATATTCTTGTGGAACTGTGATGGGAAACCGAAAAAATTTACCCAAAGAATTAAAAAATTTAAAGTTAAAGGTTCCTTATGAAATCAAATGTTTTCAGTGCATAAACTCTCCGAACATTCTATGTACAACTTGGGTAGACAAAAAACAAATACATCTTTTATCTACAAATGTTAAAAATGAGAGTTGCTTGGTTACCAGAAGGAAAGGATCAGAAAAAAATTTAGTGCAGTCCCCCGTAGCTTTCGCGGATTATAATAAACATATGGGAGGAGTTGATTTGGCTGACCAACGCAGAAAATATTTTTCAGTAGCTAGGAAATCATCTAAATGGTGGTGGTATGTGTTTTCCTTTCTACTTGACACTGCCATTAGCAATGCCTACATTTTGCACAAAACAACCAACTCTCCAACGATAAAGCGATCATTTCAACTCTACGATTTCAAGTTAGAACTGATTGACGAGCTGGCAAAAGAAGGGTGTCGAAAAAGAAATATTTCAGAATTTTCACCAACTCCTATTCACGCTCACAATAAAAGAAAAATCGATGGACGCAAAAGGACTTGTGTTCGTTGTCGTAAGCTTGGACTTAAAACTATAAGCGGACGTTCCATTGAAAGCTCCTTTGAGTGTCATACTTGCAAAATGTGCTTGTGTCAGAACTGTTTTAAAGATGATTAGGGTTTTAATGCCGAAGAAATTGCTCTATTCAAGAATATTCCAGAATTTTAGTAAGTTTATTTTTTAAATCGCGCTCTCTCTCTCTCTCGATACTGTTAACAGATATACTTCAAATTCATCATAAGTAAAAGTGTTTATTTAGAGCAAATTTTATGTTTAATCTTGATTTGCTGTGAAAGAAATTTTCTACAAAAATTATCATTAGTACTGGAGAAATATATATTTATGGTATTTATTGTGAGAATATAATGCAAGTATATATTCTGTAAAACCCGAACTAATCCAGATTTTAAAATATGTCTTAAGGAAAACACAATATAAATTAATTAGCTACAATTTTGTATTTATTATTGACAAACAAATCTATTCAATACCTCAATATTAAGGTGATAGAAATGTTTTTATTTGATACTTTTCTACTTTAACCTGTGAATGTATGTTAGAATAGATTTTTAAATGAATAATTTAATATTTTTGACATGTTCCCGGAACCTGAGCTTAAGAGTACCCATCTCCTAAATTAGACTGAGTTCTCGATATGTTACAAACCTTTACTTTTTCTAAACACATGGTGAGCATACAAATCTTGAATACATGGTTTTGCTATGAAGACCATTTTGGAAGGTTTTCGATTTTGTGGATGCATGAGGGGGCAATGCATCTTAGAAATGCTATTCATTTGGATAAATCATATAATAGTTTCATTTGTTATTGCTATATTGCATCATCAATGGATGAAAAAAACATGAGCTTTGCATATTTTCTGTTTTTTGCACAATAAATGTTCTGGGGCAAAATGTTTAAAATATTTTCTTTCTTCATGCTTATAACGTTTATATTTTATTTATATATTGTTTTTATTTGGTCATGCATGCAGCTCATTCTGTTCTTAACCTCATGCCATAAAATCCAAATAACCAACTCTAGATTACAGTTAAAGACAAATTGAAAATGAAAATTTTTGATCGATCAGATGTATCAAAAATAATTCTATAATTCTTGCTATAAAAGCAAATATACCTTTAAAAGAATTCGATAATTCATTCTATAATTTTAAATACAATTTCCCACTCTACTTATTTTTATCCCATGTTTGGTTTTGGGGCAGTAGAGAATATATCGGTCTGGTTCCTTTGAACTGAGTGCTCAATGGGCATTTGCTTCCAGCAAATTCTTCAACCTTACCCGTGATATCCCCACAATGCGAAATTTCAAATGGGTATTTACCACCCAAGGGGTTAACGCTGGACCTCTAAAGAAAGGTAAAAAAATCGTATGTGAACAATTCGAGGCGGCTTTTTTAGTACTTCTTAGCACTGCTTGAGGATAACACATGCTTTTGCTACAAAGAGAAGCGTAAACGACTGTTACCTGTTCTGAATAGAATAGTGCGGAGTTCGGACAGAAGGGTTCCAGTTATCCTTTTTGTCCATTGTCCTTTTCAAGGTTATGCTTCATATAAGAGAACCAGTGTTGTTGTTTGTGTACAAGTGACGGGAACTTTGAAGCCTGAGGACTGAGGGAGATGAACAGTTGGCCTCGTGTCGATAAGTCAGCTTCTCTTGTATACAAAATCATTTGTCTCGATCGGTAACCAGAAATAATTTAAGACATTTTGAAAACATTAGCCCAGAAGAAATGGTCGGGGTATGTTTTAACCCAATAATCAAAAGAAAAAAATTCTAAGAATGCTTGCATAGCATAAGAAGGAGATGACATTATTAGCAGTTGAGTTTTATGTTTTCCCTCATCTGACCAGGTTTTGGTCTTTTAGAATAGATGCTGTCACAAATTTAAAACAAATGAAGGAACTACTACACTTTTTATTTTGAGGGATGCACACTTGAACGTCGCTTTCAACGCAAAATTTCACTGAAGTACTTAATCGCTTTTATTTTTATGTGAAATTTAATTCCAAGACACGTTTTCTACCTACGCATATATAATAGTAACTGAAAAAGAAATAAATTGTAAAGAATGAGTTTGAATTGCTAGTAAGAAATGCTACCTTTTCGATTTATTAGTGAGAGTTTGGTGATAACAGTAATGTGTGAAATTTATTTCAAATAAGCAAAAGTTTCCACACTTAAAGGTTTGCCTATCTTAGTGTTTTTTGGAAAACCTGCATATTTTTAAAAGTCCTCACAAACCAGTAAAACTTTCTTATATTTCAAGGACATAATTTCGGCGTAACTATAATAATACTTCAGTGATTTATCAAGATGCTTTTGATCGTAAATTTTAAAAGAAACCATTATCAAAAATTCACTTTGCTTTAAGATTCTATTTATAAGGAATAATTATTGAAAAATAACTACTTTTATCACTGTATTATATTTCCGAAAAACTTTTTAAACATCAATTTCAAAGTAAAAAATATATTATTTCCATAAAAATATCACGAATTTTTTATATGTTGCTTTAAAAATAAGGTAAAAAATTGCAAACTTATTGCCGAGAGATAACACAACAGAAAAAGTATAACTTTTATATTCTAGTTGCAAGAGATTAGAAATAAACGAGATAAGAGAGAAATAATAAGGGGAAAATATATATAAATGGCTGTTTTACAACAATTAATGAACAAATATGTATTTAAAATTATACGTAGAGCATAATATGTTTGTTTAATTAAAATTGAAAAAATATTTTCATCGTTTTATTACAAGTAATTTCCCTCATTGCTTTACATTTCCGCTAAATTTCACCAAAGAAAAGTATTCTTATAAATACAAAAATATGTTTTTTCTAACAATTTCGCAATTTTTGATCCTTTTTTTTTCTTTTCGAGATTAAAAGATGTTGTGTAATGGTCACTTAACGTCAGCAAACACCATGTCCAATTCTAAGACCGACTTATAAGTTAAAAAGAACACTTTCCATACGACCCCTTCATTTAAAACAGCGGAGGGTTTCGGATCTGTTGTACGGTCTTCTGATGATGAGTAAAAGGGGGAAAGAAATAGTTAGCTATAATGCTTCTGATAATCGGGCGTTTTGGGTTTCTGAGGAGGTGATCTTCAGACCCGTATGGCTGTTAGAGGGTTAAGATAGTTTCGCCATCGCAGGAGCCCCCTAGTTTTTAAAATAGTCAGATACTAGCAGGCCAGCATGCATTGCCAGTGACAGTTCTTTTCTTGTCCTTACTGATACTGAAAACATTAAAGAGAAAAAATAATTTTAAGAATGAGTTTCATATGACACGATCATGTCGCAAATCACATAAAATTCTAACTACCTGAGGTATTGATCTAGTGAAAGAATTTTTCACAGATTTCAAATCCATTGAAATTTTTACTCTCTTTAACTATCGTGAAGATAGAAAACCTCAAATAATCCGTTTTGTGTTTGTTATGAATATATTCAAATGCCATCAATTGCAAATTAGATATACTAAAAAACTTACAAAAACTCATATCTGTAGAGAATGATGTTAATGATTTAGCTAGTAAAAGCAAAATGCAAACCAAAATAACAGATTTCTTTAAACAATAAACTATTGTAAAAGAAGAAATAAAAGGTATGTAACTTAAGTTAGTCTTTATTTCATGTTCTATGTTTTGTTTTTACTGACCCCAATTAAATGTTTTCCCACATATAACATTATTTATTTCTGGTCCCTTGAAATACGTTAAATCGGGGTTTCACTGAATGAGATTTCAGGATTCTTTTACTTTGTATGCATCTTATAAGAAATAGGAGTTGTTTGTGTGTGAAGTGGTGGATAATGTCTTCAAAAGAGGTTAGAAAGAAAAGGGTCCAGGATTTTGCTGTTCTTTACATAACAGAAGCCAACTATTCGCAAAGCAATTGGGGAAAGAAGGCAGCAACTTTAGAGTGATAAGCAACCTGAGTACAGGAAATTCTGTGAATTGGTTTAGCTTTGGTAAGAGTACAAAACCAGTTTTAAGTAGAAGAAACTAAAAGGTTGGTTTGTTGATTGATTTGGGTTTCATGGAGCAAGATTCAAAAATGGATAAAAGCTTCGCCAAATGCAAGATAATAAAATTCAATGAAAATAGATCAAAATGATAAATTACTGATGAGGTAATAAACCAGTGAAATGTATAAAAGTGATGAATGTGAAGGATCCAGCAAGTCTGATAAAATTAGTGAAGTATTGGAAAACCTTTGACAAAAACACCTGTACAAGTATTAAATATGATTTGGAAATGTTGACACAATAGAGAAGAAACCCCTCAAAAATAAAATCTTACCAAGTGAATTAATCTGATGATAGAGGTGGTTGCGAGACACGAGACGAGAACAAATAGCAGTGACTGTTTTGTCCACAGAGGGTGGTATCTGTTTATATGAGCATTTGGAATGCGAATCACTGTCAGGTAGTGGTGATATGAATTGCAAACCTGCCATTTTTTGAGCCCAGATATATGGCCAACCAGTAGTTTCATTTGTGAAGGGAGGGTCATTATACCTACAATGAAAAACACAGATTATAATCTGAGATGGACACATTTTTTGATGACTTCATATACACTAAATTGAAGGAATTACACACGCTTTTAAATCACCTTACCCATATTTAGTTTTCAATCGGTAAACACTGGCAAGGTTAGGAGATTCTCTCCCAGTATCACCAGGAAAGAGACAGTTCAGGAAAGTGTCTAATCTCAAAAGATCGCTGAAATCAGAAGAAAAATACTACATTCGTTGAAATTTCATGAAAAGGATTAAATCCTTTTTACACAGTTCAGAATCAAAAGGTGAAAGTTAACAGGTAATAACATTGGTATTAAGGACAAGTATATGTAAAGCAGTGTTAGAAAATAAAAATAAGTGACTGGTCCCAAGGACCGGTGTATACAAAAATATACTGGTCTGATGCCTTCATAGATGGTACACTCCCAATGAATGAATTTAGTTAATAGTGTGTTAATTCAGAGCACAGAATATCCACTCGCCATTGACGATCGAAATTTTTACTTTGCCGAATAAATTTCTGTCAAATTGTAGACATATTCTTTTACTAGCTTCAAGTCTCTAAGGAATTCTAATTGCCTCACTCTTGGAAATCGGACAAGCCGGCCATTTCAAAAGAACAGTGTGATAAATCACTTGGTCAATTAAGTGCTCACGCACCAAGCAAGCGTCAAGTAACCCCCCCCCCCATCAGATAGTGAGACCGGAAAAGTTCCGCAGCACACTTTCTTTTAGGACCTGCCAATGATTCCACAGGCACCGATTATTGTGTTTGCAATTTGGAGGCATAAACCAGAAATGTTTCCAGTATACGCTGATTATGAACTTCCAAATTCTCGGTCACATGGCAGAAATAAATTTCGATAGCTCGCCAAAAGTAAGGTCTGGGAGTTTTAAACTTAATTTAAAAGAAAACATGTGCACTCGCCTTCATATAGCTACTGGTCACGCGGACCACCCATATTTTTAATCTCCTAGTCCGATCATACTTTTTAGTGGTCTCGGACCAGCGGACCACCAATGATTTCGAACGCTGTGGAGTAATACCTTTCTCCACAATCCTTACTCATAACTACTTAATTTTAGAATAACTAATTTAATACTGCCATTTTTGTTAAACTCGCAAGCTACAATCAAGGAAATTGTAATGGCTCAGCATCGATTTTCAGGTGTAGAATGGCAACAAACTCTTTTATGGTCTGTGGTCGATCTCCACACGGCAATGGTAGAAAAGTAGTTAATTAACGTAGCGTTTGAGAAATGGACTATTAAGCGGGATCATTTCTGAAGGGAAAGATATGAGTACACACCTCAAATTTTTAACCATGGTCAGATGATGAGGTCATCTCCTGAGCCGGCACCCCACACAGCAATGGATCCCCAGTCACTGGCTATTACTTGATCATAAACGTGTAATTAAACCAAGTACAGTAGAACTCCAACTATCCAAATCGCTATCAGAATTTCAGAAAAAAAAAATTAAGACGGAAACGTACTGCGATTCACAAAATAATGAATCTGTCTATGCGCGCTATTGTCTTTCTCTCCGCTGTGTTCAGCAAGCAATGATTTTCATTTACAGTACGGTACGTATATACTGTACTAATGTACAACACTTGAAAGTGCGCTTAACATGTAAAAGTGTTGCCTTTTCAATTGATTAATTAAAAGCTCTTTTCTTTAAAAATTGTTTTTTTCTCTCCCATTTTCAACATACATACATACAGTAATTAATTAAAATACATACTAGACCCTTTTTTCGGAAAAAATCCAATCATCCGAAGTTTTGATTATCAGAATGGGGTCCGGTCCTAATTGATTCGGATAATTGGAGTTCTACTGTATGTAATTCTATTAATAACATTTTGTGCATAACAACCTCCTTCATTTTTTTTAAATTTCCCAATTTTTCGATTCATATCAAGCATTGCAAATGAAGAGTTTGACCCTACCGCATTTAGTGTAAGCTGAAGTTAAAATACTTTTTATCATCATGCATTCCATGTACAATATATTGTTTTAAATTTCATCATGCCCAACAAGAAATTTCAATCAATTAAAATCAATTCATTGAAAGCATAAAATATGTCTCACCCTATAACATCAGTTGACATTGGTTCAGGAGTCAATGACAACACTCTTACTGTCACAATATGAAGATGAATCAAATAACAAAACTCTAATGTGATCTTTGATTCTAGAAAACGAATTTTGTATTAGTTACATACCTAAAAATACGACAAAACAAAATTCAGATTATAACCCTATCTTTAATCTTATGCTATTGAATACAAATCTAAAACACTGAAGAGGAAAAATTCATTTTTGAAACGTATTGGAAAATTAATAGTCAAAACTAGAAAGTTCTATGAAAATTAGAAAAAACTTTAAACTTATTTGGCAGTTAGACAGGCATTTAGTTAAAACATAAAATCCTAATTGTTCTGTACAGTAAAATACAACAGAGATGCCATTTTATTGTAACCAGATATATATTTCAGACAAGTGGTTAATCTTAAGTACTTAGAAAACAAAAACTTTTCACAATAGATTTTCGACTCAATACATTACCTTTATCTATAGTAAGCAGAACGGTCATGGGATGTTTCATTAAGATATCTTTGCTTGTTTCAGTTTTTTTCTGTGAACTCATGTGCCTGTGTGTATTCTAAAAAAATAACAATTAGTAGTTTCATTTTTGAAAAAACTGGTTGATGTTTAATACTGCAAAAGTTTAAATGTATTTTAACAGGAAACCGAATTGTAGAAACGTACCATTTCAGAACTTTCCTCTCTGTCAGACTCTCCACTGTCCTCAGCTGTAAGAAATGAGTTACACAGAAATTAAAAAATTAAAATTAAACTTAAATATTGTAATTCAGATGAAATAATTAGCAAAATACATCATACTTACATAGCTCTTCAGATTTTGTTTGCAAAGCCTTTGCATCGCTAACATTGCCTTCAATACTGATATGCATTCTCTTGCCTAAAATGAAAGGTTGAAAAATAAAATACAAATTCAAGTGCATTTTCAATGATCCATTTTTCAGGGTTCATACAGAATTTTGAATATAAAAAAATAAGGAGTATTTAAGGAGTTCTTTCGAAATTTTTAAGGAGTCATAGAAGGTTTACACACATTTTCAAGTGTGAAAAATAAAAATGTTTCAACACTTTTAAGAACTTGGTTCTACTTAATACTATATTTTTAATAACTCAAAACAATAAAATTATACTTTGATATTTCAACTCAACACAAGTTCATTTCCCCCCTGCTGGATGGAGCTGTATTAGCTAGGATGCTACTGTAAACGGTTCTTATACAGTGAAATCTCAGTACAACGTTTCTCAGTTTGAAGTACATATTTCTCTCAAATCCCAGCTAAACCTCACAATAGGAAATCCAAGTACATTTGTTTTCAATATAAAGTATTTTCCGAAATAAAATATCAATTAAATATTTTTAGGATCTAAGTTATGCAGAGATTTTACTGTATTCTACAAGAGTAAATAAAAATGACAGATTTCAGACAGACAGAAATGAAAGAAATCCGCAATTATTACTGTTATAAATGAATAGCTAAATTATATTTTAACTTCAAATATTCAAGTATGAAATAATCCACTTTGATATAACAGATTGCGATTTTCAATACATTCATAAAGCTACATTTTCAAGATTTAATGTTGAATTAAATTTAAAATAAATGAAATGCGATATTTTGTTTCCTTTAACCCTCTAACAGCCATATGGGTCTGAAGATCACGTCCTCAGAAACCCAAAACGCCCGAGTATCAGTAACATTATAGCTAACTATTTCTTTCCCCCTTTTACTCATCATCAGAAGACCGTACAACAGATCCGAAACCCTCCGCTGTTTTAAATGAGGGGGTCGTATGGAAAGTGTTCTTTTTAACTTATAAGTCGATCTTGGAACTGGACATGGGTGTTTGCTGACGTTCAGTGACCATTACACAACATCTTTTAATCTCAAAAAGAAAAAAAGGATAAAAAATTGCGAAATTGTTAGAAAAAACACATTTTTGTATTTATAAGAATACTTTTCTTTGGTGAAATTTAGCGGAAATGCAAAGCAATAAGGGAAATTACTTGTAATAAAACGATGAAAACATTTTTTCAATTTTAATTAAACAAACATATTATGCTCTACGTATAATTTTAAATACATATTTGTTCATTAATTGTTTTAAAACAGCAATTTATATATATTTCCCTCTTATCTCGTTTATTTCAAATCTCTTGCAACTAGAATATATAAGTTATACGTTTTCTGTTGTGTTATCTCTCGGCAATAAATTTGCAATTTTTTACCTATTTTTAAAGCAACATATCAAAAATTCGGGTTTTTTTTATGGAGATAATATATTTTTTACTTTGAAATTGATGTTTAAAAAGTTTTTCGGAAATATAATAGTGATAAAAGTAGTTCTTTTTCAATAATTATTCCTTATAAATAGAATCTCAAAGCAAAGTGAATTTTTGATAATGGTTTCTTTTAAAATGGATGACCAAAAGCATCTTGATAAATCACTAAAGTATTACTATAGTTACGCCGAAATTATGTCCTTGAAATAAAAGTTTTACTATTTGTGAGAACTTTTAAAAATATGCAGGTTTTCCTAAAAACACTAAGATAGGCAAACCTTTAAGTGTGGAAACTTTTGCTTATTTGAAATAAATTTCACACATTACTGTTATCACCAAACTCTCACTAATAAATCGAAAAAGTAGCATTTTTTACTAGCAATTCAAATTCTTTCTTTACAATTTATTTCTTTTTCAGTTACTATTATATATGCATAGGTAGAAAACCTGTCTTGGAATTAAATTTCACATAAAAATAAAAGCGATTAAGTACTTGAGTGAAATTTTGCGTTGAAAGTGACGTCACTCAAAATAAAAAGTGTAGTAGTTCCTTCATTTGTTTTAAATTTGTGACAACATCTATTCTAAAAGACCAAAACCTGGTCAGATGAGGGAAAACATAAACTCAACTACTAATAATGTCATCTCATTCTTATGCTATGCTAGCATTCTTAGAATTTTTTTCTTTTGATTAAAACATACCCCCGACCATTTCTTCTGGGCTACTGTTTTCAAAATTTCTTAAATTATTTCTGGTTACCGATCGAGACAAATGGTTTTGTATACAAGAAAAGCTGACTTATCGACGCGAGGTCTCGTCTCCCTCAGTCCTCAGGCTTCAAAGTTCCCGTCACTTGTACACAAACAACAACACTGGTTCTCTTATATAAAGCATAAACTTGAAAAGGATAACTGGAACCCTTCTGTCCGAACTCCGCACTATTCTATTCAGAACAAGTTATAGTCGTTTACATTTCTCTTTGTAGCAAAAGCATGTGTTATTCTCAAGCAGTGAAAACTAAGAAGAGCCGTCTCGAATTGTTCACGATTTTTTTACCTTTCTTTAGAGGTCCAGAGTTAACCCCTTGGGTGGTAAATACCCATTTGAAATTTCGCATTGTGGGAATATCACGGGTAAGGTTGAAGAATTTGCTGGAGGCAAATGCCCATTGAGCACTCAGTTCAAAGGAACCAGACCGATATATTCTCTACTGCCCCAAAACCAAACAAGGGATAAAAATAAGTAGAGTGGGAAATTGTATTTAAAATTATAGCATGAATTATCGAATTCTTTTAAGGGTATATTTGCTTTTAGAGCAAGAATTATAGAATTATTTTTGATACATCTGATCGATCAAAAGTTTTCATTTTCAATTTGTCTTTAACTGTAATCTAGAGTTGGTTATTTGGATTTTATGGCATGAGGTTACGAACAGAATGAGCTGCATGCATGACCAAATAAAAACAATATGTAAACAAAATATAAACGTTATAAGCATGAAGAAAGAAAATATTTTAGACATTTTGGCCCAGAACATTTATCGTGCAAACAGAAAATATGCAAAGCTCATGTTTTTTTCATCCATTGATGATGTAATGCAGCAATAACAAATGAAACTATTATATGATTTATCCAAATGAATAGCATTTCTAAGATGCATTGTCCCCTTATGCATCCACAAAATCGAAAACCTTCAAAAATGGGCTTCAAAGCAAAACCATGTATTTAAGATTTGTATGCTCACCGTGTGTTTAGAAGAAGTAAAGGTTTGTAACGTATCGAGAACTCAGCCTAATTTAGGAGATGGGTACTCTTAAGCTCAGGTTCCGGGAACGTGTCAAAAATATTAAATTATTCATTTAAAAATCTATTATAACATACATTCACAGGTTGAAGTAGAAAAGTTTCAAATAAAAATATTTCTATCACCTTAATATTGAGGTATTGAATAGATTTGTTTGTCAATAATAAATACAAAATTGTAGCTAATTAATTTATATTCTGTTTTCCTTAAGAAATATTTTAAAATCTGGATTAGTTCGGGTTTTACAGAATATATACTTGCATTATATTCTCACAATAAATACCATAAATATATATTTCTCCAGTACTAATGATAATTTTTGTAGAAAATTTCTTTCACAGCAAATCAAGATCAAACATAAAATTTGCTCTAAATAAACACTTTTACTTATGATGAATTTGAAGTATATCTGTTAACAGTATCGAGAGAGAGAGAGAGAGAGATTTAAAAAATAAAGTTACTGAAATTCTGGAATATTCTTGAATAGAGCAATTTCGTCAGCATTAAAACCCTAATCATCTTTAAAACAATTCTGACACAAGCACATTTTGCAAGTATGACACTCAAAGGAGCTTTCAATGGAACGTCCGCTTATAGTTTTAAGTCCAAGCTTACGACAAAGGACTCAAGTCCTTTTGCGTCCATCGATTTTTCTTTTCTTGTGAGCGTGAATAGGAGTTGGTGAAAATTCTGAAATATTTCTTTTTCGACACCCTTCTTTTGCCAGCTCGTCAATCAGTTCTAACTTGAAATCATAGAGTTGAAATGATCGCTTTATCGGTGGAGAGTTGGTTGTTTTGTGCAAAATGTAGGCATTGCTAATGGCAGTGTCAAGTAGAAAGGAAAACACATACCACCACCATTTAGATGATTTCCTAACTACTGAAAAATATTTTCTTCGTTGGTCAGTCAAATCAACTCCTCACATATGTTTATTATAATCCGCGAAAGCTACGGGGGACTGCACTAAATTTTTTTCTGATCCTTTCCTTCTGGTAACCAAACAACTCTCATTTTTAACATTTGTAGATAAAAGATGTATCTGTTTTTTGTCTACTCAAGTTGTACATAGAATGCTCGGAGAGTTTATGCACTGAAAACATTTGATTTCATGAGGAACCTATAACTTTAAATTTTTTAATTCTTTGGGCAAATTTTTCGGTTTTCCATCACAGTTCCACAAGAATATATTCCTATTTTTAGCAGATCTTTCATCAGTATGACGCTACTGAAAAAGCAATCAAAGTATATTGTGTGGCTTTTATGGGCTATGTCTTTTACTAGATGCATCATAACATCATATCCCAATCAATTTGTTGATCTCAGGGTGTTGTCTTTTTTCCCACAGTATATTTCAAAGGACAGTGTGTATCCTAAGTAAGGTGTACACAGCATCCAAATTTTGATGCCTCGTTTGGCGGGTTTTAAGGGCATATATTGTATAATGCCCAAACGTCCCTTAAATTTAACGAGTGCGTCGTCAACTGATAACTGAGCGTACGGCTTAAAATGCTCGGAAAAACTTTTGCGCAAATATGTTTGTAATGGTTCTACTTTTTGTAAGAAATTGAAATTTTCACTTTCCTTCTTAAGTTCGGATTCCCTGTCCGATATATGAAAATAGTGCTTTATTCGTAAAAATCTATTTTTACTCATCATCATTTTCACCCTCGTATTTCCGAGTGTTTCGTTACCCAGGCATTTTAAAAGCAAAATATCTCACAGAAGTTTATCCGATCCGCAGACAGAGTGAAGAAGCTATTATGTGTAGTTAGAAAAGGACCCCCTGACACCTGATGATCGCTTAAGGTGACAGGTCGATCTTCGAGACCCTTTTGTAAAGTGCGGTTGAATGATTACCCTCCTCACCGGTAGAGGGGAAGATACGCTGATTAGTTTAAGGCCGGTTCGGGCGGACAGCAGTCGTCTGGATGTAAAGCCGTCTCGGGCGGTTTGGCATTCAGAGGGTTAAAGTAAACTCGCTTTCACTAAAAAAGTTCACGAATTTGTAATAATCAACTTCGACTTAAGAAGGGCCCCCCCCCCCCCAAAAAAAACACATATTGCCAAGGCCGTTGCCATCATTATAAACGTAGACTGAAGCTGTACCTCTGTTTTAAATAAAATATAACTTAATGCAGTTTAAATTTACAGCCTATTTATATAAAATAACTTTTCAAAATCTCTAATCAATTTCCTTTGGCTTATATTTTCACGTAAATATTCTTATTTTCTAATTAAATCAACTTTAAATAAAACAAAAATAAAAATTGTTAACTCACATTATCCAAGAAATAATTTAACTTCTGTGTATAAAGCGGTGGCCACCGCCTTTGCGCACTTCTAAAGTCGCCAAAGAAAGAAGTTTTAATGGATTTTGAAAGATCTTTGTAGAGTATTCAAAATGAAAATTTAAACTTTCCGCTTGCCAAGGTTGCCATAAAAAACATTTTTTTTTTAATGATAAAAATCGTTCATTTTTTAAAAAATTTAAGAAAAGTCGGAAATATCAACAAAAGTAGGAGGAATCGCATCCCTGATATAAGGAGATTTTAAGGAGTAGCACATAAAAATAAGGAGTTTTAAGAGTGCTTAAAAACGAAAGTCCATTTTAAGAAGTTCATAAGGAGCGTGCGAACGCTGGTTTTTGTTTTTATTTATACTTGGGTAAATTTAGCATTTTTGAGTAGCGTCAAATGATGTATATCAAAAAGATGGTCGTTTTGCCATACCTAGCTAACAATGAAGTTGCTTAATAAAGTGTCAAGGTCAAATTTACAGATACAACCATGTCCATGCACTGATGATTTAGGTCATGATTTACATTGCAGTCATGGAGAAGGTGAAATGTCTCAATTGTTAGAATTCAAGTTTGCATAACTGCAGGAAACAAGTGACGTTGAGTTCTTAATTATAAAGAAATAATTTGAGATTTTGTCTTCTGTTCACAGGTTAAAAGTTCATCAGGAGACAAATAAAATATCAATATAGCTGAATGCTTAATGTATTTGAGGTGCAATAAAATGATGGGTTATGGTGTTGTAATTGAAAATAAATTATCTTACTTCCACGATGTTCACTATAAGCACTAATTTGTACATATAATATGTAAAGTGACTTGGGCAGGTATTTCGCAAATTTATGTTTCAGAGGCATGACTTGAAATGGCATTCCCATTTTGGTCTGTATTGGTTCTGCAGCCTATAAAAGTAAACAAGATACATCAACTATGAAGACTAATTGAACATGAAATTCCTTTTAAAGTAATGCTTACGATATACAGATTAAAAAATGAAAAAATATTCAAAGACAATCCATGAAAGATAACATTGAATACATAATGTATATAATTACATCAATAATGGACTTTAAAATTGGCAGAACATTTGCCAAATTTTCTTCAAGTTTCTTGCGAACTTGAATGTATTCTTGAGTCGTTATTTCTGCTTCTTTGAGTTTAATAGCAAATCTGAAAGAACATGAATAAAAACAACAGTATTAAAATTGTTCAAAAACAAGTTAAACTATTGTAAGAAAAAACATACAATGTTTTAAAATGTTCAATCAAATAGAATAGTTAAATAGCTACTTGGATACAGAGCATCAGGTTTGTAGTTCTGCAGTCAATTTTTGCTTCATAAGTGCAAATTAGACTGAGTATCAGGTTAGTTGGTTGGTTTTTGGCAAGTTTTTACAAAATTCCAGGTCATATTTTGCAATTCATGACATTTTAAAGGTGAAAAACCAAGAAATAATTCAGCATTCAATAGCCAATAATAAAAAAAACCATTTAAGAATTATACACAGTAAAAATTAATACACAAAGCACAAGTAATTTTGCATTCAAATAACTAATTCAAATAATCCAACCTATATGACTGAAATCAATTTGTGATTTAATGGACCACAAAGCATGAAATTCTTCAATTTAAGCCAGTGGATGAAATAAAATTCCTTACCCGTTAAATATTAGCTATTTGTTTTAAAATTGGTTGAAAAATTCTATTCATAAAATAAATTGATGTGAATCTTATTGGTTACTTTTCAAAAAAATAAAAAGCATCTGAGAAGCTATGATCAATCTCTTTCCAGATCATTGAGGTAATTTTCCAGGTTTTAGACAAAAATGCACAATTTTCCTGACTTTTTTGGACAAAATTAAGTTTTCTGAAAATTCCAGGTTTTCCCTGATCTGTGGGAATTCTGCAATTAATATAGTAACTATTAATATTGGAATTTCCTATGCTTTAACAACCTCACCTTACACTTAGGCAAATTTCAAATACTACCTGTCAGCCTGACTAAATTATCATTATGTTGTGTATTTTTTTATACGGTGGCTTTGGTATTATTCTACTCCCTTTATACATAAATGGTTTTTTTTCGAGAATGTTGTAGCACAGTACTAGTACATAATTTAAGTAAGTGCAAGTTAATGCCTTTGGCTACAAAAAAAAGAGTGGAATAAAAATTGGCAAAAAACAGTTATTGAGAATTGGCATTGTAACCAGAATTAAGAGAACACTAATTTCAAACTCTATCATTTATATACTTAAGGGAACATATATCTAAACTAACAATAGCAGTGACTTACTCCTTTCTTTGCTCAGATTCCCAGAACAGTCGTGCAAGAGTAAGTTCGTGTTGGTCAAATTTAGTGATTTCCTGTAAAAGTCATAAGGTTTTAGAATGAATTCTTAATGATATTAAAAAAATTGTAACATATTACTTTACTTACATTAACACAATAATTCAAGCTGAAATTAAATAATATACATTGAAAAAAAAAAGAGCAATTGCTTGTCAAATCGATGCATTTATTATTTAAGTCCATGACCTTTTAGATATTGATGGAACTTGGTGTATCAAGCAATGTTACTTAGTTACGAAGGAAAACTTTTTTTCCCCTCTCATTCAAAAGTTAAGATTTAAATATTAAATTGCTGAATCTAGAGATAGTAAACTGTCATTTTAACAGGAACAATATGGGATAAACCCGGATGTCTCATTTTAAAAGCTCTTTTAACAGGCTTTAATTTCATATAAAACATTAATTACAAATTAAATTAAAATATAAATAATGAATTCAGAAAAAAGTATGAAAATTGTTTTAATTATTATCCAACACTTCTGAAAGTTTTGAGTTGAGATCTTAAAGGGATCAGTTTATACAGGAGGAGTAAAAGTTAGAAGAGGGCTATTGTAAAGTGCATTCACAAATAACAATTAAAAATAATACTCAAAATTATTGTATTATTACTTGAAATTATTTGTGAAAACTCTTTTCAAAGCTCAAAACTAAATTGTTGAAATGAAATAAATCTAACACAATACCAGTCATGTATGATCTGATCCAAACATGAAATCTTCAGTGTTACAGATGATAATACAAAGTAATTTTGATTATTTTTAATTGCCCATTTGGAATACTTAAATTTTCTTGAAAAAATTAAGGCCTTTAAAAAAAGAGCTTGAAAATGAGACATTACCCAGGTCAATCCAAAACAGTCCCTGAAAAATTAAATCTTATAACTTTTGAAAGAGGCATAAAAAAAATTGCTTTTCCCATGAAAACTACACTATATGGACAAAGTATTTGGACGCTGCAGAAATTAGGAGGATCCATCTCAGTGTGGAGTTGTTTTTCATGGTTAGGACTCAACCCATTCTGGATAATTCGGACTTGTCCACACTATGGCGATAATGGTTGTTTCTTCCAACAGGATCGAGCTCCATGTCATACTGCAAAACTTGTGCTGCACCGGTATTCTGAATGAGACGAATTTGCTCGACTGGCCAGTTCAGAGTCCCGATCTCAATCCGATTGAGCAATTGTGGGACGAACTGGAGCAAAGAATACAACACTGCCACACACGCTCATCTTTACAACAATCTCTTCTCATAGCCTTGCAAAAGGCATGGTGAGCTATTCCTGCCCAGACTTACAGAGAACTTGTGGAAAGTATGCCTCAACATGTTGCAGCTGTAATACAAGCAAAAGGAGGGCCTACCTGTTACTAAATAAAACAACAAAGAACTTTTTCTGAAAAACATAGTGTCCGAATACTTTTGTTCATATAGTGTATGTAAAAGACATGCTAATTTTAGTTTCATCCAAATGTAAGAGGTCGTGGACCAATCATTGCATTACGACATGGAAAGACTTAAATACTAATAACAAATGTTTTATTTTTAAGGAAAAAATCCACACTCAAACATACAGGTCTCGAAATACTTTCTGGAGCATCTCTGTAGAATTCCTCAATCGAAACAAGTTCAATTTCTTCATCTTTAGATCTAGACAATAACATAAAAATATAACAAAGTTTAAATAAATAAAAAAATACGATATGTTATAGAGACATAGCACTTATGTTAAATATACAAAAAATATACATAGCTGCCATGAGTGGGGTCATGTTAATTTGACATTCAATGATTTTGTAATATGCTTTGGTTAGATACGTACATATGTCTGTGCACAAAAAAAGTAGTTATTTGTATAACTTTAACATGCTTTCAAAATATCTGACAGAAATGTATCTTTGTGAATGTCATTGCTTTGTTGAAAATCAATCTCTAGTTTCCTCTATTTTTAGATTTATTTCTAATTTTTTAGTGAACACTAACACCGAAGCCAGTTTAATGGATGAGGTAATATGTCCGTAACACATTTAACATTTTAAAAACTAAAAATAAATTTTAATATTAAGACTTACTTCTTTGCTTGGTATTATGTAATGCTATTATAACAATTAACTCAACTGTACTGTAGACATGGAAATAGACTACAGGAAGTCAACAAAAAAAGTTACAATTTAATATTTATTTTTAAGTGCAACAACTTTTGTATTTACCTAAATTCAAGACATTTTGTTACTTCTTTTTGAAGATGGGTGGCTTCATACAACAGATTCTGATAGTGCAGGTGCAAAGCATCCACCTTTTGCTTTTGCTACAAATAAATTATCAAAGAACAGAAAAATAATTAGGAACAGCATAAAACATAATTCTTAGCAAGGAGTACACATTTATGTTGCTCCAGTGATATCCATTTGTATGTAGGAGATTGACCTTAGTTGGAGAAATGGTTGTCAAATGCAAAAGCACGCGTAGCAACCACCATAGTTGATTAATTGTTTTGTGTACTCATAAACACAGTTACCACTTACAGCAGGATAGTCAGAGATGCTAAATACGCCAATAGTGAGATTATGCAACTCTATCAGTAGTGCTATTCACTGTGTCATCAGTAAGATTAGGACAGCTATTAAAGTGGGTTCCTGTCATGTCTGAAAGGCCACATAGGGCAAATTAGTGAATTTGACAAGCAAATTTGGTACCAAGGATTTTGTAAGTATCAAGTGAGAATATGAAAACAAGCTACTCCTACAGTTCTTGGTAGATGATGTGGCAACTAAAACCTTTGTATCGATGTTAGTATCTAATTATGTTTATTTAAAATAATTTATGTGTAGAATGTTCAATGAAAAATTATTCTATGGGTAACTAAGTCACAAGCAAATGAGACTGCAAAACATTGAAGTTGTTAGGGTCAGTAAATTGAGCTATTGATCTACTAACATTAAGGCTGCATATCATTTTTGGAGCTTAGCCAATTAAAATATGTCACCAATTTAGGGTAAGATAAAAGAAATTAGGGCACACACACAACACTGTTAAGAAGACATCAAGCACTCTGAACATGAACTATTCAGTTTTGAGTAAATGTAATTTGTTCGCAAATACTTATTACTTTATATACCACATTTAGTTGTGAATGAATTATTTGGAAAACAATTTTTTTTTCTTCTGGGGATAAACATATTACATACAAATCAGAAGAAAAAGGTTTTATATAAAAATCTGCCAAAGTTCAATCTTCCAATAAGAAACAATTTTGAACGAAATTTAAAAAATTTAATTTCTGTAAACTATCACTCAAATTTTCTAAAGGAATAAAAATAATTTATTGCTGAAAATGTTTTATGAAACAGATCCATCAGTCCAGTGGCTTATATTATGATATAATCAGCTATTGTCAGAGTTGCAAGGAAATACAAGTGATGGTTGACCATTTCCAATGAATAATTTCCAACTCATTATTGAAATAGAATCTTTAGTTCCAATTGCTAAATTAATCAGAATTTGAGAACATTTTTATTCTCAAATCAAGATAAAATGTATAAATCCTTTTTGTTTTAATACTGAAAATCGGAATTTCTTACTGAGTTTATGAGTGTGAACATAAACAAGGTATCGAAAGAAAAAATACTTTTGATTAAGAACAAGTCATTTCTCACAAGCTAAATATATAATTATTTAGTGATTTACCTTAAAAGTGGTTTACCATAATTTTGGATCTATTAATTGCAAACTCTAGAATAGAATTTAAAAAATTGCAAATAATTTTAGAATATGTTCTCTTTTATTATGCTGCCAAAACATAATAAAAGAAGGTTTGGGTTGAGGACTAAGTTGGAGGTTTCATTTTTAGATCATACTTGAACTTTGATAAAGAAAGAAACACAGTGGTAGACTATCTCTCAACAAAATACCAAATGTCTATTACTATTAAGCCATATTACTCCTAAGCAGGTGTGTACAACTTCATGGGAACTATGAGCCAGATTGTTAAAGATAGAAAAGAAAGCAGACTAGATGCATCAGTTTGGAAAGGGGAAAAGGCCTATCTGAGGAAAACAGTATTACATGTATATACACATAAGGAAAGCTTTACTGACAAAGAGAGAAATCAAATACACTCAGGGAGGAATCGAGCTGAACCATCTACAGCTTGCAAATGAGTTAGTTTATGTAAAAATGTGGTACACAAATAACTCACTCATGACCAGTTTGGAAGGGCATATTTGCAAAAGCATACACATGAATCATTCAATACAAATGCTCACAAAAACGTAAAAGGCGTACCTCATTGACAGCATCTCTGGATTTTTTCCATTGATGTTTGTCCAACCGATTTAACTTTTTCAAATGCATAATAAGCATACATATGTGATGTCTGTGTTGAGTCAAACTAATCTGCAAGAAACATTAATTAAGTTGATTTGAAGGAAGAGTAGCTTTTAACATCACATGATATCACCACAGCTGCTCTATTTATAAACGATATTGTTTCCCAACTGAAAGATTGTGGATTTGAAGATAAAATGTTATGAAAGGAAACTAAATTGCTGCTGTTACATTGTAAACATATTTTTAAAATTTTATAATCCAAAATTTTAAATTTTATTAGAGCTTTAAAATTTTCTTTCAAATTTAAAAAAAATGTTTTGTGACAAGAAAAGCTGTGTATGGCAATAATAATAATGGAAATACATAGACAAACCTCATTCTCTTTTCCCTTTTTCGCAGCACATATGGAATTAAAATGATCTCTTATCTTTTCACATGTCTTTGAAAACTGTTCATGGCAATTACTTGCAAGCTCTTGTTCTTCTAATCGAAAGCAATCAACATTCACCTAAATTGGAAAAGATAAATTATACTGATAAAGTTTTTCATTGATACATGTTACAAGAACCTATATCAATTCTCATTCTCAATATTTCAGTTTACGAGTTCACTACCAAAAAATAAATAGTAAAACATAAAAATCCACATTTTAAAATAAAAATCCAAATGGTAAGCACACAAATAATGTATATTTTTTACCATTTATGTATGGTAAGGATTTAATATTTTTGTAAGTGGCCTCCAGTAAAAAATCAGCTTCTTTTTAAAATCTCAAATAGCAGAAACATCTAAAATGCATAGTGTTATGCATATCTCTACTATTATAAAAGGAAGTGGGTTTTTTTTTGTGTGTGAATCCTGACGATTCTATGGCACTTATAGCATTGAGATTTGGCACACAGGTAATCCAAATTTCTTGCAATTTTTGGGTAGCGGCGAATTTTAAAATTCAATCTAGAATATTTTAAAATGAATTTAATAGTTTTATTCTCCATTGGTTTTTCAACGCATTTCTTCCGGAGGTAAAATCTAAAAGTTATGGTAGAAAGGTGATATATTTGTTGAACTGGTATAGTGCAGATCCAGTAAAGCTTCAGGACCACAAAGTTTGACTGCAAATTTGTCTCACTAAGGAATTTTGACACCAAATGTAGTTGGAAATCTCACTTCAGAATATGACATCTTGAAAGACAGTGGCATTTTCAAAGTTTTGGAAGAAAGACAATACGTTTGTATATAACTGATAGTGTGGCTCTGGTGAGAAGTCAGATCAACTTTGGGATGTCTATTTTTGTAGTGGTTTAGCATGCCAGAGACAAAAGCTGCCATAAGCTAAATCATAAATACTGACATATCCATATGTGATTATTTCTTTCTCTATCTCATAACCACAACTACCACTTCATAACATCTAACACTAAACTTGTAGCCAAAGTGATGCTGAATACTCCAATTGTGAGAACAGATTTTGGTACAGCTTTGATATACATTTTTGTGGTATTGCTTTTGGCACATTTTGCAAAGTAAGCTATGAAAACCTTGATTTGTTATGATTATGGCAACCTAGCGAGGTTTAAATTATGATATCCAGTCCTATTGCGATCTCTAATCATGGAATGTTCTTTTCATTTCCCTTTGATTTCATTGGTTCTTAAAACTTTTTTGGCAATTTTTTTACTTTAACATCTTTTTGAATTTCTTTCAATTCCTTTCTGCTTCCTGTAAATTTCAGGAATCAAAACGTTCAGTTTGTGTTAAAAACAGCACAGTGCAGTTGTATCCTTTTTATTTTGATTACAATCTTTTATTAGTTTTTAGTAAATTATTATCTGTATTTAGTGTTGTAGATAAGTTTCAAGGCCTGCTTTCCTGAAATTTAAAGTTTAATTTTTCTGGTGGTATGTCAACTTTTGGAAATGAGGGAGTTGCTAATCATTTATTTTGATACATTTATGTCTGGATAAGCAGCTTTTATGGATTTACTTGAGGAATCTCAATTAATAGTTGAAAATTGTCAAGAAGAATCTGTTGAGTGAATTTTATTATTTTTACTAATTTCGTTACCTTTTTAATAATTTTCTGCAAAGCCAAAAACAAGTGTTTTCTAAGAAATTCTTCCTTGCCAACATAAAAAGCAGACCAAGAAACATTCAAAAGCACCACTAAAGGCCTCATATTAAAGCTGATAACAAATATTTTCCACATTTGGTTGAATAGTAGGGTTTTATAACAAGCAATGATCATATTTGGCCAAGCTGTGCCAAGCACAATTTTTTCCTATTTAATTTGCCAGCTAATTTAATGAAAACTTGTTCAAAATCACATGAGTCATATATGGGTCATTCTTGTGAAATAGGAAAAATTGGCTTCTTAAAAATTTTTCAATCGAAGGTTTTTAAAACTTTATTTTTTTGGCCTGATAATTTTCTACCATGTTCATTAAGTAAATTAAAAATATCAGCAATCTAAATTATTAACATTTTGTTAAGGAAAAAAATATTTCAAAATATTGGAAGGCAGGACAATGACGAACCTGCCAGGACAATGATGAAAATAGAAAAAAATATATAAATTTCTTGTTGAACATTTCATATGACCATGTATTTTTAATTCAGCTGATTAAGTACATAAATAAAATTACTAGGAACATGACACTTCAGGAAATTATGGATTCCTGAATATTTAAGTATTATTAGAAAGTAGGAACATTGTGGATAGCTTACTTTTATGCTTTTTTAACAGATTACGTGTTTTGCTGTGTGGTGTTAAATTACTGCAATCAATTCTCAGCTATTTTTGATCTGTAGTATTTCTTTTTTTATTTTTCCATTTGCCTTGTATATTTTTTAAATTTTTCTTCCAGTTTCTTTATACAAATGTAGGTCTCTGCTCTATCTCTTCTAACTTTTTTTTCTTAACATTATCATCTCTTCTTGTTGTGTCTGGGTGTGAAGAACCTGAAAGTTGAATATCTATACCACTTTCACTTGGTTTGGGTAGCCAATTCTATCGGATGACAATTTCTTGTTCAAGCGATAGAGTTTTGAATGTTCTTTCCTATTTTTATAATTCCCCTTATCTGCCTCGAACTCATTTTAGCTATAGGCTTTACTACTCCTTTCTTCTTTTGGTTAACATATATTTCACATGCCTCTTCAATTTATCTTGTATCAAACGTTATGGAAATTTTTAATATGCTCCTGACGACGTTTCTCAGCTAACCTTTTCTTTAACAACCTTTCCTCATATGTTTGTTTCTTTTTACCACTCATATCTGTCCATATATTGTTTGCAACTTATAAAAAAGAGCATGTGATAAAGGATATTTAGTAATATCTAGACATTTTTAGGTGCAATGACAAAAGCATTATGTTTTAAATATAAGAAACAAATAAGTTTCAAAATTTCAAACTATTATAAGGTATTTTACTTTAAAAAAAATTACAATGGATAATAAATAATCAAAAGTTAATAGTTAAAAGTAAAGAATATATTTGTCTTCAGTTAATAATTTAAATATTTATAAAATACTGAACATAAAACATCATTTTCCTGTCTTGACATCATTGACTTGAATGTTAAAGGCAGGACAATGATGGCCAGGATAATGATGAAATAGGCTTGTTCAGGGCTTAATGGATGAACCCTTAAAAATTTCAGTTTGAATTTCACACACATTTAAGAAATATCTTTTATACACTTGTTAATAAAAAAAATTAAAAATTTACTACAAACATTTAATTTTTATCAAAGCCAGGAAAATGATCTTCAATTTACATAAACCTTGAACTCTGAACTTGTATGTGCTGACCAAAAAAAAAGTTGATAACTTTTCAAAATGGCAGTTATTTATTTAAATAACCTCAACCCCAGATTACTTGAAAAGTATTCTTTGAACTCAGTGCTGTCATCTATTAATTGCCCACATAATGATATCTGAGATGCCAGGAAAATGATGATATTACTTGGGACAATAGTTATTGAAGTTACTTTTGGAAATTTTTGCAATATTATTTCCATTATTGTAACTAATAACCTTTCAAATGTATAAAGAAGCAGAATAAATTATTTATAGGAATATATAAATAAATATTAAAACCCTAATGAATGAAGAAATTGTAAAATTCCACTCAGGGACATGCCAGGACAATGATATTTGATATTTTAAAGTTTTAAAAATGTATAAAATAAAAAATATGTCATTAATTTTCTAATTCTGTAGATTATAAAAGTGATCCTAAACTATTCTTGAAAGTTGACAAAATCTTAAGAGTGATAGAATTCTATAAATTTTGAAGGGACATGAATTTCGCCTATTTTGCAAGAATGACCCATATGCCAACTGGGGGTCGTACAACGACTAGACTAAATTTTCGATTGCAGTCGAAAGGCATTTTTATCAAGGAAAATTATTATAAATGTTTCAAAGTTGCTGCATTGATCTTATAATCTTCAGTTCAAATGCAGAATATCTGCATTATGCATGTATTTATTTAATATGATGGGGATTGTTGTAAAATTGAGGAACTGAATTGGAATCTGTTTAGAACAGGGGTACGCAAGCTGTGGCTCTTTGGTTTTGCAAATGTGGCTCTGAAGTGAAAGGATTAAAGGATTTATTCACAAAATGGTAATTTAATTTGTTTCATAGGCACTAACATGCGTGATGTCAGGAAGGAGAAAGCGATTGTGAAGGGGTAGAGGGAATGGTTGAGCATATGATGTCCATAGCAGCTGAAGTGACTAATTAGGGAGTACACAGGTGCCTTTACTGGGCAAGACAAAAATAAAATCAAAGCATTCCTAGACAACAAGAGTGGTTGATACTCAGACAAAAAAGAAGATAAATGGTTGCAAAAAATGTACTTTATGTGGACGTTACATCACATGAACCTCTAAGTGCCTGGTCAGATAATTTCGACCGCGAAATATTTGCAATATACATGGCTCTTGGAGCTATTGGTGAAATCCCTCACGAAAACATTGTCCTTCTTATTGACTCTCATTATAAGGCTGCAATACAGGCCATTACTGACTATATTCTATATCCATCAGAAACTTTTAGAGAGTTGATGAATGGAAAGTCTTGGACTTATCTATTTGATAACCAGAAGCGCTCACAGCTTTCCCTCCTCCCTAGAGTCAAGCGGGTAGCATTTTTTTAGAGTCATCACCGGACATGATTACTTGCAAGACCATCTATTTAGGATTGGACTTGCCGATTGTCCAGTCTGCAATATTATGCAAATAACTGAGGAGCACCTTTTTAGTTGGTCCACCCTGCTTGACATTCGTTCTTGTAATGACTTTGGAGCTCTTGACCTTCCTGGGGCCATCTCTCTGCTACTATATAGGACTGCAAGACGCCTCATGTCTGACAAGACAAAGTCGGGCATAATAAAAATAAAAAAATCACAACTGAATTAGCTCAGTTGTAAATTACAAAACAAAGTTACTGCTTTTTCAATGGTAGAGAAGTTACTTAGTTTTGAAAAGAAATTGATTCTGTTCACTTAAGATTAAGAAGGGAAATTTAGTTTAGTACCCAAACATGCTTCAACATTGCCAGGAAAACAATGATCTCATTGAGAAAGATTATTTTAAGACAGCAGTTTTAGACATGAGAGAAACTTTTCTTCAAAGGTTTCAGGAATTCAGAAGTGATCACTTTTAGTACACATTCTTTAACATTATAAAAGGAAGTGTTTGTTTCTTGCCGCAAAATCCTGACGATTCTATGGCACTTACAGCAATGAGATTTGGTACACAGGTAGTCCAAATGTTTTGCAATTTTTGGGCTGCGGCAAATTTTAAAATTTAATCTAGAAGATTTTAAAATTAATTTAATAGTTTTATTCTACATCAGTTTTTCAACGCATTTCTTCCGGAAGAAGAAACACCCGAATCTGGACTTTTTCTACTCACGTGACCTTGCAATCAACCTTTGGAACCATACCTAGTTTTTTTCATGGCGGGAAACTCGGAGAATTTTTTTTATTTTTTCGTTTCCGCTTTGATTTTGCGCCAAGGAATGATATTTTCCAGCCAAACGATAAATCTTTTAACTGAACTCACTTAATTCTTTTTTCTATTTCCTATACCGTTAAATAAAAAGTAAAAATTTCAACGGATTTGAAATTGGCAGAAAATTTCACTTTAGACCAATTCCTAAAAAATGATTTTCTCTAAATAAATAATTTTTAAATTGAATATATCTTTTATACTTTTGCAATAGATTGTGACGTCATGTGAAACAGATTGCATCTTCTGCCCTTCGCGTTAAAAAAAAAAGATTACAGAAAGAATAAGAAAACAGATTACATTTCCTGTCCAATTCCATTTCAGGGAACGAGAGCAAAAAATAAAAAACATTTTGACTGAGATTGTTAATTCTTTTTCGTAAAATCGGAATCACTGAAGATATATTTAAAATTTCAATGGATTTGAAATCTGTGGAAAATTTTACACCAGATTAATAACTTACATCACTGGCAACGGAAAAACTTCGAAGATTTGCAAGTAAAATTTGTTGCACTGTATCAAAAAGGTTTTTTTTTCTTTTAAAAAAATAATTCCTATTTACGTAATGTATGCAAAGGTTCACAGTGTGGATTTTGCTATATGGGAGCCTTCTTGGATTGACGGCCATTTTTTTTTGGCAATAAACATCGCTTAGGCGACTAACATAACGAATGCTACCACTCCACCATTTGAATTTTTTTTCAGTACCTTGGGGTCTATGTACTTGTCACGATTCATTGTCTTTCACCACATAAGTTACGAACACAGATAGGTTACATGAACAGTTGTTCTAGTTGCTACTTGTTCTAGTGGATGAATATCGATGGATGACAGTGCATGGGTTCTGACGCGATAAAGAACATGAATAAGAATAGAATTGCTTTACAATTCGGAGGAGTCAAGATGTGTTTTGCACACATGGTGCAGTGTGTATTTTAAAACTTTATATTGTATTTGTAAATAAATATCAATGTCCAATTATGGTGTGCAGTGTCCCTCTGTTCTTGGCTACTAGTAGGGGAGACTAGGGAGATTTGATCCCTTTTTGCAGTTTTTGATTTTTATCAAAATAAAATATTGTTATTTTTTAAATGTTTTGAATCATTATAAATTGCACAACTGTATTCCTTGATATAACATTTATTTGATTTTCCTAAATGAATTTTTAAATTTTATATAAATTTTTTTCAACATTGGGAGAGAAAAAATGCAGCATCCCAATTATGGGGACACTTGATCCTCCACAAGAGGAGACTTGATCCCTCACATAAACACATTCAAACAATTCAAAGCAAACAAACATAGAATTTGCATTTTCATATCAAATGAAACATTTGAAAAAGTACTACATTTACTACAAATACAAAAGCCTTTTTTTTTGTATAAAAAAAACTAGTGAATATTTTCAAAACGTGAAAAGTCAAACATAATGTCAAAACTGTTGCTGTTTGGAGTGTTTCACCTAACATAGGTTTTGGCAACTTTTTAACACAATACTCTTTATCAACTATGCTTTTGTCGACTTTTTCAGGATATATAAACTGATTGACACTTAATCTTTTTTCTCTCTAAAAATTCGGAAACAGAAATTTTTTTTCCCGATTTTTCCAACAAAGTGATTTTATTTTCTTCCTCCTGGAAATTTCACAATTACAAAATCATTCTCATTAAAAGATACATCTTGGGGGTCTTCATTTTCATCAGAAAATTCATAAAGTGATTCTGCTTCTGTTGAATCGTGAATATTGTAATTGCTATCACTTTCCGATGAATCGTCAACATATTGCACCCCAACAAAAAAAGTGACGCTAGTCAAAAAATAAAGATTTTGATGTTATGTCATTGAAAAATATGTATGAGGCATCCCAGAGTGTTATATTGCTGTTCTATAGAATATAATAGAAGTTACCACCACAAATACTTACCTAAAACTTAAAAGAAGCTTATACTATTTGAATATAAGTTTTATAGTGTCCTTTAAGTTGATAGTTCTCAAATTCTGCAATTTTGAATTGTGTCACTTTTCTTGTCAAAGTGAGATACTCTCCCCTTGGTAGCAACTACTTTTGGTGGCTTATGCACAGTGGTAAAACCACTTTCATGAATGTTCCATATTTTTTGTGGGTCTAGCTTTTCTTTAGTATATATCAGTTCCAGATTTTCAAAAACATTAAAGTTGTGTCTGTTGCAACTAATGGCACGATTAGGCTGGTTGCCTCTGGTGTTCAAAGAGACAATGACTAATTACGATTCATAATGCTCTGTACCATTCATACCCCACTCATCCTTCTTTTTTCCATGATTCAGGGATCTTTTTTTTTCTTTTTTACAGCATACTGGAATGCTAACTTTCTTAAATGCATAGGAGTAAGTCCATGATGTAATTTACTTGATGTTTTCAAATATTTGTATAAAACATCTTCTTTAACAGAACGTTTTAAGGTCATTACATCAATGCCAAATGTTCTTGCCCCTTTATACTGCCACCATCTAATACAACCTTTACTGCTGCCTGCTTACCTTCCACATTGATATTTTGTTGGGCTTAACACCATCTTTATGTTTATAAAAACATGGCATGACTTCACCAACAAAAAGTAAACAAAGAAAAAAATATATGTGTGTATGTGACATTGGGGATACTTGATCCCGGGATCATCTCTCCCCATATGATGGGGATCATGTATCCCCAATGCACATGCACCATGAAAATATTGTTGGAAAAAAAAGGGAAAAAAAACCTGTATTACACATAAATAGTATTATTAATAAGGTAAGAAAAGGCAGTATGTAATATCATTATATATAACTACTTTAATTATAATTAGTTAAAAATAAAAAACTTAAACCACTTACAATAAAAAAAGTTCAAATTCAGAAAATCAAACAATTTTTTCTTATAATAAAAACAAACATGGCTGAAATAAATTTTGTTGCTGGATTTGTAGACTAAGAGTAACTGTACCAGTGTTACAAGTTTACAAGACTTAACTTTTTATTACTGTTGTTTTTAACACTGGGGATCAAGTGTCCCCAGTCTCCCCTAAACACACTGTCAATCAAATTACACATCACTCGGTCACTCTGACAGAGAAGCAATCACTTTCAAACATGAATGTCATTAAATACAAATCAAGGAGTCAAATTAAGCTCGCTGCTCGAACTGATTAAAACCAATCGAAGTGATTTTTAGTGAATTTTTCTTCTTTAGGTAACACAGATATAATTAATAATATAATTTCTAACAAGTTTAAATTTTCTTTATTTGTAACAATACAGTTTTAGCTCTTGAAAACTTTTTTAAATGTTTTTTTAAAATTACATTAAGGAATGAGTCATATTGACCATTTATCTTTGTACAGCCCAATATAAACTAACCTTTGAACTATAGTTGTCAGGAGGTAGAACATTAAAATTTGAGTTGGCCAAAGTAGAACAAACTGTCAAGTGGCTAAAACTCATGGTCTCTCCAGTGGAACGCAAAGGGCAGTTAGGAATGTCTTTCACACCAATCTGGTGGAGATGTCCTAGGAGATAGTCAAGTCCGTTTAAAATTCTGAAGTTGGCCGCAAAGATCCATTGGAATCGAATTACATTGTAGGCTTTCCCATATTTTACCCTTAAGAGTAAGTAGCATTTAGTCTCTTGAGTTTTGTATACGTATCTCCCATCTGATCTTACAATGGTGGAAAATGCCTGGTTGTCTGGTAAGGCAATACGAGGCTGTGGAAGGTTGCAACCATGAAAGTCAGCGAGCTTGCCTTCTCAATACCAGGAATGCCGCAATGGCTGGGTATCCATTGGAAGAGAACCGTCCAACCAGCAAACTTGAGTTCGTAAATATTTTATTTTGCCTCTTCTACACGTGCCGAATCGCTATTGTGGAAAGAGCAGAGGGAGAGAATTGCTGAGTGTGAATCAACAAGAAAAACACTGTGGCTGTAAGAAGTAATTAAGTCAGATGAATAAGATGTCGAATTTTCAAAATGTAGCGAGACAGGTTTGGCTCTTCCATCTCCAAGTTTTCCGTACCCCTGTGTAGAACAAGAACTGATACCAACCCGTCTACAGTTATCTATGGCTTTAGAAACAAACCAAAGAAATTAAAAATATAATTTTGTCACACTCGTGTACTTAACGAGAAATCAAAAATATATGTGTTATATTTACTTATTGCCAAGATTTAAACAATGAAATTACCTTACTGACATTAATATTTGTCAAAATAATACTAAAACACCCATTAGAGTCCCTTCTACTTATTCCTATAACATCAGGCAGATAGGGGAAGACGGAGTACAATGAAACAAGGGGTACAATGAAACATTACTTCTAAAATCAGTAAAATTTGTCACAGAAAGTTGCAATTTATATAGGGGAAGACGGGGTACAATGAAACAAAATTTACTAATTATTTTTTCCTATCCACAATTTTGCATGCACAAAAATATAATTAATGCATACGTTTAATCTTGTATTTTCCCCATTTAAATAAATTTTTATTAGGTTCTAAACAATATCTTTATGTTTGTAAAATAACAAAAAGTAAATGTCTCAAAGTGTTTCATTGTACCCCGTATGGCGGGGTACAATGAAACACTCCAAATGATGCAAGCAATTTTCACCCTATATAGTTTATTTTATTCACATTCAACTTCATTTAAATTTATGATTTCTCCAACAGAATATATTTCCTTGTTTCAGTTCACCCTCATTGATTAAAACAATCATTTATACAGATACTGCTTGTGTCACATTGTTATGTGTGGATATCTTATTCTTAGTACTTCAGTGATCATCTGGAGCTGGAAAATAATCCGGATCATTGTCATCTTCAGAGTCTGTAGGAGGCAGAGTTTGTTTTGAAAACAATCCCTACTAAGTTTTTTTCCCCTTTTTACTTTCTAATTGCTTAACCAAACCATTAGAAACTAACTAAACTCTTTTTTTTTCTGTTTCCTACTCTTACTTTTCTTGGACCAGCCTTGGGGTAAGGTTTTATCTCTTGAGGATAAATGTATTTCCTCACAGGTTTAAAGCTAGTGCATGGTGTATGAACATTTGCTGATCAACCTGCAGTCGGTGATTCTGATTTACTTATGGCAAAATCCACCACTTCTGATTCTTGGGTTTTGTCTGTCTGGTCTTCAGTTTCATTACTCAGCTCATCAGTTTCATTAATCTGACCATGGGAATAATTTTCAGTAGGACAAGGCCTATCTGACACATACGAACACAAATAATCTTCTTCCAAAAACATTTCTCTATTGAAAGGCCATATTCCAGTTGCTGAAAAACCTTTTGTAATATTTTGAGGAGTGAAAAGAAAATAAGCAGTGCCAAGCAAAGAAGATATCTCATAGATAGAGATTGTACGACCTGGATTACACAGCATCCAATCATTTGCAGCTAGATTGAAGAAATTTTTAAGTGACTTGAACACAGTTTTGTCTAAAGGCAGCTGCAATTTGTTACTGGTATGGGGGTCAGGGTTACAACAACAATTTCGTTATCTTTAGTAAAATTTAGACTGGAAATTGTAATATGTGATTCATGATAGTCCATTATTAGTAGAACTGGATTTTCTTTCGTTCAGCGTGTATGTGCCTGGAAATCTGTTAGAACATTAACAAAAATATCTCCATTCATCCAACCCGATTTTGTTGCATCACCCACAATCCCACAAACAGCTCCATTCAACATGCAAAACTTGAAATTTACTCTAGGAATACTAAATAATGGGGTATAGAATTTCCAGAAGCATTAATGAATCCACACATAGTAACAAGAACACCCCTTTCACCAGAAATTAATTGACCTATTTGTTTTTGGCCCCTTTGACTAAGAACTTTAGGAGGATTGTGAACTGTAGTAAGTGCAGTTTACGCCTATGAAATAAACTGTTCTTAAATGTTTTTGAATATAAAAAAATCTAACTTACTATTGAAATCTGTACTTTTTTAGAAGGAAAAAAAACCAGTTTCATTTTGAATGCTTTCAAAATGATTACTGTTTTGATTCGGTGTTGCCTTCTCCTATTAATGTTAGGTGTTGCCATTTCCTTAGTAAAAGTGTTTTATTTAGATTAATGACAACCAGTAATATGTTATTTTATATCAGTGATATTATATTTACCATTGATATATTACTTCAAGTAAATGCATTCACCCGGGGCACAATGAAACATGTTTCATTGTACCCTATCTGCAAGTGTTTCATTGTACCCCGTACTGAGGTTACTAAATAAAAAAAAATTTCAAGCTTCTAATATTTATTTTTTTAAATTTTGGTTTTGGAGGTATGAAGACAACAACACAAAGATAACAATGTATAGAAAAAATAATTATTACATATAACAACGAGGAAAAAGAAACAAAATTACTTTTAGTAAAGAAACTTACTTTCAATGGTGAAAAACCAATAATCTTCTATTGCTAATGTTGTAGAAGTGCGAATGTATCGAAATCACATCAGTAATTGGAACTTATAGTTGTATAACATATATATAAATTGTAACTTTCTGTGACAAATTGTACTGATTTTAGAAGTAATGTTTCATTGTACCCCGTCTTCCCCTATATGTTATACAACTATAAGTTCCAATTACTGATGTGATTTGGATACATTCGCACTTCTACAACATTAGCAATAGAAGATTATTGGTTTTTCGCCATTGAAAGTAAATTTCTTAACTAAAAGTAATTTTGTTTCTTTTTCCTCGTTGTTATATGTAATAATTTTTTTTTCTATACATTGTTATCTTTGTGTTGTTGTCTTCATACCTCCAAAACCAATATTAAAAAAAAAAAAAAAATTAGAAGCTAGAATTTTTTTTTATTTAGTAACCTCAGTGCGGGGTACAATGAAACACTTGCAGATGGGGTACAATGAAACATGTTTCATTGTGCCCTGGGTGAATGCATTTACTTGAAGTAATATATCACTGATATAAAATAACATTGCTGGTTGTCACTAATCTAAATCAGGCCTCGAAATATATTTTTTAATACAGGTGCACCTAAGTTTCTAAATTAGGTGCACAGGTGCGCCTAGCGGGAAAAAATTAGGTGCACAATTTTATTTTCACGTGCACAGTGCACCCGGGTATTTCGAGCCCTGATCTAAATAAACACTTTGAATAAGGAAATGGCAACACCTAACATTAATAGGAGAAGGCAACACCAAATCAAAACAGTAAACATTTTGAAAGCATGCAAAATTAAACTGTTTTTTTTCCTCTTCTAAAAAAAGTAGATTTCAATAGTAAGTTAGATTTTTTTATATTCAAAAACATTTAAGAATATTTTATTTATTTCATAGGCCTAAACTGCACTTGCTACAGTTCACAATCCTCCTAGAGTTCTCAGTCAAAGGGCCAAAAACAAATAGGTCAATTAACTTCTGGTAAAAGGGCTGTTCTTGTTACTATGTGTGGACTTATTAATGCTTCTGGAAATTCTATACCCCATTATTTAGTATTTCCTAGAATAAATTTTAAGTTTAGCATTTTGAATGGAGCTCCATGTGGGACTGCGGGTGATGCAACAAAATCGGGTTGGATAAATTGTGATATTTTTGTTAATGTTCTAACAGATTTCCAGGCACATACACGCTGAAGGAAAGAAAATCCAGTTGTACCAATAATGGACAATCATGAATCACATATTACGATTTCCAGTCTAAATTTTACAAATGATAACGGAATTGTTGTTGTAACCCTGCCCCCATACCAGTAACAAATTGCAGCCTTTAGACAAAACTGTGTTCAAGTCACTTAAAAATTTCTTCAATCTAGCTGCAAATGATTGGATGCTGTGTAATCCAGGTTGTACAATCTCTATCTATGAGATATCTTCTTTGCTTGGCAGTGCTTATTTTCTTATCACTCCACAAAATATTACAAAAGGTTTTTCAGCGACTGTAATATGGCCTTTCAATAGAGAAATGTTTTGTGAAGAAGATTATTTGTGTTCATATGTGTCCGATAGGCCTTGTCCTACTGAAAATTATT
Organism: Metellina segmentata; assembly: GCA_947359465.1. Taxonomy (NCBI): domain Eukaryota; kingdom Metazoa; phylum Arthropoda; class Arachnida; order Araneae; family Tetragnathidae; genus Metellina; species Metellina segmentata. The sequence goes on along the minus strand of OX375876.1, from coordinate 22,446,266 downwards.
CCCATGGTCAGATTAATGAAGCTGAAGAGCTGACTAATGAAACTGAAGACCAGACAGACAAAGCCCAAGAATCCCAGAAGTGGTGGATTTTGCCATAAGTAAATCAGAATCACCGACTGCAGGTTGATCAGCAAATGTTCATACACCATGCACTAGCTCTAAACTTGTGAGGAAATACATTTATCCTCAAGAGATAAAACCTTACCCCAAGGCTGGTCCAAGAAAAGTAAGAGTAGGAAAACAGAAAAAAAAAAGAGTTTAGTTTTAACCACACAAGTAAAAAATGCTCTGGTTAAGCAATTAGAAAGTAAAAAAGGGACAAAAACTAAGAGGGGATTGTTTTCAAAACAAAATCTGCCTCCTACAGACTCTGAAGATGATCTGGATTATTTTCCAGCTCCAGATGATCACCGAAGTACTAAGAATGAGATATCCACACATAACAGTGTGACACAAGCAGTATCTGTATAAATATTCTGTTGGAGAAATCCTAAATTTAAATGAAGTTGAATGTGACTAAAATAAACTATATAGGGTGAAAATTGCTTGCATCATTTGGAGTGTTTCATTGTACCCCAGTATGTGTTTCATTGTACCCCGCCATACGGGGTACAATGAAACACTGCGAGACATTTACTTATTGTTATTTTACAAGCATAACGATATTGTTTAGAACCTAATAAAAATTTATTTAGATGGGTAAAATACTAGATTAAAAGTATGCATTAACTATATTTTTGTGCATGCAAAATTGTGGATAGGAAAAAATAATTAGTACATTTTGTTTCATTGTACCGTCTTCCCCTACCCGACATCAACTGATATATTTTTTAGTGTTGCTGTGGAAATTATTTCTTTTGTTTTCCAACAAGATGGGCTGTCAATACCCAATGTGCTGTTGCTCTATGATCATCTTTTGCAACAGGAGGGCTTATTAGACCCACACCAAGAAGTACAGACAGGTTACCAGAACTAGCCAAATGGTATGTCGCATCTTTTCCAAATGTTATCAATTTCTGAATGAGTTTTAAGTACCATCCAGTTTTCCTATGGTAGAGGACACTTCATCAGTGGTCAAATTATATAAGGGATGTGGCAACAGAAAATAAAAGACGGTAAGATCGACAAGCGAATATTAAGAACGATGCATCACGAAAAAGGAATGTTTTTAACAAATATGATCTGAATATCAACGCCAATAAAAACAGTGCATGCTAAGAAAATCACGTTAACCACTAAAACACACTCGTTTTCTTTCAAATATGTCATTGAAGAGCACATCTACTTACCGGTATAATGGAAAGTATATTAGGTCTTGCATGGTGTGTTTTGAGACGTTTGGTCTTTTTTTCACGAGTACTGATCTCTGTCTTTTCTTTTTTGCTCATGACGAAGATTTTTTTTCAACAAAAACAAACTCAAAGGTAATTGTAACTTCTGTTTGTTTTTTGTGAAAGGTTCTACAAAATCAATTAGAATCAAAAATCGGAAGGATTTTGTTTTCGTCTTCGCAATGCAAAATGTAAATGTCTAATTTACTTCACTTCAATTTCATACTAAATAATCCATAATTTTGATTTATTTTGCTGTTAAAAGTTGAGTGTCTTTAGTTGAAAGTAAATCGTAGTATGAATGTAGGTCTAATTCAAAATGAAATTGGATACAAGACAATTACTGAAAATATTTTAAAATCTAGTAAATTTAAAAATTTTTAAATCTCGATTAGAAAAAGAAAGTTAAATTTTTTGGTAAGCTTCACGTGATAAATGCAAGAAATACCGAACTTTGAAAATTACTTGCATTCTATAAAAGATAATTTTGTTTATTTCTCATCTAGTATTTTCTAATGCAAATTTGATTGTTCCAAAAAGTGAACTTCTGAAAAGTTAAGTACTTCTAGAATAGGAAATCGAAAACGAAATCAGTTCATGCTGTCTCGTTTTCACTAGAAAATTGTTACAACGCAAGTTTAAAACCTCGCGGCACTTTTAATGGTACATTTTTTAAACGCTGCAGTAGTTTTTTCGTGACGTCATAATATATTATATTTCTATCAATTTTGTCGATGTGCGCAATATTACAATCCGTGCATTTAATGCGCACTATTTTCATTCCCGGAGTAAGCCGGTTCCAGATTTGGAGGTGCGGCCATCTTTGCGGCGGGAACAATCTCTAGCCTTTAGAATTTTGTAGCGTGGTCTGGGCGGAGCCTGAATTTCTGACGGATTGAAATTAACATTTAAAATTCGATTGCAACTTGCCTTTTGTACTTTAGTTTTAAATTCTTTTGTAAATTAAACGTTCTCTTATTGCTGCTGTGATGGCCGACAGAGAAGATAATGTGTACAAAGCCAAATTGGCAGAGCAGGCCGAAAGATATGATGGTAAGTATTATTTCGTACTTTTGTAGTTTCCTTCATATTTCCTCAAATGCTTTCTGTGTCGAATTGTCATTTAATTTTTTGCTTTTTTAACTGTAGTTTAATGTCAGATAATGATACAAGCGTTACTGCTAGCTAATTAATTCAATAATGTATCCGTATGATTGGTGCATTCACATGACATCTCTATAAAGTCCTTAAGATTTTGGAATGACTTCTGTGTTGTAATTGAAAGTTATGGCCAGGACATTATTAGTTTAATAGCCGAATAATCTTGTTTATCGCCTGTGCTCGTGATGTGCTAGTTCTGGTGTGAAGTCTTACGCATGCCACCAGACCGCATTGCATGACTCATGCTGAAAATTCGCAGAAATTTCAGTTTAGTTAGTGTTTTTAAAAAAAGTACTCCGCCTTCGTTTCTATAACTACATGCGAAATCCATCGTAATTCAATATGGAAAGGGTTAAATAACTTATCGATTGTTACTCTCTAGTTTCAATCGTGTACTTATTTTAAAAGGTATCGCCTTGTTATCTGCACAAATATTTGGCATTCTGATTCTGAGCTGTTCGTCTGATTATTTTATTTCCGTTATTTTGAAAAAAATTTCAAAATTTGATGAAATATTTCATTTTTTAGAAAACTTACTAGTTTTAAATTGTATCTCGGGAAATAATTTTAGTAGGAAACCTTAAATTTCCTCATCATAACTTGTTTTTGCTATTATCTATTCAATACTTTTCGCTTTTTTATGGTTGCATAAACAACTTAAGAAATAATAAAATGTTTTCAGTATTTTGAGTTATTTCTATCTTTTTCAGGTGTGGTATGTTTAATTTATTGTTAATAATTAAAACTATTCAATCTTCTAATCTAGTTTTTTGCAGGGGGGGGGGGGTATATTATGCAATCTAGGTTTTGTGAAGTATATTCTTAAAGATATCTTAAAATGGTCTTAATTGAATAAATTGCTTATACCATTGCTTTTAATCGCCGCGTACGTCGGGTGGATCGGTGGATACCACTTAATTATACCATTGCTTTCAAGACTTGCATTACTTGTAAATCATGAGCCTCATGAATCGGCAGTTCATTACTTGTTAGTTGTTCTCTGATTGTTTATGTCGATTTGCTTCAAAGTAGTCTCGAAGAATAAATAAATCCTTGAACTTTATGCACAAGTGTATTTTTTTAAATTTTGTTTCCTATCCACAGGCATTGGTTAAACCAGGATCCCTTAGACTTCTCTTTTCCCAATTAAAGTTTAATAATGCAAATGAAATTATCTTGAATATAAATATATTCAATGGTCAAAGGAAATAACTAGATCATAATTTGGCAAAAATGAGATGCATCTGTTGGAGAATTTGTTTTAGTGCCTTATGTGTTGTGAAGAAGTAATGTACATGAAAAGAGTAACAAAGGATACAAAAGAGATCCTTTGTAGCTGAAGATAAAACTTCTCATTTCTGGGGTGCTAAAGATAACAGTATCTAAACCAGGGTTGACAAACCCCCTTCTTTTCTTTTTTTTAGAAAAACCCAGCCTGGGTGGGTTTTTGTGGGGATTTCTGGGTTTTAGTGAGGTTTTCTGGGTATTTATAAATTGTGTGTGTGTAGAATATCATTCTCGCTTGATCTTTTTATGCTTGATGTAGGAACCACGCACAGTGATGTAGTCAAGATTTTGTTAAGCAAGGGGTCCATAATATGAAATTTTAATTAATTAAAATGTTTTAACGTTAGAGTCCATGGGTGAAATTTAGTTGAAGGGGGAGTCCAGACTCCCCCTTCAGCCCTTGGCGACATCCTTGAAAGGGGGGGGGTGCAGACCCACTTTTATATTCAATCTGAAACATACCCCATTTTATAATTTCAAAGTAGACGTCCTTTTTTTAATCATGTCCTATAAACACATCTGTAAGTCACAGGAAAAACAGTTATTCAAGTGGAAATTGGTTGATTGGGAAGGATCACACAGTCGGTGGTTGCGATTCAAAAATGAGCATCCCCCTGCCACCTTTTTTTTAACAACTACCCTACTGGTTGGAGCAGTAAAAGTACCAATTTGTGGTACAAAAATGTTTAATTTGTAGCAGATATATATATAGAATTTCGTCAAAAACACTGTTTTGAACCAATTTTATGCAAAAAAATATATTCTAAGGATAAATATATAGCATTATATAGGAACTCTTGATTTTTTTTTTCTACTGAAAAAAAAAGTTAAATGCAAAAGCAATAATTCTTTAATGTTACAGATAACTGTACATATAAAAAAATAAAATAAACACTAAAATACTAATCCCTTTAATATTCTTAAACATTTTAATAAAGTGCAATTTGGTGCCGCTATTGCATCTTTGATGGAAGTGATTTTGTAACCATACAATATTACATTTTGTTAGAATAAAAAGCTCAATCTAAAATGTTATCAGGGCTCCTAACACGTCACTTTTTGTCACCTTTTCAGGGGTTTTAAGTTCTTAAATCTTATTTAGAGAAGAAACATTTTTGGTGCACATTTAAAAAAATTCATTTCCTCTAAAAAAAAACAGGGTTTGTACGAATTCAATTTCGAAATGCGCGCTACATTCCACCGCAAGAATGGATTCAAAAGCGTACCGTTTCAATTGTAAAAGGATACTTCATGTTGCTCGCGGTGTATTAGCAGCAAGTTCTGGAAATTTTCCCACAGAAAAAGGCTATCAGTAAAACAAAGCGGTGAAGTTTAATGGAAGCAGAGCCATCTGCATGTCCGACCCTTCTTACCTAACTTAAGTGATAGAACTTGAGTGGCATTTACGACTAACGTTTTCCTTTCATTGAATTGTGTGGCGCATCATTTGGCCCAAGATAGATATAACCGGTCGACAGGGTCGAACAATAGGAGTAACCCTCCAAGAGGTCAGACGCTGACAGTTCGTAAATGGTGATCAATGCCAGTGGTCACTTAAAAAGGGGGATAACATCCTCCATATACAAATCTGAGAGCGATCTCAACAGACCCATTTTTTTTTCGGATTCTGGAATAAGATGAGAATGGAGAGGTGAAGAGACCGGACGGACCAAGCTGATATTAACGCAACATTAACCCAGGAGGATCTCGGGTATATTGTGGGTCTGATTATGGTCTAGAAGGTATAGATACGTTAGGGTAAACTCTGAAAGCACGGTGGAACCTTCTATATGTATGATAATTTACACTCGAAGGTATCCTCGGCCAAGTTTTTAATTGGATACATCATCAACCTCTCATACATTCTAAGTGCTCGAAGCTCCCCATCAAGAACCCCGACGTTCCTGTATATGGAACGGAGGCTATTCACACGCTGCTCTCTTTGTCTGCTCTCTTCAGAGACTAAAAATACTCAACAAGCTGCAAAAATTTACGTTGAGATGTACTTCTCAAAAAAACTTACGGCTTAAGACTGAAAATTTGTATGTGTTTTGCTCACTCGCGGAAGAAATTTCCCTTCTTCAATTTTGATTCTTAATAAACCCTAAATTAATAGCCGAATCGGAAAAAGAAATTTTAATTGTCCAGGGAATACAATAAAGAACAAACAATCTTAATTTCATATTTTTCTGATCCGAACTTTCTAGGGAAACCGTCTAAGAATCGAGCTAAGCAGCACAGTTTTCAATCCTGCGGCGGCGGAAACCTTTTTTTAATAAAGAGAGATATAAAACGTAAGGCACAAGAAAATTTAGAGATGGACTGGGAAGAAAAATATAAACTGGAAGCAGAGAAAAAAATTTAAAGCAGCTGGCAGAGAAAAGAATGGTGATAGAAGAACAATAATTTAAAATTATGCGTAAGGAAGAGGATGAGCCGTTGGATAGTGCTTCAAAATTATTAAAGGAAGCAGCACTTGTTCAGGCAATGATTGAAGGAACGGCTAAAGTCTCAGATGATGCTGGTCAGCAAAGACAGACTTTTAAAAAAATGCACCTTCTTCTATTGAGAAGAAAAAGACAAAATTAATTTTAGTCTTTTTCAACAAAACAAATTAAGACGTAATTTTTCAAAGAAAAGGAAAAAATTCTTCAAGCTGTGTCAAAAAAAAAATCATAATTCCGATTTAAAAAAAATTATGTTAATATTTTAAAATGATGTCATTTTTAAATGAAGAAAATAAAAATATCCTTCCAAAAAAAGAAAAGATAAGGGTAGCTTGGGAGGATCTTTTTATTTTTTATCTTTATACTAGAATATGTATAGCATTATTGTTATTTGTTACTTTTTTTTGCTCGATTAGTCACTTTTTGTCACCTTTTTTTATTCGATTAGTCACCTTTTTGGACCTTGAAACCTGTTAGGAGCCCTGAGGTTGCCAATAGGTTAAATCACTAGAAATAGTGCGGTTGCCTTCACCTGGCCATAACTTGTTACAAAAAGTGTGCCAAGAGTATTGCCACCTATTGAGGTGTTTATCAAAGCTGTACCCTAATAAGTGTATGTAGTAGCTTTAGAACAAAAATTTCAGGCTAGATAAGGAAATGTAAGGCATAAGTGTTTTACAGGTGTCGATTCTGGGTTTGAAAGGAAATGAAAACTTTTGTGTCTGGTTTGTTCCCTTCCATGTTTAGAGTGCAGAGTTTTACTTCTGCTCTCAAAGTGCTATTGCATGATGCGTATCTGAGTTACCTTAGGATGTAGTTAAATCACTAGAAATGTTAAGGGACGGTCTTCTTCCTCTATCAGTGAATTTCTGTGATCTCTTGAGCAAAATCAGCATGAATCTCCTGTTACTGATGTTTCATTGGTTTTACGAACATGTTCAGTTATATACCTACTTTGTATATGATCACTCGTCAAAATAAGTGTGTGTGTGGGGGGGGGTTAGGCACAGTATATGGATCTCCTGATTAAGTGTAAAATAAGTTGAAAAGATGAGGGAAAGAGTTGGTTATATTACTGATACTTAGCTGTTTTTGGTTTTAGGCAAAGGAGGTAAGTCAGATATGTACGTGTCAGGGTTAAAGCTCTTCCATATTTGGCATGCTTGTGGGGCATATTGCTTTCTTACTTGGTGAATCTACTTTGTTTACACAGACAAATTGAATTATTAAATTTGAGGAATATTATTTGAAAATGCCTCTTGTGCAAGTTCAGTATTATAATTTTGTTTTAAAGGTTTACATATATATGCATTTGTCTACAATATAGTTTTCAATAGAATATAAAATTACTAAAATAACGGAAATTAAAAAAAAGGAAAACCCTTTTTACATAATGCAACAAATTTTCACATTTTTCTGTACATGTCTGTTATTTTGCATTGTTTCATAAATTTGGACCAGATTGAATGTTAAACATAAAGCAATTGTTTTTAAAAAGGAAAAAAGTGGTAAAAAAAACCCGCTAAGTTATTAAAACAGTTCGGACTTTGTACTGTATTTTAGTGCCTTGAAATTTAACTATTGAAACTCCCAGGAAAACAAATCTGGTCATTTAGATTTCATGTACTCTCCATACATCATGTTTCATTAAAACTAGTTGAAAGTTCTTGTTCCACTGCTGCATGACATTGCTTGTCTTAAATTTAAAGAATTGTTTTCTGTGTGGGTGCTTTTTACAAGCCTATTAATGATCTGTATATTTCGTGCATCTATGCAGAGTATACTAATGATTAAATTAAGTTATTTTGATTTCAAACAGTTATGATTTAAATCAACTTAAACCCTTCCTTCATTCATTTTACCACTAAGAAAAATTGCATTACTTACAGGATAACATAATATGTTGGATTTGTATCCTTGAAATTGTTTTGTAAAAAAAATTAAAGCAACAAGGCCATGATAAATTTGAATTAAGAGGCCATATATTAAAAATATTATTTCTTAAACCCTTGTACATTAATCTTAATGTTCTGTGTAAATTAATTCTATCAAGAAATTACCCGACTTGCATGTCTCGTGTCTAGCAAGGTTAAACTTCTTGGCGCAATGCATTAATTGTAAAAATCCTGGTTTAAATAGAATCAAATTATTTCATAAAGCCATGCTTTTTTCACACCTTGCATCTAAAGCATATTGAATTTGCTACTATTGTTTTCCGTATGGCACTTTAAGAATTCTTGTTTTTTTACTGCTAGGTTTTAAATTGAGTATTTTTAAATTATAGAAATGGTGGAGGCCATGAAAAAGGTTGCATCATTGGATGTTGAACTAACTGTGGAAGAAAGGAACCTACTCTCAGTAGCTTATAAGAATGTTATTGGAGCTCGCCGAGCATCGTGGAGGATCATTAGCAGTATTGAACAAAAGGAGGAAAATAAAGGAGCTGAAGGAAAGCTTGAGATGATCAAGCAGTACCGGATACAGGTGATTACTTTGGGACTAATTTCTCACATTAACATACAGTAAACTATAGATTATCCGCGAAATTGTGTGACGCAGATAATCCACAAATCAACACTAAAATGTTTTTTTAACAGTAGTGTGGCTATGCATACAATCGTAAATTAATGAGCATTAGACTTGTGTAATTAATGAGTTTGTTCGTTTATATATATATATATATATTCACAAAAAAAATCAGTGAATTGTTTTTGTGTTAAAACATGTTTAAAATACATATATATATATATATATATATATATGAATATTTGCAACATTTTGTTACAAAGTGATCGTGGATAATGGAGAGATTACTGTATTTGATTTTTGCTTTGAATCCATAGATTCTATTACATGATTCCTGTGGGTTTTAACACTAGAATGTCTGCCATTGTGAGTGCCCTTAAAAGTCAGCTGATGTCATTTCGACACCAGTAAATAAATCGCATAATTTCATGAAATTTACATAGAATGTAACCCTAATATTAGAAAAATGCAGAAAAACAAAATAGAAATACAGCAATAACGTTATTAAATATTAGACAAAATCTTGATTTTTATATATTAATTGTTAATCGTTTATGTTCTCACCAGGCTTGCAATTCCTTATACAATTGTCAATGAATCTATCCCAAACTTCCGAAATCGTAGAAAAATTGTTGGTTCGAATTCTCTGAGAATGTGTGGATTTTAAATCTGTCAACCCAGTGTATCTTTACACAAGTTTTGGCCCCAAGAGTCTAACCATAGGGACTGCAGTTCAATGAAAAATAACCACAAACTCGTGAAGTATTTGAGATTTTGTTTCGCAAAATTAGTTGGACCACTACTTTGACGTAAAACATTTCTAGCTGTAAATCTGCCCGTGACATTATGTGGTATCCTTAGCAATATATATCTGTATTAGTTGGGATATTATCAGTTTCATTTGCACTTACTTCAGATTCTTCGCACTCAATTTCATGTAAATTGGTGCCTAGATCAGAATCTAAATCCGAACAAGAGAGCTCCCACCATCCGATTCATTTTCTACAAGTTCTCGCAACAAATTAGCGATTTCTTCAGGACTTTGATCTTTCCTACAAGCCATCATTTTTGTGTCTGGTTTATTTTATGAGCAGATAAATAAATGTAAATAATAGACCCAATCATATAAGTATAATTTATTAGTTTCTGCTATGAACATTACATTGTGTTAGAGGTAAACATGTGCAATAAGAATTTGTTTGGTTTGTTACTAAATTATCTATTTAGAATGATAAATTCGTTGAAAATTATGGTAAATTATTTGTTCATTGAAAATTATGGAATGTGGTGTGAAAGAGTTAATTATTAACTAGCGAGATATTGGTCAGATGGATAAGGTAAAATTATTTGTGAACACTTAAAAAACACATTTTATATTGGATCTGGAACTGCAGATATTTTATGACAAGATTTTACAAACTCTGAGGGAGTTATTCTTCCTACAATCTCAACTGCCCATGATTGACTCGGATCAGCCCACTGTCAACAGTTCAGTTTTTAAAAAGATTAATGACTCGTTACTTTCTTCCTGAAAAATAAGAACAAATTAATATTGGGACATGTAATATATATCTATTCACACAATACATAAATGCTTTTCTTAAAGGTCTAAAAGAGCTTGAGACGGTGTGTCCGAACTAGCTTTTTCTATTCGTAGATTTTTTAGTCAGTGGCCGCGAAGCGTTGGTCGACATACAAATTCAAGGACAGTTGAAACTTCCAACTTACTATTTCATGAAGCCATTGTCCAAGCAAGTGGCTCAGCCTAAAGCCAGCTGCTGAAAGGTTGCTTGAACAGTAGATTTCAGTGTGAAAGTATTTCCTTGACTACATTCCAATAAAGAAATCAAACATGGTACAAAGACCAGGCTATATGAAAATTGTTCATTTACTTAGAAGAGAAACTATGAAGGCTGAGGGGATATTTGTTGTATTAAGTGCAAGTATATTTATTAGTGACTGAATTTCTTCAGAGAAAAAGGAACCCCTAACACTCAACTTCAGTTAATAAGAACAGTTTTGGGCAGGGTCTACAAAGAGGAATTGTTTTGAAGATGGAAGACGTATATCCTCGAAATTTTGCCTCTGGCTGATTTTGTGATTGCAGATAAAGTTCCAAAATTGCAACAGAATGTGAAAGAGAGGGAAAGGGATTTCTTTTTTTCTAAGGGCTTGGAAGCATTACATTGCTAGTGTTAAATATCTACTGAAGAAGTCCTTCAGTACATCTCTCCTTAAAAGTTAATTCTGTCTTGGTCCTCTCGAGAGACTGGTGAGAGTGTGCGACAAGTATTAGAAGTTGCAAGAGCCATGTCATGGGAAGTCCCATTAGACATACTACTGAATTAGTGGAAATTACTCCAAAGAGAATTAGAGGAAGAAGGATCTAGAATGAAGCCTGTTGTTTATTGGAACCAGTTCTTCAGACTTCGAGACGTTAGTGGTGTGGATCCTAAATACCCAGTTGTATCAAAGATAGTTAAGTCTGCTCTGTGACTTCCTCGTAGTAATGCTGATATTGAACGTGGCTTCTCAGCCTCGTGAAGAGCTAAAACAGGAGACGGAAGAGCATCAGTGTTGGAACGCACACTCGTTGCATTGATGATGGTCCTAAGTAGCTTGGCAAATTTTGACAATCAACCTTTATTTGATGACGACCACATCAAAGCTAATAATATGGGAAGGGTTGCCTATAATGCCTATTTAGAAAATATAAAACAGAAGGCATAAGAAAAATTAGGAGAGGAAAGAAAAAGACTGGAAGCGGAGAAAATTATTTAAAGCATCTGGCAAAGAAAAGAAATTTAATAGGGGAACGAAAACTTAAAATTATGTGTAAGGAAGAGGATGAGGCATTGGACAGTGCTTCAAAATTGCTAAAGGAAACCAATGATAGACTCAAGAAGGTGATAAAAAATAAAGATTTTAAGGAAGCGGCACTTACTCGGGCAATGATTGAAGGGGCGCCAAAAGTCTTGGATGATGAAAGGATAGGTTAAGAAACGAACATGACCGTATTGATATGCAGTGGATTGAAGTAGGTAAAATAAGGTGCTTATAGACTTCTAAATTTCACTAGATTGGCTAAAATTACGGTTTCTTATTCTGCTCATCCCCATTCCAATGAAGACCAAAAAAGCTACTACACCTTCAATTTGTCACGGTTTTATAACTGGTTTTAAGGTGTAAACCCTGCTGGAGCAATTCTTATAACTTTCAAGGTACAAATGCTGTACTAGCCGTAGTTTAAATTATTTCTTGGCGCAAGCGTGAAACAACTGTAGAAGCTTAAAATTTTAAGTTTTATCTAAACTTTGATTTGAAAAATTTTCATAACATTAATTTTTAATGAAGTTATGGTGTAACTGCAGTTTAAAAAAAACTTGTTTGAAAAAAATTTTAAACTTTATTTAAATAAATATTTATAAGGTTTTTATAACTTTAAAATATATCCTAGCGAATCTTATTTCAGGTGGAGACCGAATTGCGTGAAATCTGCCAAGATATCCTTGATGTGCTTGATAAGCATCTGATACCAACTGCCTCTACTGGAGAATCTAAAGTATTTTATTATAAAATGTAAGTCCCAATTATATTTGTGCTTGAAACTACTTGTATTTTAGTCAAGAATCTTATATTTTATGTTTAATTGAGATAATTTACAAATCTTTAACATTTTGACTATGGCTATAACAAACGCGATGTGATTTTATAATTTCAACTGCTGTAACGGCCTTGGAATTATTTCTTGGTATGATACTTGTAACTTTCAAGGTGCAACTAATGTACTTGACCGTTGTCTAAATTCTCCTCCGGTCATGGTACAACTGCTGTAACGGCCATAGTCTAAAGGTTAAACTACTAGAGTTTATTATTAAAGACTATTTTTTAGTACAACTTGGTTATTTTAATGACTAGGAAGTGCTTATAATTTGTGCTATTATAGTATGTTTATTCCAAAGTAACTATTCCAATTTAGGAAAGGAGACTATCACCGATATTTGGCTGAGTTTGCAACAGGCAATGACAGGAAAGAAGCTGCCGAAAATAGTTTAGTTGCTTATAAAGCTGCCAGTGACATCGCTATGACAGAACTGCCCCCCACGCATCCAATCAGGTTATTTAATTCTCTGGTCTCTTTAAGTTGAATGTTTTAAAATCAAATTTATCATGTATTGAATTTATGAAGTTAAATATTAAATTCCTTAGACTTTCCTTATTAGGTCTTGTCTTTTATAAGCTTTGGTAAGAAACATTAAGTTGTGTTGTAATGACAGGGTGTCGACTGATCCCTAAATCATAAATTTTTTAAGGCGAAAACAAAAGGTGGCTGCAGCTGAACTTAAACAAATGGAAAAAATAATATTCTGCAAATGATGAAATTGAACAATTAGACGAAGAAATTATGAAAACTGAAAAGAAAATTCAAATGGCGTAACTCCCCCAATCCAACCACATTCGGAGACTGTTTTTTTTTAAAAATTATGAATAATTTTTTTATCAACTTCGTTTAATGCATAAAACATTTCGTCGTGTACATTTTTTTATTTTTAAAAAATTGTTGATTTTTTAATTTTTATTAATTTTAAGTATTTAGAAAACGAAAATAATGAATATAATGTAGGGTATTTGTTTAATGTTCATAAATTTTATTTAGAAAACAGCTTATTGAAGCTGAAATTTGATACAAAAGTCCTCTTTACTCAAGATAAGACTGTATGCATGCAATAAAAAAGTATGATTTTAAAGTATTGACCCACATAATCTTGTTAAATCAGATCATGTATTTATTTTAGAAAGCCCCCAAAATGTCCCGAAAAAGTCCCTGAATGGACTAACAGAAACGTAGACACCCTGAATAATTCCTCCATTCCTGGAAATACTGTTGGGATACATTAAAAAAAAATGAAATTTTTTTCCAAGTCAGGCACTTTATCTGTCTTGATACTAAAAATTTTGCTTTTAATCTATATAAAATAATTGCTTTAATTTGTGTTAAAATGGGTTATACTTTGATTTCTCGATTGATCACAATTGTTAAAGTTGAACTTCCTTGTTATGCTCTTTAGTTTTTTGTGGGTGACTTAATGTTTTATCTATACTGTCGACTGTTTCCTGGGATGTCTTGCAACTAATAGGTTATTATATTTAAAAGTATATTATAAAAACTGTGATACCTTAAAACTTTGATATTTAAATGTTTACAATATATTGCAAGTAAATTTTAAAAGATAACTTTATTTTATTGCATTCCTCTTACCTGGGGAAATTATTTCCTGTAAAATGCTGCATTCTGATTCATGGGTACCTTTTATTTCACATATTAAAGGTTTGGTTTGCAAATGCTAACATATCTCTACTAAAGGAATATATTTATTGCTTATATTTAGGCTGGGACTTGCCCTCAATTTCTCTGTCTTTTACTTTGAAATCTTGAATGCTCCTGACCGCGCATGTCGTCTGGCTAAGGCAGCTTTTGATGATGCCATTGCCGAGTTGGACACCCTCAGCGAAGAAAGTTACAAAGATTCTACACTCATTATGCAATTACTGAGAGACAACCTTACACTCTGGACATCAGATATGCAACACGATGGTAACCATATTTATACGTGTAATTAAAGATGACGGTCTTGTTGATTTAGATTTGTAATGGGTTTTTGTTGCCTGACAATGAAAATTGTCCTATAAGTGAAACATCTATGGCCTGTTATTTCTTTCAAATGTAAGGTGGAATGAATACTTAAAGATAATCATTAATTTTAGCAATCCTTTAGAAAACTTTATTGAAGTTTGAAATGAAGCTGCCTCACACACACACACATTGGCGACTGAAACATCTGAAATGGTGTACTTAAATGCTGACTGAGAATTGTTCTTGAATACTCATGCAGGGTAGTGGGAGTCGGATATATAAAAGTCGTAAAGTCATAATTTTTCTTTCTGAAAATCGTCAATACCACTAGAACGTCTTAGTTTAATATTCAATAAAATACCATCTAAGGTTCTCGTTCCTTCCTCAATCAAAGCACCGCTACATCTTTTTGCCACCTTGATGACTGGAGGAGTGAATTTGTGGTCAAGAATCATTGGGTGGAGTTGGAACACTGGGAATTAATTGCCAATGACATACTGTCTGCGTTTAATTTCAGACTGTTTACAAGTGGCATCTGGGTACTAGACATTGCAGTCTTGCCAGCAGAGCTTGTAATGATGCAAGTGGGTTAATCAGTTCAGATTTTTTTTCAACACGTAGATGATGCTTCATGTTGCATGAACTGTAGAGTGTAACTAGTACTTATCTTTGAAACAAGGGGTCCTGTTAATTACTAATGGTTTTAAATAATTGTTAAAATATCAATGAGTATGGCTTACATTAAAAAAAAACTGGACCATGTTCAAATGCTGCTTAAATCTTGTGAGTGGATTGGAATTGGTGCAGGTTTGATTCTCCTGGCCCACGTGAGTTTATTTCTTTCATCCCTTAACTAAAGCCCTGGTTTTTTTTTTTCTATGCACCTGCAGTCTATTCTGATTAAATTGTCTCTAATAGTGCTTAGAAGTGATAATAATCAAGTCAAAAAACAGGGAAGTAGAAATTCCATTCTCAGTGCTTTATTCACTTTCTTAAGAAATCTAACCAAAATGCAAAAAAACTTTGGACTTGCCAGTCTAGAGAATACCACATTCTCATTTAGGACAGCTTAAATAGCTTTTATCTATAAATTTTGCTCTTGGTTTCACTTTTAAGCCTGGGATATATTTTTGTGTAGTATACGTAGCATGGCAAGTTTTAAAAATAGCTAGCATCAAAATTTTCTATGTGTTGTACTTATGTCTTATAGGAAAGTAAATATTTTAAAGACATCCAATTTTTAAATTGACATCAGTCGGGTGCTAATTGCATGGTTGGATATTTGAAATTAAGTAACATGAACTTGTTTGATAATTCGTCTTCAATTGGTATCTGTACATCGTGTATCTTGTAAACAAGTTAACTATTTTCTAAAAGTTGGTGTTGGATATAAATTGTGAAATCCCAAAACTTTGTTACAATTGCTAAGTGTTTATTTTATTGACATTATTTGTATGATCTTGCAGGTGAAGGAGGTGAGCAAAAAGAAGCTGCCCCAGAGGGAGAAGATCAAGATGTTTCTTAAAAATACGTTATTATATCCTAAAGTCTCCAATAATTCTCGAAGAGAACTTGTGAGAAAGACTGTTTGTATTTGCATTGGTTGCCCTGTAGAGTTTTCCTTTGCTCATCTTGTGAATACCCTGTTTCATTTTATCTTATTGCATTCTTATTAGGAGCCTAGCTATTATCGATTTTTAAAAATTGCCTTTTCACTTATAACAATTGAAGCTCTTTACGGTTTGGAGCCTATTTAAAAACAAGCTGTATTTATCAACTTTTTGTGGTTAACATATTTTGTCTTGAATCTTATCACATGATGTCCCTTTTATTGATTGGATTGCATTATATTAAAAGTGCATGCTGGATACTGTGCTTTTGCTCCAAACCGATTTGGTAACCAACTACAAGTTTTGAATTGAATATACTGTATTGAAATATAAGTGTAGTTTGTAAATGAATCTCTGTAGCTTAATCTCTTTAATTTTCTTTTGTACTAGACTATTTGGATATATCCCTGAAATGTGCATAAGTGTAGAATACTGCATGCATCAAATCATCGTTAGGCTGAATTTTTAGTTTACAATTGTTTTTCGCGCAGCTTATTTGAACCAAGCGTGGTTGTTAATAGCTGGGTGCATTTTCTCCCCTCCATTCCCCAAATTCCTCATGCTATGCAGATAAGACGATCAATTACAAATTTGTATAAAATTATTTCTTTCCGCAATTGCCATCATTCCATTGTCTTTACTTTAGTCTGGTTTATTGTAAATTCGGGCAAAGGCTTGTTTTGAAAAAGGAAGCTAAAGGATGTAACTTTTTATATTGAATCTTTTATTTATTGAATTTTTTCCTCAATATTTGAATTGGAAATGCTTCTTGCGTCACTTGATGTATTTACGTGCTTCGATAAAACGGGCGCAGTCCGTGGCGCCAAACACTTCTGATACCCATTGTAAAATTTTTAATACTTCTGCTGCATCACCGAAAGCAGTTCATCATAAATTGTAAATTTGGTTCCACTGTCACGTCATTGCATCTTCCCCCTTATTCTATTCTATGGTTTTTGGTCATTGAGCCAACCTGTAAAATATGTATTTATTTTTACCTCAAGATTTCTTATTTTCCTTTCATGTGTTTTAACTTTTAAATGTGCCCTTTTCTAAGAGAATGCTAGTTTTTGATTCACACACAGCCCTTGCTTTCATTCCTTTCTGACCCGTTTGGGTCACCTTAGGGCTAATCTTTAGATGGGTTTCATCGATTTCTAATATTGATGCACTGTAGTATATATATAAGTATGTGCCGTGTATCTGTCTTAACAAAATAAAAGCTGTCTTCTGTAGTCATTTTTTGTATATTTGTGCATTATTTGAAAAGCTTAAATTTATATATAAAATTTATTAATTTGAAATTTTTGCATTGAATGGCAGATTATTTTGAACATTGTGACTGATGTAATAAAAATAAACTGGAGACCAGAGCACCCGAGTTTTGTCTCATCTCTTGGTGTTCCCCAATTTCAACATTACACTTGAACAATTCCCCAATTTTAGGAAGTTAGTATTGGTTAGCGTGATGGCTTCACAAGATTGACTGCTTTAAAACTGCACCATTAAGCTATTCCACTTAATATAAAGATTTCGTACATTAAAATTTGAGTTCAAGGACAAACTTTTTTTACCTTGGAGGGCTGATTAAGCTAAATTTGCATTTTATCTGGTGTACTTTAAAAGTGATTCAGTAGAGGGATTAAAATTATAAGGTGGGAATTTCTCATGGTCCTCAAGGCTGTTTAAATATTTTAACATTCTAAATTTTAATGTATTTACTGAATTAACAGCTAAAAATTCAAGGGTAAAACTTCTGTGAAAGAACATTTCAAATGTTTATATGTCACTAAAGTATTTGAGGTATGAGTGTTGATGTATTTAATCTGAGTAAATAACTCCCGAATTCTGCTACCTCTTTAAATAACTTCAAATAAATCAATTTCAAACGAGATTTAAATATTGTATTTGCTTTTAACTTTGGAAAAATGTGTTCAACTGTCAAGTAAAAATGGTAATGCAGTATTGGGCTATAGTTGTTTTGCAGACTTGGCAGGCCACGCATTGGTCCAACATCAGTCTTGTGACATTGTATAGGTTGAATATAGGCATTCGTGAAGACATGCGTAAATGAGATGATCTAGACCGTTAAAGATGGAGCAAAAATTTCAACGGATTTGAAATCTGCGGAAAATTATACCATATTAATTCCTTGCATCACGGCGTTGTCCGAGGGGTTGGTCACGCAGTGGCTAGTATAATATAAGTTTCTAAAAAATTGTCTAGTAAAATGAAAACTCAAGTATTGTAAGTGCTAGTGTCACAACTGTCTAATAGTGCTATGTTTATGGACTTTCCACTTGAGTACTCGTACTTGTGAAAAATCGCAACTTCGAGTAAGAACGTTTTGTCTGGTTGAATACTCGGACAAGGAGCACATCTTTAAATTTGAGAAAAATGGCCTTGTTTTCAAATCTTCTGAAGCTTAACAGAACTTTCCATGTTCTGTTAAGTGCATAAAATTTAACTCGGGAGGGGATTTCAAAAGGGAACGGTACTGCGTTGAATTAAATTTAAGCTATTTGCAAAATTATCACTCTAGCATTTGCAACACTGACTAGTTATTTGTCGGGCGAGCATTCAATCTAGACAAAAATAAACTTAAGAACCTGAAAAGGTTATCTTTATTTGATACAAAATTGTATTTCCAACCTTCTGTTTTTCTGAAACAAAATTTTGGTTTTGGATATTTTTAATCAACGTCTTACTGGAGCAACGCATCGGGCTACTGACGACGGTCTGGAAAGGGAAAGATCCGAGGACAGTGCGTAATTTTGAGCTGGTGTGCCAACGTGAGGACATTTGAGGCTCCGACATATTTAACCTGCACTTGGGCTGAATACGAACTCTTAACCCTCCGGTTTCGATGCTCTTCCATCTGCGGCCTATTCTGACCATACTCTTCTGCTGTTGTCAATATTTTACTTACGCATACCGTTTTCGTTGCTAATTATACTTATTACGTCTGCTGTAAATTATTCAGAAATCATTTTAAATTCAAGGAATTGAAAATCATTTGGATTCTAAAACAATATTTCTTTCTTAGCACCGAGTCGTGTAACATTAACATCTGTAGATATCTGGTATATTTGAGACGAAATATCCCAAAATGTATTTTTGGTTTCAAAACCCCTCGGTATGTCGCCGACCAACCGATCTGGTGGTTAAGGTGTTATCCTCTAGATCAGAAAGTTCCTGGTTCAAATCCGGGTCAGTGCATGGTTATTTATAAGCGTATGGTGTAGAGGCAGCTGGCGCACCTTAAATCTGTCGTGGCCGAAAGTTCTCACGTTGGGTTAGTGTGGAAGTTTGGAGATTTTTTTTTTTGGGGGGGGGGGCAGCTTAGGTAGTGCCACGTCATCTTACGTGGTTCCAGCCGACCAACCGGTATAGTGGTTAAGGTGTTAGCCTCTAGATCGGAAGGTTCCTGGTTCGAATCCGGGCATGGATGTTTGTAAACGTATGGTGTAGAGGCGGCTGGTGCACCTTAAATCTGTCGTGGCCGAAAGTCCTCACGTTGGGTTGGCGTGGAAGTTTGGAGAATGGGGTGCCAGCTCAGATGTTGCTTCGTCATCTGACCGTGGTTCAAAATTACGAGGTGTTGTCCTCGGATCTTTCCCTTAAGGGACTGATCCCGAACCGTCGTCAATAGCCCGTTGTGTTGCTCTTGTATGGCGTTAATTAAAAATTACCATTAACCTTAGTATGCCACGTTCTCTGTCGCATAATCTCGCAGATTAGACAGATTTATACAGGTTATTTTAATTTTATCAAGGAAGATTTTTCTGAGTCGATGATGGCGAAACGGTATTTTGTGAAAAGTAATTTTTTAAACGTAAATAAGGAATTTAACTTGAAAAGTGAAGTAAAAAAAAGTTTTAGTTTTTGTTGCCAATTGATATTTTCTGAAACAATTAAAAAAAAGAATTTATTAGAACAGGAAATAAGCTGCACTATTCAAAGTGATCTACTATATGAATTTATCATAATAATTAAAATAACCTTTGTTGACCATATCCTTGATTAGTACCTAAAGCATTTTTAAAACGAAAAGAGTTCAAACGTTTGTTTTCATTATCTGGTGTTAAGTTTGGCAACGGTATTTATTAATTGACATTTGTTTGTTTACACTTTCTCTTGGCGCCGGTAGTAAAAGGTTTCACAACGTGTTCACAATATTTTTTATCTTTCAATTATCAAATATAACTGAAATTTTGCGTTTTTGACAAGCAACTGATCCGTTAATAATTTGTTTGCACAATATTGCAAAATTTTCACGAAAGACCAATCAGAGAACAGGTCTAAAGTTCATTTATCTTTCGCGCAATGTTAGAAGGAAATAACCTGAGGTCTGTAGTTACGAACGTGTGCGTCTTTGGATGTGGATTTCTTTTTGGATATGTGGTACAGAAGTGGATCAAATCCGCATCGTCTCCAAAACCTAAAGACATGGATAAAAAAGCTACAGAGGAAGAGGTATTTTTATTAATTTGTCATTAATAAATAAATTTTACTTAGAAGTGTATTTAAAAAAAAAATACGCCTGTCACATATGAATATTTGATCTTGCTTCAACTTATGAAATTATCCTTGTGATTTAAAAAGGAAATTGCTTTTTGTTTTAAATGTGGGAAAAGGAATAGTGACTTTGTTTATCAGTTGAAATCGGAAGACTAAACATTTAATGAGAATAAAATTTCAAATTTGTGCTTAAAAAAGTTCATGTCCTTATACATCTTTTATTCGATGGTGCACATCCTTTTCTAATTTCTTTATACTATGCTAATTTCATCACTCAATCAAAAGAGTTTTATACAGTTCTGTTGTGACATTCAATTTTTATGTTCATAAATCTGTTTCGAAGTGTTTTAAAATTCTGAATGATAATAATTTCATTTGGAGTATATATATTAGTGTGACTCAAAAGAAAGCCCTTTTAAAATTAGAAATCTAGAATAAATGTTAAACAAATATTATTCCCTATTGTTAAACTTTTTGGAAAAAAAATGTAGGTATTCATGCCAAGAGACAGCATTAAAGAAGATGATTCTCATTTTGGAATCATTGTTCTGGGTGTTTTCATACTATCCTATTGATTCATAGTATGATAGCCTAGGTAAGTTTTTTTTCTTTGGCTATCAAGCATAACTAAAATTTTTTGTGTGGGTGAATTAGAAAGTTCAATCAATTATAAGCCATTTAATACACGGATATATCCTGTTATAAGCTTTGTGTCCATCATAGCCATAGTGGTAGCATCCTCCTAGGTATTGGGGGCTCAGTCCTTGATGTATTTCTTCTGTGTCAGGAAAAACAGAGTGTTCAAAAGCAAAGAACAACAGAAAAAGCACTGCTAGACCAGATCTGGCTCTTGAACCATAAATAACAATATACTAACAACTATTTTCTCATAAACTTCATCTTTCAATACTGTAGGGACAGATCAAAGAGTGGTGCATGCGTTGGTACAGCAGTTGTTATCCGAACTAAATTAATAACAAGGAAGTTACAAAACTGCTGTTCTATCCTTTCATCTAAAATAATGTTATAATTTTAGTCTTGACTAAGATAGATAGAAAAGCAAGAAATTTGCAATTAGCCTTCAGCCCATTTTTCGCAGAAGAATCAACTTTATCAATCTTGCGATAAAGTTATTTTACTCTAAAATATTCAATTTTGAAGTTTTACTTGTTAGATACCATGGCATGTAGGGTATTCATTGATACAAGGGGAGGAAATACTTGGCAGTGAAGAAAGCAACAATACAGCTCAACCTAAGAGTACCTTTGCCAGGTAGGCATTGAACCAGTTTTGTAAGAAACAATGTTCTCATCCTGGCAGGATACTTTGAACCAAGAGTTATAAAATAAACTTAATAATAATCCACCATCAATAAAATTTAATGAAACGAATTTAAGCAGGAAGTACGATGTTAAGTTGAGGAGACTGAATCAGATGCACTTATTTTGTCCATAGATGTGTTTATTATAAGGAGCCACATATGTAATATTATTTTATCAATTAAACATATATTAACTGAATGCACTTTTAATAACAGACTGAACCAATTTGGTGCTTCACACCCTACCCTAAAAGACCTTTTGATGATTTCTTACAATCAGGGGATGACAAAAATAAAAAATTTAGCAGCCAGGACCCTTGCACTACATATCATACAGTACAAAGTCCCAAATCCAGACATACAAAATCCGGACGTTTTGCTAACTGGCGTTCTTTTTGTTTTCTCACTTTTTTCCATTTTTCAACAATTTTTAATGAACAAGGAGTTAAACCTGGACCTAATTGATGAAACAAAGCAAAATAACGGACATGTTCAGAGTAAATAATACACAGAAAAATTAGAAGATTTGCAAGTAAAGAATTTGTTGCATTGTATATTAAAAAGTTATTTTTTTCCTTTTCCGAAAATTATTCCTATTTATATATATGCTATCTTACTATTCCAAATGCAAACATTGCACTGAGTAGTGGTTAAATTAAGGGTTTTTTTTTGACAAAAAATGCTAATAATCCGGACTAACCGAGGTCCAGAAGATTCCGGATTTTGGACTACTAATATTTTTTTGATCACTGAGTATATCGCAGAACTCATTATACACACGCACAGTAAATATTATGCTATTTATAAAAGATGCACTTAACTGAGGCCATAAAAAAGAACATTTTTACTACCGACATTTGACATTTTGCTCCATTTTTGACCTTTTATAGCCAAAAAAAATAAATTTTATTTCATGAAAAATTAATTTTTTTACAAATACAAAAAAAAATCTAGGCGACCCGACGCCTGGAATTTGTTGTGCCCTGCTCACAATAGTCTTTATTTTATTTACTACTAACAAGGATTTTTTAAACTTTTTTGGAAATTTTAAGTTGCACTGTTACTGCAGTTAATTTTATGATTTTTTTACAAATATTTTAGTCTTTTTACTTTATGCAGTGTTTGTCACAGCTTGACCAACTGTGGTCCTTGCATCATAAAAACCAACCAACCTTTTACCATAAAAAACTAACCAACAATATCCACTTGATACAAAATGCGTTCTATTCTTTTTACCTCTGATTTAGTTTGCTGCGTTTTCTTCAATCTCGTCTATGTGGGATGTGGTTTGAATAAATAAAAATTATTTTACATTCCTTTTTGACTTTATTTGATTAACATTTCACTAAATCTTGAAGCAATATTATCTTATGAATTATATATGAAAGTAATTAAATTATGATTTGAATATACACACAAACATGTATTTGAGTTGTTTATTATATTAACTTAGTCATGAGCTCTTCTTTGGAATTTTTTTTGCATGTAGTATACTACTGATAGAATTTTATTAAAAAAAAACATCTTTTTAAAAATACTGATTGTATATATTAAAATTCATGCAATATCTTTTATTTTAGAAATTAGTTTTTTCATAATTTAAGTTTATTTTCATCAATTCACTGTAAAAATATTTTGTTAACTTTTTTTTGTGAGTGCAGTTATGCGTAGTTAAAATAATGTTCTTATTTTAATTCACTATTTAATTAAGACTTGTTGCCTTTGAAAATGCTCTATTCACAGTTGTTTACTTGTTTTAAAATAATTTTTTTGCTTTAGATATTCTCTGATTTCGGTCAGAGCGAAACAAAACTCGTTCTCGTTGTTCAAAATGGGCTGAAAATGGGTAAAGGGAAGATTGCTGCTCAGGTTTGATATTTCACTCAATCAAAAAATATTCTTTGAATAAAGTAGTTCAAAATCGAACACTGCCTTTCCAATGCATTTTTCTACTATTTTGTTTCTGTTTTATGTGTGCTATGTTAATGTATTCCAGTGCAATTTGTGTTGTGATAAACTTAGCCATCACTACAAAAGATAACTTTACAATACTATAGTATTGTAATTGAGTTGAATACTTTTGTATTCATGGTGGACCATGTAGTATTTTTTAGACGACAATGTTACACGGTCATATACAAGTCCCGCTAAATTAATGCTACAGTGGTTATAAACCCACTTTCAAAAACAACCTAGATGGCACTTTTGAAAAATAATTTTTTCTGTACTACAGCATTTTAGAAACAAACTATTAGTTTTTAAGTTAAAGTAAAAATAAAAAGCATTTTAATAGCATTCATATATCTTTTATAAAAGTTATGATATGATTGTGTGCTTCTCATCCTCAAAGTAAGCAATCAGTGTCTTCGAAGAAATGTCAGTTAATGGGTTCCTACTTTAAGCTGACACTATAACAGTGGAACCCAATTCCAAACTTTCCAAGTAATTTTTGGAACACAAAGTTGTTATATTCTGCTCTAAAATGTATTAGATGTACTTTCAGTGGTTCCATGCAAATTTTAAAATCTACTTTTGCAGCCTGGAAGAACGGTGAAATGTGAAGGACATAAATGTTATTTCAGATTTAGCTGAGAATATTCTCTAAACATTGAAGTTTGGAGAATATTCCATAATTTTCTATTAAATACCTCACTTTTCAGTGCATAGATTGAAATGAATCTGAATGTCATAATGAATCCAAAGCCTATTTTATGTATTATTCACAAAAAAGCACCATTCAATTAAAATTAATTAGCATTATTTTTTTATTGAAAACATGATACTTTTTTCATATATTACTGAAAATGGTGCTGTCATGATAATATGTAGATATTGAAGAAATACCCTACATTTCTTCATATGCAGCACACACATTAAACCTATTGGTTGGGGATGCATTAAAACATACTCATTATGTAGTACACTTGAAAGTAATTACACATGTTATCAAAGAATTAAATAACTCAGCCTTTAAGCAAAATTGAAAAGCATTAAAATAGAAATGAATATAGTGAGCATTTCTTTTAAAATGGCAGTGAAACTTCACGGGAACATTATTAGACTTTAATGTAGTGTTTAAAAAGTTTGATGTTAAGTTTGCACTAAATGAATTGCAATGCTTGAATTAGGCAATCCTACAATCAGCATGATTGTTGAAGCATTTAGGGAAATTCAATAAAATCTGAGAGAGTATCATTTTTCCCACTTCTAAAAGATGAGAAAAAAGCGATTCTTGATGCCAATTTAAATAAACTAGGTATGCCTCACAAATGGCACTTTTTAAACTGAAGATAATTTGCTCTTTAAAAATGCATTAGTGATGTAACAATATTATTGATTGGTATGGTAATGACACTGCTAACAAACAAGTATTTCTTTCTCTAAAATCAATTTTGGTACCCCTTATCTATATGTAAAAAGAAGAGACCAAGGGTGGTCATTCATTGTATTTTGCACTAATAAATTTGTACAAACAAGTTTTAAGACACAAATATAAATAATTATGGCTGATGTTCCTATTTGTATTTGTCCCAACCTATACTAAGAAAGTTATGTGTTTTGGGAAAGCTTTCAGTAGAATATTGTTTATTATCATTTTGAATCATTACTATGGGCCCCCAAATTAAAAAAATTTTTAAAGTGTCCTTTAGAATTCTTTGAAATTGCCCATAAAATGCTAAAAAAAATATCCTTTAAAATTAAAACAGCTCTTGAAATTTTAAAGAAAAAATTTCCCAAACCTGTTTGTACTTGCACTTTACTATAAATTATAATTCAGGTATACTCAAACCTGAACGTCAGGTATACTCAAAAAAGTTGAAACTACACCCATTTACATTTTGGCAATTTAGAAAAATGTATAAGTGCCATTGTTACCTGACTTTTTGCTCTTCATTTTCAACCCTGGAAAGTATATGAAATTACTGAAAAACAAAAATATTCTCTCTATATTAAAACCATTTTCTATTGTGTTCTACATATGTATATCTATATGAAGTCCTATAATCTGAAGTAGAAAAGTATTACAAAATAAGCAAATAATAAATTAACTTCTGTCATGTTTATACAAATGCTCATTATCTCTTGATTCTGCACATGTGCAGCTGTTTATACAGCTTGCAAATAGCTTGTATGCTTTTATGGGTAAAACTTTATTTTGATATTGTATGTTCAGCATGCATTTCACGAATTTCTTAAAAATTGGTTTCAAAATATTTTATAAGAGTTTTTCTTTCATGATACAGTGCTCGCATGCATCTGTCATGGCTTACCAACACTGTGCTTCAAAAAATCCTCGAGTGTTGAAGAAATGGTTAAATTCTGGGCAAAGGAAGGTTGTGGTTAAAGTGGACGATGAAGAATCTATGTAAGTAAAGGCTATATATATACAGCTTTTTATTTACCTTGTTACAGATGATGCGATTTAATTGCAATACTTTGCTTCTTTCTGATTGCAATGCTTTGAATTCTTTAAATGTTTTATCGAATTACATGACTATATATGTATATTGAGAGCTTGATTGTCTGCTTTTGATGTTATTTGTAATACAAGAAAAATGGCACTGACTTGTGTTTAAAAACTCAATTAGGAATTAAATATACCATGTGTTCATTATGAATTTATATTGTATGAAACTTTGTTCAAGAGCTTATGGGTTGTTGCAATGTGTCTGCCAGCTTTGCTTGCATTTGGAAGGAATTCAATGGAAAAAATTCCAATGAGAATTAATGTTCCAGACAGTTGTAAGCCACATTATAAATTCAATAATTTTCATGACTATAAAGAACAGGTGCAAGTCCATATCTAACATTGGTCCATTCATAAATTGAAAATGTTAGAAGTTGATTGTTGGTTAGATGAAAAAGGCGTGTTCAAAGTTTTTATTTTCACTACTTTGATTTGGTATACCTATTACCTGCTAATTTGTAAAGAACATCAAAAATTATGTTTTGCATATAGCTTTTTTTTATGTATTCTGCATATGTTCATTTATTACTCTAGTATTTATGTACCCGACATTTAACACTTTTACTTCCATTCCAAGCCATAAAACATTGTTTTTTCTATGTAGAAATTCATAATCATACTGCCTTTTTTTTAAGTTTGTATAAATAAGAAATTTCCCCGAATAATTATTGCTTTCATAACCAATGCAATTTAGCAAATTTCAAAGCAGTATTTAAAAAAAATCTTAACTCTTTATAAACTTTGATATTACATTAGTAAAATTTGCAGAATTTACTAAAATATACTATAATTCAATTCTTTATAATTTTTTACACAATATAATTAGTATTTTTAATTGATTGTTGTGTCTGAACCTGGGTTAACTGGCTGAGAGTACTTAGTACATTTTGTGCATACTTAAAGAAATTGACTATCAACTGTTAAATAATTTATCTATAAATTATTTCTTTTATGAAATTGTTATTGTTAGCAATACATAAATTGTATTTCTAGCCATGCGTATACATTTACATAATCTATATTATTTTGCTAATTTTTTAATTGTCCTACTGCTGCAAGATGCCATCCTGTACAGACAAATTTGAGTATTTACAATATATCTAAGCACTTTATAGAAATTATATATAACTGTTAATTTTTATTAAAAACCATATATAATTTTCGTATATTACTCAATACTTCTGTTATTGTGATATCTAGAGATATGATATGCAACACATACCCCATATGTTTGCATATAGTTATGCAGTACGCACATTAAACATATTGGTTGGGATACATTACAAACGAACCCTTTAAGTGAACTAAAAAATAACTACTTATATTGTCAAAGAAGTAAATAATTCAAACTATGAGCAAAATTTTTTAAATGAGCAGAGTACCAAATAACTTAAATGTTTGCTTTTCTTTGTTTCTAATGTTAGTTTCAGAAGTACTACATTTTGAAAGTACATTACAATTGAGAAATGACAATTATTGATGACGCAGTAACGCAGCACAAAGTCCCAAATCCAGACGTTTTGCTAACCAGCGTTTTTTTTTTTGTGTGACACTCTTCCATTTTTCCGACAATTTTTAAAGACCAAGGAGGTAAATCTGGACCTAATTGATGAAACAACACAAAATAACAGACATGTTTAGAGCAAATACCACACAGAAAAATTTGAAGATTTGCAAGTAAAGTTTCTTGCATTGTATTAAAAATTTTTTTTTCCTTTTTTAAAAATTATTCCTATTTATATATCAGCTATTTTACTGCTGTTGCAAACGTAAAATTCGTGCATGGGGGGAGGGTTAGATTAAGGGTTTGTTTTTACAAAAAAAGGGGGAATGCAAATAATCCAAAATCTGGAAAGTCCGTAAGTTTTCGGATTTTGAACTTTGTACTGTATTCAAATTAAAAGATTGAACTGAGTGGGAAAAGGATGTGAATGACATTATTGTATTTGATGCTAAAAGTTTTTATGTGCATTATATATAATCATAATTTTTTCTCTGTCAATCACACATCACAATAACTGAATATAGCACTGATCACTCACTCAATTTCCATTAGTGACGTTACAATTTATTAATTATTGACAATGTAAAAGCAATTAATGTATTCTACATTATCTGCTTTAATTGCATTATCAATAATTCAATTAAGTGAGTAGAATATTATCTGTACAGTATTATTTTGGGATATCATTTAGCACAATCTGCTTAATTTTTCTGCAATTATTCCACACCTATCAATTTTTTTGTATTTTTTATTCTAAAATGTTTTTTATTTGACAATGTTAGCTTTAAACATTTGTAGAATGAAAAGTTTTTAGAATCCAACATTTAATTTAGCTGCTTTTTAGGAGTTAAATGTTTATTTGCTGTGATGATTTGTGAACTTATTGTACACAGGTTGGAATTAGCTCACAAAGCAAGACAAGTTGGAGTAATGGTCAGCATAGTATGTGATGCTGGAAAAACACAAATTCCCTCAGGAAGCAAAACAGTATTGGCTGTAGGTCCAGGTAAGTTTTTATCGCAGTAAAATGTTAAAAAGTTATTCATTTTAATTTTTAAATCATTTTTTACCATGAAATCCTTAATTTTTAGATGTTGACTTTGATACATTATTGTTTTGCAAGTAACTATCTCGGGTTTTAATATAACACTTTACCTCTTTGGATAAGTTCCTAGCTTGAATTCAACTACATCTTTCTAAAACCTCAAAAGACGAACTGTGTTCTATAGATAGGTTTCTTTAATTAAATGCATTCAGATCCCAATCCATTTTAAGATATTAGAAACTAGTATGGGAAGAATCTGTCTGGTCTTTTGAACTCACCTAATCATTCACTTGCCCTGAAATAGTAATTGCTCTTCAAACCATCCTTCCTTTACAATGAAAGATAATTGACATTGCTAAAGCTGTGCAAAATGTGCATTTTTCTGACTCAGGAATAGACACAACAACATTAAAAAACTAATGTATTAGAGAAAAAGAGCTATCTAAGTGTTTTCGGTGAATATAGCTATTGTATCATACAGTAATTATCTCAACTTATGATCTCTGATAGACATCCTGTTACCAATTTTCACATTTTATTTGATTTTCATTCCTATTGCATACCTTCCAGTTCTGACAGTAATCTTTGAGGAAACCACATTTCCCCCTGATCTTCCTTGTTTTTCTTTTGAATGGGAGAAATTATCAAATGATGCCAAATTTGTTATTTGGCTCAATGTCGTGGCAATTCAGGAAGGAATAATATTGTATACAAATTAGTGGTTACTAAATATCCATAAAAGCATTCTTTGGCTCCAATTTTCAAGAAAAATTGACAAATACATCTCTAAAAGGCTTGAGAAAAAATTTCTTATTTTTGCATCTTTCTCGCCATTTTGTATAAAATATCGCCACATCAGTTTTACTGAGTTCAAACTGCCACCACGCATGTAATAATAAAGCGCAAGGGGTTATTTTTATATTATTTTTTAAACTGCTTTTTTAATTCCTATTTATGTTGCTAATTTGGCTCTTTTAATTATTTTTATTTCAAAATTACTAATGTTTTAAAAATATCTTTTTTTCATATTTTATTCTCTTGTGTTTGGCACAGCCTATCTATTTTTTATTCTTGCACCATAAAATCAAATTAACCATTCCATTCATTGTTTTGTCAATCCAGATGGTGCAAGTTTCTTTTGTGTCAGTAAAGCTTGTCTCGTTATGTGTTTGTGCCATGATGTTTGGCTCAGCTTGGCCAAATATGGTCCTGGGGGTTTGCCCTCTGAGCTAGCAACAGGTGAGGCAGTGCAGGTTTGATTTCTGTCACATTTGATTCCTCCCTGGGTGTATTTGTCTTCTGTGGTAGTAAAACTTTCATTGTGCATGTTTATCTAATACTTGAAATTGTTTTATGTTTTGCAGAACTTGGCCATATTAAAGGCAAACATTGTCGTTGTACCATAAAAACCAAACCAACGAAATATGTCCCTTGCTCCATAAAACCCAATCATCCACTTGAATGTTGTTTTTGAACTATTTTCTTCGATCGTATACAATTTCTTCCTTTATTTGTAGTTTTAATTTAAGTGTACATATGTAATAATTCAATATAAAGGAACTATAAATATTATATATCCTTGAACTATAAAAAGACTCAATCTTCTTTTCTTCAGAAAAGTTTGTGTGTGATGTATCATTCAATTTAAATCTAGTAAATCCGGATATCAACAGTAGAAAAATGACAAATGTATTTACATTGTGGGCTCCTTATTTCATTTCAAGATAGTCATATTTCACTTTCTTTTTGTATTTTTTAATCTTACCAATTTATTATCTGTATGTCACTCCTATAAATGTCATTTACTCTTATGCTTTTGGATTTGACTTTACTAGTCTTGGTGTTTTTTAAATTGAGGTAGATTATACAGGATATAACTAGAAAAAACTCCAGTGAATGCTTTAAGAAATTAGGTAATAGTTTTTATTCAGATTCATACTCTGAAGCTTCCATATAGCAAGAGCTCAGCAAGTTATGATGAATCAAAGTTACAAGTAACTTATTTTTACTATTGATTTTGAAAACAACCCTCTTGCTATACCAAGCAATATTTTTTCAATACTAAAAATACAATAACATTCATTGACAAAATTTTCCTCAATATCCAAATTTTCATGTCTTATGACATTTATGTAAGGATGTTTTGACACATTCACTTGTTTTATTTTCAGGTGAACAGCATATCCTTGATAAAATCACAGGCCATCTGAAACTTCTATGACAGTAGCTACTTAATAAATTTATTTATACCAAATATAGTGTCAGTGACTCGATATTATTTCAACAAAATTAACAAAAAAAGCACATTTTTATTTGTCTTAAGCACCATTGCCACTTACTACAAACAACAAGCCAAACATCAAAATTTTTCCAGCATTGTAGGTTATGAGGATGCAATAAGTTATGTGAACTTGTAGAAGTACCACCTTCATTGCTGTGAAGTATTTCGATGATTGTATGCATTACTTTTTGCGAAGTAAACAAAGCTCTTTGAAAACAGAATAGCTATCTTCTGTCCATGATCCATAGTCCGTGTATTCTTCAATCACAAATCGTTTGCAATTTTCTATACTATGTAGTTTGTCATGAGAGGATTAAAAACAGGAATTGGAGGGTAAGATGGGTATTGTGGGGGTAGCATTCCATATCGGGATCCAAACAAGTAGCCACAGCAGTCGTACCATCCATATAGGCAACACCTGTTGATTGCTGGTGGTCTCCTCATCACACCGCCTGGGTTACTCCCTTCCTGTCCATGTACCAAGATCAGGATGCCGAGGAAGAGTGCCAAAATCTCCAAAGTCTTCATTCTAAGAGTAGGAAAATGAAGTCATGATTATATGACCTTGTGGTTAGAGATCCGAGGTTTCTGTACAAAGATGTATTTATTTTTATAGTACTAAGTTCCCCAAATCCAATTTGTTGCATTGTATTAAAGTTTTTATCCTTTTAAAAAATTAATCCTATTTATCTATTTGCTATTTTAGTATTGCAAATGTGGTCCGGATGTAAATAATGCGCTGGGGTTTTTTCCTTATCATGGAGAAAAATTGTGAAAGAAATGAGACCTGGCTGAAAAGGTGATTAGATTCAATGTGTATTTTGCTGTCAGGCCATTTTTTGGTAACAGAGAAATGACAATTTTATTACTTTCTCATTTTATTCACATCAAAGACACCAGTAGAGAGATCTATACCCCCCCCCCCGCAAATTTGTCCGAGCATTATTTACGTTCTGAACATGTTTGTAATACCAAAATAGCACATATATAAATAGTAATAAATTTTAAAAAAGAAAAAAAAACTTTTTTATACAATGCAAGAAATTTTTTTAATACACTCTGAACATAGCAGATTTTTTTTTTGCATTGTTTCATTTGTTTGGTCCAAGTTGAACACTTTGTTTTTTAAAAATTAAACAGGAAAGAGGCGGAGAGATGGAAAAGTGAAAGAAAGAAAACGCTGGTTAGCAAAACGACCGGATATTGTAATGTACTAACTTACTGGGGTAGTTGGAAAAAAATGTAACAACTAATATTTTAACATAAATACATCATGCAATATTTTATACCAGCTGGGGATTTCAAACGAATCTCTAAATTGAGAACAAAGGTAACCAACTTTATAATATTTTTTGGGTACCTACACTTTTTTATAATTAAAAAGAAATGTAAACTCCTCCTTTTTCGTTTCTAGAATTTGTGCAAACGTGCCTTAAAACATTTGTAGTGGTTTCATTCTGATTTTGCAAAGCTAACTTATATTTCTAAGACGGATTGTCGTTGTGTTGCTCCAGTGTGACAGTAATTAAAAAATACCAAGACTGATTGTATTTTTTATTTTATTAAGAATTTACTAGCTGAATAACCTGGCGTTGCTCGGGTTTCAAATATGACCGCGACATATCCATGTGTTAACTCATACACAAACCCTGTAGAATGTGTTTCCTTATCCATGTTCATTTATTGCAGAAAAACAAACTAGATTTTAAAATTGGGGCTTCGAGAGGCACTTTAAGACTACCTGTGTGCCAATTTTCATGGCTACAGATTGGTCTGAAGACAGGAAAGAAATAGCCTGTGTTTCTCGCAGAGTTCTAAAGTATAAGTGTACCAAATTTGGTGTGGATTGGTCAAACAGTGTTGATTTGTATAGAGAATATATACACACACACCTGCATCCTTTTTTCTACGTATATATAGATGGTTTACTATTTTAACTGTTAGGTCTTACTTAAGAATGTAATTCTTTGTAAAGTTGAAATAAAATGGCATCCAGTCCATTATTGTAGGGTAGTGTATATTTCAGAAAATGAGCAAGACCTATATCACACCATGTTAATCATATCCTTCGTACCCACAAAGTTCGAAATAGTTATATCCGACGCAGGAACTCTTACTTGACCTTCAGATTTCCACACACGACAGTTAAACATGAGTCGTCAGCATGGACTTGCGAAAATGAGTTATTCCAAAATTGTGACTGGGGCATCAAGTAGAATGCCCTAATATTGGCACTGCACGTAAACTTTCACCTTCAATTTTGCTAGCAATCAAGGACGTTTTGAAGTATTTGCTATCTGAATACCAACATTCTGACAAAGAATCCAGTATTCGTAAGTTGCAGCTGAAAATGTATTTTAAAAATGTCTAGAAAAGTTTCCACATCAATTGTTTGCCGAAAGAGTTCAAATGACTCTCAAGTACGATGGCAAATAGTTCTTTCAAGATATCTTGAATCGAAATTTAATTATAATTGATTTGAAAGTAAAAGTTCTTAAAGATATTGTTTGACACTGGTTCATGTAAATGTATCGTATTTTCTACAAGTTCTTGCAAGAGGATTCGAAAAGTACCACTTAAACAACCGTAATAGAACATAGAACATTACGAAAATGGCAACGGATTTTGCTGAAACAAAGTTTTAGATAGGGAAGAAACGTGGTTGGGAAAGGGAAGAAAGGAAGCATAAAATCTCTTGCTTCAAAATGTATTTCTGACTGCCAAAGTAGTGACAAAAGTACTTGCTGCTGCCAAACGCTTCCGACTAGACACTTCCACATCCAAAATAATAGAACCTAAAGATTCTAGTATAAATAAGTTAACCTTAAGTGAAGTATCAACTAGTAAAAATAACTAAATGAAGTTATAACTTGTAGAAATAAGTTACACCTTAAAACATAAGGGTGTGTGATCAATATTCCAGGTAGAACTTGCCATGGAATTAATTTTGAAACACTTTGAACCTCTGAAATTCTCAAAGAATATTCGGGAGCAATCGGGAAGGCATGGACCAAATGCGAAAAACTTAGTGTACAATCTATGACAATTTCGTGCGATTTATTCGATGCGGAGTAACAGGATTTAAGTGTAGATTAACGATATTTATATAAGATTTGCAAAACTATGGTCTGAATAACGTTCTTCGAATTTAGCTAATTGTCACCAGGCACGATGACAGCAAATCGCATCCTCAGATACATTTGTAAGAATCCGACATTGAATTAAGAGGCTATTTCAGAATTATTTTAGGAGTCTACGCTAATGTGGTAAAGTGCCATCCTTTTTACAAAGATGAAGTTTTGAATTTTATTAAAACAATACACGTGTATTTTAAGTGACAAATTAAAAGCTGTAATTCACCAGTCATTCAGTAAAATGCCTGATGATAATGAACGCCACCATAGATATTCGAGAACTGGGAATAAGGAGAATTAGTGCTAGTGAGAATGAAAAGGGGGGAAAAAATGTTTTTTAATTTCAAAAATAAGTTTGGATGCGATTGATTTTATCAAACTGATAAATCCGCATGCTTGATTTAGTAGCTCACCCCTATTCGTTATTTTTTTCAAAAATTTCAGCTCACGAAATTTTATTTAATATTAAAACCCGATACTACGAAATGGGAGCTGTACATCTCTTATGCATGATAAATGATAATATGCATTAAAATACTACTATGCATGATTTAATTATGCATGATCTTAAATAACTTTTAATCTTTCAGGACCGAATGGACTTATCCTTTTATGTTCGACAGGCTAATTTTAAACATGACACCTTCTATTTCCGATCTGGTCACATTAAACTGATAAACAGTTGTTGCCATTTTGTGTCAAGCATATTAATCCATTTAATTTCTCATTGTCTTGAGTCCTCCGCATTTATTAAGTGTCATTGCATTTTATTGTTCAATGTCATAATTTTTTAATCAATTTTTTCATACAAAAAAAATCTAACCTGCAGTGTATTTAAAAATGTTGGTCCTTTTCGGATGCTTTGCCTGACGGAAACTAATATTCGATTAATTTAAAAAGTGGTAGGTAGTTGAATTACCATCGTACTGGAGCAACACACAGGCTACTGGCGACGGTGCAGAATCAATCTCGAGCTGAGAGATTCCAGGATAGCATCGTAATGTTTGAGACACGATCAAATGACAAGATCACACCTGAGCTGACACCCCACTCCTCAAACTTCCACACCACACCAACGCGAGGACATTTAAGATCACGGCAAATTTTTAGTAAACACCAGCCCCCATGCACGCAATGGTCTTTGGTCGGATCGAGTTTTGAAGTCACAGCCCTTCGAATTTCAAAAGTGATGAAAGTTTTCTCGTTTTCAGAAACTTTTCTGTGCCATATATTGGTGGAAAAGTTAAGGGGGTCCGAGACATAAAAATCGTCAAATTTTCGAATTTTTTTTTATTATTTTTAGAAATTCTCTGTTTTTCTGCTTAAAATGACGTCTAAATCATGTTTCTGTCTTAATTAGAACTAGATGTGTAATAATTTTTGTGGTGCGTTGTGCGAAAATCTAACACTCTTGACAGTTGTTGTCATGGCAACAACATGTGTCTTTAAAACTTTAAATGCGTTTTTCTCCATGGTACTTTTTTCAAGATTTCCTGTATTCAAATTGCTATAAGTCGAAAACCGATAAAGTTTAAGGGCTGAAATTTGGAATATATCATTTTCAAACATTATACTTTAATTTTGATTCAGCAAATTTGAAACAAATATTTACTTTTAGAAATATGACTTTTTTAAAAAAAAGTACCTAAAAATTTTCATTCAAATATTTTTTATTTTTTACTAAATTAATATTTTTTAAATTGCTGAATCAAAATTAAAGTTTATAAATTTGTGAATAATTTTCTGCAAGAATTTTGAAAATTGATCAAGAATATTTTGAGTTTTAACAATTTAAAATGACCCCTCTTTTTTTCAAAAAATTTTAATTTAAAATTTTTAAAAACCCTTCGTAAAAATTTTGTGTGGTCATTTCGCTTATTAATTAGATGGGTAATCAGTACAAAAAAATTCTAAATTAATTAATAAAAAAATTTTTTCAATGTGTCCCGGACCCCCTTAAAAAAGGTCAACTCAATGTTCCAGTTCGATATGTGAATTCCCTAAGTTGTGTATTGCCAATCAGTATTTAAGAAATACAAAGTTAAGGAAGTTTGTTGTATTGTATGGCAGAAAGGCCATATCTGACCGAGAAATGAACACACAAGGGAAGTCTTATACTAACACAGATGAGAGAATTATACCTAAGTAAGGGAATCGAACCTGTGACACCTACATCGCGCAGTTGAAAAACCTACTGAGCCATGGTGACCCCATTAAAAAATGGAAACTAAAAATATATTATTTGTCATTGAAATGATTTTCAATAAAAATTCTATGTTATTTTCCACAAAGATTCTATGGTATTTTCGATAAAGATTATGTTATTTTCGATAAAGATTCCATGTTATTTTCGATAAAGATTTTTTGTTATTCAAATTGGGCGTCTCAAAGCAATTCTATGGCTTACATTCAACTGATTTTTGTTAAGGTGACGAATTAAAAATGATAGTAGTCATTTCTTTCACATCAATTTTGTCGAAACGATGAAACATTTTATCGATTCAATCCAAAGATCGGATTCGGCACGACACGCTTAAACATAAAACAAAATACTTCAAGTCTCGGAACGAATGAATTTGACAGCAATTGCATATCGTCTGCACCCATGCTTAAATTACGAATCAATCTACAAAATTTAAAAAGACGCGCCCAGGACACTAGAAAAAATGTAATATTCCACGGGGATGTAGATATCAAATAAAGATTATTTAACATGAATCAGAGCATGTCTTTTGCGAAAATTGAAACATAGAATAACAGTTTATACTGCTATATGAAGAAAGACGATTTCTTAAAAAATAACTGGTAATTGGTTATCTTTTGCAAATGGGGCAAATTTTATCTAGTTAATTCTTATGAATCGTTCTCGTTGAGAATGTTCCTCTATGGTGCGTGCTACTGAAACTTGCAGGCTTTAACAGATTTGGTTGTTTTTATTAAACCATTACTTCGATACAATGCTACAGTTCCGTCACCTTAGACACGGCATCTACGTTCGGCTGTATCAACTAAGAAGTACAAATACAAAATAAGGGTTGCACAGCTGAAAGCTAAGATGGGATGTTTGCAAGTTATGGACGGTTTCGATAATATTAAAAAAAGATGCACCGGACCAAGATGTTTTGCATCAGAAAATACAAAGAGTGACTTGCCATTGGTAAACAGGAAATGATTTCCTACTTTTATTTTAGAATTTCTTTAGCCAAATATGATGTGCATACTTCTAAAATGATGAATACAACAACAAAAGCCTATTCAAGCTACTTTAACAAAAACTAATGCAATAACAAGAAAAATTAATTTTATACTGTGAATAAATAGCTGTTATTTTAGAATTTGGAAAAGAAAAACTATATGTGCCTATCGATACATACAATTACTTCACTACAAAACTAACGCATAGAGAAAGGGATGACAGACAAATGTTACTTACAATTCGCCTTGAAATTTAATGTGATAACAATAAAATTAATTTTATTGTGAATAAACAATTGGTTATTTTAGAATTTGGAACAGAAAAACTAAACGCCTATCAATACATACAATTACTTTGCTACAAAACTAACGTACAGAGGAAGGTATGACAAACAAACGATACTTACATTTCTCCTTGAAAATTATCGGAACAAATCTCATGAAATCTTTCTTCAAAGCTTTTATATATAAGCCTGGGAGCTATGCCATTTGAAGGCATTGACCCCCAGCGAGCAAGACTTGTTCCGGCGTAACCTTACAATTTCTCTGCTACTCCCCATACCTCACCTTTCATTGACCTTAAGCAGTTCATCTTTCAAAACAAAAACTCAAGTTCACGGCTCAATATTTATGCCTTGTCATGTCATCGAACCATTATACTGGCATTATGCAATGAGAGACATAATACATCTTGGGAATGTCAGGTTAGGATAAAGCCTTGTAGCATACGCCATTCAGAAAAGAGTTTCCCATTGCCTACGAAGGATTGTTTTTCTGTGTTCGATAGTTTTAATTCTTCCTTTTAATTTAATATGATGGTATTTATTCATGCAGATAATATCTGTATATTATTTACCTATGAATTACTGAACGCAAAATATTACATTTTTCATTTGCACTTTTAATTTTCTGTATTCAATTTAGAGATGAAAGTTCAGGCCAATAAATTCAGGGGAAAATCGAAGAATCGTTTATCGTGCAAAAGTATTTTTCTGATCATGAAACATTTAGTGTGTCCTCTTACTGAATTACCTTGTGTCTTTTTGATGGATATTGAAAATTTCAAAAAGGTCTTACTGGCTCTTCAAGTGTTTATTGGAACACTTACGATTCTTTTAGTTCATTATCAATCACTATTTAAGTACATGATTAAAATTGACATCCAGACTAAACAATTTTTTGTTACACAAAAACATCATTTTACTATAAGATGTTTTTTGTTTTTCTGTTCTGCGAAATATTTTTCTAATACCAATTTTTTGGAACTCCGTTTTAGATTCTAAAAAGAATCATATTTTAACACAAAACGTATGCACGTTAGAGCAATATATTTTCTAAATATTTATCAGATCGATAGCAGGAAAATAGAATACAAAATAGAATCTTAATATGAAAATAATTGAACGTGTGTGTATGTGAAGCGTTTCTACTTTCTCTCATCCTCCGATGACTTTAACAAATCCTTCGTAATCCAACCCAACTTTCTGGAGGCCAAACCTTCTTTGGTAGAAGCCAAATCGAACGATTCGTGACCAGAAGCTAGCGAAGGTGGAACAAATAGCTTCCTATTGATATCGAAATATCTCGAATCTAAATTAGAAGGATTTACATTGGCTCCTAAAGCTAAATGGAATGGCTTGTCGGTGTCAGAAGACTTCTGGGACATTGGCCAGCCGTTTTCGAATGAATCTCCACCTTCGTCTTCCTCCTCTGTGGAGTTCTTAACCATGCTATCGGCTTCCACGTAACCTTCGAATTCTTCAGCAGCTTTAAAATAGTTCTCGGTGGATGAGGCCTCTGTCGTTTCAGTGTTTTTAGTTTCCCACGAATGGCAGCAGAGAGCCGGTGGCGATAAGTTGTTCCTGCAGTTCTTTATGCAAGGGTATGTCGTCTGGTCTTGCACTATGTAAGCGATGCGCGTTGGAAGTGCGGGGTAGTTCGGACCCGGAGTGG
This sequence comes from Metellina segmentata, assembly GCA_947359465.1. Classification (NCBI taxonomy): domain Eukaryota; kingdom Metazoa; phylum Arthropoda; class Arachnida; order Araneae; family Tetragnathidae; genus Metellina; species Metellina segmentata. The sequence goes on along the minus strand of OX375876.1, from coordinate 22,406,847 downwards.
TGGACTTCGATCCTCGCCTGGCCTCAGCGCAGCACTTGAAAAAGTAGAAGCAGCAATGGTAGTTCTGGTCTTGATTGTTCGTGAAACACGTCGAGCAGAAATAAGAACTGCTGAAATCGTAAGGGTCGGCTTCCAAGCCCTTTGCCAACGAAAGAATTGCGGGAAAGTGCAGTAGAAAAAATGCCATCAACATCTTGAATATGGTATTTCATCAAGGTCTTCAATTGCAAATATTTGGCTACCATAAAAGTCCTTTTCAAATTTCACTTTTTGCAATGTAGTAAATTTTAAGCAGCTGCTTCAGTCATTCCATCATGCAAACCTGTAAGATAAAATGTTAGCACAATAATAGGCTACGAAGTTCTATTATTTATAATAGAAGTTCCATATTTTTAATTTGCGTTATTGATAGAATTTAAGAGCAATCTGCATGATTACCCACATTTGTTTTCTTAATTTCAGTATTATTTGGAATTAATTTGAAATGATTGATAGAAATCTTTTTATGTAAACTTTCTTAGACAGCATATTGTATCAATCAATGAGTTTTGCGGAATTTTCAGTATTTTTAATGGTGATTGACGCGCGCGCGCGCGCGCGCGAAAATAAGAGAAATCTTAGTTAATCTACCATTTTAAGGTCTAATTATTCGTAGAGTTTAGTCCAAGGTAATGATTACAGAGAGACAAACCAAACCCAAAACCCATTTCAACCCTCCTCGTGGTTATCTCGACGTTTTATTTTCATTCAAAGAATGATTGTCTACAACTGTTGCGCATGTGATGGAACATTACACAAATTCCAAGACAGTTGACTTGTATCGAACGTATAGGCTACCAATGGAAATGGAAGAGTTGCTCAAAGATTGAAATCACTCTGCACAGTACTGAAATAGTATAATATAACATACAAATTAATTTTTTATAATCCTACAAATTTTAAAAAAGAAATTCGAAGAAAAAAAAAACTTTATATAATAAGACACCTTTTCTGATTGATCGAAGAATATTGAAACATCTTAGCAACCTTAATGTACTCGGAATATTTATGAACCGAGCCTTAACCATTTCAAGGAGACTGGCCTTCACACCTGAGAGTCGTGCCTGAAGACGTTCTCGTGGTAAACAGACAGTAAGTTGCCTCGATGTGAGCATTTCCCTATCTATTTCTAGCGAGGACTGTGGACGCTTAAACTGCAAGCATTGAGGAGCTGATAAAGTGTAGTGTAAATGCTTTTTTTTTTTTTTTTTTCAGAAATAATTCCATTTTTCGGATGAGTATTATTCTGAACGATGAGCCCGTAGATGGCAGCACCACTGAAAGGAATTAAAGCAGGTTAAATCCTCCTATTGGTTGTCCTGACAAGGTATTTCGTCGTTGAACAGATTAGGTCAAAACTAACATTAGACTGAACTAAACGCGCTTTGGAAGAAAACTAACCTAATATTTATGCCATAATATAACGAAATTGACAATATCTTATGACGAGGTATCTCGTCATTATCGAAATTGTTCAGATCTTAATGGACGAGATATCTCGTCGAAACCACTTGGAGTTTAAATTCTATTACCTACTCAATTTAATTTTGAATGAGCCATTTCCTTAAACCTCCAAGTGGTTTCGACGAGACAACTCGTCCATCACGATTTGATCAGTTTTACTAATGAGAGACCGTGTCGAGAGATAACCATGAGGAGGGTTAAGACGAACATTAAGAATCCAGCAACATGTAATTGCAATGGACTATCTGCATTTTAGTAAAGGTTTTATTACAGTGTAAAGATGAAAATAAAAATCGTACTCATTACACAATACTGTAGATCAGAATTTGCTTCTTATGCGTTACAATTGCACCTTTTACTACAAAGATGAACTTCAGTACTGTCTGGATTTCTTTGGGAAAATGTCTTTTCAAAATAAGAACTTAATTTTTCATTTCCATGGAATTCTAGAAATTTTCATAGAGAAAATGAGCTTATTTGTACGAATATATTTCTAGTATGATTTCGTATTTCTATAGAATTCTATAAAGAGGTTCTATAGAAAACTAAAGTCATGAAACAGAATAAATAACTTCTATAGAATTCTAGGTTTCTATAGACATTGTACAGATGTTTGTATAGACATTCTATAGATGTTTATACAGACATTCTAGATAGATTTCTAGACTTTTTATAAAGGGTTACTTCATAGAGCTTATAGAAAAACGGGCTATGATTCTATAGAATTTTAAGAGTTCAATAGAAATTTTTGGTAAGCACTCATCACTAATCAAGGACATTTATCTATTTTCAAAGACATTAAACATTTTAATAATGTTCAGAAAATAAAATTTTTCTTATATTTAGTTACTATAGAACATTAAAAAGAAGGGTATAATAAGTGTATATCGTCTCCGACTGAAACGAGTTCATAAATCACGCCTACTATGGTTTGTTTTCGATAAATATTGTATTTGCAATGACATCAGTGTAGCACTATTAAATATTGCAATTTCATTTCTCGAAATCCGCTTTTCATGTGTTTGTTACTTTTGAAGCGCTGGTACGAATATAGATATGCCGAATGTGTGAAATGGTTTGGAGATAAACCAAGTCATTCCTTTTATTTCTCTAAGAATGATTAATTTAAAGACTGAAATTAAATACTATTACAACAGTAGCCTGTATATTTGTAATACTTAATTTTAGAGATATTTAAAAAGAAACATAACACGTTAGGGAGACAGCATCTTCTAACTGCTGCCACTGAGAACTATTCTATAAGAAATTCAGTTGCGTAAGGTCATAACCTTGAACTCGTGAACGCTTTACAGTCTGAGAAGATAGCTGTTCAAGAAGCATGCCTAATACTTCGCAGCCGTAGATAATAGCCCAACATTATAAACGCAATTTGCGCAAACAGAAGCTAAGACTACAGCCTTCGCACGGTGATAACGTTCTGATCAGTGCCACCCCATACCATAAGAACGACGCAGATCGAACGTGAGAATTCGAAGCTGCAGACAATCGGTTCGTTGAACTCGAAAGAACGTGCGTCCATTTCTCGGCATTAAAGTCAGGAAACAAAATAACATTAATAAAAAAAAAAAACGACTGCAATCCTGTTTCTGTCCCTCCTAGGTGTGAAATCTTGATTAAGAAAGAGCACTTACCCATACGAGATCGACCTAGAGATTTTCCCTCACCGCGGTATAAAGAAACCGCCGCCTAAATACAGTATCATGTCGCGTTCTTCTCGAAATGGCCTCAAACCGGATTTTTCACCTGTTGCCTTTCTGCACGCGGTCCCATCTGTCTCTCCTTTTCTTTTCTCCCTTTCTGTTTTGTTCACCGATTTTTTCAGACAGGACCATTTCGGTTTCATTTTCGGTAGTCTAAAACTCGGGAACCGAAGATTGCTTGAGTATTCGCGACCCGCATAAATGATTACTAAGTAAATCACTCTTTTTCAAGTATTTCAAGACTTCTTGATTGGAAAATAATTTATGTTTCATTACTTTGAAGCTGAATCGCCATTGCTTTAAATATTTTTTTAATTCCTACGTAAAAAAAAAAGAAAAAAAAAATTATTCGCCCGTTTTTGTGTTTAGTGTTGATTTTACGTCCCCAAGTGTCAACATGCACACGCGATCCAAGAACTTAATTTTTATTGCGAGCATACAAATGATCTGAGAACTATATTTATTATCCAAGCGCAAACAATATTATTGTGAACTGAAACCATGATATGAAATCTATATAAATAAGAATGGAGTGTTTGTTTGTACATAGAATATTTTCGACCCATTTCAAGTTTTCTATCCGTCTTGGACCCTTCTGATGCCAAATCGTGCCTCTTGCGCGTTTGGTGTCTGTCTATCTGTATTGTGTATGCCGTATACACGTCCACACGGTTTAATATATTTTCATAAAACTATGCATACTGTGAGTACTTATCTTCATTTAGTGACTGAACTTGGTTGCGTAAGTCTGTCTGTCCATATTTGATTGCAATGTGCTTTATTTTAAACATCATATTTTAGTTTAGTGAATAATTAAACTTTTCTTTATTTTTATATTTAGTTAAGTTTCATGCTAAAACACTCGTGTAAGTATACTTAAATCCACCATAATTTGATAGTCTTTGAAAAACTGGAATGTATATTGAGTATTACGATTACTTGAATTGCTTTACTAGTATTGCTGAAATATATTATTTTTCCAAAAAAAAAATTTTTTTTATGGAATTTCAGCTCTGATACTTCATTTATTTCGAGTCTTATTTTTTTCTTTGGGCAATTTAAACGATTTACTAATACTTGGGACAGACGATATTTTTTAAGGAACGGGAATGAAACGGAAACTCGTGTTGGTTGATCGCGTGTAGTGATATTTTTTGTGTTTCTTTCCCTCTGAATTAATTTCTCATTTCTAAATTTTGTGCACTTTTTAGTTGTTAGTGGCAACTGTGTGCAAGATCAAGAGATAAAAAAGAATCACGAATTAATATCATTAAAATAATTTTTTCCCGACAACTTTTATTTTGCTTCATTTCGCTGTTTTCTTTTGTTTTCTGTTTTAAATATTTATCATTTTAATAAATTGTATTTCCTGTTCATCACTCGCAACACTACCAAAACGTATACGACTTACAATCGCAGGTAAGTCAGAATGAAACCAATTTTAAGTGTAACTATGTCGTTATTGAAAGAATAATAATGGTTACAAAATCCGAACTAGAACTTTTTAAACATTAAAAAAATTCTTTGTCATAATGACAGAAGATGGGGTGGAGTGGTTGTTCACGGTAAGACGTTTGTCGCCAACTAATTTTTGTCGCCAAATCAAGATGGCGGCCGAATTCCATAACAGCAGATAGGGTTGCCATAACAAAAACGGCAGATGTGAAGAAAATACGCAAAAGGTGAAGGTTACCATATTTGGCGACAAATCGCCTTCTTACCGTGAACGACCACTCCACCCACTTTTCTTGTCGGGGTGCTATATGTCATTACATATTTTGATCATCTCTTCAATCTAGAGTAAACCATTACAAACCTAGTAAGGTCGGGTAATTTGCTAGTATGACATAAAAATGAATATGAAATTTAGAATTTATGGAATTCTGAACTCTATGATTTAATATTCTTTAAACGCTTTTATTTTTGCAATAAGCATTTTAAGTCCCCAAGTGTAAGCATGTGCACTTGATCCAAGATTTTAATTTTTATTGCGAGCATGACGAGTTATTTCATCATCAGGGGAAAACTGACCACATCTGAGGTGGACGAGTAATCTCGTCATTAGGGGAAAACTGACCAGGTCTTGATCTTGTCATAAAAAAATCGATACTATCTTGTTGACGAAATATCTCGGCATTTGCAAAAGTGGTCAGATCTTGATAGACGAGTTATCTCGTCGAAACCATTTGGCGGGTTAAAACTGCATATTTACATGATGCCAACCAATGAAGAGGGTTCTCAAACTAATTTTATCATTCTTCCTAAAACATAGTTTCATATTATGTTTAAAGTTAAAATTAAAATACTGAAAGACATGCGAGGGTAAAGTTGCACGTTCAATAAAACATAAACGAACAAAATTAAATGGAACATTAATCGTGAGCTCGAACTCGCACGTTCCAACGCAGACGTTTACTTTACCTGAGTGATTTTTTAAATCTCGATTTTCTCTGGTATAACTACTGTATCTATTTTTGTGTTGCACATGTACTTTTAATTACAAAATAATTTCTGGTGTTTCTTCTGTTTGCATTATATTTATTACGTTACATTTTCTTAATCCATAATAATCATAAGTTTTCACTTTAATATAGCTTCAGTCATCATCAAAATTAGTCAAATCTTGATGAACGAGATATCTCGTCAAAACCTCTCAGAGGGTTAAATCAAAGTAATGGCAATTTAAAGTTCTGAAGCAAAGAAAAAAACTAGAGTTCTTGAGTAAAATAATATAGTAAATATTATACAAACTCATCAATTAAAATGTATCCAAAAAAGATCTTAGCATGCAAAAGCTACATTTTAGCAGCTCAGAAATGTTTGGTTTAATGTGTGATAGTTTCAATGAGTCCCACTCTCTACTTCAATTCCACTTTTTAAATCAGATTTCAAGTACGTAAGCTCAGTTTTAGTAAAGTTTTAGGAAACCCAACTAAGGATTTCAAAACTTTTCTTGCGAGTTCATGGTTATGACTTATGGGTATCAATAGTAACAGTCAGTCATTATTGAAAACCATAACTCAATTGTACCGGTGAATTTTAATTTTAATGAACTGTCATTTGAAAGGATTTGCCAAATTATCTTATTATCTTACCATAAGAAAAAGGTTGGCTGACAGTGTGTGTGTGTTGTCCATAAGCAAATTGATTTATTACCCCCATATCTCACTCCGGTTGCAAAACCACCATTACTTAAAAAATAAATTTCTAGGCAAAAGCAGCTCTGCAAGTGCAGTTACTCATTTTTAAAGTATATAATACACATTTTTAACCATTTTTAAATTGTTTAGAACATAAGAGAATCGGATAAAATATTGGAATAATTTTTTCTCTTTTATTTTATCTAGTGAAATCTTTTTTAAGAGGAAGTGTTTGTCTGTGTCTCTGTTCGCAGTGTCCTGACGAATGTATGGCACTTACAATAATGAAATTTGGCACACAGGGAGTCGCAATTTCTTTCGATTTCTGTGTAGCGCCAGAATTTTAAAATTTAATCTAGAACACTTTTAAATTTAATCTAGAACATTTTAAAATTCAATCTAGAACATTTTTAAATTTAATCTAAAACATTTCAAAATGAATTTATTATTATTATTTTTTTTTTTACCTTTTGTTCTTTTTTCCGGAATGTGACGTCATCTCTACCTCGAAAGAAGAGGGAACGGATTTTGCGATATTCGACCACTGAAGTCACAAGCGTTTTTCTTCCTAAAGCCTTTGGAACCATGCCAAGTTTTCCGATTCTAGCGTGTTTTGATTTAAGTTGTTGATAATAGCCACTTCGAAGCCATCACGGCGTTGACTGTATGGAGTTCGTTTGCGAAGCAAATCACTTGGGAATACTTAGCAATCACCGGGGGTTGGCGAGCGTCAGCGAACATTGGTCACACCTTACGAAAATACCTGTCACGGCGCCGTGCTGGCCACTCATTGGCTAATATTGAATATTTCCCGTGGACCACACTTTGAGAACCACTGTTATACCCTAGACCAGGGGCGGCCAACCTGTGGCGCATGCGCCAAGCTTGGCGCATTGGATGATTACAAGTGGCGCATTGCATTATTGTGCCTCCTTATTCTTTTGAAGTAGATAACTGAAAATATCTTCATATTTTCAACACCATAGTACTCTCAGTTCAATTCATAGAGCTTTCTTACTCCTCATTTCGTCGCAATTTTTATTCTGTGTGATACGACATACTTGTGATCTGTTTGTTCTTTTTCAAGATTTTGTGTACTATTTAATGTTTTTTTTTTCTTACATTACTGTTATTTACCACTGTGCAAAAGAAAATGTGCAAAAGAAGCGCAAAAAGTATGAGAGAAAAAGTGAATTTAACGAACAGAAAATGAGTTATTTACAGCAAGCCCATCAGGAAAATCGTTTTTTGCATTGTTTGTGAAACTACTCTTTTACATAATAGAAGACATGATCTTAATAAACACTATAAAACACAGCATCAGCCTAACATAGAATGAAAAATTAAGCTTGTTCTAGGTCGGAGTTACGTAAAGAATATGTGACTAAAAAATGGAAGAAATCAGAAGACAAAATATTTTTGCTAATGTAAGTTGTGAAGTCGAGGCGATGACAGAAGCGTCCTATGAAATTGCTTTAGCAATGGCGGAAAAAATACCTATTCTGACGGAGAAGCATTGTTTCCAAATATTTGCACGCCATCTTGGTTATAAAGGTATTGAAAACGAGGTCGCGAATAACTGATTCAAATTTGAAGAATTCTCTGTAATAGACATTGTTTTACATACAATATAGTTTAATAATTTTAAAATGTTAACTATGTCGATAAACATACTTTTATTAAAAAAGTTATTAAGGATATGGCAGGACCATGAACGTGAGGTAAAAAAAGTGCTTGAATTGTATGGCGCATCTGAACTCGTATGTGAGAAAAATTGGCGCATGGTATGTAAAAGGTTGGCCACCCCTGCCCTAGACGGTCAATAATACTCACTGAATCAACCAATTGATCGTGCTGGAGGCGATTGTCCATCAATGGACGGACATCTATATATATAATTCTCTTACGTGGCACGCAAAAAAGACGTTATTAGCTATCGTGTTTTGGCAACATTGTACGATTATTTGTTTTTCACGGATCCTCGCGCTTAAATTGAATTTAGAGCGTTATCGGATAAAATTTTATTGGAAAAAAAATGAATTTTCATCGAGCTGTTGCAGTTAATAATAGAAATCAAAGAAAGCGGAGGATCTTTTCAGGGCCAACAATTATAGTTCAACAAGACGCTTGCACTACAACTTTCGACAGCAAACTCAATGAAAATGCGTGGGTGGCTCGAGTGCAGGGGTAAATATACACTCAAACAACATGCTGGGTAATCAATTTCCAAATCCGCCCTCACATTTCGAGTCAAAATTTTCTCAAAGTTTTCACTTGAATTCAGATTCTACCGGTACTGTATATATCTTTTCTGAAAAATAGCAAAAAAATTAAGTTTGAAAAATGTTTTTTTGGAATATCATATTTTGTAAACAATTCCTTCTGCTAAGACACATGTCTTCATTGATGCGAGCGAAGCGAGCATAGGTTCGCGCAGCGAACCAATGAGGATTGCGAAGAAATTCTCCGGGGGTTGGCGAGCGTTTGCGAGCAGGGGGCGAGCCCCCTAGTTGATAGAAATTTTGATTGAAGGACATTGTTGGAGGCCGATTGATAGTGTAAAAGGCGCAATTGTTAATCGTTCGGGGAGTTTCGCTCAAGACAGCAAACATGACGGATACATCGAGCCCCACGAAAAGCGATTCTGTTGGGGATGTTTTGGGGGCCGTCGTGGCTCAGTGGGTATGTCCACTTTGCTAGCTACCTTCGAGTTGTTAGAGGTGCAGGTTCAATTCCAGCCAAATGCATTCCTCCCTGGGTGTATTTCTTTCTTCTGTGTCAGTAGAGCTTTCAATGTGTGTCAAATACTTGATATCGTTTGTCTTAATTACTTGATATTGTATTGTGTATGGCGCAGTATGGCTAAATATTGCCCCTGCCCCATAAAATCACAAAACTAATCAACTAATCTGCTGTTCTGATTGCCTCAAATGTGGTTGTTTTTGTGAAAATGTGTTGTTGCGGGGAAGAGGTAATTATTATTTCGAGTGATACAATTTAACAAAGGTAAATATAATTGCCGAAGCATTTGTTTTTGTTAGATTTTCAGAATTGGTGTTCTTATTCAGAACTATTGGTATCAAATATTCTTTGACTGACTAGTAGATCAATCGGTATCGCATTCCGGTTTATTTGTTATTCCGAGAGTAGTAGTATGAAGTTCTAGTCTCTTGTGCATTTGATAAGCCGATCAGGTTTAAATTATTATGTTTTGTGTGTTTGTAATAAATTTGATTTCTATTTAAATGATATGGATTTATTTCATTTGCAATATATGAACACGAACGGGTTTTACTATTTACCAAATAATTAGAAATAATCTCTAAAGAAATGTATCACTAGAGGATGTGTTGCGTCACCCATAACTATTTTTTATTCGCCGTTTGCAAGAAGTCGATTTCTATTTTGTAGAACTACGTTGTACATTTACTGTCATCTTGTGAATGCTTTGTAATCTGTTCGTCCATGAAATTGTTATCTTTAAAATAGACATTTTCATTGAATTTTGTAATTGATAAGTTAATACTAAATGTCGAAACTGAACCACCAATTGATGTGCTGAATTGTGTCAGTGTCTAATAATTACAATGTCAAGTCAACCATGTAGTCTAGTAAAGTTGATATTTATTCATAAGATTATCCGTATTCATGTAGCTCCCCAAAGTCCTTCCTACATGGAAAGTTTTCCCATCAAGGTTCTGAGTTTTAAGCCGCTCGACTAACTTTTGGTTTTCAGTATCAGGACCATCTTAACGCACGAGATACACAGACCAATCACCTGGGGCTCGCCATTAAAGAGGATTTTTATAAATACTATCCCCAATAAAGCAATATCTTGAACATTTACATAGATCAACTATGGAAATTTATTTGGACAGTAATGTTCACAACTTCCATCATTCTGGAATGAAGAAACTGCTTCTGTTTCTTTATGTGATTTTAAAGCGACATTGAATGCAGAATACGAAAATATAAGTTATTTTTCAACACCATGTCAGTATTTTTCACAATATGAGGAATATTATTTGAAATTATTTTTAAGGTCTTTGATGTATATATTTTAACTAACATCATATTGGAGCAACACAATGGGCTATTGGCTAAACCGTTACTCTTCCAACCGGGCTACCGCGGCCCTTATCTTTGATGGACAAATATATTTTTATGTACAGGATGTTCGTAAACTGTTTAGAAAAACGTGAAGGGATGATAGTACCAATGGTCAGATAGATGTCAATTCTGCTCTGCCAGAGAAGCAGCACTTCTCCAGAATATCACTGTGAAGCATTCGCCGTATACAAATGTCAAATGCGAAGACGCAAAGAAAGTGCTTCCTGGATTGTTGCAGCCTGTACCACTCGCCACACAGAGGAACATTTGATTTGACGTGGTGGATCTGTAGCGTGGCCTCCACGTTCACCGGACATAACTCCACTGGATTTCTTCTTGTGGGGCCACATGAAATCATTGGTGTACGAGACACATGTACACTCTGCGGAAGATCTAGTCGCAAGAATCCTCGATCAATACGACACCAGAAATCTACGTGATAGTGAGCCAATCTTTCATTCGCCGGTGTGAACTGTGTAACAAAACACTTGGACGTCCCTTGGAGCATCTCATTTAAGTGGTTCGCTTAACTGCTCGAAATTATGCAACTTATGATTTTGTTATGTCTCTTTATTTTTTCACTGTTGAATTTTCAACGTGGATAATTTACTTTACGCTTTTCTGACACTCTGAGTGGATTGCGACCATAGGTTCCATTGTAAATATTGGTCGTCTTGATGGGTACTATCACCGTTTCAAATGCTTCTAAACGGTTCAAGAACACCCTGTATATTATGAAGATGATAATTGACTATTTTCAAAATACTAAAATGTAAAATTTAGATAATGCAAATACAGTAAACTCTCGATTATCCGCGTAATTGAGTAGCTTCGACAACAGCGGATAATCCTCAAAATGGCTGAAAATGGCACTAATCAACACGAAAATGTTTTTGATCAATTTTTATTTACAGTATATAGATTATGTCTAAACAAACAATTATGAATCATTAAACAGTAGATTTCTAAACTTAAAAGTTTGTTTATTTACTTATTCACACACACACACAAAATCAATTAATTGTTTTTGTTTTTTGTGTTAAAACACCTCTTTTATGTTCGAGATTGAAATTTTTTCAACAACATTTTGTCACAAAGTGACCGCTGATAAGCCGCAAAGTGGATAATATTCTCGCGGATAATCGGGAGTTTACTATTATGTCTGTAGTTATTATCAGCATCAGAGTTCAACTATAAGGTAGCGCAGCAAGGGCCAAACTGTGGCTCCATAGAAAGCCTGTTTGAATAGAAACGACCTCCAATCAATTTAGTTCCTTGGATTACTCAGGATATATTTTCAATATCACCGTAGCAGTTGACTCGAAGTGATCGTGAGCAGAAGAGATGGCGTTGATTGGGTTGAATGAGGATCAGAGCGAAAGCTTTCCATCTAGGTACTAAGGAAAGAAGGTTCCAAGGACAATGGGATATTAGCAGGATGGACGGATCCTTGTTGTATTTTTCACAAAGATGGACCTGAAGCAGTATACAAACGTCATACTACTAATCGCTGTTTAGATTTGAGAAACTTTTTTTATTATATTTATGTAAGAAATATCCAAAAAATTTCAAAGAATGTTTTGGAGTTGAATTTTGCAGACCTATGTTACACTCATTGTGTTGGTTACTTGAAAGTTTCTGTTGATAAACCCACTATTACTAAAGATATCTTGCTAAATATTCTCATGAACTCCAAGCTAACGGAAAAACTAAAGCATTTTTATTTACAGTTAAATGACTAAGAGCAATTTTACACAATCAGGCTTCACAAATTCCTAGGCACTGACATCTTTAGTGAGGCATCTCATTGATAAGGTCCTATAGGCTCGTAATTTTTGGCATGTGCCATCAGAGCGTTCAAGTTGGCAACGGACTTGGAACAACAGGAGTTGTAGAGGGCGCAGCAACCTTCCTTGTGGGCCCTGGTAAAGAACCGACAGCTGGTCTTGCAGAAGGACTGCTCGATTCGCTCCGCCAGGCCCTGGGCCTCAGATGCCTTCCATTCTGTCCCGAGCAACACCATCAGGAAAGCGATAGTCGTGAAGCCTTTCATTGCTTTGGAATATTCTGGAAAGTGGAGAAAATATGTCATGCTCATGCTCTCATAGGGATTGTAATCAGAAATATATGAAAAGCCTTATGCAACAAATTCGTGCTACATTGAACTAGTACACATGCAGTCGGATACCTCTTTGGGAACCCCTTGCCCTCCAATATTTTTGGAATCGGTCCCCAATCATGAGGTATGAATGTTAGAAATATACAGATAATATCGCCAAATAATCTGGGTGGGTGCGATCTTATCCATTAGGCTGTATGTCCTCTACATCAAGAGCCCTCAGGGGTGTTTTACCTTTAAGAGTGTACAGAGGTGGATTAAGCGGCAGCATAGGGCCCCGAGGTTTTAAAATGTCTTTTCATTAGGGTCCGAGGAAAGTCGTGACATCGTCTTTAAGTGCAGTGAAAAGAGTTTTTAATACAAGCTAGTAAGCAAGAGCAGATGTTGTATTAACTATAAAACTTGGTTTTACCCATATAAAAGAGGCTTTAACTGAAATTTGTAATTCAGAAGAAGAAAAAAAAGTTAGCATAGTGGAGGCGACATAACTTCTGAAGAAATGGACAAGTAGGAAACTGCCCTAATGACAGTTATTTGGAATACTATGTTACAAAGAATAAATGCTATTAATAAATCACTGCAATCAGTAAAATTCAAACTAGAACGAGCATTTTGAACTCCAATATTTTTGAGGTTAGGCTTCCTCTCAAACACTATGGATGAATACCTCAAATGAGGCGTGTCACCGTTTAAGAGCCTATATCCACTACCAGTAATTTTCCAGTATTTGCGGAAAAACTGTTGCAAATAAATTCTAAATGGAAATAGCTATAAAACTCGTGTGTGTGTCTATCTGTGTGTGTGAATTAGTCTTATCAACTCATAATATAACGTTCTTTGACGCATTAATAATTTACCAGTATATGCTTCGAGCTGTACAGCTCTTAAAACACCGCTCAACTCATTTCCAACCGAAATAAATGTAGTCCCTTTCGCAGTCAATATTCAAACACTAAAAATCGAAACACTCCCGACGACTATGTTTGATCGGAATGAAACTCAGCATTTATGATGTACTTGAAAAGCTAAATATGGATTCTCATAAAACAACGCAATCTGCTTGTAGGAGCCAGGTGTTTATTACTGCAGCACTAAGTCCCAAATCCGGAATCTTCCGGACCTCGGTCATTCCGGATTTTGAATTATTTGCATTTTTTGTCAAAAAAACCTTAATCTAACCCTATCCCCCCCCCGCACGAATTTTGCGTTTGCAATAGTAAAATAACATATATATAAATAGGAATCGTTTTTAAAAAAGAAAAAAACTTTTTTGAATCAATGCAACAAATTTTACTTGCAAATCTAATTTTTCTGTGTGGTATTTACTCTGAACATGTCCGTTATTTTGCGTTGTTTCATCAAATAGGTCCAGGTTTAACTCCTTGTTCTTTAAAAAATTGTCAGAAATATGTAAAAAAGGTGAGAAAAAGAAAAAAAAACGCGATTAGCAAAACGTCCTTATTTTGAACGTCCATTAACTGGTTAGTATATTCCAGACATGCTCAATGGGAGTTCACCTTCATGGGAGTTCCTTATTCCATGAACGTTTGCGTCACAGGTGGATGTATACCCTGCATTATTTAGTTATATACTCTTTTCTCCCGTTACTGGGAGAATAGGGACCATGTATATTCAATTTAAATTTATCTTTTGGTATATTTGTTGATGTATTTTTATTCTCTCTGCCTAAGGACTTTGTCCATTGACATCCTCATGGGAAATAAAAAAAAGGACAAACCAGTACTTTAGATGGCCTTCAGAGCGTTCATCTTGCTATGCCAACTAGCTAAAACACATTATTGAGTTTTGTTAACCCCTCATTCCGAATTGTAAAATAATTGTATTTAATTCGTGTTCTTTTCTGTAACCGTACCCAATATTTCATGTTCTTAATCGTATCAGAATTCATGCGTTGTCATCTATCAATGTTCATTTACTAGAATAAGTAGCAACTAGAATACAAGAACAATTACTGTTCTTGTAATCTATCGCACTCGCAGTATGGACTTAGTCTGTGTAGTATATCGATGATCTCTATTCAATAAAGTTGTGTTTGTAACTACCATCGCATTTCCTTTTCTCAAAATATTATCGCATCGCATTTACCATATCACAATCACCACCATAAAAAGTTTAGTGATGAGCTTATAATTCGAATTGTATATCAATATACTATTTACCTTTGTATTTAGTTGAAAAAAACTTATCCCGTGAAAGTCACGTGGTTCTGTTTGGTAACAGTAGTAATGAGTTCAGAAATTTACGATTTCCTCTTATCTCACCTTACACATTCTTACCATGCATTCTAAGCACAACAGAAAGACCAGACATTCATGCAGGATGGGAAGACATCCATGCCTTACCCAGGATTCGAAACGGGAACCTTTCGATTCAGTAGCCAGCTAGTTGCTCACTTAAACTTATTTTCCATAGAAGTTACAAGTGTTACGAGACTCTCACTGAATCAAATTATTCAATCGTTTTCTCTACAAAAATACAATTTATTTAATCTGACTCCATATAAATGCTACATTGAAATATTTACTCGGCTGCCTTATCAGATATCCTTTGCTGGAATGTACTAGGGATGCGACGTCAATGTTTTATAAAACATCGATTTATTGGAGACGATGTTTGTGTTAACATCGATGTTTTTACATTTTCGATGTTTTTACATTTTCGATGTTTTTACATTTTCGATGTTTTTACTTTGTCGATGTTTTATTTCTGAATGAAAAAGTACCATAGTAAAAATAAAAACAACCGTGCAACTAAGTATTTGTCAGTGATGGCGATATCCGTCCCATCAGAAAGAGTTTTTTCTCTAACTGGTGGGATAGTTAATGACTCTACTTTGGATTATTGGTGGATATGTGGACGGCAATTATGGATCAATGAAAAGAAGTCTTCATTTTTTAATATTTCCATAGAAAGCTTTTAACCATTAATTTATCTAAAAACTGTTATTTTTTTTTAGTATCACGAATGTATGTGGTATTCAAAAGAAAGTATTTTGTTTTTGTAAATACGAGTGGGTTGTTTGATACATTTATATCTGATAGCGTCACAATTGATTTGGTGAAGTCTAGGCTCGCAGGTAATAAATACTTTTCGAAGTAGCTCAGTCCGAATTTCTGGTAGATGTGACACTGCGTTCTACAGACGTCTGAAGTGAGCATTGTAGCAGCTGCCACGAAAATAAATCAAAATAAAATTACCCCTGAGCAGTTATAAAAGATTTTAATTTCAAGAAATGGATGACCGCTCTAATTCTCCAGACTTGGCCCCATGCGACTTCTTGCTTCAAATTTGAAAATTTGCTCGGTGGGAAGAAATTCTTGTCGGAGTAGGATGTCATTGCTGCCGTCAATTCGTATGTTTTAGCCTTTAAGAAAGGTATTTTCACGCAAGGGAGAGGGGGTAGATTAGAGACGCCAGACCAAGTGTGCAGTCCTCAGTTATGACTATGTCCAGAAACAAAATCGATACTTTCCAAAAGATAGTGTTTAACTTGCTTTTTTGACCATCCCTTCTGTTGGTAATTCACAAGCACGTTTCAATTTTTGACACCAGTTCATGCAAGAGACGAATTGATTTCAAACTTGGATCTTCATTCATCCTAATTGGGCAGTTTTGTTTCGACGAGATATCTCGTCATTGACAAAATAAACCGCATCTTCATTGACGAGATGTCATTCGCAAATTTCATCAGGTCTTGGACGAGATATCACGCCGAAACTATTTGGAACGTTCAACGACCCTCGTGAAAACCAACACTTTCGGGGAGATTCGGATGCACAGAACCCGTCCCCAAGTTGACTGCACCCTTAACCTTATATAAAATTAAGCTCCAATGGCAACGAATTACAATTTAAAAAGTAATGGTGCCCGCAGAGACGCGTGGAACTGTTAAATACGCACGCCTCAGAAATATTGGGTTTGGTGACCTCTGAAAAGTTTTTATTTACCCATTTAGCTTGAATCCTGATTTTGTTTTGTTTCTGGATAGTTTTAAACAGGCATAAATAGTTTAAGAGCTGTCTAGATCGTGTTTAAGTCCTATCTTTCGGCTGTGTAACATAATCAGGGCACCTGAATTCATTTTATGAATGTTAAGATGCTATGTTTCTCGAGCGCTCTGCTGAATCTATATATATAAAACACTAACGTACGTGGACCCGAAATCGAAGTTATTTGTGTATCGTCGAATGGCAACAATCAACGTAAATAAAATAACCCATATATTTTGAATTATTGCTGTTTTCAAATAGCCGAGGTCAATTTCTATGCAAAATAAGGAATTAAATTGTAATATTTATGTTTAAACTGACTTTTTATTTCTTCCTTTGACGTAAAAGTAATTTAAACGTAATTTTGCTACCCGGTATCTGGCCACGTCAGAATTAATGTCCACTTTTTTAATTTGATTTAGAATTCCGTGTTTGAGTATTTGAGTTGACTGCGAGATGTTGCGGACATATTTGAGGATTCCCAAGTATTATAAATATGTGTTCTTTTTGTTAATAAATCATTATTGTCTTTGTCAATATCGTTGAAAGTCTTTTGTCACATTATTCTATTTCACAATATACTCAGGAAGTCGGAATTCAACAAGTTTGAATAGATACGTACGTGTTTTTTTTTTTTTTTTCAGAATTTTGCATTTTTTCAAGGATTGGAATGTTATTTTTGTCTACATTATGTGTTCCGGTATATTACCTATTGCAGATATATTATTTAGGAGTTAGATTTTAATGATATGTCTATTTCCTGCAAAATATCACTAGACATAGGTAATTTTGTAGCGGTATATGTATATTTCGACGAACTTTCCTTAAATATTTGATTGAATACGCAATGATTTGAAGAATTGTTTCATAAAATTAATATAAAATATACAAATCAAAACATGTTTAATTACGATGTGTAAAAATTAAAAAAAGGTCTATTACACACCGCCGAGCGCTAGCCGGCTCAGCCCGGCTAGTTATATGTAATTTGCATTCATGTGTCGTAGGTTATTGATTGCGGTGGAAATTTATTCCATCTCTTATTGCATGTAGAATGTTTTTTCGGCCTCAGATGGAGCAATCATTTCGCTTTTAATGAGTTCCATAGTTGTCTTTTAGTTCTAATTTTCTGCATGCTGACTGTTACGGAATGAAGCTATCAAAATTACGTATCTATAAATATAACTGACATAGATAATGTGCAATGCCTTTTATAAGGATAAAACGTTCTTTTAACTGTCGGAAAATAAAACTCCTTACTATTGAAGGGGGATCAGTAGCACAGTTGGAAGAGTAGCGAATTAGAAACCGAAGGGTTGCGAGTTCGAAACTCGTTCCAACCAAAAACTGTCGTGTACGCGGGGGTTGTTGCACGTTAAATCCGCTTTGACCTCAAATGTCCTCGCGTTGGCGTGGTGTGGCAGTTTGGAGAGGGGGAATGCCAGCTCAGGTGTTGACCTCGTCATCTGACCGTAGTTCAAAATTACGGATCTTTCCCTTCGGCATCGATCCCAGACCGCCTTCAATGGCTCGTTGTGTTGAAGACAGTGAACACAAAATTGAAAACAGTTTAAGTTTCCGATATTTTTTACATTTGTAGCATTTCTTAAAATGGCTAAATTTTTGAAACGTCACATTTTGTATCCCTTAAACATGTGTCAATTCGAAAATTAGACCCAACGGTTTGCTATTAGCCTCTAATTTGAATAGACATCAGTCTATATACATCTTCAACTTTATCTCCTGTTATTTTTTAATGGGGGAGAGCTTAGTTTCCATTTAAAATTATATAAAATCGTCATTGATATATGAAATTAAAAAAATAGCTGATGTTTTACTTTTTATAAATGCAAGATTATATATATATATATATATATATATATATATATATATATATATATATATATATATATATATATATATATATATATATATATATATATATATATATATATTATATATATATATATATATATATATATATATATATATATTATATATATATATACAGGGTGGTCCCGAATTCATGGTACAAACTTTAATGGTAGGTACAGGACATTGTAACAATGATTTATTGTATAGGAATGTATAGTCGCAAGTGACGCGGTGAGGCGTAAACAGGGGAAATAAAAGGAAAGAGAAATGGAGTGATCGGTTGGTATCATTGCCGGTAGAGGGCAGAAGATGTCTAGCCGCTGTTGAACATGATGCATCGCAGTAGGGAAAAGCGCCATTCACAATTGTGCTGCCGTAGACGATGGGTGACTTTACGTATGCAGAAAAAGCAGACATGCATTACATGTACGGCCGTGCAAATGGTAACGGCAGAGCTGCGTTACGAATGTATCGCGCGGAGTATCCTGATCGACGAATGCCGGATCATAGAATTTTTCAACGGTTACATCGTCAACTTTGTGAAACAGGTGCGTTCGACGTCAACAGACATGGCGCTGGTCGAGTAAGAGCTGTACGCACTCCAAGGCTGGAAGAAAGCATCTTGAACATTGTGGCTGATAGACCCGAGTCAAGCACAAGAACTGTTGCGCGTGACGTAGGTGTGAGTCATCAGACTGTATGCAGAGTGTTAAACGAAAATCGCTTACACCCCTTCCATTTTCAGAAAGTACAAGCATTGAATCCGGCAGATTATCCTCGCCGCGTGAACTTCTGCCTGTGGGCGATGCTGATTTATCGAGCCTCGATTACTTTTTATGGGGACATCTAAAGCATCTTGTTTATGAGACTCCAGTTGACTCAGATGAGGATCTCGTCGCTCGCTTATCTGTAGCTGCTGCAGGTGTGCGTGAAATACCAGGCATCTTTGAACGTGTACGCCAATCGCTCCACCGACGCTGTCAAGCATGTATCGATACTGGTGGACGCAATTTTGAACAATTACTGTAAACATGACACTTGTCAACAACGCTTTCAATAAAATCTTTGTTTTTCCTTTCGGCCGTTATTTCCCCTGTTTTCGCCTCACCGCGTCACTTGCGACTATACATTCCTATACAATAAATCATTGTTACAATGTCCTGTACTTACCATTAAAGTTTGTACCATGAATTCGGGACCACCCTGTATATATATATATATATATTATATATATATATATATATATATATATATATATATATATATATATATATATATATATATCTTCATATATATATATATATATGAAGGTTGGTGATAGTCTTAAATTTTAGGTAGTGATTAGTATATTAGCCTCTAATTTGAATAGACATCAGTCTATATACATCTTCAACTTTCTCTCCTATTATTTTTTTAATGGGGGATGGCTTAGTTTCCATTAAAAATTATGCAAAATCTTCATTGATATATGAAATTAAAAAAATAGCTGATGTTTTACTTTTTATAAATGCAAGATTATATATATATATATATATATATATATATATATATATATATATATATATATATATATATATATATATATATATATATATATGAAGGTTGGCGATAGTCTTAAATTTTAGGTAGTGATGCTATTTGTATATTTTTAGCGTTTGTTCTACCAAGCAAATTATAATGTTCAGCGAGATGTAATTTTATTTTGCTCATGAAAAAAGAATGAGGAGCACGGTTTCGATAAGTATGTTTCAAGTTATGTTTTAACTTAGGGAATGTCAGACGTAAATCCTTGGTAGGTTGTTAAATTAACGTCACACTGTGCAACGGAAAATTTACGCCCGTCCGTGATCAATACCAAGGGAAGGATCTCAGGACAACACCTCGTAATTTCGATGCACTGTCAGTTGACGATGACAACACCTGAGCTGATTCTCCACTTTCCAAACCTCCACATCCTGCCAACGTGAGGATATTTTTACCACGATTGATTTAACGTACACTAGTCACCACGTACACTACGGCTTTTGGTTGGATCGAGTTCGAACTCGTACTTCAGTGGTCCAGTATATCATAGTCACAATCTAATTACTTGTAGGGAATGATGGATGGAACAAAGCAGTTTAATTCTGGTTTATCTTTCATGTCAACATTGTAGATGAAACCATTCTATTACAGCAAAACATTATTTTTCTGGTATAAAATAGAGAAGTTTTGTGTTCACATTGATGGGCAATATTTTATGGTAAAAATAGATACACACTACCCAACAATAATGGATCGGACACCAGCGAATTTGCATAAAATCCGACTACTTGTTTGGGGGTGTTTTTCGTGGTATGGCCTGGGACCTTTACATGATGTTCATGGTCAATTGAACGACGACGTCTACATGAATATTTTTGACATTCAGGTTCTTCTTACGCTCTGGCAATATGATAGAATGGGCGAATTTTACTTCCAGGACGGCAACGCTCCATGTCATGTAGCCTGTCAAGCAGTGGTATCGAGAAATGGATGCAAAACGTCTTCCCTGGAATGCTCAGAGTCCCGACCTAAACCCCATAGAACATTTGAGGGACGAGTTAGAGCGACGCTTACGGACCAGGGAACCACGTCCGAAATCTACAGCTGAGCTGGCGACATTCTTGCTGAAGGAATGGACACACATACCCATAGCTGTGTATCAAAACCTTGTTAAAAGTATGCCCAGAAGGGTTGCTAGTGTAATTGCAGCACTTGGGGGACCAACCTCCTATTAAAGCATGCATTATTTATTTTATACCATCACATCTTGCTGTCTGGTCCATTATTGTAGGGTGGTGTAAGTCGGATAACAGTTGCTTTTAAATCTACATTGTGTCCAGTGGCTTGGCCAAAGGGGAGAGGACCTTAACTCTCTTCTTCCTAAAGAATTGGGACTGTGGTAGCCTGGTTGGAAGAGTAATAGATTAGCAACGGGAAGTCCAACCAAAGACCATAGTGTACACGTGGGCTGGCGCACTTTAAATCTGCGTTGGTCTCAAATGTTGTCGCTTTGGCGAGGTGTGGAAGTTTAATGAGAGGGGAGCCAACTCAGGTGTGGCCTCGCCAGCTGACCATGGTTCAAAATTACGTGCCATTATCCTCTGATCTTTCCCTTCGGGTTTGATCCCGGACCGTCATCAATAGCTCTGTGTTATTCTCCAGTGCGACGTTGATTAAAATACCTACCTACTGAAAGTATTGATAACTGATTTTTATTTTAACGCATTGAATCGAGAGCATTTTCAAGCTGTCAAGCTAGGTGGAAGTAATATTTCTGCTTAGATACGTGTTTCTTGTACTTATTCTGGGGCTGCGGTAGCTAATTTGGCAAAATCGCGGAGGATTGTGACTTTAAACCTTGATCCAATCAATCTTTGTCTATTAGGATAGTCAGTTTATATGATATCTATGGTTTTTCTGAAGGGAAAACATTGTATTTTTTTTTTTGTAATACTCAATTTCATTCTCTTTTAGTCTACCTTAAAAAACGCTGAACTTTGGGTATCTTCAGTAGAAAGGAAACGACTTCCTTATTTTACTCCAATTTCAGTCTGAAATAAAATGCCTAGTAGATGAAGAAATTTTCAGCAACATTTACTTTGTTCTTTTTAAGAATATTTCCCTACATTTATTGAATACTAACCACAACGTGGCCAGCACGGCGTTGTCCGTGACAGTTCTTTTCGTGGGGTCTGTACTCTGTTGTGAACACTGTTCGCTAACGCTCGCCCACCTCCGGTGATTGCTTCGGATTTCCATTTGATTTGCTTCCATTGCCAACACCACAGGCAACGCCGTAATGGCATTTAAGTCGCTATTATCAACAACGTAAATCAAAAACGCTATAATAGGAAAACTTGGCATGGTTTGAAAGACATTAGGACGAAAAACATTTGTGATGTCAGCGGTCGAAAATCGCAAAATCCGCTCCTTTTTCATTCGAGGTAGTATGACTTTACATTCCGGAAAGAAGGACGATAGGTGAAAAAAATAATAAATTAATTAAAAATGTTCCATTCGGGCGCAACACAAAAATCGCAAAAAATTAGGGCTACATGTGTGCCAAATTTCATTATAGTAAGTGCCATAGATTCCCCAGGATACTGATTACAGAGAAACAGACAGACAGAGAAACACTTCCCTTTGTAATAGTAGAGAAGATAGGTGTCTATAAATCAGGGCCTAGTTGCACTTTCAATAGTCTAATGTGCTTCAAACGTCTTTCTGCTCAATGAATGCTGTTTTTTTGAACCCCTAATCTCGAATTGAATTTTTTTCTCTTATACATCGCTGCACGATATATCTCGCATTCAGTTTGTTTACCTGTCCCACGATGAATTTTAAGTTTGCAAACAGCAGGGGTAATTGGTAATTACTAATTAACGTCGTACTAGAGCAACACAACGGGCTATCGACTATGTTTCGGGATCAGTACCCTAAGGGAAAGATCTGAAGACAATATCCCGGGAGCAGAAAATGCTTTAAACTGCGACGTACGTCGCAGAACAAACAAAGTCTTGCAGAACAATTTTTTCTTAATTTTATCAAAATTTTACCCGATTTTGTTTTTAATCATAAGTTACGATGTTCTGCAGTGCAAAGCGCAATCCTTGCCTCACCTTTTTTTCTTTTCTAGCAACAGAACAACCTCCTACACCGCCCTAATTACCACAAACAGTTTATAAATAACACATCTCTTCTATGTCAATGACAAAATATTTAACTTTAAAAGTTATCGAAAGATTTTTAAATTCTGAAAGTATGCCTTGGTTTTGAATAAAGTTACTAATTTGTTGTTTTATTATAAATATATAATACATATTTAGCCGATAATTGTGTATTACGTCCGTTTTTGATTTTACAGTTTTCAAAATTCGGACAAAATGCCTGCAGAACAATTGCAATGGCTTGGAGTTGTGTTACTTAATATAATTCTTGGACCTGAGAGAACACCTACCCTAGTGCTTTTAATTTTTCTGATAGTTTATATTTATACTGAACTATAACATTGTATGTTTTTTCTCTCTAAGTTGGAGGTTAACTGTAAGGACTCAAAGACAAAGTTCAAGACACATTATTTACTTACAAAAAATACACTCTTCACAATGGACATATTTTACATGTATCTGAAACTGAAATATGAAATGCGACGTTTTTTCTTGATCTTTCGACGCTGGTTCTTCGAATCCTCGTGAGTTGTGTGACAGTTGAGACGAGGAACCGGATTCCGGCTATAGACCCGCACAGCAACTGTTGTAGAGCTCGCAGCATCCCTTCCTGTGCGATCTGGTGAAGAACCTGCAGGTTCGCCTGCAGAGGGACTGGTCAACGCGCTGGGAGAATCCAACGGCCTGCCCGAAGACAGCGTTGAACTCGACAGAAACGACGCAAAGTATGACGAGGAAGAGAAATATCGCCCTCATGGTGCTGGAAGGACAAATAAAGTGGGACTCGATTTACAATCTTGGTCAGGTTCTGCAATGCTTTGCAGTGTTAGATCTTCCACCTGTATTAGTTGTGTGCGAGGTATAAATCCAGCCGAGTGCAATGCTTGCTTTGTTAGTCAGAAGCTCCATTATGTTAGTTCAAAGCACGCGAAGTTATATTTTTAAAGTACGATATTTCTATACTTCTAAAGTCTAATATTTCTAAGTTAACATAAGGACGAACCATTAAATAATGCTTTTTCAGATCCTTATTTGCGTAGTATTGGAAGTTCTTAATCCTCCAAGTGGTTTCGATGCGATATATCGTCCATCAAGGTCTGGACAATTTTGTTTCAGATAATGACGAGATCAAGACATGGTCGGTTATTTTCGGATGACCAGAGATCTCGTCCACCAAGGTCTGGACAATTTGATAATGACGAGATAAATGATCATCGAGATGTGGCCGATTTTTTGATGATGACAAAATCAAGACATGGTCGGTTTTCTTCGGATGCCGAGATATCTCGTCCAGGATCTGGTCAGTTTTGATAGTGACACGATATCTCGTCGAGACAACCACAAGGAAGGTTAAGATGTTTGTGCAAGAGTGAACGGATGAACACGTTCAACCCGTAGATCTTAAACACTTCTTACCCAAGAAAGATTAGCTGATGGTGAGAAAGTACTCGTATAAATCCCTCATGCAAAATATTGTAGAAAATGAATGACCACTACGGTCGTATAGGGCAATCCCCCCCCCCATTTCCCTGCACTCATCTATTGTAGTGTAACTCAAAAACATCGAACCAGCGAAAGACTCAACAACTTCATATCAAAACAGTCAAGAGCTTGGGGCAAAGCAATCAAGAGCTTCAGAGCAAAATAATCAAGAGCTTCAGAGCAAAATAATCAAAACTGCTTAACTCTCCTGGTGGTTGTCTTGACGACGTATATCATCATTGGTAAAACTGACCAGATCCTGATGGACGAGATATCTCGTCATAAGAAGAAAACTGATTTTTCTAAAATTGATTAAAACTGATTATGAGCAATCATCCCCAAAAAACCCGTTACATATCTTGATGACGCGATGTCTCGTCTTTAGCAAAATTGCTCAGCTCTCGATGGACGAGTCATCTCGTTAAAACCACTTGCAGAGTTAAGATGATGAAATTTCGTTTTCAGCCACGTTGTGTGAATGATTGTTTTTCTCCAGGCTTGTTCAAACCACAGCATAATCTCACTGACACAATTTTTCTTTTCCAATTACTTTTCAGCTTCATAGTTATAAACACATGAAAACAAGCGAAGCCTTTGATCTACCTTTTCAAGAGTATGTTAGTAATATTACATTTGCTAGTTAGATTATTAAGCAATATTTCTTGATAATGTTTCAAGCAGGGTTAATTCAGAGGCAACCAGGTTTCAAGTTGAACACACAGCATTCAAAATCCTATCTATAGAATATAAGTTACTACTTCATTCATAGGACATGAATATACAATAGCATAACAAATTAAGAAGTTGTTTGCACTGATATATCCTTCTCAAGTAAATTTAATTCTAGAACAAAAATACAGAAAAAACTTCCTTCCAGTTTTTGGATAAAAACGGACGCTCCGCTATTAGTGTGCAAAATAAAGAGCAGTGATTTAAGATTTCTAGGGTAGATAGGGGCTAAAATTCATCAGCTTACAATACAACACGGGAACCGTGCTCTACCACGTTGTAGTGAGTGTGGTAATTGATAATTTTTAATTAACATCGTACTAGAGCAACACAACGGGCTATTGACGACGGTCCTGGATCATTCCACTAAGGGAAGGAAACGAGGACAACACCACGTCATTTTGAACCACGGTCAGATGATGATCTTCCGGCATGTAAATCCCTGATTAGTGAATAACATACAATAATTTTGTAGGAAGCCTTCATTAAGAAGTTTATAGTATAAGTGGAAATTACGTTTGATAATTTTTTTTGACTGCTTTCACACAACTTGCATTTTACCTGTTTGAATAGTAAATAGACAAGATAAGTTGGTAGGTAGTTGATTTTTTTCCTCATTCGGTTCAACACAACTGGCTATTGCCAATGTTCCGAGGGTTAATTTCGTAAGGAAAGATCCAAAGACAGCACTTCGTAATTTTTAACCACTTTCAGATTACGAGGTCAATAACTGAGCTGGCTTCCCACTCTCCAAAGTGTATATACAAGAATGAATTTTTCTCCTTCTTATCCGATTCCTTGCCGATATCATGTCCGATTCCTTCCCATTCTTAGCATTTATCTTCGTCTATACAGGGTGGTCCCGAATTCATGGTACAAACTTTAATGGTAGGTACAGGACATTGTAACAATGATTTATTGTATAGGAATGTATAGTCGCAAGTGACGCGGTGAGGCGAAAACAGGGGAAATAACGGCCGAAAGGAAAAACAAAGATTTTATTGAAAGCGTTGTTGACAAGTGTCATGTTTACAGTAATTGTTCAAAATTGCGTCCACCAGTATCGATACATGCTTGACAGCGTCGGTGGAGCGATTGGCGTACACGTTCAAAGATGCCTGGTATACGCAGCTCTGCCGTTACCATTTGCACGGCCGTACATGTAATGCATGTCTGCTTTTTCTGCATACGTAAAGTCACCCATCGTCTACGGCAGCACAATTGTGAATGGCGCTTTTCCCTACTGCGATGCATCATGTTCAACAGCGGCTAGACATCTACTGCCCTCTACCGGCAATGATACCAACCGATCACTCCATTTCTCTTTCCTTTTATTTCCCCTGTTTACGCTTCACCGCGTCACTTGCGACTATACATTCCTATACAATAAATCATTGTTACAATGTCCTGTACCTACCATTAAAGTTTGTACCATGAATTCGGGACCACCCTGTATATGTTAGTTTGGAATGTGACTGGGTCCCCTGAAACTCTCCCTTCTGAATGCGTCTCTGCTTAAGAGCAAAGAATTACTTAGGAATCCCAACATTCTGTATAAATTTTTGCGCCGCTTTACAGAAGTTACAAACACACAAAACGGAACGAAGATGACTTGGGTTACCCTAAGTGTATTTCTCAATTATGTGGCAGTAAAACTTTCATTTTGTGCATAGATACATGTACTGGATGTAAAAAACATTGCTTAGTGAAACTTGGCAAGACCATAAATAACCTTACCAAAAAAAAATCAGTTCGAATAAGAGCCTTTGAAAGAAACCATTGGACCTAAGGTCTATTTTCTTTGCTAGAGTAGGGTCTATTTTCTTTGCTGTGACAGAGAATAAAGAAAAATTTTCAACTATGAAAGTGTATTAGGACTTCTCTCACGTAAGCAAAGTGTAATGAGTATTTTCACGAATACGAACAAGTACTTTATTATACCTTCAGATTTGGGACAACTGCTTTTCAAAATTACGCATAAGTATTTATACACAGTGGATTAATGAGTCACTTTTGAATAAGGAGGAAGTATCTGAGTTAAAACAGATGCAAAACCTAACATTTGTTGCAATTGGTATGTTTTCAAAGCATGTTAGTAAGACGATGGCAAGGGTTATGTTTAGCAGCATCAAACACTTTCATATATAACTTGTATATATAATATAGATACATAATATAAAAATACTATCTTGTTTTCTAAAAAACATTAAACGTTTAATGCAATAAATAACAATTTAACACAAATTATAAGGCTTTTAATACTGTGTTTCTAATGTCTTTTTTTATTTCTTCTGAATAATTTTCCCACATCACCAGTTTTTAATGTAACTACATTGGTACTTCAGTACATAAATATTAACACAAATTAAGGAATAAAATAAGTAGGACCGTTTTTTATAAGTAAAATTACTGTTATTTTATAAGATTATGTTTATTATGGAAATCGTATTTTGAATATTTTATGTTACTGTTTTCGTTTTAATTTGATCTCTTGATTCTCCTATTTCATGATCGCTATGAAGGACGACTCCAAATGTACTAGAATTGACTATTTTTAATTTTTCTAATTTCGTTTTAACTCAGCTATAAAGCTATTTTTTCAGTTTACTTCATTAATTTTACTTATGAAAACTGAACATAAAACGAGAGTATGAAAATGAGTGATGTTTGAATTGATTAACTTATAAAGATGAAGGAATACAATTTATTAAACCGAAAAATAAAGAAATAAGATTGTATTTCAAAGCTCATCTAATTTTGCATCGCAATTTTATCTTTCAGAAAATTTCTTCAAGGACCAAATATTTAGTTGAATATGAATATCTGAAAGTAGTCTTTTAACTGATTTTACAACAAATTTTCCGTCGTTAATTAAAATTTATCCTAATCTTAGTTACTCGAAAAGGTAATAACCAATATTAAGCCAAAAACACAAAATATATCTCCTGTGCTGGAACCATTAAAATTCATTTCAAATAACTGTGGCAAAATAATTTGGCGGACAAGCCTCTTTTTCGGTTGCCAACTGTCGCCAAATTCTCTGAATACAAGACATATGTTTCTGTTGAAGCACCATAAGTGAGGAAAAGAATTCTACACCTAAAATTACCTTAATTATTTTTTGACGGAGTTGGTTCCAGGATTTTAAAGGTATCCAAATACGTTAAAAATGTCATTTTTGACCAAAATTTCCCTAAAACGTGTTTTTGATTTCATTTGATAGAATATTTATTTGACTTCTCAAAGAATATTTGATTTTTTCTCTAATGTAATTAGTTGCAGCGATATTAAGATTTTAATCAAGCCGGGAAAACCGGAAATAAGTATAGAAAACACCGGAAATGGCCGTTATAAGACCAAAAACCAGTCAAAATTTAAATTTAAACTTACTTTTTTTTTTGAAAATTTAATTTTTGAAAAGTTTTTTTAATGTTTAAATGGGGGGTTTCTGTTTTGGAAATATATTGTGAACATTTTTAAAGAAAAGTGAAGAACAAAATTGTTTACACAAACAATAAAAGCAAGAGAGAGAGAGAGCAAACGAAATACTTCAAACTAATTTTACTCTAAATTAATATTTATGCATGATTTCCTCACTTCAAATGCTTTAACAAAAAAAGTTACTAATCGATTCTCGTAAAATTTTGAGAACTTGTTTTTTATAATATTGTTTAGGGGATGAAGTAGAAAATAATTATAGTGACTTGAAAAGTTTTTAAATTATGGCCATTTATCTAGGAAATAGGATTGTAAAATTACCAAAATCTTATATTCATTTTTCGATCGCTTGTAAAATTTTTGCTTATTTAAATATGCTTTTGATTCTAATTTATGCCCTAGAAAAATGCATGTAGTTTGCATGATTTTTCAAATAGGTTGAATAGATTTTCATGTAGCACATTTCAAGATTTTGATAAATTTCTTTAAACTTTCATACATAATTATCATTTTTACAAAATTATTAATACATATTTTAATATTTATATCCCAATGCTATTGTTTAATAACTATAAACATAAATATTATTAAAATATTTCTATATCACATTAAAAAAAAAGGATCTCGAATGTGTCCGAATACTTTAAAAAGGTTGTCTCAAGGGATAAAAACCCTTCAATGATAGAAAATATTCATTAAATCTGTGATTTATTAAAAAAAGTCTTTGCAATTTGATACCTCTGTAAAACATTAATAGATGGCTGTAATAAGACACTTAGAGGAGATTCCCAAAATATTTACTTAATGCTTCGACACATACAAGTTCATAATCATCTCACCCCATCAAGGACAGTTCCTTACCAGTCGAAGATTCGTTTGGAGGTGACCACTTGGATTTGGCAAGAGCCAAGCACTTAGCGCCAAAGAAAAAAAAATGAGGGGGATCGCCTTCCATACTTTTAAAAATTACTAAACGCGTTCCTCTTTGATTATAGAGAAACTCCGTTAAATAAAAATGTTCACACAACTTCAAGTCAATTTAAAGAAAGTGAATATATTAAAGTAAAAAAAAAAATCTTAAGCACACGACACAAGACTTGCAAATGATACACAGGTATTCATGTGTAATAGTGATCGAAAACCGCTTTCAAATCTCCACCTGATCAGTCATTGAAAGGAACGTAAATTATTCAAGAAACTTTGACAGTCTAATAGGCAAACTAGAAACTAATGAGTCCTTTCACCCAATGTAAACTAGAAAAGAAATGTAGTTTCATTCTTAACTCTCCATGGTATTAATCGAATCAATTGAGATTCCACTCACGACACTCCCCTGCTTTATATTGAAAAACCTAACTTTAGAATCGATTCTATGGATGTCTGCATATTTGCGAACCGCTACCACCCAGGTAATGAAGTTTCTTACCTTGATTTCAGTCCGGTCGTCCCCTTGAAACAATGTGAGAATCCAAACTCTCGCCTCACTTGAGTGGTCCGCTTTTATAGAGATTCGAGAGCGCAAAAAACGTCCCTCCACCGCAATGCCACTTGCCCCTTTTTGTCGCAAGATCGGGTTTACTGACCCATACAAATGAAGGAAGTAGGAATAACCGCTCTCGCCCCTTTTCTCGGAAAACGGAGCATCTTTTTTAAGGACCTACTTTTACAAAACGCTCTCGGAAGGAAAAACCGAGCGATAAATTACATATTAAGCACCAGTGTAGGGATGACAACGGGACATAAAAAGGCAAACGGGTCTCGGCTGTTCTGAAAGGCGGAGGGTCTTTTTTTTCTTGCGCGGGCAGGTGTTATGTAGCCAATTTGCATCTGGTTTTATTGTTCCAGACGTTTCCGATTGGAGGGTGCTTTCCTTTTGTTGTAAGGAACAAGTGGATTGTGTTTCTGGGTTAATAAATCGATTTCCCCGACCCTAAATGACCATTACGGTTTGGGTACTTGTTTATGGATTGATTCTTTCCCACTTTCGTTAATAACTCTCGCCCGAGGTACACGAGTGGTCTGACCTCCCTTCTGTTTTAACCCCCCTCCCCCCCAATCCCCCGGTACTCTTCTGCTTTTTGATTCGTTTCCTCTATCGCTGTTGTCGAGGGACGAGGTAGCTCAGTTGGTAGAGTGACGGATCTGCTACCAGAGGGGTGAGAGTTCGAAACCCGGTACAACCCTCGGACGTAATGTACACAGGAGCTGGTGTAGATGGCGAAAAGGGCCGCGGTAGCTTGGTTGGAAGAGTGACTGAAGATTGGGAGTTCGAATCCAACCAAATACGTCGTGTGCAATGGGTGCTGGTGCACGTTAAATTTGTCGCGGGCACAAATGTCCTCACGTTGGCTTAGTGTGGAAGTTTGGAGAGTGGGATGCCAGCTCAGGAATTGACCTCGTCATCTGACCATGGTTCAAAATAACGCGGTGTTGTGAAAAGATCTTTCCCATCGGGTTTGATCCCGGACCTCCACCAATACCCGTTGTTTCTCCAGTGCGACGTTTATTAATTACCTATCTACCTACCCTCGTTGTTGTCTTATGTTTGGCGCGTATGGCCTTCTGCCATAAACCCCCAAAACAACTAATAACTCTCGTTGGTGTGTATACGACAATATACCATAGTTTCCCAAACTTTTTAGTCTCATCGCCTACTTTTCAAAGACAGATATTTTCGGCACCCTCCTCTGGAAAATTCTATAGCAAAGAATAAATTACAAGTGTAGGTGTGCCTTGTTTTTTTATTTTCACCTAAATATTTATGGTAACGGTAATTTTGGTAATTTTTAGTTAACGTCGTACTAGAGCAACACAACGGGCTATTGACGACGGTCCGGGATCAATCCCCAAAGGGTAAATAATAGTAATGGTAATTTTTAGTTAACGTCGTACTAGAGCAACACAGCGGGCTATTGCCGACGGTCCGGGATCAGTCCCTTAAGGGAAAGATCCGAGGACAACACCTCGTAATTTTGAACCACGGTCAGATGACGAAGCAACACCTGAGCTGGCACCCCACTCTCCTCCACACCAACCCAACGTGAGGACTTTCGGCTACGACAGATTTAAGGTACATCAGCGGCCTCTACACCATACTCTTACAAACATCCCTGCACTGATCCGGATTCGAACTAGGAACCTTTCGATCTAGAGGCTAACACCTTAACCACCAGACTGGTTTATTGGCCCAAAATATTTATGCAAATTTAGAATTGCAAACATCTAGTTTGGAAATAAAGCAACTTGGAACTTAAATTACAAAGCTGTTTATTGACTCTCATGGTGATGGCCTTGACGATGTATCTCTTCATCAACAGAACTGACCAGATCTTGATGGACGAGATATCGAGTCCTTCAAAAAAAGTGAACCTATATTGACCTCGTCATCACAAAAAAATTGGCAAAATCTTAATAGCGAGATATCTTGTCGTTTCCCCAGAACTGAGTAGATCTT
Source organism: Metellina segmentata (assembly GCA_947359465.1). Classification (NCBI taxonomy): domain Eukaryota; kingdom Metazoa; phylum Arthropoda; class Arachnida; order Araneae; family Tetragnathidae; genus Metellina; species Metellina segmentata. The sequence goes on along the minus strand of OX375876.1, from coordinate 22,374,575 downwards.
GATGGATGGACGAGGTATCGCGTTATTAGAAAAAACCTGACCACATCTTGATCTTATCAACATAAAAAAAAAAAGGACGATATCTTGATGACGAGATATCTTGTCTAAAATAAAATTGGTCGGATGGACAAAGCAAGATGGCCATTACAGGCTGGTTTCCGAAGTGACGATAAACCACGAAGAGGTTTAAGCAGTAAAGAGAGTGAAACTAATTTTTTTTTTCCATATCAATATCGAATTTAGTAGAATTGGAGACTTAATGTAAAAAAGTGGTGATTTGTGTTCGCAATTTTGTATTGGTCTTAGTTTTTTTTTATAATAAACTAGCCACTGCGTGTCCAGCACGGCCTTGCCCGTGATGTATCTTTTCCGGGGTCAAGTGTGACCACTGCTCTCTAACGCTCGCCAACACTGGTGATTGCTACGTATTCCCATTTAATTGCGGTCGACCAATCGGTATAGTGGTTAAGGTGTTAGCCTCTAGATCGGAAGGTTCCCGGTTCGAATCCGGGTCCGGGCATGGATGTTTGTAAGTGTATGGTGTAGAGGCGACTGGTGCACCTTAAATCTGTCGTGGCCGAAAGTCCTCACGTTGGGTCTGCGTGGAAGTTTTGGCGAATGGGGTACCAGCTCAGGTGTTGCTTCGTCATCTGACCGTGGTTCAAAATTACGTGGTATTGTCCTCGTATCTTTCCCTTAGGGGATTGATCCCGGACAGTCGTCAATAGCACAGTATGTTTCTCTAGTACGACATTAATTAAAAATTACTAATTACCTAATTAAGTCACACTCAAAATATTCATCCAAATTTCCTCAAATTCGTCTAATCAAATTTTCCAACAGTCTTACTGCAGAATGCGGTAACAAATCTGGAAAATAGAAATCAACGCAGAAAAAAGTAAGTTAACGTAAAAATAGGTTTGGGTGTTAGAAAATACAGAATCGTATAATGAATACGGTGCAATTTACGTTCAAAATCGGTACAACTTTGATATACATACTTTTTGAGGGAGCACTTTTGATGTGTCTTTTGAAATGCTTTTTATGTGACTAAAGAAGAACTTCTTAGAAAAATACCGTTCTTCTTACAAGTAAACGGTCGGTAGTTAATTAGCGTCGGACTGAGACAACACAATGGACTATTGGCGACGGTCTGGGATAGATCCCGAAGGGAAAGGTTCAAGGACAACACTTTGTACATTTGATCGACGGTCATATGACGAGAACGACACCTGACTTGGCATCCTTACCTCTACAAACTTCCACAACTAGCCAACTGGAGGACATTTGAGGTCACGACAGAGTTAACATACACAACGGTCTTTTACTAGACCGAGTTTCGTAACCCTTCGCCCTCCAGTTGCTAATCCGCTGATCTTCGAACTGGGGTACCGCGGCCCCAAAACCGGAAACCTAAGGAACATTCCAGTATTTTCGAAACAAAAATTTGAACTTCACGAGGTTGCCATGATTAGCGTTTCATAATCATCAAAAATTCAGGGTTGCTTTTATTTGCCATAACTCGCTACTAAAAGCTCGCCAAAACAGTTGTCACAAAAGATCTATATCAAAGCTGTACCTCAGATTCTAATTGTGACACAACTGAGATGTGCTCTTTATTGGAAGTACGAGTCTTACCTGTAAGTGCAAGAGAAAAGCTGCTTGCATGTGCTCTGTGTGTCCTGCTTGGATGTGTTCTTTGTGTATGTTTTTCATTAACTTTTTATTTCATTTGTAGGTATGAAATGCGTATACTGGTGAATGTGTTCCATAAAAAGGGGTTTAAATAAGGTAGGAAATGCGAGTAATGACACTGTCATCGATTGATATGCTTTTTCATGTCAAGCCTATTGTGCATTATTCATTATCTATTTATCTATATACATTGTGACCTGCGAAGTCCCTTAAAGCCCTTTAGCTTTGAAGCAGCGTCTCGTATAGTCCAGGAAGTAACGTGTACCTATAGTAAAGTGACCATACTGAATTTATTGAGACAACTTACAGCGCCCCTAGCGGCGAAATAAGGAAGTTAAAAAAAAAGATAACTCGAAAAGTAAAGGAGGTAGGCCGAAAAATTCAGTCAGAAAGATGTGCACAATACCATAACAAAAGCACAGAAAAAAAGTTTCAAGTTATTTGTAAAATTGGCGGAGACACTCGTGCGATTGAAATTTAAACTTAATTCTCGCCTTGAAAAAGGGGTCGTCCTGAAATTGAAAAACGTGTACTCCGGTGTTACACAATTTTTCTGAGTTAGGCAACGACAAATTTAAATTCAAACAATGAAGAAAATAAATAAAAAATAGATAAATAAAAAAAAAAACATCTGGAAAACGCACTCCGGAAAATAAATAAAATCTGACGATCCGAAATCACACAATTTTCTCGTGCAACAACTAAAATACACGATTAAAGCCTCTCAATTATACAAGTATTACCATGAACGAAGATTTACTATTTAATAATATTATTCTGATAAACTTTGAGCAAATGCGAAAATGAAGCAGTCAGAAACAGATGCGCGTAATTCAGTGTGGCACAATGGAAAAGTAAAAGACACAAATGAGCAAAAGCAAGAAATTTATTGCTAAACAAACACATGGTGAGTGTGTTCAAAAAGATCACCATCGGCCACAATACACATTTGTATTCGATCAAGCTCGACGGCATGCACATTCCTTATCATCTGCGGTATGGTAGTAGCGCAGATATCGATGATACGCTGCCGCATATTCAGCAAACTTGTTGACGGAGCTTCATACACCCGATCTTTGATGTAACCCCAGAGGAAGAAATCGAGTGGTGTAAGATCTGATGATCGTGGAGGCCATTCAACACAGCCACCGTAGCCGATTATCTGTTGGAAAAATCTGTTGTTGAGAAAATGTCGCACTGAGTGCGGCTTGTACGGCGAGGCGCCATTATGTTGGAACCACAAAGAAGATAAAAACGCCAGAGGAATGTAATCGATAAAATCAGGTAGTACATCCTGTAATAGCACTGGAGGCATTTCGGTCCATTTAGTGAACCGTCATAGAACACGGGTTCTATTAGACAAACCTTTCAAATACCGCATCTCAAATTCGTCGACCCCCCACTACACCTACTTTCTGACGGAAACACCATGAGAGATTTTCTAGTGCCTAGATATGGTGTTGTGTCGATTTAGCATATGGTTTCGGTGAAACAGCCTCGTCCAACCATATTATGAAAAAAATTATGGCTTAACCTCCAATTTGTTCAGTGCCCTTTTGTACCAGTCAAAGCGTCGCTGTATGTCTCCCGGTAACAATTCTTGCTGCGGAATTGCATGGTAGGGATGTGTACTGGGGTGGGCCGAAAAAAGAGGTTTTTTTTTTTTGCTGTCACATTCTAATAGTGCGGAAAAGTTGGTTCATGCAGTAAAACTAATGTGTAAAAAGTTTCATCCCGATTTATTGATATCTTTTGCCTCCCCAATGGGTTCAAACCCTCCAAAAAGATAAAAATTCGGGTATTTTTTATAAAAAATAAAAATGTTTACAATTACGTTCTAATATGGCGCAAAAGTAAGCTAATGCATTCAACATAAACAGTAAAAAAATCGTTTAGATCAGTGCATATCTCCTGCAGAAAAAATTATATTTTTGCAAAATACCGACTTTTGCAATTACGGTAAAAACTGGTGATCAGTTTTTTCTACTATTTGGTCCCCGTTGAGGAGGCATAAGATATGTACCGATCTAAACAATTTTTTTACTGTTAATATTGAATGTATTAGCTTACTTTTCCGCACTGTGAGAAAGTAATTGTAAACATTTTTATTTTTTATAAAAAATACCCGAATTTGTATCTTATTGGAGGGTTTGAACCCCTTGGGAAGGCAAAAGATGTCAATAAATCGGGATGAAATTTATTACACATTAGTTTTGCTGCATGAACCAACTTTACCGCACTATTAGAATGTGATAGCAAAAAAATAATTTTTTTTTTCGGCCCACCCTAATGTGTACCATTGTCGTGCAGGATTTGCCATACTTGGCATGCCTGGCAGACCCATGCCTGGTCTGACGAGTCTCGTTTCCAGTTGTATTGGGCAGATAGCCGTGTACGGGTATGGAGAAACCTCTATGAAGCCATGGACCCCGCATGCCAACACAGGATTGTTGAAGCTGGTGAAGGGGGTCTGTGATGTTATGGGGCGTGTATAGTTGGCATGATTTGGGACCCCTGGTATGTCTAGAGACGGCTTTGACAGGTGACCGGTACGTCAGCATCCTTTCCGATCACTTACAATCATTCACGTCATGTGTGCATTACGGCGGGCATGGACAATTCCAGCAGGACAACGCGACACCACACGCGTCGAAAGTTGCTACCAAGTGGCTCCAGGAACACTCTCTTCCGAGTTCAAAGTTCTCCTTCGGCCACCAAAATCCCCTGATATGAACATTTTTGAGCATATCTAGAATGCTTCTTTCAGCGGGCTGTACAACACAGATCTCCATCATCTCGCACCCCTTCGCAATTGTGGACTGCACTGCAATATTCATTTTATGTTTTGACTACAGGATACCTTCACACATTAGTGGAGTGCATACCACGTCGTGTTGCGGCAGTTCTGCTTGCTCGGAGTAAACCTACACGATATTAGGCGGTTGTGCCAGTTTTTCGGGCAATTATGCAAATAATGTCTTAACCTTTAGACTACGGAGAGTACCGTGATCATACCAAGAAAGAATTTTGACTACAGCAATTGTACCTTGAAAATTATTAGAATCGCGCAAAGGAAGAATTTACGGCCGATACAGCAGTTTTACCTTGAAAGTTATAAGAATCGCCTCAGTTATATCTTTAGCCGTAGTCAAAAAGTTAAAAATCCATATCCGAATATTGAAATTGCCCTAAAGATTTTTTGACCCTAACGGTTACATTGGCGTCCTACGATTGCAGTGCCACAGTAAGTTGAAATATTAAAAACTACCTCCGGTCTAGCATGTGGGGCAAGAACCGTTTGACACATCTTGTTATTTCATTCATTTTACAAAAGGTGACAGAAAGTATGAAGATTTTTACTACATTATATCACAGAATTTGCCTTGCGAAAAGCAAGAAAATTGATTAAGTCGTAGGTTTTAAGTTTTACAATTTTTCGTGTAGTTTATTCAGTATAAAATTTTTATAATACTAGGGGGATCCGCCCCAGCAAGCTTACGCTAAAAAAAACATTAAAAACAAAAAACAACAACAAAACAAAAAAACTAAAACCAACATTCCTTTCGCAGAGTGAATCTCCTGGACAGCGAAACTATCTTAATAATTCGTATAATCCTGATTTGACGTTTTGGTCCACGACGTCAGAGCGAGGGTTTCGCCCCCTGCTCGCTTACGCTCGCCGACCCCCGGGGATTGATACGGAATCCCATTTGGTTTGCTTCGCAAACCAATATTCCTTTCGCAAGTGATTTCACTTTTATTTTACTTTAAAACTTAATGCCCTCTAAACTAATAGCCGCATCAGTAGAAAAACCTTCTGCATCTTGTTCCCTGTACAATTTTAAGTAAACCGTATTAATCTTCTAACTTTACGATCTGCACTTTGTACTTTCTCGGTAATCCGTCTGAGAACAGAGTGAAAAAAGAGAGTCTTTTCCCTCACCAAATAAAAAGAAATCGTTTTTATGGCAATTGTTGCTACGATAAATTTGATATCTGGCAAACCCGATAGTCAAAAATACAACCCACAACTGCGTGCGGAGCTCCGATAAATAAAGAATACGAAATTTGTGTGACCAACTTTTGATTGCATCGAATTTATTTATGAACCAATTTAAAAATAACTGTACCGTAAGAAAGAGGATATTCTGAGGTATACTGCGATACCTTAAAAATTAAAAATTAATAGTAATAAGATATAGATATGACAGTTTTAGTTTGCTGGCCAAGGGAGTACGGTAAACTCATCCTGGTGCTCTTCGAACCACGCACATACACTGTGAGCTGTATGACACCTCGCATTGTCCTGCTGGTAGATGCCATCATTCTGAGGAAAAATAATTCGCATGTAGTGGTGGACATGGTCCTCAAGGACAGATGCGTACTTGTACTGGTCCATCGTGCCTTTCACAATGATGAGTGCACCCAGTGAATGACAGGAAAACATTCCCCAAACCATAATGCTCCCTCCTCCAGCCTAGATCCTTCCGGCAATTGTTGCAGGGTGTTTGCTTTCAGACGTTTCACACCGTATACGCCAACGTCCATCTGTCCGATGGAGCATAAAACGTGGTTCATCGGAAAAAGCCACCTGTCGCCACTCTGTGGACGTCCAGTTGCCGTACTGGCGTGCAAATTCCAGCCTTCGTTGCCGATGAACAGCAGTCAGCATAGGTGCATTAACCAGGCGTCTGCTGCGGAGGCCCATGCGCAGCAACGTTCGCTGAACCGTTGTTGAGGATACACTCTTGGTAGCTCCTTGATTCATCTGGGCGGTCAGTTGCTCAACAGTTGCACGTCTATTCCCCCAAACGCATCTCCGTAGCCTTCGTTCGCTTCTGTCATCTATAGCTCGTGGTGCACCACATGTGCCACGCCGCTGATTTTGAATTTTGAATAGTGCCATTTTGCCATGCACGGTATACTTTTACCACGGCGGCACGCGAACAGTTCACAAAATTAGCCGTTTCCGAAACGCTTCCACCCTTGGCCCGAAAGTCAATAATCATGCCCTTTTGGACGTCGGATAAATCGCTACGTTTCTGCATTACGCCAACGATTGAAATGCTTTCCGATGCCCTAGGATATCCCTTATATACACTCCACTGCAATGTCCTGGCACCTGCCTTTTGTGATTGGTTATTTCACGTTGACGTCGAAAGTAGGTGGTAGTTACATTAATGTAACTGGACTGTGTATATATATGTGTGAGTGTGTATGTATATTCTCTATACAAATCCACACCGTTTGACCAATCCACACCAAATTTGGTACACTTATACTTACAGAACACTTATACTTTGGTACAGAACACTGCGGAAAACATAGGTTATTTCTTTCCTGTCGTCAGACCAATCTGTAGCCATGAAACTCGGCACACAGGTAGTCCTAAAAGTGCCCTTCGAAGCCCCAATTTTAAAATCTAAAGTTTGTTTTTCTGCAATAAATGGACATGGATAAGGAAACTCGTTCTACAGGTTTGTGTATGAGTTAACACAGGGAAATATATGGTCATATTTAAGCCGTCGCTGTCATATCTGAAACCCGAACAACGCCTGATTATTCAGCTAGTGTCTCTGTAAGAGTGGATTTGCGTTAGCGTGGCCTTTGTACACCATGGGGGGGGGAAGAGAAGTCACATAATACCTCACAGACATTCCACATTCTGGAAACAAACCGCTTTTAGACATTCATTCTAGACGGACAAACCTCCATGCCTGACCCCGAATTCGAACCAGAAGCCAGTGCCTTGACCACTAGCCGATTGTTTGGCCGCAATATGATGCAATTGTGTGAAAAACTCCATCCAGAGCCTCTCATGGGCACATCTTTAGGTTTGCACTGATTTCATGAACTCGAATTACCATAGTGATTCCATGGGGTTTCCTGCCTCTGGTAATTATGGAGTCACGACCCAAGGATACCCTAGAGATCTTTCTATATACTTTCTTCTTTCCATACTGTTTTCAGAATCCCTCAACACTGTCTGCCTTGTGTTTGGTTCAGTTTGTCCAAACGTGGCCCTTACGCCATAAAGTCCAAAACCAACCAACTTCCATACAGATTTCAGTCGTGCTTTTACTTTGAATTTCTGAACTCTCCTTGTTTATTCGTTCAAACTTTTAGTGATGTTTCTAAATTGATAAAAACTGAACTGTACGGGGAGCGAGCAGGGATGTTATATACCTTGCTCGCTCCCTCGTACCCCCTCCCCCACTCCTCGAAGATTTGCTGAGTAATTTTCGATGGTTCGGTGTTCCATAGTACGCACACATGGGCTACGATGGAACGTTACACTTGTTTCAAGAAAAAAACGATTTACCACAAAGTTAGTGATGTGTGTCCAAAAAAAACGTATTTCATTATAAATAATGCACGACCTTTTGTCTCAACCTTCGAAGTGGTTTCTTGTTAACCAAGATCTCATCAGTATTGGTAGTGACAATATATCTCGTCATCAAGATATTGTCAATTTTTTATGAGTTCAAGATCTGGTTAGCTTTTTACTAATGACGTGATATTTTGTCCGGCGAGATCTGGTCGGTTTTGCTAATGATAAGATACCTCATCGAGACAACCGCTAGGAGGGTTAAAAAGTTAAATATAGGTGACGTCACTGATTAGTTTTTCAAGTCGTGAATAGGTATTCCAAAGAATGAATTCCGAATTAGTGTAAGACTGTTAATTGGTCAACGCCAATTAGATTAAGCGCCAATATCGTTAAAACGGCGATAAAGCACGTTTTAACTTTTGACTACGGCTATAGATTTCATTGAGGCTATTCTTTTCTGGTGCGATTTTTATAACTTCCAATGTACAACTGGTGTACTGGTCGTTGTCTAAATTCTTCTTGGCGGGATTATTATAACTTTCAAAGTACAACTGATGTACAGGTCGTTGTCTAATTTAATTTTTGGCGCCATCATGGTACAACTGCTGTAACGGCAGTAGTTTAAATGTCAAGGTATTCCCAATCTCTATCGCCAATCATCTGGTCTGGTGGTTAAGGTGTTAGCCTCTAGATATCGGAAGGTTCAGAAGAATCAATTCCTGTTTCGAATCCCGGTCATTGCATGGATGTTCTTTAGCGTATAGTGTAGAGCAGGCTGACGCACCTTAACTCTGTCGTGTCCGAAAATCCTCACGTTGGGTTGGTGTGGAAGTTTGGAGAGTGGGGTACTAGCTCAAGTGTTGCCTCGTCATCTGACCGGATCTTTCCCTTAAGGGATTGATCCCGGATCGTCGTCAAAAGCCCGTTGTGTTGCTCTAGTACGACGTTAATTATAAATTACCAAAAAAATTATCCAACCTCTATAAAGCGAAAACATTTGGGTAGCAGGAAGTAAAATCTCCCATCATCTATCTGGTTTGGTTGCTTTCTCTGTAAATCTCTCCAATACCTAACCTAAATGTAGAATATGCACGATATAGTAATTTAAAACTGATGTTCTTGAACTTTATTTACACAATCATCTATACTACATACACGCAGGAACTAAAAGCCCAAATTAAATGAAAGAACCGTTCTTCACCATTACAAATGAAAACTTTGGCTATAAGGTACAATTGATGATAACACGCAACAACGCTTCCGTCTTCAGCAGCATCTGTTGTAGTGATACTTCTTGCAGCACCCCTCTCGGTGTGACGTGGAGAGGATGGGACAGCCCGTCTGGCAGATCATTTGGTCCATCCTCTGGGACAACCTGTTGTTTCCCTGTCCCCCCTGTCCTTCCACCGAATACCACCACTGGCAGACGACGGCCAATATCACCAGCAAAAGAACGTGGAATCGCATGCTTCTTTGGATTCTATCTGACCTTGCGACTCTGAGATCTAAAACGATATCCAGGGGGAAAAAAAAGTAAAGTTAAAATATAAAATATATTTTGAAATTTCTCAACTTTGGTTTTAATTTTCAAATGTTTCCATAATACATTTGATTAAAACACGTTACACTGATCTACATCGACAATAATAAATATATCTACACTACCCTACAATAACGGACCGGACAGCAAGATGTGATTGCTTCACAACTCCAAGTTACCAGAGGGATCTTTTCTCCCTTTCATTTTTACTCTCTTCTACTCTTCTGCTTTTTCTTCTACCCTCATTGTGTTGTCTGCCTTGTGATTGGCACAGCTTGGGAAAATATGGCCCTTGTGCCATTAAACCCGAAAATAACAAAACAACCAAACACACTATATAAAAGTGAATTTATCTTTGCATTCAGCCGGAAGTTTGGGGAGTGGGGTGCCACCTCTGGTGAGACCTCGTTATCTGAACGTGGTTCGAAATTGCGTTCTTTCCTTTCGGGATTGGTCCAGGACTGTCCCCAATAGCCCATTGGGTTGTTCTAACGCGACGTTAATTTCATTACTTAACCTACCTCAGTGGTTAGTTAGTACTCTGAATTCAACAGATTCACATTTGAATCCCTGTCATTTTGAGAATATTCCTAATGCTACAATAACTGCCCAATTGTGGTGCTCCAGTGCGATGTTAACCTTTTGACTATGGCTATAGATATAACAAGCGCAATTCTTTCTTGGCGCGATTCTTATAACTTTCAAGGTACAACTGCTGTTCCAACCGTAGTCTTAAGATTAATTATTATTGCCTAGTGTTACAAAATTCACTTTGTTGCTCCTGGTCTGATTAGACCTTGTGCAGCAAAAATAACTATAGAGCGATACGAAAACCTGACTATTCTACCCATAGATGTTTTTTTACTATCTACATTTTCACTTATGAAATTCAAGAAACTATTTGTATCGACTAATAACCGAAATAGCTGACCAATAAACGAATGTGCTTTTTAGTTAAGCGAGTCTTACAAACCGAGACTCGAAACCGGGACCGACTAGACGACAAACAAACGCTAAGACCACTCTAACTTGGAAGTTAAGTCTCCGGTGGAGACACTTTGTTATGTTTTGAAATTGTCTGTTCAACAGAGCAACACTGTATAAATATTAATAACCAAGAAATAAAAGAATATTTGTTTTCTATACAATATTCATATTTCCTAAATATCCTTCCTACCAAAACTTATACAGCCCAGTTATTTAACATTGTTACAATGACATTTAAATGCCACCTACATTCTTACGGATAATTTGTAAGGCATACAATTTGAAACGAGATGGGTGGAATAGCAAACACATAAGGGTGATCTTGGAATTACTCTTGGTTTATCACTTGAGTAATTTTTTGTTACTCGGGGACTAATTAGACCGAGTTATACATCTTGCAATGGATTCTGAACCACTACGAACACCATGCCAAGATGAGGTTTCGATTCCAGAGCCTGTCGAACACATAGAGGAAATTTTATAGAAGAGTGAGAAATTGTAACCATTTCATGTGACCAGGATCATGTGATTAGAAGTAAAGTGACCTTTTGACGTCTTTTGTCTGACGCGTGGAAACGAACCTTCATAATCTGATTGGTCCATTGGACGGAAGACAAGCATTTATTGATTCATCATAATATGATTAGTCTGAGCGACATTGTTATTAGATAAGGTAATTTTAATTAACGTCGTACTAGAGCAACACCACGGGCTACTGACGACGGTCCGGGATCAATTCCCTAAGGGATAGGTCCGAGGAAAACACCACGTCATTTCGAACCACGGTCAGATGACGAGGTAATACTTGAGCTGGCACCCCACTCTCCAAACTTTAACAACAGACAATGTGAGAACTTTCGGCCACGACAGATTGAAGGTGCACCAGCCGCCTCTACACATCCTTACTCTTACAAACATCCATGCAGTGACACTGATACGAACCAGGAACCTTCCGACCAAGAGGTTATCACCTTAACCACCAGACCGGTTGGTCGGCTACGTTATCTTAAACTTACATGTACTAACATGATGCGTTAGAGCACTTAGAAATGATGTCGATCCTCTTAATATTTACTGTCACGGTGTGGAAGTTCGGAGAGTGGGGTACCAGCTCAGATGTTCACCTCTTCATCTGACCGTGGTTCAAAAGTACGAGGTGTTCCTGGATCTCCCTTCGGGATTGATCCCGAATCGTCTGCAATAGCCCGCTGTGTTGCTCCAGTACGATATTACTTCAACTACCTACCTACCACTAACTTGTAAGAGTAGTTTCTTTCATATTTGACAGTGTTTCGTAGGGATGAGCTTTGTGAAACATATAACTTATTATGTTATAAGTATAACATATTTATTTTATAAATTATAAGTATTGTTATGGATATAATTTTCCAATCTATATAATGCATTAAAGTATTGGCAAAGATAAATAACTTTAAATGAATGTTAGTACAGTAAGTATACGCACAGTAAGTATGCGCGTTTTGTATGGTGATCTTATTTCAAATTAAACAAACTGAAAATTTGCTTATGTATGAAATGTAATGTCGAAATGATTTTCTCCACTTCTAGATCTACAGTAAGGTATGCAAGTGTAACCTGTACTAATCTATATCTATATATATAATACGCTTATGCGTGGCGCAAAATCGGCCTGTATTTCTCTCCGGTGTGTGGCAACGGTTTTGTCCTTTACAAATGTAAATATTGCTATCCCTCATTTCAACAACGGGAAGCGCGTCGCGTTTAAGCCTTGATCAATCTTCCCGGTAATTGTGAGAGGTTTTTGATAGAAAAATTAGCTCTTTGCGTCAATTTCAATTTAATTAGCGAAGAAGAGAGCAGTGAACTAGGGAATCTTTTGACGAACGAATTCAGAGAATTACCGCTAGAAATACTGTTACTGTTGTGTCTGCGAGTTCTCAAATACACAACTGTGTGTACAAGGAGGTTTTATCTGAATGAATATACCCCAGAATTTGTTATCATAGTAAATTCATGCATTCATATATCCCAGAAATCTATTTGTCAGTGTAAATAATCACCCGCACTGTTCCTAAAAGTTCCAAGAGATTCCCTTTCTCGCTGCTCTCTCAGAACCTCGGCTGTATCGTTCCGCAATACACAAAAAGGGTCTTCGGATAAACTGTTTTGCACCGTGTAAATACTCAAGTATCATATACCCCAGAATTTGTTATTATTGTAAATACATTGTCATATCATATCCCAGAAATCTATTTGTCAGTGTAAATACTCACCCACACTGTTACTGAAAGTGAATTTAGAACATAGTAGTCCCAAGAGTTCCCCTTTCTCACTGCTCCCTCAGAACATTAGCTGTATGGTTCAGCAATACGTAAAAAGGGTCTTCGGATAAACTGTTTTGCACCGTGTAAATACTAAACTATTATGTACCCAGAATTTATTATTGTAAATACATTCAGTCATATCAGAAATCTATTTGTCAGTGTAAATGTTCACCCACGCTGTTACTAAAAGTGAATTTAGAACATAGACCCAAGAGTTCCCCTTTCTCGCTGCTCTCTCAGAACATTAGCTGTATGGTTCAGCAATTTGTAAAAAGGGTCTTCGAATAAACTGTTTTGCACCGTGTAAATACTCAAATATCATATACCCCAGAATTTGATATTATTGTAAATACATTGTCATATCATATCCCAGAAATCTATTTGTCAGTGTAAATACTCACCCACACTGTTCCTAAAAGTGAATTTAGAACATAGTAGTCCCCAGAGATCCCCTTTCTCGCTGCTCTCTCAGAACCGTAGCTGTATCGTTCAGCAATATGTAAAAAGGGTCTTTGGATAAACTGTTTTGCACCGTGTAAATACTAAAATATTATGTACCCAGAATTTGTTATTATTGTAAATACATTCAGTCATATCAGAAATCTATTTGTCAGTGTAAATGTTCATCCACGCTGTTACTAAAAGTGAATTTAGAACATAGACCCAAGAGTTCCCCTTTCTCGCTGCTCCCTCAGAACATTAGCTGTATGGTTCAGCAATTTGTAAAAAGGGTCTTCGAATAAACTGTTTTGCACCGTGTAAATACTCAAATATCATATACCCCAGAATTTGATATTATTGTAAATACATTGTCATATCATATCCCAGAAATCTATTTGTCAGTGTAAATACTCACACTGTTACTGAAAGTGAATTTAGAACATAGTAGTCCCAAGAGTTCCCCTTTCTCGCTGCTCCCTCAGAACATTAGCTGTATGATTCAGCAATACGCAAAAAGGGTCTTCGGATAAACTGTTTTGCACCGTGTAAATACTCAAATATCATATACCCCAGAGTTTGTTATTATTGTAAATACATTCAGTCATATCAGAAATCTATTTGTCAGTGTAAATGTTCACCTACACTGTTACGAAAAGTGAATTTAGAACATAGTAGTCCCAAGAGTTCCCCTTTCTCGCTGCTCCCTCAGAACATTAGCTGTCTGGTTCAGCAATACATAAAAAGGGTCTTTGAATAAACTGTTTTGCACCGTGTAAATACTCAAATATCATATACCTTAGAATTTGTTATTATTGTAAATACATTCAGTTATATACTGTCCCAAAAATCTATTTGTCAGTGTAAATACTCACCCATACTGTTCCTGAAAATGAATTTAGTACATAGTAGTCTCAAGAGATCCCCTTTCTCGCTGCTCTCTCAGAACTGTAGCTGTATCGTTCAGCAATACATAATCAGATCAATTTTCAGGTCTATGTAGACTAAATTGGGCCCCTTTTAAGCTAGACTAAAGAATTGTAGTGTCCTATGGGCGAGCGAAGTGAGCTCGGATCGCGGAGCGATCCGGAGGGAACTGCTTGCAGTTCCGGGGGTTGGCGAGCGTCAGCGAGCAGGGGGCGTTAGCCCTCTAGTAGTATATAATTCTCTTACGTGGCGCGCAAAAAAAACGTTAATTGTTATCGCGTTTTGGAAACATTGAACGATTGTTTGTATACCACGAAGCCTCGCGCTTCAATCTATATATATATATAATTCTCTTACGTGGCACGCAAAAAAGACGTTATTTGTAATCGCGTTTTGGCAACACTGTACGATTGTTTGTTTATCGCGAAGTCTCGCGCATCGATTGAATTTATTGCGTTATCGGATGAAATTTTATTGAAAAAAAAAGGAAATTTTAATGAGCTGTTGCAGTTAGTTTATAATAGAAATCAAAGAAAGCGGAGGATCTTTTCAGGGCCATTTAAAAAACGGTCTTTTTCAGGGCCAACAATTATAGTTCAACAAGACGCTTGCACTTTCAACTTTCGGCAACAAACTCAATGAAAAAGTGTGGGTCGTTTGAGTGCTGGGAAAATGTACACACAAACAACATGCTGGGTATTCAATTTCCAAAGCAACGCTCACATTTCGAGTCAAAATTTGCACAAAGTTTTCATTTGAATTCTGATTTTAGAGATACTGTATATATTTTTTCTGTAATACAACAAATTTAGATTTGAAAAACATTTTTTTGGTAACATATTTTGTAAACAATCCCTTCTGCTAGGACACATGTCTTCACTGAGGCGAGCGAAGCGAGTATAGGTTCACGCAGCGAACCAATGAGGATTGCTTCGCAATCCTCCGGGGGTTGGCGAGCGTTAGCGAGCAGGGGGCAGGCCCCCTAGTTGAATTTATAGCGTTATCGGATAAAATTTTATTGAAAAAATAAATGAAATTTCGTCGAGCTGTTACAGTTTATAATAAGAAATCGAAGAAAGCGGTGGATCATTTCAGAGCCATTTAAAAACAGTCCTTTTCAGTAGTAACAATTATATTTCAACAAAACGCTTGCACTGTAACTTTCGACAACAAACTCAAGGAAAAAGTGTGGGTGAGTCGAGAGTGCTGGAAATGTACACACAAACAACATGCTGGTTTTCAATTTCCAAAGCAGCGCTCACATACATTTCGACTCAAAATTTGCTCAAAGTTTTCATTTGAATTCTGATTCCAGGGTACTGCATATTTACTTTCTGTAATACAGCAAAATTAGATTTGAAAATTATTTTTTGGAACATCATATTTTGTAAACAATTCTTTCTGCTAGGACACATATCTTCATTAGTGCGAGCGAAGCGAGTATAGGTTCGCGCAGCGAACCTATGAGGATTGCGAAGCAATCCTCCGGGGGTTGGCGAGCTTTAGCGAGCAGGGGGCGGGCCCCCTAGTCATATATAATCTTTGTTTCTACAACTTTATGTAGACTGCGAACGGAAACAGTGAATAAAATATTTGAGAATAATATTGTTTGAAAAAGAAGAATGCGTCTTAAAAAAAATTAAGTAATTTTTTTCAGAATATAGTAGTGAAAAGTTATTTTTAAACAGGAAAATAATACTTGTGATGTAGCAACCGCAACATTCATTTGTTAGGTTTCGAGAATCATCTTCATATGAAGCTAACACAAGAGTAAATGGTTAGCTTTTAATAAAAACCCGAAGCAGTGTGCTCTGATTAAATTCAATAGTGCACAAAATAGACGTAAAAAAGAAACCTTTTTAACAAATTTTGCATGCTGTTTTAGCTTAATTCGGGTATTTTCGTCCACATTATATGTGTTAAAAGTACTGGAGAAAGACTGGTAAAGCGAACATGATTTGTCTTGCAAACGATAACAGAAGTTCAGATGATTTGTTTTTTAGAATGTTAAATAGCCATGGGATGTTTCGTTTTGTTTTGTTCATTTTGTGTGTATTTAACTGTCAATATTTGAATTTAAATACAGGTTACTTGCGCAAAGATAACTGCAAGAATTTTAGAATTAGTCCACGATAACGATGTGACGTACGTACGTTTTCATCTTTTGATTTTCTATTAAGATGACACAAAGCTGGGGGCATGAAATTTAAACGTCTATTGGTTCTAAAAATCGTAAAACGTTTACAAAACTGCTTTTCAATTGCCTCTAAATTAAATAAGTTCCTTTAGAAACTCTCAGCATAAGAGATCTAGAAAATGAGACATGTCTTGAATACTTACCCTCAACAACCGACGTTGAAAACTTCGTGTTTCGGCGGGATTACTGATTGAAATTCAATTTATTTCTTCCTGCCCTTATTGTGTATTTCCCTTAACCTTTAAATTCCCTTTAATTATTCACGTCACATAATGAGATAATTATCTTAACAGCTCTCTCTTTCCTCGTTGTCTGATATCTTTTTTGACAGGTTCTCTATTTTTATCATTCCACGAAACAAGAATGGATTGCGTTGAAATTAAAAAGTTTTATTTGTTTCTAATTGTTGGTGCTCTTTTGACCTTCCTTTTTCTTAACTGCTCTTTGACCTTTTCAATTCATCCCACTTAAAGGGATCCGGGACACAAAAATCGTCAAATTTTCGAAATTTTTTTTTATTATTTTAAGAAATTCTCTGTGTTTCTCTGCTTAAAATGACGTCTAAATCTTGTTTCTATCTTAATTAGAACTAGAGATATAATAATTTTTGTGGTGCGTTGTTTTGATAGTTGTTGTCATGGCAACAAAATCTGTCTTTAAAACTTTAAATTCGTTTTTCTCCATGATACTTTTTTTCAAGATTTCCTGTATTCAAATTGCTATAAGTCAAAAACCGATAAAGTTTAAGGGTTGAAATTTGGAATATATCTTTTTCAAACATTATACTTTAATTTTGATTCAGCAAATTTAAAACAAATATTTACTTTTAAAATATGACTTTTTTAAAAAAAAGTACCTTAAAATTTTCAAAAAGTTTCAATTAAATATTTTTTATTTTTTATTAAAATAATATTTTTTAAATTGCTTAATCTAAATTAAAGTTTATAAATTTGTGAATAATTTACTGCAAGAATTTTGAAAATGGATCAAGAATATTTTGAGTTTTAGCAATTTAAAATGACCCTTCTTTTTTTCAAAAATTTTTAATTTAAAATTAAAAAAAAAATTTGTGATGTGATTTTGCTTATTAGTTAGATGGGTAATCAGTACAAAAAAGTTCAAAATTCTAAATTAATTAATAAAAAAAAAATTCAATGTGTCTCGGACCCCCTTAACCCTTCAAGTGGTTGCCTCGAAGAGGTTCCTCGTCATTAGCAAAATTGGTAACCACTTGTAGGGTTAAAAGAAAACATTAAATCAATTGCCGCAATTTTTACTGTTATATATAAAATGTTATATTTAATGTTATATATTTAAATGTTTATATTATATTAACTGTTATATATACTGTTATATAAAGCTGTCTTGCGTTACTTTTACTGCGCAAGAGTGCAGATTGCGTAAAATAGAATGCCTGTATTAGGCTGTTTCAGCCTTTTCGTGATACATAAAAAGCATTAATAACTTCTTCATAGTGATAATAAAATATATATATATATATATATATATACTTATTTCATTCAAATACGTAATTTAATCAAAGATCAAAATAAAAATAAAAAGCATTAAAACTAACCATGCAAGCGCGTTGAAAGCTGCAGACATAGCATTGTAAGGAATATATTTTTCTTAAACAAGAGGAAATTCAAAAAATAAAAACCAAAAGGAATTTATTGAAAACGAAAGTGTTGGTGGATCAGGGAAAAGCCCGACCCATACACCATACATTGAAAACACCATTTTGTGTTAAATGGGTCGGCCTTTTCCCTGATGACGCCCTGATCCACCAACACTTTCGTTTTCAATAAATTCCTTTTGGTTTTTATTTTTTGAATTTCCTCTTGTGAAAGGGGGGGGGGAATATATATATATATATATATATCAGGTTAATTAAACCATCCCTTTGTATGGCATTACTCGCTCTGGAAAGCTGTACTAGTATCTTAAGACAATGGTATGCTATAAAGAATAACTATAAATTCTCTCTCAACAGTTTATTTTTAGGCTCAATAACTACATCCGGCTCAAATGTGCATGTGATTATGGCACATATACTATTATTAGATAATATGCACAAAATCGACTGTACAATTTTACGCCTGACTCAAAAATTTTAAAACTACAAATTAAACAAACATAAGCAGGTAGGTGGTTATTTAACGTTAATCTGGAGCGACACAACGGTTTCCTGAAGGGAGGAGTACCCGAGTACCCCAATTAAACCGAGGACAATACCACGCAATTTTGAACCACGGTCAGATGACGAGGTCACACCTGAGCTGGTACCCCACTCTCCAAACTTCCACATCACGCAAACGTGAAGACTTTTGAGGATACGACAGATTTAACGTGCACCAGGCTCCCCCAGCCCTCTTCGGTTGGATTCGAACTAGTCCTTTACCCTTCCAACCGGACTACCACAGCCCTAAACAAATATAGATAAAACCTTAACATTACTATATACGATGGAATATTTTTGATGGAAGATATTCCTTCTTGTCCACGCTTTCGATCTTTAACTTAGGGGGCCCGGCACCTCCATAGGCACCTATGTTAAATTCACAAAATTTGGGGCCAGCTCATTTATTCAGAAATTGCTGAATTGATCTGAAATTTTCAGTGTATTATTTGAATACTTCTAAAGACTTTAACACGGAGATTTTGATTTTTTTTTAAATTCACAAAATTATATACTTTTTAACAAACGACACAAAAATTATAAATTGTTTAGATAAAATATTAAAAAAAAAAGTATACATTTTATGTTTTATTCCTTGTGTTAAAGTGTTTGAAAGTGCTTCACAAACAATCATAAAAAGTTTCAAGAATGTATCTCAAGTAGTTTTTGTGTAATGTGCCCCAAACATGAAAAAAGTATGTTCTGAGACGTACGTCTCTTGTTAGTACATCTATTAAAAATATATTTAAAATACTTCCAATTAACATATTTCAACAACTAAGGTATCGTTATAAAGAGGACAATTCACATTTTCATAAACAGTAAAAATCTCAAAAATTATTTTTTTTTCCGAATTTTTATGTGCCGGACCCTTTTAACAACTCGGGTTTGCCTTTTCGTGAGGATGGTATACACGATGTCACGTAACTTTGATGTTCTCACTAGAGACTTTTGACTATCTCGGTGGGATGGGCGTATTTTCTTTTCTGGTTTTATCACAGAGGTGATGAGCTGCACCAAACGCAGGATTACAAAATTGAACAATATTGAAAGTAGCCATAGCTTCTTGCTAAAGATGAAAATTCAGGAATAGAAACAGAGGTTAACATTTAATTTAATTTGCTTGTGAAAGAGAGGTTGGTTGATTGGGTTTTATGAGCTCATATCTGGCCAAGCTGTGCCAGACACAAGACAAAAAACAATACAAAATAAAGACTGATATAAACCGAAGCCATTTACAATTTTGAATTGAAACTAGTGAATATACTAAGTCTAAAATAAATTCACAAAACCGATGTCAGATATTAACAAAATCAAAATTTTATTGTGAGGATTTCCCGAAAGCTCTTTTAGGGTTGAAATTAAATATCCAAATCGGATTTGTCAATGGTTATTTAAAGCTCTACATTTAGTCAAAATGTGTCGAACAGTAAAAATACAATATATTGAACGCAATAGAGCTTTGAGCATGATGGTGAGGGGAGAGAGAGGTGTGATTTTGTTTATTAGTCACCTATCTTCTATTCAGAGCAAATTGTTCACTCAAGAACATCTCTGTCTAAGTCCTCGCAATTCGACTCGTCGTTTAACACATTTTGAACCTGCAATTCAAAAAACAATGCTTAAAGAGACATTCGAATTCTCAATTCTGAGTGAATATTGAATTTCTTCGTTTATTGAGAACCGAAAATTCATCGTGGGACAAGTATTTTTTTTTATTTCTAATGCCCCGGGTCATTGACATCTTTGGAATTAGAAGAGGTGAAATGGCGGCTAAAATTATGGAAGGTGCACTCTGTGGGAGATCCTCCATTACACCTAACAGGGAGAATTCCCACCATCAATAAGTTTCTAGCTGTTTGTTTGTACCAAAAGCCAGTTTTGCGTAAGTAAATAAATTCATGTAGACATAACATCAGAATGGATAAAACTTGCTTCACATATATCGCTTAACATATTTACAACTCCAGAAATTAGCTTATTTACGTCAACAAGAATTTAACGTAATTCTACAGTCAGCGTGTCCGAAACCAACGAGGCTGAAAGCTAAAATGAATCTAAAATTCAAAAAGAACGTTCCTTCTTTTTTGTTATTCATTTTTGCATGTTCGTAGCTCACATGAACTTTCAAGGCTCTGATCGAAACGTCAGAACACAAAGAACAGTAGCTATTGGTGGTCAATTTGGAATGTCATTCCGAAGAATCACCGCATGTTCAATCAATCTGACGTCACCGCAAGTATTTTTTTTTTACTACTACAAGTTTACATACCGGGATTTTAACCCAAGACCTACTGGATGGCAGACGAATGCTATGACCCATATACCAGTTAACCCTCAGGTTGGTTATTGTCTCTACGAGGTACCTCGTTGCTAACAAAACTGACCATGTCTTGATGGACGAGATATCTCCTCATTTGAACAAACAGACCCGATCATGATCTCGTCAACATCAAAATAGCCCGCTGTGCTGCTTCAGTGCGACGTAAATTGACTACCTACCTAGCTCGTCATCATACAAAAATCGACATTTTATTCAAGATATTTCGTCATTAGCAAATTGCTCAAATCTTGATGGACGAAATATCTCGTCGAAACCACTTGAAAGGTGTGGGTAAAAAAGAGCGATGTAGTAGAATGTGCGATATAAAGAGGGGATAATGTAATTATAAGAAAAAATGAAAATTGTCATTTTGATATGCAAGTAAATTGGAAAATAAAATTAAGTAACAAATTTAAATTGAAAGAATTAATTTTTCTGATATGGGGTAAAGATATTTCCAGTTTAAATTTTGGAAGCCAATGGTAACATCATACATAAAGCTTACCTTAAAAAGCAGTGCTTAACCTAACTAGGAGGAGCGAACGGCAGTGACAAGAGCAAAAAACTCGCACCGGTTTTTATATTGGATTCAACCTCGATTCTGTGCACTCTCCCCATCACGCGAAAACGAAACAAAAAGTCAACAAAAAAAAGCTGTGCTGAGTGAAATACTGCCTGACTTCCGGTGCCATCAGCCTTTTGCTCTCTCCACTTCACTTTAGTATCCGGAAGTGGGATTTTTTGTCACCCGGGGCCCCTCTCAAAACTATGTCACCGGGATCTGCCATTGTCACAAGGACCCACCATCCTGCTATTAAAGCTTAATTTTTGCTGTCGAGACTTTTAGATTAACTATGGGTGGAGGATCGATATAAATGAATGTCCGACCTCGTTACGTATGCAGCGAGTGAGTCAGTTGAT
Organism: Metellina segmentata; assembly: GCA_947359465.1. NCBI lineage: Eukaryota > Metazoa > Arthropoda > Arachnida > Araneae > Tetragnathidae > Metellina > Metellina segmentata. The sequence continues at coordinate 22,352,731 of OX375876.1, read as the reverse complement.
GAATATTATGCGCCAATAAGTTACGATGACACCGTTCAGTTTCGTTCGTGCCATTGACCACTGAGAGTGAGGATGAATGGCATGGTTTGTTCTATCCTGGTATATGCCGATGATTTACTTTTACCCTCGTGAATCTCATTTCGGCTAATAGTGACATCTGCTGGTGAAGAGTTGGGCCGAAATAGTTTGGGTAGTAAGAGTGTTTTACTTCCGTTTTTGTGCACTGAAAGAGAAAAGCGTCATACATATTAATGTTTCATAAGTAGCAAACGTTTCTTGTTTATCAAGTGGTCGTTCGCGCGGATCAAGAGATTGCAACGATCCTTGAAAAAAACTTATGGACATACTTAAGATAAATGTATGTAGGTATTTAATGAAGGTCGCAATGGAGCAACTCAACAGGCTATTGGTTACTGCGGAGGATTAATTCCGAAGGCAGAGATTCGAAATAAAGATCACAATCAGATTACGAGATCAACATCTGAGCTGGCACCGCCACTCTCCAAACTTACTCACCCCGCCAACGTGAGGACATTTGAGACCCCGATAGATTTGACGTGCATCAGCCCCCGTGCACGGACGAAAACATGCCTAAGAAGATCAAACATGAATAAGTTTTAACTATCATTTTATCAAAGAAATGAGTTTTGCAGTCGTGTGTTGAAAATTGGAATCGTGAGTCCATAACCCATTGCAACAAGCAGCTTGTCCTGGATTTTCTCACATGATGGAGTTTGCTTGGTTAGGTTGGGTTTTATGTTTCAAGGGCCGTATTTGACCATGCAGCTCCAAACACAAGTCAGACAACATCAAGTAATACCCATATGGTAGTCATGGCCCGAAAGAACATATTTCTACACAAAATATCTTCGCCTGAGCAGGTTATTGAAGAAAACATGTTAAAATAGAGTACGCTGCCTGCAGCACTGAGTAATAAAGTTATGGTAGATAAATTTAAACATAGTTTAAATTATATATATATATATATATATATATATATATATATATATATATATATATATATATATATATATATATATACATTACGAGGTGTCCTCAGACTTTTACCTTAGAGATTGATTCCGGACCGCTGCCTGTAACCCGTTATGTTCCTCCAGTACGGCGTTAATGCAACTACCTATCTTCAAACAGCCTAATTTAATACTTAAATTAGGCTGGACATGCTACAGCTACCACAGGCATGCTAGGTACGATATATACAAATGAATATCAATTTAAATGCATAAACCAATGTGCAAACTCTAGCACATCTTGAGTAGATTTTTTATACTTCAGGATCTAGCATATCATGAATCTTTTCTCTCTGTGTTTGATAGGATTCACCTTTCAATCCTTCCATTTACCCCGCGGTAGCCCAATTGGAAGAGTAGCGAAGTACCAGAGGGTTGCGAGTTCGAAACTCGATCGAACAAGAGACTAGTATACGCGAGGAATGGTGCATGTGAAATCTGTAGTGGTCTCAAATATCCTGGCATTGGAGTTGTGTGGAAGTTTGGAGAGTGGGATGACAGCTCAGTTAATGGATATCGTCATCTGATAGTGGTTTAAATGACGAGGCGTTGTCTCCTTGGATCTTTCCCTTGGGAATTGATCCCGGACCAACGTCAATAGACGTTGTCTTGCTTCAGTGCGAATTTAATTCAACTACTTACTCACTTTTGAACCAACCTACAATTGGTAATTTCTTTTGAATATTTGGAAAGGCAAAATACCCTGAGCATAACTTGAATTCTATCATGGACATCAATCAACCAAAATTGAATGGAAAATTTTCAGGGATGAATATACAGACAACCTCGTAAATCTGCCAGATACTACATATCTCATTGTTATTTCCATTACAGGAACTGAGAGTTCGCATCGCCCATAAGCATTCAGGTAATAAATTCAATTGAAGTGGAACTCATTTCCTTCCTACTGATTATCCTGACAAACTAATCACAATAGCAATGGACATGAAGAACCGTCATAAGTAAAATAACGTCAAAACTTTTTTTCTTGACGCAAAAAGCAGAGTTTGGAGGTGATCTTCTTTCCTTTGATATAATTAGTTTGGTTTCCATACAAACTATTAGATTGCAAAATCACACATATAAGAATGCTTGTATCAAAGTGTGAACTACTCACTATAAACAGCAGTGCACGGATCTCGAACATGAGGTACTTTTTGGTAGACTTAAGTTTCACCATCTAACCACAATCTGCTACATTGGTGACTGATAGACGTGCCTATGAACAATCTTAAAAACAGACTAGATAGCGCTCGCCGTAATTGGCTTGCACTTCGGTGAGTAGTCCACGATGAACATCTGAATTTCCATTGAGATGCTCATCCATTCCAATTGTTTCAAGCCATGGTATAAAACACAGCGTCTACTTCTACGGCTCCACCCTTCGTTGCCATTAAACTTTACACCCACCTTACGCTTATTTACTTGGCCGCTAAAGGCAACACAGAGCAATAGCAATCAAACAGTCACTCACAGTCAGCTATTGCACGATCTAGCAATCGAAAGTACATCCGTAATCTTATTACTACTTCTCATGATTTTTGTCGCTACTGGCTATTAGTCAATAAGGGGTTTCAAGAATCGAATTCAGCCACTACTAAATTCTGTAAAGGGAGGGGGGAGTACTCTGATAAATATTTTGGGTGATTACAATAATTAACTTTCAGTTTTGCAGTCTATATAACAGTACAATGGATCTCAACTATGAAGTACTTTATGGTAGTCTGAAGTTGCACTGTCTGACCATGGTCTGCTACTCTGCCAACTAGCTACTGCGTGGCCAGTACGGCGTTGCCCGTGACAGTTTTCCCGTGATTATTCGTGGTCAGGTGTGACCACCACTCGCCAACCCTCGGTGATTGCTACGTATTCCCATTAGGTTTGCTACGCAAACGAACTCCACAGCTAACTTCGTGATGGCCTCGAAGTGGCTGTTATCAACACCTTGAATCAAAACACGCTATAATCGTAAGACGGCATGGTTTCGAAGGCATTAGGACTAAAAATGCTTGTGACGTCAGCGGTCGAAAATCGAAAAATCCACTCGCTTCTTCATTCGAGGTAGGGGTGACGTCACATTCTGGAGTAAATGACGAATGGTGAAAAAAACTAATAAATTAATTTTAAAATGTTCCAGATTAAATTTTAAAATTCGGGTTGGACACAAAAATCGCAAAAAATTTGGACTACACGTGTGCCAAATTTTATTATTGTAAGTGCCATAGATTCGTCAGGACTCTACGCGCAGTACACAGCGAAACACTTGCTTTTATAATAATAGAGACTGGTGGACATGATTACAAACACACTTGAAAACAAACCAGGTGGGGCTTCTGAAAAATTCCAGATGGCTTTCGTTATACTCAATATGCACTTGGATGGATGGTCCACGATGAACAGTTGAATTTTCAATGAAATTCACACGCATCACTTCCAACTACCATCTGAAGCAGCGTGATAAAAGACATTGTTTCTGATACTTTCACAGCTTCACTTCCGTTGGCACATAGCTTACTTACTCGCTCTCTAAAGCCGACACAAGACAGTCAAATGGTCACAGTCGTCCACTGCACGATTAAGCTATCGAAAGTGCATCCGTGATTTTAATATGGCTCTCGTGGTATTACACGCTATTGGCATTCAGTCAACAATTCCATCCATTTCAGTCACTGGAAAATTCTAGAGTAATGTGGGGAATTATCCATAATTAACTTTTAATGTAGTAGTAGATATAGCAGTGCAAACGGATCTCTAACTATGCAGGACTTTAGGTAGGTAGGCATTTTAATCAACGTCGCAGTGGAGCAACACAACGGGCTATGAAGTACTTTAGGATGAATTGAAGTTGCGCTGTTTAATCACGCTCCGCTGCAGGGTTTGTTACTCAATGGTCATTTCCTGCTACCCGAACTTGAAGAAACTTGAGCACAATAAGCGTGAACTTTGTCAGACATGGAACTTAATGCATTGATTTCTTTCTACGTCACATTAATATTGAGCAAATATAATATGAAAATAAATTGAAGTCAGCTAAGCCGAAGCCTTAAAGCTAAAACAAAGGGGTGCAATACAATTCCAAACCTGTTTCGTTTTCTTTCGTCGAGACAATTAAGAGACTTTCGCTTTCTCTTCGTCAAGACGATATCAACTTGCCTGTGGGCAACCGATTTGATTCACTTCCGCAAAGAGTTGCATCCTGCCTTTGCAACCTTTCTTGACACTTCTCCGAATTTGTTTTCTTCTAATTTAGTTTGTATTATGGTCACGTCGAATGGCAACACCACGCCCGTAGCGGTGGGAAGTTCCGGTATATGGGGGCAGGGTGACAAAGGGAACCGGAGTTCGTTAAAACAATCAAAAGAAAGGATTCTCTTTCTTTTGAAAGAGGTAGTTTGATTCCAAAACCAATCAAACGACATCTCAATAATCAAACAACCGAATCAAACAACCAATCGAATAATCAAAACAAATTATTATCTTTCTCTTGAAAGAGGTAGTTATATTCAAAAACCAATCGAACGACATCTCAACAATCAAACAACCGAATCAAACAGCCAATCAAACAATCAAAAGAAAGGATTCTCTTTGTTTTGAAAGTTGTAGTTTCATTCTTACAGCTTCCTCCAGGCAGTTGGCAGCACTTTGGTCTACTGCTACAGGTGTACTAATGTCGGCTTCGTCAATTCGCCGACGTCTGCTGCTCCGTGGACTGCGTGCAAGGATTCCTTTATACAGGATCCCCCTCACGCCAAACCATCTACGGCTGCGTCTGCAATGGGCTCATGAGTCTGGCGGGCTGATTGGCAACAAGTTGTCTTTTCTGACGAATCCCGCTTTAATTTGTGGAATCATGATGGCCGCATTCGTGTTAGACGCTATGTCGATGAACGCTGCCTTTCAGAGTGCGTTATCGAACGTCATAGTAGCCGAACACCCGGAGTTATGGTCTGGGGTGCGATTTCGTATCATGGACGATCTCAGCTGCTACGAATTGAGGGTAATATGAATAGCAACAGGTACGTCCGTGAAGTGCTAGAGCACGAAGTCGTTCGCTTCCTTCAAGGTATCCCTGGAGCTATCTTTCAACAGGATAATGCACTACCATATGTTGCAAGGAATGTTTGAGACTTCTTTTCAGCCCAACACATGCAACTTCTTCCTTGGCCTGCATTCATTTAATTCTGATGACTCCTTCATGGTGTTGCATTTTTTACAAATAGCAGTATATTTAGATAGTTTTAAAAATTAACGTGTACAAATGAATTTTGAACGTGTTTGCTGCAAACAAAAAGGTTATCTATTTGTAAGGTAGTTTCGTATTATTACATTTATGCTAGTTCTGCCTTTTATTCACAAAAACATTTTACAAATGTACTCTGTCTGGAATTACGACCTTTGAATCTACTAGGAAATAAAATGGAAACAAAGTAGGAAGTTCAAAATGTCGTAAAGAGAAACTAGTTTTATGATCATGGGAAACGTGACACGGATCAACTTTGAAGCGAGATCGTAAACTTTTATCAGCAAAAAACTTCTGAAAGAACGACTTTGTTAAAAATGTAGTCACAGTTAACAGTGCTTAGGCTTATTAAATTACCCCTCGAGAGAAGTGTAGCTAAGTTGTTGTGTATTCAAAATCTTAGGCCCTCAACTCAATGACTTACAAACCAAGCATATTTCAAAAGGCCGAAGAATTCCATTGCTGAGAGTGTTTTTCTATTCTGTGTGTGAGTACGCCGGACGGTAGCAAAGGTGGAAGAGCAACGGATTAGCAACTGGAGGATTGCTAATCCGTTGCGGGAACTGAAGTACGTCAAATCTGTCGTGGCCTCAAATGTCCTCACGTTGGCGTGATCTGGAAGTTTGGAGAGTGAGGTGCCAGCTCAAGTGATGTGCTCGTCATCTGACAGTGGTTCAAAATTACGCGGTGTTGTCCTTATAACTTTCGCTTCGGGATTGGATGTATGAAATCCATTTATGTGACAATTGATGCCGTATTCATTATAAATGGCTAGAAATAAAATATGAAATATGAGTTACGACACGTTGTCTCCAATAGACACAAGCAATTGAGAAAGAGTTTAGCGCAGATAAATATGTATGGGTCTGCAAGTAGCATAGTACCTGACGAGCATGTGTCTAGGCATGATACAGTTCGTAATATTTCTGGAGGATTGTTTGTACGAAACGCCAGTTTTCCATAAGTAATGAAATCATGTAGACATAATATCAGAATGGATAAAGCTTGCTTTAAGAACTCCAGAAATTAGCTTATTTATATCATCAAGAATTTATCTTAATTCCACAGTCAGGACTTCCGAAGCCTGCGAGAAAGAAAGCTAGAAATTTATCTAAAACACAAAACGAACGTTCCTTCTTTTTGTTCGTAATTCTTGCATTAGTTCGTAGCTCACAAGAACTTTCGAAGCTCCGATCGGAACGTCAGAACCCAAAGAACAGTTGCCATTGGTGGTTAGTTTGGAGGCCATTTCGAAAAATCAAGTATATGATACGTCACCGCATGGTTTTTTTAATTTGCAGGTTGTGAACTGTTACATGGATGTAGTCTTGCCTCTACAGTATTCCGCCGCCTCCAGTGAAATTTAAGTTAAGAGAAGCTATTTATTTTTTTAACAAACTGTAATTCCTATTCTCATCACACGCAAGAATACCACGAAGTATTCGATTTAAAGTGACACGCAGGTTAGACTAAACCAAATCTTAAATGGAATTTTGCCGTTAATGAAAGAATGTTAATTCTTCATTAACTTATGTTAATTGAATGAATTGATGAATGTTAATTCTTCATTTTTATATAAGAATGTTAATTCTTTCAATAACGGCAAAACGAACTCTAACTAGGACTTTTGAAATATTAAAAAATATTGGTTTTATATCTGTTATTGAAAACAGTGAGTAACACGAGTCAGTTGCAAGTCAAAAATTATTTGTAGGTAAACTTTAAGTACGAAAGTATTCGCCGTAGATTCGTTATTTTTATGAATTAAATTACGTCAATTTTACAGCAGAACTTAAGAAAGAGAATTCATAATCTCCCTCAAAATCGTCTTTTGTATTAGTCACACTAAGTGTCACCTTTCGTCATTATGTAGTTTTGTCATACAGCAGGTTGCGGTGTATGTGAAATATATTACTGGATGGATAAACATGCATAGGATTTGTATTCAAAGTAAGTTGTAGAAATTTTAAAAATGTGGATAATGTGTTAAATATTATTTTCCTCAAATTTAAATGATTTGGCATTTTTCTACGAAAGACAAAAGTGATTATTCCTCGGGTTACTTTTTCACTATAGTTAACCAATTCAACCCAAGTCTCTGCTATAGTACAGTAGAATTCCAATTTTCCGGATCAATTGGGACCAGACCCCATTCGGATAATAAGATAATTAACGAAAACAGGTTATTTTTTAGGGGGAAAAAACGAATTTTGCGTTTGTATCTATTGTTATTTAATGACTATGAAACTATTTTGTTTGCATTTTGTTCTTACATGCTGTATTAAAATGTATCATTGCTTGAACATATCGGTCAATGCCATTTGTCTTTACTCGTTTCCCTGCAAAGTCTCGCATGCGCTTGACGGTGAGTAGCTGTAGATGGTCGCACTCAGGCTGCCGCTCTATTCATTTTAGCGCTGTGTCAAGGCACTCAAATGCCTTACCAACTGACGGTCCCGCATATGGTTGAGGGTATAGCTACACTCTACGTTTATGAGTGATGGCAACGGCTTGGCGATTTTTTTTTTTTGGAACACTTCTAGTCGCGAGTTACGATAAATTAAGGCAACCCATCTTTCTTTATGGTTGTTGTGGTTTTCATGGCTACCTCGGCAAACGGAAACTTTCAATTTTGTTTTGGAATATTCTAAAAAGTTCTTCCAAAATCATCCGTTAAAGTCGTTTGATTTCATTGATTTGTTTGAAATTTTTTTTTTCTTTCCTCCCATTGGTTATTTTGTTTTTAAAATATCCTTTGATTACATTGGTCCTTTTAAATCGTTTTCTGTGGTACCATTGGTCCATTTATATGTGTTTTGACAGTTGTAGAATTTTTATTTTACTATAATAGTTTTCACGAAAGGATTAAGAGTTTTGTTTTTTTGACCACTTTCGCTTTCGTTTTCATTATTTTTTTACGAAAGAATTCTGACGTTATCAGGTTGTATTATTTCTTGCTTTTTTTCTTTTGTAAATCTTTTTCTTTTTCAACATGCACACTGTATTTAGTGTAATTGGTGAGTTTCAGGGTATTCTTACCGAACATTCGTTGCTTAGTTTCTCTGCTGGTTCACAAATGTGTTTTGATATGTGCTTAAACTTACTACTTTTGTGAAAGTTTTTTAAAAATATTATTTTTAAAACGTTCTAAAATGTGTTTAAAAAGTGTGTTGCATAAAGAAAAAAATTTTTGACAGAAAAGAGTTAGGAAATAAGTCTTTCCTTGGCAACTTCAGAAGTGTGCCAAAAAAAATCGCCAAGGTCATTGCCAATCCCTCATAACCGTAGAATGTAGCTGTTCTTGGTTGAGTAAAATGTCGTCATTATCTTCCGGGTAATCAATGAATTCTCACACTTTGAATGAGTTCATCGTCGCTAAGAATTTGGAGAGAGAGAGAGAAAATCCAGGGTCTGTCTGAAGAATCACTCACCAGCCTCTCGCCTACGGCCTCTGCACTGCACTCGGAACATCCAGGAATTTCCACTATGGTGTTTCTTGAGGTGCGTATACATTTGCGAGCCGAACCGTTTACGAGCCGCTCGTGAACCGTTCGTTGAAATTATTTTCACCACGAACTTCCAGCAAGTCATAAGAAAGGAAGGAACCAACCTCGAACTACCAAGGTCACGTGATTCGACAGCCTCCGGTAATGACGATGGAGCCTGGAGGTTCGCGAGCAGAGCAACGAACTACTCACGACGCGGTCCCAATCTAAAACGGGAACGCCTTTGTGTTCGTCGAAAAACCGACAGGATGCGGTTCGCCACGAGCCTTTCGTTTGGAGCCCAAAACCCCGTCCAAATCATGAGAACTAGAGGCTCGCGAACGGTTCGGCTCGCAAATGTATACGCGGCTTTATGTCCTCCAATGACACTTCATCCTTTTCGTTTTTATCATTCACCGATAAGAACTATTTAAAATGCGGATTTTGTCGACTTCTTTTTTTTTTCAAGGCGATCCGGATAATTGGCGATCAGCATAACTGGAGTTCGGATAATTGGAGTTATATGTATATATATATATATATATATATATACTGAATCAAATTAAATTTGGTTTGGTAAAAAAGATATCCATATCCTTATTCGATTACAGGTGCTCTTTGTTTTGAGTGTATAGCAATTTCTAATATGTGATAAAGCACCACCTATACGTGGTGTATCTTCTTTTACGTCCGTACGGGCCTCATGGACCCGAGGTACCTTAGTGATCTTTTCTTTATCCATGAGGTTAACTGTTTTTGGTTAACACGGGGTCCGTGCTCCCAAGATACTCATGCAACCTTTTTCCTGGTCCATAACCACTGAGCCACGAGGATCCCCAAAGTTATTACGATAAGCTACTATTCAATAGGTCGTTACCTTAAACTTTCCAGTATTACGTGGGAAAAGTAAAGAAATATTACCATAAGGGAACAAGTCTCAATCACCTCCAGTTCTGGTGAGGTGGGCCTACCAACCGGTATAGTGGTTAAGGTGTTAGCCTCTAGATCGGAAGGTTTCTGGTTCGAATCCGGGTCCGGGCATGGATTTTTGTAAACGTATGGTGTAGAGGCGGCTGGTGCACCTTAAATATGTCGTGGCCGAAAGTCCTCACGTTGGGTTGGTGTGGAAGTTTGGAGAGTGGGGTGCCAGCTCAGGTGTTGCTTCGTCATCTGACCGTGGTTCAAAATTACGAGGTTTTGTCCTCGGATCTTTCCCTTAAGGCAAGGGTCGGCAACCTGTTGAAATGGAAGAGCCAAAAGTTACAATTTACAAAATTTCCAAGTTTTTAAAGAGCCACTAAAAGTTTTCGTTTCAATATTATAGTATCACAAATATAGATAGTTACATCAATGGGAGCATTAGCTTTGCATGCCTTTTGAAAGTTTTATTAAATCTGGCTTATAATTTGTTGTTTTAAGTTCCAAGCACGACTCTAGATTTTTATTTGTTAGTTGACTTTTAACTTTACTTTTTTTTATATTCATGCAAGAGAACGCTTGCTCGCACGAATATGTCGACCCGAAGATCGTCAGCACTCCATATGCCAACTTCTTCACCTCACTGTAGCATTCTGGAAGACTATTCCATGCGCCGAATATGAGGGCCTCAACTCGCGGATTTTCTTTTAGAGCTGTCCACTTGTGAAGCGCGATGTGCATGCATTTCTGGACCTCCAACTCTTCCAACTTGCTCTTGAGTTCTGTGAACTTGCCACTCCACAAGTCTTTGGTTTTCAAATCTTGCAATTGCATTTGAAGCGATCCAGCATCAATTCCAAATGGCTCAATGTTTCTCTCATTTGTATTTGTGTTGAGAGGATTTATTATGAACGTGAGAGTGCTATTGTTTGTTTTGAATTGCTCGAATCTCTCAGCGAATCCATCCTTCATGTTTTTTAAAGCTATGCTGAAGTAATTCGTGTCAATAGTTGCATTGGTCTCATCGCGATATTGCTTCAGATTTTTAAAATGAAGTAATTTACCGCTCTCCATGTCTTCAACACAAATAAGTAATTTTTTTTCGAAACAAACTACTTCTTGAAGCAAGGCGTAGGCTGGGTTGCCCTTTCCTTGCAGTTTTAGATTTAGATCATTTAGTTTCACTGTGGTATCTACCATAAAGTTGAATTTTTGCAGCCATTTGTCTTCTTCCAGTTCGGGATGGTCAATGCTTTTTTTCATTGAAGAATGTTTTTATTTCACTCAAGCACAAAGCAAAACGTTGCAATATGTTGCAATACGTTATCTTGATGAATTATGCAGTGAAACGTTAGAATTTCGTGGTTTATTTTTTCTGAAGAATTGATGTTACCCCTTTATGTATTCCTTTCATACTTCTGGCTCCATCACATAAACGTTGCTATAAAAACGATTTTATTTATATCTATTCAATTGTCTTCCAACATTTTTGCACAGCATTTGCTATATCTTCTCCACGAGTTTGCTCTGATAGCGGTAGCACTCCTAGCAATTCTTCTTTTGGATCTTGGGACGACAGATACCTGACGAAAAGGGTAACTTGTGCCTTGTCTTTTATGTCGCAAGACTCATCTATAGCAAGTGATAAGGCAAAAGCCAGTTGAATGTCTTCCACTTGCATATGTGGTACATTTGAAGACATTTTAGCAGTTCTATCTTGTACTGTTTTAGCAGATAATGGCAAATCTTTGATTTTTTTCATAATTTCTGCTTTGTTTTTAAAATTACGAAACAGTTTTTCAGATGCACGTATAAACAATCTTTGACGTACTCACCATCTGAGATCTCACCATCTCATCATCTAGACGTGTTGTCTAGACCAGGGATGGGCCAACTCCGGCCCCCCAGAAGGTTTTATCCGGCCCGCGGATAGAATTTCGAGAATTTCTTCAGTCCGTGCCATCTGAATACTCTGATGTACTGTATTACACGAAAGTAAGGTGGCAGGATGTGTTTTCGAGCGAGTTTGGCAGTTGAAAGACGACATTGTTCTTCCATAAGAAACTGTGTTCTGCGGAGTGCAAAATGTTAGAAGATACAGAATGCCTTTCGGACTTTGCATTTTTCACAGATCTTCTTTGTCATATCAGCAACTTGAATGTCAAGATGCAAGGGGAAAATCAATTTATCGGCGATATCTGGGCCCATCTCAAAGCTTTTAAACTTAATCTGTTTGCTGGGCAGCTAGCTAAGAACGACCTGTCTCATTTCTCGAGGTTAAATTCAATACCCTCAGTAAATGAAGAGAAACTTAAGAATTATGAAGACGGCTTGAAAAAACTGCATTTTGAGTTCGAACGCAGATTTTAATATTTCAGTGTCATTCAAACAGAATTGGATATTTTTACCATGCCTTTCAACGTAAATTGTGAAGCAGCAAGGTCAGATTTGCAGCTTGAATTAATTGAGTTGAAATCTAACAATCATCTCATGCAGTTGTTTCTAAATATGCCAAAGTTAGAGCTTCACAAATCATTATCGAAAGTAAATTTCCCAAATTTAATATCTCACGCCCAGAAAATCAGTGCTATGTTTGCTTCATCTTAAATATGTGAACAAGTGTTTTCAACTATGAACCTTAGAAGAATTATTTCAGAAGTAGACTGACTGATGAGCATTTACCCTCGTTCCTTAGAATCAGTACATCTCACTTCGAACCTCAATATAAGGAACTTTTAAAAATGAAATCGGAATTTCATTTATCTCATTAACATATTTAAATTGTAATACTGGTATATTGTTTTTAAAATTTTAGAAAAATTTATCTTGTCCCGCCAAACTTTTTTTTCCCGATTTTTGGCCCGCGACCGAAAAAGTGTGCCCATCCTTGGTCTAGACTCTAGACGCTGTTTGGGTGAGACGAAAATGGAATGCAACTGGTTGAAAGATAAACATGGTCACGGAGTCTCATCTCTAAGAACAAAACCATAGTTCAAATTTATCTCATTACGGTCATGTTAAGCGTAGAGATTTGTAATTAACGATTATGAAAATAGAAGCTATTGAGAAATTAGGTACTTAAAAATATATTTTCTTATTTTTTAAGGGTTTTGATGATAAATTATTAATTTTTTCGTATGGAACTGGAGAGCCGCAACTTTACATCAAAAGAGCCGCATGCGGCTCGCGAGCCGCAGGTTGCCGACCCCTGCCTTAAGGGATTGATATCGGACCGTAGTCAATAGCCCGTTGTGTTGCTCTAGTACGATGTTAACTAAAATTACCATTGCCATTACCATCTAGTGGGGTGGAATAGGATCCTTTTACTTAATACCAAAACGGACTGAGGGATAAGAAGTGGCGGATTGGGCTCTGATTGAAACAGATTCTCTTGAATATTTAGTTTTGAAATTTTTTCATTAGGAGCATACAGGGTTAGAAATCAGTCGCGGCTACCACGGCAAATCCCGTGAGCTTAGCTTAAATCGCCGCGACGATCAAAGGTTCTTCCGGCACGTTTTGCTGTGAGTTTTTGAAACCGAATGTTTCATTATTTCTCTTTCAAATACCAGCTAATAAAAAAAGGAAAAAGAAAAACTTTGTGTCTTAATGAGGTAGATGGTAATTTTTTAATTAACGTCGTACTAGAGCAACGCAATGGACTAGTAACGACGGTCCGGGCTCAATGCTATAAGGAAAAGATCCGAGGACACCACCACGTAATTTTGAACCACGGTCAGATGACGAGGCAACACCTGAGCTCGCACCCCACTCTCCAAACTGAGCAGGCTCATCACAACTCCGACAACCCAACTACTTTCGGCCACGACAGATTTAAGATGCACCAGCTGCCTCTACACCATACGCTTACAAATACCCATGCACTGACCCGGATTCGAACCAGCAATCTTCCGATCTAGAGGCCAACACCTTAACCACCAGACTGGTTGTTCGGCTGCCTTAGTGAGGATAACTGCGGATGGTCCTTCGCCTTCAGATTTTAAGGCTGATCGAGCAGTTCAGAAATGGTCTCGTGCACGTGATCGCAAACCTTGCTTATAGCTATATAGTTATGAAACAACTGCAATTTTCTCCAGCTTGCTTTCGTAAACTTGATAATAAAGAAATAAACGCGCGTCTACAATATATTTTATCTGAGTGTTTTTTTTTTATCTTAGATGTATTTTTGGGTTTCATATGAAATTGCAGAAAGCTTATAAGAAAAGTATAGTTTGTTTTTCTCCTCATTGGATTACTCATTCAATTGTTTTAAAATTTAGGTTTCGCTATGAGCTGAATAGTTTTTACTGCCAGCTTGTAAAAGCTCACAGCAATATTGGCTGCTAACTTCAAAATCTTATTTCGAGCCATGGGAACATATATTTTTGCTTGTCACTATGTTTACCAGAGCCTTTCAATTCTAACTGGATTATTTTAAGGCAGCCGGACAAACGGTATCATGGTCAGTGTGCTGGCTTCTAGATCGAACGCTCCTGGATCGAATCCGGTGTAAGGCATAGATGTTTGTTCCTCTAACGTGAACGTGTGCCCTCTCTGTGAACAGGTTGTGCCTTGAGTATTTCGCATGTGAGTTGTAACGAGAATCCTCTTGTGGCACACCAAGATAGCGTCAACTGATTCATAATTCCACTCTTGTATGGCCTAGGGTCTGAAGTACTTCTACTAAGTTAAAATAAGCCGCAGAATTAAAACAAAGATGGTTACCCAATCTTAAACAGACGTTGCCCTCGTCATATGAACATGGTTCAAAATTACTAGGTGTTTAGGTGTTGTCCTCTCGGCATTAATCCTTTCCCTTCGGTATTGATCCCAGACCATCGGCAATTTCCCGTTGTGTTGCTCCATTGGGACGTTGATTCAACTTCTTGCATACTTTTAGAACCAACCTACAATTGAAGGGTTTGCTGTAAAAATGAGGTAGCTCTATCCTGGGTTAGTTTGGAGTTGCATGTATTATCTTGTGGTAAAAAAATACTCTTTCGTTTGGTGCAAGATGATGAAATATGTTTTCGAAAGACGTAGTTCCAATCGTTAGTTTAGGAAATTTATCAAAAAGAATATTTTTACACAGCTTAGAATATTGAATTTTTAGACGTTTTTTTTACGGTTTTCCAAAGATCTACCTCCATTTTGCAGCAAACCCTTCAATTGTTAATTACTTTTGAATAATTTAAAAGGCAGAATAACAAACTCTACAAGGACCGTAACTTGAATTCTATCATAGACATCAATCAGCCCAAATTGAATTGAAAATTTACATTAAAAGAACACTAAATCTCCATTCATGTATTTAACTTTTTAATGTGACTCTAGTTGGTTGGTTGACTGAATTCTTCAGGCACAAGGGCCTGAAAAGGCAAGAAATGTATCAAATACTTTGTTTATTAAATAAGTCGAGAATTTTTCAGTTAAAGCAAAAACTAGTGAACATAAAAATAAGTTGAAATTTGAAGGTGAAATGAATACAACGTGTAATTCAAGGGCTACGGGCAACACAGTGATAAACCACAGTGAAAATAGTTCAAAACAAAATATTCAAATGGATCAAAATGACTTTTAATTGATTTAGTTAGTGTCTAGTACATAAAAGTTTCAGATTACATGACCTCTTAAATAGTGGATAAGACATTATAGTTTTAGAATTTTTTAAATTTTCCTATAAGATCCAATAAAATTTGAAAAGTGGCTTATCATTATTTTCCCCGGAGCAATTCTAATAAAATAATTGTACAATATTAATCAAATTTATGACACCAAAGTCTGTTTTAACCCTCCTGGTGGTTATTTGAATTTGGGTACTGACGTGGTACCTCGTCATTAGCCAAACTAACCAGCTCTCTATGGGACGAGGTGTCTCATCATTAGACCAGGTCTTGGTCTTGTCATCAACAAAAAGTTAGCAATATCTTTATGAGCTATCTCGTCATTAGCAAAATTAATCAGTTTTTGAGAGACAAGATATCAAGTCAAAACCACTTAGATGTTTAAATTAAAACTATTAATAGAACTCTGAGAGATAACAGAAACAAGCACAACTACGACTAACAGTTGGGATTGTCGTGTTTATTTACATCATGAAACACTATTTACAAGCTCACGAAAAATCACATATCGCAATAGTTAAAACAAAAGACATTGGAGACAAAACAGAAGATCTTCCTCAAGTACATTTCTTCTACCGTCCCCAGGCGGTGGTGGAAGGCTTGGGGAAGTTGCCCACGAACTTGACTCGACCGTCGCAGCACATTTTCGCCTTGGCGCAGCAGTCCTTGTGGTCAGCCTCGTTACCCGGGCACGTCCAGCACCGGATCTGGTCACCGACGCCCTGGCTGGAAGTCCTCTGCACCACGGTCAGCAGAGCACCCAGAAGACAGAAGAAAATGAAGAACAGCCTCATGTTAGCGAGTGGGGAATAGGTCTGGTGAGTAAAAGCTAGAAGCTGAAAATAAAGATTTATTAGAAACATTAAAGTTGTGTTAAACTAGCTTAATAACCCGGCGTTGCTCGGGTTTCAAATATGACTGCGACATTTCCCTGCATTAACTCAAATACACAAACCCTGTAGAACGTGTTTCCTTGGACATGTCCATTTATTGCAGGAAAACAAACAATAGATTTTAAAATAGGGGCTTCGAAGTGTTTTTTTAGGACTACTTGTGTGCCAATTTTCATGGCTACAGATTGGTCTGAAGAAAGGAAAGAAATAGCCTATGTTTTCCGCAGTGTTCTAAAGTATAAGTGTAACAAATTTGGTGGGGATTGGTCAAACAGTGTAGATTTGTATAGAGAATATACACCCCCACACAACTTTTTTCATATATTGTAGATAGATCTACAAGAAACATTAGAGTTGGCGTCTATCTGTTTTCGATACAAATCTACCCCTTTTGACCAATCCACATCACATTTGGTACACTTATTCTTTAGAACCTTGCGGATAACATAGGTTACATATTACCCTGTTTTATGAGTCCCAGTTGTTCAAAGGAGGCTAAAAACAATTCGAAATTCCCAGTAATTTAATTTAACTAATGACATGAAGAAGATTTTAATTTGCATAGCTTTTTTTCTGTAAGGAAACAAGTCTAATGAGAAAGTGCAAGCAAAAAAAAAAAAAAAACACTGGTAATAAAAGTATTATTTTTCTACTTGATATTTGGCAACGTCAAAATTAATGTTTCCTTTTCTTATTTACTTCGTTCAGCCGATCATAACACAATGCTTGCCCAATTTGAGAGGCAGATCGTGAGTTTAAATTTAAAAAAATCGAATATATTGAAAACGTTTCCTCCGCCAAATTACAATAGCCAGTTGGTGCTATCATAATAGCGATATAAGAAAAGCCCTCAAAATTCCTTCATAAACAAAATCTCTCATAAATTTTTCTTTGAAATTGAAACAACTACCAACCCTGCAGTAAAAGAAATTGAAATTTACGATCCAACTCTCCCCCAGAATAAAACAAGACCTCTCAAAACTTCTTCCGACCAACCGGTATAGTGGTTAAGGTGTTAGCCTCTAGATCGGAAGGTTCCTCGTTCGAATCCGGGTCCGGGCATGGATGTTAGTAAGCGTATGGTGTAGAGGCGGCTGGTGCACCTTAAATCTGTCGTGGCCGAAAGTCCTCACGTTCTGTTGGTGTGGAAGTTTGGAAAGTGGGGTGCCAGTTCATGTGTTGCCTCGTCATCTGACCGTGGTTCAAAATTACGTATTGCCCTCGGACCCTTCGGGGATTGATCCCGGACCGTCGTCAATAGCACGTTGTGTTGCTCTAGTACTACGTTAATTAAAAATTACCAAATTACTTCTTCTTTGAGACTGAAATCCTGCAACTCTACCATTCCTACCATTTGTCGTACCGTCACTGATAACAATGCATTTTATTTTTTACAGCTATTGAGAAGCTCTTACCCGTTTATTTATTTACCTTTTTTTTATTTACTTTTATTTAGTTATTTTTTCCCCTCAAAACATCAATTGAACAAATTTACTTTGGGCTGGACGTAACCTATTGACAGAAAACAATCCCTAAATACTTTATAAAAAAAACCGGTTTACATTTTTTTTATATTCAGTTCTTTTCCTACCAATTTATTAGGATTACCAAATGCCTAGGCATGTCCATTTATCAAGCGGGAAATTGTCAATACTGGAGATTGCGGCCTCTTCGGGACCAGGTTCTCCATGACTTCATCAACGCCTTTTCTTATTTTATATCGAATAATTTATTTTGTGCAATTTATCGCTGAAGACATGCCCACTTCTTGTCGGCATGTGTATATTTCGACCAACTTTACATAAAAGTCGTTTTTCAAAACATAAGGTGTGATTTGTAGAATCTCCATAAAAATAAATCAAACGTACAAAACTAACCTTTTTAAATACGACAGTAATGTATTACTTCAAAAAGAGGGTAGCGATAAAATAAAATCATTGCAAAATAACACAGTTAACGTTAAAATAAGACGTGTAACCATACGTTTTAATTCAAAGATTTTTTTTTTAATTTTTGACGTAGGCTTACATTGCAAAACAATTAAAATTAGAAAATTTTGCATTTTTTTTTTCAAATTTCCAATAATATTATTGGATTGTATTGAAAGCTGTACTCATTAGTCAAGAAACAATATAATTCTAAAGTAAATATATAGCTCCCATTTAGATACCAGATCTCTGATTTGAAACAAAAACTTGAAAAAAAAATCGATTTAAAACAGCATTCCAGTTGAAGTAAAACGAATTTTAAGTAAAAATTAACTGATCATTGATTAAAATCACGGTTATATAATATTCTAAGACCTTTGAAAAGTTGAAAGTTATTATATATTGTGACAGAAGATCGATAGTTGATTTATACAAGTTGAAACTATTATACAACCTTGCTATCTAAAACAGTCGTTGGAATTATTGATTTTCTCTTTTTAAAAAACGCAGTGAAATTTACCTTATGTTTTGAAAAATTGTAATAGATTAACTTTGTTTCGTCTCTATGAAAATAATTAATTTTAAAACAAGCCGTTATTTCAAATGTGGAATGGAATGAAAAGAAGTTGATCATGAATATCGTATCAATATCATTTGTCAGCCTTTTTTCATAACGATGTTAAAATTCGGAACTATTGCATTCCTTGCGGAAGATTACTACAAGTAAAAATATTGATTGGAAAACTGGTTGAATTATACACTGTAAGTTTTTCATTTTTACAGGAAATGAAATAAATTAAAAGGCCTTCACAATCACTCCAAAACTCAAAATAGACTTCTGTAACAGCCATTTCACTATCAACTTTCGTAGTTTTTCTTACACTATAATGCTATGGATGGGAAATGGAGTATATGGTAGGATAAAGCAATCATATGTATTTCGTCACATAGTAAATTGTAGAAGCTATAAAAATTTCAAATGGAATTTAAAAAATTGTTTCTCACTCAATAATTTTTTTCGATTTTTGCATTTAGTTTTTATATAATAAAAATATACAATTCTTCGTATCACTTCCAATCAACATTTAATCAAGTGAATCCGAGCAACGCCGAGTAAATCTGTTAGCGAATCTATATATCGTGGTTTTAAGAGCCATATTGGACCAATTCAAGTAAAACCACGTCTAATAATGGGCACACACTTGCAAAAACTTTTTACTGACACAGTGAAAGAAAGAAATACATCCAGGAATTGAACCAGAATAACTCGCAGGATGCTAACTTCTTGAGTGACAAATGTCTTCATATAAGATGATAGGTCTTCACCTTTTTTTAATGTAGTGTCCTACAAAGTAAAATCAAATCTCCCCTCCTATTAGAAATCTAGAAATCAAATTTTTTTTTAGTATTAAATGTCGTCATGTTAGATGATAGGTCTGCACCCTTTTTCTGCCCTACTAAGCGAAATGAAAACCCTTTTCATTAAATACTAAAGGTACTCAACTTTCTTGAGGGCCAAATGTCTTTATGCAAGATGTTATGTCTTCCCTTTTGCAGTTTTTCCTACAAAGCAAAATCCAATATCTCTCCAACCCTTAAAAAATTAAAAATTCCCAACTTCTTTTGTTTAAAATGTGATACATTGTAAAAATATAATACAAAATAAATACGTAAAAGTTTCTTTTTCGAAAAATATTTCAGCAGTGTCCTTTGAAGAAATTCATTTCTTTCAGTTTAAGTTAGTTCGCGGTAATAAGGAAGACTAACATACGAATTAAGGCTTTTCCAATGAATAAATGTGTCGTTTCATCACAGGAAAAAGATATTGATTCCAAAAAGATAATTTTAATATAAATATGCCCTATTGATTCACATTTTCTTGAGGACTCGAGTATTTAAAGAGAGGTTGGGATGCAGAAAAGTAAGCATTTTTGGTCAAAAAACTTTTGTCCGCAACTGTCGCGCGTAAGTGCTAGAGCGTGTAGTTTGTCGCGTTAACTCGTTCTTTCGTTCGTTTTAAATTGTTCTGTTTTATTATTATTAAACTTCATCATTCTTAATGCAGATTCTGTACGATATTACATGACTGGCATGCATCCAACGTACATGGAAATGGGTGACAAGGGAAGTGTAAGAGCTACTCAAAGACTGTAGCTTGATCGCTTCCCCAACAGGCGAGTACATAATCGTCAAGTATTTTAACATTTGCACCGCCAGCTGTGTGAAAGAGGAGGTGTGATTTCATGTCGGCAAGCTGCAGTCAACCGAGAAGTTCAATATCCAAAAGCTCTCCAAAAATGGAGGAAGGCGACATCCTACGCTAGGTTGAGAAAAATTTGAATATAAGTTCGCAAGCTCTTGCACATAACCTTGGTGTGGGCCACGTAAGTGAAAAGCGGAACATTTCATGTCGGCATGCATGCTGCGGGTCAACCGAGAAGTTGGAGCACTCCAAAAATGGAGGATGGTATTCTAAAAGAAGTTGAGAGAAATTCGGACATAAGCACGCGAGCTCTTGTACGTATCCTGGGCGTGGGCCAGTCTATCGTATGGAAGGTTTCTTACGAGCATCTTCCCTTCCACTTACTTGAAGTCCAAACATTGAAACTTGAGGATTATCCTCTGGGTGTAGACGCCACCCATTGGTTTCTACAACATAGTTCATTGGTTTCTACATCAGAGCTCATTGTTTCTACTGCAGAACTCATTGGTTTCCACATCAGTTCCTTCATTTTCATCGACATTCGGTGGATACATATTAACCATCTTGGAATTCATGTATGCTCCTTTATATACGAAATCTGCGTTGCGAATGATGGAGTTAACATTAAAACAATGGTTTGCAAACACACTTCAAGCAGCGCCCTCTAGCAAATTCGCGCATTTGTTACGGAAGAAAAATATTTATTTCCAAGCACCCTATTATCCTGGACAAAGGATTTCCCATCACTTTGTAAGTTATGTGTAAAATAATACAAAACTCATTAAGACATCTTTGGCAGTTATATTTCTAAAAATCATCCTTAGTTTCCTTTTTCACAAAATAGTTATTTGAATGAAGTGCTGCTTTATAGAACCAAGAGACCTTTTTTCATTAAATATATCTATAAGGTACAATTTTGTTTTGAACTGTACCAAATAGTTAGTTCATTATTTACTCACGATGACTTACAACAAAACTTAGTCAAAAAATTGAAAGAAAAGAACTTACAATCATGCTTTGAATATTGAGCACTACATGAACAAAATTAAAACGATTTCAACATTATTTAAAAATAAAGATATTAAAAGGAATTATAAAAATAAGCAATTTAAAATGTATTGGTACTTTATAAAGTGCATTCAACTGCAATGATTTAATCTTTTATCGTGCATTTTATGATATCAAAAAAAATGAAAATAATTTTTTTTTACATCAGAATTTAAGAGAATATTGTATTGCACAAATAAGGAACTATGAAGCAGTTTTAAAGTTTAAAATTTATTCTCATTTTTAATTCCTTTGACATCCCAAAGATTACTCACTTTTATATTTTAGCCAGTACACTTTCAATGCATCATGTAAAAGAAGAGCAAATTACGTAATTTATACTGTTCTCATGTAAGAGATTCACAAAAACCTCAAAGAATATTCTCAGTTAAATTATATACTGTCATAATCCGGTCGCTTAGTCCCTAATCGGAAAAATGAATATTCCGTACGGCTTAAAATGGTTTCTTCTCGACCACAGCTTACATCCAAGCCTATACAGAGATTTAAACCTGGGACCACATATGGAGAGTTAGAACACTAATCTTTCAGCTATTAATCCGGTTCAAATGCATGATCTCCTTTCAAGAATTTAACAAAGTGTATCTTGACGAGTTTATTTCAAAATGTATACATCTATACATATACACTATCAATGTTGAATGCAAAAATATGTGCGAGAAAACCGGTACTTGGAATCTAATAACCTAGCTACCATTTCTTCACTTGGTAAATACGTTTACTGCTTTCTTAAAGTTACATTAGATTATTCTCTAAGGGAACTAACCAGTAAAAAAACACCGAAGGGCGAAAAGCTAAACTAAACCCTTACAGGTAAGTACTATTCTTCACTGACTGAAAAAAAACTATTTTTTATTGATCACGTTAACAAATGTTCGCTCATGACAAAATATATCCTTCTGATTTTGAAAAAGAATACCCTTATTTCTGAATAAACGATAAAAACCTTAGCCAATTTAGAGTCAACAATGTTAAATGTTCAAAGAAATTACTAATAAAGATGATAAAATGAAAAAAGTTGAAAACGAATTTAAAAAATAACATAATAAACTCAAGTTCCTCTTGTTCATTTTATTTTGGTCTTAGTAATGGTAGACGTTATGTTCCACCGCAATAGCTACCAACCAGTTTATTTTTATCCTCCTTTTCATCATGTTTCGAAGCTTTTACATCTATTAAAACAGTTCGCATTCAAATTTCTAGATTAAGAGAAGGCTTTCTTTATACCCTTTATCTTTTCTCACAACCAAGTAAGAGAAATTGGGAAAACCTCATCGCATCCGACAGAAGAACCAGGAAAGAAATCGACACTTAAAAGTTGACACCGATGACCACTAAAACCACAACATAAAAAAATTGAACAAATGCCCGTTTTTTCTTCCTTAAACTCCAGAACCAGAGATAAACAAAAACATTCCTTCCTGGTTCAAGTGTTCGCTCATAGAAATATTCCATTTAACTTTAGAATAAGAACGAATACCTTAATTAATAGCGGCTCTATTTTAAGTAATGGAATCGAATCAGTTCGCACATTTTAAATTTCTGGGTTAACAATTTTTATTTTAAACATTCTACGCCATTTTTTCTTTCCAGTGACTTAATAGAAGCCTCGTATCCGACAGAGAACCAGGAAAGAAACCGACACTCAAAAATTCACAGTGGTGACAACCAAAACCGCAAAATCAAAAAATCAAAATCGAACTTCCCATTTTTCTTCTTTAAAACCGTAGAACTAATGAGAAACAAAAATATTCCTACCTGGCAAGGTGTGACAGGATGGTTGCCGATCGCTTATAACGCATTTAAAAGCGGAAAATGTCGCCTTTTATATACACCTTCCCCACTGACCTAGTACTGAACCCTGCGACACGAGAACGAAGGCGAAATCACCTGCATCCCACTTTCCCTGTTCGATTATCTCCTCCCACTTTCACAATTCCTCTTCCCCTCCTTCGAACGTTCTCATCCTGCTGGTTTGTTATTAACATAGATTTTTTTTGAAGAACGCTGACAGCAAAGCTTTGGTCTTGCTTAGCCTCCAGTGGTGTTTTATCGTCTGAATTGCGATCATATTCTTTGTGAGGAAGAGAATCGTTTCCGTATCCTTTTCTTCCCCCTCCTTTCTGGAAGTACCGCCATGACGTTCCGAACTAGATTGCAAATGATAGTGTAAATATTTCTTCTCCAAGGAGGGTATTAAATTGGGAGTCTTTCCTAACACGGGTCGAACCTGTCTTTTTTTTTTAAAGATGGTGGTTGGTTTGTGTTTTATGCCGCAAGGCTTAATATGGATAGTCACTCAATAATAAGAAAATAATGCTGGATTTTAAACCCCATAAGTTTATACACTGCCAGAATTAATGTTCCTTTTCACATGAAATTGATATCCTTAGGCCCGGTGCACATATCCGGTTTTTCAACGTGCGGCGCCGCTGCGGCACCTAAGCCCAACTGTACACACACAACCGTGAAATACCGCAAGTACTCATTTCGCGCCATTTGCGATAAATATTCTATCGAAGAAAACGTGTTTATTTCGTTTACTTGGTGTACCAAAAAAAGGAAAAAAAAGAATGGTGAAACAAAATACAACCATTTATTAATTATCATTTATATTCCATTTATTAGAGCCGCGGTAGCTCAGTCAGTAGAGCGTCGGGCTCTCATAGGAAGGGTTGTGGGTTCTGTCCTCGGCGGAGCCTGTAATTCTGGTGGTTGCGAGATCGGCGCTTGGACCTGGCTAAAGACCGTCGTGTTCGCTAATGGTGGCTGGGGCACGTTAAATAGGTCGTGGTCACAAAGTCACCCATGCTCCCATACCAAATCAATACCTCTGGGGGTACCTGATCAGGGGGTTATCGGCCTCTTATTGGGATCTAAATTACGATATGTGTGAGTGAATGGATGTGTGAAAGGGACCTTCCTGTAAAACGGATGTGTCATGCATGAAGAAGTCCAACCCTCCGGGGCAATGCCACCCCAAATTGGGCCAGATATGGCCCGCACGACAACAACAACATTCCATTTATTTATGAAAACAAGGTACTTCAGACCGGAGAAGCGTGTACGGCGAGCTGCGGCGCCGTGGGGAACTGCGGTACAAATTGCACGCAAGTTGGACGTACGTTGCCTCTGCGGCGCCGGAGGCAAGTGTGCACTACTCCATTGGATCTAATGTATAAAAACCGGATGTGTACACCGGGCCTCAACTCTCCTGATTGTCTTGATGAGGTAACTCGTCATTAGCAAAACTGCACGTTCTTGATAAATGCGATGCGTCGCCAGTGGAAGAAACTGACTAGGTATTGATTTCGCCTTCATAAAAAAGGCAATACTTTGATGACGAGATATCTCATTAGCGAATTTGGATAGATCTCTTAATGGACGAGGTATCTCGTAAAAACACTTGGAGGTTAAGTCGAGGTTAATGTCGATTATACAACCTTTTGATTACAGCCTTTGGACAGAGCAGAGAACAAGATTCCCCGAAATTAAAGATGCCGATGAATGACCTCATACCCATAAAGTCGGTTGGTTTGGGTTTTAATGACGCAGCATACCCATAAAAACCGCTTAGAGTAGCGCATCGTAAACAGCATTCTACACATGGAATCAGACTCCTCATCAGCCACACTCCAATTGTGATTAAAAATTGCTATAAAGGTTAATTTGGGAAGAAAGCTGTTGTAGATTATGTACAAATATTTACTGCATGTCTTCGAACGGTGCAAGCCTGATAAATATTCCTATCTAAAGAAATAGATTGAAGTTGAGAACTTGAGAGATGAATTATGAACATGACTTATGTATTCATGAAACAAAATGAAAAGTTAGCAACACAACAGTCATTTGACCAGTACCGTGGGTTTTGATTGCAAAGTATCTACGTTGCAATGTGAAAGCATCGCATTCTATGTCGACCACAGTTTTATGCAGTCTTACATCTGTGCAATATTCTTGTTATTCTGGGCTGATCCAACGATAGGCTAACCCATGACTACAGAACCCATGTACCAGAGGTTGGGCTAATCCATTATAATCATTATGTATTGGGATATGCTGCTATCTTGTCTTTGCCTGAATGTACTCTCGATGACGGCCCTCGGCAATGGTTAATTCTCTACGCTTTAACAAAATGCGAGTTAGCAGGCTGTTACCGTAAGGTCAATTCTGCCTAGAGAAGGACAGCATAAAATGAACTATGAACTCTGGCGTAGGAAAAATAGGACCCTTCAAAAATTTTGATTTCCATTTATTGCTATGTATTTCAGAATTTATATAAAGCAATAGATTTTCTATTGCTTTTCTGTATTTTCTGCACCTTTTGAACAACACTTTTAGCGTAGCGTTGCTTTAAATTCAGTATCTAAAAACTCCATTTTCTAAATGATTCATATGTGTTCTTTCTGTGTTTATTGTTAACAAGAGAATATACTCAGAAATAATATCATCCCGACGCAAATAGCCATACTTAACTCCAATGCAAATTTCTAAAATTAGAACTTTCGGCGTTCGGTAACTGTTTGCTCAAGGTATAATGTTCAATCGGAAAAGATCCCAAATTTAGATCATAACATTACAGGTAACTCATGCGCGTCGCAATTTATAGAAAGAGGTCTTTCATGCCTACGGATTTGACGTGTGCGTTTTACCGGAGACATAATGCGAATCTCGCAAGTTCTAAACTAAAACCACGTGCAAGCTTTGCACTTTACCCCTTCGAAACTGTGTCAGTCACGTGAAAGGATACAGCGACCACAAGCGAGGAGGTCGAACTCACCATGTCGAATTGTTTAGCAGTTTTCGCTCCACCCTCATGTTCCACTTTCATTGGTTGAGTGATGAGATGGAGTAGATCCCACCCAAAGTCAGAGGAACGATTCGTCTTCAGTCTTATGTCCTGCATTACCGATCAATTCCTTTTAAATTTTTTTATCAGTGGCATAAGTAGATTTAATGGGCAAAAATCTATAGTTTTTGGCCCCTCTGAGAATTGTTCCCTATTCTCAATTACATGGACACGGTATATGTTAATTAATCCTCATGTTCCGGTTAACATAATTTCTGGGATGGCTCAGACCTCTCTTACCGTATGCTGTGCCTGTATGACTAAGTAATGTATGTAAGCTTGTATGTAAGCTGGGACCGCAAAAGCCAGAAGCTGTAGATCACTTAGCCGCAAAAGCGTTTCCAGGGTGCACCACGAGGAGTATAGATAGGTTAATCATACAAGCTCACCGTATGTTCTGCTTGTATGATTAACCTATCTATATTTATCATACTCCTCGTAGTGCACCCTGGAAACGCTTTTGCGGCTAAGTGATCTACAGCTTCTGGCTTTGGCGGTACCAGCTTACATCGCATAGGCATCCTTGACGATCCACGCTGCAAGCTCTACAACCTTCAGGAACTCATGGACTATACACACCTGCGACACTGTCCTGCGCTCTCCGCTACAACTTTGTGGGAACGATACTGGGAAGCGAGGGACCGAATGGGTCCATAGACTTTCTTCTGTCGCTTTTTTTTTACATTGCTTTTGTTCTGTTTTTCGTCTTCAGTTTTGTCTTTTGAACCCGCCATTGGAAATAAAAAAATATTTATTATACTGGCATGGGATTAACGTGTCTGTATTTATTCTACTTGTTTCATTAACTCTCCAAGTGCTTTCGACGAGATATCTCTCCATTAAGATCTGGCTAAATTTGGTAATGATGAGTTAACTCGTCGTCAAGATACTAACGATTTTTTTTTTGACGAAATCAAGATGAGGTCAGTTTTCTTCTATTCACGCGATGTTCATCAAGATCAGGTCAGTTTTCTTCTATTCACGCGATGTTCATCAAGATCTGGTCAGTTTTCTTCTATTCACGCGATGTACATCAAGATCTGGTCAGTTTTCTTCTATTCACGCGATGTCCATCAAGATCTGGTAAGTTTTCTTCTATTCACGCGATGTTCATCAAGATCTGGTCAGTTTTCTTCTATTCACGCGATGTTCATCAAGATCTGGTCAGTTTTCTTCTATTCACGCGATGTACATCAAGATCTGGTCAGTTTTCTTCTATTCACGCGATGTCCATCAAGATCTGGTAAGTTTTCTTCTATTCACGCGATGTTCATCAAGATCTGGTCAGTTTTCTTCTATTCACGCGATGTTCATCAAGATCTGGTCAGTTTTCTTCTTTTCACGCGATGTCCATCACGATCTGGTCAGTTTTCTTCTATTCATGCGATGTTCATCAAGATATGGTCAGTTTTCTTCTTTTCACGCGATGTCCATCACGATCTGGTCAGTTTTCTTCTATTCATGCGATGTTCATCAAGATATGGTCAGTTTTCTTCATTCACGCGATGTCTATCACGATCTGGTCAGTTTTCTTCTATTCACGCGATGTTCATCAAGATATGGTCAGTTTTCTTCTTTTCACGCGATGTCCATCACGATCTGGTCAGTTTTCTTCTATTCATGCGATGTTCATCAAGATATGGTCAGTTTTCTTCTTTTCACGCGATGTCCATCACGATCTGGTCAGTTTTCTTCTATTCATGCGATGTTCATCAAGATATGGTCAGTTTTCTTCTTTTCACGCGATGTCCATCACGATCTGGTCAGTTTTCTTCTATTCATGCGATGTTCATCAAGATATGGTCAGTTTTCTTCATTCACGCGATGTCTATCACGATCTGGTCAGTTTTCTTCTATTCACGCGATGTTCATCAAGATATGGTCAGTTTTCTTCTTTTCACGCGATGTCCATCACGATCTGGTCAGTTTTCTTCTATTCATGCGATGTTCATCAAGATATGGTCAGTTTTCTTCTTTTCACGCGATGTCCATCACGATCTGGTCAGTTTTCTTCTATTCATGCGATGTTCATCAAGATATGGTCAGTTTTCTTCATTCACGCGATGTCTATCACGATCTGGTCAGTTTTCTTCTATTCACGCGATGTTCATCAAGATCTGGTCAGTTTTCTTCTATTCACGCGATGTCCATCACGATCTGGTCAGTTTTCTTCTATTCATGCGATGTTCATCAAGATATGGTCAGTTTTCTTCTTTTCACGCGATGTCCATCACGATCTGGTCAGTTTTCTTCTATTCATGCGATGTTCATCAAGATATGGTCAGTTTTCTTCATTCACGCGATGTCTATCACGATCTGGTCAGTTTTCTTCTATTCACGCGATGTTCATCAAGATATGGTCAGTTTTCTTCTTTTCACGCGATGTCCATCACGATCTGGTCAGTTTTCTTCTATTCATGCGATGTTCATCAAGATATGGTCAGTTTTCTTCTTTTCACGCGATGTCCATCACGATCTGGTCAGTTTTCTTCTATTCATGCGATGTTCATCAAGATATGGTCAGTTTTCTTCATTCACGCGATGTCTATCACGATCTGGTCAGTTTTCTTCTATTCACGCGATGTCCATCACGATCTGGTCAGTTTTCTTCTATTCATGCGATGTTCATCAAGATATGGTCAGTTTTCTTCATTCACGCGATGTCTATCACGATCTGGTCAGTTTTCTTCTTTTCACGCGATGTCCATCACGATCTGGTCAGTTTTCTTCTATTCATGCGATGTTCATCAAGATATGGTCAGTTTTCTTCTTTTCACGCGATGTCCATCACGATCTGGTCAGTTTTCTTCTATTCATGCGATGTTCATCAAGATATGGTCAGTTTTTTTCATTCACGCGATGTCTATCACGATCTGGTCAGTTTTCTTCTATTCACGCGATGTTCATCAAGATCTGGTCAGTTTTCTTCTATTCACGCGATGTACATCAAGATCTGGTCAGTTTTCTTCTATTCACGCGATGTCCATCAAGATCTGGTAAGTTTTCTTCTATTCACGCGATGTCCATCACGATCTGGTCAGTTTTCTTCTATTCATGCGATGTTCATCAAGATCTGGTCAGTTTTCTTCTATTCACGCGATGTCCATCACGATCTGGTCAGTTTTCTTCTATTCATGCGATGTACATCAAGATCTGGTCAGTTTTCTTCTTTTCACGCGATGTCCATCAAGATCTGGTCAGTTTTCTTCTATTCACGCGATGTCCATCAAGATCTGGTCAGTTTTCTTCTATTCATGCGATGTTCATCAAGATCTGGTCAGTTTTCTTCTTTTCACGCGATGTCCATCACGATCTGGTCAGTTTTCTTCTATTCACGCGATGTTCATCAAGATATGGTCAGTTTTCTTCATTCACGCGATGTCTATCACGATCTGGTCAGTTTTCTTCTATTCACGCGATGTTCATCAAGATCTGGTCAGTTTTCTTCATTCACGCGATGTCTATCACGATCTGGTCAGTTTTCTTCTATTCACGCGATGTTCATCAAGATCTGGTCAGTTTTCTTCTATTCACGCGATGTTCATCAAGATATGGTCAGTTTTCTTCTTTTCACGCGATGTCCATCACGATCTGGTCAGTTTTCTTCTATTCATGCGATGTTCATCAAGATATGGTCAGTTTTCTTCATTCACGCGATGTCTATCACGATCTGGTCAGTTTTCTTCTATTCACGCGATGTTCATCAAGATATGGTCAGTTTTCTTCATTCACGCGATGTCTATCACGATCTGGTCAGTTTTCTTCTATTCACGCGATGTCCATCACGATCTGGTCAGTTTTCTTCTATTCATGCGATGTTCATCAAGATATGGTCAGTTTTCTTCATTCACGCGATGTCTATCACGATCTGGTCAGTTTTCTTCTTTTCACGCGATGTCCATCACGATCTGGTCAGTTTTCTTCTATTCATGCGATGTTCATCAAGATATGGTCAGTTTTCTTCTTTTCACGCGATGTCCATCACGATCTGGTCAGTTTTCTTCTATTCATGCGATGTTCATCAAGATATGGTCAGTTTTCTTCATTCACGCGATGTCTATCACGATCTGGTCAGTTTTCTTCTATTCACGCGATGTTCATCAAGATATGGTCAGTTTTCTTCTTTTCACGCGATGTCCATCACGATCTGGTCAGTTTTCTTCTATTCATGCGATGTTCATCAAGATATGGTCAGTTTTCTTCTTTTCACGCGATGTCCATCACGATCTGGTCAGTTTTCTTCTATTCATGCGATGTTCATCAAGATATGGTCAGTTTTCTTCATTCACGCGATGTCTATCACGATCTGGTCAGTTTTCTTCTATTCACGCGATGTTCATCAAGATCTGGTCAGTTTTCTTCTATTCACGCGATGTACATCAAGATCTGGTCAGTTTTCTTCTATTCACGCGATGTCCATCAAGATCTGGTAAGTTTTCTTCTATTCACGCGATGTCCATCACGATCTGGTCAGTTTTCTTCTATTCATGCGATGTTCATCAAGATCTGGTCAGTTTTCTTCTATTCACGCGATGTCCATCACGATCTGGTCAGTTTTCTTCTATTCATGCGAGATACATCAAGATCTGGTCAGTTTTCTTCTTTTCACGCGATGTCCATCAAGATCTGGTCAGTTTTCTTCTATTCACGCGATGTCCATCAAGATCTGGTCAGTTTTCTTCTATTCATGCGATGTTCATCAAGATCTGGTCAGTTTTCTTCTTTTCACGCGATGTCCATCACGATCTGGTCAGTTTTCTTCTATTCACGCGATGTTCATCAAGATCTGGTAAGTTTTCTTCATTCACGCGATGTCTATCACGATCTGGTCAGTTTTCTTCTATTCACGCGATGTTCATCAAGATCTGGTCAGTTTTCTTCTATTCACGCGATGTACATCAAGATATGGTCAGTTTTCTTCATTCACGCGATGTCTATCACGATCTGGTCAGTTTTCTTCTATTCACGCGATGTTCATCAAGATCTGGTCAGTTTTCTTCTATTCACGCGATGTACATCAAGATATGGTCAGTTTTCTTCTATTCACGCGATGTCCATCAAGATCTGGTAAGTTTTCTTCTATTCACGCGATGTTCATCAAGATCTGGTCAGTTTTCTTCTATTCACGCGATGTACATCAAGATCTGGTCAGTTTTCTTCTATTCACGCGATGTCCATCAAGATCTGGTAAGTTTTCTTCTATTCACGCGATGTTCATCAAGATCTGGTCAGTTTTCTTCTATTCACGCGATGTTCATCAAGATCTGGTAAGTTTTCTTCTATTCACGCGATGTCCATCAAGATCTGGTAAGTTTTCTTCTATTCACGCGATGTTCATCAAGATCTGGTCAGTTTTCTTCTATTCACGCGATGTCCATCAAGATCTGGTAAGTTTTCTTCTATTGACGCGATGTTCATCAAGATCTGGTCAGTTTTCTTCTATTCACGCGATGTACATCAAGATCTGGTCAGTTTTCTTCTATTCACGCGATGTCCATCAAGATCTGGTAAGTTTTCTTCTATTCACGCGATGTTCATCAAGATCTGGTCAGTTTTCTTCTATTCACGCGATGTTCATCAAGATCTGGTCAGTTTTCTTCTATTCATGCGATGTTCATCAAGATCTGGTCAGTTTTCTTCATTCACGCGATGTCTATCACGATCTGGTCAGTTTTCTTCTATTCACGCGATGTTCATCAAGATCTGGTCAGTTTTCTTCATTCACGCGATGTCTATCACGATCTGGTCAGTTTTCTTCTATTCACGCGATGTTCATCAAGATCTGGTCAGTTTTCTTCTATTCACGCGATGTACATCAAGATATGGTCAGTTTTCTTCTATTCACGCGATGTCCATCAAGATCTGGTAAGTTTTCTTCTATTCACGCGATGTTCATCAAGATCTGGTCAGTTTTCTTCTATTCACGCGATGTACATCAAGATCTGGTCAGTTTTCTTCTATTCACGCGATGTCCATCAAGATCTGGTAAGTTTTCTTCTATTCACGCGATGTTCATCAAGATCTGGTCAGTTTTCTTCTATTCACGCGATGTCCATCAAGATCTGGTAAGTTTTCTTCTATTCACGCGATGTTCATCAAGATCTGGTCAGTTTTCTTCTATTCACGCTTCTTTTGTCGCCACTCTATAGAAATGATATTCATGATAATCAAATATAAGATTCACATACCTACCTTGTCATAAGATGTTACATCGCCAAAGTGGGCGATTAGATACCAAATCGGCTAGCCAAATCAATTTTCACAAAGTAATCACATGACTACTAGTCTTCATGCTGGTCAAACTTTTTAAAGGTCCTCTCAATGATCAGTCTACTTATATTTCATGTCTATGGTTGCACCAAGAGGCATGTATGTTACTGCTCTTGTTGTATTCCGCCTATCTTGTGGAATACAAATTATTCAAGTTAATATTCAACTGTCGTTTGAGGTACTTCGGTACAGGTACCTGTGGACTAGGATTCCATCTATGATTGTACTATCCGTAACTTTTGGACAAGAGTATATGTTTATGCTGTGATTCCAGATATTAAATTTAAAAAAAAGCAAATAAAGGTTTGAATCGCTTCTTTTTTACAAGATTTTATTCCAATCTGAGACTCTTAGTCTGGTATTTCATGGATGGTACTCATGGCACATTCATCACTAAAATCGAAATGCATAAGCACTTACAGATTCCGATCAGTCACGTTTCGCCTGTCATTGCAAGGCGAAAGGAAGTGAAGAAACGTAGGATTTCTCTTTCTCGACCCAATTGTGTCACGCGATTAGGAAACGTGGAATTTCACCCAGGAAGACCTTCATTGACCTAACCTAATGTGACAAGGAAAAGGTGTTTTCACACGTGGTTCTAGGCTGAAGAAAAGATACTCGTCTTCCTCACAAACAAAAGAAAAAGATGAAGCAATTAAGTGGAGGATGTAACCAAGTGCCATCAAATTTTTTGGTTGATTATCTGGGTCCGGATTTCGTTGATTTTGTCGGAAATTCGTATCCAGTGCTTGCATAGATGAAAGATTTGTTTGCAATCTGCGAATTTCAATATATGCAGTTTATAGGTGATTTTTCCACATTTTTGATTTTGTCATCTTTAAAATTTTTAAGGCGGGTAGTTTGGAGATAATATTTTGAGTTTTCAACAATTTTCCTCTTGGATGTTAACCAAAATTTTTTTGAAATATTCCCAAGAGTGTACAAATCGTATTCTCATGGTTTCATTTTTACAGTAAAAATACATTGCACATGCGAACCCCAACAGAGTACGAGCTTCTAAAAGTGTTGCTCTTGAGAAACTTATAAAATTAAGTGCTCAGTTACGAATTCGAGTCTCTTGTGTTGAAATCAGGTTGGATGCTTGAAGTTTCCTTTTTCTTCCAGACGACATGTAAATAGGACCAGCTTTCACATGTCTTCTAGGAAGAATTATGTTAATAAAAATGTCTAAACACTTAAACAAACCCTTTACAATGACGGATTTCAGATTTCTGTTTTAAATTACAGAAGCTAGGTTTTTTTTCAATTATTAAAAAAAAAACAGTTTTCAATCTAAAAAGCTTACTTTGATTGAACTAAGGTAGATGAGAGATTGGTCAAATTTAATTAATATCATGGAGTACAAAACTTATCATTGCCAATTTTCAACATCCTAATCAGTTTTCCTGGTTTTCTCTATTGTCAAACATTATATGTTGCAGTTGTTAATGTTTTCATGAGCCAGCGTTGCTTATAAAAGAAACAAATTGAAGTTTATAAGTAATGGTTGGTTTTTTATGCCTTTTGGTCATGAGGGAGTTATTTCAAAGGCGTTTTAATTAAAAGTGTCAAATTTAGTTGCAATTTCTCTTCATAAAAATCCCCACCGAATGTAAAAAAACTTTTCTGTTACACAATAGGGTTCTGTCAATCTTTTTTACCTCAAGAAGTTATTAAAGAAGCTGCAGAACTTAAGGAACTGATACTAAACTGAATTTGATCCCTAAAATTCTGTTAAATGTTTCTAATACTGTAAATTGGAATGGGACTTAAGCCCCCAACCAGAAAGTGTGAATTTTCGATATAGGTACGTGTTAGTTCACTTGTCATTGCTTCACTTAACATTAATCAACATTAGCAGTACAAGTAAATTTGTAGAATGGAGAACGCGCGAATATATTAAAATAGGTTTCTTTCAAACTTTAAAAATTTTGCTGTCTTTAAAAAATATGAAATTAAATATACAAAAAACACTTGAATACAAGTTTTTCATTCTGAATGCGAAAATATTACTCCGGCAATTGTACACGAAATTTTAAATTTTTCTCAAAACGTATAAAATGGCAATAACAAACTAGGTCAATAATTTTTCCGGAATTTATGGCATGGTAAACATCAATCGTCCGAAAAATGTTTTACATTTTGCAGTTCATTTTACAAAAATTCATATTTGTCAAGAATAGAAATTTGTCGTTTTAATGGAAATCAAAACTTTGTTAAAATGTCAAATTATATAGGTAAAGTAATATTAATTCATTCAGATGTTGGATCAAAAATCACTTTCTTTATCACTGCAATTTTTTTTACGGGGAGGACTTCGAGGAATCCATTTTGAGTAAAGCTTAATAACATGAGTAATGATATTTATAAACATGAGAGGGCAACTTGTGATCACTATTTTCTATCTTTTTCCTATGAGAGTTGCCTATGGTATAATCTAAACACATTTTGTCTAAGGGTTGTTATCAAGACATTTCTTGAGTTGTTGGCTGTTCACGTGCAAATCTTTATACTAAACCACTCCTTCTTCTGAAAACATTTGATTTTTCAAAACCCCACCCTTGACTTTCTGAATATTCTATTGTAAAGTTTGTCCCTCCCCATCTGCAGTCTATTCCCAATACAAGTTTAGATGACGGGCCCCAATAGAAGTTTAGACAACACGCCCCATTACCAGTTTAGATGACAGGCTCTAACAGGGGCGCAACAATTGAGGGGGCTATGGAAAAAAACAATATACTACTTAATTATTTGATTTGTCCTTTAAAAAATGCAATTTTTGACGTTTTCAATATTTTCTACAAGCTTCCATTATAAAAGTTCCCATAACTTTAAGAGATTAGACAAAATAATATAAGAATTTGAAAGTATTCAATCCGTTTTGATGGTAATTGGGACCTACATTTTGTCTTCAATATGACTTCTATCCGTCTTTATACTAAACTAGCTTAATAACCCTGCGTTCAAATATACCGCGACAACGTGTTTCCTACCACGAAAGCTAAAATATGACAACGAGATTTCACTGTATTAACTCATACACAAACCCTGTAGAACGTGTTTCCTTATCCATGTAAAGTATTGGGGTTCGAGGGGCACTTCTGGGACTACCCGTGTGCCAATTTCCATAGCTACAGATTGGTATGAAGACAAGAAAGAAATAGCTTATGTTTTTCGCAGGGTTCTAAAGTATACGTGTACCAAATTTATTGTAGATTAGTCAAACGGTGTAGATTTTTATAGAGAATATACACACACACCTCTTTATATATGTGTAGCTCTGTAATTTTTTTACGGGGATAACTTCGAGGAATCCATATATATATATATAGTGAGAGAGAGAGATACTGATATACACTGCTGGCCACCGTAAATACAACACCCTGAAGGAAGCATACAAATAATATGAAATTTATAGCATGCATTAGCGGAGGTGAGATATGCAAATGATTATAATTTCAGCGCAGACGCACATCACGCGCGCCTGTGACGCCACTTCAAAGCGCTATTTAAGGCTTGGAGATTTCGACGATTTCAAGTACGACAATTGTGTTTTTCTTGTGGTTTAAAAAAAAAAAACAACGATCAATTATGCCTCGTAGAAAACAGCGATCATCTTTTGATCAAGTATCCGAGTTTGACAGAGGAAGGATAGTGGCCTACCGAGATTGTGGATTATCTTTCAGGGAAATCGGTAGTCGTGTTGGACGAAATCAAATAACTGTAATGCGGATATGTGATCGTTGGATGCAGGAGGGTGACGGACCGACGTGTTCGATCGCATCCACCTCAGTGCACCACTTCACGGGATGACAGGCATATTGTGCGTATGGCAGTGACGAATCGCTTAGCCACATCACGAACCATAGCACAGCACATTCAGTCTGTAACGTATCATCCAGTGTCTACGTGTACCATTCGACGCCGTTTACAGCAGAGTGGTCTGTCCGCAAGACGTCCATTGCTTCGTCTAACCTTGACGCAGAACCACAGACGTCTCCGCCGCCAATGGTGCGATGAAAGAAGGATGTGGACGGCAGAATGGAATGAAATTGTCTTTACTGACGAGTCACGCTTCTGTCTGCAACACCACGATGGTCGGATTCGAGTCTGGAGACACCGTGGAGAGAGGATGCTGAACAGCTGCGTTATGCACCGCCACACTGGTCCTGCACGGAGTATTATGGTATGGGGCGGTATTGGATATCACTCTCGCACTCCTCTAGTACGCATTGCCGGTACTTTAAACAGCCAGCGCTACATCTCCGAGGTGTTGGAGCCAGTTGTCCTTCCTTACCTTCAGGGCTTGCCCACAGCCATATTTCAACAGGATAATGCGCGACCACACGTGGCACGCATTGTCTAAGGGTTCTTCGTCAATCGCCAGATTGAATTGCTTCCCTGGCCAGCTCGCTCTCCGGATCTTACGCCGATAGAAAACATGTAGTTCCATGGTTGCTCAACGATTGACCCAGATTACATCCTCAGTTGCCACACCAGATCAACTTTGGCAACGTGTGGAAGCTGCTTGGTCTGCTGTACCCCAAGAACCCATCCAAAGTCTCTTTGAATCAATGCCAAGGCGTGTGGCAGCGGTGATCTACAACAATGACTGCTACTCTGGCTACTGATTTTGGCAGGAACCACACTTCATAGAAGTCTATAAATTTAATCATTTGATACTTGGTCAACATGTTATCTACAAAATAAATTTTGTTGTGATATCTCTTGTCTTTCTTGGTGTTACAATTTGGGTGGCCATCAGTGGAGATATAGATTTTAAATTAAATAAGTAAAATATGGGTTTGTGGCATTTTGAGTCCCATCCCCGTTAAAAATTTCCCCATCATGGCTTTCTATTTACGGTATATTTGGCTCGACGTTTTAATAATCTGAAATTACACCCCTATACAAAAACTATTGTCTGTACACACTGTGAAAAATAAATCCATAACAGTATAGCCCCCTCCAAATCAATATACCGGGTAGTGCTCTAGGACCCATTAGCGTTTAGATGACAGGCCCTAGTTACAGTTTATGTAGCATTCCCTAGTATCAAGTTATATGACAAGCCCCAATACTCTTAGGCAACTGGCTCCTCGGATAGTAAAAATGTATTGGACACCAGAGCAAGAATGAAAAATACTTATATATTTTTGAACCTAAGAAACAGACGGACTTTACATAACAGTACTTCAGATTTCCTGTGGACCTCGGTGCCATGATAACGATGGTCTCCCTTATAAGGGCACTGAATGGTGTTAACCAAATGTGCATATATACAATCGAAATTACTTACAATTGAAGAGGTACTGAAAAGGTTTTCTAAAAATAGAGATATATGTACAAGTGCAGAAATCAACTGCATGGAAAATTTATAACTGGGCATTTTTTAAAGTTGAAGGCACACATCGAACGTCTTTCTGTCACCCCTATCTTTTCTAACAGCGTTCAAGTCAACGCCCCTCGCACCACTCAGGAACAGCCCTAGTTGTCATTGAGTCGTTTTCAACTAATTGTCCTTGTCATACTTTCAATGTTGTGCAAGTTAGATTCTTTATAGGTCGAAATAAGAATCATGTGGGATCACTTAGCCCTAATTTTATCACCACTTGGGCGTCTATACTCATTATCAGTTCTTTTGAATACCCCGCAATTATGACTCTTCTGCTGGTCATTATTTCATACAAGTATTAAAATAATTATTTGTTTAGCAAAATTAGCTGACCTTATTCAGGTTGAATAGGTTAACTCTAGAATGAAGAAATGATCAGAATATACAATCACTTTTGTCTTTCGTGGAATAGTATAATATTTTAACAATTTTTTCTCAACATCTTTATAATTTGCACAACTTACTTTTAACACAAATCCTACACATGCAAATCCATCCATATAATACATTTTACATACATAGCATTCTTGTTGTGTGACAAAGTTACAAAAAGACAAAAGAGGTCGTCCTTTATAACTAAGGTAACAACCACAAAAGACGATTTCAAGGGGGATTTGGAATTCCCCTTCTTAAGTTATTTTCATGTAAAATTGTTCAACTCAATATACTAAAACGACGAATCTACGGCTAGTGCTCTCGCACTCATAGTCAACTAAACAATGTATTTTTTATATGTGGCACTCTTGCATCAGGCATGCGACATTCTTGAACTTCGCTATCTTTAAGTGAAGGATGATGTTGATAAATCACTAAGTTTTTTAAAACCAATACATTTTTTCTTGAAAATTACATTTTGTTGAGCGTCTAATAATAAAAAAACTTGTTTAAAATTGAATGTCTTCAGTACAAAACTACATAGGTAACCGATGACTATTTTAAAAAAAATGGTAAATCAATTTGTTTCGATAGGTTTTTTTAAAGAAAATCATTGTTTTGAATAAACTTTTAACATTTTCAAAAAGTTGCTTAAATATCTCTTGAACTCGTAAAATAACCCACCTTGATCTTTTATTGAATTTTTTAATATTTAAAAAGTTCTAGTTCGGAATTTTTTACATTATTAATCTTTCAATAAAGTCAAAATTACATTTAAAATTTGATTTATTCTGACTTATTTGCCGCTTTAAAGACCCAAACCCCAAATTTCGAAAAAACAATTTCTAAAAGTGTTTTTTGGTTTACTGGGTAAAATGATGCATCAGATATTCAAAAACAAATGGACAAAATTTCAGAGTCTAAGAAAATTGCTACCAGCTGTTTTTTAACTTTTACTTGACCTTCCAACTACATAATCGACTGCCAACCATTGGCTTCGGTTTCCATGGAAACCTCCATTTATGCAACATTATATCATTGTGTATCTACCGATGATTATCCCAAACATTTTAAATACCCTTAAGGAGTAGACTCTTG
Source organism: Metellina segmentata (assembly GCA_947359465.1). NCBI lineage: Eukaryota > Metazoa > Arthropoda > Arachnida > Araneae > Tetragnathidae > Metellina > Metellina segmentata. The sequence goes on along the minus strand of OX375876.1, from coordinate 22,313,354 downwards.
GTTTTTCTATCATTCGGCGAAAGCTAAAGGATAAAATCCAGGACCTCATGTAAAACATGTGGTGACGCCATTGAAGGAAACACTTTGAAAAATAGCGCTAAATTTCGTCGTTTGCGTATCACTACAAAAAAGGCTCGTTTACAGAAAAAAAATAGCCGTAGAAAAAGAAGGTGTGGTTTATACAGTGGTTTATTTTAAAATAGTACTGATCCAATAAAATATTTTTTTTTCAGTTCATTAAACAAGAAATGTATTATTTTTCAGTGAATTATCACAAATCACTTAGTTGTCATCAGAGATAAAACTGGCTTTAAAAATATATATACGAGTTTATACGGTAAAAACTCTTGTTTTGATAAGAGTCTTAATGTAATAAAAATTGCTAAAAAATATTACTTGCAAAAAGTAAGTTATTTTCGTAAACTTCTGTTGTATTTTTTACTTAAATTGCGATTATATCAAAATCAGTTTTTTGCAATTTTGGCCAAAGTTCAAAGTACGAAGTCTTTTTGATATATGCACTTACAGTTAAACTGTTTACATTTTTTAGGTCTTGAATAACTCTTTAATAGACACAAGGTGAGCTTGTTTGTATAGATGGTTCAGAAAAATTTATAAAAATTAATAAACGTAAAAAATTGGAATTTTTTATAAAAATTTAACGTATGACGAGTAAAATATTGTTTTTTGAAAACTCGTAAATAAATGTTCAAAAATCTCTCCCTAGATCTTTTGCCTATACTATAAGGATGTTGTATAAATTTATTTCATACAAAAATATTGAAAATTGACAGAGGAGTAGGGTTTATAAAAAGTGTGTATTTCGGCTTAAAAAACATATTAAAATCGCACTATATAATGTAATTGCAAATAAAAACGAATTTCTTTTATTGATTATTGCTTTAAAATATGTGCATAATTATCACTAAAAATTGTTTATGTAAAATGAATAATAAGAATTTTGAGTATTTCCTTACGGGTCTCCCTTAAATAGAATACTTTGTTGTTGCGTGTGATGAAAAGGAAATGCAATTTATTAAAATAATAAATATTTAAAATTGAAAAAAAGATCACACCAAAATACGAGGGCTGTTCAATAAAGAATGATCATAATTTTTTAAAGGTGATTAAAAAATCAAGAATAATAAAATTCATATTGAATTAAGTGGAGAATAGATAACGCAAGTTTCACGGTCATGACGTCATTGCTGAGGCCTTGACAGCCGGCCAAGAATATCTTGTTTTACTTTCGCCTACAGCAAAAATGGATGTGACACGCTAAGTGCAATACAATGCATTAAAATTTTGTTTTCGCCTTAAAAAATCGTCAGCTGAAGTATATGTGACTAGGGGGCCTGCCCCCTGCTCGCTAACGCTCGATAACCCCCGGAGGATTGCTTCGCAATCCTCATTGGTTCGCTGCGCGAACCTATGCTCGCTTCGCTCGCCTCAATGAAGACATGTGTCTTAGCAGAAGGGATTGTTTACAAAATATGTTACCAAAAAAATGTTTTTTAAATCTAAATTTGCTGTATTACAGAAAAAATATATACAGTATCTCTAAATCAGAATTCAAAAGAAAACTTTGTGCAAATTTTGACTCGAAATGTGAGCGTCGCTTTGGAAATTGAATACCCAGCATGTTGTTTGTGTGTACATTTTCCCAGCACTCAAAAGACCCACACTTTTTCATTGAGTTTGTTGCCGAAAGTTGTAGTGCAAGCGTCTTGTTAAACTATAATTGTTGGCCCTGAAAAGGACCGTTTTTTAAATGGCCCTGAAAAGATCCTCCGCTTTCTTTGATTTCTATTAGAAACTAACTGCAACAGCTCATTAAAATTTCCTTTTTTTTTTTTCAATAAAATTTCATCCGATAACGCTATAAATTCAATCGATGCGCGAGACTTCGCGATAAACAAACAATCGTACAGTGTTGCCAAAACGCGATTACAAATAACGTCTTTTTTGCGTGCCACGTAAGAGAATTATATATATAGATGCTACAGAAAGATTATGGGAAGAGTCGTATGTGTTCCGCCTCCTCCATATAGTCCTAATTTAACACGCGATTTTTTCTTTTCCCGAATTAGAAGAAACACGTCCGGGAAAAGCAGTTTTCATCATCACAGGCAATGGTAAATGTTACGTAAGCGGTTTTGAAGGACCTGTCAAAAAATGACTTCCAGCATGTGTCTGAAGACTGGAAAAGAGGTGGGATAAGTGCTTTGCATGTTTTGGGCCGTATTTTGAGAAAGACCATAAAAATTTGGAGGATAAGTACAAAAAATTATTTTTTATTAATTTATGATGATTCGTTATTGAACAGCCCTCGTGAATCTAAATAAAAGTTGTCGGGGAAAAGGTTGTTGCAAAGATATTCTGGATTCTTTTTATCTCTTTATAATGCACAGTTGCCACAACTTACAACAAAGAATTGCACAAAATTTAGAAATGCGAAAATAATTCAGACCGAAAGAAGCAGAAAATATCACTGCTCGTGATCAACCAACGTGGGTTTCCGTTTCGTTCCAGTTTGTTAAAAAATATCGTCTGATTTTGTTTTATAAAATTTGTAAACTGTTTAATATTATCAGATGGTTTTAATTTTTATTAATACCGCTGCATCTACATCTGTTCGTTTTCTCTCTTGGCGTATGGAGTAATGCAAAAGTATTTCAGTTACCTAAATTAATCTGTTTTGAAATAAATTATTTAAACCATAAGGAGAAAGTGCTCTATATTTTAAAACGTAAATATTTTCTTCATCTCGTCTTAAATTTTTGTTTTAAAAAAAAGTATAGTAATTTTTGCACTAATAAAACCATGTAAAGAGAAATGATGGAATTCAAAGTTAAAAAGGGGAGGTGGGAATTTAGATTATAATTTTTAATGTTAGAACGGTGAAGGTTAGTACGTAAGTTCAAAGAGTTACTGAGGTTTGACCTATAGGGAGACCAGGGTCAGTTGAAACAGGGTAAGGTTGGAACAACGCTAATAGTGGGAGGGAAATTAGCACTAATGGGGAAAGTACAAGGACGAGGCTTTCGAGTCTGAATCTATCCGCTTTTGTTCGGTGTTCTTCGAGTGCATCACACGTGTGTGAGAGGGGTTGTTGTATTTTTGCGTGCAAAACTAAGTATTTTTGTTGCTGTTATTTTGATTTTTAATCCAAAACTATACTAATGGTTAGTATTGTTTTTTTACGAAAGAATTTTGGTTATATATCGGAATTCAAATTGGTGCAATTCTTTTTTTTTATCTACAGTAAATTGTTTATTTTGGAGGTCATGACGACAAATTTTCTAAAAGATGTGCCGGGTACAGTTGTAACAGTTTTTTCGGGGTCGGATAAAACGTTTTAATTGACCCCCTAAAACACAGCAAACCCTTCAGGTTAGATGCAAGACGAATGTTTTGTAATATTTTTGAAACATTTTCAAACACACACTCTTTAATTGCCCATAAAGTATTACTTGTGTTAAACAATCATTCATCTCACGTTCATATTAATGCTCTGGATGTCTGTAAAGAAAACGGAATCGTTTGTCACGTTTCCGCGACACTGTTTGCACAAGTTGCAACCACTTGATGGATCGGTGTATGGACCATTGAAAAAATCTAAATTCACAGTTTGACGCTTGGATGAGGAACCACCCTGGCAAAACAAGAATTATCTATGACATACCTAGTATTATGGCTACTACTATGCCATTAGATCTCACTTCAACCAATATTCATGCTGGTTTTAAGAAAACCGGCCTTTATCCGTTTTAACCGCGACATATTTACTGACCATGATTTGTCGCCATCTTATGTTACTGACCGGCCAAATCCGAAAGAAGCGAATCCAGAAGATTATAATCCTACGCCGACTATTAGTCCTTCCATTTTGTGAATGAACAGTCAAACTTCGATGCAGACGATGATGAACACACGTCAAATCTGAATGATTCAAGGTATGAAAGTAATAATGAAGCATGTTTTATTTAGACTGAAGAAATCACTCAAGCAAATCCAACATAGAGTGTGTTGAGTTATCTAATTCCACCAATAAGTCCTTCAACACATGAAAACGAAAGTAATGCAGATAGTCGAGCAGATTCGCCGAAACTAGAGTGCGAAACCATTCGCTCGAGGCACTACCCAGACTGACGGTAAGTAAGGGGTGGAGAGGAAATCTACAATATACACAGATACGCCAGAAAAAGAGGCAATACGATAAGAAACTGAAGAAGGAGAACGATGGTTAAAGGAATTAGAGTCAATTTAAACAAAACAAAAATCCAACTATTATAAGTCCTAAAATAAAAACGAAATGACCAAAAAGGCAAAAATGTCCTCAGATGAGAAGAAGAGGAGTATTAATGTTTGGTGTGTGCGTTGAAAGTTACGGCACTAGCAGGCCAGGTGACGATTGGGTACAATGCACAGGCTGTCGAATGTGGGTCCATGATGCTTGTACAGATGGTTATCCTTATTATTTATGTCATAATTGTGAATCTAACTGATTAGTGTAATATTTTGTTTATTATTATTTTATTTGTTTTGTCTCAGAAGTTAATTTTGTTACTTTCCTCGAATTTTATAAGTTTTAAAATTTATTTAAGCTTGTACTGCTGAAGTTTTTAGTTGAGGTTTATCAAGTTTAGGCTTAGTTATTTTTAATAATAATGAGACTGATTCTTAAGTAAGACTTTAATGTTGTGACTTATCATTAGTAACATCGATAAATAACCATATTCTGTGATTTTGACTTAATAAATAAATATGTAACAACATAATTCACATTATTCTTCTAGTGTTACAACTAACCCCAATCACTGTTACAATTTTCCCTGATTTTTTTTAAATGTCTCCAGATGTCTTTGTTATACAGATAAAGCCACTACAACCTCATCCATTTGTAGAGTGATAACCAAGGTTCAATTAAGGCATACTGTCAAATACGCTGAGGTCAAAATGTTCCGATAAAATGTCAAAACAGAAATCGATTTTGTCGAAAATGGTTCAACCTTCCCCTATATCCCATCTATATAAATAAGAATGGAGTGTTTGTTTGTACATTCAATATTTTCGACCCATTTCAAGTTTTCTATCCGTTTTGGACCCTTCTGATGCCGAATCCGCATTTTTTTCTTTTGGTGTCTGTCTGTCTGTCTGTCTGTCTGTCCGTCTGTCTGTCTGTTTGTATGTTGTGCCCTATACACGTCCACGCGGTTTAAGGTATTTTCATGAAAATTTGCATACAGTGAGTACTTATCTACATTTAGTGAGTGGTATTGGTTGCGAAAGTCTGTCTGTCCGTCTTTCTGTTCTATGCTCAATTTTGTGTTTGTGTGTTTGTGTAGACATCACATGAATTGTATTCCAGATATTTGATTGCATTGTATTTTATTTTATACATTATCTATTAGTTTAGTGAACGCAATATTAAACATTTCTTTATTGTTATATTTAGTTGAGTTTCATGCTAAAAGACCTGAGTAAGTATACTTAAATCAACCATAATTTGGTAGGTTTGGAAAAATTGGAATGTCTATTGAATATTACGATTACTTCGATTGCTTTACCAGTACTGCTGAAAAAGTAATTATTCTTCAAAAAATTATTCTTTTTATGGAATTTCATCTCTGATACTTCATTTATTTCAAGTCTTATTTTTATTCTTTGCGCAATGAAAACTATTTCCGAATATTTGGGACAGACGATATTTTTCAATGAAACGAGAATGAACAAGATCGCGCGAGCAGTGATATTTTTTCTGGTTCTTTCGCTCTGAATTAATTTCACATTTCTAAGTTTTGTACACTTTTAGTTGTAAGTTATGGCAACTGTGCGAGATCAAGAGATAAAATTGAATCACAAATTAATATCTTTAGAACAATTTTTTGTGACAGCTTTTATTTTGTTTTACTTCGCTGTTTCCAGTTTTAAATATTTATTATTTTAATAAATGTGTTTTCCTTCTCATCACACGGAACAGCACCACAAAGTATTAGACTTAAAAATGTTAGGTAAGTCAGTATAAATTTTCAGTAAATTTTAAGTGTAGTTATGCCATTATTGAAAGAATAATGCCGTTATTTAAAGAATAATGCCGTTATTTAAAGAATAATGCCGTTATTGAAAGAATAATAATGTTTATTAATCCAAACTGGAACTTTTTCCAACATTAAAAAATTCGTTGTAATAATGACAGAAGATTGCAAAAATTCACAATGTCGCATACCGGAGGCAAGAGTGCCACAAGTAAAAAAATATTGTTTTGTTGACTATGAGTGCGAGAGCACTCGCCGTAAATCGTAATTTTAATTAATTGAGTTGTGAACATGAAAAGAACTTAAGAAAGGGAATTCCAAATCTCCCTCAAAATCGTCTTTTATAGTAGTAACCTTAGTATCACCTTTCGTCATTTTGTAGCTTTGTCATACAGCAATTGTGCGATGTATGTGAAATGTATTACATGAATGGATATGCATGTGTAGGATTTGTGTCCAAAGTAAGTTGTAGAAAATATAAAGATGGCGAAAGATGTTAAAATAAATTTTTATTCTACAAAAAACGTAAGTCATTATATATTTTGATTATCTCTTCAATCTAGAGTAAACCAATTCAAACCGAGTAAGGTCGGGTATTTTGCTAGTACCACATACGATGCATCTTAAATTGTAAATGACAGTTGAAACTTTACAGGCGGGCGAAGTTGTACCGTCTGTAATGGTAGAGTCGTACAACTGAAGACAAGTCTTACAACGTTTATCGCTACATTTAGAAAACAAGTTTATTCAAGGAGTCTAAACTGTCAATGTTTGGAACCAATTTATAACTTCTTTTCTAAACTTTAGTTTTTGCAATTAATATAAATTCCCTTTTGTTCTTGTAATTATGTTTGCCATGCTATGTCTACATCTTCAGCGTGCTTGCATGGTTTGTTTTTGATTTTGGTTTTGTGGTTAATTACACTCCAGCTGTTTAATTTTTATGCACTTTGCCTTTCAGGTGCTTTGTGTGTTTGTGTTATAAATATAATTATTTACCTATCAGAGATAGTTGAAGCTTTTGCGCACTTTGTCAGTGTGTTATTCTTTTTAATCTCATGGCTAATACAAATACTGATTTAGCGCCTGGCAAGAAGGACTTACTTTCAAGTAGGAAATCCTGTGCTCGGTATATGGGGGTTTGTGGGATCCCCTTGGATCGAAAGCATGTTACCCAAACACTGACAATTTAGACTCTTCGAATAAATTTAAATTTTCTAAACGTCGCGATAAACGTTATAAGACATGCCCTCATTTGTATGACTCTACCATTATCGTCGGCTCTGCTTAGCCCGCTCATAAAGCCTCAAATGTCATTTACTATTTACGATGCGGCCTGTGTAGTGTGGGTTACATAGGTACATCCAGTAACTCCTTGAAATTACGTATTAACCTAGACCGTTTTAATATTAAAAATTGTAATTCCAATTCTCCTTTTAACCTAGAGCTCCATCATTACACGGTTTTAAAAATACAAAAATTACGATATTCGATATTATTAAAAACTCTAATTTAAGACCGGCTAAAGAATGTACACTCTATAACAGGGATTCCCAAAGTGTGTGCCGCGGCACCCTAGAGTGACACGTAGAGAGATCAGGGGGGGGGGCACGTATCGCCCATGATATCTAATCTAATATATTGTTAAGCAAAAGGTGCTAGTGGTCGCTATATAGTTGTCAACCGTGTTCTAAGAAAGCTGTACCAACTCATTTTTCGTAAAAATGGAAGATTTTTGACGTAAAAAAAGTTTACACAGCTTTCACCTCTAAATTTTAGTCCATACATAACCATCATGATTGACTCAGTTGTCTTCAGCTGTAGCGAGTTTCTGAGTTTAGTTTTTACATTAATCAGTTAAGAAAACATTCTCTCGACACTCGACAGTTGCATTAGAAAATGGCAAACTCATTGGTAATGAAAGCTTTCAGAGCTGTGGAAATTGTTTTTCCCAGCAGCATTTGTTAGTTTATCTATAGAGGCTCAGAGTTTGACAGGGCTCTGCTTGATAAATTCTTCGGTTGACACTTCTGAGAACAATGGTAACCGATCCCACTCTTTCTGGCACATACACATTTTGACACACAGCAACGAATTGTGGAGCAAGTGGAACGATGCTACACTTCACTTTTCTCACAGAATTATTGGGATGTAGTGTAGACAAATGAAGCAGCCCATCAACAGTATCTGACAGCCTACTACGTACTTCTTTGGCTAGTTGAACAGTGAATTCTTTACAGCGACGACATTCAACTGCTCACTTGATAATGTTTATAATGTGACGCCATGTTCATTCATTCAATCGATTGGCACTCTAAGCCGTTATATAATGGAGACTATCTTACTTATGTGGATTCCGCTAAGCCTACCTTGATTCTGTAATTCTTTTTCTTGAACTTTGTGCAACACGGAGTAGAAATAGTCACTGCGTAAAACACTCTGAAACTTGGTTAATCTCTGTGAATCATAATCACTTCTGAAAAACCAGCAAGCCAGTGTTACCAAAAATCCCCTAGGCTAGTTTACAAACTGCGTATTTAACGACAATTATACTTCAGACCTCTACATAAACCTCTGTCCTTTTTTCCAAATCTCTGTTTTTACCTCTGAGCATTTTGTACCTCTGTTTTTACCTCTGAGCATTTTGAACATTTGTTTTTACCTCTGCTTTTACCTTTCAAACGAATTGAAACCTCTAGATCTAAAGGTAAAACCTCTGAACTGGCACCCCTGTTCATAGCAACACGTGCCATGTGCCGTATTATCTTGTTGAAAAGTAAGTTTTGTATGTCGCAAAATGAACGGTAACACAACCGGTTGTGGAATGTCGTCTACGTATCGCAGGGCTCGAAATACCCGGGTGCACATGAAAATAAAATTGTGCGCCTAATTTTTCCCGTTAGGTGCACGGTTAAAAAAAGGGGGGTGAAACGTATTTTATGTTATTTTGATGTTTGATAAAAATATTAGTATCGACCTCTCTCGCTCTAAAGGAACGTAATTAAAATTCATAAATACACACTATGCGAAAACAAACTAGCTGGGCCGTAACGGGTTTATAGAGGAGAAAGGTTTACTTGTGCCACTGCCACCAGAATTTTCCGATGACCGAAACATTTTCCAGGTGGCTTTGTTGAAGCGACTGTCGTGACAACCGTGCCCCAGAGAAGGGAGAATTTAGATGTTTAAATATTTGTTTTTACTATCTATTACTAACCTGTAAACATACCCATCTAATAAAGTAGTTTACATTACATTAATACTCTTACATTACATTTTTTAAAATGTGCTACTAAAATATAACATGTGCACCAAATTTAAAAACTTAAGTGCACAAGGTTCACCTGTATTAAAAAATCTATTTCGAGGCCTGACGTATCGCTGTGCTGGAAGTGTTCCAGAATTGACTACCAAAGGGATATCAAAGGAGATGGCACCCCAGACCATAACGCCCTGTTATGGGCATGTGTGGAGTGCGATAGTAAGGGCAGGATCCCTACACTGCTCTGGACGTCTCCAGACAAGTCTGCGGTTGTCGTCAGGGCACAGTTGGAAACAAGATTCGTCACTAAAGACAATACGTCCCCAGTCAGCGCTGTTCCAAGTAGACCCAATTACTGGACGAAGATTTTTTTTTGTTATAGAGTGTATTTTTACTTTAAAATATGAAACACTTGATCTTTATGGTTTGAAATGATTTATTTGAAAAAAATATACGTGTTAATTTAGGTAAATGTGAAATTTTTTTTAATATTTCATACGTCAAGAGAGAAAACAAACATAGGTAGAGGCAGCGGTATTAGTAGAAAATTAAAAACGGCTGGTAAAATATTTAACAGTTTGCAGGATTTTATAAAAACCTTAGATCTCTTGAAAAACACTTAATTGAAATTTTTAATGTTAAACCCTTAAAAAAATTCGTTTTTTCTTTGAATGATGGAACTTATCTTAATTTTAAGAAATTACTCACAACCTTAGACTCTTTCAATTCTCCTTTTTTACTTTTACTCAATATTATTAAAGCTATACTTAGCTATACTAAACTGATAAGAAAAACTAATTGTAATGATAATCTAATTTATATGACAATAGGTTTTAAACATTCAATTTTTCTTAAATTTATTTTAATAAAATTGTTAATAACCTAATGAATATTTTCTCCATAAAATTTCATATTATAAAAATATTTTTAATATAATTTACCTTTGGGTATATATATTTGTTTTCATTGTAATCATTTTTGCAGTAAGGTTAATTTATATAGGGATAACGTTGTATGCTTGTGCGTTAACATGGATAAAAAACCTTATTTAAATGAAGGCTTAGGACACATTGTTACTGGTGATCTTGATATTATTGAAAATGATAAAAAGGGATTTAATGTCTAAAGGCACTACATTTTTGGCCTATTTATAATTTAAAAAGAAATTCAATACTCAAGAACTTTCTTGAAGCCGTTGATATCTTCAGTATTATAACTTTCTCTAAATTTAATACCTCTATTTAGTATTTGTTTACAGAATGGAAATGGAAATTGTATGTTGAATTTAGAGTTTTGATTAATGATAATTTTTCAACTGTTATCAAATATACTGATAACCATAAGTCAATAGACATAGCCATTAAGGACCTACAAAATAAATTTATTATTACACCTGTTGATAAAGCATCAGGTAAGTATGCTTTCATTAGTAAAAAGCTTTATTTAAACTTGAACCCGGCATTTTACCCCTCCTTAAATATATAATAATTTTCCTTGATGCCCCTCCTTGATGCTGATATATGCACTCATTGCCATAAAAATTTGCGCAACAAGAAAAAGTCGTCAAAATGAAACGAAATTTTACACATGTAAGTACTACTTTGATAAAAGATTAGAAAATCAAAGAAAAAGGATCATTTATTGCATAAAAAAATATGTGTGCGCGAATGCAAGATGCGATACGAGCGGGCATTGAGGCATACAATTTCCGTATGATGTCCTGAGACATCTCGTTCCACAGTTGCTGTAAATGCGCCTCTAGTTCGACCAAACTCGTAGGGTGTCCAACTTGCCGTCCTAAATGTTTCCAGATATGCTTGATTGGTGACAAATCTGGGAATCGAGCAGGCCAGGGAAGGATGGTAATGTGGCGGAGGCAGTCTTGTGACATCCTTGCTGTGTGTGGCCGAATATTGTCTTGTTGAAAAATGACTCCTGGGAGCCCTGCCATGAGTGGCATCACATGTGGCTGAAGGATGTCATGGACGTACCGTTGGGCTGTCATTGTGCCATAGATCAATATTAGGGGTGACCGGGTATCGTAAGCAATGGCACCCCATACCATCACACCAGCTGTGGGAGGGGTGTGTCGCTGTAAAGCGAAGGCAGGATTGAGGCGTTCACCACGGGGCCTCCACACACGAACACGATTGTCATCACTGCTCAAATTGAATCTACATTCGTCGCTGAAGACGACCTGGTTCCATTCCGTTGCAGTCCAATCATGTCGTGAGCGACACCAATCCAAACGGAGGCGTCGGTGGGTGGGTGTCATTGGCAGCGCACGTAATGGCCGCCGCGATACCAGATGTCCTTCAGCCAGGCGCCTTGCGATGGTTCGGGAAGATACAGGGTCCCGTAGTGAAGGTGCTGCCTGTGTCTGGACAGCGGCCAATGAGGCAGTTGGCTATACGCGTGCGTTTCGTGTGATGTGACGGTCTTCTCGACGACTGGTCTGTCGAGGGCGTCCTGACCCTGGTCGCCGTGGAAATGACGTCTGTCCACTGGTCCCAACACCTCCTAACAGTAAAATCGGATTGGCCTACTTAACGAGCTACTCTCCGAGCTGATCACGCAGCTTCCATCATCCCGATGATTCTTCCCTTCTCGAACTCTGACAGCTGCTCATATTGTCTTCGATGGCGGCGTAACGGCATGTCTACCTCAGCGTTTCCTTTGCAAAAGATTAAGTACACTCAAACAAGCTCCGGTTACCTGTTTTATACTCCAAGGCGAACGAAATTCAACGCCCTCTAGTGGCATTAGGCAATGCGCAATCACGCTGCATTTCTAATCATTTGCATAGGTGGCCGACATGTACCTTCATGCCAAGTTTCGTTACGATCCCACGATTATTTCTTGGTGCGCAAATTTTTATGGCAATGAGTGTATATATATATATATATATATATATATATATATATATATATATATATATATATATATATATATATATATATATAGTTAAAAAGTTAAGGTGCATGATGTTTTTTGAAGCTCACCATTAAAAATATTGCAGTAACAATAAAATTCCTTGTTTATATGAATGATAGTAACGAACTTTAAAAACACTTATGCAAAAAACGTTAATCACCACTTTTATTTTAAAGAAATGGACACTTTATAAACATCACACTATCGTAACTTTGTGTGTAAGTTTTGCGCATGATTGTTGATCGTCATTTGTTGTTGGCGATTTCATTGACAATATCCAGGAGTGTCTAGCAATGTCTATGACAAGTCGTTTACCCGATTCGTTAAGGTGGTGGTCGGACGTATGAATGGAAATGGGGTTGTCACAATGATGTTGCTGCTAAACGTTTCAATGTGCCCCGCAGTGTGGTCTAACGACTGTGGGATCAGTTTCAATCCGAAGATTCTGTGTTTCGAAGACCAGTTCCAGGACTACCACGAGTTTCAACAACTGCGGAAGAACGTTTTCTAACTCTTTCTTTCCACTGTACTACTGTGCCTCTGCTCGTTGAAGAATATTTTGTCGCATCAGGAACAAGGCCCTCTGCTACTATGGTGCGAAGGCGCCTTCACAATGCAGGTCTCTATGCAAGACGACCATTTGTGTCCCCCCCCCACTCCCCTGAACCGACGTCATAGAAGTGCACGTTTATGTTGGGCAAGAGAACACGTTTCCTGGATCGGACAGCAATGGCTTTCTGTACTCTTCACAGACGAGTCCAGGTTCACACTGGTGAGCGATTCAGGGCGTCTGCTGATCTGGAGAAAACAACGCACCAGGTACAACCTATACAACATTGTTGAAAGACACAGTTACAGAGGTGGTTGAATCATGGTTTGAGCAGGGAGCTCTCTCGGTGGTCACACTGACCTGCATATGTTCCACGGAGGAACTCTGACAGGTGTGAAATATCGGGGTGAGATGCTTGATCCATATGTCCGCCCACATGCCGCTGCTATTTGTAATGGTTTCATTCTTATGGATGATAATGCTAGACCTCACAGAGATGTGCTTGTTGAGGACTGTCTTAAAGGTCACGGTTTGGAGCGAATAGAATGGCCAGCTTAATCTCCAGACCTCAATCCAATAGATCATGTTTGGGACTATCTTGGCAGACACGTTCCTGCTTTAAATCCTCCTACAAGGTCACTATATGAGCTGTAACAAGGGTTACTCCGTGTTTGGTCTTCGCTTCCCATTTCGGTGTCCGACAACTTAATTGGCAGCATAGAAAGTCGATGCCGCCAATGCATTGAAGTTAGGGGTGGACACATTCCTTATTAGAACCCATTTTTTAATGATTCCACGACATTTTCCCTAATAAACCTGTAATGTACTGTTTTCTCCAAGAATGGACTTTTTTGCCAAGAGTGCTTCTTTTTATTGAAATTCATGTTTGTGCTGACCGTATGTACATTTCTAGGTATATCTCTCTATATTAAAAAAAAGTTACCGCCGCCACCGCCGCCGCCGCAGGATTGAAAAATGTGTTGTTAAGCTCGATTCTTAGACGGTTTCCCGAGAAAGTACTGATCGGAAAAAAATGAAATTAACATGCTTTGTTCTTCATCGTATTCCCTGGATAATTATTAAGATTTTTTTCCGATGCGGCTATTAGTTTAGGTTTTATTAAGTGTTAAAGTTGAAGAAGTGAAATTTCTTCCGCGAGTGAGCAAAACACATTCAAATTTTCAGTCTTCAGTCGTGAGTTTTTCTTAAAGAATACCTCTCAACGTAAATTTTTGCAGCTCGTCGAGTTTTTTTTTAAATTTCAATTTGGTTCTTGATAATATTTTTTTGAAATTCGGGAAAAATCGGGTCTTTTTTGTTACTTTTTTTTAAAACTGCCGTATATATATCTTATTACTATTAGTTTTTAATTTTTAAAATATCGCAGTATACCTCAGAATGTACTCTTTCTTACGGTACTATTATTTTTGAAATCGGTTAATAATTAAATTAGATGCGATCAAAAGTTGGTGATACAAAATTCGGAATCTTTGGATATTTTCGCTACTTTTTGTCACAACAATTATATCTACAGAAAAAACCATTATTTTTTAAATTTGAGAACATCACTGAATACATTACATTACACTCTTTCTTATGGTACAATTATTTTTTAAATTGGTTAATAAATAAAATCGATGCAATTAAAAGTGGGTCATACAATTTTCTCGGAACTTTCAGATCGTAATTTCCGATATAAAACTAAAACTGTCATATCTATATCGTATTACTATTAGTTTTTAATTTTTAAAATATCGCAGTATACCTCAGAATGTTTTCTTTCTTACAGTACAATTATTTTTAAAATTGGTTCATAAATAAATTGGATGCAATCAAAAGTTGGTGACACAAATTTCGTAATTTTTATTTCGCGGAGCAAATTTAAGGAGCTGATGTGGGTTGTATTTCTTACTATCGGGTTTGCCAGACATCAAATTTATCGTAGCAACAATTGCCATGAAAACGATTTCTTTTTATTTGGCGAGGAAAAAGACTCGCTTTTTTCTTTCTCTTTTCAGACGGTTTACCGAGAAAGTACAAAGAACAGATTGTAAAGTTTTTAGATTAACACGGTTTACTTAAAATTGTACAGGCAACAAGATGCAGAAGATTTTTTACTGATGCGGTTATTAGTTTAGGGTGCATTAAGTGTTAAAGTAAAAATAAGTGAAATCACTTGCGAAAGAGGTATTGGTTTGCGAAGCAAACCAAACGGGATTGCGTAGCAATCCCCGGGGGTCGGCGAGCAGGTTGCGAAGCCCTCGCTGTGACGTCATGGACCGGAAAGTGAAATTAGGATAATACAAATTATTCAGATAGTTTCACTGTGCGAAAGGAATGTTGGTTTGCGAAGCAAACCAAATGGCATATGTAAAAGGAGTGTGGGTTTGCGAAGCAAACCAAATGGGATTGCGTAGCAATCCCCGGGGGTTGGCGAGCGTAAGCGAGCAGGGTTCGGAGCCCCCTAGTCAAATAAAAATATCCTGTACCTTAACTTTTGCAGGGCAGGAGGATATGTATATATATATATATATATATATATATATATAATTCTCTTACGTGGCACGCAAAAAAGACGTTATTTGTTAACGCGTTTTGGCAACATTGTACGATTGTTTGTTTGCCACGAAATCGACTCAATTGAATTTATAGCGATATCGGATCAAATTTTATTGAAAAAAAAAAGAATTTTAGTCGAGCTGTTGCAGTTTAAAATTACAAATCAAAGAAAGCGGAGGATCATTTCAGGGCCATTTAAAAAACGGTCCTTTTCAGGGGCAACAATTTTAGTTCAACAAGACGCTTGCACTATAGCTTTCGACAACAAACTGAATGAAAAAGTGTGGGTGACTCAAGAGTGCTTTATGGAAATGCACACACAAACAACATACTGGGTATTCCATTTCCAAAGCAGCGCTCACATTTCGACTCAAAATTTGCTCAAAGTTTTCATTTGAAATCTGATTCCAGGGTACTGTATATATATTTATTGTAATACAGCAAATTTAGGTATGAAAAATATTTTTTTGGTACATCATATTTTGTAAACAATCCTTTCTGCTAGGACACGTGTCTTCATTGATGCGAGCGAAGCGAGCATAGGTTCGCGTAGCTAACCAATGAGGATTGCAAAGCAAATCCTCCGGGGGTTGGCGAGCTTTAGCGAGCAGGGGGCGGGCCCCCTAGTATATATATATATATATATATATATATATATATATATATATATATATATATATATATATATATATATATATATATATATATATATATATATATATATATATATGTGTGTGTGTATGTGTGTGTGTGTTGTTGCTGTCGTGCGGGCCATATATGGATGGCCCAATTGGGGGTGCCATTGCCCCGGAGGGTTGGACTTCTTCATACATGACACATCCGTTTTACAGAAAGGTCCCTTTCACACATCCATTCACTCACACATATCGTAATTTAGATCCCAATCAGTGGCCGATAACCCCCTGATCAGGTACCCCCAGAGGTATTGATTTGGTATGGGAACATGGGGGACTTTGTGACCACGACCTATTTAACGTGCCCCTGCCACCATTAGCGAACACGGCGGTCTTTAGCCAGGTCCAAGCGCCGATCTCGCAACCATCAGAATTGCAGGCTCCGCTGAGGACAGAACCCACAACCCTTCCGATGCGAGCCCGACGCTCTACTGACTGGATGTTGGTGGATCAGGGCGTTATCAGGGAACAGCCTGACCCAAACAACATAAATAGTTATTTTGCATATTTCATGTTATTATATATACACTGCTGGCCACCCAAATTGCAACACCAAGAAAGACAAGATATATTACAACAAAATTTAGTTTGTAGATAACATGTTGACCAAGTATCAAATGATTAAATTTATAGACTTCTGTGAAGTGTGGTTCCTGCCAAAATCGCTGTCACATGCCTCAGCATTGATTCAAAGAGACTTTGGATGTGTTCTTGGGGTACAGCAGACCAAGCAGCTTCCACACGTTGCCGAAGTTGATCTGGTGTGGCAGCTGGGGATGTAACCTGGGTCAATTGTTGAGCAACCATGGACCACATATTTTCTATCGGCGAAAGATCCGGAGAGCGAGCTGGCCAGGGAAGCAATTCAATCTGGCGATTGACGAAGAACCCTTGGACAATGCGTGCCACGTGTGGTCGCGCATGATCCTGTTGAAATATGGCTGTGGGCAAGCCCTGAAGGTAAGGAAGGACAACTGGCTCCAACAACTCGGAGATGTAGCGCTGGCTGTTTAAAGTACCGGCAATGCGTACTAGAGGAGTGCGAGAGTGATATCCAATACCGCCCCATACCATAATACCCGGTGCAGGACCAGTGTGGCGGTGCATAACGCAGCTGTTCAGCATCCTCTCTCCACGGTGTCTCCAGACTCGAATCCGACCATTGTGGTGTTGCGGACAGAAGTGTGACTCGTCAGTAAAGACAATTTCATTCCATTCTACCGTCCACATCCTTCTTTCATCGTACCATTGGCGGCGTAGACGTCTGTGGTTCTGCGTCAAGGGTAGACGAAGCAATGGAAGTCTTGCGGACAGACCACTCTGCTCTAAACGGCGTCGAATGGTACGCGCAGACACTGGATGATGCGTTACAGACTAAATGTGTTGTGCTATGGTTCGTGATGTGGCTGAGCGATCCGTCACTGCCATACGCACAATATGCCTGTCATCACGTGAAATGGTGCTCTGAGGGGGATGCGATCGAACACGTCGGTCCGTCGTACCCTCCTGCATCCAACGATCACATATCCGCATTATAGTTGTTTGGTTTCGTCCAACACGACTACCGATTTCCCTGAAAGATAATCCACAATCTCGGTAGGCCACTATCCTTCGTAATTCATCGTTTTTTTGAAAAAACCACAAGAAAAACACATTTGCCGTACTTGAAATCGTCGAAATCAAGCCTTAAATAGCGCTTTGAAGTGGCGCCACAGGCGCGCGTCATATGCGTCTGCGCTAAAATTCTAATCATTTGCATATCTCACCTCCGCTAATGCATGTTGTAAATTTCATATTATTTGCATGCTTCCTTCAGGGTGTTGCATTTACGGTGGCCAGCAGTGTATACGCACACACACACACACTGCTGTTTGTAAAAAATGCAACACCATGAAGAAATCATCCGAATGAAATGAAAATTTTAAATTTGCAATAAATGTCAATTATAGGATGTTATGCATAGTAAAGTTTCAGATCCACCACGCATGCGTGATGTGAGCAGCGCCCTCTGAACTGATGTTAAAAGCGTGTAAATAGAGGGCTGTAGTGGGACGTTGAAAATAGTGCATGGTTATTTTTTAGTGGCGAACGTTTAGTGAAACCTAAGTATGCCTCCACGACGAAATAGGGTGAAATTTCAATAACTTACTGAATTTTAACGGGGGAGAATCATCGGCCTTCGTGAAGGAGCATTTTCCTATCTCGCAATAGCAGCTCGTGTGCAGCGGAACAGTTCAACAGTGATGCGAGTTTGGAAGCAGTGGACCGACGAGCACCGGACAACTCGAAAAACTGGGAGTGGACGACGGAAGGTGACGTCAGCGCGCGACACCTGGTCCACATGGCGGTGAATGACCGTACAGCTTCCTCCAGGCAGTTGGCAGCACTTTGTGCTACTGCTACAGGTGTACTAATGTTGGCTTCGTCAATTCGCCGACGTCTGCTGCAATGTGGACTGCGTTCAAGGATTCCTTTATACAGGATCCCCCTCACGCCAAACTATCGAAGGCTGCGTCTGCAATGGGCTCATGAGAACACAGCCTGGCAGGCTGATTGGCAACAAGTTGTCTTTTTTGACGAATCCCGCTTTAATTTGGGGAATCATGATGGCCGCGTTCGTGTTAAACGCTATGCCAGTGAACGCTACCTTCCAGAGTGCGTTATCGAACGTCATAGTGACCGAACACCCGGAGTTATGATCTGGGGTGCGATTTCGTATCATGGACGATCTCAGCTGCTACGAATTGAGGGTAATCTGAATAGCAACAGGTACGTATGTGAATTGCTAGAGCCCATAGTCGTTCCCTTCCTTCAAGGAATCCCTGGAGCTATCTTTCAACAGGATAATGCACACCCACATGTTGCAAGGAATGTTCGAGACTTCTTTTCAGCCCAACACATGCAATTTCTTCCTTGGCCTGCTTATTCGCCGGATATGTCGCCAATTGAGCAAGTGTGGGATTTGGTTGTTCGGCGTCTCGCTCGTGATCCGCGTCCTACAGCTTCAAAAGACGAACTTTGAGTGCGCATACAAACAATATGGAATTCTCTTCCACAAGCAGACATTCAATATCTGTTTCACTCTATGCCACGTCGTATAGCAGCACTTATTGCAGCGCTTGGTGGCTACACCAAATACTGATTTCGGACACTTAGTATTGTTTTTTTTTCTTTGACAATTTATTCATTTATTTGTACTAATACAAGCCGTTTGTGAATTAAATTTCATTTAATTCTGATGGTAATGGTAATTTTAGTTAACGGTAATGGTAATTGGTAATGGTAATTTTAGTTAACGTCGTACTAGAGCAACACAACGGGCTATTGACGACGGTCTGGGATCAGTCCCTTAAGGGAAAGATCCGAGGACAACACCTCGTAATTTTGAACCACGGTCAGGTGACGAAGCAACACCTGAGCTGGCACCCCACTCTCCAAACTTCCACGCCAACCCAACGTGAGGACTTTCGGCCACGACAGATTTAAGGTGCACCAGCCGCCTCTACACCATACGTTTACAAACATCCATGCCCGGACCCGGATTCGAACCAGGAACCTTCCGATCTAGAGGCTAACACCCTAACCACTATACCGGTTGGTTAATTCTGATGACTCCTACATGGTGTTGCATTTTTTACAAACAGCTATATATATATATTATTGATCTAAACGTCCCTAGGTATAAGACCAGAAACTGAATTATTTTGGTTAAATCTTTAAGGAGGATTGTACGTAACAATTTTGCTACGAATATATATTTAAACTGTAATTCTTTCAAGTAGTAGGTTGATATATATTTTATGATGGGGGGGGGGGGGGATTTCGATGCAGTGAGTATTCTGCTTCAATGAAGTGTTTGTTTCACGTATTTTCTAACTATATTTGTGTTTGTCTTTTTTCTCTCACTTTTAGAATTATGTATTTTTTTATTCTCTGTGTGTAATTGTATATTTCTGCAGAGAATCAGCAATTAAATAAATAGACAGGATGGTAGAACTTCTCAAAATGTAAACCCGGTCGCTACTAGAAAAATTGCTGAGTTAAAATAGATCGGCCATTACATTTGAATTCAACATCCTGAAAACTATAAAAAATCAAACTTTTGAGTGTAGGGGACAATGTTTTATTGCCAAACTATTGTTATGATTTGGTCGTCATACCATAAATCAACGAGTTCATTAAATGTTTCATCCTCTATTTGCGGTGCTTATATTCAGTCAGAAATTCGAAGCATTGGGCCGGTCAATGCCTTTGGGCGTGTCACTCTGGGATGTCCATCTTTCCATTTGTACTTGCCGCTAGTAGCGTTTTATAGCTTCATCAATCAAGTATGACGTGTTTACGATTCCATTTCTTTCTGCACATCATTATGTATGCGAAAATGATTCATATTGGATCACTGAACCAACCTCCAGCTCGATCAAAGTTTATTACTGATTCATCGCATGTGTATTCCAGGCATTGAAGACCTGGACTCCAAGCGACAGTACCAGGTCAGAGAACGAATCTCTGGTAACGTAAATGAATACAAATGTAACGTAGTTCCCATGGGTCACCTATAATCTCTAAACTTTACGGTGAGTGGGTCCAGGGCGTGTCTACAAATGTAACATAGTGGTCCCCGAGATCCACTGAGATGTATCCCCGAAAAATCGAAGCCACAGAAAAAATACAAGAAAAATAGTTATTTATTTAACAGGTCTACTTCAATGAAGTGTTTTTTTTTTGTCTATCGTCTAACTGTATTTGAGTGTGTCTTTTTTTTCTATGTATAGCAGACTATCTGCGCAATTAATTCCGGATTGTGGGTGCTAAAGTAGGGAAATGGAATCCACTCAAACGGCCAGTGAACCCGCGCCAAAAAATTACGTCTGACCAGTTCGAGTTCTTGAAGTCGTCTTTCTTTTGTTCCTCCAGTTGACACTGGAGTACGGTTAATTAAAAGGGAGCCATTTTGCACCCCTTAAAAACTTTCTGGACGGGAAGGAGAACTTCCCGACTGATAGTATGCGATTACGGTTACTGGTGCAGGTGTTTGATCTTTGACCCCGAGCCGTTACTCCAGACGTTACACCAATAGTCAATGCTTCACTTTACACTGTGACGACTTTCTCATTGCCTTCTCACACCTGTCGCAATTTCTCACATTTGTGGGAATGCCGGATATATTCTGACTGGTTTATATTCCACGCCATCTTCTGTTCTGACTTGAGTAGAACAGGTGGTGTTCGTCCAGAAAGATTGGATCTCGACTTTTACCGTTGAATTAATTTTTGAACTGCTGACGGACGGCGGTTACAGAGACGAGACGATAGATACAGCCGGGGGCAGAGGGTGATGCTGGTGACTACGCTGGAATTTGAGACCAAATACTTATATATTTGTGTACTGTAATTAATGCTATGATGTAAATATTGTACATATTCTTTCGTTCTTTAAATAATAAGAACTTAAAATCTTAGCTGTTAGTTGTCCTCTCCTTGTGTACGATTCGTACTGTTTTCATGCTATCGTTTGGGGCGACGGCACTACAATACACATACAAATGTTTCTTTTTTCCTTTATTCAGGGCTGTTACTGAGTGGTGTGCTACAAGTGGTTAACAACCACAATGATTGACTATGAAATGAGTGGACTTGCTGTCATTGGTCAGAGCCCTGATTGTGACTGACAGACACTGGGTTTTATTGAGAGGGATCCCGGTACGAGAGGATATACTTGGGATTTTCGACTGAAGTTTGTAGCCTTTTGGCATTTTTATCAACAATCAGATCCGTTCTACGGGATCGCGTTTCGAATCGATGGATCTCAACAAGACGGCGGACAGATCTTGTGAACGCCGGAACCTGTACGACCTGTGATGCACACGATTATCGATGAACCAAAAGCTTAAATCAACACCTCCTGAGACCGTTCTGAGACTTCCTGGAACGTGGCAGTCGGAATCTGCAGTACCCAAATGAGAGACCAAAGCAGGTGAGTAACAATCCCCTAAAAACTTGCCATCCCTTGCCACAACACACTTTCAGCTCTATGTCATTCCTTATGTGAAGTTAAATATGTAATATATACTGTTGCTGGACTGAATGCCTAAATAATTACTGTATAGAATTCTATTGAACATAAATTGTTACACAAGATAGTTTCCTTAATGTTATTGAAAATTTTAATTGTGTATCTAAATTTGCAATGAATAAATAAATATTCCCCTTTACTATCCACAACTCCTGCATGTCTCCATGACATGCTCTCATTCATGACTTTGAAGGAAATGTGTTGCAGCATCTTAATTCAATTTTCTCTGCAAATATTCACCTCTCTTCACGTTCATTTGACTCTTATGATTGAAGTTCTAGCCAATAAAAATAAGGAATATTTGATATCGATAAGTAACATTATCGAATCCAAATTTGTAATTTAATTGCTTGTTGAACATTAGTTATTGTGATGTGATGCACAAAAGTTACTTGGTTCAAATGAAAGTCAAAGTTCACACTTCACTTATGAAAACATTAATGGAGGTAGGTTAGTTGGAAGAGTAATAGATTAGCGAGTTCGAATCCAACCACAGACCGTCGTGCACAAGGGGGGCTGTTGTACGCTAGTCCTCACGTTGGTGTGGTGTGGAAGTTTAAAGAGTGAGATGCCAGCTCAGGTGTTGACTTCGTCATCTGATCATGGTTCAAAATTACGAGGTGTTATCCTCAGATCTTTCCCTTCGGAATTGATCCCGGACCGTCGCCAACAGCAAATTGTGTTGCTCCAGTATGATGTTTTTTTATTACCTTCCTCAACTAAGACATTAATGAGCCTCAAGATCAAATTTCAAAAGCAAGTTTTCGAACAGACGATGACGAAAAAAACATCTCAACTTGATATCTATCACGTATCAGGAAGGGCAGCTGCATTGCCTTTGTCCAAACGCAAACAAAAATATCATGAGAAATATCTTTATACAGAGTTGATTGACAGAACGCAAATAAAGAGAAAAACCAATTAGTTTTGTTAACATACAAATAAACCTCCTCTCAATGAAAACAAAAAACGACTATTCCAGTCTTTTGACAAGCCCCAAAGGATGGAAAAACGTTTTAGTTAAACGTCCCTCGATATGTCAGAGATCACGTGATTTCAAAAGTAATTTATCAATAACGCACTTCTCTGACTTACGTCCATCTTCGGAAGAAACTTCCGGCATCATTTTCATATTGCAATTGCACTTGCCCAAGCAATTAAGTTCTGTATGGAATAATAAGTAGCGTGACTAAAGAGAACTTTATTTCCGCTTGGCAAAAAATATCTTTCTTTTATATTTCCTAGCGGCACTTCCTTTAGCGCGGAAGCCAAGACATAAAACGTGTTTCAATTTCGTCACTATTTCTAGTCACTTCTTAGAAGAGCTATAAAACTCTGAACTGCATGTATTTTACTGGTATCTCCCGGTGGAAGAATGCATTGAGAGACGAATTATATGATTTGTTTCTCAATTGATAAAACAATTTTATGGTTCGGCAACCGTAAATTTTCTCTTATCGTGAAATTTAGTGCAAATACATGTCTTGATTATTTTAGTGGCGTCCTGGCTCATCACAAGTGGTCCTGCATGTTATGCCCGAGGCTGTTCTAAGATACAGTCGCCCCATTCTCCCTCTCGATTGATGAAACTCAGATACACTTACGGCGATATTCACAAGTCTGGAGTTCAACCGAGGATAAGTTGATCCGAGGGTCGGAGTTAAATCACGGTTCATCAAGAACCATATTCTCAAACGGCGGGTTAAGTGATCCACGGATTAAAATGATGTACTCTCTGTGATTGGCTACCACCGTCTCCTCACGATCGCGTGATATTGTTTACGTTTGTCACGACGTCCGAAGCTGCATTCATACTGATCAAGCACGTACTTCGCCGCAGAATTGATTTCAACTTGTGATTTTAATACAACGCATGCGGCATTTTAATTTGGGTTTGGAAAAAGAAATGCAAAGGTTTTTTATTACAAATTGGATTTTTATGGAAACCTAAATTTTGCAAGAATAAAGAATCGTACACAATACCCTGACAAATCAATGTTTTCCGATAATCTTTGTTCTTGCCAGTGTGGGTTTGTGTTGGTGTGAAGTGAAGTAACACTTGCATTGTCAATTTTCTTTCATTCGTAATAAAACAACAAAATAATTTTTATTCCACGACGAATTTGCATCTGTCATGGTCATATTCTACCCTTCGCTCTGTCATTGGGTTCTACTTTGTCGAGTCAGAATATAGTTCGAACCAGGACACATCTGGGCAAAATATTTTATAGAAAACTAGCCACTGCGTTGACTGTGACAGCACGGTGTTGACTGTGACAGTTCTTTTCGTGGGGTCAGGTGTGAGCACCGCTCGTTAACCCCCGGTGATTGCTACGAATTCCCATTTGGTTTGCTTCTCAAATCAAATAGGAATTTGTAGCCTAGTGGATAACAGCCATCACAATGTTGCCCGTGGTGTTGGTTTGAAAGGCAACGCTCATTGTAAGATGCAGACATATTCGTATTGAGAAGAGGTTCAATCGGCGTGACGTCACAATCTCTTGCGAAAGTATAAGTATTTAACTGAAAAATTATTTATTGAAAGAAAATCAAATGTATAAAGGTATCTAAATAGTGTAAATTTTCCGCAGATTTCAAACCCGTTGAAATTTTCAATCTATCTTTAACGATGCCAATTTTACAAAAAAAAAACTAAACAATGCCAGTCAAAAAAAAAAAAAAACTTTCTTTGTATTACTTTCCTTTGCTGGAAGCGTTTGAGCGCAGGAAATGGAATCTGATTTCTCGACCGCGAAGATCATATGGGGAAAAAAAATAAAAGTTACAATTTAAAAATTGTTTATTTAAAGAAAATCGTATTTTTAGACAATGATCAAATGTGAAATTTTCCGCAGATTTCAAATGCGTTGAAATTTTTACTCTATATTTGACGATCTAGGAGATAGAAAAAAGAACTACATAACTCCAGTTAAAACATTTTATTTGTTTTTTTCGTCCACTGAAAAATTGTTCCTCTCAAAATGAAACGGAAACACGGAAAAAATAAATTTCGAATCTGGCATCTCTTTATGGTGTTGCCATTCTAAGGAAAACAATAATAATTAAATTCATCTAAAAATGTTCTTGATTAAATTTTAAAATTCGACGCGACCCAAAAATCGCAAAAAATTTGGACTACCTGTTTGCCAAAGCTCAATATTGTAAGTGCCATAGATTCGTCAGGGCACTGGGTAGAGACACATTGACAGACACACAAACACTTCCTTTTATAATAGTAGAGACGTAATACGTTCTTATTCCTATTCATATAAGATCGCTTACGCTCGCCAACCCCCGTACCAAATAATTGTACCGTAAGAAAGAGTACATTCTAAGGTATACAGCGATATTTTCAAATTTAAAAACTAATAGTAATAAGATATAGATATGACAGTTTTTAAAACAGTAACAAAAATGTCATGCGAGACTTGGCTGCATGGAAACGAGTCGAGACAGCGAAACAACGGACTTTGACCGATATGTTCAAGAAATGATACAATTCAATACAGTATGTTCGTACAAAACGCAAACAAAATTGTTTTCATATCATTAAATTACATTACATTCTAAAGCAAAATTCGTTTTTTTACTAAGAAATAACCTTTTTTTTTTTCGTGAAATATCCAATTATCCGGATGTTTGATTATCCGAATGGGGTCTGATCCCAATTGATTCGGATAATTGGAGTTCTACTGTACTGCGCATATGTAACACTCAACCGAGAGTTAACTCGCCTATTTCGGAGGATCAAAAGTAACGCCGAAACGGCGGTTTAAACCACGGATCAGGCATTGTGAATACGGTTTTGTTAACTTGTGAATAACGGCCGTTATTCAGAGAAAACTATAACATAATTTTACCGTAGGACTGCGCATGAGGGAAGGGAAAGATCTGAGGACAATACCATGTAATTTTGAACCTCGGTCAGATGACGAGGTTACACCACACCAACGTGAGGACATTTGAGGCCCCGGCAGATTTAACGTGAACCAACGCCTCTTTGTACATGACGGTCTTCGTTTGGATTCGAACTCACAACCTTCCGGGGACTAGTCCGTTACTCTTCCAACTGGGCTTCCGCGGCCCTATCTCGGATTGTCCACCCAGGGTTGCCAGGTAGTATGTATTTTAATTAACGACACAATTGAGAAACACAACGGGCTATTGGTGACGGTTCGAGATCAATCCTGATGGGAAATACCACGTAACTTTGAATCATAGTCAGATGACGAGGCAACACATGAGCTGGCACCCTACTCTCCAAACTTCCGCACCAACGTGAGGACTTTTGAGGCTACGATGGATTTATCGTACACAAACCGCCTTTGGACGCTACGATCTTTGGCTGGATTCGAACTCGCAACCCTCCTGTTGCTAATTCGATGCTCTTCCAACCGGGCTACCTCGACCCACAGAGTTGCCAGGATTGGACCCTCTTGCGCCTTCTGTGCTCCCTTTTAATTGAGGGCTAAAATTACTTGTGTTGTTTTGTCTGAGGAAAAGAAACAGCGGCGAATCTAGTCGACTTCTAAGGTCATCGAAAGTATTAAGTTTTTTTGCTCTTGATCCAGTCTTGGCAACAACTATGAATGTTATGACCCCCTGGTATTTGGGTGGTAGCTTCTTGCCGCTCAGCGAACATTCCCAACAGACGGCGATTCACAAAAGTATAGAAGACCCAACAAATATGAAAACATTTAATTAAAAATAAGTAATTTTTATATGAAAACTAGACTTATTTTTTCCATTTAAAGTAGTATCTTTAAGCACTACTAAATACACTAAAAGCCTGAAATTGAAATAAAAGTGATTAACTAAAAAGATGTTTACACTTTTGATGTTCACGGTCAACGTCAAAGAGAATTGAACATTCAGGAAAAGTGCAATGAGCAGGTAAGTGCTTAGGTAGTTGAATTGACGAAACCACTTGGAGGTTTAATTGATTTTTGAAATTCAACGGACGGTGAGTAAGTATTTCAATTTTAAAATTGCAAGGTCGAGTATGTAGAGAAAAAGTCATACTGAAATAAAGGTAATCGAATGACTTAAGTAGAACAAAGAGATATCTCTAAAAAGCATACATTAATCAGCTTCAAGAATTCTGGAAAGCAATACATAATATTTGCAGATTTATCTAAAGCAGGGGTGGACAACTTGTGGCGCATGCGCCAAACTAGGCGCATTGGGTGATTACAAGTAGCGTATTGCATACTTGCACCCACATATTCTTTTGAAAAGTTATATAAAAAAAGTTATGTAAGTTGAAAAGTTATATATGTCGTTTTAAAACGACATACAGATGTGAACAAGTATTATCATCCTTGGAATTTATTCAAAGGAAAATGAGGTAGCGAATGACTGATTCAAATTTATAGAATTATCTCTAATAGACATTGTTTTACATACAATATAGTTAAATCATATAAAAATGTTAATTATTTCGATAAACATACTTTTTTCAAAAAGTTATTAGGGATATGACCATGAACGTAAAATAGAAAAGGTGCTCGAGTTGTATGGCGCATCTGAACTCTCATGTGAAAAAAAATGACTCATGGTATGTAAAAGGTGGGTCACCTCTGATCTAAAGTGATAGAAAACTTGACGTGTGGGGGAGGTCTGATACTAAACGTGAACTAAAATCTCACTAATCACCAAACATTTTGATGGTACTAGGTATTTGGAGCTGTATGAGTGGGTTTTTGTCTGTAGAAAGACGACATTTTATGTAATGTAAAATGGTAGAATCTATGTAAATATTCTGAAAACAAGTGCTCGAGAATAAGTTAATGTCAAAATTTAAATTTTATCATGATAGTAATTCAACTTAATAAGTTCATATTTGTATGTTAGCCCTTATACCAGGGATAGCGAATCTATGACCCGCGGATCAGACACTGACCCACGCAGGCTTTTTAAATGATCCATGCCTTGATTTTTATTAACTTATCATCATATTTCATCATATTCATAAAATATTTTAATTAATTTTCGAACCCCTCTTTTAAAAAATATGAAGAAAATACAAGTGTTAATAAAGAACCTAAAAATTAAAAAATGTATTCATAAATGATTGTTGTAAAATGTTTTAGATTTATTTATTATACATAATGCTGTTTTAAGATTTATATGAGAATATTAGGATATTTATGACGAAACTTGACATCTTTATTTGGGATTTGGAAATGAAAATCATGAAATATTTTCCTCAATTACAAAAACATTTTCAAAGCACAATTGTGATGGAAAAAACGCTTGTCGTTCAAGAAAATGCAATAAAAAAATTTAATGATTATACAGGAAATAAAACAAGCCTTGAGGAGAGATTTAATCAATTTAAAGTATGGAAAATACATTTCTCTTTATTTTATATCCATACAAAACGAAATTCAAAACAACGGAGTTATACGAATTTAAGTGGCTAGCTATCCATGATTTAGAAATGAAGTTAGTTGAATTTCAAAGCAGCATAGTTTGGAAAAATAAATTTGATAACTTGATTTCCGAAGTAGAAGGGAAAATGTCTGAATTTAGTGCAAATTATAACGATCCCACTCTAAAAAGTGAAAATGTTATAGAAGGTAGGATTCTTTATCAAATAATTTTATATCAATGAAGAAACTTGCTAATGCTCTTTTAACGATGTTTGGATCCACATATTCATGTGAAAAATTGTTTTCTTCGATGAATTTTGTTGTCTACCAATAAAAATAAACTCGGAAATGAATTGACAGCAAAATGGCGTTAAACTAATTAATACTGAATATGAACCTAATATTAAGAAATTATCTCACAAAAACAAGATTTCTCATAAAATAGACATTGCAAAGTATTGTACATACACATACCTGTAAGTATCTTTCTTTTCCTTGTTCACTAAAAACTCAGTACAGGGGGTTGGGTATGATTTCTCCCCTTTTATATCTATTTTTTGCTCTTCGCATGCAAAATTAAAGTTGTGAGAAACAAAAAGGAATCGTTAACTTTTTAAACGATTAAAAAATTGAGAACCAAAAAAGTAGTTTTTACCATGCTCCTTTCCTCCTTTCCAAGTGAACAACAGCTTGTACTAAAAAAATAATAAACAAAATTTGACCAACTTCTTAAAAAGGTTCGTCTGCCTTATACCATATCGAAAGTCATATAAAACATCGCACAAAATCCAGACTTCTGTCTGTTGAGATTATGAATAAAATAAGATTAATGCATTAAAATTTTGGAGAAATCCGTGCAGAACGGGTGAAAAATTGTGGAAATTTTATGAATAATCTAAAAACAATGCCAAATAGATTGATAGAAGATAACAAGATCTAAATTTTACATTAAATCAAAATTAAATGTTTTAAAAAGTTCTTAAATCTAGGTGCCACAATAGTGTTTGTTTTAAATTTTATTTCTAAAAAAAATTTTAGCACTGAAATAATTAATATGTATGTAGATTATGCTTTGAAAAGATATTTAAAATACAATTTTTGATAATATAATGATTTTAGATAATATTTCAGATTAGCCACGGCGTTGCCCGTGACAGTTATGATCACTGATCGCTGACGCTCGCCAAACCCCGGTGACTGGTATGCATTCCTATTTGGTTTGCTTCGCAAACAAACTCCACGGGCAACGCCGAGGGCCTTGAAGTGGATCAACAACGTAAATCAAAACACGCATGAATCGGAAAATTTGACATGGTTCCAAAGGCATTAGGACAAAACCCGCTTGTCAAAAATCGCAAAATCTGCTCCTTTTTCATTCGAGGTTGTTTGACGTCACATTCCGGAAAGGATAAAAAGTGAAAAAAATAATAAATTAATTCAAAAATGTTCTAGATTAAATTTTAAAAGTCAGTCTCTGCACAAAATCTCAAAAAATTAGGACTACCTGTGTGCCAAATTTCATTACTGTAAGTGCTATATATTCGTCAGGACACTGAGTACAGATACACAGACAGAGAAACACTCAGACCAGAAACAGACATATCAGTAACTTGTTCTATTACACCTTTATTCAGCCAATCATCAAGCACGGCATTCAATTCGCCAAGAAGTCCATTATATTCTAACTTTTTACAAGTGGAGCAAAGTCTTTCAGACAAATTTCATAGTTATCAGGCAAATGAGCATGATCAATTTTCCTTGGCATTTGCATTTCGTGTCTAGCATCAGACACAATGCCCATTTTTGTTTCGAAGTGAATTAATGCAGATTGTTTTGCTTTAATTCATTGCTCCACAGGATCATGAAAGCCTATAATTCCCAATTTTTACGTAGCCATAATTTTGATATAGAAGTATTGGATAACGCAAGAATAAAATGTGCTTAAGTTCCTCACTTTTCATAAAATTCTAGGCGTTGCGTTTTCTTTCAGTTTGTGATTTGACTTCGTATCGCCTATTTATACCACAGACAGGCCAGCGCGGCGTTGCCCGTGACAGTTCTTTTAGTGTCCTTACTGATACTGAAAACATTAAAAAGGAGAAAAACAATAATTTTACGAATGAGTCCCACCTCTACCCGAAATTTTAAAATTCGGGCTTCTCACAAAAATCGCATCGAATTCGGATAACCTGAGATATCGATCACGTGTAAAATTGTCCGCAGATTTCAAATCTGCTAAAAAATTTCACTCTGTCTTAAACGATGGCAAAGATAGAAACTTGGACTAAAAAATAAAAAAGAAATTAACGTCTGTCAAAGTTTTTTATTTGTTTTGTTTCGCTTCGCTTGAATAGTTTGTGCTCAGAAAATGAAAGGGAAAAAATAAATTTAGAATCTGATCTCTTCCCACTGCTACTATTTTAAGGAATAGAAATAATAAATAAATGCCAATAAATTATTTAAAAAATGTTCTAGATTAAATTTTAAAATTTGTCCTTTGTACAAAATTCGTATAAATTTAGGACTACCTGTGTGCCAAATTTCTAGTTGCTCTTTGAGTTTGATAAAATCATATATTACTGTTCTTAAATGGTTTTCTCCTCGGCAACAAATAATTACTCTGTATTAAAATCTTTACATGGAATTTTTTAATCCTATCCATTTTACATTTTAGAAATTCTTTCTTGATACGAAAAACATTCGTATATCCATTTATTTTCTAACTTAAACATAAGACGACGACTCAACATTTATCTCCGATTTAATTCACAACACAAAAAATATATCTCGAATTACAGCACGTATGACGATAGATCACGTGACTACATAGCCTACTGGGCCTTCAGTTTTTGTTGTGGTCACGATTTGTATCATAAGTAAAGATACGCAATAAAGAGTTAAGTAAAAGCAAGACACTACAATTTGACGTTGCGCGAGCGAAAGATTTATTTGTGTTAACGTTACAGGAATTCGAATTAGCAGAGAACGAAAAATATAACGGTGATGAGTTTGACACGCTTGGAAGGCTAGAAATTGCAAATCAGTCATGTTTAGATGCAATTAATGATACACATTTTGAAAATTAATTCGAAATTGTATCAGGCAACCAAGAAAGTTCTAGTTTCAAAGTTTTGTCGTTTTCAAACTGCACATGCACTTACTCTATAAATTAGAAATGTGGTTATATTTAGGTTTAAACAAATTTATGTAACAGAATTTACAGGTAAAAACTATTTCGGAAATTAATTTTAAATTTTGAAGTGCGTCGAAGTCGGACTTGTTTACTTCATTCGGACTTGTTTACTTTTGAACTCAAATTGGGCACGAAGGCTTGAGAGGCTTCTCTAAAAGTATGCCCCACATTTGGAGGTGATGGTAGAATTTACATACAGTGATGAAACTGACAAGTGTGTCATATCACTCTTCTCTTAAGGTGAGTCATCTATCTCTGTCGAGACTTTAGGGCATGGGAAAGATCAAAATTGAATAGAGTTGAAGAAAATAAACATACATATCAGATTTAGAATCTAAACTTTCTTTTCTTACTGATGAAGCTGAATCGGAAGGAATAATAAAATTAGCTAGATCTGGTTTTACTATGACGAAATTAAATTAAAAGAAATATTTAAGTTTTAAAAATTTGGGTGAAATTGCAAAATTTTCAGCTGCAGAACTGTTAGTTCAGAAATCGAATCGAATTTATTGTATATTTTGTAAAAAGTACCTTGTAAATTAAGATTGGGAAAGAGCTTTACACATACCATTGGATGAAAAGAAATGATTTGTTAGAAGAAAAGGGGGTTTGTTTTGTTTCACTTCCAAAGGTCATTTAACTAAAGATTGCAAATCCAAAGTCAAATGCCCTAAACGACACTTAAAACTTATGTCCCATGTTTTCCCAGAACACACAGGCTACACAAGTGTCAGAAGATTACAATAATGAGTCAGTTACCCACATCACTTGATAGTCTGCATTCTCAATCAACTGAAGTTTTTCTCCTAACATTAGTAGTTAACATAGAAGGTAATGTGTAATGGGAAGTGGGAAGGTCAAATTACTGTCGATAACTGGATTGGAGTCATCCAACACTTTGAAGTTAACTGCCAATGAATGACTGCGACTGCAATGAGGCTTCACCCTCTTTGAATGAAGAGACAAAAAGTCATACATTTTTTGGAGACACCACAACAGAAGAGGGTAAATAGGGGAGGTTTTCCAAATATCGCCTACCCTAACTATTTCTTTGCATCTCAGCCTCCTGGGTTGGGAAATCAAGCTGGAAGCTAAATGAATATCACTAGGAACTACTTCTCTTTTGGTTTCCAGAGATCATATACCTTCTTTACTTATGTCAGTTCAAGTTAACTAGTCAAACTTCAAAAAGTTTCTCAAGATAATCTTCAAGAGTGGGTTCCTACAATTTTCACCCATTCTCTCAATTTTCCGACTTGTTTGAAGTTTTCGAGCATCGTTCAATAATAGTGGTAAATTATTCTGGTATCCATTTAACTGTTTCCTTTTGTTTCAGCTCCCGGTTATGTCGGATGAAGGCTTTTAACGGTAAGCCCTTCTGTCTGATGTTTTTAAACTCTTGCTCTATTTGGTATTGGTCAGAGAAATAGATATTAAGCGCATGCAGAGTGGAATAATCTATAAAACGTATACAATATACATACCAATTGCCGAAAGGTAATTCCATCCCATTGTCGAAAGTGGGATATGATGATCGTTGAAAGATGGTTTCATCCAATCTTGGAAAGTTGGCTCAGACCTATTGCCGAAAGTTGGTTCCGACCTATTACCGAAATTTGGTTTCGTCTAATCGGAAGATAAACGAAGAAACAAACGGAATTTTAAAGATCACTACATCGAATTCGGATTCATCGCAATTGAAAAGGAAGACCCTCAAATACCATTCTGTGTAGTCTTTCTTCAAAAAGAAACTTGCAAACGAAGCTCTCGTTCCTAGTAAACTAAAAAGACATTTAGGAACTTCACACACAGAGGTCAAAAGCAAACCAAGAGAATATTTTGAAAACCTGGCAGCGCAGCAAAATAAAACAGCAAAAAAAAAAAAAAAAAAAATTTAACTATATGAAGATGCCAGAAAAGGGGTTGATTGCTAGCTACAAGGTTGTACAATTAATAGCACAACGCAAAAAAGCACACATCGATGCCGAGTCCATCATTGCACCAGCATTAGCTAGTATTGTCGAAACAATGCTGGGAAAGTAAGCGACAGAGAAGGTCAAGAAACTACCATTATTCAATGACACAATATCACGCAGAATCGAACATTTATCTTCACAATTTAAAAAAAAAAAAAAAAATTCGAGCATTTCGAATTGCACGACAGTGAACTCTGGTTATTTCAGATTGATGAATCGACAGATATCAGTGGAAAAGCATAGCTCCTTGCATTCATTCTATTTGTTAAAGATGACATATTCTTGAGTGAGTATTTTTTCTGCAAAGATTTGAAGCGGACGACGACAGGAAAAGACATATTTGAGCTGGTAAAAGAAAATATTTCAAGCTTTGGTTTGCTGCGGAAAAACTGCGTTGGTGTTTGCACAAACGGATGTCCATCAATGTTAGGAAACTAAAAAGGATTTATCACACTTGTGTGCCGCCAAGAAAATCCAAATATTATAAGCGTCCACTGCCCGATTAACAGAGAATCTCTCGTTTCAAAATCTTTAACTCCAGATATGTTGATTGTAATGAACCAAGTCATTCAATGGTCAATTTCATCAAGAGTCGATCTTTTAAATTCCGAATTTTCTCTCGACTGTGCGACGCAATGGATTCCGACTACAAAACTCTTTTATATCACACTGAAGTGCGTTGGTTTTCGAAGGGAAAGGTTTTGAAACGACTCACACACCTGAAAGCAAAGAGGATTTTGTTCTTGGAGGACGAAAAAGCATCTTTTGGATTTTCTCTTCATGACGAGATTTGGTGGCTTAAAGTTCAATTCCTCTCGGACTTGTTTAAAAAGCTGAGCTCTCTGAATTTAAGTCTTCAAGGTCCATCCGATAATATCGACACATCAACATCAAAACTGAAGTAATTTGAAGAAAAATTAACACCGTCGAAATCTTTTTGACTGCTTTCCGGGTGTCAATGAATCTTAGTCGGAAAAAAAATTGCAGACGAAATTACAAGCACCATTGACGAACTTCAAACCTCACTTTAAAGTTACTTTCCTTCGCTTTCAGTTGACGAATATGAATGGTTCATCAATCCGTTTGTAATTTGCAAGGTCACAAATTTGACAACAATAGAAAAAGAACAGCTCATTGATTTGAGAAACGATAAGTTTTACCATTCAACATTATTCAACAAAAATTTGGATGAGTTTTGGCTTTCTGTCAGAAATTCGTTTGAAAGCTATTAAAATTCTTCTGCCTTTTCCATCTTCATGGTTCTGTGAATTTGGATTTACTGCATTGACAGAAATCAAGACCAAAGAGCGAGAAAGACTTTTAAAAGTTGAGACGATGAAATGCGAACCCTTATCTGGCGACTTTAGAGCCTCGTTTTGAGGCTCTAAATAGGCTCAACCCTCTCATTGAATAAATTTTGTAAATAAATAATTTTTTTTTTTTGTGTAATACAACTTTTACATATTTTTTATTTAGGTGTGCCGCAAATAATTACAGATATTTTTAGTGGGCCGTCAACCAAAAAAGGTTTTTCCTAGATCGTCTAGGTAACTACATAAACTCATAGATGTCGCGTATAGTAGCTTGCAAACACGAGTAAGCAATATTAAACACAGGGGCGATAGTTGTAACACCAACCCTATAAGTCCTCTAAAATCAAAGTAAGGTGTTAAAATAGATTTAAACATTTTTTTACTGATAAAAACGTGGTGACTGCCGGTGTTCTTCACCCAAAGTTTAAACTCGGTACTTGGCTTGATCCTGTCATAACTGATTCTGATTGGGATACTGTAAACACATTTCTTCAAAGAGAATAGATCAAACGAATCGAAGATAAATATTGTGCTCACATAAATGAAGCCTTTCCTACTGATTGTACTGATGATGACCAACATTCATCTAGCATTGACGATGAATTTTTTGAGACAATGAAACTATACATCCTTCTACCAATTTTGAGTTATCCACTTATTTTCAAAACAAAGATTGTAGTTTGTCTGCATTCTGTTCTCTACCTACAGTAAAAAGCATGTTTGTAAAATACATTACTCTATTACCAGGTCTGTATTGGAATCGATTGATAAATCGGGTGTGCGGGCCGACCTGTTGATTGGACCGTCAATCCAACAATTGAACCGCCACGACCAATCCATTATCCTGGATACATGCTATCCAAGGCATTCCGCACATCTACACTGTAATGGGACGTCGTGTTGGAACCACAGGTGTCGTGTGATGGCTGCTGGAACAGGGTTCAATTGTTCTGGCAACACCTCTTTCAAAAACACAAGGTATGAATGTCCGTTCATGTAACTTGGCAGCAGGTATGCCCTAATCAGATGGTCGTTCACGATTTCGGCCCAAACATTTACGGGAAACGCCGCTGGTACCACACTGGACTGGTGTGGCGTGTGGATTAGCAGTTGCCCACATATGATAGTTATGGATAGTTGAAATCCCCTCTCGCGTGAAAGAGCTTTGGTCAGTAAATAACACATGTGCAAGTAAAACCGGATCCACGGCGGTCTGTTGAAGAGCTTTAGCAGAAACCACTTGGCGAATTCGACACGTTGCCGGTAATGCACAGGTGACAGGTCCTGAAGCTTCTGCACATTGTAGGGGTGCATTCATTCCTCTCGCAGTTCTCGGCACACCATCTGATGGGAAACATGAACAGCTTGAGACAATACACACGTGCTACATTCAGGGCGCTCGCTGATACGCTGTCAAATGTTTTCCGTTACAGTTGGCTTTCTTACACTCCTTCCACGCCCGTATCCTACATGCAACTTGAAAAGGAGCCTCTTTCGCAGAGTTGTTGGTGAAATCGTTGAAAGATTCTTGCATCGGGGACGCGTCTTGTTGAAAAACGCTCTTGGTACAATTTTTGAGCTTCCCTTGCATTGCCCTTTGTAGCCCCGTACATGTAATGCATCTCTACCTTCTCCTGATTCGTGTAAGAATTCATTTCATCGGTGATCCACAACACAAATGAAGGCGGCTGTTGTGAACAGTTTTTTTATTGTGTTTGTTAGGAAGCGCCGTCTAATGCTTTTAAAATTGAGTTCCGACCATGGATCTCATGGTGATTTGTGCTTGTCTAGCTGCGTTCTATCAACCCCTAACGTATGTACTATGACTTTAGGATCACCCTGTATAATCTAATCATTGTCTAAAGTTATATGAAGCTGTGTTTTTATTGCAACTCCACCATTGAATAATTTGTATCTAAATTTATTCGACAATAAACAATGAAAAATTGAAAAAGTAGTAATTATTTGCAGAGCTACAAATGCTTTAAGAGAAACGTAAACTATGAGCCCCTCTTAGACAGTTGACAGGCAAAACGAGCTTAATGACAAACAAACTGAACAGAAACATTAATTTTCTCCCGCACCCTCTCTTTCATATAAAAACATACACCGAGACTGGGCATAATGGATGCAACTTCTTGTTTCTTTGTTATTAAATTATATTTTCCAAGTTTTTTATATACTATGAAAAAAAGACAATTATAATTTTTGAAACCCGAACAGAGAAAATATTCTTGTTCAGAAATGAATCCGAATTGATCTGATATTTTCAAGTTCATTCGCTGAGATCAATGATAAAAGTATGTGTAAACGATTTTTCAAATCTGTTGATAAGTTTTCCATTCGTGTACGCATGACGATTACGCTTTCCATTTCATCCGCATAAATAAAGGTCTCGCGTTTTTGATGAATACTTATTAATAATCCACAGCAATAGAGTAACCCTATTTTATTTCTAGTGATTGATCCATCATTAAAAAGGATTTGGTTAGAAAAAAATATTAAATATTAAACGTTAGGAAATTCTGTACTGAAGTATGAAAAATCCATCCTTTAAACCTTGAAATTTAAAATTAAATTCATGTTGCTTCTACTATTTACAGGGCCGGTCAGAGGCCCATGCGACAGGCGCGGCCGCATCGGGCGCCAAGAGGGGGGCGCAGGCTATTGCTCTATGTAGGGATTGGCGAGGTTAGCACCCGCCAAGGGCGCCCGTAATAAAGGGTCACGGGTTGGCGCCAGTTAAACCTCAGTTAAAAACACCGTCCACACAAATCGGTCGAATTTCTTCTTTTTTTTCTTTTCCAACGAAGATATAATAATAACAATGACAAAAGAATTAAATGCTCTTGTAGGAGAGGGGATTTGGGGCTTCAGTATTCGAAAGATATTAATGTGGAAGACTTAGTTAATGAAATTCAATGTTTCAAAACTCAAGTTGTGGAACTCTTGAGGAAAAAGAGTCAGCTACCCAACTTGACTTGTTAAAGTGTTATGTGTAAATATTCTCTGAAAGATCCATATAGAAATTGCCGTCATGATTTTTTTTCCCTTACCGGTTACAGTTGTGCCCTGCGAGTGCAGTTTTAGTAAATTGAAACATATTAAAAACTAACTCCGGTGTAGCATAAGGCAAGACACCGTTTGAAAAACCTTGCTATTTCATCCATTTAACAAAAGATAGCAGAAAAATATGTGCGACATAATGACACACAGAATTTGCCTAGCGAAAAGCAATAAAAGTAAAGTTGTGGGTTTTACAATTTTCTATGTAGTTTATTTTGCAAAATTTTTTCATTATGAAGTTGCCAGTTACATTTTTATTT
The DNA here is from genome assembly GCA_947359465.1 of Metellina segmentata. Classification (NCBI taxonomy): domain Eukaryota; kingdom Metazoa; phylum Arthropoda; class Arachnida; order Araneae; family Tetragnathidae; genus Metellina; species Metellina segmentata. The sequence goes on along the minus strand of OX375876.1, from coordinate 22,275,059 downwards.
TTAATCCTAGTTCTGCATGTATACATTTTGACAGGGGGGCGCCAAGTCCTACCTTTTCCAAGGGCGCCGGAACCATGTATACGGCACTGACGATGGCAGGACACACAACACACAAAAGAAAAATAAAGAAACTATTTTTCTTTATGATAGTGAAAATCAACTTTTGGGGGCAGTAAAACCTCTTTCAAAGTAAACTTCTATGCGATTTTAAATCAAGCAATCAGTTCTTTGTCAGAGAAGTTTGATCAAATGTCCAGGTGCAGAATTACATTCAGTGTTCTGCAACACAATTCCAAGCAAATGCAATTGTTTTGCAGGCATTTTGTCCGAATTTTGAAAACTGCAATCAAATTTAAAAACAGATGTAAAACACAATTATCGGCTAAATATGTATTATATATTTACTAGCAACTGCGTGGCTGGTATATTTATAATAAAACATCACAATTAATTCACTTGCTTTATTTAAAACCAAAGCACACTTTCAGAATTTGCAATTCTGTCGATAACTTTTGAAGTTAAATATTTTGTCATTGACAGAAGATGTGTTACTTATAAAGTGTTTGTGAATTTGGGCGGTGTAGGGTGGTTGTTCCGGTAGCTAGAAAAGAAAAATGATATGTAGCAAAGAGCGAGCTTTGCACTGCAGAACATCGTAACTTATAATTTGAAAAATATCGACCAAAATTGTGAAATTATAATTTTATTGTACCTGGTAACAGCCAGTTTATTCTATTGAACCCAACAACAACCTGAGATTGTTAATTTGCTTGGAAATCTGTATTCGTGGATTTCGTCGCCTGTACTGTAATCTCTTCTCATCCTTTTTCTATGTTAACTTAAATAAATCTAACTTAAAAATTTATAGGTTATGGGCCTAACACGCTTCCACTGCGTAAGTAATCCCGCTCGCTGAAGCATTCGTTGCTAGAAAGCATTAGTTGTTTGTTTTTCGGGACTAACTCTACACGACACAAGACACCGTTAGGCTTAGTGTCATGGCGGGACTGGACATGTCAGCGATGTGTAAATTCGATGGGAAAAACTACTCCCAGTGGCGATTTCAAATTAACTGTGCCTTAAAAGCCAAAGGTGTGTTCAGCATGGCAAATGGAACAAAGACAAGGCCTGAGGATAGTGCTGCTACTGAGACTGAAATTGAGAAACGGGAGAAGAACGATGCCATTGCGATGTTTACAATCACCGCTGCGATGGAAACGAAGCAAATTACCCTCATCGAAAGCTGCTCTACATCATTTGAGGTGCTGACGAAGTTAGACTCTGTGTTTCAACAGAAATCAGACTTCAACTAGATGCTTCTTCTTGACAAGTTTCATCAACTGAAAATGGACACAAGCGAGAATGTAGTGGAGTACATTGCTAGAGTGGAAAACGTGGCCCTCCAGATCAAGAACTCTGGTGAAAGACTAACCGATATGACCCTCATTACGAAAGTCTTCAGTACGTTGCCATCCAAGTACCGCAACTTTCGACAAGCATGGCTATCCATGGACGAAAGTAAGCAGAATTTGTCCAACCTAATAGCCAGACTGATCAAGGGTGAGGAAACCAATTTGGAAGCGGGGGAAAGAGAAGAATCTGCATTCGTTGCTACTCAGATACGACCATCGGGATATCGCAATCTACCAAAGAAAGTGGACAAATCCAAAGTAACTTGCTATGCATGCCGCAAGGAAGGACATTACGCCAAGGAATGGCACTCCAAATATGGAGATAACAACGGTTCCTTCAAAAGCAAAAACTCGTGGAACCATAGTGCTTTCCATACTGAACTGGGAGGATTGGAGAGTAATGAAGACCAGTGGATTCTGGACAGTGGTGCTTCTGCTCACATGACTTTCAATCTAAACATCTTCGAAAGCTTCACAAACACTTGTGAACAGGACAGCATTCGCTTTGGTAACAATTTAGAGTTGCCTATAAAAGGAAAGGGGAATGTCAAAGTAGAGAAGCTCATTAATGGTGTTTGGCATGAAGGTGCAATACACAATATTTTGTATGTACCAGGCCTAAAGAAGAACCTTCTCTCTAAAGGTGTCATTGCGGGAAAAGGCATGAAAATTACTAAAACCCTGAACAGCGCTGAAATTTACGAAAATGGTCAATTGGTTGGAGCAGCTGTACGCTCGAACAACAATATATATTGTGTTGGGTACAAAATTTTCGAAACCATCCGTTCAACCTTTTGTCGTTAAATTATAAGCATGGATACTTGATAAACATGTACGCTTTTGCTCCGGGACGTTTCACTGGAAATTTTACCTAAGTTCTTCCCCTATCAATGTATGCTAAGTCCCTCGCTTTTCAACGGTACATTTGTACTCAATCCCCGAGTTTTTTTTAAATTTGAATGCCCAGCCAATCACGGCACGCCAGCGAGATGACGAAGCGTGTTTGAAAAGGCTGGGAAATAGTTCACCCTTCGTTTTCTCGTGCCGATTTAGGCGAAAATAGTTTTCCCACGAGTTTACGGGAGAAGAACTTAAACCACTCAACATCCCAGTTTACCAAGCTATAAGAGAGGCGGGAGAATCGGACTCGTCCTATTCGCTCTCCGATGTTTTAGTGGCTGGGGTCACCGTGCGGCGACCCCAGTCGCGTTTGGTCTTTTTTGGAACGGATGAGGGCGTCGGTTGAGCTGGCTGGAGACCGATTACGAAGAGCTTTTCGCCTGTTTTTTGGGAACGCGTGGTGAATATTTTTTCTGATGGAAAAACACCGCCCCGAATTAAGAAAACCGCTGGGCTCCCTGTGACTGGTAAAGAAGAGAACACCATCCTGCGCCAGCGTCCTGCTCCGGATTCCAGGGATTCCCTTCATGATGATGAGTTCCCACATCCACCGCCCAGAATTAAGAAAACCGCTGGCCTCCCTGTGACTGGTAAAGAAGAACACCGTCCTGCTCCAGCGTCCTTCTCCGGATTCCAGAAGTTCCCTTCGTGAGGATGAGTTCCCACAACCACGACCAGAATTGAGAGAAGGAATTGACAACCCCCCTGTGACTCTGGGATGTGTACCATCATTCCGATCCAGCGTCCCTCTCCGGAATCCAGTAGCATCCATCGTTTATCTACAATGGGCAATTATAGTTTTTCGTTTTTCTTACTTTCCTGTAATTAAGTCCTTGTTCCTGAATTGATTTTTTGATTTAGAGTTATTGTCCCTTTTTTTTGTCCCGTGAAACGTCTCTCGAGTTATAAGCCCTCAATTGGGGTTATCCCAATATTTTAAGTAAATTGGAGTAACCCAATTGAATGCTTGGTCGTTTTGGACCTATTCTGAGAGTTTTGATTGTTACTTTTGTGTTACTATTTTGGGACCAAAATTCACAGTGTGTTTTTACGTAAATCTAGAGTGTATTGTCTTTTTTCATGTTTAGTTTAAATAAATGTTTTTTTATCTTTAAAGATTTGTTTTCTTTTCCCCTCTTTTAGTGAAACCTAATTTCACTGTTTTTTACTTAGTTCCATCATCAATTACAGTCGGTAAGAGCCTTCTACACAGGGTTTTGCTCACACCGTAATGTAGAATTTGTTTAATTTTCCAAACTCATTAAGAGTATCTCAGATTCAATTAGAAAAACCCAACAATTGGATGTTATTCAGAACTGTAAAATCTAATGAAGCAAACACAGCTTCAAAAGACACTCTAAGACTGTGGCATGAGAGAACTGGCCACCTCAACATCAAGTCTCTCTGTGAACTTAGTGAGAGGGGCCTTATTGAAAAAATCAGTGCCTCCAAAGATACTTTCTTTTGTGAAGAATGTCAGCAAGCAACATAGATTTCCTTTTCATCATAGCGACTATAAGGCAACCAAACCAGGTGAACTGATTTACAGTGATGTTTGTGGACCCATGTCCACTCAATCATTGGGTGGAGCAAGGTACTTCGTACTATTCAAAGATGACTTCAGTGGTTATCGAGTGGTTAAATTCCTGAAACATAAAAGTGACACTCTTTAAATGTTCAAAGAATTTGTTCAACTGTGTGAAAACAAATTTGGTCACCATGTTAAAGGGTTAAGGGTGGACAATGGAACAGAGTACACAAACTTGAACTTCAGTGACTATCTGAAAAGCAAGGGGATAAGGTTTGAAACAATTGCTCCCTACACCCCGCAGCAAAATGGGAGGTCTGAAAGAGACCTTCGTACAATAGTAGAAAGTGCGAGGTCCATGCTACACTCCAGGGACTTGCCCTTATTTCTTTGGGCTGAAGCTGTAAAAACATCTACCTACATCCTAAACAGAACGCCCACCATCCAAGCTCCAGACTCCACTCCCTTTCAACTATGGACTGGAAAAGAGGCAGTTCTCAATCATCTCAGAATCTTTGACTCAGATGCATATATGCATATACCTGATGCTCTTCGAAGAAAGCTGCCTCCTAAGAGCAAGAAAATGATCCTCGTGGGCTACGAGAAGGATTCTAAAAATTATCGTTTGTATGACCCCAACAAAAGGACTGTGAAGGTATCAAGGGACGTAGTCTTCAACGAAGACATCTCCGGATCCTCTTGTCCCTCAGTCACCCCATCATCTATGTTTCGAGTTGAGACTTCTGCTGATGAAAATGTCTCTGATCACGAGACACCTGTTTGTCAACCAACTCCCCCAGCAGATGAAGACTATGGTCTTCGTCCAAGAGATACACTTAGAAGACCAGCCCGATATGAGGTGAATATTGCAGACATCTTGACTCCTGACACATATGAGGAAGCCATTTCATCTCCTGAGGAAGAGCAATGGAATGTTGCTATAGATAATGAGCTTCACTCCTTGAATAACAACGAGACGTGGGAACTTGTGCCTCCACCAGAGCGAGGCAATATCATAGGATCGAAGTGGGTGTTTAAAGTCAAATGCCTTCCAAATGGCAAAATTGAAAGGTTCAAGGCAAGGCTTTGTGCCAAAGGATTCTCCCATGTAGAGGGAGTGGATTTCTCTGAAACCTTCTCACCTACTACAAGATTTGACACCATCAGAGTGGTGCTTGCCCTGGCTGTACAAAGAAAATGGTCCATTGTACAGATAGACATCAAAACAGCCTTTCTCTATGGAGAGGTTGAGGATATCTTCATGCAACCTCCTCTGGGTCTTGATGTCAAGGACAATTTAGTGTGTCGCCTGAACAAATCTTTATATGGACTGAAGCAGGCTTCCAGATGTTTGGAACAGGACTTTCTCAGAGTTCCTCACGAGTTTTGGCTTTCAGCAGAGTGCAGCAGACTCATGTGCCTTTAGTGGAAACTTTTGTGGAACAAGAGAGTTCTTCTGGTGCTGTATGTGGATGATGCTTTGCTGCTATCTGAAGAGGGAGGAATGCTCCATGAAATAGTCTCTGACCTAGGAAGAAAATTTGAGGCAACTGTCTACAATAATGGATGCTTTGTAGGGATACAAATAGAACACAATTCTAATGGTTCAATCTTCTTACACTCTGAAGAATACATTAAACGGATTTTAAAGAGATTCCATCTAGATGATGCCCATCCATATAGCATACCTGCAGATCCTGGTACTGTTATGTCTTCAGAGTCTATTCCAGTTCCAGAAGGGACTCTTTATCGACAAGCCATAGGATCACTGATGTTTATCTCCAGTACCACGAGACCAGACATAGCATTTACTGTCAACTTGGTCAGCAGATACCAATCGAATGCTGGTCAGGTACACTGGAATGCTGTTAAGCGTATATTTAGATACTTGAAGGCCACAAAAAGATATGGCATCGAGTATTCCAGTAATTCTAGGGATGATTTACAGCTAGTTGGATACTATGATGCTGACTTTGCCAACGACGCGGAGAAAGTCAACCTCTGGATATTTGTTTGTGCTAAGTAAAGGGCCTGTGACCTGGTGTAGCCAAAACCAAGCAACTGTGTCTACCTCAACCACCGAGGCAGAGTATATTGCAGTAGCAACTGCTGTAAAAGAAATAGTGTGGCTACGTCAACTACTACAGGACCTTGGTGAGACCACAATGATAAAAGATGCAATACCTCTCTTGGTTGATAATCAAAGTGCCATTAAGCTTATTAAAAACCCAGTATTCCATAAAAGAACCAAGCACATTGATGTATGCCATCACTTTGTTCGTGAAAAATATGAGGACAAAACTGTGACTTTCAAGTACGTGGAATCGGAAAAGCAATTGGCAGATATTCTGACAAAAACATTGTCAAAAACATAGTTTGAGAACTGCCGTGACCTTCTCAATATTAAAGAACTGTAATGAACTCCATCAGCGAACATTTTTTGTGTATAACCCAGATTAATTTTCTTTTACAGATATTTTTTTTGCGAATTCCCCAATTCCCACTGACTATCCAATTGTATCTTATATTCGTACACTCCCTTTGAATTAACTATATTCTCTGGCAACGCGTTCCAATTGTCTATTACCCTATTAAAGTAGTAGTTTTTCCTTAAATCCCGATTAAAATGTGTCTTATTCAATTTATACCCATGGCCCCCTTGTTCTGTTATCCCTATTGAAATTTAAGCCCTCTGTGTCCTGTGTGAAGGCCCTCTGTGTGAAAATTCCTTGTCCCCTTGTTTTACCAAATTGAAAAGCTGAATCAAATTCCCCCTCCTTCTTCTACTTTCCAGTGTATACATGTTTAGTTTACTTAAACGTTCATTGTAGTCGAGATTTGCTATCCCCTTTATTATTTTTGTAGCTCTGTGCTGAACCCTTTCAATTAATTCTATATCCTTTCTCATATATGGAGCCCAGAATTGTACAGCATATTCTAGATGTGGTCTTACTAAACCCTTATATAACGGTAAGATTATATCCTTATCCCTTGAAGTTACAGTCTTTTTAATATACCCCAATAACCTATTAGCCTTTTAACCCGCAGCTGAACATTGGTGACCCATTTTAAAACCACCGTGAATTATCACCCCAAGATCCTTGACTGTTTCTCCCTCCTTTAACTTTACTCCCTGCAGACAGTATTCGGCTCCACTGTTTCTGTAACCCATATGCAGAACTTGACATTTCCCTACATTAAATGACATACCCCATTTTACAGCCCATTCGGATATCTTATCAAGATCCCCTTGTAAATTCTCTATCTGTAACTTGGTATTCACTGTGCCCCATATTTTTAAGTCATCTGCAAATATACTGATTCTATTCTTAATCCCCTGACCTATATCATCTATGAAAATGATAAATAAAATTGGGCCCAAAACTGATTCCTGAGTCACTCTACTTATAACTTCTGTCCACTGTGAATAATTTCCTTTTACCTGCACTCTCTGCTTTCTACCCAATAACCAATTCTTTATCCATATCAATGTTTTCCCCTGAATCCCCAAGCTTTCCAATTTAAACAGTAATGCCTCATGAGGTACTTTATCAAAAGCCTTTTGAAAATCTATGTACATGATATCTACACTGCTCTTATTATCCAGCTCCTCAGTAATTTTTTCGTAGAACTTCAAAAGGTTTGTAGAGCAGGATCTGCCCTTCCTAAACCCATACTGATTATCTGATAACAGTCCCCCTTCCTCCAAGTATAACATTATATGCTTTTTTAACAGAGATTCAAATATTTTGAAAATTACTGATGTTAGACTTACTGGTCTATAGTTGCCCGGATCACTTTGTATTCCCTTTTTGAAAATTGGAGTTATGTTGGCCAACTTCCAATCCATTGGTACCCAACCCGTGCTATATGTTGAATTAAATATGATGTGAATTACGTCCCCCAATTCTTCCGCGCATTCCACTAGTACTCGCGGGTAAATATCGTCTGGCACTGGTGCTTTAGATGGCTTAATACTTTTCAACTGATGTACTATTTCTTCCCTGTTAAATTTGCATTATTTAAATATACCCCCTGCAAAGGCTCCATCCTTGGGATCATTTTTTAACGTATAGTTACCATTGAAAACCCTCAGAAAAAATTCATTTAACAGGTTTGCCATTCCCACCTCGTCTTGAATTAATTCACCTCCCCTCCCCTCCAACGGGCCCAGTGTAGTACTAAATTTATTTTTACCACTTGCATATGCAAAAAATTCTTTTGGGTTTGTATTTAGTATTTCCCTTGCTAGTTTTACCTCCAAGGACACCTTTTGCTTCCGACTAATAGTTTTAAACTCCTTTCTGGCTTTCAGATATACCTCCTTGTCCCTGTCGTTACCAGTGCTTTTATATAACCTGTATGTTCTTTGTTTTAATTTTAAAGCTTTGTGTGTTTCCCCTGAAAACCACATAGGGAGCAAGTTTCTAGATTTTCCTTTTTTCCTGAACGTTACATGTTTTTTTAACTGCCTGTCTAACTTTTTCTTGAATTCCTTCCATTGTTCAGAATGATGTGGTGCTAATAATCCCCCTTTGAATGGCTCCTTTAACTCTTCCCTTATCCTATGAAAAGTTACCTTTCTGAAATTTGGAATTATCCTACTATTGATTGTGTATACTGACTGAAAATTTATACTTAATCTGATACTTCTATGATCACTTTCTCCCAGTGGCTCACCTATAACCAAATCCTGCACCCTATTCTCATCATTGCTGAAAATCAAATCCAATATTGAATTGTCCCTAGTATCCTCATATACACACCATCTAGTACAAAAAACAATCCTGAACCACTTCCAAAAATTCTGCTCCTTTCCCATTTGTAGCTAGATTGTTTGTCCAGTCAATATTTGGATAGTTATAGTCCCCCATTAAAATTAATTCTCCTTTTTGACATGCTTCGTTTATCAGATTGTACATACCCTTTTCCTGCTCTTCACTACAAACAGGAGGTCTATATATATTACCCAGAATTAGTCCTTTGCCTTTGTCTGTATTCAGTTTCACCCAGACCGATTCTATACCCTCAATTTTACTCTTTAACTTTATATCCGTACAGTTTAAGAATTCTCTCACATAAATCACAACCCCACCCCCTTTCCTATTCACTCTGTCCTCCCTAAACATTGTAAATCCACTCAATTCTAAAATTTGTGCATCTTCACTGTTTGCCCAACTTTCAGTTATCCCAATGATATCTATATCCTCTGCTTGTGCAATTCCCCTGAGCTCATCCATTTTATTTCTCACACTGCGAGCATTACAATAAAATACTTTTAGCTTATTTTTCACCCTTATATTGCACTTTCCCTTAGTAGTATTAGTCTTTGTATTGTTTTTCACCCTTTTATTGCACTATCCCCTTGTATTATTTGTCATGGTATTTGTTTTTCTCACTTACATTGCACTTTCCCTTTGTATTGTTTGTCTCCTGTAATTTAGACCATGTCAGTTTCCTAAGCAATTATTGTGTACTGTCAACCCTCTATGTCCTACCCATCCCTGCTTGTATTCAAGTTTTTTGACTTGAGAATATTCAAAACCCGCTTGCCAACCTCCCTATTACGTATCAGGCTCAAATGCAAATTGTCCCTGCATACCCAATCCCTCATACACTCCTTCAAACATCTAAAAATCTAACCTCCTCCCTCTCACACAAATCCCTTAACAACAAATTCCTCTTATTGGCCCTTAGATTTAACCACCCATTACCTAACCCATACCTAGGTAGTAATCCTAATACTGTTACATCTACCCCATGAGACTTAATGACTCTTAAAAGTGTTTCCGCTTCCCTCTTAAACTCAACATTAGTGGTCCTGTCTACATCATTAGTTCCCACCCACACTACTGCCTTTTCCTCCCCTTTAACTGCACCTGCCTTAACTGCCTCAACTACATGTTTTACCCTAGCGCCTGGCAAACAACACCTTGCAAAATTGCGCTTTTTACGCCCTACCATGTCTCCCAAAATTCTAACCATTGAGTAATTCACTTAATACAGTACTGAAGGAATGAAGAATTACGCAAAAATAACTTAGATTCACGGGAGCTCCGAAAACGCGACGCACACTTGCTCGACACCTAGCGGCAACGTGATCCAATCGAACCTAATGCAATCGTCTGAACCAGGGATAGGCAAACTTTTTCGGTCGCGGGCCAAAAATCGAAAGAAAAAAAAAATTTGGCGGACCAAGATAAATTTTTCTAAAATTTTAAAAACAATATACAAGTATTACAATTTAAATATGTTAATGAGATGAATGAAATTGCGATTTCATTTTTAACAGTTCCCTATATTGAGGTTTGAAGTGAGATGTACTGATTCTAAGGAACGAGGCTAAATGCTCATCTGTCAGTCTATTTCTGAAATAATTCTTTCTAAGGTTCATAGTTGAAAACACTTGTTCACATATATAAGATGAACCAAACATAGCATTGATTTTCTGGGCGTGAGATATTAAATTTGGGAAACTTACTTTCGATAATGATTGTAAAACTCTAACTTTGGAATATTTAGAAACAACTGCTTTAGATGATTGTTAGATTGCAACTCAATTAATTCAAGTTGCAAATCCAACCTCACTGCTTCACAATTTACGTTGAAAGGCATGGTAAAAATATCCAATTATGTTTGAATGGCACAGAAATCTTGAAATCTGCGTGTCAAAATGCAGTTTTTTCAAGCCATCTTCATAATTCTTAAGCCTCTCTTCATTTACTGAGGGTATTAAATTTAACTTCGAGAAATGAGACAAGTCGTTCTTAGCTAGCTGCCCAGCAAACAGATTAAGTTTTAGTTTAAAAGCTTTGAGATGGGCCTAGATATCGTCGATAAATTGATTTTTCCCTTGCATCTTGACATTCAAGTTGCTCATATGACAAAAAATATCTGTGAAAAATGCAAAGTCCGAAAGCCAATCTGTATCTTCTAACATTTCGCACTCCGTAGAACACTGTTTCTCTTGGAAGAACGACGCAATGTCGTCTTTCAGCTGCAAAACTCGCTCGAAAACACATCCTGCACTAAGCCACCTTACTTTCGTGTAATACAGTACATCAGAGTATTCAGATTGCACGGACTGAAGAAAATCTCGAAATTGTCTGTGAATAAGCCCACGAGATCGAATAGTATTTACAAGCTTCACGACTGCATCAAGCACGGGTTTCATATTCAATGCAGATTTACACAGAGCATCTTGATTGGAACACAATGTAGAAAAACAACATTGTTCCCTGGATAGTTTTGATTAAAGAGTCCAAGAAATCCAGATTTTTTTCCTGTCATATTTGGTGTTCCATCGGTCGTAATATTACATATAATTGTTATAGGCACTTTCAAAGTTAAAAGCCCTTCCTGAAATTCACGAAAAATATCACATCCCGTTGTAGTTCCCTTTAAAGAACGCATGCACGCCAGTTCCTCGGTAATTTCAAAGTTCTCATCAACACCTCTTATAAATACATAATACTAATTGAGCAGTATCATTTATATCAGTGCTTTCATCCATAGCTATGGAGCAAAATTTAAACTGGACAATCTTTGACTCTAATTGTGACGTCAAATTTTTATCGATGGCTTCGATTCTAGAAGTCACCGTTTTTTGAGATAAGCTTACAGTCTCAAAATTATTTTTCTTGTCTGGACATAAAACATCACAAACTTGGAGCATGCATTGTTTAACGAACTCCCCATCACTGAGAGCTTTATTATTTTTAGCAATATTGTATGCTACAATGTAACTTGCATGTGTAGCTGCTTCTTGGATAGAGTTTACCTTCTTGAAAAAATTTTGTCAACCTGATAATTTTTTACAAAGACTTTCTACATTTTGTTTTCTTTCATATTCGGACATTGCTTCGTAATTGGAATTCTTATGCTTAGATGTGAAATGAGAGAGAGAGAGAGAGAGAGAGACGGGAAATGTTATATTCTTTGAAGACTGTTACAGCTTCATTGCAGATGAGACACATTGGTTTATCTTTAATAACTGTAAAAAAATATTTCCAGATCCATTCATCATTAAAAGCACGGCAGTCTGAATCAACTTTACGTTTTTTAGTAGCTATTTTGGGGTTGAAATATTTTACGAATAACCCAAACAAGCACTAGTTACGCTATACTTTTAATACTTTCACCACTATTCACAATGATGCTATATGTCCGCAATCTTTCTATACGCAATCAATAATATTAAAACTCGCGCCAAAAGAAAAAGTCGCTGACTGGAGCTTAAAATGTGCAGTCTGCCACATGTGAGGTCTAATTCACCTATATTGGATTCCCATATGTCTGTTCCCCGAGAAAGAGATAACGCTTGTTGGCGCCAGTCTACCAGCTATAACTAACAAAGAACTTCTGCTTTTAACACTTTACCGATTGAAAGCTGTCTGTGCTTGCTATCTCCGTCGATTTATGTTTTGTAGAACATAAATAGAGAAAGTAAAAAGATCATCAGTCCTTTGAAAAAAATAATATTTAAACAAAGTAGAAAAGGAGATGGATATATAATATATAAATCATATTTTCTTTTAATTTCCGTCGGACCGACAAATTAAAATTCTATCCGCCGGCCGAATAAAACCTTCCGGCGGGCCGTAGTTTGCCCATCCCTGGTCTAAACCAATTTGTGATTTACCCTTCAGAGATCTTACGACAGAGACTCCTCCCATATGATCCGTCTACAACATTTGAAGGCCGATGATCACAAAAGGCTGACGAATTTAAATCTGTGGCGCGTTGATGCTAGTCCTTCCAAGTCAGCCACTATCTTCTGAATTTTAATTCTTAGTTTGTGGCAACACAAGGCTATTAAGAAATGAAGTGAATAATACAACATAGCAACTATGTAAATAAACAATTAAATGATGGGATTGATTTCTTTCGGACTTGGTTTTGGTGCCGGTTTCATCATTCGAAATACTACCTGGGGGACAGAATATGCTCACAAATTGTTTGCAGTTTTTCAGGTTTCTCATTTTTGTTTTTGAGACATTTTTGAATGCTTTAAACTTTATCTAAAAGTTAATTGATGTTAAACAGCAACGATTCATTTTGATCAAATTTGTCTTATCCTCATAGTTATATCTATTGTTGCATTGATTAGTTTTGTATAAACTATGATCCCATTTTAAATAAGTTTCAAGCCTACCACCCTGAATAGGGATACAATCAAATTTGAAAAAATCTTAGAATACTTTTCCATAGCTCTCGTTCTATTTTCTGATCCAGCACATGATCCAAGCATCAGCTTTCCATCATGTGCATATTTGAACAGTACTTTCGAAGTGCAAGTTTGCCATAATTTGTTGTTCTATGAGACCCAAAATTGTTTAATAACTGTTGTTTATTGTGTTCAATTTGTTTATCGGTTAAAATTTCATTGAAGTTTCAAATGTTTTTGTCTATGTTATACATAGTATTAACAGTCAGTTCATATTTTTAAAATGTTTACAACTAAGTGAAATTTTATTTGAATGAATTCTACAAAACTCTTTAGTCATCTGTACTTTTCAACACTAACTCCTGACATCTTCCTCGATCTTTAGCAAAGTGGGGAAAATTATAAATGAATGAAACTGTAAATGAGGGAAATATGCAGCTGAATAGAAAATTTACACCGATTTCTATAACTTTGAAGATAGGTTCTTTTCGTACTTGATACAAACCACACAAAGAACTCTTAATTTGAATTCAAAGTTTTGATTTTTGGATGGTATGTAGCATCCGATACGTTACAACTTTCGAGCGATGTATTGCCAATTGTGGTAACCTTCCCGTTTTCGCGTTTTTCTTAGTTTTAAGGCAACCCTAGATATTTTCTCCTGACGATAATAAACGGGTCTCATGATTGGTTAAGGAAGAAAATACGCTTTTCCACTTTTATTTTTAATGTAGAACGGAATTAAAATTTAGACAGTCTTTGAAATTGTTGGGTGCATATGAATTTTGCTCTTGATTTATAAAATCGACTTGTTTTATTAATTTTCAAAATTTTTAGGATAAGTTTGGAAAGCAGATTGTAAGTTACAATTTTTTAAATTTGTCACTTTATTTAAATTTCAATTAAAATTTCGAAAAAAAAATTTGGATTAAATTTGATTTTTGAAATTGCAGATTGGAATTTAGAATTTTTTTCCACTTTTGGTTGCTCATTTCCCCTTAGTTGATTTGATATAGCAGTGGATAGTGTTATTGAACATTAGAAAATGTTTTTTTTTTTTTTTTGCAAACATGTAGTAGCTTGATTGGGAAGAAGGTGAAATGTCTTTCATGTGAGAATGATATGATTTTAACATTGAGAAAGGATGCTGGTGATAGGTAGGAGTGGAAATGTAGAAAGATAGGACAAAAATTTGGCAAAAGAAAGTATAACAGGAGTAAGAAATTGGAGGGTAAATGGGTGTTTGGAGGACTTGAACGAGGGACGGATAAATGTTTTATGGTTGAGGTGAAAAATAGGAACCAGAAAGTTTTGGCTGAGGTAATTCAGAGCTGAATTTTGCAAGGAACTACAAAAATTTCTGACTATTGGAAGTCATATGCTGGTATCAATACCCGAAGGACAAAGAGTTCAAGGGTTATCGATTCGAGCATATGACTGTTAACCATTGTCAGAATTTCAAGGACCCGGCTATGAGGGTAAGTTTGATTTTTGTTTAGCTTTTGGTTATATTACAAACACTGGACTATGCTTGGGTGGGCACCCAATACGGTGACTTATACGCATGGAAGCCAACGGTGAAAGGTCCTCGCCGGCCCCGGAGGGGCGGCGAGGTAGCCGGCAGGCGGGGATCGCGCGTTATACGCTGTGACTTATCTACAAACAAATTTCTCCCGGTATACTGGTTTAAACGCATTGAAACCTTAAGCGCAATACGCTTTGACTTCTCTAAAAAACAATTTCCTCTTGTAAAGTCGTTACAATAAAAATATTTGTCTTGCTTTTCCATATATGGCTCTATAACCTGGAATATCCCCATTGAGTTGCTCACATAATGCTTATTGCTAGAAAAATTGTGAAAAAATATTTTTTCACACTTTAGGATAGCAGAAGAATTTTTAGATTTTTGGTTTCTCATCAAAAACCTTTGTGTGGATTATGATCACAGAAAAGAACTACCTTATTAAAAAAAGATTTCTTGTTTTGAATTTTCTATGCATTGCAAAGTTTCTAATTCAAAATTGATGAAAATCCAGACGTTTTAAAAAAAAATCACGTTTTTTTTTTATTATTATTATTATTATTTTTTTTTTTTTAATTATAATTTTTTTATTTTTTTTTTATTTAATATTATTTTTTTAAGTGACAAAACTAGGATGAAATTGACGCAAAATTGCGTACATGTTCGGAGAAAACCAGGCTGAAATATTAGAAAATTTTCAAGTGAAATTTATATTGCTTTTTTCTTAATTTTTAAACAAATTATTATTATTATTTATGCACTGTATGCAAAGGTTCACGTTGTATATGGCGGCCATCTTGGAATCGCTTACATCGGCCGCCATCTTGATTTGGCGTAAACAATCGCTTTGGCGGCCTAACGTTGCGGATGCTACCACTCCACCATTTTTGATACATTCATAGTTAAGATTAAGGACGCAATGTAGGCTATGTGTCCATCAGGTATATCAAAGCTTTTTGAGGTACACTAAGAGACAAAAAAAGTTGCTAGATGTAGTAATACCCATCTTATACAACTCTTCAAATAAGTGGATATCTTTATTTTGTTTTGGTGAATGTTGCCAGTGGATAGGGTAGTGCTCTCTACCATAGCAAAATATTTGTGATCCAAATGAAAATCCCAAGCAATGGTAAAATGCACAAGTGCAGCAAATTTGCTGCTTACTTAAAAAATACTTATTTTATAAAATTTGTTAAATTGTAAATACCATTTTGCATTTATCGATATATGTAATTTGTTAATATGAAATTTAATGTGTAGGCTATATGTTTTATTTATCATTGTTATTTTATAACCATCGTTTTATTTGTTTACATAATGGGCATGCCAGTTGGGGGTACATTGAGCATAAAAAAGGTTGAAAAACACTCATCAAGATTTTCTTGAAATTAATGACACATCAAATTTTTAAATTGATTAAATCACTTCCATCACAGAAATTTTTTTTAAATTTATTTCAATAACATTTTTTTTGAAAAATACATTGTTAACTGTACATATATTAGAAAAATTGTAGTAAAATTCTATTACTCTGAATGAATTATATTTTTTGTCTAGTTCTAATAAACTGATTATTACCAATAAATATTTTACTTGGAAAATGCAGCTATTTGCATTTAGATGTGGAATTTTTTATTCAGGAGCATGGTACGCATAAGACTAGAAATTGTATGTAGTGTCATTCTACCTGAGACATTCGTAAAATGCTATTCTGGATCATACTATTGGAATTTCTGGATCACTAGTATGCCTATTCATTACATGGTACTTTTCTGTTATAGCCATATCAATAAACTTTTGCAAAATTGCACCAAATTGGTGCTTATTTCTTGGCGGTATTTGTTTCCATACTAGCTTTTTGTTTTTGGCATCATTTTAGCTTATTCCTTTGTGAATGCAATGACTTTCATGATTTGGGATTTGCCAAGAAATGAACAAACGACAATAGTTTTTCTTCAAGAAAAAAATATTCTTCACAAAGAAAGATGGTGTTCGAATAACCACTTAATGAAATTAAAATGTGGTTTGAAGCCGAAATGATTATGTAGCCTTCTGGGAAGAAAAAGGTGTCCGAACAAAAACGTGGTTTTCTGTATCATGTATTCCTTTCATTCCTGCCGTAAGATTCATTTATTTAGAGTATCAAGAGTTAATGTCTGATAATTACAGCTTCAAATGAATCATAACACAATGGTGGATTGGAATAATTATATGCGAGAAGTATGTGCCAATTCTTTGTTATATCCTTTCTTTGTTGTCTCATCCTAACAGAAAGCTGGTCTAGACGCAAATAGCACCAAGAAATAAGCAATGCACCAAATTAGAAAGAAGTTTATTGGTAATACAATGGAGTGTATACAAGTACCCATTTCATATCTGTCCAGATAACTCCTCCTTATCAAATTTAATTTCCACTGCCTTGTTTCTTATTAAGGTAATACTGTACTTTATACATAAATTTGTAATCTTTTACATAATTTCTTTTTCAGGCTATCAAAAGTCAAAAACTAGATCGTTATAAACTTGTATTGGTTGTTCGTGATGATCTTAGCATGGGAAAAGGGAAAATAGCTTCACAGGTTAGCCCTATTACATTTTATTTTATCCTTATTCAAACAATGTCATTTACTAAAAGTTTTCATTTGCTTTTTATTAATCCATGTTTAGTATCAAAGTGTTTGACATCTTCATTAAATGCTGTAACTTTGTTCCTATATCTCAAATCGCTTTTTCTATATGACAATTTGAGACATTATGTCATTGATTTTTAACTATTTTTTAAAGTTTATAATATCTAAAATTGTTTTAATGCTTTGTTATGAAAAGTAGTTAGTATATTTCTTGCTTCAAAAACTATTTACTTTTGATTTTGCTATCTTTTTTCTTTATTTCTTTTATATAATCAGGACTGAAATCTAGTGAAAACGTTTTTCTTTAAAATTCTAATACTACCTTTGACAAAATTTAAAATGAATTGGTCAAATTGCTTTGACTATACAATTGAGCTGTGATAAGGAAGTACCAAAATCTCTATTAGGTGGCACACACAGAAGCTATGAAATATTTATATGGCACCAGAAACCTAAATAGAATATCAAGGTTCCTGTTAGCTGTAAAACCCTTTTTTTTTTTTCATAGAAACAAAATGGGGGGGGGTCATTTTACTTTTGAATCCCCAGAAGTACTGAAATCAAAATATTTCACTAGCAAAGCAAAACTAGTTGCTAAGTTAGACTAGTTGTGAGATACAAGGCTTAAAAATTTGTCAATAAGGGCTTTATAAATGATTTAAAGAGCTAATTAAAGTTTTAGTAATATTATTTGTAACCAAATAATGTTAAAATGTCAAATATATAAAAAAAATTGGACCTATGAGGTTTGACAGCAAAACAATGGTATATTAATTCATGTTAGGCAATTGACTTTTAAGCCTTTTTAGTTGTAGCCCATGATGTAAGTCTATTCAATCAGAACTGCTAATATAGCTACAAAGTCAAGGCAGATTCTAAAAGGAAAAAAAACTGAAGAATTTAGTGTCGAAAATCTTTTTAATTTTAGTTGGATGTACCTTGTGCCAGACAACCTAATAGACACTTGGATATTGAATATGTTTGACAATTTTATTTTTCAGTTCTTATTTGTGATAGTGACAAACTAGTAAAAAGTAGTTTATCAGTGCCACTAAATTTTTTTGTTTACATTGTTTGGTTTCAGTGCTCACATGCAAGTGTATTAGCATATCAAGATGCCAATCTTTACAACCCAGCTGCTGCAAAGATATGGGCTGCATTAGGACAAGCAAAAGTTGTTTTGAAAACTTCAAATGTCCAAAGTCTGTAAGTTCTTGATTTTTAATGGAGAATAAATAATTGAATACGTATTATTAATTACAGAGAATCTCTGAAAATGTTGACTATTTTAATAAACTTTTAATTTGTTAAAATTAATCATTACATTGTACTATCGCAAGAGACTTTTCTCTTCCACATCACATGATACTGAACGATTCGATTACCTTACTTTAGGCTATGTCTAAATGAGTTTTAGCAGAAAGGTTGCTATATTTAATATGGTAGTGACCATTTTAGTATTTTATTTCATTTTGAATATGGAATGATTGTTGGCATAAATGAATCTAGCAGACAGAAATGAAAATATTGCCTAGGTCTTTTATTTTCAACTTTAGATGAACTCAGATAAAAGATGGCCAGGAGGAGTTCATTAACACCATTTCATGGACTGGAAGAGAGGCATGTTGAAAGTCTCTTCTCTTGATGGTCGGACTATACATGTATTTTTGAGAAGCTTATATATGCATGCTATTTGTGAAGCTTTTGTACATTTGGTCACAAAAATATTTATTCACCTATGTTTCATGCAATTTTCATGAATTTTATAAGGATGTAGTTAAATTTTTACATAAACACAACTTCCATTTTGTTACGTTTGTTTGATATCCTTATCTTCAATACCCAAAATAATATTATAAAATATTGATATTAATTATGAATAGTATAACTTCATTTTGATTGCATTTTTAAAGAAGTCTTTCACATCTTGTTAGTAGAAAAATAAATTAAATTGACAGATTCATGTTATTATGTTAATGTTCAAATGTTTTTACTTTTGGCAATTAAATAATATATTTATTTTATGCAGCTTTACATAAACACATCAGGTTGTAAATTATTTTTTTAAACAAAAATAATGATACTATTTACTTTTCCATAAATGAAGTCTGCATTTTTCATTTAAAATTTTGCTAAACAAATAGATTTTTATTTATAAAATAATTGGGACAAACGAATCTGTTTTTATAAGATGTTAATTGGCATAAAAATAAATTTAAGGTTCCAAATATTAAGAATACTATTTTCCATCCTTATCTTTCATAATTTTTTTTTTAATTGTTTCAAGATTTTAGTTATATTTTAACTGACATGCACTAACTAATTTCCTATTTAGTTTAGAATTAGATAAAGTAGCCAAAACACATGGATTGCTGACCAACATTGTCTGTGATGCTGGCAGAACACAAATAGAACCTGGTAGTAAAACAGTTCTTGCAGTAGGTCCTGGTAAGTTTCTTACTAATTTAAAGTTTCAGGTTCAAGTAATAGTTATAAATGCAATAGCCTACTCTGAAGATTTGCATCATTGATCATACTAAATGATTCTTAATTTATTTTTAGTTATACATTATGAGTTTAATTACGTCTATACTCCCCATGCCTCAGAACCTGTGTGTATAACCTAAGTGTCAAAATTTAACTAGATATTGAAGATAGACAAATGAAGTGTGGCAAAGGCTTAGTCTTGAGTTATACCATCTATACAAAAAATCAGATACTGTTAAATATATGATCAGAGAATAAGACATGCTGATCATATCATTTGAATGTTTGTTGAAAAGAGTATAACAAATTATTTCTGCCCAGGACAACTGGAGTTCAGCATAGGCACTTTTTTGCGTTGGAAGGTCGCAATAATTTACCCAAAGCATTTAGAATGGTACTGCAAATCCACACTGAATACCTTATTGTTGAATTTTAGTATGTAACAAAACTGACAATGCCAAGTTGCATTTGCAAGAATATAGCTAACAATACTTATAACTTGTTGCAAAGTGTCACTTAAAATACAGTGAAACCCCAATTTAACGCGCTTTAAGGGACTGGAAAGAAATTAACATTATATGCGGGAAAACACTAAATCGGAAAAAAGCAAAACACAAATCATGAAATAAAGACTAATTTAAGTAATATACCTTTTTGTTTCTTTTTAATAATTAATTGTTTAAAGAAATGTTACTTTGGTTTGCATTTTGCTTTTATTTGCTAAATCATTAACATCATTCTCCACAGATGAGTTTTTTTTTCTCGTACTTCTCTACTTGAGAGAAATTATTTTACTAAATTCAAAGCCTATGAAAAGATTCCGTTGCAGACGGAATTTTATCTCTTTCATCATCTTCTTCGCTTAAAATTAATTTATTGGAATTAATTTTTATTAGTTTTCCTTAGAACAGTGCAACACAGTGTCCTTGCAACAGTGTGATGCTGATGAGATCACATATTCTAAATATATATTTTCTTTCATTTGCTAAGCACACCCAGCGAAGCGAAACAAAAAAAAATAAAAAAAATTTTATTGTGGTGTTTTCTTCTTTAATCCAAGTTTCTTTGTGATTGTTAAAGATAAGAATAAAAATTTCAATGGATTTGAAATCTGCGGAAAATTTTAAACCAGAGCAATACCTTAAATGTGATTATCTTTAAATAAATAATTTTTCAATTGTACCTTTTAGTATTTTTGCAATACAAAATTGGGTCGCATTTGATGAATATATTCATTATAAACACAAAAAGGTCTATTTCAGGTTTCTATCTTTGCAATCATTAAAGATACAGTAAAAATTTCAACGAATTTGAAATCTGTGGAAGATTTTACGCCAGATCAGTAACCTCAGTTTGTCTGAATTTTATGCGAATTTGCAACATGCCTGTGTCATGTTGGGGGGGGGGCTCATTCTTAAAATTATTGTTTTTTTATTTATGTTTTTAGTACCAGTACGGAAAAGAACTGTTACGCACAACCCTGTGCTGGCTTGCTAGTATCTGACTATTTTAAGAAAATCACTTGGAGTTCTCCCTGCTGTAAAGAACCATTAAATGCAGGAAATATTTCGATGTGATAATGTTAAATACGGGATTTTTTTTTACATTGAAAGTATAGGAAATTATTTGGGACCAATGAAAACTGACGTTGTATGGGGGAAATTGTTAAATTGGGGTTTCACTGTATTAGCTTTAGCAGAGATTTTATTGATGCAAGTTACAATAAAATAATGAATACCATGCATAACACAGTCTTTGACAATTATCTAATCTAATCTAATGATATCATAATTATCAGACTGTTATGCACCCCTGTTCAAAAAAGAGTCTTCCAACACCAAAAAATAGCTAAATGTTACAAATGGTCATAAAATTGGTAACAGGCCATAGTTCTGGCATATGGTTTTTGCAACTAGGAACTATGTTGAGAGGTATAAATGATTTATACACATTCCTTTAGTATATAAAATTACTTTTGAACCAGTTTTCAAAGTTGTTTTTTTCCCTATATTATAACGATAGGCAAATCTCGGCACTCCTGTTTATATAGCTACAAGCAACTCAAAAAGTACTCAAGTCAGCTAAATCTCAGCAACAATGTTATGAAAATAATCAAAAATTCAAATTAATTAACATGAAACCATTCAAGATGTCCTAATTTAAATAACAAGTTCATATGAATACACGATTTAAAAAAGTTGAGCATATTTATTTGTAAAACACACCTAAAATCAGTGCTTTTACTTCCTAATCTTAGGTATACCATTAGTTCAGAACATTGTTATAGTATTTGGATTCAATAAAATTTATTAACAATACACAAATTCAGTGTAATGGAATAAATGTTTTATTGATTCTTATTTTTCTATTCTTATAGGTCCCGCAAGTACCATTGACAAAGTCACTGGACATTTGAAGCTTCTGTGACAAATGAAAAACACTTTTGTTTAATGTAAAGCTGTAAATTTTACGTTTTTTCCTGTGGATGCTTTGAAATACATTTACACTAAAAATATTACACTTTAAATACCTTTTTAAAAGAAGAAAATATCAAATAAACTTTTATTACTTAAAAAAATTAATTTAAAATCAGTGTTTTTTATTATCTTATAACAATAAGATGAATAAGCAGAGTAATAAAAAAAATTAGCCATTATTTTAATCAACATGCTTAATCTTTCATAAGAAATTGGCTCTTAAATATTTAAAACTTTCTTCAGTGTACATTATACTGCAGTCATAATCTCTTGTGTGTAAAAGAAACCAACCTATCTATTCAGCATCAATCTTTCAAGAATGCGTCCATACCCAGATTTTGACTTGCATTACAGATTAAACCCATGTTTAACTCATTTGTTTAACCTATAATTGATGTAAACAGTAACACTTGATAAGTGACCTTTGAGCTCCCAATTATAAAGAAAGATGTAGACTGTTTACAATCCAAGAATTCATTAGGGGACGAGTGAAAAAGGGCGATACGGCCAAATGTGTGATATAACGAAATGGTGCTGCATTACTTTTGCAATTGATATAAATTTGTTTTTTATTAAATATTTATTGGATAAATCACATTTTGTATAGTTAAATAAAGGAATGAAATAAATTCTAGGAATTAATTTGACTTAACACTGTTTGGATTTTTTTGCAAAAGAATAAAATAAACAATTTTCTAGCTTATTCAATGCGATTACAAAACTTGGTAATGAATAATCACAATATAATCAAACACTAGATAATTGAATATAAGAAAATAATGCTAAAAAACAGTATGATTTTTGAATCAAGTTGATATCTTTACTGATTAATACACATACTTTATTCAGGATGGCAAAATCCCTAGAAAAAAGTAACCTGATAATGTCATAAAATTTTTTCTGATTTTACAATTCCCTTAATAAATGTTGTGATCCGTGATTGGTATCAATATACAGTATCCACACATTTTAAAATATTTAGGGTCAGATGGGGTTAAAGGATAATTCTCCAAAAATATTTTGCATTTGTTCTTTTCAGATATTTTAATTGTTATTCTAAGGGTTAGAACCTTTAATGGAACTCTTACAATAGCAATTAAAAAGATTGGAGAGAAAAAAATAGCAAATATTTTTATTATGAACTTATTACATCTGACCCAACATTATCATACGATCGATCAAAATCAAATATGCATACAAAAATGAATTGCAAGCAAGAAATATTAATTTAATGCACTCAAAAAAATACAAGTTGTGGGAAAACGGCGACGGCAGTTTTCAAAAATTACAATGGCAGTGTTCTTTATTCGAATTACAATTTATTTGATTCTCAAAAGTACTCGTAATTGCGCATATCGAAATAGAACAAACGATAATAGTTGCCGTTTGAATTATCAAAACTTCCCTGATTTTTTGTGAAATTTGGAAATATCCCCCCCCCGAGATTTCCAGGTTCTGTTACCACCCTGTTATTGTTTTCATATTAGGAATAAGTGACATCACTGTGTACATATATCTGTTGCAGCGAATAGCATAGATGGCATCATGTCAAATATAGTATATGTAATTAATTTACATGTAAATTCTTTTATAGCACATTACTTTCTGTGTTCTAATTAAATTCTAATTTTAATTAGATATCGAAAATGCATTGCAACACTAGATAAATCTTACAAATAATTTTACTGTCTATTATAATACTCCCTCTATTTTAAAATTTAACAAATTAAATTAGAAAAATAAGCTTAAAAGTAATGTACACAAATGGGTTGTTTCAACAATAGCAATTGCTCTCAAAAAGTACTGTAACACTACAATTCAATTCAAGGGTTAAATTATTTGGGTTATGCATGCATTTCTAGCACATTAACTATCTAATGTGACGGTTAGTAAACGATACAAGTGGGAATTGATTTAAGTTTTGCAAATTATAGTTTAAAGCATGGCATTGGACTGTTCATTCTCTAAATTAAAAAAAAAATTCCTGTTTCTAGACGATTGTTCATCATGCATGGAAAAAAATATGATTTTCTTTCAGCTAAATCAAACGGGAAATTCCAAACTATGGCAAGCTTAGTAGAAAATCATTTGAAATATCAATGTTAGCTGCAGAAAAAGGTGATGCTATTGCTAAAGATTTGCACAAGCAACTGTTAGACTTCAAATTTGTTTAAATGCTTAATTTCTGTTGGACTACTTTGGAACTATAAAGAACCCATCTCTGCTCTTTCAAAGAGAAGAAACTTTTCTAAGCAGTGTTGAATTGCATGTTAGAAACACAATTGCATCACTTGAATTGTTGAAAAACCTGAAAAATAAATGAAGATGTATTTGTCAAAAATACACCTCTTGATGAACTTAATCAAGGTTTACAATTGCATGGATTAAACAACACTGTTCAGTCTTCCATTGAATCTGTAAAACAAAGTATGATAACACATGGAGTCAAATACCTGGGAGAACGATTTTTGATACATTTGACTGGCCAAAAGGAGATTCTCTTAAGTTACCAATTGATAGATTCTCAATTTTAGGAGTTATTATCCATAGTGTGTGTGCTTCCAGTTTCTACAGCTGTGAGCAGGGCTTCAGTTTGATTTAAAATAAATTTAGATCTGCAATGCGAGGAAAGTCTGTGTAATCCAATGATGTGCAATATGAATGAACCATGTGAAAGATTTTGATCCCATAAAGGCTGCGGACAAGTGGTATTTCAGTTCTTAAACAACACATGTTCATGGCCATAAAAGGTCAAGATTGGAGTGAAATGTATAATATAGATAATAAAAATGTTAAGTTTTATTGCCTCAGTTATTGTAGTGAGTTCTGCAATAAACTCAGCGTTTGGAAAAATATTAGTATATGTATTGCACTGGTCCTGTCTCCTAATTTTTTGTCATCCCCTGGTATTGATATTAACAAGGTTTAACTTTTTAAATGAACCTTTTTACAGACCAGTCCAATCAAAAAGAAAATCAATGCAAGCGGACAAAAAAAAATGTTCATAAGTTATACAGATAAGGAACACTGAACAAGCTAGCATAGAATTTCGTTTATTTCAGTGTCACTAGTGTTTACATATAACATCTTTATGCTTTTTTATATCAATAAGTATGTTCTAAATCCTTAACTCCCAACACTTTTAATTTTTTAACTTTACAATAAGTTTAACAATTTGATAATGTTCTAGCATCTTACACTTGAGATCTGTGTAACATTAACATAAAAAAATAAAAGCTCATCACTTTTATTTTATAAAACCATATATAGAACATATTCTACCAAACTGACCACGGAAATGCCATTTAATGATTTTTTTATAAAATAAATGTATTAACTTTACTTTTTTCTACTTTACGTTTACTTTTTTTTTCTAATTTGGCTATTTTTATGCCAATAAGATTTTTTAATTTAAGAATAGGTTTAGCATGCTTTCCTTAAGTTTCTGTCACTCTAATTATTTGTTAAAATTGATAAACCAAACATAGAAATAAAAACAAAATTAAAATATATACAATATAATTTTATTAATATCCATGATCAAAGGCTGATTTTACATTCCTGAAGTAACACAACAGCCTATTGGCAAGGATATGGGTCAACACCTTGTAAATTTGAACCAGTCAGATGACAAGATCAACACCTGCTATATATTGTACAGACTTACTAAACAATTCAACTAATGAAACAATTTTTTTACTCAAATTAAAAGATAAAAAATCCTTAGTCTCACTCTTGATACAAATAAATCACACTTAAAACACAGTACGATTTTAAATACAATTCAACTTTACATACCATTTTTGTACGGGTAAACAATTCATCAATATAAATGCATTTATATTTTTTCAATAACATTTGTTTTAACAGCAAATTTTTGAAGATCATATATTTACCACAAGGGTGTAATTGTTTCTGCAACAGTACAATTTTCATCCAACCATGGCAATATTGAGTCCTTCATCAGATGACATACCTTCGCTAATGCAATGCAATCGCCTTCAGAGCTATGGCTACCTGTGGGCTTCTTATTGAAAAAATACAAGTGTAAATTTTCTAATCCATAAGAGACCTGGCCGTTCTTGAATTTCACTGACTTGCACACTTTCTTGGAAGGTGGGAACACAGGAACTCCCAGATCTCTAATGGCTTGCAGAGTATCAGCAATAAGTATGTCAGATGGCAGCTGGATCAAATTTCTCTGTAATTCTGATTTCAAAATGGGATAGTCATAAAAGATACCATTGTGAGCCAGCAAGCATGCAGGTTTTGGAAGATGAGAAAGGAAGGAAATGACTAATGAGGCAGCATTTTCATTAAAATGTTGTTCATTGCTGAGTTTATCATTGCTTAGACCTAAACAAAAGGAAGAAATGGTTTTTGAAACTGAACAATATATTTCAAAGAAAAATGTCTTAACATTTTATTTCCAATGCCTAGATATACTTCAAAGGAAAACGTTTTAACATTTTATTTTCAATGGCTAAGGCAGAACCACAATATATGAGAAAGACAGTTACTAAAAAATAACCTTAAAAATATTATTAATTAATATAACACAGAAACGGCTAAGAACAGATAGAAGCCACTGGCCTTTAAGTTTCTCTTGACTCCCAATACCTAGACACCTCAGAAAGTCTGGAGGGTTCTACATAGAAGCAAGCATTCTGTCCATTATTTCAGAAATTAAACGAGCAGCAAGGTTGAGTGAAGATGCCTAAGAGATGCAAATGATAAGTAAGGCAGCCATGTACTCCTTCCAAAATTTGCCAAAATGGCAGGACTTGGCTTGGATATTCAAAAGTGTTATTTCAAAAGCATAAAAAATGTTTGACCTGGAAATCGCAATCAAATACTGGGCAGTAATTAACTGGGTTTGACGGGACCCTTTTCATAAGAAACTAGATATGCTTCAGAAGGGATCAGCTCTTTTGAAGGAAATCAAAATCAGGGAAATTTCATATGGAATGGAAAATAGAGATGTTTTAGTAATATTAAAATATTATTAAAAAAGTACTCAAATGTTTATTGAATAAAAAAAAACTTGTATTCCTGATTCCCAGTCAAGATCCTTTGGAGTTGCTGGCTATCGACTTCTTACTGCACATGACTGCTTATAAAAAGCACTTGCACAATATTTGAGTAGCAAAATCAGCAATCTGTCCTTGTTGGGAACTGGACAAAATAACAGAAGACCAACTCAAAGACTACCCTAAAATTCTAGATAATATTGTTGTTTAAAATATCCCCATCTCTTCCTAGTTGACACAAATGTCACTAAGCACGATAGCCACTTCCAATCAATTGTTAGCCTGTGTGTAGAGGTGGAAGTGGTCCCTTAACTACACCTGTTCTCATTCCAACTTTTCGGATCACTCTTAGCATTATAGGATGTGTATGCATGTTTCAAAATACATATGTAAGAATGGAACCATTTCGCCGCCCCGCCTACTACCAAAAGGAGAAGGGAACTATTTCATCGAGGTGACTGATCATGAAGAACGCTAGGGGTAAAAGGCTTGATCCCAGCCCACGGCAGAGGGTTTTCAGTTTTTTTTCTGTGACCAGAGAGAGAGAGAGAGAGAGTTTAGACCTGCATGACCTTTCTTCCGTACATTTTTGATCGAATCTTTTGAGACCCCTGTGGCTCATATGTGTCCTCTGTGGACTAAATAGCGAGTTTCTTGCATCAATGGTGAATCATCCTATGTGGATTTTGTTATTGTTTCAGAACATTTACAGGCGATTAGTCCTATGTGTACCATCTTCTATTATATTAATATTGTGTTTGACAACACAATTGATTCCAAAATACCATATCAGGTAATAGTTTCAGTGCCCTTCCAGTGTTGACATCACAAAATAGGGGCTGGTGCCGGGATTGCCCCATGCAAATTGAACTTGGAATAGAACCTTAGAGAGCCATCATCATCGCAAACTGTGAGTACATTTTGCTCATTTTTAATATAAAGATGTCATATTTTGGTAAAGCAAGGAAGGACGATATTTACCGTCTTGCAATGGAATTAGATATAGAAATACCCTCAAATGCGACAACTTCGAAATTAAAAAAGTTAGTGACGAAACACGATTACGAAGAGGAGTATACAAAAACACTTCTGGATACAATAATAGTTGAAAGAATTGAAAAAAAAAGAGCAGCTGGAGAAAGACAAAGAATTGAGTCTATTAGAAAAAGATAAAGAATTGCGTCAATTAGAAAAAGATAAAGAATTATGTCAATTACAAAGAGAGAAAGAATTACACGAATTCAAATTGGAAAAACTGAAACTGTAAAATGCGACACAAACAGTTCGGGAAAATCACATGACAGAATCGAACACTGCATGGGATAGAGGAAAGGAATTATCGAAGATAATTAAAAGTTTTGATTCAAATAAATCCAATGATATAAGTACGTATTAGTGGCAGTATGTGCAGCGTGTAAATTTGAAACTTCATATTAAACTATAAATAAATGTCCAATATAGGCATACAGTATCCCCCTGTTCTTAGCCACTACTACCCACACTGTCAATCAAAATACACATCACTCAGTCATTCGGAGGCACATGGAATAGCTACATCTGATTCACAGAGGCTAGAAACAAACAGAGGTAGAAAATTGCAGTTGTATGTGTAGCCAAAAAAAATTCTAACAACCATATATCACAATTAGTGTGGGAGGTAAAATTGTAAATGCTTTACTGGATAGCGGATGCCAAGTAAAGCTTCGGTTTCCTAAGAAAGTGGAGCTGTTATCTAACAGCTGTGATACGTCATGATGCAGCGGGCATAACTAGACGGCCGTCTAAACAAGAATCCAGAGGTGTCAACTTAGACGGACAGAATATGTTGGAGAATGGGAAGCACTGACGGCTGTCGTAGTTTATTTTATTCGAGAAACAAAACAAAGTGGTTTTTTATTCTCTAGTTCAAAGTTTCTAACTTCGGGATCGTTGAAGGTAGAGTGAAAATTTTAAGATTTCAAATCAGTGTAAATTTCTATGCCAAATCAATATAAAAACAGTTTTATTATTCAATTATTTACAATATGATTATTTAATTATTTATTAAATAATTAATTATTTATTTAAAGAAAATCACATTAAAGGACATACTGGTGTCAAATTTTCCGCAGATTTCGAATCCATTGAAATTTTCATAAGTTGTTTAGCGAACCCGATTTTACAAAAACGAATTATTCAATGCCAGTCAAAAATGTTTATTCATATTGCTCCTCTTCGCTCGAATCGCTTGGAGCAGGAAATGAAATCTGGCCGCTACAAGAGAAAAAACGTTCTCCAACTGTTTGAGACCGCTATTATGACAGTCATGGAAATGGCGGCTCCGATAATTTTCGTTACGCTCTCTAGGAAACCAACACCATGTGTTAGTATAAACAACGTTTTAGTGACATCACCCACCTATACATCACGGCCGCTAGATCACGGCTACGCATTTTTAGGAAACCAAAGCTTAACTGTATTGAGAGTAAACAACCTTCCCAAGAATAAGTCGAAAGCGGGAGGTAAAATCCATCTAAAGCCAACTTTTGGAGACAGTACTCGCGGACTTGATACATGTGAATGTGGTGCAGAGACCAATATTATGTGCGATCATTCCCAAATTTTTGAGGAAGCGATCCTTAACACACAAATAGTTAATACAGTCTAGTCACATTAATGTGACCACATGTCAAAAGCCAGAATAACTACCTTTGACAGAGCGGACCGCTGCGAGACGTGCAGGAAGAGTCAATTAGGTTTCTTCTGGGATGTTGAGCCATGCTGACTCCAGTGCCCTGGCCAGCTGCGCTAGATTATGCGGTTGAGGATCCATGGCGCGAACAACCCGATTGAGGTGGTCGCACAAATTCTCGATTGGGTTTAAATCTGGTGAGTTTGCTGGCCAGGGGAATAGGGTAAACTCATCCTGGTGCTCTTCGAACCACGCACATACACTGCAGGCTGTATGACACCTCGCATTGTCCTGCTGGTAGATGCCATCATTCTGAGGGAAAATAATTCGCATGTAGGGGTGGACATGGTCTGCAAGGACAGATGCGTACTTGTGCTGATCCATCATGCCTTCCACAATGATGAGTGCACCCAGTGAATGCCAGGAAAACATTCCCCAAACCATAATGCTCCCTCCTCCAGCCTGGATCCTTCCGGCAATTGTTGCAGGGTGTTTGCTTTCAGACGTTTCACGCCGTATACGCCAACATCCATCTGTCCGATGGAGCATAAAACGTGATTCATCGGAAAGAGCCACCTGTCGCCACTCTGTGGACGTCCAGTTGCGGTACTGGCGTGCAAATTCCAGCCTTCGCCGCCGATGAACAGCAGTCAGCATAGGTGCATAACCAGGCGTCTGCTGCGGAGGTCCATGCGCAACAACGTTCGCTGAACCGTTGTTGAGGATACACTCTTGGTAGCCCCTTGGTTCATCTGGTTGGTCAGTTGCTCAACAGCTGCACGTCTATTCGCCCGAACGCATCTCCGTAGCCTTCGTTCGCCTCTGTCATCTATAACCCGTGGTGCACCACATGTGTCACGCCGCTGATTTTGGATAGTGCCATTTTGCCATGCACGGTATACTTTTACCACGCCGACAAGCGAACAGTTTACAAAATTAGCATTTCCGTGAAAATTTTCCACCCTTGGCCCGAAAACCAATAATCATGCCCTTTTGGACGTTGGATAAAACGCTACGTTTCTGCATTATGCCAACGATTGAAATGCTTTCCGATGCCCTAGGACATCCTTTATATACACTCCACTGCAATATGCTGCCACCTGCCTTTTGTGATTGATTATTTCACATTGACGTCAAAAGTAGGTGGTGGTCACATTAATGTGACTGGACTGTGTATTTTAGAAGGCAAAAATTACCACAATGAACCAGCAGTAGTCAAGACTTGCGAAGTAGAAATGACAGGGTATAGAGAAATAGTTCTGGAGGAAAAAGAGACTGGGGTGGCAACAAAACAGTAGAAAGAGAAAAGGACCAGATACAGTCACCCACCAATGAAGTTCCTCCATTTATTATTGTTGCTCAGCAGTTTTATTATCAAAATTTACTAGTTATTTACGCGATTATTTCTGACCTCTATTCTACTTCTACTATAGTTTAGGTCTGTCACTTACACTTACTGATAATCTTGTTAACATGATGATGTAATTTTTTCAAGAAAAACTATGTACGATGTCAACTTGTGTTTTAAAGTTGAACAAATGTTAAGTGAATATCGATTTACCATGTTACAAATTCTGATTGTTTACTTAAAATAAATATTGGTTTACTTGTCATGTCACTAACTCAATAACAAATTTATATGTAATTATAAAAACAGTGTATAGCCCCCCCCCCAGAAATTTAAATAAAAAAACCTATTTTAAATAAAAATAAACCAATTTAAAATTTTAAAAATCCGATTGATTTTTTTACACCGTGTTTAGGAGGGAGGAATGTCACCATTCCCTGTCTTTCCCTACATTGGTAATGAAGCAGATACACCTGACAGGGAGTTACGAACACAGATAGATTACAAGAACAGTTTTTCTTGTGTTCTAGTGGATGAATATAGATGGATGACAGTGCATGGGTTCTGATGTGATTAAGAACATGAATAAGAATAGAATTGTGTTTTACAATTAGTAGGAGGCAAACGTGTTTTGTACCAGACGGTGTGGCATGTATTTTGAAACTTTATATTGTACTGTAAATAAATGTCCATGTCCAAATTAGGTGTACAGTGTCATTATGTGCTTGGCCACTACTATTACATACACTGTCAATCAAAACAGACATCGCTAGGTCACTCTGACACCAATACATAAGTATTTTAATACTCTTTATGATTAAACCTTAATTAATGCTTTTATTTATTTAATGTATGAGCTTAAAAATTTTGGAAGGTACTTAGAATAATATTTTCGTACTAACTTTGCTGCAGTCACAAAGGTTGAAAACCATCTCTATACGATATAATTGATAACATGTGCAGTGATAGGGTTCAGATAATGACAGAACTTTTTCATACTACAAAAAATATCGACATCCTAATTTAAATCATTTATTATTTCTGATACATAGTACGTACTACTCATGCAGAATGTACAACATGCATTTAATCACTCTACTAGTCTAAGAAACTTACCTGTAACTTGAGCAGCACCTGGTGATATTGTTGCCCTTGGTTTAAAGCACAGGGATAACTTATGCATAATTCTTATGTCCTTAAGATCATTGCTCGTACATTTCTGAAATTCCTTCCGACTCATTGCAATCATCGACAATTCTGTTATTTGGACATTGGGTTTTCCAATTTGATGAGCCAGTCCTGTGGTTTCCAAGTCAAAAAACACGAGAGTAGCTATGCTTTTATCTATTGGTCTTTTGACTTCATACTTGGGCGTAACTGGGGGTGTAAGTGGAGATACAATAGATGGCACTCTAGGGGATTCCGGACACATCATTGGACCTGTAATGTTAGATGGAACTGGAAATCGTTCTGGGCTTGCAAAATTAGGAACTTCTCTTGATTTCATATTCGGAGTTCTGATTGTTACTGCTTCGTTACTGAGCAATTCTGTAACCATTGATTCATGTTGAGCGAGTTTACGAGGACTAACATTCAGAATTTCTGTAATCTGGTTAGATAACACATTTTGTGCAAAAGGCGAAACATTATCCGTATTGTCATCTGGTGGATTGTTACCAATAAATGAACCTGAACAAGCCATTTTAAAATGAAAATTTTAAACAAGCCTCAATTTTAATTGCGCTAATTTTCCGTCAGAATCGCTCGCAAGGTTGACATTGAGTTTGTATTGACAATGGTTGAAAAAAAAAACGCGCGGAATTTGCGACTTCACTTCTCATAACATCATACCGGTTAACGGTTAACACTTGAAATTGGGGATGATCGACAAGTGTGGAAGTTTGGAGAGTGGAGTGCCAACTCAGGTGTTGCTTCGTCATCTGACCATGGTTCAAAATTACAAGGTGTTGTCCTCGGGTATTTCCCTTAAGAGATTGATCCCGAGCCGTCGTCAATAGCCCGTTGTGTTGCTTGTACGACGTTAACTTATAATTACCAATTTACCCTTGAAATTGCTTAAGGGACTGATCCCGGACCGTCGTCAATAGCCCGTTGTGTTGCTTTAGTATGACGTTAACTAAAAAATTACCATTACCCTTGAAATTGACCAATTGAATAACTATTACATTATCAACACAGGGTAATTTTATTTGACAGTTTGTTATCTTTTTATTACGCTGACCAACCGGTCTGGTGGTTCTGGTGTTAGTCTCTAGATCGGAAAGTTCCTGGTTTGAATCCGGACCAGTGCATGGATTTTTGTAAGTGTATGGTGTAGAGGCTGCTGATGCACCTTAAATATGTCGTGGCTGAAAGTCCTCACGTTGGATAGTGTGGAAGTTTGGAGGGTAGGGTGCCATCTCAGGTGTTGTCTCGTCATTTGACCGTGGTTCAAAATTACGTGGTGTTGTCCTCGGACCTTTACTTTAAGGCACTGATTCCGGACCGACGTCAATAGTACGTTGTGTCGCTCAAGAATGACGATAATTAAAAATTATCATGCGAATTTAGCTTACACGAATCCAGCAGGATTAGGTATTAACCAACGGCAGTGTCTATTGAACCGTACAGTACGGCTATATAACTTTTCATTCTATGTAGCCGTACAGCGCAGTTCCTTACTGCGCAGTATTTTCACTTCTGCCGTTAGACGGCAAAGAGAGTCATTCATGTTTTTGGCGATTATGTAGTATTTTGATTCATTTTGCCTTTGCCATAAACTGCCAAAAAAGGCAATCCTTTTTGTGGAAGGAAGACGCATTTTCCCTACCGTTTAACGCCTTTTTAAGATTCTCCGTATATGAATCGAGGATGGGTTGTGGAAATGACCGCGGGAAAAATGAATGGTTGGGTTTTATGGCGCAAAGTGCGCGGAATGGGATGGATAATAACAAGTGATTGGAAATTAAAGTAATGAAATGTGTTCCTGGTCAATTCAGGAAAATTTGCACAAACTGTCTTTTAAATATTTTTCATGTTTTGTTTGTGTTCCGAACCATAGATTTAATGACATGAATTTTTAAAAAAGAAATACAAGAGTTTGCATTTTTGTTTTATAATGGAGTAATTTTGTTTATTTTTAGCCACTTTTGCACACATTATTAAGAATTCTTTTTCACAAAAGAGGAATGCGTATAAATGTTTTTAAATAAACAAATAAAAAAATTATATATTTTTTTTAATTCCTTTTTAATAACATACAACAAATGATCAAATATTTAAAATCCATCAAATTGTGAAATATTTGCCAAGTTGACTACATTTTGCTAACGAAAACAGGTTTTGATCAAATAATTCATTTCTTTTTAAAACCAGGTCCGAATTCTCATGTGAACAGTTGAAAAAATCCTTTTTATTGCAGATATGCTTGAGAGAGATGATTTGCAATTTGGATGAGAAAAAAAATGTACGCATTAAAATTTTGCACTTTTTTGCTATACTTGATTTACCATTTGAGAGCAATGAGTATTACTAGTTTTAATCTCACGTCTCCAATAAAATAAGTTATTGGAAAAGGTTCTTTTTCCATTTTAAAGACCCTATCGTAAAAATCAAGATTCAATTTCTACTAACAATTTCAGATTTTCCTCCATATTTAAAATTTAATTGGATATCTCTTCACATCAAGCTCAGTAAAAGTGCATTTTCATGTAGTATCTACCATATTATTTAACCATTTCGAAAGATAGATAAAGTACTTGAAACATTCAAGTTTGAATTGTTTTGCAAGTGCCTTTACTTGGCTGGCATATTAAAATCACAATCACATGTAGGCTAAAATATTTTAATCCATTTCATTGAAATATTAATTTGCTTTCTTTGAGTAAAAATGTGGTTACACGTAAACGTTTGTATGGATAGGTAGTTGTCTAAATTATTTTTAACATTTTAAATTCAAATTGTAAAAAACAATTAATCAAACACCAATTTTTATTATTTGCAAACCGCAAAACATACAGAAAGGTTTTATATCCAACACAATAAAATGTGATATGGAAGCAGGAGTTTATCCAGGATTCAAAACTGGGGGGTGTGGGGGGGCAAAATTTTTAATGGGGTGTTGATTGGAGATAATTGCATATTTACCCGATGTATCGATTAATTCATTTTTATACTGTTATTTTTACTATGTTGTTTCTGTTTGTTTATTATTTAATGGCGCAAGGACTGCTATAGGTCATGCTGCCCCAAATTAGGTTAATTTCATTATCTTCTGGGGGACTAATTGGACATTGGTGTTTAACATTTGTGTGGGACATTTTAACCTGAAATGCAAAAAACGCTACATCTACTGATCATGAAATACCAACATATTTATTTTAGACATTTCGTATTCTCTTTTGAAGCTTTTGTACAAGGTGTCCTAAAAGTTCCCGTACTCCAACTTTAAAAAAAAATTATTGCCCTTGTTTTTTTTTTTAATTACTGAATTTTATCGATAATTCTTATCGTTTTTCTATAATTCTTATCGACTCTTTAATTTTTATCGTTTGATTTCCTTTACGCTCAAGTTGTGCGATAATAAAGTTCCACGCCATTTTGTTCGTCATTGCAAGATAAATTTATCACGCATTCAGAGAATTGCGCTGATTTTGAGGCTTCTGGTAAAGTAGTCTATTAAGAGAGATCGAATCATTTTGCATATTTGGTTATTTCTATTATTCGTTATGTTTACCCCTTATGTTTGAGGTTCCTTGGTCTACCATAAAAACTTTTAAGGGGATCAAACTCCTATGGCACGCTTGGTGTAGATGCTCTTTTAACAATTTATCTAATTTCTCATTTGAAATATTTGCATCTCACGTTTGTGGATATACAAGGAGTTCATGACACTAGGAGTTGGCATCTATAGTAGAAACCCAACCCCCCCCCCCCCAATTGACTATAACAAATTTTTCTTTCTACTCACTAAAAACAGGCAGAGGTTGAATTTCAAATTATTTTTTGGCTAATTTTGGCACTGATTCTTCACAGTTGGAAGGTTACAGAGGTTTGAACTGATGCGTTTCAAGAGGGGAATCAACACTTTAAAATTTGTTTTCAGTATGTTAAAAACTAGTATCGATGCCCTCACTTCATAGTTTAAATAGTAAACCCTTTGGAACAAAATAAACTAAGGTTAAATAGAAAGCTAAACTTCAATAGAAAGAACCTCTTAATATTCACAAAAGCAAAGTACTCTTCTAATAAGCCTGCAATTAAGAAAATCCAAAGGCATATAAGTGTTTTGATTTCCTTTGTGAAAACATTGTATTCCAGATATTTCCTTTTGATTCTAGAACAATTTGGTTCCGACAAATTGAAAAGTTTAAATTTATGCTTTCGTGTCTGGCAGACAAAAAGGTATTCAAAGAAACAAATAGGTTAACAAAAAGGCAAGAAAACCTCTCTGTCTATTTTCCTGTGGACGTTTTCTATAATTATTCTGCTGTTATTATTAAGAACGACATACAGATGTGAACTAGTATTTTCATTAATGAAATTTACATTCATGAAAAGCAAAACGAAAGTCACGATTGACTGATTCAATTTAAAAAATTCTCTTCTGTTCTCAGTACCAAATTTAACACCAAACATTCAGACTAGCCAAACCCAGTCTCAAAAGTATCATTAATGGAAAGTAATGTTTATGTGATGTAATACATATTGTTTTACATACAATAATTAATTCATTTAAAAATGTTAATTATGTGCATAAACATACCTTTATTAAAAAGGTTATTAAGAATATGCCTGGACCATGAAAACTTAAGAAAGTAAAAAAGGTGCTCGAGTTGTAAGACGCATATGAATTCGTATGTGAAAAAAAATTGGCGTGTGGTATGTAAAAGGTTAGCCACCCCTGGGCTACTTGAAACTTGCCCCCCCCCCCCCTTTCCTGCCCTCAGTAATGATATTTACAGTAAAGTTAGATATTATAAATTTAAAACCAAGTTCAGTAGAAGAAAGGTGATAAAACAATTAAAAACATTTAATCAATAATTATTTTTTCTGATAAAAAGCTTTTGCAGGAGTTTCAACTTTTCTTGTTCATGTAACCCCTGACTGAGCTTTCATACACTTTTATTCTTCTGCGTTTTAAAATAAAGTTATTATATTATCAAATTATTGGAAAGTTCCTGATTCGAAATCGGGTCAGGGCATGGATATTTGTAAGCGTAGGGTGTAGAGGCGGTTGGTGTACCTTAAATCTGTCGTGGCCGAAAGTCCTCACGTTGGGTAGGTGTGGAAGTTTGGAGAGTGGGGTGCCAGCTCAGATGTTGCCTCATCATCTGACCGTGGTTCAAAATTACGTGGCGATACACCGAATGGCTTAGGCTGGGAAGGTGGTAACTTGTTGAATATTATCAAATTATTGGAAGGTTCCTGATTCAAAACCGGGTCAGGGCGTGGATATTTGTAAGCGTATGGTGTAGAGGCGGCTGTTGCACCGTAAATCTGTAATGGCCGAAAAGTCCTCAGTTTGGGTTTGTGTGGATGTTTGGAGAGTGGGATGCCAGCGCAGATGTTGCCCCGTCATCTGACCGTGATTCAAAATTACGTGGCGATGCACCGAATGGCTTAGGCTGGGACGATGGTAACTAGTTGAATACCATTATCAAATTATTGAAATGTGTTACCTAGTTGAGCAGAATTGTAACAGTGCACTGTTTAGATGGTATAAAAATGATACAAAAAAATACATTCAAAGCAAAATCATACATTTATATATATAACGTTAATTTTTTTTATTCAAATTCCCTCGATTGTATCTTTAAAATTCAGATTGACGAAAAAAATTTCCGATCAAAAAGCAAAGGAATGATCAGATCTGCTTAGTTTCTATTCTCACTTCTTCGCTTCGCCCCTTCCAGTCCCACCGGACGCACAGCGTCTCTTATGGGGAGGGGAGGGTAAGAGTTATGGGACAGTTGAAGGGAAAACACTTCGTTCTTCAGTTGCTCATTCGAAGACTTCGAGGAAGAAAAAAATCTGCGGTTTGTACCTCGTGTCAATGACCCTCAAGCAGAGACGGGTGCGTAGGGCCCACAAAATGTATTTTCATTTGGGTCCGAGGAAAGTTGTGCCAGCGTCTTTACAATGTGCATCTTTAAGTGCAGTGAAAAGAGTTTCTAATTCAAGATGGTCAACAAAAACATATGCTATATTAGCTGTAAAACTTAGTTTCACCCATGTTAAAGAATCTTTAACTGAAATTTGTAATTCAGAAGAAGAAAAGAAATACAAATATTGACGACCAGCTACAGGCTCGAGCCCAACAAGGCTGGTCCTTTGTTTATGAATTCCCACTGACTATCCAATTGTATCTTAAATTCGTACACTCCCTTTGAATTAACTATATTTTCTGGCAACGCGTTCCAACTGTCTATTACCCTATTAAAATAGTAGTTTTTCCTTAAATCCCGATTAAAATGTGTCTTATTCAATTTATACCCATGACCCCTTGTTCTGTTATCCCTATTGAAATTTAAGCCCTCTGTGTCCCCTTGTTTTACAAACTTGAAAAGCTGAATCAAACCCCCCCCCCCCCTCCCCTCCTCCTTCTTCTTTCCATATCGGAGACAACTTCTTAAACAGACAAATATGAAACTGATCCAATGGCAATTATTAGGAATACTATTTTACAAAGAATAAGTGCTACTAGTAAATCACTGCAATCAGTAGAATGCAAACTATTGAATAGATCCATCCTATTAAAGGCATTAGAAAATTTTATCAATAATTTCAGAGAAGAATTTGAAAAAACTGAAAAAAAGCAACTGTTTTATAAGGTTAATGTGGTGCAACTGTTATCATAATAACCTATCATTTAATGTGGAAGAAGGACAAACTCGCAGACAGCAAAAGATAAAAATGTTTTTTGATAAAAACAAAGAAGTCGGACATGAATTTACAATAAGAGCAAATTTCACAGTCAATGCATTTTATGTCATGTGATAACACCAAGACAGGATTAAAAGTAGAACACGACAAAAAAGAGAGTTTAAGGATATTTACAAAAATGACATTAATGTTTGTAATTTTGGGATGTGTTTAATTTAACTTAAGTGTGTTTTTAACTTCCAAAGTTAAATGACAGAATTTTTCATTTCTGAATTTTTGACACTCAGGTCATATCAGATGTTTGAAGAAATTGGAAATTTAGAGAGATAATAATTAGTTTAAAATGTATTAAATGAAAAGGATGAGACTCTTTAAAATGACTGTGTATTTTACTAGAGTAACTACGTCTTCTCTCGCCCTCTTGTGGATAATTACTCCAGCTGGTGCAACAGTCATTTATTCTGAGCACTCTATGTCTATATCCCATTCTTAGAAGACAAGGTATGCCTTTGACAATCTCCGCAATATATAATTCGCTGTTCATATTCAGTTGTATAGTTGAAGTCTCTGGATTAAAAGTCTACTCAAGGCTCTCCCAACAGTGACTGCAGTCTCCAAGTCTCACAGAGTTCGAGTTGTGCATTCACTAAAAGCCCAGTACTTCAGGTAATTTCTTGACAAAGCCTTTTATGAAGCAAAACTGTTAACTGAAGATGCCCATAACAGAGATGCAGAATTCTTTGTGTGCCTTATTTAGAGATAGGAACAACATTAGAGAGAGAATCACATGCAAAAGAAAATTCTTCGAAACATGAGGACACAGAAAAACTGTTCTTAAAACCAATTGAACCGAAACATCAATCTTCTGTCAACTCAATCGAACAACAATGACCCCTATCATTCAAAAGTATCGGGCAACTCACTCTAGACAACAAGAAAAACCATTAACACGCGCGATGCACCTGTGCTTCCTAAAGGGAATGAAAACGACAAACCACGAGGTGAAATCTGTTAGATTTCTTTTCAAACGGATCGTTCTTAACAAAAGATCTTGACTAGTTGTTCTTCAGAAAAATTAGCCATATCTTGTTTGACGAGATATCTCATCGTAGCTGCTTGGAGAGATAAGCAAATATTTAAAATACCCTTGTTTCTGAAAGCTCCCTTTTACTTTGTGTCATTGCTGGGTATTAACACTTTAAGTACATGTCAGAAGCTGGTTAAGAGAGAGAAAAGAAAACGAATGCCCAAAAATATTGCTTTTATACTTCAAGATCAAATTAAAAGTATCAAATTTCAGAACGGGGAGAGAATTTTCCCTCCTTGTTCCTGTTCCCTACCTGCCAGTCCTGATCACCTTCTTCTCTGTCTTGGCGCTTCGTATAAGCAGCTGTTGGTTGATCAGGACTTTTTGCAGGTATATGGGGATCTGGCACGACGGGGCCTTCTGGACCTGGTGTAGGCTTTCCTACACCAGGGGGATGTGCAACAACAACAGATCAAATTAATTCAATGAATTATTACATCATGTAAGAAATAATAGTTCATAAATAATATCGATTTATGAACCATTACTTTTCTTGAAGATGAATGAAATAAAGGCCTTCACGCATGCATCTAGAGTATTTCATGTGAAGAAATATTTTAAATATCAGAAAACAATACTTCTGGGGTGAATTTTTGAGCTCCCAGAGCCATTCACTGGCTTACACGTAACCCTTCCGAAAATGAAACTTTCCAATTTCGGGTTCTAAGTTCTCAGATTCTGCAATACAAATGCATTTGGTTAGTCATAAAAAAAACCGAGTTTGTAAATCCCTTTTCACCATTGACAAAGCTAAGTATTTCAATTTAGAATTTAGCTGGGCATAATAGGAACAGTGAACAACCTTTCATCAGAATAATTCAAATGCACCCCCGATTACATAATAACTCTAAGTTACTATACCTTTAATTTCTCTTTTACTTTTGAATAGACATAAATTTTATTTTCTAACTTAGCCAAAATTCATGCGACTAGCTATTTTGAAAGTTATGTATGAAGATAAATTACCGTTTTAGTAAAAGAAATTTTTATGTGTACTTTGAAATTATATTAAATACTTTTATTTTTATATCTGATCAATAATTACAGTAATAATAATTAATGATGTGTCGGGGTTCTCTCTGGTTGGCGCCCCTCGGTACAACCAACATAAAGTACGTAGTATTCACAAAAATCTTATTTTGAACACAAATCTAGCTGACTTAAATACAAATATAATTTTTAAACACATGGAAACTGAAAATGTGAATTCAGTTGACAAGAAAATAGTTTTAACTATTACTTACTTCAAAAATTTACACAATATTAGTCAATATGCTTGGATGTGGGAATTTCTTTCTTGCTCAACTGAATTAGTCTTTTTTTGCATTCCAAAAAGGTCTTCATGAAAAAGGTATAGTTCTAAAGCAGTTTGAAAATTATTTTAATTTTCATATTGGGCCTGGGATATCTGAATTTTTTTCTTTGGTTCATAGATAAATTTGATTTTGAAGATACTTACCCTTGTTTATTGAATTCTTTCTACTGTTGTAATTTGCAAAGTGAATTCAGTACTGTTACACCAGAAGTTGAAAATAAATTTTCAGAAGTCATTAATCACATTTGGGGGTGTAGAAAAGACTGAAAAACCTGGGTTAGGCTTTAATCACCACATCCACTAAATTGACTTATAGTATCTGAAATTTTTGGTAACTGATTTTTATCCATAACTCCCACCCGAGATAATTGATGTATGCATTAATTTAAAAGATAGAAATAATCCTATAATATCCTTTATTGGTTTTTGGTAGCTCTTGTTACTACTTGCTCACACTTACCGAAGAACAG
The DNA here is from genome assembly GCA_947359465.1 of Metellina segmentata. Classification (NCBI taxonomy): domain Eukaryota; kingdom Metazoa; phylum Arthropoda; class Arachnida; order Araneae; family Tetragnathidae; genus Metellina; species Metellina segmentata. The sequence continues at coordinate 22,233,132 of OX375876.1, read as the reverse complement.
AGTATGGAAATTTCAGCTAAACGCTATTAAAAATGCACTGGAAAACAAGCATGTAATGACAGCAGTTGTTGATTTGATGTCAGTTTACGATGCAGTATAGAGGGAAATTGTTAAAACTCTTTTCAATTGGTGTAAAATCATACATGTTTAATTGGATTAGAGGTTTTATTAGCGAGTGCTTAAGTAGTCAAGTATAATAGTTGGTAATCAAGGTTTTAGTTTTTTCCAGACTACTCTACCACAATGTGCAGTTTTGAGCTGTGATCTGTTTAAAATGTATAAAAATGACTTTGTTTTAAAACTAAAGTATGTCCCTGGCATTGATTGTCTTTATACCGAGGACTGACTTATGTGGACTAAAACCCAAAAGTGGAGGGAAGTGCTGAACTTTTGACTGAAAGAACGCTACATCAGGCTATCTCGTGTTTGAATGAATAGTGTAATATGAGTGTTTATGCTACAGTAATATCAGTGTTTATGCTTTAAAGTTGGGACTTATACGACCTACGTGGGTTGTCTCCGTACATGTGAAACATGAACCCCGCTCTATGACAACATATTCTCTTAAAAGCATTTGTCTGCCACCAGTAGATCCCTGGCTCAAATCACTGTTTGTAAGTGCATGGATGCTTGTGATTGTTCCCAGTGGCGGATTAAGCGGTAAGCGGCCGCGTAGGGCCCCGAGGTCTTGAAATGTTTTTTCATTAAGGTTCGAGAAAAGTTGTGACAGTGTGTGTGTGTGTCTTTACAATGTGCGTCTTTATGAGCAATGAAAAGACTTCCTAACATACGATGGTCAGCAAAAGCAGATGCTGTATTAACTATAAAACTTGGTTTCACCCATATATATGAGGCTTTACCTGGAATTTGTAATTCCGAAGAAACAAAGTTACCATATTGGAGGCGACTTCACTTCTGAGGAAAATGAACAAATATGAAACCTCCCTAATGACAGTTAGTTGCAATACTATGTTATAAAGGATAAATGCTATTAGTAAATAACTGCAACCAGTGGAATGCGAACTATTGAAAGGTTATCTATCCTGAAGTCATTAAGTAAATTTTATCAATAATTTAAAGAGAAGTTGAAAAAGAGGCAACTGATTTATCAGGGCTGTCATTTAATGTGAAAGATGGTTAAACTCGCAGACAACAAATTAAAAAAAAAAGTGTTTATTTATTTTTTTTAATGAAAACAAAGGAGTTGGACATGAATTTACAATGAGAGAAAATTTCATAGTCAATTAATTCGATTTTTTTCATATGTGATAACACCAAGGCAGAATTATCTCAAAGAACGTATGGAGTTGTGGAGCCTTTTCGAATATTTTTTATTGGGATTTATCAGTAAAAAAAAAGAACACGATAAAAAAAAAGTTGAAGAATATTTACAAAAATGACTTGGGTGTTTGTACTTTTGAAGACGAATTTGATCATCTGTACTATAATAAAAGAAAGTGTTTGTTTGTTTGGAGCCGCAAAATCCTGACGATTCTATGGCACTTACAGCAATGAGATTTGGCACACAGGTAGTCCGAATTGTTTGCAATTTTTGTGTAGCGGCGAATTTTAAAATTCAATCTAGAAGATTTTTAAATGTGAATTTGATACTTTTATTCTCAATCGATTTTTCAAACGCGGATAACATTTTCTACTCATGCGACCTTGCAGTTAAGGTTTGGAATTATGGCAAGTTTTTTCATATGCAGAACGTGGAGAAAATTATTTTTTTCGTTTCCGCTTTGCTTTTGCGCGGAGAAATGTTTATCCAGCAGACGATAAATCTTTTAATTGTAGTCACACTTCTTTTTTCTATCTCCAAGACTAATTTCAACGGATTGGAAAACTGCGAAAAATTTCAGTTTAGATTGGTACCTAAAAATACGATTTTCTTTAAATAAATAATTTTTTAATTGAATATATCTTCAACGGATTTGAAATCTGAGGAAAATTTTACACCAGCTTAATACCCTACATCACGGTGTTGCCCGTGTTATTGGTTTGCACGGGCACGGGCAACGTCGTTCTAGCCACGCAGTGGCTAGTTTTTTAATATTTCTTAAAGAAAACGAGGACACATATAAACCACACGAGTCATCTATCGAGCCGATAAAGAAATGTCTTGCACATTTCCGAACGCTGAAACATTATTGAAATTTTTTTTTAACAATTTACTTTTCTATTGCAACAGGAGAAAGGTTGTTTCCTGTTTTAAAGCGTGTAAAAAATAATTTTAGGAGTTCTATGGTAGAAGAAATATTAATTAATATGACCATTCTGTATATAGAGCAAGGAATCGTAAAACGAATTGACACTTCAAAAAAATTGACGAATTTGCATGAAATAAAGTAAGACGAAAATTCATGTAAAAATGTTTTTTTTTTTTTTTTAATAAGTTTATTTAATGGGCTGTGGGTATGAAAATATTTTGATTACTTTTCTTTTTTGTTAATAACTTAAGGATAGTTTTCTTGAAACTTTTTTTTCTAACTTGAGATTGAGGGCCCCGAAATTTTTACCGCTTGGGGTCCCCACTTGACTTGATCCGCCACTGATTGTTCCTGTTAGGAGTAGCAGGAAACTGAACACTTCTTCACAAATAACTATCAGTTCTTATCTTGTAGTGCCGAAGACAAACAGGTGAGTGGTTGGGTATTGGAAAAAAGGGACACCTGTTCCTTCCCCATTAAGAGAACCAACAGTGAAACTTTTTTTAGGGGGGGGGGGGTGAAAGATGTACAACTTAATTTGTTAAATTTTTCCAAATTTTTAAAGCTGCACCTTTTGTAAATATTCTATTTGTAAAATTCGATACATTAAAAAGACCTAATACAATTAAAATGCGTTACGATTTATATATTAAATTGAAGAAATTAAATCCCAATAAAATAGCTTTAAAATGAGAGATTACCAAGTCTGTATCTTCCCAAAAATTAATTAGCTATCTTAAAGATGCAGTACATTTTCATTTAAGCTTTAAATAACTGAAGCTTAATAACCTTTTGAATAAAGGACAAAACTTTTTTTAAGTTATTATTTTCATTCATAGCTATGGTAATGTCACTTGCTACACCAAGTTTCATTAAAATTTGAAGGGTCTCGGACAAATCTGTACGCTAGATTTGAGACGAAATTCCTCAAATTTTGGAAATTTATGTAGCTTGAATAACGATATGCAAATTGAAAAATTGTCTGATTTAGAAAAGTATTTTCACAGTCCTAAGGTGTGCCATACACACGATTTTCGCATTACAGTAATTTATTTAACCAGCGAAATTTTTTTTTCGGTCCACCATGTAATTGTCTTGGCGATGACTATTTTGATTAACTTTCCTTAAGACTCCTATGTGTTTGAAGTTTCGAAAAGTAAAATAAATATAAAAAAAAAGATGTAATCCAAACCTTTTATACAAGTGATTGTTCAAAGATTTTAAAGTTTCGGAGTAGGTATCTCTTACGATATGGTTATATTGCTTAAATTTTGATGGTTTTTACTTATCTTTAATTTAATAATTGTTTTTCATTAATAAATGTACCGATTGAACATCTGATCAAGCCACATTATGACTCTGAAGATATGTGTAATCTTAGTTCAGAAATTGATAATTTCTCACCTGAAAATAAGTGCTGTAAGGATCAACTGTCGAATGTGATGTAACATAAGTTTTAAAGGTTTTATACAAAACTGCATCATTATCTCGATAGAATATAAACATTGTATTAATTACATAAAAAAAGTAATATTTTGTCGCAATGACAGAAAGTTGTCAATTATTACTAGATGAAACGAAAGTTGTTTTACATTAGTTTCGTTTTGTCTATGAACAGTTATTTGTCAATGTTTAAACACATTTTTTTTCAAAAACGACAGAGCGATTATTTATGCTAAAGAAAAGATATGCTAGAAATTACGAAGAAGGGCTTTATGCTAGAAGGGTTTACTATTTAAACTAAGAAGCGAGGGCATCCATACTAGTTTTTAACATACTGAAAACAAATTTTAAACAGTGCTGATCCCCCTCTTGAAAGGCATCAGTTCAAACCTCCATAACCTTCCAACTGTAAAGAATCAAAATTAGCCAAAAAATACTTTGAAATTCAACTTCTGCCGGTTTTTAGTGAGTAGAAAGATGTACAACTTAATTTGTTAAATTTTTCCAAATTTTTAAAGATGCACCTTTTGTAAATATTCTATTTGTAAAATTCGATACATTAAAAAGACCTAATACAATTAAAATGCGTTACGATTTATATTAAATTGAAGAAATTAAATCCCAATAAAATAGCTTTAAAATGAGAGATTACCAAGTCTGTATCTTCCCAAAAATTAATTAGCTATCTTAAAGATGCAGTACATTTTCATTTAAGCTTTAAATAACTGAAGCTTAATAACCTTTTGAATAAAGGACAAAACTTTTTTTAAGTTATTATTTTCATTCATAGCTATGGTAATGTCACTTGCTACACCAAGTTTCATTAAAATTTGAAGGGTCTCGGACAAATCTGTACGCTAGATTTGAGACGAAATTCCTCAAATTTTGGAAATTTATGTAGCTTGAATAACGATATGCAAATTGAAAAATTGTCTGATTTAGAAAAGTATTTTCACAGTCCTAAGGTGTGCCATACATACGATTTTCGCATTACAGTAATTTATTTAACCAGCGAAATTTTTTTTTCGGTCCACCATGTAATTGTCTTGGCGATGACTATTTTGATTAACTTTCCTTAAGACTCCTATGTGTTTGAAGTTTCGAAAAGTAAAATAAATATTAAAAAAAAGATGTAATCCAAACCTTTTATACAAGTGATTGTTCAAAGATTTTAAAGTTTCGGAGTAGGTATCTCTTACGATATGGTTATATTACTTAAATTTTGATGGTTTTTACTTATCTTTAATTTAATAATTGTTTTTCATTAATAAATGTACCGATTGAACATCTGATCAAGCCACATTATGACTCTGAAGATATGTGTAATCTTAGTTCAGAAATTGATAATTTCTCACCTGAAAATAAGTGCTGTAAGGATCAACTGTCGAATGTGATGTAACATAAGTTTTAAAGGTTTTATACAAAACTGCATCATTATCTCGATAGAATATAAACATTGTATTAATTACATAAAAAAAGTAATATTTTGTCGCAATGACAGAAAGTTGTCAATTATTACTAGATGAAACGAAAGTTGTTTTACATTAGTTTCGTTTTGTCTATGAACAGTTATTTGTCAATGTTTAAACACATTTTTTTTCAAAAACGACAGAGCGATTATTTATGCTAAAGAAAAGATATGCTAGAAATTACGAAGAAGGGCTTTATGCTAGAAGGGTTTACTATTTAAACTAAGAAGCGAGGGCATCCATACTAGTTTTTAACATACTGAAAACAAATTTTAAACAGTGCTGATCCCCCTCTTGAAAGGCATCAGTTCAAACCTCCATAACCTTCCAACTGTAAAGAATCAAAATTAGCCAAAAAATACTTTGAAATTCAACTTCTGCCGGTTTTTAGTGAGTAGAAAGAAATATTTGTTACAATCAATTGTCATTCTACTATAGATGCCAACTCCTAGGGTCCTGAACTCTTTGTATCCACACAAACGTGAGGCAAATAATTCCAATGAGAAATTAGACAAATTGTTATAAGAGCATCTACACCAAGCATGCCACAGGAGTCTGATCCCCTTGAAAGTTTTTATGGATGAATGATGATAATCTGCTTTTCTTGAAGGAAAGTCCTTGAACAGATAATAATTGGCACGCAAGAAATCATTCATATCCTATTTTTATTTCATCCATGAAGCACACGAAGAGAACGAATTTCAACATCTAAGAGTGCATCACCTTGTTCTTTTTAACGTGCTCATCAAAATCCCTCATGTGATCCTACATCAATTCAGTGACAGCTGGTTGGGAGTAGAGGCTGAAATGGGACATACAGGTTTTTTCAAGCAAAATAAATTCTTGAATTATTTTCTATCTTACAATAACAATTAAAATTGAGATAATTTGTAAAATGTGTCAAGGCATTTGGGCTCATATTTACTGTCAAAACATTCTTGTTTCCACCTAAAAGAACTCACAATAAAGGAATTAAAAGATATTTTCAACATATTTAACAAACTAGCAGAACAATTTAACACAGCAAGAGAATTTTCACTTTGGTGGTTGCAAAAATTTTGATGAAAGAAACGCATACATCACATCTATAAGAAAAAGGAATATTATTTAAACGCAAAATATTCTCAATTAATTTTGCTAGGTAACATTAAAAACAAGCTAACTCAACGGAACTTGCAAATAATGAATAAAGTGAACAATGCATTTGCTGCAAACATCAAGTAATAGACATGCACATAAAGAAAATTTTTCTGACACAGAAGATAAATACAATGGAGGAATCACACCTTCACTTCCTACAGCTCACAGGTTTCTAGTACAGTGGGCATAATCATTGTGCCATCACCCTGGAAAGAGTGAGGGACTACCTAACCAGTTACCATATTATAACAATACACTATGGAAAAGGACAACTCATTTTTAAAATGTATAACTTGGTTAGGGTTTTAAGGTGCAAAGGGCCATTTAAAATGTAGGGAAGAAAGCAATTGAACAAGAATTTTCTTCTGCCAACCAACAAAAAAAACTTCATTCGGTTGCATTTAAAAACAAGCTAAATTCAACGGAATTCACCATTTAACATAGCAAAGGAACAATACTGGGCACAACAGGAAAATAAAGAATAAAATAGGTAAAATAAGCAACGAATCGAGAATATTCATCTGCTCGCCAAAAAGGAAATTCCGTTGGGTAGCACTTAAAAACAAGCTAACTCAACGTTGTTTCCCATTTAACGTAGCAAATGAACAATACAACACACAAAGGGGTATGCAGGAATAAAATAGGTAAAATATGCACCTGACCGAGAATTTTCATCTGCCTGCCATAAAGTCAATTCCGTTGGGTAGCACTTAAAAACAAGCTAACTCAACGTTATTAACCATTTAGCACAGCAAGTGAACAATACATTTCAAAACGTGCTATAAAATGAAGGAAAAATAAGCAAATTAAGAGCCTTCATCTGCCCATCAAAAAGTGTAATTCGTAGAATAGCATTTAAATACAAGCTAACTTAACGGAACAAAACAATTTGCAAAGCAAATATAAAGCAATGAAAATATTAAATTTCAAATAAAAATATTATTGCTTACATAAATTTAGCTTCTAAATGGAAAAACACTAGGTCGGCACACAAAAGACGTCTACTCATTAAACATAATCCCACGTCCTTCAAAATGGCAAATGCTTTTACTTATGGCTCATCAGGACTGCTAGAATTCTACTTTAGATTGGCGAAATCACTAAACAAAGTTTGCCCATGCGCATTCTACGAGCTGCGCAGTAAGGAACTGCGCTGTACGGCTACATAGAATGAAAAGTTATATAGCCGTATTTTGTACGGCGCAATAGACACTCCGATTAACCAACACCTCCTTCAGTGGCGTTGCGGTCGTTTTGACGTCACAAATCGAATTTGACGTCAGATTTTCATTTTCCTAGATTCTAGCAAACCTTTCGTCACATAGTGGTTGCTGGTTCACTTTTACTTTTATTACTTACGCTTTCTGGATTGTATTTGTTTTGATGAAAGCGAATGTTGTGATTTGCTGGCAGTATCTAGATTTTTATGTCACTGAGTTATAATTAAGATATTATATTGTATATTACAAATTTCTCTGATATTTAACTGATTTCAAAACAATTGGGAAAATGTAAGTAGCAATTGTGAAACTTTCAAAAGTTATGTTTATTTTGAAGTGTTATACCGTTCTCTTAAAAATGTAAAGAATGCAGATTGTTAATCTAAGTTGTTTCTTTAGAATCGGTTGCGTAGTTGTTTCAAAGTTTATTTATAACGGTGGGATAGACTCGAAATTGTTTCACTTTCACTATGCGACACTGCGTTGTTTACGGGGCGGGTGATTAAATAGATCTTGCGTGAGAGAAATTAATTCTGTGTATAGTTTGGTAATTCCAAGTCTATTGAAGACCACAAGAACTCGATTTATTTATGAATTTTATCGAAATGTGTCCAAAAATGTCTGAAACTTATCCTGTTTTTAACCATGTACGTTATTCAATCAGTAGTCTTGTAAATGTTACAAATATGTATAGCAAGTAATGGTACTCCAAACAAAATTTTCATTCAAATAATTCTGTTTCTTTTGTTCTCATAAAATTAAATCGCGTGAATTTGCTTTCATAAATATTAGTTTTCTATGATTTTTTTTAAAACACTCAATATGTTTCCAAAGCAGTTATTTCCTATCGGAAAATCTTTTCAAGATTACAATGAAAATATCGACATGAATTCAAAATCTTGTGTAATCTTTAAAATTTCTGAGCAAATAAAATAGCTTTCCAAGGAGAAATTATTTGAAAGAAATCTAATTGCATTTTGTAGTTCGATTCTCTACATTGAAAATTATGTTGTATGTCCTATTTTTATGAGAATCACGTTTGGGAAAACAAAAAGATTCATGCACAAAGGCTATAATTACCAAAAGATTACCCTACAGGAATGCAATTAAAATCAAGTCTTGAGTAAAATAAGCATGCAAGGGTAATTCCATGTAAATGTCAACCCAGAGACCATTTTTTCATCTTTCAGTATATATATTATGTTACATATCATTTTAAAGATAATGTCTCAAATTTTTCGAATATAACTATAGAATTTATAAAATATTGCTCTAAGTCCATAAAAAATGGCTGCCAACATGACATATGAATTAACCAAAAAATCTTATTAGTTTCCTAAGTTTTCATATTCATATTTTATCAATAAAAAAGGAACTAACAATTAAATTTTTTTTATCATTAAAACATTGTTCTTTCCTTTGTTTAGCAAAACAATTTCTTTCTTGTTAGGAGATAAATTTAATATTGCAAAGGTAAATGACGTTTAATCCGATTCACTTGTTATGTTAGTCACAAAAACATAAAATAAGTTCCATTCCCTCCAGAAAATCAAAAATTTTAAAAGTTTTTTTCCTTGATGTCTTCTATGCGATGGTTACAGTTAGAAAGATGCTATTGAACATAAATAATTTTCTTTTTTTCTGGCAACAGTACATGTGACTAACATAACGTAAAAATTTATAAAGAACTAAATCGAGAGCAAATATTGAAATTAATTTTAAAAACAAATGAATATATTTCATTCCACACTATAATAAATATAAAATTATATATGTATACATAAAATTTTATAAATAAATATAATTATAAATGTAAAATTTCATATTTATGAATTGAAGACACGAAGTTAAAGAAATGCCGATGGTTCAAATAAAAAATATCTTAAAACATACATAACACATGGAGGCAAGCTGAAGAGTTGCAGAAGCAAAATGAAAATTTAAGTACAAGATAAATCATTCTGCAAACGTATTTCACTGAAAATTATTCGATAAAGCATCAAGATGAAGTAATTGAGGCACATTGGAATGCAGGGCAAGGAGTTTCTGTGACCATTTATACAGTTATTTATTTTCGATGCATTGCTTATGAGGATGTACCTGAGACACAGTGGAAGTAAACAGTTTTAACAAAAGAATTATAAATGACTGCACTGCAACTTGTGCAATTAATGTGAAATCTGTGATTTTATGAACAGATGGAGCTGCTGCTCATTTTAAAAATAGATACTCCATGATGACCTTAACTTCCTTTAACGTCTACATGTCGTGAAATCTTATAGAATCCTATCATGGAAAGGGTCCACATGATGGAGTAGGTGTTGTCGTAAGCACATTGTGTGGAACAGAGTTTTGAGAAGGCAAGCTATTGTGGGCAATGCAAAATAATTCTTTCTCGAACTAACTGAAACTGAAAACAAAATGCTTGTTTGTTGGTAAAACTGACATGATGGAAAAGAAAAACAAATTCCAAATGTTGTTTACGAATGTTAATCCAGTGGAGGTATTCAATCATCACAATGTGTTGTTAACATGGGAAAATTTAAAGTATGCATATTTCAAAACACAGGAGATGACATTCTCATGAAAGAAGTAGGAGTCTCAAAAGAAAAACAAACTGATGTTACTGTTAATGATTTTGAAGTAGATTTTTCTGAACTGTCTCCGGAAACAGAAATTGTGACATTGGGCGATTTTGTCGTCATGGAAATTATAACTGCTAAGTCGAGAAAATACGTCAGGCAGGTGTTAAACACTTATGAATATGATTATTAAGTGCTGTTCATGAAGAAAAGCACTGAGGCAACTTTTGTGTTTCCCACAAATGAGGAAAAATCTTGGGTTGAAACAGCAAAAATTATTAAATTTTTGTCACAACCCACTGTAAATTCATTTCGACCTTATCAATTCAATTATAAGATTGAACTATAATTTTATGTGTACATATGTAAAAACCTCTAATAAAATCCTATTTGCATTTTTACACTTGTGTTAATATTATCTGTAATACTTAAAGTTAAATGTGTATTCACGTGTTATGTTAGTCACGTTATGTTAGTCACATGCAAGTTTTATTAAAACTTTATTTCTTTGTATTATAATTACAACATATGTCGAATTTGTACTTAGTAATATAACAAGAACCTTTCACATATACTATATCAGAAAAAAATAATTAGTTTGCTGTTTCAGATTCAGAGAATTATGGCTATGAAAGTTAATACAATATCCTAGGGTTGCATATCCGTTATGTTAGTCACATTGGTCAAAAAGCTTTCCGAGTGTCCAAATAAACAATTTTAAATATTATTTTTGCATTTATTAGCATAAAACCATCTGTCCAAAGAAGAATAACACCCTGTTTAAGGTATTATGACAAAAACAAAGTTAGTGCATGGAAAAAGACATTAAAGAAATCTTTCAACTGTTATGTTAGTCACCATGGAATTACCCGCAAGGTAAATGCTAAATTCGATTTTATTCAAAAAGCTAATTAGATGTTGAAAATAAAGTACATTTTCTTTAAACATCAGCAGTATTTGTAAATATGATCATTAGATCAAAAGTGTCTCAAATAGTGTTCTGAAAGCAAACATTGCATCTGAAGGCACCTCAAATTACCCAAGAAATGTCTGTGGTGTAAAGGTTAAAAATCAAGATTCAAAGATGGGTTACATCAATAAAGAATAGCTATATTTTTGATTATGCTGATTTTGTATATAGCTTTAATTTAATCGGAATTTACCATGAGAATATCTGTTACCTTATTTCCATAAAAAAAAATGAATGTAGTAACAGGTTAGTTAACATAATCCGTATTTTGTTAACCAACTGAATGGGAAAAAATGTATCTGAAACCATTAAGCTGCTTGCTACACTTATTTTATAACTTACTAAAATTTATTAAAGTATCATTCCAAAAGCTAAATCTCTTACTTTTGTCAATAAGTTAAAAATAAAGGTTATAGTGTACCAGATATTTTGAACAAAGATGATCTGTCAAGATATTAATAAAAAAAATCGTGATTAAAAAATAAATCAGATGTATTTGATTTAAATTACGATTGAAACATTTTTTAACTCGAATTTGTATGTTTTTAAAAACCTTGGAAACATTAAACGGTGGTGGTTCTTGTAGTCAGAAATTGCAAATTTCCTCTTGAAATGCATTACTGCATGTCCATCCCAACCTTTCGATGGGGTAGTGGTAGCCCGTTTGCAAGAGTAACAGGTTGGCAATTGAAGGGTTGCAAGTTCAAAACTGAGTCCAGCCAAAGACCGTTGTGTACAAATGGACTGGTGCACATTCAATCTGTCCTGCTGGTATGGTGTGGATGTTTGCAGAGTTGCCAGCTCCTGTGTTGACCTCGTTATCTGACCATGATTCAAAATTATGTGGTGTTGTCCTCCTATCTTTCCCTTCAGGATTTATCCTGGACTGTTGCTAATAGCCTATTGTGTTGCTCCAGTGCAATTTTAATTTATTACCATTACCACTGAACATTTACTTTGGGACAAGTATGCCCAAATTAACTAAAACCACTTTAGCATGTTCAGAGTGTCCTAAGATATAAAACAGCTGCAGTTAAACCAATTTATGAGTGACTAGAGTATGAAAAAATAAGTTTAAAAAAAATAGGATTTCTTTTATTTAAATAAAAAAAAATTTTAATTTTTTTTTTCAATTCTAAATTTGTTAGATAGTTGTACTTTTCAAAAAAAAAAATTTTGTCACCAACAGAAAAATAAGCAGTTTGTATCAAGTTTCATGATAAAATTCCTACTACAGTACAGCATCTTTACCCATCACATGGAGAAGGATGGTTCAAAATTGGATGCATGCGATTTATAATCGTAAGAAATATTTAAAACAAAACCTACACTGATGAATACATATTATATAATGGCTCAAGATGGATACATGTACTTGTCTGATAATTGTGATCCTAATCAACAAATACTGTTATTTGATGTTATCAAAAGGAGGATTATTTTCAATAATTTTGGGAGTAAACTGAGTTACAAGCAAAATTCTTAACCCACTTGCATGAAAAAACATGCATCTTGTGTGTTCATAGTTATTTCATTTTCAACACTACGAAACTTAATACATCATCGTTTGGGATTTAAATCGACATCATACCCTGTCAATGATACTTGTTTTCCGTGAGCAGACAGAAATATTTGTTGGTCAGTTGTCCTTATCCAAACATGTGCCAGCTCCTAGGGTTCGAATCCCTTGTTTTCCCAAACAAGAGGAAAATATTGCCATTGAGTAACCCATGTAAGTTCAAAACACCACCAGGTATGCCATGTCCTATCCTGTCTCCTTGGAACCCTTAAAAATTTATGACTGATTTAATGCACCCAAACATAAGGGATAAATAATATGTAACCAAATAGACTGATTGAATTCCATTTATTAGAAAACTATCTCAGATGGGGTAAAAAGTCCTCAAGACACAAGCTCCATGTTTTATGGTTATTTGTTTTCATTGTGGAAGGTGTATAGGGATTTTGGCAGCATAATGTAAACTTGTGTCCTAGATGGTGATTTGAAAGTGTAGATATTACATTTCAATCCCACTTTGACCTTCCCCCATAAAATAATTCTGAATCCATCTTTGCTTTGTTTTATAGGTTTTAAAGTAATATTAATTTTCATAATAAGATGTATTACATTACTTCCTATAGCAACCATTCACAATGCATAGAAGTGGGGGAAACATGGCAACGAGACGACTAAAACAAGATTATTTACGACTTATGAAAGATCCTGTCCCTTATGTGAAAGCTCATCCTCTTCATTCAAATATTTTAGAATGGTAAGATTTTCTCACTTACATTATCAATATGTGCTACTACAGATCAAACTGTAAAATTACAACTGCGTTTCTTAATGCAGTTCAGGGTAGAAAGGGATACAACTACTTATCTGCTATATATGTAAGAAATTGATTCTCTTTAATTCAAAACAACCTTTTTATGCAAGTTCCAAAAATATATTGTTGATACATAGGTATTTTATGCAGTCATGAAAATTAGGAGATTTTTAACCTTTTACTTTTTTTTAGTATCATAAAAGGGCTTTAGAAACCTTACACTATCAAAAATTTATGACTTAAAGAAAGTTAAATTATCTTGAAAAGTATGTAACCATTATATTCGCTAACATATGTTGCATAGAAATCAGCATGATTTGTATATTGGTGATTATTAACAAGTGGGTATAAATAATATAAAATCAACAGCTACAAGGTCTATTTGCCAAAGTTTAACTGCATAAAATTCTTCAGCAATCTGATTACAGAAATCATTGCAATATAGAAAATTTCAGTGAATGCTAAAATAGTCTTGGATGTCAAAGAATGTAGAATCACCTTTAAACAAATGTATGGAATGCAATTGTGAAGTGACCATTCAGAAATACGACTAATTGTGATAATACGACTATGGTGTATACTTTTTACTTGCAGTTATTAGAAATGTGAAAAACACCAGTATATAAGAAGTATTAAATGGTGTTTATTTATTTGATAAATTTTATTAGGATGTACAAAATGTGTATACAGATGCTTTTATTTATAATGAATTGATTAAATAAGCTCTGCGTTGTGGCTATTGATATAAATTTACTATCAATCGGATTCTATGTGTGGGCCTGAGACTTGTAGTAGTACTGTAATGTGTGGTTCCAGAGCTGATAGCTCCACTTTTATGTTGTGATCTGTATACATGAAATGCAGTGGTCATAAAATAAGAATTAGGTAAAATCAAGTAGAACATTACACTACTGTTACAAACATTTTTTATTTTTACAATGCAGGTGCATAAATAATTATATTTTATGTAGTCTAGTAATTTTTTGTTTTAATTTGAGTGATTTTTTTATTTGCTTTTGTATAAACAATAACTCATCAGTTGAAATTTTACGTACTACCATAAGATGCTGTATTCCTTTAGGATATTTATAGTTTCTATTTGTTTATTCCTTATTATATGGAACATCACTGCAAGTATAATTTTTTGTTTTGCATATATTCTATATTTTTTAGTTTTATATGAATTTATTTTTTGCCTTGGATTTGTTTGATTGTTTTTACATAATTTTCATTTTATCACATGCATTTAATATTTTTGTGAGGATTTTTAAAATTTTAACTGAAAAATATTTTAAGAGGAGTTTACATTTTACAAAAAAAAATACTTAAGAATGAATCATTTATTGGATTAGCAAGGGATTTTTACCGAAAAGATGATCTAACAGGCAATTGTTATCAAGTATGTTTAATCCCATATAAAAACTTTACCTTAAAAAATGTAAGGGATTTAATCCCTTATATTTTGTCAATCATTTTACAGAGTTCTCATGGGCCTTAAAAGCCGCAGTTTTCATTTTGTTTTAAAATCCTTGAAATTCCAAAAAAAGTTTTTAAAAGCATTAGTTTTTACACAAACATCTGCAAATTTTCACTGGTATTTTTAAACCCATCCAAAGTTATAAAAAATTGACTGGGCATAAATTTTGCTGGTTTGCTAAAAATGAATGTTTTTTAAATTGGTTCTTTGAGACCCAAATCTAGTACTTGTGAAAGTTTTTTCACATTTGCACTTAACGGCAAATCTATTATAATCTGAAATGTTGCCTTAAAAAGTCTATTTTTCTTTTCATTCATCTTGAATAGTGGGAACCCTGTTTAGATATTCATATGTAATAATAAACATCAACAACTGAAGATATCTTTTGAAAACTGTTTTGTTGAAAGCTATGATAATGCAATCAATATAAAGGAGTGTATCTGGGGATTTTCATTAAAAAAAAGAAAAAGCTTAATCAGAGTAAAAAAGTAAAAATAAAATTTGAAGCTGACAATTACTTTCGAAATATACATTAAAATATACTCAAGTACATATATATAGTCCCTAAACGTAGCTAATTAAAATTAACCAATTTGAAATTCATCTAAAAAAGTTTTAGCATCAAAAATGTGCAAAGACATTTGATTATTTCCTATTTATGATATCAATAGAGTATTGTATTATCTTATTCATTTATTAAATCAAGAATCAAGTTATTCCTTTTATATTTTATTTTCATTTTTAAATTTATTCATTAGTTAATTTTTATTTTAATTGATTGTTATATTCCTTTTGTTTCTGAATTTTTTTGTTAGGGCATAGTAGTTTTAAAATCTAAGGCATTCATTCCAGACTCGGCACTCCCTGATATCGGACACTCCCCTTAATGAACGAAAGGCATGATTCATTGAGTGTCCGCTATCATAAGGTTTGACTTTATTTGTATTTTTTAATATTTATGTAAATTACTGCAGTATGTGATGGAATGACTATAAATGATGTTTTGTATATTTCAGGCATTTTGCTGTCTTAGGACCAGATGATACACCCTATGACGGTAAGTTACTTATTACTTAATCTCATATGCAGTACAAAGTCCCAAATCCGTACGTCTTGCTAACCGACGTTTTTTGTTGTTTTTCTCACTTTTTTACAACTTTCTGACAATTCTTAAAGAACAAGGATTTTAACCCGGACCAACGAAATGATGAAACAACGCAAAATAACGGACATGTTCATGTCAAATACCACACAGAAAAATCAGAAGATTTGCAAGTAAAATTTGTTGCATTGTATTAAAAAGGTTTTTCTTTAAAAAAAAAATTCCTGTTTATAAATCTGCTATTTCACGATTGCAAGTGCAAAATTCGGGCAGGCGGGGGCGGTTGATAGATTGTTTTTTTTTTTTTTTGACAAAAAATGCAGATAATCTGGAAAAGTTCAAAATCTGGAATGGCCGAGGTCCGGAGGATTTTGGACTTTGTACTGTATCATTCGCTTAAATCATATTACCTGTATTGGGTGAAATACTTTCTTTATTTCTGCTACAAGGTGGCCTGCAGACAAGTGCAAGTACTAAGTGTCCAAAGTCAGAATAAATTTGTTATGGTATCACTGACCCAGTGGGTATGCCTAATGAGCTATAAATTTGTAGGTTGCCCAGGTTCGATTCCTCCCTGGTGTGTATTTCTCTCTTCAGTGTCAGTAATACTTCCCTGTGCGTATGTATGTCATTTTACTTGATGTTGCTGGTGCAGCTGTGTTAAATGCAGTCCCCTTGTACCATAGCCCATTCCAACAGAATAAATTTTCATGGTTCATTCATTATAGAAGTATTAATTTTGAAAATTTTATTAACATAAAAGCTTTATTTGTTTTGTTTAAGTTATAAGTACATCTTACAAATCATTTTTTAAAAATTTTAAGGATAGAAATCATCTGCTATATTTACAGCATTCTGTAACAATACTTACCTGTGATTGGCAATAATATGTAAAACATGTAGAATTATCCATGACCATAACTGTGAACTTGATATAAGAATATGAATCTCAAGAGTTTCATAGCTAGTACTCAAATACAATGATTTAAAACCTAATTGTCTGTTGCTGTGCTCATTCGTGTAATGTGTTTTGTAAATATTTTTTCAACAGCATAAATTTAATTTGTTTTTCATCTACACCTGAGTCATCATAGTTCATGCATTCTTCACAGTATTGCTCAAATATTTCCTAGTACTATTTATACTCACTGTGTTTTGAACCAAACAAAACTAACTCTAACTCAATTTAATTACAATTTTCCTGAGGAGGTTTTAGAAAAACAATCTGGATATTGTATTTGTAAATGATCTTACATATCGAATCGGATTCATCTGCAGTGGATCGAACTTGAGGGAAATGAGATTGCAGACACTTTGGCCAAGGCTGGTGCTTGTGAGGCCTCAGTGCCGTCAGCACCCCTCACCTTTTTGGAGATCTTCTCAAAAATAAAACACAAGAATAATACCACTTTTAAGGTCCCCCCAGAGCACCCATGGTATCACTGTTCACGACCTGGAGGCTCCCTGGCTATAGGTTTCAATAGGCAGGACCAAACTATTCTTGCCCGCTTTCGAAGTGGTCACCTTAAATCAATGAAATTTTCCGAAGGATCTAAGATCTTTGAGACTTGTAACAACTGTTCCACTGAGCAGGCTTCGCCTCACCACATCCTCTCGTGCCTGGGGCTCTCCAAACAGGACTTGAATGACGATCCATTGATGGTGTTGGATTTTTTTAGGGTGTATAATGTCATGGACCTGGTCTAGCACTGCTGGCCAATGGGGGTGTGCAACAACAACAACACTAATTTCACTTTGAATTTGCACTATCTTTCAATTTAAAACATGGAGAGACAAGTAGGGGGGGGGGTCTATTCCAAACACCACAAATAGTATTCAAATTATTTAGTCATATAACTCGTAAGTTTTAATTAATATGTAAACAATAAAAATATTTCTAAAATCCAAAGCTTTTTTTTTTATCAATTTTCACTTTGCATTAGAATTATCCAGTTGGTTTGATTTTCCTTTACCTTTGAAAATTTATTTAACTGTGATTTATAAAACATTGCCAAATTTAATATTAAATCATCTCTTATTTTTAAATATTGTATATTAATCATAAAATAGAAATTAAAAAAGCGAATGAATGCAACAAGACCCAAGAATAATATTAATTGTTTTAATCTTTTGAACATTTGTCCAGCTATATTTTCTAAACCATCATTTTATTGGTTTAGAGCAGAAATTAATAAACTGGTAAATCAGTTTTTACTGTACAGCTATTTAAGGACCAATTATAGTTTTTAGAACTCAAAATTATAAGTAATTTGACTGTGGTATATAGCTTTTAAACAAATTTTGTTATGACAATGTATTTTCCATCCAGAAAATAAGCATCTAATGTCTCCAGAAAACTGTATAGATTAATCATAAATTAAAACTATCTAGCAAACTTCTTGCATTGTTAACCAGATTGGGGGTAATAGATTGCTGAATTGCAAAAATTATTTAAAACATCTTACAAAAATAATTTTTCTGATGCCTTTGATATAGAATTTTGAGATTAGTGTTTCATGAGCTAACCTTCCCCTTTTTATTCAGCTTGCCTCCTTTAGTATTTATTACATTGTTTTTGCCTTTCCTTTCCTCTTTCTCACTCAGTTTCAATCCTCTCATTTGAATATTACTGTCTCAATGATAACTGTCACTTGTCACAGTATTAAATCTATATCAAATACTTTGACAGGCTATCTTTAATAACACCCACAGCCCAGTAGACATATTATGTTTATGTTCTTTCTGACCATGACCACCATCATGTGAGGAGATCAGAGTACCTGCTTATTGTTGCGGGAAGCAGACCCTGAATTCCAATGTTTTAATCACGACTGCAAAATTAATTGCTTTAACAAAAGAGTGTATTTAAAATTGACTTTTATCTTATATCTCTAAGCATGATGTATATGCACCTAATTCTGTTTTGAGAAGAATATGTGTACAAAAAAAAAAGACATTGTATCTATGAAAGAAAAGATTGGTTTTGGATCTGTAATATTTGTTTTAAGCCTATTATTTTATTCAACAAAATACACATGTAATTATATGTAATAAAAATGTATTAAAAAAAATTTGCATTTGAAAAAAAAAAAAAAAAATCTTCATGAACAAAAAATAAATTTTACACAAAACAAAATTTTATTCGAATTAACTTTTTGACAATAAACGATACATATGCTTGCATATGATTGAAATATCACTGCTATCACTAGAAATGTTCTAGACACTGTCTTCTTACTCTATTAATAAATTTCTTTCTGTGATCTCTTGAAAAAAATCAGCACAAGCATCCTCTGGTGCTGATGTTTCACTGGTTTTACAAAAGAATTCAGTTATTAATTATTGTGTCCAAACAATAGATTATCAAATCCTTCTCCACCAAATGTATGTAATGATATTGGGAAACTTGGCTGTGGGATGATGGAATCTGCTTTCTACACATTGTGGCCTAACCACTTTCAAAGTTGCTGGTTTTAATTCAGTTAATGCTAATCCAACTTGATTGATGCAATCCATAAATGAGAATTTCTTCCACACATCAATGATTATGATGCGCATTGGCATATCATGATGATTGTTGGTATTTTTGTAATAAAAAAATTAAAACATAGCTATCTAGAATTAGCATTGGCTTTTTTTTTTTTTGACAGGATTCTGTAAGCTTTGTATTTTATAAAATCTAACATTTTTCTTTGGAATCTAAAATAAAAAAAATTTAATGGGCTGAAATGATAACACCATATGATGTAGATGTACACCAAATTGAATAAAAACGTTGATGATACATACCTAGACATACACATTGGTAAACGAAAGCATGTGTTTCAAAATGCATACACTAGCTGTTATGCAATCTATTTGTGTGTGTAATATAGAAATGAGTAGCCAGTGCTGTACTGTGTGGGGTTTGGTGTGTCCATTGTGAAAGTTTGCCAACCACCTGTGTTTGCTACGCATTCCCATTTGGTTTGCTTTGCAAACCAACACCACAGACAATGCCGTAATGGCCTCGTCATTGTGAAAAAGCGCCCAAATTGGAATTCTGTAAAGATTCAATCGGTGTGATGTCACAATCTCTTGGAGAGTGGGTGCCAGCTCAGGTGTTATCTTATCATCTGACCGTGGCTCAAAATTATGCGATGCTAGTTAATAGGTCGTTGTGTTGCTCAAGAATGTTGATCCCAGACTGTTGTCAATAGCACGTTATGTTGCTCTAGTACAATGTTAATTAAAAAATTACCAATTACCTTGGATCTTTCCCTTAGGGCAGTGCTTCCCAAAGTGTGGTACGCGTACCCCCAGGGGTACGGGAAGAGTTTAGTGGGGTACGCGTTGTATCGGAGTTTGGTGGGATATGCACTGCACTGTGCTTAGCTGCGCGCCTAATTCTACATCCTCATGAGTAAATTCAAGATAGTCTTGTGAGGCGTGAGATGGTCCGGGGTGACACGGCAGAAATATACCACACTTCGTTTCAGAAACAACTTACTTCGTTAACCCTCCATCGGGCACAACCGTACCCCACTCCTCTCGTAGAAGGGGTAGAAATCTGCTTATTCTAGTAGTCTCTTATCTTTACCGGATGTTTGGACCCAACCTTTTAATTTTATTCACGTGCTTCGTGGACAGCTGTCAGCGTCATTCTGATCTCTCAGGAACATTGCGGCCGAATGCGTTACACATATAAAGGTATTTTACAAGGCAAAGAAATTTTATTATTTCACGTTCAAGATAAAGAGAACGCTGTCATTGCAAAACTAAAGTTATGGCAAAAGAGAGTAATGGAAACATAGACTTGTTTCCCTCTCTTCATGAGTTTATAACAAGTTCGACTACTAAAATTGATGCTGATACTTTGAAATGCATAAAACAGCATTTGGAGAGTTTGTTAGTGGGCTTAAAAAACTATTTCCCTGATTTAACCAAAAATATTGAATGGATAAGATATCCGTTTAAGGTTAACATAACATCCATGCCAGAAGATTTGTCGCATGCGGAAGAAGAGCAATTGTTGGAATTGGCTTCAGACGGATTCTTGAAAAATAAGCACGAGGAGAGTACTTCAACATCATTCTGGTTACAAATGCAACTTCTGTATCCGGTTTTAACAGAGAAAATTCTAAAATACATCTTGCCTTTTCCAACTTCAAATTTATGTGAAGTTGCTTTTTCAGCATTTGTAGACATTAAGTCTTAAAAAGGGAACAGACTATTGGACGTGGAACCACATCTCAGATTAAATTAACAACCAGGGAACCAAATTATGACGATCTGTTATCTCAGCACAAACAATTTCATCCCTCTCATTGATCCAAATAAACCTTATTTATAATATAACTTTTATTTATATTTTATTATGAATAATTTTATTTCTCTTCTTATTATTTTGAGTATGACAGAAAAAAAAACCATTTTGATTGTTATTAAAATACATCCATTTTTTTGACAAGGGGTACTCAGCGTTACGAAAATTATAGAAGGGGTACACATATGTTAAAAGTTTGGGAAACACTGCCTTAGGGGATCGATCCCGGACCGTCGTCAATAGACCGTTGTGTTGCTCTGGTACAACGTTAACTAAAAAATACAAATTTTTTACCAATTGCAAAAAATTCAGACTACCTGTGCCAAATTTCAATATTGTGTAGCGAAACTTATTCACTTCGTCTGAAAATCGTGGCTCAGTCGGGTATTGCACCTTACTACAAATTGGAAGGTACGGAGTTCCAATCCCACTAGAGGCAAGTGGCCTAAAAGTAGATTTCATTTTAAAGTTCCCTTTCTGTTTGTTTCTCACTTCTTCAGTAATATACTTATGTTAATTTCTAGAACTTTCGAATTCTCGAATGTTCGATTCATTTTTCGGAAAAGGTATAAAAGGAGATGTATCACTCAGTTCAAAGATAATAAAGTCTCGAGTTGAGATCAGCAATCTTTGTCCTCGCTTGCCTTTTGCAAATCTACACGACATTTTGGTGGAGGCGCCGGGTAAAATAAATACGGCGGAAGAACTTCGCAGAAGTCTACGTCTTCAAGGACTCCCTCCTGAGTTTGGCTCTTTACCGAATCCTAGTAGAGGCCCGAGGAAAATGTCTGACCATGAAGACACCGAGAAAAAGCTCCCAGTTGCCAGCTCCGCTCCAGTCACCATCGCACCAGTGCCGTTCCTGACCTACCAGCCACCCAGAAGTCCATGCATATTCTCTGGAGACGACCAACCAGATGTTCGCCGGTGGCTCAAGGACTTTCAACGAATCGCCAGCTATAACCGTTGGGACGAACAGATGTGTCTGGCAAACGTCATATTCTACCTCGCCGGAACAGCCCGACAATGGTTTGATAACAATGAGGACACTTTTACTGATTGGACTTCGTTCAGGAATTCCCTGAACAACACGTTTTGCCAAACAGATGACATAAAGCGTCAAGCTGAGAGACTGTTGGTTGCACGTGCTCAACAAATTGGCGAGACGTCTGAATCATACATCCAAGACGTACTCGCTCTATGCCTAAAAGTTGATCCTTCCATGCCAGATGTCGAGAAAGTAGCCCATCTCATGAAGGGGATTGCAGAGGACTTGCACCAGATCCTTTTGGTTCAGGACTATGAGACCGTCGATGCTTTTGTGAAACGCTGCCGTCAAATAGAAAGCCTCCGACGAAGACGTATCACCCGACCAAGATTCCAGAGGCTGCCAAATGTTTCTGCAGTTTCGGCCGAAACAGACATTGGTGATTTAAGATCGCTGGTACGAACAATTGTCAGGGAAGAGCTTCAAAAGCTCTTGCCGGAAGTACAAAACTACACGAACGACGACCCTGCTTCACCAACGGACGTCGCATCTCTGGTCCGGGAAGAAGTTATGGAAGCTCTAGCACCACTCACAGGTCCAAGAAGTCGCAACGGCCCTCCTCGAGTTTCAGTTCCAGTTGGGTCACAGCCAAGACGTGAGGCCAGAAACAGCGCCGTTCCACAGCGTAAGACAGATTTGTGGAGAGCTGCCAATAATGTACCTCTCTGCTACCATTGCGGACGCCCAGGACACGTGCTGAGGTACTGTAGGGAGAGACGACAAATATTTGCAGATACAAGAGCCCTCAGAACATCTAATCCTCGACGAGAAATTGACACCGAGACCCTACACAGCTTTGACGACAACTATGCACGACATATACAGCCTACTTCTTCCAGTTTCAGAAGTAGTTCACCATACCCTCGCCGCTCCTTCAACCGCCGACAGTCACAATCGCCTGTTCGCCGCTCCAGCCGTTCTCCACGCCGACCAAATGAGGAAAACTAACTCGGGCGACCTGTCCAGGAGGTAAGGCCGCAGTTGAAGAAAATCCTCCGACGTATACTACAACCAAGTTAAAGAAAAATTCCACCTATATCACAGTGAATGGACAATGTGTAAAAGCCCTTGTTGATTCTGGTGCCGATTACTCGGTCATATCTGAAGAATTACGAGTACAATTGAATACACCTATGTTTACTGAGGATGGACCTGTACTGAAAACTGCCTGTGGAAAATCTGTAGCCGCCTCAGGACGCTGTGTATTAAAAGTCGACTTGAATGGGACTGTGAAACCGTTTGAATTTCTGGTATTTCCACAGTGTAGCCACCAAATGATACTTGGATGGGACTTTTTCCGTGCCACTGATGCTGTCATAGATTGCGGAAATGAAGAACTTCAACTTGCAGAAATCCTTCCAGACAACCAGGTGTCAGGTAAATCAGATTGCTCTTGCACCTTGTTTGCCGCAACAGATTACGTAATTGAAGCCAATTCGACAAAGCAAATATGTACTCTTAATCCAGAAATTCCAGAAGCAGATAAAGCTATGATTATTGGTAATACAATTCTCACGTGTGAAAGAGAGCTGTCTATACCAGCCTCAATCGTTAACGTTGAAAATGGCTGTTGTAAAGTATGGGTTACAAATTTCTCTCGACGAACCCAACTGATACCGAAGGGAATGAACATAGCTTGCTTAACGACAATAACAAACGATGCAATTTGTTCTTTAAGTGATGAAGATCGAGAAGGTTCTAAGAGACACAATTCCAGAAGGCGATTAAAACGAGAAACATTTAAAGAACTTTTAGATACTAAGCTGACTACTATTGAAGAAGACGAGTTATTGAATCTGCTGGAAGAATTTAGTGACATTTTCGACTTTAACAGGCAATTGAAGAAATCCAGTGGTAATTCTGTGAAACACAAGATCGACACAGGTGACAGCGTCCCAATCAAGCAGAGACCTTACCGTATATCAGCCACTGAAAGACGTGTGATTGGAGACGAAGTACAACGGATGCTAAAAGAAGACGTGATACAGCCATCAACCAGTCCATGGTCATCTCCAGTCGTACTTGTGAAAAAGAAAAATGGTGAATGGCGCTTTTGTGTCGATTACAGAAGATTGAACAAGGTCACTAAAAAAGACGTCTATCCACTACCACGCATCGACGACGCTTTGGATTGCCTAGCTGGTGCACAAATTTTCTCTATGATGGATTTAAAATCCGGTTACTGGCAAATAGAGGTTGATGATAAAGATAGAGAAAAGACAGCCTTTGTAACGTCAGATGGTCTTTATGAATTTAAAGTCATGCCATTCGGATTATGTAACGCTCCCGCTACATTTGAACGGATGATGGACACTGTACTACGAGGCCTGAAGTGGAATATCTGTCTTTGCTACCTAGATGACATCATTGTGTATGCACCGAATTTCCGAGAACATCAAATACGCTTGAGAAAAGTTTTGAAATGTATCCAAGAGGCCGGACTGACGCTAAATTCCACCAAATGCACATTTGGCAAAAAGAAACTAACGATACTTGGACACCTTGTTGATCAACATGGAATCTATCCCGATCCACAAAAGATAGCCGCTGTAAAGAATTTTCCTGTTCCAGAAAATATCGCAGATGTTCGAAGTTTTCTAGGCCTGTGCTCGTATTACCGACGATTTGTCAAAAAATTCGCTGATGTTGCAAAACCCCTGCATGATTTATTGAAGAAAGATGTGAAGTTTTCTTGGAGTACTTCACAGAAGGAATCTTTTTCAACTCTCAAAAAATTACTAACAAGTGAACCTGTTTTGGGACATTTCCTTCCAAATGCAGAAACGAAGATACATTCAGACGCTAGTGGTTATGGCATCGGCGCAGTACTAATACAGATCCAAGATGATAAGGAAAGACCGATAGCCTACGCATCCAGGTCCCTGACAGCCGCTGAAAAGAACTATTCTACAACCGAAAAGGAGTGCCTTGCTGTCATCTGGTCGATCAGTAAATTCAGACCGTATCTATTTGGAAAACCCTTTACCGTAGTAACGGATCACCACTCTTTGTGCTGGCTAGCCAATGTTAAGGACCCATCTGGAAGACTTGCACGATGGGCTTTAAGGTTGCAGGAGTACGACATCACCATAGTCTACAAGAGCGGTCACAAACATTCCGATGCCGATTCGCTGTCGAGAAAGCCCCTTCTCGAAACGGTAAACGAAAACGGTGATGAAATCCCCTTCCTTTCAGCCATCACAGATTACAGAAAAGAGCAGCTAAAAGATAAGCAGCTGAAGCCCATAATTAAAATTCTTAAAAGAGGTGACGGATACCGAAGTTATCAACTTAGAAACGGTGTGGTTTACAAAAGAAACTATGATCCTATGGGACAGCAGTGGCTCTTGGTCGTACCGAAACAACTCCGCAGCGATGTCTTAAAGAGTCTTCATGATGCCCCAACCGCCGGTCACCTCGGATTCGCCAAAACCTACGACCGAATAAGGAGGAAATACTATTGGCCAGGACTATATGGGAGCACACGCCGTTATGTGTCACATTGCCGAGAATGTCAAAGACGAAAATCTCCTTCGCAATTGCCACCGGGGCAACTTCACCCGATCAGACCCCCTGACATACCATTTGCCAAAATTGGGATTGATCTACTTGGACGCTTTCCAGTTACCCGAAACGGAAACCGCTGGATCATTGTTTGTACAGATTACCTTACGAGGTTCACTATCACAAAAGCATTACCAACTGCTGAGGCCACGGAAATCGCTAAATTTATAGTCGAAGATATCATACTGAAGCACGGTGCTCCCAGAGAAATGATAAGTGATCGAGGACGTTCCTTCTTATCCAATATTGTGAAAGACATCAATCAATTGTGCCAGACGTCTCATCTTCTGACAACATCCTACCATCCACAAACCAATGGCTTGACAGAAAGATTTAACAAGACATTGGCAGACATGCTGTCCATGTACGTAGACGTCGAGCAAAGAAATTGGGATACCATCCTACCCTTTGTGACTTTCGCCTACAATTCGGCAAAACAAGACACCACAGGGTTCAGTCCATTTTTTCTCGTTCATGGCAGAGATATCCAGACACCTCTAGACGTAATTCTTCCGCTCAATACAGAAAATCACGACGATAATTACGTGCAACATCTGATCACCAGGGCAGAGGAAGCTAGACAGCTTGCAAAAATCCACATCCTTGACGCTCAACAAACTGATAAACGACGATATGACGAGAGACATCGACCAGTCAACTACAACATCGGAGACTTAGTCTGGATCTTTACTCCAGTACGAAAGGTTGGACTGTCCGAAAAGCTCCTAAGACGTTATTTCGGACCCTATCGAATAACACGGCGACTATCTGATGTAACATACGAAGTAGAAAGTATGGAGGAGAATAGCAGACGGCGGATCTCAAAAGATGTAGTCCACGTCCTTAGGTTAAAACCCTATCTTGATCCAAAGAAACAACTGGATGACGGAAGAGAGCACAGCATTTCCAGGGGACCTGTTACAAGGAGCCAGATCAGGCTGCAGCGGGACGCTGCTTCGTCTTAAGGAGGGGGAAATGTAGCGAAACTTATTCACTTCGTCTGAAAATCGTGGCTCAGTCGGGTATTGCACCTTACTACAAATTGGAAGGTACGGAGTTCCAATCCCACTAGAGGCAAGTGGCCTAAAAGTAGATTTCATTTTAAAGTTCCCTTTCTGTTTGTTTCTCACTTCTTCAGTAATATACTTATGTTAATTTCTAGAACTTTCGAATTCTCGAATGTTCGATTCATTTTTCGGAAAAGGTATAAAAGGAGATGTATCACTCAGTTCAAAGATAATAAAGTCTCGAGTTGAGATCAGCAATCTTTGTCCTCGCTTGCCTTTTGCAAGTCTACACGAAGTTTGGGAAACACTGCCTTAGGGGATCGATCCCGGACCGTCGTCAATAGACCGTTGTGTTGCTCTGGTACAACGTTAACTAAAAAATACAAATTTTTTACCAATTGCAAAAAATTCAGACTACCTGTGCCAAATTTCAATATTGTATGTGCCATAAATTCGTCAGGACACAGCGAACACACACAGAAACTTTATTTTATATAATAGTAGAGATACTACTATGCCAAAAATAAAATTTTGGTTTCCATAATTTAGGCAAAAAAATTCTTAGAAATTGGTTTTGCCCACTCGTGTTAAATCAAATTGGCTCGCTTAAAAAGAGAATGAAATATTTATTTTGAATTCATGTATAAAAAGGTTCATGCAAAAACTGAATTAGGTGTTATTAAAAGGTATCATTGAATTTTTGTTGTAAATAGCTCTTTCATTCCACCTTTGAAATTATTGATGCAATAGTTTTTCCTGCCACTTGCTGTTTTTTTGTGAATCTTTTTTTGAAATCTACTTATTGCTTTATCCTGTTCATTGAAATTTAATATTGCATTGTAAGTTCTTTCTGCTGACTAATATTTTTTCTCCATAGGTGGAGTTTATCATGGTAAATTAGTGTTCCCTGGAGAATTTCCCTTCAAACCTCCAAGCATATACATGATAACTCCAAATGGTAGATTCAAGTGCAACACACGCCTTTGTCTGAGTATAAGTGATTTTCACCCTGATACATGGAACCCAGCATGGTCGGTTGCAACAATTCTCACTGGTCTTTTGAGCTTTATGGTGAGGATATGATATTTTTTGTTAAAATTCAGAAATTCAGCCATCTTTAAATTGATGTTCTATGTGTTTTTCTGTTATACCTTTGTGGTAGTGAAAACTTAATCTTAATTTAACACCATGAAGGTCATGTTCAAAGTCCCAAATCCGGATGTCCAAAATCCGTGTATTTTACTAACTGTCGTTTTTGTTGTTTTTCTTGCTTTTTTTCCATCATTCTGACAATTTTTAAAGTACAAGGAGTTAAACCTGGACGTTAATTAATGAAACAATGCAAAACAATGGACATGTTCAGAGTAAATACCACACAGAAAAATTGGAAGATTAGCAAGGTAAAGTTTGTTGCATTGTATTATAAGTTTTTTTTTCTTCTTTTTTAAAAATTATTCCCATTTATATATTTGCTATTTTACTATTGCAAACGCAAAATTCGTATGGGGGGTAGATTACGTTTTCTTTTTTTACAAATAATCCGGAGTGGTTGTGGTGCAGAGTATTCCGTATTTTGGACATTGTACTGTGTCTAGTAAATTAGCATTTTAGTATTGTGGGAGTCCGAGCATAAATTAAAGGCAGATTAGACCTAAACCATCCTTTTCCATAGTTCACATCGTAGTTCAAATCCTGTCTCAGTCAATTTTAAAGGCCAGAAGCAAGAGTATATCTGGTGTAACCACCTAAACATTGTGATTTGTAACTCAGCCCACAAAGTAATGTTCACAATGCAATCTCACAGGCTGCTCATCTGTATCTTTTGGTTAGGTTTTGATTGATTTTTTTTCATACCCTGTTGGTATAGTTTATCTTACTATTGGCTGTATGTTTAAAAATGCATGTACTAAGATTTTATATCAACTCTTTAATCAAAACAATTACCGACAAACCCCAAAATATCTTTTAGTTAAAACAAATTGTGTCTAATTAATCAAATAAAATTGTTACATCATTCTGTTTCTAAAATTATATTTAATTATTTAAATCATTTTACCAGTTGTATTGGAAGATGCTGAATAAAATAACTTCCCTTTGTTGTGCCTGAAGTATATTTTTTTCTGACACAGGTTGAAAAAAATCCCACTCTTGGCAGCATTGAAACTTCAGATTACGAGGTAATGATTTTCTGTTATGTATAATTTATTAGTTATATACTATGCTTTAAAAGAAAGATTTTTGTGCATCTATAAATTTCTTTTCACTCTATAATCAGCTTTCATATTAATGTTTTCACTATGGCTGGTTCAACAGTTTTACTGTCTCAACATTAGAACTAATAGTAAGCTGCACATAAAAGTTAAAGCTATTAGTGATTGAATATTTTAAATATTTTTTTAAACTAGCCATTGATTGCACTGTAATTGAAATGACATTCCAATCGAGGAGGTGGCATATCAAAATTACAAACACTAAGGTATCTCATACCCTAAATCATTTATCATACTTTAAATGTTATTAAATATACATTATCCTACACTAATGGACCAGATGCCATGGGATTTGCTTGAAATCCAACTTCTTCTTTGGGGGTGTTTTTCGTGGTAAGGCCTGGGACCTTTGCATGTTGTTCCTGGTGAATGAACGCCGACTCCCTCATGAACATTTTGGACAATCAGGTTCTTCCTACGCTCTGGCAATTTTATGGAATGGAAGAATGTTACTTCCAGGACGACAAAGCTCCATGTCATGTTGCAGCCTCTGTCAAGCAGTGGTATCGAGATATGGATGTAAAACGTCTTCCCTGGCCTGCTCAGAGTCCTGACCTAAACCAAATAGAACATTTGTGAGATGCGTTAAAGCGATGCTTACAGACCAGGGAACCATGTCCGAAATCTACAGCTAAATCTGGCGACATTCTGGCAGCAGGAATGGACACAAATACCCATAGCTGTGTATCAAAACAATATTGAAGTATGTCCAAAAGGGTTGCTAGTGTAATTGCAGCATGTGGGGGACCACCCTGCTATTAAAGCATGTATTCTTTCCCTTATACCATCGTATCTTGCTGTTCTGTCCATTATTGTAAGGTAGTGTATATTCAATAATTTTTAAGTTAATTGAAACCGAAAGCAACAATTTTAATTAGATTTTGAAGAACTAAATCATTAGACACATGCTCCAATTGCACCTCCAAGTACTTTCCTTAAACTTTTTGCTGAGAAGCCTAGTTTTTCTGTTCATTTGGGGTCATTCTGTCCATTCCTGCCATCGATGATTGTTTCATTGAAACCTTTAACAGAAGCATTAATTATTGTGGTATTTAATTTGTATGCTGTTTTAAGATCTTGAGTTGCAAGGAAAATAGTACTTCTGTAAAATTTAGCAAGTGGCTCTATTTTATATAGCGATAAGATCACTAATTTGATATTGTAGCAGCGGATGTGTTAGATTGCTCTCATTTTGTCATTTGCTCTTTTCATCAAGAGCACAGCTTGTGCGTCTTTGGACCTTGTGCCATAAACCCAAACCAATCTCTTCAAATAGCAGAAAGTTTTTCTGGATTCTGGCATATTGTACACTCATAGATTGGTAATTACTGCATTGTTGACACATTACAACACAACACTTGTTTTTCTTCAGCTTGTAAGAAACTATTCATGTTTCCTTTTGAAAATTGAACTAGTGGGAGAAGGTTCTCAAGTATCACATGACCCTGCAATACTTTTACAGAAAAGTATTTTAGAATTGTTTTCTTGTACTATGCATAAGCCCTTTTTGTGTGCTTGGAATATATGTATGATATACTTTACTTAATTCATGGTCGAAGAATTTGAAAATAGGCATATTTGATTTCTGGACGTGTTGTGATGTTCTTCTCTTTCAATAACCAAGCACGAGATTATAAAGCTAATAATTTAATTAAAAGACAGACAAAAATGAACATCGTTTCATCCGGTGCAGTATATCGCACCTCGACAACAAAAGACAACCTCTCTCAACCGAGGCAAGTATCCGACTGCTAATTTTCTCTATGGCAATCCTTCCAGACAGGGAGGGTAGTTGCCAAGAACTCTCCTAAATTGATCGCCAACAGCGGCCAGATATCACAGGTAGGATCTGCGAAGAGGAATTTATTTGAGATTTGAAAATGGATAAATTGGAAGATATATGTCCTCAGAAACTGTTGCCTCTGGCTGGTACTGTGATTGGAGATCAAATTTCTAGAGCACTACAGAATATGAAAGAGAAGGAAAGGAATTTCTTTTTTCTAAGGGCTCAGAAGCATTACATTGCTAGTGTTAAATATCTTTTGAGGAAGTCCTCCTTCAGTTCATCTCCTTAAAAGTAGGTCCTATCTTGGTCTCTTGAGAGACTCAGTGGTGAGAGTGTACAACTAGTATTAGAAGTTGCAAGAGCTGTGCTATGGGAGGTCCAAACAGACATACTACTGGATGAGTGGAAATTACTCCAAAGATAATTTGAGGAAGAAGGATCTAAAATGAAGCCTATTGATGTTTACTGGAACCAGTTTTTCAGGCTGCAAGACATTAGTGGTGTGGATTCTAAATACCCAGTTGTGTCAAAAATAGTGAAAGCTGCTCTGTCACCTTCTCATGGCAGTGCTAGAAAGAAAAAGACTGGAAACAGAGAAAAAAAATTAAAGTAGCTTTCAAAGAAAAGAATGGAAATAGAAGAACCAAAACTTAAAATTATGTGTAAAGAAAAGGATGAGGCATTGGACAGTTCTTCGAAATAGTTAAAGGAAGCCAGTGATAGACTCAAGAAGGTGATAAAAAAATAGATTTTAAGTAAGCATCAATTGCTCAGGTAACCATTTAGGGGTGGAAAAAGTTCTAGATGATACTGGTCAGCAAAGACAGACTTTTAAAAATACACTTTCTTTTGAGAAGAAAAAGACGAAATTAATTTCAGACTTTTTCAACAACAACAAAAAATCAAACATAATCTATAAAATAAAGGGGAAAACACCACTGCCTTTTAATATTATATTTATTTCATTCAAATGAGAAATTGTCAAGCTTAGAACATTAAAACATGGATAATAAATTGGTGTTTAAAGTTTTTAGCTTTATTTCAGTTTATACCATCCTCCATTTCCAAAAGTAGTTATTATAAACTCAAGCTTATAAAATGATTGATAAACTTTAGTTTTATACCTACCCATTTTTGTATGGTCCTTAGTAATGTGTCGCAACAAAATGAGTAGGCTTGTTTCATCATTGACAAACTATTTCGAATACTATGTATATTTCCACAAATTTGACTGTTATACTTAGAAATTTTGCCTCCATATGGGGAGGGATATATTTTGCCTCCATATGATCCATATGGGGAGGGGATTGTTTCACAATCCATCCCCATATGGATCGCTGCTGGATTGATCCAGGACCTTTAGTACGATGTTAATTAAAGGTTCTCTTTCCTTCCCATTATGATATTTATTGGCCGAGTAGCCGAAAATTGCCTACTTTTTTTGGTGCGATTTGTGGATTTGTATATAAGCAGACCCCAGTACTTCAGCTTTAGAAAATGTTCCAAAAATTCTCAGCTCATACACAGAAGTATAGTGTAAATAAAAACCAAAATGTTTTTTTTTTAATGTCGAGAACAAAACATCTTATTTCCACAATAAGAAAATATATTAGCATAACATATTGTTAAAATTCAGAGGAAATCTCATCATAATTTTAAATGTTTTAGCTAATCCGAGTTGTTTGTTGTAATAATACTTCTTAATATTTTCATATACGACTGTTGCTATGGAAATGGCAACCGAATTTGCCGGTTCTTCTGAAAACTTTGCAAACTCTCTTACGTGTGCTCTCAAATTTTATGAATGAATTAATACAAATATATATAACTGTTTATCGCGTCTGCGCGTGCTCCAGATTCATTAGCCCATTGAACCACAAGACTCGCTATCACATGACTGGCTATTACCAATCACAAAGCGAATAAACCTGAAAAATATTGCACATTTTTTTTTATAGTAGAAAGACAAGAAATAGTTTAATTGTAAGCCTGCTATTGTAATAGCATATTTCAAAATAATTCATAATTTATTAATACATATTTTTACTGTTTATGTTTTTGTACTTAAAACAGAAGAATGACAATGAATCAGGAATTATTCTCAGTGCCTAAGTATCAAGATTCCCATTGCATTGTTGAATAGTTGAGACAGTTTTTAGCCTTTGAAAGTTTCACAATTTACCATTAGTTGCAGAAGTCAAGTGATTTTTAACAGCAGAATTCTGAAATTTATGGATGCGTAAGTCAACTATCAAACTAATCATGCAGAAACTATTTTTACTGATATTATGTGTACTACTATTACTATCTAATTTGGTGTCCATCAGAAATGACAATTGATTGTTTGTGTAGTATTTCCCTTAGTTTACTGCTAATAATTCAAAACTAACCTCATTAAATTGTTTCTTTTTTCTTTTAGAAACGATTATTAGCTACTAGGAGCTTAGAATTTAATCTTAAGGATCCCATATTTTGTGAACTCTTCCCAGACTTAGTTGAGGTAAGTTTTCAATTCGAAATAGAAAAAAGAGAATTTTTCAAACCACTTATTTAAAGCAAATACTGAATTTTTATGCTGTGTGCTTTGCATAATCAAACCTGTATCGTAGTAATGTAATCTTCAGCAAGTTTGTACATACTAATCTTGGTCCTAGAAAATTTAAAGTGAGATAAATGTGCACTGCACTGGTCTACGTTTTCTTCTCACCTATGACATCACTGGACCTTATCACTTGATCATTCCTTAATGCCTAGCTAGACCAAATACACAAGTCAAAACACACTTAAAAGTTCTTGCTTATAGATCCTCCCTTGCCAGACCAACAGAGGACAGAAGATGACTTGAGCAAGGCTTGTTCTGAGTTACATTTTTGGTAAATTAGAATAGGCTTATGACCCGGAATTTAATCGTGATGTGCCAGCCCACAAGTCTACAAAGAGCTGTCTTAACATTTTCTGTCATCTGTATATTTGAGTGAGGCTTTAAGGTGGTCTCTGTGTTACCAGGTATGAGTTGTCAAGACTCCAAATTTTACTATATGAGCTATTCTTTATGGTGAATAACTCTTTACTATTGGACAAGGTGTGTGTGAAAGGCTCAGTCATATCC
This sequence comes from Metellina segmentata, assembly GCA_947359465.1. NCBI lineage: Eukaryota > Metazoa > Arthropoda > Arachnida > Araneae > Tetragnathidae > Metellina > Metellina segmentata. The sequence continues at coordinate 22,199,100 of OX375876.1, read as the reverse complement.
ACCTTGGAAAGTATCTGTAATTTCATTATATTTCAAGTCCATTTTATCTGAATATTTTGTCTCACTGATTTACCTCTATATTTGTCATACTTGACTGTTAGTTCATATCACAGGTTGCTTAAGTAGCTCTTGCAGAATCTAATTTGAGAAAATATCTCTACACAGGGTATAGCCGATATAAATTTAGTGATTTATATATATTTTTAAAATCATGATTTAAATAAACTTTTAATAGTTGTTTTTGTACAAAATATTTAATTAAGGCAAATATTCAAATATTGTCTCTCAAATATGCTTTCTCAGTTGCTTATTGTGTTTGGTAATATTTGTTCCCCTGTTGCTACATACATCTTGAATAAATTCCTTTTTATTAATTGAATTCATGTCTTCTTAAATTCATTCTGTTGCTCCAGTGCGGCGTTAATTAAAATACCTACCATATTTTTCCAAAGTATTAATCCATAGTTCTTGCATATCTTAAAAGTATTTCACTGTAGGGGAAGACGGGGTGCAATGAAACAAAATTTACTAATTATTTTTTCCTATCAACAATTATGTATGCACTAAAATATAATTAATTCATACTTTTAATCTTGCATTTTCCCCATCTAAATAAATTTTTATTTGGTTCTAAACAATATCTTTATGTTTGAAAAATAACAAAAAGTAAATGTCTCATAGTGTTTCATTGTACCCCGGCATATGGGGTACAATGAAACACTTCAAATGATGCAAGCAATTTTCACCCCATATAGTTTATTTTAGTCACATTCGACTTCATTTAAATTTATGATTTCTCCAACAGAATACATTTCCTTATGTTTCAGTTCACCCTCCTTGATTAAAACATACCTAATCATTTATACAGATACTGCTTGTGTCACACATGTTATGTGTGGATATCTCATTCTTAGTACTTCGGTGATCAGCTGGAGCTGGAAAATAATCTGGATCATCATCAGAGTCTGTAGGAGGTAGATAGGTTCTTAGTTTTAATAGGAGGTTCTTAGTTGTTTTCCTCTTTTTACTTTCTAATTGCTTAACAAGAGCATTTTTTACTGGCGTGGTTAGAACAAAACTTTTTATTTTCTGTTTTCTTACTACTTTTCTTGGACCAGCCTTGGGGTAAGGTTTTATCTCTTGAGGAGAAATGTATTTCCTCACAGGTTGAGAGCTAGTGCATGGTGTATAAACAGTTGCTGAACAATCTGCAGTCTGTGATTCTGATCTACTAATGGCAAGATCCACCACTTCTGATTCTTGGGGTTTTGTCTGTCTGGTCTTCATTTTCCTTAGTCACCTCTTCAGTTTCATTGATCTGAACATGGAAATTACTTTCAGTAGGTTCAAAATAATCTTCTTCACAAAACATTTCTCTATTGAAAGGCCATATTCCAATCTCTGAAAAACCTTTAGTAATATTTTGTGGAGTGAAAGACTTACAATAAGCAATGCCAAGCAAAGAAGATTTCTCATAGATTGTATGACCTGGATTACACAGCATCCAATCATTTGCAGCTAGATTGAAGAAATTTTTAAGTGACTTGAACACAGTTTTGTCTGCAATTTGTTACTGGTATGTCGGGACAGGGTTATAACAATTCTGTTATCTTTGGTAAAATTTAGACTTTATTTATATTAGTGACAATGTAACCAGTAATATGTTATTTTATATCGGTGATATTATATTTACCAGTGATATATTACTTCAAGTACATGCATTCACCTAGGGCACAATGAAATGTGTTTCATTGTACCCCGTACTGAGGTTACTAAATAAAAAAAAATTTCAAACATCCAATTTTTTTTTTGGTTTTTGGAGGTATGAAGACAACAACACAAAGTTAACAATGTATAGAAAAAATAATTATTATATATAACAATGAAGAAAAAGAAACAAAATTACTTTTAGTAAAGAAACTTACTTTCATTGGTGAAAAACCAATAATCTTCTATTGCTAATGTTGTAGAGAAGTGCAAATGTATCCTAATCACATCAGCAATTGGAACACATAGTTGTATAACATATATATAAATTGCAACTTTCTGTGACAAATTTTACTGATTTTAGAAGTAATGTTTCATTGTACCCTATACATGAGTTCATATGGGCCAGTGATAGTGTAAAGTTATACTTGCTATGTTTTCCCTTTTATCCCTACATCTTGAAAACAATTTGGGATTGATTTATCTCTAGTGTGATTTGTGAAAATTTATTAATTTCAGCTCAACATAGGAAAATAATTGCTTTTTAAATAGAAAGAAAAAACGCAGTAGATGTTGTGGTCTGTTTAATGCTTTTATTATTAATAATTTATGACCACACCATGAATAAATACCAAGCCTAAAACATTCACATATTTTATTTCTGTTCCGTTCTGATACCTTACATACTCCTTCATACAAATCCCAATATTCTGTTCTTGTTACGTTGGTTTTATGATCATTACAACTAGATCCAACACTTTTAATTCAGTACAGTTCACTGTTCTGTTTGCACATCTTCTTAAACGTCCCTTCACCACAATGCTGTTTCAAGAATAGGCTTTTTAATATAAGAATAAAAAGTTTGAAATTTCGGGTACAAGAATCAGCATTGTTTAACCTTTGTTTTCAATATGTTCCAAACAAGCACTGGGTTTTGCTCATTTTCCAGCTTATTAAATTATGAAAATTCAATGAAATGACTTAATTTCCATATCAATTTCAGGAATCTTCCTTATGAAAATTGAAGTTGAAGCATATATTTTTTTGGGAGGGGAGGATCTGGGTATACATATCCCAGATGTCTTTTTTTGGAATGAAGAAACTCATTTAGATTTAAGGGTTTGTGTAGAAGACAAAAGACATTTATGAAGCTATCATTCCATTATTGACTTCTGCATTTATTGAATGTTCATCTTTCAAAAATTTGCCCTGCTATATTTCCTTACCATCATATATTAATATAAACACATTAATACTATGTAGAAACCACTGGTTTGCATGTCTTACATGTATCAATTTGAATGTTAAGGGGGAATTATATTTTTCACATATTGTCTCTAGATGGTTCTTTAATTGAAAAGCTCAAAAATTCTCAAACCGGCATTAGACATCTAAGAACAGTTGTTTTGTTAGGATTACCTTGCAAAACCAAATAAGTGAAGAATATGACAAGTAAAAAATGGGGTTTTCAACTAAATAACACAAAATTCTAAAGTTTAACCAACTATTGGCTTGGCAAAAGTCATAATTTTTTAAATTTCAATGCTTTATTTTATATTTTAAAAGGATAATGGAAATATATGCCTGTGAATTTCACTCCAAACTACCAAAAAAGATTAAATAATCCAGATTTTATTTGTTGACCATTTTTGCATTCACTTTAAAGATTCATTTTATAAGCGATTTACTAAATTTGCATTAGAGTTGCATACTAAATTACGTCACAAGATAAGTAAAACGGAACTAAGTACACCCACCAAAACATTGCTTCCATAGGTGTTGAAACTTTACAGAGAAAACCTATTAATCAGCATTGCCTCTGATCACAAATTAAATCAATGCTAAACAGAGTTCTGCTGAGAAAGTGCGTTTTTGACAAAGTACTTATAATATTTCATATTCTATCTTTCAGGACTCAAGAAGACAAATCAATGAGCTGAAACTTTTAAGCAGTTCTAGGAATAGCGATAATAGAACTGATTCTAACAGTGACATGCATAACTCTCAATTCCAAAAAGGTCATGCTTTGTTCAGTGCTCTCACGAATGTAGCAGTCATCGTGGGATTTGCAGCATTTGCGTATACTGTTAAGTACATCCTCACGACAATTATTAAATAAAATTCCCACCTGTTTTGCAAAACTATCACAGGGTTCTCCATGTTGTGGATAACCGAAGATTTCAAACTATACTGGACTTGACTACGAAATTACCATCCTTCTTTAAATGCTGTTCTTACATTTAACATTTCAATGTTTCATGTTTTTTTTTTTCCAAAATCTGTTTTTTTTTTTGTGTGTGTATTAGAATAATTTAATGTGTGCATTTAGTTTGCCCTTTATATTCATTTATTGTACAGTGTTAATATATGGTACTAGCCTCTGAATTAAAGTTGGAATAATTTTAAAATCTGGCTTTGTGTTTCCATTTCTGCAAGAAAAGCCACAGTATTATCAAGCAGTTAATGCGAAATTGAAAAATATTCATTGACAAATAATTATGTATATATTTTTGTGCAGTTAAATAAATTGAAATTATCCGACTTCAATACTAAAAACTCAAATTTGTACATTCTGTCCAGTTAGAAATTAATTATTTTTGTTTGGTTGATGAAAATAACTTTAGTCTGTATTTTTTTCCCGTTTGTTTCTCTTAGTTCATGTTTTGCTATACAGACCAGATCATTTCATACTTTAGAAGAAAAAGTATTAAATTAAAAATCATTTGTTTAAAATTAAATGTATATAGTATTTGAATGTTTTTACCATGTACAGTGGAAACTAATTCTTATCTTGCTGTTTCTTAAAAATTGTTTAGATAATAGACATAACGTAATGATCTCTTGTATTTGTGTCAACATGAAAACAGAATTACAAACTGACATTCATTTTTTTAAATATAAAATCAAATTATTTCAGGCATGATAAAAGAAATTTTGAACTAAAACCAAATGCTAAATTAATAAAATTAAGGGTTAATGAAATCTAATCAATTATTAGTGTTGTAAATAAAGCAAATTTTTTAAAAATTAGTTTTGTCCAAGTCCTTTTGTTTTACTTGATATGTGTAAATATTTGTGTAGTGATTGTTGAAGCAATTTTCCCATTATACAGATTAACCAATATAAGATTTATCCACACTAGATAATATTTAATACTGTTTTTTTTTTACTGCAATATGAAGAAATATCTCAATCTTTTATAATCGGTTTTAATATTTATACTGTATTGTTTTTTTCTCAATTCCATTAACGATGCATATGAAATGCATTGGTGCAAATTAGTCACATTCACCAGTTTAAGTTTTGGGGTATAACAGAACAGATATAACATTTTTTTATTTAATTTTTACCAAAAATTACTTAAACTTTATTCTGAAGATTGATTTAGATCCTTTCCTAGAAAGCTTAAGTTCCATGAAAATAATTTAAATCCTTAAGTTGTAAATTAACTTATTTTTCCACCTTGGGTTTTAAGAGAATTCTCCAATTTTTTTTTCAAACATTGATTTGTATTATAATGATGATTGCTATGCTCAGATTTTAGTCATATTCCTATTTCATGATAATCAAGACTCGTTTCTGTGATTTTAAATGTTTATTTGTTATATATATATATATATATTAATTTTTGCCAACAAATTACAATCGAAAGATCAGATTAAAGTATGTGCATGCAAGGTTGTGTAATCTTGGGTGGGAATGTAAAAGTTGTACATATAGCTACAATTGCACAACCTTTTATACAAGTGCTGTTGCTTTCTTTCCTGTGTAAAAAATAGAAACGAATGTATGTATTTGACATGTTAGCTTCTTTTGAAGAGTGTTAAGTTGTATGAAACATGAGTTTTTACTGAATGTAACTGTATATATGGAGACACAAAAAATAAAGTTCCACAAAATCATGATGTAGGTTGATTTGGTTGTCGATGTGTGTTATGTTTTCAACCTTTTTTGGGGTTATCTGTCAAATTTCCATCCCTTAATCTTATTTTTAGAGTGCTTTCGGATCTTGTAATTTCTAGTGCTTGCTTTAAGTTTGTATTTGGAGCAGAGGTAATTACATTTTAATCTATCCAGTAACATTAGATTTTATATCCAGTAATATAGCATGCTATTTAAAATTCGAGGCAGAGGTACTGTGTTCATGGAAAGAGGAAACAAATAAAATAAAGCCACCTGGAAATTGGCAATATAAATCATGCATTGCCTCAGCTTGGCATATTTAGTGCATACCTTTCCTTTTGGTTCAAGCTGTTGTGGTTTTATTGGATACTAAACTGTTGTGACACAGATTAGTAAACACAAACTTCAAACAAATTTTCAGCTAAGTTTATCAACCAAATGTTAGCAATCATAAAATAAAATTAAACAAATTAAATTGTCAATTATCAAGATTCGTACATGAAAGTAGCCGACCAACCGGTCTGGTGGTTAAGGTGTTAGCCTCTAGATGGGAAGGTTCCTGGTTCGAATCCGGGTCAGTGCATGGATGTTTGTAAGCGTATGGTGTAAAGGTGGCTGGTGCCCCTTAAATCTGATGTGGCCGAAAGTCCTTCCATTGTGTTGGTGTGGAAGTTTGGAGAGTAGGGTGCCAGCTCAGGTGTTGCCTTGCAAAATTTTCTGAAAAATGGTACGAGAAATATGGTAGGTATTGTCTGTACCACAAGAACTCCTGCTTGCATGGAGTAGTATAGCTACAGGAACAGGACTAGTTTATTTTAACTAGGGGGTGACTGGGGATGTCTTATTTTTGAAAAATGTTGGCATCAGAATTGGGTAGTTTAAAAATGTAAAAATCAAATATCCGATTCAACATTCTGTGCGCCATTGACATTTCTAGGATCTAGAAAATTGGGTACGGTTAGTTTCTAAGGCAGCAGCTTTTGTGGTAGACTGCTACTCTTGTAAACATTTTGCCACACCTAGGTTTAAATTCTATTTTTTATTACTCGTAAAACGGGTTTAGGAGACCACAATAACCCAGTTGGAAGAGCAACAGGAGGATTAGGTTCGAAACGCAGTCCAGTCAGACTCGTGTACATGGGGACTGGAGCACATTTAATCTGTTGTGGCCTGAAATGTCCTCACATGGCAGTAGTGTGGAAGTTTGGAGAAGGGTGCCAGCTCAGGTGTTCATCATCTGACTGGTTCAACATTATGAGGGTTGCGAGTTCATAACTCGATTCAACCAAAGACGGTACGGAGGGGGGGGGAGGCTGGTGATGCATCTGACTGTGGTTCAAATTTATGAGGTGTCCTTGTATCTTTAACTTTGGGATTGATCCCATATTGTCACCATTGCCCATTGTGCCCTTCAATTAACTACCCCTTTTAGGTTTAAATTTCTTAATTCAAAGATTACTTAGGCAATTTTTCATCTGTAAAAAGAAAACAAACTTACATTATTTTAGAGCATCAATCTCCATGGGTATTTTTCAATCCTAAAGGTCTTTTTGTTTTAAAGCATTTTTTATTTAAATTTTCTTCTGATAAAAATAAATCTCCATAGAGATAATTTCAGATTGGAATACAAAAGTGACAATGGGCAAAGTAAAAATCATTCAATAACAACTCGGTTCAAGCTACAAAATTTTGATATGGTACAAAAACACAAAGGAACATATTTTATAGGAACTTATCAAATTTACTGTGTATTACTTGAGTTCTTGTGTCTGACACAGCATGGCCCTTGTGCCATAAAACCCCCAAACCAACCATCAAATTTACAGATTGACTAGTGGTTAAAATATATGCAACAGGTTGGAAAACTACCGTCATTCTCAATACAGGGGAATTATCAACACCAGTATCTGGTCATCCTGAGTGAAAAGCAATGAATAGGCATGATTATTATGGGACTTGCATGTAAAAAGTTTCAGCCAAATATTCGTTTAAAGGGAAGTAATTTGCTTGACTGGAACATACCTACGCACCTTAGTTATTAATAAAATCGTTAAAAGAGATTAGATATACAGGACAGCACTTCTTTGTACATATTTTCTTTCCTGCCTCAAATCTATCACTATCAGCTCAATTCTTCTATTTTTCAAAGTTGTAACAAAAACTAATTCCTTTCTCTATACCCTAAAAAGGGATTAGGTTAAAAACAATTTTTTTAATAAAATCGTTAAAAGAGATTAGATATACGGGACAGCACATAATATATAAATATAAAAGATAGGATAATAGCTTTTATGGATTCAGCAATTTTTTATTGATGATTGTTTAATCTTAGACCTCGCACCCAAAACTGATTCAGATTCGATTTCTGGTGCCAGACCTTAGCACTACTGTCGTATAAATTGATCCCTGAACTATAATCTTAAAAGAAAAACCAATCACTAGTATAAAAATCTATCTAAAAAAACAATTAATGTTTCAGAAACCGCAATTCTTATCAATCACTAAAACCTGTATTCGCTGGTGTTGGAGCATGGCAGTTTAAGATCGTGATTAATATTTCAGTTTACTTTAATTTTTTTAATATTTATTGCACATGCAACTTTCCTGTGCCATTTTAATTTTATCTTCAACTAGAATTGGAATTCTGATTTGGAAGAACGTGAAAGTTAGTTTTCAGAATACAGTTTGCACCTTCAGAGCAGTAAATGTCACCTTAAATATGTCATGGCCGAAAGTCCTCACGTTGGGTTAAAGAGGTGCCAGCTCAGCTGTTGCCTCATCATCCGACCGTGGTTCAAAGTTATGTGGTGGTGTCCTCGGTTCTTTCCCTTGGGGATTGATGCCTGACCGTTGTCGATAGCCCGTTGTTTTGCTCTAGTTAAAGCTCTATTTAGAGTACGACGTTAATTAAAATGATCATTAAATAATCATGTAAATATGCAGTTATGACGAAATTTGAAAATACGAAAAGGTTAATTTCTATTGCAAGAGTGCAAACAATCCAAAAATTAAAATTTTTCCTCTGCACATGTAAACAAGCTTAGAATTATATTTATTATACAAGTGCAAACGATAATATTGTGAACTGTAACCATGATTGGAATGTGATCAAAAAGGAATTTGGAAGTTAAAAGAATGCAAGTAAAAGAGTCTGTATCAAATGTTTTTTATAATTTTGTTTCATCTTTATTTTTTGAATAAATGTTAATTTGTAGTAAGTGTTTGTCTCCATGTGCACAACCAAACATCCTATCTACAATTATTTAAAACTAGCCACTGCGTGGCTAGCCGGCATTGCCAGGTTTGCTTCCCAAACCAACACCAAGCGCAACGCTGTGATGTAAGTTCAAATCAGCAGATTTCAAATCCATTGAAATTTTAAATATATCTGTAATGATTCCGATTTTATGAAATAAAACTAAAGTCGTGAAGGGCAGGAAATGTAATCTGCATTTCCTGCCTTTCGCGTTGAAAAAAACCCAATCTGTTTATTTTTGGAAAGAGAAAGTTGGCGTGACATCACAATCTCTCTTGCAAAAATATAAAATATATATATTCAATTAAAAAATTATTTATTTAAATAAAATAATTTTTTTTAGGTATCGTTCTAATGTGATTTTTTTTAGCAGATTTCAAATCCGTTGAAATTTTTACTCTTATCTTTAACGGTCTAAGAGATAGAAAAAAAGTAACTACATAACTGAAGTTAAAACTTTCTTTTTCATCCTCTGCTGTAAAATTATTCCTCCGTGCAAAATAGAAACAATCTGTTTTCTCCATTCTAGGATGAAAAAAGTTGGCATGTTTCCAAAGGCTGTCGTCAAGGTGACGTGAGTGTGAAGAGTCTAAATTTTGATCCTCCTTCATTCCGCAAAAAAAGTTCTGAAGGAAAAAAACTATTAAATTCATTTTTAAATGTTCCAAGATTAAATTTTAAAATTCGTATCGACACTAAAATCGCAAAAAAATTGCACTACTTGTGTGCCAAATCCCATCTCTAAGTGCCATAGATTCGTCAGGACTTGGATCACAAGAAACAAACAAACCCTTTTATAATAGTAGAGATCAAACTGATATTCCAAAAAGTGAATAGAGTGAGTTTTTCTCTCCTAGGAAAATTAGTCTCAGGATCACCATGCAGTCTTCTGACAAATGTCTTGTTTAGTTTTGTAGTTTTGAATTCCAGTGTAGCTTCTACATGAACTATTTTGCAATAGTTCACTTTAGAAATTTGTAAGATGCTTGGGTCTTTATGTAGAATCAACAACAGACAAGCAGTACTTTATTTCTGTTTCTTAATTTTTAGGAAAGAAAGCGAGACCAGGGTGGCAACAAAATCTTTGAAAAAAAGTTCCCTGCTATTTCCATGATTTCCCTGATAGTCTCACAAAAATTTCCATGATTTAACAATTCCCTTAAGAATAGTTGTGATCCGTGATTGATATCGATATACAGTATCCACACAACACTGTTTTTAAATATTTAAGGTCAGAAGGTGTAAAAGGATAATTCTTCACAAATATTTTGTATTTTTTTTGTTATTGTAAGGGTTGAAACCCTTAATGGAACTCTTATAGTTGCAATTGAAAAAAAAATGGAGAAAAAATTCAAAGTATTTTGATTATGAACATTTTACACCTGACCCTACATACTATTCACTAAAACCAAATGCAAATACACATAAAAAATTCTACAAAAATGTAATTGCAAACTAAAATAAGTAATTTTATACACAAAAACATCACAAGTTCCACAAATTTCAAATTGTATACCACCAGTTGTATCGCTAGACTCACGGCAACAAGACGCTGCAGCCACGAAAAAAATGGCAGTGGTTTTCTCGGTGTTTAAAAATTACGACGCCATAGTTCTTTATTCGAATTACAATTTTGGCAAATACGATTTATTCGATTCACAAAAGTGCTTGTAATAGTGCATCTCTAAATAGGACAAACGATAATGGTAGCCGTTTAAGCTGTTAAAATTTCCCTGATTTTTTGTAAAATTTGGAAATTTTCCCTGATTTTTCCAGAATTAAAAAGTTTCCTGAGAATTCCCTGATTTCCCGGTTTTCCAGGTTCTGTTACCACCCTGGAGACTATATCTGCATGTGGAAGCTTCTTATCAGAAACCAACATCCATGAAAATTCTAATTAAATATTTCATTAATATCTGTTTACCAATTCCGAGGAAGTTGGAATGAATGGCAATGAACAAACTCGCATAAAGCTACATATCCAGCTGATCATTCAAACAAAAGCATTACTGGACGAAACAAGTAAAATTTCACATTCATTGAAAACTAATACTGTCAAACCGATCATGTGTTAAAATAGGTTTTTATTTTTTGTACAACTATAAATGTATATACAAGTGGTTTAAAAAAAGGGTTTAAATTCAACAGTCACTCTCGTGCATCCACAAAGTGCGTCTTCATTTCTCGACATTTTAGCTGCAAAATGCGCTGCAGCAGGACATTTGTTTTTCTGTGCTCTTCCAGTGCTTGTCTTTTTATTTTGATGGATTCCCTTTTGAGGGAGAGCAACTCTTCCTCTTTTATCTGCTGAAAGGTCCTCTTTTTTTGTCGAAAATGATTAACTCTAGCAGTTGTCCTCTCTGGAAAAGGATACAGTTAAAGTGGTATATTTCTAATCTATGAAAATTATAAATCTGAAGTCCCACACTTCAATTTTTCAGAAAAATGGAAAATGAAATAATGGAAGACCCCTTGTTTGAGAAAAAGATTTCATGTGGTTCCCTGGTTATGTTGCTCAAAGATCTCAAGTGACCCACAATGAGATTTAAATGCAAGAATCAACAGTAGCAACACACAGTACTGCCTCTGTATCCAGATGAATGCCTTGAAACTTTTTAATAGTTATGGGAAAAGAGGAAAAAAAAATTATCTTAGATCAGGGGTGGCCAACCTTTTACATACCATGTGTCAATTTTTTTAACATACCAGTTCAGATGCGCTATACAATTCAAGCACTTTGTTACCTTCTTACGTTGATGGTTCCCACTCACCACCACCTGGAATTTTCTCAATAACCTTTTTAATAAAAGTATATTCATTGACACAATTAACATCTTCTTGTACAATTTTGAACAAATCATGTTAATTTCGTAACTTTCTAACATACTTTCTTGGAAAACCGTCTAAGAAACGAGCAAAAATAAGCGAGTTTTCAATCATGTGGCATCGGCAGCAACTTTTCTTTTTTAATTTTATGTAATGCATACAAACAGACATAAAATGGGAAGATAGACTGATGCTGTTAAGTTCGGTCATTGAACTACTGTGAGAACTCAAAATATACAAAATTTCATGAAGATATACAGAGATTGGACACAAATATGGAAAACCCATGTAACCTTGCCTAATATAGTGTAGGAAAACCGTTGGCATTCAAAACACCTTGCAGTCTTCTCAGAATGGATAAATACAGTTCATGTATGCTTGCCAAGGGAATCTTGTACCATTCTTCCCGCAAAACGGTAGCAAGTTCAGATAACGAAGATAGCGGTGGATAACGATTACGCACTTTCCTCTCCAATGTAGACCATTAAGATTCAATAATATTGAGGTCTGGTGACTGTGGTGGTTGGGGGAGATGTGACAAATCATCCTCGTGCTCAGAAAACCAGTCCTGGACGATGTGAGCTGTGTGAACAGAGGCTTTGTAGTCTTGGAAGTCACCATCACTATTGGAGAACAAAGTTAGTACCATGGGATGGACTTGATCGGCCAAAATGTTCACATAATCCTTGGCCTTAATGTGCCCTTGCAGAGTAATCATGGGGCCCACAGAAAACCACAATATGGCTGCCCAAACCATGACAGAATCACTGCCATGTTTCACTCTTGGCAACAAGCAGTCAGTATTATATGCTTAAAATGGCATTCGCCAGACATAAACTCAGCCAGAAGTGGGAAACATGACTCCCAACCAAATTACTGTCTTCCATTGCTCCATAGTCCAGGCTTTATGACTTTAACACCACTTTTTCTTGTTACAGGCATAAGCATCACTGATGAATGATTTTTGAATTGGAGCTCGGCCAGAAATCCTGGTTATGGAGCTCCCTTCTTTTTGTTTGGTACTCACAGAAAACACTGATTTGGCTTTTGAATGATTCTAAACGAATAAATTACTTGAAATGGGATAAATATTCAATGTACAAACACTCCATTTTTATTGATATAGATTTTGTGAAACTAAAGGTGGATCTATTATTTTCAGACACGGCTTGAGTTCAGCAATCGTTGTTAATGTTGTTTTAAAGAGAAGGAAATATTTAATTTTAAACTTTTCCGTTAATAAATGAAATGTTTTACACACAACTATCAATTATTGCACTGACATAGTATATTTCAAATTTCATACTGGCTCTATCATTTTCGGCATACCTTGAATAAACTAATGAAAAGGGCAATGAGTAGTCTTTAAAACAAGTGCTTAAACATACTTACTCCTTTCAAGTAATCGTGCTTGGAAAAACACTTCAGAGCTCCTCTTATCTGAAAAAAATATATATATATATTTAATAATTAGGTTAAAAGTATACAAATACAAATATTGACGACCAGCTACAGGCTCAAGCCCAACAAGGCTGGTCATTTGTTTATGAATATCCCAATTCCCACTGACTATCATCTCAAATACGAATCATCTCAAATCATTCAAAGCTCAAAATGAACGTGTTCTGTTCCTAGTTATTTCGAGACTGGTAGAAGCAGTCCTCAGAATAGACAGTACATGATTCTGTAAAACATATTGTGGGCTTTCAAGGAGAGGTCTAAGAGAGTGTTGAGATTGATGTATCTGACTGATATTATATTGTCTTCTTATTTTATGAAGTTTTATTGAGAAGCATCAAGAGCAAGCACTAATATATTTTCCTTTTGACAGAATGCAAACAGGACTCGTTACCATTCTTTGGATTTGGGACTTGGTTACTTTGTTAAGTTCATAAAAGAGGTTAATCATTTCATTATGGATAAGTCTAGAGGTTAATTATTTCAATAATTCATCCATATAGTTAAACAGTAGTTTAATTATTATGTTCTTATAATTTAGATATCCTTTTATGGTATATTCAGCTTTTTTTTTTATGTTTATCTAGCTTACTTATTTATGTTTACTAGTTTTGAGTTTCATATAAAAATTTTTGCCTACCAAGTGTTCATGAAGTAGGTAGGTAATTTAATTTATGTCACACTGGAGCAACACAACGGGCTATTGGCGACGGTCCAGGATCAAACCCAAAGAGCATGCTGATGAGTATTTAAGTGTAGAAATTTAAAAATAAATATTCCTTCACAAAACAATAATTACTAAAAGCCATATAGTTAAATGGTGATTCAATAATCCTCCATCCAATAATCCAGAATTAATAATTAAGATATTATTAAGGTTCCAATAATTAGAAATTATTTTATGTTTTGTTTAGTCTTTTTGTTGTCTAAACCATAAAACTTTTATACCAAAACTACACGAATAAGACATTATTGTCCAGATCTTCAAAATATAAGACATGAGATTCTCACACTAACAAGAACACTGATCCTAAAAGGAATTTCTACTACATCATACGATGTTGTGATTTTATAATTATAGTCTAAGTTCTTACTTTTTGTCCAATTATTTTCAGCAACATTTACAGGTGCATTGACAGTTGGAGTAATACCATTGACTGTTGGAGTAGCACCATTGACAGTTAGGATCATACAATTGCCAGTTGGGGAAGTACCATTGCCAGTTGGGGAAGTACCATTGCCAGTTGGGGAAGTACCATTGACAGTTGGGGTAGTATCAGTGACAGCTGGGGTAGTATTCACAACTGTTGACTGTAAGAGGAACACATGAAAACTTATATTCTATTTAAAGGTAGCTAATTGTAAAACATTCTGAAAAAGGAAAAAATAATCCTCGATACACAGTTTCATTTTGAAGGGAGCTCAAAGAAATTAAATTTTATGAAATGAAGATCTTGGTTTTATTACATTAAAGTCATTAAAAGTTTTGTTTTAAATTTTGATTAAAATAAGATGACTGTTGACATAAACAGTAGCACAATTTGGTAGATCCGAGTGCAAAAATTACTTACAATGATAGATGCCACATGTTCGACAATAAATAACATTGAAGCAAAATGTAGATATATAAATACATGATGGTTAAGCAAATACAACTTTTCCTTTACAAAAATATAGTTGCCTAAAGTTCAGTTTAAACAGCAATTTAATAATCCTCAAGTTGCATAATTTAGGTATTATTTCATATCTTATTTAGCCTTTTATTGTCTGTTGATTGTAATCTCTCTCTCTCTCTGTTCACTTCTGAGACTACCAAATGTTTCTCGTATACCAAAACTGGAGGTAGCTAAAATGCCTGATTCCAAGTACTGCACCTTCTGTTTCTTATAAAGGGAAGCTGTCGTTTTAAAGAGATAATATTAGTATGACTTAAATATTGTATTCACAGAGATGCCAACCTGCGATGGAAGTTTTCCATAGTATGAAAGGAAAAAATCAGTAGTTTTAAGAATTTTCCAGCAGTTGAGTAAAAATTTTAGAAGTCGGCTTTAACAAGACGCATATATAATTAGTTTAAATATTTAATTACAAATTTGAAAGGATGTATGCAGCACATATTATTTATAATTAGTAAGGTATAGCATACATGAAAACACATATATAGAACCAATAATTGCGTATGAAAGAATTATATCGCATTACTAATAATTGAAAATTTTGTTCAGAAAAAACATTTAATAATTAAATTTAAGCTTTCTCTCCCATTTACCAAAAAAAATTACTAATAATGAAAAAAACACAGAAATAAGTTAACTGATGTGTTGTGAAAAATAAATATAATTGAATTTTTCCGTAGAAAAAATCATTGATTCCGTAATCCGTAGTACCCGATTCACACCTGTAGAAACTACAGATAATCCATAGTAGTTGGCATCTCTGTATTCAGTAAGTTATTGATAGTTGCAATAGCATCATTTACTAAAAAGGAACATACAGTAAATGTTAGGATCTGAGTTTCAATAACATGGTTCCCACACCTTTATTCAGAAAAAATTCAAGGACTTTTCAAAACCAAAAAAAATATTTTTCAAGGACCTAAAATTTTTTATAACGACCTAAAACAAGGCACACACAAAAGTTGTCAATTAAAAAAAAAATGTGAAAAATCTAAAAAAAGACAATTTTTTAACTTTATTTTTTAAACTACTAATAGTCAGAAAAAGAAAGGTTATCATCAATTTTGGTTATAAAATTTGGATTTTCTTTCTCACAGAACCTCATATTTTCTTTTGTTGTAAAGTGGGCTTCTCGTCTCAATGCTAAATATCAGGCTGCTTGCACACCTATCGATTTTGGTCTGCGATAAAATATTATACGATAAATTCTTTTGGTGGGTGGCACGAAGTAGAGTATGGGAGCTTGCATCCCGTGTCCTTGCAAAATCTCCATTTTGTTGACGTCCACTGCCACTACAACAGACGGCTGTCGTGGTTTATTTTGTTTGAGAAACAAATCAATTCAAGTTTTGCCTGGTGACAGAAACTTACATTATAGAATAAAAAAGCCCTATCTTTGAGATCATTAAATATAGATTAAAAATTTCAACGGATTTGAAATATGCAGAAAATTTTACACCTTTAAACTAAATGTGATTTTCTTTAAAAAAATAAATAAAAAAAATTTTTGAATTGTAACTTTTATATTTTTGCAATAAGAATTTGGCTTCATTTCTTTATATGCGTGCCAGGTTTCCAATGACGTCCTGACTGCTAAAACTACGGTTTCCTAAGAAAGCGGTGCTGTTATCTAGCAACCGTGATACGTCATGATGCAGCGGGCATAACAAGGCGGCCATCTTAACGGAGACCAGAGGTGTCAACTTAGACGGACAGAATACGGTGGAGAATGGACGATCTAGACGTAGCATTATTAGTATATTACGTGGTGTCAAAGCGCAAAACACCGGTTTTATTCTGTATGACGCTCAAATGGCGCACCTAGTACTAGTCTGAACAAAGGACGAAACTAGTCTGGACAAGTTCCAACGCAAGACGAATTACTCAATTATGTACTAGTTAAAAAAAATCAAGTACTTTCAAGGACTTTTGACCAAGTTCCGTAATTTTCAAGGACTTTCAAGGGCCCCTAGTTAGGAAAAAAAAATTCAATGACTTTTCAAGGACCGTGGGAACCCTGAATAAGACTATTTTGGCTTTCTTAATAAATGTTCATACAGTAAAAAAGTGCTTAAATTGTTAACTTATTGACTAGTACTTGAAGTAATATTTCTTTCATACTGGTTTCTGGTTTTTTTTCTCTATTCTTTGAGGATTTATTAACTACAAGCCACTGCGTGGCCAGCATGGTGTTGCCTGTGACAGTTCTTTCTGAGGGTCAGGTATGACTACTGCTCACTAACCCCCAGTGATAGCTTTGGATTGCTACACAAACAAACAACCACAGGCGACGCTGTGATAGCTTTGAAGTGGCTAGTAATATATAAATGCCAATAAATGAATTTAAAAATATTTTCGATCAAAATTTCAAAATTGGGCTGGACACATTAAATCTTACTAATACTGAAAAGAGTAAAAAAAAAAAAAAAATTTAAGAATGAGTCCCACCTCTACCCAACATGACATGGGTTATAATTGAAAAATTATTTATTGAAATAAAATCAAACGTATAAGGTAACGTAAGGTATCTGGTGTAAAATTTTCTGCAGAGTTATCAACAACATAAATTAAACCATGCTAAAATCAGAAATCCGTTTGGCATGATTCCAAAGACATTAGGACGAAAAATGCGAAATCTGTCTTTTTTCTTCAATGTAACATCACCTCCGCAAGTGACGTCATAACTTAGCACGGTTCCAAAAACGAAAAATGCAAATTCTTTCCTTTCTTCAATCGAGGAGCTATGACATAAAGATTCCCGGAAAGAAGAATAGAGGTGGTAAAACAAATTAATTCAAAAAATTTCTGATTACATTTTAAAATTCGGGCTGGACAAAAAAAAATCGCAAAAAATTAGGACAACCTGTGTGCCAAATTTTATCACTGTTAGTGAAATAGATTCATCAGGACACTTTTTACAGACAGAGAAACACTTTGTTTTGTAATGGTAGAGATTTGTTCACCTACATTTTCAAAGGCTATCAAAATCTAACTTAATTTCACATGAAAATTTCATCTTTATAAAATATTTTATACATATTTTCAGGTTTTTTTTTTTTTCAATTGCCACAAATGTATACATGAAATCACTTAAGATATCACATTAATTAAGTTAAACTTTTTAAACCTTTAAATTCCTAGTTATAGTCAGTTATATAATACAAATAAACTCTTATTTTACATTTTTCATGGGACTAGTAATAAGGAATGGAATGAAAAAGGAAATAAAATCAAGGTTTACTGTAATTTGAAAAACATAGTAATATTAGAGAATTTGAAACTTCCCATATCAAGCCAATTATAAAGATACATGTTCCCTAATCAAGAGCTGTTTCAAATTTTACACCTATCACTTCTTGATATATATTCAAACTGTAGTATAAAAATGAAAAAACAAATCAGAACCGTATTTACATTAAACACATAAAAATCTTGGAAGGGTAAAATAGTTTGCTGATGAATGTTACTACTAAAGATGAGCGTATAAAGAGAAAAATTACTATTGTCTGAGGCACCAATGAGTCGGAATTTTCAATTTCTGTTTCTTTCGAGTAGTCTATGTCTAATAAAGACAAAACTTTTTTATCCAAATTTGTCAATGGTTTTACATTTCCTTTCACTTCTTCAAATGCAAACTTTGATTCTTGGATTGCCATGAACTTCTTTTTCACACGGCATTTCAATGAGATCCACTTCTGCTGAACAGCCTTAGGGGATTTCCAGAGTCCTGAACCTTTGAAATTCAGTTGTTTTGTCACATTTTTCCATGCCTCTCTGGAATTAAAAGATGCAGTTGATCTATGGATGAGATTGGGATGAGACTTTAGGGCATCAAGTAAAAGATCTACTTCTTCCTCCAACACAGCTGAAATGATAATTTAAATAAATGATAATAAACAATATATTGAGCAGATTCATTTTAACGTAAGATGGAAAACATAAAATCATGTTTTAACTAGCTGACAGTGAATTGCCAAAACAGATATAATTTTTCTTCTATCTTCCAAATACAGTGATTTTTTTTCTTCCAAGCTCGACAACTGACTTAAGGCCACAAGTACTACAAGGGGCAAACTGACAGCTATTTGTGAAGGAACACATTATGGATGAGCTACCACTATCCCTAGTAAAAACAATCACAAAACCCCCCCAAGTGCAGGATTCGAACCCACAACCTACTTAGTGGCAGACAATCTCCATGACCACTAAATAAAAACTAAGAACTTTTAGGCATCTTTTAACACTTTCAAGGGCAGTGCAAAATCGGGCTCATCGCCACTAAAAAGAGGGTTTACAAATGTCTAATTAAACAGCATTAAAAACTAAACACATTTCTATTTTTATCTGAATCATTTTTTAAGTTTACTTTTTAGAAAGAAAAAGAACTATTTTTATTTTTATTTTTCAACAAAACATTCACATAACACAAAAAAAATAAGCCTCTTAAACGTTGCTCTTTATGTGTTACATGCTTGGCTAAAGTTCATACTTCACTTGGCATAATCCTTCTTGGCAATATTTGTAAAGCAAAGTAACACAAATTCACAGAATATCTGAAAAACACTTTTTCATTTGAATGGGAGAATCAGGAAATTATAATAAGTTCAGAGGCACACTAGCGATTCATTATAAAATTGTGATCATGATCTCAATTTCGATTTTTAAAAAGTAAACACTTCAATCTTAAAAATAACCACTTTTTTAAGTCCTTTTTTTTAAATCATAAAGTAGTATTTTTTTAAAATGTGAAAAAAATAAATAAATAAATGCCAAAATAGCAGAATTCAACATTATCAAAACACGTTTTACTAGTTTGATTTAATGGAACAAATAACAAAATTATATGGTGCCAGAGAGAAGAATTTTTTCAGCATCCAAACACAGGGATAGCTATTGAAACATACGCATAATATGAGTAATGAAATAAAAAAATTAATAAACTATGAGGGGGGGGGGGCTCCACTCCCTGAAGATTGTTAAACAATGTTTATTAGTGAACACTGCTACATGAAATAGCCTACTTGCATACTCTCTAACATTGGTAACTCAGTCATCAGAAGCACTTCTTACCGACATATTACATACAACATAGAATCAATAAGTTATTGATTAATTATTAAAATTAATAAAAAGTTACTAAATAATAAGAAAATTAATATTAATTAATGAAATTATAGAATAATTAATTTAAACAAATATTTTTAAACAATATTCAAAATTATGCATGAAAATTATTGACTTAAATATACAAGTGAATGAATCTTGTTTAAAGTCACGCAATGCAATTTTGTTGATCAAACTAATTATCTATTTATTAACGTCCCATCTACAATTTTTTTTGCATTGAAATAACAAGCACTTTTTGCTTTTTTTAAGTATTCATTGCTTAGTTTGACATCGTAACAAACTTCCATATTCATTTTTGTTATGAGGAGTGACTCCAGTGTTTTAGTGTTCATTCTGGAACAAGATTCTGTTTGGTTTTTTCGAACCATGCTGAAAATTCTCTCACTGCTTACATTGCTGTGAGGAACTGACAAAACTGGAAACTTTATTTTAGGCAATGCCACATATTTTGAGTTGCCATGGCTATGCTTGATATGGGAAATTTTATACCAAGCTACATCAGCTATCAGATTCTGAAATTTTAGATAACGATATCCGTAGTTTTTCACTATAAATCCGTAGCTCCGTAATTTTCACCTAATTTCCGTGGCAACTATGGAAACTCCATAACAGTTGGAGAGTCTGTATTTGCCAACTATGAAAGATGCCAAATACACATAAGTTTTTATTTTTCAACATAAAAAGGAATATCAATGCTCAGTATTAACACACAGACATATTTAGCATTTAAACAATTGTATGTAATGCTATTAAATGATCTATCTATGAAGAAAGTTCTTTACAAATAAACCTGTGATGATTAGGAGAAGTAATTATTGAAGCACTCTCCTATCTTACTTTTAAATATGAATTTGACACCAGCCACTGTTTTGAACAAAAACGAACTAATTTTTTCACTTTGCATTTCTGATTGGTTTTGCCAATAGAATCACTTGCTTTTTTAGGCCCCACTTTAATGATGTAGACAGTAAAAAATTAGTTTTAATATGAAGACAGTAAAAAATTAGTTGTAATATTTTGCTGGCTTGCCTTTTGAGGTTGCTAGAGCTTCAATTTGTTTTGACATAATGTTAACGCATATCCTACATTGACATGAATTTGGTTGCACATCCTGTACAACAATCCCAATTATATATTTTTCCTAAAACAGAAAATTGCTCGCAAAAATTTCAAGACAAGACAAAACCTGGAATAAAACAAAATATCACAAACATTTGGTTTAAAAAGTAAATGTTAACACTTATTCGACATTTATTAAAAGACAACGCACATAAAATACATTTACAATCTTTTTTTTTTTTTATTATAGAAGCAGCAATTTCCAAATGGGGGTCTATAGGCCTTGAAGTATCTGAAAGTTTGCACCTTACAAATCTTTCAGATAAAGGAATGTAATTATTTTAAAGCCTGGATTTAATTTCTTTTATGTTAGAAAATTTAGTTTTCCACATAATTTTCCTCGCTCATAGACTAATTCCTGACCTAATTCTCTTAGTTACCTGCGATACATGAAAATCTGTTGATAGAAAAAATCTCAAATTTAGAATAATTTTCAGTACCAACCAGTGCTTTTACCAATGTAATTCATTAGGTACTCCAAGGCATCAAATCGCTTAGTTCTAAACATATTTGTGATTGATGAAATTCAAAATCTGCCTTGACAATAAATAAAATAATAAATAACCTAATAACCATAATAATCATTAAGTATCATCTACTCCCGCTTTCATTAATAATATCTTGGGCATCACCTTCAGGGTTCTTGTAAAGGTAACATGATATTACATCATAAAAATGCATTATTTTATAGAATATTAATTCCTTAGTATTCGATAAAATAACTATAGATTTATGCAATAATAAAGAAACCACAAAAAAAATGTTGATGCTTTAAAACCAATAATCTGTAAATTTAAAGTGTGTCTGATAATTAAGCCAGGGACTTCATGCATGCACAAATTTTTTATAGATGCACGAACACACATTGTACTCTCAATCTACCATGAGAAATGCTCCAGGCACAATATCTAGGAAATGGTAGTCACTACAGCAACAGGGCTTTAGCATTCTTAGAAGTGATGGTCGAATGAGGTTTTGGCAAATGTTGACAGGATGGTGGACGATAGTAATATTTCTATTCGGCACATATACCAGTATCACTTGTTGTTAGAGCTATTCTGTAGTCCAGTAAAATGGTATATCCTCTAATTTGAGAAACAGCTGGAAAGCACAGAATATCGTTTTACCCTATGTCCATATCTGGTCTGTTGGCCATCAATCAGTAAAAAAAGCTTAAAAACACTATTTACAGTATTTGCAATTCTATAGTCAGGAATTTTAAGGCAGTCCTTGTGGTGACAGTCTGTCCAGTTTGCACAGCGGACAGGTGTGCAAACTGGTAAGGTGTCTTTGTAGTCAGAGGCAGTCATGTTCAGTAAGTCAAGCAATTCCAATAGCTATGGGCAATTAAATCTGGAATGTAAGCTTTATTCCACTATAAAACATTCTAGTTTCCATTAGACATATCTTTGTAGATTGAAAGTCTATTAGTCTTTATAGATGAGCATATAAGCCTCTTGATGTTACGTAGAGGTAAAGTAGATTTATTTAGGGCAAATGTGCTCCTATATGGTCTGCCTGTTCATTGTCATATACAGTGACTTGAGCACAAAACGTGAGAGGATTGCTTTATTATGTCCATTCAGGAAACTAATCAATAGGTACAAAGTTCCTGCAAACAACTTCTTCTGAAGAAAAAACTGTCACCATGGACGTTAGGAAACACTCTTGGAATTTTGAAAAAAGACCAATTGTTGATTAATGTGACAAAATTGAATGCATCTAGAACCCCCTATTGTAAATAGGATGTCTCATTTCTACGTCAAACAAAGGCAATGAAAGATAGGCAGACTTTATGCCTTGAGTAGTTCATGTAGTAGGCACAGTATATCAGAATACATTACTTGCAGAAATTGTGGGTTTAATTGCACTGTAACAACAATGTACTAATGTCAACTCTACAGCACAGCACTCATTCTATTAAAAGATGAAGGGTAAAAGGTTCACTCACCATGTGAAAATGGCGATTCTTCTAATTCTTCATTACTTGACCAATCTATAAACAAATATTTGCAAACACATAGCATTGTATGTAAATAACAATTAAATTAAGATAATAAAATAATAAAAGTTTATGAAAAGGATTAGTAAGATACAAAAGATAAATATGGATTTTTTCAAACAAAATACATGCATTAAATTTAAGCAATAAAAAATTTATCTCTTTGGATGGCCACTCTTCTGGCCAATAAGAAAATAATTTCCTTATGATTACTTTAGCAACATTGCTGAAACCAAAAAATTAAAGCTCTAACATTTTAGATTGTTTTTTTTTTACATAAGTCATTTTTATACATTTTTTAGTTCAACAAAATATGGGCCCAGTTTATCCCTCTTTAATTTTTCATAAGGTACACAAACACTTAATAACCTCTAACCCAATTCGTTTTGGCAATAAATCTAAAATATTAAAATATCCGCTTTTCTTTCACATTATTCACTCTATATTTGAATTAAAAAAACTTTTCTAATAGGAATACAGAAAATTATGCTATTTTTTTAATTGAAACTCTAAAAAGTTCAACATAAACTGTTTGGAATGATACCTGCCAGCATTTGTTATAGTGTAAAAAGAGTACATTAAGAAAAAGGTATGTTACAAAATAATTATTATGATGAGTTAATGCCTCATATTCTAAAAAACTATAGCTTCTGCAAACAATTTTTTATTTATAGTACCAACTTGGAGGAAAAAAACTGAGGGTTTGAAAATGAAAATTTGTTTTTGATTTTGGGACTATGGTTCAAGATCTGGAAACAAACAAGCTGCTTTGAAAAGATGCTTTCAAGGTGATCTTACAAAGGGCAGCCGAGGAATATTGAAATAAATCCTTGAAGATTAACCACCTTTAAAAACCAGTGAACAAAATAGAGGATTTTAAAACCAATTACATTTGCATAACATAACTTATGGTAACTTCATCTTTTGGAGCAGTCTCTGTTTTCAATAATTAATTATTTCATTACTCATTAAATATTTTGGAAATTGGTAATTTCTCAGTCCAAAAAATCTTTCAAAGGGGACATTGTGTCTTTTAAATATTTGAATAAATTATGAAATAATAAGACTTCTGACTAAGAAAAACACAAAATTCCTGTTTGCGAAAAACTTAAAATATAATGTACTGATAAAAATATTAATGCTTTGTTGAATTGTTCTCAATTTTGACCATCTCAATGTCTCTTCTCAGATACTACTCTTTCCTAAGTTCATAAAAATCGTAAGGTATCTTATAATAAATTGTCAATTAGACTAACAATTCCTGTAGAATAAATTTACAAAACAGTTGCTAACCAAATAGAAAACTATCCGTTTATGGAAATTTTAATTTCTCTCAGAAAAAGAAAATTCCCTTAAATTATTCTAAGAAAAAAAATTAAATTATTAAACAAATTTAAAAGCAGCAAATCAGCAATTATTGTGCCAAATTGGACATTATGAAAGCAATTGAAAATGAAAAAAGCAACCCTGCTCGCTATCTCTGTTCTGTGTTTCGATGTATCACAAAATAATATAACTTGGTTTAAAGATCACATGTTTTTCCAGAAGACTTTCAGAAATATTGGCAGGGAAGACGCATGTTAGAAGAAATAACGCTGTCCTTTTGATATAAGCTTTTAAAAATGTTTGCTTACCAATTTTGAATGGGTTTAAGTACTTTTTTTTTATTGCTGTTGTTACACAAAGAACTAAAATATTATGAAAAATACTTACTGTCTGATAAAATTTCTTCACATTCTTCAGAACTTGACATGCCTAAAATAATTCCAATTAATATATAAATAAAATTTCACAGAAAGCCTAAGAGATAGTTGTCATAATTGCTTACATTAAATAGTACAAAAACAGCAATTTGTCATAACTGCTTACAAAAAATAGTTTTTCAAAATAAAGTGAACTCAAATTTTTCTATCAATTTAGAGCTTACATTGTAGCAAAGAATTTTGTTGAAGTTGTATAAAATATTTCAGGTAAAATTCCTTAGCCTTAATCAGGGTAATAAATCATTACAGAATACAGTTATATGCATGGGGGAAAAGTTTGGTGGACATTTTATTAGTAACTGAAGGTAACAAGTCAATAACAAAAAAAAAACCTGAAATGTTCTTTACATTTTTATACTAAAATATAATCCTTGCAGATTTGAACATAAAATCACCTAAACATTGAATCTTTTGTGTGGTTAATAACCACACTTGTTAATTTAAAAAAAACCTGATAAGCATACAAAACGTAGTTAAGTTTAGATGGGCTCATGAATTTGTTAATAGTTGTATGCATATATACTCTATAACAAAAAAATAATCGACACACCAAGGAGTTGCCAGATTGCAATAAAACCTGATGGATGGTGAAGTACATACATAGAAAAAAAATTATTATAATTTCAGAACAATTGAAGGATTTATTTCAGAGTTTGACCGTTACAAAGGGAGGAAGTCAATAAGTCATTGGTCCACCTCTGGCCTGGATGCGTCACCCGGCATGACATAGACTGAAAAAGTTCCCAGACGGTGCCCTGCAGAATGGTTGACATTCCGGGATGGTTGCAATCGCCTTTCCATAATGTCCCAAATGTGCTCTATGGGAGAGAGATCAGGAGACCTAGCTGGCCAATGAAGTGTTGGGAAAGCTTGAGGACAATTCATAGCAACATGTGCCATGTGCGTACAGGCGTGTCTTGTTGAAAAGTGAGTCTGGGGTGTCACAAAAGGAACGGTAACACAACTGGTCACAGAATGTCGCCTACGTACCGCTGTGCTGTAAGTGTGCCAGAAATGACTACTAAAGGGGTTCAGCTATCAAAGGAGATGGAACCCCATACCCTAAAGGCTCAAACACACTAGGCCAGTAATTTAGTCAAGTAGTGAGTGATTTAGTAGCTCTAACTAAACGAGAAAACGACAATTGGGGATTGTTTGTTTACACACAGTTTAGTTGGTGTTCCGAGTGTCGACTGCTAAAGATGATACAGAGAGCGAAGCTGAATCAAGCAACATATTGATAGGAAAAGACTATCTGCTGAAAATGTGCCATTATTACTACCAAATGAACGTATGGAGAATTCGTAATCATTCAAAACTCAAAATCGATTTCTGTAGTAGTCACCTTAGAAAAAACTTTTGTAGTTTGTGTTACAGCAGAAGTGCGATGAAAAAGATGATATGAATAGATTATATGGATAGTTATATCATGTATACATATTTGCATCCAAAGTAAATTATAAAAGCGATGAAAAAGTTAAAACGATATTAAAAATTATTTTCCGTACACTTAAATGAAGCTAGCAATCTTATACGAAAGAGAAGTGTTTAGTTGTATCACTTTTCAATCAACATTTAATTCATTCAACCCGAGCAACGCTGGGTAATTAATTCAGTAAGTTTAAAAGTAAAAACAAAATTATTTCCTGATGTTTTAAATTTTTTATTTGATTTGCACAGTATTCTATCGTTTTTTCTAACTAATCGATTGCAACTGCTTTGGCTACTTTATTCTTTTGCAGGGGAGATTTCACAATCCCGAAGCACTCCTTATCCACATAAGCAGTTACAAATTTGATGGTAGTATCATCACTCCAACGAATCATGTTGTCGATAAAAACTCATAGAAGAAACAGAGCCCTCAAGGAATGTAAACGAATAACTAATGAACTCTACTAAACAGACGTGTTCACATCTGTCTAGTGGTACGCTAGTAGTTAGTGGAGTGAGGTGGGAGGCACTACTCGACAGCTTCTATCCATTTGACTGGCTTGAGTTCACTAAATCATTTTACTAAACTACTCGACTAAATAGTTTTGTCTCAACACGTTTAATTACTTAATGACTAGCCTAGTGTGTTCGAGCCATAACGCCCTGTTGTGGGCATGTGTGACGTGTGATAG
The DNA here is from genome assembly GCA_947359465.1 of Metellina segmentata. Taxonomy (NCBI): domain Eukaryota; kingdom Metazoa; phylum Arthropoda; class Arachnida; order Araneae; family Tetragnathidae; genus Metellina; species Metellina segmentata. The sequence continues at coordinate 22,172,140 of OX375876.1, read as the reverse complement.
TAAGGGCAGGATCTGGACGTCTCCAGACACATCTGCAGTTGTCGTGAGGACACAGTTGGAAACAGGACTCATCACTAAAAACTATACGTCCCCAGTCAGCACCGTTCCAAGTTGATAGAGCCCGGCACCACTGTAATTCTGCATCTTCTTGGAACATTGATTTTTTTTGTTATAGAGTGTATAAACAAAAATGAGCCATTAAACTTTTTCACTGGGGTTTAAGTAGATTTGCAGGCTTTTCTTCAAAGTGCCAAAGATTTTCATGACAATCTAGCAATCACTCATTGTTGTCTCAGTTTGGCAGCAAAACTTTGAAGTTGGGCATCATTTGATAACTTACACCTTAAAGAATTTAGAAAATGTTCTTAAGTACTCAAGACCAGAAAACAATGTCTTTCTGAAAAAGTGTGCAGGCATATTATTTTCAATTTTAACACATTTCAAAACAAAATAAGAAGTCATGCTTTTTTGAAATTTTTTTAGAAGCTTCAATTAAGAGAAAAGAAACACTTATAACACACAAGCCACTGCGTGGTTAGCCTGGCGTTGCCCGTGCCCGGAGTATAAAGTATAATTCTGGTGTAAAATTTTCCGCATATTTCAAATCCGTTGAAATTTTGAATATGTCTTTAACCCTCTAACGCCCAAGACGGCCGAAACGGCTTCACATGCAAAAGCCCAGCACCCGCCCGAACCGGCTTAAGTCATTAAAGCTACTGGCTATCCCCCTAACCCAGAGAAGGGCAATCCGTCATTCCCTCACTACAATGCTCCCTCCTTTCGCCTGAAGCAGTAGGGTAGTTTCCCTTAATGACAAACAACAAGTTAGGGATCGGCTTTTAACTGCGCCCTTTCACATACTTCTTCCAAGCTTGGTTTCGGACCGGACAGTTTTGTGTGGCTATTGAATAGAGAATTTGGTTTCTTCACAATCGAACAGGCTCGTTATAGGAAAACATTGTCGAAAGAAGAAACAGAAAGAATTCTTTTAAATGATACGGATGAGTGGGATTTAAATTCAAGCGACGAAGACGATCTAACAAAATATGATTTGGAGAATTCAATCCAAGAGGATAGTGTCTCCGATAGTGACAGTGACGTAGATGAAGTCCCGGAAATTGAAAGAAACGATGATATTTTTTGAATGGGAATCGAACAATATACGGAACGATGATATATCCATTCCAAACTTTAATTCGCATGCTAGTCCTGTTCATGACTTGCCGGCTGGGTCTTCACCATTAAACTATTTGAAACTCTTCCTGACGGACGCGAGAAATCACATATTTTCACGGTAATTAATATCACAGAGTTATTTTCAAACCTACAATTTGGAAATGTAATTTTCTTGTATAGCATGTTAATAATTTTACTTAAAAAATGAAGCATTTTAGGAACATAATTATGTCAATGCTATTCTTTTAGCATAGGTTTCTCGGTCAAATTAATAATTCCTCTTTATGAACTGAGAATATCTTATAAATGAGTATATTTATGTGAAACATAAAATAATCATTTTTCGCCCCTTATGAAAAGTTCTTACTACGAATTCCAATTTGGTTTGCTTCGCAAACCAACACTACGGCCACTGCATGGCAAGCACATGACAGTTCTTTTAGTGGGGTTTGTTCATCACGAGGTTGCCCGTGAGTTCTTTTCGTGGTGACGCATATCTCTTGCAAAAATGTTAAGATTTAATTGAAAAAATATTTATTAAAAAAATCAACAACAATAATTCAAAACAATAATTCAATTCTAAACAACAATAATTCATTTCTAAACAACAATAATTCAATTCTATTAAATTAATTTGAAAATGTTCTAGATTAAATTTTAAAATTCGGGCTTCGTACAAAAATCGCAAAACATTCGGGCTTCCCTGTGTGCCAAATTTCATTCTAATAACTGCCATAGATTCATCAGGACAGTCCACGCACGCAGACAAACGCTTACTTTTATAATCGTAGAGATGAGTACTTTCAAATAAAATTTTACACACAAATATATAATAATTAATATGACTACACTGGATAGGAGAATTTTTAATAAAATTAATTTGATTTTTATACGAATAGCAAAATTATAACTATAACGCTAAATGTTCTACCGCAAAACATTTTTAATATACATAGGACTTAACAGACTTGAAAACGCTTTTTAATCGCATGCTTGCTTATGTATTAGACAGTCGGAGATACAAGAGAATTTTAAGATATACGTTATGATGAAGTAGCAGTCAAGTATTAGAAAATATATTAATTAATTTTTGTTCTTTAAAAATGTGTTAGTCTAATCAAAGATTGAGGAATATATTATTTAGGAAAACCATATTTAAGTAAAAAGAATTAACAAGTGATAAGATATAAATTGTAGTCAATTATTTTTTGCTATATTTTCTTCACAACTAATAAAATGCGTGATAGATACATATAAGTAACTAATGTCCAATACCCAATGCGACTTACAAGTTGAAAGAAGCACTTCATATACACCCCCTTACAAAGCACGGGACGTCCCGTGCATTAAGAAAGTACCTAGATGACCATAGATGATGTGTAAAGGGGGAAGAAATTATTCGATTTTCCTAATGGTTTCTCGGCCGTTCTGGGTTTTTGAAGACATCGTCTTGAGACCCGTGTGGCCGCTAGAGGGTTAACGAATCCGTTTTTACGAAAAAGAACTAAACAATGCCTGTCAAAATGTTTTTTTATTTTTTGCTCTCCACTGAAATCGAAGAGGAATGGAATGGACGTATCAATTACGGAGTAACTTGCAGAAAACTGCGAACCTCCACATCAGAATTAATAGAAAGTTTATGATTGTAAACAGTAAATGAGGGAAGAAAGTTAAAGGAAGTGACAAATAAACTTTGAAAAAGGTGAATAATTGAGATAGAAGGTGGAATTTAATAATTGATACAATTAGGAATCCAATTCACATTAAAAAGGGGGTGGGGAAATCGAGGAAGGGTAAGCAATCAGTATCGAAAAGTGGCGAAATGAATGAGCTGTGGTGATGATTAGGGAAAATCGAAGATTGCAGGAAATGTAATCTGTTTTTTTTAACGCGAAGGGCACGAAATGCAATCTGTTTATTTTTGGAAAGTGAAAGTTAACATGATGTCACAATCTCTTGTGAAAATATAAAAGATAAATTCAATTTAAAAATTATTTTCATAAAGAAATCATATTTTTAGGTATGGATCTAAAGTGAAATTTTCCGCAGATTTCAAATCCACAGAAATTTTTACTCTCTCTTGGAGATAGAAAAAGAACTAATTGACTCCAGTTAAAAGGTTTTTTGTTTATATCGTCTGGCCGAAAAATTAGTCATCCGCGCAAAATCAAAACAGAAATGAAAACAATAAATTTAGAATCTGTGATCTCTTCTATGCTGTAGCATTCAAAAATGATTAAATTTCATTAAATTCATCTTAAAATGTTCTAGATTAAATTTTAAAATTCGCCGCAACCCAAAAATTTTGACTACCTGTATGCCAAATCTCATTGCTGTAAGTGCCATAGAATCGACAGGATTTTGCGACAAACACTTCCTTTTATAATAGTAGCAGCAACAATCAAACCTGTGAATTTCAACAACTGTCTATACAGACAGACAGTACCTGAATATAATATACCACTACCTACCAAGCCAAAGGCACCAATGTGCAAAATTAACATTTCAACAAAAGGGTATGCAAGGTTTTGATGCTTCAGTAGAATCGAGTTGCGACTCAAAGGTTATTTTCTCATGAAAACTGACATTTCCACTAAGAATGAAGAGAATTTATGGCTTTGTCATAGTATAACACATGAAATGATGACTCCAAAAATACAGTTAGGTGAAAATCGCCAAAATGTAGATCGGTGCTTTGGCGTGGCAGTAACGATATACAGTAGTCCCAAATCCGGAATTGTCCAAAATCCAGAAGTTTTGCTAACTGCCATTTTTTTTTGTTTTTCTCACTTTTTTTACATTTTTTCGGCAATTTTTAAAGTACAAGAAGTTAAATCTGGACCTAATTGATGAAACAATGCAAAACATTGGGCATGGTCAGAGTAAATACCACACAGAAAAATTAGAAGATTTGCAAGTAAAATTTGTTGTATTGTATTAAAAGGTCTTTCCCTTTTTTAAAAATTGTTCCTGTTTACATATGCTATTTTATTATTGCAAACGCAAAATTCGCGCAAGGGGCTAGATTAAAATTTTTTTGACAAAAAATGCAAATAATCCAAAGCCAGAATTAGCCTAGGTCCGGAGGATTCCGGATTTGGGACTATGTACTGTATATGCAGGAATGTAAGCAACTGTAAATTTATCAATACTTACACTCTGAATGTTCGTTATCTGCTTCAATACTGACAACAGGTTCTGATGAAGACTTATTAATCTCTGAAGGTGATGGTGGCTGGAACCAGAAAAATAAAGTGTAATGTATCTACTTACTCGCGAATTTAATAAAATAAATCACTCTTAAAAATATATAAAACAATTTTCAATTTTTAACAATACAACAGAGAACTCCACATATCTGGACTCCAGTCATACAGAATTCCAATTACTCAGTTTTTTAAGTTAGTGCTCTTTTGTGGAGTTAAACTTAAAAAATCTAAACATATTTGCATAATTGGGTCTTTTGTTAAAAATCAATGTTGATATAAATACAGTTCATAAGAAATATTTAGCACATTCTGATTCTATCAACTTTGCACAAGACACTAGTCTGATAATTTACAGTTGAGTGATTGCAAGCTAAACAACAGAAAAAAAATTCTGATTAGAAGTGTTTATTATAGAACATAACTTGACAACATCTGATTGAATGCAACATAAAATCTGAGTACTGCTTCTAAAGGAAAATGCCGGATCCAGTATGAACTATTGGGGAATTATGTTGCCATATGTAGGTCAATGACACAGATTTTAGTCAGAAAAAAAGCCACCTTTCATTCTTCAGTAACTGAGAAACTTTTTTGAACCTACATTATATCCGCTTCAAGTAAACTTATACCAAATTCTTGTATATATTTGCCTTGGATTCTTGGATAAATAATGAGTCATGCATGGTTGAAATGACAACGAGTGTAATACAGGTGCTTCTACCCTATAACATTGAATGTTTAAACAGACATGCCTATTGATTAAAAGAATGAGATAACTTTCAATTGGTCAAATGTACTAGAACTGGTAAGAAGCTAAGCAGCAGCATGTGAGGTAATTCATTCATAACCCTCAAAATTAAATAAATGAAATCAATATAATTCATTTATTTCGGGGACAACAACGGTCAGTAAAAGTTTTGTCATTTTCAGGGGTAAAATAGTACTTTATTGTAAAAATGCAGAGGAAACTTACAACTGCTTGGGTAACTGCTGAATCAGAATTATTGACAGTTGCACCTTGTGGGCAGTTCATTCCAATGATAGTCAAAACCTGCTTATCCAATTGTGTCAACTCCACTGGTTGAACAGGTTTGATGTCATTTGGATCATGAGTGAAATCATCCCAAGTATTCACCGGATTTGGGACTGTGGAGGTAATAACTTTGTCTACGCATCCTCCATTGATCGGATCTGCTTGAGGTACTGTTGATGAGAGTAAAATTATCGTCCCTCCCTGCATATCAACACCTGAAACGTTAATGAGATTACTTGATGATTTCAGTTAAGATCTAACCTAGGACATTTTTTAAAGGAATCACAAGTTGGTTCTACCTTAAAAATAAAAAGAACAATTTTTTTTATTGAATACTAACTGAATAACCTGCAGTTGCTTGTGTTTCAAATATGACTGTGACATTTCCCTGCGTTAACTCAAATACACAAACCCTGTAGAACGTGTTTACTTGTCCATGTACAGAAGACAGGAAAGAAATAGCATGTTTTCTACAGTGTTCTAAAGTATAAGTATTAATTTAAATACCTCTTTTGAAATGATATTCCTCAATATACTTTTCAGCGTGCAAATGATACTGATATTGTTTTATTACATTCTTTCAATGCTAAATTTAGTTGAAAGGATATAATGACATATTACTTTATTTCATTTATTTTTAAATAATCTTTACATTTTTCAGGAATAAGTTTCTTTGCTGTAAAATTGTATTAAAGTGGTCAATGTATTTATTTTCAAATTGGTTTGTTGCTTAATAATTCTTAGTATAATTTTAAAACTATTTTACTGTAGTTTTATATTTTCCTGTTATGTTTGATACGTGTACTAGTACCTGTTAATAATATTAAAACATTCCCATCTATTAGCTAATAAAAGGCAGATTTTAAAATATTAAATTAATAGATATAAAAGCAATAACACACTATGGGAACAACAGTTAAGAAAATATTTGCATAAGATTTTGCATTCTTTATTAGTTATGAATATTAATTATTTGATAAAACAGTTTTAAAACAAAGGGGAAAATGAGAAAGATAACGCCTGCTAACACTTCCATTGATATATTTATATATTGTTGTTGTTGTGCGGGACATTTATGGCCCAATTGGGGGTGCCAATGCCCCTGAGGGTTGGACTTCTTCATGCATGACACATCTGTTTTACAGGAAGGTCCCTTTCACACATCCATTTACTCACACATATCGTAATTTAGATCCCAATCAGAGGCCGATAACCCCCTGATCAGGTATCCCCAGAGGTATTGATTTGGTATGGGAACATGGGGGACTTTGTGACCACGACCTATTTAACATGCTCCAGCCACCATTAGCGAACACGATATATTTATATATTAAACCAAGCTTACAATTTCACCAACAATCAGAAAAATACAATTAAAGACAATAACATAGAGAAAATAAAAGGTGCTGGAAAAAGCTAATACAAAAACTATGTATCATTTACTTTTGGCAAGATATGAGAGTATATTTATTGTGAGCACATAACTGAATGAATGAGATAAATGCCAGGCACTTCAATAAATGTCATTTGCAACAAAAAAAAACCTGATGAACTAAACTTCAAATATTATTATTATACATAGTGTAACTTCAGAAACAAAGTAAATTGAAATGTTTACGTTCATTTCTCCTCAACAAACATCATTCTTTGAAGTTTTTAGAAATATATATTGTATTTTAAGCTTATTTTTACACTTACACCTAAATTTAAAAAATAAAATATGAAAATCAACCTAAGTTTATCAATTATCAACTAATAAAAATGAATCCAAACAATGCATAAATCTCACTGCACAGCTACAAATTTGAGATATGATTATCAAAGTTATTTACATAAATAAATTGTTCAAAAGATTGTTAATAGCCTTGAACCACAACTTATAAAATAAAATTCTTACCATTTGTATTTAATTGTGTTTCAAAGCATTCCATAGGAATTGAAAAACTATCTGCAAAAATTAAATGGGAAAATTATATATAATTATGACTAATGTTTTTATAAACTTTTTTTATGAAACAATTTAAGCAAATAGCCGTAAAAATATTTTCTTCTTCTAATCACTTTTCTACTTTTTATTGCCTTTTATTTTTGTGATATTTAAAAAGCTTTACTCCATCTACAGAACATATTTCTGACTCTTAAATTAACTACACCTTACATATAGCAAAATTAAGGATAGTTATTAGTAGGGCAACTTTTTGCAACAAATGCAACTTTTTTTCACGCATTCTACGCTGCATGTAACGCACTAAAACCTAAATTCCTCTAACATGGGGTGTATAGTAAATGAGTTATAACCGCAACTTAAATGCAACCACCTGCAAATTTTTAAATATAGCTTAAAATTAATGAATATCAAATTACTATTTCATTTTTTTGCTCTCTGAATCAACCCTTCTATCACGTGTGTCTGATCTTGCGAATGCTGAAGTATTGCGGATCAAACAAGTTCATGGTAAGAAGGTGTTCGTCCTAAGACGAAAGTGAAATAAATGGCAAGGAATACTTTAACACATTGGTTGGCATTGCTGATAATCCTGAGGAAACTTGCGTAATCGACTGAAGAGTTTGCGAGGTGAGTGTCGATCATTAATATGTTGTTTGCCTTGTAGATGACGTTTTAAAATCTCTGAATGTTGAGTGAAAGGATTTTGTGCTTCTACTATCCGATACACCACATTATATGACTGCGGCTGGCACAGGTTTTCAATGTTAAAGAAATTACTGGCCAAGGATCGGCCATTCAACGTTCTTCCGTATTTAATGATGTATAATAATACTGTTGTTCACGACTAAAATTGTCAATATATTTTGAATTTTTTGCATTTTTTACAAATAATTTATTTTAGAATTTAGTGTATCAAAAATATATGCAACTTTATTTCCATAAATGCAACTTTAGGGAATGATAAATGCAACTTTTCCCATTTTTACTGCAACAAAAAAAGTTTCCCTAGTTATTAGTAAATTATGATTGTAGATCAACACACAAGAAGCTATGTTGAAATAATGAATGCAGTTTAAAATGTACTGCTGAGGTAGTATAAAGATATTAATTTAAATACATAGCAGAGGACAACATAAAAAACAATTTGCAGCTAATTGTGTTCTATTGCATTCCTGAAGAATATTGAAATTATTTATCTGTAAAACAATTTTTAAATTAATACAGAACTGAATCCTAAAAACTAATTATATGTAGTACAACAGAGTACATACAATTACTCAGAACTTGACCTAATTAAATATATAAGCCACAATAGCTTAAACTAGGCACAATATGTAGCACTAACAAATGTTCGCAGAACCAACTTTTTATAACTGTTAAGCAATACAAGTAAAACATAAAGAACATAATGAACAATGTGCTGAACTAGCTACCACTTACACTAAACACATTCATACCTGGTAAATAAACAAATTACGATAAAAATAATCAATGAATAATTTTATCTGAAATAATTAACAAAAATAGTTTATGAAATGTGCTTGGTTAGAGCTTTGACACTTACACTAAATAGTATAAACTCGATAGGAAGACCATGATGATCAAAAAGAAGTTTATATCACAATTTCACGGAGCCAATGTTACAGACAAATAGTTTTTACATTTAAATAAAAAATATTTGGAGAAAGAGTAGCTTTTAAATCATGGCTTAAAGGTAAATACTTACTATTTGTAGATAATCTACTTTCAATGCTTTCTTTAGAAATGGGCATTTCTGTAAAATACAAATTAAAAAATGATCACACAAAAAAGATTTAAGATAATTGAAAGATCCATAATCTTCACACTGTACATTCACCAGTTTAATTTATTCAATGTTACATAAAACTATAATGGCTCTTGTATTTTAATGGAAGAACCAAAGACTTAAATGATATTCAGATATAACAATGTTAAATATAATGCACATTTTTAAACAAGTATTTAACCTTGTGCACGGCAATTTATAGTAACAAAGACAATATTATTGATGTATATCTTACTTTCATGATGTTACAGGAGAAAATTAGTTATTTTTTTCATTTAATCGGGTTTTCAAGTCTAACACAGAAATTTCGAGAGCAGATTGTCTCAATCATTGTTAAAGAAACGCCTTTCCAATATTTATTTAGGTCATGAAAGCCATGGAAAAATTTGAGGAGATTGCTTATTCAGATAAACAAACAGTGTCAAAAAGTTTTGAATATTTTCAATTTGAAAATATAGTAAAATAAAAAGGAAACATTTTTATACTTTAAGCATAACACATACATAAGAAAAAAAATCAGTTCGATTTTATAGTTATATTTTAAACAAGTTTTTTAATATATAGTTTATTAATATATGGCTCTTTTTTTTTTTAAATCTTTAGATAAACTTTTACTTGAAAACGTAAGGAAAAGAAACAATGGATACTGACCTTCTGGAAGATCAACTTCCTTCTTAACTTCGACATCAGAAACCACTGTTAATGAAGTATTAACTATTAAAGGAACACTTGTTGATGGTGACTATGAGAAAAGAAAAATCACATAACTAGCAAAATATCTTGTAAAGTCTGTTTTTACATATATCAGCAAAACTTGTGCCATCTCATTCTGTTGGCATCTCTTACGAAGGTAATTAACTAGTTTGTTTTTGACTATGACGAAAGAAAGATGTGCTGCTGTCAACAGACGTAATCTCCGAGGACTATTGTATCTTAGGAGGAAGTACCAAAAGGGCAAAAATGAAATACAATATTGTGCCCATCACATTTTAATTGCAAGATACATGGAAGGCAGTCTTTACAAGGAAAACTTCAAATAATGGGTAAGCCTGTAAGCTTCCTTCTTTGGTTTTGTTATGCAATCTTGGCGTTTAAGTTTTAATCTGCTGTCTTGTCCCATAAACAAAGTTTACTTTTGACAAGTTAAATTAAGGTGACATCGTACTTAGACAGTTTACTCATTTTCAGAACAAATTAAAAAAATTCCAAAAATAAAACAACATTCTGATTGTTGGGAACAGAACTGATATAAAAGTAAACAAGTAAAAGGTACAGGGTAATCAAGGCCTGTCAAATCACTAATGAGAACTTTCTGGCCTCTGGTTTGTAAAGTTCAATGCCTGCAAATCTGCCGGATGGTGCCAGATGTGAAATCTTGAATTTGATTACATTGTATTCATGGTCAATGGCAACGGTGAAACTAAACAATGCGAAAATGACCTAAGGTGATGTGAAAACTGCCTCTAACAGCAATATGCATAATTTTAAGTCACATTTCATTAACATATAATCCAAAAATACATGATTTCATACCAATTTTAACCTAATACAATACATAAAATTACAAGTAAACAAATCATCATCAGTGATCAAAATTTCTTCTGTTTTGGGGATGCAAAATTAAAAAAAAAAAATTCTAGATCAACTAAAATTAGTATTTTTGTATAAGGTTACTACACCTTAAACTACCTTAAATAGTGCACATTCTATTTCTGGGTCAAAAAATGAAAAGCGAATATAAATAGTGATTAGATAAAATGTTTCAGGATTTTAACAACGAAAAACCAAAACACTAGTCCATTAACACCCCAATTTATATTGGCTAATCATTTTTCTCCCAGGTAGCAACTCATTTATAATTTAATGCCATTGCACTCTTGTATCAGGTATGGGAACAAATCTTCATATTTAATGATGTAACACCTTTGCCCTGCATGTCATTTCACTAATTTCCCCCATTTGACTTTGACCTCCACGTAGTTTAGATGTCTAAACCCTGTGTGTGTTATTCAGAATTAGTATTTAATTTATTTTGAAGGTCAATTTACCAAGTGCCCAAGCAGTGAATTAAAATAAATGATCACCTTCTATTAGGCTGATACAAACTTATAGAAGTGCACATGACGAAGTTTCAAAAATTCAAACAAGAATTTATTCAAAAGATAATCAGCAATTTTTAAGTTAAAATAAAAATATAACAGCCTATGGACAGTTACTAATACCATTTTAAATAACTTTATTATATGGGAGAGCGAGACTGAGCAAGCGAGAGTGGGGGAATTCTGAAACCACAGATTGCAAACGCTTTTCTAATCATGATATGTGACAAGTTTTGTATAAAATTTACATAGCAATAATTAAATATCAAAAGAAATATTGAAATATTATATTACATATAACATCATTAACGATAAACTTTTTTAAGAATGTTAATTCAAGTTCTTTCACTAATATTGGGAAAGAACTGAAGTGAATTACTCTTTTGTTTTGGTGGGCGGTTCAAAAGTCTCAAAGTATGAACTATCAAATATGTTGGCTTAGTAAAATTCAGAATAGAAGAACAGGTAAGGTTTTTCGAAACATTATTCATGTTTTGTATTTCTCAATAAACCAGCTTACTTATTAATAACTAGATCCATGACTGCTTTATTGTAACATAATACATGTATTTCAATTAACTTTTCCATTAAAATTAAATTTTTTAAAATAGGAAGGAAATGTTTTCCTTGCAAAATTTAAGGCATTTTACATTTTTATATACAGGGTGTTTGTAAAACTTAGACCAATACTTACACTGGAACCTATGGTCGCAATCCACTCAGAGTGTCAGTAAAACGTAAAGTAAATTATCCAAATTGAAGTTTCAACAGAGAATAAAAAGAGAGACATAACGAAATCATAAATTGTACAATCTCATGCAAATGCGTAAGACTCAAATGAGATGCTCAAAGTGACGTCCAAAGAATTTGTTGCACAGTTCACATCGGCGAATGAAAGATTGGTGCACCCTCCTGTAGATTCCTGTTGTCATATTGATCTACTCTGCTGCAACAAGGATTCTTACAACGAGATCATCTGCAAAGTGCAAAGGTGTCTCATACATCAATGATTTCTTGTGACCCCACAAGAAGTCCAGTGGATTTAGGTCCGGTGAGTGTGGAGACCTCGCCACAGGTCCACCACGTCGAAGATATCTGGCATTCAGAGCATTTCAGGCCACGGTGCTAAAGTGTGCTGGGGCTCCGTCATACAAAAACAAAATGTTCCTCTGTTAGGTGAGCGGGACAGGCTGCAACAATCCAGGAAGCACTTTCTCTGCATCTTTGCATTAGACACTTGCATACAGCAAATGCCTCACAGGGATATTCTGCAGAAGTGCTGCTTCTCTTGCTGAGCAGAATTGACGTCAGAAGTGAGGACTTGTGATTGTTGGACATGTTTCTAAGTTTCACTTTTCGGACACTCTTGAGTGGATAGAGATCATGTGTTCCATTGCAAATATTGGTCGTTTTGATGGGTACTATCACCATTTCAATTTTATCTAAACAGTTTACGAACACCCTGTATACATAGATGTTTTGCATGAATATTTACCACACAAAAGTACTTCAAAGAAATTAACTGAACTCATTAAATACAAATAAACATTCCATAGTTTACTTATTGTATATTGAAGCAAAAATCAACAACTAACTAACAAGTAATGAAGGAAACCTACTGTAGTATGGATGGACGATATGTTCGAGTTTTCATCAGCTACACAGTTCATATCAATCATTTTCAAAATCTTCTTTTCAAATCGAGTCAATCGCTCAACCTTTTCTCCACTATCTACTTTTTTGTTTTGTGCGTTTAAAATTGCTCTGTATTTCTTTTTCACACGATACTTTAAATCTGCCCATTTCTTTTTAGCCACTGCACCAGATCTCATACTCCCAAATTTGCCTGGATTGATTTCATTCACCAAATTGTCCCATGCCTCTCTGGCACAGGAATGGTTTATGCTTCTGTTGCTAGCACCCTCGATAAGATCAAGCCGAGAGCTCAGAGCAGTAACTAACAGTTCCGTTTCTTCTTGCCTACTTGTATCTGAAATGGTAATGAGAATTTTAGACTAGTTTTTGCCCTTTTACAGTTAAAACTAGTAAAGTAAAAAAGAGGTTTACTGATATGGGATACATTAAATTAAATACATTAAAAAAAAAAAGGGGGGGGGGGGTTACATGACATTTCTGAATATCTAACTGCAGAAAACCATTATGAACAATGGTAAATATTATTATTTTCCAACAGGGTGGCAACAAAATCCTTGAAAAAAAGTTCACTGATATTTCCCTGATCTAACAATTCCCTTAAGAAACGTTGTCATCCGTAAATGGTATCAATATACAGAATCCACACAACACTATTTTTAAATATTTAGGGTCATAGGGTGTAAAAGGATCATTCTCCACAAATATTTTGTACTTTTTCTCTACAGATATTTTAATTGCTATTGTAAGGATTGGAAACCTTAATGGAACTCTTATACTTGGAATTGAATAAACTGGAGAAAAAATGCAAAATACAGGGTGGCTACAAAAAATTAAGTAAAAAGTTCCCTGAGTTTTCCCTGATTTCCAGAGTATTTTTCATGAAATTCCCTGAGTTTCTCCATTTGTTCGCTGAACAATTCTTCGGTAATAATGATAAACTTGACACTTGATGAACTAAAAAACTATAGACTGATAGATGAATAAAAATAATATAAGTAAAAAATATTTATACTGTATTCCATAATAGACCAAATAATATAAAGTTATAGATAGAATATTTAATTTTACATTTTTAAATTTTTGATGTGTTTGCAAAAACAGCCATCAGCTTCTGAATCCGTCAATGGCGCCAGCGCTGGGTACATCTCTACTAATATAAAAGGAAGTGTTTGTCTGTCTGTCCTGACGAATCTATGGCACTTACAATAGTGAAATTTGGCACACATGTGGTCTGAATTTTTTGCAATTTTTCTATCGCGCCCGAATTTTAAAATTTAATCTAAAACATATAAAAATGAATTAATGGGAATTTAATTATTATTATTTTCCTTAGAATGTCATACGGTATAAAGACATGACATTCTAAAATTATTTTTTCCGTTTCTGTTAGATTTTATCAACAACGATTTCAGCGGGCGAACAAAACAAATAAAGTTTTAACTGGAGTTATGTAGTTCTTTTTTCTATCTCCTAAATTGTTAAAGACAGAAGAAAAATTTCAACGGATTTCAAATCTGCGGAAAATTTTACAGATCGATACCTAAAAACATGATTTTCTTTAAATAAATAATTTTTAAATTGTAACTTTTATATTTTTTCCAATACTAATTTGGCCGCCGGCGCCGTGAAGAATTCTACCTTCGTTCATTTTGTTTTCCTGAGCAACGGATTCGAGTAAAGCAAAACAGATAAAAAGTTATGACTGGCATTATTCATTGCTTTTTTCTATATCAGCGATCGTTAAAGATAGAATAAAAGTTTCAACGGTTTTGAAATCTGCAAAAAATTTCACATTAGATCGATACCAAAAAATAAAATTTTCTTTAAATAAATAGTTTTTAAATTGTAATTTTTATATTTTTTTCCAATACGAATTTCGCTGCCGAGAAGAGAGACCTTCGTTTGATTCGAGATTCATTCATTTTGAAAAGTAACGGATTCGGGTGAAGCAAAAGAAATAATTAAAGTTATGACTGGAGTTCTACACACACACAGTGCTTTTTTCTAACTCAGCGATTGTTTAAAATAAAATGAAAATATCAGCGGATTTCAAATCTGCGGAAAATTTTACACCAGATAGATACCTTATACGTTTGACTTTCTTTTAATAAATAATTTTTCAATTAAATATTTATATTTTCATAGGAGATTGTGACGTCACGCCAATTTGCAGACGATTTTGGCCGCATTTGACAGTGACGAATCCATCACGACAAGAACTGCAACGGACAACGCAAACTTTTCAAAAAAAACACCAGAGTTCGAAAATTTTCGAAAAAAATAAGAATTTCTAACACATATGTAAAAAAACATATGCATAATCTAAATGAGTACTTTTTCGTTAGCCGGGCCCAACTTTGAACCAAAATCAAAATCGCCAATCTAGGTATTTTAGAAAAAAAAAATGAATTTTTTTTTAAATGTTGATTTAATTGGAACCGGATGTTTAACTTTTGTAGGTTTTTCCGTCCGTTAGTATTTTTTAAAGCCGCAAGGCACTACGTTCCTATTATTGACATTAGGGAACGTGGCACAGCTGTAGACTTCGGTTACAGGATTTCCGGCCATTACAGGTTAAATAAAACAGTATACAATGTATACAACTCTTTTTTTCTGGATGTTTACGTAAAAAATACACTTCTCATTTTCGGAATGAAAACAAAATTGGCGACATTTTGATTTTGGTTCAAAGTGGCGCCCGCATGGCTAACGGAAAAGTACCAAATGGGTGCCATTTGCAAAACAAAATTCCAACTTTTTCCCTGAGTTAAACGAAACTTCCCTGAGTTTTCACTGATTTTTCCAGAAAATGATTCTTCCCTGATTTCCCTGAATTCCCGGTTCTGTCGCCACCCTGAAAATATTTTTAATTATGAACTTTTTACACCTGACCCTACATTGTCATACTATTTATTGAAACCAAATGCAAATACACAAAAAAAATTCTACAAAAATGTAATTGCAGACAAAAATAATTAATTTAATACACAGAAAACATCATTTGTTACACAAATTTCAAATTGTATCCCACAAGTTAAATCGCTAGCCTCACGGCGACTAAGACGCTGTAGCTGCAAAATAAACGGCGGTTTTCGTGGTGTTAAAATATTATGACGCTATGATTCTTTATTCGAATTACAATTTCGACGAATACGATTTATTCTAGTCTCAAAAGCACTCGTAATCGGGCATCTCTAAATAGGACAAACAATAATGGTAGCCCGCTTAAATTGTCAAAATTTCCCTGATTTTTGTAAAATTTAGAAATTTTCCCTGATTTTTCCAGAAATAAAAAGTTCCCTGAGAATTCCCTGATTTCCAGGTTCTGTTACCACCCTGTCCAATGGATCTGCTCACTGTGGTTTAAGATTAATAAACAGGCTGAATTGAAGAAAAAAAAATTCTCAAAATCATATATACCAAGGTATTCTGAAGAGAACCCATACAGAAACCTTATAAAATCATACCTAAAATTTGGCTGTGAAGGCCCAACTTTCAAACATGAATATATTATCAAAATGGTGCTTTTCAATATATCTTTTTTTATTACACTCACTGTAGCCTATCTAAGATCAATTTGTGAAGACTTACTTTTGGTTAACATGTATGCTTACTGTTTAGTTATGCTTAATTTTTAACATGTAGCATATATTGTTGTCATAATCTATGTTGGTATACAAGGATCATTTAAAAAGTTTTATACATTTCTGAGATGATGCCATAATTGATTTGGAAACAACAGAATTGGTAGATCTATTCAAATCAGCTCATGCCAAATTTCAGCCAGAAGGAAAGCTTTGTTTGCTATCTACAGACGTTTGAAGTAAGCATTGAAATAGCTACCACAAATATGGAAAGAAATGTGCTCTGTGCACATGTCTTGTGCAATGTGTCTGAGGCTTTCTCTTTCCTAGGACCAGGGTTTGAAATTAGCAGCAGTTCATCTTGTTTAGCAGTAGTACATTTTATTTTGACAACTGAGCATTTGGGCTCATGAATTGTTATTAAGAGTTGTCAGGAGAGAACATTCCCCAAACATGAAAATTTGGAGAATTTTCGATCACAGTCAGATATTTTTTAAGGAAATTGTAATTTACTGACTGTAGAAATAAATTTGAAGCTCATTCTATGTAACACTGATCTCTACTATTATAAAAGTAAATGTTTATCCCTCACTATATGCAGTGTCCTGACGAATCTATGGTACTTACAATAATGAAATTTGGCACACAGGTAGTATGGATTTTTTGGGATTTTTGAATTGCGCCCAAATTTTAAAGTTTAATCTAGAACATTTAAAAATTAATTTATTATAGTATACATAGGCAGTGTTTCATTAGAACTATTTATAATTGTCAGATTTTATGACAAATTATACTTAACAATACATGAAACATTTTTGATATAGGGGAAGGTCGGGTAGTAACGGACGGTGGCTAGTATCAGTCAAGCATTGTTTCTAACATTTGCTACAGGTGGCAGCACCTGTCATGACACCGTTGTGTTGGGTGAAGGAAGAAAGTTTAGATGCCACCATATTTAGTCAAGTGGCAGTGTTGTTGACACACAGCAGAAAATATGGGTTTTTTAATAGCGTTTTGAGTAAACACGAAGTTAACTTCTGGTTGTCGTCCAAATTCATGGTAAACTCCACGCCAAGGCCTACTGCATTGCACGGTTAAGCGTTCATTACTTTTCTTTCCCCCTACACATTTTTAACCTTTGAAACAAAGAATTCTGTCTGGCAAGATCAGATAAAAAAGTCCACATTCATCAACGTTCAAGACTGCAGATTCATATCTTTCGAGGACTTTTTTCTTCTGGTCATTTACTGTGTTGTTCCCCACCTCAAAAAATATTACAATTACTATTTTTCAACAAAAAAAAAAAAAAAAAAAAAAAAAAAAACGATAACCTCACTGAAAAGATGAAAAACTGACCATGTAACGATAACCAGAAAAATAAAATGACTATATAAGCAGTGCGCTTTAACACATGTTTCCCTATTAAGTTTGACGGGAGTTTAGTAAAATGACCCTATAAGCAAGGTGACATAACATGGTGACCATATAGCCGGAACTGACTGTAATAAGGCAACCGATGTTTTGTTCCATGATGTTCAGGTTGTATCGGACAGAGGTGATACGGGTTGTATCGGACACAGTTTAAGGTTGATAAGAATTATATTCTCAAGATCAAGTTTCAAATGTACAAGTATTTGTCTATTGAACCACAACGTTTTCTATGATCTGGATTACACCCTTCGCTTTCTAGGGCCGCTCAATCGCAAAATAGTAGTAAGTCCATCATCACTATAGAAGACAATGGAGCTGCCACATCTACCACGATTTTGAGCTTGCTCAGTCCTTCAAAACCAGTAGCAAACAAGCAGACGGAGGAAATTCTAGAAGTCTTGGAAAATGACAGTACAATTTCCTTTCGTATTGAGGATTCTTCCAAAGCAACTGCATCTCAAAACTTGACCTAAGCCGGTCCCAAGCCCGGTTGAAAAAGAAGGAGGGTGCCTAAATTGTCCTTGGCATAATCTGCCGAGATCCAGATAATCTGTGTGCAGTCTTGTCTTTTCAAGACCCCACGGATATGATGGAGAAGGCAGATAACGGCAACCTAAGTCCAAGGTGTGGATACCGTGCCGATGAGAATGTGAAAGTCACATGGCAACCAGGGTTAAAGGTTGTCGCAAACGGTTCACCTCGTGAAGTGGCGACCCACGTTGTAATAAGCCTTACGCCTGCATAGAGGGTCCATACAGGCGGTGACCTTTACTTACCCTCAGTAATTACATGCTTTATGGATAATAAAGAAAAAAAACATGGCGGGTCAAACCGCCCCCAAAACCGTCATAAACAGTCAAAACTTGACCAAAGTGACTACATCCCTCTGGGATCTACCACTAAGGTGCGTAGCAAGACTGTGACTGGCACTCAACCACTGGTCGATTGTGGCCCTTCAGGGCCTGCGACCAGTAGAAAACTATCTGACGTATGTGGTACCTCAAGACCCGCGTCGACTAATCCCCCATCCGGAAGACAAGAAGTGGTCGAGTCCTCTATGCTTGACCTCGTACCTGGATGGGAAACAATGTCTCGTGCACAAAAATACAAGCACAGGAGACGACTTAATAAGATTCGTCGTACTGAATCTGGAAAGCCTCAACAGCAGCAGAAGGAGACCCCAGCCGGTAAAAGAGGTAGGCCGGATGATGGTACCCCTTCCCCTAGTACCTCGGTACAGACGAAGCGACCAAGGACATCTGCTCCATGGTCGTACTGTCAAGTAGCCGCAGGTATGAGAATGGCCATCGTTCAGGAGGCCTTCCCAGAAGCAAGGTTGTCTCCTGCAGATGGAATGGATATTCAGAGAGACATTGATAGAACCATCGACTCAATGGATCTCGATCTAATGGCCCCTCAGTTTGTAACTGCTGGTGTACTGAACGGTGCCCTCATGCTTCACTGTACCAATGAGTATTCAGTGAAATGGCTACAGGATAACTATGATGGAGGGAGGGTCGGTGGCTTTAAAATCAGGGTGCTGAAAGCGGCTGACCTTCCCAAACTAGTGAAAATAGCCCTCAAAACTCGTGATGTCTTCACCACAGAGGGTGAGGTTCTGCTTCGACGGCTTGCCCGATCGAACCCAGGCCTCAACACTGATGAGTGGAAAATCCGTGAGAGGGTCATTGTAGGGGATCGTGCCTACACTAGGTGGATAATCGAAATGGACGAAAGATCAGCCCAGCTCTTACGAGAGTGGAATTTCGAAATATTCACAGGAGCGTTCGGGAAAGGACTCTGCAAGATCTTGTCCGATCCAAATGCTACTCGTAAACTCCCCCCTCCTGTCGCCGTGGATAAACCACTTGCAGACTCTAGTGATGTGGCTCAGCCTGCACTGGATGAAGCTGTAGCGGGACTATCTGCAGAATCTGATGAGGTGGCTTCAAAGCCTGCATCGGACGAAGCTGTGATGGAACCGCTGGCGCAGAAGGTGGGTGGTGAACCTGAGGCATTTTTTGTGAGCTCAGTAGCCATGGTCATGGAACCAGTTTCTGGGGAAATGACTCCAACAATAGGTATAGGAACAGGGCTTCAAAAGCCACAGTCTCCTTCCAGTTCAGTTAGTGACTCCACTGGGTCACTATTCAAACAAATTGATGATCTTGTGCTATCTGACTCAGGATCAGAGAAAACAGCTGTGTCTTTCTCTCCAACAAGAGATGACTCAGCCTTAATCGATTAATAAACTCCTCTCTAAGGGTTAGCCTTGTTGCTATTCATAACCAAACAACATGGTTATGTCTGAACCCCTTAAGAAAATAGGCAATCCCATAAGGATTGCACAAATTAATCTACACCATAACCAGTCTCCTTCAGCTTTACTTAGCAAGAGACTGGTAGAAGGAAAGATAGATATTGCCCTAATACAGGAACCCTGGGTCAATCATGGAAGGATCCTAGGCCTGGGCAACTGTGGGAATCTATTCTTTGATCGCTCATGCAGCAAACCGAGAGCATGTATCATTGTAAATAAAAATCTTAATGCCCTCCTTTTGGCTGATTTCCTTGATGGGGACAATGTTGCTATCAGGGTGATCAGTGAAAACGGAGATACCACATGTATCATGTCAGCGTACCTTCCATATGAAGAAGAAATTCCTCTAGCGACTTCAGCCAGAAGATTTGTCAAGCACTGCTTACGCTCTAGGATGAAGTTTATCGTGGGATGTGACGCAAATGCACACCACACCATTTGGGGCAGTTCCAACTGCAACAAAAGAGGTGAGGAACTAATAGAATTTTTCTTATCTAATGACCTTTTTATTCTCAATACAGGTAACAAACCGACATTTGTCAACAGCAACAGAAGTGAAGTCATTGACATCACTTTCTGTAATGCTAAAGCAGTTAACTGTATAAAGGACTGGCATGTGTCTGACTGTACCACACTGTCAGACCATAGACAGATCCAAATGTCTTTAACAGGTCCTGCTATGAATATTCAGCAGGATCAAAGAAATCCCAGGCATACAAAATGGGATTCCTATAGGGAGGACCTTCGCCTCCTTTTAGAGGGTAGGAGTCACAACTTTCCCTCACTGGTAGACTTGGAATTGGCTGTTGACTCTGTGCAGCAGTCCATCCTCCAGTCCTACCAGTTAAATTGTAAGGCAGTCACCACAAGCTTACCAAGGCGAGTTCCTTGGTGGAATAAAAGTCTCTGTGGTCTTAAAAAGAACTGCAGAAGACTCTTTAACAGAGCTAAAAAAACAGGTGAGTGGTCAAGATACAAAGAAGCACTCACCAACTATAACAAGGCCATAAGGAAATCTAAACAGGAGTCATGGAAAAACTTCTGTGGCCAAGTGGACAGTATGTCTAGTGCGGCTAAGCTGACTAAAGTACTGACCAAAAACAACCAGTGCCAATTAGGCTCCATTAAAAAGGACGATGGCACATTCACGGAAAACGGTAGGAGCACCCTGGTAGAAATGCTTAGAGTGCACTTCCCTGATTCCAGAATTACAAATATTAATGATGAACTGACAGTTCCACTTATTCCCCTGCTACGTAGTGGAAAGGAGGACTGGGAACTGGCTAGAAGTATAATTACTCCAAAAAGAATAGCATGGGCGATTAACTCATTCATGCCCTTCAAAACACCTGGTGTAGATGGCATTATACCTGCTCTACTCCAACATGGCAAAGACATCATTATACCACACATATGTAGGATTTATAGATCTTGCGTGGTATATGGTTATATGCCGCATGCATGGAGAACCTGCAAGGTAATTTTTATACCTAAACCAGGTAAAACATGCTACAGTGAAGCAAAAGCCTTCGGACCTATTAGTCTGACATCATTTCTTCTTAAGACATTAGAGAAATTGATCGATAGATACATTAGGGACGAGGTTCTAAAAGCCGAACCCCTATCGAGATTTCAACACGCCTACCAGCCTGGGAAATCTACAGAGACTGCTCTATATGATCTTGTTACGGTCCTTGATAGAGCAGTCAATGGAAAGGAAATTGCCTTGGCAGCCTTTTTAGATATTGAGGGAGCCTTTGATAAGGTTCCAGTAAACGTAATTATTGATGCCCTCATCAGTCGAAATGTTAATCCATTGGTTTGCGCCTGGATTAAAAACATGCTCGAGACAAGGATGGCTCAGGCCTCCTTACTGGGAGACACACTAACTGTGGGAAACTGTAAAGGCTGCCCCCAGGGTGGTGTGTTATCCCCCTTACTATGGAGCCTTGTGGTTGACGAGCTCCTTAACAGGACTCACTTCTTGGGCCTGTATTGTCTGGGTTATGCTGATGACATAACGCTGGTCATAAGAGGGAAGTTCCAAAACACGGTAACAGACCTCATGAACACTGCCCTAAAAAAGATTGAACTTTGGTGCAAAAAGGTGAACTTGTCGGTTAACCC
This sequence comes from Metellina segmentata, assembly GCA_947359465.1. NCBI lineage: Eukaryota > Metazoa > Arthropoda > Arachnida > Araneae > Tetragnathidae > Metellina > Metellina segmentata. The sequence goes on along the minus strand of OX375876.1, from coordinate 22,149,750 downwards.
CAACAAAACTAGTCTAGTCCTCTTCACCCGGAAAAGGTTACGAGATATGCATTTGATAAAATTCTTTGGAACACCACTTGCATACTCGGATGAGGTTAAATATCTAGGAGTAATCTTTGATAAGACCTTGACATGGAGCTCACATCTCCAGTACTGCACGAGCAAGGCCAAGAGAGTGTTTTGGGCTTGTAGACGTGCCATTGGTAATAATTGGGGTCTAACACCGAAAATGGTGCATTGGATATATACCGGGATTATTGTTCCGATGATATCCTATGGCGCCATCGCTTGGTGGAATAGAACCCGTAATGAGACAGTGAAAAAAGAACTCACTAGTCTACAAAGAATGGCTACCATTGCAATTACTAGTGCAATGCGAACCACATCCTCACAGAGTCTAGAACTGCTTCTGGGGCTTCTACCACTGCATAAACAAGTGGAACTAGAGGCAATTTCATGCTCACAACGCCTCAAACTCATGGGACTATGGAAGTCATCTTATGAAATGCCTGCCTTCAAAAATGTCGATCCGCAGGTGAAGGAACATCCCTATCTATTAATGAGATCTGACTGGATGTTAAAGCAATTTTGCTTTAAAGCCAAATATAATATCATCTTTCCCACCAGAGAAGAATGGAGATTCGTCTCCAGGCTGATAGGAAGGGGGGATGAAATTTGGTACACAGATGGTTCAAAAACATCTCATGGCACTGGGTCAGGTGCCTTCTGTCCTAATCGAAAAATAAGGCTATCTTTTTCTTTGGGTAAGCTGGCCACTGTATATCAGGCTGAGGTTCTGGCAATCTCTGCTTGTACTTACAACTGCCTCAATAGAGGTGTAGTTAAGAGGGTTATTAAAATCTTCTCTGACAGCCAGGCAGCCCTAAAGGCTTTGCAAAGTCACTGCTTTTCCTCAAAAGCAGTGTGGGAATGTCACAATGTGCTTGAGGACCTGGCTGAGAGAAACAAGGTCTCTCTGGTTTGGGTCCCTGGTCACTGTGGCATTGAAGGTAATGAAACGGCAGACCTATTAGCAAAACATGGGTCTGAAACACCATTTATTGGACCAGAGCCTGTTTTGGGTCTGCCTCACAATGTGGTTAGAGGGACTATAAGGGATTTGCTCCTTGCCGAGTCCTACCAAACATGGCTTCAGTCTAATAATCAAAGACAAGCCAAAGAGCTCAATCAGCAGTCTCCATGGGATAGATCAAGAGAGCTGCTGAATTTCAGTAGGAAAGAAATCAGGATAGCTATTGGCCTCCTAACTGGCCACTGTACCCTGAATAGACACCTCAACATTATGGGTGTTTTAGATGACCCACTATGTAGAGGTTGTCGGATGGTAGAGGAGAGTTCTGTACACGTTCTATGTAAATGTGACCATTACTCTGCACAACGATTTGAATATCTGGGATACCATTGTATCGAACCCTGGGAACTGTCAAACATTCCAATCAGGTACATGCTGAAATTTATTTCGACCATCGGTCTTTAGTGGATCAGTAGGGGTCTCAGTACAATAGACTATTAGTCGCAGTGCTGGCACTCTTCGGAGTCACCCCTTTACAAGTCATAAGTCATAACTGCATCTCAAAATATTTTAAAGGAGATATCACCACTTCCTAGCAGTTCAAATACAAAATTTGTATCAAGACAAAGTTGTGGGCAAAAAAATAAAATCTCAAACTTGACTCAAACCGAACTTGAACGAAAGAAAGGAGAGAAAGAAGAAAAAGAAAGAATCTAAGCAGCTAAGAGGAAACTGTTGAGGGAAAACTGTCCAAATAAAGAGAGAAAAAGAAAAAAATAGTAAATAAATCAAAACTAATTACACTCGACTTTAAAACGAACTCGAACAGCCAAAGACTTGTTGAAAATGAAAGCAAAAATGGATCTGAAATATGAAGAAATAGAGGAGGTTAAGAGACTCACTGCTTCATCTGCAGTGAAACTTTTGAAGAAGACTCGATTTAGTGAAATTGTAACTGTAACTGTTACTAATAGTAGTTGTAACATAACAAGATTTGTGAAGGTTGGGCTCACGAAAATTGTGCCGATCTTGAAGAAAACAATCTGTTTTATGAATGTGATGTTTGTTTTACCAAAAAAAAAGTAAACACAGAATGCATTTGTCTTTAAAATAAATTGCTAAATGTTCAAAGACTGATAATTTTTTAAATTCTCTTATACCACTTTCTTATCATGTATTAACTTAGTTTTAAGAACCTTAATTTGTACTTTTATACATTTCTCAAAAATAACTCTGCCTAATAATGAAAAGTTGTTTGTGAAACCAAAAGTAATTCTCTTGTATATTTTTTTTCATGTCCAATACAACCCTTTACACATAAAATTGACAAAAATGTAATGACTTTAAAAAGTGTAAAAAAATTATTGATATTTTTATCTTAGAAAAATGTGTTTTAAGAGGTGTTTTTATAGAACTATAAATTTTTGTATGTGTGAACAATTCAAAGCAAAACAACAATTTCAATTAGTGCTCATAAAATGATATTCAACAAAAAGAATGCATACCTGATGTTACTACTGTTGATTTAATTCCTTCAATTTTGCAAACTTTTCCATTTGAACTTAGTGGAAAACATGTCAGAGTTTGTACTAGGAATAAAAATAATATTTTTAGTTTAAATGCAAATTGCAACTATCCAGATTAATAACAGTATTAATATACAGTGAGCAGTAGTTTTAGACTAATTTGAAAAAAAGAAATTAAGATGTATCTCAGCAATTTAGGAAATTTTACTATTCAGAAAATTTTACCACATGTACCAACTTGAATTTTCCAATTTATCAATATAAACCTTTTATTTTTAAACATCATGAAATACTTATGAAGGAAGATATAACAATTTTCAAAACAAATAACAATGATTTCAGTTTTTATCACGCTTTTCAAACACAGATTTCATACTACGATTTGTTAATGAATATTTAAAATCTGATGGAATTTTATTGTTGCATAGAATTAATTAAATTATTTTAAAGGAATAAGTGATATAATGAAATAAGCATCACATATTACTGACTTTTTGACTCATCACTACTCAAAGTTGATGTCCTTTCATCACAATCTTGTATTGATGCATCTGTAAGATAAAATGTGAATAAAATAGGATTTTAATGAAATATAGACTACATATAGATACAATATAAAGTCTGAAATCCGTAACTGTCCAAAATCCAGACATTTTGCTAACCGCCACTTTTTTTTCTCACTTTTTTTATCTTTCTGCCATTTTACCCTTCTAACACTTTTTAAAGAACAAGATGTTCAATGTGGACTAAATTGATTGAACAACGCAAAATAACGAACATGTTCATAGTAAATACCACACCGAAAATTAGAAGATTTGTAAGTAAAATTTGTTGCATTGTATTAAAAAGTTTTGTTTTTCTTTTTTTTAATTATTCCTATTTATATATCTGCTTTTTTAGTATTGCAAATGTGTTCTGGATGTAAGTAATTTTGCAGAGGGTTAAATTAGGGTTTTATGACAAAAAACTGCAAATTATCTGAAAAACGGAAAAGTCTCTGGAGGAATGATCAAGGTTCAGGGGTTTCCAGATTTTGGACTTCGTACTGTATATCATCTTGTTTAGATTTTTAAACTTTTTCAACAACAGTAAATAATTAAAATAATAACAAACTTAAAAATATTATCCCACTACAAGTTTCATTTCTCTCCTTAATCATTCCTTTCTTATCCTTTCCTTAATCATTCAAACCTTAATGTAAATAAGTGTTTCTCAAAGTGAGTGATGAAGGAATCTTGGGGGAAATGCAGATCTCAGAAAAATATGGGAGGGGGAGTTTGAGAAACAGCAGTGGGCAATAGAACAAAGATAAAAAATATTTTCATCTAAAAATGTTTAGAGCATACACTAAGTCACTTGATTACACAGACACACTTACTTACTAGTGATTAATTGACACAAGAATTAAACATTGTAAAATGCAAGTTACATCAGATTAGTCTAAATGCAAGACAATAAGTCATAACAAGTGAGTGTTAGCATGTATTTGCGTATACTTATGATTGCAATTCTCTCATTTTGTTTTGTTGAACATGGTTGGTTCTTTTGGGGGGTTTTATGGCACTAGGATCATATTTGGTCATGCTGTGCCAGACACAAACCATACAATATCAAGTAATACAGGGGGATTCTATGGTCATGAAACAAACTTGGAGGGGTGCTTACTTATACATACATTTTTCGTAAAGGAATGTATGGTCAGAAGTGACATGTGGAGGCACAGACACAAAAAATTAGAGACATGAACAGAAAAACATTGTTTATTTACAACATTATTGCCAAGTGCTTCTATGCAGCAATGTTTACAATAAATGCTCAAAATTCCGACCACCAACAGTAATGCAATGCGACTCAATGGCTCACATTATCGTATTTTTCTGGAAGAGGTTTAACCAGAATTGCTGCAAGATGTTCCGACTGTCGTTCATAATCACATGTGGTTTCAGTATAATGGTGTACCAGCCCATTTCAACGTGGTTGTCCACAATTACCTGGATGCCAGTTTTGCAGGGTGATGGATTGGGCGTGGTGGACCAGTCCAATGGCCATCCCAATCTCCAGATTTATCAAGCATCGATTACTTCTTTTGGGGGCATCTGAAGACTATCGTTTACTGGATTCCAGTTGACTCAATTGAGGACCTCGTTGCTCGACTATACATTGCGGCTGTAAGCATGCGCGAAATACCTGGCATCTTTGGAACTGTTCGCCAATCACTCATTCAATACCACCAATCATGTATTACTGTTCGTGGTAGCAATTTTGAGCGTTTATTGTAAACATTGCTGCAAAGAAGCACTTTGAAATGATGTTTCAAATAAACAATGTTTTTCTGTGTTCACGTCTCTTTTTTTGTGTTCATGCCTCCATGAGTCACTTCCAATCATAGATTCCTATACGAAAAAATGTATGTATTAGTAAGCTGTACCACCCCTCCAAGTTTGTCCCAAGACAATAGAACACCCTGTATACACAAAATGAAAGTTTTAATGACACAGAAGAGTGAAATACACCCAGGTAGGAATCGAATTTATGCCGCCTACAACTTACAGGCTGCTAGTGCAATAGGCATACCCACTGAGCTGCAATGACTAATTCTTAAAAACATGGATTTAGTGTGGAAATGAATCTTTAAATAAAAAGAGGAAAAGAGGCTAGAATTGCTACAGATGATAATACAGCTTCCTTTGGACAAACTGATAACATACAAGTCTTATTTTTATAGTTTGAATTAATTTTTTATTTTACAGATTTGACTGAAATTTATCTCTAATATTATAAAAGGAAATGGTTTTTTTTTTTTTTTTTTTTTTTTTTTTTGTGGCTCCAAAATCTAGACGATTCTATGGCATTTACAGCAATGAGATTTGGCACACAGGTAGTTCCGAGTTTTTTGCAATTTTTGGGTTGCAGCGAATTTAAAAATTCAATCTAAAAGATTTTTTAATGAATTTAATAGTTTTATTCTCTACCTGGTTCTTCAAACGTGTTTCTTCTGGAGAAAAGAAGAAACACCCGAATCTGAACCTTTTCTACCCACGTGATCTTTCTGTCAGCCTTTGGGAACCATGCCAAGTTTTTTTCATCCGACAGAACGTGGAGAAAATTATTTTTCCATTTCTGCTTTGATTTTGGGCGACGATTTTTCAGCCATATGATAAAAGAAAAAGATTCCATTTCCTGTCTTATTCCATTTCAGGGAATGAGAGCAAAAAATAAAAAACATTTTGACTGGGATTGTTAATTCTTTTTCGTAAAATCGGAATCGCTAAAGATAGATTGAAAATTTCAACGTATTTGAAATCTGCGGAAAATGTTACAGGAGATAACTAACTTACACCACAGGCACGGGCAACGCAGTGGCTAGTTACTAATAATAATGAGTAATCTAGTGTTTTAATATGCAATTTATTTTTTGGAATCTTATTTCAACGAATATGTTTTACCTTCAGTTCCAAATGGTTTTGTTTCAAAACTAGCTATTCTAAATTTAAAAATCACACAGCTGCATAAATATTTTGTTAAATTTAAAAACTATAGGTATAACTACACTTGCAATTTATTATTTGTTGAAATAGTTTTCCCAACAGAAGGGGTGCCAAAGAAAATTGTCTCTGAATAAGGGGCAGAGAGATAAAAAAAAGTTTGGGAAACTATAAAGTAAATTTATACCATCTGAACTTTCCTCCTCTTTCTTAATATGAATTAGCTCCATTGAAGAACAATTGATCACTGGAAGAGGATCAGATTTTTGTGTTGCCTGCAACAGAAAAATGTAACTTTAAAATTAAATTTTGTTATTGATAAATGAAAAACATAAATTATATTAAGTTTTACAACAAGAAAAGAAAACATCTTTTTTGCAATAGAAGAATGCTGATATTTGTTAGTTAGATACTTCTTTCACTGTTAGGTGGAGGATGCTAGTGGACATTAAGTGAATGCTAGGAGCAAAGACAATTCCATCTACCCCAAGTTATGCAGTGCACTTATTAGTTGGGGATAATAATTAGATAACTAAAAAGAACTCTCTAAGTGGTCGAAAATAACAACACATATCAACAAAGTACCTTGATGATTCATAATTTGAGCAAAATTGTTGAAAAGGGTAGATTGAAAAAAATAACTGAAATGTTTAAATCTTTTTCTAATGTTAGTCTCAGAAATACTATATTTTTAAACTTATTATATTTTCATTGATATATACAGTCATCGAAATTGCACAGTATAGCAATTTCTTAAAATGTTAAGCATTTAGAAGAAAATTTTTGATTCAGCACCTTTTTGAGAATATTCTCAAGAGAAATTTACATATCTACAACTGAGTCAGATGAGCAACAGAGAAGTGATATAATTTAAATAGATTTCCTCACATAAAAATTTGTTATTACTAATTCACTTTGTAGCTCATCTGGAGTACAGAATTTGCTAGAAAAGTGAAATCACATCAATCTTATATTGATAGCATATTCCCTTGATGCTATGAATTCTTTTTCTGCACCAGTTGAACCTTTAGAAATTAATAGTCAATTATGAGTACAGCTGTGCCATACATACGTTGTTACCAGCACTTTTAGTAGCGAGTAGGTAAAAGAAACTTATCTTTTTTAGGGTTGTTATAGTAGGCTTTTATGGCAACCTTGGCAAGAGGAAAGTTTAAATTTTCATTCAGATGATAGCTCTTAAATTGTTCTTTGATTTCATTGGTTATTTAAAAAAATTTTTATAGATTCATTTCTGTTTCATGCAAGTTGAAAGAATTAAAACATTCAGTTCAATTTTAGTGTCATGGCCCAGAGCAGTCGTATACGGTTGTATCATTTCTTGCCATTTCCTTTTTCTGAAATTCATCATAATTTTTTTACACGCCTTCTCTATATACAGGGGTTGTAACAGGTTTTAAGGCTTGAAAAAGTGACAAATCAAACAAAAAAGTGACAAATAACAATAATGCCAAATACATTCAAGTATAAAGAAAGAAAAGAAAAAGATCCTTCTCCACCCACCCCTATCTTTTTCTTTTCCTTCTTTGGAAGGACATTTATTTTCTTCATTAAAAAAGCATATTATTTTAAAATGATATCAACAAAAAATAATAATAATTTTTGTAATCCGAATTTCTAAATATGCTGTTCATTTCTGACATAGCTTGCAGAATTTCTTCCTTTTCTTTAAAAGACAATGTCTATTTTTTTTTTTTGTGTTGAAAAAGTCTGAAATTAATTTTGTTTTTACCTTTTTGAGAGAGGAATGCGCATTTTTTAAAGTCAGTCTTTGCCACATCTTCAATCATTGCCACAAGTGCTACTTCCTTAAAATCTTTATTTTTCATTGCCTTCTTGAGCCTATTATTTGCTTTCTTTAACAATTTTGAAGCACTGTCCAACGCCTCATCCTCACGCATAATTTTAAGTTCTCGTTCTACTTCTATTACCCTTTTTAATTTGCCAGCTGCTTTAAATTTTTTTTTCTCTGCTTCTAGTCTTTCTTTTTTTTTTCTTGTCCTTTTCTAATTTTTCTTGCGCCTTCCATTTTATACATTCTAAATAGGCATTGTAAGCTTTATATGCAACTCTTCCCACATCCATTAGGTTTGATGTGATCAGCACCAAATAAGGTTGATTGTCAAAATTCGCCAAGCTACTTTTGACCATCATCAATGCATTGAGTGTGCATTCTGACATTGATGCCCTGTCTCCTGTGAAAGCTCTTCCTGAGACTGAGAAGCCACGTTCAATGTCAGAATTACCATGAGAAGGTGGCAGAGCAGCCTTCACTAGCTTGGACACAACTGGGTATTTAGGATCCACACCACTAATGTCTTGCAGTTTGAAGAACTGGTTTTAGTAAATATCAATAGGCTTCATTTCTAGTTACTTCTTCCTCAAATTCTCCTCAGACCACTCATCCAGTAGTATATCTGTTGGAACCTCCCATGGTATTGTTCTTGCAACTTCTTCCAGTGCCAGCCATAGCATCACATAACGAACGGCTCAAACAAAAAATAAAAAAGGTTTGATTTTGGCGGAAACAAAGGCGTCATTCAAGAGGGGAACTGCACCCCTCCCCTGAATGACGCTCAAATGGCGTATGTGTCATGGAGGAAACTAGTCTGGACAAGTTTCAACACAAGACGAAATTACACAATATATACATAGGCAACCCATAATTTCAGCACTGGGGAAGTTAAAAAAAATCAAGCACTTTTCACCACGTTCTGTAATTTTTAAAAGCTTTCAGGAATTTGGAAAAAAAATTCAAAGACTTTTCAAAGACCATGGGAACCTTGCCTCAGGTCATCATCATTGGGGCCATAAAATTACAGAAAAAAATTGCTGGCAAATTTTTAAAAATCTTTTTTTTTTTTTTTGCCTTATTTTCATAAAAATTTTAATTCTTCAAATTTAATTGAAATTAGATTTTTTTTTAAAGAGGAAAAATGATTTTTTTTAAACTACACACTAAAAATGTTTCAGGTTTTTTAGTGTGCATAATTACACACTTAAAAACCTGAAAAAGTGAGAAAAAGGTGATAAAAAAACAAAAAAATTGACATGTTATAAGCCCTGTGTATTTAATGTTGTAGATAAGTTTTAGGGTGCTCTTTTGCAAAACTAGAAGATTTATTTTTCTGGTGGTAGGGCAACTTTAGGAAGTGGCTAATAATTTATTTTTTATTATATTTATGTCAGGATAAGCAGTTGTTTTTGGATTTCCTTAAGGAATCGAGATTAATTAAATCAGAATTTCTGTGCAATAAATGCAACATTATGATGAAGTTTTCTGCAAAACAATCATTTTCAGGTTGTCATACTTGAATTTTTAGACGTGTTCACGAGAATAAGGACAAATATTTATCATTAAGAAAACCATGTTTTTTCTAATTGTTTCTATTAATTATTTTCCACACACGTTCACTTTTCATACAAAAACAATTTTTCTAAGAATCTTCAAGGCAAAATAAAAAGTGTGACAAAACACATGCCAACAGAGTAGCCACCAAAGTACACATATACACAATTATGTAAAAATAAGGATAGTAAATGTAACAAAACTGAAATTGATCAATTTGGTCAACTAACAAGTCAAGTATCTTTACAATCCAAGCAAAACACAAGAGATCCTGATGGCAGATTTGTTGATCTGCTATAATAGCCATGAACTCTTTTGATGCTTTTCATTTTTTGGAAACTTTTATGTAATCTCTACTTATATAAAAAGGACGTGTTTGTCTGTTTTCTATGATCTAAGTCCAGACAAATCTATGGCACTTACAGTAATGGGATTTGGTACACAGGTAATTACAATTTGTTTCAAATTTTAAGGTCACAGCGAATATTAAAATTCAATCTAGAATATTTAAAAATTAATTTAATTATTATTGTATTCTTTGAAATGGCAACAGCATAAAAGATCAGATTCTAAATTTATTTTTTCTGTTTCAGTTTTCATTTCGCACCAAGGAAGGGTTTTCCAACAGATGATAAAAAACTAAATTCTAACTTTAGTTATGTAGTTTTATTTTCGATCACTTAGACCGTTAAAGATAGAAAAGATAGAGAAAAATTTTCAACGGATTTAAAACCTGTGGAAAATTTCACATTAGATTGATACCTAAAAATATGATTTTCTTTAAATAAATAAAAAAATTTAATTGAATATCTTTTATGTTTTTGCAAGAGAATGTGACAACACTGCAAAATTCTGCCAAACAGTAAAGTAAAAAACAAGTTGACATCTATTTGAAAGTTTTGACAACGTTCATGCATAATTTTATAGTACATGTTACAAACAATAAGTGAGGGAAGCATGGAAAAATATTGTACATTAATGTTCTAGTTGGATATGTCTAGGGGTGTTATAGATGAATGAAGACTAAAGAATAACTCGGTTTAAAAGCAATGACATTGTATTGGATAATCATACATCTTTAGGCTGTTAAGCCATACTAAAGGAGACATCACGACGAACGCGTTGATGAGCACTTAGAAGCTGGTGACTTCGCTCTCCCTGTTGCGCCGGGTCGAGTATAGGACACTCGCCCATCCTGACTGGTCGGTCTGCCGACCTTTGCTGTGAAATGAGGATCTGAAAATAATCAAAAGAAAGAGCCAGGAAAAACAGAAACAAATGTTTACAAATTCTCCCTTGCAGGACACAAAATGGTTTTTTTTTCTAGTTTACTTCTCAAATTGTTCATTTGTTGTTATACAGTCTGATGAGAGGTCATCTGGAAAAGTTTGCACTTGAATCGAGAGAAAGGAAAAAAATAACTAAGTCTTCTTCCAAGGTTTCATAAAGTCCGCACTGGTTGAAGTAACACATGGACCTTCGTGGATTCCCACTTTTTCCACATCATACCTGTCATTAGGTCTAACTTTCACCACTTGGTATGGTCCGAAGATCCGTGGTCGAAGTTTTATTCCAACACCAAATTGGGTTTGCTTGATAGCAACCTCGTCGCCTACACAATATGTTTGTACTGGTTTTCGTCGCTTGTTGTATACTTTGTTGCTGGACTTTCAAAATGCAAGCCTTAGCTTCCTCACGTATTTGTTGGACATTTTGCATGGATATTTGTACATATTCATCTTGAAGTGCTTCCTTTATTTTAATGTCATCTTTGTTTTTCATTTTAATTCACGTTAAAAGTTCAAATGAGGTGTATTTGGTTGTGATGTTGATGACTCGTTGCACTGCAGATGTGCGTTTGAGCCATTTGGTTGGGTCTTCAATCGAAAGTTTCGTTAAAACTGAGATTATTGTCGCATAAAACTATTCCACCTGTCTATTGCCTTTACATACACCTGTTGTTATTGGAATGTGTGTAATGTTTTCATCTTGGCAATATTTTTGAAAATCTGCTGATGTAAAAGCCAAACCTTTATCAGAAATTATTCTCGATGGGTTTCCAAATGCGTCTAGCTGTTGTTTTAATTTTACTAACGCGTCATGTGATGAAGTAGATTTTACCGATATATCCAAAGAAATTTTGTAAAGGCATCAACGACAGTGAATATGTATTTGTAGTTCTTATGCGTTAATGGCAGTGGCAGAGGTGGATTAAGCGGTATGCGGACTAAGCGGCCGCGTAGGGCCCTGGAATACGAAGGGGCCCTGAGGTCTTAAAATGTCTTTTCATTAGTGTTCGAGGAAAGATGTGACAGCATCTTTACAATGTGCTTCTTTAAGTGCAGTGAAAAGAGTTTTTAATACAAGGTGATCAGCAAGAGCAGATGCTGTATTAGCTATAAAACTTGGTTTCACCAATAGAAAAGAGGCTTTAACTGGAAGTTGGATAAAAATATATAATTTACAAAAATGACATTGGTGTTTGTACTTTTGAAGATGAATTTGACAATTTTTAATATTTCTAAAAGAAAACGAGAACACCACAAAAATCACACCAAACATCTATCGAGCCTTCAAAGAAATGTTTTACACATTTGTGAAAAAGTTGAAACATTATTTAAATTATTTTTAACAATTCCCTTTTCTGATGCATCCTTAGAATGATCGTTTTTTGTTTTAAAGCGTGTAAAAAATTAATAAAGGAGTACTATGGGAAAAGAAATATTAATTAATATGGCCATTCTGTATTTAGAGCAAAAAATTTAAAACCGAATTTATATAGCCAAAGTAATTGACGAATTCGCTAAAAATAAACCAAGACAGAAATTCATGTAAAAAATATTTTTCCATAAATTTATTTAATATGTTGTTATAGTATGGAATTTTTTCTTTTCTTTTTGCCAATAACTTAATGAGAATTTTCTTGAAACTTTTTTTAACTTGAGTTTGGCACTGGGCAGTGGTCCTAGAAAATCAATGTGATAAGTGTAAAGAGGTACATCTCCCTGTGGGATAAGATGTAGAAACCCTTCTTGTTTATCTGATTTTTTAGTTGATAGTATGCATTGCACACAGTTGGAAATGACAGTCCTAACCACTTTCCTTATGTTGGGAAAAAATAATTGTTGTTTCACCAAATTTTCAGTTTTTGTCTATACCAAAATGGCCTTTCGAGTGTTCAAGCTGAACAATGTGTTTTTGCATGTCTTGGGGAACTACTAAAAATTCTTGGTCATTGACCATTTCATACAGCACGTCATGTTTTAATGTGTACTCTGATGTCGAAGACTGTCAAGCAGTTGTTTGATACTTTGTGTAAACTCATCTTTCATTTGTGCATCTTTAATTTTTTTGTGTTAGCTCATCCCGTAAATTAAAATCGCAGATGTGTAAAGTATCAACTTCCTGTAAAGACGTATCAAGTTCGATATTAAATAAAAACAAATCATCGCCGGCGTCGATTTGTGTTTTGTCTACTGTTTTGTTGTTGTTTCTGCTGCGATTCCTCGTTTTCCTTTATTATAGCTTTGTTGTCAGCTGTGCTTTTGTGGATTTCAATTCGGTGGGGTACTATTTTTAGATTGTCCAATATGTTCAGGGGAATAATGAAGTCCTCACATAAATTTTTGCAAACTGCTATGGGAATCGTTATAGTGTTCTTGGGTAATGCTAAAGAAAGATGTGTGGTGTTTGCCTGTTGATAATTACCGAACGCCCCTCTTTACATAATGCAACCTTCATATTTTGTTACTGGGAAGAGGTGCGGGTAGAAGATGCAATCTGTTTCATGTGACGTCATAATCTCTTACAAAAATATAAAAGCTTTATTAAATTAAAAAAAAAAATTTAAAGAAAACGTAATTTTGGGTATCGATCTAAAGTGAAATTTTTACTCGATCTTAAACGGTCAAGGAGATAGAAAAAAGAACTACATAACTATAAGTTAAAACTTTTTTTTATCCTCTGCTGGAAAATAATTTCTCCGCGCAAAATGAAAGCAGAAAAAATAAATTTAGAATCTTGTCCATGTTCGTACCGCGATGAAAAAAACTTGGCATGGTTCCAGCAAGGTCATGTGGGTAGAAAAGTCCAGATTGTGGTTTTTTCTTTCTCTGGTAGAAAGGCGTTGAAGGACTGATGGAGAATAAAACTATTAAATTCATTTAAAAATCTTCTAGATTGAATTTTAAAATTTGCCGTGACCCAAAAAATTTGGACTAACTGTGCGCCAAATCTCATTGCTGTAAGAGCCATAGAATCATCAGGATTTTGAGGGCCGCGAAAAAAACAGACAGACAAACACTTCCTTTTATAATATTAGAGATGTATAACTGTACAGTATATAACTGTAACATATCCGTATATAACTGTATTGATGAGGGTTTTTTTTTTCCCCCGTTAACCATCATATTTTCATGCCCAATGCCCTGAAAATTAATTTTACAAGTTGAGCATAAGCAGTGATGTAAAAAAACCTGTTTTTATATTTGTGCGTAAATTAAATAGGTATTTTTAGGATTGTTTTTATGATATTTGACAGTGTATTTATTGATTACATGTTTTTGATTGCTTTTATAGTTTTTGATAAAAGGTTTATCAAAAGCTATGAAAGCAAAAACCACCAAAAAATTTATATTTATAATTTTTTAAAGAATATAGAATATTTAAGCTAAGTTAGATACCAATTTTAAAAAATTGTAACATGTTCCCAATACAAAATCATTGTATTACCTCAACTTGTATTTTTAGTTGATATTTTTCATAACATTTTTGGGTGGGAATTAAAAAATTAGGTAAATACGGAGGTATATTTATCCTATACACTGGGTATTTACTCAACTAACATCACTGATCAAAAGGTAAAAATTCCTAGCATTACCTTACATTTGCCGTTAATACAGAGAAATCTTTTACAGCAAATATAGATACAATTAATTTTTATAACAAAATAAATGCTCTATTCTGTTTAAATTTTACACATAAGCAGATCTATTACAACAAATATTTGTTTACAACTAAATATTTTTCTGGTCCCTAGAAGTTAGCTGTAACAGGATTTTTTTATATAGTATTTTATTAAACTTATATTCATTTGCAATATATGTCATTTTAAATACCTGTACCTGTCTTTCATATAATTGCCAATTAAAAAAAAGTTAATTATAGTATAAATTATAGTTTTAACAAAAGTAAACTTATAGTTAACAACACTTCCACCCAGGTAACCAAAAAGTACTTACGTTAGTAACCTATGGAATCTAGTAATAGCTAGAGGTACTTGCATATTAGCCCATCGACCAATCAATTGGCAATAAATTTGGAAAGCTTTAGTTTGTTAAATTATAGTATTTGGATACTGCTTTTGATTTGGTTAAATAGTCGCCAGGCTAATACGAACCAAACTAGAACGGTTTTGATCACCTTCTTGGCTAGTTAAGTTATTGATGCAGTTAAAATAGTAATGAAATATAAAATAATAAAAATTTTAATTTAATAAAAAAACATGCTATACTTTTGAATTCAAATTTATTAAACATATATTCAAGCAAACATACATGGAGAGGGAAAAAAACAAATAGAACATGCAATGTACTGTTTGTCTACGCCAGGAAGGCGGCTGAGGCTAGGATAACTACATGCTTTCAGCCGCCTTCCCAGTGTAGATAAACAGTAAAAACTAAAGATATCTCTACTATTATAAAAGGAAGATTTTGTCTGCTTGTTTTTTTTGTGACCGAAAAATCCTGACGATTCTATGGCACTTCCTGTCTCATTTCCGCGAATGAGAGCAAGAAATAAAAAAAAAAAATATTGACAGGGATTAAGCTTTTTTTCGGAAAATCAGAATCCTAAAGATAGATTGAAAATTTCAACGGATTTGAAATCTGTGGAAAATTTCACTTTAGACTGATATTTAAAAATATGATCTTCTTCAAATAAAGAATTTTTTAATTGAATATATTTCCACCAGATTTGAAATCTACGGAAAATTTTACACCAGTAAACCTTACATCACAGGCAACACCGTGTTTGATTATTTGCGAAGCATACCAACACCACGGGCACGAGCTAGCCACGCAGTGGCTAGTATATAATATAATAAGCATAAAAAAAATCAAAGTAAATAAAAGAAAAGGAAAAAAATTGGTATAAAATTCTCCCAAAGGCGCCACAGCTGGTCCATGGACAGCATAATTTCCTCACTCACTTTACTTTAAAAAAAATTTCATTTTGCATGTTAATTAAACCACATGCTACAATCTCTCATTGACTTATCCAATAAATAAATTTGTTTGTAATTAATGCATGAATGTGGTCCTAGCATCTTAAATTCCTTTATTCTTCCTATTACTCTTTCCACAAGTATCCTCAATTGCAGCTATCCTTCAAGATGAAACAACTTCTTCATTAGTGCTTTTAATATTAGCACACACATAGAGGTGGCCAAACCACTTGGCAGCCAATTTGTTGCAAATCTGAGGAAATGTGTTTGAAACCCCTGTGACCAAAGTTCCAGATCTGAGGTTTTTCATGAACCCTGAATTCTGAAATATGACAAGGTCTGATGTCCGTCCCCCAAAACCTTCCGAAACAAGTGACACAAGACCTTCAGGGATGCACGAAACTAAATATATCATTGTGTTACAGCTAAGACTTTGCTCTACTGGGTTGCTGGTTTTTTTAACCACAATTTTCGAGGCAGTTTATAATGGAGCAGACATTTCCATATCTGGCCCTGAAAGGTTTTGGAAGCCAATCTTTAATGTCTTCTGTACTAGGCCAGACAGTCAACTCTTGTAGTAAATCTGCAAGAACAGGGAGGGATTTTGTAAAAATGCAGCTCACAGAGGAAATAGACTGTCCAAAATCTATTGCTAAAATTGAATATGCATTATTCAATTTAATCTTTTTTAAAACAACATAAACATTGATTGTTTCACCAGCTCATCTATGACAAAAAAGCTTTCAGGGGGAAAACCAAGAAATAGCATGGAGTTTTTCTCAATTTTTAATATAGTCCCCTCTAACATGTGCTTCTTGAATTTATCATCATTGTCATTTTTAAACTCATCTTCTGAACTGAAATTGGATTCACTTTCACACTCATATTCATTTTCAGATACAATTTCCTCATAAATATCTGACAGACAGAAAAGGATTGGATTACATTTTTCAGGTGTAATATTGGTTGCAACATCACAAGTGATGGGTTTGATGGGATAAAGACTTACATTCGACATTATAACATTTGTATTTGTTGCTTTGCTGCGATAAGGTGTCTCTAAATGTGCTTGGAGATCCTTGTTTAAGCTGCTGGGCTCGATTGTTGGTGGGTCATATACTTCTATCTCCTCAACATTAACAACACAGCTAGTAGAGGCTTCTGATACAGAAGATAGAGCCTCTTCTATAAGTGACCTCCTTTTTCTTTTTAAAGCTGCCTTCCTCTCAATTGGCTTCGACTTCGACTTCTTCTGGCAGTCAAAACGATGAGGCACTATACCTTCTTTTAAACGCAATCTTTTCACATCTTTAGTTATCCGCCATTGCCAATAATTTTTCATGTCATTTTCCAGCTGAAACAAAAAATAAAATAAAATAACAATTTATTTTTAAAGGAAACTTTTTTAATCCTTAGTTTTAGTAACAGAACGAAAAATAAGAGGTAAAACAAGTATCACTCAAATTAGTTTTCACTTTTTAACAGGGTGTCAAGATTTAAATCACTTGATTAAAATCATGATTTTAATCAAATGATTTTTTTTTTAAATCATTGATTTAAATCACAACTAATCTTACATTTTTATAACTAAGTAAATACACCCTAGAAAAATCACAGAATTTGTCAAATGCTTTGAACTTTCTGCACTCATGGTGATTTCAGCATTAATGGCTACACCTCGTACTGATGAGCTTTTAAAAAAATGTTTGGCACTGGGCACTTGCAAATAATCTAAGGTGTCTATGGACTAAGTAATCTGTTGAGTGTTGAGTCAGAGATTCTGCCAAACAGTAAAGTAAAAAATAAGTTGACTTCTATTTGAAAGTTTTTACAATGTTCATGCATAATTTTATGTTACAAACAATAAAGCAGTAGGCCTACATCTATGTAAATGTCAAGACAACCAAAGAAAATCCCCATAAAGTAGGCCTAAACTACTTTTTACCCCTTTAATTGATTGACCAATGTTGCTGTTGCACATCCCCCTGGTGTAGGAAAGCCTACACCAGGTCCAGAAGGCCAAGTCGTGCCAGATCCCCATATACTTGCAAAAAGTCTTGATCAATCAACAGCTGCTTATACGAAGCGCCAAGACAGAGAAGAAGGTGATCAGGACTGGCAGGTAGGAAACATGAACAAGGAGGGAAAATTCTGTCCCCGTTCTGAAATTTTATACATTTAAGATGGCCACTTCGAAATCTGGCCATGGCTGATTGGAAAGGCTGAGGGTCACAGCATGATATTGATAGTCCAGGGCGATTGCCAACATACCTGGTATGGCGTACGGCGCCACACGGAAAGCAAACGCTGTTTTCCCAGGGAGTGGACCTCAGCGGGAGTGAGACGATTCAAACAGTCCGTAGGGAGATCACAGCCATTCTTGGCGAGTACATCGGCTGTCTTGTTGCCATACATCCCGATATGCGATGGAATCCATTGGAGGCTTATTGGCGTTTTCAGGCCAATCTCGCAGAGAAGCTTCAGAATATTCTGGTCTGGGATATCAAATATTTTTGGCTAATTTTTGAAATACTGTATAGCACTCCTACTATCAGTCAAAATCCAAATACAATTTATATCAGTGGACTGTGCATAATTAAGGGCTGCACCAATTGCTATGATCTCCGATCTAAAGACTGAACAATGGTCAGGGTTTCGGATGCTGCATTGGACCTTGTCCTCAGAGCTGTTGATGAAAACACCACTCCTGGTTCAACCGTCTTCAAGTTTGCTACCGTCCGTATAGATGACCAAGGCATCAAAAGGGATGCTATTGACAACCTCCAGGGCCAACTGTTTCAAAAGGTCTGGGTGATCCTTCTGTTTATTGGCATGAGTCTTCAGTTCATCATTAAAACTGACATTTTCAAGGGACACAGTGGGAGGCAAGCAGTTAAAAGTGATTGACCAATGGCTTAGCTATAGTGATTTTTCAACTACTTTTTTTTTAATTGAGACACAAATACAAAATAACACAATTAATGTGATAATTAATTTATTAAATAAAAAAAATTCAACTGAGCTTTCTATTTGAAAGGATTAAAGTTTAAACACTATGAACATCTTTTATTTTGCAAAATGCACCCTGAAACAGTCACCTTTCACTTTAAGAGTAGTGACCCATAACAAATATTTATTTAATTAGACTAATTTAGGTCTCACTTACACTTACTGATACATTTGTTAACATGATGATGTTAATTTACTCAGAAAAACTATGTAGGATATCAACTTGTGTTTTAAAGTTAAACAAATGTTTTATCTTTCGCTCTTGTTTTGAAAATTCATTTTTTAAATGTATTACCATGTAACACACAATGACATTTAGTAAAATAAATATTAATTTACCATATCACAAATTCTGTTTGTTTACTTAAATAAATGTTGGTTTACATGTCATGTCAGAAACTCAATTTTTTATTTAACAAATTTATAGGCCCTACAGAAATTTAAATAAAAAAATCCGATTTTTGATTTAAATCAAATAAATCCGATTTAAATAAAATAAATCTGATTAATTGATTTTTTTTAATCGTTATTTTTTTACACCCTGCTTTTTAAACATATCCTACTGTTGATCAAATTATGCAGATATTTAAACATAAGTTAGACAGCTGCTGTCGATCCCCGCTTTAGTAAACCATCTGGGGACACAACAATGAGTCCACTATAACCAATGGTTCACTGTATCCAAATTTTTTTAAATAGCAGAGTTCTGTCGGGACCAATAAAAAAGTTCACTATACCGGGGTTTGACTGCATTTATATGAATAAACATTATTTTACAAATGAAAATGAACAGTCAATTAGATTTTTAGCTTTATACTACAGTTGAACCCTACTTTAGTGAAGCCTGGATTATAGAGAACTGTTTTAGTGGTCCTGATCTACTAGTGTATAGAAAAATTGGGAATAAAGGGAATCATTGCTTATAGTGGACCTGTTGTTGGTCTACAGACTGTTTACTATGACGGCATGCGAATGTATTAGCACTGATCAATAGACTAGACAAAAGTGCTATTTATGTTTTAGTATGAATGTAAATTTCTAACGCTCGACAAGTAATTGAGAAAACAGATTTCATAGAGAGAGTAAATAAGATAGTAACTGTTTATAAAAAGTACTTTATGAACCAACAAATCACTAGTACAAATACTATTTACAAAAGGGCAATCATAAAAATTAAACAAGTTACAGTTTCAATTAATAATTTAAAATATTATGCAGAACAGAAATATTCGAAGAGTTTTGGAAAAGGTTTTAGTTATGCATAAAACCCTTTTACACCAAGTACCATTACTGAACTTGTCCAAATTATAAACAATTTTACCAAATGCAACAATCAAGATGGAAGCAAATTAATTCTAACAATAAATATAATAAAACAATCAATGCTCAAGAAAAGTGTTGCTTTTAGAATTGTGTAAGCCAAAAAAATTGCATTTAGGATTATTCTTGTGGATAAATAAATGTGTAAAGTAAATTATTGTTTGTTTCCAATGAATTTCTAACACTATGCCATTTATGTATAATCACTAGGGCAACTTTTCTGTTGCATTTATAATTCCCTAAAGTTGCATTTATTTTTGATACACTAAATTCCAAAATAAATGATTCGTAAAGAATGAAAAAATTCTAAATATATTGACAATTTTAGTCGTGTACAACAGTGTTATAATACATACTGAAATACAGAAGAATGTTGATGTAACATTGAAAACAACATACACTGGTGTAAGAAATTAAGAGAATTTCCAGACTTGGTCGATTATCTCTAGAACTACTGTACCTATTTTAATGCAATTTGATATGTACATACGTTGATACAGTACAAAACAAATAACCATTCAATAATTGTAATACACACGCATGATCGTGCGTAACACTCGTTGGAATCGGAAGGTATGAAACAGCGGTTGCAGAATAAACAAAAAAATGGGTTAATAGGGGGTATGGTCCCACAGGTCTCGCAGCGTGATTTCATACTTGAAATAAGGCAGTTTATCATTTCCTGTGGCAATTGGTCCCACACGTTCAGAACCGCTGTTTTCATTCCCTGGATGGTTCTCGTAGGGGGGTTGCGAGTTGAAATTGCCCTCCCCAGAGCATCCCAGACATACTCGAGTTAAAGTCTGGAGATCTGGCTGGCCAATCCATATGGCAAATATCCTCACTCTCTAGAAATTCGTTGACTAGAAGAGCTCTATGTGGCCTCTCGTTATCATCCATTAAAATGAACTCAGGGCCAACTGCACCCCTGAAAAGGAGAACATAGGGCTCGAAGACGTCATCCCTATACCTCACACCAGTTACACTGCCTCTTTCAAAGACATGAAGAGGTGTGCGGCCATACAACATGATGCCTGCCCAGATCATTAAACCTCCTCTGCCATAATGGTCGATTTCACGGACATTGGAGGGTAGGTAGCGGGTCCCTGGTTCTCTCCATATGAACGTATGGCGAGAATCAGTGTTTAGGCTGAACCGGGACTCATCAGTGAAGAGAACGGTCGTCCATTGATCCATATTCCAATCTCTGTGCTCTCTGCACCATGATCAACGGATTCTTCTGTTCGTAGAAGTGAGCGGGACGCAAACAGCAGGTCTGCTTGCGAACAACCCTCTCTCAAGAAGTCTTTTGGAAACAGTTACCCTTGATACACGGGTTCCTGTGGCTGCATACAAGTCACGAGAGAACTGAGAAGCTGTAGCACTCCTGTTACGCCTCGCTATAATCGACAAATGGCGATCTTCTCTGGCCGTCGTGGCTCTTGGACGACCCTGCCCAGGCTTTCTCTCGATGGATCCGGTATCCTGGAACTGTTTCCATAAGTTAAATACAATGCTGTGCGTTAAATTGAACTCTCTACAAATTTGGACTTGAGATTGGCCTGCTGCTAGCCTCCCCACAATTCGCCACCTCATTCCATCATCTAAACGTTGGTGGTTACTCATTTTTACTGTTACAATTTGAAATTAATCGATTGCTGCAAAATAACACCAAGAAATTCGCCAAGGTGTGCTAGCGAACGAAATGCGTCTTAACTTAAGCGCTTATAAAGCCTGTTTCTCTACTGGCTCCATCTACACACACGTGTACTCTTACGTATTTGACGTACAAGATTTGCATTTTTGTCTAGAAGCAGTGGTTTTACATTCAGTTCAGTTCTTTTCACGAAATTCAATAAATATGCAAATTCTCTTAATTTATTTCACCAGTGTAATTGCACATCTATAACATTGAAAAACTGCAGTCATATAATGTGCTGTATCGAATAGCAGAAGCGCAAAATCCTTTCGCTACGCATTCAGAGATTTTAAAATGTCATCTACAAGGCAAACAACATATTGATGATCAACTCGCCAACTCTGCGGTTGATACGCAAGTTTCCTCTGGATTATCAAGAGTGCCAACCAATGTGTTAAAGTACTCCTTGTACAATACTTTGGCGTTCACAAGATCAGACATGTGATCAAAGGGTTGATTCAGAAGGCAAAAAAGGAAATAGTAATTACATATTCATTTATTTTAAGCTAAATTTTAAAAAGTTGCAGGTGGTTGCAATTATGTATATATATATATATATATATATGTGGTTATAACTCGCTCACAATACACACCATGAAGGAGGAATTTTGGTTTTAGTATTTTACATGCAGCATAGAACATGCGAAAAAAATTGCATTTGTTGCAAAAAGTTGCCCTAATAATACAAATACAAATATTGACGACGAGCTACAGGCTCAAGCCCAACAAGGCTGGTCCTTTGTTTATGAATTCCCACTGACTATCCAATTGTATCTTAAATTCGTACACTCCCTTTGAATTAACTATATTTTCTGGCAACGCATTCCATTTGTCTATTACCCTATTAAAGTAGTAGTTTTTCCTTAAATCCCGATTAAAATGTGTCTTATTCAATTTATATATACCCATGGCCCCTTGTTCTGTTATCCATATTGAAATTTAAGCCCTCTGTGTCCCTTTGTTTTACCAACTTGAAAAGCTGAATCAAATCCCCCCCCCACCTTCTTCTTTCCAGTGTATACATATTTAGATTACTTAAACGTTCATTACAGTCAAGATTTGCTATCCCCTTTATTATTTTTGTAGCTCTGTGCTTAACCCTTTCAATTAATTCTACATCCTCTCTCATATATGGAGCCCAGAATTGTACAGCATATTCTAGATGTAGTCTTACTATACCCTTATATAACGGCAAGATTATATTCTTATCCCTTGAAGTTACAGTTTTTTAATGTACCCCAATAACCTATTAGCTTTTTTACCTGCAGGTGACCCATTTTAAAATCTGTGTGAATTATCACCCCAAGATCCTTGACTGTTTCTCCCTCCTTTACCTTTACTCCCTGCAGACAGTACTCGGCTCCACTGTTCCTGTAACCCATATGCAGAACTTGACATTTCCCGATATTAAATGATATACCCCATTTTACAGCCCATTCGGAAATCTTGTCAAAATACCCTTGTAAATCCTGTATCTGTCACTTGGTATCCACAGTTCCCCATATTTTTAAGCCATCTGTAAATATACTGATTCTATTCTTAATACCCTGACCTATATCATCTATAAAAATTATAAATAAAATTGGTCCCAAGTTTTTTTTTAGTTTAGTTTAAATTAGTTTTCAATTTGTGATAATTAATTTGCATTCAAACAATTCATAAACTAATAGCATTTAAAAACATCATTGGTTTTGCTTTAACATCTTGCATTTCATGGTATGAATTACCAGATGATTTATAATACTTATTTTAAAATTGCCTTGAATATAACTCAGAATATCAGTTTCGAACGAAAAGCAGCGTAATATTTACTAAAACTATGTTTGAAAATGCAGTTTTGGAAAAAGAAATTGTTGCATGATTAATACCATGGAATTAGCTTAATAAGCATTGAAAATATCAAGATAAAAACACTCAAAAATAAAATAAATTCATTTCAAACTTTCAATTACTACTTACCAAAAAATGGTCTTCACAGCAATGAAGAGAAGTCTTACAAGACAAATCGTCTCTCCTCATAGCTTTTATCCAAGCTTTCCTTTGCCCAGGATCTCTCGGAACGTATAAGAATAACTTTTCTGGCGTTTTCACTGTTGTATTTTTACATCCAGGTACTATACAGTATTTATATGTAGAAACTTTTTTCTCCATGTTATCTTCTAGATAAAAACGTTAGGCAGAATGAAGCAAGCTAAACACACATGGCGAAAACGAATGTAAACAACCATAGCAACGCCGGCGCAGTGGGTTACTATGCGCTGTGACGTCACCCAGCAGTCATGACGAAATTCATGTTTTTCAAGCCAAAACCGGAAATGAAATTTAAAAATTAAAATCTCGGGGAATAGTTTTCCAATTTCAATAATAGGTGGAGTGGTCGTTCACGGTAAGATGTTTGTCGCCAACTAATTTTTGTCGCCAAATCAAGCTGGCTGCCGAATTTCGTAACAGCAGATAGGGTTGCCATAACAAAAACGGCAGATGTGAAGAAAATCCGCAAAAGGTGAACGTTACCATATTTGGCGACAAATCGCTTTCTTACCGTGAACGACCACTCCACCCAATAATAAATACGTCATTTTTCATGGATTTTCATCCACTGTCATAATAAAATTGAAACAAAAAACGTGAAAATGCCTCATGGTAAAATCCTCGCATTGGCTTGTTTTGTCTTCGAAACTGTTTGTGTGGCGTCTGTCTATAACGGGTGCTTCACTACTGAGTGATTTGCGCTTTGAACTGGTGATGGGAAAAATGATTCTTTTCAGGGATCGGATCGGAACAGCTCGCCCACTAAAATGAGCTAGCTCTTTCTCATGACTCACCGCTCCTTTGAGATTTTTAATAATGTATATAACATCGAGATGTCTCTACTATTATAAAAGAAGGTGTTTGTTTGGGGCCGCAAAATCCCGACGATTCTATGGCACTTACAACAATGAGATTTGGCACATAGGTAGTCCGAATTATTTGCAATTTTTGGGTCACGGCGAATTTTAAAATTCAATCTAGAAGATTTTTAAATGAATTTCATAGTTTTATTCTCCATCGGTTTTTCAAACAAGGAGAACGTTTTCTACTCATGCGACATTGCATTCAGAGGATTTGGAAACATGCCAAGTTTTTTTCAACCGCAGAACGCGTAGAAACTTTTTTTTTTTCGTTTCCGCTTTGATTTCGAGCGATTGATTTCCCAGCCAGACGATAAATCTTTTCACTGAGGTCAAAAATCTTTTTTCTATCTACTAGACCGTTAAAGATGGAGTAAAAATTTCAACGGATTTGAAAACTGCGGAAATTTCAGTTTAGATTGATATCTAAAAATATGATTTTCTTTAAATAAAAATTTTTTTAATTGAATATATCTTCAACAGATTTGAAATCTGGGGGAAATTTTACACCAGATTAATACTCTATATCACGTGCAAAACCGGGCTAGCCACTCAGTGGTATATAATATGTTTGGGCCATCAAACATCCCTCTTTGTAACGTGAGCGCCTGTGTCCAAACGAAGAGGCACCAAGCGTGCTTGAACACCCACACAGCACTCACTCATCCAGCAATTTCGCAGTTTGCCTCTAAAATCAACAAAAGGAGACGGGGCCTGAGGACGAAAGGCATTGCAGTTTTCGACTGTTAAGCTATAAATTTAATTGATGGCTCAAAACCATGTCTATTTATATAATTTTAAAATTGTCCATAAAGAATAAATTACTTTGAGGACACTTCTATTTTTGCAATTCCCATCATGAACCCAAAAATATTACAGAAATAGCAATACAAGTATACAAATACGTTAAAAATGTCATTTTTGACCAAAAATTACAATTTGATTTTCCAAAGCATATTTGATTTTTTCTCTGTTAATTACTTGAAGAGATATTAAGATTTTAATCAAGGCGGGAAAACAGGAATTAGGCATGGAAAACACCGGAATTGGCCATTGAAAGACCATAAACCTGTCAAAATCTAAATTTTAAGCCTACTTCTTTTTTTGCAAATATAATTTTAGAAAGGTTTCTCAAAAAATTTTTGTTTGGAGAACCTTTAATTCTGTCCGCGTTGTCAGTTTTAAAGTTTAACGATACCCTTTTTCCATAAAACACCTCCTTCTAGAATGTCCTGGGCTAAAACCACTTAGGGACCAAATGAGACTTCCTGATAATTTAAATGATATTTTGAAATCAACAAATAAAAATATTAATAATTTATTTAAATACTTAAGATTTTTAACTATTTATTTTAAGATATAGGTATACTATACCCTCGAATATTCGTTATCCCAAAGATTTTCGAAATTCAAGTCCCTTCCCTGTCTTTTAATAAAATATTTTCAAAACTAGCCGGCTGTGCCGGCTAGCGCTCAGCGGTGTGTAATAGAGCTTTTTTTTTAATTTTTTACGCACCGTAATTAAACATGTTTTGATTTGTATATTTTATTTATTTTTATGAAACAATTCTTCAAATCATTGCGTATTCAATCAAATATTTAAGGAAAGTTGGTTGAAATATACCGCTACAAAATTACCCGTGTCTAGTGATATTTTGCAGGAAATAGACATATTAAAATATCACTCCTAAATAATATTTCTGCAATAGGTAATATACCGGAACACATTAATGCAAACAAAAATAAAATTCCAATCCTTCAAAAAATGCAAAATTCTGAGAAAAAAAAAACATGTACGTATCTATTCAAACGTGTTGAATTTCGATTTCCTGAACATATGTGAAATAGAATAATGCGACAAAAGACTTTCAACCATATTAACAAAGACAATAATGATTTATTAACAAAAAGAACACATATTTATAATACTTGGGAATCCTCAAATATGTCCGCAACATCTCGCAGTCAACTAAAATACCCAAACACGGAATTCTAAATAAAATTTTAAAAAGTAAACATTAATTCTAACGTGGCCAGATACCGGGTAGCAAAGTTACGTTTAAATTACTTTTACATCAAAGGAAGAAATAAAAAGTCAGTTCAAACATAAATATTAGTACAATTCAATTTCTTATTTTGCATAGAAATTGACCTCGGCTATTTGAAAACATCAAGAATTAAAAATATCTGGGTTATTTTATTTACGTTGATTGTTGCCATTAGACGATACACAAATAAAGTCAATTTCAGGTCCACGTACGTTAGTGTTTTATATATATAGATGCCTTGTTTTATGAAGGCAATGCAAGAAAACAAGTTACGTTTAATTTAATTTTGTGTAGCTTTATTAAAATGATATCACACCCGAGATATCGAGGTTTTATTATTATTATATTAATGTTAAGTGAATAATATAATAATTGTTAGAATATGTTTTATAACAATAATATGTTTTATAACAATAATATGTTTTATAACAATAATATGTTTAATAACAATCTTAAGACTAGTTTTAATTAGTGCTAAAAGGCGTGATATGACAAGCCGTTAAAACGCCCTTTCAACCTAAAATTGAATTAAAATTTTTTAAATAACATTTATGATTTGATAATACATAGATATTTAAAAATTTGAAACTTCAAATAAGTAACAAAAAGCTGGGGAGCGCAAAAGAGCGAATGCGGAAATGACTCTTCGAGAGCGGAAGAGCTGATTCGTTAAAAAAGAGCTACCGCTCTTAAGCGCTGATTGGTTAAAAAAGAGCTAGCTCTTTTTTAACGAATCAGCGCTCGCTCACTCCGTCAAGAGAGCTAGCTCTTTGAGTCCGCTCCTGAGCGGATTGCCCATCTCTACTTTGAACAGGGGCGCGAGTTCAGAGGTTTTACCTTTAGATCTCGAGGTTTCAATTCACTTAAAAGGTAAAAGCAGAGGTACAAAATGCTCAGAGGTAAAAACAGAGGTTTATGTAGAGGTCTGAAGTATAATTGCCATTAATACGCCGTTTGTAAACTAGCCAAGGGGATTTTTGATGTTTTGAGTTGGCAACACTGGCTTGCTGGTTTTTCAGAAGTGATTATGATTCATAGAGATTAACCTAGGTTCAGAGTGACCATTTCTACTACGTGTTGCACAAAGATTAAGAACAATTTCAGAATCAAGGTAGGCTTAGTGGAATCCACATTAAGTGAGATTGTCTACATTATATAATGCCTTAGAGTGCCAATCATTTGAATATATGAACATGGCGTCCAGGGCCGCCCATAAATTTCCCGGGCCCCCCGACCAAATTTTCGAGCGGGCCCCTAAGTTTTTTCTTTGTGTAGGAAGTTTTAATTTCCCAAGTATCCATATATTTACAAATACCCAACTTCTGAAATGTACAAGCAAACCCATAATATATTAATAATGAACTGGTAAGTAATAATGGAATTAAATATGTATATGTGCTATACTCATTACTCCTTGTGGCATGTAAACCAACTAGTCGTTATCGTAGACTGGTGAAAATGTGAGACCACCTTAACGGGGTCGTTTTAAGGACTTGAAAAGACTATTTTCTGTTCGATATTTTTTTTTTGTCAAATTCAGAAAATAACCCTAAAATGAAGCAGATAATTTCTTGAACAAACCTTGGGGCCGCGGGCCCCTTAAACGTCCGGGCCCCCCGACAATTGTCGGGTTTGTCCCCCCTTATGGGCGGCCCTGATGGCGTCACAGTATAAACATTAACAAGTGAACAATTGAATGTCGTCGCTGTAAAGAATTCACTGTTCAACTAGTCAAAGAAGTACTTAGTAGACTATCAGATAATGTTGATGTGCTGCTTTATTTGTCTACCCTACATCCCAAAAATGCTGTGAGAAAAGTGGTATAGCATTGTTCCACTTGCTGCACAATTCGTAGCTGTGTGTGAAAATGTGCATAAGTGCCTGAGAGAGAGAGAGTGGGATCGGTTACCATTGATCTCGGAAGTGTCAGCCGAGGAATTTATCAAGCAGAGGCCCTGTCAAATTCTGAGCCTCTATAGATAAACTAACAGATGCTGTTCGTGAAACACAATTTCCACAGCTCTGTAAGCTTGCATTGACTTTAATGAGTTTGTCATTTTCTAATGCATCTGTCGAGAGAATGTTTTCTCAACTGAGTAGTGTAAAAACTAAATTCAGAAACTCGCTACAGCTGAAGACAACTGAGTCAATCATGATGGTTAGGTATGGACTAAAATTTAGCAGTGAAAGCTGTGGACTGAAATTTAGAGCTGAAAGCTGTGTAGATTTTATATTCCTAGTAAAGAAATGCTGATGAAATTTAATTCATATGCATGCAATGTATGGCACAATGCCCAAAGAGGCGACCGAACGTGTAAGAAGTTAAGATGAAATATGGGAGATTTTTGAAGGATCTAGTGGCATTCTTTTCAGTATTCAATACATGTATGAATATGCACTGTACAATTGAACAAAGATAATAATAATAAATAATGTACAAAAAACTGAATAATTATTCGTTAAATAACGGAATTTGCATAAAACGCGTATCTTATTAAGAACAAAGAGACTAATACTTGAAAAAAAGGGTCGTTAGCCCTTTTCGGGCATCTTTATAAAGAGCTTATTAAAGTTAGAAAAAAAAATAAAGCATATACATACGAATCTTAATTCAGCATCACGCGCAACAGTAAAAATAAAATTCGCACAATGCGCTTATAAATAAATGCCATGTGTGTGCTTAGCACATGGCACATATAAAAAATATCGATATATATCGGTGTCGTTTAAAATATATTCGATATATATCGGTGTCGTTTAAAATATACTCGATAATATTGTGCCATTAGAAATGTTGATATATTCCAGATCTCTAAATCAGAGATTTTCTAGAGGTTTACGCCTGCAAAAAAGAGGTACTTTGTTCTGAAAATCTGGCACCACTGGCTTTGAAGAGAAGTAGATGTCACATTCTTTTGCGAGTTGTGGTGGTCTAAACCAATTTTCCCCAGAGGGAATTGAAATGTGTGATTGTGTATCCCTTTCTAAAGTACTATAAAGCTTGTCAGAAAACATTAGTTCACTTAAAGATTTAAAGTCATTAACATCTTGAAGTCTGCAGCAATATTCGAATGCTCTAGTTAATCTTGCTGCAAATTGAGTATGTGTTTCATTAGGAAATCGTTGGCACCTACGGAAATTAGGGAGACATTCTTGTGGCATTGATTGAAATTCTTTTAATACTGCAGCTTTGACCTGTTCGTAGTTTCTCAATTCATGTTTTGGAACGTATTGAAGGATATTAGCACTTCAAGAATGTTAATTAATATTTCTGATTTATATACTTCTGGCACGTTTTTTGTTTCAAAGGTTTGATCGAGCGAATGGAAAAATAAATTGTAATTTTCTGCCTTATTTGGGACTGGCATACTTAGCGTTTTAACCACTTTTTATATAACTTTCTATGTTTGGCGGTGATGTGTCGTTTATTCTAGTATTGTTTCGGATAGGAGATTGGTCTGCTCCTGCAGTATTTCTTATAGTATAGCTAATTTGAGTTCTCGTTCTATTTGTGCTAACTTAAGTTTCTCAGTGTTTTCGAGTTCTTTAGCCTTTCTTTCTTCGGCGATTGAACTTATTAAATCGATCTCTAGTTTCTGTTTTAGCACGTCGGAGAGTTGCACTGAACACGTTCGTTGAGGCGGAGAGATTGCCCTCTAGTATCTGTTTTGGCACGTCGGTGAGTAGCACTGAACACGTTTGTTGAGGCGGGGAAATTGGCCTCGTGCTTTTTGATTGGCTGCGTCACAGTCTACTTCTTGGTTGAACTGGACACGTTCGTTGAGGCGGGGGAATTGGCCTTGTGCTTCAGGTTTAGCTGTAGAATATTGTCTCACCATTCGTATGTAGAATGTCATTTCTATAGAATTTTGTTTCGGTTCAAGTTCAAGAGCTGTTCATTTCGTTTTCCAAAGCTCAGAACAGGGCAAACCCCCATGCTATGGTTGGGTATCTTTAGGGATGTTTGATGAATGAATAAAGAATAACTCGGTTTCAAAGCAATGACATTGTATTGGATTAATCATACATCTTTAGTGTTCGAGGCCTTACTAAAGGAGACGTCACATCGATGAGACCTTAGTGGCAGGTGACTTCGCTCACCCTGCTGCGCCTTCATTCAGCCTTATATATTCCATGGCACTGGCATCGCTACAAATGTCACCACTGTACAGGTAGCTCGGTGGATGGGGTGGGGGTCGAGTTTAGGACATTAATGTTATACTTAAAAAAGTCTTCAGTATTTATACTGTCCACTAACCACTGTATGGTTAGCCCGGCGTTGTCTGTGCCAGTTGCTTTTGTGGGGTTATTGGTTTACTTCGCATATCAAATGGCAATTCGTAGCCTCTTGTATAACAAATAACGGCATTGCCTATGGATTTGATTTACTTCACAAACCAAAAGGCTGTTGCCCGCCCTTGACAGTTCTTTTCATGGGGTCATATTGACTGTGGTTGTTGGTTTGCTTCACAAACCAAAAATAAATAAATATTTAATTGATAAATTATTTATTAAAAGAAAATCAAACGTATCTTTCTGGTGTAAAATTTTCCTCAGATTTCAAATCCGTTAAAATTTGTATTCAATCTTTAACAATCGCTGAGACAGATAAAAGCACTGAAGAACGCCAGTGATAACTTTACTAATTTTTTTTGCTTCACTCGAATCCGTTTCTCAGGAAATCAAAATGAATTAATCTCGAATCAAACGAAGGTCATACGAATCTGTTGGCTACCACTCGAGACGGAAGGTGAAAAAACTTGGCATGGTTCCAAAGGCTGAAGTCAATAGTGACATGAGAGAAAAAAATCTAAATTTTGGTGCTTCTTCATTTCTGAAAGAACGGTGAAAAAAGCTATTAAATTCATTTTAAATGTTCTAGATTGAATTTTAAAATTTGCCACAAACCAAAATTGAAAAAAATGTGAACTACAGGTGTGCTAAATCCCATTACTGTAAGTGCCATAGATTCGTCAGAACTTTTAGGGCAGAAAACAAACACTTCCTTTAATAATAGTAGAGATGACCAGTAGGACTGCTAAATATTAAGACAACCAAAGAAAAACCCCACAAGTAGGCCTAAACTACTTGTTATCCCTTTAATTGACTGTGGCAATAGTTTAGCTTTATAAAAAATTTTCAACTATTGTTTTTTAATTGAGACATCAATACAAACTAACGCAATTTATAATTTCTCAAATAAAAAATACAACTGAGCTTTCTATTTGAAAGGATGAAAGTTTAAATACTATAAACATCTTTCATTTTGCAACATACACCCTGAAACAATCTCCTGTCACTTTATGAGTAGTGACCCATAAATATTTACCTAATCAGACTATAATTTAGGTCGGACACTTACATCTATTGATAAATTTGTTAACATGATGATGTAATTTACTCAAGAAAAGCTATGTAAGATGTCAACTTGTGTTTTAAAGTTAAACAAATGATTTACCTTTTGCTTTGATTTTGAAATTCATTTTTTAAATGTATTACAATATAACAAACTGATTTTTAGTAAAATAAATATTGATTTTCCATGTCACAAATTTGATTTCTGATTGTTTACTTAAAACAAATATTGGTTCACACATGTCATGTCAAAAACTCAATTTTTTTACTCAACAAATTTATATGTAGTCATTATAAAAACTGTGTATCTATAGGGCCTACAGAAATTTAAATACAAAAATCTGATTTAAATAAAAAAAATCTGATTACTGGATTTTTTTACACTTTAATTCTGTGTTATTAGATGTATTGGTCATTGCTTCCCATAATACAAGAAAGCTTGCACCATTTTATATGTATTTTGAGTTGTAATAGACGCTTTGGAAGTACAGCAAATTTATTTTCATCTGCAGAATTTCTCTCACCCATAAAAACTACTACTGAAGGAAGGCCCTAAAAGCAGGAATGGGAACTGATATTTAAATTTGCATAAACAGTATCGCTTGATCTGATACAGTAATTGGAGGTCACTCAATATATTTATCTTGTTATTTACAAGGAAACTGGTGTGGACTTAAAGCTGAAATTTACTTCCGAAGCACAAACATCTACACTCGTAGTTCTTGTTGATCATACTACTGTATAAAAATGCTTCAGTTTAAATAAAATATGATTGGGAATTTATTCCCAGACAATCATGTAAGTTTTGATTCTCAAATAAAGTTAGGTCATTTTTAAATACTATTCAAACTAGAAATAAATGAATAAGCAATAGAAAAGACTTACAACTGTCTGGGTTGCCTCAAAGCCATGAATTACATCTGATGTGTTCGTGGGAAAATGTATGCCTATTATGGACAAAACTCTTTTTTCCCATGACGTGAATACATCGGATTTGTTATCACATTCTGCTAGTGAAGCATATTTCTTTTTTAAACGAGACTTCATGTCAGACCATCTCCGCTTAGCTTCCGCACCGCAAATCGCGCGTCTTCCGTTTTGACAAGCATTTACTTCGTTTGCAACTTCATCCCAGTATTTTCTGACGTCTTTGAGGCTAATATATTGGCCGTTGATGTATTTCACGAGATCCGGACAAGCGAGTATAGCCGAGATAAAAACTTCTCTCCCTTTAGTCATAACAGAACTGGTAGTCTATTGAAAACTTTAAATGGATAAAAAAAATTCCCTCACCAGACTTTCGGATTTGTTTTTTCTTGCTGTTTCTTGCTCACTTATTTGAAAACGAAACCGATTTTCACAAAAATCGAATTTAACCTGGAACACACCAAAGCAATAAACAAGTAAACAAACAATCCCAACATGTGGAGCTGACAGTTAACTATTTCTTATTAAATGTTCGACACCATGATGATGGTGATGATGATGCTCTTTCTTTGGTAATTGGTAATTTTTAGTTAACGTCATACTAGAGCAACACAAAGGGCTATTGACGACGGTCCGGGATCAGTCCCTTAAGGGAAAGATACGAGGACAGCACCTCGTAATTTTGAACCACGGTCAGATGACGAAGCAACACCTGAGCTGGCACCCCACTCTCCAAACTTCCACGCCAACCCAACGTGAGGACTTTCGGGCCACGACAGATTTAAGGTGCACCAGCCGCCTCTACACCATACGTTTACAAACATCCATGCCCAGACAAGTAAATAATCATAGCTCACTGTAGATCAAAACAAATTACGAAAGAATCAAACTGAAGAATCGATTCACTTATCACGAGTTTAATATCTACCGACCTCCCTACGGTCCTAAATAGAATCGTCCACGTAACGAAGAGCCATTACTAAAAAGACGCGCTAGTCTTGTGAAGGAGCACCCAGTGGGAGGACCATCATTGCCCCTAACAATTTATGCTTCAAAATTTTGAACCATGTTCAGATGACGAAGCAACACCTGACGACGTTAACTAAAAATTACCATTCTAATCGTTAAAAATAAATTCTCATGACCGAATCAACCTGTGCTTTCTTCTGACAAAATTATTAAAATATTTGATTTTACTCTGATTAAATTAGTTTATGAGTGTAAAAATATTTAAGAAATTTTTCATCCTTCCAAAAATACCAATTTAAAAGTTGTGAACTGAAGTGAAGTATTTCATGAGTAAAGTAAACAAACAACTCCAACAGTGAAGTGTTTTATCTTGTTTCTAACATTCAGCTTTTATGCGATAAAAATTTCCGAAGAAACGTTGTGTGTAAACTTTATATAATGGCGAATTCGCTGTTGTTAAACGGCAGGGTAGCACTTATAACAGGTGGAGGTAATGGTATTGGAAGAGCTGTTTGCAAATCTTTTGCAAAAGAAGGAGCAACAATTATTGCAACTGATGTAAATGAAATCGCTCTCCAAGAAAGTATTAATGGAATAACAGGTGTTGTCAAATCAGCCATTTATTCCCTTTTCAGCTGGGTATCATTGTGTATATAATGATAATTTTTGATAGTTCAACTTTTACAGAATGTAACTCGGTTATCGTTTACTGTACGTTCCCCCTTGGCGACTTTTCCAAAAAATTGCCAAATGTAAGATTGCGTCAACAACATAACGAGGAACAAGTAAACAAAACTTTTCCATCCAATTTTCTGTTTCTGTATAAGCAAAATCCACACTGTGAACCTTTGCAAATATGGAAATGAAAATGAGGAATACACAAATATACAATAAAATGTAAAGAAAACAATCTTGCCCTTCACTCCCGCTAGCTCCATGCGATTTCTCCGCTGTTTCGGTTGTCATGATTATTTGCTCCCTTCACCACATCGCATGTTAAAGGCGGGTTAACACGCATTTTTTGCATCCACGTAGGTTATAAGTTGGGTTTTTTTCGCCACTTATATTCGACCAGATATACTTACACTTGAAGCAGACATATTTATTTAACAATGGTGTAATTCCCACAGTAATAAAATCGAAAGGAACGGAGCGTCGAAAAGCGATGTTAACGGAAATCGTAGAGCGATCCAAAAAACGCACGTGCTAACAAAGGGAGCAGTCAATACTTATTTAACGATTGTAATTCCCAGAGCAATATTATCGAAAGGAACGTAGTGTTGAAAAGCAATGCTGCAGGAGCTTTTGAAAGCGATAGTAACGGAAATCACATAGAGGGATCCCAAAAACGCACATGCCAACGAAGGGAACAGTCAAAAAGGAATGGTATTTGAAAAAAGCGGTCAAAAAGGAGTGGGTGGTATTTGAAAAAACAGGGGTGAAGGGACTTGGATAGGGTTGCCATTAATACAATATAGCCAAAATTCAATACATCTGGTGATATTCACGTGTTTTGTGACAAAAATCAAAATTGGCACGATATCACGGTTTTCAAATATGGGGTTGCCAAAAAACTAATTTGGCGAGAAATCTAGGGGGACCGTACAGTAAAGGTCACCCTGTAACTCATGTTCGTTTGTGGAAAGAAGACACCATTCAAATAAAACATTTTTGCAATATTACCAATGCATTCTCTTTTGCATTGGTCTTTGTAACTGGCAATTTTAATTTTGTTGGTGAAGTGGTAGGAGACACGAGACTTTATCGCCAAGGCGGGTTTTTTTATTTGCCCATGTAGCAAAATCCACACTGTGAACCTTTGCATATATGGAAAAATGAAACTTACCCTCATTTCGTTTCATCCACTATATTGTAAATCCGGTTATTTTCCTGGACGAAGGCCAGAAACATCCGCTGCACATCCGTCCCCAACAAGGTAGCCATCAAACTGATCCTTTACAAAACACCTTCCCTTAATGGACTGTTTGACAGTACTCCACGTACCCTCAATAGCATTAGTATGGCATCCTGTAGCCGGGTCCTTATAATTCTTACTATGGTTGACTGTCAGTTGCTGGCATTGATAAGCCTTGAACTCTTTGTTATACGGATAATCCATACCAGCATAAGACTTCCAACAGTCAGACAAAATTGTAGCTCCCAGCACAATTCTTTCTTTAATAATCGCAGCCAAAACTTTCTTTCTTTCACAACACCGAAAAAAAACCCATTTGTCTGTCCCTCGCTCAAATACCCATTAACCATCCATTATTTTACCTTTATTAAACTTCCTTTTGCCAAACATGCTCTCGTCAATTTCAAGATATCACGCAACTGCATGTTACAACAAAAAAAGAAGTGGGGGGGATTAAGCATCGTTACCACTTATCGTTAACCAAGAAATAATAATCTGAACCAATCCGAGGACGTCTTAATTCCAATCAATGAACGTTTTCAATTCTAGAAAATTTTGAATAGGGTTGCCTTAAAACTGCATAAATTGAAGGTTACCAGATTTGGTGAAAATTCGCCAAGGTCTCATGCTACCACTATTATTTTGTTTTATGCAGTACATTTATTAGTATTTAAAAAATGTTGTCATGAACTTTGTGTTGCAATTCTTGAAAAACTGAGGAATCAAACAACATAAGAGCAAAAAGATTTGTAAGCTGCCTAAAAGATGGGTGAAAGTAGTGTCCAACGATGGACAATACTTTGAATCATAAATGTATAACCAGTTTTTTAGAATGAAGCCTCCAATTTCGGTTAAAAAAACGTCAGAAGCAAAGTTGTATGCCTTAAAAAATATTAGGTGGATTTTGTTTGGGTTGTATAACAGCAACATGGTTCAAAATATCAGTGCTATAGAAATATTATTTAGAAAGATATGCACATAAAAGTGTAAAAAGTAAGAAACTGATTTAACATTTAAAGGCTCCAATCTCTTTCTCAGGCCTTCCAGTGGTTCTTACCTTTGAAAATAGTCGCTTTAGTTACCTCATATGTGAAAAATAGTAGCCAAAATAGTCTCCTGAACTATACAAAATTCAGCACTATATTAGACGCAGAAAGCTGCTGCAGGGCAACAACAAATGGAACCTTTACAAACAATTAAAATAAAATGCTGATATTTCATAAAAAATAGTTAACTAAAATAAACAAAACAATTAATTTCCTTATTAATAAAGAATTGTTAAGAAACATACCTTAAAATTACATGACTGGATAGAATATTTAATGACAGTGCAAACTTCACAGAAGTTTCTTTTTTTCCCACTTTTTGTAATCTATTGTACAAATAATAAACGTAATTACATGTGGTTAGGTACATTTTTCATTGTAATTATTTTTTTTAATTTTTAGGATTTTTTTAATGATGATCAATAAGGGTAGATTTTCTTTTCACAGTGATACTGTTCAGTGTACTTGCTTTTCTTTCTTGCTCCCTCACTTTTTTTATGCATTTGTTCAGCTGTATAAAGCATTCCTTGAGCAATGCGCATTTGAACTGGGTCTTGTTTTTCTATAGCTTTTTTTAAGCAGTCATTTTCTTCCTTTAATAACGAATCGGCTGAAAATTGCATCTCCTTTTGCTCTAGCGAGAGAACTTTTACTCTAGATTCCATAGTTGAAATTGTTTCTTTTCTCTAGTGTAATTCTTTTTATAACAGTTCTAGTTTTCTTCTTTCTTTCTATCTTTTGTTTACTGTTACTTTAATTTATTTTGCTCCTCATAAAACTTGAAGTAGGATTTAGAAGAAGTGTATGCCATACTCAAAAGCTTTTTGGTGATCGAAACATTCTCAAATTCCTATATTCCATCTCAAATATTCAATCTGGCATTTTCATATTTTTTCAGACATCACCGACTTCTCTTCAGAGAGAACACGTGAAATCGAGAATCCTCTCTCAATGTCACTATTACCATGACTGAGAGTGTACACTCTTTCAGAAGTGATGTTACATTTGGATATTTTTTTTGACCAATTGCATTTCTTTCTTCCATATGTGGTCAATTCTAACGTGTTTTACATCTTTAGGAGGTACAAAGTCAGTTTGCAAAAGAAGCCACACGTCTCTTACTTTTACTTCATCGATATCAAGAAATGATAGGGCTCTTGCAATATTGCGTGCATACTTTACACTCCTTTCTTTAGAAACTTCAACCGGTTATAAACATTGAAACTTGGAAAGAAATTTTTGACTATGTAATGAAGCTTTTTTTTTTCAGATAGTTAAATGCTGCTAAAATAGTGTGCCTGTATTTTATGTTTACACGTAATTTGTTCAGAACTTTTTAGATCAACGATCACGTTCCTGATTTTTTGCCCGCAGTATATCTTTGCTATAGGCAACAATTGCTCAGTAGAAATAACTTTATTCACATTTGTTTCAAATCTTACTTCAATGTCTTCTTACAAATTCTGCCGCCAAGTTTTTACAGTAGTACCCTTAATTCGGTGTATAAAATGTGGTGCTGATGTTTGAAAAGACTTCAGAAAAGGTTCAAATAGCTCAGCACTTTCAGTTACAAATTGTAACTCAATTTTAATCTCTGCATTAAAATTTTAATCTCTCATTTAAATATCTTGAAATTCTTTTGTATTTCTCAGACTGCATCAGTATTGGTAGTTTAGGTGAAATGAAGTCCAAAAAGGAATCAACAATTGCAGGCCATTGGGGTAATACCCTTTTGGCAGCTGGTCACATTGTCAACCAACATGTTGATGTATGTTTGACGAAGCTTTTGTTTTCACATTTGGTTTTTTCTTGTACCACTCTAAACTCTTCCCATCTTGATGAGAATTTTTTGAAGAAAGT
This sequence comes from Metellina segmentata, assembly GCA_947359465.1. NCBI lineage: Eukaryota > Metazoa > Arthropoda > Arachnida > Araneae > Tetragnathidae > Metellina > Metellina segmentata. The sequence goes on along the minus strand of OX375876.1, from coordinate 22,111,077 downwards.
ATAAATATCTACAGATAATTCTTTGGCCACTTCACCATAACACAAATATCGATATTTCGGTTATTTTCCGCAAAAAAAAGTCGCCTTGCGATGAAAATAGTTCCTGTTTTTTGCCAAAATAGTTGCTTTTGACGATTTTCAATGTTAATTTTCTGAAAAAAATCGCCAGTCACCTTGCCTAGAAAATAGTCGCATTTTTAGTTGCCTCTGGGAGGCATGCTTTCTGTATTCATAACTTCAAAGCAGTAAGACCAAATGACATGAAATTTGGTATTTGAAGTTTAATTATTATATAGATTCGAAATTGTTTGTCAAAATAGGGGATATTGGAAACCATGAAGTTGATGCTCAATTCAATATAAAGACGAGCCCTAATGCAAATTTTATGAATTGGAATTTAAAGAAGACGTTAGTTCCTGTCAAACGACATCTTTGAATTTTCTTTTTTGTGTAATTTTCAAATTTGAGGCACTAGGGGGCCCGCCCCCTGCTCGCTGACGCTCGCCAACCCCCGGAGGATTGATTCGCAGTCCTCATTGGTTCGCTGCGCGAACCTATGCTCGCTTCGCTCGCCTCAATGAAGACACGTGTCCTAGCAGAAGGAATTGTTTACAAAATATGATATTCCAAAAAAAATGTTTTTCAAATCTAAACTTGCTGTTTTACAGAAAATATATACAGTACCTCTAAAATCAGAATTCAAATGAAAACTTTGAGTAAATTTTGACTCGAAATGTGAGCGTTGCTTTGGAAATTGAAAACCCAGCATGTTGTTTGTGTGTACATTTCCCCAGCACTCGAACGACCGACACTTTTCCATTGAGTTTGTTGCCGAAAGTTGTAGTGCAAGCGTCTTGTTGAACTATAATTGTTGGCCCTGAAAAGATCCTCCGCTTTCTTTGATTTCTATTAAAAACTAACTGCAAAAGCCTAACTAAATTCCTTTTTTTTTTCAATAAAATTTCATCCGATAATGCTATACATTCAATTGATGCACGAGATTTTGTGGTAAACAAACAATCGTACAGTGTTGCCAAAACGCGATAGCAAATAACGTCTTTTTTGCGTGCCACGTAAGAGAATTATATATATAGATTTTTGAAAAAGAATAATTAACCATTGTTTGTGATTAGCATAAATTTTTAAATGTCTTGTACATGCTGACATGGTCAACATCAACTTTTTTTAAATTTTGTCCTGTAGGGTACTTATATATTACTATGAAACCCAAAAGTGTCAGGTCTGTTAGCGGGCAATTTTTTAAAATTTTAGTATGAAATTACAATAATTTTAATTATTAAATTTGCTTCCATGCAGGTAATTAGTCCAAAATATAAGATTATTACAAATTTGTGCAATAAGAATTTTTTTTTTTAATATTAAGCTATATCAGGTTTGTTACTTTATTAATTTTTTTTTTTTTTTTTTTGCATTTTCTCTTGAATCTATAAAAAATCATCTTATGTTGCATACATTCAAATTATATCATGAATGGGTTTCAAATCTGTTATTTGCAACCTCTTTTGTAAACCTGGGTCAGCAAATTTTCTATATACTAACATTCCTATAAAATAATTCATGTTTATGGTACTTGTGGAATGCACTTTATGTCAGGTAGTGTATCTTCAATTTTTTCACCATGATCTTTTCTTATAAGAAATAGATCAATACTGACAAGATCTATCTAAGGTTGAGATAAAAAGACTGCATCAGAAATATCAGTGCCACATGCAACTAAATCATTGGCAGCTCGTTACAAAGCTGCACCCTTTCCATGTCCACTTCCAAAAAAATTCCATGTGCCTTTGGAAAAGCCATGATCAAATAGCATTTTATTAAAGAAATAAATTCTTTTTTTGGCGATATTGAGAGCTGGGACCATTTGAAGACATATGTATTACATTTATTTGTGGACTTTTTTACAAAAGCATATCAATTACTGGTGCTCTAAGACTTACTCTAGACTTCCTTTGATCTTTTTTCCATACAAGTCTCTGATGCCTCCTTTCCCTTGATGTCATATCCTTGATGCTCTTTCGTGAAGCTTTCCTCCTTTCACGATCCTTCCTCTTGTTTTCTGTCTCTTTAGCTAGATCATTTTTCCTTCGGTCTCTGTAGCGCCTTTGTTTCTCAGCAGCTGATAACTTTGCCATCATTAATCTAAAAATTAGTAACTTTAATTTATTTATGCATAAAGAAATTCAAAATTCCAGTAAGAAGCCTGTTCAATAAATTATTTAATCAGGTCTGTATGTCTGGTCAGTTACATTTTTAATGGATAACAGACCTGACAAATTAATATTACTATTATTTTTTGCTGCCATTGTGCAAGCTTTTTAGGCTTAGCTCAACACAGCTCAAATATACTTCCCACAAGAAATTTTGGTGTGCCAAACAGATAATAGTCCCACATTCATTTAATTGAACAGAGCTAGTAACAGACCTGACAACATAAAAAAATCCTCACCTTAAGAAAATCCAAACATGTTCATAATATCCTCATAGTTCAGCATAAAGCATATATCAAAATGGCTTCCACTACTTACTAATTCCTGAAAACCATGTGTGCTGCCATCTACTGAGTAACTTTCACAACTATTTCTATTGGTAACAGACCTGACATTTCTCTTGGACAAAATAAAACAATTCATACACACTAAAAAATTAACATAAATTTTGAAGGTATCACATTATATATTTTTATATGCATAGGTTTTTGAAAATTTTTGTTCAAAACTAGCCACTGCATGGCTATCCCGGCATTGCCTGCCGACCAACCAGTTTTGTGGTCAAGGTGTAAGCTTCTAGATCGTAAGGTTCCTGGTTCGAATCCGGATCCGGGCATGAATGTTTGTGAGCGTATGTTGTAGAGGCGGCTGGTGCACCTTAAATCTGTTGTGGCCGAAAGTCCTCACGTTGGGTTGGTGTCAAACTTTGGAGAGTGGGGTGCCAGCTCAGGTGTTGCTTCGTCATCTGACCGTGGTTCAAAAGGCCTCAAATGCAAAGGAAGTTGCAAGGTACATCCCGGAGACAGGGGATCATCTGTGGTCCATGCCGTCTCCCCAGTATGGTCGTTCGAAAGCCTTCGCCGTCATCATTGGTTAAGCGAGGTGTGAGCTGGACCACCAACAATTTACGCATAGCTCCTACCTGAAGGTTCACTATAACAGGAGTACGAGGAATCCAGCGTTATTGTTCAGATACGTAGTCCGACTGGTGGAGCAACCAATCTTTAGTCCTTGGAACCGATCTATTTGCCAGCGATCCCGATTTCGCCAATCATAGATGTGTTACCATTACTTGTTTGATGATGCGTACCTAAAGTTTTTTCAATTTCATCTGAAAATTGTGAACATTTAACTCAGGGTCTTATAAAGTAGTCTGAAACCTTACAAAAATGATCGTAATCTTCCTGTCTCCCCCCCCCCCAAATATATATATATATATATATACTAGGGGGCTCCACCCCCTGCACGCTTACGCTTGCCAACCCCCGGGGATTGCTACGCAATCCCATTTGGTTTGCTTTGCAAACCAACATTCCTTTCGCAGAGTGAATCTCCAGAACAGCGAAACTAACTTAATAATTGGTATAATCCTGAGTTGACTTTCCGGTCCATGACGACACAGCGAGGGCTTCGCCCCCTCTTCGCCTATGCTTGACAACCCTCGGGGATTGCTACGTTGTCCCGTTTGGTTTGCTTCGCAAACCAACACTCCTTTCGCAAGTGATTTCACTTTTTTTTTTACTTTAACACTTATTGCACCCTAAACTAAAAGCCGCATCAGTAAAATACCTTCTGCATCTTTTTCCCTGTACAATTTTAAGTAAACCGTGTTAATCTCCTAACTTTACGATCTGTACTTCGTACTTTGTCCGTAAACCGTCTGAGAACAGTGCAAAAAAACGAGCCATTTTCCTCGACAAATTTAAAAAAAATCGTTTTTATGGCAATTGTTGCTACAATAAATTTGATATATAAATACAACCCACACTTGACTGCGGATCCTTCTTCGCGAACTAAAAAATACGAAATTTGTGTGACCAACTTTTGATTGCATCGAATTTATTTATGAACCAATTTTAAAAATAATTGTATCAAAAGAAAGAGTACATTCTGAGGTATAATGCGATATTTTCAAAATTAAAAACTAATAGTAATAATATATAGATATGACAATTTTAGTTTTGTATCGGAAATTACGATCTGAAAGTTCCGAAAATTGTATGACCAACTTTTAATTGCATCGACTTTATTTATTAACCAATAAAAAAAATAATTATACCATAAGAAAGACTACTATGTAAGGTATTCAGTGATGTTCTCAAATTTAAAACATAATGGTATTTGCTGTAGATATAATGGTTTTAACAAAAAGTAGCGAAAATATCCAAAGATTCCGATTTTTGTATGACCAACTTTTGATCGCATCGAATTTATTTATGAACCAATTTAAAAAATAACTATACCGTAAGAAAGAGTACATTCTGAGGAATTCTGCGATATTATTTAAATTAAAAACTAATAGTAATAAGATATAGATATGATAGTTTTAAAAAAAAGTAACGAAAGTGTCCCGAATTTCAAATATATACTATCAAGAACCAAATTGAAATTTCTAAAAAAACTCGATGAGCTGCAAAAATTTACGTTAAGATGTACTCTTTAAAAAAAACTCATGGCTTAAAACTGAAAATTTGTATGTGTTTTGCTCACTCGCGGAAGAAATTTCGCTTTTCAAACTTTGATAAACCCTAAACTAATAACCACATTGTTAAAAGATCTTTACAGTTCTCCAGGGAACACGATGAAGAACAAACAATGTTAATTTCATATTTTTCTAATCCGAACTTTCTAGGGAAACTGTCTAAGAATCGAGCTAAATAGCACAGTTTTCAATCCGGCGGCAACTTTTTTTTAATATAGAGAGATATGTATGCATCACTTTATGTGTGATGCTTTTAAGGGGAAATTATTGCTGTTCCAACTTGGTCATTGACTATTTTCTTTTGAGTTATTAAACCAGAAAACTCAAGTATCAAGAAATATGTTTAACTTTAATTCAAAGATTTCCATTTTAATAAAACTTCAAAAATTAGTAGTAAATTCTTCAAAACAAAATGAGTTAAATTTTCACAAAAATGTAATTTTTTATGAAAAATATGCAAAACTATGAAAATGTTTCACAAAACTTAGATTTAGAACCCCGAGACTTTGAAACGAAACCTGAGGAATAAGAAAATGTTACCCTGAGAGGATGTACCTAAGCTGTAGAAATAAAGTTCTTCAATTCATTCATTCATGTACTGATCTATTTTCATGTTTTATAATTGAAATTACTTATTTTCTCATTGAAGTAATTTCTCTTTTTGCAGTGTTAACGTTTGCTATTTTTTAACAATATCTGTAGTACATCAATATATTGTATGTATACCAGTTCTTCCCTAAGCTTAAAACAGAGAATGTTCCAACCTAAATGAAAGGTTTATATACTTGTAATTTTTATTGAATAGAAATGTAATTTGTTTTATTAAATTATCATTTTGAGTTATTTTACTAAAATTTCACAACAATCTTTTAACCTTTTTTAAATTTAATCATAAAATTTATTTAAATAGAAGTCTGTTTCATTTTATCATGTATAGGTCCCGTGAAATTTTTCATAACATATTGATTGAAGCATTTCAAGAGTGAAACATTTTTTTCATTTGAACTTAAGAGTTTGTTTAACTGTGATAATCTTAATTTTGTATGACTGTTGAAAAGAGTCATTATCTTTTTTTAAACTGATAAATTACTTTACTGTTGTGTTCATGAAGCATTTTCTGAACTGGTTTTCTTTATTTTCCAGACAGTAAACAGCATTATTCACATGTAGTTGATGTTTCTCAAAGTGAATCAGTTAATGGTCTGGTGTCAAAAATTAAAGAAGGATGCCCCGTTCCAGACATCCTGGTAAACTGTGCTGGAATAACTCGCGATACAATAATGCTGAAAATGACTGAATCAATGTTCGATGATGTAATCAGAGTTAACTTGAAAGGCACTTACCTGATGACGCAAGCTATTAGCAAACTGATGATAGAAGCAAAGGTAGAAGCAGGATCAATAATTAATATTTCAAGTGTTTCTGGAAAAATTGGAAACTTTGGACAGTGTAACTATGCTGCATCCAAAGCAGGTGTTGAGGGATTAACCAAAACAGTTGCTCGAGAGCTCGCGCAATACAATATTCGTTGCAATGCTATTATGCCTGGCTTTATTGATACACCAATGGTAAGCACTGTGCCAGAAAAAGTATTAGCAAATATCAAGAAAGATATTCCATTAAAACGTTTCGGGCGACCTGAAGAAATTGCAGACACTTGTGCCTTTTTAGCCTCGCTAAGAAGTTCTTACATAACTGGAAGCATTATTCAAGTATCTGGTGGTCTCTTTATGTAACTCAATCTTTACTGCATTATTTAGTTCATAATTCTTCAGAAGCCACTTTATTTCAGAAAAGGCTCATAAAATAAAGAAAAACATGGAGGGTTTTCTGAATCATTGTTTTATTAATACTCAGTAATATAAGAAGACTCTATTTCTTTTGATAACAATTCATTGAAATGTATCAAAATACAGAATCTTAATTGTATGATACAACTTAGTTTTTATAATGATAATATATAAGCAGTGCAAAAAAGAATATTTTCAATGCAAATACTATTATCATTAATTCCATTAGAACATTAAATGTACAGAAAGTCGTAATTATTAATTGAGGACATAGTATAATGAAATATGTTAAGAGCTAAAAATGTATTTTTGCAATGTTGAGAGAAATTATATTTTTGTACTTTATTTTATATGTTTCTGGCATAAATATTCTGGTTATTTTCATGTGTATATCGATCAATTAAAATATTTTAATGAATTGTGTGTCCATTTTTAATGTAACTAAATACATAATGTATAAATGCCTTAAAATGGATAAATTTTGTAAATATTTATAATTTTAATTTATGCAATCCTTGAACCATAAATGAGATAAAGATAAACATTTATCTCATTCAAAAAAATTTCTATATGATGATTCTATTTATACATTTTAACTACTTTGAATTTTTATTTACTAAGTAAACTAATATAATATGCTACAGTAGTACCTGGTCCTTATTACACCATACACATCTGAATAAGCATTACCAGTATGTGTTACTTCAAACTGCAAGTACTTCCTTCATCTGCTCCCTTTAGCTTGTCATGACATTTAGTTGTCTAGTCCTAATAAGTTGATTCCAAACAGATAAAAGCTCAAAATGATTAAAAATTGCAGGTTTTAGCACAGAAAAGGGTTTTTAGAAAGTTTAAGTAAGGGAAGACAACAAACAGTAGCATATCATCTGTTGCCCTGGTCACTGCCTTTTTTCTGTCTAAAAAATGTCACAAATCTTTTTTTCACAGAAACCAAGGGGTCATCAAATTAAATCAAGATCAAGGGGTCATAAAATTGGCTTCCAGCCAATGAAGAAAAAGTTTGACCTTCAAACCTTTCTCTTTCCCAAATTACTATTATAATTTTTGACATCCAATTCAAATTAATGTGGTTGTTTATCGCAGACTTTCTAACTGAACTGAATTAATAATATTAAAGAAACGGAGTTCAATTGCTCATTTTAAGATAACCCACTTTGATATGTTGACTTACAAAAATGAAATAAAAAGGCCAGCCCAATATTAGTGCATGCGAGGAATGAACTCAGCAGGCAAGAGTTTCACTCTTACTCTTTCCATACATGCCCTAACACTGCGACAGTTTTTCTATGTGCTGATAATTAGCTGCTAGTTAGAATTGACATAAACCTGGTAGTTTATTATGTACATAATATGAACAGCGCAGATTTCAATTAATTATCCCAGTCTTTTCTGTTTTTGCAAAAATTAATGTATGTGTATGACCTGTCACCTTATCTTCCTATCAAACAACCATCTGCATTAACTTGATTAAATTATTGGAGCCTGAGTAAATAGGAAAAAGGGTCCATTGGAGTTACTTTTAAAATACTATTTATGCAAAAATCTTTTTAAGATTAATATCAATTTAATCTTAAATATATACAATTTTCCTAAAATTTTAAATGATTTATCATAAGGGCTAGGTATAGCCAAGCTGTGAGAAACTATTAGTTATAAAATTTCAAAACTAGAGAATTTATGCTGTTTTGAAGAAAAAAATAAAAACATCCTTTGTGGTATTACCTGACTCACGGGGTAATTGTATGTATAAGCTCAAAGTAATGATATGCTGTTGTAGAGGATAACTAGAATTTTACTAAGATATTATTAAAATTCAAAAGCACCCCATCACTATATTGTATGCCATTATGCACACATTACATAGAATAATTATATGACCTATAAGTATCTTTCACATTTGCTCAGCTCTTGGACGTTTCTTCCTCTCATGATGATTAATCTCTACTATTATAAAATGAAGTTCATGTGTTGGTTGTTCGCCGTGTCCTGACGAATCTATGGCACTTACAATAATGAAATTTGGCAAAAAGATAGCCCAAATTTTTTGCAATTTTATAGCCCAGCCCAAATTTTAAAATTTAATCTGGAACATTTTAAAATGAATTTAATGAAATGTAATTATTATTGTTTTCTTTGGAATGGCAACAGCATAAAGATATGGCAGATTCTAAATTTATTTTTTCATTTTGCGCGGAGGAATGACTTTCCAACAGACGATAAAAAACAAAGTTTTAACTTAAGTTATGTAGTTCTTTTTTCTATCTCCTATATGACCAGTGTTTCATATTAAGACATCTCAGCAATCAGGGACCATGGGCATAGTACACAAATTACATACAATTATGCAGAATGCATGTCATTAACCCCATAAGAAGTTACTCCTGTTGGAACTATCACATTTTTCAGTTCCTTTAGTATTTCTCCTGGGTAGGCTGGTCTTACATACCATTTTGAACAGGACAGTACCGGTTTTTCCTTATTTCCCATTCGTTTTAATACAAATATTTTCTGTTTTTGATTTCAAAAAAAAAAAAAAAAAAAAAAACTATAAATATACTTTAATATTGGTTTAAAATAAATTAATATGATTTATAACTTATTGTACAGATATCATTAATATAAATACTAATAATTTGGAGCTGCCTAGAAAAAAACATTCCTGTATTTGATAAAAAGGTACACATATTTTCTGAAATGAGTGAAAAATGCTGACTTTGTAAAATTGTAGTTTATTCTTTGTTTCCCAGAAAGTATATTTTCTGTAATGAACATTTTTCAGTCAAAGTAGAAATCTAGATTAAGTGTTGAGATAATGAGAGCCCTATGTAAGACATACGTTTTGTCAAGAACTGTAAGAATTTTTATGATAGGCCAAAATTTACTTTATAAGATGACTTATCAGAGAAATATTCATGATATAACTGAAAGTGTCTCCCTCTATGTCTATCTAAATTTTTGTATGGGTTCTGTCACTGAAGAATAATGAGCTCAATATGCTTATAAAATAAATTATCTTTACTTTTAACCACCTGTCCCATCTTTGCTGTTTGGTACTATAAAGAGCCTGACTAAAAAAATTCAAAATATGTCACCAGATCAAAATCTAATAAATACATTCTTACATATTCAGAAAATAATTTTGAGGATGGTCCAGTCACTCCTGATTTTCTTTCCCATTGAATTAATTATCTTAATATTGAATGAGAATTGTTCTTTACTCATTTTGTGTCTTAGTTGTATTTTACCTGTCCAATTTACAAAACTTTGTTTTTTACATCAAAAATACTCATGGGAGGACTCAAGTAATTTATTAGAAAAAGATAATTTTAATTGTTCTAGTACAGCAGCATTTTAAACCCAGCCATCTGATTTAGAGAATTTGAAAAAAAAATCACTTAAATTCCTCTTGACACTTCAAAACTATACGATCCAAGAAAGAAAGTTTTTGTACATAAAGTTTTGAAAGTATAAGTATACTGTATCATGTATGGCATTCCATATCACAGACTGAAACCAAAAAGCATGTTAAATTAAAAAAAACACCATATAAATAATCAATGTTTTGAAATCTGTAGCAAGACAAGAATTTCATTTCAATGTATCAAGTAAAGTTTTTTTAAACCTGTTTCACTTTTTTTTTAATGCAATAAAAAGAGAAACAAAGATGTAAATATTATAATCTAAGTTATACATAAAAAATATTTGTTAAACTAAACTATATACTTCATAAAAAAGCATTACCTTTACAATCAAACATTTCTGTCCACAGCATTTGCAGTACACATACGAACTACTTTTTAAAACCACACGTGTATCAAAATTTTATAATTTTTTTGTATGCAATTGAGTAAATGCTAATGAAATACATTAACACTTATTTGCAATATTTTATTATGGCCAGGAGAGATGGTATTCATATATAAAAACTCTTCCTCATGAGGTGTTTTCTAAGTTATCCTAATTGTGTTAGATCACGTTGGCAAGGTGGGGTGTTTCTTGCCTCATCATCCGACTGGTTCAAAATTATGTGTTGTCCTCGTTTCTTTCCCATTGGATTGATCCTGGCCCGTTATGCTGCTCCAGTACGACGTTGATTAAATGACTACCCAATTGCAAGGTCCAAAAGCAGACTAGCAGCGCCAACTTTTTTTATATAGAAGTTTTGGCCACTACAAGGTCAGATGGGATGGTTACTTTTGAAGGCGCCCCCAGGGGGAGGACCATCATTGCCCCTAACAAAGGACAACAAAATTTTACATCCTTGCCCTGAACCTTCCGATTCAGAGGCCAACACCTTAACCACTAGACCGGTTGGTTAGATATTTTAGTGGGTAGTTATAATTTTTCTTCAGGTTTAACTGTGTATTCACTCGCTACTCGACGAAATTACTGGCGTAGTGTGTACGAGACATAAGGAAACCAGTTCGACAATCTCTTAACAGTTATTAATCAATTACGATCACTGTGACATCATCAATTAATCGTTAAAACAAAGTGGTTTTTTTTCTAAGAAAAACTTTAGGGTTGGAATTTTTGTAGAAACAAACCATTTTTTTCCGGGGCCCAAGTTACGGATGACAAATCTAATTGGTCATTCAAACTAGGACAAAATTAAACATGCACATTCTTGTTTATGGCAAGAGTGATTGGTGTTACGAGACTCTCCTTGAATCAAATTATTCAATCGTTCGAAAATTTAGTTTATTTAATCTGACTCCATACATAAAAAATATTTACACGGCTGAGTAATCAGACATTATTTTTTGGAATGAACACAGAGATCAGAAGCTGTGTAATCTTTATCATGCTGTTGTCATTCTTATCAAATAATAATCCGAAAATATAACTAATTAGTGTACAGATGATAATATAACAGTAACTAATGTGCAAATGATAATCTTTACTTTTTTCAAATAAATCTGTACCCAAAGAGTTAATGGTGCAACCTTAGCATGATTTCATTCATTTTTCGTTGCCAAATGGTTGTAGTGCAGCTCCAACAAAAAGGTATGAAAGCTTAAAATGAGAGGGCTGTCATACACAAAACCATGAATGACAATCTCAGAGGATGGGTATCTTCCACCAACCTGTTATGACTGCCATCACTTTTGGCAAGGAATGATTAACTTAGAACCAGCACAAGACACCAGTTGTGGAAGTACTTTGTTTTACATTCCACCCAACCATGTAAGTTAAAGACTTTTTCAAAACCACATGGCACTCAATTGTTAACTTGAGTAAGCCCGACTACCACTGCTGTTAAGATTCCAACAAGTCTAGCACATAACTTGGATCAAGCTAGTTTAAGCCTTCTGTTTAGAACACCTCAAATATGAAAATCTTCCCATTCTATTCACACATGGTTCCCACTCTTTGGTGGTAAAAAAATTAAAGTACTTCTCCAAGCCCATTTGAAGTTTTTCAAAGACTGTCGTAAAAAGGCAGAAATTCCCTCTTTAACCCCCCATTTTAGTAGACAACTTTTCTGAAGAACCTCTAGTGTAATGTAACCTTTTCATTACCATTCACATACTTAACAATTCCAAACATATTTCTAGTCAATATTCCAAGCATGTTATGGGGAAAAAAATTCTTAAAAAGTAAAGTAGCTAAGTTATTATACTTATGTTCGAATTGGCACAGAATCCACCTGACCTTGAGACAAGAAAATAAACACATGCCTAGATGAACTAGTGTATTTGACGTATTCTTCGGAATCGGAATAAAACCACGCCTTCAAAGCGCATGCGTTTCTAGACGATTCACTCAAGAAAATTCCAGATTAAAATTTTTCAAAATAAATTCAAGTACTTTGCACCAAATTCAAGTACTTTTCAAGGCCCATGGGAACCCTGTAACAGCTTTTTAAATGTGTCAACAGTACCTCTGTATAAGTAACATATAATAAAAAGTTTCTATGAGATAAAGATATTCATTTCAAATGTGAATCCTTTTTGTAACTTTATATAATAACACTTCAAAGATTAGTTAATAAATAAGTATCAGATGTTAACAATTCTAGTTTTGCCATAGGATAATCAAAATTAATATTAAGTGCTTCAATGTATGACAAGACTAAAACAATGATTTAAAAATAAGTGAGATGTGCTATTTTATGTAAATCCATTTATTAAATTTGACAGTGATACATCTGCCAATTTTGAGTCGATCATTTCCTCTCGTTTGAGAAGTGGAGAACACATTTTGAAAGTATTTTTGTTAAAGCATACAATTCCATTTTTCGTATCAATATTACAATTTTCACACAGTTGAAACATATGAGATTTCTCCAAACAAAGCCAGGAAGAAAGTACATTAACAGGAAATTTACAAGCAATAGAATTATATGCAACACTCATTACTTTCAGAGCTTGAATTCGTATCTGTGAAAAATGGATGAAATAACTCATTTGTAAGATTAATGGTAACTTTTTCACCAGCCTAAAAAGTTTAATAAAGTTTTCAGTAATATAGGCACAGGATATTGCAATTGAAAGTTTAACAATTGAATTAGAAGAATAAATATAAAATACAGAAACAGAACGGTACAAAATTGCGCTGTTAAAAAGGTTTTGAGAAATGTATATTGATATAAAGTCTTGAATATTTTTGCTTTTAAATCTTTTATACAATACAAATAATTTCTCCAGACAAATGGTCAGTTGTTGGGTATTCAAATGTTGGTCAAATTTATTTTGACTTTCTTCACAAAGAATATATGATGCGACAACGTAAAACCTCACACACTTTTCCATTATTATTACAGCGTTGTCGTCTTCAATCATTTGAATCGTCATGTCCTGTCGAATGGCTTGTATACGATCGTTGACGAAATCGTAAACGCTGACCCATGGAAGTTCGGTATTTGGGATAATTTCATCCACCAAATAATTCAAAGTTTTAAGAAGTATGGGCGAAGACCTCAAATTCTCTGGAGATGTCTGCAATCGCCCAGCTGCTGATCTTGAATACATTTTTACAACTCTATTCGGGTCAGCTTTTACTACATTCGGAACAGTGTGATCGATTTCAAAATAATGGAGCAAACCATTGCGTTCTCTAAATTTGATTTCATTCGTTGAACACATGCTTAAGCAAATTCCTTCAGTGTACTTGATTTCCATCTTAGGTAAACACCAATCACCAAATATCCAGTTTTCTTTTAAAGATACTGTCTACCCAACAGTAAAAAATCCAGAAGCATATTCTCATTTGCTTTCCCAAATTTTCGATGAACAAAAGAACAAATTAAAAACTATTACTTTATTTATAGTTCCAGATTGTAGGGTTCTTTGAGGTTTATGGAATTTATGTTTCTTTCTTGGACTAGTTCAAAATCAAACAACACTGTTTTGATTGTAAATGAAAACAAAACACGAAGCTTTCCAAGATGTTGCCACTGAAGTTTCTAAAATTATGTTTTAATTCCAATATTTTATTTATAAATTGTTCATAACTACCTACCTTTAAGCTATAAATAGAAAAGTGAGAAAAAATGTATTGATTTAATCTGTCTATTTTTAAAAATAAGAGAACAAGTAACGAGTTGTAAATACAAGAATGGGGAAACATTTTGCTCCAAAGGCAATATTTCCCATGATGCAATTCAGTACAAGTGAAACGCCATTTTAGTGCTTGTTTGCTGTCGTTGTTAATGTTTGTATTCCATTGCATGTTGTGTAGCATCAAAGAATGTAGGATTATCTGCCTCAAATCTAACAGTCTAAAATATTCGCCCATTAAATTGAATACGGCTTACTACTTAGTTCAATTTGCATAATTGCACTGACGTAGGAGCGCTGAAGGTCAACTTTTCATCGTTTAGGTGTTTTAAAATCTGAATTTGATCCCCAAGTAGGAGGTTTAAATGACCGAGATTTTGAGTACTTGCTTAACGTTTCTATCGTGACACTTGTGGGCAAAATAATTTTAAATTTACTCTTAAGTTGTGCTTATTTCTAGGCTATTCTCAATGATATTATTTTAAGACAATAAGGCCATTTAAGCCTCTTACTTGGCATCTTCTCTTGTCAAAACGATTTTGTGCATCTTTTCCCAAAGAAGTGCATTTGGATAGTATTGAATACTCTTCCATAATGGGCTCCAGAACACCTTCTGATAAGGTAAGTAGCAATTTAAAGTTTATTATGCCTTGTTCATTTTTCTTTTCGTTGTTGTGACGTCTAATTCACGCGAACAGCTGGATTGCATTGTAATCATACTATACTGGTATAATAGATATTAGTTGAATCTGCCAAAAGGAAATGCTATATCAAAAATGTTATTCCCAAATTTATTTAGATATGCATTAAAGAATCCACAAGGTTGTAGCGCAATTTAGTTTGAACTTAAGATTTTGGTATTGATGCAAAACTGTTGGGGAATTTTTATACCCTAAAGTTTTTCATACACAAAAGGAGACCCTAACTTATTTTCACAACAAACTTCATGCACTCTCGTTTAATCTTCTATACACAACGTAAGATTTCTCAAAGTACATAAAAGTTTTATACTATACTGTTAAAGTTGTATAATGCTAATGGGGTTTTGTCATTTTTTTTTACTATTCATTTTATTTTTTGCTTGCAGTGCATGTTATAACCACTATTAATTTTACTTCTAGCAAATATTTGTAACATTGCAATACAGTTAAGCAGTTATTAATTATCAGTGAAGTTGTCAATCTACTTGATTTTATTGCTAATATACTTATATCAGGCAATAAATGTGCCATGTATATACTCCCATGTTAGGTATAAATTAATAATCGAACTTGAGACTTCAATCCTGGGCAAACTTGTATTAAACACGATAATTATGACCTTTTTCTTGTACTAGATAGAGCTGTTATGAATAACAAATGCTTAGCCTACAAGATCTTTGTTTTATTTAACAATTTTATAAAATTGGATTTCAAAGAATTCAGCTTCATTTTTATGACTAGTTACAAACCTTTCTTGATGCCTCACTGTCCTTTTGCATGGGGGCAGTAACTTTCAAATCAATTGTGTTTTGTTTATCCAATGTACTCCTTCACAGATTGACTGATCAAGGTGTAATATTCAATTTTGCACTTAAAAGTGCAGAGAGGTGATGTAATTTTCGATTATTATTTCTGGAAACTTGCACAATATTTCATAAATGCTGTTGAAAGTATATTATACACAAATAAAGATGGGGCATTTTTGTTAAATATTAGTTATCTGGATGGCAAGAATCAAATCAAGATTTTAATAATTGATTTAAATCGCAACCAATCTTACATTTTGATAACTAAGTAAATACACACTAGGGAAAACCACAGAACTCGTCAAATACTTTAAACTTTCAGCACTAATGTCTACACCCAGTACTGATCAGCTTTTGAAAAAACATTTGGCACTGGACACTTGCAAATCATCTGAAGTATCTGGACTATAAGTGATGTGTTGAGTCAGGGATTCTGCTAAACTAAGTAAAAAACAAGTTAATGTCAATTTGAAAGTTTTGACTGTTCATGCATAATTTTAAGAGTTACAGACAATAAAACATTCATTCAAGTGTGGGGAAATGTTACAGGGGAGCAGAAAGTGTTTCCGGACCTAATATTTTCCCAGAACACAGTTTGTTTTGTCCGAAATCTCCCCGAAAATGTCCCTGTATTTTCATTCCATTCTAAGCAACTCTTAGAGTACTATGTTGATGATTAAGAACTCTTCTTAGAACTTACTTTCAAATTTAAAAAATTAATATTTACTCCAATAAAAAATTAATTTTACATTAATGGATTATATTAGTTGTCATTAAGAAATGGCAGCCTTCCTGTCTCTTTGTGAAGGTTGTCAATCACCTATGACGTCGTATACACATTGAGATGAGATGCTGATGAAAACCACGTGAAATGGTATCTTCCAGCATAGAAATGCCTGTCCAAGGATGCTTTCAATAGTTGTAAAGCCTTGTGAATAGGAGGTCCATTCCATGAAATGAAGACTTCATTGAAAAGTGTTGAATTGGATGTTTCGATTGTGTAGATGGTTGCAATTAGAGATCCAACTGATTTACAGACGGGTAATTCCATGTAAATGTCAACCCAGAGACCATTTTTTCATCTTTCAGTATATATATTCTGTTACATATCATTTTAAAGATTATGTCTCAAATTTTAGGAATATAACTATAGAATTTATAAAATATTGCTCTAAGTCCATAAAAAATGGCTGCCAACATGACATATGAATTAACCAAAAAATCTTATTAGTTTCCTAAGTTTTCATATTCATATTTTATCAATAAAAATGCAACTAACAATTCAATTTTTTTTTATCATTGAAACATTATTCCTTCCTCTGTTTAGCAAAACAATTTCTTTCTTGTTAGGAGATAAATTTAATATTGCAAAGGTAAATGGCGTTTAATCCGATTCACTTGTTATGTTAGTCACAAAAACATAAAATAAGTTCCATTCCCTCCAGAAAATCAAAAATTTTTAAAGTTTTTTTCCTTGATGTCTTCTATGTGATAGTTACAGTTAGAAAGATGCTATTGAACATAAATAATTTTCTTTTTTTCTGGCAACAGTACATGTGACTAACATAACGTAATTATTTATAAAGAACTAAATCGAGAGCAAACATTGAAATTAATTTTAAAAACAAATGAATATATTTCATTCCACACTATAATAAATATAAAATTATATATGTATACATAAAATTATATAAATAAATATAATTATAAATGCAAAATTTCATATTTATGAATTGAAGACACAAAGTTAAAGAAATGCCGATGGGTCAAATCAAAAATATCTTAAAACATACATAACACATGGAGGCAAGCTGAAGAGTTGCAGAAGCAAAAGGAAAATTTAAGTACAGGAGAAATCATTCTGCAAACGGATTTCACTGAAAATTATTCGATAAAGCATCAAGATGAAGTAATTGAGGCACATTGGAATGCAGGGCAAGGAGTTTCTGTGACCATTTATACAGTTATTTATTTTCGATGCATTGCTTATGAGGATGTACCCGAGACACAGTGTTATGCAATAATTTCTGATGAAAACAAGCACTCAGCTTATGAAGTAAACATTTTTAACAAAAGAATTATAAATGACTGCACTGCAACTTGTGCAATTAATGTGAAATCTGTGATTTTATGAACAGATGGAGCTGCTGCTCATTTTAAAAATAGATACTCCATGATGACCTTAACTTCCTTTAACGTCTACAGGTCGTGAAATCTTATAGAATCCTATCATGGAAAGGGTCCACATGATGGAGTAGGTGTTGTCGTAAGCACATTGTGTGGAACAGAGTTTTGAGAGGGCAAGCTATTGTGGGCAATGCAAAATAATTCTTTCTCGTACTAACTGAAACTGAAAACAAAATGCTTGTTTGTGGGTAAAACTGACATGATGGAAAAGAAAAACAAATTCCAAATGTTTACGAATGTTAATACAGTGGAGGTATTCAATCATCAATATGTGTTAACATGGGAAAATTTAAAGTATGCATATTTCAAAACACAGGAGATGACATTCTCATGAAAGAAGTAGGAGTCTCAAAAGAAAAACAAACTGATGTTACTGTTAATGATTTTGAAGTAGATTTTTCTGAACTGTTTCCGGAAACAGAAATTGCGACATTGGGCGATTTTGTCGTCATGGAAATTATAACTGCTAAGTCGAAAAAATACGTCGGGCAGGTGTTAAACACTTATGAATATGATTATTAAGTGCTGTTCATGAAGAAAAGCACTGAGGCAACTTTTGTGTTCCCCACAAATGAGGAAAAATCTTGGGTTGAAACAGCACAAATTATTAAATTTTTGTCACAACCCCACTGTAAATTCATTTCGACCTTATCAATTCAATTATAAGATTGAACTATAATTTTTATGTGTACATATGTAAAAACCTCTAATAAAATCCTATTTGCATTTTTACACTTGTGTTAATATTATCTGTAATACTTAAAGTTAAGTGTGTATTCACGTGTTATGTTAGTCACGTTATGTTAGTCACATGCAAGTTTTATTAAAACTTTATTTCTTTGTATTATAATTAAAACATATGTCGAATTTGTACTTAATAATATAACAAGAACCTTTCACAGATACTATATCGGGAAAAAATAATTAGTTTGCTGTTTCAGATTCAGAGAATTATGGCTATGAAAGTTAATACAATATCCTAGGGTTGCATATCCGTTATGTTAGTCACATTGGTGAAAAAGCTTTCTGAGTGTCCAAATAAACAATTTTAAATATTATTTTTGAATTTACTAGCATAAAACCATCTGTCCAAAGAAGAATAACACCCTGTTTAAGGTATTATGACAAAAATAAAGTTAGTGCATAGAAAAAGACATTAAAGAAATCTTTCAACTGTTATGTTAGTCACCATGGAATTACCCATACAGCTTCACTGCAGATTTTTAAACAATTTTCGAGCAGATAAATAATTTCTGCTATGACATTTCAGGGTTAGTAAATGTTTTTTATTACTGTGTTATCCTGGATGATCAAGTTTGATTTTTGATTTTCTTGAGAAGAATAAAGCACCTTTTTTAAATGATGTGTTTAAAAGGTTGTTTTTCATTATTCTCAACTGGGAAAAAAGAACATTACTATCTAACTTTCACCCTCTGTTTTTATTCACCCATATGGTAATTGGTAAAGGTTTTTAAAGATTCCTGAATGGTATGCTCATATGTAGTATCTGGAGGGCTTTTGTTAAATATCTGCTTCTGAAACACTGCCACATATTTTCTATAATAGGAGGTTCAGAAATTCTACGTTCAAGTTTTTCAAGTAATGTGTTATGCAAAGATTTTCTAATTTTTATCTAACTTCTGTTACCATCTTCACTGGTTGTTTCTTCACGAGTCTGGGAACAGCTTGATCTTCTGTAATCTTCGTCAACCAATAGACAGTCTTGATGAACATTGTTTTTTTTAAATACTCCAGTTCCTTAAAAACTCGTGGAAATGTTTCTTTAGTGAGTTTTCCCACTTTTCATTTCCATTATCTTGTATTATAAAATCCCCAAACCAGCCAGCCAGAAACTGCATTATATTTTCCAAGTCTGGCATCTTACAAAATTGAACTATGATAAAAAAAATAATAAAAAATTTGATTTTAATTGGGAAAAAAATATATAAATTTTTGACACCTGGCCCTGGATTATGCTTATATTTAGACCATATTATCGAAAGACTTCGAAATATTTGTTTTCCTTTATAAATTGCTGTAATTCTTCCAAATTATTTTTATACCCATGTTGGTTTTGAGCTTGTTTAGTTGAAAAAAACAATCTTCAATGTTACTCATTTTTAAACCATCAGGCAGCATTCTTCATTCATCATGCTAGCGAAAATGAAGCTGCTTTTAAATATTTTACTTTTAAGTCATTTTGATTGAGAATTATAATTGGAATGAAAATAATTGAGTGTATATTTTAACATTTTCTACAGATTCTTTTTACAGTCTAATTTTTTTTTTTCTTGGAGTAGCATTGTGTGGTTAAAAATATTTCTAAACAAACCTGTGGAATTTTTAAAACAGAATTTCAATTGAATAACGTTATATAGTTTTCATAAAAATTAACTTTCAGAGAATTCTAAAAGTTCTTAATCTACTAATACTTTGGCATGTTTCAAAAATTCTCAACTTTTAACAAATAGATATTTTTGCAAACGTTTTATCGTTCACTGAACACAAAATACTTGTGTAACCGTGTGTTCTAACGTCGATTAATGACCACTAACCTGAGTTATTTTAAGTGCATTCGAAAATATTGGTAAAAATGAGCAAATAAAATTATATTTCTTAGATTGGAATTTCTAAATTCATCCTTTTGATGTTTTAAAGGCTAACACAAAGTTGTCGTCAAATTATGATTTTCGTAATACTTTTTAAACTGACTTTTTTTATTGAAACTGGCTGTGAACCAGGTATGGTAATCTCTTGGTGTGTTGCAAGAGCAAGGAAAAGCTTGATAACTGGATAAAAACACTTTCTTCAAATAATAAATACCATGTTTCCATCAAATAAATCTTTGGTACATATGTCAATGAACGAGGCTACCAATTGGCTGAGGCTGGAACACAGTTGCCCTAACCTAAATCTCCTTTACGGGTCGTTCTTGTAAAATAGGAAAAATTGGCTTCTTAAAATTTTTTCAATCGAAGGTTTTTAAAACTTTATTTTTTTAGTCTAATAATTTTCTACCATGTTCATTAAGTAAATTAAAAATATCAGCAATCTAAATTATTAACATTTTGTTAAGGAAAAAAATATTTCAAAATATTGGAAGGCAGGACAATGACGAACCTGCCAGGACAATGATTAAAATAGAAAAAATATATAAATTTCTTGTTGAACATTTCATGACCATGTATTTTTAATTCAGCTGATTAAGTACATAAATAAAATTACTAGGAACATGACAATTCAGGAAATTATGGATTCCCGAATATTTAAGTATTATTAGAAAGTAGGAACATTGGATAGTTATTACTGCAACTTTTATGCTTTTTTAACAGATTGCGTGTTTTGCTGTGTGGTGTTAAATTACTGCAATCAATTCTCAGCTATTTTTTATCTGTAGCATTTCTTTTTGTATTTTTCCATTTGCCTTCTATATTTTTTAAATTTTTCTTCCAGTTTGTTTATACGAATGTAAGTCTCTGCTCTATCTCTTCTAACTTTTTTCACTAAATTTTTTTCTTAACATTATCATCTCTTGTTGTGTCTGGGTTTGAAGAACCTGAAAGTTGAATATCTATACCACTTTCACTTGGTTTGGGTAGCCAATTCTATCAGATGACAATTTCTTGTCAACCGATAGTTTTGAATTTTCTTTTCTATTTTTATAATTCCCCTTTTCTGATTCGAACTCATTTTAGCTATAGGCTTTACCACTCCTTTCTTCTTTTGGTTAACATATATTTCACATGCCTCTTCAATTTCTCTTGTATCAAACGTTATGGAATTTTTTTAATATGCTCCTGACGACGTTTCTCAGCTAACCTTTTCTTTAACAACCTTTCCTCATATGTTTGTTTCTTTTTACCACTCATATCTGTCCATATATTGTTTACAACTTATAAAAAAGAGCATGTGATAAAGGATATTTAGTAATATCTAGACATTTTTAGGTGCAATGACAAAAACATGTTTTAAATAAAAGAAACAAATAAGTTTCAAAATTTCAAGCCCATGATAAGGTATTTTACTATTAAAAAAATTACAATGGATAATAAATAATCAATAGTTAAAAGTAAAGAATATATTTGTCTTCATTTAATAATTTAAATATTTATAAAATACTGAACATAAAACATCATTTTCCTGTCTTGACATCATTGACTTGGTATGTTAAAGGCAGGATAATGATGAAATAGGCTTGTTCAGGGCTTAATGGATGAACCCTTACAAATTTCAGTTTGAATTTCACACACATTTAAGATATATCTTTTATACACTTGATAATAAAAAAAATTTAAAAATTTACTCTACAAACATTTAATTTTTATCAAAGCCAGGAAAATGATCTTCAATATACATAAACCTTGAACTCTGAACTTGTATGTGCTGACCAAAAAAAAAGTTGATAACTTTTCAAAATGGCAGTTATTTATTTAAATAACCTCAACCTCAGATTACTTGAAAAGTATTCTTCTAACTCGGTGCTGTCATCTATTAATTGCCCACATAATGATATCTGAGATGCCAGGAAAATGATGATATTGCTTGAGACAATAGTTATTGAAGTTACTTTTGGCAATTTTTGCAATATTATTTCCATTATTGTAACTAATAACCTTTCAAATGTATAAAGAAGCAGAATAAATTATTTACAAAAATATATAAATAAATATTAAAACCCTAATGAATGAAGAAATTGTAAAATTTCACTCAGGAACATGCCAGGACAATGATATTTGATATTTTAAAGTTTTAAAAATGTATAAAATAAAAAAAATTGTCATTAATTTTCTAATTCTGTAGATTATAAAAGTGATCCCAAACTATTCTTGAAAGTTGACAAAATCTTCAGAGTGATAGATTTCTATAAATTATTAAGGGACATGAATTTTGCCTATTTTGCAAGAATGACCCTTACCTCTAGCATCAAGAGGCTTATATACTCATCAAAAGAGACTAATAGTCTCTTAATCTACATAAAGCTACACGTGAAAGAAGTCAAATGTCTCATTGAGGAATAAAGCTTGTATCCCTGCCCTGGTTCCTTACCCAGAGCTGTAGAAGCCACTTGCTTTCGACTTCTTATCCGACATAACTAGCAACAAAGACAAGATCAGCTATCTTTTCCCTCTGCAAACTGGACAAAATGACTGGAGACCACCTCAGGGACTCCTAAAATTCCTGATGGTAGTCTTGCAGATACTGTAGATATTGCTTTAGCTACATTTTTTCATTGCAGAACTTTTGGGTTGCTCGTTGATTGATTTCCGGAGATGGACATAGGATGATTTTGTAAAACTAAGTTAAGCAAATTAGTAGCAAAATCTTTTGAAATGCCACATGAAAAGGAATATTTTCGGAAATGGAAAACCTTTTCATTCTCTTTCTAGATACTCAAATTTTGTTACCTATTTAGTTTTGCTTTATTGCAGCAGCTGGGATACACTCTTGTAATTCTTATTTTCACCAGACTTGTATTTTGGCATTAATAAGCGAGTGGTTATATCTATTCTGTTGCTTTTTAACTAGTCTCCTGTAACAGTTTTCAACACAACCAAATATAGCCCTTAGCCAAACCCTTCCCCCCCCACACACACAAAAAAAACCAGTTCCTTAGACTCTTTGTTTTGTTTAATTTATACCAATAGCAATCATCGGTCTTGCATCAGGTTAAACTGAAAGATTTTAAAGATGAGTTAAACTCTTTGTCTACTGTTCTCTTCAATCAGTGACTTTACACTGTCGCCTGCAGTTTTCATGGTATGTTGACATATTTTTGTTCCTAAGCATAAAAGACATCTTTAAAATTGCTTTGGATAGAGGTCATTTATAATTTTCTTATCTTCTATTTGGGATCCAAAAAAAGTACTTTAAAACTTGACAATGTTGGTGGAATCCCTAATTAAATTTTTATTTTAGCCCACATAGAAAAGTTAAATAAGTGAGCTTTGAACTTTCAATTCTTAAGAAACTAATATTTCCACCGTTCATAATCTGAAAATTAATCTGGTAATGGGTAAAAACAATTATACTGAATACATGTATCGAGGCATACAGGGTTAAGGTAGTTATTTCAGAATTTAAAAAATGATGCAATACTTTTGAATTTTTTTTTAATGATGTCAATTTAATGTTTAAAGTTTTCGTGAGGGATACTACCAATGAATCATGTTTTGTTCTGTAGCACTGAAAGAGTTGAGTGTATAAGTTCCAATGTGAAAAGGGGAAATGGGAATATTTGTGATTGTGCTCGGCTGTAGGGGCATTTTTATACACTATGTGTCCAAAAAAAAGTCGCAGCTGAAATTTAAACATTAAGTTTTGTTACGATGGTGATTCGATGAGTATTGCAGATATTTGCATAAATGTCTGCTCAATGCAAGATCGAAATTTCGTCGTTACGCCATATGATTGTTTAGTTTGAAGTAAGCATGGCTGAAAGTGGTAGCTGTGGTCAAGGAAGTGGTGTAACAGATTTCAAAAAGGGGCAAATCATTTGTCTGTACCAAAGTGGAGAAAATGTAAAGACAGAGTTGCAATTTGTGGCAAAGGATAGCGAACTATTCAATGCATAAATAAATCTTGGAAAGATGACGGTAAACCATCCAGTTGGAAAATCCAAAATCCAGTTCTGAAAATCCATCCTTAACAAACTCGACCGGCGATCGCTGAAGCGATTAGTGAAATCAAATCGCTAGAAATAGACTGTACAACTCACAGGACTCTTCAATAAAGAAAACAAAACAATTCCCAGACGTGTAATGCAACCGTTGAATGCCGTTAATCGAAAGAAAAGACTGCAATTTGCAAAGGAGCACAAAAATTATTGTACTGCTCAGCAATGGGGATAGGTCATGTGGTCCAATGAGTCATGTTTATGCTTTTTCAAAACGCCTGACGCATCAGGGTTCGAAGAAGCATTGGACCCTACATGTATCGTTCGCACTGTGCACCTGTCATGAGGCAGTGTAATGATATGGAATTGCTTCTGTTTGGCTGGACTGGGCCCTGCAACATAGTGCATAAAAAATGGTAGTCTGCTCAGTATCTCGACATCTTGGATGATCAGGTTGACCAGCACTTGACTTTTCTTCCCTAACGGCAGTAGTATATTTGAAGACGTTAACTGCAAGGTACACCTAGCTGGAATTGTGAAATCTTGGATCAGTGAGCACGATGCATTGTTTACACACATATTCGGCCACTGCAAAGTCCATACCTCAATCCCGTCGAGAATCTGGGACATTCAAAAACGATTTAAGGGCGCATTCCACTCTTCCTTCATCTATCGAGGTTTTGGGAGACCTCTTGTTAAAACTGTGACCAAAAATACAAATAGACACTGCGGAAGGTCGCTGCAACAATGCCAGGACGAATGAAAGTCGTTAGTCGTGCTAAAGGTGGTCCAATGAAATATTAAGGTATGCGACTTTTTTTGGACCCGTAGTGTATTTCATATGTAAACCAGCAATTTCCTTGTTACTGGTAAATGAAATTTAGTTGACTAGGAATAGCAAATTATTGAAGACTTTCTGCTAATTAATGTTAGTGGAAATGTATTTCACTTCCAGTGAAAATTACAATATTTTCAAATACCTGGGCTGCAGCAAAGCAGTTTACTTCCTCATTAGAATTTAAAAAAAAAAAATTGTATTTAAAAATATTTTGAACAGCAAAGTTAAAAGCTGTATTATGAATTAATGTTCAGCAAAAGGGCTTTGCCAATGATATTAACTGCTGAAATCAATTTGGCAGTAATGATAAATTAAGATATCCAATATTTAAATATACTATTATCAAATGAAGTTAGTGTATTGGGTGTTCGCAGTGTCCTGACGAATCTATTGCACTTACAATAATGAAATTTGGCACATGGATAGTCCGAATTTTTTGCAATTTGATAGTCCAGCCCGAATTTTAAAATTTAATCTGGGACATTTTTAAATGAATTTACTGGAATGTAATTATTGTTTTCTTTGGAATGGCAACAGCATAAAGATATGACAGATTCCAAATTCATTTTTTCTATTTTGATTTCGCAAAGAGAGGAATGACTTTCCAACATATCGATAAAAAACAAAGAAAAGATCCACATAAGTTAAAACTATCTCCCAGACCGTTAAAGATGAAGTAAAAATTTAAACGGATTTGAAACCTGCGGAAAATTTCAGATCAATTCTTGAAAATATGATTATCTTTAAATTTAAAAAAAAAATTTAATTGAGTATCTTTTTTATATTTTTGCAAGAGAATGACGTCACGCTAACATTCGTGTTCCAAAAATAAACAGATTACATTTCCAGCCCTCTTACGATTTCAGCGAAAGAAAGCAAAGAAAAAAAAAACATTTTGGCTGGCTTTATTTAGTTCTTTTTTGTAACATCGGGATCGTTAAAGATTGAAAATTTCAACGGATTTGAAATCTGCGGAAAATCTTTCACCAGATCTATACCTTGCATTTGATTTTCTTTTAATAACAGGGTAGTAACAAACAGAACCTGGAAATCATGGAACTTAACTGGAAAGATCGGGGAAATTTCCAAATTTTCAAAAAAAAATCAGAAATTTTAACGTAAACTGCAACTATTATCGTTTGCGTTATTTAGAGATGTGCGGTTACGAGTACTTTAGAAAATCGAATAAATCGTATTCGCCGAAATTGCAATTCGAATAAAAAACCCTGGCGTCGTTATTTAAGAACACCGCGAAAACCCCCGCCGCCGTTTTCCGCGTCTCGTCGCCGTGAGGCCGGCGATGCAACTTGTGGTATACAATTTGTGTAACTAATGATGGTTTTTTTTGTGTGTATTAAATTTGTATATTTACATTTGGTTTTGATAAAGAGTGTGATAATGTAGGGTCAGGGTGTAAAAAGTTGTCAAAATATTTTGTATTTCTCCAGTATTTTCAATTGCTATTGAGTTCCTTTTGGGTTCCAACCCGAACAATAACAATTCTAATATCTAAAGATAAGAAATAAAAAAAAATTGTGGAGAATGATCCTTTGTCCTGTCTGACCCTAAATATTCAAAAATATTGTGTGGGTACATCGTTACCAATCACGGATTGCAACATTTCTTAAGGGAATTGTAAAATTAGGGAAATTCTTGTGAGACTATCACGGAACTATTTTTCAAGGATTTTGTTGCCCCCCTGAGTAAATAATTTTGGAATTAAATATTTATATTTTCACTAGGAGATTGACGTCACGCCGATTGGATCGCAAACCAAATGGGAATTCGTAGCAATCACCGGAAGTTGGCGATAAGTGTTCACACCTGACCTCACGAAAAGAACCGTCACGGTGCAATCCGCTAACGGGGCAATTGCTTAATCCGCTGTGGGTTTTCAATAACTCGGTACGGAAAGGTCTGCTTCCACTCGGAGAACGAGGTTCGGGGCAAATTTTTGCCCAAGTGTATAAAAGAAAGAAAAACTACAAATTTAGTTGTCAGTGACGAATAAATATTTTGGTTAACGACTATTTTTACGTCCCTCCCCCTTTTTCCCCACAGTGAAGCAAATTTTCAAATGGTTTCATCTTCATATTTTACTGGATCGGGGAATATGACGTCAAAGGTGATTGACATCCTTCACAAAGAGACGGGAAGGCTGCCATTTCTTGTTATTAATTAAATTATTTATTTATTGTATTTAAAAATTATTTTTTTATTGTTATTCATATTATTTTTAAATTTGTAAGTTATAGTCTCAAGGAGAGTTCTTAATCATCAACAATGTACTCTTTTTGTCGCTTAAACTGGAATGAAAATACGGGGACGTTTTCGGGGGAAATTGCAGACAAAACAAATTGTGTTCTGGGGAATATTGGGCCCTGAAACATTTTCTGCACTCCTGCTTATATGTTGATGAGTAGAAGATACACGTGGCTTGAAGTACTAAGTAGTATATTTTAACAAAACATTGTTTTTACCTGACGGAAGAATCGGCTTTTTATTCAGAATTGTTAATTCATAATTTGTACAAATTTGAGATTTCCACGCATGCTTTTAATTTTAAATAATAAACTGATTCCCTAATAGAGAATAAAAAAAACGTAGATCCCAAAAATGACCACCTGTCACGTCACTTTCTAATCGTATAGGGCAGGGGTCGGCAACCTATTGAAACGGAAGAGCCAAAAGTTACAATTTACAAAATTTCCCCGTTTTTAAAGAGCCACTCAAAATTTTCGTTTCAATATCATAGTATTTGCTTATATATATTTGATTTAAAATGAACGGCTTTAAATACACAATAATATTTATTCATATAAAAACACAAATATAGATAGTTACATCAATGAGAACATTGGTTTTGCATACCTTTTCAAATTTTGATTCAATCTGGCTTATAACTTGTTGCTTTAAGTTTCAAGCACGATTCTAGATTTTTATTTGTTAGTTGACTTCTAACTTTACTTTTTATTATATTCATGCAAGAAAACGCTTGCTCGCACGAATATGTCGACCCGAAGATCGTCAACAGTCCATATGCCAACTTCTTCACCTCACTGTAGCCTGGAAGACTATTCCATGTGCCAAATATGCGGGCCTCAACTCGCGGAATTTCTTTTAGAGCTGGCCACTTGTGCTGCGCGATGTGCATGCATTTCTGGGCCTCCAACTCTTACAACTTGCTCTTGAATTCTGTGAACTTGCCACTCCACAAGTCTTTAGTTTTCAAATCTAGCAATTGCATTCGAAGCGATCCAGCATCAATTCCAAATGGCTCAATGTTGATCTCATTTGTATTTGTGTTGAGAGGATTTACTATGAACGCGAGAGTGCTTTTGTTTGTTTTGAATTGCTCGAATCTCTCAGCGAATCCATCCTTCATGTTTTTAAAGCTATGCTGAAGTAATTCGTGTCAATAGTTGCATTGGTCTCATCGCGATATTGCTTCAGATTTTTAAAATGAAGTTATTTAACGCTCTCCATGTCTTCAACGAAAATAAGTAATTTTTTTCTGAAACAAACTACTTCTTCAAGCAAGGCGTAGGCTGGGTTGCCCTTTCATTGCAGTTTTAGATTTAGTTCATTTAGTTTCATTGTGGTATCTATCATGAAGTTGAATTTTTGCAGCCATTTGTTTTCTTCCAATTTGGGATGGCCAATGCTTTTATCATTAAGGAATGTTTTTGTTTCATTCAAGCACAAAGCAAAACTTTGCAATACGTTACCTCTGGAAAGCCATCGCACTTTATTGTGCAGAAGCTATCGAAAACAACAAACAATTTATTTACCATTATTACTTCGTTAACACGATCCTCAGATATGTAATCCAATTCTGTTACTGATTTTATTATATTATACGTTTATATATTTTATTATATATATATATATACCTTTGAGAAGATAATTCGCTTCCAAATCGTATTCTTCTTGAAACAACAAGCGAATAGACACACAAAAACCGCAAGCGATTAAATTAATACACCTGCAACGTAACGTCGACCGAGCTATCCGAAGATGACTGACTGACAACACGTCTAGAGTCTAGACGTGTTAGTCAGGCGGTGGCTGTTTGGGTAAGACGGAAATGGAATGCTATTGGCTGAAAGATAAACATGGTCAAGGAGTCTCATCTCTAAGAACAAAACAATAGTTCAAATTTATCTCATTACGGTCATGTTAAGCGTAGCGATTTGTAATTAACGACTATGAAAATAGAAGCTATTGAGAAATTAGGTACGTAAAAATATATATATTTTATTTTTTAAGGGTTTTGATAATAAATTATTAATTTTTTCGTATGGAACTGGAGAGCCGCAACTTTACATCAAAAGAGCCGCATGTGGCTCGCGAGCCGCAGGTTGCCGACCCCTGGTATAGGGTACTGAAATCTTAACTTTTTAAGCTGTCTCTTGTCCTGGCTATCTTGTCTATCTTCAGCCTGAATGATGTTTCCTTCATTCATCAAATATTTCGATCACAACTAAATTCGTTGTTGCAGAGGAAAACTTGGAATATTATCTTGAGCAGAAAGCTAAACCGTGCTTCCATGCAGTCGTTTCTTCATGTTTTTCCGTACCTTTTAGTGCTTCAGTTGCGATTTGCCTCCGCGGGCATGTTTTACGCTGGCCGTGACCCAAAGTAGGCGAATTAGCTGACCCCGCACTGTCTGTATGACACCGTCGTCTGCCCATGCTCTCAAACTGGTAATAACAGGAAGTGTTATGCCATCTTTCTGTTGCACGATTTATCCCCCACCCTAACCTGTTGCTGTCCTGGTGACTAATTGAGCTATTCTAAACAACTCTTGCTCTTGGCGGTTTTGTTTTTGTAGTTCTTCGAAGCTGGTGTTATCGTCATCTTTTTAATGAAGTTCCAAGATCTTTCGACTGATGTGGCTTTTGAATAAATGGGTTTATTTCCAACTGTTGGAAGGAAAGTCTTGTTTTAATGTGTGATAAATCAGAAAACTGACGGTTTGAGCTATTCTGTTGTGAGATTCCATTTTTATGTTTGTTTTTGGCATATTTTGCTTTTAGCGGATCGTCTTTTGGTCACATTTAATCGCGCATTCTGTCTAATTTTTCAATTTGGAAATTTAATGCTTTGTATCCTTGCAAAAAATTCAGATGTTTTGAATGGAAATAATCAAAGCTAAAATTTGCTCTAACTTTTAACTGCACAGGGGTTCTTGCTTTTTGTCGACAGCTACTGCTTTCGAATCTTCTGTCAAATAATCGTATTTTAGTCATTCTTTAATTCACGTATTAAAATACTTACGATATATGTGCAAACACGCTGACACGCACACCTCTATTATCGAGATCGATGGATTCAGAGCCATACAAATCATGACTAAACTTTTGTTTTTATCCGATTTTTTAAAGCCCCGAAACCTCGGTATAGAAATCAAATTTACTCAACATCAAAATCTATAATTGTTTCACCTTTCCGATTCTGTTTGATACATTAGGACATTAATATGAGGCAGGATGTCGGTATAGTGATGCTGGACAAGAGAAATGGTAAAAATTATTTAATTATTAAAATTGTTTTCATTATTATAAAAAACTAAGGGAAAAAAAGGAACACATTTATGAACGCATTTTTTTTATAGTACATCAGGCTCAATTGCATTTCAGAACGGTCTAAAACAAAGCTGCAACAACTCCTGATTTCTGAAATTTTCGCTTCTATGACGCAAAACACAAGTACCCAAAACAAAAACGTCCTTTTAAAGGAGTCGCAGCTTTAATTGCCAAGTTGAGCTTTATTGATAGGATTAGTTTAGTTTATCTCAATATTTTTTTTTACACCTCAAAAATAATTTTCAAATGGCCTATCGAATATGATCAAAGGTGACAAATGATTCTGAAGCTAAATGTTTAATGAGTGAGTGCTCGGCTAGTTCACATTCGTTTTACTCTCCCGGTTTCAACCTTCAAGCCGGAACAAATGAAAAAACTTATAAGTTAACCGTAAAAGCTAGTATTTCAAAGGCTTTGATTTGTCTCGACATTATGATAAACGAAAATATCCAATCCGTGAAATAAATTATATTTCTGGAAACCGGGATTCTCGAAAATAATTTCCAAAATATGAATCTAATTTTTTAAACTTCAATTTTTCTTCTTCTAATGCCCGACCGATTAAACCTTTATTATGGCACTTACAAGTTGGATTTGTGAAATATTTAACGCTTCGTTACTCTGATGCATCGCATGGGTTTGAGTTCACGTTACACCTCGCATCACGTTATACCACACATTCAAAGCGCAACCCATTTATAGAGGCCTCAACCATTCATTTCCAGACAAACATCCATGCCTTACTCCGAATTGTAACCTTTTGATCATGGGGGCCAGCGCCTAGACCGATTAGTCGGCGTTTGTTAATGTTACCGTGAATGGTACTGGTGAGTATTTAAGATCAGTAATGGTATGAAGACGTTTTGAAATTTAGAATTTGAAACTGAGCTGTCACATAAAATGAAATATTTTCATGGTCATGTGGGTTATTACACATTTAAAATGCATTTTATTCCTTTTTTATATCCAATAGTAACTGGTAGAAGGTCGGATGGTTGCTTTTCTTTGCGATCACTAATTTTTAGGTTTTAGTCTCTCAATGGTCGCTGAATCATCTGTTTTCTTATGGAAACAAACAATACATTTATTTTCAAAAGAAAAGGCGGAAAAGGACATACATTCCGACCACTGTAAATGCCTAGTTTCATATCCAAGCACCATTGATATAAACAGGGATGCCATTGGTGACTATTTTTTACCTTGGGCGACTATGGCGACTTTTTCGTCAAAAACGGGCCCAAAAGCAAATTTATTTTATTTATTTTTTAAATAAAGACTTTTTAAAGAACTATTTAAAAAAATTTCAAAAAATGCATTTTTAAACTATTTTAATAATGGCGATTTCGAAGGTCGCTACACAAAATTTCGTCCAATCCGATTTCAAGAAAAGATTTCATCATACACTTTCTCGGCTAAATATTAATATAAGTTAACAGCATTCCAGTCTTTGATCGCCATCTGACCGTGGTTCAAAATTACGTGGTGTTGTCCTCGAATCTTTCCCTATGGATCCCGCGGCGTTGTCAATAGCCCGTTGTTATTGTTCTAGTACAGTGTTAATTAAAAATTTCCAAATCAAGTCTTTATTTTAATTGTACTTTTTATTCACGACAGTTATTTTAAAAGGTAGGACAAAAGATTCTAAGGTTATAGCAATTGATTTCTAAAGTTTAATGAACCAAAGAAATAAGTACATTTTTATTGAAGATAACAATGGTTGGGCTTATGAAATCAAAGTTCTGTTCACTTATAAATTATAAACTCATACTTAGCATAATTAATGTTTCTGAATGATTCTATGTTTCAGAATTTTCTGTACGATATACGTATGTCCTAGTCTTTTTATCCGAGTCAGCATATAAGGATAACGGAAAAGACTAATAAATTTTCGCTAGGAGACTATTTTGAATACTATTTTCAACTTTTCAGGCTACTATTTTACATGTAGTTATGATGGCAACCCTGTATAAATGAAGAAATAAAACTATAAATTAATTTATCTTCCCTGTCAGAGCAAAAGGGGTTAAGTCAAAATAATTAGAACTCATAATCTTAATTTGAATCTTTCTCCCAAGTATTCCATGATATAATTTATATTCGTTTGCTTTTGATTTTAAGCATTTTTTTAAAATTATAATGCATTTGATTTCTCTGAACCCATCAAAATTTAATCTTAACCCCTTTTCCCATGGCACGGAATATACCTTTTGTGTAAGTAACATGAATGACAAGTTCAAAAATAAAACTTTAGTTTTGAACGTATTTCGGGTTTTGTCTTAAAATGTAAAAAGTTTGTCTATCCAATTACGGGACCCTGTCATGGATGGAATTGGGAAAAGATGTATTTTTATCCCTAAATTATTTAGCAACACACTTAAACGATTCTTTTTACGAAAAAAAATATTTAATACCGTCTAGTACTAATTCACTTCATTTCGAAAATTGCCATATTTGAATATTTTGTGGGGTACCCCAGACATTAATCCATCCCAGAGATAAAGCCATTGGTCAAAATAACATTTATCCATATCTTTTTACGTAGTTTTTTATGACTTGGAGCCATTCAAAAAATACAGACAAGTGCGAAGTTAGCAACATTCGAATATGGAATACTCGTGTAAAAAATCGCTTCGAATGTTTTCATTAAATATATGCTGTTCAACATTAAGTTAACTTACTGGAAGTGCTTGTGAATTACGGGAATATTGATTTATAAAAATTTAATTTGATTAGATTATATATATGATATATTAAAAATACTATTTGATGTCTGAAATCCGCTTGGTCATCCTTTTAGTCTTGTTTCGAGTAAGTCGTAGGGCCTGGTCTATTTAAACGTCGTGTCCTAAAGACCGTAGAGCGATAAAAACCTATTAAGTTTGAGTCCAAGATTGTGGAGTCGCAACTCGATGAACCATCGGGATGTTTTCTTGAAGTAAACACGGGCTTCACAACATTCAGGATGCCTTGTGATCTCTCCTTCGTTTTTATATTCTCGTCTTTTTCTATCCCTCGTTAATATTGTTGTATTTTATATTTGATTGTTAGTATTTGTTTTGGAAATACTGAGTATTAAATATTGCGTGGTGCACCTTGGCCAGATCTAGCCATTGGTTCAGCATACACTGGGTTCGTTTCCAGGCATGGGTTGCGTTGTGATTCGGTGTAATTTTATAAGCCCTCGTAAATCCAAAAATGAAATGTCCTCAGAGCGATAAAACAATCCATGAAACATTTTTTGCATTCTGTTTATTCGTTTTGATTTTTCAACATCTTGTTTATTGTGAGATATATTCAAATAGATTGCAATTTTTCAAGTGTAAACTGTATTGATATAGTAATCTTATAATTTTTCAGTATAAATTTCATTACTAATGTCATCTCAGTTCTATACTTAAGTTGTGAAAGGAGACCAGACTTTTCCACTCTGAATTGGCTCGAAACTCCGATGTTTGTACTACGATGTCGGCCAGGATTTTGAAACCTCGCGTCACTATATATTCTATCGTATCTTTCTAAATTTGTATCCAGTGGTTATATAATTTTTTCTATGTTTTTATTACTGGTAGTTACATACTGTAATCAGCTATTCATGGATGCCTTGTAGTGGGTTACTATTACATTTTTAGATAGAATTTTTATGGGTGAAATAAAATGCATGTGGAATTTATGAATAGGGTTACCTGGTTACTGATTAATGGTTCTCGAGTTCTTTTAAAGTCAAAATCCTCATCTTTTTTTGGGTTAATTTTTTTTTTATTCATGTTATATTTAAAAATTGTGTTGGATTTAATAGAATTCCGATTCGTGACTTTTGATTTCGACACTTTTTTCCCCGTAATGTATTTATAAGCTTCATAATGCAAATTTTCGAATATTCCGTGTCCTTTCCACACGAAGAGACGGACCAACTCGTTTATCTAAGATATTGTATGGAAAAAAAGACGTGCGTGTCGCGTTTGGATCTTTTTTTACTTGTGATAGATGTGTATTCATCCGGATCTGCACTGAAGTCCGAGTCGAACAGAAGGAAAAAGCTTGAATACTTGCGTGGAATGATTTTCACGGCATTGGTCATTTTGTGGATATTACCGCGTTTGAACTAATTACAATTAGCAAAGAAGTATATTTTTCAAAGTATTTCTATCTCGGTAATATATATCAGAATCAAAGCTATGCAATTGGATCAGTTCCCCAACCTTTAAGCATCTCGTGTTTGCCGCAGCATCCAGGACCGCGATAGTTAGGATTAGCAACTTAAGGGTTGCGAGTTCAGAACTCGATTCAACCAAAGACCATCGTGTACGGAAGGTAGGGGGGAAGGTTGGTGCCAGCTCAGGTACTGCATCTGACCGTGGTTCAAATTTACGAGGTGTCCTTGTATCTCCCTTTGGGATTGATCCCGGACCGTCCCAATAGCCCGTTGGGTTGCTGCAGTGCGACGTTAATTCAACTAGATACCTTTGTGCATATTTAAACCCATCAAAACCTTTATACGTTTACGTCATCCTTGGAAATGAACCCTCTTGGCCCTACACGCCCTTAAGATTTTTTAATGTTTTTCACTCCCACGTATATAGCGGGACCTTGCTCCATAAACCCCAAACATCCAATCCCGTATGGAGGGGTCTTGTATGAACATGAAATTGATCCTTGGAGGTCAGAAATTTGATATTGGTTCTAATAGTTGACCAACGTTACTTGCACCACAAAGACTTATGTCTACTTGCACCCCACAAAGACTTGTGTCTACTTGGTGTAAGGATTTTATAACGTCTTTGCTGCGAAAGTTAGCCGTACAAAGCAGGTCTATCTCCAAAGTGTAAGGATACTCCTTCAGCAATCCAAGCTCAAATCTTCGATGCCTC
Source organism: Metellina segmentata (assembly GCA_947359465.1). Lineage (NCBI taxonomy): Eukaryota > Metazoa > Arthropoda > Arachnida > Araneae > Tetragnathidae > Metellina > Metellina segmentata. The sequence goes on along the minus strand of OX375876.1, from coordinate 22,075,453 downwards.
GGCAGTTTTAAATTTGTGATCTAATTTGAAAAAATCCGGTAGGTTATTAAAATATTATCTAATGGGACTAATACTTTATTTCTACACTTTCGCTACACCGTGACAAATCTCGTGGTTGAGAATAGCTTATCTAAACTTAATTCTCAATAAATGAAAACATAACTTCTCGATTATTAAATTTTATAGAATCTAGTTTTTGGAATCGGCATTGTTACGGAAAAATATTAAAGAATCGGTTTACTAAAAAATAATTTGCAGAACACTTGATATTTCACAACTTATGAGACTTGCAGTTCCTTCAGTTTTGTCGTAATTTGACTGCGATTTTAAATTACAAGGGATTGTACTCTGAACTTCCCCTGATGATTTAATCCGGAATAGTCCTGATGCTCCAGTGCGTCGATAATTCAACTACCTACCTCATTTTTATTTGAAGGCCGGCGCGCTTATTTAATTGGATAAAAATTTCGAAGGGGGTTTTGTAGTGTATGATGCCACAAAGGCTCGAATCCGTACATCAATTCGACAATGTGTTTGTTTCAAGGATCCCTTTGTTTTGTCATAGCATTTTCCGACAACCCAAAGCTAAGTGGAATTGTCATCTGAATAAAATCGGTAGTGTAGCCAAGATTATGGCTATAAAGACAACCTAATCCTTAAGGTTTTCTGCTCTTGCGAAAAGAAAGGGTGCTCTAACAATAAACATCCATACGTTCGAAGTAAGGAGCTATTTGGTTGGATCAGTCCTTAATCTTACAGCCATTCGATCATTTCTGCAGGCTTTTTTTACAGTAATTCAAAATCGACCGCTTTCCTTATTGCACACCTTGACTACACCATTGAATTGGAACATTTTTTTTTAGAACAGGCTGCAGGTCGATCCGGGATGAAACGTGACCTTGATTTGCGTCTGCTCGAGTGAGGTGTTAACCTTGACTTTTTTTATTTCTAGCTTTTTTGCGTAAATCGCATTACTGATTACTTCCCACAATTTGCTATTTTTTTTTTTTACTGTTTTTCCACCCGGCTTAAACCGATTGGAGTAAATAACGGCCACTCGTGTGTACTTTTCAACTAAAACCTCTTTCAAAAAGCCGGTAGTTCTTGAAGTTACCTCTCAAGCTCAATGTATTTGTTTTCATAACAATCGATGCTAATTCGGAGCCGGCTCTCTTGGAATTGGGTGGGGCAGTCTGTACGAGGGCAATGTTCCAATGGAGTGTTGACAGCCGGAAATATTTTCCGTGTCTCGACCCTCATGTCCTGAAGATGAGGATAAAGCAGCTGTCACTTAGTGGTGCAATTTCTGACTGAATGAAAGCATCGCTTTGTGTTCGGGATGTGTCAGTGTTTCGTTTGGGTCGGATTGATGAAGTTATTATATGGAAGGGTGGTATCGTGTATCACAAAATTGAGTTCCTCCCTTCGTGTGTATTTTGGTTATCTGAAGCTGTTCCCCTCCTAACTTTTCACGGGATGGTTGAGACAAGTGCTTAACTTTAGTTTTTGTCTGCTTTATGATGCAAGATTTAGCGACTTCTAAATCCTTGTTTGAATCAACTTTTATTATTTTAATTGTGAATGTTAATTTCTCCTTCATCTCTTAAAATATTTTCCATTAGAATTTGGCATGTGTTGTATGAACTATACTAAGTTTTTACAATTTTGTCTAGTGCATACAAACTGCATGTGGCACAATTGATGTATGGGAAACTGGGAGGTAATACAATAGGCTCAGTTTCAAACAAATTTGTTTTGGCTAACTCTATTTTTTTTTATTTTTAATATTATTATTATTATTTTTTTTTTAAATCTTAAATGATATGTGATCAAATATTTTTGCCATCTGAAATTCCTAAAATGCTTCATTTTTTGTTTCAGTTTTTACTTTTCTGGGTATGCACTTATTTTCTATGTCTGTTGTTTAGTATTTTCAGAGGCTTCAATTTATTTCCATGTCTGTTTGCTTAAATTGGATTTTTACTGTTGAAGGAATTATACAAAATATTTAATTTTTTGCTCTATATATCATTGTTGTACTGTTGCATAACTCTAAAAATAAAATTTACCTCATATTATTATTATTTTTTTTTTTTTAATTAAATTGTTTTGGCATTCTATTATATATATATTTTTTTAAATGTATTTGTATCTTGATTTGTATTAGTTCAAATTTCATACCAGTATTCAAAGCAGTTTTACTTACAATACTATTTTTTTTAAAGTAGGGTTTAAATACAAAGTATTGTAATGCATAACTATCTCTAAAATTGCAAAGTTTCCTTTTTGTCTAGAAATGTAATTTTTATTAATGATTACTTAAATGCTAGATATTGGTTTCTTTTGAAACTAGGAGAAAAGTAACTTGAATGTTATTGTTGTGTGTTCAGTAGATTTCATGTTAAACAATTGTTTGATATTCCTTTACTTTTACAGATTAATCTGCGATTAATACTTGTCAGTGGAAAGACTAAAGAATTTTTATTCAGTCCAAGTGACTCGGCTGCTGACATTGCCCAGCATGTATTTGACAATTGGCCTATAGGTGAGTTCTATGTACAAAATTGTCAAATGTGGCTTTAATATTTTTACATCCATAACTCGTTTACATTTTTTAAATGTAAATGAATGGATATTTTTATTGTTAGTAAATAAAATTTTGATGTCCATAACATTAGCATATCAAAGATTAAAAGTAGATGCTACTGGCAACATATGAAAAGCAAGCATTGTATAGAATGACTAGGCAATTTTTCAATGCCTGGAATGCAGACATTAATTATATATTGTTGAGTTATTCAGTTTCATAAATCAAAGCAACTAGGAAGTTCCTGGGAAACTCTTCTTTATTGGTGTCCAGTTAATTAGGCAAAATCAGCTTTACCTAGTGGCTGCTGGATCATAACAAGAGACCGGGCTTTCCGTCAGATGAAGAGGGAATGGATTCGCCAGGAACCTGTGGACATCAGTCATGGGAGCTGGGCATCATTGGTGGTTAGTGTCCGGAGTTCTTGTTCAGGTCACTTGTGCCTCTCGGTAACAGCTCAGTCCTGTCCACCTCCCTTTGTCGTCTCATGTAGTCTCTCTTTTGGCAAGACTGAAAGGGGGCGATGCACCCCTTTTCGTTAGGACAAGAGCCCCCTTTTGCCTCAACTCTTGCTAATCCAGCAGGAATTCCAAAGTTCCGCACATACATAGGAGGAAGCGAAGGTCATGGGAGATCGTAACATAACAATATAGAATAACAAATGCTATTTGTGCAAAGTATTAAAAAAATAGTCATGAGATAAGGCTTTTATTGAAAGACTTTTCTATGCAAAATAAAGGACTTTCTTACTGAAAAAACAGAAAATAAAATGTGTGTGTGTGAACTTATTCTTGGCAGCAAGGAAAGAAATAGTTTTATTTTAACTTGAACTTAAATGTCTTTCTCACAATGTTAAACTTGAAAACAGCAAGGAAAAATCAAAAATGAAATAAAGGAAAAAAAGAAAATATTAAAAATGTTATTATTGGAAAGTGTTTTATACTTTGCCAGTTTGTCTTTTGGCATGAATGCCTAAGAAATGTGTGAAATATTAATCATTTCATATTTTGCCCAAAAGCGCCAGGTATTCTATACAAGTCATAGATATAATTTTGACACTAAAATAATTTCTTTAATAGACTAATCAATTGGAAATTTGAAAGCTTTTTCAAATAAATTTTACTCTTACAAACATTTGGTATTTTAAAAGTGATAGATGCATTTAAATCATTACCCTACAAGAAGGGTTTCAAGTTCTCTCGAACCCTTTTCTTGGTTGCATACTATATTTACTACACAAATTTTTCAACAAGATTAGCTTAAGGGTTAGTAAAATGCAAGAGATTGGTATATATAGGAAGAGTGATAGGTGAAAAATTTAGAATGGCTATATCAGAAAATATGTAATTCTGATGTATTCAGACATCTTATGTTTTGAAAACAATTTATAGACTTCGTATCCAGAACCTCAGTGGCTGAGAGTGTATACTGATGGATGCTTTCTCATGGTCAATACATGGAGTTTTTTGCGGTCTCCGTTCCATCTTCTAGTTGGAAGATATCAAACTGTTTGAAGCTATTGCTATTGCGGTGTTTTTGGACTTAACCAGTTCCCTAATAAATTCAATGAAGTTGTCATCTTATTAGATTCTAAAGCTGTGCTTTAGTCCATTGGTTAAATTGAAATTATATGTTCCAGTTACATTGAAGTGATAAATATATTCAATTTAGGAGAGAGTAGTTGGTTATATAGCATTGCAATAGATCCTGGGACACTGCTGGATTCATGTATGTCTTGCGTTTGAAGTAGCATGTCCAAATATGGTCCTCTCTCTCTCTCTTGTGCCACAAAACCCAAACTAACCAACCCACTTCCATTCAACAGGGATCCACTTCCTTGTCAAAATTCTTTAGCTGCACACCTCCTCTGGTTTAAATTGTTGGACCATTTGTCTTGCATTTTTGGTTTACATTTAAATTGTAACAATTACACTGGTGCCCTTCTAATCTCAGATTTTGACATCGAGTCAAAATAAAATCTTATCCCTTGTCTTTTTTTTTTTTCACCTTGGCTCCTTTAACACTGGATAACGATCTTTGGAATACTTCCGCTTAACAGGAAGATGAACCATTGGTTCTGAAGAACCTCGCAATTTGTTTCCAAGTTTGAAAACTTTCATTCAAGCAATTAAGGTTAACTGATTCCTATATTGGTGAAATTGTTAAAGTAGTTTTTGTAAAGATATATATTGTGTTAAAATTTAACTGAAATTGCTTGTCAGTTTTATATGTTTGTTAGTTTTAGTATTACACTATTGGTTATCTTATACTGTTTTCTTTATTGCATTTTAGAATGGTCTGCTGAAGCTGTATCGAAAGCAGAAATACTAAGACTAATATACCAAGGCAGATTTCTGCATGGCAATGTTACACTTGGTGGTAAGTAGAAATTACTTCTATCGATCTGAATTTGCTTTGTTGCCTTAATGCAGAGATGCACAACTTTGTAAATGCAATGGGTCCGATTGTGAAGGAAGTGGGTCATGTCCTATGAAGAGGAAAGTATTGAGGAAGACTTGATAGCAATTACCCTTTTTTAAGAGAAAATTATTTGTTGGTCCATTTATTAGGGGAAATTATTTGTTTGTAGTCGAGAGTTAATCCTTTTGTAGAAATCAAGATACCCCATAAACTCGCAGGGCTGCATTAACTCGGCGGGTTCACCCACTATACCATCAACCTGCAAGTGCAAGTTGCTGGCAGTGCAGATTTTAAAGACTAAATATTAAGATAACTTGTCTCCAGTTGGAGCTCATTGCACACCTGGCTTGAGAAATGCTGGTTCCTAGTCCATCTGGGAAATGAAAGCTGGCTTTGTGTATAATGTTCCCATTTGCATCCCTTAGAATTTGCACCTTTTCTAATTTCAAATATTCTTTTAAAATTTAACCCACTATTTAAAAAGTAGATTTAAAAAATTTATACATCTATATATATATATATACATACACACTGAAGAGCCAAAACATTATGACCACCTACTCAATAACAGGATGTGCCTCCTTTGGCCTGCAAAACAGTTGCAACTCGCCTGGGCATAGATGCCACAAGTTCTTGGTACGTGACTGGAGGCGGGTTGTACCAAATGTATAAGCAGCGTTCACGCAAAGTCAAGATATTCGGCTGGTATGTTTGAGCTCTGAGCTGCTACTCCATGACACCCCAAATGTGCCCTATTGGATTAAGATCCAGCGAGTTAGGTGGCCAGGACATTAAGTGGAATTCATCAGTATGCTCCTCGAACCACTCCAACACAATCCAAACTTTGTGACACGGGGCGTTGTCCTGTCTGAAGATTCCATTTCTAGTTGGGAAGACTTACGCCATGTAAGGGTGCAACTGATCCGCAATGATGTCCATATAGTTTGCAGCGTTCCTTATCTGTTCTAACACAACTACGGGTCGCCCATGAGACCGTCCCCCAAAGCACAATACCGCCACCACCAGCCTATGTATGACTTGCTGTACAAGAGGGGAGCAACTGTTCACCTGGCAGACGGCGTAACCTGATACGACCATCAACGAGATGAATGAGAAATCGGGATTCATCTGACCAGGCAACTCATCCATGGTCCAGTCTCTATGTTCCCGGGCCCACTGTAGGCACAGTTGACGATGACACTTGGTCAACAGAGGCACATGAGTGGGACATCTGTTGCACAGTCCCCTATCCAACAGTGTCCGCTGAACTGTGTGTTCCGAAACACTTGCGCTTGGACCTGCATTGTATTGGGCTGTCGGCTGAGCCACTGTCTCGCACCGATTTTGCTTTACCAAGCGGGACAGTCTCCAACGTCCTTTTTCTTTGATGACACGTGGACGACCAACACTTTGGCGTCTACTGCTGGTGTCACTGCCATTTATCCACTTTGCATGAATACTAACAATGGTAGATCGTGAACAACCTACTAGTCGTGCAGTTTCGGTGATACTCGTTCCGAGTCTTTGGGCCATTACGATCTGCCCTCTATCAAATTCGCTTAGATCAGCAGCCTTTCCCATCAATCGCAAAAGAAAGTGCAAGAATGATTACTTACCTTCTCCAACAGCAGTTAAATACCATTCTCACTTAATCAATCACGTGCCCTCCATGTCATCCAGACGAGTTCATTGGAAAATGTGGGGATGGTCATAATGTTTTGACTCGTCAGTGTATATAGTATATCTTCTAGTTTTAAAGTATTTTAACTTTGTAAGCCAGCTGCTGTTTGTTGCTTGTGGACTTATGTAATGTGCCCTTGTCTTAAATTTTTAGTTTAGATTAACTAATTTGTAACCATTTTTGCCTCTGCTAAGTTTGTTGTGTAAAATGTGGTGGAAATAGCTCATACATGAGAAGTTTTTAATACAAGTTTAAACACTAAAATTTATTAACTTGTATGCTGCCCTAGCACTAATGTGCAGTATATACTGCTTGAGAAAAACTAATGGCAAACATGCATCAAAGATAAGGAGTTTTATTGATAGTATAATTTAAAATACACAAATTTGTCTTAAATTATTAATACTAGACTGCTGAACAGGAATAGTTGCTAATCATTTCTGGATAATTGAAGCTGTCAATTGAATCAATGAAACTAAATTTGTAATCAACAATTGTAAATTAATCCACACCAAATCAACCAATGGTCAAAACATGATATTTTCAGATCTTTATGATTTTTTTATACGAGATAGTATTAGCTTAGTAGATGAAAAAAGAAAGTTTGAACTTTTTTCACACCTTGGGTTTTTGAGTTATAAAGTTTAAAAAAATTCAAACACTCCAGTTTTTAGGAACGTTTTGATATGTTTAAAATCACGTAACTCAAAAACCGTTTGTCCTGGAAAGCTCAAATGTGTACCATTCTCTTTAGAATTACAAGACCTTTGATTTGACATATATCTTGAGTGTGCCACGTCACTTTGGAATTTTTAATTTTGAAAAAAATGTATTTTTCACTAAATTGCAATAGTTAGGTGTGTACCAAGTTTCATAATGGTATTCCAATGGTGTCAATGTTTAAATAATTTTTTATCTGAATTGAGATATTTCGAAATTCTGTTGGTTCGTTTCTTGTTACTCTAGATAAAAATTAATATTTTAAACAACTCTATTTTATTTAAATTTCATTTACCCTATTTTATTTAAACATCAAATTCAACTCACTTTCCACTCAAGGAACAGTTTTTTTCTTTTAGCACTTGAAATTGGTAAAGGTGAGTTATCTTTATCAAAACTTGTGCTGCTTCGGCCATCTCATCTGCTGGAACTTGGTAGGTTCTACCTGTTGCTGTTAGGTGTAATTTGCACAAAATATAGTTCATTGGCAGTGTTAAGATATCTGCTCTCCATAAGATATGTAAATGATTGTGATGGTCTTTTTGGGTGAAGATGGGAAACACTAATTTTCTTTTCAACATTGTCTTTAGAGTCCACATGCACCAATCATCACTCTTTCTCCTAAGCACAAGCGACAAAACCCACAATTTCTTCAAATGGAACGTCTTCACGCCAGGGCTGATTTGTATCCTATGTGTTTCTGAATCATAAGAAAATGAGTAGATTTTGGTTTTACCCCTATTTAGATCTAGAGGAATGATAGCATTAACTTTCTGGGTCCCTGAGCCTGCCACAACTTTTTCAAAGCTTGTTTTAAAATCTTTTCTTCATTTATATACTCTTTATTAGTTGCAAAAAAAAAATGTGATGGATGGCAAATTTTTCACACCCCTCTGAAAAAGCTGAAAAGGTGTTAGAATTTGGTTTTATAATGGATTTTGGAGGCTTGCTTTGTTAGCAAGCCTATCTACTGTACTCCCTACTCCATCACAAACTCCCTTCCCATGTGATGTGGCATAAAAGTGCCACTCAAGTCCATCAAAGTCCTCTTTGTGATGGCAAAGGTTCAGAACATTTTTACGATTTTTGTACTGTGCAGCTGAATTATCTGAAAAATAGTACAGCCTTTTCAAATCTCTACTATTGATTTGGCAAATAATTTCTCAGGCATAAGATTAACTTTTTGGACAACTTTTCTGGAAAGCATGAACGACGACAGTATGTGTGTTAACACCAAATTTGAAAATGGGAAGGGAGTTGGGGGTATGGTAAAAAGGCTTGCCGCCAAAGCCAGCCTCAAATCCATTAAAAAACCAAATTCTAACACCTTTTCAGCTTTTTCAGTGGGGTGTGAAAAATTTGCCATCCATCACATTTTTTTCATGTAACCAATGAAGAGTATATAAATGAAAAAAATATTCTAAAACCAAGCTTTGAAAAAGCTGTGGCAGTCTCGGGAACCCAGAAATTCCATGCCTTCATTCCTCTAGATCTATATAGGGTCAAAACCAAAATTTACTCATTTTCTGATGATTCAGAAAGACAGGGTACAGATCAGTCCTGGCTATGAAGACATTCCATTTGAAGAAATTGTGAGTTTTGTCGCTTGTGCTTTCGATAAAGAGTTGTGGTTGGCACGTGTTAGTTGAAATTAAATTTGTTCGTGTTTCCTTTCTTCACCCGAAAGGACCATCGCCATCATTCACATATCCTGGGAAGGAAGATAAGTTAGCACTGCCAATGAGCTATATTTTGTGCAAATTACAACCAACCAACCAGTCACAGGTAGAACTTGCCATGTTCTAGCAGATGAAATGGCCAAAGCAGCACAATATTTGGCCAAAGATAACTCGCCTTTACTAATTTCAAGTGCTTAAAGAAAAGAAAAACTGTTCCTTGAATGTAAAAAGTGAGTTGAGTTTGCTTAATTTTTATCTGGGGTAACTTTACTTTAATCTTTTAAACAAGTAACGAATTAATAGAATTTCCACACGTCTCAATTCATATTAAAAAATTATTTTTATGACACCATTGGAATATCATTATGAAACTTTGTACACACTTTACTATTGAGGTTTAGTGTAAAATAAATTTTTTTCATCATAATTAAAAATTCCAATTTTTTGTACTATTATTATTTTTTTTTTAAGTTTAAAAAAGTATAAAGTGATCTGGTACACCAAGCTATGTCAAATTAAAGCCTGTTTAATTCTAAAGAGAATGGTACAAATTTGAGCTTTCTAGGACTAACTGGTTTTGAGTTACATGCTTTTAAATATATCAACGTTCCTAAAAACTGGTGTTTTTGAATTTTTCAACAATTTATAACTCAAAAACGAAAAGTCAAAAAAAAAATTTAAACTTTGTGTTCCACTAAATAAGATACATTTTTAAAACCTCAAGGTTTAAAATAATTTATTTATTGGTTGATTTGAAATAGAATGTCCCCCACCCCCCATATCAAGTTCTATTCTTATCATTCTACTTAAATTATTTTTTTACTTGCACAAATGTAAAGAAGTGCATTCTTTTTTCATGTAAAACAATGAAAAATGAACATGTATGTTTTGACACAAGTTTATGTGTACATTTGTAACATTTGTTGTAATTGAATTACTTTAAAATCTGTAAAGTGTTTCACTTTTCCTTATTTCAAGCATAAACATTGTATACAGTAGATATCAGTTTGATTTGCCATGTGTACTAAATGTATGGCAATAAAAGATGGCCCAAAAGTTCTATGCCTAATTTATTAATTTTTAACTGATTTTTTTTCCAACTATAATTTATAGCAGTTTTAAAGTTGAAATTTTATTATTGTAACTCGGGAAATGTTTAATTTTCCATTGACAATCCTTTTTTAATTTGTTTTAGCTCTACAATTGCCACTAGGAAGAACTACTGTGATGCATCTCATTCCAAGAGAAAATTTACCCGAACCTAATTCTCAAGGTATGTATCTTTGTGTGTAATCAATGCAACATCTTAAAATTCTGAAACGTAATTTCATTAGGCAAGAATTTACAACTGTGAAACTTGTTTGCCCTGTTTAGAAATAAACTGTTAGAAACTCGTTCAGATAATTTTGTTTGGAAACCAAGCAGGGTTCCCACGGTCCTTGAAAAGTCCTTGAATTATTTTTTCCTAACTAGGGGCCCTTGAAAATTACGGAACTTGTTGAAAAGTCTTTGAAAGTACTTGATTTTTTTTAACAAGTACATAATTGTGTAATTTCGTCTTGCATTGGAAATTGTCCAGACTAGATTCCTCCACAGCAAGTGTGCCATTTGAGCCTCATTCTGAATGAAACCGATGTTTCACGCTTTGTCACTATGTGATATACTTATAATACTAGGTCTAGATCTCCACAGTATGGCTATCCGTCTAAGTTGACACTTCTGGTCTCCATTAAGACGGCCGCTTCTCATACTCTTCTTCGTGCCACCAAAAGAATTTATCGTACGATATTTTATCGCATGACGGGAAATCGATATGAGTGCAAGTAGCCTAAAAGTTACCATTGAAACAAGACCCCCACTCTGCAAAAAAAAAAAAAATCAGGTTCTGTGAGAAAAGAAAATCCAAATTGTTCCCAAAATTGACAATAACCTTTCCCTTTTTTGACTAACAGTTGTATAAAAAAAATTTTATTTTTCTTTTTAATTGACACCTTTTGTGTATGCCTTGTTTTAGGTCGTTATAAAAAATTTTAGGTCCTTGAAAAATATTTTTTTGGTTTTGAAAAGTCCTTGAATTTTTTTTGGATAAAGGTGTGGGAACCATGCCAAGATTTTTAATTTATACTGGTATATTGTGTGTTCAAGTTCCATCGTATATCCCTTAAATTTACCTCATAAAATTTTTAGATATTTTCTCAATAAACCAAACTAGAATTTAAAGCTGTAGGTTTTAACATTGACCACATCTACTGTTTATTGAGCAGTAACTCTCCAAGCTCATTCTAATGCTTGGTACAATCAAGTTTTTAATATTGTTATTGCATGTTACTAGAAATATTAACCTTGTGCATGCATATTAAGTGCAAATCTTCCCTGCATGGCTTCTAAACAGTTTTGGATATTTTGGAAATGGAATATTTCCCTGGATATGAGGGTATTTAGAAATTGAGTAGTATGTGAAGGGCAACTGCACTGCACACTTAAAACAATTACATTTCCACAGAAATCTTGATATTCACAGAGGATTAAACGAGTGATTCAAAATGTATTCCCTTGCCTCACATGAAGTATTTTTACCATTCAATTAGTCCTTGTAATACTGAGAGAATCTCTTAAGACGAAGAATTTATGTCACTAAAAATTGTTTATATTTGTCTTGTATTTTCCTAGTAACGCAAAAAATGTTACTAGGAATCTATTGCATTGTTTGAAAGTATTACTTAAATCAGGGCTCGAAATACCCGGGTGCACTGTGCACATGAAAATATAATTGTGCACCTAATTTTTTCCCACTAGGTGTACACAGTGCACCTAATTTAAAAAGTTAAGTGCACAAGGTGCACCTAATTTTAAAAAATCTATTTCGAGGCCTGACTTAAATGTTAAAAGAACTATGAGCTACTAAACCAACCATTTGGTCTTGGGAAACACATTTAAGAGCTTGCTAAGAGGATTTGCAAATAAAATTGGGTACTGTGAATGTATATTGCATTCTGAGTAAAATATTCCATTCCCATCAAATTTTAAACTATTCTTCAGTTTAACCAGCTCGTCTGCTATTGAGCATTGTGCCATATAAATTCAAATTAACTGACCCTTGGTTTTTAAGAATATGGTTTCAAATAGTAGTCTAAACATGAAAGTTTGTAGTTTAAAACCCACTTATATAAAGCCATGTGTGTCTGTCTAATTAGCCCTTGGGGAAATAGGATTATAGAGCAACAAAACAATAATTTCTGAATTCCTTACCAAGTTCAAATGCAATCATTTCAATGAAAAATGAATAAGTGTATTGTGATACAGTGCATCTGTCTTTACTTTTTTAGTTCCCTCTACTTCAAAAATGCAAACTTCCCAAAATGTGATTAGTGTACCCAAATAATATATTACCTTTAGGTCTTTTCCAACTAGTAATCTTTCTTGTGGTCGTTTTGTCATTCACTTTTGAATCCCTACATTCTAAATATGCATCGAAAGACGCTGGTACTGTGATTTACCATGGAGTTGGAGTGAAAGAATATTATACAGCAAAATTTCATTTCTCAAAATTGTTGGTTTTTGAACAGGAAGACTGATTTGGTTTCTTTTGCTTAGTAGGTTTAAAAATGGCAGAAAGTACTTGAACAGTTTCTATCAGTTGCCAAAATGTTTTTGGATGGACTGGACATGCCACTTACAGAACTCTTGTTTATTTTATTTACATGGATGGATGTCTATAAACACATAGTGGGGCCTTTTTAACACATTGCATTTTTGAACTTTTAAGAGCAACGTATTGTTTTGTACTCTGTTAGTGTTTTTGTAAAAGTGGTGCAAGTTTAAAGTTCGGCATATCACTGCAGTAAATGTTAAATTGGTTACAGAAAAAGTAGTTGGAAAGTAGGTTAGAATAAAGAATATAGTTAAATGTGTATGCGTGACCAGAATTTGTATCACAATTTAGAAAAATCCTACAAAATTTGACATTAAAAAAAATTGGGTAAAAAATGTCTGTTTAAATTGAAAGTTATAGGTATAAACATAAAAATTTTAATGGTAGTTTGTTAATTTTAACTCTGGAAGGGACAATTAGCATTGCTTTGGATTGCAAATAACATTCTAAATGAAGTAAGTTTGAGTGATCCCGGTTGAGAAATTTTACTTTTGCTTCCATGCCTGAGTTTGAATCATAAAGCACTGCTTCATGCAATTTTCTAGCATTCCTGATGTTGCAGGATTTGCTTGTTTTCCTTTTATTTACTGACTACAAATCTTTTAATTGTGTTGCTGTTTTCTTCTTCCAGATCAGCGGCATAAAAGCAAGGAAAGAAGCAGTGGCTGTTGTAGTTCAACTTGCACAATATTATAGGCTGTGCCAATAAAAGTCTTCATTCTATTTTCCCAAGATGTATTGCAGTCACAATAGTTTGTGGGGGACAGAAATTTGAAAATGCTGGTATCTGTTCCTGTTCAGAAATAATATGTAGTGTTGTCATAAAAGCGGAAGGCTGTCTAGAAAACTGGTCACGGGTTCAAACTAGTCTCTTTTAACTAACCCAGCACTTGTTTTTGTCTGCATTATGCTTACACACATGTTTGGGTTCTTGCATTTATTTTCTTTCGCAAGAAACTGGCAGTCGTTTTCATCCTTCCTCAGAGTGGCTTCTCGAGAAAATTAACATCGGAGGTAGTCGAATGCTCTCCCGGTATTTTAGAAATCTCAACCTATCAAACAAAGGGGACAATGTGCATTTTTTTATTTAACATCAGACATTATTATTTTTAAAAATTGTTCATCATTCATGTCTAGGCAATTTATCAGTACTTGGAACATTGATGTACTTTAAAATCATTAGCTACATAACTGTAGCAAACTCTGGACTCGAAATATTTTATTGATCTTAATCTTTACGGAACCATTCCAGAAATGCATTAGGCTAGTGTAAAAAAATTATGGACTTGCAGGTAAGCCTGCTGCTGATGTATGTGTGAATATTGAACATAGAACAAAGTGCTTGTTAGTTATTTGTACATAATTTACTTATTTGTTCCTTAAAAAAGACTAGCTCCCCTGTTTATGGAGCTATATATGTAGAATACTTTAAAAAGAGAATAATGCGCCAGCAGTGGCATATACATTTGAGAAACTTAAGAAAATCATCTTTTAGCATTGTCTTAGAGTACCCTAGAAGCAATTTTTAACTTAGTTCAGTACAGAGAGAATTTCGATTGGGCTTTCATATTTTCAAAAGACACTGAGTGTTATATCTATTTGTATAGTTTAGTATTGCAATAGGGTAACTTCATTTAGTGTTTGTGACGAATGCTAAATATCACATTTCTTTTATCATTAAAGCATTCATTTTTTCATTTCTGGTTTTAACTTGTATATGTCATTGCTTGTATTTGTTGACACTATAGTGATTGGGTCGTGATGCATTGTACAAATATTTCTGGAGAGTTTACTACTGTTAACATTATCCTGAACTGCCAGGTAGAATTTTTATGCTTACTGTAAAACTTGTGCTTCACTTGTTAGATCTGATTAGAGAATGAAATGACACTTCTATTTTTGCTTTTCTTAAATGTATAGGACCTATTGTTTAATGATTTTATTTTCAAAAACCTTGCTTGGGAGCATTTTCAGTTGTACATTGTTTTTACTGCACGAGCACCAACGACGAGTTTGTACCGCAAATGATTTATCTTTTACAGAAGGCTTGTATTTTGTGCATATATCTTGCAGCTGATTCAGACACAATGTATGGCCCTCATTAAATACCTAATACTTTAAATTGGATGGTTGCAATATACAGAAATGAGCTGCCCAAAGCAACTTGTATCCCAGCAGTGTAATTAGTTTGTACATATATATTGTATGTTTGGAACTGTAAAGTTTTGAGGCTTTGTACATAGAATATAGCTTAATACATGTGTAACTTTACAGAGCACTTTGTTAGAAAAAATCCTTTCCCTCCATTGTAGCCCAGAGACAAAGTTTCTGTATGTAATATTGTTAAATGGAGCCTAATTCTGTGTGCCATTTTAACATCTTTCATCTTAATAAAGTAAAATTCACGTAACCGTTGCTTGTGTTTATATTTCTTTATTTTGATATCCCTTACTTCTTTGACAGGATGCCTCTGTAAGCTTGTCAATTAAGCTATAAGTAAGTAATTAACTATAAGTAAGCTTGTCAATTAAATGTAACTAAGCGCAGGAACCTAGATATATCGTGCTTGGGTGACAAGAAAAACTGCAAAATCAATGACAAAAACGTGCTTTTTAGTTTTAAAGTCACGAACTGTGCAAAACTTCAAAACTCGTTTTGCCATCCAATAGACTAAATCAGGGTGTCAAGATTTAAATCACTTGATTAAAATCATGATTTTAATCAAATGATTTTTTTTAAATCATTGATTTAAATCACAACCAATCTTAAATTTTTATAACTAAGTAAATACACTCTAGAAAAATCACAGAATTTGTCAAATGCTTTGAACTTTCTGCACACATGGTGATTTCAGCACTAATGGCTACACCTCGTACTGATGAGCTTTTAAAAAAAATGTTTGGCACTGGACACTTGCAAATAATCTGAGGTGTCTATGGACTAAGTAATCTGTTGAATCAGGGATTCTGCCAAACAGTAAAGTAAAAAATAAGTTGACATCTGTTTGAAAGTTTTTACAATGTTCATGCATAATTTTATGTTACAAACAATAAAGCAGTAGGCCTACATCTATGCAAATGTCAAGACAGCCAAAGAAAATCCCCGCAAAGTAGGCCTAAACTACTTGTTACCCCTTTAATTGATTGACCAATGGCTTAGTTATAGTGATTTTTCAACTACTTTTTTTTAATTGAGACATAAATACAAAATAACACAGTTAATGTGATTAATAATTTATTAAATAAAAAATTCAACTGAGCTTTCTATTTGAAAGGATGAAAGTTTAAACAGAATGAACATCTTTTATTTTGCAAAATACACCCTGAAACGGTCACCTTTCACTTTCAAAGTAGTGACCCTTAACAAATATTTATTTAATCAGACTAATTTAGGTCTCACTTACACTTACTGATACATTTCTTAACATGATTATGTTAATTTACTCAAGAAAAACTATGGAGGATGTCAACTTGTGTTTTAAAGTTAAACAAATGTCTTATCTTTTGCTCTTGTTTAGAAAATTCATTTTTTAAATGTATTGCCATGTAACACACAATGATATTTAGTAAAATAAATATTAATTTACCATATGACAAATTCAGATTGTTTACTTAATTAAATGTTAGTTTATATGTCATGTCAAAAACTCAATTTTTTATTTAACAAATTTATATGCCCTACAGAAATTTAAATAAAAAAAATCCGATTTTTGATTTAAATCAAATAAATTCGATTAATTGATTTTTTTTTTTTTTTTTAATCGTGATTTTTTTTACACCCTGGACTAAATTGAATTACTAAATACAGTTGAATGTTTGTATATAGAAATTTCTAATTCACACTTCTGAGACTCCAAAATAGTAATTTTACCATTTCAGTTAGGATAACTGCTTTGCTAAGATCTCTCGCCTCTAAAGAGATTTATTTTTTCTGCTGTTCGTTAATTAAAATTTTATTAGGGACAAGTAAAAAACGATATAGCCAAATACGCACTTTATAAAAGGAGATTGCTGTACAAGAAATTGGAGCTTTTTACAGGTATTTTTGACTTGCCACTCAGTCCAGGCATTTGAAAGTTCCATTTAGTGGCATGTTTACCAAAGAACATGTATATACTTTAAAATTAAATTTTTATAGTAGAGACTAAGATAATCAAATGCCATTTAAAATTTGCTTTACTTGACCTTGCATACATCTTTACTTGAATAATTTGTGGGGATGTTTGAATGTATAGAAATTACAAAATATTAAAAAAATTGCAACTACTGAAATTGATAAAATAAACCTAAGCAAGTGGGTAAAAGAAGTTCCAAATATGTTAATTCATGATCTTGTGTAGTTGCCACAACTTGGATCTAAAAATAGAACACAGTTTTAAATAGAAAATTACATTCTGAGTGAAAATAAGAAAGCAGCCTTTCTATCATGTGGTCAAAGAACACTAGTTTTAAATATTTGA
Organism: Metellina segmentata; assembly: GCA_947359465.1. Classification (NCBI taxonomy): domain Eukaryota; kingdom Metazoa; phylum Arthropoda; class Arachnida; order Araneae; family Tetragnathidae; genus Metellina; species Metellina segmentata. The sequence goes on along the minus strand of OX375876.1, from coordinate 22,058,254 downwards.
AATTTCCTTGGAATTTTTTTAATATTCAACAATGGCAAATGTGATTTAAGTTTGCTTTACTCTAACTAGCTTGTAGCTATAAATTGAATCTTTTTAGCGATGCTGCATGTGATGAATAGGAATTTCAATTTGTTCAAGATATATTCAATAAATTTATAGCTTGGTAACCAGCGAAATAAAAACTAAAGTGCAGAAAACGCTAAAAGCATGTAGTTACTTTTGAGAGACAGCCGAGTTGCAAAGACAAAATTACTGCCTTGGAAAATGTAGAAAAAACATTAATGAAAAATTGGGTGAAATAAACAAGAATTGTGTGCGTTTCCATAAAAATTTGAAGAAAACAGGTCTCCATTTAATGCTCCTTTATTTTTAAAATAGTGCTAATAATGCAGACATTAGAGTACTTCAATTTTGAAAAGATCCCTTTACTGCTTAAATATCGGATCAATTCATGCACCCTAACACGTCACTTTTTTGACATTTTGTCACCTTTTCAAGGTTTTAAGTTCTTAAATTCTATTTAGAGAAGAGAAAGTTTTGGTGCGCAATTAAAAAATTCATATTTTCTCTAAAAAATGTCAACTAAGAACATATTGTGTAATTTCGTCTTGCGTTGGAACTTGTCCAGACAAAAGTTTCCTCCACGGCAGGTACGCCATTTGAGCGTCATTCAGAAGAGGGGGGGGGGGTTTACCCTCCCTCTTCTGAATGACGCCTGTGTTTCCGTCAAAATAAAACCTTTATATATTTTTTTTTGAGGCGTTCGTAATATGATGCTAAGGTTGGCGCCAGCTGCTGTAATATTAGTTTCGGTTCGTGAAATGAATTGGAACGTCAATTATCAACAAATAAGATAATCTTGTCATTAAATAACCAATAGCAACCCTTTAAATACGGCGCAGCAGAAGAGTTTACTTCCTTCGTAATTTCCAAAAAGGCAGTGGAAAGCCGTTCATTCTCAACTTGAAATGTTGATAAGAACAATTTTGGGTAGGATCTACAAAGAGGAATTTATTCGAGATTTGAAAATGGATGAATTGGAAGGATCTAGAATGAAGCCTATAACTATTAGAGATGGGCGATCCGCTCAGGAGCTGACTCAAAGAGTTAGCTCTCTTGACGGAGTGAGCGAGCGCTGATTCGTCAAAAAAGAGCTATAGCTCTTTTTTAACCAATCAGGGCTGAAGAGCGGTAACTCTTTTTTAACGAATCAGCGCTTCCACTCTCGAAGAGTCATTTCCGCATGCGATCACCAGCTCAGTGATTCTTTTGGGAGTTGTCTCTTTCGAAGAATCATTTCCGCATTCGATCGTTTGCGCTCACTGATTATTTTGGGAGTTGACTCTTTTCGATAACTATCGCTCTCGAAGAGTCAATTCCGCATTCGTTCTTTTGCGCTCCCTAGCTTTTTGTTACTTTTTTGAAGTTTCAAATTTTTAAATATCTATGGTCTTTCATCAATGTTATTTTTTTTAATTTAATTCAATTTTAGATTGAAAGGGTGTTTTTACGGCTTAAGTCATATCACGCCTTTTAGCACTAATTAAAACTAGTCTTAAGGTTGTTATTAAAACATATTCTAACAGTTATTATGTTATTCACTTACCATTAATATAATAATTATAATAAAACTGTTGGGTCCATCGATAGCTCATAATCATTTCACAAGGCTCTGGTGGACTGTATCTTTATTGCTCATAACAAACTCAAGATTGAGGAAGATGCTCTCATACACCTCCTCGCGGTACATACTCTAACTCCACTGGCTGGGTGCCAGAATGTACATTTCCACTGTTATACATAGATGGCGCTGGCGCATTACAACATAAGATTTACTCGCTTCAACATAGCGCCGGGCCTTGCAATGTATGAAAAAACATTCAAGTAATTGCCAATTGAAATTAAACATTAATTACTTAATTAACAACACAGATACTTGATTACAATAAATGATGTGCTCAAAGATACATTACAACACTAAAATTATATACAATAATAATAAAGCAATTAATATATACAATAATTAGTTATTTACAGGTAATAAACATAACTTCGAAACTGGTCGTTTATATTGACCAGAAGCTGTTTTAAACTCTGCTACTCTAATTTTACCATCAGTTCCTGGAAACACTTCTGTAATTCGACCCAATGGCCAATTGAATGGGGGAGAATTATCCTCCTTAATTAAAACTACATCACCTATTTTCACATTATTTTTACAGAACATCCACTTATGTCTTTCTTGCAGATTATTTAAATAGTCAATACTCCATTTTTTCCATATTTTTTGAAAAATTCTAGTGATTTTTTACCAATTCCTTAATCTATTTTCGCTTAAATTAGTAAGATCAGGCTCAATTAATGAATGAAGAGGTCTGCCAATTAAAAAATGGGCAGGCGTCAAAACTTCCATCTCATCAACATCAGAAGTTATTGGTACAAGAGGGCGGGAGTTTAACATTCCTTCAATTTGAATAATTATGCAGTTAAATTCCTCATATGTTAACTTCAAATTGCCAACAACTCTTTTCAGATAATACTTAAAAGATTTCACACCCGCTTCCCAAAGACCTCCGAAGTTGGGAGCTCTTGGAGGCAGGAAGCTCCATTCTATTTCTTCTGACCCTAAATAACCTGCAAGGTTCTCATCTGGTTTACATAATAAATTGTGTAACTTTTTAATCTCCCTGTTAGCACCCACAAAATTTGTTGCGTTATCTGTGAATAGCTTAGCAGGTTTACCTCTTCTCGAGATAAATCTTTTCAAAGTTTCAATGAAAGAAGCAGAAGTTAAATCAGAAACACTCTCTAGATGTATTGCCTTAGTTGTGAAACAAACGAATATACATACATACATTTTATGGAAAATACCTTTACGTTGATTTCTATATTTAATAGAAAAAGGACCACAGAAATCAATTCCTGTAACATTAAAGGGAAAATCCTGAGTAACTCTCTCTTTAGGTAAGTCACCCATAATTTGATTTACTGTTACCGGTTTTACCTTGAAACAAACAACACAATTATGTACAATTTTCCTACAAAGATTTCTACCGTTTACAATCCAAAATTTCTGTCTCACATGGTATAACAATGCTTGTGGACCTGCGTGTAGATATTTAAGATGATAATAAGCAACTATTAATTCTGTTAACTTATGTTTAGAAGGCAGAATAATTGGAAACTTTTTCTCATAAGTTAAATTACTATTTTTTAGTCGGCCTCCTACTCTAAGAAGTCCAAAGTCATCAATAAAGGGATTAAGATTCTTAATCGAACTATCAGTTGGAATCATACCGGATTTTTGAAGACCTTTTAACTCAGCTTCAAAATACTCACGTTGAAGTACTCTTACTAGTGTTACTTCTGCTATTTTGATCTCTTCCGTATCTAATGGTCCTACCTTCCGTGGCTTGTTCCTACAATTTCTACAAAACCTAAGAAGAAAACTTATAATACGGATTATTTTCAAATACTTAATACTACAATTCACTAAATCGTTAATAAAAGAATTCACAGTTAAAGTTAAACACGGTACAATTTCAGAATCAACCCAGTTTTTGAGTTCATCAGTGTCTTTCTCAATCACAGATTCTGGTATAATTCTATTTGGGTACTCATTTCCCCTTAGAAAGTCCGGTCCATCCCACCACAATTCACTCAGTTGCAGTTTCTTAGAGTCCATACCTCTGGATATAAGATCAGTGGGATTTTCTTCAGATGGAACGTGGTGCCATTGTTCAATTTTGGTAAGATCTTGTAACCTTGAAATTCGGTTCGCAACAAATGTCTTTAGTAGACGAGGCTCTTTCTTTATCCACGACAGCACGATCATTGAATCACTCCACAGGTGGGTAGACGTCACTTCGATTTTTAGTGATGATTTGACTCGATGCATTAATTTCGCTAGAAGAACTGCAGCGCAAAGCTCAAGTCTTGGTATTGTAGTCTTCTTTAACGGAGAGACGCGGGATTTACTGCATACCAATCTCACGGACGTATGACCTGATATTGTTGTGGCTTTACAGTAGATTACTGCTCCATATGCAGCTTCTGAGGCATCTGCGAAGCCATGCAACTCTATCTTCTCAGCATCTTCAACTAAGATGAATCTTGGAACGGACATGTTAGGAACCTTCTGCAGCGACTCAATAAATTCATGCCATTCTCGATTTTCTTTCTCAGGTAGTGTTTCACTCCAGTTTAATTTCAGCAGCCATAATTTGTGCATAAAAATTTTATCTTTGGTCACAAGAGGACCCAGAAGTCCAAGTGGATCATATATCCTTGCGATTTGTGACAGAACTTCTCTTTTAGTATATAATTGTTTTATATCTGGTTTAAAACTGAAGCAAAAATAATCAGTTTGAGGTTTCCACAAAATACCCAACGTTTTAGTATCAGGTGTGAAAGAGTATTCTTCAGATGCATCAGCTTCATTTTTCAAAAGAGATGTATGATTAGCAGACCATTTATGCAAAACCATACCACCTCGATCCAAAAGCACAATAAGTTCTCGTTGAAGTTCCTGAGCTTGTATTAACTGATCAGCTCCAGTTAACAAATCATCCATGTACATGTCTGATAAGAGTACAGATGCAGCCATTGGAAATTGTTCACCTTCATCGTATGCCAACTGCTGCAATGTTCTAGTGGCAAGGTAGGGTGCACTAGTAGTTCCGTATGTAACGGTAGATAGTCTGTAAGTTTTGACAGGATCTTTATCAGAGGACTTCCAGACAATTCTCAATAGATCTCTTTGATCGGGATGCATCCAAATCATCCTGTACATCTTTTTAATATCCGCAACAAACGCAACTAGATGCTTTCGGAATCGTAGCATTATTGTGAACAAGTCATCTTGATTCACTCCTCCATTGTACTGCAAGGAATTTAGAGAATTTCCGTTAGACGTTACTGCAGAGGCGTTGAACACAACACGTAGTGGTGTTGAGCTGGATTCTGGACGCACCACACCATGATGGGGTAGATAGTAAACCACATCTGGATCTTTGTTTTCCTTTACTTCCTCCATGTGTCCCATCCGTAAATATTCTTCCATGAAGGCCTTGTACATTGACAGAATTTCAGGCTCTCTCACCAAACGCGCCCATAGAGAATCTAACCGTTTCATTGCTATATGCTTTGATTCACCTAGACTAGCCGGATTTTCTTTTAAGGGCATTTGCACGATGTACCGACCACTTTTATCTCTCGTATGGGTTTTTTGAAAATGTTCCTCACAAATAAGTGCTTCCTCATTTTTTATTTTCTCACATTCAATATTTTCAATTTCCCAAAAACCTTTCACAATTTTCTCTAAATCGATACAATCGTTAACAAGCCCACACTGTACACTATTCTCATTTACTGTCTGTACACTACCACTCACAACAAAACCGAACACAGTGTTTTGTAATACTAATTTTGTGTTAGATGGATAAATTTGACCTGGTTTTAAAAGCTCATAAAAATTTTCAGCTCCCAAAAGTACATCAATGGGACCTGATATGTTAAAACTTGTATCCGCTAACTTAATGTTGTTTAATTCTGGAACGCAGATATCAATTTGCTTAGATGGTGTCAGATCTGTTATTTTTGGAACAACCAAAAATTCTAAATCCAATTTGAAATTTCTCAACTCATTAGTTATCTTAGCATTAACCTTAGATTTAATTGTCAAAGACAACCCATTCAAACCTGACACTGCAATATTTATTTTTTGCTTTCTTAGATTAAGCTGATCTGCACATCTTTTACTTAAGAAATTAGCATTTGCCCCCACATCTAAAAGACCACGCACGGGTATAACATTTCCAAGATCATCGTACAAAAAAACAAATAAAAGTGCTCAGCAATACAGCCTTCGAATTAGCGGATGACGTACTAGTCGCCACAAAATAGTTTCGATCCTGACTCATTTGTTTATTCTCTGCTGGTACGAATTCTACAGCTGTTGGGGAGGGGAAAGCGGCACTTCCCTCTCTTGGGGTGTTTACCACTCCCTCACTCGCTCCTATTTTTTGTGTTGTGTTTTGTTCGAAAGGGAAATGTAAAGTCATGTGATGACGCCGTCTACAAAGATTGCAAGAGTATTTGGACTTACAATTTGATACTCTGTGATTCCCTAAGCAATTAAAACATAAGTGATTTGCTTTTACAAATTCGATACGTTCGTGTACAGATAATGTTTTGTAAATTGGACATTTATACAAAGGGTGATTGTCACTACACGAAAAAGCACACTTAAAACTCTTAACATCCGACAGGAAAACTTTCGATGCATTTCTTGACTCGGGAAATTTATTTATACGTGCATTTTCTACAAAAGTTTTACCGCGGGATGTAAAATATAAATCTATTTCTTTTGCTAACTCAAAAGGTTTAAACCAGCCGTCCGCCTGTCTCAGACTAATGTGATAGGCGGTTTCTTTGTCCAAGGTTTGACATATTTTATCCGATATTATTAATTCTTTAAGGGTCTCTAAATCCGTAACTTTTCTCAACTGCAAATAGTATTCCCAACTCGTCGTTAAGCGCGATGCAAATTGCACATACGTTTCATTGGGTTGGCGGTGTGTTTTCCTCAAATTATCCAAACACGATTGGGGAGTTGGTTCAAATTCTCGAATGACTATTGCTTTTACTTTAGCATAATTATTTAATTCATCATCTTTTATATAAGTTATCACATTAGTTGCCCTTTCACCTAATAAATTTAAAAGAATCTCAGCTTTATATTTATCAGGGACGGTTTTTGAAACAAAGGCTCTTTCTAAAGATGAGAAAAAATAACCCCAACCTTCTGGTCTACTAGGAATTTTAATTGTTAATGTACGGACACTTTTGATGAGAGAGTCCAACGATTCCGTTTGATGACTGGCACTAGTATCATCAGATTTTGACTCTGCTTTCATGCGAGCTAGTTCCAGTTCTGTTTTCAATCTCTCAAGTTTCAGTTTTTCTAGCTCTATTTGCTGCTGCTCCTCAGACTTTCTTTCCTCAATGATCATGTTTGCTAACTCTTTAACCCATTTTTGATCGTTTTGGAATTTTTCATTTTGTTTAATAAAACTGCTCAACTCAGTAATAGTCATTTGCTCAGTAACGTCTTCTCCCAATTCCCTGGCAATTGCTATCAAATCATCTCTCTTTGCACCTTTAAACATTTTGAAAAAGTATTTCAAAGCGTAAATAATAAATTCAGTCACGTACCTCAATTTTCGTCGACGATGCTGATTTGAATAGCAAGACGCAGAGTTGTTTATGAGAACTCAATTCACTAGTTGCTCCTGGAGACTTGACCACATGTTGGGTCCATCGATAGCTCATAATCATTTCACAAGGCTCTGGTGGACTGTATCTTTATTGCTCATAACAAACTCAAGATTGAGGAAGATGCTCTCATACGGACGGGTGGCATTTCAGGAACAGGTGACGCTGCTATCGTTGCCACCAGATTCTTGGTTGCCCTTCTGGCGATGAATGGCTTGGCGCGGTTTCTCCACTAAAAGGCGATTTATGATTCAAAAAGGTTAACCTAACGCTGGAATATTCTTGAACAAGTTGTTAAAATGAGTGTCTGAATCGATTTCTGAAAGACTCGATTCTGTCGTCGTATCAATATCAACTAAGTGCATGTGGTCCGGATAAAGGTCTTGGGAAAAGTTGGGTATATTTCCCAACGCCTTGGAAAAAGGGGTTATTTCTGGGTATAAGCATTTAATGTGGGACGCTCGAAAATGTTTTCAGAAATGTATCGAAACTTTTGCAAGACTTTTTTGGTTTTATTGTTTTTTATTTTTAAAGAAGTATATATATATATATATATATATATATATATATATAAAAAAAAACTTTTCTGTTTGTTAAACCTTTCATTTTTTTATGCCGATACCCAGTGAAATGGATGCTGCAAATTGGTTGGTTCTTTACTTTCAGAAATGAAACTATTACCAGTGTGAATTTATATATATAATTATTTTTTATTTATTCATTAAAAAAAATTTTTTAATTTTTTATTGCAAATTTCTGTTTGGTTTTTTAAATTATATTGCTTACCTTTGTTAGCTGCAGCTCCAGCTTATTTACATGGTTAGTTTTGACTTTCGTGTTGTGGATCATTGCACCCCGGCAGTTTGTTTTACTTAGGTTTTTATAAGTTTTTTTTTAGAAAAAAATCATTTTGTTTTTAAAGACATAGGAGTTCTGCCAATTTTTTAAACACAATATGTCTGAAATGCTAATTATGGATAGGTAGTTGAATAACGTCGAACAGGATCCACACAACGGGCTATTGGCGACCAAAGGGATAGATCCGAGGACAACACCTCGTAATTTTGAACCACGGTTAGATGATGATGATATTAACACCATCTTATTTTCGAAACTGCCATACCATGCCAAAGTGAGGACATTGTTATTAACCACGACAAAAGGTGAACCATGATTCAAAAACCTGAATACATTTTTAGACAGATGCTTTCATTATTTCTTTTGCATCCAAACGTTGTTCGTGTAGATTTCAAATGTTTGCAAAATAGAATAATTAAATGTGGAACAGGTCTGTATGAGGGGGAAAATGTTTCAGATGGGACGGTTTCCTAGATATTTTCAGAAATCAAAGAATAGTTACACAAGTTTTTATAGATTTCTTTGACAAAATACTCGTATTAAAAATAATGTTTGCAATATTTTTGTTACGTCATTTCCCTTCTGCATGATACCCGAATTATCTTGAAATAGATGTCGCCTGATTTTTAACGTTTCCCCCTTCGTAATAATTAGAAATAGAATAAAATAGTCACTTAAAGTGCAAAAGGTCGTTTGTCAAAAATTCTATTTCTCCTTTTATTATTGCTATATGTGGCATTTTGTAGTTTCCATCTGGTGGCAAAATCTCATGACATCAGCTGATCCATTAAAAGTTACAACCAAATTAATGTAACAAAATAGAATAAAATCACAAGGGAAAGGATTAGTTTTTACTCTCCTGAAAAATGTAGCTTTTAGACATACTACCTTTTGCACTTTCAGTGAACAAAGGTAGATTATTTCTACAAAAGCAAAATATTTTTTCTCGAAATGAGTAACATGTGATATAAGTCCAAAAACACATAGCAGTATCTATTATTATTTCTAAAGTATCGAGAGTGTAGCCTTTTGGTTGTTTTTCTACACATTTATGAAAATAAAGCCAATTTCTTAAGGGATGCATGTAAAATAGTAATTTTAAAGCCTTTTTGTTATTTATATATTCCCTCATAGATCATCCTCGAACTCCAGAAGAACATCATATCCGAGAAAGTTTGTTTTTTGCTTCTAATAGCTTTTATTGAGTGTACTTGACTGTAAAATTCAAGAGCATTACAAAACATTAACTTTTATTGAAATTATTACTTAATGTTTTGCGCCTTAAGATATATGCACTTTACCAGGCCATTATAACATATGCACTTTACCAGGCTGATCAAGGGTATGCTCCCATAAATCCCGGACACATGGCTTACGATTTTCGAAAACACTTCCACTTAAACAATAAATTTCGAAAGTGCTTTAATAATCTGTTATCCGAGTGCAAAGTTGAAAAAACAATTTAAAGTTCACGCACATAAAATTCACACAGAAAAAACAAGAAAAGTGTTTTATTGATGTCCTGAGCGAGAGGAGTTGGTTGAACCACGGGTTTAACTCCTTCTTTGCCGGGTCATCAAGAGGGGTAATCCCGTTTGAAGAGGACAATCGTTTCCAACCCCAAACTGTTTCTGCGTATTTTTGCTTGTCAGGTTTTTTTTTCTTACTTCGGCGATGGCGTGATGTTGGCTTCACTTATTAGCTGCTAGGAAAAGTACAAAACAGGGTGTAGTTCAGTGGTTCAGAATGTTATGTGGTTCTGTAGATAATACATTGATCTTTTTTTTTTTTTTTTGCACGTTTTCATCCATGACATGGATGGTAGAGTTATTAATATTGACTAGGTTGTTATGGAATTTTTCTGAAAGATGGAGAATTTGTTTTGGTCTTGCATTTAATTTAATTTCTCTGCAAACGTCATAGTTTATTACCATGGTGATCTATTGATCATTTGAATTGTACATTTTTCTTGCTCTCAGTAACACGCCAAGAATAACATTTTCTAAAACAGAAAATGAACTGGTTTCCTTACTTTGTTTCTCTTACATTAAAGAAGAAAGAACAAGATTGTATTGTATATACAATCACATTGTGTTATATGTATATTTATTACTGTAGTGATTGTAGTTAATACCTAGAACAAATATTTATTCAAAGAAGACATTTGACTTACAGGGTCTTCTAAACAAAGGTTAGTTTTATGAGTAAGTAAAATATATTTTGGGGTCTAAAAGACCGTTAAGTTTAATGCTTCAACAAACTTTCAAATGGAAAAACAATTCATGAATATGTAATGGTCTTTTGAAATAAACCTTGTGAAACTAAATTAACGTCATATTTTTGTCATCTCGATTGTTGTGGTTGATTTTTGACCAGCTAGCTCCCCGGGGAAGACCCCTTGAGGGTATTCTAAGAGTTTATAAAGTTGTGCAGCTAATAAATAGATTTAATTGAAACAAGTTTTTACATAAGGGAACAAATGCTAAAATTGGAAAAATAACTTTTTTGATTGATTCTTATATAATATTTCAAGCGGAATCGCGAATGGCAAGGCTACATTGAATTTGTGATTGAAATTTGTTAACGACCATTGTCATAAAGCAAAGGACAAAAATATTTTTTTCATTAGATGAGTGACAGAATCGAAACGTGCTCATTGATTTTTATTCTTGTAAGAAAAAAGCTGTCAGCAAAAGCTGTTTTTTAATAGTCTTTAGTGTTACTTTGTAAGAAATCGGCATGCTTCCTTCACTTGTCCACCGCTTGACAAAGGAAAAAAAAGAAGGGAAAGGAAGTTTCAATGTATACATTGTACTAGAGCTACAAAATGGGCTATTGACGACGGTCCAGGATCAATGCCGTAGGAGAGATCCGAGGATACTACTTCCTAACTTTTAACCACGGTCAGATGACGTACCTGACTTCAAACTTCAACACCATCGTGAGGACAATTGGGCCACGACGGATTTAACGTGCACCAGTACCCTCTACACGGCGATCTTTGTTTACGAAAAAAGTCTGAACTTCGCCTAGTTTTTTAGCCATATTAAAATATCAGATGTGAAACATGCTAATCTTTTTGTTATTCAAGAACATTTGGCAAATGTAGCAAACTTTGAATTTTGCCTTCTTCTTGCAATTTTCCGCAGCATATTATCTAACTTATATTTTATTCAGAGTGCTTCTGAATTCTTCATTTCATATTTCTTAAGCCCCGTCCACACCGGAGAAGCCTAGCAAAACATGGATGATTGATTCACCACGGAGACAGGTTTGGTTAATCAATCTCTGATTTTCCTGGTTCGACAGCTCGGGCACAAATCGTTCCATGTGCTCGCGATCAATCTGGTTGGTTGTGCGTTGAAGTTAAACTGCAAACTTATTGTTTGAAGCAAATTGTTTAAAGGTCCCGTTCTTTACGAAGTCGGCGTATAATCGCGAGTGCAGAGTATATTATCATAGACGATTTATTAAAGAGAAATAGGAAGAAAAGTTCACAAAAAAAGGCGACATTGGGTGACTTTGAATATCTACTTGCTTTGACTGAACCGGAAATAGGAAGTAGGACACTAATTATAGAAGTGCTATATCTGCAAGAGAAAGGTTGGCAATAACTTTACGCTTCTTGGCAACTGGAGATTCCTTCACGAGTTTGATGATCCTCTTCAAAGTTTCTATACATACGTACTTGCAAAATTATTATTAAAGGTAATTGGTAGTTTTTGATTAACGTTGTACTAGAGCAACACAACGGGCTATTGACGACGGTCCGATATCAATCCCTTAAGCGAAAGATTCGAGGACAACACGTCGTAATTTTTGAACAACTGTCAGATGACGAAGTAACAACTGAGCTAACACCCCACTCTCCAAACGTCCATAACAACCCAACGTGAGGACTCTCGGTCACGACAGATTTAAGGTGCACCAGCCGCTTCTACACCATACGCTTACAAACATCCTTGCCCGGATCCGGATTTGAACCAGGAACCTTCCTATCTAGAGGCTAACACCTTTACCACCATACCGGTTGGTCGGCACAAAATTATTATTATTAAGCAGATTATTTCAATTAACAAGATAAAAATTTCTTACTGAATATTTCACTCATAATATGTTACATAATATTGAATGTTACTTTCGATTCGGCCTATTTCGACAAAACGTATTCATATTGCCAGTGCGACAATTTAAAATTTTCTTCAATTGCAAAAAAGTGAAATACATTTTAACTAGCCTCATCTTCTTTATCTTAAATTTAGAAGTTCAAGAAATTTAGAAGAAGTTTAAATTGCAAAGTTCCCCAATACCACTCTTCGTCTAAATACACATGGATGGACACATCAATTTTGACATTAATATGGGCATGTTACATTTTCACAATTAAGTTTTAAACGTCTACGATATATGGCAAAACACAATGTTTACAAATGTACTACTTAAATAATAGTATGAAATGTATTCAGTAGAGCTTAACTTTTAACTTGCAAGAAATCAAGTAGAACTGTTAAATTTAAAAACAACAAACTCGAGCTGTTAAAAAGCGGTACAATTGCGGGACAACTGTCAGTGAAACTGAACTAGATGAGAACACTTCACAAACTACGGACTAACGTACTTAAAGTAATGGGGGACAGGTTTGGATAATCAACGGGATAATTACACTATATTTGTGAGGATAAATGATTTGAGGTTCCTATTATGTTTTCGGTGCTGATGAAGTCCGAATTAGTTGAATAACTTCAATGACTATAACGGTTTATACTTGGTCTTCAAATGTAATAATCATTTGTACACTTTTTTAATAGAATTCTCATTTACAATCTATTTATTAATGAGTAACATATTTGCACCTGTGTGGTAGTTTAGTCATGCGGCCATTAAACCAGTTGAAATCTTTGAACTGTAAAACGAAACGATACCTTCCCGATTCAAATAATTAAATTCATCAGGTATTGCGCGACCCTGAATCACTGGATGAGCTTGAGGGACATTTCCTCTTGAAAATGTTCTTCCTCTATTCAAGATAGCATGTGAGATTTCCTGTATCATTTATACTAATTACATTAGAAAATCCATGTACACCCATCATACTGTTTAAGAACGGTCTGAATCAATTATCACTTTAAAATCTGAAGAAAAATAAGTATTTCTATGTTCAGATCCCCGACCCGTTTCTTAACGATGACCCCGGTGATTGATTGAACGTCGAGCAAGGGAACGTTAAAACGCCGTCCAAATAGAGCGAGCACGAGCATTTGCTTTCCTTTGATGTACCGACAAGAAGCGGATCATTTTGCTCGTGCTTAAACTGCTCAATTCACCGTCTACACTGAACGAACTGTCAATCAAACCTGTCTCCGGGGTTAATCAATCATCCATGTTTTGCTCGGCTTCTCCGGTGTGGACGGGACTTTACTGTGGAAGCAATACAACAAAAACCAAAATTGCAATAAAATCTTTAAGAAACAATTTCAAATTTTGGAGATACTCCGAAACTTGCCAACTAAAACACCGCCGTGTAGATGAAGCTGATGTACGTCAAATCCGTCGTGGCTGAAATGTCCTCGCGTTTGCGTGGTGTGTAAGTTTGAAGTGTGGTGCTAGCTCAGGTGTTGCCTCGTTAACTGACCGTGGTTCTGTTCTCGGGTGTTTCCTTCGGGATTGATTCCAGACCGTAGTCAATAGCCCGTTGTGTAGCTAGTACGTCTAGTACGACGTAAATTGGATGCTCTGTTTCCCCCTTAAATTTATTTGGTTTGTTTCCGAAAACACTTGACCTTTAGGAAAGTAGGACAATTTCAGTAGCCTTTTCTTAGTATTATTTCTTATTTAGTGTTATTTAGTAGTATTTTTTAGTATTCAATGGTTACAGCAGGGCTCCTAACACGTCACTTTTTTGACTTTTTGTCACCTTTTCAGGGGTTTTAAGTTTTAAATTGTATTTGGAGAAGAAAGATTTTTGGTGCGCAATTAAAAAAAAATTCATTTCCTCTAAAAAAAAACAGGGTTCACACGAATTCAATTTCGAAACGCGCGCTGCGTTCCTCTGCAAGAACGGATTCAAAAACGTACCGTTTCATCTGTAAAAGGATACTTCACGTTCCTGTGATGTATTAGCAGCAAGTTGTGGAAATTTTCCCACGGAGAAAAAGCTATCAGTAAAACGAAGCGGCGAAGTTTAAGGGAAGCAGGGCCATCTGCATGTCCGACCCCTCTTACCTAATTACCTAACTTAAATGATACAGGGGTGAAAACAGTCAAAATGTAAAAAAGAGGAAAATATATGCAGCGTTATTTTGAAGTACAGAAATAGCTGAATAAGATTACTATATTTGTGTACTAATGTGTGTACAGAACAGTGGTGCAGCCAGAAATTTTTTTCTGAGGGGGTAGGCAAATTTTTAGTCTGATAAAAACCCTATAAAGTCCACTATAAACAATGAAATTTGTCTTTGAAAAGTAGGAGTGGGCACTTTACGTGCAAACTCAAATTTTGTAAAAGAGAAAAAATATCTAGGCAACTATAAACAGTATAAATAAGTTGGATGAAGTTGAAAATGTTATTTTTATGAATATTTTTGAACACCTCACCAATGCTAAAATTTTCTTAAGAGTTGCAATTTTTCAAAAACCTTGATACCAAAAATGAAATTAACAGGAAATCAAAATGCTGTTACAAAAGAATAAATCATATATATACTATTTTTATTAAATAGCATGAATTTTATATTAAAAAAAATAATTAGACACCAAAAATAAAAATGGTACAGCTTCAGTCTTGGTTTATAGAAATGGCAACGGACTTCTAGTAGCGAGTAATTACAGGTTAAGGTAACCCATATGTACAACGGTTATTGCGGATTTTAATACAACCAGGTCAAGTGGAAAATTTTTAAAATTGCATTTCGAATATTCCAGAAAAATCTTTTAAATTCCGTTAAACTGTCGTTTGATTTCATTGGTTCATTCGAAATAATTCTTTCCTTGGCGACTTAAGCCCCGGTACACATCCGGTTTTTCAACGTGCGGCGCCACTGCGGCACCGAAGCCCAACTATGCACACATAACCGTGAAATGACACACCAACTCATTTCGCGCCATTTGCGATAAATATTCTATCGAAGAAAACGTGTTTATTTCGCTTACTTGGCGTAAAAAAAAGTATATTTTGAAACAAAATAGACGTTACTGGATACAACCATTTATTAATTATTATTTATAATCTATTTGTTTATGAAAACAAGGTACTTCCGAACGGCGCCAACTGCGGTACAAATTGCACGCAAGTTGGACATGCGTCGCCCCAGCGGCGCTGGAGGCATGTACGCACTGCTGCATTGGATTTAATGTATCTCAGACCGCACTTGCGTTGCGGCAGCGGCGCCGCACGTAGAAAAACCGGATGTGTGCACCGGGCCTAAGTTGCGCCAAGGGCAGGTCGTTGGCACAGCTATAAACGTAGACTGAAGCTGAAACCACGTGGTAGGAAAAATATTTCTTAGTTCAGTTTAAATTTACAACATATTTTCGAATATAAAATAACTTTTTTTTCAAAATCTCTATATTTTTCCGTAAATATTCTTATTTTCTATTTGAATTGAATAAACTTGAAAATAAAATCAGGGTGGCTACAAAAATTGAAGTAAAAAGTTCCCTGAGATTTCCCTGATTTCCAGAGTATTTTTCATGAAATTCCCTGAGTTTCTCCTTTTGTTCGCAGAACAATTCTTCGGTAATTATGATAAACTTGACACTTGAAGAACTAAAAAACTATAGACTAAAAGATGAATAAAAATAAGATAAGAAAAAAATATTTTTACTGTATTCCATAATAGACCAAATAATATAAAGTTATAGATAGAATATTTAATGTTACGTTTTTAACTATTTTGATATGTTTGCAAAAGCAGCCATCAGCCCCTGAATCCGTCAATGGCGCCAGCGCTCGGTACATCTGTACTATTATAAACGGAAGTGTTTTTCTGTCTGTCCTGTACGCAGTGTCCTGACGAATCGATGGCACTTACAATAGGGAAATTTAGCAAACATGTGGTCCGAATTTTTTGCAATTTTTCAAGTGCGCCCGAATTTTAAAATTTAATCTAAAACATTTAAAAATTAATTAATTTATTATTATTATATTTTATTATTTTTCTTAGGATGGCATACGGTATAAAGACATGACATTCTAAATTTATTTTTTCCGTTTTCGTTGGATTTTCTCAGCAACGATTTTAGCTGACGAACAAAACAAATAAAGTTTTAACTGGAGTTTTGTAGTTCTTTTTTCTATCTCCTAGATCGTTAAAGACAGAAGAAAAATTTCAACGGATTTCAAATCTGCGGAAAATTTTACAACAGATTGATACCTAAACACATGATTTTCTTTAAATAAATAATTTTTAATTGTGACTTTTATATTTTTTCCAATACGAATTTGGCCGCCGGCGCCGTGAAGAATTCTATCTTCGTGGTTAAAAAGATCAGATTAATTCATTTTGATTTCCTGAGTAACGAATTCGAGTTCGCTCGTTCTGGTTCGAACTGGCGTTCTTCGTTGCTTTTTTCTATCTTTGCGATCGTTAAAGATAGAATAAAAATTTCAACGGATTTGAAATCTGCGGAAAATTTCACATTAGATCGATACCTAAAAATATGATTTTCTTTAAATAAATAATTTTTAAATTGTAACTTTTATATTTTTCCCAATACGAATTTCACCGCCGAGAAGAATGACCTTCGTTTGATTCGAGATTCATTCATTTTGAAAAGTAACGGATTCAAGTGAAGCAAAATAAATAATTAAAGTTATGACTGGCGTTATTCAGTGCTTTTTTCTAAATCAGCGATTGTTTAAAATAAAATGAAAATATCAACGGATTTCAAAGCTGCGGAAAATTTTACACCAGATAGATACCTTATACGTTTGATTTTCTATTTTTCCGTTAGCCGGGCGCTATTTTGGACCAAAATCAAAATCGCCAATCTTAGAAAAAAATTATAATTTTTTTTTTAATGTTGATTCAATTGGAACCGGATGTTTAACTTTTGCAGGTTTTCCCGTCCGTTAGTATTTTTCAAAGCCGCAAGGCAATACGTTCCTATTATTGACATTAGGGAACGTGGCACAGATGTAGACTTAGGTTACAGGATTTCCGGCCGTTACAGTATACAATGTATACAACTCTTTTTTCTGGATGTTTACGTAAAAAATACACTTCTCATTTTCGGAATGAAAACAAAATTGGAGACATTTTGATTTTGGTTCAAAGTGGCGCCCGCATGGCTAAAGGAAAAGTACCAAATGGGTGCCATTTGCAAAACGAAATTCCAACTTTTTCCCTGAGTTAAACGAAACTTCCCTGAGTTTTCCCTTATTTTTCCAGAAAATGATTCTTCCCTGAGAAATCCCTGATTTCCCTGAATTCCCGGTTCTGTCGCCACCCTGATAAAAACTCTAATTATCCAAGAAACAATTTAACTTATTAAAACAATCATAAATATTGCCCTTAAAAGAAGCATCATTTTAAAAATAGTTGCAGTCTATGTTTAAAACGATGGCCACCGCCTTGGCGTACTTCTAAAGTCGCCAAAGAAAGAAGTTTTAACGAATTTTGAAAGTAATTTCTAGAATATTCAAAATGAAAATTTAAACTTTCCGCTTACCGAGGTTGCCATGAAAGACGAAATAACAAAGCATCTTATTTTCTAGTTGAAAGAAAAATCACATTAAAAGCTGATCAACTTAAAATATTTCATTTATACCTTTTCCGCTGCATCATGACGTTTCACGGCCTTTAGATAACAGCTCCGCTTTTTTAGGAAACCGTAGCTTTACCTACGAAATATGCAACAACGTACGCTAACTAGTTCAAAATCCAAGCTCTCCAGGTTTACCATTAAACTAATAAGCTTCTCACAAAGGATTCTTTTCAAAAAGGAATTAGCAAGACTTATTTGTCTTCTATAAACTTAAAAAAAGCTGATAAGGGCAAAAATAGGATTTTTTTTTGTAAAAAATGATAAAAATCGGTCATTTTTTCAAAATTTACGAAAAGTCGGAAGAATCTACTACCTGAAGGAAGGACACACTTTCCTTATTGGTTTTTTTTTTTTTTTACATTTATTCTTTGGCTGTAATTCCATGACATAATTTAATTCAAAGAAAAAAGCGGAAATTTTTGGAAGAAAAAAACGGAAATTCTCAAAAAGGGGAAAAAAAGCGGAAATTCTCGAAAGAAAAAAAAAAGCGGAAATCCGCGTAAACGCGGAAGATTTTCACCCCTGATGATAGAGCCGTGAGTGGCATTTACGACTAACATTTGCATTTCATAGTACGGTATAGAGTATCATTTGGCGCAAGATAGATATCACCGATTGACAGGGTCGAACGAAAGGAGGGAACCTTCTAGGAGGTCAGACGCTGACAGCTCGTTAAATGGTGATTGATGGCAGTGGTCACTTAAAAGGGGGGATAACGTCCATCAGGCTACTTGAGTAATAAGTTGGGTCACCGCTCGTCCCTGGGGCTGCCCCCTAGTTAGTTTAGATCCTGGGTACTCCCTTGTAGTATACCATGAATGTTAGCATTGAAGTCAGTGTTTGGAATCCTCAAAGAACTAGTGAAAAAGCCTATTGATTCCAACATTCTGGCCTTCTTTTGCACACGGACTCGTTTCACCCCCCCCCCCTATTTAAGAAGTCTGAGTACGCCACTGGGGCCGAGAGGTTTGCGAAGAACGACATATGAAAAAATCTCTGATGTTTTAGTTACAATAACTTAATAGATGTTGAACTTGGAGATATGTCGAATATCGACTAGATTTTGAGCGAAAGGTGCTCACGTCGAACTGTACGGATCTATTGGAAAAACAAGCTTGGTTTTTATTGTTATGACTTTTCTTTATCAAGAAAACATTTTATGTAGTCGTGTTTATTAGTCGTATTTCGTTTTGGAAATATGTCTACTAATTAATTTTAATTTATCTTCTCAAACTCGTCTTTAAACAGTGGTTCGTGAAGGTGGTGACTTCAAAGAATGGTTTTTAGCAGCTGCAAAGAAAGGAAATTAGGTGATTCTTTTTCCACATCACCCAATGGGGTAAGAATCCAGACGCGTCTTTTTTTAAGAGGTATCGCCAAGAGCCCTGTCCTCTGTGCAAAAAAAAAGAAAAAGAAAACTTACCTTCTTACCTTTTGATTGTCCGGCCCCTCTTAGACTTTCTATCCTAATTACAAAAATGTACTTGCTGTTGAGCTTCTGAGGAATTAACAATAAAATCTTATAATTTTTAACGACTAGGGGGCTCCGCCTCCTGCTCGGTAACGCTATCAATTCCCCGGTTATTGCTACGCAATCCTATTTGGTTTGCTTTGAAAACCAACACTCCTTTCGCAAGCGTCTTGGTGAGGGTCAGGTGTGAATGTGTTTTGGCTCCGCTATCCAACACGCGAAATAAAGGCTTGCTTGCTGAGCAAGTTCTATTTATAAGGAATTAGTCCCAACGCCCGATATGACACAGGCCTGTCGCCTCATTCTTTCCCTAAAGGAGAATCGTCATTTGACCGTGGTTCAAAATTACGAGGTGTTGTCTTCGGATCTTTCCCTTAAGGGACTGATCCCGGACCGTCGTCAATAGCCCGTTGTGTTGCTCTAGTACGATGTTAACTAAAATTACCATTACCCTAAAGGAGAAAAAAAAATTATTGAAGGAATCAGTCCCACCACCACCCGACATGACACGGGCATGTCGCCTCATTCCTTTCCTAAAAGAGAAGAAAAAAATAAATTATTGAAGGAATCAGTCCCACCACCACCCGACATGATATGTGCCAGGACTCGAAATAAGATTTTGAAGCTGGCGGCAAATATTGCTGTGACCTTTTATAAGCTGGCAGAAAAATCTATTCAGCTCATGGCAAAACCTAAAATTTTAATAATGACGGTAAACTGCAGTTGTCAATTTTTCAGTAAAATTTAAAACCATTGAATGAAAATTGCAATGAGGAGAAAAAAATTGTTCACTTTTCTGGTAAACTTTCTGCAATTTCATATGAAACCCTAAAATACATCCGAAATAAAGAGAAAAATAATATACTGTTGATACACACGTTTATTTCCTTAATATCAAGTTTACGAAGTCATCAGTCAATAAATTAGGCTAGAGAAAATTACAGTTGTTTCGTATCTACATAGCTAAAAGCAAGGTCTGCAAGGATGCACGAAACAATTTCTGAACTGCTCGGTCAGCCTTAAAATCTGAAAGCGAAAGACCATCCGCACTTATCCTCATTAAAACCCATAGTTTTTTTCTTAAATTTTTTTTCAATGGCTGGTATTTGGAAAGAAATAGTGAAACATTTTCTGTCTCAAATGCTCGCAGCAAAACTTGCCGTGAGAACCGTTGATCGTCGCGACAATTTAAGCTAAGCTCACGCCATTTGACGTGGTTGCCGCGACTTATTTCGAGTCTTGACACGGGCATGTCGCCTCATTCCTTTCCTAAAAGAGAAAAAAAAAAGAAATTAAGGAATCGGTCCCACCACCACCCAACATGACACTGGAATATCGCCTCACTCCTTTCCTGAAAGAGAAAAAAGAAATTATTCAAAAAATCAGCCTAACTACTACCCGACACTACATGTGGTTGTAGCTTCATTCCTTACCCTGAAAGAGAAAAAAAATGGTGGTACCATGTAAATTTCGTAATTATCTGTTGTGTAATTTCTCGGGAAACCGCCTTACAATCGAGAGAAAAAGCGAGTTTCCAATCCTGTAACTGCTGCAGTAACTTTTTTTAATATGAAGAGATAAATTTTTTCTTGTATTATCCCATTATGCAATTGTATATGAACTTTCTAAAACTTACAGTGTCAAAATCATCTATCAAAGGTGCATCGTTTAATTTTTGATATGCGAAGTAACAAATAAAAACGCCACAGTTAATATCGTATTTTTGATTTACATGAGAAGGTAAAGAAAATGACCAATGTTTCGGAGATTTAAAAAATGAATCAAACATTTCCCTCCACTTTTTTATCAAATCAGAACATTTTTTACTTGGAATTTCATTCAGAGGATCATAAAATTCAAAACAATATTTTTCTATATTAACAATCAGTAACAACCAATGACTATCTATGTTAACAGGGAAAAAAATATTTGATTTGAGTGAGTCACCACTTTTGAAGAACTTAAATTCTTTGTTGTTATTTCGTGAAAGTGATGTGGACGAGAGTGATTCAATAAACATGAAATTTTTGGAGTTTTCTGTTAGTTTATAGAAGAAGGAATCTACAATTGTGTCATATAACCACCCTTTCCTAAACCACTGTGATGTTTCCTATAAAACGTTTTCTTCATCAGGAGTTATATTGACGTCTAGTGATTTTAACATAAAATTTGAGATATCAATGCTATTTACTTTAACTACATTATTTGACACATTATTTCTATCGACGTAATCGAATTTTAAAAAGTTACATACATCTGATTTCGAGAATTCATCAAATTTCATATTGTTGAATTTTTGGTGTGATTTTCTCCCGGTTAAAGTTTTATAAATATGCTGTCTAAATTCACATGTGTCAAACGCCTTATTGACATTTGAATTACTGATTAATTGATGCACATAATAGAATAAGAATACACCACAGTTAACATTATCTTTTTGTAAAATGTGTACTGGATGAACAATACTCCATGCATTAGTGGCGTTATCTAATTTATTTAAAATGGTCCTGCACGTTTCTAGACAAATCAGAGCAGTTTGGTCATTATAACTACCCCATGAGTCAAAAAAATAAATTACTTTTTGTCTTTTACTTATAAAGATTAGGACCCAATGACAATTGTTAATACAAATCGGAATAAATACGAATTTCGACAGTGTACATATATTCCTAGCCAAAATCGGTTCAAAATCAATTTCAGAAAAAATTAATTGTGAAATAGATGAATCGAGAAAAGAAAAATAAGCGTTTTGTTCACACAACGAAAATATATACGCATCTATAATTACGTCATACACCCAGCTTTTCACGAAATCTGGAAAATTAGACCTGATAAAATGTTCTTCTTTTTCATTAATGTAAGGATCTAGAGATTTCAAGACACAATAGTTTAAGACATATGGACCTACATTATATAGTGATGGAGTTCCTGTTGTTTTACACAAATTTGAAGTGAAAGATTCGACACTAATTTTAGATTTTTTAGAAGGAGATTCATACAAATACGGGATGTCATCGGTATCCTCAATACTAAAATACTGATCTACCCTTTTTGACTTATCTAAAGGTTTTTTCGTATTTTTACGCTTTTTACTCGTTTTATAAAACTGAATTTGCTTAGTAAGCTTCTGATTTGGAAATACTAAACTCACAATTTTCAGCGTGTAAGTTAAGTATACCGAGAACTGCACAAAAAATTGATAGTATTTATTTATAGTCGTGTTTTTAAGAATTCGTTTGAGCAAACGAATTCTTGTGCTCAGATTAATTTAAGCTTTCAACAACCCAATATGCCTTGTATTGTACTAATTTAGTGACATCACGAACACAAAAGTAAAGGACATAAATTTTACCTCATTTTGACAAAAAGGAATTTTTATAACATTGGTAATATCATTAGGAGAGCAAAAGTGATGTAATATAGCTTTCAAAACATCACCGTGGAACAATAGAGAAAACAGTGCTGATGCAGTTATTAGAATAAATTTGTAGGGTTTAAAACGTTTTTCCTCTTCACAGTAAATCCTAAACTAAAAATTAGTTATGCTTATCAAAAATAACAGAAAATAATATTCCCCCAGAAAGGTCATCGGTTCACAATTCTCAAGTATCCAATCTTTCCATAGTCAAGTGTGCTTCAAAATAACCCACTTTGTACAACATGACACTTATTTTGGTCTTGGGGGGGAATTTGGAGCCGTTGTTCACCCCCTTAAAAACAATCTGGCCGGGAGATCTGCCCGATACATAGCCGATATTTACGACCTTCGCGAACTTTCATCCCGAGGCATGCATTTTGTTAGCCCTGTTTTGAATCATATATCGCTTTTTGTGAATCCAACACGCCAAGTCCTTCCTCGCCAGATTCTCGAGAGAAGGCGGGGGGAGGGGAGCACTCCCATAGGGAAAGCATGGATAGGAATTGAGGACACGTGTTGCCACCGGGAAGGTTGCCCTTCTGAATGGGCGCCTTGGCGATGAAAACCACTCTCCTCTTGGCTACCTTTCGTTCATCTTAAATGTTGGTAACCATGTTTGTTTCTGAATGTCCGAGGGATGGGGACAAGAAACAAATATATTCTTTTCAGACTTCCTGGAACGTGATTCAACAGTGACTTTGAAAAGGGAAGGGGATTGCATCTTCGGCATCCGAGGAAAATAGAGAATGCTCAATTTGATAAGACAATTAGTTTGAATTAGTTAGTTACCATCATTATGAGAGAATGAAACATTAAATCTATACGATATTCATGATAAATTTCTTTGGGAACGAAACATTTATTTAGTGCAAACTCCATGCAGCGTTGGGGACCGCGGAAACCCAGTTGGTAGAGTCACGGATTAGCAACCAGAGTCGCGAGTTCGAGACTCGATCCAATCAATGACCGTAGTTGAAGTGGGAGCTAGTGCACATGAAACTGTCCTGACTTCAAAGGTCCTCACATTGGTGTGGTATGGACATTAGGAGTAGGTCGAGTTCACTTACAAAATTGAAGTTATGCAAAATTAAATGTTTTTTAACCTTTACACATAATTTAAAGATTAATAAAATTTTGATATTTTGGGAAAAAAATAACCTTTTAACATTGGAATTGGATAAGGTGTTGGAAAATCAACTCTGTATAAAAAATAGATGTATCCTATTTTTCTATAAAATCTGGTTTCAAATATTTCCACTCTTTCACTATTTGAACACTTCAAAGGTCCAGAACTTGAACGGGATATCACGATGCTATTCGATCTTTAGTGCTTCGGAACGGGCACGTATGTCTGAGTTGAATATTCTTTCTGAGAACAATTTCTTTCCTTGTACAGTCAGCCAATTAAAAATCCGAACACAGGAACCATTTCAAAACATTAAGCTGTGGCATTTTTTTTACAATGAATAGTTTCAATTTCTTCGATTTTTTGGAAAAACATAATAGCTTAAATCAAATGGTTTTTTCGCAATGTTGTACTCGGTGCTTTGGCTCAACAAGCTCTGGGTTCGAATCCCGCTTTGACATGAGTGTTCGCCGTGGTTTGGATTCTTGTCTAATTAGTTTCGTTTACATGTCTCTTCTACGATGAAGCTCATTTCTAAATTGAAGCAATCACATGAATTTTCCAAGAGTATCAAATTACTTTCAATGATTTCGCTATTGTGTCTGTGTCATTGGTTCACAACAGGCTCCGAGTTCGAATCCTTACGAAGATGTTCGTAGGGGGTTCGGAATCCTCTTTTAGCTGTAGGTCCCGGTCTAATAAGCTCTTGTGTGGTAAAAACTGTAGTGAAGAACCAAATCGAATTCGTTAGGAATTGACCTTAATTTAGCTTTAAGCAACCCATCACGAACACAAAAGTAAAACTACAAATTTTACCTCAATTTGCCAAAAAGGAATTTTAATTACATTGATAATATCATTAACTAGCAGAAATACCCGGCTTTGCTCGGGTTGACTTAATAATAACTTGATTGAAAAATCATCAATTATTTTTCATAAAAGAATGTTAACATCATTTAAGTGAACAGGAAAAAAAAAAAAATTCTATTTGAACTTCTCCCTTGCTTCTACAATTTACTTCGGACGCAAATATACATACATGTTGTATCCATCCATATAATCCATTTCATGTTCGTTGTACTTCTGCTGAAAGTTTTTTCTTTAATGTGACTGACTTTCTAATTTGCTTCTGACATGAATTGTTCAAAATACTTTATGTAACTGTCATTGTAAATGTATTTGACGAGTCAACAACAAATTGAATTGTACACCATGCTGTACATACATTTTTTTTTATTTTTTACTCTGGAAATAAGAAAACTTCTTCAACAACTCAAATGTTTTCTTGACCAGCTTGTGGTTTAAACTATGGTCAGGTGAGCTAATTTTTATTTCAAACTCCAGGAACTTTTTTGCAAGAAAAACAAAAAACATTTGAGTTGTGTTTATGTTAAAGCATTTAAATTTTTTTTTTTTTTACTTTGATCAATATGTAGTGGTTTAAGAATTTTTTACTCAGGTGAATCACCATCCAAATAGTCTTGCTTTATGCAATAACCTTGGTATAAAATAAGAGAACTCGGGCATCATTTGCCTTGAGCTGAGCTCAACTGCTCTCTCTCATGATAAATAAACCTGTGAAGCTACCACAAGTATTGAATACTATAGAAGTATTAGATGGAAAAGGACATTTCACTCCGAGGGAAATAAAATCGATAGAATAGAAAAACTACATGTCATTCAAAGGACCAGAGTCATTCGTTTTAGGATTGGGTTTAAACGGTAAAGATGTAATTTCCCTCGAAGATATGTAGGAAATACCTTTTAAGGTATATAAATGTGAAATGGATTTCCTGGTTGGATATTACCAAGACCTGGTAAAATAAAGCAATGGGGGAAACGTTGTGTTCTTATTACTCAGATGAATATTGTTGTTTACATTATGTATTACCAGGAAATGTAAGATATACAGGAATGCACTGTTATTCATTTACACATGTATGATAACTGATAGATTTGTTGTAAATAATAAATGTATTTAGTTCTGATATTCTAATAAGGTGTCCCTTATTATATTTAAAAATACACACATTTTTAAAAGCAAAACATCAAGAATAGTGTGAATTCAACCTGTTAATTCTTTTTCTACATTGGAGTTTGGTTGACAAGTATTATTTACTCAAGCAAAATTTTGTAAGAATATAATATTAAAAAAAAACTTGACTGATTTAAAACAGGGTTGTTAAAGTATTTCGAAAAAACATGCCCGATTAGATATTAATGAAGCCAAAAAGTAATTCCATTGGAATAGGATATTTCAAATAAATCACAAACTCCAACAGAATTTACCATTTAGCAAACACAAATCTATTAAAGAATAACACAATCCATGTTTAAAACTCTTCATCTCAACATGTTCAATTAAAGAAAAACTAAATCTAAATTGCATGCCCATCAGATACATGTCTCACCCAAATTGGATGAAAGAATTTTGAAAGCTAAAACAAAAGCATCCATAATAGTGTATTTTGAACAAATACACTCTAAATGAAGCATATTCATATTCAAAAGCCTAAATTCCTATAAAAACTAACGTATAAAAAATGTAGAGAAAAGGGTTATAACATTGTATTAGTATATAAAATTTTAACTTTAATGTTTTAGTATAATTTTTTAAGAGAAACTAACTTTATAGTCAACACAAGAAATAAAAAAAGGTATTGTAAACAGGTATATATATATATTACATTGTTTAAAACTTTTCATCTCAACATGCTAAATTATAACAGGGTAAGGGTAATTTTAGTTAACGTCGTACTAGAGCAACACAACGGGCTATTGACGACGGTCCAGAATCAGTCCCTTAAGGGAAAGATTCGAGGACAACACCTCGTAATTTTGAACCACGATCAGATGACGAAGCAACACCTGAGCTGGCACCCCACTCTCCAAACTTCCATGCCAACCCAACGTGAGGACTTTCGGCCACGACAGATTTAAGGTGCACCAGCCGCCTCTACACCATACGTTTACAAACATCCATGCCCGGACCCGGATTCGAACCAGGAACCAAATTATAACAGGGAAAACAATTTTAAACAAGAATACGAAAAACATTGGCTCAATTAATTGTATTTATATACTCAAGTGCATTCAGAATAGTATTTAGCTTTGCACTTCCTACTATTGGCAAAACAAAACTTTGAAATGAATGACACTTTCTAATCGCACAGTACTTTACCAGAATTACTAAATTTAACCACAAAAATTACATATTCTTAGAACTGCTCGAGATGTTTACAGTTAATTACGTCAACTACCATAAAAAGTACAAATGTTAAATAAAAACATGAAAATCAATGCACATGTGACACTTTTTGCATTTTGTCTTGCATCTTAAGATTGCTTTAAGTCTAAATATCATTGTTGACAGCAGGTATTTAATCAAATTGGAAGCAATTTCATTCTAGCTTCATTGAAGACAGATTTTCAATTAATTTCACTAATTGGGAAGACACAATGTGTGATTTTTTGTTTTGAACTTTTATATATGAATCAGACCTTTTGTATGCAAAGCACTTCATTTTTTATTAATTCCATGGGAGACCAAAATTTATACTTTAAATTCAAATTAACTGGAAAAATTTCCAATTAAAAATTCTTCACTACACTTTCAAAACCTTGCAAGTCTTGATAAACATGTTTAGAAGCAATGAAACAATAATCCAAAAAATTAGATTCAAGAGATTTTGACAACAGTACACACTGAATTTTGGTACAAGCAATAATAAGTGTATCGATTTCAGTCACCAGCACAAACACTCTACATTTGATAGTGAATATTGATCAAACTGATTTGAATTTCCTTCAAATTAAAAATTGATTTTTAATGCTGAGTGAATGTTTTTGATACTTATAACAAAAGAGACTGTGCATAGAAACTTGAATCATAAATCTGTCAATGTACTCTTGGTGCCATGTTACATATTCAGAGCACACTCAATACTGAATAGAGTGTACATTGGAATAGATACAATTGGATGTATTACTAGAACTAAGATACAATGTGCACATTTGATCGTTATCTCAAGAAATTTGAATTTAAGTACAGATTTTGAGCCAAGACAGTAATTCAAAATTTAGTGCTTTGCATACAAGTCTGGTTATTACATAAATGATAAATAACTTCAAATCTGACCTCAGTAAAATATTAGTATCCAGCCATTAGCTAAGGGGGTGATTCTCGCTTTTACAAATAGCTTCCACTTAATAAAAGTTATAAAAATAAAGAACATTTTCGTTCTGACACAAAGTGACACTTGAACTCAATAACCGAAACACTATTTGAGTGGAAAATGCAAAAAGAAAACTATCTGACAAGATTTTCACAAAATATAAACCGCCATTATGAACTGAATAACCGGTATGGTTGACACCTTTAAATATAAACGTATCATGTTTATGACACTAATGAAACATTGACAACAGTCGCCTGTCACAACACAATAAATTAAAACAGAACAAATAAAATATATATACCAGGAAAAAGTCACTCGCCGAAATAATTTACACGATACACGGACCACGCAAAAGCGTCAAGCAGGAATTCGGAAAAGCAACACACTAAATTAAATTGAATAAAATTCGACCGATTTGGAGGGAAAACATTCGATTCATTGCTAAAGGTTGCCATGAGATGGAAGAAGCCAAAGAAAGATATAGCCTTCACAAGAATTAAAGGTGAATGACCAGAAGGGTGATCAAAAATCCGGTGGCAACGAAATAGCAGCGTCACGACTTCCTGAAATGCGTATCTCCCGCTCTCATACACCTCCTCGCGGTACATGCTCTAACTCCACTGGCTGGGTGCCAGAATGTACATTTCCACTGTTATACATAGATGGCGCTGGCGCATTACAACATAAGATTTACTCGCTTCAACAAAAACCTTGATTTCTCGGGAGTGATATCATTTTAATAAAGCTACACAAAATTAAATTAAACGTAACTCGTTTTTATTGCATTACCTTCACAAAACAAGGCATTTTGAAAATATTTTATTAAAAGACAGGGAGGGGACTTGGATTTTGAAAATCTTTGGGACAACGAGTATTCGAGGGTATTATATACCTATATCTTAAAATAAATAGTTAAAAATCTTAAGTACTTAAATAAATTATTAATATTTTTATTATTTGATTTTAAAATATCATTTAAATTATTAGGAAGTCTCATTCGGTAACTAAGTGGTTTTAGAAAGAAATCTTTATGTATCCAAACACGTCCAAGAAACTTTTTTTAAATGTGGTATAGAAACATTTTAATGACTAGGGGGCTCCGCCCCCTGCTCGCTTACGCTCGCCAACCCCCGGGGATTGCTGCGCAATCCCATTTGGTTTGCTTCGCAAACCAACCATCCTGTCACAGATGCCATTTGGTTTGCTTCGCAAACCAACATTACTTTCACAGAGTGAAACTATCTGAATAATTCGTATTATGCTGATTTCACTTTCCGGTTCATGACGTCACAGCGAGGGCTTCGCTGCGTCTCGCTTACGCTCGCCGACCCCGGGGATTGCTACGCAATCCGTTTAGTTTGCTTTCTCAAACCAATACTTGTTTCGCAAGTGATTTAACTTTTTTTTTGCTTTAACACTTAATGTACCCTAAACTAATAGCGGCATCAGTAAAAAATCTTCTGCATCTTGTTCCCTGTACAATTTTAAGTAAACATTGTTAATATCCAAACTTTACGATCTGTACTTTGTCGGTAAACTGTCTTGAGAACAGAGGGAAAAAAGCGAGCCTTTTTCCTCGCCAAATAAAAAGAAATCGTTTTTATGGCAATTGTTGCTACGATAAATTTGATATCTGGCAAACCCGATAGTCGAAAGTGCAACCCACTACTGCTTTCGGAAGCAGCTATGCGAACTGAAAAATACGAAATTTGTGACACCAACTTTTGATTGCATCGAATTTATTTATGAACCAATTTTAAAAATAATTGTACCGTAAGAAAGAGTATATTCTGAGGTATACTGCAATATTTTTAAAATTAAAAACTAACAGTAATACTATACAGATATGATCATTTTAGTTTTGTATCGGAAGTTACGATCTGAAAGTTCCGAAAATTGTATGACCAACTTTTAATTGCAACGATTTTATTTATTAACCAATTTGAAAAATAACTGTACCATAAGAAAGAGTGTAATGTAATGTATTCAGTGATGTTTTCAAATTTAAAAAATAATGGCTTTTGCCGTAGACAAAACGGTTTTAACAATAAGTAGCGAAAATATCCAAAGATTCCGAATTTTGTATGACGAACTTTTGATCGCATCCAATTTAATTATTAACCGATTTCAAAAATAATAGTACTGTAAGAAAGAGTATATTCTGAGGTATACTGCGATATTTTAAAAATTAAAAATTAATAGTAATTAGATATAGATACGGCAGTTTTAAAAAAAAGTAACAAAAATGTCCCGATTTTTCCTGAATTTCAAAAAAATATTATCAAGAACCAAATTTAAATTTCAAAAAAAACTCGACGAGCTGCAAAAATTTACGTTGAGAGGTACTCTTAAAAAAAAACTCACGACTGAAGACTGAAAATTTGAATGTGTTTTGCTCACTCGCGGAAGAAATTTCGCTTCTTCAACTTTAACACTTAATAAAACCTAAACTAATAGCCGCATCGGAAAAAAATCTTAATAATTATCCAGGGAATACGATGAAGAACAAAGCATGTTAATTTCATTTTTTTCCGATCAGTACTTTCTCGGGAAACCGGCTAAGAATCGAGCTAAACAACACAGTTTTCAATTCTTCGGCGGAGGCGGCGGCGGTAACATTTTTTTAATATAGAGAGATATTTTTATGTTTTGTGTTTTAAACAATAGCAATGGGCTATAAATATTAAAAGTATATATTAATAATTTTGTAAAAATATGATAATTATGTATGTCGAAACTTTTGTTTTTGTGAAAAAGAACGAATATTTTATGATCATGGTTATCCGAAACCAACATTTGAATAAAACATTTTAAGTGCTATTACTTTTAAAACTTTAAAAATTTAAAAATTCTCTATAAAATAGTTTCAAATTAGGAATATTTTAATTTTCTTTGAAATAAAAAAAATAGTACAAGCCAAGTATACAATTTGGGTTTAATATTTATGAATAAAATTAGTACTGAAATTATAATGCAGTGTATTGGTGCGTGTGGATATTTACACACCATTACACTGCCCCCTACAACAATATAATGTTGGGGGTTGTCCCCGGCGCCCATTATTTTTAAATGGCGTTATTTAGAAAACATATTAAAATCTTGTACTGGTTTTTATTCCATTACAATAATACTTCTTAGAAAATTCTAATTTTATGCCATGTTTAAAGGTAATGATGATTCATTATTTTAGAAATGATTTGTTTTAAATTTTAAGCAAGCTATTTTTTAGACATAACAATGTTATATATATTTTTAATAAAATATTTATACAGTACAGCGAAAAACATCAATATGCAAAATCTTTAAACAGTTTTAGGAATGAAAGTAATATGAAAAAAATAATTCCATGATCTCAAGGTAAAAGTGCTTTTTATATAAATTTTGGTCGAATTAGGTAAAGTACATTATTAATGATTTAATTATCTATACGTTCAAATACGAAATATCAAATACAAATACGAAAGTCTACATTTGCTGCTTTTTAAATTAAAATTTTTAATTAAGATAAAGATGTTTTTCTTTAAAGATTTGAGTTTTAAATTTGGGTTTTCATTAAAATTATTTTTATTTACTGTACCTAAGTTGGTATCTATTGTACCTAATTTTTTATTATTCTTATAATTTACATAAATTTTGTCATATTAAGTATGAAATTGTTAAAATTTCTCAAATAATATGAGTATTTTTTATGGCAAAATCCGATTTAAAATCGGCAAATAAAAATTTTGGTTTCCAAATCTTGATCTATTGCTTCCAAATTCAGTTTTATTGTTGTATTTTTATCTTTATATTCTAGTGGTTGTGAAATATATTTTTATTGGTTCTCTGAACAAGCATTGTACAGTTAATATTTATGTAATTTTGAGGAGAAAATTTTTTTAAATATTAAACGAAGTTTACCAATCACTCAGACATGAAATTCTAAATCCTAAAACCATTCTTTTGAAACTAAAAAATAATTTTCTAAAATAAATTTTTATTTCCCTGAAAAGGGATTTGAGGATTTCGAAATTTTTTTTTTTTTTTTTTGAAGTATTAAAAGAATTAGAGGTTTAAAAATATGAAATTTTTTTTACAAAATGTTACATGTGCCATGCAAGTTTAGCGACGGTCCCAAATTAGTATGATGAACCAATTATTTCGTTTTTTATTATTGGTGGCCGGGTATTAGCTTCCCTCGCAGAGACGTAGCCGAAAAAAATTCGGAAGGGATGTTGGATTGCCTTTTTGGTCAAAAGAGGATTTTTTTTGTTTCCGGAAGGGGGGGGGGATACTCCCTGGGCCCCCTCAATATTTTTCCGAAGTCGGCGCCCCTGGTGGCGACTCATGTCTGGAAGAGGAAATTGTTTGTTTTACTTACTTTCTGCAAACGATATTCAACAATCAACACCCGAGTTGGCACCCCACTCTCCAAACTTCCACACCGAAGACCGCCATGTTCAAAGGGTAATGGTAATTTTAGTTAACGTCATACTAGAGCAACACAACGGGCTATTGACGACGGTCCGGAATCAGTCCCTTAAGGGAAAGATTCGAGGACAACACCTCGTAATTTTGAACCACGGTCAGATGACGAAGCAACACCTGAGCTGGCACCCCACTCTCCAAACTTCCACGCCAACCCAACGTGAGGACTTTCGGTCACGACAGATTTAAGGTGCACCAGCCGCCTCTACACCATACGTTTACAAACATCCATGCCCGGACCCGGATTCGAACCAGGAACCTTCCTCTCTAGAGGCCCATGTTCAAAGGGGGTGATGCACATTAAATCTGTCTTGGCCGCAAATGTTCTCACGTTGGTGTGGTATGGAAGATTGGAGAGTGGGAAACCAGCTCAGGTGTTGACCTTGTCACCTGACTCTGGTTCAAAATTACGCGTATTGGCTTTTGGATCATTCCCAATGGGATTGATCCTGGACCCTTGTCAATCGAACGTTTGTTTTGCTATTGACATAGCCTTTTTATATCTACCGCACGCTTTTTGTTATCAAAGTTCTTTGGTGTAAATATGGCAACGTAAATTTAATGTCGCACACAGTACAGTAATAAACAATACGAAAGCATGGCGGTTTATCACGACGAAGTTGAAATAGAAGATTTTGAATATGATGAAGACACAGAAACTTATTATTTTCCATGTCCTTGTGGAGACAGATTCGAAATAACAAAAGTAAGGAATGAAATATGTGTTCTTATTTGGATGTCAGTTAGATTTATGACACTAGTTTTGAATTATTTCTAAGAAACTGCTATGATCTACAGTGGGTCCTAAAAGTGTTCGTACACTGTAAAAATTCATAGAAAAGCGCTGTGGCCTGGAATTGAATTCGAAAAACGTCCAATATTTCTTCATATCTTCATGCGATTCTGAATAAAACCTAACATTAAAAAAAGGTTGACTCATTTTAATATAAAAATAAAATTCAAATAGGCAGATTAAGAACACGTCATAAAAGTGATCGTTCACCGAAACATTTTCAGATAAATTCATCAATAAAATTATCGTGTATCGCTTTTTTTCTATTTTTGCATTCTGGTGGCATTTAAAAAATCGTCTTCTTTAATCTTTGCTTACTTTGTATTATCCTATTTATTATTTAAAAATGGCTCGTAGTCGTTAGGAAACAACGAACAACATTCGAAGATTGAAAATTGAATGCTATGATTTCATCGTAGTGGTAAACCAGTTAGGAATATCGCTAAATTAGTAAATATATTCCATTCTACGGAGCCGTATGTGAGAAAACGCTTTAACCCATTAGTGCCTAACATCCCATTATTGGGACGGTTCCGAAAAAAAATCCTCTGCTTCATTGAAAAGAGTCACTGACTTCTATGTTATATTGAATGAATCTCAAGAGTTTGCTTTACAGAATTAGCAGTAGATGGCAGCATATATCCGATATACTATGAGTAATATTACCTTTCAAAATCAGAATTAGCATTTTTTTTAGCGGATCACAAGGTTGAAGCCTGAAAGGTAAAATAAATTTGTTTCCTCATTAGTCCAATTGTCTGTATTTCATATATATATTAGGAGATGCTAGGCATGAACAAGTGCATGTATTTCCCCATGCTTACAGGTTGCTGAATATTTGTTTTACAAAGTTATTTGAGAATTTTTTACATCATAAACTATATATTTTGTTGTTTATCATTTTGAAATCACGTGAAATAGTATCGGGCTCATTATTTTTTTTCCGTGGGGAAGGTATGAAGTAAAATTCAACAAAGAGATATAAAAATTTTAAATTTTTTGGCATATTTGGTTTTTGGAAGGAAATATCCCGATATCCCCTGGCTACACTGATGGTTAGTATGTACTAGCATATGTATATTTTTCTTCAATTTGTATTCTTCATTTGTTCTCTAATTGCTACAAGGCAAAAATTGTATATGCATTTTTAAAATGGGAATTTTTTTTTTTTTTGCTCTTCCAAAAGCATGTGCTTTTGTGAGTATAGTATAAATGTTTTTTATATTATATTAAACTTTTGAAGCATGTAAATATTTAGCATATATTTTTTGAATGAAAAGCATTTTATTTAATATAGGGAAAAAAATATTCCACAGCATCAAATTAAATTAAAACATTTATCTGCCCAAATGACTTAAACATTTTCATAATATTTATTTGGTATGTCAATTGTAAACAGTACCGACTGCTTATTTACAATATCATTTTTTAGTTTATCTTTGGACCAGCACTAGTGATACTGGAAGACTTATTGGGTGATGAGGAGTTCCAGCAGGCAAATATATATATTTTACTACCATCAAATGAAGTTACCGACAAGGATAGTAGACTTGAAAATGGGATGGATATCAACAATTTTTCTGGTGACAGTTGCGAGCTGCGTCTGTAGTTACAATTAGACCTACGAGTGTGTCAAGAAAAATCCTAAGTGATAACTTCTCAAGTAGTGACAGTGATGAACCAATGGTATCCCCTCCAAAGAAACGTAAGAAAAAAACACAGAAGGAAAAGTGAATAGTGAAAGAATGGTCAGTCCCAGATTTGCCTCTTGATAAAAATCCACAGTTTTCTTGGAATGTTTTGCAGCCAGACTTTTAAAACATTCATTGGTCACCTACAACAATATTCGAACAATTCTTTAATGATGACATGTTAGAACTAATCATGGAACAAAGTATTATGTGTGCTAAACGAAAGGATTGTATGAGATTTTCAGTAGGGGAATTACGACTTTTGCTGGCTATACTTTTAACTAGGGGTTATGCTCACTTACCAAGAAAGTGGTTATATTGGGATCCATCAGTTGATGTGAATAATGTTGCAATGAGTTCCGCAATGTGTCGAAATCACTTTGAACAAATTTTACAATACCTGCATTATGCAGGTAACATCAAACTGGATAAGAAAGATAAAATGGCCAAGCTTCGACCTTATTTCTCAATGCTGAATGAAAAATTCTTATTTTTCTATCCAAAAGAATAGCAATTGACGATAGAAGAAAGTATGGTTCCATATTACGGTCGACATGGTTGTAAACAGTATATTTGGGGTATTAGATTTGGTTACAAGGTGTGGTGTCTAAATACCAGACTTGGATATTTGGTTCAATTCGAAACATATCAAGGTGCAGGAACAATTAAATATGTAGATGGTTTGGGGATGTGGGGTTAGAAGATCGGTTGTTTAGGATTTAGTATCTGAATTGCCAGAGAGTTTGCACTATATGACTTGTATTTTGACAATCTTTTCACAAGCCCTGCACTTATTAATCATTAAAAAAAGATAGAAGGGTAGTTTTGACTATTAGTTTGAAAGATCTTATATTAGTGATGTGGAATGATAATAGTGTTGTGACAGTTGGTTCAAATTAAAGGTGAAAATTAACGGTCGCCACAAAGCGACTGAATGTTTCATTGTGGAGACTGAAAAATTTTGCTACAGTCGCCCCACTTTCTTAAGAACATTAGTTTATGTCATGGAACCTCAGATTTTACGTTTTCTTTCTTTCTGAGGACCTTAAAAAAATTTCCAAAAAAAGGAAGAAAAAAGTCTGGACACACACACATATGTAACGTGTGTATTCTACAAAATATATGAACGCTTGTAAGTGGCCACTGAATAAAACAAATTCAGTAGCCACTGGCCACTTACAAAATTTCTATAATTTTCACCTTTAGTTTAAAAATACAGAGCTCATCCATTAGTAAAAGCAAAAAGATGGTCTAATGCAGAAAAAAATTTGTAAAAATAGACCAACCAAATCTAATTGCTCAGTAGTACAATAAATTTATGGAAGTTACAGACCGGATGGATCCAAATCTTAACAGCTACCATTGTTCTATTCATTCTAAAAAGGGGTGGTAGTCCTTATTTGTATTTGGCTTGGAAACTGCACTTCAAATTCATGACAAATGTATCATTTATGTCCTTCCTCAAACTCAAAACCATTGGATCTTTTAAATTTCAGGCGAGAAAAATGCTTAACATATTTCAAGTTACACCCATCACAACTTGGCCCAGGTAGACACCTTGGGAAACCTAAAAATTGCAGAGTATTAGAATCCAACAGATATGATGGCCTTCACCATTATATTGTTGCAAATCCAACATAAGTAAGGTGTGCAATCTATTGAAATAAGGTGAAAAGAAAATGCAGCAAATGTATGGTTGGTTTGCATGAAAAATATTTCAATGAATTCCACAGCAAATAAAATCTTTAAACATTTTAAATTAAAAAAAAATTTATTTTTTAAGTTTGAAATTTATAATGAATTAAATGTACCTAATTGTGTATTAAAAATAGTAAGATTACTTTACTTTAAATCCTTTCTTCCGTTTAAAATACTTTAATATCAATATATCAATTTTTGGAAGAAATCATGTACCTATATATGTTGTATTGAAAAAAACATGCACCCTCTCATGCCTAGTGTTCCACAAATGGGACGTTTCAATAAAAAAAAATTAAATTTGATTTGCTCTACTTATGATTTTTTTTATTTTTCCTATTCATTTCACACCATCTGCTACCACTGTACAAATTATTGAAAGGGGAAAAAATTCAGGCACTAATGGGTTAAAGAAAATCTAATCAAAAACAAGATAAGAATAGGTCGTCTGGCAAACTTAACTCAACGTGATCAGAGATTTATAGTTTGGAAATTTGTGTAAAATCCATGTTTGAGTGTTGTAAAAAATTCTACAGAATTTACTGAATATTTTTTACTTCAATTTCATCTGAAACTGTTCAATGAGTGCTCAGATCAGCTGGATTAAGTGCATTCTGGCCAAAGAAAATTTTAAGTGCAAAAAAATAGAAAGCTTTAGCTTTCCATCACAAAATTAATGATAAATAAGCCCGAAACGTATGGGAATCGTGTCTTATTTGCAGATGAAAGCTAATTTAACAGTTTTGGTTCTGATGGGCCTATAATTATATGAAGAAGAAAAAAAATGAATAGTTGGAACAGTCAAGCATGGCAGATGAGGCATCTGTGTGGGGGGTGCATGCCAGCATCAGAACTAGGTAATTTGGTATTAATTGATTGCATAATGAACCATGCTTATATTATTATTCAAATATTTTAATAGACAATATAAAATTACAAGCCCAAAATTTGGGTATTGGAAACAATTTTTTTTTAAATCAAGATAACGATCCAAAGCACACAGCTCTTAAACATTAGCCTCTGGTGTCTATATCCTCTATAATTGTCCACCAGTTCTGAAAACACCTCCACAGTCATATGATTTAATCCCAATAGAACACATTTGGAGTGAACTGGAGGTTAGAATACAAAGACATGGCATTAAAATGAACTAAAAACACAGTAATGCAGGGCACAACAAATCCCTGTCACCATGGTGACTAAAATATTTGGTCTGGCGCCTAAATTTTCTGTTTCTGTAAAAAAATGTTTATTTTTCATGAAAAAAATTTGTGTGTATAATGAGTTCTGCAATATACTCAGTGTTCAAAAAAATATCTGCATGATTTGTGTTGCAAGTGTCTTGGCACCTAAAAAATTAGGCTGGCTCTTAATTTTTTGTATTTTTGTCATTCCCTGCAGTAATGATTGAAGATAAAAGGAACATTGATGCAGAAATTACTAAAAACTTTTAAAAAGTGTTGTAGATGCTATAAGATACCCTACTAAGTACTAATTTACAGAAATATTGCAATATTTACCAATATGTAGAGTTTTTGAAGTGTACAAATAAATACTTTTGTGAGTTAACTTTTTTGTTACTTTTTGACTGTTGATTTTCCAAAAATAAGTTTTACTATGTTTTAAAATATATATTTTGATAAAGTTGTTTATAAGACGCGTTTGTCGACAAGTAATTTTTCATGCCAAATCCAGTATGCAAAATCCACTCGGTGAACCTTTGCATATATGGAATTGAAAATGAGGAATTTTTTTGCCTTTACCCATTGATTTTTGTGTTTATGTATGTTCTGCTTCCTGTTTTTTTTCCTTCAATATATTCCCCGTTCGTCTTTTCAAGTACAGTGTACATTTCTCTGGATCATGCATACTCATTGTATGGGAACAATTTTGGGAGTCACTGTATACTTTTGAAGTGAAGATGTAACATATTTTTCACTTATTTAATAAGTTGAAAGGGATTTCATTGTTTATTTGTTGCAGTTTACTGTTTATCTGGAAAACATTTAAATAACTATGAAATTAACTCTCCTATACCATTTTACTATTGAAAA
Source organism: Metellina segmentata (assembly GCA_947359465.1). Lineage (NCBI taxonomy): Eukaryota > Metazoa > Arthropoda > Arachnida > Araneae > Tetragnathidae > Metellina > Metellina segmentata. The sequence continues at coordinate 22,019,460 of OX375876.1, read as the reverse complement.
CTCAAGCTCAGAAATACTACCTTCTTGGCAATTTCATGATTTACCTGTTGACTTTGTGTTGAAATATATAGATTAAAGGTTTTCTATATAGGGTAGCTTGAAAATATCTAGGGTGTGTTCTAAATCAAAACCTTATAACTAGATTTTCAGGATCTTGTTCCAAATTGGGGACGATTCTTGCTTCGATAAAATTGTTAACCTTCATAAATTTAAAAAATACCATGTAATACCAAAAAATACCACCACCTTGAGAATTTAAGAAAACTTTATACACATTCTATAAATAGACTAATTCAAACAGAAGCTCCTTCCAACCAAATGTAAAGTTTCAAAAATGCCTTTGAAGGTGAAGCTGACCTAGTAGCCTTATGGTTTGTACTTTGGCCCTTAATTCAACAGGCTCTGGTTGGATATATAGTGTGTTTGTAGTGGTTCAAATATACTTTTAGATGTTGGTCCCAGTTTAATTAACCATTATGTAATAAAATAAAATGACTGAAGTGACATTCCCAATAATATTCATTTAAAGATGATACTTGAAATGCAATGAAAGTTCTAATATTTAATTTGAGTTAAAAGGATTAATTTAAGTAATTATTATCTTTCTATGTTTCTTGACATTAGTTTTAGCTACTAAACTAACACTAGTGGTAAGTTTGATCTGTCCAAATGTCTCTTGAAGTGTGTAATTCCTTATCCTAAATATTTATAGATCCTAAAAATCAAAGTTGGTTGGAAATTTTTTGTACCAAATTTTTTGTTACATTGAATAGGGAAAGATCTGGCATACATTCTTTATACTTTTGTGAGTCTTAAAATGTGTCGACGTCTATTAGTGTTGCTGCTTATCCTCCAGTGTCTGACGAAGTCAGACAAGATTCATAAGACCATTGACTTGCAAGAAATCAAACACAAGAAGTGGATCGTGATAGATGTCCTCCCTGGAGGGTGGCAATTGTATTTACATTCAAAGAAATCTATCTCACAGACAAATTGTCACCTCGGACTTAAATACAGTTGAAGTGACCCTGGTTGAGGTGAACCTGAGAGATTCACTCCAATTAAAATTTTTTCAGCATACCTCCCTTCTTACAAGAGAGGAAGTATTTTACAGGAGACTGATTTCTGCAAATTACTCTTAATGGGAAACAATGTCATCCTAGCAGGTGATCTGAACTCCCCACATGTTGTCTGGAATAATCCCAAGTCCAGAATGTGTGGAAGGAAATTAAAAAAAGTTGACAACTTACTCGGCATGAGTGTTATTGCTCCGGATAAACCCACGTACCTTAATTTATTAGGTAGTCAATACACAGTTCTTGATATAGCAATATTTAAATTTATCCCTTCTCAAAATTCGATCAGAGTTATCAATGATCTTAGCTCTGATCATCTACCCGTTGAACTCCCAATAAACACTACCAAAAACAAACTGAGGAAACTATCATTTTATTCTGGAACACATGCTTCCCTCTCTTATAACCTGCTATGAACTACACAGATGACATTGACCAAACGATTGAAAATTTAGGCATTACACTTAAGAAAGCTTTTGATGTAGCTTCCAAACCTAAATTAAAACCTTCTCCTCTTCGTTTCTCTTAAGAGATCAGGGTCAAAATTAAGCATTGAAACAGACTGCGGAAACTTTGGCAAAGATGTATTGACCCCCTTATCAAAAGTAAATTCCACATAGCCGACAGAGAGATTAAAGCACTAGTTTGTACCCTCACTCAGAACAGATGGACTGAACATCTTGAGTCCCTAACACCTGAGGACAATTCGCTTTGGAAGAGAACATTGCAGTTGATAAAATCCTTCACCCCCGTTCCACCTTTAACTGGCGTGAGCGGTGAAATAGCAACCACAGGGCCTGAAAAGGCAGAAATTCTTGCTGACAGCCTGGAAGCCCAATTTAAAACAAACCCAGCCCTTAGAAATCTGCATATGCAGGACTTCCAGAAGGTAACAAACCAAGTGCAAGACTTCATTGGTGCACAGTTCGATACCAGCATCGAACCTGCATCCCCACAACAGGTTATGACCTACATCAGCAACCTCAAACCAAAAAAAGGCTCCTGGCATAGATGCTATATCGAATCGCATGTTAATTAACCTTCCCATTAAATTGATTGTTCTTGTCACTTTTCCTATCAACTTCATGCTCAAGGAAAGTTATTTCCCCAAGAGCTGGAAAATTGCAGCTGTCCCAATAGCCAAACCTTCTCAAGACCCTAAACTCCCTCAAAATTATTGTCCGATTTCACTGCTCAGTTGCCTGAGTAAAATCTACGAATATATTTTGCTTATACACCTGGATCATTTCGTTCAGGAAAATAACATCTTAATTCCTGAACAATTCGGGTTTCGTAGGAAACATAGCACCAATCACCAGCTATTGCGAATTACAGAAATGATTCATGAGGGCTATTGCAAAAAACAACACACTGGTCTGTTATTCCTAGATGTTGTTTAGGTTTTCGATAGCCCACTTTATCTCTATAATTAATGATTACCTTAGTAATCGTTCTTTCTGTGTCCATGTGAACGTATACAGTTTATCCACACACCGCCCCATTTGTGCCGGAGTCCCCCATGGATCCCTTTTGGGACCCCGTCTGTTCAACCTGTTTGTGAACAATATGTCAAAAACCTTCACACCGATCTATTTACACAGACGACACTGCTATTCTCTTCCAATCGAATAACGTTCACCACATCTTGGGACGAATGAGAAAGTACGTCCCTGATCTCCAGCTCTGGCTCATTGTCCTGGATTTGTCCCTGAGTCAAAAATTGGACCTAAAACCTAAGCACTCATGGTCATAGACAGTAGATGGGAGGGTGACCTCTTTTCTCGTTTTGCGGCCTGTGTTCTTACGGTTAATTTAGCAATTAAGTTTTTCCTGCACCCTAGACCTACATTTTTTATTTAAATTAACCCACCTGTATGTATGTATAATAGTCTTTATTTAAATTTATTTATTTTTCTGATATGATTTATTTTTCTGATGAGCTGCACTGCAGCGGGTGCTCCGAAAGTGATATTCCACTTCAGGGGAACAATTATACTACATTGCTGTGCGTTGAAAATGCAACTCCAAGGACAGTTTTGAATTGACTGGAAACTAAAAGATGGATCGTTAAATGCTAATGATTAAAAGTTGAGTTGAGTATGCAATTGTGAGGTACACACAATACAAGCTAAGGTGTGGATACATGTTGAATCTGTGAGGAAGGACATTTTCCCTCCAGACATCATTGGTTGATGTCATGGTATGTTCAAACAGTTGTAACGGCTAAAGGGGAACACTCAAATTGCAGATTTCCTTTAAATTTGCAAGTTGTAAATTTCAATAATGTATACACAAGCCACTGCGTTGTCTGTGACAGTTCTTTTCGTGGGGTCAGGTGTGATCATTGCTCACTAATCCCCGGTGATTGTCACAAATTCCCATTTGGTTTGTTTCGCAAACGAAATGGGAATTTGTAGACTAGATTCGATAACGGCGTTGCCCAAGGTGTTGGTTTGCTTCGAAAACCAAATAGGAATTGTAGCCTATTGGATAACAGCCACCATTGGCAACGCCATGCGTCACAATCTCTTGCAAAAATATAAATATTTGATTGAAAAATTATTTATTAAAAGAAAATCAAATGTATAAGGTATCTATATAATGTTAAATTTTCCGCAGATTTCAAATCTGTTAAAGGGGTCCAAGACACAAAAATCGTCAAATTTTCGAATTTTTTTTTATTATTTCAAGAAATTCTCTCTGTGTTTTTCTGCTTAAAATGACGTCTAAATCATGTTTCTATCTTAATTAGAACTAGAGATATAGTAATTTTTGTGGTGTGTTGTTTCGAAAATCTAACATTCTTGACAGTTGTTGTCATGGCAACAACATCTGTCTTTAAAACTTTAATGCGTTTTTCTCCATGATACATTTTTTCAAGATTTCGTGTATTCAAATTGCTATAGGTCGAAAACCGATAAAGTTTAAGGGTAGAAATTTGGGATATATCTTTTTCAAACATTATACTTTAATTTTGATTCAGCAAATTTGAAACAAATATTTACTTTTAAAAAAAAGTACCTTACAATTTTTAAAGATTTTCATTCAAATATTTTTTATTAAATTAATATTTTTTTAATTGCTGAATCCAAACTAAAGTTTATAAATTTGTGAATAATTTACTGCAAGAATTTTGAAAATTGATCAAAAATATTTTGAGTTTTAGAAATTTAAAATGATCTTTCTTTTTTTCAAAAATTTTTAATTTAAAATTAAAAAAAAACCTTTTGAAAAATTTTGTGTTGTGATTTTGTTTATTAGTTAGATGGGTAATCAGTACAAAAAAATTCTAAATTAATTAATAAAAAAAAATTTTCGATGTGTCCCGGACCCCTTTAAAATTTTTTATCTATCTCTAACGATCCCCATTTTACAAAAAAACCAAACAATGCCAATCAAAAAATATTTTTTTTTGCTTTCCTTCGCTGTGGAATGGTTTGAGTGCAGGAAATGGAATCTGATTTCTCGAATCAAACGAAGGTCATTCTTCGTAGCGGCGTTCGTATTGCAAAAAATATAAAAGTTACAGTATAAAAAATTATTCATTTAAAGAAAATCATATCTCTAATGTGAAATTTTCCGCAGATTTCAAATCCATTGAAATTTTTACTCTTTCTTTAACGATCTAGGACATTGAAAAAAGAACTATGTAACTCCAATTTAAATTTTATGTTTGTTTAGTTCTTCAGCTGTAAGCGTTCACGCTCAAACACGCAAAAAATAAATTTAGAATCTGTCATCTCTTTATGGTGTTGCCATTCTAAAGAAAACAATAATAATTAAAGTTCATTAAATCATTTTAAAATGTTTTCTAGATTGAATTTTAATATTCAGGCTTCACACAAAAATCGCAAAAAATTTGGACTACCTGTGTGCCAAGTACCATTATTATAAGTGCCATAGTTTCGTCAGGAACATGCACATATACAAACAAACACTTTCTTTTATAATAGTAGAGATTACATTGTATTGCACATCATTGTTCAATGAATTTCATCGCTTTAACTCGTCTTTGTTTGGTGTTACATTTTCTATGAACACAGTAGGAACATGGAACCTGTTGCTATTTTCTTTAATTGTAAAATGTTAACGTATTGGAAATTAATTTTAGTAATACTTTATAATTGTGTCTTTATAGGAAGATCTTGCAAATGGAGAGGAAGTAGCAACCTGTCCAAGTTGTTCTCTAGTTGTAAAAGTTATTTATAATCTGGTAAGTACATTTTCGGTATCATAAAGAGAATGAGATGCTTGATAATTCAAAACTACTCGAAAACAGAATTTTAAGTTTTATGACCAAAGTAGACTAGTGACTGCCTTTTTATATCTCAATACTTTAAGAATTTGACCACCATTAATAAAAAACATGGTTTGAAAGGGTATGAAGAAATTTACTTCATAAAAAGTGATTAATACTCTACCATGTAATAAATTACTAATACTAGGTAAAATTATGCAAATTCAAATTAGCTTTTGAGGACCTGGCTCATTACTCATTAGAAAAATTAATGAAGCTTGATTGTTCTCATGTTTATGTTATCCTTGATCTCTTCCTACAAATGGCTACTTTGCTTTATCATGCCTATGTAATCAATTAAAATGATAAATTTCTTAAATTTCCTGTGTAATAAAATTGTACTTCAATAACAGTGCTTCTTTTGCTTAAAATGCCATTGTAAACTCATCTCACGAATGAGACATACATCCTTTATACATAAGATCCATATTGAATTTCACTTCTACTACTTGAAAAAATTTGCATCTAAACATGAAACAAGCTTTCTTATTCTCAAAATTTATCTTTATTGAAAACTGACTTTATGTTTTACCTTAACCCGAAATTTTTTTAATTTTGGTGAATTTTTCTTGGGTGTTTTTTATTTTGTCTAAAGATTTCTTAGTAAAGATCAATAACTGACATTTATAGTACACATTTTTTTCTTATATTTTTAAATCATGGAAATATGCAACATTTTATTTGTAGGAATGTGTAGCTTTATACAGCGTTCACACTCTCTTTAAATTGGACTTTCGTTTTTAAGTACTCTTAAAACTCCTTATTTTTATGTGCTACTCCTTAAAATCTCCTTATATTTTTTTCGCCTTTTCACTTTCGAAATACGCACTACGTTCAACGACAAGAATGGATTAAAAAACGTACCGTTTCAATTGTAAAAGGATACTCTTCACGGTGTATTGGCAGCAAGTTCTGGAAATTTTCCCACAAGAAAAGGCTACCTGCATGTCCAATCCCTTTTACCTAATTACCTAACTTGGGCCTTGAGTGGCATTTACGACTGACGCTTTACTGTCAAAGTATTGTGTGGCATATCGTTTGGTGCGAGGAGATATCACCAGAGCGACCTTCTGTCTTTCCCCCAAAGCGTTAACACTTCACGGAACAGGGTCGAACCAAAGGAGGAATCCTCTAGAAGGTCAGTCGCTGACAGCTCGTAAATGGTGCTCGATGCCAGTGGTCACTTAAGGGGGGGGGGTAACATCGACCATACACAGATCTATCCCATGCCACTGGTGTAAACTAAATTTTAGTGTTTACAAAAGTCTATCTGCCGTAGCATAAAATGGTTAACAACCAATGGACATCTAGGATTGGTACCATCCAACGGCAAGAGGGCGATTGTGACAAATCAAGCAAAGAGGGCGGTCTCAGCGGGTCTGTTTTATTTTCAGATTCTGAAATAAGAAGACAGAATGGCAGAGAGAGATTGCTTTGAGTGGTCAAGAGACCGGATGGCTCAAGCTGATATTAACTCAACGTTAAATATTGAAGGAGCGTTGCGAACATATTGAAAATCGCAATCTGTTACAATCGAAGTTGATTATTACAAATTCTTGAATTTTTTTAATGAAAGCGATAGTTTATTTATTAAGTAAAGAAAATATTATCACATTTAATTTATTTTGAATTTAATTCGACATTAAATCTTGATGGAAAGAGTAGCGTTGAGAATGTATTGAAAAACGCTATCTGTTATAATCGAAGTGAATTATTTAATACTTGAATATATATTTGTAGTTAAAATGTATTTTACCTATTCATTTAACAGAAATAATAAATATCATTCATTGTATGTTACAATTGTGGATTTCATTCATTTCGGTCTGTCTGAAATCTGTCATTTGTATTTAATTAATATTTTATTTTGAAAAATACATTATATTGAAAACCAATATGCTTGTTTTTCTATTACTGTGAGTTTTATCTGGGATTTGAGAGAAATGTGTACTTTAAACTGAGAAACATTATACTGAGATTTCACTGTATAAGAAATGTTTACAGTAGCATCCTAGATCTAGGATGCTACTACTAGCTGCAGCGAGCAGGGGGAAAATGAACACGTGTTGAGTTGAAATATCAAAGTATAGTTTTATTGTTTTGAGTTTTTAGTGATATAGAGTATTAAATAGAATTAAGCTCGTAAAAGTGTTGAAATTTTTTATTTTTCACACTTGAAAATGTGCTTAAACCTTCTAAGACTCCTTAAAAATTTCGAAAGAACTCTTTAAATACTCCATATATACTCCTTAATTTTTATATTCAAAATTCTGTAGGAACCCTGTTTTTATTAAAAAAAAGTTTTTCAAATGGAATTGCTTACATGCTATTTTTTAGCCTTAACCTTTAAACTGTGGCAGGTAAACAATTGTTACCACTAAAATTTCATTTATACCAACGACATGGTATAGATATGTGTACTGTGGGTGTTATCCCCCTTTTAAGTGACTGATGACATCTATCACCATTTATGAGCTGTTAGCGACTGACCTTGTAGAGAGTCCCTTCTTCTGTTCAGTGCTCCCCTTCCCTGCCGACCGTGAGGTGTGAACGCTTTGGGAAAAGTGGAAAGTCACTGGTGATATCTCTTCTCATGCCACACAATACTATGAAAGGTAAGCATCAGTCTTAAATGCCACTCACAGCCCTCAAGTTTGGTAAGAAAGCTCAGCGAGTCTGGCCAAAGAGTCGTTCTACAAGACGATTTAAAAACCTAAACGTCGCAGTGTAAAGGTTAAAAGGATTTTTTTTGTCATATCCTTAATTTAATTGGTACTTAAAAATTTGTTTTAAATGTTTAAATATACTATGATTTTATTGTAAAGTATGGGATAGTGATTGTTTTAACCCATTTTGATTTTTAGGAGGACTTCCAGCTGGAGGAGGAGGAGAAAGTCAAGACAGAGAAAACCAAGAAGCTAGAGGTTGCAACGTGAGATGAAGGAAAAACTCATTACAGCTGCTTAAAAACTTTTGCAAATATGGGATTTAAACCAATTTCTCACAAAACAAAATCCTCCATTTTCATTGAATCATGTCATCACACTTGTTTTCTCCATTGTACAGTTCTGCGATCCAGCATTAAATTTTAATATACTCTTTCTGTGGTATTGTGAGACATTTCCTATGCTCATGAAGAATTTAAAATATTCAATTGACCATTTAAGTGAAAAAAAACTATTTTATAAAATTTCTTATTAAATTAAAAATAAAATTCATTTAAAAATTCATTTTGCTAGTGTCGTCTTAGAACAACCAAAGCACACATATAATTGCAACTTTATCAAGTGGTGTTTTTTTTTAGTTAGATACTTTTGAATAGTTAGAATAGTAAATTCAGATAGATGAATTAATTCTCCGTTAGTCACTGACTTTTTTCAATGTGATGCAATGAAATAAATAACTAAAAATCCATTATAAATTAAAATAATTTTTATGAGTTATTTTTTGTTTTTTAGTATTGGGTCATGCGGAAAGTTCTGTGGTTTTTCAAATCAAAGCGTGCTTTGTCATTATTATTTTGCTACCGCTGATAAGGAGTGACCTTGATTGAAGCCAGATGTGTAAAATTCGATTTTTTCTGCTTACACTGCATAATTTAAGCTTGTGTTGTTTCATAAATTTTGTTTCACTGCAGTGCTAAGAATGAAGAACCAAAAAGTTCATTTTCATCATATTATGCTTTTATTTTAAGAAAGGAAAAATGTTAGTCAGGCTGCTCGTAAAAAGTGTGCTGTATATGGACAAATTGCTGTTTATGATGACACAGTTCGAAGTTGGTTTGATAAATTTAAGCATGAAAATTTCACCCTCGGAGATGATGCCCAAGAAATCCTAGGTAAACGAGGACCTATAAAAAGATGCTATTGCTGAAAATCCATGTTACACAGTTCAGGAACTATCACACAGTCTAAAATATTCCACAAAGTTCAGTTCATGATCATCTGAAGAAGATTAGTATGCAAGCCACTACGATAAATGCCAGTAGTGGTCCGAGGCCGATGGTTGTTGATGAACTCCGTCGTGAAAGTTCAGTAAAAGACTCAAAAGACACAGAGTCAAAATTCCATATTTGGAGTATATTTTACTAAATTTAATCGGTCACGTCACGTAAGTTACATGTAGTATAAAGTAGCAATTACATTTGGATAGGCATTGAAAAGTGTAACTTTCCTCCCACTGGCTGTATATAATCTTTACTTGACCTCCTGTTCTAAAGATGGATTTTATCTTTTAGTTGTATCGGTACCTATTTATTGCTCTGACTTTTTTAATTGGCTTTTGCCGCACTTCCTCGGCTTGAAATCTTGTGGACGTTTCTTTTAATTGAAAAAGCTTTGTTCTTAGGTTGCCAGCTTGGCGTTTTCTATGTAGGGTTGCCAACTTGGCGTTTCACTTCTTGTAAGATGCGAGATGGCGAACCTTACAATGCCCATACTTTAACACAACAGAATATGCTTGCTCTTATTTCGGTATGTGATTCTTTGCTTGAAACTGAATGAAGAAGCTCCGTTTTTGAAACGGGTCATTACTGGAGATGAGAAGTGGATACTATACAATAATTTTACGAGAAAAAGATCATGGTAAGCCAAATGAATCTCCCCAAGTAACATCGAGAAGGGGACTGCATCCTAAAAAAAATAATGCTTTGTGTATGGTGGGACTACAAAGGAATTGTTCATTATGAATTGTTGCTATAAAATCACACAATAAATTTGGAAAAATACTGTAATTTCGAAAAATACTGAAAAATAATCTCTAGTGTAAAGCAGAAATTGGAGCACAGCAGCCAGAACTGACCAATTGTCGAGGTGTTGTCTTTCAGCATAACTTGCTCGGCCCCACATTTCGCTGAATGTCAGACAAAACTTATTGAGTATGGCTGGGATGTTTTGTGTCGATCCCCATATTCACAGGACCTTATCCCCTCAGATTTTCACCTCTTCAGATCACTTCAAAATTCTCTGAATGGCCTGGAGTGGAGTTCAATTCTTTGGAGACTCAAACAGCACCTCAATAACTTCTTTACAAATAGGTTTAATGATTTTTTTAAACAAAAGAATTATCAAGTTGCCAGAAAGATGGCAAAAAGTCAGAACAAAATGGTGCTTATGGGATTCAATAACATTTTCTTTTGTACTGCTTCGTTGGTATTTTATTATAAAAAAAACCCCTCAGAACTTTCCAAAAAAATGAAAAATTAATGTGTGTGTAACTAAGAAAGAAAGAGCCTCACTGGTGAATCGGTCTCATTTGTTAAAAAACCTACGACAAAAAGAGGGTTAAAAGTATATTTAACTATTTATTGCATGTCCTATCAAATCTAGTAGGCTACAACCTCACTATCTCCGAATCAATGATATTTTACACAGATACATTCTGGTCCACCTTGAATCAACATATTTTTTTTAACATCGGAAAAAAAAATTGTTTAAGGTACTGGTCTGTGAAAGTAATACTAAATTATATTTTTCTGATCATACATCACCTAGAAAATCGCATATCTATGTATTATATAAAAAAAAATTTCAATCTTTTTAGGTTTATTCGCTTTGTGATTAATAATAGCGAGTCTTGTGGTTCAACGGGCTAATGAATTTGGAGCACACGCTGACGATAAACATAGTTATATTTTTAATTAATTTATTCATAAAATTTGAGACCATGCTCTAGAGAGTTTGCAATGTTTTCAGAAGAACCGGCCAATTCGGTCGCCGTTTCCATAGCAATAGAGGAATATGAAAATGAAATAAGTACTATTACAACAAACAACATGGAGAAGCTAAAACATTTAAAATTATGATGAGATTTCCTCTGAATTTTAATAATATGTTATGCTAAAATATTTATTTTTTTATGAGGAAATTAGATGTTTTGTTCTTGACATTTTTTAAAACATTGTTTTTATTTACACTATTTCCGTGTGTGAGCCGAGAATTTTTGGAACGTTTTCTAAAGCTGAAGTACTGGGGTCGGCTTATATACAAATCCGCTAATCTTGCAAAAAAGTAGGCAATTTTCCGTTACTCGGCGCATGCTATAAATATCGTAATGGGAAGGGAAACTTCAATTAACGTCGTACTAGAGGTCCTGGATCTATCCAGCAGTGATCCATATGTTGATGGATTGCGATGCAATCCCCTCCCCCTCATTGTTGAAAAGTATATTTCTCGAAGCAAACTAAATATGATTGCGTAACAATCATCGGGGGTTGACGAGCGATAGCGAGCTGGGGGCGGGGCCCCCTAGTCTCCTAAAGTATTAAAGGAATCCTATTTTGTTTTCTCGAAAAGAATTGTAAAGTTTTGGAGCAAATATTGATGCTGATTTCATTAATAGGACTTGAATAGTAATACAAATGTGAAGTTTTCAATTTTGATCAATTTTAAATTCATTTTTCTCAAAAAAATTCATTAAAAAAAAATCTGATTATTTTTTTGAAGTTCCTAAATAAATATGCTATCTGAGTGTATGAGCACTTTTTGTGTTAGGATCATGGCAGGGAAAACCAATGCGATCAAATAATGAAATAAAGTACGAAAAATCCTTAATCATGTGTCTAATTCCCTGTAAAAAGGTGAAAATGTTCTCGAAATCCCTTTGTTTTATAGGATTGCCTTTCAACTTCTAGTGGCAAGTATTCTTTCCGTATTTGTTTCAAAATGCTTGCTTACTCGCCTCTATTTTCGAATATTATGAATGTTACAATTACCGAATTTGAATAAATTATCAAGCACAATATACATTAACAATGAACACGGAATTTCACAAAACTGAATTTTGTTGCTTGACTTGCCACAAAAGAAAAACAAAAATGCACTGTAATTGTTTTGATACAATAGGACAGAACAATGAACTACATCTCTAATTAAATTTCTTTACTAATATTAACTATTTTGAAACATTTGGATAATATAGCACAAAATGTATTTATAAATCTGCAAATCATTTCGAAAACTGTATAGGTAAGAAAATGTTAGTACTCGTTTTTTTTTTTTAATCTTAGCAGATAAAATAATGATGTATAAATTTATTTTTAAAACTAAGCGAAACTCTTTAAAATTTGAGTATTAGTGACCGATAAAATAGGTCGTGAAATTTGGTAAAATTCAACCTGTTCTCTGCCACATAGAATTCTAGGAAAGTATTCAATAGTTCTTTCATTAAATGACCATTTCGGTCAAACTTTACGAATGCAATTCATAAATAACTTCAATCCTCTTCGATTCTTGAAAAGGTGCAGTTTCCTGTCACAATATTCGGAGATCGGATTTTGTGTATGATCAGGGGCCGACTTGAGAAACTGCATTAGCTATATACAGGGGTTGGATAAAAATATGGAAACTCCTCGTGAAATGCATGCTTAAAAAGAAATGTTTAATCTACTGAAATGTGTAGGTGGCGCTGGTGTTTTCGGTGAATCACTGTCGTGCTCACAAACCCTGTGAGTACCAAAAGAATAAGAAGGAAGCTCCACAAGCAAAGTATTTTTGGCCAAGCTGCAATTCAAAAACCATTCATCATTGATGCTATTGCCTGTAGCTGGAAAAAGTAGTGTTTAAATTATAAAACCTGGACTATGGAAGACAGTAATTTGGTCGGACGAGTCTTATTTCCCACTTCTGGCCGAGTTTACGTCTGGCGAACATTATCCCAAGCCTATAATACAGACTGCTTGTTGCCAAGAGTGAAACACGACGGGGGTTCTGTGATGGTTTGGGCAGCCATATCGTGGTTTTCTGTGGGCCCCCTGATTACTCTGCAAGGTCACATTAAGGCCAAGGATTATGTGAACATTTTGACCGATCAAGTCAATCCCATGGTACAAACTTTGTTCCCCAATGATGATGGTGTCTTCCAAGACGACAAAGCCCCTGTTCACACAGCTCACATCGTCCAGGACTAGTTTTCTGAGCACGAGGATGATTCGTCATATCTCCCCTGGCCACGTGCAACGTGACAAAATGTTCTAGAATGAATTTTAAAATTCGCCGCGTCTCAAAAAATTTGGACTACCTGTGTGTCGAATCCCATTACTGTAAGTGCAGGAAACAGACAAACACTTTTATAATATTAGAGATTTATTTCAAATGGTTATCTAAAATACAAAGTAATATTCTTATATGCTGACATCCTAAGTATAAAAATCAAGTGTCAGAACCGGAATCATGATTATGAGCAACTTAAGATGCGGCACTTTTGGAGTATTGAGCGTACATTCTCGATGCAAGTAAACCTAGAACCCATTTCAGGTAGCGGTGAATGCAGGTTGTTCAGAACTAGATGGAAGAGACTGCTTGTAAACTAAAAGAAAAGCTTAAATCAAATACGGAACAACTTCAGTGGCAAAATTGTAACAGCATTGTTATGTAAGTTAGAAATTGTCAGATTGTGAAAGAACAATGTTCTGTGTTTTCATTTCTTGTGGAAATAACAAACTATAACAAAATAAAAACGTACTGTTTGTGATTCCACAGCCTTTTTCGTAAAAGCTTCCATTTCTTCTCCATACTTCAGTAGGATCGCTCTATTATGCATCATCAGTGCAAGTAGGGACTCGTTCTAAATTTAAGAGACAAATCTTAACAAAAATCAGATACTCTAAACCGCACAAAACAAAATTTTGGTTATTTATTGTTTGTTTAATAAACGGGCTAATAATTTAGCAAAATAAGGTACAGAGTGCAAGATATAGCACAGTTTAAAAATAGGAACGGCGAGACGTAAAAGTTGAATAAGAATAAAAGAAGAATGAAGATAAATAAATATTAGTCGATTTCAAAGCAATGACATTGTATTTTACGGTTGAGTATACAGCTTTAGGTTCTTAAGCCTAACTAAAGGCGGCGTCAAGACGAACGCGTCGATGTGCGCTTAGCAGCTGGTGAGTACGCTCTCTCTGTTTCGCCTTATGTACTCCGTAGCGCTGGCATCGCTACCAGTTTCGCCACTGTACAGGTAGCAAATCGTCTCGTCATTGTCAAATGTGGCCAAAAAATGGGAATTCGTAGCCTATTGGAATGAATTCCCTTCGAATTCCAATTTCGTTTGCGAAGCAAACGAAATTCTGAATATTATGAACTATGGTTTGCTTCGCAAATTGGATAACAGACCATAACGGAGTTGCCCGTGGTGTTGGTTTGCTTAGTAAGCCAAATGAGCATTCGGCTTGACGTCACAATCACTTGCTAAAATAGAAATATTTAATTGAAAAATTATTTATTAAAATAAAATTAAAGGTATAAGGTATCTATCTGGTGTCAAACTTTCCGCAGATTTCGAATCCGTTAAAAATTTAAATCTATATTTAACGATTTCAATTTTACAAAAAAGAACTAAACAATGCCAGCCAAAATTTTTTTTTTTTTTTGCTGAAATCGTAAGAGGGCAAGAAATGTAATCTGTTTATTGTTCGAACGCGAAGTTTGACGTAACGTCACAATCTCTTGCAAAAATATAAAAGATATTCAGTTTAAAAATTTTACTTAAAGAAAATCATATTTTTAGGTATCGATATAATGTGAAATTTTCCGCAGATTTCAAATCCGTTGAAATTTTTTCTTTTACGGTCTAGGAGGTAGAAAAATAGCACTAAATAACTCCAGTTAGAAATTTATTTGTTTTTTATCATCTTCTGGAAAATCATTCCTCCGCGCAAAATGAAAACGGAATCGAAAATAATATATTTAGAATCCGTGATCTTCTGTTCTGTTGCATTCAATTATAATTAAATTTCATTAAATTCATTTAAAAATGTACTAGATTGAATTTTAAAATTCGCCGCGACACAAAAATTGCCAAAAATTCGGACTACCTGTGTGCCAAATCTCATTGCTGTAAGTGCCAGAATAGTCAGGATTTTGCGGCAAGAAACAGACAGACAGACAAACAAACACTTCCTTTTATAATAGTAGAGATTACACTGGTAAACAAAGTTTTTGTCTCTTGGATGCTGAAATGGGATTGCCTAACAATCACCGGCGGTTGACGAGCGTAAGCGAGGAGGGGCGGAGCCCCCCTAGTCTATTACAAAAACATCTTTATCGAAGTATTTGATGAGTGCTTTGAATATGAAAAAGAAGCACAAATTTTGAGTTACTGTGAAAATTGATATTATATTTTAATGCTTAATTTAATATTTAAAACTGACGACCATTATGTGACAAGGAGTAGTTTTAAGTATGCATTTAGTTCACTTGAACAGCTAGAATTCTAACATTTTTTAATTAAAAAAAAATTGATAAATTACGGAATTAAGATACACATATTTCGTATGGGTTTTTAAAAGAAAATATGCAATACCTTGCTAGCTGTAGCTTGATGTGTTGATCCAAACTTCAGAACAAACTCATCTTGAGGTAGCTGGAAATTCCATTTGCTCCAAGCAAAATCACAATGCTGACTGAGAAGAGCCATGTGATCGTAGATGTCGCATTCCATCTTTTGATTCTGCACAAAAACCATTTACAAAGACAATATCTTAATATCTCTATATATGATACATTAATGTGGCACTTGCAGATGTCAACCATGGTTGGTACGATTAACCAATAGTCCGATGTTTGGGGCGTTCTTTACTTCGCGATTTTAGTATCATCGGTTGAACAGTTCCTAAGCACTTGGAATATTTGGTGGGATCTTCGCTTCAACCTTTAAATGGCGATTAGAATGCCCTATAACGACAGCTGGTGCACGTTAAATCCATCGTGGCCTCAAATATCCTCACGGTGGCGTGGTGTGGAAATTTGGAGAGTGGGGGTGCCAGCTCGGGTCTTGCCTCGTCATCTGACTGTGATTCAAAATTACGTGGTGTTGTCCTCAAATTTTTCCCTTGATCTTGTCAACTTGATCTAATCAAAGACCGTCGTGTACGTGTGGGCTGGTGCACGTTAAACCTGTCGTGACCTCACGTTGGCGCGGTGTGGAAGTTTAGAAAGTGGGATGCCAGCTCATATGTTCACATCTTCATCTGACCATGGTTAATGGTCTGACAAGGTGTCCTCGGATCTTTCCTTTGATGATTGGTTCCGGACCGTCGCTAATAGCCCGTTGTTCAAGTGTGACGTAAATTGAACCAACTACCAATCTATTCTCCAAAATATTTTATTTTCTGCGTCTCATCAAGCACACATTCATGAAATGATTTCGGATGACAGTCTTTTTCCCGTTTCCTTAAGGTATCTGACTACGTTCGGAGTGCTTTTTTTGAAAAAAGTGTCCAAATAGGTTTTTTTTTCTTTTTATTATAAAATACCTTATAAAAAGATAATACAAAACAAAAATTTTCTTAAAAGTATGTATAGATTTTTTTTAACTGGCAAAAATTGACAAATTTTGGTCAAAAAGGACGAAAACTTCAAAGCCCACATAACCTAAAATCATATCACTACAACTACACAAGATTTTTTGTCAAGT
This sequence comes from Metellina segmentata, assembly GCA_947359465.1. Taxonomy (NCBI): domain Eukaryota; kingdom Metazoa; phylum Arthropoda; class Arachnida; order Araneae; family Tetragnathidae; genus Metellina; species Metellina segmentata. The sequence goes on along the minus strand of OX375876.1, from coordinate 22,002,672 downwards.
CTCGAAACAATATGATCTAGCGCCTGAGCTAGGATATTTACAATATTCCTCTCCAGTCATGATATATAGTGCATAACATAGAAAGAACATGAAAATTTGAAATATTTCCTAACGACACTACAGTGAAATGACTCTAAAAAATTTTCCTTTCAACATACAACTTATATCCTAGCTCGGGATCTTCAAAACAAATATAAAAAGCCATGGAAAAAAAATTCATTCAAAAATTTTGAATACACTTTGAGTTATTATCTTTGTCGTGCAAAGATTTTATTGAAAATCACATTCTGAGAAAAACGCATTTAAAGATTTGTTAAATAATTTACTAATATAAATTTCAAATTAATTACTTCAAAATTCGCCTGTTTTATACATTAAACCTTCCTCTATCTCCTTACATGCCCATTTTTTATTTTTGGAAGCTTTTAATTTTTTTCTTTGCAGTTTCGTCGAAGGCTGTGACTGCCTTTCAGAAGAGGAAATTCTCTTTTTATCAATGGAGGCATATCCTTTTGATATGTAAACTCCAGGACTGAGTCCAATATTATTTAAAACTTGGAGCAAGCCCCTAAAACCATCATTGAACTGCAATATAAACTGCAAGTCTGAGAGTTTTTAGACTCACAAAAGTTTCTTTCGGGGCAATGTTTCATAAAACTCCATTGAAGGCTTCGTTCTGATTTTGTGTCATTCCGTGCATACACTTTTCTAGCAGACTTCTATCACACAAACTCATGTATATTGGTTTCACAATGTTTATAACTGAATTGGGAAGACCAAGTGATTTCCCTTTCAGTGTTTTCCCCATGGCTTTAGCCCTTTGGAAACGACACCAGCTGTTCTCACCCTGCGGACATTGTCCATGCATAGGTTTGTCTTTGGATCAACAGCACGAACAACAAAATAAAAAGAACTTGTGGCTGATATATAGCACAGCATAAAAACATGAGTTAGCGATTCTGCTGTTAAATACTTAAGACATACGTGACTGTTTAATTCATTTATCAGCGAAACCAAAACCAAAACTGCGCAATTACTCAACTTCCGGTTTGAAAATCAGCTTTCACGATTAATTCAAATGAATAGATCTCCACTTCTATTGATCGTAGAAACAAAATAAAAACTGTTTTGGAAAGAAAAAAGTCTAAATTTTTATAATATTAAATAAAACAAAATACAAAATTTTGGTCAAAAATGGACTTTTCAACGTAGTCAGATACCTTAATACCATGATGTCAAATGAGCATTGCGTTTAATGATATTTCCCCCCGTCTGTTTACAGACTATCTACTGACGAATTCTAAAATATATTTTTTCTGGAATGCATGTCAATTCGATTTTTACTGTTATAACTTACTCGAGCATGTGGTTTTGACAGCTTTTTTATAACAAAATCATTTTGGCCTCATGTGCTGTCCTCAAACAACCCTGCTCTTCATGAGTTAATTTTGAATCTAATGATCTGAATTAAGAACGAAGTATGTATCAAATTCAATAGTATCTTATTACAATCACAAAAAGAACCTACAAAAACAGACTATGCATAAAATTCATGTACCAAAAATTGTGTGTGTGTATTTAAAGCTGGAAACATGCTGAGCCTGTCTTTCGGACGCAGAATTATTTTATGACGTGCAAGTGCACATCCAGCACAACGCTGGACGTGCACTTTACCGCACGCCACTCAGAAACGTCCATGACCTAGGATATCAAAATTGTTATTTTTTACGGTAATTAGCCTATCTACAACAAAATAATAAATAATAAGAAATAACATCAATAATTCATGATACCTGTAGAACAAGAGTTGAGAAAGTCATTCATCAGGTTGAAGTAGTGTCTTAGAAAAGGCACCTCGACGAAATGTTCGTTTTGAGAAAATTGTTCTTAAAGTTCAAAATTTAAAAATGATATTCATTATTTTTTAAAGGTTTAAGAGTTGACACATTTCACATAAACTCCAAATCTATATTTGAAATCTTAGAATATTCGAATATTTCAATTCTACAATTTATTCTAATCTTTATTCAGTTCATTTGTCAGTTGTGTAAAATGTATCAACTTAATTTAATTAAACGTTGAAATCCTAAATATTTCGGTTGGTATATTTTGCAATTTAGTATGCATTAAAAAATTTTAGACCTAAAGATTTATATTTATTCAGTTTCTTTGCTTTGCTTACTCCAAACTGTTCAACGTTTTAATCTCATAATGTTAAGCAGCCATTGCATGTTAAAGTAAACATTATATTGATTATACGTACCTTTGATGGAATTCCTATGAACTTTCCGGCCGTTTCATCTACGAAAATATTAACTCCAATGGACAGTAATTCCTGTAAAATGTAGTAATGTAAAATACCTAGTGTAGTAAATAAAATAAATTAATATTCTCGTAAGTGAAATTTGTTTCAAAAAACAACATCTTTCCCAAGTGAAACGTCAAAAATTTTGTCGTGAAAAATTTTAGAAACACCATTATTTTTAAGGGTTACAACCTCAAAATTAAACGAAGCCTGTGGCGATGTGCGTTGTTTAATCGTAATAATTTGAAAAGTAATTCGGAAGCCTTCATCCCACCCTCTTCGCTACTTGTAGTTTTATTTGTGGAATGCTCTACATGGAATATTCTAGGGGAAATGTTCTACATGGAATATTCTAGGTGGAATTTATAATGACGAGATAGTATCTCGTCCATCAGCATCTAGTTTTGTTAAGATAAATCGTCAAGACAACCACCAGAAAGGTCAAAATAAAACGAAAAACATAAATTTTGGTCATTTTTATGGTACTAGGGGGCCCGCCCCCTGCTCGCTAACTCTCGCCAACCCCCGGAGGATTGCTTCACAATTCTCATTGGTTCGCTGCGCGAACCTATGCTCGCTTCGCTCGCATCAATGAAGACACGTGTCCTAGCAGAAGGGATTGATTACAAAATATATTCCAAAAAAATATTGGTACAGCTACACTCTACGTTTATAAGTGATGGCAACGACTTGGCGATATTTTTTGGCGAACTTCTAAAGTCGCCAAGGAAATAATTATTTCCTAACTCTTTTATTGTCAAAACTTTTTTTCTTTTTACAACACACTTTTTAAACATTTTCAGAACGTTTTGAAAAGAATATTTTAAAAAAACTTTCACAAAAAGTAGTAAACTTAAGCACTTATCAAAACACGTTTGTGAACCAGCAGAGAAACTAAGCTACGAATGTTGGATAAAGAATACACTGAAACTTATCAATTACACTAAATACAGTAGGCAAGTTGAAAAATAAAACGATTTTTAAAAGAAAAAAAGCAAGAAATAATACAACCTGATACATCAGAACGGTTCCGAGAAAAAAAAATTACGAAACAAGAATATTCCACAAATGCAAAAAACAATACATGTCAGAACTCTGCCGTGAAAAAAAATTATTATGAAATAAAAATTCCACAACTGTAGAAATACAAATAAATGAACCAATGGTATCAAAGAAAAAAAATTTAAAACGACCAATGCAATCAAAGGATATTTTAAAATCAAAATAACCAATGGGAGGAAAGAAAACATTTCAAACGAATCAATGAAATCAAACGACTTGAATGAATTTTGGAAGAACTTTCTAGAATATTCAAAATGAAAATTGAAAGTTTCCGTTTGCCGAGCTTGCCATGAAAACCATAACAACCGAAACGAAAGATGGGTTGCCTTAATTTATCGTAACTCGCTACTAGAAGTGCGCCAAAAAAAATCGCCAAGTCGTTGCCATCACTCATAAACGTAGAGTGTAGCTGTACCAAAATATTTTTCAAATCTAAATTTGTTGTATTACATAAAAGATATATACAGTACCTCTGGAATCAGAATTTAAATGAAAACTTTGAGCAAATTTTTACTCGCAATGTGAGCGCTGCTTTGGAAATTGAATACCCAGCATGTTGTTTGTGTGTACATTTCCCCAGTACTCGAGCCACCCATACACTTTTTGACTGAGTTTGTCGTCGAAAGTTGTAGTGCACGCGTCTTGTTGTACTATAATTGTTAGCCTTGAAAAGGACCGTTTTTTAAATAGCCCTGAAAAAATCCTTCGCTTTCTTAGATTTCTATTACAAACCGCAACAGCTCGTCTAAAATTCATTTTTTTCAATAAAATTTCATCCGATAAAGCTATAGATTCAAATGAGGCGCGAGGCTCCTAGTAAACAAACAATCGCACAATGTTGTCAAAACGCGGTAACAAATAACGTCTTTTTTGCGTGCCACGTAAGAGAAATATATATATAGATTTACCATGCACCGTTAAGTAAACCTTAGAATCTTGATAAAAAGAAATACTTTTAAAGTACGATTGGATGAAATTCTCTTAAGAGGGATGCTTGATGAAAACCTTGTAGAATAAAAAACATTATGACCTCATTCAATTGCTCTGCAGTTATCCAAACTGAACTAACTTCCGTCAAAGCAAATGTTTCAGTTGGATTCATGGATTTAATCCGGTATCCCTCACTTGATATTTGAATGTTCAAGGAAATGTGTTGACCTGTCAAAGATAACTCGACGATTTCCCCGCTCTTCACATACCAGCTCTGAAACAAAACAATCTGTTGCAATGATGCGATGTAAAATATATTACTGCTTCGTAGATCTTAAAATATTTATTTGTTCTTTGTTCATTCTTATCTTTCATCAGATGTCGCTCAAATTTACGGCATGAAAATTACATTTAAGCTATTTAAAATAAGAAATCTTGGAAGGTCTTTTTAAATCATTGGCGTAGCCAAATAAGAAGCCCCACCCGAATAACAGATACTAGTCCCATCGAAAGAATACTTTTTCCTACAAATTAAATATTGTAAGTATATTAATATATGTGGGTTCGTAAAAGATAAATAACTCTTAAAGTTTAAATTTAATTTTAATTACAAAATTAATGTATTTACAGTATATTTACAAACATCTTTGACAATTAAGAATATCCGACAACTAAGAGGCCATCTGCCTAAAAAGTCATGGGCCGTCTGCCCAACTGCTAGCTTCGGTGTCTGGGGGAACATCTGTCTCATTGCTGCAGTCGCTTCTGAGCGGACGCTTCCTCTAGGTGGCGTTACTGCTGCGGACGTATCAGGCTTTGGCGCGCTCGTCGCACAATCCCACAATCGGCTATCCTGACTGTAATTTCGTCCTCGAAATTCGCCGTCTTCAACATCAGTAAACAGGCCATAACATTATCACATATCTGAAAATACAAACAAAAAAGAAGAAAGAAAGAGGGAAAAAAGGCTCATATATACATTTTTTTTTACTGTTGACCAGTGGACCAGGGTTTCATGTAATCAGCTGCTGAAGTAGTTAGGCGTGGACCTTCATGATCGCCCACTTTTTCAATGGCATATCTGTCATTAGGAGACACTTTTACAACTCTATAGGGTCCCAAAAATTTAGGTTTCAGCTTAAGCCCAACTCCAAACTGCGTGCGCTGAATGGCCACTAGATCTCCTACTTTGTACACTCTAGATTTTTTTCTCCCTTTGTTATACTGACGTTTATTTTCCTGTTGCAATTTGAAAATATTGTCTTTTGCTTGTTCGCGTAATTCTACTCTCTCCTTCATCATGAACTTTTCATACTCTTCTTCCAGTACATCTTTTATCTTCAGATCTTCTTTATTTTTCATTGTGATGCCAATCATCAGTTCGAATGGCGTATGCTTCGTACTTCTGGATGGTGTACTGTTTATGATACTTTGTAGACTTGGAACATATTTGAACCATTTGCTAGGCTCCTCTATTGAAAGTTTGGCAAGAACAGGAATCAACAGACCAATCATCCTTTCTGCCTGCCCATTGCCTCTAGGAATTCCGGTTGTTATTTTACAATGTTCAATTCCCTGATCAGTACAATAATCAGTGAATTCCTTCGATGTAAACGCTGATCCCCTATCTGAAATTATTCGTGATGGGTTTCCAAAAGTAGCTTGTTGTAATTTCAGCTTTTCGATAGCATCGCTAGCCGAGGTAGATTTCACTGGGTACAACCAGACAAACTTCGTAAAGGCATCGACTACCGAGAAAATATGTTGGTATCTTTTATTCGTTGTTGGAAGGGGTCCCAAAAAGTCGATATTGTAAGTCCCAAGTGGAACGTTGTCTTTCGGCACTGGATTAAGAAACCCTTCGCCTTTTCCACGTTTTCTATTGCAGAGGATGCACTGTACGCAATTAGAAATAACGATTTCAACATGTTTTCTTGCATTAGGAATAAAAAACTGCTGCTTAAGAATTTCCTCTGTCTTGGCAGCGCCAAAGTGACCTTTGTTGTGAACTTCTTTAATGATGTTATTTTGCATCGCCTGAGGAACCATTAGTAGTTGTTTCCCATTCTCATACTTGTATAGAACTCCTGCTTTAATGAAATGTTCACTGTCATGTCCTTCTTCAACTAGAGTTTTAATTGCTTTAATGTGATCATCTAGATGTTGTGCAGCTTCTATTTGGGTTGTTAATTCTCCTTGTGCACGAGTTGTTATCAACAATATGTTCCTGCTTAGGGCATCCACATGCTTCATTTGGCAGCCTGATCTATGGACAACCTCATAATCATATTCTTCGAGTGACAATGCCCATCGAGCAATTTTTGGTGTAAGCTCTTTTTTCTGCATAGTCCTCTGAAATGCAGCGCAATCGGTCACTATTTTGAACTTAGTACCCAACAAGTAGTAGCGAAACTTCCGCAAAGCCTCGATTACAGCCAGTACTTCCAATTCGTAAGAACAATACTTCTCTTGTTGAGGAGTAGTCTTCTTGCTCAAGAAGTGAATGGGATGAAATTTCCCATCATGAGCTTGCTGAAGCAAAACAGCTCCAAAGCCGTGGCTACTAGCATCCGTATGTAATTCTAAGGTTGCTCCTTGCCTAAAGAGATGCAATACCGGACTACTTGAGAGAATTTCCTTTAGCCTTTCAAATGCTTTGACTTGCTCAGAGCCAAATGTCCATTCGACATTATTTCGAAGCAGGTCACTTAATGGTTTTGGAATTCTTGAAAATCCACCGACAAATTGTCGAAAGTAAGAGCAAAGACCCAAAAAACTCATGACTTGTTTTACATTTTTCGGCTGGGGAAAATTTTTCACAGCACGCGTCTTGGATGGGGAAGGTTGAATTTTGCCGCCCTCGATAACGTATCCGAGAAATTCTATCTTATGTTGAAGAAATTGACACTTTTTAAAATTTATTATTACGCCGTATTCTGACGCAACCTTCAAAACCCTTTTAATTTTTTCCAGCCCTTCTTGTTCATCAATGGAAGGTATAACAATATCATCCATGTAAATTATTATAGTCTTGTCTCGAATTAAGTCTCTAAACACCGTGTTTATGTACCTCACAAAAACACTTGGTGAGTTACTACATCCGAAAGGTACAACATTGAATTCGTACTGTCCTTCATGGGTGACAAATGCTGTGTAACGTGTCGAATTAGGGTCCATTGGTATGTTGAAAAATGCGTTTTTTAAGTCCAAAGTGGAAAATACCTGTGCGTTTCCCAAGCAATCTAAAACATCTTGAATTAATGGGAGTGGGTGCTTATCTTTGATTAATTTTCGATTAACCGATCGATAATCAACGCACAATCTGTATGAATTATTACCCTTCTTTTTACACAAAACAATGGGTGAAGCGTAGTTAGAACAGGAGGGTTTAATTATTCCGTCTTTTAACCATACTTGTATTTGTTCCTCAACAATTTTCTGTTCTTTTAAAGACATTCGGTGCGGTCTCTGACAAATCGGTATATCATCAGTTAAAATTAAAGTCATTTTTACTTCTGTGTCTTTAATTTTATGCGGCTTATATTCACTAATCAAAATATCTAACTCGTTTCTTATTTTAGGATCTTTTATATGTTGCAATTCAATTTCATCTGTCAAGGAAATCGGCAATTCGGATAAAGGATTAAAAGTCAAATCATTTTCTTGAACATCCTGTGCACAAGATGACGCAACGCCTATCATTGGAATATTAATGGCAGTCGCCAATAGTTCACACCTGTTTTCTTCTTTGAAAGGGTGAGTCAGGGGGGAGGGGATACCAAACATCTGCCTTTCATTACTTTCGGATTCCAAAACAGTGGCTCCATTTCGGCAACTCGTTTTTGTTTTTATACTTTCACTTCCTGAATGAGGTCCCTCAAAACGCTTAGCTTTTATTTTTTCAGACTCTTTCACTTCCGAAGTGTGTGTGAAAGAAAGATTAATAGAATTTTCTCGAAAGCTCAAAATCCTTAAATCATTTCCTGATATTGAAATATTAAGCTTGTTAATTACGTCCATACCAATCACAATATTACAACACAAGTTTTCAATAACAAAAAACTCAGTGAGAATATTAAAATTGTCAATAGTAATTTCAGCACAAAAATAACCAAGTGATTTTACACTTTGATTTCCAATACCATTTAACATTATGTCACAGGGGGTTAATTCTGGTGCACCAATTTGCATATAAAAATCATATTTCAAAATAGATAAATCTGATCCTGTATCAATTAAAGCATCAACATATTTACTCATAATTTTAAGACATTTGTACAACTTCTTTTCATGATTACTGGACATATTAATTAAAACTTTCTTTTCTTCATTTATATCAGTTTTTACACCTTTATTACATTCGAATTTACGGTGTCCATATTCATTACACTTTAAACATTTAATTCCTTTATTCTTATTTGGACACTCAGAAATTCTATGACCAATTTCATTACATGAAAAACATTTAACATATTGGTTAGTAACACTTTGGTGAGCACGGACGATCGACGGTTTATCATTGAATTTTTTGGAGCGCTGATGACTTTGTGTTTCAGCTGATTTCATATCTCTAGCTCCCGGTCTTTTAAGATGGAATCTTGCCGCCTCGTACTCATCCAATTTATTCACTAATTCGGCTACTTTATTCAATTTCGGTAATTCATCAATAAAATGCTCGCGCATTTCAAACGGTATTTTCCTTTTAATTTGATCCGCCACTATGAGATCTTTCAATTCTTCATATTTAGAGATACTAAGACCCACAACCCATTCTTCGAAAAAATTATCTAACTCGTAGGCGAAATCACGCCAAGATGCGGTTGTTTCTTTTTTATGAGTAAAAAAGTGCTGTCGAAACTGCTCCGGTGTTAGTTTAAATCGATTCAGTAAAAGTTTTTTCACGTGGTCGTAATCATTTGCGAGCGGATCAGGCTCTCTTGCAATTAAATTTGCGATATCCAACGGTAAAAGACTCACAAGGAAAATAACCCAATTTTCTTTAGGTATTTCTATGCGATTAATTTGTTTTTCAAACAAAGATAAATACATGCTTAAATCACAGTTTCCGTCGAAGCGTGTCATTAGTTTTGAAAAGTCAGTTTTAAGTGGGGAAATAAAATCGAAACTTCCAGTACTTTTGTTTTCTAGCTGTAACTTCTTCAACTGAAATTCGCGATCTGCTTTCTTTTCGTTTTCTTTAGCTTCCCTTTCGCGTTCTTTTTCCTTTGCTTCTCGTTCAGAAACAATCCTTTTTAAAAGCGTTTTTGTTAATTCCTCATTGTATTCATCGGCTTTCGTTATTAACTTAATAAGCTGCGGAATTTTGGTTCCTTCCGTTGCTATTAGATCTAATTCCTCTATTAGCGCTAGAAGATCGATCTTGCGTGCTCCGGCTAAATACGTAGCCATGTTAGTGTCAAAATGAAAAATCTGTACTCACAGTTCAGATGAAGTATTCCTCAAGATCCAATATGCTGAGTCACGGTAATTCACTCAAATGAAGTTCACACCTCGAATCCGATGAGCATCAGACGAATATTGGAATTGTCCGCTTGTCGAACAGTTTATGTAAAGTTCGCTTCTTGAAACTTTTAGGTAAAAACGGCAATCTTCGGCCTTTAATTAAATCCAGGGCAAACCCCCAAATATATGTGGGTTCGTAAAAGATAAATAACTCTTAAAGTTTAAATTTAATTTTAATTACAAAATTAATGTATTTACAGTATATTTACAAACATCTTTGACAATTAAGAATATCCGACAACTAAGAGGCCATCTGCCTAAAAAGTCATGGGCCGTCTGCCCAACTGCTAGCTTCGGTGTCTGGGGGAACATCTGTCTCATTGCTGCAGTCGCTTCTGAGCGGACGCTTCCTCTAGGTGGCGTTACTGCTGCGGACGTATCAGGCTTTGGCGCGCTCGTCGCACAATCCCACATATATAAATAAATATATACAAAAATACATAAAATACTTTTGTGGTATTCCTTCTGAATAAAGTCATTAATATTTTAATGAATTAATAAATTAGGAAGTATGAAAGAATAAATATTGTGGAGGGAAGTACTTTTCACTGATATAGCCATATCATGTCGCACCCCGGCAAGAAAAGCGATACAACTCAAAAAATAAAATTTTTGATGTTATGTCATTGAAAAATATGTATGAGGTGCCCCAGTGTGTTATATCACTATTCTATAGAATATAATAGAAGTTACCACCATAAATACTTACCTAAAATTTAAAAGAAGCTTATACTATTTCAATACACGTTTTATACAATCCCTTAAGTTGATGTTTCTCAAGTTCTGCAAATTTGAGATGTGTCACTTTTCTTGCCGGGGGGGCGATGTATTCCCAATCTATGTATCGTTGCAACAAGTCAAAAGTGACAGAAAAATATAAATACATTTCGAGAAACAAAAATTGAACAAGTGCTAAATCTCATTTAACTGTCGCTCTGTAAAAAAATATGAATCAGTCCGCAGCCATTGTTCTATCGAAATGAAACTTCATATGTGTGGTAGATTGAAATAGATCACAGTCTCAAAAATCTCTATCCTTTTTATTATAGAACTAGCTGAATAGCGTTACTCGGGTTTCAAATATGACCTCGACATTTCCCTGTGTTAACTCCAATACACAAACCCTGTAGAACGTGTTTCCTTGTCCATGTCCATTTATTGCAGAAAAACAAACTTTAGATTTTAAAATTGGGGCTTCGAGAGCACTTTTAGGATTATCTGTGTGCCAGTTTTCATGGCTACGGATTATAAGGGAGTTATAAGGCCCCCACTGGCGGCGATGAACGCCATGGTATGGCGGCAAACAAAACCCTTATGCTACCCTGTGGCAAATTTTGCCAAATATTCTGTAGAATCCAGCATCTGTAGAATACGTGGCAATATTCCCTTATATTCGGGTGTGTGTGCAATTGACAGTCTAACATATGAGACATGCTCAATGGGGGGACAGATGAAGGGACTTCTGACCAAGAAGGGTTTCAACACAATTGAAAGACGAGCAGTCCTGGGAGAGACAAGATGTGTGTAGTGTGTGACCAGACGTTGTGCGTGCTGTCATTCCATGCCTGTCCACTACTCTCATGTCTTGACCACAGAGGAAATCTAATGACAACCTTTTTCGAACAAAGGATCATGTGACGAAATTAGTTGTAACGTGACCCTTAGCCTATTTTCGTCAGCTGGGTGGAACCGAACATTCATCATCTGATTGGTTTACAGGAAGGGAGAAGACGCCCATCCCCATCTGATTAGTTCGCGCGACATCGTTGTAGACTTTGGTGATAACATCAATTTTGTCGTCACCGTAGAAATGCGCAATCACGCAACTACATTATCATAAGATGTTATGTCACCAAACCAGCGGTAGAATGCCAAATCGGCCAACAAAGTCAATTTTTCACAGAGCAGTTATGTGACTACTAAACGACATGTTGGTCACACTTAATGAAGCTCTTCACGATAGTAATGCTCAGTTTGCTTACATCTCACATCTATGGCTACGACACCATTCCAGAAAGATGTTCGGAAACCATTCCTAGTTTACACGTAGAGCGCACGTCGTTTTAACTCTTAGTATAATGGAGTAGAGAGCCATTGCTTACGAGATCTGGTACCTATATTTCCTGTAATCCATATTTTGTAGAAAGAAAAATAACCTTTTTTATTGTCTGGTGGCAGATTTGCAATGTGTCGTCTTATATTCTAACGAGAATTACAAGCGAAGAAAGGGTTGTTACCTTGTATGGAAAATTTATGTACTTTTTTTGAAACAATCCAAAAACACCAAATTGGTTTGGCATGAAAGAGATTTGTCGTGAGGCTGTAAAGGAAGGCCAAACATTAAAACGTATATTCTGAGACTATCCATGAATATTATACAAATATATTTCCACTTCATCGTGAAAGCTAGATTTAGAATGCAGTAGATCTGGAAGATTGATGATCTTTGACTTTCTGGTAGCAGGTTTTGTTTTTGTTTAGGAAACCCAATGAAAAATCTTTGGTGACCTTAGGGTCAGCAGACTATGATTCGAGAAATGCCCAACTTACAAGACAATTGAATTTCAATAGAGCGGTGAGTTCTTCCTTCTGGATAAATCTGGAAGATAGAAATCAGCTTAGAAATGAAAACGTGAAAATCGGTTTAGGTGTTAATAAATACCGAAACGATTTCAATAAGTGAACGGGATGCAGTTGGACGGTCAAGAGCTAATTCAGATAGCAGTAGCGCTTGCATGTGAGGTGTGAACTTTTTGCCATGAATTTTATTGGAAATAAGAACTTACCAGTACACAAAACGCTGTTTTTTTTTGTATAAAGTTTATTTCATTCAGAGGTGCGTATCGATGCACATATTCATAGAGGGTGTGTGAAATCCGTGTGCCATGACAAGGACCTGTATTTTGTACACCTAAAATTGTGTAAAAATAACTTTAAAAAACCTCTAAAAATGTGAAAAAACCCATGGTCCCCGGTTCGAAACCAAGAAAATCTTTTTAGCTCTTCCCACACCAGATGGCGCTAATTATATCTCACCCTTTTCTTATCTACTTCAACTTCCCGTATCCTAATGTCAAGAAAAGGCGGCCATCTTGAAAAATGGTCAAGGTAAAAGAAAGAATTTGCACGTAACTGGAGAGTGTAGATGCTAGAGGGTGTTGTTCAGTCCGTTTGCAAAAATCGTTCTTTTTAAAATGAAAATCGTAATTCGTAACACACATTTCGTACGTGATGCAGCATTACATGAATTCCGAGATGGCTGACATCTAATGTGATTATGAAAATGAAAGACCAATATTCGGAAGACCATTAATGCCCTAATAATCAAAAAATGACATGAAATACTGTGTATATGTAGGATCAAGAGATTAGGGACGTTGTTTCTATCAAAACGGGCATTGTCTGTGAAGTGTTAACAAAAATTGACGCGTCAACAAGACCAGTGCACTGGCATGGTAGATTGACGGTCGTAATGGAGCAACACAACGGACAATAATTGGCAACGGTCCGGGATAAAACACGAAGGGAAAGATCGAGGACAACCCCTTGTAATTTTGAGCCACGGTCAGATGACGAGGCTAAACTTGTGCTGGCCTACTCTCCAAACGTCCACACTACACCAACGTGAGGACAATTGAAGCCATGACAGATTTAACGTGAACCAGCCTCCGCCGCTTTGTACACGATGGTCTATGGTTGGATTCGAACTCGCTATTCTCCGGTTGTTCACCTTTTGACTACGTCTTTTGTCTTCGTCTACGTCTTTATAACCGTCGCAATTCTTTCTTGGCGCTATCCTTATACTTTTCAAGATACAACTGCTGCACCAGCCGTAGTTTGGAGGTTACTAAGTAACTCTTCCAACCGGGCTATTCGTCATCTGACCATGGTTCAAAATTACGTGGTGTTGTCCTCGAATTTTTCCCTTGGGAATTGATCCCGGACTGTCCTCAATAGCCCGCTGTGTTGCTCCAGTACGACGTTAATTAAAATACCAACTTAACCAACCGAGCTACTGTGGCCCTGGTAATGATACTGCCATCTATAGATATAAGTGATTAAGAAACCTTAGGGCAAATGCTATGTACAGATCTGCTGGTATTTTAACTTGAGATCAGTATACACTACCCTACAACAATGAACCGGACAGCAAGATGTGATGGTATAAGGGCAATAATACATGCTTTAATAGGGGGATGGACCCCCACGTGCTGCAATTATACTAGTAACCCTTCTGGGCATACTTTCAACAAGGTTTCGATACACAGCTATTGGTATTTGTGTCCATTCCTGCTGCAAGAATGTCGCCAGGTCAGCTGTAGATTTCAAACGAGGTTCCCTGGTCCGTAAGCGTCTTTCTAACTCGTCCCACGTATGTTCTATGGGGTTTAGGTCGGGACTCTGAGCAGGCCAGGGAATACGTTTTACACCCATATCTCGATACAAATGCTTGACAGAGGCTGCAACATGACACGGATCGTTGTCGTCCTGGAAGTAACATTCGTTTATTCCATCAAATTGCCAGAGCGTAAGAAGAACCTGATTGTCCAAAATGTTCATGTAGGCGTCGACGTTCAATTGACCAGGAACAACATGCAAAGGTCCCAGACACACCATACCACAAAAAAAAAAACCTAAACAAGTGGTTAGATTTTATGCAAATCCGCTGGAGTCCGGTCCATTATTGTAGGGTAGTGTATGTTTGAATGGAGTGAAGTGTTGGATTACTCAACTTACCCGGGTCATACTCTATTTTCGAAATGCCATCGGTAGTGAATCCTCTTCTTTCCGTGCAAAAGAGAGCTGGTTGCGGTTGCTCAAAAAATACCACGTTGCTCGGTATTCTAAATGTGTGAGAGGGAATTTCAGTGCAAACAAATCAGACGGAAAGTGAAGAATTTATTATGCTACCCAAAAATGGCTGTATTATGATACATATCGGGGTTACCTCAACCTGAACATGTAGTTTATAACGTTTTTTGTAAAGCTTGGCGTGGAATCTAATTAGCACTGACCAATCAACTGTCCTACTTCAATTTGGAATTCATTCTTTGGAAATTTTGCTGGCGAAGTGCTGGTATAGTATTCGAAAAATAAGATTTTAAATGAATGTTTGGAATCTCATAATTAAGACTAGGTATTTGATAACCTAAAATTACAAAAAAAAATTTCAATAAAAATGCATTTATAACTCTAAAAACTACAAAAATTCCCAGTAAGTAACAAAAAGTAACATAATATAGTCCATGTTTTTTTTAAATATTTTTTTTGCAAAACTTTCTAAATAAATATTGCCTATATGTGACAAAAAAAAGTCTTAATACAATCATAACCATTTAGTTTCTCTTCCAAACTCAAAGTCACATTTTGTTAGTACAATGAGTTCTACAAAAAACGAAGAAAAAACTACAAATGCAACTTGCATTAGGCAAATAAATTTGAAATTACTAACCAAAACATTTAATTGATTATTTGTTAGATTGCAACGGTAAACGGAAAGTTTAATTTTATCAGTCTGGAATTACAAAACAGAACAAAAAGCATATGGGGATTTCAAGAGAACGATTTAGGTCAATCAATAGTTTCTAGCTTTGAAAAACAATTTAATTTTACTGTTAGCAAAGGAGCATACTTAAAATAATACTGTCACATTTTGTTCAGCCTTCTGGAATTTTCTTACAAGAAAATATTTTCTCGACAATACTGAGTAACAGCGAATTTAGAAAATTAATTAAAAAATTTTCTTTCTCAAAAACACCAAAAATAGAAAAAAATTAATTAAAAATTTTTACAAAAATGCTTTAAAATAGCAGAAAATCTTGAAAAAATGCCATTTTTTGCAAAAAACACGAAACATAAAAATATGCATGAAAATGCCCTAACAAAGGCTCTTAATCAGTTTAAATTTACATGAAACACATTTATGTTACATCTAAAATAACACTTGAAAAATAAATAAATCATCAAATCTTTCCCTAGCCCTACTCATGACCATATTATTTTATGCCGTAATTTTTGTAAACGTAAACCATCTTAACAGATTTAGATAACCTGAAAGAAAATGAAAGCCTGTTTTGCTATTATCTTTTCTCTCTCTCTGTCTCTTTTCGAACCCTTTTCTAGAACCGCTTAAAAAAAGTCAAATTTCAAAAATAAATGATAACCAGATATGAATTTATTAAGTAGTATTTTTTTATCTTTTATTTCGTTTAACTACATTTTAAAAATCTTTTATTGAAAAAAAAAGTTACTATGATGCACAATAACGTTAAGTATTAATTGTTAAGTATTATTTTATTATCTTCTGCCTATTTTTTTAATCAAATACATGAAAAACTTATGTTTCAACTGTTTAAAAACTGAATAATGTTTTTATAAAATCTCACACATGCTCTTATGTCCACTTTATACAAGTATCCTGTAGATGCATTGTTGAAACTGCTTTGATGGAAATATTACAATTACGGTTTGGATTGGATTGGAAGCCGTAGGCGGACTCTGTTTCACCTGTGCGGCTTTCAGCTGTATAGTACTACTTACGGAGGAGATTCTGGGATAAGGGAGAGCTGAACAATCCACGATACATACATAAAACATTTAAGTACATAGAAGGGGAAAGGCAAGTGAAGGGCAAAACGTGTAAGCACAAAAATACATAATGACAAAAGAAGGGGATGACAAAGTTTGAAAAATTGACACAGAACAAAATGAGAAAATAAAAAAAGGACATAAACATAAACAAAAAACAAAATCAGAACAAAAAAAAAACATAAAATCATTTTCAAACAAAAAAAATTAATAATAATAATGTTAAATACAGAAGTCGGACAGCCAAAATGTCGGCTAAACTATCTTAAAAATTCGTATAATCCTGATTTGTATTTACGGTCCATGATGCCACAGCGAGGGCTTTGCCCACTGCTCGCTGACGCTCGTCATACCTCGGTGATTGGTACGCAAACCAAGACTCCTTTCGCAAGTGATTTCCTTTTTCTTTTTACTTTAACACTTAATGCACCCTAAAATAATAGCCACATGAGTAAAAAACCTTCTCCATCTTGTTCCCTGTACAATTTTGAATAAACCATGTTAGTCTCGTAATTTTGTGTTCTCTACTTTCTCGGAAAACCGTCGTCTGAAAATATTAATATATTTTATTCCATACCAGCAGGGCACGAACTAAGTCGCGTCAACCATGACAAGTGCCGTGAGTGCTTAATCGCTGCGCCGATCAACGGTTCTCACGGCAAGTTTGGCTGCGAGTATTGGAAACTGAATGTTTCTTCTTTCAAATACCAGCTAATAAAAAAAAATCTAAAAAGAAATGAGCTATGTGCTTTGAGGCTGATTGAGCAGTTTAAAAATGGTTTCGTGTACATGATCGCAGACTTTGCTTTTAGCTATGTAGTTATGAAACAACTGCTATTTTCTATAGCCTAATTATATTAACCGATGCATTCGTAAACTTAATAATAAGGAAATAAATGTGTGTCTAAAATATATAATTTGAGTGTTTCTTTCTATCTCAAATGTATTTTAGGGTTTTACAAATGAAATTGCAAAAAGCTTACAAGAAAACTGAAGTATTTTTGTTTTTATCTCAATGCATTTATTATTCAATTGTTTTAAAGTTTAGCGAAAAATTTACAACTGCAATTTACCGTTTTTACGGAAATTTAAGGTTTTGCCCTGAATAGTTTTTGCTGCCAGCTTATGAAAGCTCACAGCAATAGTTGCTGCCAGCTTCAAAATTTTATTTCGAGCCCCGCATACCAGTAATATTTCAATAGTTTTAAATGTGCTGTACATAAATTTCTGAAATAGCTTCTTTGCAGCTTTTGGCTTCAGATGAGATGAAAATATAGATTAAAATATCTTTTTACTAGAATACGATAGGTAGGAAGTTGAACGAACATGACATTGGAGCAACACAAAAGGCTATTGGTGACGGTCAGGAATCAATCACGAAGTGAAAGACACGAAGACAACACCTCGTAATTTTGAATCTCGATCAGATGACGAGGTCAACACCTGAACTGGCACCCCACTCTCCAAACTTCCGTACCATGCCAACGTGCGGACATTTGAGGTCACGGTATACTTAACGTGCACCAACCCCATGTACTCTACGGTCTTTGGTTGGATCGAGTTTCGAACTCGTAATCCTCCCGTTGCTGATCCGCTACTCTAACAATTGGGCTACGGCTGCCCTTTCACTAGAATACAGAAACAGTTTATTTGCAAACATAAAAATGTACAAAATGTGATGGGATTTCTGGTAGTAAATGGTAATAAATGGCGCGCATTAGTCAATGCGCAAGCGTGCACAAAATTCTGTTTGTGATTCGAGCTCTGCAATTTTTAGTAAACAGAAAATAAGACAAATGTGAGCAAGAACACATATTTAGACTGAAGGGATAGAGGAAAACTTGGCTACACAAAGAAAGAAACGCTCGTTTTAATTAACGAAGCTTTGGAAGCTGTTGGTATATTGTGAGATCGCAGTGGGCAAACCGACGCGACCTCTGGGTACTTGAAAAGGTGCTTTATTCGTTTGACCGAAGAGGAGACATTTGGGACAGATCTTATTTAAGACTGAATACCACTTACTCGATTACCTAGGTTTTTTTCTAGTTTTTATTTGAAGACCATTGTTTTTTTAGATTGAACTAGCCACTGCGTGGCCAGCACGGCGTTGCTCGTGACAGTTCTTTTCGTGGGGTCAGGTGTGACCACTGCTCGCTGACCCTCGCCAACCCTCGGTGATTGCTACGTATTCACATTTGGTTAGCTTCGCAAACGAACTCCACGGGCTCCGCGATGGCCTCGAGAGAAGAAAGAATCGAAGAGAAGAAAGAATGGCAAAAAATGGCATTTTTTATAGATAAAATTTTAAAATTCGATCGGGATATGTACATAAAAATTGCAAAAAATTCGGACTACCTGTGTGCCAAATTTCATTGTTGTAAGTGCCCAAGATTCGTCAGGACACTTCGTACAGTACACAGACACTTCCTTTTATAATAGTAGAGATATTAGACATGGCGAAATCGGAGCAAAATGCTCAGAACTTTCGTAATAAAGCTGTATTGCGTTGTAAAGCTTTTGAAATTTTAAAATAATCCCTCAATGTTTTGGTAACATCTTGTATTTATGATATATAGCCACTGCGTGGCTAGCCCGGCGTTGCCCGTGCCCGTGATGTAAGGTGTTAATCTGGTGAAACATTTTCCACAGATTTCAAATCCGTTGAAGATATATTCAATTTAAAAATTATTTATTTAAAGATCATCATATTTTTAGGTATCAATCTAAAGTGAAATTTTCCGCAGATTTCAAATCCTTTGAAATTTTAAATCTATCTTTAGCACCCCCCCCCCCAATTACGATTTTACAAAAAAAAAACTTAGTAATCCCAGTCAATATGTTTATTATTTCTTGTTCTCATTCGCCGAAAAAGGGACAGGAAATGTAATCGGATTCTTTTTTTTAACGCGAACGGCAGAATATCTATTTTTTTTTTGGAAAGAAAAAGTTCACGTGACGTCACACTCTCTAGCGATACTATGAAAGAAGGTCACGTGGGTAGAAAAAGTTCATTTTAGAGGTTCCTTCTTTCGTTCGGACGAAACGCTTTTGAAGAACCAGGCAGAGAATAAAACTATTAAATTCATTTAAAAATCTTCTAGATTGAATTTTAACATTTCGCCGCGACCCGTAATTTGCACAAAATTTGGACTACCTGTGTGCCAAATCTCATTGCTATAAGTGCCATAGATCGTCAGGATTTTGCGGCCACGAAACAAACATACAGACAGACAAACAAACACCTCCTTTTATAATAGTAAAGAAGAGAAGAGAGTATTACTGCATTTTCAGCTTGAGATTTTCTTTGCTGTTCCCTTCGTATTCGTTTGGAATGTTTTCTACTAGGTGACTAAGCGATCTACTAACATCAGATCTCGAGTTATGCTTTTCTATTCCATCTTTAACTGTTCTCAGCTTCGGGTCATCCTCTCCACTTCCTGGTTGATCACTTGTTTCTTTGCGGTTCTCTTGTCCGATCTTCGAAACGCTTTCCAGTACGTCATACGACGGTCTGTCATCAGCAGAACTCGAGTTTAACTTTTCTACTTCACAGCCAATTCTTTCCAATATCGGGTCTTGCTCTGATGGATGGAAGTCAATTAAATACTCATTAATATGTGTGCACGATGTCACTGAAGGAATTAACGTAAGCTAAAGCCCACTAACTGGATAAAACTAACCTTTATTGAACAATTCATATTTGAACAGCAACATATTTGTAGACAATTAACTTAAAATGCAAAAAAAAAATAACAGTATAAATTAGCTATCAGTAAGGAATAGTCCAGCTCGTGGAACGCAGTAAGGTGAAAATCGTCTGACTTCGTGATTTGTTGAGAAATTCCTCGTTTTAGAGAATAAAAATTGTCCTGTGCAATGATTTCTAGCCTATCGCTAGTTTGCCGACACTGTAAAGTCGAAGCATAGAGACATTAAAATAGATTAATTTGCAATCCGCAGAGCAGGAATGAAGTAAAGCATATGGAAGAATATGGATGGTAAATGAAATGTAACAAAAAAATGGTTCTATGCTTTGACAATTCAAGGTTGTCAAGCTAGATTGGCGAAAAATCATTGCTCAGGATAGTTTTCATTCGATACTATACCAAATTCCTCGACCAACACCTTGGCGTCTACTACTGGTGTCACCGTCATTTATCCACTTTGCATGCATACTAACAACGGCAGATCGTGAACAACCTACCAGTCGTGCAGTTTCGGTGATTCTCGTTTCGAGTCTTCGGGCCATTACGATGTGCCCTCTATCAAATTCGCTTAGATCAGCAGCTTTTCCCATCACTCGCAAAAGTAAGTGCAAGAATGATTACTTATCTTCTCTAGCAGCAGTTAAATACCATTCTCATTTAATCACGTGCCCTTCATGTCATCCAGGCGAGTTCATTGAAAAATGTGAGGATGGTCATAATATTTTGGCTCGTCAGTGTATATATATATACACTCATAAAAATTTGTTGGCATGAAGGTACATGTCGGCCAGATATGCAAATGATTAGAAATGCAGCGTGATTGCGCATTGAGTAATGCCACTAGAGGGCGTTGAACTTCGTTCTCCTTGGAGTATAAAACATATAAGCAGAGCTTGTTTGAGTGTACTTAATCTTTTGCAAAGGAAACTCTGAGGTAGAAATGCCATTACGCCGCCATCAAAGACACTATGAGCAGCTGTCAGAGTTCGAGAGGGGAAGAATCATCGGGATGATGGAAGCTGTGTGGTCAGCTCGGCGAGTAGCTCGTTAAGTAGGCCAATCTGATTTTACTGTTAGGAAGTGTTGGGACCAGTGGACAGAAGATACGTCATTTACACGGCGACCAGGCTCAGGACGCCCTCGACAGACCAGTCGTCGAGAAGACCGTCATATCATACGAAACGCACGCGTAAAGCCAACTTCCTCATTGGCCGCTATCCAGACACAGGCAGCACCTTCACTGTGGGCCCCTGTATCTTCCCGAACCATCGCAAGGCGCCTGGCTGAAGGACATCTGGTATCGCGGCGCCCATTACGTGTACTGCCAATGACACCCACCCACCGACGCCTCCGTTTGGATTGGTGTCGCGCACGACGGGTTTGGAGTGCCATGGAATGGAACTAGGTCGTCTTCAGCGACGAATCTAGATTCGATTTGAGCAGTGATGACAATCGTGTTCGTGTGTGGAGGCCCCGTGGTGAACGCATCAATCCTGCCTTCGCTTTACAGATACACACCGTTCCCCCAGCTGGTGTGATGGTATGGGGTGCCATTGCTTACGATACACGGACACCCCTAATATTGATCCATGGCACAATGACAGCCCAGCGGTACGTCCATGACATCATTCAGCCACATGTGATGCATCTCATGGCAGGGCTCCCAGGAGACATTTTTCAACAAGACAATGCTCGGCCACACACAGCAAAGATGTCACAAGACTGCCTCCGTCACATTACCACCCTTCCCTGGCCTGCTAGATCCCCAGATTTGTCACCAATCGAGCATATCTGGGACCATTTGGGACGGCAAGTTGGACACCCTACGAGTTTGGTCGAACTAGAGGCGCGTTTACAACAACTGTGGAACGAGATGTCTCAGGACATCATAAGGAACTTGTATGTCTCAATGCCCGCTCGTATCGGATCGTGCATTCGCGCTAGAGGGGGTCCAACAGAGTACTAAAATTTCCGTTCATTTGAACTTTTTTCTGCAATAAATGATCCTTTTTCTTTGATTTTCTAATCTTTTACTTATATCAAAGTAGTACTTACATGTGTAAAATTTCGTTTCATTTTGACGAATTTTTTTGGTGCGTAAATTTTTATGGCAATGAGTGTGTATATATATATGAAACGATACCTAAAACTAACCCCCTAATACAATTCCCACCAGATACCAGTCCCCGAACACCCCACTTTCTTCTCAGTCTTTTGTCTCTTTTGTCCAATAGGTCATATATCTTGACATCCTCTTTCACCTCTGACCTCCGGACCTCCCAGTATGACTGACCTCCCACGACCACTTTTCCTCTCAAATTGCCTGTAAAGATAAAATTGCTCCTTCGCTTAACTCCCGACTTCTACCAATGAAATTTGTTGCTAGATTCCCTGTCCAATAGTTTTCTTTTAATTCTCATCCCTCTGTCGAGTTCATTGTGAACTATGCACTTTTTCCTTGAGCCCATTGAAGTAGAGAGCTGACAGAACCGTACAAAACTCCTTCCCCTCAACAACCTCCACACCTGATAGTGTAACTAGTATCTTATTGAAGTAATAAAGATTTTGTTATACAATCTGCATCTCCAGTTATGAAACCAGCACTACATTCCACACCAATGGACCATCCTCTCATCTTACCTTATACCACTCTTGCTACTCCGTCACGACTGCAGGCTTATATTATGACATATATATATATATATATATATATATATATATATATATATATATATATATATATATATATATATATATATATATATATATATATATATATATATATATATATATATATATATATATATATATATATATATGTGTGTGTGTGTGTCATAATATAAGCCTGCAGTCGTGACGGAGTAGCAAGAGTGGTATAAGGCAAGATGAGAGGATGCTCCATTGGTGTGGAATGTAGTACATATATATATATATATATATATATATATATATATATATATATATATATATATATATATATATATATATATATATATATATATATACGACATATTTACTGTAAATGTAGGTTATTCCTTCTTTCTGGATGGTTATTTTTGGAACTTTAAATAGGTCGAAATGAAGTATTCCTCCAACTGCAAAGTATTCACGAGAGCTCAGAAGTTGTTTCTCATGTCTTAGGACTGATGCTGTAAAGTAAGAATTGTTTCATTGGAACATTTTAATCAGATTAGTCTAGGTCTACAATTGATTTACATAAGCGTAAAATGTAGCTCTTAAATATACACGAAAGGTGTCATTATAACTCTAATTATGTCATTACATATTCACAAAAAGTAAAAAATTTCCAATGTATAAAACATAAAAGTGTATCCAAAATTTCGTATTAATATAGGTATTATAGGCTTTTAACCTTTGAAGGGATTATATGATATCTAGAATCTGCTACAGTCTAAATACTGCTCTAATACCTAATAACTACTGTATAATGCGTTTACATATATGATTATTTTCCCACGTATTCTTCTGTAACATTTTTTCTCATACGTACATAGTACCAATTATATATACAGTATAATTTCAACTATACGGATCAATTGGGACCAGACACCATCCGGATAATCAAAAAAAGAATTATTGCATAATTCACGAAGAAAGGGTTATTTCTTAGTAAAAAACGAATTTTGTTTTAGTATGTAATAAGTAATTTATGACGGAAAACTATTTCGTTTACACTTTGTACTTGCATACTGTATTAAAATGCATCATTGCTTGAAAGTATCGGTCAAAATCATTTGTTTCGCTGTCTTTTATCGTTTTGCAGCCAAGTCTCGCACGCGCTTGACGATGATTATCGGTAGATGGTCGCACACATCGCACCCCGGCAAGAAAATTGACGCGTCAAAAAATCAAAAATTTTGATGTTATGTCATTGAAAAATATGTATGATGTGCCACAGCGTCTTATATCACTATTCTATGGAATATAATAAAAGTTACCACCATAAATACTTACCTAATATTTAAAAGAAGCTTATACTCTTTCGATATAAGTTATATAGTATCCTTTGTTGATGTTTCTCAAATTCTGCAATTTTGAGTTATGTCAATTTTCTTGATGGGGTGCGACATGTTGCCGCTCCATCCATTTTAACCGCCGTGCCAAGGCACTCAAACGCCTTACTAGCTGACGTTCCCGTCGTCTGGTTGAGTAGCAATTTCGTCATCTTCGGTGTCATCAATGAGTTAGTTCTCACACTTTGAAAGCGTTCATCGTCACTGCGAATTTGGAATCCAGGGTCCGAAGAATCACACACCAGCCCCTCGCCTACGTCCTCTGCACTGCACTGGGAACATCCAGGATATTTCCACTAGTATGTTCCTTATGTCCTCAACTGTCAATTCGTCCTCTTCGTTTGTATCAGTCACCAATCAGAAACTTTTAAAATGCGGATTTTGCTAATTTCTCATTTTTCTCAAAGCTATTCGGATAACAGGCGCTCCGGATAACTGGAATTCGGACAATTGGATCACCAACCAGTCGCGGATTAGCAACCATAGTGTTGCGAGTTCGAAACTCGATCAAATCTATTTCCTTCCAGTGTTTATATTATTTGAGTGTTGCAAATCACTAGTGTTAATATTAATGACTTCCTGGTTTGACTTTTTGGCCACGGTCACATGAGGCGTTTTAACGCGCATTTGGCGAGGCTATCGAGGTCTCGCTTTCCGTAAGCATTAAATTACACTCTATAAAAAAAAATCGACGCACCAAGAAGGAATCATCCGATTGCTTTGAAATTTCGTAAGCAAAAATGTTTTGACCAAATGTGCAAATGATTAAAATTTGGTGTCCAATAAATGAATTGTGCGATCTCCAGTGCATCGGAACTGCGCATGTGGGTGGACAATGGCAGATTTCGGCGTCATGATGGTAGCGGTCGACATAGGGCCACAACAGATCGCGATGACAGAGTGATTGTCAGATCAGCTGTCACAGCGCCTGATTCATCGCTATCAACCATCAGTCGTGCGACCCACACACGACTGTCCACCATGACCCTTCACAGATGGCTGAGAGAGCGAAATCTACGCTTGTATCGACCGTTACGCCACCTGCCACTCACGCCTGCACACTGTCGAGCCAGATTACAGTGGTGCTTGGCTCGATCAGGCTGGAATGATGCTGACTGGGGACGTATAGTCTTTAGCGACGAATCCCGCTTGCAACATTGTCCTGACGATCATCGAAGACGTGTTTGGAGACGCCCAGGACAGCGTGCCGATCCTGCTTTCACTATTGCACGCCACACGGGCCCTCAACAAGGAGTTATGGTATGGTGTGCCATTTTCCTTGATAGCCGGACCCCTTTGGTCGTCATTAGAGGTACACTTACTGCACAGCGGTACGTTGACGACATTCTGAGACCTGTTTTGCTACCGTTCCTTTCGCAGTACCCTGGGCTTATTTTTCAGCAAGACAATGCCAGACCACATACGGCACGTGTTGCTATGAACTGTCTTCAAGCTTGTCAAACACTTCCTTGGCCAGCCAGATCACCAGATGTCTCTCCCATCGAGCATGTGTGGGATATGATGGGAAAGCGACTGCATCCGGTAGGGAAAGTTGATGACGTAGTCCGACAATTGGAGCAAATTTGGCAAGAAATACCACAGGAGACCATCCGGGACGCCGTGTGGCAGCTTGCATACAGGCTAGAGGCGGGTCAACACCTTATTGAACTGTAACTCTGAAATAAATCATTCAATTGTTCTGAAATTTTAATCATTTTCTATTCTGTACATAATTTTCTTATCCATCAATTTTTGTCACCATCGGACAACTCCTTCTTGGTGCGTCGATTTTTTTTGTTATAGAGTGTATGGTTTTTTTATTACTCTAATTCAAGTTTCTATCTTTGCGATCGTTGACGAGGGGGACCCTGAAAGCATCGCCAAACGCACGTTAGACGCGCCTCATGTGAACGGGGCCTAGTGAGTTTCGTAAATCACTAATGTTTATACCTTTCCTGCATTTACATTTATGGTTTTCTTGTGTTTACATTACTGTTTCCTGAAGTTCATTCATATGATGCAATCCTTTTTATGATACGCAGTGATTCAGTTGCCTCTGAGTCTTTATGTTGTTCGTATCGTTCAATATGTTTATCTGTTGCGATGTAGCAAAATTATTAAATGTCTCATTGGGGACTTAGTTACACTCTTATTTCAATATCGCAAGATGTAACACAAGCAAAGATCGACGTATTCCAGGGAGCTGGTGTATCTGTCGTGGCCTCAAACGTCCTCACGTTGGTGTGGTGTGGAAGTTTGGAGAGGTGAGATGCCGGCTTAGGACTTGACCTCGTCAGTTGACAGTGGCTCAAAATTACGAGATGTTACAGGATCTTTCCCCTGAGGGGATTGATCCCGGTCCGTTGTGTTGCTCCTATAGACGTGAATTATGAATCCACTGATTATTGCTATTGAAAATAACTTCAAAAAGTGTGACTAAAATGTTGACTAGTCGTCAAGAGACTGCTCTGTTAAAAATTGACCAGGCTGACCAATTTAAATATCTACTCTCGTCTTGTTTGGCTATATAAAATCTTATTATAGGGTAGGTGTGTGAATACGCAGTTCTATAGAGTGGCTACAAAAGTGGTGAAATCGCCAAAGTCTTCTACAATGTCGCACGAATCAATCAGATGATGAATAAATGCTAGAGATACATAGAGTCTCTCGTCCCGTGGACCAATCAGATAATAAATGTTTGGTTCCATCCGAAAGACGAAAATAGTGTTAAGGATAATGTTACTACCATTTTTGGTCGCATGATCGTGGGCGCATAAAAAGGCTGCCATTGTTTTCTTTGAAATTGTATTGTTTCTATGGTTCCTCCAGTGTGATGTTAAAAAATTCAGTTATCTGTCCTTGTGTGGTGTGTTCATATTCAAAAACAGTTTTAATTTAAAAAAATACCATAAGACCAAGCATATTGGTTTGAAATAAGCCGTAAAAAAATGAATGTATAGGAGGGGGACAAACAATATTACCTTAAGTATAACAGTAAATAACACAATAATAAGCGACACAACAAAATAAATTCAAATGGTAAATAAGCGAGGAGGAAGAGGATTTATATACATGGACTGGTGAGAATTATGACCACTCTAATATTATCAAAATAAGACAATGTACAAAATTCACAAAGTTAACCAAGCAGTTCATAACTGAACTTTTTTAGTGCAAAAAAAATATTTCTAAGACAGTGCAGCAAATCAGTCCTTTTCAGGTGTTCAAGTAACAATTATTTCTTTTTGATTTAATGATTTTATCCCCCTGTTTCTAATTATCTCATCCTGTGTGTGTGTGTGTGAGCGTATATATTTTCATAATATTCTTATCTCATTTTTAATGTAATATGAATCCTTTTTTAAAGTAGTCGTTAAATTTGAATGAATTACTTATTAATTAATATAATAACTAACTTAACAATTGAGTATTAGGTAATATATAAGCATTACTTGAATAGGGGAAAGTTGGACAAATCCGTTTCCCAAAATGTGCTCTTTTTTTCCTAAGCACCTACGTGAATAAAATTGCTTCAAGTTATATTTGAATGATAAATTAGTTCTTTAGTTCAAAAATTAATATTTTTCAGTGTGAAAGAACTACATTTTAGAGGGTAAATAAATTATTTTTTGGGTGTATGCAAGTACACGGTTTTATCCGACCAGGCCGGATAAAACCGTGTATGTATAGTAATAATTAAAAAAAACTTTTTTTAAAAAAACTGCTGAAGTATTTATTTATAACAATAAATTAGTAAATGGCCTTCCTACACTGATGAAACTTACGTGGGTTTAAAAATTACGGAATAGAAGTAATTTTGAATTTAATGCGTTTGAAAAGTAAAGTAAATTGATCAGATTTTTAAACATTTTTAAGAACAGAAATCACAAATAACATTTTAATCATGCTCCTCTGCATTGCTACAGGATTCAAGTGCCCATCCTTTACAGTTGAGACACTGTATCCAACCATCCAGAGATTTTGACCAAAATATACAGGCTTCGTCATATTCCACTTCGTCTTCATATGATGCCGAGGAGTCTGTTTTAATGCCGAACCTCTTTTTCTTCCGTGTTTTGACAGTTTTTGCTTAGGGGCCTCAAACAGTTTCTTCTTTAAGTTTTTCTTTTGTTTTGTTTTTTCTTGGATCTAATTCCTATCCTGTCCTGTACAACTGTTAAGGTCCCGGTTTTATCAGAAGACGCCATTAATCAGAAAAGAAGGCTAAGCATATTTCAAACATGATGCAAAACGTAGTTTAATAATTTAAAATAATAGCTGAAAGAGATGTTATCAGGTGTTGTACTTACATAAAATTAATCTCCAAGTAATTAGAGCTACAGAGTAAAATCGGTGGAGTAAAAATCGAACCTTTTCTAATCGAATTTTTTAAAACATGGCATTGACAAACACATAATCTACACTGCCTTTCATTCAATTCCAAATAACATGGCGGCTGTCTGCAACTAGTTTCAGGCGTTATCCGACTGATGGCAGTAATAATCTAGCCAAAACTGCCGAGTCCCGGTTTTATCCCCCTACCCTGTTTTGTCCAACTTTCCCCGACATGAAAATTGTTCCCTATTCATTTCATTAACTACCAAATAAACAGGTCAAGTTTCCCACCCTGAAATTTAGATGATAGTGAGCCTCAGGATCAACCACATATAACTGCTATTGTTAGATTCTAGATATGAGACATGGAAAGGGGTACTTACAGTGACACGACTCGTCTTTCATGGCATTGTCAGAGACATCCTGAACACACTGTTCTAGAAGTTGTTCGACGACAAGAGAGATCCGCTTTACCACCTGTTTCACATGAATTTAGCATTATATGGTATGTTTCTCCAGAAATTTTAATCAATCAGTTAATACACTCGATAACAAAAAATTGACGCACCAAGAAGGAGTTGTCCAACAGTGGTTCCGGGCTCGATCCACTTGGAATGTCGCTGACTGGGGACGTATAGTCTTTAGTGACGAGTCCCGCTTCCAACTGTGTCCTGACGACAATCGCAAACGTTAACGTCAAATCGTCTGGAGACGTCCAGGGCAGCGTTGGGATCCTGCCCATACTATCGCACGCTACACATGCCATCAACAGGTCGTTAAGGTCTGGGTCCCGGGAGCAGAAAGTGCTTAAAACTGCGACGTACATCGCAGAACAAAGTCTTTGCAGAACAATTTTTCCTTAATTTTATTAAAATTTTGGCCGATTTTTTTTATATCATAAGTTAGGATGTTCTGCAGTGCAAAGCACGCTCCTTGTCACACCTTTTTTTTATTTTATACCTTTCTTTATTTTAATCCTTTTTTTATTTTACACCTTTCATTATTACACCTTTCTAGCTACTGAACAACCTCCTTACACCACACAAATTACCACAAACATTTTATAAATAACGCAGCTTCTATGTCAATGACAAAATACACTGCTGGCCACCGTAAATGCAACACCCTGAAGGAAGCATGCAAATAATATGAAATTTACAACATGCATTAGCGGAGGTGAGATATGCAAATGATTAGAATTTCAGCGCAGGCGCACATCACGCGCGCCTGTGGCGCCACTTCAAAAGCGCTGTACTGGTTATTGTACCCAATTTTGATATGGATACCAATATCCAGTTTTGACCTCAGATTCGATCGGAAGGAAATGGAGCTCTCAATCGGTATCGGATAGAAATATAGACATACCTTTAAATATGGTGACCATCAGGTTGAAGTGAAGCATGGGGTATACAGGTTCCTTCTTTTGGAGTCAGGTGGTTCTTTCCATCTAATATCTAGAGATTTCTATTATTGGTGATGACAAAGTAAAGGCAGCCGTATTCTGTTTGGTATATTCGTTTATTTATTTTACTCCTTCAATTCGTCGATGGAACATCGTTTTTTTTTATGTAGTTACCATATTTTTGGAAAATAGCTGGCCACAACCGAAAAATGCTCCGTCTCTTTTTTTAGCATTGGCGTTTTTTCTGTCGTTCTCCCCGTCTGACCTTCCCTCAATATTCAGGGTGCTAAGCCCTGACCTTGTCAGAGGGTCAATCCTTCTACTGGCCGAGTCATTGCGCCATTTCAGATATCAACCCCATTGCGTGAAGGGTGAAAGCGCACCCGTTCCATTTTCTCGGAATCGAGGGGTGATGAACTTGGTTTCTTCAGGGATTCGTTAAGGGACTGGACATTGACACAAATAGCTTGTAGGTTGTGTTTCCCTGCTTTTAGGGCAAAACAATATTTGATGTGATTGTCATATCACAAGCGCTGTTTAAGGCTTGGAGATTTCGACGATTTCAAATACCGCAATTGTGTTTTTCTTGTGGTTTAAAAAAAAAAAAAACCGATCAATTATGCCTCGTAGAAAACAGCGATGATCTTTTGATCAAATATCCGAGTTCGACAAAGGATGGATAGTAGCCTACCGAGATTGTGGATTATCTTTCAGGGAAATCGGTAGTCGTGTTGGACGAAACCAAACAACTGTAATGCGGATATGTGATCGTTGGATGCAGGAGGGTACGACGGACCGACGTGTTCGATCGCATCCACCTCAGTGCACCACTTCACGTGATGACAGGCATACTGTGCGTATGGCAGTGACGGATCGCTCAGTCACATCACGAACCATAGCACAGCACATTTAGTCTGTAACGCATCATCCAACGTCTGCGCGTACCATTCGACGCCGTTTACAGCAGAGTGGTCTGTCCGCAAGACGTCCATTGCTTCGTCTACCCTAGACGTAGAACCACAGACGTCTCCGCCGCCAATGGTGCGATGAAAGAAGGATGTGGACGGCAGAATGGAATTAAATTGTCTTTACTGACGAGTCACGCTTCTGTCTGCAACATCACGATGGTCGGATTCGAGTCTGGAGACACCCTGGAGAGAGGATGCTGAACAGCTGCGTTATGCAACGCCACACTGGTCCTGCACCGGGTATTATGGTATCGGGCGGTATTGGATATCACTCTGGCACTCCTCTAGTACGCATTGCCGGTACTTTAAACAGTCAGCTCTACATCTCCGAGGTGTTGGAGCCAGTTGTCCTTCCTTACATTCAGGGCTTGCCCACAGCCATATTTCAACAGGATAATGCGCGACCACACGTGGCACGCATTGTCCAAGGGTTCTTCGTCAATCACCAGATTGAATTGCTTCCCTGACCAGCTCGCTCTCCGGATCTTTCGCCGATAGAAAACATGTGGTCCATGGTTGCTCAACGATTGACCCAGATTACATCCCCAGCTGCCACACCAGATCAATTTTGGCAACGTGTGGAAGCTGCTTGGTCTGCTGTACCCCAAGAACACATCCAAAGTATCTTTGAATCAATACCGAGGTGTGTGGCAGCGGTGATCTCCAACAATGGCGGCTACTCTGGCTACTGATTTTGGCAGGAACCACACTTCACAGAAGTCTATAAATTTAATCATTTGATACTCGGTCAACATGTTATCTACAAAATAAATTTTGTTGTGATATATCTTGTCTTTCTTGGTGTTGCAATTTGGGTGGCCAGCAGTGTAGTTAACTTCAAAAGTTATCGACAGAATTGCAATTTCTTAAAATATGCCTCGGTTTTATATAAAGTAAGTTAATTAATTTTGATGTGTTTTATTATAAATATATCGGCTAAATACACATTTAGCCGATAGTTGTGTTTTACGTCTGTTTTTGATGCTACTGCAGTTTTCCAAATTTGGACAAAATACCTGCAGAACAATTACAATTGCTTGGAGTTGTGTTGCAGAATACTGGATATAATTCTGCACCTAGGGTCTAGGGTGCCACCTCCTTTGATAGTCATTTCTGGCACACTTACACCACAGCGGTACGTAAACGAAATTCTACGAACGGTTGTGTGACCGTTCCTTTTGGAACATCCTGGACATACTTTTCAACAAGATATAATGCCCGGAATGTCTATGCTATGAATTGTCTTCGAGCTTTCCGTACACTTTCTTGGCCAGCTAGGTCTCCTGATCTCTCTCCCATAGAGCACATTTGGGACGTTATGGGAAGGCGATTGCAACCATCACTGAATGTTGACCATTTATCCCGACTGTTGGAGACGGCAAGAAATTACGCAGGACACCATCCGGGAACTTTTTCAGTCTATGCCACGCCGGTGACGCATCCAGGCCAGAGGTGGACCAACGCCTTATTGACTTCCTCCCTTTGTAACTATCCAACTCTGAAATAAATCATTCAATTATTCTGAAATTTTAATCGTTTGTTTTTCTATGTATGTTTTTCACATCCACCCATTTCTATCGCAAACGGACAACTCCGTGCGTTGATTTTTTGTTATAGAGTGTATATAATTACAGTTTTGGTACAATTTCGTTGAGATTTTATCTCAGCTCTGATGAAGCAACCACATGCTCCTGGTTCAATGACATACATTTATGCCTTTGTCAACCATTTATACATCTTTTGATCACCCGTGTGAAAAGAGAAGAAATTGAAAAAATTGTGTAGCTGAGTATTTTGTACAAGACTACAATTCTTCATTTATATCGTTTGTTCAGATTGGGGTGAGGTACCAGATCATATTTGGCAATTTATCATTTTGATATTAAGAAATTAATAGTCCAAGACAAAGATAAAAGGTAGATTTAAAACAGGAAGTATACGGAGATCAGAATTAAAATATTTAAACAATATTTCTCGCCTCCCTTTGTAACGGTCAAACTAAATCATTCAATTGTCCTGAAATTTGAATCGTTTTATTTACTATGTATTTTCTTCACAGCCACCCATTTTTATCGCAATCGGACAACTCCTTCTTGGTGCTTCGATTTTTTGTTTGTTTATAGAGTGTATTTGCACTACGCCTTCACATAGCTTACTTGGCTTCCAGATCCTCCACATAATTCACCATGGGAATCCTTCGGGTCTACGGTATTCGCATCACTCACTTTCTCATTTCCTACAACTGAAACCGTCAAGAATTAAGACCTTCAAGATCATTACCACCGCAATAAAACCATTTAAAATATGACTAAAATAATTGCCCTTGGGCAAGATGATCTAAGGGTTCATTTTTTTGTAATCCCCGCTTCTTAAGGCCTGCCATAGGGTGACCTGGATAAATTTATTGACTCTCCAAGTGGTTTCGACGAGATATCTCCTTCATCAAGATCTGGACAATTTTTATAATAACGAGATACCTCGTCCATCAAGATATGGTCAATATTACTAATGACGAGATACCTCGTCGAGGCAACCACCAGGAGGGTTTAAAAAATACAATATTAATACAATATGTATGAATCTGGCAGAATAAAAAATACCAATTTAAACAAAATTAGGGGGCCCGACCCCTGCTTGATCACGCTCTCCAACCCCCGGAGGATTGCTTTGAATTCTCATTGGTTCGCTGCTCGAACCAATACTTGCTTCGCTCGCATAAATGAAGATATTGTAGAAGAATTGATTTTGCTTACAAAATATGATATTCCAGAAAAATATTTTTCAAACTTTAATTCGTTGCGTTACAGAAAAGATATACAGTACCTTTGGAATCAGAATTCATATGAAAACTTTGAGCAAATTTTGACTCGAAATTTGAGCACTGCATGTTGTTTGTATGTACATTAGGGTGAGCCGAAAAAACTGATTTTTTTTTTCAAGTCGTATTACCGCGGAAAAGTTGCGAATTTGGGAGACTGAAAAGGTGTTAAAAAAGAAATAAAATCGGTTTATATCTTCCGGTCGCGCATGCGCTCTAAAGATTGGCAAAATTTGGAAAAATTCACATTTTTACGATAGTTTTTAACATTTTTTAATTAGCCCTTTCCTGAATGCAATAGCTCAAATTCTTATATATTATAACCATAGAAAATCTCATGTTTAAATATTATTTAAATACATCAACATCTTCCGATCACGCACTGTCTTCAAAGTTAATGAAATTTTGAAAAAATTACAAATAAAGGTAGATTATAGTTCAAGGGGAAAATATACTAACCTTCATGTTTTGTTCTCTCTATTGAATACAAGTTTAAATGTTTAAAAACAAATTATTTAAGACCACTAGGGGGCTCCGCCCCCTGCTCGCTTCCGCTCGCCAAACCCCGTAAAAAATTGTATAAAATCAACTATGTTTTTGATTTAAAAATCCATACACAGTTTTGTTAGGTATATTTGAAATAAAGTTGAGAAAAAAATTTGAAGCAAAAAAATTAAAATTAAAAGAGTAGTAGCATTTTTAAAAATTCAAAAAAATTTGTAAATTTTTTTTAATTGCTTATTTGATAAGATTTTTTCTTCTAAAATCAACTTATTGCTTACAAAATAATAGAAAAACAACAATATTTTAATTCTAATATAAAAATTGAAGAAAATTTAAAAAATGGTAATGCGTCCCCTTAACCAATTTTAAAAATAATTGTACCATAAGAAAGAGTGTAATATAATGTATTCAGTGATGTTCTCAAATTTAAAAACTAATGTTTTTTTTCTGTAGATATAACGGTTGTAACAGAAAGTTGCGAAAATATCCAGAGATTCCGAATTTTGTATGACCAACTTTTGATCGCATCCAATTTAATTTTTAACCGATTTCAAAAATAATAGTACCGTAAGAAAGAGTACATTCTGAGGTATACTGCGATATTTTTAAAATTAAAAACTAATAGTAATAAGATATAGATACGGTAGTTTTAAAAAAAAGTAACAAAAATGTCCCGATTTTTCCCGAATTTCAAAAAAATATTATCAATAACCAAATAGAAATTAAAAAAAAAAACTCTACGAGCTGCAAAAATTTACGTTGAGAGGTACTCTTAAAAAAAACTACACGGCTGAAGACTGAAAATTTGTATGTGCTTTGCTCACTCGTAGTTGTCATTTATTCGTAGCTGAAGGTACTTTGAAATCTGATTTATGGGCGAAGTTAGGCATGGTTGACCTTGACAGTAGAGTCGTTTTGATGAAAAGCATCCCTATACACAGTTTCGAAAACTTTTCTTGAGGCTTCTGTCACGAGTTGCACACATCGTTCAGCTGCCTGCGTGTGAACTGGGAATGTCGTGAATGTTGTATCCCAATTAGGAACTGAGTCACTTTGAATATGTGATTTAATCTCATCGTCACTGATATCTTTTAATAATGGGGAGAAGATAAATCACAGTCCATCCAGTTTAATATTTCCGAGTAGTCTTGAGCCTTGTAATTGAGTTTTGGCGGCATGAATATTCTGATTGCTGTTCTCTTTTGATCTAACTGTCTCGCCTTTAGAATTCGTCGAAATCAGATCTCTCTTATGTTTTTTGTATTATATTGCGTCATGGTTAATATTAAATGTTCTGGATGAGCAAAAAAAGCCCTTTCGTTCGATCACAGAGTCGACAATGCTACGTAAATCTTCAGGCAGGCACCTTGAAGATTGTATTGATTGGTACACAAGTTTTGATCCCCCTGTAAAGTATTTATTTGTTTTAATGCTAAACCACATTGGCATGTATGACTTCAAAATAAATACACTATTTCTTGAAGTTCAGGTGTGGGACTTTCTTCACTTAAGTACAATCTGAGAGTTCGATTTCCTGTTGTCAACCACCACGAGTGTGACAAGGGACCAGGATCTCGTACAGCCAAATCCTCTTTACAGTTTCCCGACTTTATTGCCATGGGAATATCGAGTGTATATGGCTGATCTTACTTAGTATACTTCTGTCTATTGTGGGGATCTGACAACCAATACTCTTGAAGCCAATCACTGTACGTTTTTCGCAACCACTTAGCATTTCACCGATTGGCCCTCTGAAAGATTTCGGACCCGTTGATTTACCATATAAGTATTGAGACAGATGTCGAAATGGCTGTTCATTGAACAAACTGCCCATTGTATCGGTTTCCCCTAATGTATA
The DNA here is from genome assembly GCA_947359465.1 of Metellina segmentata. NCBI lineage: Eukaryota > Metazoa > Arthropoda > Arachnida > Araneae > Tetragnathidae > Metellina > Metellina segmentata. The sequence goes on along the minus strand of OX375876.1, from coordinate 21,966,638 downwards.
ATATTTCGATTCGGCGAATCAGACCATTTTCCAACCTGTATTAATCGCAGTGCTATCACATCCTATGACAGCTCATTTTTCAAGAGAAATACCACGACCAGACAGATAAGAAATAATAGAAGTGACAAGATCTTCAGAACTTTCAGAAGTTACAGTAGAAGGGCCGATGTAGACTGAACCAGGTTCTTGAATTAGCGAGTAATCCTCCTTTTTTACTCTACGGAACCTTTTCGAATGAGCTAGATCTACCAGTAACGTGTCGTCCTTACATCCAAATAGAGACCTTATAGTAGAAATTTCGTCAGATTTATTTACTGCTCAATTCAGCCCTAACATTTTGTTTTGCTCTTCTTATTCTGTTTTTGTCTATAACATGGAGACGTCAGAATCGGTAAATAATCCAACGTCGTGCAAAATACTTGATGCGATTGCAGCGGTAGCTCGATCAGAAACTCCATAACGATCACTCAGTAATGCAGTAGATTTTAACTGAATTATCATCTGCCAATTATTAGAGGAAACTTTTTTTGGCACTTTGAAATCTGGATCGGTATCGCTATCTTTACTAGAAGTTGTTAGTATTTTTTTTCCTTGAATTGGGATTTACCTTTATTTGTATTTTTTTTCTCAAAATTTCATTAACTTTGAAGGCATTTCGCGACAGGAAGATGTTGATGGATTTAAATAACATTTAAACATTTTTTTTTGTGTTTCTAATACATTAGAATTTGAACTATTACATTCGGGAAGAGGCTAATTTAAAAATCTTAAAAATTATCGTTAAAATATGAATTTTTCCAAATTTTGGCAAACTTTAGAGCACATGCGCGACCGGAAGATATAAACCGATTTGATTTTTTTTTGCTCCTTTTTAGTCTCCCAAATTAGCAACTTTTCCGACTTGAAAAAAAAAAGTTTTGAGTTTTTTCGGCCCACCCTAGTGTACATTTCCCCAGCACTAGAGCCATTGTTTCATTGAGTTTGTTGTTGAAAGTTGTTGGCACTGAAAAGGGCCGTTTTTTAAATAGCCCAGCAAAGAGCCTCCGCTTTCTTTGATTGGTACAGCTTCAGTCTACGTTTATAGCGGTGGCAACGGCATTGGCGTGTTTTCTGGCACACTTCTAAAGTTGCCAAGGAAAGAATTATTTGAAATGAACCATTGAGTGCAAGTTTAGCGGATTTTGAAAGAACTTTCTAGAATATTCAAAACGAGAAAAGTAAACTTTCCGCTTGTCGAGTTTACCATAAAAACGCAATAACCGTTCTACAGATGGGTTGCCATAACCTACAATAACTCGCTACTAGAAGTAAACCATAAAAAGCGGAAAGGCGGTTGCCACCGCAATAAATGTAGACTGAAGCTGTACCCTTTGATTTCTATTATAAACTGCAACAGCTCAAATAAAATTCATTTTTTCCAATAAAATTTCATCCGCTAACGCTATAAATTCAATTGAGTCGCGAGGCTTCGTGGTAAACAAACAATCGTACAATGTTGCCAAAACGCGATAACAAATAACGTCTTTTTTGTGTGCCACGTCAGAGAATTATGTATGCAGATTATTGATTTAAATACATATCGTTACCACCACACCAAAGGTACCGATCTGCAAAATTGACGTTTCTACAAACACGCGTTCAAAGTTTTGATGCTTCTGGAATTGCGGTTAGACTGAACATGACGGAATAAAATTAGTTCAACTCATTTTCCCTAACTGAGGCCTCTCACATATTCACGTATTTTTCATACGGATTGTTTATTATTGATTAATTACCTTAATTATTCATTGTGATTGATTGTTAGTGGATAGTTAAACCGAATGCAATTCCTTAGAAAAACCACAGATGAACACTTAGCGATCAGGGTCATCCTCCAATCCGCATGGAGAGAGGGAAGTTAATTTTTAATCTGTTGAAATATGATAAATATAAACTATAACCAATGAAAAAAAAAATTATAGTTTATTTGTAAAATGTTTGGTTTTAGTAAATTTTTTTAATAATGGTTATCTGCTCTGGCGGCGAGCCAGGTGTCTTAAAAAGCATGAAAATAAATGCAGTGTTTTTTTACTGTTTTTGATACGGGGGATAGTAATTGGACACATTTCTTTTATAGGCATATTTCACTCTCGGGATAATAATATCAAAATGTAAATTAAATTTCTTAAATAACAAGAATTTAATTTTTTAAACTCGAACAAACCATAGAAACCAGTACGCTACAAAATTTCAGTCATGATCTTATAGAAAATTCTACAAATTTAAAATACGAAAGATGTGGTTTACAAGACTCGTTTTTCGCCAAGAAATTTTTCTCGCCAAATCAAGATGGCGGCCAAATTCAGTATAAGCAAAATCCACACAGTGAACCTTTGCATATATGGAATTGAAAAGGAGGAAGTTCTTTGCCTTTTCCCATTGATTTTTGTGCTTGTGTGTGCTCCGCTTTCTGTTTTTTTTTTAAAATACTAGGGGGCTCCGCCCCCTGCTCGCTTACGCTCGCCAACCCCCGGGGATTGCTGCGCAATCCCATTTGGTTTGCTTCGCAAACCAACACTTCTTTCACAGATGTCATTTGGTTTGCTTCGCAAACCAACATTCCTTTCACAGAGTGAAACTATCTGAATAATTCGTATTATGCTGATTTCACTTTCCGGTACATGACGTCACAGCGAGGGCTTCGCGCCCTGCTCGCTTACGCTCGCCGACCCCGGGGATTGCTACGCAATCCCGTTTGGTTTGCTTTCTCAAACCAATACTTCTTTCGCAATTGATTTCACTTTTTTTTGCTTTAACACTTAATGCACCCTAAACTAATAGCCGCATCAGTAAAAAATCTTCTGTATCTTGTTCCCTGTACAATTTTAAGTAAACAGTGTTAATATCAAAACTTTACGATTGTACTTTGTCGGTAAACTGTCTTGAGAACAGAGGGAAAAAAGCGAGCCTTTTTCCTCGCCAAATAAAAAGAAATCGTTTTTATGGCAATTGTTGCTACGATAAATTTGATATCTGGCAAACCCGATAGTAGAAAATGCAACCCACTGCTGTTTGCGGAACCAGCTATGCGAACTGAAAAATACGAAATTTGTGTCACCAACTTTTGATTGCATCGAATTTATTTATGAACCAATTTTAAAAATAATTGTACCGTAAGAAAGAGTACATTGTGAGGTATACTGCAATATTTTTAAAATTAAAAACTAACAGTAATACTATATAGATATGACCATTTTAGTTTTGTATCGGAAGTTACGATCTGAAAGTTCCGAAAATTGTATGACCTACTTTTAATTGCATCGATTTTGTTTATTAACCAATTTGAAAAATAATTGTACCATAAGAAAGAGTGTAATGTAGTGTATTCAGTGATGTTCTCAAATTTAAAAAATAATGGTTTTTGCCGTAGACATAACGGTTTTAACAAAACGTAGCGAAAATATCCGAAGATTCCGAATTTTGTATCACGAACTTTTGATCGCATCCAATTTAATTATTAACCGATTTCAAAAATAATAGTACCGTAAGAAAGAGTATATTCTGAGGTATACTGCGATATTTTAAAAATTAAAAACTAATAGTAATTAGATATAGATACGGCAGTTTTAAAAAAAAGTAACAAAAATGTCCCGATTTTTCCCGAATTTCAAAAAATATTATCAAGAACCACATTTAAATTTCAAAAAAAACTCGACGAGCTGCAAAAATTTACGTTGAGAGGTACTCTTAAAAAAAAACTCACGACTAAAGACTGAAATTTTGAATGTGTTTTGCTCACTCGCGGAAGAAATTTCACTTCTTCAACTTTAACACTTAATAAAACCTAAACTAATAGCCGCATCGGAAAAAAATCTTAATAATTATCCAGGGAATACGATGAAGAACAAAGCATGTTAATTTCATATTTTTCCGATCAGTACTTTCTCGGGAAACCGTCTAAGAATGGAGCTAAACAACAAAAATTTCAATTCTTCGGCGGCGGCGGTAACTTTTTTTTAATATAGAGAGATATTTCCCGGTCATCTTTTCAAATACAGGGCACATTTCTCCGGATTATGCATACTCATCGTATGGGATCATGGGGGACCTAAACTTATTTTGTCTCTAAAATGTATTTTTCTTTCTTGCAGATAAGTCACAGAGCATAACGCAAGGCCCCGCCTGACTGTTGACTCGCAACCATTCGGCCCGACGTGACACCTTTAACTGTTGGCTTCCATGCATATAAACCATTGGACCGGGAGGGCTGATGTGCATGGTCCAGCATTTGTAATATAAATTACTGAAATTTGTATATACTAGGGGGCCCGCCCCCTGCTCGCTAACGTTCGCCAACCCCCAGAGGATTGCTTCGCAATCCACATTGGTTCGCTGCGCGAACCTATGCTCGCTTCGCTCGCATCAATGAAGATATGTGTCCTAGCAGAAGGAATTGTTAACAAAATATGATATTCCAAAAAAATATTTTTCAAATCAAAATTTTATGCTGTTTTTCAGAAAAGATATTTACAGTACCTCTGAAATCAGAATTCAAATGGAAACTTTGAGCAAATTATGACTCGAAATGTGAGCGTTGATTTGGAAATTGAAAACCCAGCATGTTGGTTGTGTGTACATTTACCCAGCACTCGAGCCACCCACGCTTTTTCATTGAGTTTGTCGAAAGTTGTAATGCAAGCGTCTTGTTGAACTATAATAGTTTGCCCCGAAACGGACCTTTTTTTTAAATGACCCTGAAAAGATCCTTCGTTTTCTTTGATTTCTATTATTTACTGCAACAGCTCGACTAAAATTCATTTTTTTCAATAAAATTTCATCCGATAACGCTATAAATTCAATTGAAGCGCGAGGCTTTGGGATAAACAAAGAATCGTACAATGTTGCCAAAACGCGAAAACAAATAACGTATTTTTTGCGTGCCACGTAAGAGAATTATATATATAGATGGAATTGAAGATAATGAATGCGCAAATAAACATGAAAAAGTAAAGAAAAATTAAACTTACCCTCTTACAATTGGTTCAGGGTAAATTTTTGCAATTTCTTCGAGAAAAACAAGAAACATCCGCTGAATTTCCGTGCCCAACGAAGCACCCATAAGCAATAACACCAACGTGAAAACAACGTTTAAATTTAACCAGAATTTTCAAGCACCCACAAGCAACAGAACCAATGTGAAATGAACGTTTAAAGAAAAACAGAATTTTCTTGGTATAGAGTTGCCGTAATACTTGGCTATAAATCGCCTCGTATTAATCGTTTACCATATTTGGTGATTAATGGCCTAGGGGATCTCGTAAACTACATCCCACCCTAAAAAAAAAGAGTAAAATATGTAAAACGATTTTCACTCTTTTTATGGCTCTTCCTTTGTAACGAATATATTTAATTATTTTGCACTTCTTAAATTATGAATATCTTTCATATATAATTAAGTTTGAATCTGTAACAATACACACTAAAAACATAATACTAAATTCTTTTTAGATTTTGAAGTTTAAAATTAGAAAATTAGGCTCAGTTGGTATGTATAAAATGCAGGCTGAATATGCACTTATTCTTTGGTCTTACATAAGTCCCTAATTGAAAATTAAAGAAATAGAAAATAATGTACTTACCCGTACTTTCCTTACTTTCAGGTTTAGGTTCTTCATCCGATATCTTAAAATAATAACAAATAGGTTTCAATAATTTTTTAAATTATTAGATGATCGTTATAGCCATCGAACGTCAATTGTCTGGGAAATATTCAGCTTCCAAGTTTCATAAATGTTTTAAAATTATATTCTGAGATTTTATACGAAATATTTTGGATATTATTTCAACGGTGTTCATAATATCCTATCCACATAACGCATTAACTAGTCTACCTTATTTTCCCTAAATTTAAGGCTTAAACGTTTTGTCTACATCGATTAAATTTGTTGGAAAATATTTACATCTAGGAAGCTCATAGTGACAATAAATAAAAGATAATATATAAATTGCCAGAAGAAACGCATTAAAATTGCCTGATAAATTTGTTAAGGAATTTGTACTTTCGCATCATTGAGAGAGAGAGAGAGAGATCTTAGCAATTTCAAAGATTAGCCACAGTTACCTTAACTTCTAAAATCTTGTTTTCTTCTACTATTTCTGTAGGATCAATAACATCAATTACAATCGAATCTAAGATAGAAGATGAATAATTATTTTAATTGATGTAATATTTTATAAAAACAAAGATTTTTTTAAATGCACTCAAAAGTAATCAGATATTTTAAAATGCTAGGAAAGTTTAAAAATTAAAAATGTTAAAAAACATGCTTTAGTTAGCATATATGAATTAGTCAATTTGTCCGTTCATACATAAGACTATTTGATGTTTTTATTTCATTATATATATATATATATATATATATATATATATATATATATATTATATTTCATATGAATTAATATTGTTATTTGGCAAAATAACATTTATACACATTCGTAAGAGGGTCATTCCACATGAAGACAGCCATTTTAATGAAAAGTTGTTGCACTATAGACACAGATTTTTTAAAATTTTTTATCATAGATACACATGGTAGTAAGACTCAAATCTCAATTTGTAAAATATTTTGCACAGTATCAGCCAAGCCACAGGCTTTTGAAAATTGGTCATTTTTATTAAATAGCGGCCATCTTGGATTTTGCAGTAATGTCTCAAACGGTAATAACTTGAGACCTAATAGTTCAAATTCAGTAATTCTGGAACCAATTTAAAGCTTTTTATATCAGGAGTGTATATAATGCCCAAAACAACAATAAATTTACTTTTTAATACATTTATTACATGTAAAGTGAAAAAATCATCTTCAGAAAACAGTTAACAGTAAAACAGACCACAAAAAAGTGGGACACAATATTTTTTTAACTTGGTAAAAACACTAAATACTATGGGTACTTTAAGTAAAAAAAATTAGGATGGTACCTATATAATATTTGTACAACAGTTAAATTGTACAAAATTTTTGTACAGTATTTGTACAAAATTAAAATGTATTTAACATTCAAAGTTAAAACCCATGGATTTAATTTATCTAGAAACAGTTTTTGATTAATAGTTCAATGGATTGATTTTCATCAGGTGGAAGGCGATACGTTCTTTCCGTAGTAGTCATGGGAAAAGCAACAGTTTTTATTAGATGTTCGTATGGAATCCAACATACATCTAAAAGTTTTGGCCATACATATGATGCACTTGGGCCGTGAGGATGCACAAACATTATTTTGTAGTCATTGAGTCATGAGTACATCTGAATATGTCTTAGATAAATTAAGAGAAATTTTTTTTTAGTGATTTTGCTCTAACTTTTCCAGGATGTTTATTAAACGGATCACAACATATTCTCTGCTCAACTGTACCACTTTAAATATTTATCTTTGTGAACAATACAAAGTTTATGCTGGTGGAAGTATTTGTAATCTGTAATTAGACTACATAATCTTCTTTTTAATAATTCCAAATCATTTGAAGACAGTTTCAGCATAGGAATAAACTCGGTACTCAATGAAACATTCAGTTTCTTGCATACAAAACATTCCATCTCTTGACTGAACATGCCACTGTGCTTTGAACACTTCTGAAGAAACAATCTCTCAAAGGTATAACTACACCTCTCATATAGTTTATGATCAATATTGAATCATACTTTAGTTCAGGGCTCGAAATACCCGGGTGCACAGGTGCACATGAAAATATAATTGTGCACCTAATTTTTTCCCACTAGGTGCACTCAGTGCACCTTGTGCACCTAATTTAAAAACTTAGGTGCACAAGGTGAACCTATATTAAAAAATCTATTTCGAGGCCTGCTTTAGTTTCAATAAATCAGAAAATAGATGAGGCAACACAAGCAACCATTTCAAGAATTGCATAATGTGCAACCAGCCAGCTACATGACACATAATTGATATTTTTGTATAGGAGAAATAATTAGTACATAATATATCTTTTTATACTTCGTTCAAGTGTTTTATATTAAGTGTGTGTATATAATGAGTGCTGTTCATCACGAATGTTTATACATTACTCTTCTTTGTGTTAAGATTTATGATGCCATATGTTTACATTACTGTTGCTAGTATATATATTCTAATCAGTTACAACTGGCTGATGCAATCTCTTATGATACATAGTAATTGACCCAGTTGCCTCTGAGTCTTTACACTGCTCAGATCATTCTTTGCCTGCCATGTCCTTTTATAAATATTAAATGTCCGGTTTGACTTGAAGTACACTCATATTCCATTATTACAAGATATAACAGTATTTATAGACTACATAATATTTTTTATAATTCCAAATCATTTGAAGACAATTTAAGCATAGGAAGAAACTCGGTACTCAATGAAACAATGATCATGTACTACCAGCCAGCTATATGACAAATAATAACTGATATTTTTTTGTATAACTGAAATAATTGGTATAGAATATATCTTTTTTTAATTATTACTTCTAATTCACATAACAATGGTTAAAGTGTGTGGTTTTTAGGAAGTCTTTTTTTATTAGCATATTACAACACCATGGATTTTTATAAATCTTGACATTCTATATGATTAAAAAATAATTACCAGTTGATGTGACATATTACCCTCCTGATTTTTTTTCTCACTTAAAGTACCCATATTATTTAGTGTTTTTACCAAGTTTAAAAGAAAAATATTGTGTCCCATTTTTTTTGTGGCCTATTACAGTTAACTGTTTTTTGAAGGCGATTTTTCCACTTCACATGTAATAAAAGTATTACAAAGTGAATTTATTGTTGTTTTGGTATTATATATATACCTTTCTGATGTAAATAGCTTCAAATTGGTACCAGAATAACTGAATTTGAACCATTAGGTCTCAAGTTATTACCTTTTGAGACATTGCTGCAAAATCCAAGATGGCCGCCAATTGGTAAAAATGACCCATTTTCAAAAGCCTGTATCTTGGCTAATATTGGGCAAAATACTTTACAAATTGAGATTTGAGGTTCTTACTACCATGTGTATCTATGATAAAAATTACAAAAAAAATCGGTGACTATGGTGCAACACTCACCGGCTGCCCTCACATGGAATGAATGACCCAAGAGATCATTGAAGATCGTGGTCGCGTTATTTATTCTTGGTATAACTATATGCACCCACAATATAAATTTATTTTAAGCGGAGTTCAAAAGAATTCACGAATACCCCAGTTCGAATAAATTTCTCTTCAGTCACAAACATTTTAAGTTGGGCTAGTACAGAATCCATCTGGGATAAATTCGAAGAAAATTGAGATTCAAATTCAAATTTTCTCTATGTATATAACTTTAAAGCAATCATAGCTAGAGTTTTATGTAAACCATAGAACGACGTGTTATAGGTATGCATTATATTAATGTTAAGGAACTAAGTAAGAGTTAAGTCTTTTGTTTTAGAAGAGCAACTAAATCCTTACCTCTATTATTTTAAATTAAGGAACGAAATAAAATAAAAATAATAAAGTAACAGGGGGGGGGGAGGGTTATTATCTAGATAGTTTTAGATATACAAGTATTCATGTGATTGTTTGGTTGAATAAAACTAAATCCTAGCCTAACTTTCATAGGTGGCCGTGGCCTCAATTCCACGTCCTTGCCATTCTTTTGGCACAAAATTAGATGATCAATGAAAAGCCAATGTAAAAAGTGAAGTTTTACTACTTCTATGGTATTTTGGGGTCGTCGTGGCACAGTGCGTATACCCACTGCGCCAGCAATCTGAGAGTTGTGGGCGGTGCAGGTTCGACACCTCCCTGTGTGTGTTTCTATTTTTAGTGTTATTAAAACTTTCCTTGCTTATTTGTCCATTACGTGATGTTGTCTGTCTTGATTTTGGAGCAGCATGGCCAAGCATGGCCTTTGCGCTAAAAAAACTCAATCCGACCAACCAGGTGACCGAAATACATTAAAACCCGAAATCAAGAAATGATGAATTGAGAGTTTATATGAAATTAAACAATGAATAATGAAATCGTCTCTGACAATACTACGTATTGATTTGTATAAAGACTCCTTACAAGTATTCAAAAGTACCAGGCTGTCATATTTTATTACTACAAAAGCAAAAAACGCATAACTAAATGATAGAGTAGGTGTTCCAAATATCGCCTACTCGTGTCTGCAAGCTACTATGCGCCATACCTATATGAGTTTATGCAGGACGGTCCAGGATTTTGCCACATGTAGCGCCACCGACTAGTTTCCTATCAGTTCTATTAACAACACTCTATTGCATCTGAAGTATTTGAGGCTGTGATCAACGTATTTTTTTGTCTCCAATCCATTCAGGGAATATCCAGGTAACTGTTTCCAAATCATCATTTCGTTTGTACGACTCGAAAGAACATTCAAGACTAAAGGTAGGTAGGTATGCTTTACTAGCAACTCGTTTTTAGTAGTAGCTCCTCATTTCACCTCATGGGTGGTAATAGGCATAGGGGTAGGCGATAATAAGAACTAACTCACGAAAAAATTCTCCTGGGGAAACTTTTTGAAGTTAATTTGTCAACTTAAACTGACATAAGTAAAGAAGGTAAAGGATCTCTGGAAACCAAAGTAGAATATTTCCTATTGATAGACATTTAGTTTCCAGCTTGATTCCCAACCAGGAGGCTGAGATACAGATAAATAGCTAGAGTAGGCGATACTTGGAGCACCTACTCTACTTTCGTCTGGAGGGTGGAACTTAACATTCATCATCTTATTGGTACACTGGACGGGAGAAGACGCCCATTCATTGATTCATCATTTGACTGGCCCATTGATTGTTGCCATACCTTAGGAATGTGGAGTCACACATCTATTAAGTCATACGATGCCAAACGAGACGATAAGGTACCAAAGCGACCAACCAAGTCAATTTTTCACAAAGCAGTCACGTGACTTCAAGTCGACGTGTTGGCCACACTTTTTGATGCCTCTCAATTTTCAATCTGCTTATACTTTAAGGTCTACGGGATTGACACTGGACCGTCACCAATTGCCCGGAGTGTTGCTCCAGTGTTATCGTCAATTCAACTACCTACCGCAACCTTTCAAATTACCTGGTTCTACTTCCTCTGAAGCTACTGATTCAAGAATTTCTGGAGAGACGTGATCGAAGGCCAAATGCATGATTCGCACCGCGCAATCTTCGGTCGCCAAGTGAGCAGGAATGTGGAAGTCGTAGCCCAGAATTTCCACGCCCTGCTTCCTTGTCGCTCTGTGCAGGTTGGCCCACAAACAGAAAGTGATGATTCCTTCTCCGTCTAGAACGCCGAACTCCATGTTCTGCGTCTTGTCGTTCAAGTACTTAGTTGCATCCTGCAAAGAGCAAGCAACCACAATGAGGTGCTACAATTCACGAGTGTTCGTTTGTGGAATGTTCTAGATGTAATATTCTGCATGGAATGTTCCAGAGGAATTAGGCCCGGTGCACACATTCGGTTTTTCAACGTGCGGCGTCGCTGCGTCTCCGAAGCCCAACTATGCACACATAACCGTGAAATAACGCAAATACTCATTTGGCGCCATTTGCGATAAATATTCTATAGAAGAAAACGTGTTTATTTCGCCTACTTGGTATACAAAAAAGTATATCTTGAAACAAAAAAGACGTTACTGGTTACAACCATTTATTAAATATTATTTATATTCCATTTATTTATGAAAACAAGGTACTTCAGAACGGAGACGCGTGTACTGCGGTACAAATTGGACGCAAGTTGGACGTGCGTCGCCGGAGGGATGTGTGTACTACTTCATTGGATCTAATGTATCTCAGACCGCACTTGCGTTGCGGCAGCGGAGCCGCACGTTGAAAAACCGGATGTGCACCGGGCCTTAAACAGAAATATAAGCTAATGCGTTACAAATAAGTAACGCAGTAGTAAACGTTTTTTTTTTTTTTTGCATTAAGTATGAACAAGAAAGTATTTATTATTTCCATTAAAGTTAAATATACTTAAATATGCATTTGTCAGATTATTAGAATAATAAGAGCATCTAGTATGTGCACAAATAAACAAATACAAATCAGAACAAGAAAGTATTTATCGTTCCATTAAAGTTACAGTTAAAGAATAAATTAAAATACATTTAGAAGATTATTCGAATTATAATAGCATCTGATGCGTATCACAAATGAACAAATAAAATATAATCATAACAAATACTACAACAGTGTAGCATTGCTCTCTTGCCACAACACCCATAATAACTAAATGAGATATCAAGATAGTCCAATTGATGAAAAGGGTCAAAATTGGATAAAAGTCATACAAGGAATACTGTAGGTTACAGGATGGAATTGTGTCAACCCCTAAAAGGGATAGAACGACAGTGTTTATAGGACGATTTCTATTACTTACTTTAGTCCAGCTCTGGCAAAGTGACACTTGAGGCACGTAATTTTGAACGAGTCTTCTCGTTAAAGTAAGTGGCAGGCTCCGAGTTTATTGTTTAGTATTTGAAGAGATCGCAGTGATTACTAGTTGGCGAAACAAACAATTACCTGTGAAGATCGTCTTACACCATCGACCTTCTGATGAAATAGACAGAGAATGTGGACGGAGTCGCTGTCGTAAGATCTCAAGTGAGCTTACGAATCAACTTTGGCTGATTGTCTATAGAAGTGCAAAGTAGTGTTTTTTATCACGCTGGATAAACACTTTAATTAATCAATACTTTGCCTCACATTAGGGTTCATGCTTTCTTCCCTCTACCACGTGACAGATCTTCAAACCAACCAATCGGCAGAAATAACATGAAGCTGCACTTTCACTATAAGGTCGATGGTTTTCACAATTTTGCGTGCAAATATATTTTCTTCTGACTGTGTTATTGCTTTCTAGACGTAGGACTTTCTCATCTGTCCTCTTACTCGAGTTTCACTATAGACCAGAGGGTTAGTCACAATAATAACTATATATCCACCGTGGTCAAAACCACCCTAGAACTTAGGCTAGAATATAAAACCGAGTTAAGTATGTATGTAATATACACTGCTGTTTGTAAAAACTGCAACACCATGAAGGAATCATCCGAATTAAATGAAATTTGCAGCAAATGTCAATTATAGGATGTTATGCAAAGTAGTAAAGTTTCAGAACCACCATGCAAGCGTGGTGTGAGCAGCGCCCTCTGAACGGATGCTAAAAGTGTATAGAGGGCTGTAGCGGGACGTTGAAAATAGTACATAGTTATTTTTTAGTGGCGAACGTTTAGTGAGACCTAAAGTATGCCACCACGACGAAATAGGGTGAAATTTCAACAACTTACGAAGTTTGAACGGGGGAGAATCATCGGCCTTCGTAAAGAAGGATTTTCATATTGCGCAATAGCAGCTCGTGTGCAGTGGAACAGTTCTACAGTGATGCGAGTTTGGAAGCAGTGGACCGACGAGCACCGGACAACTCGAAAAACTGGGAGTGGACGACGGAAGGTGACGTCAGCGCGCGATGATACCTGGTTCACATGGCGGTGAATGACCGTACAGCTTCCTCCAGACAATTGGCAGAACTTTGGTCTACTGCTATAGGTGTACTAATGTCGGCTTCGTCAATTCGCGGACGTTTGCTGCACCGTGAACTGCGTGCAAGTATTCCTTTATACAGGATCCCCCTCACGCCAAACCATCGACGGATGCGTCTGCAATGGGCTCAAGAGCACAGAGCCTGGCGGGCTGATTGGTAACAAGTTGTCCTTTCTGACTAATCCCGCTTTAATTTGTGGAACCATGATGGCCGCATTCGTGTTAGACGCTATGCCGGTGAACGCTGCCTTTCAGAGTGCGTTATCGAACGTCATAGTGGCCTAACACCCGGAGTTATGGTTTGGGGTGCGATTTCGTATCATGGACGATCTCAGCCGCTACGAATTGAGAGTAATCTGAATAGCAACAGGTACGTCCGTGAAGTGCTAGAGCCCGAAGTCGTTCCCTCCCTTCAAAGCATCCCTGGCATCCAAGGCAGCTATCTTTCAACAGGATAATGCACGTCCACATGTTGCAAGGAATGTTCGAAACTTCTTTTCAGCCAAACACATGCAATTGCATCCTTGGCTTGATTATTCGCCGGATATGTCGCCTATTGAGCACCTGTGGGATTTGGTTGGTCGGCGTCTCGCTCGTGATCCGCGTCCTACTGCTTCAAAAGACGAACTTTGGGTGCGCATACAAACAATATGGAATTCTCTTCCACAAGCAGACATTCAACATCTGTTTCACTCCATGCCACGTCGTATAGCAGCACTTATTGCAGTGCGTGGTGGCTACACCAAATACTGATTTCGGACACTTAATATTGTTTTTTTTTTGCTTTGAAAATGTATTAAATTATTTGTACTGATACAAGCCGTTTGTGTATTAAATTTCATTTAATTCTGACGAATCCTTCATGGTGTTGCATTTTTTACAAACAGCAGTATATTTCGGTATATTGGTAGAAAAAGGCCTAATGTCCATTTGGCAAGTTTAAACCCCCCCCCAAGATTTATTCATTTTTTAATACCGGATACAAAGAATACTTTCCAATACTTTGATGCTTTCATAATGTATTAACAGAAGGATATTGGCACTTTTTCTGCCGCAAATTTCTTCAGCTTGAAATAACTTGTGGACATAGTTCAAAATCTGTGAACTTGGACACTGTCCCTTTTCTACCAAGGTAGCTATTTATATACTAATATATTTTCTTTATATTATATCTTAAAGTTCGTACAAATTACGCACGAAATAGAATAGCATCAAGGAACGATATTAATATACAGCTTCATGTTTACATCTACTATTCTATATTCCTTCTCTTTCAATATCTATATGTCATGTTAAACCCAAATAAAGCATGCCAATTATTTCTTCTTGTCAACTTTAGAACATTTCCTTTGGTAATAGTCGGTTGAAGAACTCAATACTTTAGATATATAGCTCGTCTCAGACCTTCTCTGTCTCATTTCATGCTGGTAAAGAGATATAATGAGAATATTTATGCTGGTTGGTGTAAAAGATCTTCTTAAGACGAATATGTGGTGGAAATTGCCAGACATAATAAGGGAGATGAACACATACAGTGTCACAATAAATAGCACGAATTTCTTCATATGTTCAATTTTCACATTAAAACACTTTGGAGCCTCAAAACACGGTTTGTGTGACCATTGCAAATGAGCTCAATCCAATCAAAGAATGGTATCACTTACGTAATTATTGAACTAACTAATCGAATTCTCGTGCTTGTTTCTCAAAATTACTTTCTTTCCGAGCTCAGTTGGAGAAGGATTTAAGATATTTAAGTTGGTCCATAGTCACACAGGACATGCACACGTTCTCTCAAAATGACAAATATGCTTCAGCCATGTTGGCATATCATAGTTATTATAATAGTTAATGTATTGTACATAGTTATGGCGTAAAAAATATTTTATCGTTAACAGATTTCGACCTTTTGAATTACATACGCAATTCAGAACATACTTTTATCGTTAACACTTACCTTCAGTAACATGAAAGACGCGTAATCCAGCTTTTTAGCAATTATACCCTTGAGATCAGAAATACACTGAAAAAAAGTAAAAATAGCTTTCTTTAATGTGTAATTCAAATTACTGATTTCACATTTTTTAAAGACTTCTTGAAAATTAGCACCTACTTCATTCCAAAGCTCACGAGTATTCATGACTTCCAGTGGAAACTCAGAAAGGGCCGAGGAGATATCGTCAATAATCTATGAAATAAAAATAGCTAATTTCTCTTGCAAGTAAAAAAAACACATTCAAGTACTAAACTGTTCCACAAGTAGATACACAGATGAAACCTTAGTCAGACATAATTTCTATTCCAATGTTGGTGGACGTTTTGCTCTACCAAACGAGACATTGACGATTCTTCCCCTATTCCAAACTTTATTGATCACATTTAAAAGTTTTGATTACTTTTCTACAAGTGTTCACTCACCCTACAATGGCAAGAAAAATTGTTTTGTAGCTATCAAAGGTTGAACAGTTTATTTAGGATGACTCCTTCAACCTGAACAAGAAAATTCTATAACTTGATACCAATCAATCAAGAAGATCCCAGAAAATGTATATACCTTTAGACATTGGTGGATCTTGTGTTCAATTCAAGTTCCAAACTGTTCCACAAGTAAATACACAGTTGAAATCTAAAACATAATTTCTATCCCAATGATTGTGGAGGTTTTACTCTAGCGAAAGAGGCACTGATAAATTTCTTCACCTGTTACAAACTTTATTGTTCATATTTTGAAGTTTTTAAAGTTCTAATTATTTTTTTTAACAAGTGTCCACTTAGAGTGCCTTACTATAGCAGGATAAAATGTTCTGAAGCTATCAAAGTTGGAGCAATTTATTTAAGATGACTATCCTACAACCCGAATAGGAAGTAATAAGAAATCATATAATTTTATACCGACCAATATGGGCGATCTCAGAAATGTATGTATCAGAGATGGGCTAATGCTGCTCTCATAGCCACATGCGACTATTTGTTGAGTTAAGTGCGACTTCCATTTAAAATTTGAATAAGTTTTTTTATTATTATTTCAGAACTTTTTTTACGAGTCTTGTGAAATTGACTAAGTGAAGAGTTCAAGAAAAACGTAGTCGCTTAGATTATAGGTCTTCCAATTTCTGAAATAATGCTTGTTGAAAAAGCGGCAGGGGAACAATTGGAGTTATTAGAGATGAAAGAGGATCAGGCATTGCAAATGCAACATAAATATACTTCTATAATTGGATTTTGGAAACTCGTGCCATAATCAAACTATCTACACTTAAGGATAGCTGTTTTCCATTTAAAATTTCACTTTTTGGTACAACATATTGCTGTGAATCTTTGTACTCCGCAATGAAGATCGTGACGTCGAAATATCGTTCAAAGATGACCAATCATCACCTCACAGAATTGCTGTGGACGGCTTTAACAAATTTTATGTTAAATTTCAAAGATTTGACTGAAGATCTTCGTTGAATGTTATACTTTTTATAATTACATTTTTACATTACATTTTATTTTTAGTACTAAAATTTTGAAATAATTTTATTTAGTATTTCCTTTTTCTTAATTATATTTTCTTAAATCTGTACATTACATAGCACTTAAGACTTGTGTATAATATGTAACCATATTAATTTAATTAAATTTGAATTTGTGTGTGTATTTAATACTATGTAACTATGGTGTGGCTCTTCATAATATATGAAAAACCGAAATGCAACTTTCACTGACCTCATGAGTGCCCACCCATATTATATACTACTATGATTCATATTTAATTTGAGCAAGATGCTCCTAGTGTTCTAATAATCTTCTAAATATAACAGTCAAATAAAGCCACTTTGGCTACAACTGGTGACGATGATGGGATCAAGTTTTGATCATTCGAAATACCTTTTCATATTATTATGAGTTAATTTTGAAATAATATACGAAAATACCGAGTTTCTGAAGCAAAATGGCTACTTTTCGATCAATTTCGGAATTCGATGCAAATATGTCGTATGATCGCAAGCTGATCATTTAGTTTTATTTTACTTGGGGTGTTCTAGATGGATCCCACAGGAATATGAACAAAACGAGTAGGACAGGTGTTCTAAATATCGCCCCTATGCTTAATATCGCCTACTCGTGTTTGCAAGCTTCTATGCGCAACGTCTGTGAGTTTATGTAATTATCTTGACGGTCCAGGGTTTTGCCACACGTAGCGCCACCGACAAGCTTCCTATCAGTTCTATCAACAACACTATTGCATCTGAAGTATTTGATGCTGTGATCAACGTATTTTTTGTCTCCGATCCATTCAGGGAATATCCAAGTAACTGTTTCCTAATCATCATTTCGTTTATATGACTCGAAAGTACATTAAATACTAACGGTAGGTATGTATACTCTACTAGCAACACGTTTTTATAGTATATCCTCATTTCGCCTGATGGCTGGTGATAGGAACAGGAATAGGCGATATTAGGAACCCACTCTTGAAAATTATCTTGGGAATCTTTTTGAAGTTTTACTAGTTAACTTAAACTGACATAAGTAAAGAAGGCATATGATCTATGGAAACCAAAGGGGAATAATTCCTAGTGATATTAATTTAGTTTCAACCTTGATTACCAACCCTGGAGGCTGAGATACAGAGAAATAGTTAGGGTAGGCGATATTTGGACCGTCTACTAACAGTAAGAGAATATACGAACGAGTAAAGCAGTTAAATAATAAATTAAAATATAAACCAGAACACATATATACCTCTAGACATTGGTGGATCTTTTGAAATATTTTCTCAATGTCGTATTCTCGATCGTCGTCCCAATTCGTTATAAAGGCGTTTACAACCCGCACATCTATAGTATCCATTTCTTTGGTCTTGTACATGTAGTCATCCCACTGTGAAAAACATTCTAGGGTATATATTAGGGAGTTAAGAAACACGTGTTTGAAGAAATAAAACTGACATTAAAGCTTTTCGCCGAATATCAGTTCCAAACAAATTTCTCGGAAATTCAATGGCGATATTTATGGAATAATTGTCTCTGTTCCATTACAAATAGATTCCTTCAGTTAATTTTTCGATAAACCGCAAAATGACGCTGAAGATCAACATATAATATTATTAAATCGTGGTGTGGAACAACGGTCTATAGTACTCGTATTTGTTTTCAGGGGATTACTGAATCGCCAAACATCGCGCTTGTTGTGTTTCGGTGTTCTGATCATTTTTTTTTACATTAAGAATATTTCACGCTTTAACTTTATCGACATTCTAATGAAATAGACAAAGCATGTGGGTGGAGTGTCATAGATAGGTTTCAAGGGGGCTTACGAATTGACTTGGGCCGTTTGGCTATCGAAAGATAGGCCAGTGTGAAGAAGAGGTGAAGCTTTCGCCATCGACCTTCTAAAATAGACAGAGCATGTGGGTGGAGTGTCGTAAGATCTTTGATAGATAAGTCACGTGGGCTTATGAATCGACTTGGGGAGATTGGCTATCCTTCCTTCGAATGGAAGCAGACCCCTCCGTACCGAGTTACTGAAAACCCACAGCGGATTAGCCGAAGCTAGGGAAAGCCTCTAATGAGATAAAGGAGAAGTGGGCCTGGTGACGCGCCGTCCGAAAAACCCTTATCTGCCCAGGATGAACACGATAGGGCGTGGACGTGGTCGACCCCGGAATGTGTGCGCTGAAGATATGTGGTCCGGCTCAATGATATCAGTCAACCTTAGGTCCGTTTCGAGCCGGAAAAGTTTTCTTCATAGATTCGTGCCGAGGGGCGTCAGAGGCGCACACCCAGGCATCTCCTAGGAACCTATCGGCATTCCTGAGTAGCCCAACGGAACAGCAGGCTGCCCCAACATCCTGTTTATCCGGTACCGTGGGCAACCGATACCATCATCTATGGAGTCTTGCAGACCCTTGCCGTCCGCCAGATAGCCTTCTTTCGTTAGCGTACAGGTATTGGCCTAGGGCAGCCGGGGAGTGGTCCCGACACCGCTAGTTTCCGTGTGGCACCTAAGGAGGTTCCTGTCGCTACTTGATCGCAGGAACAGCGGCATCGACCTGTGCCAGTTCCTACGACCCAAACCGATAGCCTGTTGGCTAGAGCGGCTTCGCCACTTAGAGACTGACATATTCCTCCTACACGGATAGACCCATGATCTTCGGAGTTATGGAGTCCCCTTGCAACTCCAGAAAGAGCCGCGGTCCGAGTGGTGGGGGCCATCACTCTTCATTCCTTGGAACCAACACGCGTCCACTTAGGGACCCCAAGCATTGTCTACGTAAACTGATAACAAGTTACTAACTGTTTATCAATTACTTGGTTCAGGATGCACACCGCCCCAAGTGCGCAGAGCCCTCCCCCGATCCTTTTGCCCGGATCTCGGGTCCTCGGCCCCTTCATCTTGCTATCATCCCTACGGACAGTCTTCCCGGACATTAAAAGCCACCACCAGCTTTCCGTCTGGGTTGACCCACGACTACTTCCCCAACGGACAGTAGCGTGTACACCTCGGATGGGTGTATAATGCCTAAGCGGCATTGAAGAGAACCACCGGGCATCTACTAGGAGAGTGCCCCCTCCTCAGTAGCCCAGTAGGACAGCAGACTGTTCTCTCACCCTAATGTCCGGCCCGGGGGCGGTAGTACCGGAACCATCATCCACGGTGATGATCTATTGCACGGAGATTGGCTATCGGACAGGCTAGTGTTTTTAACCCCACTTCACTTAAACCAACTAATAATCTGTCTCGCATCAGAATTCATGCTTTTTCCCATGAGTAAGTGACTGATCTTCAAATCAAGCGGCCGGAAGAAATAGCATGAATCTCCGCGAAAATTTCATAATAAAGCCGATGACTTTCTCCATTTGACGACAGTTCCCTATTTCAAGCTTTGTCATTTTTAGAAAGAAGGTAATGCAACAAGGTGTATTTTTGTACACCCATGCACCATGGATATTGGAAATACAATTAAGCATTTTATGCTCATTGTGTAAAATTAGTGATGTACAACATAGATCGTTATTTGACCAAAAAATTAAGTTTTGTTGATTGAAATAACGCTCAACTTACTAATCGTTGAAGGTAAATAGGATGTGGCTAAAGCTTATCCCACAATAACGAAATGCTTGAAATGACAAAGCCTTATACTCAAATTTCTCCCAAAAGTAAGGTAGTTCAAATTAGGTCACACTGGAGTATGGATTGCAATTCGGTCACCGTTTCCATAGCAACAGTCGAATATGAAAAAAATTAAAAAGTACTATTACAACAAACAACACGGATCAGCTAAGACATTTAAAATTATGATGAGATTTCCTCTGAATTTTAACAATATGTTATGCTAAAATAATTCATTTTTTTATGTTGAAATAAGATATTTTGTTCTTGAGATTTTTTAAAACATTTTGTTTTTATTTATACTATATTTCCGTGTAAAGGCCGATAATTTTTGGAACGTTTTCTAAAGCTAAAGTACTGGTGTCATCTTATGAACGGATCCGCTAATCTCGCAAAAAAGTAGGCAATTTTTCGTTACTAGGGCGCATACGATAAATATCGCAATGGGAAGGGAACCTTCAATTAACGTCGTACTAGAGGTCCGGGATCAATCCAGCAGCGATCCAAATGGGGATGGATTGTGAAGCAATAACCTCCCCCTCATTGTTGAAAAGCATTCTTCGCGAGGCGAACTAAATATGATTGCACAGCAATCATCGGGGGTTGACAAGCGATACCGAGCAGGGGACAGAGCCCCCTAGTTTAATTTTAAAACAATTCGAAGTTTATCAGATCCGAACCGGATCCGATAGATGTTGCTGGATCCGGTGGGTAACCAAATGATGCCGGATTTCCGGATCCGCCGGATCGAATTGCAATCCCTACACTGGAGTAACACAATCTGGCTATTCTCCAAAACGTAATGTATCTATCTATGAATTGTAAAAGATTGTTTTAACCTACCTAATGGTAATGGTAATGGTAATTTTAGTTAACGTCGTACTAGAGCAACACAACGGGCTATTGACGACGGTCCGGAATCAGTCCCTTAAGGGAAAGATTCGAGGACAACACCTCGTAATTTTGAACCACGGTCAGATGACGAAGCAACACCTGAGCTGGCACCCCACTCTCCAAACTTCCACGCCAACCCAACGTGAGGACTTTCGGCCACGACAGATTTAAGGTGCACCAGCCGCCTCTACACCATACGTTTACAAACATCCATGCCCGGACCCGGATTCGAACCAGGAACCTTCCGATTCAGAGGCTAACACCGTAACCACTATACCGGTTGGTCGGCCCTACCTAATGGTAATGGTAGTTATGGTAAATTTTACCTAATGGTAATTTTTAATTAACGTCGTACTAGAGCAACACAACGGGCTATTGACGACGGTCCGGGATCAATCCGCTAAGGGAAAGATTCGAATACAACATCACGTAATTTTGAACCACGGTCAGATGACGAAACAACACCTGAGCTGGCACCCCAAACTCTCTAACTGAATGAGGATGTCTTGAATGAGACAACTTTTAGTTTCATATTCAGCCAGTATGCATATTTATGAGGAAAATGCGAAAAAATGCGAGCTATTTTATGATCCATCAAGGCTTTCATCTCCATCCAACTCTTGTGTCCTGGTTGGAAGAGTAACTGGCTAGCAATTGGAGGAGTGCGAATTCGAATACAATCAAAGACCGTCGTGTACAAAGGGGGCCGGTGCACGCTAAATCTGTCGTTGTCTCAAATGTCTTCACGTTGAATCGTAAATCGTCGAAATTACTTAACTTTTCGAGAACAAAAATTAAAAGTCCATGCTATAATTTTGTAATATCTAAAATTTCTCCCGAAATTAATTCCAAAAGTTACCACATCTTTGTCCAAATATTCGTTTTTTGCTTTGAATAACCTGCAATGACTTTGAATAATCCTGTGAATAACGCTTCTCGTATCCAAATGCGTTGAGATCTCTGCTTTATTTTATTCGGGTCGCGGTAGCCCAGTTGGAAGAGCAACGGATTAGCAACAGGAGAGTTACGAGTCCGAAACTAGGTCCAAACAAAGACGTTCATGTATACGGGGGTTGGTGCTCGTTAATCTGTCGTGGTATCAAACGTCCTCACGTTGGTGTGGTGTGGAAGTTTGGAGAGTGGGATGCTAACGCAGATGTTGTCGCGTCATCTGACCGTGGTTCAAAATTACGATTCGTTGTCTCCTTAGATCTATCTCGTACAATAATCAATAGACCGTTGTGTTGCTCCAGTACTATGCTATATACATTACCCTACTATAATGGAACGGACAGCAGGATATGACGGTATAAGGAAAGGAATACATGCTTTAATAGGGGGTGGTCCCCCACATGCTGCAATGACACTAGCAACCCTTCTGGGCATGCTTTCAACAAGGTTTTGTACACAGCTATGGGTATTTAAGTCCATTCCTGTTGCAAGAATGTCGCCATTTCAGCTGTAGATTTCGGACGTGGTTTCCGTGGTCCGTAAGCGTCGCTCTAACGCGTCCCACAAATGTTCTATGGGGTTTAGGTCGGGACTCTGAGCAGGCCAGGGAAGACGTTTTACATCCATATCTCGATACCACTGCTCGATAGAGGCTGCAACATGACACGGATCGTTGTCGTCGTGGAAGTAACATTCGTCCATTCCCTAAAATTGCGAGAGCGTAGGAAGAACCTGATTGTCCAAAATTTTCATGTAGGCGTCGGCGTTCAATTGACCAGGAACAACATGCAAAGGTCCCAGGACATACCACGAAAAACACCCCCCAAAAAGTAGTCGGATTTTATGCAAATCCGCTGGTGTCCGGTCCATTACTGTAAGGTAGTGTATTATTACCTACCTACTATCTACCATATTTTCCTCTGGGCCATTCCTACGTCCGTAGTGACTTCGGCTAGTCGGAGATGAGTGACTGCGCCCCCAACTAAGAAGAAGCCTGGAAACTGCTAGACTATAGTTCCTCTGAATGCCAACTTTAAACTTGATACATTTGGTTAGAACTCGTTTCGTTTGCCCCTCAACCCTATTGTAACATTTCCACGAGTCTTGAAAAGACTGAATGCTGCATTTCCCTAACGCCCTATGAACTCCCCACGGCAGCATGCGGAAAGGGAAGACGAGGTCACCGTTTGATCCATTGAGATCGATGTTCAGATTTCTTTTCAGAGCACGAGGAAACGCTGCCCCTTTTCATCAGACACGTCAAACCAAACTCGCGTGAGTGACAGGTGCACTTCCTACTTCAAAAGCTTAGACAAGCACGAGGAAAAGTATCAATCTTCGCGAAACTAGAATAATGGAATGCCGCAAAATATATCAGGCTTTCAGAACTAGAATGGATCAAGTCCACTTTCTGGTCAAACTCTCTCATATTCACACACCCGAACTCCTTAGGCCCGGTGCAAACATCCGGTTTTTCAACGTGCGGCGCCGCACGTCCAACTTGCGTGCAATTTGTACTGCAGTTCCCCACGGCGCAGTAGCTCGCCGTACATGCGTCTCCGGTCTGAAGTACCTTGTTTTCATAAATAAATGGAATATAAATAACAAGTAATGTATGGTTGTATCCAGTAACGTCTATTTTGTTTCAAAATATACTTTTTTTACACCAAGTAAGCGAAATAAACACTTTTCTTCGATAGAATATTTGTCGCAAATGGCGCGAAATGAGTACTTGCGTCATTTCACGGTTATGTGTGCATACTTGGGCTTCGGTGCCCGCTGCGGCACCGCACGTTGAAGAACCGGATGTGTGCACCGGGCCTTAAAGTTGAGTCTTTTTAGTGCATCTTTTGAATCAAGTCCCTAGTTTACCTCGATGTATCTCAAAATGTTAAAAAATGGACTTGAACCATTCTAGTTCCGACCGCCTCATGTATCATTTTTAGTTTCACTTAGGTTCGCACATTCATAAGTAGACCAACCGGTCTTGTGGTTAAGGTGTTAGCCTCTAGATAGGAAGGTTCCTGGTTCGAATGCGGGTCAGTGCACAGGGCCGGTTCCAGGGTAGGGCGATCCGGGCGGCCGCCCGGAGCGCAATGATCTAGGGGCGCCAAAATCATGGAAAATGAAAATGAACTGATAAAAAAAATTAAGTTACAGGCTTTTATAAAATGCACTAAAACTAAAAAGTAAAGAATATTTTTTTGTCATTCTGATATATCAATAAATTATTTTTCATAATATTGCATTGTCATCGGACCCTTGGAAGTATACCAAATTTTATTGAAATCGGTTCACGGGAATTTTCTCAAAAACGCGTTGGAAGATTTGACTGATAGTTGACAAGATTAAGAGGCGGAATTTATCATTTTTATTTCTAAGCACATAATTCAAATAATATAATATATTTAAACATTAAGGCAAAACCTACTTGAATTCAATTCAACATGACAAAACCACTCAGCCAACGCCTTTCAAGAATTGACAAGTTTTTCGGCCCGTGGCAACACGACTGTACAGGAAACAACAATTTTGAAACCAAGCGAAACAAGATCTAACAGCCCCTTTTAACAGCATATAAAAAGGAAGTAGACTTAAAACAATGCATTATTTGCCACTAGACTTCGGCTGGTGCGAAATAAAATAGTTTGTTTAAATTGTTAGTGCAAAAAAGCTTTAAAAAAGTGCTTGTGCAAATTGTCCAGTGCGTTTGGCTTCTGTGAAGGTTTGTGTTTAAATTTTTGTTTTCATTTTTAAAAACTAATAAAATCCATCAGACATAAGCCAAAAAAAGGGTGGGGGGTAGATTTCAAAAATTAGAGTTTAGATCAAAACATGGCTTGTGTGGTATCAAATGAAAGGTAATTGAGTCTGGAGTTGAATGAAATACATTTTTTTAAGTCAGTGACGCATAAGGGGGGGGGGGGGGGATTTTGAAAATTAGAGTTTAAATCAAATCATGGCTTGTGTGGTATCGAATGAAAGGTAATTGAGTCTGAAGTTGAATATAATACGTTTTTTTTTAAGCCAGTGGCGCACAAGTGGGGGATTTCAGAAATTATAATTTAAATTAAATCATGGCATTTTTTTATATCAGTATTATCTTTTATTTTAATTAATTTGTTCCAGAAACCAAATGTCCGATGCTATTCTCACCAAAACATTACAAGAAAAGGCTTAGAAATGGAGAAGAGGTTTTAAGAGAATGGATAGTATATTCCGTATTTCAAAACGCTTTGTACTGTTTTCCATGTCGACCTTTTGCTGCACCATCTAGCTTGAGCGCTCTTGGCAATCGGAGATTTAAAGACTGGAAGCATTTAGGGCTTAGGAAGCATTTTAGCTCTTTAGCACATCATGAAAATGCTAAAACTCATATAGATTGTTTGAAATCATGGCTTGAATTGAAGCAAAGATTGAAAATAGGTGAAACAATAGATGCAGTTTCTCAGAGACTCATATTGATTCTGAGATAAATCACTGGTCTGAAGTTCTTTTACGCATTATATCAGTCGTTAAAATGCTAGGTGAGAGCTCTCTAGCTTTTCGAGGAACAAGTGATAAACTGTATGAACACAATAATGGAAACTTTTTGAAGTTAATTCAGTTATTGGCTGAGTTTGATCCAAAAATGGAGGAACATGTTCGCATAGTCCTCAATAAAGAAGAAATCAAAGCTACATATCTAGGGAAAACTATACAAAATGAAATAATTGAATTATTGCATGACAACATAAAGCTCCACATCATTGAGCAAGTTCAAAAGGCCAAGTATTATTCCGTGATTCTTGACTGTACTCCCGATGCAAGTAAAGTAGAACAGATGACATTTGTGGTAAGATTTGTCTCCATACAGTAATCAGAGTCTGAAGTTCAAGTTAATATCAACGAACATTTTTTGGGTTTTCTACCCATTGAGAGATCAACAGCTAAGGAATTGTCGGAGGTTTTACTAGAAGAGCTAGAGAAAAATAGGCTTAAAGTAGAAAACATGCGCAGTCAAGGGTATGACAATGGTTCCAATATGAGAGGAGAAAACTCGGGAGTACAAACAAGAATCAGAAATATAAACCCCAGAGCATTTTATGTTCCATGCAGCAGCCATTCGCTAAATTTGGTTGTAAACGATATGACAAAATCCTCGTTTGAGGCAGCCAACTTCTTCAATATTGTTCAAAAGTTATATACATTTTTTTCTTCCTCTTCTTTTCGTTGGGCAATATTTCTGAAATATATTGATACTTACACCCTAAAACCATTGAGTTATACGCGATGGGAAAGTCGAGTCGACTCATTAAAAGCTCTGCGGTTTCAAATTGGTCCAATTCACGATGCTTTGTACAGCATATATGAAGATTCAGAAATCGATAATATGATCAGAGACGAGGCTAGCGGATTATTAAATAATTTGAAGCAGTTCAAATTTATATGCTCTGTTGTGATCTGGTACAAAATTTTGAGTCATATTAACCCCATCAGCAAACTTTTGCAAACTGTAAATTTTAATATGTCACAATCTATTGATATGCTTAGCAACTGCAAACTCTTCTTTGAAAACCTGAGATCAGATGAAGCTTTTGAAAGCATCATTTTAGAAGCAACCGAGCTTGCTTCAGAGATTGACGTGGAAGGTAATTTCGAAACCACCACACCACGTCATCGTGTCAGAAGCAAAACAAGAACGTTTTTGTATGAAGGCCCGGATGAACCCGTTCAAGACCTCAAACAAAAATATAAAATAGATTTATTTTTCACACTACAGATCAAGCAATAAATGCCTTGGAAACCAGATATAATTTGCTAAATACTCACAGTAATTATTTCAGCTTTTTGTATAATATTTTTGGTCTAAAAGACATGCCCAGAAATGAGCTACTGGCTCATTGCAAAGATTTGGAAGTAGTTTTAACTGATGGAAATCCAAGCGATCTTAACACCCTGGAACTAGCCGATGAAATAAGCATTGTTTCGTCATTATTAACAAAAAAGGAAACCCCTGTCGAAGTTCTCAAGTTTATCGCTACACTTAAATTCGCACCAAACCTCAGCATAGCATTAAGAATCCTACTTACATTGCCAGTCACTGTGGCTTCAGGAGAAAGAAGATTTTCAAAACTAAAAATAATAAAAAATTATCTCAGAACGATGCAGACGCAAAATCGTCTCGATGGATTGGCAATGATAGCTATAGAACACCAAATTAGTGACAAATTAGACTTGAAATCACTGGTTCGTGAGTTTGCCGAAAGAAAAGTTAGAAAAAGGGCATTTTAATTACTTTGGATAGTTATAATTTATTTATAATATGGGATATTAGTTCACTTAGCATTACTCAGTCAGTAGAGCGTCGGGCTCGCATCAGAAGGGTTGTTGGTTCTGTCCTCGGCGGAGCCTCCAATTCTGATGATTGTGAGATCGGCGCTTCGACCTGGCTAAAGACCGTCGTGTTCACTAATGGTGACTGGGGCACGTTAAATAGGTCGTGGTCACAATGTCCCCCATGTTCCCATACCAAATCAATACCTCTGGGGGTACCTGATCAGGGGGTTATCGGCCTCTGATTGGGATCTAAATTACGATATGTGTGAGTGAATGGATGTATCAAAGGGACCTTCCTGTAAAACGGATGTGTCATGTATGTCGAACAAAGTCGGACTTCCTCCCAATGGGGCTCAATAACATGGAAGGCGCACCCCCCTCGCCTCTTGCCGTCTTCGATGGGACTGGCACTCCTCTGGTCTGCCAGTGTAGGCATAAGAAACAACAGAACAACAACATTTTAATTTTTGTTATTTTGCCTTAAGTGCTAAATTGCTTATCTTGTTATCTGATGATTGAGTTTAAAATTTTTTTTTTTTTTTTCAATGTTTTCTTGACTTTCTAATATGGTCGCATGAGATTTACTTAAAAAAAACGGGGAGGGGGGGGGGGGCGCAAAATTAAGGTTTTGCCCGGAGCGCCAAAATGTTTAGAGCCGGCCCTGCAGTGCATGGATGTTTGTAAGCGTTTTGTGTACCAAAAATCCGTCGTGGCCGAATGTCCTCACGTTGGGTTGGTGTGGAAGTTTGGTTAGTTAAATCAAGTTAATAAAACTACCTACCTTTACTATCTACCTACCTTTATCAATCTACTTATGTTTTCCATCTATAGGTAACGTCACAATAACCAGTAAATAAATTTCTAATGAAACTTCGAGACAGAATGGGGCAGACGTTAAATCTGTTGTGGCCTCAAATGTCGTCACGTTAGCGTGGTGTGGAAGTTTGGAGGGTAGGGTGCCAGCTCAGGTGCTACCCCGTCATCTGATCGTGGTTCAAAATTACGTGGCGATGTCTTCGGATCTTTGGGGGATTGATCCCGGACCGTCGTCAATAGCCCGTTGTGTTGCTCTTGTGCGACGTTAACTACAATTAACATTACCATTCATAAGTAACTTCTGTTGTTGGTGGGACAGATTCGATTTCATCCCGGGTGTATTAATATCTTGTTTCAATGAAAGCTTTCCTTTTGTGTATGTCTATTTATTTGACCTTGATGGCTCAGCTCGGCCTGATATGGACCTTTTGCCGTAAGACACAACCGTCTATGAGAAATTTCAGAGTCTGGGATTTTATTGATTTTGTATCCCTTTTTCAAAACTGAAACGCTCTTCGAATTTATATAAACGTTAAAAAACTTAGTTGATTTAAGTACCTTAGATAATTTTAACGCCTTATTTCGTAGTTGTTGCACGAAACTAGCATTTTGCTTCCCTTAGCTGTTGGTTGTCTTCTTATTGTGTATGATTTCTACTGTTTCCACCCTACCGTTTAGGGGAGACGACATCACAGCAAAGAAATTATTCAAAGCTAAATTGCATTTTTTTTTTCGTATGTTCAGATTCATTTTTGTTTCACCCCTCATATTTTTATGAAAGCCCCTGAGAAAAACTAAAATGTATAAAAATTGTTCTTTAATTAATTTTTGTGGACCGTGGTAGTCCGGTTAGAAGGGTAACGGATTAACAATCGGAGGGTTGTGAATGCGGAACTAGGTCCAACCAAAGACGGTGTCATGCAAAAGGGGACTGGTGCGTGATAAATCTATAGTGACCTCAAATGTTCTCACGTTTGCGTGGTGTGTAAGTTTGGAGAGTGGGCTGCCTGCTCAGGTGTTGACCTCGTCTTCTGACAGTAGATCGAAATTACGGATCTTTACAATTCTCGGACCTTTCCCTTGTAGAAGATTGATCTCGGATTGTCACCAATAGCCCGTTCACAAGTAAGACGGTATTTAATTACCATAACCATTTGGGAATTTTTGAAGATTTTCCAGTCGTTGATACATTTTTATTGCGGATTTTCTAACAAATTTTGGTCACCAAAATCCGTGCCCCAACGCTTACTTACTCGTCTCTTCTCCCATGCATGAACACGATTTTGATGGTGCAAGACCGCAACGTCATCTAAGTATTTCTTTAATTCTGCTTGCTGCTCCTTTCGCGCTTGAGTTTCCTGAAAGATAAACAGTACTCAACATTAATGGAAGGCATCGCATCGAAATTAAAACAAATATTTTTATCGTTTTCCAAAAACAAGACTTAAGGAAACATTCTATCTATTTTGGAAGTTACAAAAAAAACTGTAAATACATTTCAAAATTTATAAAAAATGACGCATCTGTGTTTTAGTGGGAAAAATCGATAAATACTTTTGTTCTACTAAACTATTTTAATAATAATTACTTTTGATTTTTAACAATCAAAATTACTCACCAAATATCAGGTCATCCAGAAAGTAAGTTTCCCACGGCCCGTAAAAGAAACAAAACATAATTACCTGGAAATATTTATTGCAAAAGATACAGCACTATTTCAGCTACTTCTCAACATAATAATCACCGGAATTGTAACACTTGTCATACCGCGGGATAAGTTTTTATAGTCCAGTGTCATAGAAGTCTGCCGCCTGGGAATGGAGCCAGAGTCACTTTTCTTGCCGAGGTGCGATATGTCCGTAGATTCATCCAAAGCTCGAGAAAGGAATGGACAAGGTCTTCCAGTTTTAACTCTGACCCAAGAACAAGCTTCATTTTCCCATCTATGTTAGTCTGACGTTATTATAGTGTCTATTAAGATCAAGTCTTCTATTATGTGAAAGAGTACTTTCACAAACAATGCAAAATGGTTTTCTTGAAGGACTTGCTATAAATAACAACTCATTTCCCCTCTGTTCATTAAATTAACGATTTCTATCACGCTTTCTTTCTGAGATTTTTTTGTTCATTTTCTGTTGCACAGTAATAGATAACAGGAATGTAAAAAAAAAAATCATTAAAAAGTACAAAACTAAATGTTGAAAAGCACAAACAGATCACAATGGGTAACAACGAATATTAATTGTAAACTATCAAAAAATTGTGACGAACTCATGAGTAAGAAAGCTGTATGAATTGAAATAAGAGCACTCAGGTGTTAAGAATATGAAGATGAATTCAATTATGGCGCCTATTTCAAAAGAATATGTAGGCGCAAGGATGCAATGCGCCGCCTGTAATCATCCAATGCCCCACGTTTGGTGCATGCTCCGCAGGTTGGCTACCCCTGCCCTAGACCGTCAAGGTAACTACATAAACTCATATATCGCAACCCGAGAAGAAAAGTGACACAGTTAAAAAAACACAAATTTTGATGTTATGTCATTGAAAAATATGTATGAGGTGCCCCAGCGAGTTATAATACTGTTTTATAGAATATAATAGAAGTTACCACCATAAATACATACCTAAAATTTAAAAGAGAGAAGCTTATGCTATTTCAATATAAGTTTTATAGTATCCTTTAAGTTGATGTTTCTCAAATTTTGCAATTTTGAGTTGCGTCACTTTTCTTTCTGGGGTGCGATATGTCGTAACTTGCAAACACGAGTAGGCAATATTAACCACAAGGGTGGGCAAGGACCATGTTTCGGACATGCTGAGCCGGACACAAGACATACAACGCGATGGACATGCACACACAATGGAAGTTTTACTGACACCAAATAGAAAATTATACACACAGGCAAAGGAAATCTCGATAGTAATTTTGCTCCCCTTGCGTATTTCAAAACGCACATGCACATTATTTAGAAACTCACACATAGGCTAGAATTCGTTCTTCCTCTTCTCTTCTACGCTGTTCCTCTTCCTGAATGCGTCTCAATTCTTCAGCTTCTTGACGAGCAAGCTCTAAGAATATATAACCACTAGCAAAATACCCGACCTTACTCGGTTTGAATTGGTTTACTCTAGATTGAAGAGATAATCAAAATATATAATGACTTACGTTTTTTGTAGAATAAAAATTTATTTTGACATCTTTCGCCATCTTTATATTTTCTACAACTTACTTTGGACACAAATCCTACACATGCATATCCATTCATGTGGGATTGTGCGACGAGCGCGCCAAAGCCTGATACGTCCGCAGCAGTAACGCCACCTAGAGGAAGCGTCCGCTCAGAAGCGACCGCAGCAATGAGACAGATGTTCCCCCAGACACCGAAGCTAGCAGTTGGGCAGACGGCCCATGACTTTTTAGGCAGATGGCCTCTTAGTTGTCGGATATTCTTAATTGTCAAAGATGTTTGTAAATATACTGTAAATACATTAATTTTGTAATTAAACTTAAATTTGAACTTTAAGAGTTATTTATCATTTACCTTTTACGAACCCACATATACTTGGGGGTTCGACCGGGATTTAATTAAAGGCCGAAGATTGCCGTTTTTATCTGAACCGTTCGAGAAACGCATTTTACGCTTAGACGCGGACAATTCCAATATTCGCCTGATGCTCATCGGATTCAAGGTGCGAACTTCATTTGAGTGAAGGACCGTGACTCAGCATATTGGATCTTGAGGAATACTTCATCTGAACTGTGAGTACAGATTTTTCATTTTGACACTAACATGGCTACGTATTTAGCCGGAGCACGCAAGATCGATCTTCTAGCGCTGATAGAGGAATTAGATCTAATAGCAACGGAAGGAACCAAAATTCCGCAGCTTATTAAGTTAATAACGAAAGCCGATGAATACAATGAGGAATTAACAAAAACGCTTTTAAAAAGGATTGTTTCTGAACGAGAAACAAAGGAAAAGGAACGCGAAAGGGAAGCTAAAGAAAACGAAAAGAAAGCAGAACGCGAATTTCAGTTGAAGAAGTTACAGCTAGAAAACAAAAGTACTGGAAGTTTCGATTTTATTTCCCCACTTAAAACTGACTTTTCAAAACTAATGACACGTTTCGACGGAAACTGTGACTTAAGCATGTATTTATCTTTGTTTGAAAAACAAATTAATCGCATAGAAATACCTAAAGAAAATTGGGTTATTTTCCTTGTGAGTCTTTTACCGTTGGACATCGCAAATTTAATTGCAAGAGAGCCTGATCCGCTCGCAAATGATTACGATCACGTGAAAAAACTTTTACTGAATCGATTTAAACTAACACCGGAGCAGTTTCGACAGCACTTTTTTACTCATAAAAAAGAAACAACCGCATCTTGGCGTGATTTCGCCTACGAGTTAGATAATTTTTTCGAAGAATGGGTTGTGGGCCTTAGTATCTCTAAATATGAAGAATTGAAAGATCTCATAGTGGCGGATCAAATTAAAAGGAAAATACCGTTTGAAATGCGCGAGCATTTTATTGATGAATTACCGAAATTGAATAAAGTAGCCGAATTAGTGAATAAATTGGATGAGTACGAGGCGGCAAGATTCCATCTTAAAAGACCGGGAGCTAGAGATATGAAATCAGCTGAAACACAAAGTCATCAGCGCTCCAAGAAATTCAATGATAAACCGTCGATCGTCCGTGCTCACCAGAGTGTTACTAACCAATATGTTAAATGTTTTTCATGTAATGAAATTGGTCATAGAATTTCTGAGTGTCCAAATAAGAATAAAGGAATTAAATGTTTAAAGTGTAATGAATATGGACACCGTAAATTCGAATGTAATAAAGGTGTAAAAACTGATATAAATGAAGAAAAGAAAGTTTTAATTAATATGTCCAGTAATCATGAAAAGAAGTTGTACAAATGTCTTAAAATTATGAGTAAATATGTTGATGCTTTAATTGATACAGGATCAGATTTATCTATTTTGAAATATGATTTTTATATGCAAATTGGTGCACCAGAATTAACCCCCTGTGACATAATGTTAAATGGTATTGGAAATCAAAGTGTAAAATCACTTGGTTATTTTTGTGCTGAAATTACTATTGACAATTTTAATATTCTCACTGAGTTTTTTGTTATTGAAAACTTGTGTTGCAATATTGTGATTGGTATGGACGTAATTAACAAGCTTAATATTTCAATATCAGGAAATGATTTAAAGATTTTGAGCTTTCGAGAAAATTCTATTAATCTTTCTTTCACACACACTTCGGAAGTGAAAGAGTCTGAAAAAATAAAAGCTAAGCGTTTTGAGGGACCCCATTCAGGAAGTAAAGGAATAAAAACAAAAACGAGTTGCCGAAATGGAGCCACTGTTTTGGAATCCGAAAGTAATGAAAGGCAGATGTTTGGTATCCCCTCCCCCCTGACTCACCCTTTCAAAGAAGAAAACAGGTGTGAACTATTGGCGACTGCCATTAATATTCCAATGATAGGCGTTGCGTCATCTTGTGCACAGGATGTTCAAGAAAATGATTTGACTTTTAATCCTTTATCCGAATTGCCGATTTCCTTGACAGATGAAATTGAATTGCAACATATAAAAGATCCTAAAATAAGAAACGAGTTAGATATTTTGATTAGTGAATATAAGCCGCATAAAATTAAAGACACAGAAGTAAAAATGACTTTAATTTTAACTGATGATATACCGATTTGTCAGAGACCGCACCGAATGTCTTTAAAAGAACAGAAAATTGTTGAGGAACAAATACAAGTATGGTTAAAAGACGGAATAATTAAACCCTCCTGTTCTAACTACGCTTCACCCATTGTTTTGTGTAAAAAGAAGGGTAATAATTCATACAGATTGTGCGTTGATTATCGATCGGTTAATCGAAAGTTAATCAAAGATAAGCATCCACTCCCATTAATTCAAGATGTTTTAGATTGCTTGGGAAACGCACAGGTATTTTCCACTTTGGACTTAAAAAACGCATTTTTCAACATACCAATGGACCCTAATTCGACACGTTACACAGCATTTGTCACCCATGAAGGACAGTACGAATTCAATGTTGTACCTTTCGGATGTAGTAACTCACCAAGTGTTTTTGTGAGGTACATAAACACGGTGTTTAGAGACTTAATTCGAGACAAGACTATAATAATTTACATGGATGATATTGTTATACCTTCCATTGATGAACAAGAAGGGCTGGAAAAAATTAAAAGGGTTTTGAAAGTTGCGTCAGAATACGGCGTAATAATAAATTTTAAAAAGTGTCAATTTCTTCAACATTCGATAGAATTTCTCGGATACGTTATCGAGGGCGGCAAAATTCAACCTTCCCCATCCAAGACGCGTGCAGTGAAAAATTTTCCCCAGCCGAAAAATGTAAAACAAGTCATGAGTTTTTTGGGTCTTTGCTCTTACTTTCGACAATTTGTCGGTGGATTTTCAAGAATTGCAAAACCATTAAGTGACCTGCTTCGAAATAATGTCGAATGGACATTTGGCTCTGAGCAAGTCAAAGCATTTGAAAGGCTAAAGGAAATTCTCTCAAGTAGTCCGGTATTGCATCTCTTTAGGCAAGGAGCAACCTTAGAATTACATACGGATGCTAGTAGCCACGGCTTTGGAGCTGTTTTGCTTCAGCAAGCTCATGATGGGAAATTTCATCCCATTCACTTCATGAGCAAGAAGACTACTCCTCAACAAGAGAAGTATTGTTCTTACGAATTGGAAGTACTGGCTGTAATCGAGGCTTTGCGAAAATTTCGCTACTACTTGTTGGGTACTAAGTTCAAAATAGTGACCGATTGCGCTGCATTTCAGAGGACTATGCAGAAAAAAGAGCTTACACCAAAAATTGCTCGATGGGCATTGTCACTCGAAGAATATGATTATGAGGTTGTCCATAGATCAGGCACCCAAATGAAGCATGTGGATGCCCTAAGCAGGAACATATTGTTGATAACAACTCGTGCACAAGGAGAATTAACAACCCAAATAGAAGCTGCACAACATCTAGATGATCACATTAAAGCAATTAAAACTCTAGTTGAAGAAGGACATGACAGTGAACATTTCATTAAAGCAGGAGTTCTATACAAGTATGAGAATGGGAAACAACTACTAATGGTTCCTCAGGCGATGCAAAATAACATCATTAAAGAAGTTCACAACAAAGGTCACTTTGGCGCTGCCAAGACAGAGGAAATTCTTAAGCAGCAGTTTTTTATTCCTAATGCAAGAAAACATGTTGAAATCGTTATTTCTAATTGCGTACAGTGCATCCTCTGCAATAGAAAACGTGGAAAAGGCGAAGGGTTTCTTAATCCAGTGCCGAAAGACAACGTTCCACTTGGGACTTACAATATCGACTTTTTGGGACCCCTTCCAACAACGAATAAAAGATACCAACATATTTTCTCGGTAGTCGATGCCTTTACGAAGTTTGTCTGGTTGTACCCAGTGAAATCTACCTCGGCTAGCGATGCTATCGAAAAGCTGAAATTACAACAAGCTACTTTTGGAAACCCATCACGAATAATTTCAGATAGGGGATCAGCGTTTACATCGAAGGAATTCACTGATTATTGTACTGATCAGGGAATTGAACATTGTAAAATAACAACCGGAATTCCTAGAGGCAATGGGCAGGCAGAAAGGATGATTGGTCTGTTGATTCCTGTTCTTGCCAAACTTTCAATAGAGGAGCCTAGCAAATGGTTCAAATATGTTCCAAGTCTACAAAGTATCATAAACAGTACACCATCCAGAAGTACGAAGCATACGCCATTCGAACTGATGATTGGCATCACAATGAAAAATAAAGAAGATCTGAAGATAAAAGATGTACTGGAAGAAGAGTATGAAAAGTTCATGATGAAGGAGAGAGTAGAATTACGCGAACAAGCAAAAGACAATATTTTCAAATTGCAACAGGAAAATAAACGTCAGTATAACAAAGGGAGAAAAAAATCTAGAGTGTACAAAGTAGGAGATCTAGTGGCCATTCAGCGCACGCAGTTTGGAGTTGGGCTTAAGCTGAAACCTAAATTTTTGGGACCCTATCGAGTTGTAAAAGTGTCTCCTAATGACAGATATGCCATTGAAAAAGTGGGCGATCATGAAGGTCCACGCCTAACTACTTCAGCAGCTGATTACATGAAACCCTGGCCCACTGGTCAACAGTAAAAAAAAAATGTATATATGAGCCTTTTTTCCCTCTTTCTTTCTTCTTTTTTGTTTGTATTTTCAGATATGTGATAATGTTATGGCCTGTTTACTGATGTTGAAGACGGCGAATTTCGAGGACGAAATTACAGTCAGGATAGCCGATTGTGGGATTGTGCGACGAGCGCGCCAAAGCCTGATACGTCCGCAGCAGTAACGCCACCTAGAGGAAGCGTCCGCTCAGAAGCGACCGCAGCAATGAGACAGATGTTCCCCCAGACACCGAAGCTAGCAGTTGGGCAGACGGCCCATGACTTTTTAGGCAGATGGCCTCTTAGTTGTCGGATATTCTTAATTGTCAAAGATGTTTGTAAATATACTGTAAATACATTAATTTTGTAATTAAACTTAAATTTGAACTTTAAGAGTTATTTATCATTTACCTTTTACGAACCCACATTCATGTAATACATTTCACATACATCGCACAATTGCTGTATGACAAAGCTACAAAATGACGAAAGGTGATACTAAGGTTACTACTATAAAAGACGATTTATAGGAAGATTTGGAATTCCCTTTCTTAAGTTCTTTTCATGTTCAACTCAATTAATTAAAATTACGATTTACGGCGAGTGCTCTCGCACTCATAGTCAACAAAACAATATTTTTTTACTTGTGGCACTCTTGACTCCGGTATGCGACATTGTGAATTTTTGCAATCTTCTCCTGTCATTATTACAACGAATTTTTTAATGTTGGAAAAAGTTCCAGTTTGGATTAATAAACATTATTATTCTTTAAATAACGGCATTATTCTTTAAATAACGGCATTATTCTTTTAATAACGGCATTATTCTTTAAATAACGGCATTATTCTTTCAATAATGGCATAACTACACTTAAAATTTACTGAAAATTTATACTGACTTACCTAACATTTTTAAGTCTAATACTTTGTATTGCTGTTGCGTGAGATGAGAAGGAAAACACATTTATTAAAATAATAAATATTTAAAACTGGAAACAGCGAAGTAAAACAAAATAAAAGAAGTCGCAAAAAATTGTTCTAAAGATATTAATTTGTGATTCAATTTTATCTCTTGATCTCGCACAGTTGCCACAACTTACAACTAAAAGTGTACAAAATTTAGAAATGTGAAATTAATTCAGAGCGAAAGAACCAGAAAAAATATCACTGCTCGCGCGATCTTGTTCATT
Source organism: Metellina segmentata (assembly GCA_947359465.1). NCBI lineage: Eukaryota > Metazoa > Arthropoda > Arachnida > Araneae > Tetragnathidae > Metellina > Metellina segmentata. The sequence continues at coordinate 21,928,584 of OX375876.1, read as the reverse complement.
CTCGTTTCATTGAAAAATATCGTCTGTCCCAAATATTCGGAAATCGTTTTCATTGCGCAAAGAATAAAAATAAGACTCGAAGTAAATGAAGTATCAGAGATGAAATTCCATAAAAAAAAAAATTTTTGAAGAATAATTACTTTTTCAGCAGTACTGGTAAAGCAATCGAAGTAATCGTAATATTCAATAGACATTCCAATTTTTCCAAACCTACCAAATTATGGTTGATTTAAGTATACTTACTCAGGTGTTTTAGCATGAAACTCAACTAAATATAACAATAAAGAAATGTTTAATATTGCGTTCACTAAACTAATAGATAATGTATAAAATAAAATATCATGCAATCAAATATCTGGAATACAATTTATGTGATGTCTACACAAACACACAAACACAAAATTGAGCATAGAACAGAAAGACGGACAGACAGACTTTCGCAACCAATACCACTCACTAAATGAAGATAAGTACTCACTGTATGCAAATTTTCATGAAAATATCTTAAACCGCGTGGACGTGTATAGGGCACAACATACAGACAGACAGACAGACAGACAGACACCAAAAGAAAAAAAGGCGGATTCGGCATCAGAAGGGTCCAAAACGGATAGAAAACTTGAAAGGGGTCGAAAATATTGAATGTACAAACAAACACTCCATTCTTATTTATATAGATATGTTATCGTCCAGTAAATAGCATGCCTTATTACAATAATACGAAGAATGTAGCTACGAATAACAAATGAGCATGTACTTCTAATAATATTATTAACTATTAAACATCTTATACTTTCAACTGAGTAATTTAATTGCATCACAGTAAAAATAAGCAGTTACGGCGAAAAAGATATTCCTAGGTTATCAAATATACGAAGACGACATGACTTAGCAATATTTTACACATTCTTGATAAATATTATTTCTCTGTATAACATAGCATCTTTTTGACTATGGGCAATTAAAATATCTTTAATAGCCTTCTGACTGTCACGATATATCTGAGTATTGTAGCATGACTTATACCCCCACAACACACATAATGACAAAAAATCACATTTGTTAGAAGTCGTACTGGGAACACTGTAGGTTCAAGAACGGGTAGATGCGTTTGAACCCCTCAGAAGGTTAAGAAGATAAAATCAAACGAAAGAGATTTAAATCGCTAAAAGCAATGTGTGTTTGAATTAAGGAACCACTGGAATCTCTAGACCACGTTCTACGCGTTATCTTACAAGGGGTGTTTAAATGAAAAGGTACGAAACGTCGTAACAACGTAACCGTTAACATAGTTGACTATGCCACTACGGGAGAACGTAGCGAGACATCTAGGGATGCGATTGGAATCTCCTGCGTGGATCGGAGCATGCGCGGGCGCCCGCATGCGCAGGAGAGAGCAGAGGCTCTTATAAAGAGCGCCGTCCAATTGACACGGCAGTCCGTGTGAGGACAGGATGGCGTTCAGATTGCAAAATTCGACGATTGAGGAGCAGCGAGGCGTTATCCGATTTCTGACAGCGGAATGTATTAAACCGGCCGTTATTCATCGCCGGATGGTGACCGTATACGGAGAAGACTGTGTGTCCGACAAGTCAGTGAGAAAATGGAGTGCCCGTTTTCGTGCAGGCCGTGAGAGTTTGGTTGATGACCTGAGGCCAGGCCATGCAAACACAGTCATCACGGCCGATCGACAAGGTAGACGACCTAGTGAGAAGTGATCGGCGTGTCACATTGCGAAGGTTGGCGGTGAAGGTCGATGTCAGCGTTGGAACTGTGTGGACAATTGTTCACGACAGGTTGCGTTATCGGAAGGTGCGCGCGCATTGGGTTCCGAAGCTGATCCACGACCAGCAAATGGAACTGCGTATGGGGCTAGCACTTCAACATCTGTTTCGGTATCATGAAGACCCCGCTTTCCTGGAGCGGATCGTCACAGATGATGAGAGCTGGTGCCATCACTACGAGCCAGAGACAAAGCGGGACAGCATGCAATGGAAGCAGGCTTCGTCACCTCCCCCTAAAAAGTTCAAAGCCGTGGCGTCAGCAGGGAAGGTGTTACTCACCGTCTTTTTCGACGTTCAAGGTGCGTTACTTGTTGAATTCCTCGAGCACAGAAGAACTATTAACTCCGATGTGTACTGTGAGACACTACGGAGTCTACGCAGGTCCATCAAGAACAAAAGACCGGGACTGCTCACGGAGGGTGTGGTTCTGCTCCATGATAACGCGCGTCCACACGTCTCCAGGGTCACACACGCGGAACTGGCCAAGTTCAAGAGGGAGCAGCGTGACCATCCGCCCTACAGCCCGGACTTGTCGCCCTGCTATTTCCACGTGCTTGGTCCCCTGAAAAAAACATCTGAAAGGGAAGCTCTTCAACTCGGACGACGAACTCAAGGACGCTGAGAAGGACTGGGTCTCGTCACGGCCACAGGAATTCTGGAAACAAGCAATCCTTCGGCTCGTTAATAAATGGTATCGTTGTACTCAGGCCTATGGTGTATACTTTGAATAAAGTCTTCATTTACACCCACAGTGTCGTTTCGTACCTTTTCATTTGAACAACCCTTGTAATTACCTTCTTATTAATCAAGTACTTAACGTCAATTTCTTTTACTTCTCACTTTTATAGCAATGTTTAAAAAAGTTATAAAATTTTATATTAAGTATTGTTAACACCTCATTCCAAATTGTACAATAATTGCATTTAATTCATGTTCTTTTCTATTATCATACCCAATATTTCATGTTCTTAATCGTATCAGAATTAATGTATTGTCATCTATCGTTCTTTTACTAGAATAAGTAGCGACTAGAAGTTAAGTGTGATAAGTTAGAAAAATAACTGTTCTTGTAACTTATCACACTCCCAGAATGGACGTAATATGTGTAGTATCTCGCAGATCTCATTCAATAAAGTTGTGTTTGTAACTACCATTGCGCAATTTCTTTTCTCAAAATATTATCGCATCGCATTTACCATATCGCATTCATCACCAAGTATGATGTCAAGGTACGCTGATTTTCAGTAAGGTATTCCGTAATTGTTACGTCCGCTCAGTTCCGTTCTAAGCACTAGACAAGAATTGTACCAACGTTTTGTTTCCATGGAAATACTGATGGAGTTCGGTTTTGGTGTGTGGCCGGAACCGCGTACCAAGAACGAGTCATTGAAAAATTGTTGTTAAAAGTTAAGCGGATTTGCACTATTTGTTAGTAATGACAAGAGGATATCTTTAAAGACACGCGAATTTCGTTTAATCAAATAATCTCGATCAATCTTCCCATATGATCCAATATCAATAAAACTGGTTTCTGAAAAGTATCCTAACATTTTGGAGGTGCTGCATTTTTTTCAGAGAAATGAAACAAATATGAGCAGAAGGGTAACACCACTCAAAACGTACCTTCTTGAAGTCGTCTTTCTTCTTCTTCCTTTTGTCTCTGTTTTGCTTTCTTTCCTTTCTTTTTGGGCTATAAAAAGGAAAAAAAAAGGCTTATTACGTATATTGTAAAATAATCCCTTCTGGGATAATTTCTACGATGATACATTATAACCATTGTGAATCCGTCAAAATTTGGGTTTTTTTGCTATTTTTATTCCTATTGTGTAAAATAATGACAAGAAGAATATACGAGAATGTCCAGAAAATGCCTTTAATAATTTCTAAAATAAAAAAAATAGGGTGCCAACAGGTAATTGTCAGTATACGTCATTCTTGAAACAATTTGCATTCGAGATAATTTGTTGAAGCATTTTAACTATATATATCTGCTCTTAGTGTCAAGTAAGAAAGATGATAAAATCTTGCTTTAGCATAATCTCTTTGATAACTAAATGGTAACATTTGATAGCTAAATGCAATTATTTGTTTTTTGTTCAGAACAGTATTGGATCAACACATCTAGTTCCAGTTCCAACACATTAGATTGGTCAGCATTTATTCTAGTTCATTAGCTGTAATAATATCAAATTGATTGATTATTGATAGACTAGTCTCGTTTGCAAGTTAAAATGAGAGATATTAAGAAATGGTATATTACTGGAACAGATTTGATAGATAGACTTTTTTGTGACATCGTTTTATGGCTTATCTTTGTCGCCAAGAAAGAATGTCTTGAAAAAAAAAACCATTCCAGACTGCAGAAAGCAATTAAAAATTAACGAAAATAACTAAAAATTGGTTCATTTATTTGTGTTTCTAAAGTTGTGGAATTTTTATTTTATCATAATTTTTTTTTCACGGCAGAGTTCTGACATGGAAAAGTTTTTCGTCATTTGTGGAATATTCTTGTTTAATAATTTTTTTTTCGGAACTGTTCTGATGTATCAGGTTGTATCATTTCTTGCTTTTCTTTTAAAAATATTTTTTTAACATGCCTACTGTATTTAGTGTAATTGATGTTTCAGGGTTTTCTTACCCAACATTTGCAGTTTAGTTTTTCTGCTGGTTCACAATTCTGTTTTGAAATGTGTTTAAGCTTATTACTTTTTGTCAAAGTTTAAAAAATATATACTTTTTAAAACGTTCTCAAATTTGTTTTCAAGCTTTCATTTTCCGTTGTAAAAAAAAATATTTTTTAAATAATTATTTCCTTGGCGACTTTAGAAGTGCGCATAAAAATTGCCTTGGTCGTTGCCACCACTCATAAACGTAGACTGTAGCTGTACCTAGCCTTTTTGTTGACTAAAATAGTACAGCTTCAGTCAATGTTTATAGCGGTGACAACGGCCTATGCGCTTTTTTTTTGGCGCACTTCTAAAGTCGCTAAGGAAATAATTATTTAAAATGAACGAATGAAATCAAACGACAGTTTAACGGATTCTGAAAGAACTTTCTAGAATATTCAAAATGAAAATTGAAAATTTCCGCAGGGCCGAGGTTACTATAGTACAGATGGGTTGCATTAACCTGCCATAACTCTCTATTAGAAGTGTGCCAAGAAATGCGCCAAGTCTGTTGCCACCGCTATAAACGTAGACTGAAGCTGTATCACGAAAATTTTAGACGCCAGTATGGCGAGGGGTCAGTATCGCGTTCTTGAGTTTTTCCAACGAAACATTCAAAATTTAGTTTTCATATTTATTTAAGGTGCCTGCCTACGTTCGGAGACTTTTTTTTTAAATATTTCAAAAATTGACTTGTTATGTGCATTATACTATCAAATACATCTAAAAACTATGAATAATATATAAAATAGCTATATATGTTTTTTTAATTTTCATTTTTTGCTAAAAATAAACAAAAAATCTCAATAAATTAACAACTAAGCAAAACAACAAAACTCAAATTCAAATTAAGATATTCTATTTTTGTAAATTGTATTGTGTTATCAAAACCCTCTTCTGGGATATCGACCCATTTTATAACTGAAACTTTGTATTAAAAATATTTATGCAATTAAACCTTTCGACATAGAAAAAAATCTTAAAAAATGATTACAACTCTATACTTATGTAATCAAAAAGCTAAAAAATAATGCATAAACAATTAAAATAAAGGTAGGTTGCCTGAATTGAATCTTTTACAATATTCTACCAAAGTTTAAAATTATTTGAAGCATAATGTTATGAGTTATGATGTTGTGCGGAAGAGCAAAATGTAAAAAATCTGATTTTGAGAAAAAGCATAAAATTAAAAAAAACTTCTACACTTACACATTAGTTGAAAAACCTGACATTAAATAGCTCCTGATTTGTAAAGGTCACCTTTTTGATCATTGAAAACTGATGTTTTTTTCTTCCGAATGGCTTTTAAAAGTTTCCTACGCTTCCTTGCAACAAGGGTGGAATGGTTCTTCGAATCTCGAATCCGCAAACCTTCCAAGTGTCTATAGCCTTCTACTGTAAAACACCCAGGATTTGTTAAATTAAGCCTATTGAAAACATTTAGGCAACCTTTAAAACCATCGTTAAATTGAATTATGGCATCATAGGCTCCTAACTTGACAGTTTTGAGGCTGACAAACACCTCTTTTGGCACTCCTTGCCAAATTACGCCATTGAAACACTCGTTGACGTTTTGAGTTTTGCCGTGGAGACATTTCTCTAAAAAATATCTTACGAAGAAAACTTAATAAAACAATTACTTAACCTTTTTTTTTTAATATTCAATGTGATCGAACGAATTTTAATATTCTATGCCGGTTTTTCGTCCCACTTCCATTAGCAGAACACTACTTACGGTTTAAAAATTTGTCAAGTTACTAATATTAAAAGTTCAGAAACTAGAGTTCTAAGTCGAACAAAATTTCAAATTTTCGAAACAAAATTTAAACTGATTTAGAAAGCTAAGAAACTATACTTTCAAAGTTAGGCAAAATTAAAAAATCGTATTTTTCTCCACAAATGCGGTTTTATAGGTAGGCAGGCACCTTAAGGTATTCGTTTCAATGATGTGTAATGAATCTCTTTGCATGCTATATTGATTGTGAAATTAAAAAAAGCGACTTACCGGCATCCTGAAAAGCTAACAATTGACTCCCCAGGAAATAAACTTGTCAAGAATGATTTAGCAGTAATTCGGGATTCTAATTTTCGTAAACATTAGCTACTGATGGCATGGCGTGCATTTGATAAAATATCGAAGTCGAATAGCAATGTGAGGCCTATTGATATACGATTTTTATCAGAAAATTAAAGCTTATTTTACTCGTGCTTTCCTGAAAGATCAAGATAAAAAACGTAGCACGTATGAAAGAAATTTTGAGTGTAAACAAACCAACCACCGAAATAGATAAGGATATTACCTCTCATTACCCAAAACGGAATACGGACAGGGGGCAAGTTTTTTTTCAAGAACCCTCTACAGATGAGGTTACTGAAAAAGTCTCAAAGATTTGAAAAATAAAACTGTCGTTAAGATGACACGCAACGACGATTGGACATATTTATTTTAAAATAAGCATTTGAATTTATTTAAACTAGTTTATTAGTTTATTAAACTGAATTTATTAGACTAGTTGGAAGAGTAACGGATTAACAATCAAAGGGTTGCGAGTTCGAAACTAGGTTCAACCAGAGATTTCTGTCGTGTACATGGGGCTGGTGTACATCAAATCTGTCGTGTCCTTTAATGTCCCCACGTTGGAGTGGTGTGGAAGTTTAAACAGTGTGGTGCCAGCACAGGCGTTGACTTCGTTATCTGACCGTGGTTAAAACATACGTGCTGTTGTCTTTTGATTTTCCTCTTTGGTATTGACCCTGCTGTAGTCCATTGTGTTGCTCCTGTCAGATGTTAATTGATTACCTACCCCATCTACCATTTTTAAATTGCTGTTTTATTTATATGAGAGAGCGATTCAATGAATTCAAAAATTTTACCTGGAACGAAAAAAAGGAACATAACCCTCTCAGAGAAAGACCACCCGTTCAATCGTTATAGAAAAATTGTACTTTCCCATCATTGGTACGTAAGCATTTCTTGGGTGAGCCTTTAAATCTCAACATGTCGAGTACTGTTTTTCCATGTTGACAAAAGACTGCGCACTAGACATCTAAAGCAGGCATGGGCAACCTTTTTAAAGTTGCGGGCTAAACTTAAGGATATTAATGAAGTCGCGGGCCGTAGATAGTAGGTAGTTGTGAAAAAGTAATAATGATAAGACTTATTTTATTTTATATATTTATAAAGTAAAATGGTAAAGTTACATGAACAGAATAATATCGTATTGATCAAAGTATTTACTTACAATCACCCGAATTAATGAGAAGTTTGAGCTTAAATTTGAGAAACAAGATAATCAATGTTGGGATCAATCGCACTAATACACAGGTGTCAGAGTGTTTTCCAAATTTTCATCTGTAAGCCTGGTTCGATACTTCGTTATACTAGTTTCCATTATGGAAAAGAACTATCCCAGTATTGTTGATTTATATCAGTGTTTATATAACAATCCCATCCGCAAGTAAGGAATGTAATCAAGAAGAGCAAGGCCGTTTCTCGGATAAAATTAATAACGAAATTTATAATTATTATTCCCGATTATCCGTGGAATTGAGTGGCGCGATGTGTCGCCGATAACTTGTCTGGCGACATTGAAACCTCGTTTAATTAAATTTGTTCAAGAAAACAGGCTCAGCCATCTCATATATCCAGATAGTATTGGAAAAGCCAACTTTAACATTTTTATATTCAGGTGTGCCGCAAATAATTCAAGATATTTTTAGTGTGCCGCCAACTAAAAAAAGGTTGAGAAACACTGACCTACGTAGTTCAGGCTTTTTTCCACCCCCCTCCCTCTATTGTTGGCGAGAACCCAGAATATTTATATCTTTTCGAGCGCGATTTTAAAGTGTTCCGCGGGCCGGATCAAAAGCCGAGGCGGGCCACATCCGGCCCTTGGGCCGGGGGTTGCCCATATATGATCTAAAACATGACCTTCGCCGATGGTACCAAGTCTTTCTCTTAGTTCATCTATCTTTATATAAATATAAAAGGTTGTGTGTGTATGTGTGTATATTCCCTATACAAATCTACACCGTTTGACCAATTCACACCAAATTTGGCACACTTATATTTAAGAACACCGAGGTAAACATAGTCTATTTCTTTCCTGTCTTCAGACCAATCCGTAGCCATCAAAATTGGCTCACAGGTAGTCCTAAAAGTGCCCTTATAATCCTCAATTTTAAAATCTAAAGTTTGTTTTTTTGAAATAAATGGACATGAATAAGGAAACACGTTCTACAGGGTTTGTGTATGAGTTAACACAGAGACATGTCGTGGTTATATTTTAGCTGTCGCGGTCATATTTGAAACCCGAGCAACGTCGGGTTGTTATTCAGCAAGTCAAATATAAAAAATGAGTCAGCATCTCGACATCACAGCTTACATTGTATCTATGTCAATAGCAAAGAAATCTTCTCCGATCCCACAACATGAGCAGAAAAATTAATTTTTCCACAATCTGAACCAATGGCAATTTGAACCAATATTCAAACCAATGGCATCACAGAAAAAAAATTCAAACGGACCAATGACAATCAAAGGATATTTTAAAAATAAAATAACCAATGGAAGCAAAAAAAACAATTCAAATGAACCAATGAATTAAAACGACTTTAACGGATTTCGGAAGAACTTTCTAGAATATTCAAATTGAAAATTGAAAGTTACCGTTTGCCGAGGTTGCCATGAAAACCACAATAACCGTGAAGACAGATGGGTTGCCTTAATCTACCGTAACTCGCTACTAGAAGTATGCCAAAAAAAATATCGCCGAGGCCGTTGTCACCGCTCATAAACGTAGAGTGTAGATGTACCATTTTTAGAAAGGCGAACTACATATCTTTATGTACATGTCTGTGTAGTTACATGGGAATTCATCTCCCAATGAAAAATAAATTACTAAACACAAGGAATAAGTACAGTAACGAATCTTCATCAGGGAGAAAGTTTCGTCGATTTGAGATCTTTGTATACATTGCGTTATAAATAATTTGTAAATGAACGGCTTAAACGATGGATTCAATCAAAGCTACAGCACTTAGCAACAAACAAGATCGAAACTAGATTTTAAATAAGAGCAATTCATCATTATATCATGGTTTGACGTCCAGATGACAATATAAAAATTCCATTGCTTCTCGGCCTTTTGACTCGGATGAAAGTGAATGACGTGCATTTGGTTCATACTTGATGAAAAGGAAAGTTTTACTTGATTTTCCTTTGACTTAAGGTAAGTAAAAGTGATTGAATTATTCCAACCTTACCTTGACGCGAGTCATTCGATTTCTCACCTCTCTCACACCAGTTTTCGTCTTTCTTTTTTCTCATTTCTGATGTGAGACTTTCTTTTCAGTGTCGGAAGTTCGGTGTTCGCAATGCGTTTAGACTTTCTTTCGGAGTGGCCGACTGGGAGAGGGTAGTGGTGGAACAGAAGATGTCACAAAATTTCCTTTCCAAATTACTTCTGCTTCCAATACTCTGGTTTTTGCATCTGCCCAACGGAAACGCAACTGAAAAAAATTTCGCGCTCGCTGACATTTCAAGAGTTTCAGACACAGATTCCCCTAATCAACTTATAAGGAACCGGTCTGTTGTGTTTTCTGGTGCTTTTTTAGGAAATTATTCGTATGAGAAACTTTTCTCGGAAACCTTTGAAACTGTTGTGAGCAGTCAGTCTGCTGAAGGGAAGTATGAATTTTTGTCTAGCATGCAAACAAAGTGCATGGAGGATGTGTTGCTCATATTTCAACACTTGAATTCCAATTGGTCCATTCAAAGTATGTATTATTTCATTCATTCCTACTAAAAAAAAACTTTTCAGTACTGAACTTTGCTTGTGATTGGAAGTAATTTTTATTTTGAGTTGATCTTAATGGTTTTTACAAATATTTTTTCTGTAGAATACTCTGTTTTTTAAATGCATGTTCAATTTTCAATTGCCTGACACTGGTATCTGTTATTTTATTTTTGAATTATTGAGTTAATACATTTGCTTTCTATTGTGATATGAGATACTTCTCTGTCAGGATAAATATTGGTGGCCGTAACTTCTTTGCATAGCCATTGGATCAGTTCTCAAAAATCAATCATAATTTTTCGTGAAAAAATTTCATCCAGTAAATAACTCACTATTGCGTTGTTAAAAACTTCACCTTGCTTTGCAAGTAATTGGAAATCATTGCGACGAAGCTGGAATATTAAATGTAGCAAGTACGATAGAAGAAATTTGTGGCAATGGTAGTTCGTGCTTCCTGTACGTATTCCGGACGTGACGTCACTTGGCTTGTTTTTCTAATGCCAAAAAAAAATACAATATCAACACGCCACCTATAGAAATTCTGAATTTTTATTTGACTAGCTGAATAACCCGGCGTTGCTCGGGTATCGAATATGACCGCGACAGCTAAAATATGACCACGATATTTCCCTGCGTTAACTCATACCCAAACCCTTTAGAACGTGTTTCCTTATTCACGTCCATTTATTGCAGAAAAAGGTACAGTTACACTCTACGGTTATGAGTGATGGCAACGGCTTGGTGATTTTGTTTGGCTCACTTCTAGTAGCGAGTTACGATAAATTAAGGCAACCCATCTTTCGTTACTGTTGTGGTTTTCATGGCAATCTCAGCAAACGGTAACTTTCAATATTCATTTTGAATATTCTAGAAAGTTCTTCCAACATCCGTTAAAGTCGTTTGATTTCATTGATTCGTTTGAAATTTTTTCTTTCCTCCCATTGGTTATTTTGTTTTTAAAATATCCTTTGATTGCATTGGTCCTTTTAAATCGTTTTCTGTGATACCATTGGTCCATTTATTTGTATTTTGACAGTTGTGGAATTTTTATTTTACTATAATACTTTTCACTATAGGATTAAGAGTTTTGTTTTTTCGACCATTTTCGTTTTCATTATTTTTTTATGCAAGAATTCTGACGTTATCAGGTTGTATTGTTTCTTGCCTTTTTTTTTCTCTTGTAAATCTTATTCTTTTTCAACATGCCCACTGTATTTAGTGTAATTGATAAGTTTCAGGGTATTCTTACCCAACATTCGTAGCTTAGTTTCTCTGCTGGTTCACAAATGTGTTTTGATATGTGCTTAAGCTTACTACGTTTTGTGAAATTTTTAAAAAATTATTCTTTTTTAAACGTTCTGAAATGTGCTTTTAAAGTGTGTTGTAAAAAGCAAAAAATTTGTGACAAAAAAAGAGTTAAATAATTATTCCTTGGCGACTTTAGAAGTGCGCCAAAAACATCGCCAAGGCCGTTGCATCGCTCATAAATGTAGAGTGTAGCTGTTCCAAGAAAAACAAACTTTAGATTTAAAAATTGGGGCTTCGAGGGGGCACTTTTTGGACAACCTGTGTGCTAATTTTAAAAGTAACAAATTGATCTGAAGACAGGAATGTTCAGCCTATGTTTTCCGCAGTGTTTTTAAGTATACGAGTACCAAATTTCGTACTTTTCAAAACAAGTAGCGAAGTCATTTTCTGGAAGATGCTTCAAAGAACCCTGCACTGCTAAAATAACTTCAGAATCTGTATTAAATTTTTCACCACGGAGCTTCTCCTTTAAAGTCAGAAACAGCCAGAAATCGGATGGTGCGAGATATAGACTGTAAGGGGTAAGGATGTGGCATGTTTTTAATATTGCATTAACAAAGATATTGCTGAACTGAAGTAGCGACATGAGGGCGAACATTATCGTGATGTAATGTCCAATTCGCTACCAGTTCATGTCTTTTTCTCGATATGTGTTGTCGCAAAATTTTCCAAATTTAAATATAATATTCACCATTTACAGTAGTTTTTGGAGACACAGCATGCTGATAGATTACACCTTTATGATCAAAGAAAATAATCATAATGAGGATTAGTTTTATGGCAGAGCGCATTTCGTTTTTTAACTTAGAATCACTCACATCCATTTCTATAGGGCAAATAAAAACAGTTCTTTAAACAAGCACGAAACTAGGAAAATAAAATCGTCTGTTTCGTTTAGAATATTTGGTACAGCTACACTCTACGTTTTTGAGTGATGGCAACGGCTTGGCGATTTTTTTTGGCTCACTTCTAGTAGCGAGTTACGATAAATTAAGGCAACCCATCTTTCGTTACAGTTGTTGTGGCTTTCATGGCAAACTCGGCAAACGGAAACTTTCAATTTTCATTTTGAATATTCTAGAAAGTTCTTCCAAAATCCGTTAAGGTCGTTTGATTTCATTGATTCGTTTGAAATTTTTTCTTTCCTCCCATTGGTTATTTTGTTTTTAAATTATTCTTTAATTGTATTGGTCCTTTTAAATCGTTTTCTGTGATACCATTGGTCCATTGATTTGTATTTTGACAGTTGTGGAATTTTTATTTTATTATAATAGTTTTCACGATAGGATTAAGAGTTTTGTTTTGGGACCATTTTTGTTTTCATTATTTTTTTACGAGAGAATTCTGACGTTATCGGGTATTATTTCTTGCTTTTTTTCTTTTGTAAATCTTTTTCTTTTTCAACATGCTCACTGTATTTAGTGTAATTGATAAGTTTCAGGGTATTCTTACCATTCGTAGCTTAGTTTCTCTGCTGGTTCACAAATGTGTTTTAATATGTGATTAAGCTTACTACTTTTTGTGAAATTTTTTTTAAAATATACTTTTTAAAACGTTCTGAAATGTGCTTAAAAAGTGTGTTGTAAAAAGAAAAAAAAATTGTGACAGGAAAAGAGTTAAGAAATAATTCTTTCCTTGGCGACTTTAGAAGTGCGCCAAAAAAAATCGCCAAGCCGTTGCCATCAGTCATAAACGTAGAGTGTAGCTGTACCGAATATTTATAATTGTACAGTTAACAGTTTGAAAAAATCGCCTGCACTTTCATTTTTTAGTTTCGCGGTGTTGCCACTACGTAAAAAAAATTCACTCTCGGTTTTTATGGCATGGCCTTTGCATATAGATAGTTGATAAGTGTGGACAAACTTCTTAGGTTAGGCAGTGCTTTTACGGTAGCACGTTTAAGAATAATAGTAGATATGGGATTTAATGGTTCGTCTTATACCAACCGTAACAATCATACAGTAGTATGGTTCTTACCACTTTAAAAGAATAGTCGTATTCCTTATCTCCCATTACATGAATAAAATTAACCCTCAAAGTGGTTTTAACGAGATATCTTGTCCGTCAGGATCTGACCAATTATGCTAATGACTAGGTATCTCGTCATTAAGATATTACCGATTTTTTGCTGGTGACGAGATTAAGATCTGATCAGTTGAGTCCACTACCATCTTATCCTTCTATTATAAAAGAAAAATTTTCAGTCTTTTTCAGGTTTATTCGCTTTGTGATTGGTAGATAGCGAGTCTTGTGGTTCAACGAGCTAATTAATTTGGAGCACGCGCAGACGATAAACACAGTTATACGTCGACCTTAAAATGAAATAGACAGAGCATGGGACCGCAGCTTCATGTTATATTTTCCAATTCTCGGTTTCAAGATGTGTCACGTGGTTGTGGGTAAAAGCATGAATCCTATATTATTGATTGGTTAAAGTGACAATTCACCGTGATCAAAAACACTATATAATGCTAGAAAATGCTAGATTCCCTTGTGTTTCCGTGGCCATTGAAGTTTTGATTGGTTGTATGAGGTCACGAGTAGGCGGAGTTTCTAATTGTTTTGATTGGTTGTGATGTTACGACCTAAACGAGATATGAAATATCAAAAATCATTACACTCGCAATAGACATTGAAATAACATTGAGTATAAAACGATTGTCGTACGTAGCTCATTGTGTTATCAGTGTTGATCAAAAATTAAGTTTTCTAATAATATTGTTTGACCAGTATTCCTCAAAAAACAACACCATGCGAAAACAAGGCAAGTTGACGGATAGTGGTGGAAAAAGGTTTATACATAGCCAGTGTTCAACAAAAGTTGACAGATAGTGGTGATAAAAAGTTTAGACAAATTTTGTTAAGCATCCGTCGTATGGCTGGCCATTTATGACAGTGAGTAATAAAAGGGCATGATGTATAAGTAAGTAACATACCAATAAGTATGAAGTTAGTTGAATTTACGTCGAACTGGAAGAATACAACAGGCTATTTAAATAAAGTTCCATATGAATATTTTTCTTTTTATCCGAAATCAAATGTTCTAAAAGAAGCCACGGATTATCATGAATGTAGTTCCGTGACAACGCGCCTAAACACTCCAGTACATTGTCAGGACTAGCCAGGCTGTTACACTGACAGTTGTGACAGTCAAGGTGAATATTATGTTCTGCCATGTATTACTGCTTTGGTGTGACTTATTCGAAATCTTGATAATGCTGTCTGTTCTGCAAATTTCAAATTAATAATTGAACTATGCGAGAATAGATGTTCAATATTCTTTTACTACCCCTGTGAAATGTACCTTTTTCTAGTGCGACGATATTTCTGAAAAGAGTTAGTATTGTGTTCTAGACTGAGATGATTCCTGCTCTTTTATTGATTTTGCACATGGATTTTTCAGTGTTGGATGCCAACGGCAAAGTCCCCAGTGGAACTCTTCTCGGAAATTTCTTATGGATGGGAAAGTATGAAGAATGCATGGATGTATACATGCCCTCCTATAAGAATGGGTCTCAAGGTGACGTGCGTGGATTGTATTGTGTTGCTACATGGAACGTTAGTGTGCCTAGTAAAGTAAGTTACATACAGGACGTTTATAGTTTAACTTTCTAAGAATAAGTAACTTGCTTTTTCTAATACAATGTAGCATTCTTATAAAAATATTGTATTGTGTTTCTACATGGAACAATGAAGCAATGAACAATGATGGAGCAATGAAAATCTATCATTAATGAGTATGTTTGCAGAGCTTCTTTAAAAACAATTTTAAAGATTAATGATTTTAAAATTGTGAAACAAGTTTTCTTAATAGAGAGACGAAATACTAATATTAAAATGAATAAATACAATTGGATTCGTTGTAGCAAATCTTATGCGAAATGATAAACCATACACCAAGTCAAGAAGCAAAAAATTTTATCCGGTTAAAATTTCTAAACTTTATTTTCATAACATGGGTGAAACATGATTTTTTAACTAATTTTGAGGATGATGAAATCAAACACGACTGCAAAAAATCTTCATAAGGTACAATTTTTCTGTATTAACCATTGCTGTACTTCAAATGAGTCTCAAATAATAATTCTTTACATGCAGCAGTAATTACATATCATTGAGGGATACCGCAAACCATGATCTCTTCTCTATATAGTTTGGACATCTTGGTGGTACTTTTCTCAAGGTTAAACGCCTACTGCTCCTGGGTTGCCCGGTAAGAAATCCAGATGGTATCCATGAAATGTATTTTTAAAGACGTTCATTGCTACAGAATGTGTTACTGGAATGGAAGACTTTATCTGGCACAAAAGGATCATTTCACAAATAGACGCCAATCCATACGATATTGAGTTAGTCTTAAATCTGTCATTTAGCTTTGGAATGCCTTAGCAAAAGCACATACCTTCCTTCATTTCATAGAAAGATGGAACCAATTTTTTTATTTCTAAACACAAACACACTTGACTAAGAGGTTCCTTTTGGAGTCTAGAACTTAAAAGTTCAGCCCGTTGTTCGGAAAGAAGTGGGTCCCGAACAAGATCATTCGGTTTATTTTGCTTAATGAAGTGGGGCTCGTCTGAAGTGTTTAGAAGTGTCAGTAGGTTCAAATCTTCATGCGAGTTCATATCTTCTGATGAATATGAATCTACTTATTCTCTGTTCATTGGAGACTTTGTTATAGGAAGATCTTCCTGGAGGAACAGGTCTTAGAGCTGATGGCATATTTGTACTGTATTTTACATTCGACTAGCTACTGCGTGGCCAGAACGGCTTTGCTCGTGACAGTTCTTTTCGTCGGGTCAAGTGTGACCATTGCTCGTTAACTCACCCTAACCCCCAGTGATTCATACACAGGTAACGCCGTGATGGCCTCGAAGTGGTTAGTAATAAATTCCTATAAATTAATTTTAAAATATTTTAGATGAAAATTAAAAAATAATACTGGACACATTAAATCTTACTGATACTGAAAACATTAAAAAGATAAAACAATAATTTTAAGAATGAGTCTCACTTCCATCCGACATAACACATTACACGGGTTACAATTCAAAAATTATTTATTTAAAGAAAATCATATTGATTTGGTGTGAAATTTTCCGCAGATTTTAAATCCGTTGAAATTTTTATTCTACTAGGGGGCCCTCCCCCTCCTCGCTGACGCTCGCCAACCCCCGGAGGATTGCTTCGCAATTCTCATTGGTTCGCTGCGCGAACCTATGCTTGCTTCGCTCGCATCAATGAAGACACGTGTCCTAGCTGAAGGGATTGATTACAAAATATATTCCACAAAAATATTTTTCAAATCTAAATTTGTTGTATTACATAAAAGATATATACAGTACCTCTGGAATCAGAATTTAAATGAAAACTTTGAGCAAATTTTTGCTCGCAATGTGAGCGCTGCTTTGGAAATTGAATACCCAGCATGTTGTTTGTGTGTACATTTCCCCAGTACTCGAGCCACCCATACACTTTTTGACTGAGTTTGTTGTCGAAAGCTGAAGTGCATGCGTCTTGTTGTACTATAATTGTTAGCCTTGAAAAGGACCGTTTTTTAAATAGCCCTGAAAAGATCCTCCGCTTTCTTAGATTTCTATTACAAACCGCAACAGCTCGTCTAAAATTCATTTTTTTCAATAAAATTTCATCCGATAACGCTATAGATTCAAAGGAGGCGCGAGGCTCCTAGTAAACAAACAATCGCACAATGTTGCCAAAACGCGGTAACAAATAACGTCTTTTTTGCGTCCCACGTAAGAGAAATATATATATATAGATCTTTACGAAAACAGAAAAACTCAAAGAGTCTTTGCCCATCACAAGGTTGAAAATGCTTGCAAGAAAGTTATTCTAAATCAACCACGTTCATAAAAGCATGCTAGAATCGGAAAACTTGGTATGGTTCAAAGACATTAGGATGAAAAGGGCAGAATCTGTCCTTTCTTCAATGGGTGGAGTGGTAGCATCCGCAACGTTAGGCCGCCAAAGCGATTGTTTACGCCAAATCAAGATGGCGGCCGATGTAAGCAATTCCAAGATGGCCGCCATATACAACGTGAACCTTTGCATACAGTGCATAAATAATAATAATAATTTGTTTAAAAATAAAGAAAAAAGCAATATAAATTTCACTTGAAAATTTTCTAATATTTCAGTCTGGTTTTCTCCGAACATGTACGCAATTTTGCGTCAATTTCATCCTAGTTTTGTCACTTAAAAAAAATATATTAAATTAAAAAAAAAAAATTTTTTAATTAAAAAATAATAATTAAAAAAAAAAAAAAACGTGATTTTTTTTAAAACGTCCGGATTTTCATCAATTTTGAATTAGAAACTTTGCAATGCATAGAAAATTCAAAACAAGAAATCTTTTTTTAATAAGGTAGTTCTTTTCTGTGATCATAATCCACACAAAGGTTTTTGATGAGAAACCAAAAATCTAAAAATTCTTCTGCTATCCTAAAGTGTGAAAAAATATTTTTTCACAATTTTTCTAGCAATAAGCATTATGTGAGCAACTCAATGGGGATATTCCAGGTTATAGAGCCATATATGGAAAAGCAAGACAAATATTTTTATTGTAACGACTTTACAAGAGGAAATTGTTTTTTAGAGAAGTCAAAGCGTATTGCGCTTAAGGTTTCAATGCGTTTAAACCAGTATACCGGGAGAAATTTGTTTGTAGATAAGTCACAGCGTATAACGCGCGATCCCCGCCTGCCGGCTACCTCGCCGCCCCTCCGGGGCCGGCGAGGACCTTTCACCGTTGGCTTCCATGCGTATAAGTCACCGTATTGGGTGCCCACCCAAGCATAGTCCAGTGTTTGTAATATAACCAAAAGCTAAACAAAAATCAAACTTACCCTCATAGCCGGGTCCTTGAAATTCTGACAATGGTTAACAGTCATATGCTCAAATCGATAACCCTTGAACTCTTTGTCCTTCGGGTATTGATACCAGCATATGACTTCCAATAGTCAGAAATTTTTGTAGTTCCTTGCAAAATTCAGCTCTGAATTACCTCAGCCAAAACTTTCTGGTTCCTATTTTTCACCTCAACCATAAAACATTTATCCGTCCCTCGTTCAAGTCCTCCAAACACCCATTTACCCTCCAATTTCTTACTCCTGTTATACTTTCTTTTGCCAAATTTTTGTCCTATCTTTCTACATTTCCATTCCTACCTATCACCAGCATCCTTTCTCAATGTTAAAATCATATCATTCTCACATGAAAGACATTTCACCTTCTTCCCAATCAAGCTACTACATGTTTGCAAAAAAAAAAAAAAAAAAAAAAAAAAAAAAAACATTTTCTAACGTTCAATAACACTATCCACTGCTATATCAAATCAACTAAGGGGAAATGAGCAACCAAAAGGGGAAAAAAATTCTAAATTCCAATCTGCAATTTCAAAAATCAAATTTAATCCAAATTTTTTTTCGAAATTTTAATTGAAATTTAAATAAAGTGACAAATTTAAAAAATTGTAACTTACAATCTGCTTTCCAAACTTATCCTAAAAATTTTGAAAATTAATAAAACAAGTCGATTTTATAAATCAAGAGCAAAATTCATATGCACCCAACAATTTCAAAGACTGTCTAAATTTTAATTCCGTTCTACATTAAAAATAAAAGTGGAAAAGCGTATTTTCTTCCTTAACCAATCATGAGACCCGTTTATTATCGTCAGGAGAAAATATCTAGGGTTGCCTTAAAACTAAGAAAAACGCGAAAACGGGAAGGTTACCACAATTGGCAATACATCGCTCGAAAGTTGTAACGTATCGGATGCTACATACCATCCCTTCAATGTGACGTCAGTGGTCGAAAATCACAAAATCCTCTCCTTTCTTCAATCGAGGAAGCTTCCGGAAATAAGGATGAAAGGTGTGGAAAAACTAATAAATAAATTAAAAAATGTTCTAGATTAAATTTTAAAATTCGGGCTGGACACAAAAATTGCAAAAAATTAGGAATATCCGAGTGCCAAATATCATTATGGTAAGTGCCATAGATTCGTCAGGACACTGCATGAGGACCACAGGCACACACAGAGAAACCTTTCCTCTTATAATAGTCGAAATGTACACTAGTGGCCGAACTCCCTTTCGTTTTATCCTCATTATAAATAAAATGAGGCGCAGCCTGGTCAAATATGGTGCTTGCACCATACTTTCGAAATAGAAGCCAACCACAAAACCTAAGCTTTATGAAGGATTCAACCATTTTTTTTATCTTGCTTTCATACTTTCAATTACATAAAATTGAAAAATCTATAAATATTTGACAATTTATACATTTTACAGTACCTTCTTACACCATACTGCTAAAAACTTACATCCGAATGCTGAGCAACCTGTTTTAAAAATTTTGTTCCATAACTCAAACCAAACCACATTTGATGAATGCGATCAAACTGACAGTCAATTTAGTAATGTTTGATTTTATTTAAATATAACGCGGTTGTTGCCATGTGTCAATATACAAATAATGGCGGTTCCTGTGTCACATACGTTAGTGAAATACCCAAAATGATTGTTTATTTCAGTGCCACAGTTCATCTTTTCCTTTAAAATTAAATTTTGCTGTTTATGTACTTATATTGGTTTTCCAAAAAATCTTTTCTTTTCAGCTCCACATGCCTATGCAACAGATTCCCATCAAAACAGGAGTGTGTTTACCTGAATCTTGTCATGAATTGGATCTCGAAAAAGACTTGAAACACATTGTATCTTTTCTCCGTAAGCTTTGAAATTTCCTTTGATTTGTAACTCTTTTAAGTATCTTACAGATTTCAGAATTTTACCTGATCTAATTGTTTTTCATATTTTGAGTAGAGATATAAAAATAAAATTATTGTTGCTTATTTACTCATTCCCCGTTTGAGAAAATGCTAAACAAGGTTCATAAGATCTTGATTAAGAGGAAGCTGGATTTAAGCTGAATGCAAGAGAGAAGCTGCCTCCTTTTCAAAGAGGTATCTATGCAAAAAAATCAGTCATACCATTTTCTAATTTTTCAATACAGCATTGTATTATATATATACAAAATTGTGTGTGTTCGAATAGTATTATATTTACCTTTTCTTATCACAAAAATGTTAAGTTGTCTTATCAGTAAACTATAAAAAGAAAAATGTTTTTAAAGCTCTAAATAGATGCGTGTGTGTTTGACTTTTGATTACAGTAGATAAATTCAAAGAAATTATAGTTTTATTATGTTATTCAATGAATTGTTTCTTCCAAAAGACAGAATTCCTTTTCTGGAACAGTATGGAGACCTTCTAAATTTGAAGTCCCTCACTTGCAAAGAGAAATATCTTCATCTTAGTGAAGCCGCATCCTGGTTTTTGTAAGTCCAACAAAAACATGTTACTTTTTTCTTAAATAGTCTAGATCTACTCGTATGAAACTAATATTTATAGATGATGCAGGTTCTGTCCTATATGACCTGAAGTTTCGAGAGTTAAGGTTTATAAAAATAAGTACTTCCAGACTATGCGGAGGGGGGAACAACGAACTCCAATAACTTTTCCCACGATCGAATCATCTAGAAAATAAGATTTGTAAACTGAATATGTATTGGATAACTCCGAAGATTTTTGGATTTCCCCAGACCAATCAATGTTCCTGTGGGTTATACGGAACACATGTTAACTCTTCAAGTGGTTTCGATGATGTATCTCATCTATAAATGTCTGACTAATTGTGCTAATGATAAGATGTCTCATCATCAAGATATTGCTGATTTTTTGTATGAAGCCGAGATCCAGATCAGGTCATCATCCAGATCTGCTTTAATAACGCGGTTTCTCTAATCCATCCTTGTCATAAGGATGAGTTAACTGAGCTTATAATTAATAAGTAGTTAATAAGGTGGTCTGGAGGGTTAGCTAAAGCTGATAATGTCCCCTCACAAGCCTCACACCATCTTCATTAAGCATTTTCATAACCAACCGAACCTAGCACTGAAAGAGGAAATGTAAAGAAAACATATGCAATATTATTGACATCAGAGCTGGGATTTCATAACAACAATTAAAAAATGATGAAATTCGATCCTCCTATCTAAAGAACTTGTAGCAGTTATTCCGAGAGGGTACTCTTGGGAAAAAATTAAAGAGTAGGGTGGGACAAATTCTAACAAGTGGCATCCTGTCTCCATAGGGCCACCAACCGGTCTGGTGGTTAAGGTGTTAGCGTCTAGATCGGAAGGTTCCCGGTTCGAATCCGGGTCCGGGCATGGATGTTTGTAAACGTATGGTGTAGAGGCGGCTGGTGCACCTTAAATCTGTCGTGGCCGAAAGTCCTCACGTTGGGTTGGCGTGGAAGTTTGGAGAGTGGGGTGCCAGCTCAGGTGTTGCTTCGTCACCTGACCGTGGTTCAAAATTACGAGGTGTTGTCCTCGGATCTTTCCCTTAAGGGACTGATCCCGGACCGTCGTCAATAGCCCGTTGTGTTGCTCTAGTACGACGTTAACTAAAATTACCATTACCAGTGCATGGATGTTTGTAAACGTATGGTGTGGAGGCGGCTGGTGCACCTAATCTGTCGTGGCACTAAGTCCTCACGTTGGGATGGTGTGGAAGTTTGGAGAGTGGGTTGTCATGTCAGGTGTTGCCTCGTCATCTAACCGTGGTTCAAAATGACGTGGTGTTGTCATCGGATCTTTCCCTTAGGGGATTGATCCCGGACCGTCGTCAATAGCCCGTTGTGTTGCTCTAGTACGACGTTAACTAAAATTACCTTATCTTACCTGTTTCCATAGGCGGAATGCTGTTAAGCGGGGCTAGAAGAGCTGTTTGTGTATGGCTATTAAAAAAACTGGGAGACTGTTAAATTAAAGCAGAGTATCAGTGATTATATTTAATTAGTTCTGTTGGTATAACGATACAAGAGGCTATATGATTTGTGTATTGCAATGTTTACTTGTCATTTACTTTGCTGTGGACCCTTGAGTCATACGTGAGTCTTTAGTCATATAAATTTACTTTACGGTAGACTGTTTAACCTTTCATTCATATATTAGTGTAATGAAGAAATTTCGTAGTCCTTTAAGATCTGAGTCTTTATTTCGCACACTTTTATTTTATATATGCGCGTTTTCATTCCCTCATACTGAAAGTTAACTATACAAGCATTGTCAACCCTAACAATCGAGAGGAAAAGGGCGTAAAAGTACTACGAGAAAATTAATCTTGAGTTAATAATCTGTCTTTCTGGGTAATTAGCAAGTGTGTTGTCTTATAATACCCTTCAATTCAATAATCGCTCTGTGAAATAAACCCCAGGAGTGTATGAAGCTATTAAACCCAAAAGGTGTTCCGGAAAGAGTTCCGCCCCAACCACTCCAATCATGGTGTTGTGTGTACAGCAAATGTGCTCATTCTTGGGCTATAATGCTCACTATTGGGCTGTCATGAGAACATGACATTCGCTATAAGTCCAGATCGACCCTATCCAAGCAGGTTTTCTTCCTCAGAATCCACGAAGAGAACTTAGTTATATGTTATCGGACCCTTTTGTTTTGTGCTAGGTTCTTGCTTTATTCGCTGAACAGTTTGTTCTGTGGAATGAACCCTAGGAGAGTTTGAGGCTATTAAACCAGAAGGGTATTCCGGAAACAGTTCCGCCCCCAAACACTCAGTGCCCTGAAACATTTGGGTTAGAGAGCAAACAAGGGTTGCGTAATGGTCACCGCACGCTTTTCCTCCACAGTCAAATGGTCAGTGTGGTAAGCCAAAGTTAAGTCAGTAAGGCATGTCTTATGAGGTAAGATTCGATGAAGTTCGATGTACTTTTAGGGAAAAGTGGTATAGTATGTTATTGAGGTATCGCACCCACCAAGTGAATTTATCTACTGAACAGACTGCAGAACTGAATTCCGTGAATCGAATTGCTAGTAACTTTCAAGTCTTATGTCAGTCTCCATCCATACGGGACCGACGGCATACTGTCACTCTTTCGCATTGGGCATCTCACTTTACTCTTCGCCAGCTTTTATTATGAGATCGCTCTCTAACATGGAATTCATGATCAATCTCTTAACAGTTCATCACATCTTAACCGTCCGAGTGGTTCACGTGCATAATTCCACCTTGAAACCTAAAATCCTTCGTGTTCCGATAGCTCTAAAGTGGACTGTATTTTAATTAACACAATTCGTTGCAACCAAAACCATATTGATTGACAACAAACTTAACAAGGTTGTGGATGGACCACTCTCATTAAGACTAAGGTAGCCTGATTCTCGTTAGAGCTAAGGAAGCCTGGTTCTCGTTAGAGCTAAGGAAGCCTGATTCTCGTTAGGGCTAAGGAAGCCTGGTTCTCGTTAAGGCTAAGAAAGCCTCGTTTTCATCAGGTCTAAGAGAGCAACCTAACTACCCCGTGTCTGAAGCCTGAATGCCACCCACGCGCTCACTCAGCGCCCTCTACAATATGCGGGAGACAACCCTCCTTGTACTCACACAGCGCCTTTTACAATATGTGAGAGATTTAACAGTCCCCCTGCACTACTTCTTGCCAATTTTGACCTTTTTGACCAAGAGAGAATCTCTCTACAGAATTCTATTCTAAGAAAATTATTAATAGAATTTTTTCAAAGAATTATTCTTCAGAATGTGTGTGAGGATAGTTTCAAAGAATCATATTCCAAGGAAATGAGCCAGATTTGATGAATCTTCCTAATGGATTCTATTCTAAGAAACGGAGAATAATAGAATATCTTTCCAAGGGGAAATTCTATTTTAAAGAAAATGAGCGATACAATACTTCAAAAGCTTTTTAATTGAAGGCAAGGACCAATACAATCTTTCCATTCTAATCATGTTCAATCCTTGGAAATAATTAACCTTTCACGATTCTTAAGCAAACCACATTCACTTTTCTAAATTTTAAGTGGTTAAAGATCTTAGTTTCCTTGAACATAAAAGTAAAAAATGCATGATTTTAACAGTAGTAAAGTATTATATTTCACACATTATTAAATATGTGTTTTTTTCCAGGTATTTTCTTTACATTTACTTCCTACTCATCATAGCTGGAAGCTTCGTCTCTATCGTAGAATACATTCAACGTTGTATGAGAAGTCTTCGAACTACTGGCAGCGTGTCTGCAGTTCAAATCGGTACATTTATTAATTTAGCAGATCATGAAGATTCGTTGCTTCTAGATGATAGCGAGGAGTTTCAAAACGGCAGACTGCAATTTTACTGCAGCCTTGATTCAATACCTGAATCAAGAGGTCCTAGTCATCCATCTATTTCTCTGAAAGGTGTGTTAAAATACTATATCCATTTTAAGATTACTTTTCTTATGTCTATCTATTATGTACTATTGTGACCAGAATTATCCGAAATGCTTCCTTTAAAATACATATATGGTACATCTGAAAACTTTTATCAAATGCTTTTGCAACTGTAACATGTGGCATCAATCAGGAATTTATTTAATTGTATCGTCGGAAAATAAATTTGTTTTCAATAAGAGAAAATTTTCACTTCCTTGATTTTCAAAAATGTCGAATGTACTTGAACAAAGAACATGCATTAAATTTTATTGACACAATAGAATTTCTGCTAAAAACACATTTGAAATGCTTCAAAAAGTTTTTACAGACGACGGTTTATCAAAAACAACAGTATTTGATTGGTATAAAAAGTTTAAAGAAGGTAGAGAATCTGTCGTAGATGATTCGGCGATCTGGTAGACCATTTACTTCGACTCATGATCAACATGTCATTCATTTCAGAGATTGGTGCTTAGTGATCGTCGTTTAACAATAAGAGACATTATTGAACAAGTTACTATATCATTTCGTCGAAAACTACCTGAATTGTGGTTAGATAACTCATTGGTTTTGTATCACGATAATGCTCCTTCTCACAATGCCATTACTATTCGTGATGTTTTGACAAAGCATTCAACAAATACGGCTCCCCAACTCCGTATTCACCTTATATGCATCGTGTGACATTTCTTATTTTCACGGGTGAAACTCCCTCTTCATGGTCCCCGTTTTGAGTCCATTGATGAAATAATAGAAAATTTGATAAGAAACCTTAAAGGGGTTTCACAAAAACGACTTTAAGGCATATTTTGAGGATTGAAAAAAATGTTGTCAGAAGGGCATTGAAGTCGGAGGAGATTACTTTGATAGAGATGTAATACATTTTGACCCATAAATTGATACTTTTTGTTTTATGACAGCATTCCGGGTCCTTTTGATCACTATAGTATGTACCTGCACTGCAATCTGAGTGAATAGATAGCTAAAACATTATGAGAAAGACTGTAGACCAAGGGGTGTACTTATTTGACTTGTTTCTTTGGACCTTCGTTGAGACCTTCAGTGGCCCTCTAGGTCCCAGTACAGATTGGATGACTGATCCATCATGAAGTACAAATATGTATTCAAAATATTCAATCTTTGATTGAGAGTCGCGGTGGCTCAGTTTGAAAAGCAAGGGATTAGCAACCAGAAGGTTACGAGTTCGAAACTCAATTCAACCAAAGACCGTCGTGTACACGGAGATTGGTGCACATTAAATCTGTCGTTGCCTCAAATATCCCCACGTTGGCATGGTGTGGAAGTTTGGAGATTGAGGTGCCAGTTGAGGTGTTGTTCTTGTCGCATGACCATAATTGAAATTTACGGTGCGATCTCATTGGATCTTATCTCGGACCGTTGTGTTGCTCTAGTGCAAACGTTAATTGACTACCAACCAACCTTCAATCTTTAGTTTACACGAATGTATGCTTTATATTTTCTTTTGGACAGTCGTGAATTTTTTTATAAATGCAATGGAACTGTTTTTTTAACTTTTTATACTTAAAAAACAGACTGCACATAACAGTGCAAAAACTTTCCATCTCTCGGGGACCCCATAGGTATCGGGTTCTGATATCATGTTGTGGGGGTCGATAGCTTGTTACTAAAACGTGAATATGTGTGGACTGTATAATTGAAGATACTTCATGTAAACTGAACAACATGAAATTTATTGTCACCACGGGGAGTGTACTCGTGTTGTCAGTACAGTTACAAGAGGTGAAGTAATTACATAAAGTCGAATACAGCGCCCTCTGTCAACAGGGGCCGTAACACACATGGTACTGGTGAATTCCGTTTTTGTGAGGGCCCTGCTTTAGATTCGCAAGCAGCATTGCTTGAAAAATACCCCGAAATAGATCTTGTTATAAACTAGAAAAAACAATTCCTCTTTTATTATCTCTTGTTTTAGGATTCTTCTCACTTTATTCAATACCAGGAAAAAAGTGTAGCAAAAATTATTATTTGCCTGTTAAACAAGCAAGACAAACAACGATGCAAGTTGTAAGTGCTTCTCATGCATACTGCTTTTAATAAGAGCATTTCGTATCCGTAGATGTAAAAAAAAAAGTAAAATAGATGTATTGAACAAAATAATGGTAAAAGATTGTTTTTAACATGATTAAAAATTTTTTTAGTATCATAATAAAGCATATATTGACGTACAAAACTAAAAGAACAGTAAAGTTCCTTTCAGGAGCTACTTTGTGGTGAAGTGTTCTGTATGTGGGGAAATGATACAAAAGGTACTTCGGGAGTTACCGAACCGACGAGTAAAAAAAAGTGATAACAAGAACAGAAGGGAACGATGAGAAAAGGTGATAACAAGAACAGAAGGTAACCGTAAAAAAATTATATTTAAAACTGAAGGGAACAGTATAAAAAGTGATAACAAAAGCTGAAAGAAACAGTAAAAAAAGTGATAACAAGGAATAAGAAACAGTAAAAAAAGTGATAACAAGGAATAAGGAACAGTAAAAAAATTATAACAAAAACTGAAGGAAACCGTAAATTAAGTGATAACAAGAACAGTAGTAAACAGCAAAAAATAGTCTTTGAACTAAAGGGGTGACACTACACTGGGGATCATGAGATAGGTCTGTAACTCCTGTTATCTCTCTATTATTTAAAAAAAAAGTTACCGCAGCCACCGCCGCTGTCGCAGGATTGAAAATTGTGTTGTTTAGCTCGATTCTTAGACGGTTTCCCGAGAAAGTACGAATCAGAAAAATACGAAATTAACATGGTTTGTTCTTCATCCTGTTAACTGGACAGTTTTGAAGATTTTTTTTCCGATGCGGCTATTAGTTTAGGTTTTATTAAGGGTCAAAATTGAAATAGCGAAATTTTTAACGCGAGTGAAAGAAAAAAAGACGTACAAATTTTCAATCCTCAGTCGTGATTTTTTTAGAGTACGTCTAAGAGTGAATTTTTGCAGCTTGTCGAGTTTTGTTAGAAATCCCCATTTGG
This sequence comes from Metellina segmentata, assembly GCA_947359465.1. Classification (NCBI taxonomy): domain Eukaryota; kingdom Metazoa; phylum Arthropoda; class Arachnida; order Araneae; family Tetragnathidae; genus Metellina; species Metellina segmentata. The sequence continues at coordinate 21,900,721 of OX375876.1, read as the reverse complement.
TTCCTAATAATACTTTTTTTGAAATTCAGTAAAAATCTGGACAATCTTATTACTTTTTTTTAAATTGACATATCTATATCTTAATACTATTAGTTCTTAAATTTGAAAATATCACAGTATACCTTAGAATGTTTTCATTCTTACGGTACAATTATTTTTGAAATTGGTTAATAAATAAAGTCGATACAATTAAAAGTAGGTCGTACAAATTTCGGAACTTTTAGATCGTAATTTACGATACAAAACTAAAATTGTTTTTCTATAGTTCAATACTATTAGTTTTAAAATTTGAAAGCCGTACGTAAAAGCTTAGAACGCGCTTTTTCTTGTGGTATAATTATTTTAAAAATTGGTTCATAAATAAATTCGATGTGAGGAAAAGTATAATTTAGCGAAAGTGTACAAATTGTTGATCGCGCGCAGAGGGAACGGTGAAATGAAAAGTTGCATATTTAAGTAACGGATTTGCCAGATATCAATTTTATCGTAGCTACAATCACCATAACAAAGATTTTTTTTAATTTTTCCGTTGAAACTCACTGGCACGTGTGGTCCGGAGTCCAAAAAGCTCAACTCGCTTTTTCCCCTCGAATCTCATATTGTTTCGCGAAAAAGAACACATCCAAAAATTTCGAGATTAACATGGTTTATTAAAATTTGTACAGGGAACAAGATTGCGAAGGTTTTTTTTTACTGATTTGGTTATTGTTTGTGGCTATTTGACGGCTATTTGTAAAGGATGCATTATGTGTTATAGTTTAAAAAAAAAGCGAAATCACTTGCTAAAGGAGTGTTGGTTTGCGTAGTAATCACCGGGGGTTGGCGAGCGGAGAGCGAGCAGGGGGCGGAGTCCCTTAGTAACTTAAAAAGAAAGAAGGATGTACATTGATGTCTGTATGATTACATCAAACACATACGCAGACCACATTTGTATGCTGAGAATGTGGTTACGGATTATTCCTGTGGTACTGAACCCATTCCTAAGTTAGAGCACTAACGTAACGATTTCAAAATTTGAATACGTTCCAGTGTTCCACTCAATATCTTCAGTTATGCAAATCATCAAAGCTGTTTTGTTTAAATTTTTAAATTGTGACCTTTTAGAATCATGGTGTTCCTTAAGTTTTCACAAGCCAGTGTATTCTTTAGCATTTTGATAAAAGACTTAACAAATGTTTTAAAAGTGTGTTTACGTATGTAATTTGTGGTTTTCAGATGGCCTTGAAACTGGGATAAAGTTTCTGAAATGCTTTTCTTTGTTTACAAATGCTGCTAAAATCTTAGACACTAGTGCTTCTACCAAAGGCTTTCCCTGCATTCATGGTATACGGTTTCTCAGTATGGCTTGGGTCATACTTGGGCACACCTACATTCATAATACAAGTATTATTGGTATGTATGCTAAAAGTATTGGTACGCATAAAATTCATTTTACATTTTATTTACAATTCGCACCAAACTTAAATAAAACACAATTAAAAACTTTCTTTTACTTTAACTGAATTCAATGCTTTGAAAATAACATTTGTAAAATGTTATGATGTTATAAGACCACTGGCAAATTGTTTTAGAAAAAGAATTCGATCAGAGAAAGAGCTCAGCCCACAATGCAGGAAGAGTATGCTGAGGTATATGTGCGGCCAAAGTGGAACACCATGTGACCGGAAATAGGCGTGTGTCATGGACGTCACTTCCGGTACATTAGAACAGTGACGTCATTCAGACATGCCCATTTTCAGTCACGTGGTGGAACGTCCCAAGTACTTTAAGTACTAAGCAAGAAGTACTTTAACACATTGGTTGACACTCTTGATAATCCAGATTAAACTTGCGTAATCAACTGCAGAGTTTGCGAGGTGGGTTTCCATCATCAATATGTTGTTCGCCTTGTAGATGACGTTTTAAAATCTCTGAATGTTGAGCGAAAGGATTTTATGCTTCTGCTATCCGATACAGTACATTATATGACTGCAGCTGGCGCTGTTTTTCAATGTTAAAGAAAGTACTGGCCAAGGATCGGCCATTCAACGTTCTTCCGTATTTAATTATGTATTATAATACTAATCTACACTACTAAAATTGCCAATATATTTTGTTTTTTATTTAATTTTTTACGAATATTTTATTTTATATTTTAGTGTATCAAAAATAAATGCAACTTTTTTTTTCTCCATAAATGCCACTTTAAATGATAAATGCAAGTTTTCCAATTTTTACTGCAAGAAAAAAGTTGCTCTACTTATAACTCGTTGTCATTAGGTTTTAGAACTACATAAAATAAATTGATAGAAATAAAAAGAGAAAATTTCTGTTCTATACTATAATATTTGGTTCTTGCCTATATAGGACTTAAGGCATAAATTTACTTTATTTTTTATTGTTTTTAATTAATTAATTTCATCGCATTATATCTTTTTTGTGTAATAGGTTAACTTCTTTACAGGTAATTACATGGATTTATTACACAGCATTGATAACTTACCGTTTCAGGTCATCACACAAGGCACGTTGTCGGTGGATACATTTTTTCTCATTAGGTGGGCATCTCTTTTAATTACATTGTATAATCTATTGACTTAAGTTGTTGAGTGACTGTAATAGATAACTTTTAAACCTGTAACATTTGCCCTTTCAGTATATCTTTAGTTGTTTATTGCGATTGGATAGATCTTTCACCCAAGCTGTTATTGCAAAAATGTCACTTAAAGGGTATTTTGTTGTAGAAATTCAATTATAAAAAAACGCACATTTGTATCTACATCTGTATTATACTTAAAATATTATTGGTATAGAAATAGACATCCTTTAAGTTCAAAAACATTCTACGAAACACTTATCTTCTGACATTTTGTGTTTGGGATATTTTATACGACGCTTCGAAAGCTTTACTTTGACTCACAAGCAAGTCAATAAAAGGTTTATTTTGTGTATATTGTTTTCTAAAGAACTCTCCTCTGTGTATCAAAATTCACAATATTTCATACATATATAAGAAATTCTGAAAATTGTTTGCTTCCAACTTGCAATAGTTTTTTTATTAATGCTAATTTTAACTTCGGAAAATTGGGCAATCTTTCATCACTTTAGGCTTAGTAAATTTGTACCTCTGAATCTATTTGTCCGATCGTACTGAATGAAAGCCTATTTTGTAGAAATGTGGATAATGACGTATCATACGACCTCTTAAGTGACCTTTTTCATTTCAGTATCAGTCAATTTGTCCTTAAATCTACAATTACAAAAAATTGTATTTTTAACTATTTTTCTAAAAAAATATATGTTTTCGGCAGTATCTTTGCTTTCTGAAGGTTTCACAGTGGGATCACGAGTTCATAGCTAAACAGTATTCGAGGAAAATAGAAGTATGCATTTTGTACCCATAAAAACATGTTTTTTATTGATCTGTGTTTAATTGAGATGAAAGAAGGTTGATTTTATAGCAAAAAGTATAACCCTTCTGATGATATATTATATGATACTATGAGTGACCTTTCTGATGTTTTAGAAAGCAAAAATAAATAATGTAATATATATTTAAAAAAAAAAAAACATTTTATTGAAATTATAAGTCAAAGAGAAATAGAATGACCTTGAAATGAAAATTTTCACTTCAGAGGTAGTGTGATACATCACTACAAAGATTACACATTTTTCTACAAAATAAGCTCCTATTCAGTATGATTGGACAATTAAGTTCAGGTATACAGATTTACTACGCCTAAAATGAAAAATTGCCCAATTGTCCTGTTTTAAAATTAGAATACATAAAAAACTACTACAACTTGGTTGCTAAAAATTTCCAGAATTTCTTATATATGACTGAGGAACAATTTAGCCGAGTTAAAAAAAATCAGAGGATGTCGTGACGAAAATGTCCTTTATCTGTGCGGGTTTGACATGGAATCTCTCTCTCTCTCTCTCTCTCTCTATATATCTATATATATATATATATATATATATATATATATATATATATATATATATATATATATATAAAAGGATGATTGCATGTGTGTATATATTCCATTTCCATACAAATCTACACCATTTGACCAATCCACACCAAATGTGGTACACTTATACTTTAAAACACTGCGGAAAATATAGAAATATAGGATATTTCTTTCCTGTCTGCAGACCAATTTTTACGACCATGAAAATTGGCACAAAGATAGTTTTAAAAGTGCCCCTCGAGCCTCAATTTTAAAAGCCTCAATTTTTTTATTTCTCTATTATATCTCCTGTGTCAATAAAGCGTTCCTTGCGGTTACAGGCCCTGTGGGAAGAGTCGCAGATTATGGCGAGTTTGAACCTCGGTTCAGTTTTAGACCGTAGTAATGTGGGGGCTGGTGCAGGTTAAATCTGCCGCGACCTCAAATGTCCTCACGTCGGAGCAGTGTGGAAGTTTTGAGTGTGGAATACCAGACGAAGTGCTGGTCTTGTCATATGACCGTTGTTCAAAACTACTAGGTGTTATCACCGATACTTCTCGGATTTGTTCACTAATCTTCACCAATGATTCTTTGCGTTGATTCAGTGAGACTTAAATTCAACTATCAATTCACAACCTTATATCTGTATGTACCTTAATTGACTTTGTCTTGTGTTTGGTGCAGTTTAGACTAATACGCGTAACACCGTGCAATTTTGAACCTTGGTCAGATGACGAGGTCACACCTGGACATATATGGACAGTTTAGTTTGGTAATAAGAGTGGCTATGCTTATCAGCATAGTGGCTAAGCAAAAGGTAAAAGTACGTCGAGTAACAAACCATTCTTACATCTTAAACTTTGAAACCATCATAAAACTTTAAAACTATCTATATCAACTTTATAGTATTACTAGCCACTGCGTGGCCCGCCCGGCGTTGCCCGTGACAGTTCTTTTCGTGGGGTCAGGTGGGACCACTGCTCGCTAACGTTAGCCAACCTTCCACTTAAAAATGTTCTAGATTAAATTAGAAAATTCCAGCTGGACTCAAAATTTGCAAAAAAATTAGGACTACCTATGTGCCAAATTTCATTATCATAAAAAAGAAAAGACAATAACGCTCTCCAACCTCCTACTTACCAAAAATAATAGCGAAGACGATTCCATAGGACGTAAAAGTCGTGACGTCATTGTCTTATGCGAACAAATTCGTATTGCGAAAAAATATAAAAGTTACAATTAAAAATAATTTATTTAAAGAAAATCATATGTCAACCTGGTGTAAAATTTTCCGCAGATTTCAAATCCGTTGAAATTTTTGATCTATCTTTAACGATCCTGATTTTACAAAAAAAGAACTAAACAATGCCAGTCAAAATGTTCCCCCCCCCCCTTTGTTTTTGCTCGAATCTGTCAAACGATCGCGAAGGCCAAATTGGTTTTGGAAAAAATATAAAAGTTACGATTAAAAAATTATTTATTTAAAAAAAATCAATCACATTTTTAGGTATTGATCTTTAAAATTTTCCTCAGACTTCAAATCCATTGAAATTTTTACTGTATCTCTAACGATCCAGGATATAGAAAAAAGATCTCCAGTTAAAACTGTTTATTTGTTTTGTTCGTCCGCTGAAATCGTTGCTCAGAAATGAAAGGTAAAAAATAAATTTAGATTCTATGATCTCTTTATACTGTTGCATTCTAAGGAAAAAAATAATAATTAAATGCCAATAAATTAATTAAAAAATGTTCTAGATTAAATTTTAAAATTCGGGCTGGACACAAATTTTGGAAAACATTAAGACTACCTGTGTGCCAAATTTCATTATTGTTTGTACCATAGATTCGTCAGGACACTGAATACATGCACACAGAGAAAAACTTCATTTTATAATAGTAAAGATGCCGTTTACAGTTCAATTATTTCAATTTTTTCTTGAATAGTTTTTAAACTATCTCAATTACTACCTTAATTTCTAAGATACTGTACTACTTCAGCAGTGCATTATTTTGTCGTTAGCGTATCAGTGCCTAAAATATAAGAGATGTCATATTTATATCACATATCGTATTATATTCCAATTTGCTTTTATATTTCAGTGGTTTTTTACTAGGATACATATTTCTTGAGGAGTCTGATAAGAGAAATGGTAGAATAAGCTTGCTTGGTTTATGTTTACATCGCTTGTTGAGGTAAAATTATTTTTATAAAACACCTATTAGAATTTTGTTTCATTTGGATAAAAAGGATGAGACATAAAATTTTGAATAAGCTACTTTTAATACCATTTGTAATAGTAAGTATAATTATAAAGAAAACAATATAAAGTGGTTTATTACTATATTTTAATTAAAACTCAGAGTCCTTAGAATTTTTTTCTTATTTTAAAACTAGGATGTAAACGGAAAATTTCCCTTTTGTACAGATTAGTTTTTGTGTATTAAATTATTTTCTTTGAACAGTTTATTATTCTACTTATTTTTTCATGCAAAAAGAACTTAAATATTTGTTTCCATCAGGCGATTTAAGCATATGAAAATCAAAAGAAAGTTTTGAAGATTAATTTTATTTTCACACAGTGTATAGGTTATAATAATTATTGAATTTTCTATCTTGCAAAATGAGAAACTGTAAACTAAAGGAATGTAAGCTGAATTTGTATGTATTGATTTGAAATCGTGTATTCTTACAATTTTATTTTTAAAATTGCCTTTTTATGACAAAGGTTTCTAGATTCATTCACTAATATATTTGTACTTATTTTTGTCTTATGTTGTAGGATTTTACCAGTCTACATGATATTGATTGCCTTCAATACTCTGGTGTTCAAATACATTGATTCTGGTCCATTCTGGGGTGACGATTCAGACATTCCTGTTTGCAAAAAGTATTGGTGGTGGAATCTTTTGTACATAAACAATTTTCTTCCATTGGATTCTATGGTTAGTAAAATGTAATATAAGAGGGATATTTAAAATCCTTGCTTTTCTTCGGCTGAACTTATTTATTACTATACAGTTAAACAATTTCTTGCCATTCAGCGTTTAGTAGTAAGAGAAATGGAAATACAGCATTTTCGTATAATCGTCTCACGTGAATTCAGGAATCAAATTGTCAGAAAAACTTTTCATTTATTTAAAAACCTACATTGCTTTCTTAAATATAGAAATACAAAAACTGCGTGTTTGAAGACAGTTTGAATAACATTTCAAAAAGCACAAAAGGAATATTTGCGATTCGTCATTTATACCTTGCAGTTGGCACACTAGCTGAAAAATCATATTATGAGTAAATTATAGAAATGTCAATGAAATTCAAAGCAACTTGAAGTTTTGATCTTTTAATGTCCTTGTTTTCATTTTTTCTGCGCTTGCACTTATTCAATTATGATCATGTGCTAGGAATAATTTTCAGGCCTACTGCATCAAAAGTTTTTTGATTGCGTGTTTATTTGTATCAGAAAAAGTCACTTTTTTCAGTGTAGATCTTCTTGAGTTCGTTTTTAGCAAATAACGGTTTCACAAGTTTCCTTAATTTTCCTTTCTTTTGATACATTCCTGTATTCTACTCAGTGTTTTGGTTGCTTTTTTGACATTTTTAAAAGTCAAACTGACTTTAAAAAAAGGTTACTTTCTTTTAAGGTTAAATCTGTTGTAGATTTCTTGAATCTGTATTTATGCCAATTCCTTTTCGTCTGTAGGCAAATTTCACGCAGCAGCTTTGATGGTGTCGAATGACAGCATCAATGTTCTGCAATAGAAAAAAACTATTGGGGATTTGTAGAAACAGATAAAGTTGATTAACACACACACACTTTGATATGTCAACGATCTGGATAGAACGAAATACTCTACAGCAGGCCTCGAAATAGATTTTTTAATACAGGTGCACCTTGTGCACCTACGTTTTTAAATTAGGTGCACATGTTATAATTTAGGTGCACATTTGAAAAAAACGTACGCACGGCTGTCGTAACAGTCGCTTCAACAGAGCCATCTGGAAAATGTTTCGATCATCGGAAACTTCTGGTGGAACTGACACAAGTAAACCTTCCTCCTGCATAAACCCGTTACAGCCCAGCTATTTTGTTTTCGCATAGTGTGTATTTAGGAATTTTAATTACGTTCCTTTAAAGCGAGGGAGGTCGATACTAATATTTTGTTCAAACATCAAAATAACATAAAACACGTCCCCTCCCCCTTTTTTTTAACGTTAGGTGCACAATTTTATTTTCATGTGCAAAGTGCACTTGTGCACCCGGGTATTTCGAGCCCTGCTCAACAGAAAATTTCTATGGAAAATGAAACATCTGTGGCAAAATCAAAAGACTGTGTTCATGAGGCAAACAATGCTGTTGAACTAACATTGGGTTGTGCCACTTAATTACGTGGCACAACCCAATGTCCCTTCTAGGGAACAGTTTCCCAGTCATTTGAATTTGCATCAAATTTATGGTGACCCGGACGTGATGGTTGTTCGACTGTCAGTTGAGGCTCGGGAGAATGGGAGACAGTTTCACAAGGACGTCTCTGAGGGCATCTATGCAGCTCTGGGCAATGCTCGGGAATTTCTGAGGCAACTGCCCTCACCCCTCCAAACAAACCGTGAGCAGTGGAATGTGAGTTGAAGTTATCTTAGCTGAGCGAGAAAAGTGGATTTTTCCCTGAAGATGCCTGTACAGACTATCAGCACTTAACAGTTATAAATGTGACAGAGTCTGTAAGATGAGTATCTACCATGGTAATATAGTGACTTATGAATGAACAGTACAAAGGTTGGATTAACTATATTATTTATAAAATTTATTTGATAAAAAGGAGTCATTTTAAAACGTGACAGTATATCTCTCAAGTTAATTATCACATTATATGTCCATGTCTAAAAATTGATTTATAAAGGCAAGATAAACTAAACACAGACTTGAACAACTTAGTAGGCTTAATTATTGTTTCTCAATTATTTCGTTCTCCTTAATACGTTTTTTTAGTTCCTTAACATTTTTTTCATTTTAGTGCACGACTTGGACATGGTATTTAGCAAATGACATGCAGTTTTTTATTGTGGGATTACTTCTGTTGCATATTTTGTGGAGGTGAGTTTTGAAAAGTCTCAAACCTATTTATTTTATTAGTTTCGATTTAGCCTGAATTTCCTATTTAATTCTACTTGAACTCCTATTTTGAGCATAATCTACACTGGTGTCCAACATTAAGGTCACCAATTTTTCAAAATAATTCTGATTGAATTTTAAGATAAATTAGAGTAACCACGCAGTGAATTAAAATAAACTATCACCTATTAGGCTGCTATAAACTTAAGTTACTAAAAGTACACATGACGAAGTCTTTAAAATCCAAACTAGAATTTATTCAAAAAATAACAAATGAATTTAAGTTAAGATTAAAAGATTACAATCGATGCATAGCTACAATGAAAAGTAAAATCTAATAACTTGATCGAAGAGATCAAGTAAGCGGGTACGTGATCCAACAAGTGAGAACGGGAATTAAAGCGGGAATACTGGTGCAACAGATTGCAACCGCTTTTATAATAGTATGGAAGATCACGTGACAAGATTTGCATAATCGTGATAAGATTTGCATAAAGTACGAATCAAATATGTTGGCTTAGTAAAATTGAGAAAAGGAAGGTTTTTCCCAACAAATTCAAAATTGCTACCAGAAAATTTAATAAAATTTGTACTTTACATATTTTGAAGAACGGGTAGCACAATGTTAGCTTTCAGTTTGGAATAAATGGTGTATGGCGTTAGTTTTATAAAACAACGTGGAATTTGACCATTTATGCATCTGGGATTTTCTCTTGCAGTGTTGTGAATATTGTGTTAAGACCTACAAGTTTGACTGTTTGCAGTGAGAATGAGTTCTCATCATCGTTTAGATGATTTAATGAGACGCAGATCCATTGGCAGGCTTGAAGCAGAGGTGACTCGATGGTTACAAGTGGCACCAAAAATGGTATCCAGGTTATGGAATCAATTCCAAACTAGTGGTACTATCATCAGGAAGCCCGGCCAAGGCCGCCCAAGAGCGACGGCACCTGCACAGGATCGCTACTTGGCATTAAGTGCACTACGGCATAGGCAGACAACGGCAACAGAGCTTTCTCATGACCTTGCTGCTGCGTCTGGAGAAAGTATTTCCAGGCAAACAGAATACAGACGTCATGTAGAGAGGGCTCTTTACGCCCGGCGTCCAGTGGTGTGTCTCCCTTTGAACGCATTACAGAGGAGAGCCCGATTGTCGTGGAGCCGAACACATCATTCTTGGACACACTAAGAATGGGGGCGTGTTATTTCACTGATGAATCGAGATTCAGCATACAGAGTGATTCTCTGCGAGTCTTCGTCTGGAGAGAACGTGGAGTTCTCTATCATCCCTCTAACGTAAGGGAAATCGACCAATTTGACAGAAGAACCCTTGTCTGGGGAGGCATTATATTCGACAGTTGTACACCACTGCACGTCTTTGATAAAGGTAGTGTTACCGCACAGAGCTATAGGGATGAGGTCCTTGAACCCTATGAGGTTGTTCTGGGGTGCTGCAGGTCCAAACTTCCATTTTATGGACGATAATGCGCGGCCACACAGAGCTCACATTGTTGATGATTTTCTTGAAGAAGAGGATATTCGCCGTATGAACTGGCCCACGAAATCTCCGGATCTCAATCCTATAGAACATGTTTGGGATTGTCTAGGAAGAGCCATTGCACGACGGTACCCACCTCCCAGTACCCTCCAGGAGTTAAAAGCCGCGGTTTTTAAGAATGGGATTGATTGCCGCAAGCATTTCTCGACACCCTCATTAACACTATGCAGGCTCGTTGTGAGGCTTGTATAGCAGTGCACGGTGGCCTCACTCCATATTAGACGGACTTATCCCGAGATAAAAGCATCATGATTTGACCGTTTTTAATATAACCTGTATCTTAACCAACAATTCAACTCTTTTTCATATTGTTATGTTCGTATATGCTTTCTTTCATAATAATATATCTCTGTGCCAAATTTCTGTACAGTAAACTGAATATTTCTCCAGTTCTCACAGATTTTAGTTTTGTGACCTCAATTATGGACATTAGTGTATATCATATTGTACCGATTTCTAAAATTTGTTCAATTCTTTGGAAGTTGGTTATGGTTAATTGTTTCTATTTCTCCTCTTTCAGATGGCACGTCATTGGTATAGGACTCTCTTGGATTCTTCTAATTTGCAGTTGGATTTTAACATTTTATATTAGTTATAGTCACAATGTGATTCCGTTATTTGCAGGTATATCAACGGCTAAGGATTACGACACTTATAAACAGCAGTATGTGTCCTTTTATCTTTTATTATTTAGTTAAAACATGAATGAATGATTTAATTCTCTTACAACGGCATTCATTCTTTAAAATGCATAGACTCTCTTAAAAACAAAATTAAACAGTGGTTTCATTATTGCTCTTTCCGTACATTATTTTCCTAATACAGCGTTTCTGAATAATTTTGAGAAACATTGTATTAAGATAATCTACGAGACAAAATTGTTGCATAAAAATAGAAATTTTAAAGCTTTGCATAGAGAAACGTATCTGGATATATTTTATGCTAACATCAGTTGCAGCGACATGTTTTATATAAAGTCACAAAAAATTAAAATTAGGTACAATTTGACGGTAAAAAGAAACTGGAACTCGATAGAGAAAACCGGAGCAAAATGTCGATTTTTTAAACAGATGCAGGTACCCATTCATTTTAGCTTCTGATGATTTTTTATTATGATTTGTCAATGGTATTGGTCATGTGCAATGGGTATTTTCTCAGCACAGACACCCTCAACACCCTGAATCCGATCGAACCTCAGTTGACAAACCAGTCTGGTGGTTAGCCTCTAAATAGGAAGGTTCCTGGTTCGAATCCTGGTCAATGCAGGGATGTTTGTAAGTGTATTATGTTGAGGCGGGTAGTGCACCTTAAATCTGTCGTGGCTGAACGTCCTCACGTTGGGTTGGTGTGGAAGTTAGGAAAGTGGTGCAAGCACACAGGTGTTGACCTCGTCATCTGACCGTGGTTCAAAATTACGTAGTGTTGTCCTCGTATCTTTCCAAAAGGGTATTGATCCCGTATCGTCTTCAATAGCGTTGTATTGCTCTAGTATCACAATTACCGATCGACAATTACATGATGTTCAGACACCATGCTCAATTTGTCCTTGAACATACTCTAATTCTCCAAGTGGTTTTGACGAGATATCTCTACTTTAAGACATTGCCGATTTTTGGATGATGAGAAAATCAAGATCAGGTCAGTTTTCTTCTAATGACGATATATATCGCCCATCAAGAGAGAGAGAGAGAGAGGTGTGGTCAGTGTTTTACCTCGATACCAAAGATACCTCGTCGAAACAACCACCCAGGTGGGCAAACATTCTCTCTTCACTTACCGCCTTTGTTAACCCCCCAAGTGGTTTAAATGAAATATCTCGTCCAACAAGGTCTGACCAATTTTGAGAAGTGTAAAATACTTCGTCATCAAGAATGCCTATTGAATTCCAAATGATGAAGATATAGCTTTTTTTTCATGATGGCAAGACCATGTCAGGTTTGCTAAATCTGCGTTTACATCGGAGTTGCAAACTGCTTCCCCTCCAAACATCGAAGATATTCAGAGAAACGGCATTCATTTTATCGTCAAGATCTCGTGTCGGGGTGGCGAGCGATTTGGTAAGTTTGCAACTCAATCCACCTTTCCACCAGGAGTTGGTAAAGATCAAAGGATTGCAACTTTTTGGGGACATTTCTCCGAGACGAAATTTGGGACGAAAAAGCTCCATTATTTCGTCCCCTTTTTCGGTATTGCTCGACAATCACCGCTCCCCTTTGCTTTTCGGCACTCCATGGTCGCTCTCGCCGTCTTTTGTTCGCTCTCTGTGACATTTTGCCCTCATCGCTAACCTTGACTACATCTCCCGGCAAACAGTCAGTGAGTGACCTATTCGATTAAACTGGTGTGATGAATGGTGATCACTCTTGGTGATCACCATTAGAGAGTGATGTAGAGAGTGATCACCAATGGTGATCACTCTCTACAAAGGGTGAGAGGAGTGCTCACCCCTTGGTGTTGCCAATAAAGTCGACAAAGCGTTTACACCGTAGTGGGTCGAAAAGGGGTCAGCATAGGGGAACGTAAAACGTCCTCGCCACAAAAAGGAGGAGAATATATTTGAAACTCCGGTGTAAAAGCGGCTTTACGAAGAGATACCTCACCGAGACAATCGTCAGGAGGGTATGGTTGTCTCAAACATTAAGGCCAGGTGCATACATCCGATTTTTCAACGTGCGGCGCCGAAGACCAACTATGCACCCATAACCGTGAAATGACGCAAATACTCATCTCGCGCCATTTGCGATGGATATCTATCGAAGAAAACGTGTTTAATTCGCTTACTTGGTGCTAAAAAAAGTATATTTTGAAACAAAATAGACGTTACTGGATACATACAATTCTTAATTATTAATTACACAGTCCAGTCACATTAATGTGACCACCTGTCAAAAGCCAGAATAACCACCTTTGGCAGAGCGGACTGCTGCGAGACGTGCAGGAAGAGAGTCAATTAGGTTTCTGCACCCGTGAATGTCAGGAAAACATTCCCCAAACCATAATGCTCCCTCATCCAGCCTGGATCCTTCCTGCAATTGTTGCAGGGTGTTTGCTTTCAGACGTTTTAAGCCTCATAGTATACGCCAACGTCCATCTGTCCGATGGAGCATAAAACGTGATTCATCGGAAAAAGCCACCAGTCGCCACTCTGTGGACGTCCAGTTGCGGTACTGGCGTGCAAATTCCAGTCCTCGTCGCCGATGAACAGCAGTCAGCATAGGTGCATTAACCAGGCGTCTGCTGCGGAGGCCCATGCGCAGCAACGTTCGCTGAACCGTTGTTGAGGATACACTCTTGGTAGCCCCTTGGTTCATCTGGGCGGTCAGTTGCTCAACAGTTGCACGTCTATTCGCCCGAACGCATCTCCGTAGCCTTCGTTCGCCTCTGTCATCTATAGCCCGTGGTGCAACACATGTGCCACGCCGCTGATTTTGGATAGTGCCATTTTGCCATGCACGGTATACTTTTACCACGGCGGCACGCGAACAGTTCACAAAATTAGCCGTTTCCGAAATGCTTTGGATAAATCGCTACTTTCTGCACTACGCCAACGATTGAAATGCTTTCCGATGCCATAGGACATCCTTTATATTCACTCCACTGCAATGTGCTGCCACCTGCCTTTTGTGATTGGTTATTTCACGTTGACGTCGAAAGTACGTGGTGGCCACATTAATGTGACTGGACTGTGTATATTCGATTTATTTATGAAAATATGGTACTTGAGACCGGAGAAGCGATTGCGGCGTGCTGCGGCGCCGTGGGGAACTGCGGTACAAATTGCACGCAAGTTGGACGTGCATCGCCGCAGCCATGTGTCACCGCAGATATGTGCACTACTTTATTGAATCTAATAAATCTCAGATCGCACTTGTGTTACCGCAGCAGTGCCGCACGTTGAAAAACCGGATGTGTGCACCGGGCCTTGGACAGCTTTTGGATCACAGAGCTCACAAGATTAGGGCAATTGCGATTTTGGACTCATTTAATGGCTCACTAAAATGATTTGACAGCGGCCCATAGAGTTAGCTTATAAGATTGCCTAAAGCAGGCCTCGAAATAGATTTTTTAATACAGGTGCACCTTGTGCACTTAAGCTTTTAAATTAGGTGCACTGTGTGCACCTAGTGGGAAAAAATTAGGTGCACAATTATATTTTCATGTGCACAGTGCACCTGTGCACCCGGGTATTTCGAGCCCTGGCCTAAAGCATAAGTTTTTATTTGCTTTTGATAGAATTTCGGTATTCCCAGTTTCAATGTTGATCCACACTATTGATCAGTAGTAATATGTAAGGTTCGCCATCTCGCATCTTACAAGAAGTGAAACGCCAAGTTGGCAACCCTACATAGAAAACGCCAAGCTGGCAACCTAAGAACAAAGCTTTTTCAATTAAAAGAAACGTCCACAAGATTTCAAGCCGAGGAAGTGCGGCAAAAGCCAATTAAAAAAGTCAGAGCAATAAATAGTTACCGAGACAACTAAAAGATAAAATCCATCTTTAGAACAGAAGATCAAGTAAAGATTTTATACAGCGGTGGGAGGAAAGTTACAATTTTGAATGCCTATCCAAATGTAATTGCTACTTTATACTACATGTAACTTACGTGACGATCGATTAAATTTAGTAAAATATACTCCAAATATAGAATTTTGACTCTGTGTCTTTTGAGTTTTTTACTAAACTTTCACGACGGAGTTCATCAACAACCATCGGCCTCGGACCACTACTGGCGCAGTCATCATGGATCTTCGAACCCTGGAAATGAAGGTGAGAGCTCATCCTGAGTTTTTATTTTTTTAATTCATGCAACTCCCACACAATTACGGAGCGAAAGTAGACTTTGTTGAAATATAATGCTATTCATTTTTGTTTAGAACACTTACGTGTTATGTGCACCACAGTGCAAATTTTATTTAGCACACCATGTGTTAATTAGTTCAATGGTTTATTGGGAAAAAGTTCATCAGAACTAGATAACTGTTGCGTTTTGGTTTTAAAAAGAATAGCTACTTTCGTTTCGGTAATGCATGTATGTAAATGCGATTTATCTGTATTATTGTATTAATATATGAAAATTTTGATTAGCACACCATGTGTTAATTGGTATAGAGGTTAATTGATAAAAAGTTCACCAGAACTAGATACCTTTTGTGTTATTGAGTTAAAGAATAACTACATTCGTTTCGGTAATGCAGGTATGTGAATGCTATTTATGTGTACTATTGTATTAATATATGCAAATTTTGACTAGCACACCAGGTGTTAATTAGATTAATGGTTAATTGAGAAACAGTTCATCAGAACTAGATACTTTTTGTGTTATTGGGTTAGAGAATAACTATTTCGTTTTGGTAAACGGGGATTTCTGCGAATGCTTGTTGCTAAGGCGTAAAGTTAATATAAATCATAATTTTAGACTATTTAGAGTGAGGTTTCCAACCCTTTTTTTTATTTCTGCATTCTGTGGCGTAAATTTAATTCCTGCGTTAAATTCGTTTGGGATGGCGTATCTCGCGAAAGCAAGGAAGGAGGATTTGAAGGTGTTGGCAGATGAATTGGGGTTAGATGTGTTGCCGCAACACAAAATCATCGATTTAAAGAAATACATATTGCACAGCGAAGAATATGAACAGGAGTTTACCGAAAATCTTTTAAACAGTATCATAACAGATCGGAAAAATGCCGAGGAAAGGCGTTTCTTGGCTGAAAGTGAGGAAAAGCGTTTCGCTGCTGAAACTGAGCAAATGCGCATCGCTGCTGAAACTGAGCAAAAGCGCATCGCTGCTGAAACTGAGCAAAAGCGCATCGCTGCTGAGTCTGAAGAAAGACGTTTTGTGATGGAGCTCGAGAAACGTTCTGTTTTTGAGTTAGAAAAGCTAAGGCTCGAAATGGAAGGCCGTCACAATACAGAACCATCAAATGAAGGGAATTCGAGCAACTCTAAGCACATCTACGATTTACAAAGGGTGATGCAGAAGTTCGATCCTAAAGAAGGAGACATCAGTCTATATCTGGTTCTTTTCGAGAGGCAGGCAGAACATGCTCACATAAAAAGGGAGGACTGGGTGTCACAGCTTTTGGGTTTATTACCCTACGACATTACTCAGTTAATTGCTAGAGAAGAAGCGGCCGTCGCAAATGACTACAGTCACGTGAAAGGGTTATTGCTAAAAAGGTTTAAATTAAGCCCAGAAACCTTCCGATTGAAATTTGTCCAGCTCAAGCGGACTGAAGATAAATCGTGGAAGGATTTTGTCTTTGAATTGACAAATTATTTTGAAGAATGGATTCAAGGTCTTGAGGTTGCGGATTTCCAAACGTTAAAGGATCTGGTAATTACGGATCAATTCAAACGTAAGGTGCCTCCGGAAATGCGAGAGCATTTTGTCGATGAGTGGAGCACAATAAAATCTCCTACTGATCTAGCGGAACTCCTTGACAAATACGAAAGTGTTCGAGGGTTAAAGAAGAACTACCAATCACCCGAAAACAAAATAAATAAAGAAAAAAGTCCACATTTTCAAGAAATAAGACACTTTCAAGAAAGGAACTCTGATTTTCCTGCTAGATATGGACAATTCCACGAGAGGAGCACTCATCATCAACGTAATATGAGCCCGAATAATGAGTCTGGAAGGAAGAAGAAGATTCAGTGTTATTCTTGCGGATCATTTCAGCATCTTAGAAACGCATGTCCTAAGCTAGGAAGAAGACAAACTTCAGCAGTTGTGAGCAATATTGGAGCCCAAGACGCTACAACATCATGTGCAAGGGAAGACATGGTGGAGCCTCCATCGATGTTGACGGCAAAAGTGACCGTTCCAGTCACAAAGCCTGTAGAATACCAAAGAGGTATTGATGAACTCAAGATAGTGAGTTTAAAAAGCGGTAATAATATCTTCGACGGTATTATCGACTCTGGAGCGCAGATTTCAGTCATCCGGGCTGATCTGATTGAGGATTCTCAAAATGAAGGGGAAGGAAAAATTAAAATTGTATCCGCATTTGGTGAGACAGAAATGGCACCTCTCAAGATAATCCATGTGAAAATCAATGACGGACGACACGGAGAAATTCCAGTGACATGTGCAGTGTCTGAAAAATTAGTAAGCGACATGCTCGTAAGCATTTCAACGTATGACGCTTTAAACTCGAATGTGGAACTTTATGGCAATATTATTAGCCAAGAAGGGGTTTCTCGAGTTGGAGAAATTTATTCAGTTTCGTCCTTAAACGAACTTACCTTGGCCCGTAGTGACACCGCAAATCACCCCGGGGTTAATGAGAAACGGAACGAGTTCGTGCAATTTCAATTGGAAGATGAAAGTTTAAAGGATATTTGGGAATTAGCAAGAAATAGAAGAAATGCATTCGAAGTGCAAGATGGGTTATTGGTACACTCAGAAATCGTAGGAGGAGAGAAAATTCAGCAGGTAGTTTTGCCTAAATTTAAAAGGCCCTATGTCCTAAAAATGGCACACGAAATTCCATTGGCCGGTCATTTAGGAGAACAGAAAACCAAACAACGGATAAAGTATTCCTTTTACTGGCCGAATATCAAGATTGATGTCAAACATTTTTGTGAAAGCTGCAAGGTCTGCCAGCTACGTAGAGGTACCACTTACAATGACAGAATTCCTATCCAACCTATTGTGAGACCTGAAAATCCTTTTGAAGTGTGGAGTGTAGATTGTATTGGTCCCCTAGAGCCACCATCCTCAAGAGGGCACAAGTTTATCGTTTGTGCTGTGGATTTGTGCACGAGATGGGCAGAAGCTATACCAGTCAAGAACATTACTGCGAAAACAACTTGCGACGTCCTGATGAAGATTTTCTCCCAGACGGGGTTTCCTAAAACTATCTGTACCGATCAAGGGACAAATTTCACAGCACAGCTCACCAAGGGCTTCATGCAAGTTATCGGGGTGTCACCAAGATTTTCAACTCCGGGGCATCCAGAAAGCATGGGAGCCGTGGAGAGATGGAACAAAACCCTGAAGGATATGCTCAGTAAGAACATACAAGAAAATGGTCGACAATGGGATATTCATATCCCTTTATTACTATTCGCATACAGAGAAGTACCTCACAGTACCACGGGAGTATCGCCATTTCAGTTGGTGTATGGAAGGTTACCTCCAGGTCCATTAAAATTAATTAAGGACAGTTGGTTAGGAGAAACCGAAATTCCAACAGGAGCATCTCCTTCTGTTGAAAAATACTTAGAAGACCTTCGTCAAAGGATGAAAACGGCACACGAGATTGCCGCAGGGAATGCCGAAAAGGCACAAGGCTATTACACATCTAAATATAATCTGAGAGCGAGAGAAAAGACTTTCAAGGTTGGTGATAAGGTACTGATCCTTATTCCATCTTCTAGTCACAAACTTCTGAAGAACTGGTCAGGACCTGCAACTATTATCCAGCTAACTCGACCTCATTCTGCGTTGGTCGAGATGGAGGATAAAAGCCGAAAAGAGTTGCATTTCAACAAACTACGACCTTGTATAGCCCGAGTTGAACAGGTGGGGTTGATTTTCGAACAAGATCAGGACTTTGGGGAAATCTTTTATGCCCCTACTCGAAATAAGAGTCAATCTGCAGACGATATTAAGGGTCATGTGTTCCAGACTACAGAAGCGTTGTGCGAAGAACAGCGACACCAATTAGTTCAGACCTTGGAAGGGTTTCGAGAAATTTTCAGTGCACGACCTGGCCGAGCCAGAGTTGATGGACATTCAATCAAACTAACTAAAGATTGTGTGCCAAAGAAAATGCATCCCTATCGGGTTCCCATCGCCTTACAAACCGAGGTGGATCGCCAAATCCAAGAGTTACTTGAACAAGGACTGATTGAAGAGAGTGACAGTGAGTGGGCACACCCAGTCGTCTGTGTGGCCAAAAAGGACGGAAGTATATGACTTTGCGTCGACTTTCGAGTTTTGAACAGTTTTACTGTCCCGGATGCTTATCCAATGCAACAGGCCACCGAGTTACTATTTGAAATTGGTAGTGCTCCTTTCATCAGCGTTCTAGATTTGACAAAGGGTTATTGGCAAATCCCTTTAGAAGAAGAAGCTAAACCATATTCGGCATTTGTGACACACTCTGGTCATTTTCAATGGAACGTTTTACCATTTGGACTTAAAAATGCTGGAAGTACGTTCCAAAAGTCCATAGACAAAGTACTTAAGACACACAGAAAGTACTGCCGTGCGTATATCGACGATCTGGCCATCTTTTCCAGCTCGTGGGAGAATCACTTGCGTCACATCAGAGACGTGCTGAGAACTCTACAGACCGTTGGATTAACAGTCAATCTTAAAAAGTGCGAGTTCGGTAAAAAACAAGTGAGGTTCCTGGGACACATTGTAGGTTCCGGAAGACATGCACCAGATCCCCAGAAAATCGAAGCCATGCAGAACTTAGCACGTCCAACTACTAAGAAAGAGTTAAGAGGCATAATTGGTCTGGCAAGCTACTATCGGGAGTACATTCAGGATTTCTCGTCCTTGGTTTTACCATTAACAAACTTAACAAAGAAAAGGGTGCCCAACAAAATACCTTAGAGTGATGAAGAGGAAGCAAGCTTCCAACAATTGAAGCAAAGGCTGACGGAAATTCCATTCTTATATACTCCAGTGTTAGATCAGCCATACCAGTTGTACACCGATGCTTCTGCAACAGCGATTGGAGCGTGTCTAGCTCAGCAAGACGAAGACGGAAAAGAACGTCCTATCGCCTTTTACAGTAGAAAACTCACCCCATGCCAAACTCATTGGGCCACTATCGAACGGGAGGCGTATGCTGTTCTAAGTGCGGTGAAAAAATTTGACACTTGGATATTTGGAGCACAAGTCCAAATTGTCTCCGATCATAACCCCCTTACTTATTTGACCCAGGGAATGCCACAGGGTGCAAAACTTGCACGTTGGGCTTTGGCATTGCAAAGATATAACATGAATATATTGTACAGAAAGGGTAGTAAGCATGGCAATGCAGATGCCTTATCGCGCATCAAAATTGATGAACCCTAGTTTTTATTCAGTTCATATCAATATGTATATATTTTTTTTCTTCTCAAAACTGTAATCTGATTTAGATAATTTTGATAACGTTCTTGTGACTTGTATTATGTATTTTATGTGGGAGTTCATGAATGTTAGTGTAGATATTTTTTTTGAGCTCTCACGCTTCTCTCGAAGGACTGGATATCGTAATGAAGACCAGCTAATTGATTATGACTTTTAGTTATGATTCTAGATGGCGATTGGCAGCAGCATCATCACTTATGACTTAAGTGATGGATGTGCTTCCCCGGAGGGACATGTAAGGTTCGCCATCTCGCATCTTACAAGAAGTGAAACGCCAAGTTGGCAACCCTACATAGAAAACGCCAAGCTGGCAACCTAAGAACAAAGCTTTTTCAATTAAAAGAAACGTCCACAAGATTTCAAGCCGAGGAAGTGCGGCAAAAGCCAATTAAAAAAGTCAGAGCAATAAATAGTTACCGAGACAACTAAAAGATAAAATCCATCTTTAGAACAGAAGATCAAGTAAAGATTTTATACAGCGGTGGGAGGAAAGTTACAATTTTGAATGCCTATCCAAATATAATTGCTACTTTATACTACATGTAACTTACGTGACGATCGATTAAATTTAGTAAAATATACTCCAAATATAGAATTTTGACTCTGTGTCTTTTGAGTTTTTTACTAAACTTTCACGACGGAGTTCATCAACAACCATCGGCCTCGGACCACTACTTAATATTTCTCCTATTTATGGTGATTCGAAATTACGTGGTGTTGTCCTCGGATCGTTTCCTTAGGGGATCGATTCCGGACCGATTTTGTCGTCAATAGCCCTTTGTGTTACTCCAGTACGACGTTAATTAAATACCTTCCTCTCCTATTTATGGTATTTAGGTAATTAATTAACGTCGCACTCTGAAGCAACAAACAGGAATTGGAGACAGTATGGGATCCGATCCTGAAGTGAAAGATCCGAGAACAACACCTCGTCATTTTGGACCGTTGTGATGACGAAGTCAACACCTGAGCTGGTACACCACTCTCCAAACTTCCACTCTACGCCAACGTAAAGACATTTGATGCCACGTTAGAGTTAATAATACATCAGCACCTTTTGTACGCGACGGTCTTTAGTTGGATTCGAACTCTAAACCCTCCAATTGCTAATTTGTTACGCTACCAACTGGGTTACCGCGGCGGTGTTTTGTTTATAAAAAAGTTTCTCTTTCTTTTTATGGATATGGGAATCCTATTAACATCACAAAGCAATGACAAAATTGGTTTATGTTCTTTTTAAACACCTTTCTTTTAATTTTGCAGTTGAAAAGAAAAGACAGGGTTCGTTCAATTGTAGTGAAAATATAAGGTACGTCGTATAGTATGTGTTCCAATATCGCCTATCCTATTTCTCTTTATCTCAGCAACCTGGGTTGAGAAATCAAGCTGGAAACTAAATGAATATTACTAGGAACTATTCTTCTTTGTTTTCCAGATATAATATACAGGGGACCCTCTTATAACACGGATTCCTTACAACACGGTACTAAAATTGCAACGACATTCGTATAACACGTTAATAGTTTCTGTACAACACGGTTTCCAAATCCGCCTTTTGCGCGTCTGTCTGTCCTGTCTGCCTGTCCTGCCCTGTCTGTCTGTCCTGTCCTGTCTGTCTGTCTGACTATCCTTTCCTTCCTGTCCTCTCCTGTCCTCTCCTGTCTGTCTGTCTATCCTGTCCTGTCCTCTCTTGTCTGTCTGTCCTGTCTGTCTGTATGTCTAGTCTGTTCAGTCTATTCAGTATGTCCAGTTTGTTCTGTCAGTCTGGTCTGTCTTGTTCTGTCTGTTATATTCTGTCTGTCTTTATGTTCTGTCTATTCTGTCTGTCTTTATGTTCTGTCTATTCTGTCTGTCTGTATATCTGAAATGTCTGTTCATCTGTCCGTCTGTTTTATGTGTTCCCTATACACGTCCACATGGTTTAATACACAGTTAAAATGTTTTTAAAACTTATATGAATTTACTTATATTATTTAATGATCCCTTAAGTAACTTTATTTAAAATACAAATACATATGTTAACTTTTTCTATGTTTTTAGTACTCTGTATAACAAGGTTTTAGTTTCCTTATTACACGGAACGCAATCTCTACTTTTATATAATTCCTAAGATTCGCTTAACACGGTTTCTATACAACACGAACTATCCTATAGCACGGTTTCCATATAACACGGTACCAAATATACAAAATTGTATGACCCCCATGTTTCGTAGAGCTCGGTTTCCCTTATAACACGGTACCATTTAACCGTGTTATAAGAGGGTCACCTGTATCTTATTTACTTATGACAGTTTAGTTAACTAGTCCAACTTCAAAAAGTTTCCCAAGAGAATTTTCAAGAGTGAGTTTTTAATATCGTTTTCTGTACAACACGCGGTTTCTAAATCCGCCTTTTGCACGTCTGTCTGTCCTGCCCTGTCTGTCTGAGTGTCTGTCTGTCTGTCTGTCTGCCTGTCCTGCCCTGTCTGTCTGAGTGTCTTTCTGTCTGTCTGAGTACCCCTGTTCCTATTACCACTCACCAGGCGAAATTAGGAACTACTATTAAAAACGAGTTTCTAGTAGTGCATACATACCTACCTACTATATATATATATATATATATATATATATTTGATAGCGATATTTGGAACTCCCCTATGATGCAGGATAAGAAATGAGTACGATTATTTCAACTTAGTAATTTATATAGTTTAAGAATTCAGTACTGTATGTTAAAAGTGTCTTTTTGTAGGCTTTTGCTTGCATGGAATTTGATATACAGCAAGCCATACTGCAGAATTGGACCCTATTTGATAGGTCTACTGCTAGCATGTTACATGCACAAGAGCAAGGAACATAGAAGACATCTGAAAATGGTAAAAATTAGTTTCCGTTCAGTCGAATATTTTTTTTAAAGTTTGACCTACATTCTTTTACATAAATATAAATTAATAGTTTTATTAGAATTTGGAAGCGTGACTAGCATGCATCTTTTCTTCCACAGATTAGGCAAGAAAATAATTGCGATTTCTAGCCTT
Source organism: Metellina segmentata (assembly GCA_947359465.1). Classification (NCBI taxonomy): domain Eukaryota; kingdom Metazoa; phylum Arthropoda; class Arachnida; order Araneae; family Tetragnathidae; genus Metellina; species Metellina segmentata. The sequence goes on along the minus strand of OX375876.1, from coordinate 21,877,006 downwards.
TCACGATTTTTTTCCATAATCATAAATAGAAGACAACTATTCCGACAAAAAAATCGTATTTTAACTTGATTTGTTAAATAAATATTGGGACTGTTAGTTGAATTCACGATTATTGAATTCACAACGGTTATTGACGACAGTCCGGGATAGATCCCCTAAGGGAAAGAACAGAGGATAACACCACGTAATTTTGAACCACCGGTCAGAAGACGAGTTAGTTAAATTTAAGTGGTACCAGGGCAACACAGCAGGCTATTGGCAACGGCCCTAGATCAATCCCGGATGCAAAAATCCTAAGACAACACCTCGTACCTTCGATCCATGGTTAAACGACGAGGTCAACACCTGATCTGGTACTGCACTCTACAAAATTCCACATCATGGCAACGAGGAAAACTGTTGAGATATTCAAATTGCAATTATTTTTTTAAATCTTATAAAAGTGCTATGTATAAAGATTATTCCCAAACTTCCTGAGGTTCCAAAGGTTCCTTCCAGGGGAACCTGGTTGGTAGAGTGACAGTTTAGCAACCGGAGGGTTGTGAATTCAAAACTCAATCCAACCAAAGACTGTCGATACGTGGGGGCTGGTGGACATTAAATCTGTCGTGGTCTCTAAATGTATACTCACGTTGATTAGGTGCGGATGTTTGGAGAGTGGGGTGCCTTCTCAGGTGTTAAACTTGTCCTTTGACCGAGGTTCAAACTGACATGATATTGCCCTCTGTTCTCTAATTTCGGGATGAATCCCGAAGCCTCACCAATATCCCCTTGTGTTGTTGCAGTACGACGTTAGATCAACTAATTACTTAACCAAAACGTCCAAGGAGGTAGACGGAATACTAAATTTAACTTTACTCCCACAGGAATGTATCACTTGCAAGCACCAGTTGTATTATCTAAAAGTGTACTGCTCGGTAGCATGGCTTTTGGTCCGTTAGTACTGTGTCGACTGCTGTTGGTGTGCTTTACTGTTGGTGGTCATAACTTTGAGCACCTATTGAGAAATTGTATGTGTACAGTTTCTGTCAAACTTTAGAAAGACTGTTGTTGAAAATGTTGATGAAGTACGTGCTGTCATTCATACTTGCACAGCACATCCAGGTAGTGCTATCTGACATATATTTCTAAGGTAATATGTAGACATATATTTCTAAGGTAATATAATATAATTTGTGCACCCTACCTCTCCTTAATGTTTACGCTGGAAATTTAGAAGCACCTTATATAGATAAATGAAGTTTGAATTCAATCGCAAGCTGTGAGATATACGATGAATGCAGTACACGTTTTCAGATATATAATTTTGTTTGTGAACAAATCTGAATTCAATCATGTTTTGAATTCAGTGTGTTTAATAACTTATAAATTTTCCAACTGTTTACTGAATATAAGACAAATGCTTGTATATATGTGCTGTACAGAGAGTGACTAACTAGTTTTACTTTTTTAGTGGCTGAAGTCTCTTGGCTGGTGCTGCAGTTCATTTTGTTCGTTGAGTGTTATATATGGAGTATATCACATTGAACAAAATGAAATTCTTTTCAGTTTTTACAATGCCTTAGCGAGGAGTTCCTTTAGTCTTGGAGTCGCGTGGGTCATTTATTGCTGTCTCACTGGAAATGGAGGTAACACTGTTTCTCTGTTTGAATTTACTATATTATTTTCAATAAGAACTCAAATATATCTTTGAAACCAAATGCTTTTACCGTGGTAAAAAGGATGACGCGAGGTTATTGTATACGAGTTGTAATAAAATCTGAACTCAATTTCTGTGAGAAGGATTTTTAGTGCAAACACACACCATGAACATCTTATATAATTAGACTCAGCATTGTGTGCTGTTGAGAAGAGCTTCAAAAAGTGGGGCTAACATGTCAACTAGTATGGGGAGAGGTAAAAAATAGAAGAGGAGGGAATTTCGTTTGAACAGGGTTTGGTGACACTGGGCTAGGATGCCGTCAGTCACCCATGTTGTTTAAGTCGTATTTTACATTTTTCTATTTTTGCCTACCTAAAGTAACATTTTGAACTAGTTTTTCTCGATTTTTCATCATTCGTCGGTGTATTTTACAGACACGCATGGTTTAGCAATCGATTCTATTGCTTTTCAAGAGTTAATTCCTGTATTTTTGGATCGTTCACTCAACTTCGGCCCTGCCATATTGTCGATCGAATCCAAAACGACCAGCTGTTGTACCAAGGGACACTTTTGCCTGTCATACCTAGGAACGAAAAACGCTGCTGTCCCTAAGTACAACCAACCGCGAATCGTCAATGATCTGTTTCGAAGCTACTTTGATTTTTTTTAATGTAATAGATAAAATGATATAGTATGTTCTTACCTAAAAAAGTTACAAAAAGTCAAAAAGGCAACTGTTCATCGGAGGAAGTTAATCCAGAACTGCCACTTGATTCGGTATCTGAAGATTCTGACACCTATCTTCAGGAAATCAGTGATGAACAGTTTGAAGAGGAGCAAGAACAGAGGTTGTTATATGTAAATGATTTAATTGTTGGTGATTACATTATTGCAACCGTAAGAGGAAAAAGATATGTTAAACATTTTGTGGCAATAACTTCTAAGGTCGACTTAACTTCATATAACATCCGCTACTTAGAAAGGATTTCGTCAGGGGATGGTAAACCTAAATTTAGACGACAGTATAGCATTGAGTACAAGTTTGAAGATACCGACATAGTTTGCAAATTATCATCCCCACAGCGATTGGTGGAACAGTCAGAAATTATATGAAGTTTCCTGTTTCTTTTACCAGTTTTGTGTAAGGTTGTTTGTGTAAGGTTTTTCACATTTTTTGATGCACTAAAAAGTGACCTGTTAAGAAAAATCTAGTTCTCTCGCTCCGATTTATTGTTAATGAAATCTGGCATGATTGTGACCATGGAAGAAAAATGTCACTGAGCTGTGAGTTTGAAGTAAAGTTTAAGCCTGAAGCTTTTAAGAAAAAAGCCTTTTGATAGTATTTTTTGCATAAGTACTTGATATTTTGACATTTTTGTAAGCAATCTTAATTTTTGGAGAGTAAAATTCTTCCTGATTGTTCAATTACGTTGTTCAATAAAAAATTTTGAGTTGAAAAATTGTTTAAAAGTTTTTTTTTCTCTTTCTGAGTTTGTCTCCTTAGCTACAATACCCGCCCCCACCCACCCTGTACCTAAGTATGGAGTGGGTGTCTTACCAATAGACAGTGGAAGAAGTTAACAATTTTCCATTTTTCATATTGATAAAAACGAAAATAGCCACCACTAAAATGAGAAATAGGTAGCAAAATACCTCTACTTCAATATGAGTAGCAGCACAAACCCCTCTTTCTTATTTAATTTCTTCTTTCAAATTTATTTTCTTAAAAAGGGAATAAGGGGAGGTGAGACAGTATCAAATATCCTTCCATATTAAATGACACAAAAATTCAGATTTCCATTTAAAAATTTATGGGGTAAATATGGGCTGAAGTAAATTTAATGACTTTTAACAATGATAATTTTGATAATGACAATTTCAATAAACATTTTCACATAATTTTGATAATGACTATTTCAATAAACATTTTTACATAATTCTGATGCATGAAGTTTAAAAAAATAGTGAAAATATATTGAAATATCTGTAAAGGTTAGCTATAGGGATTTAAGTCAGAACTTCCACATAGTGAGAACCAATAATTCGCACCTTTTCAACATACATATAAAACTTTTTGAAGCCTTATGTACTTGAAGATTGTTAAATTATTTCGTTCAGCTAGATTTCTTGGTAAGTAGGTGTGCAACTAAGTTAAACGCTTGTATATATAATATTTAAAATTTATTAGTGCAAAAAAATTAATTTATCTTCTAAAGTTTGATGACACTAAGGTTCTATAAAAAAAAGTGAACGTTCATTTATTTATACTACCTGACAACTATACTACCTATATATACTATACTACCTGAACAAGCCGGCGTTGCTTACGTTGAAATGGTTAAATGTCATGCTCAAATATGACCGTCCCTGTGTTAACTCATATACATAAACCCTGTAGAACGTGTTTCCTTGTCAATGTTTATTTATTGTAAGAAAACAAACTTTAGATTTTAAAATTAGGGCTTCGAGGGGTACTTTTAGGACTTACTGTGTGCCAATTTTCATGGTTGTAAGTGCTATAGATTGGTCTGAAGACAGAAAAGTAATAGCCTATGTTTTCCGCAGTGTTTTCCGCTAAAGTAAAGTATAAGTACCAAATTTGATATGGACTGATGAAACGGTGTAGATTTGTATAGAAAATGTACACACATTCTGTTTTTTATATATAGATGAGAAGCGAAGTCAGGAGTGTTAAGCAGATGTTTTCAAAAAGGACCTTGTCCAGATGGGATGAATGGTTGGAATTACTCCGAAAATTAAAATACATTCTCTATTTTTATGCTTTACAATAATAAGCTTATTGCGCCCTTTTCCTGAACACTCATTGTGTTTCAGTATTATGAGTAAGTGGTAATTATTATTGGAAATTTTCTCTGGTATAATAGCTTAACTATAACAAAATAATTACATGTTCAATAAAATATTTACATTTGTTTTTATTTGTATAGTTAAAACATCAATCAAATATGTTGCCCTCAAACGGATTTCAATTTATATTTTCATCACGCGTATCCGAAATGTTTCTTTTCAGTTGATTAGAATCTCGCTTTAAAAGAAAACATATACGAATATATATATATATTTATACATATATTCTTTTTTCTACAGAACTTGTCAACAAAATCCTCTCTTTTAAGATGTGGATTCCTCTCAGTCGTCTTACTTATTGTGCTTACCTCTTCCATCCTCTCATTATGAGCTGGTATTTTGACTCTCAAAAAGTACCTCTTTACTTTACCCATGCGAATATGGTACGTACATTAAGACATAATTTATCACTTATTTCTGTATGGGAATATTTTACATTAATTTTTCATCTTTGTGGCGAACACTCAGTGTTCAAAATGCTTCATATTTATTAGAGTGAAGGATGTTTTCATTTTTAGAAATGCTCTACGTAAGTTATCATTCTTTCATTAAATTGCTATATAAAAAACTAATATTATATAGATCGGCGATGAGCTGATGATATATTATATAACTGATTCTTTTAATTTTATTTACAACTTTCTTTTCATGAAGAATTTCAATCAGATCATATTAGTATTCTATTAGGGTCCTGTGATTTGATGTATTCAAATTTAAGTAATTACACTCTAAGACAAAAAAAAAATTGTACCTGGAATTGTGCGGTATAAATGAAATTTGGAGGAGTGGTACATTTGCGTTGGAGAAGCAAATGATCAAGTTTTCAGAATCGTTTGAGCATGCGCCACGTGTAGGGCAGCTCTCAAACACGCTGCATGCCGGAGCATAAAAGGACATACAGTAGCGCAGCAAATTCATTTCGACTCATGCTGTTGTGTTGGTTACATCGTTTCTCATTGAGTTATGCCTCGGAAAAAAAGTTCGCAAGCAATTTAAGCAACTGGGAGATTTTGACAGAGGCCGAGTCATTGGCCTCCGAAAAGCTGGATGGTCTAATCGACGGATTTCGCAACCTATTGGTTGTAGAGATGTTATTGTTGCACGCTGTTGACAGCTGTGGATACAACAAGACACATGCCAGCGTCAATCAGGCCTAGAGAAACCGGACCTAGAGAGGATCGACGTGTTGTAAGACATGCGCATACTGATCCAACACACACTGTTGTAGACATCCAACGGGCAGTGGAAACCTCTCTCGATCATCTAATAAGCAGGGCAACGATTTTGTTACAGTAAACATGGGAAAAGTTGCATTTATCGTTCCTTAAAGTTGCATTTATGGAAATAAAGTTGCATTTATTTTTGATACACAAAATTCTAAAATAAATTATGTAAAAAATGAAAAAAATTCAAAATATATTGATAATTTTAGTCGTGTACAACAGTGTTATAATACATGCTGAAATACAGAACAACGTTGAATGGCCGATCCTTGGCCAGTAATTTCTATAACATTGAAAACCTGCACCAGCCGCAGTCATATAATGTGCTGTATCGGATAGCAGAAGCGCAAAATTCTTTGGCTCAACATTCAGATTTTAAAACGTCATCTACCAGGCAAACAACATATTGATGATCGACACTCACCTCACAAACTGTGCAGTCGATTTTCGCAAGTTTCCTCTGGATTATCAGAAGTGCCAACCAATGTGTTAAAAGTACTTCTTGACAAACAACTTCTTACCGTGAACTTCTTGTTTGATCCGCCATACTTCGGCATTCGCAAGATCAGACACACGTGATCAAAGGGTTGGTTCAGAGGGCAAAAAATGAAATAGTAATTTCATATTAATTTATTTTAAGCTAAATTTTAAAAAGTTGCAGGTGGTTGCATTTATGCAAAAAGTTGTATTTACGCAGAAATTTGTATTTATGCAAAAAGTTTCATTTATGCAGAAAGTTGTATTTATGTTGCGATTATAACTTGCTTACAATACACCCCATGAAAGATGAATTTTGGTTTTAGTACTTTACATGCAGCGAAGAACTTGTGAAAAAAAGTTGCATTTGTTGCAAAAAGTTGCCTTAGTAATAAATGATCGCATCATTGGTCGACAGCTTCACGACGTGGGACTAAACTCACGTAGACCGTTACGACGACTGCCTTTAACAGAATTGCATCGCCATCAAAGACTGGAATGGTGTTGTGCCAGACGGACTTGGGGCGTCGAACGGCATCGAGTGGTCTTCACCGACGAATCCCGCTTCTGTGTGGGTGGTGACGACTATCGAATCCGATAAATTTTAGATTGAGCAGTTTGGTTTGTATTTCTACGGTCAATGTTTTTCTACACGAGTGCTTATTTGACCAAGATCTGTCATACGATTACGTAAATGTGTAAAACTTTTACTTTAGTTTTTGCTACATGAAAACTCGAAAAATTGACACTTTTGAGATATTGTCACAAGATTGTCTTCTGCATGTACTTTTTTAACATAGTAGAACGACATAAAAAATCTGAACTACTAAAACTCTTAATGGGATATCAATTATAATTGATATAAAGCTATACAAAATTATAAAATTAAAATTTTCAAAAATCTTATACGTTTTTTTTTTTTTTTTTTTTGCATAACGACGTTGTTTTCTATTTCTCTACACGCATAATATTACGTTTTATAGTGAAACGTTAATAAACAATCTTCGAAGTTAAAATACGTTGTTTTCTTTTATTGTACTTACTTTGGTATTAACTTAATATTTTAATTTCTAATGAGTTCTTAGGTGTTCACCTTGTCTGAATGAAATATGAATTTTTTATATGAAATATGAAATATTTTTCATCATTGGTACACATTTTATAACTTACATTTGTTTTATAATTTATTTTACCTGCACTTTTTTTTAATTTCTCTAAGCGTAATAAAATATTTCTCTTTGTTATAGGTTATGCTGTATTTTGGATTTCTAGTTGTTTCGTATCTAGCAGCCTTTGTCATCAGTATAACATTCGAAGCTCCTATTATCAATTTAGAAAATAATTTAAAAAATAGCTCAACATAAATTCTTTTGTTTAGCAGTTTGTTCTTACCAAATCTTCCCCTCAGGACATTGTAATGAGTTTATTGAATTTTAAATTAAAAAGTATTGTTTACTGTTTATTGTATTAATGCGCATTTGTATTTCCAATAGCTAGTGCACAATCATAATTTTACAAGAGAACCTACTACAGTGGTTCAGGGTGCCTTACAAGATATCTACTCGTAAGGCAACCTGAACCACGTCCTTAACAACAGAAATCTAGTTTTTGGCAAGTGCTCAGAGAGATCTACCATTCTGAGTAATTTCGGAGGATCCGTGAATTATTGTGTATAAAAACTGAAATATAAATAAATATGCGGATAATTTTGCTTCAAATAAATTTTAACCACTGTTTTTATGAATTATTATTAAATACTTGAATGCTTTTATCGTGTCAGCATGAAGATTTATATTGACAAATAAATTTTTAGTGGTATGCTGCATTGTGTGCATATAGTGAAGTCACGAAACAACATTTTATAAGACACTTGAGTAACTATTTCATCAATATGAAGGCATATTGTTCAGTTTTGCAAAATAGTGGGAAAATAAACTTACTTTTACTATCTAGATCATGTAAAGGTCTTTCGAATCACTATATATTATTACCGAGTTTTATGTTTCAGTCAGGAAATAAATAACCTCTATAAAAATTCGCTTGTTTTCAAAAATATTTGTGATGTCTCAAGTCTAAAGTTTAAATGGCAGCATAATTGAGTAATAAATACATATATTGTGCATAGGACACAATTTTTTCTAAGAACATTATGTAGATTTTAGTCTATATTTGTTTTTACATTTTCTCCAAATTTTATGAATGAAAGACCGATAAGTCTAGGTTTATGTGAACCTTGAATTTTGATTTATTGCCATTAATATTTTCAACTTCTTAAAGAAGTAAAGGTGATGTTATTGCACGTCTGAATTATTATTTATACATTTTAGAGAACATAAAATTCTTTACTTTAGGTGATCTATTTACACAACTGTTTTTAGTGCTTAAAAGAAATGCGATTCGAACTAGATTGCAGTATTCAGAACACACTACCATTAATATTTTTTATAGAGAACTAATTTGGAACGTTTTCGAGTTGGAAATGAGGCAAGCGTCTAAACAAAGTTTGATATCGCTATGCAATTCTTAATGAGTCATTGTTTTCATAAACTTGAACTTAATATTTCTCAACTAGGCGATTCATTACATGTTGCCATCGGCGCAATTCTAAATTAACAAAACAAACGATCTTTAACAGTTATTCCACGGCGTTAATAGTACAATACTTAAATGCAATCGTAATTTAACACTTGTCATGTGGAAATAAAAAAGTCGACTCGAGAAAAGTTTAAGGATTAGTTGTAAGAGCACTCTTCGAAGTACAACATAACACTAGAATGAATTAATAACATTTCATGGAATGAATATCATAAGGTTTCTTAAAAGTTCTATGTCTTTCACTGAAAAAATAGTTGTAAATGTTTGGAACTATAGGTCAAATGGGGGGGGGGGTTTAAACCCGAAACTCCCTCTTTTCTTTCTTTGCTTACTAATGCAGTTAATAATTGCTTATTAATGCAGTTACCGTTTGCACAGTTCGGCATGTGATGATGTTTTATTTAATTCATTTTCATTCTATTTATTATTTTGCTTCGTCAAATTGCTCTAGCACTCCTTCCTTGTTTTCCTTTCATTTAAGGACAACTAAGAAAACTACTTCAAATATGGAATAAAAAGAAGTTTTGAAAACCTATATATCTCTCAAAATAAATTAGACAGGTGTTGGTATCGAGGCAAACTGTTTTAGCCATTTCGCACAACCACCACCTGCAGCTCGCCAAGCAGCTGTTTACAAGAAGAGATAGTTGTTTGCACTAGATTGGTATCGTAATAGCATTGACTAATCTTTTAGAGTCAGATCAAGCCTTCGTTCAGGTGGACATTCTGAAAGTGCTCCTTTTCATACTGAACCAGAGAAAAATTGATTCTCGCTTATGTGAGTCGCGATATTATATACTTGAAAGAGTTTTCTCTAAGGTTGAAAGTATCAACATTTAATTCGCGTTTAAAGTAATGTGAGACGCAATTCGAATTTTTCAATAATTTTTTTTGTAAAGAGAGCTAATTGTATTCTATGCTCACACAAGGATGCATGTTTTTTCCTGTGTCATAATCACTGTTTGATACTTTGAATACATCTTCGTAGTGAATACGTTCTAAAAAATGGAAGACAGCAGAAGAAATTCAGGTAATTTTGATTCAATTCTAAATTTTACTTTTTATAAATTACTTATATTATCTGAATTTTTTGAAGAATTCATCAAACTAGTTAGTATGGGATTGGATGTTATCTCTATGTAGTGTATGACAGACTAATGGTACTGGTACTTTCACAAAATTGGCAAGAAAATATATCGTTGATTTAGAACAGAAACACCTTAACTGCTCATTTTTTGCTATACAGCTGAACACACCAGGTGCTTTTAACGAGCTATCTAGTCCATCAAGATTTGTACAATTTTGAACATCAAGATCTGGACTTGTTTGCTAATGAAGAGATATCTCCTTATTAAGACAACCAGGATTGTTAAAAAAACTTAAATTTTAAGATAAAAATAAAACTTATAAGCATTTTTACAATAGTATGTATCTTGTAAACAATTTTGAATATGACAATCTACGTATATCTCATTACCATGAATTTTCATGGTGATACGTAAATAACCATGTTTCCGGAAGAAAATGTCAGTTAATGAGTTTGTGCTTTAATCCGACAGTATGAGGAAAAACTTGAAAAATTGAATCTTTTCAACTGCTCTACTAAACATTACATATATTTTGAAATTAGATTCGGGTTTGTGCAATATAATAATTTAATAATTGTGTAAAGAACTTTCTTTTATTCGAAATTTCAATTTTAACAAAAACAATAGTCAATTAAAATGTTGAAAGGTAAATTATATTCTCCATCATGACTTCTCAGCTCATTAGGCCTCGAAATAGAACCACAAAATTCAAAGACCTTTAGGCCCGGTGCGCACATCCGGTTTTCAAAGTGCGGCGCCGCTGCCGTGCTGTCTGAGATACATTAGATCCAATGGAGCAGTGCACACATGCCTCCAGTGCCGCTAGGGCGACGCAAGTCCAACTTTCGTGCAATTGGTACCGCAGTTCCCCACGGCGCCGCACGGTCGCCGCACATGAGTCTCCGTTCTGAAGTACCTTGTTTTCATAAACAAATGGAATATAAATATAAATTAATAAATGGTTGTATCCAGTAACGTCTATTTTGTTTCAAAATATACTTTTTTTACACGAATGAAGCGAAATAAACACGTTTTCTTCTATAGAATGGATTAGAAGATTTCTTCATAGGATGGTTAATTTAGTTATTGTTAAACAATTAATTAAATTCGGAATTAGTCTGTAATTGGCAATAGTGATCGGAGGCTGGAATTAAATTCGCAAACCAGGGTTTGTCACGTCCAGAATACGTGCTGGAATCACGTCCCACCACAAAAGAACTTAAAACCTTTTGTAAAAAAATTGTCTACAACGTTTGAAAGGTCTCATATCACATCTTTTATGGAGTAATATCGTAAAATTAAGTATCAATGGAAAGATAATTTAATCAAGAAGAACAATCGGCCTTACAATGCCTTCCCATGGAGGGAACCAACTTTTTGAATTCTTCAGCTGTTATAATTTGAAACCAAGATAGAATTATTGCTTCTATAAATTGACTTTTATTGCTGGGTTGCTTCTGACTCATAAGTTTTCTTGGTCCACTCCATAGATTTTCCAATGGATTAGTCTGATCTATTCCCGGGTGACATTCTAGCAGTGGAATATGATTATCTTGAAACCATTTTTTGCACACAGTTGCAACATGACATGGAGCTGAATCCTGTTGAAATATAAATGCTTCATTATCTAAAAGATCAGGTTTGGAAGGCTTTAGTTTGGGCTCAAGTACTTCATTTATGTATTTTTTGGCAATTAAATTCCTATTAATTACGCAAATTTCGCCCACACCTTTTGATGTCATACAACCCCAGATCCTAACACTAACTGGGTGTTTCATGGTAGGTGTAATAATTACAATCAGGATGAAAATCGATTCTTCTCCTTACGTATGTTATGCCATCACTACCAAACAGGAATATTTTGGTCTCGTCATTCTAAATAACACTGTTCCGTTGTTCCTCTGTCCAGTTAATATGGGTTTTAGTCCAGTTTGATATTTTCAAACCATTGTGGGAGAAATAAAAATGGCTTTTATCAAGGAATTCTAGCATTGACCAGATTCCTGTAGTTTGCACAGAATAGTCCTTGCGCTCAACTTCACATTACATCATGCCATTTCATTTTGTATACACCCCGATGATTTCATTCTGTCACTCAGGGCACAGTCCCTTAATTCTATCATCACTTGCTGTTGTGCATCTTTTACAGTCTGGTTTTGTAGTGACTGAGGTTTTGAGTCGCTTTATACCTCTTCCAATATTAAAAATGCCACCTTTGGTTAAGTTTCCACCAATTTTCTTCTAATTTCTTCATAACTGTAGCCCTTTTCACTTAATAGTACTATTTTACATCGCTTTATTAGTAACCAGTCAACTCTATTTTCGCCATTTTTTTAATTCTATTACGTTTTACAAGCTTAGAATCGGAAGCTCACTAAATGAAAGAACACAAAACAAATTGGCTACATTCCCCCCCCCCCCCAATCAAGGAAATCTACTACATACCAACCTAAGCAATTTGTGCTTCCCTATTCTGGTTATTTGGCTAGAACTTTTGATAGAATAAGACAAGTAATAATAGAAGATAAATCACACATTTTCTTTAAGGAGAATTTCCAAAAATGTTCCCTCCGGTGGAGTCGAAAAAGATATGCTCCAAAGTCTCTTCATCAAGGCAAGTAAGGCATCTGTTGGAGTCAGACCTATAATAGTAGACAGAGCATTGCTATTGATGGGAGCATCAAAAAGTATGATCAACATGTCGACTAGTAGTCACGTGACTGCTCTGTGAAAAAATTGACTTGGTTGGCCGATTTGGCATCTTCATGCCTCGCTTGGCGATTTTACAACTTATGACAGAATAGGTGTGTGAATGTACAGTCGCGGAAAAAAAAACGAACCAACTCCTTTATTTCGAGCACTATTCATACTAGAGTAAATTTAAAGATGTCATTCAATAGGGGTTAACGTTCTCTACAAATTCAAATATAAAAATTTTGCACAAGGGGGCGTCTTCATATCAAAACATCGTTACATTTCTAAATATGAAATTTCATTACCTTTATATCCCGAGATATTAAATATTAAAGTTTGTGCAAATTTCAGGGATCGTCTCGAAATAGAAAGTCGCTACTTGTAGATCGAGATTAATTGCAGTTTTATAGCTACCATAATCTCAAATTTGAACACTATTTCAAACTTATTTTTCAGCGATCCAAGAATCATTACATTTTCTACGCAAGTACAACCGATTTGAGAATTACATTATTACATTAACTATGCAAGTTCAAAAAATCCGATAAATTTTTATCCGAGGTTTGTCAAGCGTTTATTAAACTTTTCGTTGTCCCCCTAAAATCGCAATAATGAGGAAAATTTAATTTAGCGCAAAAACTTTTATCAGAATGAGCTGAAATTTTGTATGGCCAATTTGAAGTTCTTTTGAATCGATTTCATCAAAATATAATAAGGTTTCAATTCATAATTTTTTCAAACATTAATTTAATAATTATTATTGCATGCTAAAAATTATTTTTAAAATTAACTATAAAGTGGATTTTGTTTGCGTTGTTTACTAGTAACATGGGACAAAATATCAGGCTATAGAGATATTATTTAAGAAGATATACATAAAAGAGCAAGAAACTGAAAAACATTAGGAGCTCCAATCTTTCTGTACTCATAACATGGAAGATTTTGGAAGATTTTTTATGCGTTTTCTTTTATGCTGTCCCTATCCACCGCACAAAAACAGGTTTGAGTGTACTTAGTTACCTTAATTTACTACTTTATGTAAATAGCAACTAAAAATAGGATGAATATTCAATCGTATTAGATGTTTTAAGGAGTTTTCAACAAAAAGGATAGTAGGTAATTGTATTTTTAAGATAACGTATACCGACAACGGTCCATTTAAATTTTCATGGGTGGACAAATGTCTCTCTCTCTCTCTCTCTCGCCGCCGCCGCCTCAGAATTGAAAACTCGTGTTCTTTTACTCGATACTTAGACGATTTCCTAAGAAAGCACGGATAAGAAAATTACGAAATTAACATGGTTTGTTCAGGGAACAAGATAAAAATGATTTTTTTCCGATGCAACTTTTAGTTTAAGGTGCATTATATGTTAAAGTCGAAAAAAAGAGAAATTTCTAATGAGAGTGAGCAAAAGACGTACATCCCCTAGTCTTTAAAAAAAAAATTTAAACATTCAATTTGAAATTATTTTTTAATGTCCTTAACGTGAAATGTGAAAGATAAGTTTCAATTTATTTTCGTAGAATTTATATTTTAATCTTAAGGGGACCGGGAAGGCCCAATCTCCTCCATGTTAAATTCACGAAATTCAAGACCCTTTTTCTCAATAACTATAATAGTAATCAACACAAAATTTTTATGGTGGTTAGACTGATATGTTATACAAACTTTAACAGCTCACTTTTTTTTTATTTAAAATTTTTAATTTTATAGAAATTTTTAACTGAATATCACTTTTTAGATAACATTTTTTAACACATTTAAATTTCTAAAAAATCCAATTTTCAAAAAATCAAAAAATGCCCGTGTTAAAATCTTTAGAGATATAACACAAATATGTCATAAAAATATTAAGTCATTATGTTCAGTAGATTCTGAGAAAATGGGGCATGAATCTTAAAAATCTAAGTTTTGAGATAAATGGATTTAAACATTTCAAATGAATTTTTATAAATAATTTTACGTCTAACCTTAATGAAATCCTGATTTATATAAAGGGTGATCTCTTTCATTTTTAATACGTGTATCTTCAATTTTTTTTTATGCTTTTCTTTCTATGGCGGGCTTTTTTACTGTATTCGGAGAGTTTTCGCTCTCCATCGATAACACGGTCTTAGTCCAGTTTTTTCAAAAATTTGTATAAAATGGCAGCCTGGATTGATTTTAACTCTAGATAATGTATAGCACTTTATAATATTTCCACTGTTGCAGCAGGAAACAGCATCAAACACTCCCAGTTTTAAAGTTTGGATGGTTACAAACACATTTTTTGGAACGCGAGTCCAAATCACATTGTTCACCGATTCATTTGGGTTTTGAGTCTTTCCGTGAACACATTTTTTCAACAATTCTAGATTCGCCAAGTCTCTGAAATTTGATTTAATTGTCTTCAAAATGTAGGCAGTATAAGGCAAGGCAATATGTGTGTGTTTATCATGGTAATACACATCACTCTTTTAGCTACAGCACGTTGAAATTTCCACCAGCTTTCATTCCCAACTGGACAAAGACCGTGATTTGGATTTAAGTTACTTGACAGTAAATAAAAATATTCTGCCCAGACAGATTGTTGCATATTGTGCAGAAAACCAACATTTATCCTTATTGCTAGTCCATAACAGATCAAATGTCATGTCTCAGAAAAGCTAACTTATATCGCATGGTAAAATTAATAAAAATAGTTAGAAAAAAACTAAATGATTACAGATAACTCTACTGTTACCAGATTATCGAAAATAATTTGAGCAAAGTAAAGTAAAAAATATAATATACATTGTTGAGCATCAAAGATTAGAACTGTCCACAAACGGTTTGTTTACATTTGAAAGGCCGTGTCAGATGTGAATTGCTTATTGGAAACGTGCATAATTTTCAAACTTCCTCTTATTCTATTACTTAGTGTGATATATCATTGAAAAGAGGAGATTTTGAACTATATAAAGGAGCAATAAAATAGAAATTGATTTTTTAGTCGAATTTTGCTTTCCCGGTCCCCTTAAAGCTAGTGTTATTACTATTTTTATTGAAATTTTTATATTACTAGGGGGCTCCGCCCCCTGCTCGCTTACGCTCGCCAACCCCCGGGGATTGCTGCGCAATCCCATTTGGTTTGCTTCGCAAACCAACACTCCTTTCACAGATGTCATTTGGTTTGCTTCGCAAACCAACATTCCTTTCACAGAGTGAAACTATCTGAATAATTCGTATTATGCTGATTTCACTTTCCGGTACATGACGTCACAGCGAGGGCTTCGCGCCCTGCTCGCTTACGCTCGCCGACCCCGGGGATTGCTACGCAATCCCGTTTGGTTTGCTTTCTCAAACCAATACTTCTTTCGCAAGTGATTTAACTTTTTTTGCTTTAACACTTAATGCACCCTAAACTAATAGCCGCATCAGTAAAAAATCTTCTGCATCTTGTTCCCTGTACAACTTTAAGTAAACATTGTTAATATCCAAACTTTACGATCCGTACTTTGTCGGTAAACTGTCTTGAGAACAGAGGGGAAAAAGCGAGCCTTTTTCCTCGCCAAATAAAAAGAAATCGTTTTTATGGCAATTGTTGCTACGATAAATTTGATATCTGGCAAACCCGATAGTCAAAAGTGTAACCCACTACTGCTTTCGGAAGCAGCTATGCGATCTGAAAAATACGAAATTTGTGTCACCAACTTTTGATTGCATCGAATTTATTTATGAACCAATTTTTAAAATAATTGTACCGTAAGAAAGAGTACATTGTGAGGTATACTGCAATATTTTTAAAATTAAAAACTAACAGTAATACTATATAGATATGACCATTTTAGTTTTGTATCGGAAGTTACGATCTGAAAGTTCCGAAAATTGTATGACCTACTTTTAATTGCATCGATTTTGTTTATTAACCAATTTGAAAAATAATTGTACCATAAGAAAGAGTGTAATGTAGTGTATTCAGTGATGTTCTCAAATTTAAAAAATAATGGTTTTTGCCGTAGACATAATGGTTTTAACAAAAAGTAGCGAAAATATCCGAAGATTCCGAATTTTGTATCACGAACATTTGATCGCATCCAATTTAATTATTAACCGATTTCAAAAATAATAGTACCGTAAGAAATAGTATATTCTGAGGTATACAGCGATATTTTAAAAATTAAAAACTAATAGTAATTAGATATAGATACGGCAGTTTTAAAAAAAAGTAACAAAAATGTCCCGATTTTTCCCGAATTTCAAAAAAATATTATCAAGAACCAAATTTAAATTTTAAAAAAAACTCGACGAGCTGCAAAAATTTACGTTGAGAGGTACTCTTAAAAAAAAACTCACGACTAAAGACTGAAATTTTGAATGTGTTTTGCTCACTCGCGGAAGAAATTTCACTTCTTCAACTTTAACACTTAATAAAACCTAAACTAATAGCCGCATCGGAAAAAAATCTTAATAATTATCCAGGGAATACGATGAAGAACAAAGCATGTTAATTTCATATTTTTCCGATCAGTACTTTCTCGGGAAACCGTCTAAGAATGGAGCTAAACAACAAAAATTTCAATTCTTCGGCGGCGGCGGCGGCGGCGGCGGCGGTAACTTTTTTTTAATATAGAGAGATATAGATAGAAATTCTCTTTACGATCTTCCGGTTGTTGACAAAATTGTTTTGTGTCATTCTTAGAATGTTTTTAGTTTAGCATAACTCTTAACTTTTTATCGTGGGTTTTAATCATTTTGTTGAAATATTCCCCAAGAGTCGCAATTGATAAACTTGATAAATTAGTGCAAAGTAATAAAAATGAAAGTGATGATGAATTTGACACATTTGCTAAAAATATCGCTGTATTGCTAAAACAGATGGTTCTTTACGATGCAATTTGCCAGGAACAAATTCAAACTGCTAAAAGACAAAAGCGATTGGAACTTTTAAAAAACATCACCTGTGTGCGTTTTTATCTTCTCAGTAATACAACTTTCTTCTTTTAAATGATTTTTAAGTCCCTTTTATCCTGTAATGCTAGTTTCTTCAGCAAGGTTTCTGAAGCTCCCAATTAATTTTTTAAAAGGCATTGGCTCACCCAAAAACGACGTTTCAAACTATTTCTTCTCATGTTAAATAAAATTGTTTTTAGTTCTTTTAACAAAACTGTTACTATCTGTACTACTTTACGAACAGCTGCTTCCGACGCCATTTTAAAACTGAAACTGTTGATCAGTTTCTATTGAAATGTTTTAACAAAAACTGATTCAAGTCATATCCAACTTTTATCGATCCACTATAATCAGTCAATTACACTTGATTCGTGAGAAGGTGCCTTTAGGGTCAGATTCTACTGAAAAGTGATCGATCAAATTCCTCAATTGCGCCCTGTTTATTTACTATTTTTAGCGGTTCAGTTTGTCTCTGAAAGTTCTGCGAACCAGACATCTTGAAGTTAATAAAACCTTGTTGCAATTCCTTAATTTGGCTGGATATTCTGATTCACCATAGTATCTCTGAACGGGAGAGTGAACAATGGAATATAAAAATACAAAAAGGAAAATAAGAAAAGTATGATGTTTGAACTTTTGGAGATGATTTTTTTTTGTATTTAAAAGATTGACCATGTTTTTGTACTTGTGTGTGTATCTCGTTGTTTTCCATCGAAGTATATATTTTTATATTCAAAGTTCCTTCTTATACTTCACAAACAACTGCTCCTTCATATTCACCCGCCTGATATCATGCTGCGATGAAACGTCAACACCAAATTATCGCATCGAACGTACTCCCCGACGCGGAAAGGAGTAGAAAGTTCTCGATCAGTAAATCGAGTCTATACGAATGAGTTGTTTGAGATGACTCATCGTTGAAACATCGGCATTAAGCCGCGGCCAATAGAGTTTCGTGGCGACATGATCGAGAAATGTTGCAGTTGAATCTGACCCTTAGTCACGTCGTCCTGGTCACCTAAAACGATTACCATAGCTCACTCTACTTTATATATTTCCTCTAGGGTTGGTCACGTTGGGTTGGTGTGGAAGTTTGGTAACGGTAATGTTTAATTAACGTCGTACTATAGCAACACAACGTGCTATTGACGACGGAAATGGTAATGGTAATTTTAGTTAACGTCGTACTAGAGCAACGGGCTATTGACGACGGTCCGGGTAATTGGTAATTTTTAGTTAACGTCGTACTAGAGCAACACATCGGGCTATTGACGACGGTCCGGGATCGGTCCCTTAAGGGAAAGATCCGAGAACAACACCTCGTAATTTTGAACCACTGTCAGATGACGAAGCAACACCTGAGCTGGCACCCCACTCTCCAAACTTCCCGACTGTCCGGGATCAATCCCCTAAGGGAAAGATCGAGGACAACATCACGTATTCTATAACCACGGTCAGATGACGAGGTAACACCTGAGCTGATACCCCACTCTCCTAACTTCCACACCAACCCAACGTGAAGACTTTCGACCACGACATATTTAAGGTGCATCAGCCGCTTCTACACCATACGCTTACAAACATCCATGCCCTGACTAGGATTCGAACCAGGAACCTTCCGATCTAGAGGCTAACACCTTATCCTCCAGACCGGTTGGTCGGCTATGGAAGTTAGGTAATTGGTAATTTTTTATTTACGTCGTACTAGAGCAACACAAAGGGCTATTGACGACGGTCCGGGATCAGTCCCTTAAGGGAAAGATCCGAGGACAACACCTCGTAATTTTGAACCACGGTCAGATGACGAAGCAACACCTGAGCTGGCACCCCACTCTCCAAACTTCCACGCCAACCCAATATGGAAGTTAGGAGAGTGGGGTGCCAGCTCAGGTGTTGCCTCGTCATCTGACCGTGGATCAAAATTATGTGTTGTCCTCAGATTGTCGCGCCCTTAGGGATTGATACACAGGCGCCTCAATCCCATGATAGTACTTTACGCAAGTCCAACTTGATTGGCTAATCGGATCACATGACCTAGATACGTATGTCATCAAGGTTTATAGTTGTTGGCGATTTATCTCTTCCTTTCTGCTTTCTTCTTTTCTTTTCAGATCCATGGCTATGGGTGGGTAGAGGTGGGAGATATGTATGCTTTTTGTTACATCAGAATGGTCCTAAGCCAGCAGTGGATACGACACCATCATCCTAAAGCAAAGGGGACGGCAGAGGGGCGGAAAAATATCAGCTGGTAGTGAGTTCAGGAGTGGTTCTTAGATTATTTATGTAAAATCAACGGAAGCTTGGAAAAATATGAAAAGGGTATTAAAAATTAGGAAAAGTAAATTAGAATGAAAAGGAATTAAATTGGAATTTTAAAAAAATAATTTGGAGGATCTAAAAATTTTCCCGCCAGCTGGGTTCGAACTCGGGAAATCATCCTCCGCTGCCGACGCTAATCTGAAGGTGGGTGACTTTAGCCATTAGGCCATCGTTGCTTCACGAAAAGGAGCTCTTTAAAGTATAAGTACCCTTAATAGAGTTGGCAAGAAATACTACCAACAACAACCATACAACATATATATGAGGAGCAAATCAGAGTCAACTTGTCGGACACTTACGCTGTACGCTGAGGCGCTAGTGTATGTATTGTATTTCTACGAAACAACGTGCATATTCAAAATCAAATGGTTACTGCAACAATCAGATTGGCGAGATATCCAAGTGAAGCCAAGCCCGTGAAACTAGCCAATCATTGAAAGGATAGTGGAGCACGGCAAATTTGTCAAGCTCCGCTTTAATCCAATGAAGGTCAAAGCAATGACTCTGCACTACGGAGTTGGAGCACAGAATAAGGCGGACCCCACATTTTCATGTGAAGGGCAGCAAATTGAGTCGGTGAGCCACTTGAAGTATCTGGGGGTCCTCTGGGACAAAACCATGAACTTCACCAGGCACTTTCACCAAGTACGTGCCAAAACCTTCAAGTTAAGCAATTCGCTCAAAAGAGTGGCAGGCAAGTTGTATTCATGTAGACCTCAGCTGCTCAAAAAGCTGTATCTCGGAGCCATCGAGCCAGCGGCGCTCTTTGGAATCGGTGCTTGGGGATCCCGATTGGACTTCAAAAGGTGTAGGGTTCACCTTGAGAGCATCCAGCGTGCTGCTCTTCTGTCTATGACCAGGTGCTACAGAACAACTTCGACGAGAGCTATGCAAACGCTAGCTGGAACACTGCCACTAGACCTGAAGGCTAGGCTACGTTATACTCAGTTCCTTATTAAAAACACCAACAAGAAGGTCGAGCTCAACGGTGAAAAATTCCAAGGAATTTTGGGGACCACACCGATAAGATGGTTGGAACATCCGGCTGAGCAATTCGCCATCCCATATGATAAGCAGTTACCTCAATGTACAGAGATGGAGATTTACACGGACGGATCAGGCATGGAAGATAGGTACGGTGCCGCCTTTGTCGTTGCGTACTTCGGTCGCATCGTCGAGGAACATAAGTACCGACTCTCAGATAACGCTACGGTGTATCTGGCGGAACTTACGGCTATCGAACAAGCACTCAAGTGGATCCAATCTAGACCACTTTACAATGTTCTTAAAGTTACCAACATCTATTCCGATAGCCTTTCAGCGCTTATGGCGCTGAACGACCCGACTTGCACAGTCAGGGTAGTCCAAAGGATCAAAACTCTGTACCGAGCAATTACTGAGTATCAAGGGGTGCGGATGCACTGGATCAGGGCACATGTTGGTTTTCCGGGCAATGAAGCGGCGGACGCCGCGGCCAAGGAAGCAACCAAACATGAGGATGTGAATTTCATGGTGGGAGATTCCGATACGTCGGTAAGAAGCCGGATCCAAAGAATCCTTTTGGAAACTTGGGAAACCCGGTGGGCTACGGACATAGTCGGCAGAAAGACCCATGTGTTTTTCCCCACACCGCATCTTAAGCGGCATGTATTCAATCCTATTGCCTCACAGTTGCTCACCGGACACGTCCGGTTCCCGCAATACCTTTCGCGTATGGGAAAGCGCCGTACCGACTTATGCAGATGCGGAGAGGTAGGGGATTCAATCCACTACATCTTCCACTGCAATCTCACAGAGCACCTTCGAGGTGGGCTCCGTAACCTCCTGAAAGCCCCAACGACGTACTCTTTCCATCCAGAGATCTATAAGGCCTTCATAGCCTTGGGCAGCTTTGTGACCAATCAGCTCATGTCCAGCGGAGCCTAAACCCCTCTCTCTTGTGTGCTAAGGTAAGAAGGTGAGTTTTTATGTTAGTAAGGAAGGTGCACTGCCTATTGGTTTGGGAAGGCGCTCGCCGGAGGCCCGTAGAAGAAGTGCGCACATTGTCCTATCTGTGCCGCCAAAAATTGGCAAACCATCCGCCCAAGATGGATGTGGCCTAAAGCCACAGGTCGCTGTTTTTCCAGAACAATGGTTAGGTTTTATGGAAACTTTGACCGTCCAAACCTGGACAACGGTAAACTAAAACCGTAAGCCGTATAGGCAAGCATCTTTCACAAGATGTTCGCACTCTGCAGCTCATTTGGCGAGAGCAGATGCGAGGTCAGGAAATAAGTCTAACTGGCAGACGGAAATACTGACCGTCCCTAACCGGACAAACCACCTTCTTTGGGCCGACCACGTTCATGTCCCTGCTTTGCCACCGGCGGCAAGAGGACTTTTCGAGCGGAGCGTCCTGGGTCTGTTCTGCTTTCGTTTCTGAATCGAGGATTTCCTCAGTTGCTCATTGAGCGGCAAACCGATATGCCCAAGTTAGGGTGAGACGGCGAGGTCACTTCTCCACATAAGAAGAAGAAGAAGAAGAACTAGCCAATCAAGTTGGACTTGCGTAAAGTACTATCATGGGATTCAGCCGCTTCTATTGATACCGTACCGTCGAAAATAGTCCGCTGTGTTGCTTTAGTACGACGTTAGTTAAAATTACCATTGGTAATTTGGTAATTTTAGTTAAAGTCGTACTATAGCAACACAACGGGCTATTGACGACGGTCCGGTAATGGTAATGGTAATTTCAGTTAACGTCGTACTAGAGCAACACAACGGGCTATTGACGACGGTCCGGGATCAGTCCCTTGAGGGAAAGATCCGAGGACAACACCTCGTAATTTTGAACCACTGTCAGATGACGAAGCAATATCTGAGCTGGCACCCCATTCTCCAAACTTCCACACCAATCCAACGTGAGGACTTTCGACCATGACAGATTTAAGGTGCACCACTCGCCTCTACGCCATACACTTACAAACATCCATGCCCGGATTCGAACCAGGAACCTTCCGATCTAGAGGTAAAATTACCATTATCTCTATGGTTGGAATCAGCCCGGTGAAAAAGATTCAAGTATTCCTGCATTACAATACGGTCTATTCTGGCCACATTTTAACTCAGGCGTAAAAAACTTTGAATTAAGAAAAATTGAAGAATGTGCTGTTTTGATTTATATCTATGCGGATATAACGTGGAGTGCGTCATTTTAGTTGCTGGATGATATAGCTTCCGATCTCAATCAGGCACGGTGATATGGCTTCCGATCAAAAACACTATTTGATCAGTGCCTGATAATCTGTACGATCCCAATCCAGGCAGTAAACTGCATTTATGATCCGTTTTATTGTGCTTGGGATGTCTAGACTTACGCCCGTTTTTCTGATCGTAGCTTGAATTGGTAGAAAAGAAATGAATAAAATGACGAATGAACCTAGAATAATAAGAATTAAAAACACACGTACCTAACTTTTAGTAGGTTACGTTTTATCTGGGGAAATTCCGATTTCCCAGCAGAAATTCTGCCGTGAGAACCTCTTAATTAACTTTCAAACAATTCAAATGAAGACTTGCAGTTTACTCAAGTTTGAGTATTCACATGATAGAGAAATAATGCAACAAAAGTGGAAAGATGTGGTGTACCCTATTCTGGAAAGTGAACTTTATGTGCTTTTTGTAACAAAACTAAGCTACCCTACAATTACGGACCGGCAGCCAGCGGATTTGCATAAAATCCTACTATTTGTGTTTTTTTTTTTTTTTTTTTTTTGGGGGGGGGGGGTTGTGATATGGCCTGGGACATTTGCATGTTGTTCCTGGTCAATTGAACTCCGAAGCCTACATGAACATTTTGGACAGTCAGGTTCTTCCTACGCTCTGGCAATTCTATGGAATGAAGGTGTTAGCTTCCTGATCGGAAAGGTTCCTGGTTCGAATCCTGGTCCGGTCATGGATGTTTGTAAGCGTATGGTATAGAGGCGGCTGGTGCACCTTAAATCTGTCGGGGCCGAAAGTCCTCTCGTTGGGTTGGTGTGGAAGTTTGGAGAGTGGGGTTCTAGCTCAGGTGTTGCTTCGTCATCTGACCGTGGTTCAAAATTACGAGGTGTTGTCTTCGGATCTTTCCCTTAAGGGACTGATCCCGGACCGTCGTCAATAGCCCGTTGTGTTGCTCTAGTAC
Source organism: Metellina segmentata (assembly GCA_947359465.1). Classification (NCBI taxonomy): domain Eukaryota; kingdom Metazoa; phylum Arthropoda; class Arachnida; order Araneae; family Tetragnathidae; genus Metellina; species Metellina segmentata. The sequence goes on along the minus strand of OX375876.1, from coordinate 21,853,026 downwards.
AACGTTAACTAAAATTACCATTACCTTTACCATCCAGGACGACAACGCTCCGTGTCATGTTGCAGCCTCTGTCAAGCAATGGTATCATCATATTGACGTAAAACGTCTTCTTAGGCATGCTAAGAGCCCCGACCTAAACCTCATAGAACATTTGTGGGACGAGTTAGAGCGCGCTTGCTTACGGACGGGCGATTCGTGCAGCAGAAATGAACACAAATACCCGTAGCTGTATATCAAAACACTGTTGAAAGTATGGCCAGAAGGGTTGCTATTGTAATTGCAGCACATGAGGGAGCATCCCCCTATTAAAGCATGTATTCCTTCTCTTATACCATCAAATCTTGCTGTCCGGTCCATTATTATAGGGTAGTTGTTATGTGATATATTTCTTTGAAGTGTTATTATCTTTTTGACGTGTTTCCATAAATTGAAATAGCCCGTTATGTTGCTCTAGTAATTAAAATTTATTGCATTACCTACCATCAACTGAAATCTTTCAGGAATCCAAAGAAAATATTTCTTACACAACCTACATATATTGTAATGGGACCGCAGTGGCCCGGTTGGATGGTAATGGTAATGGTAATTTTTAGTTAACGTCGTACTAGAGCAACACAACGGGCTATTGACGACGGTCCGGGATCAGTCCCTTAAGGGAAAGATCCGAGGACAACACCTCGTAATTTTGAACCACGGTCAGATGACGAAGCAACACCTGAGCTGGCACCCCACTCTCCAAACTTCCACGCCAACCCAACGTGAGGACTTTCGGCCACGACAGATTTAAGGTGCACCAGCCGCCTCTATACCATACGTTTACAAACATTCATGCCCGGACCCGGATTCGAACCAGGAACCTTCCGATCTAGAGGCTAACACCTTAACCACTATACCGGATGGTCGGCAGGCCCGGTTGGAAGTGTAACGAATTAGCAACCGTAAGGTTGCGAGCTCGAATCCAACAAACACCGTCGTATACAAAGGGGGCTGGTGCACGTTAAATTTATCGTGGCCTCAAATGACCTCACGTTGGTGTGGTGTGGAAGTTTGGAAAGGTGGGGTGTCAGCTCAGGTGTTGCCTCGTCATCTGACCGTAGTTCAAAATGACGTGGTGTAGTCCTCGGATCTTACTTGGAGAGTATTGATCCTGGACCGTCACCAATAGCCCGTTGTGTTGCTCTAGTACGACGCTAATTAAAATTACCTTGCCTTTCCTGAAGGCACGTCATTTGAAGGTACTGGGAAGATCTTGATGTCTTCATAAAATAATTTGTAATGTCTTGATGAACGATATGATGTCTCGTCGAAATCACTTGGAGGGTCACGAGGAGCATGAGTATGATACCTGAAAAGTGTTTCGCTAACTACAAATTTATTTTTTCCAGAAATTCCACCGAAAATCAAGGGATCAGCCTCAACAAACGTTCGCTTCTTTGCATCTCGACTGACCCGGAAGAAGACCATCGATCCCAATGACCTCCTGGACACCGACTTACGCCGCTGCCTCAGCACTGCGGACATCACTCTGCTGGCCTTGGGCCACATGGTCGGATCCGGAGTGTACGTCCTCACGGCTACAATCGCCAAAGAGCTGGCCGGACCGGCCATAGTCCTCTCGTTCATCTTCAGTGGATTTGCTTCGTTTCTGTCGGCCCTCTCGTACGCGGAACTCGGAGTCCGATTCCCGAATTGCGGTTCAGCCTACTCTTACACTTACTTGGCCCTCGGGGAAGTGTGGGCGTTCATAGTGGGTTGGAGCATGGCTCTCGAGAACTCCATAGCTGCCGCGGCCACTGCGAGGTCCTGCAGCGGCTACATAGACTCTCTGATGGGCGGCATCATCCGGAATGTCACCGATGCCTACGTGGGGCCCATAAACTCGGAATTAACCTCCGACCACCTAGACTTCCTGGCCGCCGGGATCGTCCTCCTGTTCATCTTCTTCCTCTCGTTCGGCGTGAGGGTGACATCGTACTTGACCAACGTCTTCGCGGTGCTGAACATAGGGATCATCGTCGTGATCGTCGCAGTCGGGGCCTATTTCTCGGACACCAAGAACTGGACGAACCCCGACACGGGAGGGTTCATGCCGTACGGGTTTTCCGGGGTGCTGGCGGCTTCCGCGTCCTGCTTCTACGCGTACGTCGGATTCGACGCCATATCGGCCACAGGAGAGGAGGCGAAGAACCCCCAGAAGTCCATCCCTCGCGCCATGATGATATCCATGAGCGTCGCCACCGTCTGCTACGTCGGGGTGTCGACCGTCCTCACGCTGATGGTCAACTACCGGGACATTTCCGACTACTCCGGACTGCCCGAAGCGCTGGCCGTGCACGGTTCACACTGGGCCAAAGTCGTGGTCATCATCGGCGCTGTCAGCGGGATGTCCACCGCCATCGTCGGCAGCCTGTACGCCTTGACGAGAGTGATCTACGTCATGGCGGACGACGGACTCTTGTTCACGTTCTGCTCCAAAGTCAGCGTGAGGACGAAGACCCCCCTCAGGGCGATGTACGTCTTTTCGTGCCTGTCCGCCATCCTGGCGCTGATCCTGGACCTCAGGACTCTCGTGGAGGTGATGTCCATCGGCACCCTCTTGGCTTACATCGTGGTCAGCGCTTCGGTCATCATCCTCAGGTACAGGCCGAGGATGCAGTCGACGAAGTCCAACACTTTGGAACTCTGCACCATCAGCGAAACCAGCGTCGTGAAACCGACGCCTCCTGATTACGCAGGGAACTTCACACACAAGGACCGCTTTAAGAATCTCAAGAATTACGTCAAGCTCTGTCCAGGAAAGCTGGTGACCTACAGCGTTGCATCCTTCTGTACCTCATCGCTGCTGCTGTGTAGTTTCGTGAAACTAAGCTATTCGCATATAGCTATTGGATCGTGGTGGGCGGTTCTGTTTACAATTATTTTTCTGCTTTGGGTTATAGCGTCTTTTGGAATAATTGTACTCCACCAGCAATCAACTTTTCCTCTTAGGTATAAGGTAAGAAACTCGTTTAATTTAATAGTAAAATGGAAATCATTGCTTTCTCAATCCTCCTGGCTGTTTCAACGAGATATCTCGTCTATAAAGACCGGACGAATTTTGTCAATGACGAGATATCTCGTCCATCATCTCGTCAATGTATTTACGATTTTTTCGTTATGACGAGATCAAGATTTTGTCAGTTTTCTTCTAATGACGAGAGACGACGCGATACCTCGTCCATGAAAATATGGTTAGCTTGGCTAATGACGAGAGACGACGAGATATTTCGTCCATTAAATTCTGGTCAACTTTACTAATGACGAGATACCTCGATGAGACAACCACCAGGTGGGTTAACAGAAGTGTACTGAGACAAAAACAGACAGAAGTGTACTCAGCAAAAGCCGTGTAAATTAAAAAAGGATAAAAAAAAATGTTAGTACACACACTTTAAAACAAATTATCTATGTTATTGTATGTCGATTCAAGCTTCTGAGTACAAGTCGACAGCGTATATATCCGAATTATTGTGTATTGAAACGTTTGGTTTTCTCTGCATGGCTTCAAACTAATTTTCGCCTTCCCGACCAATTCCAAACTTTCTTGGATTCTTTCAGCCAATAGAGGTGACTATTTTGAGTATTGAGAATGAAAGAACAGCATCCTTTTTGGAAGTCCAGTAGCTCTTCCAGGATGAAATGGGAGAAATATAAACAAGCGGATATCACGATATAAAACGAAATGCTGACGCCTATAATGTGGATTATATTGCATAGAATAGTTTTGACTAAACGATGGATATCCATATTTATTTTATTTATGAAGAGACGAAATAAGGCCTTGTTTGTGTTTGAAGAAAAGGAACAACTGGATAAAGCGCTTCATATTCTAATAAAATCTCTCGACGGAAAGTTAAACATTTCACCTGTTATTAATTAAAACAAATATGAGTGGTTTGAAATTTGTTGTTTATTCAGTCATGTCGTCAGAATTGTACAGCGACCTTCTAATGAAGTAGAAAGATCACGTAAGAAGTGTAAATCAGGTAAACCGACTGGCTATCGAAGCCCAAACAAGTGTTTTTCATCACGCTCGTCAATCAATCTAGAATTGGTGCTTTCTTTAATCCAGTGTGACTTTCACCTGAAGTCCTTAAAACCGAGTGATCAAATTACCAGAATCTCGTGCACATGCTCCGTGCATTTCGTTAGAAAGTCGATGGTATGGAAATGAAGAAAGGAAACATAATGCATCGACCTTCTTATAGACAGAGCATATGAGCGGAGTCGTAAGTGACCGTATGTCGTAAGATCTCAGAAGGGTAATAGACAGAGCATATGAGCGGAGTCGTAAGTGACCGTAAGTGGTAAGATCTCAGAAGGGTAATAGACAGAGAATATGAGCGGAGTCGTAAGTAACCGTATGTCGTAAGATCTCAGAAGGGTAATAGACAGAGAATATGAGCGGAGTCGTAAGTGACCGTAAGATCTCAGAAGGGTAATAGACAGAGCATATGAGCGGAGTCCTAAGTGACCGTATGTCGTAAGATCTCAGAAGGGTAATAGACAGAGTATATGAGCGGAGTCGTAAGTGACCGTAAGTGGTAAGATCTCAGAAGGGTAATAGACAGAGCATATGAGCGGAGTCGTAAGTGACCGTAAGTGGTAAGATCTCAGAAGGGTAATAGACAGAGAATATGAGCGGAGTCGTAAGTAACCGTATGTCGTAAGATCTCAGAAGGGTAATAGACAGAGAATATGAGCGGAGTCGTAAGTGACCGTAAGATCTCAGAAGGGTAATAGACAGAGCATATGAGCGGAGTCCTAAGTGACCGTATGTCGTAAGATCTCAGAAGGGTAATAGACAGAGTATATGAGCGGAGTCGTAAGTGACCGTAAGTGGTAAGATCTCAGAAGGGTAATAGACAGAGCATATGAGCGGAGTCGTAAGTGACCGTAAGTGGTAAGATCTCAGAAGGGTAATAGACAGAGAATATGAGCGGAGTCGTAAGTAACCGTATGTCGTAAGATCTCAGAAGGGTAATAGACAGAGAATATGAGCGGAGTCGTAAGTGACCGTAAGATCTCAGAAGGGTAATAGACAGAGCATATGAGCGGAGTCCTAAGTGACCGTATGTCGTAAGATCTCAGAAGGGTAATAGACAGAGTATATGAGCGGAGTCGTAAGTGACCGTAAGTGGTAAGATCTCAGAAGGGTAATAGACAGAGAATATGAGCGGAGTCGTAAGTAACCGTATGTCGTAAGATCTCAGAAGGGTAATAGACAGAGAATGTGAGCGGAGTCGTAAGTGACCGTAAGATCTCAGAAGGGTAATAGACAGAGCATATGAGCGGAGTCCTAAGTGACCGTATGTCGTAAGATCTCAGAAGGGTAATAGACAGAGTATATGAGCGGAGTCGTAAGTGACCGTAAGTGGTAAGATCTCAGAAGGGTAATAGACAGAGCATATGAGCGGAGTCGTAAGTGACCGTAAGTGGTAAGATCTCAGAAGGGTAATAGACAGAGAATATGAGCGGAGTCGTAAGTAACCGTATGTCGTAAGATCTCAGAAGGGTAATAGACAGAGAATATGAGCGGAGTCGTAAGTGACCGTAAGATCTCAGAAGGGTAATAGACAGAGCATATGAGCGGAGTCCTAAGTGACCGTATGTCGTAAGATCTCAGAAGGGTAATAGACAGAGTATATGAGCGGAGTCGTAAGTGACCGTAAGTGGTAAGATCTCAGAAGGGTAATAGACAGAGCATATGAGCGGAGTCGTAAGTGACCGTAAGTGGTAAGATCTCAGAAGGGTAATAGACAGAGAATATGAGCGGAGTCGTAAGTAACCGTATGTCGTAAGATCTCAGAAGGGTAATAGACAGAGAATATGAGCGGAGTCGTAAGTGACCGTAAGATCTCAGAAGGGTAATATACAGAGCATATGAGCGGAGTCCTAAGTGACCGTATGTCGTAAGATCTCAGAAGGGTAATAGACAGAGTATATGAGCGGAGTCGTAAGTGACCGTAAGATCTCAGAAGGGTAATAGACAGAGCATATGAGCGGAGTCGTAAGTGACCGTAAGTGGTAAGATCTCAGAAGGGTAATAGACAGAGAATATGAGCGGAGTCGTAAGTAACCGTATGTCGTAAGATCTCAGAAGGGTAATAGACAGAGAATATGAGCGGAGTCGTAAGTGACCGTAAGATCTCAGAAGGGTAATAGACAGAGCATATGAGCGGAGTCCTAAGTGACCGTATGTCGTAAGATCTCAGAAGGGTAATAGACAGAGTATATGAGCGGAGTCGTAAGTGACCGTAAGTGGTAAGATCTCAGAAGGGTAATAGACAGATAATATGAACGGAGTCGTAAGTGACCGTATATCGTAAGATCACAAGGGTAATAGACAGCGCATATGAGCGGAGTCGTAAGTGAACGTATGTCGTAAGATCTCAGAAGGGTAAGTCAAGTGGGCTTGTGAATCGAAGTGAACAGATTGGCTATTGAAGTATAGACTAGTGTTTTTAATCCTGCTAGGGAAACCACTAGCTGACTACTTGGTGCGTGGCATAATGTATGGGATGAAGGGGAAAACAGGCAGAACGGTGCGTAATATGTTGCCGAGTGTCATTAAAATCAAGAAGTTGGACCAGGGAAGAGACACTCTTCTACACAGAATATGGCCCATTCCCATCATACCTGACGAGGTTTAAGAGAATCAATTCAGAAAATTACACCTGTGATGAAATTGGCACAACCTCTACATTACATCACATTTTGATCCCATACAGCATCATGACATATGAGTACGTCTCGGTGGCATGCTCTATTGATCCCAACCACACTTATTTATACTGGTACAGTGCCTCACGAACGCTAGCCACGAGATTGTGTGTTGGTGTTAGTTTCTAATCACGCTGGATAATCTTTTTAAGCAATCAATAATTTTTTCCACACCCACGACAGATCTTCAAACCAAACGATTGTAAGAAAGAGTATGAAACTGTGTTTCCAATCCAATCAGAAGTTTTAGTTGGGCTTTCCACTTTTATCAGGTGTTACAATTTCTGTATTTTTTTTGTTCAAAGACACTTACAAACATCTCTAATATCAAAGACTGATTGAAAAGATTTACGACATGAATGTACACGCTCTCTGCTTTCCTTTTACCAAATAATAATTGGTAGTCTTTTTTGATGTGATTGAACTAGGTTAACAAAACGTTTCTTTGACTCCTCTATACAACTAACCAAATACTGTCTCTGTCTTTGCTTAGGTTCACTTCTCCGATCTACCAGAATCTAAAATATATATAATATTTTTCTTATAGTTAGAAAATGTAGTATTATATTTAAATGGACGGTTAGAACAAAAGTATATAAAATACTTCTTCCCTTCAAATATAATGTCTTTAACACTTTTATATGATTTTCCAGATATTCTTAAAGCTTATTCTTATTCTATTATTATAGATATTCTTAATCTTTTTATTCTTTATTAGCTGATGATTTATTGTTTGTGTATTATCATTTTCCCTACACTCATCTCTTCTGAACTGATTTCACTATTTATATGTATTGTTCATTATTCATATGTGTACTATATGGATGTCTTACATCCTTTTTGTTTAAAAAAATCAGTATGAAAACATATAAGCTCATCTTCAGGATAGACGTTGCTGTTTAAACTATCTTAAGCAGCCCTACTGGGGGTTAGAGACTTTGTCTAATAATTCGTCATCTGAAATTGTTAGTAGACTAATATTATCAACTCTAATCAGATTAACGTCAGATAAACAAACGTCTATTAAATGTGATATTGATGCAGATAAGCTATTGTTTAATCGTTTTGTTCTTCATTCGTTAGCTGATATGCCAAATCATTATGTTTACTTGGGGAAGGTAATGAATCTAAAGCTTTTAAAGTAGTTAATTCTTGTTCTTCAATTTTCATTACGTCATTGTTTTGGGATAAAAGCAACACCATTTTTTCCGCTCTTGACTGGTACATCCTTACCATGAAACGAACTAAAACCCGAATTAAAACTTCTGATACAATAAATTTTGAGGGCAAGGGCAAATATCCTGCATTAACAACACAACTTCAGCCTGCTGGTTAGTTACACCGTTTTAAACTATGATCAGGTAACCTAACCTCACTAATCCCGCTGTTGTGTCAAACGCATAAATTAGACTACAAATAAAAGCGCTAGATCAACAAAATTTTACTTACCAAGCTTAAAGAAACACTCCCACTAATAGAAATTCAAATAATATAACCTCAAAACTTCCAACTACTAAAACCAAATTTCAATGTTGATGTTTAATCTCATCAATCACACGGTCAGATGGCTGGCTATTGGCTGCACAAATTAATCACAGCTGAATCAACCAACAAAACAGCAGAATCGAAATTCCCACAGAGAACTCCTGACATAAATACTCAAAACTATTGGTTTGGACTTACCCAAATTACAGTTACATAAATAAATTGTGTAAAAGCAGTGCGTAATAATATGGTTTTAAGTTCCATGTTTAGAAGGGCGAAAACGAATATTTGGCCTTTTAACATAGCAGGCTCGCTTTTTCAACCGAACTCTAGTGCGATAGACTAGCGAAAACGACTTGGTAAGAAAAGGACGAATGTCACATTCGCCCTTTTAAAAAGTTGTAAAACCTTTTTTTCGTGTGTAATTTTCTATGACAATGAGAGACTTATAGATTCGCCGTTTTTACAAATCGGTAGCTTTTGACATCAGGAACTCAAATAGGCGAAAAAACGATAATTGTAAGTTTGTTGGATTCGCCCTTTTTACAGAACACTGGCGATATGTTTATGGCCCTATTCACCTGATGCGTTTTCCAAGGTCAACTTATCTTATAACACATTAAATTATGTTTTTTATTCCCCTAATTCAAGTTTCTATCTTTGCGATCGTTGAAGTCAGAGTAAAAATTTCAACGGATTTCATATCAGCTTAAAAATCTACGCTAGATCGATACCAAAACAAATTTATTATTTTCTATTTGATTATTTAATTGTTCTTTAAATAATTATTTATTTATTTAAAGAAAATCACATTTAAGGTATCGATCTAGTGTAAAATTTTCCGCAGATTTCAAATCCATTGAAATTTTCCCTCTACCTTCAACGATCGAAAAGATAGAAACGAATTAAGAGAATTAAAATATAATTTAATGTATAAGAAAAGCTGACCTTAGAAAACACGTGTTAGAAAACGCCTCAAGTGAACAGGGCTTATGAAATAGAGGAAAGGTATCAAAGGAAGAATACAGATAAAAAGTAAATTAACTGAGAGCTTAAGTAGAGACGATATCCGAACTTTTTAAATTTGTGGTAATTATCTAACCACTTGTGATTTAACACGCCTTTTTGAAAAAATTTTTAATGTTTTTCACAATTTTATGTGCGTTTTTGCAGGTTCCTTTCGTTCCACTAATCCCAGCTCTGAGCATCATCGTGAATATTACTCTCGCAGTTAATCTACACACCTCTACGTGGCTGAGATTAATCTTCTGGATGTCCGCAGGTAATTCAGTCGTAAAATTTCATTTTTAATTCATTTAAAGGGATATATTACGCTAAAATTGATCAAAATGTTGAAACATCTTTATTTTATTTATTAATTATACAACTTTAAAGAATATATGCGCAAATTTGTATCGCCGTGGCTACATTATTTAGGGAGGTAATTCACGCTTTCCCATTGAATATAAGGATTGAAACCGAAAGCATTTAAAACTTCAAAGCGCTTTTTCTCGGCTTTTTAGTTTTTATGACTACAGTGTGTTTAAAATGCTAAGACTTTTATTTCAATCGATGCAGAGATTTTAAACTTTTTGTTGTTGTTTATTATATTATATTTGATAACTTTGTGCGTGAAATAAAGATTTGGAAAAACAGTTATTTTTTCAAAAATTGCTAAAATTAATTCTGACTGGGTTTTTTTTGCTGTTTTTCACTATTTTTTACAAAAATATTTGTAAAACAATAAATAACTGTGGTACATGTAATCCCATGCACAAAATTGTAAGAAACACTTCATAGGAGTTTGAATACAAAAAAATATTTGGAAAAAATTAAAATTGGCAGACGGAGTGGGAATTTTTAAACTTTTAAAATATTTTATAAAAATTGAATTATTTAATTCTTTGGAATTAAAGGATTGTTTTTTCTTTTGTAATGTATATTTAATGTGTATAGGAATAAGGTACACTAAAACATATTTTTGAGAATCTGAAAAGAAAAAAATTGTTCAAAGGGTAGCGTGTCACCTTAAAAAATTAATTTAACGATTTTTTCCTACCATCCTTGGGACTTACAAATTTTTAGAAGAAAAAATGGCAGAAGGAATGGATTGAACAAACGGAGAAGAAACTTCACTCTATTAAACCAAATGCATCTTAATGGAAGTCGCTACATTTAAGAAGGCAGCATGTAGTAATAACACGCCTCCGTATCAGACATACTCGGGGATAACCCATAGACACCTCCTTCTCGGAGATCATCTTATTTCCAATTACTGCATTTGCCCACTAACGGTAAAACAAATTTTGATAGAATGTTCTCATTTCAATATTCAACGACTTAAACATTTTAATTCATATACCTTGGCTCTAGAAGACATGGTTGTAGAGAATCCTCATCCAAATATTTTTAGCTTTTTACATGACATTGGGTTCATCCATCACATATAATTTTATATACTATCCATTTTACTATCACTTGACTCATTTAATTTTATTGTTAGATTATATATCTCAGCTTTTATATTCGGACCGCTTACACAAGATATCTTAGACCAATATGTACGCGTAATAAAATTGCTTTAAAATCATAGAACGATGTATTTGAGTACGACATTTTATCTTGAGTTTGGCATAGTATGTTCCAAGAGGACTCAATGACACAAAATCACATCCAATCCAATCCTTAGACCGTGGTAGACCGGTTGAAAAAGAAACGTTTTATCAACCAGAAGCTTGTGAGTTTGAATCCAACCAAAGACCGTCGCGTACAAAGGGGGCTAGAACACGTTAATCTGTCGTGGCCTCAAAGGTCCTTCCGTTGGCGTGTTGTAAAAATTTAGAGTGGAGGGCCAGCTCAACTGTTATCTCGTCCTCTGATCGTGGTTCAAAATTACTTGGTGTTGTCCTCGGATCTTTTCCTTGCTGATCGATCCCGGACCGTCGCCAATAACCCATTGCGCTGCTCCAGTGCGAAGTTACTTAAACATCTACCTACCCTTCTATCTTTGGATTGGTAATTATTAGTCAGTAAAATAGTGGGATGGAATCAGAAAAAAGATGTCTTGGGTATTACGGGAGCGTCCATCCCTCCGCGTTTACTAAAGTAAACTTCATACGTGCAACTCCACGGGCAACGCCGTGATGGTCTCGTCATTGTCGAATTCGGCCAAATTGCAATTGCGAAGATATCTAATCGGCGGGACGTCACAATAAAGAAAATCAAATGCAATGTATCTATATAGCGTAAAATTTTCAACAGATTTTAAATCCGTTGAAATATTCAATTTGTCTTTAACGATCCCGATTTTACCAAAAAAAGGACTAAGCAATGCCAGTCAAAAAGTTTTTTATTTGTTTTGCTGAGCGCAGGAAATTAAATCTAATTGCTCGAATCAAACGAAGGGCATTCTGAGCAGCGGCATTCGTATTGGAAAAAAATATAAATATAATTTATTTAAAGAAAATCATACTTTTAGGTATCGATCTAATGTAAAATTTCCTGCAGATAGATTTTAAATCCGTTGAAATTTTTACTCTATCTCTAACTATCTAGGAGATAGAAAAATGAACTACAAAACTCCAGTTAAAACTTCTTATTTGTTTTGTTCTTCGGCTGAAAGCGATCCTCCGGAAGCATGGAAAAAATAAATATTTAATTTGTGATCGTTTATGCCATTCCAAAAAAACAATAATAATTAAATTCCATTAAATTAATTTTAAAATGTTCTAGATTAAATTTTAAAATTCGCCGCTACTCAAAAATTGCAAAAAATTCGGACTACCTGTGTGCCAAATCCCATTACAATAAATGCCATAGATTCGTCAGGACTTTGCGTACAGAAAACAAACAGACAAACACTTCCTTTTATAATAGTAGAGATCTGTAGAACTATTACTTGCATATATTTTAATATTCCATTCTAGTTTGGGTCTTACAAGGATTGGATTGGAAAATACGAGAGTACTTATTACCATTATAGTAAATTAATAGACCATCACAAATATAGCTTCATCTCTCAGAGGGTTTGTCCCCTGAGAGTTGCAGACGGTGCAAGTTCGATTCTTGTAACTTACTCTGGGTGTATCTCTCTCTTCTATATGAGAAAACCTTTTCTTGTGTGTATATGCACTTGACCTTGTTTTGTGTTTGGCTCTGCTTGGTAAAACATATGTGGACCCTGGGTCTTAAAAACCCAAACAACCCATATAAATTTCATTGCGAAAAATGTGTTGCACTGAGATGAAAGTACAGGTACAGGTACTGAGATATATCCTAAGTAGAATTCGTTTTAGAGGCTTTTGGAAAGGTAATAAAATGAATCATTTAAGGAATATTAAACGGGTACCTAGGAATAAAAATTGGAGAAAACAAAACTATAAAACGGTTGTCAAATGTTTTATGATATGCGCTTACATATAATAAACGTTACTAATCAGGGTTTAAGTTCTAGAGTTTACGAGAAACTATCCAGCTGTTGGATTAATAGAATAAATCTCAATGGCTTGATTTCGATTTAAATGGATCAGAAACATATTAATATCAGCTGTGAAAACGGATGACATATTCAAACAAAAAACACACCGCTTTATTTATTGGAGATGTTCAATTACGGAAATTTTATTTTCTTTCATTGACCGTTTTGACCTCCTTGACTTCAAAACTTCCCCAAAGGAACCCTTATTCACTACTTTTTCTTCTAAAGACAGAATAGGCCCCACTGTAACTCCGGCCGACTTTAATAGTTTTCACCTGTTTGACTCTAAGTGCCTAGTTAACCTTGACGAGGAACAGACTTATGGAGCATATCCTGCTCGACTGCACCGGAGAAAGAACATTTTAATAGACAACTAATCTTAAATAAAATTTGTGATTCATCCTCTATTCTTACTGGTTTTTCTAACACCCATTTAATTTATATTAGCTTAATAACCCGGCTTTGCTCGAGTTTCAAATATGACCGAGACAGCTAAAATATGACCGAGATATTTCCCTGAGTTAACTCAAATACACAAACTCTGTAGCACGTGTTTCCTACCGCGACAGTTAAAATATGACTGCGACATTCCCTGTGTTAACTCATACACGAACCCTGTAGAAAGTGTTTCCTTATCCATGTCCATTTATTGTAGAAAACAAATTTTAGATTTTAAAATTGGGGCTTTAAGGGCATTTTTAGGACTACCTGTGTGCCAATTTTCATGGCTATAGATTGGTCTGAAGACAGGAAAGAAATAACCTATTTTTCCGCTGTGTTTTAAAGTATAAGTGTACCAAATTTGGTGTGGAATGGTCAAACGGTTTAGATTTGTATAGCGAATATATACCCCCACACACCCACATCATTTTATATATATACTCGCCACTGCATGGCCAGCACGGCGTTGCCCGTGACAGGTCTTTTCGTGGGGTCAGGTGTTACCACTGCTCGCTAACCCCCAGTGAATGCTATGATTTCCATACGAATTCGTAGCCTATTGGATAACAGCCATAATGGTGTTGCCCGTGGTATTGGTTTCCTTCACAAACCAAATGAACATTTGTAGCCTTTTGGAATGAATTCCCTCCTAATTCCAATTTGGTTTGCTTCGCAAACCAACGCCACTGTGATGGCATTGTCAAATGCGGCCAAATTCGATAACAGCCATTTTGGCGTTGTACGTGGTGTTGGTTTTCTTTGCAAACCAAATTCGTAGCCTATTGGAATAAATTCCCTGCAAATTCCAATTTGGTTTGCTTCGTAAACCAAATTATAAATATCATGAACTATGTTTGCTTCGCAAATTAGATAACAGCCATAACGGAGTCGCCCGTGTTGTTGGTTTGCTTCGCAAACGAAATAGAAAGTTGGCGTGACGTCACAATCTCTTGCGAAAATAAATATATTTAATTGAAAATTATTTATTAAAAGAAAATCAAACGTATAAGCTAACTATATGATGTCAAATTTTCCGCATATTTCAAATCCCTTGAAATTTTTAATCAAACTTTAACTATCCCGATTTTACAAGAAAGAACTAAATAATGCCAGCCAAAATGTTTTTTTATTTTCTTTGCTTTCTTTCGCTGAAATCGTAAGAAAGCAGGAAATGTAATTTGTTTATTTTTGGAACACAAATGTTGGCGTGACGTCACATTCTCTGGAGAAAATATAAAAGATATTCAATTTAAAAATTGTTTTTATTTAAAGAAAAGCGAGTGCGTAAGTCTGTCTGTAAATCTTACCGGAACATATTCGATTTTGTGTCTGTGTGTTTGTACACGTATCACATAAAATAAATTCAATATATGTTAATGCAATGTTCTAAATATGATACATCATATTTGAGTTTAGTGAATACATTATTTAAAATTTCTTTGCTTTATATTTAGACAAGTTTCATGTTAAAACATCTGAGTAACTGTACATAACTGTACATCAACCATAATTTGGTAGTTTTGGAGTAGCTGTAAGATAGATTGAGCACCAGAACTGCTGGCAATACCAATTATTTAAAAAAATTATTTTTACTTAATTTAAATTAGAATACATTTGTATTTTGAGCCTTATTTATCTTATTTTCATAATATAAACTATTTCCGAATATTTTGGACAGAAGGTATTCTTCAACGTAACGGAAACTCGTGTTCGTTTGCCACGTGCAGTAATATTTTCTGTTGTTTTCACTTGGAATTAATTTTGTGTTTTTTAATTTTGTCTAATTTTTAGTTGTATGTTATGGCAACAGTGCAAGATCCAAAGATAAAAAATAATTAAAAAAAATATATATATATATATATAAACAACTTTCTTCCCGAAAACTTTTATTTTGTTTTAATTCTTAGTTTTCTGTTTTAAAATATTTATTATTTTAATGAATTGTTTTTCTTTTTCATCGTACGCAACACCCCCGCGGCATTAAAGTTTCAATAAAGCTATTTTTATGGTGGAATTTTTTGCCATTATTTAAAAAACGTTAATGTTAAATGTATTCGAACTAGGATTTTTGAAACATTACAAATTCTTTGTCATAGCGACAGAAAGTCAAAATGGCTTATTTTACGTTTCGATTTACCATTAAAAATGTTTATAGGTTACCTTTGCTTCGTCTGTACTGAAGACATTCAGTTTTAAAACAAGTTCTTTTATTGCACGTGCCACGAAAAGGAATTTTCAAGAAAAAACGTATTCGCTTTTATAAACAAACTTAGTGTTCCTAATCCTCTCTTCAAAACCAATCATAAATTTACACTTCCATTCCTTTAAAAAGTGTCAGCTTAATTTTTACAAAAATAAACAATTGGGCTAACTAAATCTTACTTCCTAGGTCTTTCCATGTACTTGTCCTACGGAGTAGAGCACAGCAAGATGGACGTCATAGAGACAGCCGATCCTCCTCGTCCGATCACGTGGGGTTCGTCTGACACCGAAGCTGCCTTCGATGCCAGGAGGAAGGCAGCGGCAGCCAAAAGAACAAAGCCTCCAGTAATGACTACTTTATCCAGAGAATTCCTATTCACCAATGTTGACCCTACACCTTGATGAGAAAGTGTAATAACAAGTAGTCCGCCAAATCATCTTGATGGCATATCCTGAACTCCAGGAGTCATAGAAGGGATTTGACGGAACTACTTTCTTTCATTGCTATGAAACTATGGAAGTCATCTATATAAAACGCATCATATGATCGTAACTTTTTGAACAAGATTATCTCCTGATCAATGTTTTTCATTTGTTTGAAACATTTCGTTTTTGAGTACGTGAGAAATATTCGAGCTTGTTGTTTGAAGAATAAAGAGCTAGAGAAAGCTCTTGAAATGTTTAAGAAATCAACCCTTCAGTATATGTCCTATGAGAAAAAAAGGTGGCAGGGACAGCTCGTGAAATTCCATGTGAATCCGGTTTCAAACAGTTAAATAGTGTATTTTTATTCTAGGTTGATAAAGCAAGTTATGAATTGCTTTTGGGATTCGATCCACCTGATACAGAGATGTAATTTTTGTTTGGTGTTCCCGCACAACTCAGAATTTCAATCATAATAATCCAGCTATCGAAGAAATGGCTACTCCTGTATCCTAAATATGAGGCCGATTTATAGTTGCAATATAATATGCCGTGGTTTGGTTTATCGGTATTTTTAACTTCAGAAGGATAAATAAGACCGTTATTCGGTTATGACAAATAGTGCTTACGGATTATAAATCACTTTAGACAACGTAGGATGATTAACCTTTAAGTTGTGAATACATTAGTTCAGTGCTCCCCAACCTTTTTATCGCCACGGACCGGATCAACGTTTGATAATTTTAACGCGGCCCGCTGGGAGGGGTGGGGGGGGGACGTTGATTGTTTATATTTTAGATTATTTTGAGTTAACAATTTTAATTTGTTTGTATTTAAACATGCCTTCAAAATAAAATACAGTTACACCACAAAATGAATATAAAGTGATTTAACATTTTAACTCACTAGAACGCTAAATCAATGAGAACCCTGAGCTTGTTTCTTTGCAACGAGATGGTTTCATCTGAGGTTAATAGGAGACAATGACACCCGAAGTGTGTTCTTATGTCCAGTTTATTCCGTTGTTTTGTTTTGGTTGCTGTCACTGCAGAAAACCCCGCTTCACACAGATAGGTTGTTGTCGTGGCAATCTCAGGGTATTCCGCCATGACTTTAATCCAGAACACCGGCAGTGTTGTTGTCTCGAACGTAGTTTTAAGACGGCCTTTTTTTGCAATCTCCAGCAGTTGATCTTCTTGCACAGGCATGCTAGATTCGCCCGATTTGTTGACAAATGGGTCGCGGATCCATACCTTACTAGTTCGTGGGTCTTTTGTGGTTGGGAAGTAGCGCTCGAACTCTTTTAAAAGCAAAGACAGGTGATAGTGCACCAACTGGGAGAATGAATGTTTAGGCTCAGTCTCGCCTGAAATCCCCACTAATGTCTGAAACATGTCCAAAATGCCTCTTTTCACGCGCCGTCTCCACAACTTCAGTTTGGCTTTAAATGCAGCTACTTTGTCTGCCAACTTGAAAACGGTTGTCAAAATTGGAAAATAGAGACATACAGAATTAAGAAATCATAATTGAAGCTCTAGTAACAGAACAAATTTCAAGTTCTGATTTACCGCCTCCTAATTTGAGTGGACATTTCATACATAAAAATCGCACAAACGCGAGAGAAATACACCACAGTAAATAAAATGGAAATAATTTAATGTTCCTTGGGCGACCCGGTACCATTTGATCCACGGACCGGGGGTTGGGGACCACTGCATTAGTTGATGAAATGTGGAAAGAGGGGGGGGGGATATCATTAATCGAAGTCAGTTATATTTTAAACATAACTGTGAGTTATGTGAATGTTCTCATGTTTAAAAGTGATTATCTAATATAAAATATGAACTAAAAGACAAGCAATTCGATTTGACTCTTAATATTGCTTCTATGGCTATGCACACACATGCCCAAAAAATAATTATTATCGTGGATAATCCCGTGCCAGGTATCTGCTCCGAAATACCTCTAATAATAAATGAATACTCCACAAGCTATGTGGAATAAAATAAGAACACCCACAATTCTAATGGCGCTACTGGAAACAAAAGAAATGAAGGGGGAAATGCTTACTCATTGTACGTTTTAGGTATTGTGGAAAAACACTTTTGCTCTATTCAAAGCCTAATGGACAATGCGTTAGCCTCTGACCCTAATGAGAACTTCACAAAATGCAGACTTATTTCCCCAAGACTGCCTAAGAGTTTCTGTGGCAGGGTGCTCAAATCGCATGCATTTGCTATTGTGCAGATCCTGGGTGATGTTGTGCAGGCTGCAATGTTAGCGTCACAAGCACGCTCAATTGAATTGACATCATGTGACCTTGTTAGATGCGTGTGAACATGATGTGTGAATAATAAACGATTTGTGAAACGATTGCGTCCCTTTCTTGACGATTCGAGGCCCCACTTTTAATATCCAAATGTCATGTTCTGATCGAGCTGTAATCAGATTATTTGATGAATTAGGGTCGGAAATCCTGCAATAAATCTTATGTTATTTGAATATGTACAGTATATGCATGAATCTTATATACATCGTATCGTCCCATACAATCCTGGATTCCAAACTCGAAAATAACACAATTACCTTCGTATAACGGAGCACAACTTTTATACAACCTCCTGGTTCTTATGACTTAGCTGTCATAATTTTTTCCCATCTTCTCATATCTCTCCTTTCGACACATGACTAGGAAAATTGATGTGAATCCTCATAACGCTTATTCAGTATAATCCTTAATTTTTGAAGATGTGTATATGCATTATCAGGCACCACGGCTACAAACTATGTTTAAGAATTGGACATCATAGACATTATCAGTCACAGACAGTCGGGACGGTGGAAGTCCCATATTCGGAAATAGTTAAAGTATGCGGATCAAAATCATAACCAATATCAGTACTGAATATTGTCTATTCAACAGAAAATGCAAATAGGGTAAGTTTTCCAAGTCCAAGCAAACGCATTAAATTTTAACATGAAATTGATTACTTTTATTTTTTCGTTGGAAAATCAAAACATGTGTTTGTATTATTTGGAAGTTATATGCACTGATGGGCATCCAAAAAGCAACACCATGAAGTTGACAAGAGATATCAAAGCCGTATTTATTATAACGTAAGGCACAAAGGTTAAATTATTGAAATGATTCATTAGAAGCGAAGAAATCAGCATTTTGTGTAGCCACCATGGGCATCGAGAAATGCTTACTACACTTATCGGCATTGAACGAAATAGAGAGAAAGTGTTTGAGTGCCAGTGCATACAGCATCCACACGAAGCCAAATTTCATCTGGCGCAGCCACGGATGGTATGTAATGATGTGATGTGCCAGTAATTGGGTGATCATCGATCTGGCGTGTTCGGTGGGCGATAGATCTAGTGAACGGGCTGGCCACGGAATAAGTTAAAAGCTGACAGATATCAAAGAATTATACGTTCCCTGCCGTGTACGGTCGCACATTGCCCTGTAGGAAACTAGCCAAAGGTGAGCTCTGAAGATAATAGATGGCAACAGGTTCCAAAGCTTCAGAGGTGTAGAAGTGACTGTTTTGAGTGTACCTGCCATGCGTACTAGGTAGGTGTGGGTGTAAAATCCAGTGGAACCTCATATCACAACGTCAAGTGTCACCTCTGTGCCATCAGACTGTGATAAAAACATCACAGTGTTGTAGGCAGAATCGATATTTGTTCGAAAAGACGATGACAAGCCATTCGTTTGTCCATGTGATGTGTTTTAATCACCATGCAACCGATTGTGGCATAGAATCATAAGTAGTATAACGCCTTGAAAGAAATTCTTAGACGACGTCGAATTCTACGTACTGACGTAGAATATTTGTACGTCATGTGAATTCTTACGATGAATGTCAATGAATCCTCTTATGAAACGTTCGTTTTAACCTACGTTTATGTGCAACACACCCTAATTTTTCAGTTAGAGTTCTTGATGTTGCAGAACGATCCATAACAATCCTGCGCACGAGATATCTGTCCTCTCGTTCTGTGGCGTATCAGTCATTCTACGATAATCAGATTCTGAATTTCTTTAACTTCATCCCGTTCTCTTGTTCAAAGGCGATTCGGCAAATTTCGAATCTAACCCTAACTTTCTTTCTTTTTACCCTGATTTCTATCTTCAAGATTTCTCGTTCCTTTCCGTAATCATACTGCTGAATAATTTCATTTAGAGTGGTTATAGCTCTGACAGCCATGTCGTATAGGCAATATTTATACAGCTCCGTAGCTCAAATCAAGCATGATTCAGAAACGTCCTCATGATTGCCGTATTTTCGATGAGGCATAATTAAACCTCCCATGCACAGGAACAGCGAGTAAACACAATTACAATGCTTAAAACCAGCTCTTTATTCTTTCTTTTTGGATACTGTTTGAAGAGGGTGTTATTGATGCATGGGAATTACCATATACGCTGCAATGCTAATCATTGCGTATCATTCCATAACTTACGCATTGTGCAAATTTCAAGGATACTGGAGGCTATGTTCATGGTGTTGCATCTTCGATGGTTAGCAATGTATTTACATACGTATTATAGAAATGTGAAGAGAATATGTGCCTTATACAGTACACAGAAGATAAATTTGGAGAATAGGGTGCCAGCTCAAGTGCTGACCTCATCTGACTAGTTTAAAATTATGAGATGTCCTTGAATCTTTTATTCGGTATTGATCCCAGACCGCCGCCTATAGCCCACTGTGTTTCTTCAGTGCCATGTAAATCTAACTACCTACCACACGATTTTTCCATCTTTCAAGGATTGAAAAAAAGTTTTGAAACTCCAGGAAATAGGATAAAGATGTTTTTGTTTCGTTGCTTTTCAGCAACAATTTTTGATCCTAGTAGCATTCATTTATTGGATATAAAAACTAGACCAGGCAACCTTGGAAAACTTCATCACAATTTTGAAATAAAAGAGCTAAAACTCGTAGAGCACTTTGTATTAAAACTCAGTTTGTAATTTCAAGTCAAATGATGCTATTGATTTTCTCTTCGTTTATATTATAAACATGTACACCGGAACTTATGTAGTACATTGAATAGTGAATGCTTGGAATTTATACTTTCGTATGTAATTTTATGTTGTGTGGTATTTCTTTTCGTATGTAATTTTATGTTGTATGGTATTTCTTTTCGTATTGTTTTGGAATAAAACGAATAATTGTTTTTATCTACGCTTTCGTTTTATTTTTAAGTACAAATACACTCTATAACAAAACATTCGTCGCACCAAGAAGGAGTTGTTCGATTGCGATAAAAAATTAGTTGATGAGTGAGGAACATGCATAGAAAAACAAACGATTCAAATTTCAGAACAATTGAATTGTTTATTTCAGAGTTTGACCGTTACAAAGGGAGGAAGTCAATAAAGCGTTGATTCACCTCTGGCCTGGATGCGTCACCCGGCTTGGCATAGACTAAAAACGTTCTCGAATGTTGTCCTGCGCAAAATTTCTTTCCGTCTTTAACTATCGGGTTAAATGGTCAACATTCCTGAAAAGTTACAATCGCCTTTCCATTAATGTCCCAAATATGCTCTGAGGGAGAGAGATCAGGAGACCTAGCTGGGCTAGGAAGTGGTGAAAAAGCTTGAAGACAATTCATAGCAATACGTGCCGTGTGCGTCCGGGCATTATCTTGTTGAAAAGTACACTCTATAACAAAAAACATCGACGCACCAAGAAGGAGTTGTCCGATGGAGACAAAAATTGGTGGATGGAAAAATTATGTACAGAATAGAAAATGATTAAAATTTCAGAACAATTGAATGTTTTATTTCAGAGTTACAGTAAAGAGCTCAATAAGGTGTTGACCCGCCTCTAGCCTGGATGCAAGCTGCCACACGGCGTGGCATAGACCGATAAAGCTCCCGGATAGTCTCCTGCGGTATTTCTTGGAAAATTTGCTCCAATTGTCGGACTACGTCATCAACATTCCCTACCGGATGCAGTCGCCTTCCCATCATATCCCAGACATGCTCGATGGGAGAGAGATCTGGTGATCTGGCTGGCCAAGGAAGTGTTTGACAAGCTTGAAGACAGTTCATAGCAACACGTGCCGTATGTGGTCTGGCATTGTCTTGCTGAAAAATAAGCCCAGGGTACTTCGAAAGGAACGGTAGCCAAACAGGTCTCAGAATGCCGTCAACGTACCGCTGTGCAGTAAGTGTACCTCTAATGACGACCAAAGAGGTCCGGCTATCAAGGGAAATGGCACCCCAGACCATAACTCCTTGTTGAGGGCCCGTGTGGCGTGCAGTAGTGAAAGTAGGATCGGCACGCTACCCTGGGCGTCTCCAGACCCGTCTTCGATGATCGTTAGGACACAGATGGAAGCTGGATTCGTCGCTAAAGACTATACGTTCCCAGTCAGCATCTTTCCAGCCTGATCGAGCCAACAACCACTGTAGTCTGGCTCGACAGTGTGCAGGTGAGTGGCAGGTGGCGTAACGGTCGGTACGAGCGTAGATTTCGCTCTCTCAGCCGTCTGTGAATGGTCATGGTGAACACTCGTGTGTGTTTCGCACGACTGATGGTTGATAGCGATGAATCAAGAGCTGTGACAGCTGATCTGACAATCACTCTGTCCTCGCGATCTGTTGTGGCCCTACCTCGACCGCTACCATCATGATGCTGAAATCTGCCATTGTCCACCCACTCTTGCCAGCATCTTCTAATCGCCGCATCGCTTCGACTCACATGACGAGCGATTCTCCGATTTGCCCAAACTGCCTCTTTCAATCCAATGATACAACCTCTTTCAAACTCTGAAAGTTGCTCGCAATGAGCTCGATTCCTGCGGCGAGGCATTTTTTCAGTCGTTGAAAGGTATCCTAATTCGCAATGCAGCAGAAATTTTTAACAACAGTTCAAGAACAACTCCTTATATACATCTGCTGGATGCGTAGTTCCGATGCGCTGGAGATCGCACTATTCATTCATTGGACACCAAATTATAATCATTTGCATATTTGGTCAAAACATTTTTGCATACGAAATTTCAAAGCAATCGCATGATTCCTTCTTGGTGCGTCGATTTTTTTTTGTTATAGTGTAAGTCTGGGGGGTTGTCACAAAAGGAACAGTAACACAATCGGTGGTAGAATGTCGTCTACGTACCGCTGTGTTGTAAGTGTGCCAGAAATGACTACCGAAGGAGTTTACACCCCAAACCAAAACTCCCTGTTGTAGGCATGCGTGTCGTGCGATAGTAAGGGCAGGATCCCCACGCTGCCCTGGACGTCTCCAGAAGCGTCTGCGATTGTCATCAGGACAGTGGATCGAGCTCGGCACCACTATAATTCTGCACCTTCTTGGTGGGTCGATTTTTTTGTTGCAGAGTATATTACTTATATATGTATGTACAAACGAATTTGCTGCACACTATAAGAACTTAGTCTGATTAATTTATTCCACAACACAAGACGTAATGGAAATGAAAATCCAACAGTTTTTATTCAAATGGTGAATACATATGGAATCTAAATAAAGTCTGCATACAACTGGCTCCAACACCACAAACATACAAATTTAATACTTTCAAAGGAAGTAATTAAACAAATAATTTGTTAACACGAGAATTTCATATTTTAAACACAAAGCACTAAATGTTTTGGTGATATTAATTCTTCAACATCTTTTTCATAATTTTTCTCTTTCTTTCTTATTTGGAGGAACACTCCCCATCCGTCTCACCCATGATAGCTGATATATCGGATCGCACAGAAGTGCTTAGGGAGGGCATAAGTTTTCTCAAACTTGTTAGAAACTTTCAATCGAAAGTTTAAAGGACCATAAGAGGAAGTTTCTTGTGTTCGTTTTCGGGAACCCCGAATTGGTTGTCGTAACTAGAAAAGTAAACAATCTAAGCCAAAGGTGTCAAAGAAGCGTAAGCAAGACGGTCATTTTTCTTCTTACGTGTCCGTGCACGTTTTCCGTCTGAAGAAGCACTGAGGGGCGTGCTAACAGATGCTACCGATCCACTGCTCGTGGTAACAGCGACTTCTGTGAAAAAAGAGCGGTTATTTGGTTGATTTATTTTATTATTTTTGGTTTAGTATTTTTTTTTTTTTGGAACTTAATTACATCTGAATCTACATTATCATAATATACATCGGAATCAAATGCAAATTCACATAAAAAATTCTACAAAAATGTAGTTGCAAGCAAAAAATATTAATGTAATGCACACAAAAAAACATCATTAGCTACACAAATTTAAAATTGTATACCACAAGTTCTATCGCTGGCCTCACGACGACGAGACACTGTGGCCGCGAAAAAAAAAACGGCGTCGGTTTTCGTGGTGTTCAAACATGACGACGCCAGTGTTCTTTATTCAAATTATAATTTCGCCGAATACGATTAATTCGATTCACAAAAGTATTCGTAATCGCGCATCTCTAAATAGGACAAACGATAATAGTGGTCGTTTAAATTATCAACATTTCCCTGATTTTTTGTGAAATGAGCACATTTTCCCTGATATTTCCCTGATTTTTCCAGAATTAAAAAGATTCCTGAGAATTCCTTGATTTCCCGGTTTTCCAGGTTCTGCTACCACCCTGTATGTGCATATTTTAATTAATACTAGCTGAATAACCCGGAGTTTCTCGGGTTTCAAATATAACCGCTACATTTCCCTGTGTTAAAGGGTCTAAAACTCAAAACACGAAAAGAATTCCATTTTTTTTATTTTCTTAAAAAATAAGATATTTTTGAATAAAATTATACCTAAATTTTTTTTCTACCATCAGTAGAACCAGAAATATTTAACTTTTTATAAACATGACAGCTGTAAATCAAACGAGCCTTCGTAATTTTAAACACACTTCTTCTCCTTTTTTGTTAAAAGGGATTTCACAACAATAAGAATCGATATAACTTAAAGACTACTTGTCATAAATTATCGTAATTTTCTACATTTACTTTTCAAATATATTTCTTTAAAATTTGTCTTCAGCAATTGTGTATAGATGTATTATTTTTTTCTATAATTTTTCGTACTTTGTATACTATGTGTTTTATGTAGTTTTTGAACAAAATATTTTTTTTAATTTTTTCTAGTTGTTTTAACTAAAACTTACGAGAATAATTTATAGTATGAACTGTTAGAAGTTAATTAATGCAAAAATCAAGTGATTTCTTATAAAATATTTTAAGATATATCAATTATGCCCCCCCCCCCGTCAAAATTTTGATCATTTTAAATTTTAATTAAAAATAATTTTAAGTTTTGAAAATATAAAACAGTTATTATAATTTCAAAATATAATGTATACCTACACAAAACATTTCAGAAGAAAAAAAACTTTGAAATTGAAGAATTTAGAGTCATGGACCCCCCCCCCCCTCCCACACACACCCTTTACTTAACTCGTACACAAACCCTGTATAACGTGTTTCCTTGTCCATGTCCATTTATTGTAGAAATCCAAACTTTAGATTTTAAAATTGGGGCTTGGAAGGGTACTTTTAGGACAACCAGTGTGTCAGTTTTCATGGCTAGATTGATCTGAAGACAGAAAAGAACTAGCTTATGTTTTTCGTAGTGTTTTAAAGTATAAGTGTACTTATACAAATACAAATATTGACGAACAGCTACAGGCTCAATACCAACAAGGCTGGTCCTTTGTTTATGAATTCCCCAATTCTCACTGACTATCCAATTGTATTTTAAATTAGTACACTCCCTTTGAATTAATTATATTTTCTGGCAACGCTTTCCATCTGTCTATTACCCTATTAAAGAAGTAGTTTTTCCTTAAATCCCGATTAAAATGTGTCTTATTCAATTTATACCCATGGTCCCTTGTTTTGTTATCCCTATTGAAATTTAAACCCTCTGTGTCCCCTTGTTTTACGAACTTGAAAAGCTGAATCAAATCCCCTCTCCTTCCTCTTCTTTCCAGTGTATACATGTTTAGCTTACTTAAACGTTCATTATAGTCGAGATTTGCTATCCCCTTTATAATTTTTCTAGCTCTGTGCTGAACCCTTTCAATTAATTCTATATCCTTTCTCATATATGGAGCCCAGAATTGTACAGCATATTCACAGGTCTTACTAAGCCCTTATATAACGGCAAGATTATATTCTTAACCCTTGAAGTTACAGTCCTTTTAATATACCCAAATAACATAAAAGCCTTTTTACCCGCAGCTGAACATTGGTGACCCATTTTAAAATCCCTGTGAATTATCACCCAAAGATCCTTGACTGTTTCTCCCTCCTTTACCTTTACTCCCTACAGACAGTACTCGGCTCCACTGTTCCTGTAACCCATATGCAGAAATTGACATTTCCGTACATTAAATGACATACCCCATTTTACAGCCCATTCGGATATCTTATCAAAATCTCCTTGTAAATTCTCTATCTGTAACTTGGTATCCACTGTCCCTCATATTTTTAAGTCATCTACAAATATACTTATTCTATTCTTAATCCCCTGACCTATATCATCTATAAAAGTTATAAATAAAATTGGTCCCAAAACTGATTCCTGAGGCACCCCACTTATAACTTCTGTCCACTGTGAATAATTTCCTTTTACCTGCACTCTCTGCTTTCTACACAATAACCAATTCTTTATCCATATGAATGTTTTCCCCTGAATCCCCAGCCTTTCCAATTTAAACAGTAATGCCTCATGAAGTACTTTATCAAAAGCCTTTTGAAAATCTATGTACATGATATATACACTGCTCTTATTATCAAGCTCCTCAGTAATTTTTTCGTAGAACTTCAAAAGGTTTGTAGAGCAGGATCTACCCTTCCTAAACCCATGCTGATTATCTGATAACAGTCCCCCCTCCTCCAATTATAACATTATGATTTTTTTAACAGAGATTCAAATATCTTGCAAATTACTGATGTTAGACTTATTGGTCTATAGTTGCCCGTATCACTTCGTATTCCATTTTTGAAAATTGGAGTTATGTTGGCCAACTTCCAATCCATTGGTACCCAACCCGTGCTATATGTTGAATTAAATATCATGTGAATTACGTCCCCCAATTCTTCGGCGCATTCCACTAGTACTCTCGGATATATATCGTCTGGTCCTGGTGGTTTAGATGGCTTAATTCTTTTCAACTGATGTACTATTTCTTCACTGTTAAATTTGCATTCTTTAATTGTACCCCCGCAAAGGCTCCATCCTTGGGATCCTTTTTTAATTTATAGTTACCATAAAAAAACCCAGAAAAAGTAATTTAACACGTTTGCCATTCCCATCTCGTCTTGAATTAATTCACCTCCCCTCCCCTCCAACGGGCCCAGTGTAGTGCTAAATTTATTTTTACCACTTGCATATGCAAAAAATTCTTTTGGTTTTATATTTATTTCCCTTGCTAATTTTTCCTCCAAGGACACCTTTTGCTTCCGACTAATAGTTTTAAACTCCTTTTAAACTAAACTTTCAGATATGCCTCCTTGTCCCTGTCATTACCAGTGCTTTTATATATCCTGTATGTTCTTTGCTTTAATTTCAAAGCTTTGTGTTTCCCCTGAAAACCACATAGGGAGCAAGTTTCTAGATTTTCCTTTTTTCCTGAACGATACATGTTTTTTTATCACCCTGTCTAGC
This sequence comes from Metellina segmentata, assembly GCA_947359465.1. NCBI lineage: Eukaryota > Metazoa > Arthropoda > Arachnida > Araneae > Tetragnathidae > Metellina > Metellina segmentata. The sequence continues at coordinate 21,825,626 of OX375876.1, read as the reverse complement.
TTATTCTTGAATTCCTCCCATTGTTCAGAATGATGCGGTGCTATTAATCTCCTTTTGAATGTCTCCTTTAACTCTTCCCTTATCCTATGAAAATTTACCTTTCTGACATTTGGAATTATCCTACTATTGATTGTGTATGCTGACTGAAAATGTATACTTAATCTGATACTTCTATGATCACTTTCTCCCAGTGGCTCACCTATAACCAAATCTTCAACCCTATCCTCATCAATGCTGAAAATCAAATCAAATCTTGCATTGTCCCTAGTATCCTTATACACCATCTGGTAGAAAAAAACAATCCTGTATCACTTACAAAAATTCTGCCCCTTTCCCATTTGTAGCTAGATTATTTGTCCAGTAAATATTTCGATAATTATAGTCCCCCATTAAAATTAATTCTCCTTTTTGACATACTTCGTTTATCAGATTGCACATATCCTTTTCCTCCTCTTCACTACAAACAGGAGGTCTCTTTATATTACCCAGAATTAGTCCTTTGCCTTTGTCTGTATTCAGTTTCACCCAGACTGATTCTATACCTTCAGTTTTACTATGTAACTATATTTCCGTAAAGTTTAAGAATTCTCTCACATAAATCGAAATCCCACCCCCTTTCCTATTCACTCTGTCCTCCCTAAACATTGTGAATCCACTCAATTCTAAAATTTGTGCATCTTCACTGCTTGACTAACTTTCAGTTATCCCAATGATATCTATATCCTCTACTTGTGCAATTCCCCTGAGCTCATCCATTTTATTTCTCACACTGCGAGCATTACAATAAAAAACTTTTATCTAATTTTTCACCCTTATATTGCACTTTCCCCTTGTATTATTTGTCTTGGTATTGTTTTTCTCCCTTACATTGCACTTTCCCTTTGTATTGTTTGTCTCCTGTAATTTAGACCCTGTTAGTTTTCCTACGCAATTATTGTGTACTGTCAACCCTCTATATCCTACCCATCCCTGCTTGTATTCTAGTTTTTTGACTCCAGAATATTCAAAACCCGCTTGCCAACCTCCCTATTACCTATTAGGCTTAAATGCAAATTGTCCCTGCTTATCCAATCCCTCCTACACTCCTTTCAAATATCTAAAAATCTAACCTCCTCCCTCTCACACAAATCCCTTAACAACCCATTCATCTTATTGGCCCTTTGAATTAACCACCCATTACCTAACCCATACCTAGGTAGTAATCCTAATACTGTTACCTCTACCCCATGAGACTTAATGCCTCTTAAAAGTGTTTCCGCTTCCCTCTTAAACTCAACATTAGTGGTCCTCATCATTAGTTCCCACCCACACTACTGCCTTTTCCTCCCCTTTAACTACACCTGCCTTAACTGCCTCAACTACATGTTTGACCCTGGCGCCTGGCAAGCAACACCTTGCAAAATTGCGCTTTTTATGCCCTACCATGTCTCCCAAAACCCTGACCATTGAATCTCCAACCATAACCCCTTTAGATACCTTATCAACCTCATCCCCCTGATCTACATGTCCCAAGTCTACACACTGAACATTCTTTTCCACTCCCTTTGCAAACCTCACCTTCAAAGCACCAGCTCCTTCCTCAAAACACCCACCTCCTAAGCAACTCTTACATTTAAATTCAACCCTCTCTGACATTTTAACCCCACTCACACCACCCTTTCCTGCCTCAACCATATTCCCACACAAGTCACATTCCACATAGAACTCCCCATTGGCTCCCTCCGTCCTCATCTCCTTTAACATCCTAACTAAACCCATGCTAACCCAAAGTAACAATCAATGTACAGAAAAAGCACTAAACAAAATCTAACGTACAGAAAAAGCACTATGTCAAATACACAGAAAAAGCAATGCACTGAAACAAACATACAGAGAGAGAGAAAAGGCTGAAATTAAATATCCTATAACCCTATAGTAGTCAACTAACCGAATGTAAACAAACAAGACACATAAGATTTAGGCCCAAGGAGACAGATGTGAATTAGGCCTAACGAGACATACTTGATTTAGGCCTACTTAATAAGTCAAAAACTAAGTACTAGGACTATAAAAACACTTTAAAAACAATTAGAAATGGTTGAGCTGAATCTATTATTAATTAAATTAAGTATTATTAATTAAATCCCATTCCAATTTTAAAAACTTCAGTTTCCGGTTCGTTTAAGTTTCGCTGTGAGCATCAACAAGGCACAAGTGCAATCGGTGAAAGTTGTAGTACTCTTCTCATTAAACCGTGTTTCTCCCACAGTCAGTTGTATGTGGGGTGTTCCAGAGAGAATTGGATACCTTTTTACTATGTATCTATACTATTATAAAAGGAAGTTTTTGTCTGTTTGTTTTTTCGTGGCCGCAAAATCCTGACGATTCTATGGCACTTACAGCAATGAGATTTGGCACACAAGTAGTCCAAATTTTTTGCAATATTTGGGTCGCGGCGAATTTTAAAATTCAATCTAGAAGATTTTTAAATGAATTTAATAGTTTTATTCTCCGTCGTTATTTCAACGCCTTTCTTCCGGAGAGATAAGAAACACCGGAAACTAGACTTTTCTACCCATGTGAACTTGCCATCAGGCTTTGGAATCATGCCAAGTTTTTTTTTCATCGCGGTAGATTCTAAATTTATTTTTTCCGTATCCGCTTTCATTTTTCCCAGAGGAATGATTTTCCAGCAGAGGATAAAATCAAAGTCAACTTTAGTTATGTAGTTCATTTTTCTATTGCCTAGACCATTAAAGATAGAGTAAAAATTTCAACGGATTTGAAATCTGCGAAAAATTTCGCTTTAGATCGATACCTAAAAATATGGTTTTCTTTAAATAAATCATTTTTAAATTGAATATATATTTTATATTTTCGCAAGAGATTGTGACGTCACGTGAAACAGATTGCATCTTCTGCCCTTCGCGTTAGTAAAAAAAGAAACAGATTACATTTCCTGTCCTATTATATTTCAGGGAATGAGAGCAAAAAACAAAACAAAAAACAATTTGACTGGTATTGTTAATTCTTTTTCGTAAAATTGGAATCGCTAAAGATAGATTAAAAATTTCAACGTATATGAAATCTGCAAAAAATTTTACACCAGTTTAATAACTTACACCACGGGCAACGCTGGGTTAGCCATGCAGGGGCTAGTAAATAGATATCACTTAAATTTCTTGCCAGATATGGTTTTTTTAATAAGTGTAGAGGTATACTCTCTCCCCCCGGGGGAAAAGTAATCAAGTACAAAAGCCTCAATTTTTAAATTTGTTTTTCTCTCACTCATGGGTTAGACTTATTTCATTGAATTAAATTGTTTCTTAGATAACATTTAACATTTACAAGCATTGCTAATTTAAAAATTCAGATAAGCAATAAAATAATTTACTTTGTACTCAAAAATAAAAAAATAAAATTACCTTTAATTTTGGTCTATTAATTTATTTCATTTAAAATTGAAAATGACCTAACATTTAAAAATATTTCTAATTTTTCTATCTCCCTATTATCTGAGTAATTTGCAGTTAAAAGATACTGCGTTGCCCAAACCAACACATTTCATTGTTGAGTTAAAAATAAGATACACATTTAAGTTGTAAAATTAAAAAATTTATACAAGACTCATTTTTTTTCTATGTTTTAGGTTAAAAAAACATTTTTTTACTCATCTTTCACCATTCAATTTTCACAACTACCTTGTCCAAAAACATAAACTCTTAATTTTTAGAAAATAGAGAATTGTTTGGTATTGCAGTAAAATGTGTAAAAGATGCATCTGTATGAGATGGATTTTAGAAATAATACAAGAATCAACAGAAATTCTACAATTTTTCTCTCTTTTGTTTCGCTTTCTGGCTCAGCCGTCGTCTTTCGCTGCGGATTGTTACGTCACCCGTACCTCGGAAAGAAGCAAGCATATTTTCACCGAGAATAATAAAATCTAGCACGTTTTGTCAAATGGTAATACGTAGTACAAATTTCAACGAATTTGAAATCCGCGGAAAATTTAAATTGATAATTTGTAATTTTAGTCATACTAGAGCAACACTATGGGCTATTGACGCAACCAAATTTGACTATTACCCAAATCGAATTATTATGAACCATGGTTTGTTTCTCAAACACACACCACGGACAAAGCATTGATGGCCTCGTCATTGTCAAATACGGCCAAATTCTAATTGCGAAGAGATCCGTGCTAACTGAAGTAAAATTTTCCGCAGATTTCATATCCGTTGAAATTTTCAATCTTTCTTTAACGATCCCGATTTTAAAAAAAAGAACTAAACAATGGCAGTCAAAATTTTTTTCATTTGTTTGCTTTCCTTCGATGGAATTGTTTGAGCGCAGGAAATGGAATCTCTGATTTCTCTACAGCGAAAGTGAAATTCGTATGGGAAAAAATATAATAGTTACAATTCAAAAATTATTTAGTTAAAGAAAATCTTATTTTTAGGTATCGATCTAATGTGAAATTTTCCGTAGATTTCAAATCCGTTGAAATTTTTACTCTATTTTTAACGATCTAGGAGATAGAAAATAAAAGAACTACATAACTAATGTTAAAACTTTTTATTTGTTTTGTTCTTCGTTTGAAAGTTTTCCTCCGCAAAATGAAACGGAAACACGGAAAAAATAAATTTTAAATATGTCATGTGACGGAAGCAAAGCAAGCGCTTGGGGGAATAATTAAAGGATGAAAAGACTCGTCACCCCAGAGGTCACGTCAACGCATGACCCTAGCGCCGGACGAAAGTTGAAGCCGCGGTCAGGAGATTGGATTTCCGCGAGTGGGAAAGCGAAATGTCCTTTGTCACTATGCCAACCGGCAAGAAGCAGGCCGGAAATTTATTTCCAACGCTTCCACGTGATCAGAGGAGACCGCAGAGACTTTTGTTCATGGCGCCGTTTCACTAATGAAGCTACCGATGAAAGGGGAAAATTAACCTACAATGGACAGCCCGATTTGAAACCAATCAATAGAGAGAGGACACGCGTGTCGAGTGAAACGAGAGGGGGGGGGGAAACAACCCCCGTGGATTTTCGGAGTCGAGAGAGACAGGAGTAAATTTCCGAAGGGACAGGTCAACAGACCCGAGGGATCAAACTTATCCGGCTATGTGAACACCCGTTCACGGTTTCCGATACCCCGTTCTCTGGAGACGTACCAAGTCGCGACAGCTGTTCGTGGACTCAGAGAAATTGCCCAAACTGGGATTCCGTCTATCAAACGTAAGGAAAGCTCAAACCTGAGCTGCTGCTCCTGCTGATTTGGAGCGGACACAGAACCAATTGCCCAAACTGGGATTACGTCTAGGAGATGTGAGGAAAGCTCAAACCTGAGCTGCTGCTCCTGCTGATGTGGAGCAGACACAGATCCTGTTGCTAGGCTTACAAGAACTGGGGAATCACTCAACCGAGTGCCATTTAGCGAGTTCACCCGAACTGCAAATCTTGTACACGCGTGCGAGAACCTTTGGATAAGCTCACCCGAGCTAGGAATATTTACTCGCCCAAGTAAGGACTGGAGAAAGGCTCACACGAACTGGATAGCCAACTTGGAGTCCCGATGCCAAGGACAATTCACCGTATTCAGCAAAGTCACCGGACTCTGCCAATACATATGCGCTACCTGTAAACCCGTCAAGGTTATATATACTTGTACAAAATAAATATATTAGCCCAGACCACTGCGAACGATCTCATCTAGTAGACGACGGTACCATCCACAAGACGTTTGTCATATCTTTATGCTATTTAAATGCCATTAATTTAATTTTAAAATGTTCTAGATAGAATTTTAAAATTCAGGTTGAGCACAAAAATTGCAAAGAATTCGGACTGCCTGTGTGCCCAAGTTCCATTATTGTAAGTGCCGTAGATTCGTCAGGACATTTCACACAGACAAACAGTTACTTTTAGAATAGTTGAGATGTAATCACATTTTTGTTCAGATTCATATCAGATCAGTTGAATGCCCGTCGTCACAAGAATACTGCTATTTAGCACAGAATGAAGGGTGTCGTCCATTTTTGTTTACATTATATCTTGCTTCTGACGCAAAAAGATAATACTACGCATGCGTAACTCTCAACTGAGAGCCACCGAAACGGCATGTTAAATCACAGATAGGCATTGTGAATACGGTTTTTTCGATAACCTGGGGATTATCGTTGATCCGCGCGTTACTCGGACTTGTGAATACGGCCGTTAATCTTGTAAAGATACTTCTGAGAAATTTGTGTCTCTTAGATTAGAATAGATTTGGTTGCATGGCAAACTTGTGTGTTCTATCAGCAATTCATATAAAAGTATTACATACTTTCCGAGGAGCTATATCCAGAAGATACGGGAGTGTAGCCGTTCCTGCTGATAGTACGAACCAAGTGTTTCATTCTTTTATCACTCTTCTTCCGCGCCATTTTGGAAATTCTGTCTATAGTCTGTGAAATATCACGAACTAGACTCTTATTTTCTCCACTGAGCTAGAAGATATAAAGTAATTGCTTCGTTTTAATATTTGTTAGATGTGTCAGGAAGGAAAAGTATCGCTAATTATAACTTAATTTCTAGAAAGACCAAATTCGTTAAAAAAAAATTTATATATATTAGAGGTAAGAGGACATTGTGTAAAGAAAAATAGAATTTTGCAAAAACTTCTAAAAGGTGCTTCATAAACTACAAAGTCTGCCCCTAAACAGAACTTTAAACTATACTTTTAATATGCTTAGAATTTAATCCATTTTGCCTCCATCAGAGTTTGTTCTGTGTTTATGCACCACTCTTCCAACGTGTTTTGTAAAACTGTAACGAGTTTATGAACTGGTTTCGTATATTGGTTACATCTCGTAGCAATTTTTCATTCCTCAAATTTGAAACCTTTCGTGTGGAATTTTCATTTTAGGTACAAAGTGGTCACTTGCTTTTTAGGCACAACAGTGGCGTTTACTAGTATACTATACAATTAACCAAATTGATAAATAATCGGAGAAAACATGCATTGTGAGGTCAACTGTCACACACTCGTCTATAGAAATATGTGCCATAGATTGTTTCTAACATCAATGGGTTGTCACACAGAAAGCTATAAAGCATGAAAGAAAGCAGTTTACCAGAATGGGGGCCCTTAATCGCTAGCAGGAATGAAGGTCCCCATAGATGCATAAATATATAAATATTTCACTAACGTAAGGGACAGACATCGATCGTATTTCTATATTGTGAAATGGCAACAAGTATAAACAAGATGAAATCATCAACTATTACTGGATTCATTCGTCAATTTTGCTGCTTGGTTCAATTAACCTTGGTTTGAGATACGTAGTTGTTTAAATATTGTCAAGAGTACATGGCACAGCGGTCAGAGCTATCTCCACTCTAAATGAAATTATTCAGCAGTCCGATTACAGAAAACAACGAGAAATCTGAAAGACAGATGTCAGGGTAGAAAGAAAATGCGAGTGAGATAGGGTTAGCGTCGAAATATCCCGAATCGCCTTTGAACAAGAGAATAGGATGAAAAGGAAGAAATATTCAAGATTTAACTGTCGTAGCATGAATGATGCGTGCTTTATTCCATACATTATATTGGTAATACGAATACTGAAGCTGACATAATCAGAACGTTTTTATTTAACGGACATCACAGCACATACACATTACAACAGCGTCAGGACTCACAAAGCACACAAAAAGCAGACAAAGAACGAACTCGCGGAAATGCGAACTGAAACAAAACAATAGGAACGGGATCTGATACGTGGTACTAAGGAGTGAGAACTGAAACTGTTGTTCTCCACTTGAGTTCGACCTCGAAATATAAAAGGCTTGATAAAACGTAACACGCGATTTCTCACCAGCAAGCCCGTTGAAAGTGGTGGCACTGTTCAAGGCACCCGCCAATAAAAGTAAAGGACAAACTGTTACACAAATTTTGGATGATTTTATTTCCTTTATATATATGAAATCCATTTATGTGAATATGGATGCAATATTCATGAGATAAATGGACTGAAATAAAATGAAACCTGTGTAACGTCACTTTGCCTTCGATAGGTATAAGCAATTAAGAGAAAATTTTGTGCAGATGTTATGCGCGAGTCCAGTGTGAAATAATTTTTCATTACATTATAACCTGTAAATGAAATTTGAAGCAAATCTCTTTCATACCTTCTTGGAGCTGGAAGGAGACAATGGGCTTCTTTTACTCGATGGACTTGCACGAGTAATCAGATCTCTGCATCTTCTAGTAATTGAAAGCTTTTCTAAACGCGTCTCTTGTTCCAGTGCCCAACTTGTTCCTTCAGAGGCTGGTATGTAAACAGAGGCTCCAGACCGGGAAGAGCGCTTGGATTTCTGCAAATTAAAAAGATATAAATAGTTAAAAATTATAATTAGAAGCAATAGATATTGTCTATCTAGTATACAAAAATGGATATGTGTATATTTTCTATACAAATCTACACCGTTTGACCAATCCACACCAAATTTGCGGAGAACATAGGCTATTACTTTCTTGTCTTCAGACCAATCTGTAGCACTTACGATAATGAAAATTAGCACAGAGGTAGTCCTAAAATAGCTCCTCTAAGCCTCAATTCTAAAATCTAGTTTGTTTTCCTGTAATAATTGAATATTGACAAGGAAACACGTTCTCCAGGAAACTTAACATAGGGGACTTGAGTATTACGAAATTTCATTAAATAACCCATCGTCTATATCAATATTTTTCCAATGTCTTTTTCGGAATTGCTCTTTTTCAGCTCGGAAAGTCGAAATTCGACATTTTGCACATCTTTTTTTTTTTTTTTAGAATTTTTCATTTTTGAATCAGAATTTCGTTTCTGTTTGTTTGTCAGTCTTTTGCATATTACAATGTATTATTCAGAAATTAAATGTATATATTTGCATCAGAAGTAAATTGTAGAAGCTATGAAAAAGTCAATACGAAGTTTAAAAGGGTTCCGTACAACTTAAATTATTGCATTTTTCAATGGAAGAAAAGTGATTATTCTAATTCACGTTTCAATCAATATTCAATCAGATCAACCTTTCAACCAGAGCAACGCCGGGTTATTCAGCTAGTTAATAATAAAAAATCTTTTTGACTTTAATGATCTGATACTATAACGGGGTTTTCAATTCAATCATTTCGCACCAGCCGTGGAAGCCCTGGTGGAAAAGTAGCGGATTACCAACATGAAAGTTTCGAGTTAAAAACTAGGTTCAACCAAAGACCGTCATGTAGACGGGGGCTGGTGCACATTAAATCGGTCGTGGCCTCAAATGTCCTCGCGTTGGCGTGGTGTGGAAGTTTTGGTCCAAGCTCAGGTGTTAACCTCGTCATCTGACCTTGTTTGAAAATTTCGAAGTGCTGTTCTTGGATCTTTCCCTCCTTTTATTGATTGATCCCGAATATCCGCCGATAGCCCGCGTCTTGCATCAAAGAGACGTTAATTGAACTACCTACGTACCAGCAGTTTAAAAAATTGAGCGCTGTGATATATTTAGCACTACCAGGATGCACCATGTGAAGGTCTATAACTTTACAATCCTTGTTGTTTTGTTTCGTCTTTTTAATGGACTCAATGCCCATTTATTAGAATTCACCTAGTTGAACACCGTGGAATTCTGGACAACAAATGAATAGAGAACATTTAGGCACTTGTATTACTGTTAGTGGTTTTACTTGTGTTGTTCAGAGATATTGGGAAGATAAGAGGTAGATTCAACTGCAACATTTCTCGATCACGTCGCTTCGAAACTCTGTTGGTCACGGTTTAACGCCGATGTTTCAAGTCATCTGAAACGAATCGACAGTGTATACTCGATTCACTGATCGAGAATTTTCCACTCCTACCCGCGTCGCGAGTACGCTCGATGCGATCATTTTGTGTTGACGTTTCTTCGCAACAGCGGATATCAGGCCGTTGAATATGCAGAAGCAGTTGTTTAATAGAGTATAACAGGAACTTCGAGTGTCAAAATATATGTTTCGACGGTAAACAACACAATACGCACACATGATCAATCTTTTAAAATATAAAAAATCACCTCCAAATGTTCAAACATCATAATTTTCTTATTTTGCTTTTGTATTTTTATATTCCACTGTTCACTCTCCCATTTGGGATGCTCTGGTGAATCAGAATATCAAGCGAAATTAAGGAATAGGTTTAACCAATTTACACAATGTCTTTCGTAGAATTTTGAGATAAACTATAAGGGTCAGATTCAACTGAAACGTGATCGATCTCTTCGATCGACTGAAAGCGCCACGAGCTAGTCTTATTTCTTAATTCATTTCGCCGTTTAAACACGATGGAGACTGTTAGGGTTACCACAGAAGCAAAATGATTGCTGAAACGATTGATGATTGCTGACCAATACAGAAAAACAAATTGCGCCCTGTTTGTTTACTATTTTTTAGCGGTTGAGAGTTTATCTCTGAAAGTTCTACGAACGAGACATTGTGTAAGTTGGTAAAGCCTATTAATTGATTTCGCTTGATATTCTGATGCACTAGAGTATCACCAAATGTGAGAGTGAACAGTGGAATATAAAATTACAAAAATCGGAATAACAAAATTATGATGTTTGAACAGTTGGAGATTTTTTTTTGTATTTTAAAAGATTGACCATGTTTTCCTAATTGTTGTTTTTTTGTGTGTATCGCGTTGTTTTCCATCGAAATATATATTTTTATATTCAAAGTTTCTTGTTATACTTTACAAAAAACTGCTCTTGCATATTCGTCCGCCTGCTATCTGCCATGTTGCGAAGAAACGTGAACAGAAAAATGATCGTACTGAGCGTAATCGCGACGCAGAGTAGAAAATTCTCTATTTCAGTGAATCGTTTCAGATGTCTTGAAACATCGGGGTTAAGCCGCGGCCAATAGAATTTCGTGGCGACATGATCGTGAAATCTTGCAGTTGAATCGGGCCCCAAGACTCGCTCGTAGCGCTTTCAGTCGATCGAGGAGATCGCGTTTCAGTTGAATCTGACCCTATAGCGATACGTCCTTGAGCTTTGCGAGTGTACGCCAGGTACACTCTTCATTCTGGTGAAACTTGCCTCTTTCTGCCGCGAACAGCAGCAAGACTTGGCGATTGCCGTTTTGGGCCATTGTAAAAGCCGCACCGACAACTCGAGATTTACCGAAATGTACAGGGCCATACCAAAAGAATGACTTGATTTCAAAACAGTATCACGAGAAATAAACAACCCATTCACACATGGTTCTAGGGCGAAAATATGAAAAAATGTCTAAAGTTTCAAACGTACTTCAGTGTGTTTCGATATGTGCGCCATTAGTCGCTCGGCAGGTGTCAAAACAAAAATCAATCTTCAGATCTTCAATGCAGCTGGCCTTAAATATTAAGTTCCCCAACTCATGGATTAGACGGGGAGACCCCATGTCATGGCCTCCTCGAAGCCCCGATCTCACCCCTACTGGACTTTTTCTGGGGATACATAAAGAACATCGTGTACAGTGAACAGATCACAGATCTAAGTCACCTAAAACGTCGGATCACATCTGCTACTGCAACGGTAACTCCGGACATACTTCGGAAGAAGTGGCAGGAGATTGATTATCATTTTTACGTCTGTCGAGTAACTAATGATGCACGTATCGAAACATACTGAAGTACGTTTGAAACTTAAGACATTTCATATTTTCGCCCAAGAACCATATGTGTATAGGTTGTTCATTTCTCGTGATACGACTTTGAAATCCCGTCGACGATCAACCGGTTTGGTGGTTAAGGTATTAACCTCTAGATCGGAAGGTTCCTCGTTCGAATCCTGGTCAGTGCATCGATATTTGTAAACATATGGCGTAGAGGCAGCTGGTAAGCCTTAAATCTACCGTGGCCGAAAGTCCTGACGTTGGGTTGGTGTGGAAGTTTGCAGAGTGGGGTGCCACTCGGGTGTTGCCTCGGCATCTGACCGTGGTTCAAAATTACGAGGTGTTGTCCTCGGATAGTTCCCTTAGGCGATTGATCCCGGACTGTCGTCAATAGCCCGTTGTGTTGCTCTAGTACGACGTTAATTAAAAATTACCAATTTGAAATCCCATCAATCTTTTTGGAGAACCCTGAATTTAAAATCAATAAAAAAGTAAGAACAAATAAGGGTCGCTTACGAGCTAGAGTAGCTATTTGTAATTGGTGATTTACGGGTAGTAAAAATGTCGGTCATTCGTAAACCCTATAATAGACTCACGTGAGAAATAAAATCCTTGCGTCTGTACTTTACTGCACGTCTTTGAAATTGCATCTTTTTCTCTGGTGCCATACTTGTCTCGGAAGCCGTGACGTACAAAGAAGACGAACGCTTGAGCGTCTTTCCCGGAACATCTGGTGTCTTGTAGTGGCAGACGGTCTCGTACAAGATGTCAGCATAGCAAATCCACGTGAACCGCTTCCCGTGGAGTTCTTGCAAAAGTTTGAAGTAACGATGGTATCGAGACACGTCATCCGCACTGCTGGTTCTGCGGATGGTATGCCTCACGTAACTACCATTCTCTTTTTCAATACCCACTGGATTACTAGCCGTGGACACTCGATCCCAATCATCATCAAAAGTACCGTCACGATGCATAATAGTACTACACGTGTAACGAATTTCTAAGTCCTAGAAGGAATTGCAATTCATCGAACTGTAAATGGAATCCAGCAGGACTAAAGTTGAGGGTATTATCTAACACGAGAACTGTTACAGCATTTAAAAAAATAAAATGTTTTGAACGAACGTTTCGGTTTACCTTCAGTCTATGTTCATCGCGGTGGCAACGCGACCTTAGAAAACGCATGCTTAGAAAATATGACCTTTCATTTTACAACGGAAAGTAACAAGATTCAAAAACACATTTGTAAACGTTTTAAAAATATATTACATGTGTAAATAACATAAATATATGCGTAAATGAAACATTAAATACAACCTGAAACGACAGCACTGTACTGTAACATAAATTAAAATGAAATAAAATTAACGCAACTTGCGAAAAACTATTAAAAGAACCAATGAAATCAAAGAAAAGAATTTTAAAAGAACCAATAGATAGTTTAAAATTAAAATAACCAATGGAATCAAATAAAAAAAAACAGTTTTTCTAACTAACGGAAGCGATAGTTTAACGGAATTTGAAAGAACTTTCTAGAATATTCAAAATGAAAATTTAAACTTCCCGCTTGCCGAAGTTGGCTTAAAAAATAAAATAACAGTAATACAGATGGGTAGCCTAAACCTGTCATATCTCGCTACTAAAACTGCGCTAAGGTCGTTGGCACCACGATGAACGTAGACTGAAGCTGTACTTCTAAAGTCGCCAAGACAAGAATTATTTTAGAATATTTTTCTTTTTACAATGGAAAATGAAAACTTAAAAACACATTTGAAAACGTTTTGAAAAGTATATTTTTAAAAAAACTTTCACAAAAAGTAGTAAGCTTAAACACATTTGTGAACCAGCAGAAAAACTAAGCTGCGAATGTTGAGTAAGAATATATATACCCTGAAACTCATCAATTACACTAAATACAGAAGGCCTGTTTGAAAAGAAAAAGTTTTTTAAAAGAAAAAAAGCTAGAAATAATACAACCTGATACGTCAGAACTGTTCCGGGAAAAAATTATTTAAAAAACAAAAATTCCACAAATGGTTACAAAACGAAACTCGGAAGCGTTTCGTGAAAAATATTTTAATAAAATGAAATTCCATAACTGTAGAAATACAAATAAATGAACAAATGATAACATAGAAAAAAAAATTTTAAAGGACCAATGCAATCAAGGGATATTTTAAAATTAAAATAACCACAATGGAAGCAAAGAAAAAATTTCAAACGAATCAATGAAATCAAGCGACTTTAACGGGTGGAACTGTCGTTCACGGTAAGAAGGCGATTTGTCGCCAAATATGGTAACCTTCACCTTTTTGCTGGTTTCCCCCCCCCATATCTGCCGTTTTGTTATGGCAACCCTATCTGCTGTTACGGAATTCGGCCGCCATCTTGATTTGGCGACAAAAATTAGTTGACGACAAACGTCTTACCGTGAACGACCACTCCACCCTTTAACGGATTTTGGAAGAACTTTCTAGAATATTCAAAATGAAAATTGAAAGTTACCGTTTGCCGAGGTTGCCATGAAAACCCCAATAACCGTAAAGACAAGTGGGTTACCTTAATCTACCGTAACTCTCTACTAGAAGTACGCCAAAAAAATCGCCAAGGCAGTTGCCACGGCTATAAACGTGAGTGTAGCTGCACCTAACAAATTCCAGGTCAATTGTCAACTAGAGAGTACAGCTTCAGTGTACGTTTTTGCGGAGGGAACGGTCTTGATGCATTTTTTTGGCGCACTTCTAGTAGCGAGTAATGACAGGTTAAGGAAACCCATCTGTATCATAGTTATTGCGGATTTTATGGCAAACTGGGTAAGCGGAAAATTTAAAGTACCATTTTGAATATTCTATAAAGCTCTTTCACAAAAAATCCGTTAAACTGTCGTTTGATTTCATTGAGGTTCATATGAAATAATTCTTTCCTTGGCAACTTAAGACCTAGAGTTTCAATTCCAAAGGTAATTCCAGATAAAACAATGAAGTTTATTAAACAAGTGGATGTATTTAAAATAATCAAAGAGAGGGTTAAAGTATGTTTCAACGAATCAATAAAATACAAATTTAAAAAGATAAATAGTGTGTTGAATCCACATGGGAATAAATTTGAATGAAGATATTTTTAATAAATTTTAATCAAGATATATTTAATAAATTTGAATCAAGATATTTTTAATAAATTTGAATCAAGATCTTTTTGATAAATATATCAATTGAAATTATTTATTTTAATCATTATGCGTAAAAAATTGAAGGAGAGTTTAAAGTTGAATTATTATATCAAAAATATATTTATACGAACATACCTGTTTAGTAAATAGTTTTAGTTTTAATTTAATTATTTAAATTAATGAATAATTCTATTGAGCGTATTTTGAAACAGATGCTACTGGCTTTATCACTATTGCTGTACAAAGGATATATTCTAAATAGTAAATTAGCAATACACGCGCGTTTGCTACAGATAAAAACACGATCATATGCGCAATACCGACCTAGAGGCAGCTAAATAAACACATACGAGATGTCACCTGGGTTAGCACAAGCTCATCGTTAACAAAATTTGATGGAGAGTTTCGAAAGTAGATTTATTTCTTTATATATTATTAGTTGAGGAAAAAATGGGAAACGACGGCACCTCATATCATTGAATTATAGTTTCGTCTAAAAAAAATAATTGCTAAAATATATTCTACTAGTGTTTATAAATTACTAGACACTACGTGGGCCAACACGGCGTTGCCCGTGACAATTCCAAAAAGGTCGAAAACGTTGGTTTAAGGGGGTCCGGGACACATTGAAATTTTTTTTTTATTAATTAATTTAGAATTTTTAATTTTTTTGTACTGATTACCCATCTAACTAATAAGCAAAATCACAACACAAAAGTTTTCCAAAAGTTCTTTAAAAATTTTTAATTAAAATTTTTTGAAAAAAAGAGGGGTCATTTTAAATTGCTAAGGCTCAAAACATTCTTCATCAATTTTCAAAATTCTTACATTAAATTATTCACAAATTTATTAACTTTAATTTTGATTCAGGAATTTAAAAAATATTAATTTAATAAAAAATGAAAAATGTTTGAATGAAAAAATTTGAAAATTTTAAGGTACTTTTTTTTTTAAAGTCATATTTTTAAAAGTAAATATTTGTTTTAAATTTGCTGAATCAAAATTAAAGTATAATGTTTGAAAAAGATATATTCCAAATTTCAACCCTTAAACTTTATCGGTTTTCGACTTATAGCAATTTGAATACAGGAAAACTTGAAAAAATGCATCATGGAGAAAAACGCATTTAAAATTTAAGGACAGATGTTGTTGCCATGACAACAACTGTCAAGAGTGTTAGATTTTCAAAACAACGCACCACAAAAATTATTATATCTCTAATTCTAATTAAGATAGAAACATGATTTAGACGTCATTTTAAGCAGAAAAACACAGAGAATTTCTTAAAATAATAAAAAAAACTTCGAAAATTTGACGATTTTTGTGTCCCGGACCCCCTTAAGGGAGAATAAAAACTAATAAATCTCTTTATATTGAAATCGAATTCCCATTTGGTTGCTTCGCAAACCAAATGGGAATTTGTAGCCTATTGGATAACAGCCATAACGGCGTTGCGCATGGCAAACCAACACAACGGGCAACGCTCTTTGTCAAATGCGGTCAAATTCGTATTGCGAAGAGATCCAATCAGCGTGACGACCACAATCTCTTATGAAAGTATAAATACTTAATTGAAAAATTATTTATTTAAAGAAAATCAAATGGATAAGGTAACTTATATGGTGTAAAATTTTCAGCAGATTTCAAATCCGTTGAAAGTTTTAATCTATCTTTAACGATCCCGATTTTGCGAAAAAAAGAACTAAACAATGCCAGTCAAAATTTTATTTTTCTTTCCTTCGCTGAAACCGTATGAACGCAGGAAATGGAATCCATTGATTTCTCGAACACTAAGGTTGCCGTGACGTCACAATCTTTTGCGAAAGTTTAAAAGAGATATTCAGTTTATAAATTTTATTTATTTAAAGAAAATCTTCTTTTTTAGTTCTTTTTACAAAAAAGAACTAAACACCCACTTATCAAACGAAATGGGAATTCATAGCCTATTAGATAACGGTCACCATGGGCAATGCTCATTGTCAAATGCGGCAAATTCGAATTGCGAAGAGATCCAATCGGCGTGAAGTCACAATCTCTTGCGAAATTATAAATATTTAATTGAAAATTTATTTATTTAAAGACAATCAAACGCATAAGGTATCTACCTGGTGTAAAATTTTCTGCAGATTTCTAATCCGTTGAAATTTTTAATCTATCTTTAACTATCTCGATTTTACTAAAAAAGCTAAACAATGCCAGTCAAAAATTTTTTTATTCGTTCAGCTTTACTTCATTGTGGAATTGTTTGAGTACAGAAAATGGAATCTGTGATTTCTCGAACGCAAAGTTTCACTTGACGTAACAATCTCTTGCGAAAATATAAAGATGTATTCAATTAAAAAATTATTTATTTAAAGAAAATCATATTTTTAGCCATCGATCTCTAGTGAAATGTTTCTAAAAATTCATTTTAAAATGTTCCAGGTTGAATTTTAAAATTCGGGCGCGATAGAAAAATCGCAAAAAATTCGGACTACCTGTGTGCCAAATCCCATTATTGTAAATGCCATAGATTCGTCATGACAGTCCACACAGACAGACAAACATTTGCTTGAATAATAGTAGAGATAACATAAAAAAAATCGACACACCAAGGAAGAATTATCCAGGAGTTGTGCCGGACTCAATCTACTTGAAACGGTGTTGACTGGGGACGTATAATCTTGTAGTGACGAATTCCGTTTCCAACTGTGTCCACTCCAGATGGCAACCGCAGACGTTTCTCGAGATGTCCAGAAGTTCATGCCCTTACTATCGCACGCCACACATGCCCACAAAAGAGCGTTATGTTCTGGGGTTCCATCTCCTTTGATAGATGGACCCCTTTGGTAGTCATATCTGGCTCACTTACAGCACAGCGGTACGTAGATGAGATTCTACGACCGGTTGTGTTACCGCTCCTTTAGCGACACCCCGCACTTACTTTTTAACAAGATAATGCCCGGCCGCACGTGTTGCTATGAATTGTCTTCAAGCTTTCCCAACACTTCCGTGGCCAGCTATGTCTCTTAATCTCTCTCTCATAGAGCAAATTTGGGACGTTATGGGAAGGCGAATGCAACCATCCCTGAATGTTGACCCTTTAACCCAACAGTTGGAGACAATTTGGCAAGAAATTCCGCAGTACACCATCCGGGAACTTTTTCAGTCTATACCACACCGGGTGACTCATGATTGACAGCACTGCACATTTGACATGAAACTATGGTCAATTGAACTGCACTAGTAAATGTAGTTGTTGTTTCTTATGCCTACACTGGCAGACCGGAGGAGTGCCAGGCCCGTCGAAGACGGCAAGAGGCGAGGGGGTGCGCCTTCCATGTTATTGAGCCCCATTGGGAGGAAGTCCGTCTTTGCACGACATACATGACACATCCGTTTTACAGGATGGTCCCTTTCATACATCCATTCTTTCACACATATCGTAATTTAGATCCCAATCAGAGGCCGATAACCCCTTTATCAGGTACCCCCAGAGGTATGACTAGTGAATGTTCATAGAACAAGATACCTTCTTTCCCTTTTTCTTTTCTTTTGTATTTTTCAGATTCATCTTTCTGTATACCATTCATCTGATGCTGTGGAGTTGCCAGCCGAGGATGTCTGGGCGCAGGACGACCAAATCTGTAGGGGTGAAACTGCAAACCTCCCCCACTTCTCCTCACTAGCGCCCTCTACCTCGTATGGACTGCGCGAGGGATGCGAACGCAGAGAAGCAAGTCAAACATAAAAGAGGAAAGACGTTCCTCTGTAACGGAACAGGTGTATCAATTACGGAGTACATTGCAGAAAACTGCGAACCTCCACATCAGAATTAATAGAAAGTTTATGATTGTAAACAGTAAATGAGGGAAGAAAGTTAAAGGAAGTGACAATGTACTTTGAAAAAGGTGAATAATTGAGATAGAATTTAGTAACTGATACAATTAAGAGTCCAATTCACGTTCCAAAAGGGGTGGGGACATCGAGGAGGGGTAAACAATCAGTACTGAAAAGAAATGGCGAAATGCATGAGCTGTGGTGATGATTAGGGAGTAAGGTGATAAAAGGGGAAAAATAAAATAAAACAGAAAAAAATTATAATAATAAAAGAAAAAGGTTAATGTGATGGGTACAGGAGATTGCCAGAGGAGTCCCTGAGCTCACAACATCGACGTTTTGGGCGTGGTGGACTAATATAGTACTAAGTGGAACTTCGTTCTTTTACATATTTATTTTTACGCTTAAAAATGTGTGTATAAACTTTCTATGACTCCTTAAAAATTTCGAAAGAATTTCTTAAATATTCCTAATTTTTATATTCAAAATTCTGTATGAATCCTGGTAGAGTAGAATTAGCTTCCCCGCAGTTTGAAACTTTAATTTTCAATCTTTATATGTGTGCCACTTGCCAGAATATTCTCGAAAAACAACAGTGCAGAAATCACAAAAGATTCTCATTAGCAGGCCTGGTAAAAAATCGCACATGCGCATAAAGTAACATCGGAATCGTTTTGTTAGTCTTAACCAAAACCCAAATTTCCCCAAATTTTGCTAAAAAAAAACCATTGTTTAAACCAGAGAAATCACGCATGCGCTAAGAAAACATCGAAATTGTTGCCGCTGAACTACAACATCGCGACACCGTGATATCTATGCTAAGGGATGTCTGCGTGCCATCGGGGAATATCGCGATATCACGATGAATCGGCAGCTTGAAAATCGCGACAACGGTATGGCGATAACGACCCGATACATCGCCAGCGTGATAATCGCGAAACCGATGTGGCTATGACGATCTCACACTCACACCTATTGTCCTAGTATGTTCCACACACCATATATGCTCAAGTAGATTAAAAAATAGCTTATTTAGAAGGAAAAAAACAGAAGCATAAAAATAGAAATAACGGGGCATTTGATTCCTCTAAGAAAACATAGAAATCGTTGGCGCTGAGCAACAGGAGACATCGCGATTACGGAAAACCGTGATACTTGTGCTCTGGGATTGGCTGTGCAATATCGCGCATGCGCTTTGAAAATATCGAAATCGTGATATATGTGCTCTGGGATTGGCTCCTTGACATCGGGAAAAACCGCGATACCGCGCATGCGCTTTGAAAAAATCGACATCGGGAAAAACCGATGTATCATGATACATCGTCATCATCGAAATCGCGAAACCGGTGTGACGATTTCGATCTCATACCGGTTTACCACGATGTATCGATACATCGCCCAGTCCTAGTGGAAAGTGTGAAAGTCACGATCAAGATGGGTTTTGGGTCTCTTGCGAGATTTAATTAGGGAGGTGTCATAAGGTGGTATGTTTTGTAAAATTGGATTCGGGACAAGTGGGAGTCTGTTGAAAAATTATGTAGAAAGGGTCTTGATGTATTCGAAAATTGGTTCGATATTAAGATATTTATGAATAATTTCACGGCGTACATAATAAGGAGCGTTGACCATTTGGAGGAGAATAGTATTTTGGTGGGACTGGAGGTATTTGATATTGGTTTTGCATGTAGAGCCCCAAATGGGAGAAGCGTAAAGAATAGTGGGTCTGATAATAGATTTATAAATGAGGATTTTATTTTTCAGAGAAAGGTGGCTATGGCTTCCAATGAGACAAGAATGATTAGATTTGAGAGCAGGTCTTTTTTCCAATAGTTTTAATGAGGGGTGAAAGTAAATTTAGAATCAAGGGTCAGACCAAGGTATTTATAATTTTTGACAAAGAGAATGGGTTCGTTATAAAATTAAATGTTTTGAAGTTGGGAAGGAGATTTATTAGAAAACATAAGGAGAGCGCATTTAGAGGCGTTAATTTTGATATTCCAGTTGGTTAACAAGAGCTGGAGTTTTTCAACGTAATTTTGAATTTGTTTAATAAAAAATCTCCTGTTGTAATTTTGGTACATAATAGCAGTATCGTCAGCATAAATGGCGAGGGATGTTCTGGGACCAGTGGGGATGTCATTTATGTAGATGTTAAAAAGAAGGGGAGAGAGAAGAGAGTCTTGGGGAACACCTGCTTGAGTACAGCGATGATGAGATAAAGTGGGGTTGACTTTAACTTGAAAAGTGCGTTGAGATGGAAAATTTTGAATAATTTTAGTAAGTTCAGGGGGACTTTAAGGTGAATGAGTTAGTAAAGGAGGCCTTCGTGCCAAACACGATCAAAGGCTTTGGCGATGTCAAGAAAAAGGATGCCGGTGTGAGCAGAGTTACTGAGTCCATTATGAATGAACTCAGTAACTCTAAGGAGTTGGTGGACGGTACTGTGTTTATGTCTGAATCCGAATTGTTCAGGAATGAGAATATTGCTAGAAACGATGTATTGATTAAGTCTCTTTAAGATAATAAATTAGTACATTTTGCTAAGAGCACTGAGGAGAAAAATTTGACGGTAATTTTCAGGTTCAGATGGGGAGGAATTTGGTTTGTGAATGGGAACAATGGCATTTTTCCAAAAAGGAGTGAAGTATTTTTTATTCAGAATAGCGTTAATAATAATAGTAATAGGAAAAAGAATTTTGAGGGATATTTTTTAACACTTTGTTAGAATTTTGGTCTTTACCAGGAACTTTTTTTGTTTTTAATGAATTCTGCAATTTCAGAAGCTTTTGCAGGTTCAAGAGAATTTTGATTAGGAATAGAATTAAGTAGCTGAATATCAGTGAGAATATGTTAGGTAATATTAGGGTTGTCAGTATTAGAGTTGAGTTTGAATTGATCCTCAAGGCTGTCAGCGATAGCTAAGGCCTTTTGGATTTTGGAAATAGTTATTAGTGTTAAAAGGAGAGAGGTTGTAGTTGTCGTTTTTGAGAGTTTTAGTTTTTTTTCAAATAGAACCATCCACAGTGGAAAGTGGTTCAATGTGTTGACGGAATTTTTCATTAGAGTGAGAGCGGATAAGATTTTTAATAGAGTTGCAGAGGGAGTAGTAACTGTTTTTGAATGTGGGTTTTTAGTTTGCTGCCATCGGCGACGAAAAATGTTTTTGGAGTTTAATTTTATTAAGAATTTCTTTAGGGAGAAAGATAGTAGTGGGTTGGATTTTTTAGTAGAAGCTTCAATGAGAGCTTCATTTAAATTATTAGTGAGGGAGATAATTTTGCTGTCGGCATCAGTAGAATTTGTAATGTGAATAGGTGGTAGTGGTTTCGTTTTAACTATATCATGATATTTTTTCCAATTAGTGTAATAAAATTCAGTAGAAGTTCTATTAAAATTGATAAGATCACAATATTTAAAAAAAATGTTAAGATGATCAGAAGTTAGTTCAATAATAGTTTCATTTTCAAAAGGGAAAGGAATATTTTTAAAGAGAGCAAAATCAATAATCGTTCCATCAGAGTTTTCTCTATTGGAAGAGTGAGTTGGAAGGTTGGGAGCAATAATTTTGATGTTACGAGTTTCATTAATAAATTTGAGAAGTTTAGTACCTCTCTGATTTAGCGTTGTTTCAAGCAGTGTGAATAGTATTAAAACCACCGGCAAGAATAATATTGGGGCTGATATTTAAAAGTTTCTTGAAATCGGTAGTGGGAATTTCATTGCTTAAATTTCGGTAGTTATTATTCTTGTGGCGAATATAAATAGAAGCAATGCAGATAGGGGGTGAGGAATTACCGGAGTTAATTTCAATTATAGTATTATCTATCTATAAACTGAGAAGAAATAGAAGGGATTTGATGATGGTCAATATTATTTTTAACGTAGATACAAGTACCTCCGAAGTTAGCGTGATTAGGGTTAATGCGATCAGTTTTGTAGAAAAGATAATTAGGAATTAAGGTAAAAGGTGAGTTTCTTGAACAAGAAAAATGTCAAGATTATGAGAATTAACGAAGTTATGAACTTCTTCAGATTTGGGGCGAAGGCCATTGGTGTTCCAAATGAAAATGGAGAGAGTTTTAGCGTTATTTTTGTTTTGGGAAGTGAATGAAAAGCCGTAAAAAAATACTAATTATTGAGGGATGACAGCACTAGATGCATGACAATAGTGTTTAAAAATGATGTATGCTCTATCGACGCCGAAAGTGGACTCACGTAATTCAGGGAGAGCGTTTTCAAATGCATGAAGCATAGTGGTGATGTTATAATTGTCATGCTTAGCCATATTAATGACAGCCGTAAAGGTATCAGCACAAGAGAAGTCGTTTTTGGTGTTTGTCTGAGAGTTAGGGGAGTTCGAATTAGGAATGTTAACAGGTTGAACAGCTCGTGGATAGTTGATAGTGGGTTGAGGCAAAAAGGTTAAAGCAGCTATCCATGTTTTCAAAGTCGGAACATCTATTAAAAAATTGCTCCAACAGTGATTTTAGTTCTTCAGCATATTGAGTGTAATCAATATTTTCGTGACTGGATAGTGTTGAAAAATGATAATAGTTTCCAGATCGCATTTGTGTTTCCCACAAGCGAATTTTGTTTTCGAACGCTTTCAGATGGCTGTACAATTCGTTTACCAACTGACCTTGTTTTTGAAACTTCAAATTCAACTCGTTTAAGTGACCCGTGATGTCAACTATAAATGCTAAATGACAAAACCATTTCTGTTCACTGACTTCAGGCAGTACATTTTTCTTGATATTCATAAAATCGGCTATTTCCTGTCTAAGATTGTAAAATCTTTTTAGCATTTTGCCTTTTCTTAACCACCTTACTTCGCAAAAATATGTCACATCACCATGTTCTGAAGAAAGGTAATCCAAAAATGCTTTGAACTGGCGATGGTTAAACTCACGTAATCGAATAATATTGATTGCCTTTATTACCACATCCATAACGTTCTGTAATCGGATGGACTTAAAACACAAGTTTTGTTGGTAGATAATGCAATGTTGGATTATTAAATCGTCTTTTTGCACATTCAAGTCAATTGCTTTTTCTTTCAAAATTCCGTTGAAACCTTTTCGTGAATACTGTTCAATAGCACTTTTAACCTCATGAAAAATATCTTCTCCAGTAGTTTTCCCTTTTAGAGACTGTAAAGCTAGCAATTACTCAGCTACAGTAAATTCATTGTCAACGCCTCGTATAAAAATAGCTAGTTGCGCTGTATGTTTCTTTTCGGGACATAAAATATCTGAAATTTCTAACAGACACTCTTTGACAAATTCTCCTTCGGCGAATGGTTTCGATGACTTCGCTATTTTTGAGCTCACTATGAATATGACTATCCAATACTAATTTTTTTTAGTAATAATAGCTATATAAGGTAGTATTGGAAATACCTACTTATACATTTTTATATTCAGGTGTGCACATATAATTCAAGATATTTTTTGTGTGCCGTCACCTAAAAAAGGTTGAGAAACACTGACCCACGTAGTTCAGGTTTTTGTTCCCACCACATCTCACACTCTTGTTGACGAGAAACAAGAATATTTACTTTTTTTTCGAGCACGATTTTAAAATGATTCGCTCACGATTCTATGTTCCGCGGGCCGGATCAAAAAACTGGGCGGGCAACATCCGGCCCGCGGGCCGGGGGTTGACCATATATGATTTACATGATAGTGGTTTTTGCATAGATATATAAAGGTAAATTTAGACTTTAGAAAATTAATTGCACAATACACTATTGTGCAAGCTGTAACGTACACTTCCGGAATATCTTTTAAATGTATTTCTATAGTATTTCTTTTTCCTTATTCCCCCCACACACAAGATATATATATATATATATATATATATATATATATATATATATATATATTGTTTTAGATTTTTCCTTATTCCAAGATACTTCCTGTGTTTATTTATACTTCTTATTACTCTTGGAAAGGATATCTTTTCTTTTGACATATTTATGTGAGCTTAAATGGTTTTCCCGGTAGTTCATTTTTTCTTTTATGTATAACGTTGGTGAAAAGATATTTTTTTGTAACGGCTTTTTTTAGTCGATTGGATGCTTCGTTGAAGTGTGGACTGAGTGCAGTGTTCGAATGGCGTGTGTTTCAGCCGTTATGTTTAAAACGTATGATGAGAGGTAGTTGTAACGGTGATGTCGCTACCATATTGTAAATAAATTTTTCTTTAATTCTTTAAAAAAGTCTATTTCTTTTATCACGACGTTACAGCTACCTATTAATGGTGGCATGCACTGTGATCGTTCCCATTAAATTGAAGTCTTGGACATCCCGTCCTGATTTGAGAATAAACTGTGGACATCTCGTCCTGTGTTCAGCGAAAATTTGCGTGCGTCCTGCAGCAACGAAGAAGGCCATCCGGTCTGAAGTTTTTGGACATCCCGTCCTCGTGAGTGGAATATTTGCGTGCGTCCGGCAGCAACGAAGTGGGCCATCCGGTCCGAAGTTTGTGGACATCCCGTCCTCGTGAGTGGAGAATTTGCGTGCGTCCGGCAGCAACGAAGGGGCCATCCGGTCCGAAGTTTTTGGACATCCCGTCCTCGTGAGTGGAGTATTTGCGTGCGTCCTGCAGCAACGAAGGAGGCCATCCGGTCCGAAGTTATTGGACATCCCGTCCTCGTGAGTGGAGTATTTTCGTGCGTCCTGCAGCAACGAAGAAGGCCATCCTGTCCGAAGTTTGTGGACATCCCGTCCTCGTGAGTGGAGTATTTGCGTGCGTCCTGCAGCAACGAAGGAGGCCATCCGGTCCGAAGTTATTGGACATCCCGTCCTCGTGAGTGGAGTATTTTCGTGCGTCCTGCAGCAACGAAGAAGGCCATCCTGTCCGAAGTTTGTGGACATCCCGTCCTCGTGAGTGGAGTATTTGCGTGCGTCCTGCAGCAACGAAGGAGGCCATCCGGTCCGAAGTTTGTGGACATCCCCTCCTCGTGAGTGGAGTATTTGCGTGCGTCCTGCAGCAACGAAGGAGGCCATCCGGTCCGAAGTTTGTGGACATCCCGTCCTCGCGAGTGGAGAATTTGCGTGCGTCCGGCAGCAACGAAGTGGGCCATCCGGTCCGATGTTTTTGGATATCCCGTTCTGTTTCTGTGTATGAAACGTGTCCTGTTACTGCGTGTGTCCAGCAACAAAGCTTAGTCCGGTCAGTAGAATTGGGACATCCCGTCCTGTTCCTGTGTGTGAAACGCGTGTGTGTTCAGCATCGAAAGGGCCATCCGGTCCGAACTTTTTGGGCATCCCGTCCTGTCATCGTCAGCAAAGTCCAGTTCGAACTTTGGGTTCCTGCTCAAGGACTTCCTGTGTACCATCAAGCAACTATTCCAGATAAGTGGTTTCGGTTTTAAGTCTAAAGTTTTATGCACTATTATATTTAATGAACAATTTTACTTCTTTTTTTGTGATAACTTCCATTTATCGTAACAGGTTTCGAAACAAAAAATTTCTTATTTGCAAATTTTGCTTTTATAATAGAAATTAGTATTGTTTTGGAATTTATGTGATATAGAAATTTAAGAGATTTTAGTTGTCGTAGATGATTATTTATCTTAATTAATAATTTAAATTTGTTTTGTATTTGAAATGTTATTTTGATTTAAATTTTCTTTAAATTAATTTTCTTTTGAAGGTCTTTTTGTTACAAAATTGGTTTTTGTACATTTATTTTTTTTCTATTGTCTTTGAGTTATATTTTTTGTGGCTTGGCTATAAGGTAAGTCAGAATTCTGGACGGTTTCGGTTTCGAAAAGTTTTCATTTTGTACCTTACGTTATATTTGAGTCCAAAGGGGGAAACTGTTTAGAATTTAATCATGACTTATTTAGTTAAGGGAAAGAAAGAGGACTTGATCAAATTGGTGGAGGAGATAGATTTAGAAATCACCGTAGAAAAATCCATAAAACAGTTAGTGAATCTTATTACTTCAAGTGAGGGATATGATGAGGAATTCACCAAAGCACTTTTTGGTAGAATTATAGAAACTCGAATTATAGAATCTCAGAGAATGGACAGAAATAAACTCCCCTACAGATTTGGTGGAACTGTTGGAGAAGTTTGAAGACGTTAGACGAACTGTGAAACGAAACTCTGTCTTTGCGAAAGACAAGTTCGAGGGTCGAGTTCAAAACAAGTTTGAAAAGACCGATAATCCACCAAGGAGAAGTGATACCATGAATGGTAAAGGGGTTAAGATAGAACGAAGATTTTCCGAACAAGACCCAAATCCGGAATTCGACCGCAGGAGACAGATGCGGTGTTTTCATTGCAATCAGCCAGGTCATATCCGACCAAATTGTCCAAAGTTGAAGAAACCTTCGGAAACTGTAAATTACATTTCGGACAAAGAACCTGAGAAGTACCTGGAACCGTATATCATGAAAGGAAAAATAAACGGTCTGGATATAAATCTACTAAGAGACACCGGAGCGACCATTGACATTGTGTGTCTGAAATTGGTGAATTCAGCTGACATGACGGGTGAACATGTTTGGGTACAGCAACCTTTGGACTCCAGCTCAACTTGTTTACCTCTTGCCGAAGTTTTGGTAGAGTGTGAATTGGGAAAAACACTCACTAAAGCTGCTGTGATTCCAGATGAACTAGACCGCGGACGATATCTTTTAGGGAATCGGACTGCTGCCTTGTTAAAAAGGGAAGATTGTCAATCTGTGGATCAAATAAATGCAGTACTGACAAGGCATCAGAAAAAAGTGAAAGAAAGGGAAGAATCTCTCTCTCTCTCTCTCTCTCTCTCTCTCTCTCTCAATCTTTAATTAAAGAATCCGAAAACCCTATCCCAGCCGAAGAATTCATTACATTGGAAAAAAATGAAACGGAAACAGGGGAAGTAAGTGACGAGTTCACTCATGTGGCAGAAGATCAAGATATCACTGAATTGTTAAAAGTGGACACTGAGCAGCTAATCAAGGCTCAAGGTGAAGATGAAGAGATGAGCTCTCAAGTAAAACAAATCCAAAATGGAAACCCTCCTAAAGATTTTGAACTGGAGAAGGGCCGACTTTTGGTAAAGATCAAGAAGGACAAGAGTGGTATCGAAAGGAAGCTCATCGTCGTGCCCATAGAGTATCGAGAAAAGATACTGAAATTGTGTCATGAAGGCACGTCAGGTCATCTTGGGACCACCAAGACCAAAGACAGAATGACCAAGTACTTTTTCTGGAAAAACTGTTACAAAGAAGCAGAGGACTTCGTGAAGGCTTGCGATTCCTGCCAGAGAGCTGGAAAGGCAAAGGACAAGAAAAAAGCGCCCATGACTCTTGTTCCAGTGATTACTGAAGTTTTTTCCCGTATTAATATTGACGCTGTAGGACCTTTGCCCGTGACGGACTCAGGCCAAAGATACCTGATTACGGCAATGTGTATGTCGTCGAAGTACCCAGATGCTGTGGCAGTACCAAACATAACATCTAGATCCGTAATTAATGCTCTCCTTCAGATTTTTAGTCGAATGGGTTTTCCTAAGGAGATTCAACACGACCAGGGAACCTCGTTTATGAGCGAACTCACATCGGAATTTTTTGAACGTTTCGGCATCAAGGTGGTACTTAGCTCTGTGTATCATCCCCAGAGCAATCCGGTAGAAAGGTTTCATCGAACCCTGAAACGGATTTTGAGAGTTTTGTGTACCGAAGAAGGACCAGATTGGGAGAAGCATGTCCATGCAGTCTTGTTCGCCTTAAGGACAGTTACTCATGAATCCACCGGATTCAGTCCAGCTGAATTGGTTCATGGAAAAAACTTACGGACTCCCGTCACTCTTCTGTATGAAAACTGGTTACAGCCGGAAGAAGGAAATTCTTCAGTTGTTGAATATATCATCAATCTTCTCAGAAGATTGGAAAAATGACGCAGCCTAGCCATTGAAAATATGGAGGAAGCTGCCAAGAAAAGAAAAAAATGGTACGACAAAAATACCGTGAAACGTGAATTCAATGTTGGAGATAAAGTACTGGTACTGGCACCCTCACCTGTAAATAAGTTAGCGGTTCAATGGCATGGTCCTGGGACCATTGAAAGCAAGATTTCGGAGACGAACTACTTTGTTGCCGTGCCCAACCGGAAAAATTCGTCACAAATATATCATGTAAATTTATTGAAGCCTTACTACCAGAGGCCGGAATTCATAAATCTGGTCACTTCTTGTGAGGATGAAGAATCAGAGTTGGAAGAAGAATTCCCGCCCGTGGAAAATAATCCCAATATTTTTGATCTCGAGGAGATATTGAGAAACAGTGAAGTGAAAGGAAGACTGGATGACGACCAGATTGACCAGCTCAGTTGTATTATATGTAAATATTCCAATTGTTTCTCAAACGTGCCTGGCCTCACAGATCGTATCCAGTTTGATATCGAACTTTTTGAAATAAAGCCCCTCTGTGCGAAGCCATATCGAATGTCGGTCCGACATTCGCAGATCTTGAAAGCCGAAAAGGAATGTGCCGCTATTGTGTTTGCTGTCAAGAAGCTACGATGCTACCTGGATGGACCTACCAAGTTCTTTATCCAAACTGATCATAATCCTCTAGTATGGTTAAAAAAGAACACTGGGGTAAATCCACGTCTCATGAGATGGGCTCTTGCATTGCAGCCCTGGAACTATGAGGTAATCCATCGTCAGGGCAGAAAACACCAGAATGCTGACAGCCTTAGCCGACTGTTCTAAGTTACCAAAATGTCATTTGAGTTTATTTTTATTGTTTTTTTTAGGTAACTTGGCAGTTGTATATATGTTTGTAAATATATATGAAATATGAAATTTATGAATAATATGAAATTTTGTAGAATTTAGTTTTTCTTAAAGTTATGGTAACTTTTTACAGGGTAAAAAGTTATTCTAAGGGGGGAAGAGTTGTAACGTACACTTCCGGAATATCTTTTAAATGTATTTCTATAGTATTTCTTTTTCCTTATTCCCCCCAAGATATTGTTTTAGATTTTTCCTTATTCCAAGATACTTCCTGTGTTTATTTATACTTCTTATTACTCTTGGAAAGGATATCTTTTCTTTTGACATATTTATGTGAGCTTAAATGGTTTTCCCGGAAGTTCATTTTTTCTTTTATGTGTATAACGTTGGTGAAAAGATATTTTTTTGTAACGGCTCTTTTTAGTCGATTGGATGCTTCGTTGAAGTGTGGACTGAGTGCAGTGTTCGAATGGCGTGTTTCAGCCGTTATGTTTAAAACGTATGATGAGAGGTAGTTGTAACGGTGATGTCGCTACCATATTGTAAATAAATTTTTCTTTAATTCTTTAAAAAAGTCTATTTCTTTTATCACGACGTTACAAAGCACAGCGTCATGCAACACAAGACCTCTCCTGCTGGCCACTCAGCATTCTCCTTCCTCTCTTCGAAAACGTCCCCCTTCGATTCTCCGACAACCCTTCGAGGGGTCCTACAAAAATCGCCAATTGGCGACCCCTAAAAGTTTATTGACATCGAACTTTACAGTTGGGTCATTCCATATGAAAAATCAAAACTGAAGTCAGATTTCCACGCAGTTGAAAATGCTCCTGGAACTTTGGTACCTTTCATTTTGAACTTTGGTCACACTGGAGAACGTGCTTTCGGGATATAGTAAGCAAAAGTTATAGTAATTTGGTAATTTTTAATTAACGTCATACTAGAGCAACACAGCGGGCTATTGACGACGGACCGGGATCAATCCCATGGGGAAAAGATCCGAGGACAACACCTCGTATTTTTGAACCACTGTCAGATGACGAAGCAACACCTGAGCTGGCGCTCCACTCTCCAAACTTCCACACGAGCCCAACATGAGGACTTTCGGCCACAACAGATTTAAGGTGCACCAGCCACCTCTACACCATACGCTTACAAATATCCATGCCCGGTCCCGGATTTGAACCAGGAACCTTCCTATCTAGTAATTGGTAATTATTAGTTAACGTCGTACTTGAGCAACACTACGGGCTATTGACGACGGTCCGGGATAAATGCCTTAAAGGAAAGATACGAGGACAACACCTCGTAATGTTGAACCACGGTTAGATGACGTCTTCCAAACTAGAGGCTAACACCTCAACCACTCTACCGGTTGGTCTTCAAAATAAGTTATAGTAAGCAATTTCAGTTGAGAGAAGTAGGTTGGTAATTAATGTCGTACTGCAGCAACACAAAACGGGCTATTAACGACGGTCCGGGATCAATCCGAAGCTATTGTACAAGCACAATTTTTGTTTTTTGAATAGTTTGCTTACTTAATACGTTTCGATGAACCACCGAAATCGAATGTTATTAAATGCAGAGTATGGACTTAACTTCTGGTACGAAGTGCTTCTGAAATAAAAGATATATGGCAAGCTTTACTTTGGGTATCACGTACTTTTGAGGTGTTAGCCTCTAGATCGGAAGGTTCCTGGTTCGAATCCGGGCCCGGGCATGAATGTTTGTAAGCGTATGGTGTAGAGGCGGCTGGTGCACCTTAAATCTGTCGTGGCCGAAAGTTCTCACGTTGGGTTGGCGTAGAAGTTTGGAGAGTGGGGTGCCAGCTCAGGTGTTGCTTCGTCATCTGACCGTGGTTCAAAATTACGAGTTGTTGTCCTCGGATCTTTCCCTTAAGGGACTGATCCCGGACCGTCGTCAATAGCCCGTTGTGTTGCTCTAGTACGACGTTAACTAAAAAATTACCAACTACCACGTACTTTTGAACTATGGTTAGATGACGAGGCAACATCTGACTTGACACCCCACTCTCGAAACTTCCACAACACGCCAAAAGGAAGGACATTTATGGTCACGGCATATTTAACGTGTACCAGGCCCTTTGTATACGACGGTCTTTGGTTGAATTCTAACTCACGACCCTCCAGTTGCTAATCCGATGCTCTTCCAACCAGGCTAACATTGCCCAGGTATGGTTAGAGTGCCTATATAATAAGAGTGGCGACATACGGGAAACACTTTCTGATTGGCTTAGAGAACTTTTCTACCGCCCGAGGCGGTCTTTTCCTAGCTCCCGTAGACTTAACATTGGAACTTTTTGTGCGTTCGAGAAAAACGTGTGTATATTAAATTAAAATGAAAATATAGCTCATTCATGTTCCATTTCGTGTTCTAGAATGTTTCTTTATTATTATTTTAGTGTTTTGTCAGTATAAATTTGAAGACTTTTTAAGTAAATAGCTTTTTTTGAACAACATGGTGTTTCCCACAATCTAAGTTAGCGCGTTGTGCAATCCATCTCATCAATTACGCATGTAATTGAGCGTTTATATGATTCATTTATACCTAATGTATCCATATTATAACAATCATATGCTTTTTGTTCTCCTTGAAATGATATATAAATTCGCCCAGCATCCTCCTTGAAGACGATTCTGATAGAAAAATTGCTGCCGCGCATGCGCATCGGGCCAAATTTGGTCCCTTGTCGCCACTCTTATTATATAGGCACTCTAGGTATGGTAGGTATTTTAATTAAAATCAAATGAAATAACACAACGGGCTATTGACGACGTAATCAATCCTTCGTAGTTAAATATGCTTTTCAAAATGAAATTCATTGCGACAGATACAATCTCTGTCCTTCACAGTTAAACATACATTTCGAAAATGAAGAATTGCAGTTTTCCATAATTTTACGGGTGCTAGCTCAGGTATGACCTTGTCATCTGACTATGCTTCCAAATTGCGTGATAGTATCCTTGGTAGGTAGTTAACTAACTTCGTAAAGGAAAAAGCATCATGCTATTGATGATGGTCCCTGATCAATTCAGAAGGGGAAGATCAAGGACTACACCATCTAATGTTAAACCACAGTCAGATGACGAAACAACACCTGAGCTGGGCCCCTTCTCTCCATACTTCTACACTACGCCAATGTGAGGAGGACATGACAGATTTTACATGCACCAGCCCCTTTGCACACGACCGATTTCGGTTGGATTGGAAGACCTATTATTGACCCAGTACGACGTTAATTCAATACCTACCTAATATTAATTTTGTAAATGAAATTGGCAACTCCTTTTGTAATGGTATCGAAAGTTGTCTGCTGCACGGTTTGTTTGTCAAGCTCGGTTTGTTAAAATTGTAATTCATTATGATTTGAATAAGCAAAAAGGTGATTAAAGGAAGGTTTACCGAAGGTTGATGTACATATTAATCACATGCAAATAAATTAGAAAATGAATTCTAACAGTGCTCAAGACAGTAACGTAAGTGGAGATAGTTCTACTAATCTCAAAACTATTTCTGCACCAATTATGTTTGTTCAATCCTTACAGCACCAAGTGAATGAACATGACATTTACGCTCTTATCCAATCCCAGAAACACATGTAAGTACAACATACCTTGTTTGCGATTTGTCTGTTCGATAACTTGATCAATTAAATATAAGTGAACTGTTTATTATATTATTTTAGTGTTCTGTTAAATAATTTTAAAAAGACTTGCCCATGAAATGAAAGGCTACTCACTCTATAACTACTATCAGTGAGTTATAGAGTTTGCTATAACTCACTGATGAATGATTAATTTTTCAAAATGTATTGTCAATCAGTTGTTTCAATCGCACTAGTATGTGTTACTCTGTAGCAATTTATTTATTATCATTGTTTTGCAATCAGCTATCCAAATACCAGTCCAACTGCTGATAGTATGAGCGAAATAACCTTCTTTGAAATGTTTCAATTAACCCATAAAGACGACTTTAAAATAGTTTTAAAAAATTAACTTATAATCTTATAACTTGTTTATTTAAATCAATTAAAGTATACATTGAATTTTTCAGATTTTTTTGAAAATTATTTTTATGATTTTTTAGTTGGCAAGATTTTTGACTAATTGTCTGTAGTTTGCACAGAAATGTAAAAGTATTATATATTCTACACATTTATAGAAAGACAAATAACTCTTCAAAAGAACAATGAAAAATTTATATAACACATTAACACTAGAAGGTCCATTGGTGTCAATTCGACATCAACACCTGTTTATTTTGTTCTCCTTTCCTCATTTGTGAACTGAATTTGGAAATTTTTGGTGACTTTTAATCATTTTCCTAGATGAATACACTGTAGAACTTTCGTTGGTCTAGATTCATTTATAAAAATTTTACAGCTAAATTTACGTAGAATGTCCGCTGGTGTCGTTTCGACACCAAGTGAATTTATCATTCTACATAGCTTCTGCTCAACTTAATACAAGATCATTGAGTAGCAAACATTATTAGTTAACCAAACAAATTCTTATGGCACATCTGTTTGGCCTAGAAAAAAATGTTTACATGTTCATAGTGGAAACGAATAAATTATACTAGTGTGATTGGGTCCAAGTGTTTTGTCGTTTACATTTGTATATCTGCTTATAAAATAAACAGATTCGATTTTAGAACCGTGTGTATGTGTAGTGCAGACAAAAAAAAACGATGGCTTGTTGGAAAGGTAAAAATCCTGAATAAACTGCTTGTAATTTGTTGCGAGAACTTGCTGAAAATGAATTGGTTGATAGGGAGCTCTCTTGTTCGAATTTCGATTCTGATGCCCCCAATTTACATGGAAGTGAGTGCGAGGAATCTGAAGAAAGTGCAGATGAGACTGATGATATCCCAACTAATCCGGATATATATGCCGCTAGGGACAGCACAGAATGGATACTGCATAATCGCAATGTCACAGGCAGATATGCTGCTAGATTTGTTTTACGTCAAAGTAGTTGTCCAATTAACTGTATAAAACAAAATGTCAATGAATATTTCATTTGTTCGTGGTTACTTTTCTTCGACAGCTACATATTCGAAAGCATAATAAAATGCACAAATGTTGAAGCTAGATGAATTTTGAGCAATATCAGCTGGTCTGTATCCACTGATGAACAATGTGATTTTCATGCGACTTATATATTTTTTTGTTTTTGGTATATTAGGGTCATATTCTATGTAAATTTCATGAAATAATCATAAAAGTTAACAACTGAATATTCATATCGGTAATATTTAGTTATTGCAATTATCTTATGCGATTTATTACCTATAACATTCCAATGTGTCTTAGTTTTCCAATTTGTTCATCATATCTGGTCTTTTTATTTAGGCTAGCAAGATTTGAAAAGACAAATGAAATGTTGGTAAACTGCAACGCCTTATTAGCTGCTAGACATGTGGGTGCTAGTAAAGAACTAAAAAAACATATTTCATTTCTTATTGATCTGAAAAAAGATCTTGAGACTATATTTAGGAGAATTAGGTTTGTATGAAACATTTTATCCTGTTCCTCAAGTAACATATTGCTATAAAAATATGATTTTACCAGCTA
This sequence comes from Metellina segmentata, assembly GCA_947359465.1. Classification (NCBI taxonomy): domain Eukaryota; kingdom Metazoa; phylum Arthropoda; class Arachnida; order Araneae; family Tetragnathidae; genus Metellina; species Metellina segmentata. The sequence continues at coordinate 21,790,691 of OX375876.1, read as the reverse complement.
AAAACACATTTTTTCAAAAGTTTAAGTATTTTTCGGTGGAGTGGTAGCATCCGATACGTTAGGCCGCCAAAGCGATTGTTTACGCCAAATCAAGATGGCGGCCGATGTAAGCAATTCCAAGATGGCCGCCATATACAACGTGAACCTTTGCATACAGTGCATAAATAATAATAATAATTTGTTTAAAAATTAAAAAAAAAGCAATATAAATTTCACTTGTAAATTTTCTAATATTTCAGTCTGGTTTTCTCCGAACATGTACGCAATTTTGCGTCAATTTCATCCTAGTTTTGTCACTTAAAAAAAAAATTATAATTGTTAAAAAAATAATAATAAAAAAAAAAACGCGATTTTTTTTTTTTAAACGTCCGGATTTTTATCAATTTTGAATTAGAAACTTTGCAATGCATAGAAAATTCAAAACAAGAAATCTTTTTTTAATAAGGTAGTTCTTTTCTGTGATCATAATCCACACAAAGGTTTTTGATGAGAAAAAAAAAATCTAAAAATTCTTCTGCTATCTATAAGTGTGAAAAAATATTTTTTCACAATTTTTCTAGCAATTAGCATTATGTGAGCAACTCAATGGGGATATTCCAGGTTATAGAGCCATATATGGAAAAGCAAGACAAATATTTTTATTGTAACGACTTTACAAGAGGAAATTGTTTTTTAGAGAAGTCAAAGCGTATTGCGCTTAAGGTTTCAATGCGTTTAAACCAGTATACCGGGAGAAATTTTTTTGTAGATAAGTCACAGCGTATAACGCGCGATCCCCGCCTGCCGGCGAGGACCTTTCACCGTTGGCTTCCATGCGTATAAGTCACCGTATTGGGTGCCCACCCAAGCATAGTCCAATGTTTGTAATATAACCAAAAGCTAAACAAAAATCAAACTTACCCTCACAGCCGGGTCCTTGAAATTCTGACTATGGTTAACAGTCATATGCTCGAATCGATAACCCTTGAACTCTTTGTCCTTCGGGTATTGATACCAGCATATGACTTCCAATAGTCAGAAATTTTTGTAGTTCCTTGCAAAATTCAGCTCTGAATTACCTCAGCCAAAACTTTCTGGTTCCTATTTTTCACCTCAACCATAAAACATTTATCCGTCCCTCGTTCAAGTCCTCCAAACACCCATTTACCCTCCAATTTCTTACTCCTGTTATCCTTTCTTTTGCCAAATTTTTGTCCTATCTTTCTACATTTCCACTCCTACCTATCACCAGCATCCATTCTCAATGTTAAAATCATATCATTCTCACATGAAAGACATTTCACCCTCTTCCCAATCAAGCTACTACATGTTTGCAAAAAAAAAAAAAAACATTTCTAACGTTCAATAACACTATCCACTGCTATATCAAATCAACTAAGGGGAAATGAGCAACCAAAAGGGGAAAAAAAATTCTAAATTCCAATCTGCAATTTCAAAAATCAAATTTAATCCAAATTTTTTTTCGAAATTTTAGTTGAAATTTAAATAAAGTGACAAATTTAAAAAATTGTAACTTACAATCTGCTTTCCAAACTTATCCTAAAAATTTTGAAAATTAATAAAACAAGTCGATTTTATAAATCAAGAGCAAAATTCATATGCACCCAACAATTTCAAAGACTTTCTAAATTTTAATTCCGTTCTACATTAAAAATAAAAGTGGAAAAGCGTATTTTCTTCCTTAACCAATCATGAGACCCGTTTATTATCGTCAGGAAAAAATATCTAGGGTTGCCTTAAAACTAAGAAAAACGCGAAAACGGGAAGGTTACCACAATTGGCAATACATCGCTCGAAAGTTGTAACGTATCGGATACTACATACCATCCTATTTTTCAGTTAGTTTAGTGCACTTAGTTGTAAGGTGGATTATGATAAAAACAGCAGGTAAATAGCCACATGAACTAAAGAAGAGTTGCAAATCGTACCGCGCGCAACTTGAAACTTTGCCCTTTTCCCAGTTTTCTATTTGACGGTAAATTGACCAATATATTATCATTTTATGTATAGTAATATCTATATAATACTTTTTAGGTTTTTTGATACTGTAACCATGTTTACTGTGCCAAATAATTAAGTCCCGTGAAATAATATTATTTTGTGACTTAAACTTATTTACTTGTATTGTTTTTTATTTCAGTGAAATAAATAGTACTGTGCATGCAAGTTTTAATAACTGACCCCTTCTACCATGATATAATACTAAAGAACTATTACCTTATTTTAGGTTAGAATTGTAGACAGCACAGATTCAAGCTGTGCCAGTGTTTGGCACAGATTGGCCAAATATGACCATTGTTCCATAAAATTCAACCAACCTTACTTTAGAAATATGTCAACTAAGCTTTCATGGTTGCTTTATTTAATCTTTTGCAACCTTTTTAGAGTCTGACAGTCTTGAATAAATAATGACTGTTAACACTAGAACATCAGTTGGGGTGGTATGTAGTATCCAATGCATTACAACTTATGGCGATTTTTTGCCAAATGTGGTAACCTTCCAGTTTTCACGAGTTTATGCGCTTTTCATCCAATTTTAAGGCAACCCTATTCAGAAAAATTCTGCAACTTACCGTATTCTGATTAAGATTTCTTTCTTCATATTTTTGCCATTTTTTTTCTTTATCAATTTTTACATTTGTGTTGTGTGTGGTTGCTTCATTCGTTGGATTTACGTTGATTCTTTCTAGTAAGTTGCACTTTTTGCTTTAATAGGGTTTACCCCTTGGGAATTTTGCATATGCAGTAGTAAAATATCAGATATATAAATAGGAACAATTTTTTTTTAAAGGAAAAGAACCTTTTTAATACAATGGAACAAATTTTACTTGCAAATCTAATTTTTCTGTGTGGTATTTACTCTAAACATGCCTGTTATTTTGCGTTTTTTCATCAATTAGGTTCAGGTTTAACTCCTTGATTTTGAAAAATTGTCGGAAAGATGTAAAAATTTAGAAAAAAACGCTGGTTAGCAAAACGTCCGGATTTTGGACTTTGTACTGCATAACCAACTGTATTGATTCTTACTTGTTTTGCAAAAATGTTTTATGAGTATACATTTAGAAACTGTAATTATATATTTCAGTAATTTATATTAACACTGGATGGCATTTGTCTAGGAAATAAATTCTCAAAATGTATTACACGGAGGATTCAAAATGAGGATGACACTGGACCATGCCCAGGTGGCCAGCCGGTGCAGTGCTTTATATGTATGCATGGAAGCCAACATTGATTGCGTCTCGCCAGCAGGCAGGGGCCTTGCGTTGTACGCTGTGACTTATCTACAAAAAAATTCCTCCCAGTACAGTAATTTATATGCATTGAAACCTCATGTATTATATGCTGTGACTTATCTTCAAAAAAATTCCTCCTGGTACAGTGGTTAAAAAAATATTCCCCACTCTCAATTCCATATATTGCTCTCTGACCAGGAATATCCCCATTTAGTTGCCCACATAATGCTAAAGAAATTGCTAGAAGATTTCTACAATGCTATTTCATCTCATTTATAGAGAGAATAAACCTCCTTTGATTTTTCTCACAGTGAAAAATATTTGGTGGATTATCAGGATCCCAGAAAAGGACCAACTTATCTGCAAAAAAATTCCTCATTTTTAATTCCATATACAGTACAAAGTCCCAAATCCGGAAGTGTCAAAAATCTTGACTTTTCGCTAACTGGTGTTTTTGGTTTTGTTTCACTTTTTACATCGTTCCGACAATTTTTTTTTAAATGAGTCAAACCTGGACTTAATTAAGGAAACAACTCAAAACAACAGACATGTTCAGAGTAAATACTGCACAGAAAAAAATTAGAAGATTTGCAAGTAAATTTGTTGCATTGTATTAAAAAAGGTTTTTTCCCTTTTAAAAATGTATTTATATTTATGTAATGCATGCAAAGATTCACAGTGTGGATTTTGCTATATGGCAGCCATCTTGGAATTGCTTAGATTGTGATTTGGCGAAAAAAATTGAATTCGCGACTAACATATCGGATTCTACCACTCGAACCATCATTTGGTGTCCTTTTGACATCAGACTGTGTTTGTGGCTTAACTTTTTGATGGATTTTTACAATATCTTACTACTTATTATAATTTTTCTTTATAAGCACCCAACACTTCTTACAACTCAATTTCGAAAAATTCGACAACCAAATTTACCTAAACAGTGGTTGGCAAACCGCTGCTTGCCACGTGGTGGGTATATTACAAATGCTGTCCTTAAATGCATGGAGAAACATATTCCACTCGATAAAATTGTTTCAATTTCAACTGACTGAGCAAAAAGCATGACCAGTGAGGAAAGGTTTTGTTTCGAGGGTTTAATTTCGACAGAAAAATTAATCACGATACTTGTTTCCCTTTGCATCATTCATCAAGAAGCGCTTTGTGCACAGACATATCCAGAAGAAATTTGCAATGTTATAGAATTGGTGATTAAGATTGTCAACACAATTATAGCTAAAGCTATTTATCATAGCCAATTTAAAGAAATTTTAGTTGGAATTCAGAGTGAATACACAGATCTTTTCTGTATAATAAAGGTACATTGGTTTTCAACAGGAAACATATTTGAAATGTTTCGCTTCCTTATTATTTGAAATTAAAGCAATTCTCATTGAGAAGTGTGTTGACTATTCTGAACTAACGAACAATCAGTGCATCCAAAAATTTTATTTCAGAGTAGACTTTACGTCTAATCTTAATCATAAATTACAGGGGAAGGAAACACAATTATTTTTTATGTTGGAAGAAGTCATTTTATTCAAAAACAAATTATCCCTTTTTGCTCAAGATTTTGAAAGAGAAATTTTAATTAATTTTCCAAGCCTGATGAAACACTGCCAAGAAAATAACTTGGGTAATTGACATTTACTATTTCAAAACAACAATTTTAAATATGAGGGAAGCTTTTCTATGGAGGTTTCAGGAATTAGAAATAGCATAGCGACATTAACCTTTGTTAAAAAAAACCTCTCAGTGCTGATTAACAGAATTCATATTTTTCCCTTTAATATTGACATTGGTGCAATTACTGTAGTTTAAAAAAAAAAATTATATGGAGCTCCACAAATTTGAATTCCTTGATGCTAATATGGAAAAATTGGAGAAAAATAAATGTGATCCTAGTTCACAGAAAACGTGTTGTGCTTTGAAAGACCTGGAGAAGGAAAACTTGATAATTTTCAACACCTGGAATAATATTCCTGATTCATATGATCAGTTAAAAAAAACTAGCATTGGTTGTTCTTGAAAAGAAATTTGGCTCTCAAAAGAAATCTTAATAATTATACTGCTGATCTTTGTCTCTTTTGATGACTAACGAGTTTGCCGACCACTGACCTCCAATGGTGTTTTGAACCCCAAGCAGATTTCTAGCAAAAGTTCATTTAAAAGTGCTTCATTCGTTTGACCTTGAATGTACAAGCACCCTTTTCAAAAGGCTGAAATGTGTCAGTCTCTTACTCATATATTCTTGTCTTAGTTTATGTATTGTTAACTGTTATTATCTTAATTACAATGTTATTTACAGGTTCTTTTAAAATAACTTTCATAAAAATAGTTGTAAAAATAACTATTAATTTCATCCCAATTATTGAAAAATATTCAGTCATTTTGTTTAATTATGATTAAAATTTTTAATTTAAGAATGATCATGCTATTTAAAATGTACGTAATAAATGCAATTTGTGAAGAATATTTTGAGTAATTTTTAGTTACCAAGGAAAAAAACTGTCAAGTATTTGTCTTGTCGCTTAGGCTATTTCTGTTAGTTCATTATTAAAATGTTAAATAAATTATTGTATGATAATTATCCAAAATGAATTAAAATCCTAAAAATGAGGGTTATATTTTCTTTGGTCTACCATTTATTGGTGGTGAACATGAATGTTATTAACACAGCATTCAACAACTGAATAAACAGATATGAATCATTATTTTTTTAGGTTTTTAAAGATGAAATTATCTCAACAATATAGTGAAGCTTTTAAAGGTCAGTAAATTTAATTATTTACTTGTAATATATTCTCGCAAACATTTTAAGAAATTGGTTGAACCATTCGTTTTTGTTACTTATTAGCTGTCACATTTGGACATAAATCATGAGCTTCTCATAAGATTTTAAATCTTCATTGTTCAAAACGCAGAAGTGCTTCAGTACATTTTGGTTCATATGTTTACTACTTTTTCTGCTAAATTTGCAGGGCCTCCAAAAGTAGTGTACTCGTATTAAGAAAGAATGGCCCTCGAGCCATAAAAGCCAATCAACCATCAGATAAGAATGGACCTTTAACATGTTAAATAGTTTCTAATTTTAATTCAGGATGAGTCGTACTATCTATTTTCAATTAATTTTATTTTAATATCCAATCTTTAAAATAAGTGCTTTTTACAGTCTTTGACCAAATTAGTAGATTTATTTTGATTTTTTTTAAATTATTGATTGTATTTATGTTAAGTAATTAACATTCCATCAGAGTAATGCATTTCTATGTCCTAAAATTGCATGATTGTTACAAGAACCATGAACAAATACAAACATGCATCAAATACATTGTAGATGAGAGAGAACAGACATGTTAAGATTATGGTATATTAGAATGTAGGTTTTTTTTTTTTTTGTGATGTCAAACTTGAAATTACTCAGTATTTGTTTATTAACTATCACTTTGTATTCAGAAATATCAATACTATTCACACAAATATGATTAAAACAAAGTTTTATTACTCAAAAGGTTAAAGTGGTAAAACTCTCTTCTGGTTAGCATCAAAAATAATACAAATTTAGAGGTTCGTCAAAGAGTGGATGCTTCTAACTCATCTTTTGCACAAATAAAGAGAAAATTTTCATAAATATAAAACACTATTTTCAATTTAAAGCTATCAATTATATATACAACAATATAAAAACTTATCCCATAAAATATAATTTTCACACATAGGTCTCTTAATATTCCAGAATATCTGGGCAATTCCTTGCGACTCATGTTGCAATTTGACATCAATTTTCAATATTTTATTTTATGTAAATAAAGAATGGATCAAGGTTACTTAATAGAAATTGATTTATAAACTTATTGATATATCCCGAAAGCATCTCATAATTTAGAACTTAAGTTTCCCCAATGGCGACATTTCAAACTAACTCGCGTTACAAAAAAGGACATAATTTTTTTAGACTTTTAAAAATGACAGTTATTTTCTAAAACAAGTTGATAGGAAAAAGATTTTAGTTGCTTGGCTTCACTGAGTGTACTAGATCATGTCCAACCTAAGAAAAATGAACTGTGCATTAATAAAATATGCTGATTTTATGTGACTCACATTACATTCTATTGTGACTCGCGTTACTTTTCTGAGCTTCGAGTACTGAATGCTTATTAATAAGAGTTTTTGAAATTTTAATCTTCTAAAATCAACTTTTAATATACATTTGAAAATAATTGCTTATTAAGAAAATAAATTGCAATTAAAAAAATTATTGCATTCTAAATGCAAAGTAATTATTATTTTAATTCAAAATTGTTTTACCGAAAAATGAAAAAATCTATGTGAAAAACCAAGTTTAATAGGTAATTATGATATTTTAAGGTCAAACACTGTACTAAAGACAGTTCAAAGCATAAATGGTAATAAATAACAGGGTGGCAACAAAATCCTGGAAAAAAAGTTCCCTGATTTCCATGATAGTGTGACAAAACTTTCCCTGATTTTACAAATCCCTTAAGAAATGTCGTGATCCGTAATTGGTATCGATATACAGTACCCACACAATATTTTTTAAATATTTAGGGTCAGATGGGGTAAAAGGATCATTGTCCTCAAAAATTTTGTATTTTTCTCATCAGATATTTGAATTGTTATTATAAGGGTTGGAACCCTTAATGGAACTCTAACAAACAATTAACAAACTGGAAAAAAATATAAATATTTTGACTATGAACTTTTTATACACCTGTCCCTACATTTTCCAAATATACATACAAATACCCATAAAAATTTGGTACAGCTTCAGTCTACATTTAAAGCGGTTGCAACCATCTTGGCTCACTTCTAGTAGCGAGTTAGGGCAGGTTAAGGCAACCCATCTGTATTACGATTATTATAGTTTCCATGGCAACCTCGGCATGCGAAAAGTTAAACCTTTAGGCCCGGTGCACACATCCGGTTTTTCAACGTACGGCGCCGCAGTAGGGTCTGAGATACATTAGATCCAATGTAGTACTACACACATGCCTCCGGCACCACTGCGGCGATGTATGTCCACCATGCGTGCAAATTGTACTGCAGTTCCCCACGGCCCAGCAGCTCGCCGCATATGCGTCTCCGGTCTGAAGTAATTAATAAACGGTTGATCTAGTAACGTCTATTTTGTGTGTGTTCCATAATATACTTTTTTTACACTAAGTTTGTGAAATAAACACGTTTTCTTCGATAGAATATTTATCGCAAATGGCGCGAAATGAGTACTTGCGTAATTTCACGGTTATATGTACTTAGTTGGGATTCGGTGCCGCATGTTGAAAAATCGGATGTGTGCACCGGGCCTTAGACTACGGCCGGTACAGCAGCTGTACCATGATCGCGCCAAGAATTTATACAACATCCAGTACATCAGTTGTACCTTAAAAGTTATAAGAATCGCGCCAAGAAACAATTTAGACTACGGCTGTTACAGCAGTTGTGCATTGAAAGTAATAAGAATTGCGCTTGTTATATCGATAGTCGTAGTCAAAAGGTTAAATTTTCACTTTGAATGTCTAATATTATAAACGGAAGTGTTTGTTAGTCTGTCTGTTTGTTTCCTGCACGCAAAGTCCTGACGAATCTATGGCACTTACATCACAGGTAGTCCAAATGATTTGCAATTTTTAGGACGTGGCGAATTTTAAATTTAATCTGGAACATTTAAAAATGCATTTAATGGAATGTAATTATTATTGTATGCAACAGCATAGAAAATCATAGATTCTAAATTTATTTTTTCGTTTCTGTTTTCATTTTGCGCGGATGAATGACAGAATCCAGCAGACGATAAAAAACTAATAAACTCTTAACTGGAGTTATTTAGTTCTTTTTTCTATCTACTAGACCGTTGAAGATAAAGTAAAAAGGTCAACGTATTTGAAATCTGCGGAAAATTTCACATTAGATCAATACCTAAAACTATAATTTTTTTAAATAAATAAAAAAAATTTATTATCTTTAAAATTTTGGCAAGATATTATGACGTTTGGAGAGATGTTCAGCGAAAGAGGAAAATAAAAAACATTTTGGCTGGCATTGTTTAGTTCTTTTTTTGTAAAATCGGGATCGTTAAAGATAGATTGAAAATTTCAACGGATTTGAAATTTGACACCAGATAGATACCTTATACGTTTTATTTTCATTTAATAAATAATTTTTCAACTAAATAATTATATTTTCACAAAAGATTGTGACATCACGCGGAATTTAACCAACAAAACCACGGGCAACTCTGTTATGGCTGTTATCCAATTTGCGAAGCAAATCTTAGTTCACAATATTCATAACTTTGCAAAGCAAACCAACACCATGTACAATGCCATGATGGCTGTTATTCAATAGGCTACGAATTCTCATTTGGTTTGTTTCTGAAACCGTATTCGTAGCAATCACCGGGGGTTAGCGAGTAGCACTTAGTTAGCACCTGATCCCAAGAAAAGAACCGTCACTGCCAACGCCATGCTAGCCAGGCAGTTTCTAGTATTCTTTAAAGTTCTTTCAAAATTCGTTGAACTTTCGGTTGATTTCATTGGTACATTTGAAAAAATTCCTTCCTTGGCGAATTTAGAAGTGCGCCAAGTACGTTACACCGCTATAAAAGTAGACAGAAGCTTTACCAAAAAATTCTACAAAAATGTAAATGCATGTAGAAAATATTAATTTAATGCACAAAAAAAACATCGCGTTACACAAAATTAAGATTGAATATCACAAGTTGTATTGCTGGCCTCACGGTGACGAGACGCTCCGGCAGCGAAAACCACAGCGGGGTTTTTCGCTGGGTTCGAAAATTAAGACAGCAGTGTTCTATATTCAAATTACAATTTCGGCGAAAATGATTTCTTCGATTGTCAAAAGTACTTGTAATTGCGCATCTCTAAATAGGCCACAAATGACAGTAGTTACCGTTTTCATAAAAATATTTAAAATTCCCTGATATTTTGAGAAATTTGGAAATTTTCCCTGATATTTCCAGAATTAAAAAGTTCCCTGATTTCCCGGTTCTGTTACCACGAAAAATGATCTTATTCACTATCATCCTATCGCTATATATTTTACTTCTGCTCTGCTTAGATTTTATTCCAGCTTAAAGCGTGGTATAGAAGATGTCACTATATAGGAGATACCCCTTTGGCAACATGAAATCTTTTTATTTCTATTATTGGAAGAACTTTGGACCAAATATGCTGTAATTGAATATCTGAATGTTCTGCTATTGCTTCCCTTAGAATTAAAAAACAACCGTCTTCAATACTTTTTTTGGCCGCTTTTAAGAATTCATGCGCATTATTTCCTAATTTTGAAATTGGTTCATAAATAAATTCGATGCGATGAAAAGTATAATTTCGTGATTATACGAATTGTTCCTCAAGCAGACATCCAATGTCAAACGGCCTTAATGAAACTCACTGTGACATAAATGAACGGAAGCGAGCAGGGGGTGGAGGTTTCGCCATCGCAGGAGATTGCATAGAAATCCCTGGGAGTTAACAAGCAGAGCCCTAGTTCTGAAAATAAACTTTATGGATCTCAGAGTCCAATAATCTTTGTCTAAATCCTTTACATCCTATATACAACAGACTAATTTTTAACTATTACTTCTTAAAATGTCTTTTGTTGCGTCACATACTCACTTTTAGATTCAATAAACTATTTTCCTTAAATTTCCTGCCATAACTGACTTATTTCTGTTATAACATATACCTCAAGAATGTTTACCAGCTATATGAATTTATATTTTGTAGCATCAAACAGTGTCTTCAATGTTCTTGATGAGGAAGAAGAGCAAGAAGAAAAGGCAACCCCCTCATTAAAAGATACAAGTGAGCTAAATGCCACAAGTACTGCAAATGCCAGCAGTTCTGGTAGCAGAGGAAGTTCCCCTAGTTCATTTACATCACCCTCTACTTCTGATACTGGATAATGTACATTTTCATAGTGATATTTATATAAGTGACTTGTGATAAATAGTGTATTTCAACTCGACCAATGGTCAAACTGCAGTCTTGTTGATAGTTCATGACCGCAGCTTCAATCATGTTTAAACCATTAATGATTGATGAGAATGAACTAAATTTCATCTGTATATAATTTGTTTTCTTGTACTGTATGGGTGTTCACTTTAGAACAGAAATATGGATAAAATAATTTATGTTAAAAGAAAATATGAGATGTGATGCATATTGACTTATTATATTGTATTTTAAATATTTTTAACATAATTACTAATGTTGTGCTTTTTTTATAGCACAATTAAACAAGGTCATTTGTTTGCATGTTAAAATTTTCTGTTAATTGGGAACTAGAATTAACTTCTTGTCAGAAAAAGAATGAAATGTTATATTCTTTTTTCCTCAAAACCTTTTTATCAAGTGTTTATATTATTTTGACTGCAAATATATAAACATACCATTTGTCATTAAAAAAGCTCCAATTATTTTTGACCACATGAAGCAAACATTACTGTCAAATAGTTTCTTTGTAAAACTATGGAATGCTTAGGAAACAGCGTTTTGTTTGTGAAACATATTTAATTATTCAAAACTTAAAATAAGTCTCGGGTTAAAATAAATAATTTTATTGTTAAATTATACTTGAGGTCAACTTGGTTTTAGTGTTTATATTATAAGATAAATCCTTCCACCATAAAAAAGTTCTTGAAAATTCCATAAATTAATTTCAATAAATAAATAAATTAGGAATAAAATTTGAAACGCTAAGAATATTTATTTTGAAACCGTTTGATTCTATTTTATTTTAACTTCTCTGGTATATCACCAGAAACTAAATTATCCTTTTTTAAAAACCTTTAAAAAGGAATGTATGTAACATTTGTGCCTCATAAGATATTCTTTAAACTGTGTAATTCTTTCTCAAAGATTTATATATTTTTAATGATTTCAATAAAAATAAATAATTGTTCCAGTGAAGTTTTGTTTCATCTATTATCAATGCATTTGGGTATGCATATTTTTTTATGAAATATCTTTTGTTCTCTAATGGATATTTTTCTGTAGAAACAAGTAATTAATCTTCAAATTATCTTTCACCAAATAAAATGCTTCCAGATTCATCACTTCATGAAGGAAGAACTCGTTTACTTTTATTTATAACAATCCTAAAAATGAAGTAAAAGAAAGGGCAAATGTTGCCATGGCGATCTATAATCCAATTTTATCCTGTTTATTTTATTCAGCTGAATGTTAACAAGTGCCACTCATTCAAGACGGATTTACCAACAGCCTGACGATTCAATAAGTTTTTATTGCAATAATGTAAATTTCCAAGTTTTATACTATAATGAATGAGTAAGAATTGTACACTTAGTTCACATTAGTTTGGGACGATTTTTATCAATAATAATTCTAATTTTGAATTAGTTCTGTTAATCTGTAGTCTTGTAAGGATTTTGTTTTTGTTTAAACAAAAGTTCATTAGTTGATTATTCCACCCAAATTTTTCAAAGATCAATGCAAAATTCGAATTTCCATATCCAAGAGCTTGTTTTGTTTGCAATTTTTAAAATCTAGAATCTCCCGATTTCAAAAACTGAATTTAGCATTTTAATAATATTTATGGCAACCCTAATAGCCATGCACTTTTGCTGCAAAAATAAATTTTCAATTTGGAAAATTGTTTAGTTATATCAACAACGACAAACATTGTGAATAAGCATAATAGGTCAACAAGAAAAACCTTTTTCATTGAGCTTTTCATGAGCATAAACGTTTGAACTTTTTTGACCTTCTGATTCGAACACCATGTCCATGGGGACTTAAATAATATCATTTCATAAACCATTTCCTATATATTGCAGTATTTTTTCTAGAAACTAAAAAATCCATCCTTTCCCCACATCCCCTCCCAGCTAACAAATATTAACCCGTCTTATCCCAATTTATTTATTTTGTTCAAATTTGAGAATAATCATATTTTCTAGTGTTAATTAAACACCTAAATAAACTAAATATAATAAAAATTTAAAAAATTTTACTTATCGCATTAAAAACTATGTTCTGCTAAAATATTTGAATAAATTAAATTTTAAAAATACTAGTGCCCATGAATTAGTTTAAATCTAAAAATATCAAGTCTGACTAGATATTTGAAAGAATTTGCACAACAAAAAGATAGATACAAAATTATAGCAAAATCTTGAAAGAATCTGGTACATGAAAGTCCTTATTCGATTCAACAGTTGATATTAGCAAGACTAATGTGCAAAAAGATATTAAATACTTCTCGAGAGCAAAATCAAAACTTGAGATTCTCTTCTCGTAGCTTAAAATGTGAACTATGAATTTTCAATAACTTTAACAAAACAGTTTGTGGAATCTGTTTCCTATCTTAAATTCTGGTGTTGGAACTGGGTGAACAGATATACAAGGTGTGAAAATGTTATACAAGGAAACTATAGAATAGAAAACTAAGGAATAGGTATTGAAAGAGAAATACCTATTTTTAAACAAATTATTTTAAGTATGTTGAAAATTACTCAATATTTGTGAAATTATGGTTCAAGTAAAAATTTGCTTCCAAGAGCTGTAAATATAAAACAAATTGTTTTTTATATTGGGTAAAAGTACATAGCTGTTTTAAAATTAAATATTTTTTTACCAAAACACTGGACCTTTAAACAAAAAATCTAATTTTTACATTTTGTAACTTATAATTTAGTTATCTTATATTCCTTAACAACACATTCAATAGATTTACTAGCACTACCTGCATTTCCAATATTGGAAACGATTGTAGAAGTGTTTGTATCAGGTTTTGAATTCTTTTCAATGAGCTTTGTTAATGAATTCAATTTCTGTTGCACCAATTTTAAAAAATTTGTTTCATCATCTTTCACTTTAAAATTGGTTACTGTAGTAAAAGAAATTTCATTATACCCTTCCATCGATTGATCTTCAGTAACATTTTCAAACGTGTCAACTACACGTTTTAATTTTTTTGCAGTTGATTTATCCTTTTTCCTTGAAATGTTAGCAGTACTGCTATGTTTTTCTGTCTTTTTTCTTTTAATTGGTGGCCGTGAAACTTCATTATCAGCTGCAGGCACTTCACAAAATTGTTCAACAGCATCACTTTTATTAATTTCAGATGTAGATTCTGTGTTGAAGTCCTTTTTTTTCTTAAGAAATGGATTACGACGCTTCTCTGTAAGGAATGACCTGTCATTTACACGTTTTAATTTATTTGCACTTGACTTAACCTTATTCCTTAACATTTTTGAATTTCTGCTCCGTTGTTCTTTGGTTTCTTTTCTTTTTTTAATCGGAGGTTGCATAGCTTTATATTTTTTTACATCAATTCTATACTCTTCTGTGATTTGTAATTCCTGACCTACTTTCATAACTTGACTTTCCGTTACTGGATTTTTTGCAATTTGCTTTTTATCCAGTTCATTGATATTTATAGAATCTGTATCACTTAAAATTACAGTTCCAGAATCTTCAGTATCAGCTGCAGGATCTTCACAAAATTGTTCAACAGCATCGCTTTTATTAATTTCAGGTGTAGATTCTGTGTTGAAGTCCATTTTTTTCTTAAGATATGGATTATGACACTTCTCTGTAAGAAGGAATGACGTTTCATTTACACGTTTTAATTTATTTGCAGTTGACTTAACCTTATTTCTTGACAGTTTTGAATGTCTGCTGCGTTTTGTGGTCTTCTTTCTTTTTTTAATCGGTGGTTGCATATCTTCAACGATTCTACACTCTTCTATGATTTGTAATTCCTGATCTTTCATAACTTGAATTTCTGTTACTGGATTCTTTAAAATTTGATTTTTATCCAGTTTATTGACAATCATAGAATCTGTATCACTTAAAATTACAGTTCCAGAATCTTCAGTATCATCAGCAGGAACTTCACAAAATTGTTCAACAGCATCGATTTTATTATTTTCAAGCGTAGATTCTGTGTTGAAGTCCTTTTCTTTCGAAAGGAATGGATTATCAGGCTTCTCTGCTAAAATGAAAAGTAACAGATAAATATCACAATTTGCAACGACTTTAAACACAATAGTAGACTTGCCATACTATGACCCTTAATTTAATGAATCAATGCTATGTAACTGATTCAGTGTAAGAAGATACTGAGTGTACAAGAGTGAAGATTCTATGGCTGATAGGAAAACAAGGTGAGAACTTTTAAAATGTCAATTGTAAAATTTGCATCTTTAAATAACAAAACTGCAACATTTAAAGACTTAGAAGTATGGAGACAATTGTATAAATTTAAGAGATCCATTTTTTTTAATTTTTAATACTTTCATGGGTCCCACACCTTTATCCAAAAAAAAATTCAAAAGCTTTTGAGAAAACTTTTCAAAACCAAAAAAAAAAAAAAAAAAAAAAATATTTTTTAAGGACCTAAAATTTTTTATAACGACCTAAAACAAGGCATACACAAAAGTTGTCAATTAAAAGAAAAATGTAAGGGGGAAATTTGTTTTTTAACTACTAATAGTAAAAAAAAAGTAAGGTTTTCATCAATTTTGGTGAAATTTGGATTTTTTTCTCGCAGAACCTGTGATTTTGTTTTGCAAAGTGGGCTTCTTGTCTCAATGGCTACTATCAGGCTACTTGCACCCATATTGATTTCGGTCAAACGATAAAATATCGTACCATAAATTCTTTTGGTGGCAAGAAGAAAAGCATGGGAGCTTGCACACGGTTCGATCTACATGACACAATCTCCATTTTGCTGTCGTCCACTGCCTACAACAGAAAGCTGTCATGGTTTATTTTGTTTGAGAAACAAAACAAATGATCACAAGTTTTGACTAGTGTTACTGCTTTTTTATTATCTAGTCTAAGTCATGATGTGGCGGGCGTAACAAGGTGGCCGTCTTGACAGAGACTAGAGGTGCCAAATTAGACGGACAGAATACTGTGGAATATGGACAATCTAGACGTAGCATTATTAATATCAAGTAGTGTAAAGGTGCTGTGGAGGAAACTAGTCTAAACAAGTTCCATATGCAAGACGAAATCACACAACTATGTACTAGTTAAAAAAATCAAGGACTGATCACCATGTTTTGTAATTTTCAAGGGCCCCTAGTTAGGAAAAAAAATTCAAGGACTTTTCAAGGACCGTGGGAACCCTGACTTTAGCTTTTATATTTTTCTTTAACTGCAGTTAGCAATTTAGTTGAAACTACTATTCCCACACACAAAATAATTTTTAATCTAAGGAGCATTTATTTATTTCTCATCTAACACAATAAAATTCCTAAGGTCTTAAAATTGTCATTGTTCAGAACCCCTGTGGAGAATTGGGAGAGCCAATCTGTATACCCCCCCCCCCACCAGCTAATCTTAAAATTCACAAATACAAGTCTACTGAATCAATAAAAAAATTAATTAAATGTGTGATGTACATTAATGCTCTTGAGTCTTAACTGCCCCAAAACTCCTGGAAGGGAGGTTGCTCTTCTATTCTAGGTGGGTAGCTCATTAAGCAAAGGCTCACTTCTCATGGTTCCTTGAGGACAGGCAAGTCGGGGTTCTTCCATTCACTTGTTAGTGATGTACTGGTGTAGCTCAGAAAGAGCTTTAATGTCTCACTTGGAGATGCCAATTATATATGTTTGGAGAAGTCATTCTAAATGCAGAAGTACCAATTCTGAAACAATTTCTTAAGAAGGGCATTTGATTACATTCGATTTTGTGGACCAGCATTTATAATTTCAATTTTTGGAAACTTGGGAGTATAATTGACCTAATTTTTAAAAACTAAACTAATTTTATTTTCCCAGGAGGAAATCTTGTTGTGTTTATCGGGTAGTGGATTTTGTCCACTTAAAAATGATACCGATACCTTAACAATTCATTATTTAGTTCTATGCACGTATCAATTTGGGAAGCTATACTTCAGATTTGGGATTATTATTAGCTGCCACTGAGGATTGGGAGAATTTAAATGTTTAGATTAATAAGTTTTCAAATTTTGATATATTCTAATATACTTTACTTAATTACTGATAGTTTGGCACAGCTTGGCCATACCTGACTCATACAAAAAATTAAAATAACTCTTAGAAGTTTAAATGTAGCTGTACCTTATATTTCAGCTAAACTTAACACCATACAAGTTACCTACAAAACCTGTTTAAATTATAAGAAATATATACCTGAATTAGTTGCATGTTCTTCTTGTAAATTATCACTTTGATCCTTTGGATTGTCTTCAGATTCTAAAATAAATTAAATTTGCACCGGTTCAATTTTATGAAAAGAATAAAGACGAACAATTTTAGGACCGTTGTCGGAATTCTTACCATTATCTTCATCCAGGAGTGGCCACTTTCCTTTGTACTTATATACAAAGCTGAAGTTCTTCAAACGGTCCTAAAAAGAATTTTAATACATCAACGCTTAACTTTTAACAACCTTATGTACATTTATGATTTTTACTTGTAAAATAGTATCTTTAGTAACAAATAACCTTAAAAAAAGTCTTAGCTTCAGTCAACTAAACTAATGTAAAAATTCAGTTTGAATCAAATGAAGGTCAAGAACTCACCAAAAATTCAATATTCAGAATGTGTAGAAACATTTCTAGCAATTAACTACAAATATCATTTGAAAAACAATATCATTCATATCAAAACTGATTTCTACTCTGCTAAAATAAACAAGAATACAAAAATAAGGCATCTCACTCAGGAGGTTTCCATTGCATTTTTATATATGAGGCTATCAAAGTAAAAGTTGACTAATCCACAAGACCCTGAAAATTTTATAACTATCTTTTATTGAGACCTGTTATTTTTTTAATTTTTGTTTGTAATATATATATATAACATTGTTAAGAAAATTGCATTGATCTCATTGAGTATGTTGGTGGGTTAGACCACTCTTACTGTGATAGCCTCATATGTATATAAGTGCATCTGATAATTTTCACACTAAACAGAACAAAATTTAAGAAAAAACATGGATCAAATTTCATTGTTCTATGTGTGATCCCACCAACTCAAGACAAAGTCACACCAGATGGCATTAGCATGAGCCATATGGTTGTCTTAGCAGTAAAGCATGAAAGATGTGTGTTGTGACACTTAATTTGAAGATATTTTGCATCAATAGCAGGATGTAAAAAAAATCGTGATTTAAAAAAAAAATCAATTAATTGGATTGTTTTATTTAAATCAGATATTTTAATTTTAATTTCTGCAGGCCCAAAACAGTGTTTTTATAATAATTATATATAAATTTGTAAAATAAAAAATCGAGTTTGTGACATGACATGTAAACTAATATTTATTTCAAGTAAACAATCAGAATTTGTGACATGGTAAATCAATATTTACGTAACATTTGTTTAACTTTAAAACACAAGTTGACATCCTACATAATTTTTCTTGAGAAAATTACATAATCATGTTAACAAATTTATCAGTAAGTGCAAGTGACAGACCTAAACTATAGTCTGAGAAGTAGAATAGAGGACAGAAATAATCAGACTATAGTAAATTCTGATAATAAAACTGCCGAGCAGCAATAATAAATGGATTTTCACTTAGTTTTAATTCATATTGGATCTTTCTTTTTTTAATCTCTATTGCACACCACAAGAATAAGCTAACACAGGGGTTCCCAAACTTACCCAAGTGGTGGCACCCATAAGATAATTATAATTTTCTCACGGTACCCTTGTCGTCATGTAATATTTATCTGTGGTATATTATTACATATATATACAATTTTCATATTTGTACTACTTTGAAAAAGAAATTAGAGAAGTAAGAACATAAACATAATTAATACAACTGGTATTTAAAATTCACACAGACACTTTAATTTTAATTAATAAGAAAACAAAGGTTGGTGAAAATATAAATGAAACAAATAAAATTACCTTCATCATGCTCTTGGTAGGGAAGTGAACCGATTTTTGATGAGTGACCTTAACCCTTTTTTCTGGAGATTACGAGCGCTTCACAGCACTTCTCATCTCTCTACGTGGCACACACTTTGGGAACCCCTGAGCTAACTGACAAATGCCTCAAAAACTTTACTTCCCACACTTGTGTTTTTTTTAGCTAATAAAATTAATCACCCCGTTAGTTTAAAATTTTGAATCAAACCGTTGTATAATTCCTTTAAGTGTTTATATTACGAGTGCTGTTAATCAGGAATGTTTAAACATTACTCTTCCTGTCATTTAGATTTATGTCATGTGTGTTTACATTACTGTTTCCAGTATATAGTATATTCTAATAAGTTTCAACTGGCTGCTGCAATCTTTTATAATATGCAGTAATTGACCCAGTTCCCTCCAAGCTTGGTGTAGTCATTGGTGCTAAAATCACCATGAGTGCAGAAAAATTAAAGCATTTGACCACTTCTGTGATTTTTCTATGGTGTATTTACTTAGTTATAAAAATGTAAAATAAGTTGCGATTTAAATCAGTAATTTAAAAAAAAAATCATTTGATTTTAAAATTGTGATTTTAATTGTCGATTAAAATCAAATGATTTAGTCTTGACACCCTGCTTATTACTTTTACTTTTTAAAATATTGCAGTATACCTCAGAATGTACTCTTTCTTACGGTACAATTATTTTTGAAATCGGTTAATAATTAAATTCGATGCGATCAAAGGTTGGTCATACAAAATTCGGAATGTTTGGATATTTTCGCTACTTTTTGTTAAAACTGTCATATCTACAGCTTAGTTCAGTTATTTTTTAAATTCGAGAACATCACTGAATGCATTACATTATTCTTTCTTATGGTACAATTATTTTTTTAAATGGTTAATAAATAAAAACGATGCAATTAAAAGTTGGTTATACAAATTTTTTAGTTCACATAGCAGGTTCCGCAAGCAGATGTGGGTTGTATTTTTGACTGTCGGGTTTGCCAGATATCAAATTTATCGTAGCAACAATTGCCATAAAAACGATTTCTTTTTATTTAGCGAGGAAAAAGGCTCACTTTTTTCACTCTGTTCTCAGACGGTTTAACGAGAAAGTTCGAAGTACAGATCGTAAAGTTAGAAGATTAACACGGTTTACTTAAACAGGGTTCCCACTCTTTTTTTTCTAACCAAAAATAAGGACTTTGTAAGCACTTTCTAGGACAAAATAAGAACTTACATAAAACATTATACAAAACGTATTATGCAATGTAATACCCGACTTTCAACCAAATGGGGACGCTTTTACAGATTAGTTAATCTTATAAGAACAGTAGTAAGTAAAAAATTTAATATTCAAGTCTATTTTCTAAAAATTATACACAAATAATGCCATGCAAAAATGAGATTTTTCAAAATAGGCAGTCTGATTTTTACAAAATTTAGCAGTTAATATGTGGGAATTTACATATATCTCTTCTATTATAAAAGGAAGTGTTTGTCTGTCTGTCTGTTTCTTGCTGCGTAGTAATGAGATTTGTTGCTTGCTTGCGTAGTCCTGACGAATCTATGGCACTTACAGTAATGAGATTTGGCACACAGGTAGTCCAAATTTTTTACAATTTTAGGGTCGAGGCGAAATTTAAAATTCAATCTAGAACATTTTAAAATGAATTTTTTTTTACCATTCTTCATTCTACTGTGGAAAATTAGAGGAATAAAGAAACACTAAAATTTAGACTTTTCGCCCTCACGTGCCCCCAAGACGTCAGTCTTTGGAACCATGCCAATTTTTTTTTCCGTTCTCCGAGGAGAGAACAAATTTGAAAGACCTTTGTTTCTTTCGAGATTCATTCACTTGGATTTCCTGCGAAATGGATTCCAGTAAAGCAAAATATTTCTAAAGTTATCACTGGCGTTCTTCAGTGCTTTTTTCTATCTCAGCAATCGTTAAAGGTTGAATAAAAATTTTAAAGGATTTGAAATTTGCAGAAAATTTAACACCAGATAAAAACCAAACATTAAGGCATTGCCCCTGGTGTTACACGGGCACGGACAATGCCGGGCTAGCCACACAGTGGCTAGTAGTTAGTATATGTGTAAGTACATATACAAACTATAGAATGGAAACCACAAAAAAAAAACCAAAAAACTTTGGATGTTTTTCTTTTATTTCTTCGCAGTGCATTTGCTTTTATAAAAAGGGAAAGAAAGAGTTATGTTTGATGAGGACCGGACTTGGTGTTGTCGATCTCAAAGCTGCTGTTGCAAGTTTGATTTAGTTTTCTTATTATTTTCATATTGTTTTGTTTTTATTTTTTAATGGTTTTTAGGGGTCACCTCCCTGATCCACCAACACTTTCATTTTCAAAAATTTCCTAATTTTTTTTTATTTGAAATTTCTTTTTGTTTTTGAGATTACAGTGCTTACCTTCCTGTATCTGCAGCTTCAGCCTACTTATGAAATGGAAATTACCCACCCCAGTAATTATTTTATAATACACTTTCATAAATTCATAATGAAAATAAGAAGTAAATTCATTTATTGGCACATCGGAGGTTTCAATAAAATATAATTAGTGGAAAACTATTAATTTACTAAAAGTATTTAAAAGGATTGCAAATTGCATACGTCCGAGTCAAATTTGACTGGATCGGAGACCGAACGAGTTTCTAAGAAAATATTTTCCCATGAACCAAACCAGATCATAAGAGTTATGCAAACTAAGAGCTATGCAAAAACTTTGATAAATTTATAAAAAGGTTTAAAAAAAATGCAACTTCATTGAATAGATATTCAACTAGTTACCTCAGTCCCAGCCTAAGCCATTCGGTGTATTGCCACATAATTTTGAACCACGGTCAGATGACAAGACATCTGAGCTGCTGCCCTACTCTCCAATCTTAAACACCAACCCAACGTGAGGACTTTTAGCCACAACAGATTTACAGTGCACCAGCCGCTTCTACACGATATGCTTACAAACATAATTTTAATTAAACAAAATTAATTTGAAAATAATCATTTTAGCTCACAATGGAAACAGATTGTGCATGGCATAACAAAAGAAAGTGAAATTCAAGTAAGGTTTTCAAGTTTTTAAAGTCTATTATGAGCTCATCAAGAGTTGATCGACGATTTGTATATCGCGTATCAAGGGTTGCCATTCAAGCAAGCCAGTTCCCGAATCGTCACCAAAACCGTACTTGTAAGCAGTTATATCGCCGATCAGCTGCTAAAAAGAGGTAGGAAATATTGTGAAAAAATATCGTCATTTGAAAACTGAATTTTGTTTTCAAAGGAAAATAAGCAATTTCTATGGACTATTGATGCAAAATAAGCACTTCTAAGGGCCCTTAGAAATGGAAGGCCAAAATAAGCACTTTCTAATCACCCGTGGGAACCCTGTTAAAATTGTACATGGAACAAGATGCAGAAGGTTTTTTACTGATACTGCTATTAGTTTAGGGAGCAGGGGGTGAAGCCCTCGATGTGACGTCATGGACCGGAAAGTCAAAGGTTTATACGAATTTTTCATATAGTTTCGCTGTCCAGGAGATTTACTATGCGAAGGAATGTTGGTTTGCGAGCGGAAGCGAGCAGGGGCGGAGCCCCCTAGTTATGGAAAAAATACAAGAGATATTGAAGTTTAAAGCATAAAATTGTCCTTACTTCAAACATACAGGTACTTTTCAAAAAATTATTTAAAATACTTCTGCTCAACATATCTTCAGAAATAATAGATAACTTTAAACAGAATTGTAAAACATTGTGTTACAGAATTGTAATGTTTATACATTACTTTTCCTGCCATTTAGATTTATGATATCATGTATGTTTACATTACTGTTTCCAGTATATAGTATATTCTAGTAAGTTACAACTGGCTGTTGCAATCTTTTATAATATGCAGCAAATACCCAGTTCCCTATGAGCTGAGTGTAGCCATTAGTGCTGAAATCGCCATGAGTGCAGAAAAATTAAAGAAATTGACCACTTCTGTGATTTTCCTATGGTGTATTACTTAGTAATAAAAATGTGAGATAAATTGCGATTTAAATCAGTGATATTTTTTTTAAAATACATGATTTAAATCTTGACACCCTGGTAAAAACAGTTGTTCAAATTTATTTAAAAAAAAAAAAATCAAAATTTTGAAAGACTTTGTGCATTGGTCCCTTTAACGATTACGAGGAAAGAAACTGGGACTGCAGAATGAAAGTCCTAAAGATAAGACATCAACGATGTTGAAGGCTCACGTAGCGACGGAAACTTGCGAGATCAAAAGTCGATAAAGCTACTCGAATCGTGCTGCTCTGATCGGACGGCTGTAGTTGTTTCAGTCATCATATTGGAATCATACCTTAACCCATAAATAAGGGTTACTTTTAATAGACAGTTTGCAATTTTCTTTACAATAATGCTATGCATTTCACCCCAAGCAGTCACGATTGTCTTGTGAACCACCTTCTATTGCAAGGTCGATATTTTTTCATTTCTTTCGGAGTCTGATAATGAATTGCAACACCCAACTTGCAATGCTAGCAGAGGATTTCACCTTGAGGGATTTAGTGTGCAAAACCATGGGAACTGTATTGTAGTTAGTGACTTTTTCAAGAGATTACAATATGAATTCTTCTCCTCACCCAAACCGAAAGTAATTTGGACAAGTGAAAAAAAGCGATGTAGCTGAATGGACAATATGCAGGGTTACTCTACCTGGAGAATGAAAATTAAAACTATTATCATTTTACAATGTATTTAAGAGAGTTTTAATCAACAAATACACATAATTGTAGCAAGAAAACTGACTAAAGGTAAGGGTATACTATATGCATCGCACGAATCAGATTCATTTAGTGTACTGTGCTCAATGCATTTGGAACATTGGCATTTCCGAAAGTGGGCCATCTCCAGGAGGCTACTCATTTAGATTGCAAATTTATCGTGTGAGCATCAATTGTGATAAGAAATTTTACTGTGATTAAATGATGTTATGGCTGCTTGATAGCAAAATAGGAACAAAAACAGATTATTCCCAGATTTAGTTGGTGAGAACATTGTTTCTCCACATTTTCATGTGACCCAAGCTAAGTTAACAGCACCTCTCAACATCCCGAGATCACATTTAAATATAGAGAACAAATTCCCTATTAGAGATAGAAATTAAAACAAAAGGATTGAGTGCGACTATAAGGGAATTTAGTTGCTATTAGTAGTGAAAAGGTCTACAAGAACGATAATTTTTTCTAGATAATGTGAGCTTACCGTAAGAAAACATTACTGCCACTTACCCCAATTGACATTTTCATAGCAATTTTTCCTCTTTTCTCTGCTTTTGATAGAGCAATGGAAACTTTTCTTTTCTTAACCTGTTTTGATGAATACTAAATTATAATGATAACAGAACTCAAAAAAGAAATTCTATTCTGAAAGTATAAGTTCACAAAATTTTTATAGGTTTTTGAACATTGAAAATTATTATCTGTAAAAAATAAAGAATATAGTTATTTTAAATTTCCATTAATGACTTATGAAATCTATCAACACAAGTTATTGCATTCAATTTTCCAACCAGACTGAATTGGAGCAACTTTTGTAGAAGTAGTCATTGTAATAATGTATCCTTCAACCTTTTGTAACCTTCGTTATTCAAAGGTCAGAAGCTCCCACAGGTTTAAAACTAGTAGACCATGTCCTGTAACTAAAAACCTAAAACAAATCCAGGTACATTTGTGTCCTTCTAATCCTAGTCATCACCAAAGAGCCAAATAGGAGTCTGTGAATGCATGGTTCCGACTCTTTGATGGGAAAAAAATTCAAGTACTTTTCAAGGCCCTTTTGAAGTTTTTCAAGGACTATCGTAAAAAGGCAGAAATTCCCTTTTCAATCCCCCATTTTAGTAGACAACTTTTCTGAAGAACCTCTCGTGTAATGTAACCTTTAATTACCATTCACATACTTAACAATTCCAAACATATATATAGTCAATATTCCAAGCATGTTATGGGAAAGAAAAAATTCTTAAAAAGAAAAAGTAAAGTAGCTAAGTTATTATACGTATGGTTCTATATGTTTGAACTGACACAGAATCCCACTGACCTTGATAGAAGAAAATAAACACATGCCTAGATGAACAAGCGTATTTGGCGTATTCTTTGGAATATGAATAAAACCACACCTTCTAAGCGCATGCGTTTTGAGCCGATTCATACTCAAGAAAATACCAGATTAAAAATTTTCAAAATAAATTCAAGGATTTTCAAGTACTTCGCACCGAATGCAAGTACTTTTCGGGGCCCTTGAAAACGAAATTCCAAGTACTTTTCAAGGCCTATGGGAACCCTGGTATGTGATTGTTTGTGCGAGTTTACAAACTAGGTTCAGATGAAATCATTAACACCAATCAACACAACAAATTAGAGAACCAGGGAAAGGCATAGACAAAAATAACTAAACAAATATTCTTGGCAAATTACCTACAACCAACCACTACTGATTTATCTCCTTTGAAATACACAATAACTTCACATATACTTATGCAATGCATATTTCAAAAATGTTCGTTAGTGAGAGTAACAACTGTACATCCCAACACCACTACTTTAGATTAAAAAGTAAATACTGCACATCACAACATCTTCACTAAGAGTTACAAACTATGAACCTCACTACAATAACTTCATTAGAAGAAAATGTGCACACCTCACCACAATAATTTTTATAGTAAATACTGCATGTTAATACAATAACTTCATTAGTAGTGATCACTTTACAAATGTGTCAAAATCCTGTCAGCTGAAGTGCAAACCAAAATTTACTTTGACAGGCAGAGAGGAAACTGAAACTTTTACACCACTCATGCATAGGGTGGAGCTTATTTTTGAACTATTAAAATATGGTCTTCTCACCTTCTAAATTTGTTCCTATTTCAAAAAAAATTATCAGACAAAATATTTACACAATTGAACAATATTTAGAGGTAGCTCAATAATGAAAAAGTTTAAGTGCAAGATAAATGTACGCTATGTCATGGAAAATTAAATTCAATACCACCACCTTTAAATATATATTAAAAATTCCTTTAGCTTTATATTTTGACTCGCAGAGGACAATACAGTTCATGTTGGAGATGAAGAAAAAAGAAAACGGGGACGAAAAACCATAGTTACTCCAGAACTTGCAGCAGCACCAGATGATACAAAGGTGTCACACTGAAAGCCTGTCTTTATTATATCAGAAGCTGCCAAAAGCTTAGGACAGAACATTGATGAATTTGCTCTAAACAAAGACCATGTTTCAAGGCAAGAATCCTTGTCATTCATTGGGATGGAAAATTGATGCATGACCTGGCTGGAAAAGAGAAAGTTTATCGCTTGCCAGTAATAGTTTCTTGGAAAGAAGCTTCTTAACTGCTAGCAGTTGCCAAGATTCCATCTGCAACAGGAGAGGCTCAGGCTGCAGCATGCCCGCTAGATGTATAAAGTTATATAACATCCAGATCTCTCACGATCTGGATAAACTGACGTCAAAAGAAGGACTATGTGATGTATGTGTTTTCAGTCCTTGTATACTTGAAATTTCTAAGTCAACATCACATAAATTTGCTAATTACTTGTGGTATTTGTCACAATAGCCTAAGTCAGGACCTAAAATTTTTTATAACGACCTAAAACAAGGCAAACGCAAAAGATGTAAATTTAAAATATATATATATATATATATATATATTTAAATACACAATTTTTGTATTCTATTTTTTAAACTACTGAGTCAAGACAAGAAAGGTTATAAATTTTGTTTATAATTTAAATTTTCTTTTCTCACAGAATATGTAATTATTATTATTATTATTATTATTATTATTTTTTTTTTTTGCAAAGTGGGCTTCTTGTCTTAATGCTAAAGTATAAGGCTACTTGCACACATATCGATTTCGGTTGTGCGATAAAATATGGTACGATAAATTCTTTTGGTGACACGAAGAAGAGTATGGAAAAGTGAAAACACATGGTATGATCTACATGATACAATCTCCATTTTGCTGTCGTCCACTGCCACTACAACAGTCCTGTTTCCTAAAAAAGCGGTTCTGTTATCTAGCAGACATGACATGTCATGATGCGGCAGGCATAACAAGGCGGCTGTCTTAACAGAGACCAGAGGTGTCAACTTAGATGGACAGAATATGGTGGAGAATGGCGATCTGGACATAGCATTAATAGTGTATCACATGTCAAAGCGCAAAACACCGGTTTCATTCAGAAGGACGCACCTGCTGTGGATGAAACTAGTCTGACCAAGTTCCAACGCAAGACGAAATTACACAATTATGTACTAGTTTTTAAAAAATCAAGTACTTTCAAGGACTTTTCACCAAGCTCTGTAATTTTCAAGGACTTTCAATGGCCCCTAGTTGGGGAAAAAAATTCAAGGACCTTGGGAACCCTGATGTTATGCTGGTACCAATAAGATCCACACATATCGCTACCACCACGCCAAAGTCACGAATCTGCATTTTTGGCCATTTTTACTGACAGCATTTATGGAGTCATAATTTGATGCCTTGTATTATGCCAAAGACACAAATCTTGATTCTTTGTGGGAATGCTGATTTTTAAAATGTCTATTTTGCCTATCTACATCATATATGGGCAACCTCAGACCCGGCTTTTGATCCGGCCCGCGGAACATTTTAAAATCGTGCTCGAAAAGAAGTAAATATTCTCTGTTCTCGATAACAAGAGAGTGAGAGGGGGAGGGAAACAAAAGCCTGAACAACGTGGGTCAGAGTTTCTCAATCTTTTTCAGTTGACGGCACGGGCACACTAAAAATATCTTGAATTATTTGAGGCTAACCTGAATATAAAAATGTAAAAGTAGGTATTTTCAATACTATCTAAAAGTTATTATTACTAATAAAATTAGTATTGGACATGAGATGGATGAGCCTGTTTTCTTGAATAAATTAAATCAGAACGAGGTTTCGAAGTCGCCAGACAAGTTATCGGCGACACATCAGGCCACCCAATTCTAAGGATAATCGGGAATAATAATTATAAATTTCGTTATTAATTGTATCCGAGAAACGGCCTTGTACTTATTGATTCCATTCCTTACTAGCGGATGTGATTGGGATTTCTGGCGCCCACCGGCATAAAATACTGATACTTCCTGTGCAGGTGTCTCGGTCACATTCTGAAACTTAGGCAAAAAGGCTGACGCCCGTCTGGCTGCCGATCTGAAGCGACTGTGGTCCATTATATTAAGAAAGTTTTCCCTCGTAGAAAAGTTGAACTGTCCTCACATAGCATTTAGAACAGGGTGTAAAAAAATCGCGATTTTGTTTTTAAAAATCAATTAATCGGATTTATTTGATTTAAATCGGGTTTATTTGATTTAAATCGGATTTATTTGATTTAAGTCGGATTTATTTGATTTAAATCAGATTTTTTTTTTTCAATTTCTGTAGGGCATATAAATTTGTTAAATAAAATATTGAGTTTCTGACATGACATGTAAACCAATATTTATTTTAGTGAACAATCGGAATTTGTGATATGGTAAATTAATATTTATTTTACTAAAAATCATAATGTGTTACATGGTAATACATTTAAAAAATGAATTTTCAAAACAAGAGCAAAAGATAAAACATTTGTTTAACTTTAAAACACAAGTTGACATCCAGCATAGTTTTCTTAAGCATAGCTTTTCTTTTCTTTCATCATGTTAACAAATGTATCAGTAAGTGTGAGACCTAAATTAGTCTGATTAAATAAATATTTGTTATGGGTATCATTATTCACCCTTAAAGTGAAAGGTGACTGTTTCAGGGTGCATTTAGCAAAATAAAAAATGTTCATAGTGTTTAAACTTTCATCCTTTCAAATAGAAAGCTCAGTTGAATTTTTTATTTAATAAAATTATTAATTAATTAAATTATTAATCACACTAATTGTGTTATTTTGTATTTATGTCTCAATTAAAAAAAAGTAGTTGAAAAATCACTTTAGCTAAGCCATTGGTCAATCAATTAATTCATGGGGTAACAAGTAATATAGGCCTACTTTGTGGGGATTTTCTTTGGCTGTCCTGACAACGTAGATGTAGGCCTACTGCTTTATTGTTTGTAACATAAAATTATGCATGAACATTATCAAACCTTTCAAATAGATGTCAACTTATTTTTTACTTTACTGTTTGGCATAATCCCTTACTCAATAGATAACTTAGTCCATAGACACCTCAGATTATTTGCAAGTGTCCAGTGCCAAACATTTTTTTAAAAGCTCATCAGTACGAGGTGTAGCCATTAGTGCTGAAATCACCATGAGTGCAGAAAGTTCAAAGCATTTGACAAATTCTGTGATTTTTCTAGGGTGTATTTACTTAGTTATAAAAATGTAAGATTGGTTGTGATTTAAATCAATGATTAAAAAAAAATCATTTGATTAAAATCATGATTTTAATCGTTGATTTAAATCAAGTGATTTAAATCTTGACACCCTGATTTAGAATACAATAAAGATTAGTTGTTATTGTTAAAGAGGAGTTAGATATTTTCACTGTGTCATTGGTCTCTTCCTCCAAGACAGCCAAGGAGTCATCATCAACAATTCTACAGGATAACGATAAGTCCTCTTATTTTTATTTACAATTTTTTCTCTTATGTTTTTTCTATCAATACAACTAGGTCTTATTTTAGAGGTGCTAGGGTTGCCCTGCATTTCCCCCCTTTTTTGTGGAATGTCTGATCGCGCGCCCAGTCATATATCCTACTCCCCTTAGGTCGGTGGTACACTCATCGCGTTACGTTGCTTAGAGTTCTTAGATCGGAAAGTGTACGAAAGGATGTCTGGTGTTAAAAAGCGAAAAGTAGACACAGAATGTCGCCAATTTCAAGAAAGATGGACTGATGAATACTTATTTTATCATACATAATTGTAAGCCTATCTACTTGTTGTGTAATGAATCCATATCTGTTTTAAAAGAATACAATATGAAGCGGCATTATTCCAGTAAGCATATTACTCAGCATACACTCACGGGTCAGTTGCGAAAAGATAAAATTCAAAAGCTAATCACCAATTTGGACAGACAGCAACACATTTTTAGTAAACAAAGGACACAACTGGACAATGTTGTGAAAGCTAGCTTCATAGTCAGCTCAAAAATAGCGAAGTCATCGAAACCATTCGGTGAAGGAGAATTAGTCAGAGGGCCTGTTAGAAATTTCAGATATTTTATGTCCCGAAAAGAAAAAGGAATTTGAGAAAATAAGCTTATCAAGACGTACTGTTGTTCGACGTATAGATATGATGGCTGGTGTTATCAAGGAAAAATTGGCTGATCGCGTGACTGATTTTGAAGCATTTTCAATTGCTTTGGACGAGAGCACCGACTTGTCTGATACAGCACAACTAGCTATTTTTATACAAGGCGTTGACAAAGAATTTACTGTAACTGAGGAATTGCTGGCTTTACAGCCTCGAAAAGGGACCACTACTGGAGAAGATATTTTTCATGAGGTTAAAAGTGCTATTGAACAGTATCGTTTGCAGTGGTGCAAATTAATTGGGGTTTGTACAGATGGTACACCTTCTATGGTCGGTTCACGAAAAGGTTTCATAGGAATTTTGAAAGAAAAAGCAATTGACTTGAATGTGCAAAAAGACTATTTAATAATCCTACATTGCATTATTCACCAACAAAACTTGTGCACTAAGTCAATTCGATTGCAGAACGTTATGGATGTGGTGATAAAGACAATTAATATTATTCGATCCAGCGCGCTTAACTATCGCCAGTTCAAAGCATTTTTGGATGACCTTTCTTCAGAACACAGTGATGTGACATATTTTTGCGAAGTAAAATGGTTAAGCAAAGGCAAATGCTGAAAAGATTTTACGATCTTAGACAGGAAATAGCCGATTTTATGGAAATCAAGGAAAAATCATTGCCTGAAGTCAGTGATCAGAAATGGTTATGTGATTTAGCATTTCAAGTAGACATCACGGGTCACTTAAACGAGTTGAATTTGAAGCTTCAAAAACAAGGTCAGTTGGTAAACGAATTGCACAGCCATGTAATCTGGAAGCTGTTATCATTTTTCAACACTATCCAGTCACGAAAATATTGATTACGCTCAATATGCTGAAGAACTAAAATCACTGTCGGAGCAATTTTTTAAATAGATTTTACGACTTTAAAAACATGGATAGCTGTTTTAACCTTTTTGCAATTCCGATGAAAAGTGACGTAGGAAAGGCTCCCACACACCTACAAATGGAACTAAGTGATTTCTACAGGACATACCTTGCCGAAGAAAAGTACCCACAGCTCAGAGCATTTGCAAGAAAAATGATTCGTGCATTTGGAAGCACTTATAAATGTGAACAGTTCTTTTCCATGATGAAAACTAACAAATCGAAGTATCGAACCAGGCTTACAGATGAGAATTTGGAAAACACTCTGCGCCTGTGTATTAGTGGGATTGATCCCAACATTGATTTTCATGTTTCTCAAGTTCAAGCGCAAACTTGTCATTAATTTCTGATGATTGTAAGTAAATACTTAATCAATACTGTTCACGTAACTTTACCATTCTACTTTATAAATATATAAAATAAACGTCATTATTATTACTTTTTCACAACTACCTATTCAACCGGCCCGCGACTTCATTAATATCGTAAAGTTTAGCCCGCAAGTTTCCAAAGGTTGCCCATACCTGATCTACATAAATCAGTTTTCCTACCTAATACCTAAACACCAAATTAAAAAAATTAGTTAAATTGAAAATTTTGATACAACAATCACAATGCGCAACATCCATTAATCCTGTTAAAATTTATTCTCCTAGGCCCCTAATGACCATCCTTAGCAAATAGATAAATTTTTCATGAAATTAATAGCCAAAATTGATAAAAAGAACTTTTGGGATAAAGCCACTACAAAAATGACAAGTCTATCCCACCACTTTCCTTGGGTGCTAATCGAATGGCATAACCCATTTCTGGTCATCCTTTCAAAATTTACCCTCACATATTAGATTGAGGGTATCCCAGGGTCCTTTCAAGCAAACCCTACTCTCTAAGAATTCTAGGGTTAATTTGGATTCACTGACCCACATGGTAAGCTGTAAGCCTCTTTCTGGCATTACTTTTCACCCCTTTGATCCAAAATGATCTAATTATTGTATCTTGTGTTTTCTTTTCAACCAACTGATCACCAAATCTTCTTCCTGATCCTGATTTCTTAGTCATGGTTCCCACACCTTTATCCCAAAAAAAATTCAAGGACTTTTCAAAACCATAAAAAATATTTTATAACGACCTAAAACAAGGCATACACAACAATTGTCAGTTTTTTAAAAAAATGTAATTTTTTTTTTAAACATAATTTTTTTTAAACTATTGACACTCAAAAAAAGGAAGTTTATCATCAATTTTGGTTATAATTTGGATATTCTTTCCTCACAGAACCAGTGATTTTTTTTGTTGTTGCAAAGTGGACTTCTGGTCTCAATGCTAACTACCAGGTTACTTGCACACATATCGGTTTACGTCATGCGATAAAATATCATACGATAAATTCTTTTGGTGGCACGAAGAAGAGTATAAGAGCTTGCACTGCGCACGGTTCAATCTACACGACACAATCTCTTATTTTGTTGTCGTCCACTGCCAACAACAGACGGCTGTCATGGTTTATTTTGTCTGAGAAACAAAACAAAACAAAAGTTTTGACTGGTATTAGGGCTTTTTTATTCTCCAGTCTAAGTTTCGATCTTTGCGATCGTTAAAGATAGAGTAAAACATTTCAAATGATATGAAATCTGCAGAAAATTTTACAACAGAAAGATACCTTAAATGTGATTTTCTTAATTTTTTTTTTTTCAATTGCAACTTTTATATTTTTGCAATGAGAATTTGGCTTTATTTCTTTGGATGCGTGCCAGGTTACCAATGACGTCCTGACTAAAAAAGTTAAGGTTTCCTAAGAAAGCACTGCAGTTATCTAGCGGCCAAAGATACGTCATGATGCGGCAGGCATAACAAGGCAGGTCTAACAGAGACCAGAGGTGTCAACTTAGACGTACAGAATACTGTGGAAAATGGACAATCTAGACGTAGCATTATTAGTATATCACATAGTGTCAAAGCGCAAAACACCAGTTTCATTCAGAATGACGCACCTGCTGTGGAGGAAAACTAGTCTGGACAAGTTCTAATGCAAGACGAAATTACACAACTATGTACGTTTTAAAAAAATCAAGTACTTTCCACCAAGTTCTATATTCTTCAAAGACTTTCAAGGGCCCCTAGTTAGGGAAAAAAATTCAAGGACTTTCCAAGGACCGTGGGAACCCTGCTTAGTGACACAGAATGTCAATTACTAACTCGCACTGCGCTTATTACTACCAGTGTCTAAGAATGCCATGGTTAGAATCTCGCTCAGCTTTATTTTTTCTCCTTCTCTGGAGTAACAGGGCCCATTCGAATGTTCACTCTCTGTCTGTAAAATGTCCTCCAATGAGTCAGACAGGTCAGCAACCTTATTCTCCAGTAACCTTCCAACTCCCTCTGCTTGAACTACTAGCATGTTTCTCTTTGCCTGTCAATCTTGCAGTTTTCACTTCACCATTAACAGGGTACTGCGATATTCAGTTAGGTTAGGCTTTCCTGCCCTTTCCACCCCTCCGGTGCAAGGGTATGTAACAGAATGAGTATTAAACTACTAGCATGAAGATGATAAAACTAAGTAAAAATGCTATACTAACCTTATTTAATGGTGGAGGACTTGTAAATGGACGAATCTTGAAGGAAGATATCCAGCAACGAGTAACTTTTTTATCCAGGAATGTTATGTTGTAATACTAAAATATATGTGTTGAAAGATCAGTGTAATACTAAAATAATTAAATAAAGCATGCTATGTGTGATAGAACAATTGTAAAAACAAATTAAAATTTTAATTTAATGAGTACTAAAATTAAAACAATTCTCTCAAAACAAAAATTTGTATTTAGTTATTGACTGTCAGCATGTACTCACATTTTTACAAACTTTTTTTTAATTTATATATTTGTTAAGTCTTAATGGGCATACTTGTTCAGCATCATGAAAATTATAACAATACTAGATTCAAGAGTAAATTCCTTGAGTATTTTGGAAGATTTGCATGCACTTAAACTGAATAAGCATTTGAATTTTGTAAAACAATTTTTAAACAGCACACAAAACTATATGGTTTTCAACCACATTGGCTTTACAGTTGCGCTTGTCAAAATAAAATTGCGAGACATAGCCCAATAAACTATAAATATATAACTTAATTTTTTTGAATTCACAAACAAAAAAACATTATCTTATCATCTATATCTCTAATTACATTTTAAGATTCCCATCATCTTTACGAAGTGTGGCAAAATTATTTTCCAAATGTTGCACTTTTAAAGGAAACCCTGGGCATTTCATTGCGATTTTCCACCCATTTCTTACCAATTAAACATTAGTCATCATGGCACTACAGGAGTAGAACCATTCATATTTATCCTCAATAGCATATAGCTAATTTAATCAAACAAAAGAAATAAGCCAAGGTTTTCCCACTAATTCAAATGATTCCTTTTCAGGCATCGATTTTTTTCATCACAACTTATGATTTTTGCAGCAGATTACATCAAAAATGGTTTTATTGAAGTAGATGGAAGTAAGAAGGATTGACACAGAATTAGGTTGCTAAAAAGCAACATGATAGCATTATCTTTTCATCACAAAATTTTATTGGATAAATCAAAAAATATTTTAATTGCATAACAAAGGGACAGTTTTATCAAAGCAGCAATCTGAGAAGTGAATAAATCTAGCAAAAATATCACATACAGCAGATCCTTTTTCTTCCCACCAGAAGTATTCTTCGTCTGGATTTTCATCCACCATTGCAGGCCACCTATAACAGGAAATTTTATTTTATAAAACATAAAAGCATGCTTCATGTGGTTTCAAAATTATGATACAATGAAGCAAGTAGCAACATGGCAAATTATTTGAAGCCCAAAACTGTAGGGTCAAGCGGGGTAATTGTAAACAAGTTATGCAGGTGCCCATGTGGGACTGCAAGAAACTAAAAAGTTGTGAAATATGAAAGCTGGCAACCCTGAGGATGTAATATGGTGATTCCGAATTTCTTTGAATCATAGCTGACAGAAATCTGTTTAGTTGACAAATTTGTGGTTGAAAAGTTTGGGTTTTAAAGTTGTTGTGTGCTGCATTTTCTGCTGCCCTCCATAATATATTGAAAGGCATGTTGTTCCAATTCTTTACTACGGTCAGTTATGTTTCCATAGAACGGAAAATCATTGACTTTTGCTTCTGGGAACTTCAATGCACCTACAGTTAAATGTTTACAATTACCCCATATTTTTCAAAAGGGGGGAAAGAGAAACAAAGCTCATTTTTCGTACGTATGAAGGGAGGATGTTGTTTCAGAAGAGGAGTTTGAAATCAACGACTCAAATGCATCGATAATGCAGACTAAATTCGTGGTTGAAATACTAATTCTGTGTTACTAAAGTTCATGTTAAAAACAATTTTACCTACTCCAACCTGTAGCAAAGAAGGCCGTAAGGAAATTTTCTAATTTGAGAGCACTGCTAAACTGTAAAAAATGTAATTTTTGTTTGTTTTTTGTTCCTAAGTGTGTATTTTTCAATTTAGTTTTTTTTTTTTAATTTTTAATTAAAATAAATTTTTTTAACATTAAAAACATTTTTTGTACAGTAAATGTTTGAATTATTTATTCTTATGTATTCCTGGAAGTTCACCTCATGATCAATGCAACTTTCAAGTGTCACTATATTTTTTTGGGGGGAAGAAGTGAGAGTATTTGGTAAATGTAAAGATCAAAACGGGGTTATTGTAAACTCAGTATTAAAAGGGTACAAATACCATTGGAATACCTTCTGCCATGACTACTGCTCATGCTGTCACTTGTTCAATATTCAATATCACAAGGAAAATCATTGTAAACACATGGGGTAATTGTAAACAGCCAAGTTACGGTATTAAACTTATTTTCTGTAAACTCCATACTAATTAAATATCAAAGTAGAATAGTGACAAGTTAGTTTAGTATGGTGAACAATGTTTAATTACTTTATCAAGAAAGAGTTCGAAAATAGGGATTAAAAGTGAACATACAAATTTTGTTTACAATTTATCCACAAATATTTTGTATATTTTCTCTACAGATATTTTAATTGTTATTGTAAGGGTTGGAATCCTAAATGGAACTCTTATAATTGCAATTGAAAAAACTGGAGAAAAAATGCAAAATATTTTGATTACGAACTTTTTACACCCGACCCTACATTATATACTATTCATCAAAACCAAATGCAAATATGCATAAAATATTCTACAAAAATGTAATTGCAAACAAAAAAAATATTTATTTAATACACAAAAAATATCATTAGTTACACAAATTTGAAATTGTACACAAGTTGTTTCGCTAGCCTCACGGCGACAAGACGTTGCAGCCGCGAAAAAAACAGAGGCGGCGGTTATCGCGGTGTTAAAAAATTACGATGCCGTTACTCTTTATTTAAATTACAATTTCGGCAAATACGATTTATTCGATTCGCAAAAGCACTGGTAATAGTGCATCTCTAAATAGGACGATTAATAATGGTAGTCGTTTAAGTTGTCAAAAATTCCCTGATTTTTCGTAAAAGTTTGAGATTTTCCTGATTTTTCCAGAATTAAGAAGTTTTCTGAGAATTCCATGATTTCCAGGTTCTGTTACCACCCTGACATTTATGCCCTAACTGGCAACATTGATTTTAGATAGCAAAATATAGTTAGTAAAACAGTACAATTCATTAAAAAAGAAAAAAAGGGTTGAAATAAGCAAATTGCTTCGAGAAAATGCATTTTTTTTTAAGCAGCTTGATCAAGAATTGTATTTTGTTTGAAATAAATGTTATTGATGCTATGTTTATATGATAAAATAAATATAATTGATATGGTGTTTAAAGGTCTTTATATATAAAGTACTAGCCACTGTATGGCCAGATGTGACCACTGATCGCTAACACATGACAACCCCAATTATTGCTACGTTGCTTCACAAACAAACTCCACATGCAGGCCTCGAAGTGGCTCTATTATGAACAACGTAAATCGAAACACACTGGAATCGGAAAAATTGGCATGGTTCCAAAAGCTAACGTCAGCGGTCGAAAATTGCAATATCTGCTTGCTTCTTCTTTTTGAGCTACGGGTGACGTCACATTCCAGAGCGAAAGACAGGAGGTGGAAAATACTAATAAATTAATTTTAAAATTTTCTAGGTGCCATACATTCATTAGGACAGTACACACAGGCCACAGACAAACACTTCCTTATATAATAGTAGAGATGTCCCTTCTAGCAAAACACCACACAATAAAGTTTATGTCTTTATTTTTAAAATACTCATCACAATACAGAAAGTTTTAAAATAAAATTACCATGGATAACCATCTAACTTTGCCCACACAATAGAACCTGGAATATAATCCAAGTCAATTTCTTCCCTTTCTTCTTGAGGATCGTCGCAACTTCCTTTTTCACCGTTTTCTAAAAAAAAAATAATAATAAATTGTGTAAATCTGTCATTTTTTGAAAATTAAATGTTATCCACTGAACTTTTCATCATAAAAAATAACCTGCTTTATTTTCCTCCATTAATCAATAAAGTAATAATGTTAACAAATTTAATTTAATTCCATAGTAGAACATACACAGGGAGGAAAACAAAAAGCAGTTAAGGAGTGACTTGGATGGTTGGGCCAGAAAAATGTATTCATCTACTAGCCTTAGATGGGAAGACTTCAATAAAAGTTCAATACAATTAAACTATGATTAACCGAACTCAGGTAACTGAAACCTGGATTATCCAAAATGCCTCCAAACTGCACAGGAATAATCGTGAAAGCGAGCTGGTTAAAAATGTAACTTTAAATTTAATAAAGAACATAAGTGTAGTCTACAAAGAGTTTTGAATTTGTATGACCTTCAAAACATTTCAGAATTACATACATACTGTAATTAGATTAAAAATACAAAGAAATAGACATTCATAACTTCCCTGGAAAAATCGTTATCAGTTATTAAAAATTTTTAGTCTGCTGACGAATTGTTCCTCTGCAAAATGAAATGGAAGCACAGAAAAAATAAATTTAGAATCTGCAACCATTTATGCTGTTGTCATTCCAAAGAAAACAATAATAATTAAATTCATTTTTAAATGTTCTAGATTGAATTTTAAAATTCACTGCGACCCAAAAATTGCAAAAAATTCGGACTACATGAGTGCCAAATCCCATTACTGTAATTGCCAAAGATTCGTCAGGACTTAGCGGGTAGAAAACAAGCACTTCTTTTTATAATGGTAGATTAAGATCTTTGGGTGTCACTGCCATGTCCATTTATGTTAAAAGTATGAAAAGAATCTATGACTATGGTGCAACACCCACCAGGTGTCCCCATATGGAACAATTCATCTACGAATAGCGACTTTGAATGCGGAGAGGATCTCTGAAAATGAGACTAAGTTTAGGATTGAATATATCCGGACATAACGATGGCAAAGTCATGAAATTTCTTAATTAGATTAATTTAACAATGTAGAATCTGATGATGGCATCGAAACATGGTGTTTTTATTAGAAATTTCGTTTGTGCAAAATTTGATATGAAGACATCCTTTTATGCAATTGTTTTGAATTTGTAAAGAACGTTTTTCCTTATTGAATACCTTTGAATTTGCTCTAGAATAAATAGTGCACAAAATAAAGGTGGTTCAAGTTACTTTTTCCTGCGACTGTACATTAAAACATGCAAGCAACATTATGTGTCAACAGAATAAAAAATTTTAAACATAATTCAACAACTTTTATATTTACTAGTTTGTTTTCAATGATGGCTGGGAGACAGTATTGAAAATTCAAACAGCCTCTTTTCAAAGTTTAGCGACAATCCATTAAGTTGTTCCCAAGCAACGTAACAAACCAGTCTGTCACTGAGGGAATTTTCATGAACCGTAACAGACAAAAAAAATTATAAGTTTTACTAAGGTCTACAGTTATTTAAAGCCTATTTACCTAATGTGTTCATAGTACAACACCAATCTTCTTCGACTTCATGAGACTCCTCATAGTCATAATTTTTTCTCCATTTACTGCACAGGGTGCACTCGATCCAAAGACCAAAATTATTTCTTGAATAGTACTGCAGCTTTCTTGCAGTCTTTTCTTGTAAGGATATTTTCTTACTTTGGGGCATTTTCACTGGTTTAAAAAAAATGTAACTATTAGAATATGAACACTCATCTGAGTTAATATATTGGGATTATTGATATTCAAATTACAAGAATTTTCAATAAACAATCAATACTTCTGCATTGATACACTTTTTGGAAACAAGTATTATAGTTTCCCCAGGAGTTTTCAAGGTAATAGTAATGTAATTATAATGACAAATCTATGAGTCAGGGAATAAAAAAAATTTAGGAGCCAGGACCCTTGCAATACATATCATACAGTACAAAGTCCTGAATCCGGACGTCCTAAATCCGAACATTTTGCTAACTGGCGTTCTTTTTTCTCTCACTTTATTCCATTTTTCGGACAACTTTTTAAAGAACAAGGAGGTAAAAGCAAGATCATCCACCCTGAACCACCAGCACTTTCATTTTCAAAAATTTCCTAATTTTTTTATAAATTTCTTTTTTGAAATTACAGTGTTTATTTTCTTGTGTCTGCAGCTTCAGAAAAGGAAATTACTTACCACAGTAATTATTTTATAATACACTTTCATAAATTCTTAATGAAAATAAGAAGTAAATTCATTTATTGGCACATCAGAGGTTTCGATAAAATAAAATTAGTGGCAAACTATTAATTTACTAAAAGGATTGCAAGTTGCATATGTCAGAGTCAAATTTGACTGGATCGGAGACCGAACGAGTTTCAAAGAAAATATTTTCCCGTGAAACAAAACGGATCATAAGAGTTATGCATAAACTTTTGATAAATTTATAAAAAGGTTAAAAAAATATAATGCAATTTTATTGAATAGATATTCTAACTAGTTGCCACCGTCCCAGACTAAGCCATTCCACATTGCCACATAATTTTGAGCCTCGGTCAGATGACAAGACATCTGAGCTGGTGCCCCACTCTCCAAACTTCTACACCAACCCAACATGAGGACTTTCGGCCACGACAGATTTAAGGTATACCAGCCGCCTCTACACTATACACTAACAAACATCATCTTACTGAAACAAAATTAATTTGAAAATAATCATCTAAGCTGATAATGGAAGCAGACTGTGCATGGCATAACAAAAGCAAAGTGAAATTCAAGCACAGTCGGCCATTGAGTATTTGTCAACCAGATAAAAAGAGAAAAAAATTATAAAAGCATAGAAAAATTACTTTCACTTTCGGTCAGCGGCCGAATACGATGAGTTCGAAATTTCTAGTTTTCAAATGATTTTTCCCGATTCATGAAATATTCGGACTATTCTCGGTTCTTCAGCACTCTGGTTTACGTTTTTACAATCTTTACCTCCAAAGTTTTTTTTTTTTTTTTTTTTTTTGAACCGATAACCGATTGCTTTAAATTTTCAGAACAGAATCAGCCCTGAAAGTCTTCACAATTTTTCTCCTTTTTTTTTCTTGGGATAGTTTTTACGAAGAATTAGAAGCATAAAAAAACTAGATTTAAAAAAATTGCAATACATTGGGTTGCCACTCAGATAGCAGTATTAATTAAAATAAATTATCTTTATGTTGTTTTCGATTCACCTTCAAACTTAAAAAATAGACTTTCCATAATTGTAATAAATTTTAAAACATTGCACTCGCGGGTAACTGAATAAACAAAATTAATTAATGTTTGATGATTATGTATTCTAGTTTTCTCTATCATGGAAACTATTTAGTGCATTGCAAGAGCCACTCATAAATCGAAATAGGCCGATTTTCGTGGGTTTTTAAGTTTTTAAAGTGCATTATGTGCTTATCAAGAGTCGATCAGCGATTTGTATATTGCGTATCAAGTGTTGTCATTCAACCAAGCCAGTTCTCGAATCATCACCAAAACAGTACTTGTAAGCAGTTTTATCGCCGGTCCGCCGCTAAAAAGAGGTCGGAAACATTGTAAAAAAATATCGTCATTTGAAAACTGAATTTTGTTTTCAAAGGAAAATAAGCACTTTCTAAGGACTATTGATGAAAAATAAGCACTTCTAAGGGCCCTTAGAAATGGAAGGTCAAAATAAGCACTTTCTAAGCACCCGTGGGAACCCTGAAATAACCAAGTAGCATAATTTTCATAATCAGCAAATTAAACATACTTTTAGACCAAAGTGGCCAAGGGTGAAGGGTCTGAAAAGTAGGGATGCGACATCAATGTCGATGTTTTATAAAAAAAAACATTGATGTATAGGAGCCGATGTCGCACCTTTAGTTGATAAACCAGTTTTAAGAAATGTCGGAAAAAGTATAAATACACTGAATTTCAAAAACATCGATGGTTTGGGGGCGATGTAGTATCAACATCGATGTTTTGATTTTGAACATCGATGTTTTGCAGTCGACATAGCATCACTAGTTGCTGAACCACTTTTAAGAAATGGGGGGGAAATGTTTAAATACACTGAATTTTAAAAACGTATGCAAAACGATGTATTATTAACATCGATATTTTAATTTTGAACATCGATGTTTTGCTGTCGATGTCGCATCCCTAATATGAACCCAATCCATAAGTTATGACATAGCCTAACTTGTCTTTGTGTATTTTAAACTTTTGTGTAATCATACTACACGGAAACACCTCAGAAAATAAATCACTGAAAAGGCTGGCATGTCAACCCGAAGCATAGCATATGCTTTGTTTTAAGCCCATTATGATTACTGCTCTTGATACACTTTCGTTTGCTACACAAGAGCTTAAATTATTCGGTTTTGAAGCTAGAACGGGAGAGCACTCTGAATTTTCAGGTCTATATACAGGGTTCCCACTCTTTTTACTAACTAAAAATAAAGACTTTCCAAGGTCAAAATAAGGACTTAAATAAAACATTGAAGAAACCGTATTGTACAATTTAATGCTCTTACAGATTAGTTATAATTAGGGCAACTTTTTGCAACAAATTAAACTTTTTTTCACACGTTCTACGCTGCATGTAAAGTACCAAAACAAAAATTCCACCTACATGAGATGCATTGTAAGTGAGTTATAACCGCAACATAAATGCAACTTTCTGCATAAATGCAACCTTTTGCAACTTTTTAAAATTTTGCTTAAAATTAACAAATATTAAATTAATATTTCATTATTTGCCCTCATAATCAACCCTTCTATCATGTGTGTCTGATTTTGTGAACACCGAAGTAATGAGGATCAAACAAGTTCATGTAAAGAAGGTGTTCGTCCTAAATTGAAACAAATGGCAAGTACAAAACATATTGGTTCGTTTTCTTTCAGGAGGAAACTTGTGTAATCGACTGCAGAGTTTAAGCTTTGGTTTCCTAAGAAAGTGGAGCCGTTATCTAACAGCCGTGATACGTCATGATTCCGCGGGCATAACTAGACGGCCGTCTAAACAAAAATCCCGACGTGTCAACTTAGACGGACAGAATACGTTGGAGAATGGGCAACACAGACGGCTGTCGTGGTTTGTTTTATTCGAGAAACAAAACAAAGTGGTTTTTTTAATTCTCTAGTTTAAAGATTCTAACTTCGGGATCGTTGAAGGTAGAGTGAAAATTTCAACAGATTTCAAATCAGCGTAAATTTCTACGCCAGATCGATATCAAAAACAGTTTTATTATTCAATTATTTACCATTTGATTATTTAATTATTTTTTAAATAATTATTTATTTATTTAAAGAAAATCACATTTAAGGTATCGATTTGGTGTCAAATTTTCCGCAGCTTTCAAATCCGTTGAAATTTTCATTCTGTGTTTAACGATCCCGATTTTACAAAACCGAATTGATCAATGGCAGTCAAAAATGTTTATTTCGCTCCTCTCCGTTCGAATCGTTTGGAGCAGGAAATGAAATCTGGCCGCTACAAGAGAAAAAACGTTCCCCATCTGTTTGAGACCGCTATGACGCCAGTCATGGAAATGGCGGCTCCGATCATTTTTGTTACGCTCACAAACAACGCTCTCTAGGAAACCAACACCATGTGTTAGTATAAGCAACGTTTTAGTGACGTCATCCACCGATACATCACGGCCGCTAGATCACGGCTACCGTTTCTTAAGCTTCGGTTTCCTAAGAAAGCGTAGCCGTGATCTAGCGGCCGTGATGTATCGGTGGGTGACGTCACTAAAACGTTGTTTATACTAACACATGGTGTTGGTTTCCTAGAGAGCGGTGTTTGTGAGCGTAACGAAAATGATCGGAGCCGCCATTTCCATGACTGTCGTCATAGCGGTCTCAAACAGTTGGAGAACGTTTTTTCTCTTGTAGCGGCCTGATTTCATTTCCTGCTCCAAGCGATTCCAGCCAAGAGGAGCAATATAAATAAACATTTTTGACTGCCATTGAATAATTCGTTTTTGTAAAATCGGGATCGTTATACACAGAATAAAAATTTCAACGGATTCGAAATCTGCGGAAAATTTGACACCAGATCGATACCTTAAATTTGATTTTCTTTGAATAAATAATTAATTATTTAATACATAATTAAATAATCAAATGGTAAATAATTGAACAATAAAACTGTTTTTTATATCGATCTGGCGTAGAAATTTACGCTGATTTGAAATCTGTTGACATTTTCACTCTACCTTCAACGATCCCGAAGTTAGGAACTTTGAACTAGAGTAAAAAACCACTTTGTTTTGTTTCTCGAATAAAATAAACCACGACAACCGTCTGTGTTGCCCATTCTCCAACGTATTCTATCCGCCTAAGTTGACACCTTGGATTCTTGTTTAGACGGCCGTCTAGTTATGCCCGCGGCATCATGACGTATCACGGCTGTTAGATAACGGCTCCACTTTCTTAGGAAACCAAAGCTTTAGGAAACCGAAGCTTTACAGTGTGAGTGTCGATCATCAATATGTAGTTCGTCTTGTGGATGACGTTTTAAAATATCTGAATGTTGAGTGAAAGGATTTTGCGCTTCTGCTATCGGATACTGCATATTAAATGATTGC
Source organism: Metellina segmentata (assembly GCA_947359465.1). Classification (NCBI taxonomy): domain Eukaryota; kingdom Metazoa; phylum Arthropoda; class Arachnida; order Araneae; family Tetragnathidae; genus Metellina; species Metellina segmentata. The sequence goes on along the minus strand of OX375876.1, from coordinate 21,746,308 downwards.
GGCTGGAAACACTCAAGGTGCTTTATCCGTGATTGCTCGAAGTAACTTGCGTGGCACAATTGTTTCACAACTGCAGAAAAAGTAAGCGGATTTTACACAAATGTGGACAATCTCATCGCTTGTATTAAGGCAGCCACAGTACAAAACAAGCTTCGAAAAGTCGTTTTTCAGACCATCTGCCAATAGCCGGAGCCAGTACTCACACCCTGGGCTACGTGGCTTCGGACAGCATTGTACTATGCCGACCGCCTTCCCACTGTAAAGGACATTGCAAGCGGTTTCAGTGACGTCGGTATTTTAGTGTGTCGTGTAATAAAAGCAGTGTGTGACCCAGAGCTGCCAAAAAGTTTGCTGAAAATCAAAAGCACCAACGAATGTTTTATTCGTTGCGTAGAAAAATTGGAATCTAAAGCGTGCAACATCAAGACAGCATATGAAGATATCAGATCGATGGATTTTAAAAAAGATCCTTGGAACCTCAAGTGTATCTTAAAAAATGATTGGAAAAGAATAATGACCTGAGTTATTGCTACACTTTCCCGAGATGATTTTCCCCCCGAGTCAGTATTTGCTACTGCAACAATGTCAGGTAAAATCAGTCTCTTGAGCGCAGATTTTCAATGCGAAAAAAATTACCGGCCAGGATAGGCCATTCAACGACATCAACGTTCTTCTGTGTTTAATGATGCATTATAATACTTACTTTTGTGCACGACTAAAATTGTCAATAAATTGTTTCATTTTTTCAAATTTTACGAATAATTTATTTTAGATTTTAGTGTATCAAAAATAAATGCAACTTTATTTCCATAAATGCAACTTTTGGGAACAATAAATGCAACTTTTCCCATTTTTACTCCAACAAAAAAGTTGCCCTAGTTATAATCTTATAAGAACACCAGTATAGTATGTAAAAAATTTAATATTCAAGTCAATTTTCTAAAAATTATACGAAATAATGCCACAAAAAATGAGATTTTTCAAAACAAGTCCAGTCTGATTTTTTTCAAAATTCAGAAGTTAATATATGGCCACTTACGTGTACACATTTTAGTAATATGTAAGTACATAAACAAATTATAGAATGGAGACTGCAAGAAAAAAACTTTGCATGTTTTTCTTTTATACCTCTTCGCAGTGCATTTGATTTTATAAAAAGTTGAGTTTAATGACAGTGAGTTGACACAAAGCCAGAAGATCGCCACCAAATGGGCTTGGTGTCGCCAGTCTCCCAGCAGCGAGTTCGTTTTCTTATTCTTTTCATATTGTTTGTGTTTGCTTTTAATGGTCTTTGGGGAAGTGTGAGCAATTTTATAGCATATTGCTGCTCATACGTAGGAAACACCACTTTGTGTTGTCTGGGTCAGGCTCCACCTGATCCACCAACATTTTCATTTTCGAAAATTTCCTTTTTTTTATTTTATTTGAAGTATCTTTTTGGTTTTTGAAATTATATTGCTTACCTTGTTGTGTCTGCAACTCCAGCCCACTTATTGCATACGTCAGAGTCAAATTTGTCTGGATCGGAGACCAAACGAGTGAACTGAAACGGATCATACTTTTCAAAAACTATGATAAATTTAAAAAAATTTATGATAAGATTAAAAAAATATAATGCAATTTTATTGAATGGATATCATCTAAGCTAACGATGGAAACGGATTGCGCATGGCATAACAAAAGCAAAGTGAAATTTAAGCACAATCGGCCGTTGAGTATGTAACCCGGATACAAAGAGACAGAAATTATAAAGCATAGAAAAAAATTATTCGTTTTCGGTCAGCTAGCACTGGTTTACGTTTTTGTGATCTTTGGACCAGCTGCTAAAAAGAAGTCAGAAATAATGTTAAAAAATATCGTCATTTGAAAACTGAATTTTGTTTTCAAAGGAGAACAGGCACTTTCTAATAACTATTAACGGAAACTATGTACTTCCAAGGGCTTTTAGAAAAAGAAGGTCAAAATAAGCACTTTCTAAGACGCGTGGGAATCCTGTATATATCGATAAATGATCCGATTCATTTGGAATAGGTTGATTCATTACAGAGACAGAAGATCGTTTTTTAAATCCAATCGGTGTTTTGTTTTCACTTGAAAAAGCATCAGCTAATATTGTTTCGGAAACAGCATCGGAAAATATTGTTCTAGATGTTTTTTTCCTTCGCACGCATGCGCGACATGTCGGCAGAAACGATAGCAGGCGGGCATTCCCGACATCACTAGTTGACGCTCAGGACGTTAAACAAGCTTCCGGTGACGTCTCAACCATTTTCAAGTCTTTTTTGGTATCAAACGGGGTTAAAAAAAAAAAAACATTTCTACACTCCATTATTAACAAAACAGAAATTCGTGACTGAGAGGCTAATTTCGTGACTTTTTCATGCTTTTCGTGACTGGTAGACCTGTACATTAGATCCAATGGAGTAGTGCACACATGCCTCCGGCGCCGCTGAGGCGATGTACGTCCACGTTGCGTGCAATTTGTACCAATAGTTCCCCACGGCGCAGCAGCTCGTCGCACACGCTTCTCCGGTCTGAAGCAATTAATAAATGGCTGATCCAGTAACGTCTGTTTTACATTTCAAAAAAAACTTTTTTGACACTAAGTTAGCGAAATAAACACGTTTTCTTCGATAGAATATTTATCGCAAATGGCGCGAAACGAGTACTTGCGTCATTCCACGGTTATATGTGCATAGTTGGGATTCGGTGCCGCACGAAGAAAGCCTTAGACTTCGGCCGGTACAGCAGTTGTACCATGATCGCGTCAAGGAAGAATTTAGACAACGGCCAGTACATGACTTGTAACTTAAAAGTTATAAGAATCGCGCCAAGATAAAATCGCGCTTGTTATATCGATAGTCGTAGTCAAAAGGTTAAATTTTCATTTTGAATCTCTAATATTATAAACGGAAGTGTTTGTCAGTCTGTCTGTTTCCTACACGCTAAGTCCTGACGAATCTATGGCACTTAGATCACAGGTAGTCCGAATGTTTTACAGTTATTGGGTCACGGCGAATTTTAAAATTCAATCTAGAACATTTTAAAATGAATTTTATGAAATGTAATTATTATTGAATACAACAGCATAGAAGATCACAGATTCTAAATTTATTTTTTTCGTTTCCGTTTTAATTTTGCGCGGAGGAATAATTTTCCAGCAGGCAATAAAAAATAAATAAACTTTTAACTGGAGTTATATAGTTCTTTTTTCTATCTACTAGACCGTTAAAGACAGAGTTAAAATTTCAAAGGATTTGAAATCTGCGGAAAATTTCATATTAGATCAATACCTAAGAATATGTTTTTTTTTATATATAAAAATTTTTAATTAAATATATCTTCAAAATTTTCGCAAGAGATTGTGACGTTTAAGATTTTCAGCGAAGGAGGAAAATAAAAAACATTTTGGCTGGCATTGTTTAGTTCTTTTTAGTAAAATCGGGATCGTTGAAGATAGATTGAAAATTTCAACGGATTTTAAATTTGAAACCAGATAGATACCTTATACGTTTGATTTTCTTTTAATAAATCATTTTTCAACTAAATATTTATATTTTCACAAGAGATTGTAACATTACGCCGAATTCCCATTTGGTTTGCCAATCAAACCAACAAACACCACGGGCAACCCCGTTATGAATGTTATTCAATTTGCGAAGCAAATCATAGTGCACAATAGTCATAATTTGGTTTGCTTCGCAAACCAAATGGAAATTCGAAGGGAATTCATTCCAATAGGCTACGAATTTCAATTTGGTTTGCAAAGCAAACCAACACCACGGGCATCGCCATGATGGCTGCTATCCAATAGGTAACGAATTCTCATTTGGATTGTTTCTCAAACCGTATTCGTAGCAATCATCGGGGGTCAGCGAGCAGTACCTAGTTAGTTAGCACCGGACACCACGAAAAGAACTGTCACGGGCAACGCCGTGCAGGCCACGCAGTGGCTAGTATTCTTTGAAGTTCTTTCGAAATTCGTAGAACTGTCGGTTGATTTCATTGGTTTATTTGAAATAATTCCTCCCTTGGCAAATTTAGAAGTGCGCCAAAAAAGCGCCAAGGCAGTTTGGTTCATTTGAAATAATTCCTCCCTTGGCAAATTTAGAAGTGCGCCAAAAAAGCGCCAAGGCAGTTACACCGCTATAAACGTAAACTGAAGCTTTGCCAAAAATTATACAAAGCAAAAAATACTAATTTAATGCACAAAAAAAAATTCATTAGTTACACAAATTTAAAATTGTATACCACAAGTTGCATCTCTGGCCTCACGGCGACTACACGCTCCGGCAGTAAAAACCACGGCGTCGGTTATCGGTGGGTTCGAAAATTACGACGCCAGTGTTCTTTATTCGAATTACAATTTCGGCAGAAACGATTTATTCGATTCTCATAAGTACTTGTAATCGTGCATCTCTAAATAGGCTACAAACGACAATAGTTACAGTTTTCATAAAAATTTTAAAAATTCCCCAATTTTTTGAGAAATTTTTCCTGAAAATTCCCCGAGATTTCCAAAATTGAAAAGTTCCCTGTGAATTCCCTGATTTCCCGTTTCTGTTAACACACTGTTCCAATATGCTACGAATTTCCAATTGGTTGGCGAAGCGAACCAACACCACGGGCATCGCCATGATGCCTGTTATACTGATCCAATAGGCTACGAATTCTCATTTGCTTTGTTTCTCAAACCGTATTCGTAGCAATCACCGGGGGTTAGCGAGCAGCATCTAGTTAGCTCCTGACCCCACGAAAAGAACTGTCATGGGCAACGCCATACTGGCCACGCAGCGGCTAGTATTCTTTGAAGTTCTTTCGGAATTCGTTGGAACTGTCGGTTGATTTCATTGGTTCATTTGAAATAATTTCTTCCATGGCGAATTTAGAAGTGCGCCAAAAAAGCGCTAAGGTCGTTACACCGCTATAAACGCGTAGACTGAAACTTTACCAAAAAATTCTACAAAACTGTAATTGCAAGCAAAAAATATTAATTCAATGCACAAAATAACATCATTAGTTGCACAAAATAACATCATTAGTTGCACAAATTTAAAATTGTATACCACAAGTTGTATCGCTGGTCTCACGGCGACGATGGTAAGTAGGTGTAGTTCATGGTAAGTAGGTGTTCGTCCTAATAGACGAAAGTGAAATAAATCGCAAGAAGTACCTTAACACAGTGCTCCCTTTTTATCGCCGCGGACCGCATCAACGTTTGATAATTTTAACGCGGCCCGCTGAAGGGGGGGGGGGAGTTGATTGTTTATATTTTAGATTGTTTTGATTCAAATTTTTAATTTGATTGCATTTAAACATGCCTTCAAAGTAAAATACAGTTACACCAAAAAATGAATACAAAGTGATTTAACATTTTAACTCACTAGAACGCTAAATCAATGAGAACCCCGAGCTTGTTTCTTTGCGACTAGACGGTTTCATCTGGGGGTAATAGGAGACAATGACACCCGAAGTGTGTTGCTTATGTCCAGTTTATACCGTTGTTTTGTTTTGGTTGCTGTCACTGCAGAAAAACCCCGCTTCACACAGATAGGTTGTCGTAAATGGAAATAGGGATTTAAGTGCTGTGGTGGCAATCTCAGGGTATTCTCCATGACTTTAATCCAGAACACTGACAGAGTTGTCTCGAACGTAGTTTTAAGGCCGCCTTCATTTGCAATCTCCAGCAGTTGATCTTCTTGCACAGACATGCTAGATTCGCCTGATTTGTAGACAAATGTGTCGCGGATTCATTCCTAATTAGTCCGTGGGTCTTTTGTGGTTGGGTCTGTTGTGCTCTTTTAAATGCACCAACTGGGAGAATGAATGTTTAGGCTCAGTCTCGCCTAAAATCCCCACTAATGTCTGAAACATATCCAAAATGCTTCTGTTCACCCGCCGTCCCCACAACTTCAGTTTTGCAAACAGTTGTCACATTTGTCAAAATTGGAAAATAGAGACATACAGAATTCAGAAACTATAATTGAAGCTCTAGTAACAGAACAAATTTCAAGTTCTGATTTACCTCCTCCTGATTTGAGTGGACATTTCATAGATAAGAACCGCACAAACCCGAGAGAAATACACCACAGTAAATAAAATGGAAATATTTTAATGTTCCTTGGTCGGCCCGGTACCATTTGATCCACGGACCGGTACCGGTCCGCGGCCCAGGGGTTGGGGACCACTGCCTTAACACATTGGTTGGCACTCTTGATAATCCAGAGGAAACACTTGCGTAATCGACTGCAGAGTTTGAGAGGCAAGTGTGGATCATCAATATGTTGTAAGCCTTGTAGATGAGGTTTTAAAATTATAATGTTGAGCGAAAGGATTTTGCGCCTCTGCTATCCGATACAGCACATTATACGACTGCGGTTAGCACAGTTTTTCAATGGCCAAGGAACGGCCATTCAACGTTCTTCTGTATTTAAGAATATATTATAATACTGTTGTACACGACTAAAATTGTCAATATATCTTGAATTTGTTCATTTTTTACGAATAATTTATTTTAGAATTTAGTGTATCAAAAATAAATGCAGCTTAATTTCCATAAATGCAACTTTAGGGAATGATAAACGCAACTTTTCTTATTTTTACTGCAACAAAAAAGTTGCCCTAATTATGAGTGCTGTTAATCAGGAATGTTTATACATTACTCTTTCTGGCATTTAGATTTATGATGTCATGTGTGTTTACATAACTGTTTCCAGTATATGGTATATTCTAATAAGTTACAACTGGCTGTTGCAATCTTTTATAATATGCAGTAATTGACCCAGTTCCTTCTGAGCTGGGTGTAGCCATTAGTGCCGAAATCACCACGAGTACAGAAAAATTAAAGCTTTTGACCATTTCTGTGATTATTCTGTGGTGCATTTACTTAGTCATAAAAATTTGTAATTAGCTGTGATTTAAGTCAGTGATTTAAAAAAAAAATCATGATTTAAATCAAGTGATTTAAATCTTGACACAATGGTAGTATGTATAAAGTTTAATATTCAAGTCAATTATCTAAACATTATACACAAATAATGCTACAAAAATGTGTTTTTTAAAATAAGCAGTCTGATTTTTACAAAATTCAGCAGCTAATATATGGGCATTAGCATTTACATGTACACATATTAGTAATATGTAAGTACATGAACAATTTATAGAATGGAGACCGCAAGAAAAAAACTTTGGATGTTTTTCTTTCATCTCTTTGCAGTGCATTTGCTTTTAGTATAAAAAGGGAAATAAAGAGTTAAGTTTGATCGGGACTGGGCTTGGTGTTGCCGGTCTCACGGCTGCTGTTGCGAGTTTGATTTCGTTTTCTTATTCTTTTCATACTGGAGGGCTCCTCACTAGCTCACCAACACTCCAGTCGCAAGTGATTTCGCTTTTATTTAAACACTTAATGCACCCTGAACTAATAGCCTCATCAGTAAAAAAACATCTTCATCTTGTTCCCTGTACAATTTTGAAAAAACCATGTTAATCTCGTAATATTATGATCTTTTCTTAATCGGCAAACCGTCTGAAAATTAAGCGGGAAAACAAGCATGACGTCACTGCGCGTTTCAAGGGCCATCTAACAAACCTTATAGTCAGAAAATATAACCTTAATTCCTTTGAATAAGATTGAACGAGTATCCGCTCCAAGATCTTAAAAGTGTGAAATTTGTACGACCAACTTTTGATCGCGTCGAATTTATTTATTAACCAATTTCAAAAATAATTGTACAGTAAGAAAGAGTACATTCTCAGGTATTTTGCGATGTTTTCCAATTTAAAAACTAATATAAGATATGGATATGACAGGTTTAACAAAAAATAACGCAAAAGTCCCGATTTTTCCCGAATTTTAATTATCTGGAACCAAATTGAAATTTCTAAAAACAAAACACGACGAGCTGCAAAAATTTACGTTTAGAGCTACTCTAAAAAAATCGTAACTGAAAATTTGTACGTCTTTTGTTCACTCGCGTAAGAAATTTCGCTTTTTCTATTTTGGTAATAATTTGGTAATTGTAGTTAACGTCGTACTAGAGCAACACAACGGGCTATTGACGACGGTCCGGGATTAATCCCTTAAGGGAAAGATCCGAGGACACCTCGTAATTCTGAACCACGGTCAGATGTCGAAAAAACACCTGAGCTGGCACCCCACTCTCCAAACTTCCACGCCAACCCAACGTGAGGACTTTCGGCCACGACAGATTTAAGGTGCACCAGCCGCCTCTACACCATACATTTACAAACATCCATGCCCGGACCCGGATTCGAACCAGGAACCTTCCGATTTAGAGGCTAACACCTTAACCACTATACCGGTTGGTCGGCTTTTTTTTTTTCTATTTCTATTTTGACACTTAATAAACCCTAAGCTAATAGTCGCGTAGGGGGGAAAAAATCTTCAAAATTGTACAGGGAACATAATAACAAACCATGTTAATTTCGTAATTTTTCTTATCTGTACTTTCTCGGGACTAGGGGGCTCCGCCCCCTGCTCGCTTACGCTCGCCAAACCCCGGGGATTGCTACACAATCTCATTTGGTTTGCTTCGCAAACATTCCTTCATTCCTTTATTCAACATTCCTTTCTCAGAGTGAATCTCGTAGACAGCGAATCTATCTGAATAATTCGTATAATCCTGATTTGACTTACCGGTCCATGACGTCAAATCGAGGGCTTCGCACCCTGCTTTCTTACGCTCGCTGACCCCCGGGGATCACTACGCAATCCCGTTTGGTTTGCTTCGCACAAACCAATACTCCTTTCGCAAGTGATTTCACTTTTTTTTTTACTTTAACACGTAATGCACCCTAAACTAATAGCCTCATCAGTAAAAAACCTGCGTCTTGTTCCATGTACAATTTTAAGTAAACCGTGTTAATCTCCTAACTTAGCGATCTGTACTTCAAACTTTCTCGTTAAACCGTCTGAGAACAGTGATAAAAGCGAGCCTTTTTCCTCGCCAAATAAAAAGAAACTAGGGGGCTAGCCCCCTGCTCGCTAGCGCTCGCCAACCCCCGGAGGATTGCTTTGCAATCCTCACTGGTTCGCCGCGCGAACCTATGCTCGCTTCGCTCGCATCAATGAAGACATGTGTCCTAGCAGAAGGGATTGTTAACAAAATATGATATTCCAAAAAAAAAAAAAAAAAAATTTCCCCAATCTAAATTTGCTGTTTGCAGAAAAGATATATACAGTGCCTCTGAAATCAGAATTCAAATAAAAACTGTGCAAATTTTGACTCGAAATGTGATCGCTGCTTTGGAAATTGAATACCCAGCATGTTGTTTGTGTGTACATTTCCCCAGCACTCAAACGACCCACACTTTTTCATTGAGTTTGTTGTCCAAAGTTGAAGTTCAAGCGTATTGTTGAACTACAATTGTTGGCCCTGAAAATATACCCCGTTTTCTTTGATTTCTATTACAAACTACAACAGCTCGACTAAAATTAATTTTTTTAAATAAAATTTCATCCGATTACGCTATGAATTCAATTGAGGCGCGAGACTTCGTGATGGTAAACAAACAATCGCACAATGTTGCCAAAACGCAATAACAAATAACATATTTTTTGCGTGCCGCGTAAGAGAATTATATATATAGATAGTTTTTATGTCAATTGTTGCTGCGATAAATTTTATATCTGGCAAACCCGATAGTCAAAAATACAACCCTCATCTGCGTGAGGAACATGATCTGCGAAATGAAAAATATGAAATTTGTGTGATTAACTTTTGATTACATCGAATTTACTTATGAACCAATTTAAAAATAATAATAGTACCGTATACTGCGATATTTTCAAAATTAAAAACTAATATTAATAAGATATAGATATGACAGTTTTAAAAAAAAAGTAAGGAAAATGTCCCGATTTTTCCCGAATTTCAAAAAAATATTATCAAGAACAGGGTGGCTACAAAAATTGAAGTAAAAAGTTCCCTGAGTTTTCCCTGATTTCCAGAGTATTTTTCATGAACTTCCCTGAGTTTTTCCATCCGTTCGCAGAACAATTCTTCCGTAATTATGATAAACTTGACACTTGAGGAACTAAAAAACTATAGACTGATAGATGAATAAAAATAAGATAAGTAAAAAATATTTTTAATTGTATTCCATAATAGACGAAATAATATAAAGTTATAGATAGAAAATTTAATTTTACATTTTTAACTATTTTGATGTGTTTGCAAAAGCAGCCATCAGCCCTTGAATCCGTCAATGGCGCCAGCGCTCGGTACATCTCTACTATTATAAAAGGAAGTGTTTGTCTGTCTGTCCTGTACGCAGTGTCCTGACGAATAGATGGCACTTACAATAGTGAAATTTAGCACACATGTGGTCCGAATTTTTTGCAATTTTTCTATCGCCCCCGAATTTTAAAATTTAATCTAAAACATTTAAAAATTAATTAATTGGAATTTAATTATTATTATTATTTTCCTTAGAATGGCATACGGTATAAAGACAACGATTTTAGTATCAGCAACGATTTTAGCGGACGAACAAAACAAATAAAGTTTTAACTGGAGTTATGTAATTCTTTTTAGTTTTCTAGATCGTTAAAGATAGAAGAAAAATTTCAACGTATTTCAAATCTGCGGAAAATTTTACATCAGATCGATACCTAAAAACATGATTTTCTTTAAATAAATAATTTTTAAATTGTAACTTCTATATTTTTTCCAATACGAATTTGGCCGCCGGCGCCGTGAAGAATTCTACCTTCGTGGTTAAAAAGATCAGATTAATTCATTTTGATTTCCTGAGCAACGGATTCGAGTTTGTTCGTTCTGGTTAGAACTGGCGTTCTTCGTTGCTTTTTTTCTATCTCAGCGATCGTTAAAGATAGAATAAAAGTTTCAACGGATTTGAAATCTGCGGAAAATATCACAATAGATCCATATCTAAAAATATGATTTTCTTTAAGTAAATAATTTTTAAATTGTAACTTTTATATTTTTTCCAATACGAATTTCGCCGCCGAGAAGAATGACCTTCGTTTGATTCGAGATTCATTCATTTTGAAAAGTAACGAATTCGGGTGAAGCAAAAGAAATAATTAAAGTTATGACTGGCGTTCTTCAGTGCTTTTTTCTAAATCAGCGATTGTTTAAAATAAAATGAAAACATCAACGGATTTCAAAGCTGCGGAAAATTTTACACCAGATAGATACCTTATACGTTTGATTTTCTTTTAATAAATAATATTTCAATTAAATATTTATATTTTCATAGGAGATTGTGACGTCACGCCGATTGGATCTCTTCGCAAACGATTTTGGCCGCATTTGACAATGACGAATCCATCACGAAAAGAACTGTAACGGGAACGCAAACTTTTCAACAACAAAAAAAACCTCAGAGTTAAAAAAATTTCGAAAAAAATTAATAACTTCTAACACATATGTAATAAAAAACATATGCATAATCTAAATGACTACTTTTTCGTTAGCCGGGCGCAATTTTGGAAAATCGCCAATCTAGGTAGTTTAGAAAAAAATGATTTTTTTTTTAATGTTGATTAAATTGGAACCGGATGTTTAACTTTTGCAGGTTTTTCCGGTCTTTAGTATTTTTTAAAGCCGCAAGGCACTACGTTCCTATTATTGACATTAGGGAACGTTGCACAGCAGTAGACTTCGGTTACAGGTTTAATAAAACAGTATACAATGTATACAACTCTTTTTTCTGGATGTTTACGTAAAAAATACACTTCTCATTTTCGGAATGAAAACAAAATTGGCGACATTTTGATTTTGGTTCAAAGTGGCGCCCGCATGGCTAACGGAAAAGTACCAAATGGGTGCCATTTGCAAAACGAAATTCCAACTTTTTCCCTGAGTTAAACGAAACTTCCCTGAGTTTTCCCGGATTTTTCCAGAAAATGATTCTTCCCTGATTTCCCTGAATTCCCGGTTCTGTCGCCACCCTGAAGAACCAAATTGAAATTTCTAAAAAAACTCGACGAGATGCAATTAATAACCGCATCGGAAAAAGATCTTTCCAGTTCTCCAGGGAACACGATGAAGAACAAGAAATGTTAATTTCATATTTTTCTGATCCGAACTTTCTAGGGAAACAGTCTAAGAATCGAGCTAAACAGCACAGTTTTCAATCCTGCGACAGCAACTTTTTTTTAAATACAGATTGTTTTGTATTTGCATTTTAATGTTCGTTGTGGGAGTGAATGAGCAATTTTTTAGCATACTGATGCTCATACGAAGGAATCACAATTTCATGATTCCCACACCTTTATTCAAAACAAAATTCAAGGACTTTTCAAAACCAAAAAATATTTTTCAAGGACCTAAAAATTTTTAGAACGACCTTACAAGGGATACGCAAAAGTTTCCGATTAAAAAGAAAAATTCTTTAGGAGGAATCAGTGCGGCATAATTAGTGATTAGGCAAGTAAATAAACGAAGGAAATCAAGACGAGCGATTTGGATGAAAGAATATTTCAAAACGCGTAATGTGCATTTATTAATTTACGTTAAAATTTATTATTATTTGTTGGAGCACACGTTCAAACGCGATGTTTATATCTTCTTTGATTCATTTCGCTGGAACCGTTTCCACATGTTTCCTGTTGCTCGCAGCGAATAACAGCTGAATCTGCTTAAAATCGGAACGATATTTCCCCCCGTAAAAAAAGTTGTTAAAAAAAAAGAGGAAGGCGTGGTTCAGAGTCTAATGAGTTTCGAAGAAAACATTTTCCCGTGAACCGAAACGGATCATAAGAGCTATGCAAAAACTATGATAAATTTATAAAATTTGTGATATGATTAAAAAAAAATAAAATGGAAACTTTTATTCAACAGATATAGAGTGCATTTGAATAAAACAAAATTAATTTGAAAATAATCATATAGGCTGACGATGGAAACGGATTGCGCATGGCATAACACAAGCAAAGTGAAATTTAAGCACAATCAACCATTGAGTATTTGTCACCCGGATACAAAGAGAAAAAAAAATTATAAAGCAAAGAAAAATTACTTTCGTTTTCGGTCAGCGGCCAAATACGATGAGAGTCCGAAATTTTCAGTTTTCAAACGACTTTTCCCGGTTGTCTAGAACAGTGGTCCCCAACCCCCGGGCCGGTACCGGTCCGTGGATCAAATGGTACCGGGCCGTCCAAGGAACATTAAATTATTTCCATTTTATTTACTGTGGTGTATTTCTCTCTGGTTTGTGCGGTTATCTATGAAATGTCCACTCAAATTAGGAGGCGGTAAATCAGAACTTGAAATTTGTTCTGTACTAGAGCTTCAATTATGATTTCTGAATTCTGTATGTCTCTATTTTCCAACTGTGACAACTGTTTTCAAGTTGGCAGACAAAGTAGCTGCATTTAAAGCCAAACTGAAGTTGTGGGGACGGCGCGTGAACAGATGCATTTATGACATGTTTCAGACATTAGCGGGGATTTTAGGCAAGACTGAGCCTAAACATTCATTCTCCCAGTTGGTGTACGATCACCTGTCTTTGCTTTTAAAAGAGTTCGAGCGCTACTTCCCAACCACAAAAGACCCACGAACTAGTAAGAAATGGATCTGCGACCCATTTGTCAACAAATTAGGCGAATCTAGCATGTCTGTGCAAGAAGATCAACTGCTGGAGATTGCAAATGAAGGCGGCCTTAAAACTACGTTCGAGACAACAACTCTGTCGGTGTACTGGATTAAAGTCATGTCGGAATACAATGAGATTGCCATCACAGCACTTAAATCCCTATTGCCATTTCCGACAACTTACCTGTGTGAAGCGGGGTTTTCTCCAGTGATAGCAACCAAAACAAAACAACGGAATAAACTGCACATAAGCAACACACTTCGGGTGTCATTGTCTCCTATTACCCCCAGATGAAACGGTCTCGTTGCAAAGAAACAAACTCAGGGTTTTCATTGATTTAGCGTTCTAGTGAGTTAAAATGTTAAATCCCTTTATATTCATTTTTTGGTGTAACTATATTTTATTTTGAAGGCATGTTTAAATGCAATCAAATTAAAATTATTAAATCAAAACAATTTAAAATATAAACAATCAACGTCCCCCTTTCAGCGGGCCGCGTCAAAATTATGAAACGTTGATCCGGTCCGCAGCAGTAAAAAGGTTGGGGAGCACTGGTCTAGCACTCTGGTTTACGCTTTTGCGATCTTTTCCTCCAAGGTTTTTTTTTTTTTCAATCGATCGGGTTGCAGGGTTTCCACTTTTTTTTTTCAAACTAAAAATAAGGACTTTCTAAGCACTTTCAAGGACAAAATAAGGACTTAAATAAAACATTGAAGAAACCGTATTATACAATGTAATGCCTGACCTTCGACCAAATAGGGATGCTCCTACAGATTAGTTAATCTTATAAGCATAGTAGTATGTAAAAAATTTAATATTCAAGTCTATTTTCTAAAAATTATACACAAATAAATCCACACAAAAAAAGAGATTCTTCAAAATAAGCCTTCTGATTTTTACAAAATTCAGCAGTTAATATATGGGCATTTACGTGTACATGTATTAGTAATATGTGCAATTACAAAAACAAATTATAGAATGGAGACCGCAAAATCTCCTATCTCTTTTCTTTTATCTCTCTGCAGTGCATTTGCTTTTATAAAAAGTGAAAGAAAGAGGAAAGTTTGATGAGGACCGGACTTGGTGTCGTCGGTCTCAAAGCTGCTGTTGCGAGTTTGATTTCGATTTCTTATTCTTTTTACATTGTTTTGTTTTTACATTTTAATGGTCTTTAGGGGAGTGTATGAGCAATTTTTTAGCATATTGCTGGTCATGAGTAGGAAAACCATTTTGTGTTGTCTGGGTCAAGCTCCTCCCAAATCCACCCAACATTTTCATTATTTTTAAATTTCCTTTTACAGTGCTTACCTTGTTGTGAAGTAAATTCATTTATTGGCACATTGAAGGTTTCAATAAAATAAAATTAGTGGCATTCTATTAATTTACTAAAAGGATTGCAACTCAGAGTCAAATTTGACTGGATCGGAGACCGAACGAGTTTCAAAGAAAATATTTTCCCGTGAACCAAAACGGATCATAAGAGTTATGCATAAACTTTGATAAAATTATAAAAAGGTTTAAAAATAAAATGCAATTTTATTGAATAGATATTGAACTAGCTGCCACCGTCCCAGCCTAAACCATTCGGTATATTGCCACATAATTTTAATTTTGAACAACGGTCAGGAGCTGGCGCCTCAATCACCAAACTTCCACACCAACCCAACTTGAGGACTTTCGGCTACGTAAGAATTTAAGGTGCACCAGCCACCTCTACACCATACGCTTACAAATATCCTTTTAATGATAAAAAATTAATTTGAAAATAATCATCTAAGCTGACAATGGAAACATATTGCACAGGGCATAACAAAAGCATAGTGAAATTAAAGCACAGTCGACCATTGAGTATTTGTCACCCGGATACAAAGAGAAAAAAATTATAAAGCATAGAAAAATTACTTTCGCTTTCGGTCAGCGGCCAAATACGATGAGAGTCCGAAATTTCCAGTTTTCAAACAGTTTTTCCCGATGCATGAAATTCCTCGACTATTATCGGTTCTCCAGCACTCTGGTTTACGTTTTTGCGATCTTTTCCACAAATGTTTATTTTTTCCGAGCGGGTTGCTTTTTTTTTCGGAACTGATAACTGATTGCTTCAAATTTTCGGAGCAGAATCACCCTTCGAAAATCTTCAAAAATTTTCTTTTTTCTTTCTGGGATAGTTTTTACAAAAACTAAAAAGCATATAAAAAAAGCTAGATTTAAAAAAAAAATTACAACACATCGGATTGCTTCTCAGATAGCAGTATTAATTAAAATAAATTGTCTTTACATTTTTTTCAATTCACCTACAAACGTAAAAATACACTTCCCCACAATTATAATAAACTTTTAAAACATTGCACTGGCAGGTAACTGAATAAAACAAAATTAATTAACAGTTGATGATTGTATTCTAGTTTCCTCTATCAGGGCAACTATTTTATGCATTGCGAGAGCCACTCACAAGTCAAAAACAGACCGATTTTCAAAAGTTTTCAAGTTTTTAAAGTGTATTATGTGCTTATCAAGAGTCGATCGACGATTTGTATATCGCGCATCAAGGGTTGCCATTCAAGCATGCCAGTTTCCGAATCAACACTAAAACCGTACTTGTAAGGTCGGAAATATTGTGAAAAATATCGTCATTTTGTTTTCGAAGGTAAAAATAAGCACTTTCTAAGCACCCGTAGGAACCCTGGGTTGGAATTTTTCCTGAACTGATAACCGATTGCTTCAACTTATAAGAACATAGTCACCCTCGAAAATCTTCCACAATTTTTCTTTTACTGCAACAAAAAAGTTGCCCTAATTATTATTTATATTCCGTTGGTTTATGAAAACAGAGTACTTCAGAACGGAGAGTCATGTGCGGCGGCGTGGGGAACTGCGGTACAAAGTGTGCTGTAATTGGATAAATTACAAGGTATTTCTATTAATATCATACGTGCAAATTAGCAAACAATCCTAAGTAAATTAAATATATAATTATAATTTACAATAAATATTTTTCCTTCCAGAAATGATGGATACATTTATCATAAGGAATAGGAAACCTAATTTTGATGCAATTTCAAGTACTGACGATGAGAATGAGAAGGCTGCTGGCTTAAAAGAGAAGCCAAGCTATTCAAAAAACGTAAACGCAAAATTAATCATCAGTATATAAAATAATATATGAATTGCGGTTTTATATGGACAGGCGATAGATTTCCTCACACCATTGAGTTTAGTATGTGGTTTAAATTTGCCTATAGTGAAATGGTTCCTGCAAAATTGAAACATTTTACCACTAAGCATTAAAATCTTATTTCAAAAAATATAAATTATTTTGAACAACTTTTAAGTATGCAAAACAAACAAACAAGCAAAGTATTTCAATCAAATTGTGAAACTATCAGATAAAACCCAAATGGCATCATACAAAATAGCAGAATTAATTAGCAATGAAACAGAAACCACATACTATAGTTGAGTTTAATTTTACCAGCATGTTGTGAAATCGCCAATATTATGTTTGGGGAAATTGAGAAAAAAGAAGTGATGAAAATACCTCTCATATAATACTATTCAAAGAATAATTGATATGACATGAAGACAGACTTGCAAATAAACTTGAGTTTCACATTTCGCTTTTCAAATTGATGAATGAATCGATATTAGTGGAAAAGTCGTTACTTGGATTCATTAGATTTGTTAAAGAAAATGATAGTCAGTGAATATTAATGTTGGAAGAGAATTATTAGAGAGAACAATGGGAGAAGATATATTTAAGGCCAATTAATTCTTACTTTAAACGTTTAAATTTTACCTGGGAACAATGAGTGGAAATTTGTACTGAATGGGCTCAGTCGAAGGATTTGTGATATTAGCAAAACAACAAAACATTGGAGTTTATTTTAACTACCGCTTCTTGCATGGGGAACCACTTATTGTAAAAACACTACCCACAGAATTAAAGTGTTCTGACTAGCGTTGTTAATAATAGGGCAAATTACATATAGGCGAGAACGTTGAAATAAGGCATTTTTAAGCAACTGTGTTAAGCGATGGAAGCAAAATATGAAGGCTTACTTCTTCATGCATAAATCAGGTGGATTTCTCGAGGTAAGGTGCTTTCACATGTGTTAGAATTAAAAAAGAAATTGCTTTTTTTTTAAATAAAAATATACTTTTTGTGCAAGATCTCAAGAATAGTGGTGAGACAAATTGGGCCATTATACTGACATTTTTTATTATTTCAATACTGTAAATACGACCATTCAGGTTACAAATGAAAACATCTCATCGGCAGACAAATTTCATCAGGGACAGCTTTTCCCAACATAAAAACTAAAAAAAAAAAGGGTGAGGGGGATTAACAAATTTAGAGGAAGAAATGATGGTAGCCTCGTCTTCTATTGAAAAATAATGGAACATTGATGCGAATTTAAAAAATAACTACAACTCTATTCCCAAACGTTTAAAAGATGTTGTGTATATGCTATAGTATATCCTATTAAGTACTAATTTACCGAAATATTACAATATTTACCAATATGTAGATATTTTTTAAAGTGTACGAAGACTTTTGGGAGGTAAAACTTTTTACATTAATTAATTTTAAAATAAAGTTACTGTTATCGAAATATTTTTTGTAGTTTTGTTTTTAAAAACAATATATATTTTCATTAAAAAAAAACCATTCGGAAATATTAATTTTTAGTAAAGGATAAGCAGTATTTCATTGAAATTCGTAAGTGTTGGGAGCCGCTGAACCTAGTCAAATGAAATTGAAATGGCGTTTGTCTGTTGTGTGAAGGAAAAGTGCTTATCCTGGGATAAATTTATGCAAAATAAACAATTAGCCTTCACCTGCCACTCTCTCATTTCTTGAAATTTGTCACCAGCAGAAAATTTAACTTTAAATTATGTGAAGGAATACCCTGAGTTGTCTTCACCTGCCTCCAAACGAGGTAGAGAATGCAGCTGTTATATTTTTAAAACAAAACAGCTCAATGGTCAACATTCAGGAAAAAACTTTGCTGGATTGTTTTAAAACATTTATAAGAACCTTTCGATTTTCAATTTTTTAATTGATTCTCTAAATTCCTCACCGCATGTTCAGCATTAGCATTTCTGTTCCAAAATACGAGTAATTGGGATACCCAAGAATTTCGATTTTGACAATTGTTGCAATATGCAATTTCGAAAATCATTTAAAGGTATAAAATTGGTTTCATGCATTACATTTCAATTGTCTTCCTTGTTCCATGAAATTATCCACAGTAAAATCAACTAAAGTAACTGAAGTAAAAAGGAATAGTAAAATGAGAAATACATTTACCTAAAAAAACTGGAGCTCTTTACTACGTCTATCAAACTTGATTGCGCATCTTTCAATGAGAGATTACGAGGGGAATAAAAATAAAAAATTCATGAAATTATTCCAGAGATGAGATGCAAGGATCAGGGGATATTCTTGTTACGCAATTGGTTGAACTGATTGATCGTTTGCATTACAGAATAAATAGCTACGCATATTCGTACTTATTACTTTTGTGATTTGCATAAAAACGAAGTTTCAGTCCGTAAAGATAAAAAGAAAAAAACATCCGAAATTCCCCCCCCCCTTTTGTTTTTAGGCCACGTTTACATGAGGCGTTTCAATGTGCGTTATGGCGAGGCTATCAGGGTCCCGCTCTTCAAGGTCGCAAAGATAGATACTTGAATTGGAGGAATAAATAAACATAATTTAATGGCGGGACCTTGCTAGCCTCGCCATACGCACGTTGAAACGCCTCATTGTAAACGTGGCCTGAGAACAAAAAAAAACAAGGGAAAAAAATTCGGATGTTTTTCTTTTGTATCTCTTGCAGTGGATTTGCTTTTATTATTTAAAAAAAAAAAAAAGGAAAGAAAAAGTTGAGTTTGATGAGGACCGGCGACACCAAGCCTGAAGATTACCACCAAATGGGCTTGGTGTCGCCGGTCTCCCAGCTGCTGTTGCAGTTAGATTTCGCTTTCTTATTCTTTTTACATTGTTTTGTTTTATGTGTGCTTTTGATGGTGTATAAGCAATTTTTAAGCATATTGCTGCTCATCATAGAATTCACCATTTTGTGTTGTCTGTAAGCTCCTCCCCGATGACGCCCTGATCCACCAACACTTACATTTTCAAAAATTTCCTCTTTTTTTTTCTTCTTTTTTGTTTCAATTTTTTTTTGTTTGTTAAATTATATTGCTTACTTTGTCATGTCTGCAGCTTCAGCGAGCTTATGAAATGGAAATTACTCACCCCAAGTAATTATTTTGTAATACTTTCATAAATTCATAATAAAAATGAAAAAAAAAAAAATTCAGTTTTTGGCACATCGGAGGTTTTTAAAAAATATAATTAGTGGCACACTATTCATTTTCTAAAAAGATTGCAAGTATTTCATTGAAATTCTTAAGTGTTCGAAAACTTTGAGGTGACACTGTATTTACACTGCTGTTTATAAAAAAATTCAACACCATGAAGGAATCATCCGAATGAAATGAAATTGCAGCAAATGTCATTTATAGAATGTTATGCAAAGTAGTAAAGTTTCAGAGCCACCACGCATGCGTGGTGTGAGCAGCGCCCTCTGAACTGATTCTAAAAGCGTATAGAGGGCTGTAGCGGGACGTTGAAAATAGTGCATGGTTATTTTTTTAGTGGCGAACGTTTAGTGAGACCTAAGCATGCCTCTATGACGAAATGGGTGAAATTTCAACAACTTACGGAGTTTGAACGGGGGAGAATCATCGGCCTTTTTGAAGGAGGATTTTCCTATCGCGCAATAGCAGCTCGTGTGCAGCGGAACAGTTCCACAGGGATGCGAGTTTGGAAGCAGTGGACCGACGAGCACCGGACAACTCGAAAAACTGGGAGTGGACGACGGAAGGTAACGTCAGCGCGCGACGAAAGACACCTGGTCCACATGGCGGTGTATGACAGTACAGCTTCCTCCAGGCAGTTAGTAGCACTTTAATCTACTGCTACAGGTGTACTAATGTCGGCTTCGTCAATTCGCCGACGTCTGCTGCACCGTGGACTGCGTGCAAGGATTCTTTTATACAGGATCCCCCTCACGCCAAACCTTCGACAGCTGCGTCTGCAATGGGCTCATGAACACAGAGCTTGGCGGGCTGATTCTCAACAAGTTGTCTTTTCTGACAAATCCCGCTTTAATTTGTGGAACCACGATGGCCGCATTCGTGTTATGCTCATGAACGCTGCTTTCCAGAGTGCGGTATCGAACGTCATAGTGGCCGAACACCCGGAGTTATAGTATAGGGTACGATTTGGTATCATGGAGATCTCAGCTGCTACGAATTGAGGGTAATCTGAATAGCAACAGGTACGTCCGTGAAGTGCTAGAGTACGAAGTCGTTCCCTTCCTTCAAGGCATCCCTGGAGCTATCATTCAACAGGATAATGCACGTCCACGTGTTGAAAGGAATGTTTGAGACTTCTTTTCAGCCCAACACATGCAATTTCTACCTTGGCCTGCTTATTCGCCGGTTATATCGCCTATTGAGCACGTGTGGGATTTGGTTAGTCGGCGCCTCGCTCGCGATCCGCGTCCTACAGCTTCAAAAGACGAACTTTGGGTGCGCATACAAACTATGGAATTCTCTTCCATAAGCAGAAATTCAACATCTGTTTCACTCCATGCCACGTCGTATAGCAGTACTTATTGCAGCGCGTGATGGCTACACCAAATACTGATTTCGGACATTTAATATTGTTTTTTTTTGCTTTGAAAATTTATTTATTTATTTGTACTAATACAAGCCGTTTGTGTATTAAATTTCATTTTATTCTGATGACTCCTTTATGGCAGGCCTCGAAATAGATTTTTTAATACAGGTGCACCTAGTGCACTTAAGTTTTTAAATTAGGTGCACTGTGTACACCTAGTGGGAAAAAATTAGGTGCACAATTATATTTTCATGTGCACCCGGGTATTTCGAGCCCTGCTTTATGGTGTACATTTTTTTACAAACAATAGTATATGTTGGAAGAGAACGCATTTTATACATTATCTAGCAACGATTTACAACTGGAGGTTTTCTACGTGGGTTCTTATCGTTTTGCATGTCGATGAGTTCAAGCTGTACTAATTCACGTAAATTGTCAGGCAAAATGGCAAACGGATTGCTAAATAAATATAGCTACGGTTTTATTTTCTGAAAATCAGAAAAACAATCCTTGAAAGCCGCAAATAAAAAGTATGTTTTTGTATAAACCTTCAAAAATATCACTAAAAGAATGGCCTTGAGTCTTTGCAGTCATAGACAGTCATCCATATTATTCAGGAATAGGACTTCAAATTTACTGAAAAGGATTACAACTTTTATTTGATGGAGAAGAACTCCATTTAGAAGGGTGGGATATTTATTTCATAGAAAATGACATTTCCTACCTGATATTAGAAAAACACATCCTTCACATCTTGTTTGCATACACAATGCAGATTAAACAATATTTCCAATACCTGTCATTCACATCATGCATCTTGTACACACAATTGCTGTGTATGATTATTAAATCTCATGCCAGATAAATTACAAATTATGTAGCATCGAACATAATGCAAATGACCATCCTGTAACTAATTAGTGACATTCTGGATTTACTCTTCATTTCCTAGTAAGAATTGTTGCTATTGCCTTGTAAAATATCAACTCAACTTAGAACAAAGGTTTTCCAATTGTTTTAGCTTCTAAGGGAGTCATGCGGAAGGAGGCATAGATATTTGACTGCACTCAAATAACTTTTGTTCTGTGAGATATTAGGAGTTACTTGACATAAAAACGGGAACTATTTGCTGTTAAAATTATATAAAAATGTCTGCATTTGTTTGTGAAACTAATACCATTAAACTACCTAAAAACAGCTAAACAGTCATGATAAAATGAAGAGTAACTAAGCTGACAATGGGATAATGCATTAGTAAGAAAAGAAAATTATAAAAAAATTAAAATCGCCGTTCTAGGAGAGGAAAAATTGTTGTATCTGCATTTTTGTATTTTTGGAAGCAAAAAATTTGGACTATATAATGCTGCAAAACTCTCAAGTCTTATGATATGCTTTCGAGGAAGAAACAGTGAACAGTAATTTGTTCTTCATATATTTTTGTTCAGGAATATTTAATAATCAAATTGAAGTCAAATAAAAATTCAATTTTTTAAACATTTAATTTAATTTAAATGTAATTTTATACAAAGGAAGATGTGTAAAATTTATTAAAGAAACTGCAGACCAAAAAATTTGAAATGAGCTGACTTAGAAAATAAACTTTTGCGTTTGAGAAATATTACCTTGAAGAGTAAACGAAAATTAAAATTCCTTCTACAAGTGAGTGAAAACGGAAATCTTAGGATATATACTTTGTATCTACTTGCAACAATAATTAAATTAAAAGGTATCGTATGTTTTTATTTGAAATGTCAGGTACATCGAAATTTTACAAATTGGATACTTTGCCTTTTAATAATGGGATATGGCCGGCCTGAGTAAGACAGAACAAGAATTCATGTGGTCTTGGTCCATTTCTGGGTCATTATTGCACAGCTACAAATTGGATTTCATCAAATTCTAAAATGACAGGTCAAGCAATCATGTCCACTCCACAGAAAATCACATAATAATGTTACACTTTTGTCAGACATAAGATTCCCCCGTGCTTTCTTCGATGCATGTGCTCCTAGCAACAAGATAATGTAATAAGAGCTAATTGATTAAAAAGATTGAAACCAGGGTGTCAAGATTTAAATCAACGATTAAAATTATGATTTTAATCAAATGATTTTTTTTAATCACAATCACACATTTTTATAACTAAGTAAATACACCACAGAATAATCACAAAAGTGGTCAAATGCTTTAATTTTTCTGCACTCATAGTGATTTCAGCACTAATGCCTACACCCAGCTCAGAGGGAACTGGGTCAATTACTGCAGTGGTCCCCAACGCCGCGGACCGGTACGTGGATCAAATGGTACCGGGCCGCCCAAGGAACATTAAATTATTTTTATTTTATTTACTGTGGTGTATTTATGTCTGGTTTGTGCGGTTCTTATCTATGAAATGTCCATTCAAATTAGTAGGCGGTAAATCAGAACTTGAAATTTTTTCTGTTACTAGAGATTCAATTATGATTTCTGAATTCTGTATGCCTCTATTTTCCAATTTTATCCTAACCATGTCGAATGTCTTTCTAATGGGACTGTCATTTCCGAAAGTAAATACTGAGAGCGTTTATTTTCAAATAACAAGAAACCTTAATTTATCTGCGATTTCTTGTTTTAAAATTCTTTTTTCTTGTTTTACCCTTGTCAAAAACAATCTTATCGGAATTTGACTGCACTTTAGTTTTTAAAACCACACAACAGGTGTGAAACAAAATGACATTACGTTTGTCAAGAGAAAGTGCGGAAAGAACATCTTTCGATTCCTTTCTGCTATTCTTTTTTTCATTTTGCTTTTTATCAGTCCGAAAACAAATACGATTATGCCTGCAAAAAAACAACTACCCTGTTTATGCGATAAATTTCTTTTTTCTTCCACAGTTAAATACTTACAAAGTTCTGAATCATGCTTCTCTTTGCAAAAGAGGCAACTTTCGTTATAAACGCCCTTTTTGTTTATATTATTCGCGAGCGAGTTCTCATTCCCTGGCGCCAAAATCTGAACAGCAGACGCAACATTTCCTCCTTGCCACTTCCGAGGGGAATGCTGGTGAATAGTTTCAGTTCGCAAACCAAGGCCGATCCTAGGAGGTGTGCTGCGCAAGCACCGCACGCGGGCGGCCGCATATAGTTCTATCAATCAAGCAAAATTTTGTAAAACTTATAAAATAAGTCGAATAAATATGCTGAATTTTAAATAGTTATAGAAAAATCAAAAGAAGTCTCGATTTACCGATAGCATAGTTTAAGAAAAATAGAAGTGGTAGTATGTATGGAAAAGGATACCAAATTTTAAATTTCTATCTAAAAAATAACCAAGGGTCATATTTTCGTGGTGCGAAATAAAGACAAGGCTGGAAAAAAATTGTATTATTGACGCGGAACAACAAAATGTTTACAATCGAGAGAAAAAACGATGGCGCGCCATCATTGAAAGAATAATTGCTGTAGTACAATTTTTAGGCAGTCAAAATTTGGCATTCAGAGGAACTAGTACGTAATTGTATCATAGAGATAATGGTAATTTTTTAAAGGCAATGGAGATGTTGGCCAAATTTGATCCAGTTATTTCAGAACACCTTATAATGTCAGTATGTACAAAGATAACAAAACACGTATTCCACACTACTTAGGGCAGCATTTTCAAAATTAAATAATTAATATTTTAGCCGAAACTATTCGTAATGAGGTAACACGCATTGTCAAAAAAGCCAAATATAACACTGTAATTCTCGACTCTACACTAGATATTAGCCACACTGAACAAATAACATTTGTAATTAGATGTGTGAACACTACTGATGGTAAGGTAGATATTTTAGAATTTTTCTAGGATTTTTTCCAGTAACTAATACTACTAGACAAGATCTGTGCAATTTTCTATTAGAGAAGCTATTACCTAGTCTACAGCTCGAAGTTACAGATATACGGGGTCAGGGCTGCGACAATGGATCGAACATGAAGGGGTAAATATAGGGCTTCAGAAACGGATTCTCAATATCAATCCTAGAGCATTATACGTGCCGTGTGCGGCTCATACATTAAAGTTTGTCGTTAATGACGCTGCCAGCTCCATTGGTGAAATTTCTGGGGTTTTTTATAAGGTACACGAGGTATATAATTACTTTTCTGCGTCCCCAGATCGATGGGATTTACTAAAAAAACACGTGAAAAGTCTAATTTTAAAACCATTAAGTGAAACAAGGTGGGACAGTCGTATCAATGCTATTAGACCTCTAAATGTTTTAAAAACAAGACCTTAAAACATTATTACCGCATTAAATGCCTTAAATGAAGATACCACCAGAGACACAAAAACAAAAATGGGTGCTGAATCGATAATTAAAAATCTTGAAACATTTAAATTTTTGGGTTCAATTTTAATTTGGCATGATTTATTATCAGGAATTGATGTATTGAGTAAAAAGCTTCAAAGTCCTAAATTAAACATCGCAAAATGCATTAAGGGCTTAGACAATCTTAAAAAATATTTAGTTTTTCAAAAATCTGACGATAATTTTAAAATATTTGTCGATTCAGCAACAACACTTGCTAGAGATTTAGGAATTGATCCCGAATTTTCCATCTCAAAGCTCAGGAAAAAGGTCCGTTTATTTGATTACGAGGGCAGTGATGAACCAGTTTGAAATCCCTTCCAGCAATTCAAGTGTGCTTTCTATTTTGCAATTCTTGATCACGCGATCTCTTCAGTAAATGAAAGATTTACCTTAGTATCTGAGTGCCATTCGATATTCTGCTTTCTGTATGAGTTTCACAACATTTCTAATGATGATCTCACGAAAGCCTGCATGGACTTTGATATTAAGTTACAGGTACAGGAGGAATGAAGTATTGTAAAAGATATAGACGGTATATAATTCTTAAATGAAATAATTTCATTCGAAGATATTTTTCCAGGTAAAAAACAGCCAATTGTGATTTAAGAAATTGTAATCAAAACTGATTTCATTCCCCGTTTTCCAAATTCTTCTCTAGCAATAAGAATTTTTTTAACCTTACCTGTTTCTGTGGCTTCAGGTGAAAGAAGTTTCAGTAAATTAAAAATTACTTGAAAAATAATATGACACAAGAAAGGCTTTCAGATTTAGCCATCATCTCTTTGAATAAGAAATCTCTTAAAAAATTGATTTCACCGAAATTATTGACAAATTTGCTTCTCAGAAAACTATAAAAGTTATTGTGTAGTTAGATATTAGGTAGTCTTTGTAGAAGGACTGATTTAGATACTTTTCGTTTCACAAGATTTATGCTTTAGTACTTTTTTTTATTAGATTATATTTTCTGAGTAAATACTGTTGTTTTGCATTTCCAATTATAAAATATCTCTTTTTATTTCAAAGGTAATATTTTTGTTTGTTTATTATTTTGTTTAAGTATTTTGTCGCTATTATAACCTATTAGCTGACCAAAAAATAAAGTTTTGCATTTCAAATTTTATTTGCATTTTTATTAATGTTTTACTTTTTACTCTTATACAGGTTATTCCTTTGGGAAAAGTTTTTTCAGTAGTGGGGGCGGTTGTACCATATGGTACTAGCCGACCCTTTTCCCCAACACGTGGACGCTGGAATGTTTCGAAATGCAAAAACAACTTCAGACTTTGCACGTGCGGGTTTTCACAAAATACCGAAAGAGAGTATTTTCTCATCGGCGGCCCGGCGTTCCGTTTGATCCATAGACACAGCTGGAGTTTCCGTCGGTTCCCTAATCCCATGTCTGGGATGAAGATTTGCTGTGGGGAACTCAAGTCGGCATGACAGATGGTTTTCGCATCTGTGTGGGGGTGTTTCTGTTCTGGAGAGGACATAAACATCTCTAGAGGGCTCGGAATTCACCCCCAACTCGTTGGCAGCGGCGGTTCTGTGGAGCGAAGCGAACGTGGATTTTAGGAAATTCGGATTCGACGAGAGACAGACGTCTCTGTTTGCCATTTTTTACTTTGGCTTCAGGCAGGATTCGGTTGTCGATGGCTGTGCCCTTAATTATCTTTTTAAATTTTCTTGTAAATATTTAATTTATGTAAATAAATAGTTTAATTTTAAACCAGCTGTCCGTCTAATTCTTACATGACGGTACAATGTCATCAAATATTCTATTTACATCAAACTGGTGAGTCAGCTGCTACATCTACGTCAATGTGCAGTTTAGAATAATCTTTAGTCAATTTTGTAGCTTTCCAAGATAACTTATCTTGGGCACATTGTTCACGCTTTTGCTCATATGGTATTTTGTATGGTGTCTTTCAAATCCCAGATGTCTTGGCTTGTTCCCTAAGTGCAGATTGTCGGTTTTCATGTTTCTAGGACATTCTTGAAATTTTTAGGATTATAATCAACTTTCATGCAGGTGCCCTCAGTATAAATTTAGGCTTCCTGTAGGCATGTTAAGCATCTAATAGAGTCTCTCTAGTTACTGAGGTACTGATGTCTACATTATAACATGTGGTTCAAACATGGGTGACATCTAAAAAGACTTGCTGCAACTCATTAACAAACCTGTGGAACATTTTCACAGTATTGCTAGCTCACTCAGGCTCAATCAGCAACCGGTGTTTTTAATTTTCTTGTGATATTATTACCTGTCTAACAGTATATACACTACCTCTGTGGGTCTTTCCATATACGAGTAGTACAGGCGAGAAAGGTTTGAATATTTGGTGACACTCAATTCACAAGTGATCAGATGTAGTTCTACTTCAAAATTTTGTAGATAAATAAATTGGTTGTTTGAGAAGCACTATAAGTCAGGCAAGTACAACTTTTGGAAAATCGAGAAAAACTGTTTCTGTGTTAACCTGCAACCTCTATATTATTATTTCTAATAAAATGTAGTGTTAGGAGATAAATACAATCTTTGTGCTCAATGGAGGTCTCAAAAGATAGACAGTTAAATTACTATGGATTTTTCAAGTCAGTTGACATGGAGTTTCTCAAATACATAAGAAAAGAAGCCAAAAAGAAATTACATTCTATGAACTGTATAAAACAATAAAGTACTTAGTACTAATAAAAAATGTATTCTAAAACAAGTAGAAACATTAAATAAATATGAAACACAAATAAGATTTAGTTCTATGAATAAGAGTGGTATAAATGGTGAAATAAAATTTATTCATCATTAGCTTAGTTCTCTAGCAACTCAGAATCAGATGTAGAGCACTGGTTAACTATCTCTTTGTAGAATGCTTGAATGTCTTCTCTATCTGGGACTAGCCACTGCGTGGCTAGCCCATGGAAATTTTCCGCAGATTTTAAATCCGTTGAAATTTTAATTTATCGATCCAATTCCGATCTACCATTCCGATTTTACGAAAAAAAACTTAACAATCCCAGTCAATATGTTTTTTATCTCTTGCTTTCATTTGCAGAAATGGGACAACGGCGTGATATAAGGTATTAATCTGATGTAAAATTTTACGCAAATATAAAATCCGTTGAAATTTAAAAATTATTTATTTAAAGAAAAACATATTTTTAGGTATCAATTTAAAGGGAAATTATCTGCAGATTTCAAATCCGTTGCACATTTTTAATCTATCTTTAGCAATTCCGATTTTACGGGGGGAAACTTAACAATCCCAGTCAATATGTTATTTATTTCTTGCTCTCATTCGCGGAAATGGGACAGGAAATGTAAAAATCAAAGTGGAAACGAAAAAATAATTTTTTGTATATGTGTTGGTTCCCCGCGATGAAAAAAACTTGGCAGGTATCTAAAGGCTGATTGCAAGGTCACGTGGGTAGAAAAAGTCAAGATTATAGTGTTTCTTCTTTCGCGGAAGAAACGCGTTTAAAGAACCAGGTAGAGAATAAAACTATTAAAATTATTTTTAATTCTAGATAGAATTTTAAAATTTGCCACAACCCAAAAATTGCAAAACATTTGGACTACCTGTGTGCCAAATCTCATTGCTGTAAGTGCCATAGATCGTCAGGATTTTGTGGCCGCGAAACAAACAGACAAACAAACACTTCCTTTCATAATAGTAGAGATGTATTTCATCAGTTTTTTGTCTTCAATTTTTTTTCTTATTGATGGGGATTTTCCCACTTGTTTGAAAGAGTGTGAAAAAAACTGCATGAACTGCGAGATTTTAAAAGCGACTTTCTCATCCTTTGGAACTTTGCGTCTATAAGTCAATTTTTTAACGAAATCGAGTTTTCAGTAAAAATAAATTCTTCAGGGTTTAATTAAAAAACGCCTCTTTTAGAAGCGAAACCCTACGTCACAAGTCAAGTCATTCCACATAGAGTTGGTCCATATGAAAGTTTTCGAGAAAGCCTATAAGTCACTGACTTATATGCTTTCTCAAATAAACAAAAACTTTCATACGGGCCAACTCAGTGTAGAATGACCTGACTCCTAAGGTTTCACTTCTAAAAGATGCGTCTACCTCTAAATATATTTTTACCGAAAACTCGATTTCAATAAAAAGTGACTTATGGGGTTTCTCAAACAACCAAATCAAATGCTATTCATTTTTTTTTTTTTTTTTTAATTTCTTTTCTAACTTAACAGAGTAAAGTATCATTTTCAAGGAAAAACCAATACACTAAAAAGAGAGCATTGAAATTATATGTTTTTATTGTGTACTTAAGAACAAAATAGAAAAAATTAACAATTGCATTATTGTTAAGATCAACTGGTTTTGAGCATGTTTCCAAACCAATCATACAAAAGAAGAGGTGCAATTGAAGTATTATCTAACTTCAAAAATGAAAACTAGTATTGCTTTTGAGATGGTTTGAAATCAATACATTTCATACAGGATTAAAAATAGCCCAAACTTCATTCATGTAACAAAAGGAAGTGTAGAAGACTATGAGTTCTGATCTTTTGACCAAATAAAACTAAGATTGAATAATAAAATCAATTTACTGCAATATCATTTTACACATTAGGTTTAGCTAAACTAAAATGCTCTGGGAAGCTGACAAAGGAATACTATATTACAACACCTTGAAGCATGTTAGTAATATTTTACTGGTTACTGCCAATACTATAGTTGGTACAAGTGTAGAAAAATCAATAAAAGATCCATTCTGGGAAAAATAAGTTTTTGCTATTGATATTTTTTTTTTTTTTTGGTGATTAAACCGTTTTTTAGCACTAGCGAGTTTTAAGACTAGTTTTTAACACAAAAGAGTTTAATTTTATGGCAATTACTTTAACTGCTACAAAGTAGTACTTTTGACATATTCCATTCGATGAAAACTATACAAAAATCAAATATGTCAATAAGAATGTAACACATACCTTTAGCTTTATGACCGAAATATTTTAAGAAAATAGAGTGCTGCTTGAGATGCATGAGTAAGTTCATTAAAAAACTTCAAAGCTTGCAAATCAGTTTCTAAAATTTCTTTGACAGATATTGCCAGAAGTTCTGTAGATTCTTCTGATTCAGCTTGTGTTTGCTTTCGATACATTTCAATTATTTCTTCAGTATCCAATGAGCAACTATGCAAGAAAGTGAAAAATCAATATTGTGTCATAGTTATTTACAATTAGCATATGTAATTAGATACACCTACTAATAGAAATTAATTAGTTATAATCTTACAATTCATTTCTATACAATTGAGATTTCATTTATTACCTGCAGATTATAATATTTCAGTTCAGAATAAAAGTATAAAGAGCTAAATAACTCAATGATGCACTCCAAGTGAAATATTTTAAAATTATAATTAAAGATAATCTCACAACTCACACAGAATTCAAATGAAGGAAAAAACCAAAAAAAAATGCTATTTTATAACTAGCTACTGCGTGGCTAGCCCAGCGTTGCCTGTGCCAGTTGATTTATGGCGATTATTGGTTTGCTTCGCAAACAAAATAGGAATTTGTAGCCTATAGAATAACCATAACGGAGTTGCAAGTGACAGTTCTTTGCGTCGAAGTCACATTGCACATGGTGTTGGTTTGCTTCGTAAACCAAATGGGCATTGGCAGTGACTTTCATTTTGTGGAGTTTACATTGCCCGTGTGGTGGTTTGCTTCGCAAATCAAAAAAATATAAATATTTAATTGAAATGTTAATTTTTTATTAAAAGAAAATCAAATGTATAAGGTATCTATCTGGTATCAAATATTCAGCAGATTTCAAGTCTATTGAAATTTTCAATCTATCGTCATCGATCCCGATGTTACAAAAAAGAACTAAATAATACCAGCCAAAACGTTTTTTATTTTCTTTGCCTTCTTGCGCTGAAATTGCAAGAGTGCTGGAAATGTTATCTGTTTATTTTTGGAACACAAATGTTAGCGTGACGTCATTCTCTTGCAAAAAATATAAAAGATATTCAATTAAAAATTTTATTTATTTAAAGAAATCATATTTTTAATTATTGATCTAAAGTGAAATTATCCACAGATTTCAAATCCATTAAAATTTTTACACTATCTTTAATGATCCAGTAGACAGGAAAAAAATAACGACAGAACTCCAGTTAAAACGGTTCATTTGTTTTGTTCGTCCACTGAAATCGTTGCTCGAAAAATCAAAAGTAAAAAGTAAATTTAGAATCCGTTATCTATTTATGCAGTTGCCATTCCAAAGAAAACAATAATAATTTAATTTCATTAATTATTTTTTAAATGTTCTAGACTAAATTTTAAAATTCAAGCTGGACTATAAAGTTGCAAAAAAAAGCCTGTGTGCCAAATTTCATTATTGTAAGTGCCATAGATTCGTCAGGACACGGCAAACACTCAATACACGAACTTCATTTTATAATAGTAGAGATACAGGGTCATTGAAAAAGAATGACGGAGAAGCTGTTAAACAAATCCACGTGATTCTTGTGAGAAAATGTAATGAAAGAACATAAGTTTTAACTCTGCTCGATGGATACAACTGTTAGCAATATTTTTTTTAGTGCTGCAGGGGTTTGTTCAACGCAGCTAGTTTCAAATGTGAAGTTCCCCAACTCATGGATTAAATGGGGTGGCTCCATGTTGTGGCCTCCTCTAAGCCCAGATCTCACCCTCAGGCATGAGAATGCAAAATTTCAAAAAAGAGGAAAACCATAATATGAAATGAAATACACGCGAGTCAGGTCTGTATGCTCTGTATGCACAGGATTTCGCAAGACTAAAAATTAAAATTAACAACTCACAAAAAATTTTAATTGTGTATAACAATTTGGCCATCCAACATGCTTTAGGTAAGGCTTCTGTACTATTGGGAAAGTCTAGGTACAATGGGCAAAGCTTTATGAACTCCACATAGTCATCTCTGTTTTTTTTCTGAATCGATGGCAGATGTTGCTGTCTGGATTGCATTGTCTCCAAGACCATCAACTATGCTTCTCGCATCTCGCTTGTACATTCACTGACTTTGAGTCAAAAGGTTCCAATTCACTATCAAAATATTCAAGGTGATCAAAATTGTCATGAAATCGTTTTAACAAGGTTATATCTGGTGACTTGGAAGCCTCGATCTTTAAGTCATCAAACACGTGGGATAAAAAGACTTCTCCAACATGATGGCGGCAAGCTGACCAAAGCGCACGTCCCAATTTCTTTAGCACACTGACACAGGCAGCAGTAACATGGCCTGTGTTGGAAGAAGTTGAGTCAAATGTCATGTTCACAATTGTATGTGGGCATTGCCAAGAGGTGACCTGCTCATATATTAAATCAGCAATGATTGGGCCACATTTACGATACTGGCGTATCAAGAATCTTTTGCTCGTGAACGTTTCCAACGATAATGGTGAGACGTTCTTCAGTTTTGTACTTATTGGACAATGATGTTGAAAGTTTTGAATCCAAATGCAGTTGTATATTTAGGAAAGCACCACTGTTCCTGTAGTTGAAATCTTCATTGCAACTTGCCTTCTTGATCTATCTGCTGTTGCATAAGATGCTGCAATAGTAGATGTCTCTCCTCCTAGTTATGTAATTAATGCTTTTGTATATACTGCTTGTTGTGCTGGACTCATGTTTAAATGTGTTGCTAGTGAAACAAGATTAGCTTTCATCGTAATGTTAATATTAAGTTGGAACTCATTTCTCTATTCACTTTTTCCCTTTTTATTTGTTGTAGCTGTTCTTTTCGTTTGAGTTTTTCCGCAAGACATTAGTCATGTGATCTAAATGTTGCCAAACGGTCACTTTGCATTGACTGAAGGAAGGCAAGGTCTTCTTTGTTCTGTATTTGTTTATCTACATTTACAGACCATTAAAAAAATGTTAATGCTAGTTTATATTCCATCTGTTTTAACTTGTCTATAGTATTTGGTGCAGATCTTCGATTAAGGGGTATCCCTCTTAATTTTGAGCTGTCATCAAGAAGTTTTATAAGTTTTTCACAAACTTTTTGTTCACTGATTATTGGGATATTTGATTTTCATGAAACAGCTTTGCTTGGGAAAGGACTAGTTTTGCAGATTAGTTGGAAGTTAGAAGCCATTTATATTTGAATCATCACAACTATCTTACTTAAGACCAAAAATATTTAAAGTCAGTCTGGTTTCCATAGGGAAATCAGAACAAAAAGTTCAGTTAAAGTTAAGCCAGTGTACACTGTCCAAATCAGAATCAAACTAGCAAAACAAAAGTTGAAAATCAGTTCATAATCAAAACCACAAGTTGAAATAAACAGGAAATGTATTGTTAACAAAGTTAAAGCTGCAGTCACTAGTCAAGTCAGTGTTATCACATCGTTTTGGCAACAACTTGATCTTGGTTGTAATTGATGACAATGCTGATACAGAAAATATAAAATTTCAAAATTGTCGTGGACCCCCTAAAACTGTTTGAAAAAACAAAAAGAATTGGTATGGTAACTTTTTAAGGGTAATGGAACATTTTGAGATTGGGGACAAACTGATTTGTTTCTAGAGGGGTGTTTGATGCACCCTAATATATGTGTGCATGTGTTTCCCCCACACACCATATATGCTCAAGTAGAGATTCAAAATTAGCTTTTAAGAAAAATAGAAATAAAGGAACATTTGATTCCTCTAAGTAATGATGACAGCATATATGACCTAGATTGCCACAGAAGTTCGCAACAAAAAAGGATGCAAACGGATTGATTGTAACATCAAGAAACAAGAATTGGTTTTTGGAATTCAACTTAAAATGTGTAAAATCATTTTTGTTTAAATTATACTGAATTTCAATTTCGCTAAAAAAATAATAATTTGGAATCGAAAGTCATCTTTAGGACACAAATGACTTTCAGAAATTCCTCATTAATTTGGCGCTGAGCGATAACATCGCGTCATCGGAAAACCGTGAGATCGGGAAAAATCGCGATGTCACGATGACCGGCGCTAGCTAAGGGATGACGCGAGATCTGCTCTAGCTAAGGGATGCCTGTGTAAGATCGGAAAAAATTGCGATGTCACGAGGACCGCGAGATCTGCGCTAGATAAGGGATGACTGAATACGATCAGGAAATATCGGGATTTCACGATGACCGCGAGATCTGCACTAGCTAAGGGATGCCAGTGTAAGATCGGGAAAAATCGCGATGTCATGATGACCGCGAGATCTGCGCTAGCTAAAGGATGGCTGAGTGAGATCGGAAAAAATCGCGATGACAGTGAGATCTGAGCTAGCTAAGGGATGCCTGTGTAAGGCTACGTCCATAGTGCACCGCTTCCAGCTTCCTGCTTTACCGCGGCAGTTGCAAACAGCGTTGTAAAACCGCGCGATTCTAGCAGGGGGTGGTTATAGTGCAACGCGCGTTGGACCGCCTGTCAGTTTGCAACATGGAGCTATCACGTGAGGATCTATTGCAGGGATGGCGAACCTATCGCACTGTCCCACGCAGGCTTTTTAAATGACACACGCGTTGATTTTTATAAACTTATCATTTCATCATATACATAAATTTTGGATATTTTTCGAACCCTTCTTTTAAAAAACATGAAGAAAATATCAGTGTTAATAAATGACTTCAAATTGAAAAAAATAATTGCACAAAGGATTTTTGTAAAATGTTTTAGACAGGTGTATAAAAATCATGATTAAAAAAAATCAGTTGGATTTTTTTTATTTAAATCGGATCTTTTTTTTATTTAAATCAGATTTTTTTATTTAAATTTCTGTAGTTTCTCTAGTGTTTTTACAAAAAAATATATAAATTTTTTAAATAAAAAAATTGAGTTTGTGACATGGTAAATCAATATTTACTTAACATTTGTTTAACTTTAAAACAAAAGTTGACATCCTACATAGTTTTTCTTGAGTAAATTACATCATGTTAACAATTTTATCAATAAGAGTAAGTGACAGACCTGAACTATAGTGTGAGAAGTATAATAGAGGACAGAGCAACAATCAGACTATAGTAAATTCAGTTTTAATTCATATTGGATCTCTTTTTGCTGCTGACATTTTAATGGCTGTGTGTGAAAATGTATATTTCTACTCTTTAATCTCTATTGCACACCACAAGAATAAGCTGAGCCTTAAAAAACTTTACTTCGAACTGTGATTTTTTAGCTAATGAAATCAGTCACTCCTTTAGTTTATAATTTTGAATCAAACTGTTACTTACTTCCTTTAGGTGTTTATATTATGAGTGTTGTTAATCAGGAATGTTTATACATTACTCTTCCTGGCATTTAGATTTATGATGTCATGTGTGTTTACATTACTGTTTCCAGTATATAGTATATTCTAATTTACAACTGGATGTTGCAATCTTTTATAATATGCAGTAATTGACCCAGTTCCCTCTTTGCTGGGTGTAGCCATTAGTGCTGAAATCACCATGAGTGAAGAATGATTAAAACATTTGACCGCTTCTGTGATTATTCTGTTGTGCATTTACTTAGTTATACAAATGTGTGTTTAGTTGTGATTTAAATCAGTGATTTAAAAAAAATCCTTTTATTAAAATCATGATTTTAATCGTTGATTTAAATCAAGTGATATAAATCTTGACTCCCTGGTTTTAAATTTATTGATTACACATAATGCTGTTTAAAAATTTATGTGAATGCCTATTGAGTAGAATATGTAAATTTATAATATACCGCTTGAGAATGAACACATATGGTAAATACTAATAATAAAGACATATTTATTAAGGCCCCGTTTACATGAGTCGCGTAAAACGCGCGTTTGACGAGGCTGGCGAGGTCCCGCTCTTCAAGGTCGCTAAGATAGTAACTTGTATAAGAGGTATAGAAAACATAATAAACGACAATTTGCACAAGTATTAGAAGAAGTGGAGTGCAAGTATTCAAGGGATTTTGACATACAACAATGTTCGATGGCTCAGTTCGGGTGAAATTCTTAAACGGTTTGTCATTTTATAAGAAAAATTACGCTTTTTGAATGAAAAAAACAATAATTTTGAAGAATTTTCAAATATAGATTAGTTAAATGATTTTATGTTTTTATGCGACATCACACTCAGCATTTTAATGAACTAAATAAAAAAAACTTCAAGAAAATGAACAAATTGTTTTAATGATGTTTGAGAATATTGGGATATTTATGACGACACTTGAAATTTTTACTAGGGATTTGGAAATGAAAATCATGAAATATTTTTCTCAGTTACAAAAACATTTTCAAAACACAATAACAATGGAAAATACGCTTGACATTCAAGAAAATGCAATAAAAAAATATTTAATGATTATATACAGTAAATAAAACAAGGCCTTTGAAGATAGATTTAATCAATTTAAAAATATGGAAAATGCATTTCACTTTATTTTATATCCATACAAAACGAAATTCGAAACAATGGAGTAAAACGAATATAAGTGGCTGGGTATCCATGATTTAGAAATGGAATTAGTTGAATTTCAGAGCAGCGTATTTTGGAAAAATATATTTGATAACTTGATTACCGAAGTAGAAGAGAAAATATCTGAAATTAGTGCAAATTAGAATGATCTCACACTAATATATTAAACGTATGGGATTCTTTACCAAATAATTTATATCAATGAAGAACCTTGCAAATGCTCTTTTAACGATGTTTGGATCCACATAATCATGTAAAAAATTCTTTTGTCCCAAATTACACTTTTTAGAAACACTTGGAAATTAAAACATCTTTGTCTGCTTCCATTTTGTTCCAACAACCAAAGAGCGTAGAAGTGCAGAATGGAATAACACAGCAAACAAAACGAGCGAGCCAGCGGGTAAGCTGTTCAAGCGGGAAAAAGAATTAATAATTCATTCCGGAAAAAGCGGGTGGAAGCGGGTAAAGAAGGCGAAAGCAGGGAAGCAGGTGCACTATAACCGCACCAATACAGTTTACGCTACTTTACCTACCCGCTCAACTGCCGCGATAAAGCCGGAAGCGGTGCACTATAGACGTACCCTAAGATCGGAAAAAATCGGGATGCCACGATGACCACGAGACCTGCACTAGCTAAGGGATGACTGTGTGAGATCGGAAAAAATTGCGATGTCACGAAGCATCGCAATCGTGAAACGGATGTGGTTGTCGTCCTCACACCGTCTTTCGCGATGTATCGTTACATCGCTAGGCCTAGCAACTAGTACATAAAAACGTCACTAGGACATCCGGTTCTTCAAAGCTTGAAATATATTCTCATTGGCTAGAAACACTAATGACGTCATGTTCTTAAAAACGGCCAAAATCACGTTAGAAAAACGCGAAAAATTACTAAAAAGCGGAAAAACATTAAAAAATCCTAAAAAAGCAGAAATCGCGGAAGATTCTCATGCCTGCACCCTGCTGGACATTTTCTGGGGATGTATCAAGACCATCGTATACAGGGAACAGATCTGAGTCACCTAAAACGTCAGATCACATCTGTTACTGCAACGATAACTCCTGACATGCTTCGGAAGATGTGGCAGGCATTTTGACGTCTGTCGAGCAACTAATGGTGCACATATCCAAACATACTGATGTATATTTAAACTTTAGATATTTCTTGATATTTTTGACAAGAACCATGTGTGTATGGCAGGGCTCGAAATACCCGGGTGCACAGGTGCACATGAAAATATAACTGTGCACCTAATTTTTCCCACTAGGTTCACGTAGTGCACCTAATTTAAAAACGTAGGTGCACAAGGTGCACCTGTATTAAAAAATCTATTTTGAGGCCTGGTGTATGGGTTGTTTATTTCTCATGATATGGTTTTAAAATTCTGTCATTCATTTTCAATGACCCTGTACTTGAAATTTCGGATAGAAATTAACAAGGGTCTGTGAATAAAAAGTAATAATCTTGCTCTTATTGTTTGAAAGTGATCGATTTGAAGGTGAACAAAACTGAATATTGAGATATTAGGACAGGTTATATTTATCAGAGGGTTGAGAAATTTTGGTAGCAATCTCGTCACTCCACGCAAAATGAGCGAATCGGCTGATGATTTTTACATAGATCACATATAGCAAGAAGGAACTGCCAAATATTAGGTGTCCAAAATATTTATTTTATTTTTTATTGAATTTTAAAGTTTAAGGTCACACAAATGTAGATTTTTTAACACTAATAGTAGCCTGTTTGAAACCCTATATTTCAATACGTTATTGACACAAATAAAAAAATTTTATATTGTTAAAGTTTTCAGTAAAAGGTCTTTTAGGAAATGTCAGAATGCAGTTTTATATCCATCACTGGTCATTCTCAGGGATCAGTGAAAATAGAGATTTTGCCTATTTGATATAAATTTCAAATTGCCCTAGTACCTCTAAAAATAGGGAAAGACAGTATCAAAAAATTATTCTTAACAAAGCACTTCTTCAATCTAAAAGTTTGGTATAATTTAGTGATATTGTGTTTCAATTCCTTAGTTAAGAAAAAAATTATAAACAGAAAAATAATTGAAAACAGTGATTTTTCTATTTTTTAAATACAATTTTACTGTGAAGGACCAACTCCGAAAACTTCACAAATTTTTAGTATTATGTGTCAAGATGTATATTATCTGTCCTGAAATTTTCATCATTTTAAATGGTATATTTTCGTCCCAGGAATATTTTTAACTAGACTGAAATTATCGTTTTATTTTATTGCATTTTAAATTAAAAAAAGTGGGAAAACGCCAGAAAGACATCCATTTATGCCTTTCAAAGATAAGCTATTACATTCAAAGTCAGATAACCGAATAAATAAACACTATTAAATAAATTATGGTTATTACTAAGTAGAAATTTTTAAGCTTGTTTTGAGGCTGATTTTTTCTGCCTTTATAATTTACTTCTTAAGTTACAAATGATTTGGTATTATTTTGTTGATTTAGGGTTTCATTATCTGTATTTAATTTCACTGTTATCATTGAAGTTCTCATAATATACATAGACTGGGAAGTAGGGATTAAATTACTACAGAATTTTTTTGACAATTGTTGCCAATAAAAAAAAAGAGCAGTTTTTTTTTAAGAGAAAGCAGTTAAATAAATTAATAAACCTACTATTTTTGCCACTTTTATATGGTTGAATAAAATTCATATTTTGTGTAGTTGATTTGGCAAAGTTGCAATGAAAAACAATGTAAAAAGCTAAAAAGTATTTGATTAAAAAACAAGCACCAAACCTTTTCATGCAATAAGTGTTCATGCCAAAGACTTTTTATAACAATGTCGTAACAAGATTAAAACGTTTTCTTTTTTACCATAGTGTAGTGCCAAACTATAGAATTGGCAGTATTTAAAAAAAATTTCACAGTAGAAAAATGCCAAAAATTATTTTGGGGACGAAAAATTTCCAGGAAAGTTGGCAGATATGTTAATATGTCACATTCAAAGAATATGGTTGGGTGTTTCTAAGTTAATCATAACAATATATCAAATTAAGTGTTAAGTCAAATTAATGCAATTTAAATGAAAATGATGTCCATAGTACCTAACATAAAATTCCAAAGATGGTCTTTTCCAAGTCTTTGGATTATAACCAATCCCTAAAAGAATAGGAGATGATAGATTTTGTACAGGAATATTTATTTCATCACGGATTTCCTTCAGCACAGATTCAAAAATTTCATCTGTAATATTAGAAGGATCTACGCATGCAAAATTATTCTCAGCAGCTGATGGAATTTCCTAAAAAATAAAAACAAAATGTTAATATAATATCAGGCCTACTAGATTTATACATCACAAGCAGTACCAGCATGGTGTTGCCCGTGACAAAGTTATGCTTTAAAAAAGTCAACCTCACTGATTCTGACAAAATCAAATTAAACAGTAATAAACAAAAAAAAATTGCATAAATGATAAAAATTAAATATGGCTTTCTTTGAAAGTCTCAAAGCTAAAAATTAAATATCACTACAGATAACCTTACTTAGAGAAACCATTTCTGTCTGGCATTATGAAAAGTGTTTTTGTCAACTGCTATTAACATAAGTTTGCCAATAATAAATTGAAATCTCAAGACTACAGATTTTGTGCTAATAAAACTGTTTTAAATAACATCAAATCATGAATATTCTAACTTGGAAAAATAAATAACATATTTCATCACATTTTCTAATGCATGTGCACCATGAGGAAAATGGTAGCCTAGTTTCATAATTAAAATAATGCCTTTATGTAAAGCTAGATTTTAAGGATAAATATTAGAGTGAATACTAAAGTGCAGCTCCCAGTAGAAGGCAGTCAACCATGGGTCAGTTGATTTTTGAATAAGTGTTAAAGCATGTTTAGAGAAGGCTGTCTTACACAAAAGCATGAAAAACAAACAGTGGATGTTTTCCTTCTACCAACTTGCTACCATGCTTTCGCTTTTGGCACTGAACGATGCACTTAGAACCAGAATCCGAGCTAAAGAAACAAATTATTGAATAGATTTGCTTACATTCACGCCAGTCTTCTCATTTAATTAATAACCATTCAAAACCATGTGACTCGACTTTCTTCTGGGAGTCACACAGTAACAATAACTGTTAATAACTACTTTTAAAAATACCCACTACTAGCTCAAACTTCATGAGATAACAATGCTTACATCAGGTTCAGGATGCCCACCAGGTCGGTCTAGCATTCCTTGCATTTCGGCACAATTATCACTTCTTCGCATAAATATTAGATCATCATTCTTCGAAACTAAAAGTGCCCCAACACCTATAGGATCTGACAGGTACGCTTGAGAGTTTGTAAAGTGCAGCAGTCCGTCTCTTATAAGCTGCTCTGCATATGGAGAACAGTTAGTACCAATAAAATCTTTGTAACATGTCGTACCCACTAAAAATATCACTTCTGGAGTACTGGTATTGCCCTTTTCTTTAATTTCTACACCATACAGTCTAAACTTCGAAGCGTTAAACAAGTTTACACAACTTTGTAGCCTCTTTTCCCACTCCATATCAATACAATTGCTCAATAATGGATGTACTTTCATAGAGTACTCTTCGTTCCACTGAACAAAAACAGAGGATTTCTCATGCCCTTTCCCGGGTGAACACAAAATCTGTACAGTATCTTCGAGGTCCATAGTTGACAGGAAGTGGTTTTCGATAATATAAAATTGCAACGAATAAAAATGCTTTTTCACTTTCTACAATAGTTTCTACGCAATTATATATACCCAATATTATCAACACAAACTTAAAATTTTATCTGTTTGTTATTGACTTGATAACAGGGGTCTGTTTGTTATTGACTTGACTTTATGTTTTCGCGGTGTTCGACAAGTATAAAATGGACGTGCTAGGAATATTCATCGACAAAGCTATAATGCAACCCTATGACAGACATTTCAAAAGTGAACTAGCAAACTAGACGGGAAATGGTGTTTAACCATAGACTTGAAATATTCTCAATGGGTTTTTATAACTCAACTATGGGTTTTTTATATCTACTCTATGGATTTTACTTCCTCTTTATAAATGTGAGGCTCGTAATTTTTTAGTTAACGTCGTACTAGAGCAACACAACGGGCTATCGACGACGGTCCGGGAGCAGTCCCTTAAGGGAAAGATTCGAGGACAACACTTCGTAATTTTGAACCACGGTCAGATGACGAAGCAACACCTGAGCTGGCACACCACTCTCCAAACTTCCACGCCAACCCAACGTGAGTGAGGCTCGTAATCAAACCATGGCGCAAAATTGCATAGTTTAGGTCCTCGATTCTTTTTTTCGAATTTGATCCCGGACTGTCGCCGGGCTGTCAGCAACTAGATGTTTGTGAGTTCAAATCTAACCAAAGACCGTTGTGTGCAAAGGGACTGGTTTACGTTAAATCAGTCGTGTCCTCAAATGTCCTCACGTTGGATTGGTGTGGAAGTTTGGAGAGTGGGGTGACAGCTCAGGTGTTGCTTCGTCATCTGACCGTGGTTCAAAATTACGAGGTGTTGTCCTCGAATCTTTCCCTTAAGGGATTGAAACTGGACCGTCGTCAATTGCCCGTTGTGTTGCTCTTGTACAGTGTCAAGTAATAATTACTAATTACCTAATCTGGCACCCCACTCTCCAAACTTCCCCACTACGCCAATGTGAGGACATATGAGGCCACAACAGATTTAAAGTCGGCCCCACTTTGTCTCGAAGTTTCATTTGAGATTTATTTACTGGTTATTATTGTGAAGTTACCTATAGATGGGAAATATAAGTAGATTGGTTTTTGGTATTTTTAATTAGCGTCCTACTAATGGAGAACATCGGTCTATTGACGACGGTCCAGGATTAATTCCGAAGGGAAAGATTTGAGGACAACTCCACGTAATCTTTGTCCACGGTTAGTTGACGAGGCAACACCTGAGCTGGCACCTCACCCTTCAAACTTCCACACCACGCAAACGTGACAATATTTGAGGCCACAACATATTTAACGTTGGCCCCATTCTGTCTCGAAGTTTCATTCGAAATTTATTTACTGGTTATTGTGAAGTGACCTATAGATGGTAAATATAAGTAGATTGAGCAAATATCCATTGAAAGGTAGGTAGATATTTCATTAGCGTCGTACTGGAACAACACAACGGGCGTCGGTCCGGGATCAAAAACCCAAACCCGGTAGTTGTGACTCCACCGGAATACCAGATCTAAAAACGAAATTTCTTGACAAGCTCAGTTCTAATTCTTGACATTTTTGAGAATGTCCTGAAAAATAAACCTAAATTAATAATGTATTTATGAAAGACTTTTCAATGAAACAGTCAAAGAAACATTGTTACATGCAAAAGATAAGAGCATTGCAAAAAATACATCTGATAAAATGACTTGGCTTGTGACTGCTAAACTGCCGGACGACTAACACATTTTTGGCACACAATGTGATTTAAGCAATACAATAGTTTGATTGAGTTTTATTATTTCTCTGAGAAATCAGGGCGACTTGTAATATCCAACGGAATCCGGAATACGCATGCAAAAATTACTGATCTGTTAGCATGTCTGGTAATTCACCGTCAAAAAGAGAAAGTATCAAGAATCCGAAAAAATGATTATTGAGTTTCTTTGCATGAAGTTCAAAAAAGTACTGAGTGCTCCTTCACTTCCGGCCTTGTAGTGGCCAATGACTTCGGTCAAATGTGCCCGCCATTAGAAAAAGAAAGAAAGAGTTCAAAAAAGTTTGTGGTATCTTTCAAGAAATCAATGGCAGGTATATTAAAGCAAAATAATAAATTAGGCTATGCTGTCTTTCGAGATGCATTTACCAAATTCAAACCCCGAGTTGTGTGAAGAGATTCCTTAAATAGCTCCCCAATTAACTTATTACGTGCGTGCAGTGATTCCCAACCGGTGTGCCGCGAAAGGACTGTAGGTGTACCGCAAAAAAACTATCCACTATGTCCTGATTATGGGTCGGCGGTACCGGAAGGTTAGGCCGCCGACTGGTTCAATTTTCGCTTTATTGCTCCTTTTTAGTTACGCACGTGTGATGGTGACCTTTCAGATTATAATAGGCCCACCATTCCTCCCTCCCTCACAATTTGAATCTACGACTCAAATTACGACTCGTTTTAACTTTTTAATAGCTTCAACAATTTACTTCGGACGCAAATTTGTATGCATCCATTCATATTGCAATATAATTCCTTTTATATTTATCGCACTCCTGATAGACGACAAACCACAGAAGTTTATGCCAAGGTACCAACTGCAGATGTCGATTTTGAGTTTTGGAGTGATTGCGCCCAATCCAACATCAGCCCGAGTACTCACATCAAAACTACGGTTTGTGCCATCGACACAACCCTGTCATTTTT
This sequence comes from Metellina segmentata, assembly GCA_947359465.1. Lineage (NCBI taxonomy): Eukaryota > Metazoa > Arthropoda > Arachnida > Araneae > Tetragnathidae > Metellina > Metellina segmentata. The sequence goes on along the minus strand of OX375876.1, from coordinate 21,701,902 downwards.
TCCCTTATTCCTTCTGTGCTCTGAAATCTCGAACTTTGGGTGTCAGGATATAAAAGAATAAAATAACTAAAATAATCAACTGACCAAAAAATATTTCATCTGTCCGCCAAAATATAAAGGAATGAAATAAGTAAAATAAGCAACTGACCGATAGTTATAACTAACCCATAATCCCTTCCATCGATCCACATGCAAATGGCAAATGCTGATGGCTTTTCCGGACTGCTAGACTCTTAGATTAGAATCTCTTGCTTAACTTACTCAGAACTCCACTCCATGAAAAAATCTCAAATTATGCACGAATGGCGGGTTTCTCCTATCCATAATTGGTATATGGGCTACTCTTGACTTGGAGTGTGACAGATCTTCTCAGACTGCTTTATCTAGACTTGTAAGCGGGCACACTAGGTGCCCCTCCTTTTGTGAAGGCAGGAAGGTCTATCCTGACTGCACCAGGTGTCTAACCCATCAAACCTCTGCTCAACATATACTGGATTGTTTAGGCCTCTCTAGGGAGGACATTTACTCCAGTCCCCTTATGGTTCTAGACCTTCTTGGTGTCAACGGACTGTTGGATCTCGTCTAACACTGTCAGACTCTGGAGAAGCAACAACAATACAACAGAATCTTATATTGGAACATTAGATTAGCGACCAGAACGGCTTAGGTGCTTCCTAAGTTGTTACGATGAGGAAATTTCTCAGCCAATCACGATCAGCACCGAAATGTTATGCAGGAGCTAGTCATATTCTTCAACCTGAGAATTGGTCAAACGTTACACGGTCTTGGTAGTAAGATTGCCGAACCTGTAAAAGTCGCATTCAACTGAAAAATTCCGAAAGATAAGCAAATGATGGTTGCGTGGAGGAGGAAAGACGCTACTCTTTGAGTTGTCTCTTTCATCCAACAATTTTTCGTTGAATAGGCGATGGATAACAAACTGGTAATATTTCGTGATGATATTTCCCCCGAGTAGCTTACTCGTGCTGAGCTATGCCCTGGTTTCGAAGGTTGTGAAGAGGCTCGTGCTGCTTCGTAATTGCGGACCTCCTTCCATTTCAATTACCTAGAATTTATAGTGAGATGATTGTGTCTTTGTTTCAGGATAAAACAGTGAAATATAGACCCAATTATCACTGATCACAGCTTTTACATGAAGTCTGGATCAACTTTGACTCATTCAGGCATGTCTTGCGCAACGGTTCATTTAATTGTAAGCAAAAATGTGAGAAACACAGCATATACTTGTCATTGATCTTCTAGTAAAATATACAAAGCATGTGGGTGGAGTAGCTGTCATAAGATCTAAGTGGGGAAAGTCACTGGAGCTTACGAATCGACTTGGGTCGATTGGCTATCGAAGTTCAGACAAATCAAGTTTTTAATTACTTCAACCAGTCAATAATTTATCCTACATTTGGATTCATGCTTTTAAAACAGACACGTGACTGATCTTTAAACTACCCGCCCGTAAGGAATAGCATAAAGTTGCGCGTACATACTCCGTCTATTTCAACAGATGGTCGATGGCATGTGCAGATATATAGTGGTTTTCTTGAAATGCAGTATCCTAGGTTTTATGTCGGAAAGTTCCTGGTTCGAATCCGGATCAGTGTATGGAATGTTTTAACTTATGGTGCAGAGGCGGCTGATGCACCTTAAATCTGTCATGGCCGAAAGTCCTCACGTTGGGTTGATGTGGAAGTTTGGAGAGTGGGGTGCCAGCTCAGGTGTTGCCTCGTCATCTGACCATGGATCAAAATTACGTGGAGTTGTCATCGAATCTTTCCCTTTAGGGGATTGATCCCGGACCGCCGTCAATAGCCCCTAGTACGACGTAAATTAAAAATTATCAATTACCTAGATTTCATGGGACCATGATAGCCCGGTTGGAAGAGAAACTGATAATCAACAGGAGTGTTGCGACCAAAGACCCTCGTGTAAAAAAGGGGGCTGATGCACGTTCAATCTGTCGTGGCTTCAAATGTCCTCACGTTGGCTTGATGCGGAAGTTTGGAGAGAGAGAAGTGCCAACTCAGGTGTGATCTCGTCATCTGAACGTGGTTTAAAATTACGTAGTGTTGTTCTCGCATGTACACTTCGGGTTTGATCGCGGACCGTCACCAATAGCCTGTTATGTTGCTCCAGAGCGACGTTAATTAAATATTCCATACCTAGGTTCCGTGTGCTAAATTCCTGTCTTGGGACTGCAGCTATTTAACGAGATAAAAAATAAGTTTGGATATAGTGGACATAACTCATGTACAGGGTGATTCAACGGTCTTGGGACAAACTTGGAGGAGTGATACAGCTTACTAAAACAAACATTTTTCGTATAGGAATGTAGTGTCAGAAGTGCCGCGTGGAGGCATGAATACAAAAAATGAGACATGAACAGAAAACATTGTTTATTTACAACATCCTTACAAAGTGCTTCTTTGCAGCAATGTTTACAATAAATGCTCAAAATTGATACCACCAACAGTACTATATGATTGGTAGCGTCCAAGGAGTGATTGATAAACAGTTCCAAAGATGCCAGGCATTTCGCGCACGCTTGCAGCCGCAATGGATAGTCGTGCAACGAGGTCCTCAATTAAGTCAACTGGAGTCCCGTAAACGATGGTCTTCAGATGCCCCATAAGATGTAATCGATGCTCGATAAATCTGGCCATCGGACTGGTCCACCACGCCCAATCCATCGCCCCGCAAAACTGGCATCCAGGCAATTACGGACAACCACGTTGAAATGGGTTGACGCATCATCATGCTGAAACCACATGTGATTACTAACAACAGGCGGAATATCTTGCAGTAATTCTAGTAAAACCTCTTCCAGAAAAATATGATAATGTAAGGCATTGAGTCGCGTTGGTAGGAGATATGGGCCTATGAGGAAATCGTTCACAACACACGTCCAAACATTCACAGAGAAGCGTTTTAGGAATGCATGTGGACGCGTAGCGTGTGGGTTTTCTATTGCCCACACCTGAGCATTGTGCAGATTGAAATCACCTTCATGTGTGAAAGTCGCCTCATCTGTGAATAGCACAGAAGGTGGGAAATTTGGCTGCAACGCGCACTGCTGCAAGAACCATTGGCAGAATTCTACGTGCAGCTGGTAATTGCAGTAATAAGGGGTCCTTTGCCTGCAACGCTTGGTCTCTCTGAATATGGAATGGGTGTAAACGTTTTTCAATTAATATTCTCCAAACGGTGGGTTGACTCATATGTACACGACGTGCAATAGCTCTTGTACTTGCGTGTGGTGCTTCAGCCACAATGTTCAAGATGGTTTCTTGCATGTTTGGATGTCGTTCAGTTCTTGATCCAGTTCTTACGTCAGAACTGGCGATGAATGAACCCTTTTCACAAAGGTGCCGATGCAACCGCTCAAACATTTTGTAGTTCGGCATACGCATTTTCGGAAACCGTTCTTGATACAGCCGTAGCGCTGCTCTGCCATTCCCATTAGCAGCACAGTACATCAAATGCGCTTTTTCACTATTTGTAAAATCTCCCACCACGGCCGACAGCACAGTTACAAATGACGTTTTCCCGCAGATGTATCAGATCACGAATGGCCAGGCACACTACTGCCCTCTACCCACAGTATTGCCAGCCAATCACAGCTGCCGAGTTTGTATTACTGTTGGTGGTCGCAATTTTGAGCATTTATTGTAAACTGCTGCAAAAAAGGTACTTTGCAATGATGTTGTAAATAAACAATGTTTTCTGTTCATGTCTCACTTTTTGTATCCGTGCCTCCACGCGTTACTTACGATCATACATTCCTATACGAAAAATAACTAGTAGTAAGTAATTAGTAAGCTGTACCACCCCTCCAAGTTTGTCCCATGACCGTAGAATCACCTTGTATACATATACAGGTGATTCAGCTAAGCGTGTACAAACTCCAGTGATGGGGTAGATTGCACAAGAAAAAATCGGAATCATATAGCAATGCAGGGCATCTTCATGTGCTGGTGTACAGATAGGACGAGAAATGAAAGAGCGGCACGTAAGATAACAAAGTGTTTTTTTATAACTCACTTGCAGGCCAACACGGCGTTGTTCGTGACAGTTCTTTTCTTCTCCTTACTGATACTGAAAACATTAAAAAGACAATACAATAATTTAAAGAAAGAGTCCCACCTCCACCCGACATGACACGGGCATGTCACCTGAGGTAACGATCTGGTGTAAAATTTTCCGCAGATTTCAAATCCGTTGAAATTTTTACTCAATTAAACCCAGTTCCTCCATTCAATCATCAATTCAGTTCATGTATATATTCGTTCATTACTTGTTATTCTTCATTATGGAAGACAATTCCTATTTGATTTTACTAATGTACACTGTAGTGCAACAGTAGGACTAAATTAAGACTTATAATGGGACATCTGTGATTGCATTTTTTGAAGTTTTCTTACTTCAAGACTTCAAGTACATGTAATTGATGATAATTGCAGGCGAATATCTGGTTCCGCATATAAACAGCTTCTGTATTTTGTTCTGGCACCTGTATATGCAGACACCTGTTTCTACAGCAGCAGACCCATGCAATGACACTACATAGAGATATGTAGTTGCGAAAGGCAGCAATATTAATTTTGCTGTCTCAGACAAGATTTTGAATTCATCTTGTAAATGCAGTTAAAACTTCGATATATTTTGGTTTTGATATGCGATTCTAAGTTTGCAGTGAGATATCAAATCTATGAGGACCACGTATTCTGCTGTGATTAACCTTTAGACTACGGCAGTTGTACCTTGAAAGTTATATGAATGCGCCAGCTATCTATAGCCGTAGTCGAAAGTGTTTTTTTTTTGATCACGCTGAACACCATTCAGACCTCATTTAAAATCATCAAGCATCTTCTCTTGAACTATCGGAAAATAATGTTCAAACGAATCTTTAAAAACTTCCGCGTGATACACCCGAATACTTTTCTTGAATCTTAGGAATATTTTGATTCTACTTTTTGTTTCTTACTCTTTATTTTATTAAACTTGTATTTATTTTATTTCCCTGTGCTCCGTGGAGCACAAGTTGGGAGCCATTATCATGAAGCATTAAACGATGTGTACTATTTAAAAAAAAGTCGATCATTATTTATTTGATGATTCCGATTCCACTTCTGTTATACTTTACTGTATTTCACTTTTTCCCAAGTCAATTTTTTTTTAATTTTATTCTTTAGAATTTTTAATTATTTCTATGGGGCAATGTGTCATAACAGAAATAAGAATCATAGGATTTTCAGGAATGGTGTTGGCAGACTGTCGAGTGAGCCCATTGGGTGAATGTAGTGTAGACAAATCAAAAGTGGAGAGACAGTAAATTTCAGGAAAATAATTTTTTGAATCCAAGGAGGAGCATAACGTGATAGATAGAAAAACTTGGAGAGAAAATCAGTCAGTCATGATGAAGTGGTGTAGTTAGTTGCCGAATGGGTCAATTAGAGCCGAGTGTAATGTTGTAAGTTCGCAAACTACATGGAGATGCACAAAATTCCAGGAAAACTTTTTTAAATCTTTCAGCATGCAAGTTGCAAATATTACGTGGAGAGGTTCTGTGTTGATTGTAATTTGTTTGGAATGGCTCTGAGCTCCAAATTGGGCCAGTAGGAAGAGTAACGGATTAGCAACCGGAGGGTTGCGAGTTCGAATCCAACCAAAGACCGTTGTGTACAAATGGAGGCTGGTGCACGTTAAATCTATCGTGGAGTCAAATGTCCTCGTGGTGTGGAAGTTTGGAGAGTGGGGTGATGTCTCAGGTATGACCTCGTCATCTGATCCCGGTTTAAAATAACGTGATGTTTTGCTTGAATATTTCCCTTGGGGATTAATCCCAGGCCAATAGCCCGTTGTGTTTCTCCAGTGCGGCGTCATTTAAATACCTATCTAACTGAGCTCCATATTCTAAGGAGCTCGTGAAAGAATGAATAGTTGAAATTTAGTTCGCTTGGGTTTTTAAGGGAATTTAGAAAAATACTAAGAAAGTTTACAGGCAGAAAAGACGGAGTTATTGTTGTCATACGTTCACATTGTGACATCGTGAGATACTCCCACCGGAAAAACAAAACAATCATCGGAATTTTGGAATGCGAATGTATTCTGATCGGTTGTATTTTGGTGTCAGCTGCTTTTCTTGTGTCGCGCGCTTTACTACTTGAGAAGAGCAGGTGAAAATAGAAGCGTCCTTTGTTGGTGGTGTTCCTCCAGAATGATCTCTGATTGCTCTTTGATTTTGCCCTTTGGGCGATTTGAAAAACTTCTGTAGAGGTCGTTAGGTAGACGACAGAGGGAGAAAAAGCCAGAAGTGCAACGGGTGAGGTTGTTCCTCGCGCTGGCCTGTGATATAAATACTTTGATATATATGAATATGTTAAAGCGATGATATAAATAGCGTATATATTCTTGTTCTCGGAATAATAAGAACGTAATTATATCTTATCTGTTGGTTGTCTTCTCCTTGTGCACGATTCGTACAGTTTTCATGATACCGTTTTTGGGACGACGACCACAACACCATAAGTGTTGTGGTGGAATGCATCGGTGATACGAAAGGGAACTCATGTCAGCGGGTCTGTTTGAAGCTACGGTTGGTGAGGGAGGAAAGTTGATAATGTCCAAGTGGTGACAAGATGTATCGGGGGTATACGATAGTTCAGACTGCTCTAGCAACTGGAATAGACTAGAGTGCCTATATAATAAGAGTGGCGACATACGGGAAACACTTTCTGATTGGCTTAGAGACGTTTTCTACCGCCCGAGGCGGTCTTTTCCTAGCTCCCGTAGACTTAACATGCGAACTTTTTGGGTGTTCGAGAAAAACGTGTGTATATTAAATTAAAAAGAAAATATAGCTTATTCATGTTCCATTTCGTGTTCTAGAATGTTTATTTAGTATTATTTTAGTATTTTGTCGGTATAAATTTGAAGACTTTTTAAGTAAATAGCTTTTTTTGAACAACACTGTGTTTCCCGCAATCTAAGTTAGCGCGTTGTGCAATCCATCACATTAATTACGCATGTAGTTGAGCGTTTATATGATTCATTTATACCGAATGTATCCATATTATAACAATCATATGCTTTTTGTTCTCCTTGAAATGATACATTAATTCGCCCAGCAACCATCTTTGCGACGATTCTGGTAGAAAAATGGCTGCCGCGCATGTGCATTGGGCCAAATTTGGTCCCTTGTCGCCACTTATTATATAGGCACTCTAGAATAGACTAACGGGGTAAAAGAGAAGAAAAAAGTGAGTTATTCCGGAACGTTAGGGGTTACTTATGTATGGTGAAAATGATATTTTAAGAGGTTAGTTTTGGCATCGCTTTTTTTTCTAATTAAAACTAAGGTACTTAGCAATAAAAGCAACCTTTAGAAAAAAAAAAGGATTTCATTTGAAATTCGTTTATCTATAGGAAAAAGGAACGTTTTCAGATAAACAACCATTTTTCTCTCGTTAGATAAAGATGCTCCACACCTTTAACGTGTCGCTGAATCTCGTTTCGTTACGACAGGCCGATATGGGTACCGAGTGTGTTTTAAATGCATCATATTCCCACGCTCTGCCTACAAATAAGGGGGGATTTTATCTGAAACATTTCCACAAATGGTATCATCATGAAAAATTTTGTTTTCCTCTTCGCGGCGTTCTGCTGCATATATGTGGCGGTAAGTAGAATGCGCGTGTGTCAATGTAAATAACTGAGTAGCATTTTATTCAAATTTATATGCATGTTTGTCTGCGTGAAAATTCGATAAATAGCGAGAGCATTTAGTTCTATACTTTAGTTCCATTGGACGAATAATCGAAACGCGATAGGGGTGTAGAAAGATGCGGTCTGCATCTTTACTTTAACAAACTTTTAAAATCGATTTAATTGTTCAATAAAGCAATCAAAAATAGAACTTTTTCATCTTAAACTAATGATGCGTGAGTTTTCTAGAATAATTTAGTTTTTATTTCAAAGTTTATCTAAAAAAATATGGAATAAAGTGGACTTATTCACAATAGCCTATGAAACTATTATCCGATATATTTAGAAGCTATAAAAAGGGCTTTCTGACCCCCAAGAAAGAACGAAGCAACGAGTAAATCCTTTAATAACTAAAAATATATATAATTTATTCCATTAAAAAATTACAAAATGTCAAAAAATGGAATTACGCATTGGCTTCAGAGGGACTCAGTGATAGTGAAGAGAAAAGGTTTATACATAGCCAGTGATCAACAAAAGTTGACAGATTGTAATGAAAAAAGGTTTGGTACATTGCTCATCATCTGACTGTGGTTCAAAATTACGTGTTGTCCTGGGATCTTTCCCTTCGGGATGAACCCCGGATCGTCACTAATAGCTCAATGTGCGACATAAATTAAATACGTACCTGCTATGGTAGATATTTATTTAATGTTAATTAAATTACATACTTACCTGCCATGATAGGTATTTAATTACTTAATTTAATCATGTTGATGGATTAAATACCTACCATAGCAGGTAGGTAGCACGTAATTTTGAACCACGGTCAGATGATGGGGTCACACCTGAGCTGTCACCCCACTCTCCAAACTTCCACGCCAAAGCGAGTACATTTAAGGAGTCAGATGCAACGTCCACTAGCCCCCTTTAAACACGGTCTTTGGTAGGTTTGAAAATCTCAACCCTCTGGTTGCTAATCCGCTACTCTTCCAACCGGGCTACCCCTGTCCGGAAAGTGCTTGGCATTGAAGAAATCGTATTCAATATGCCGAAAAATTTCTAGACCTCAGAGTGATTCACACGCGTATATCCATTCTGTGACCTGCAGTCTTTCCAGCATGACTTTTAGGCCATCTCTCTTAACCTTTGACTACGGCCTGTACAGCAATTGTACCATGATCGCGCCAAGAAAGAATTTAGACAACGGTCAGTACAGCAGTTGTACCTTGAAAGATATAAGAATCGCGCTAGATAAATCTTTAGCCATAGTCAAAAGGTTAATCATCTATCAGTTAATTGTCATTATGGGCGTTGTGAGGTAAAAGCAATAGTACGGTACTCGGAAATCCCGCGCTCAACCATCTTTCAGTTAATTTTCAAGTGTGTTGTGAGGTGAAAGCAACAGAACAGAACTCGAAAATCTCGCATTCAACCATTATTCAGTTAATTGTCATTGTGTGTGTTGAGGGGAAAAAGCAATAGTACAGTACTCGGAAATCTCGCGCTCAACCATCTTTCAGTTAATTTTCACGATGTGTGTTGAGAAGAAAAAGCAATAGTACAGTAGGGGAAGACGGGGTACAATGAAACATTACTTCTAAAATCAGTAAAATTTGTCACAGAAAGTTGCAATTTATATATATGTTATGCAACTATATGTTCCATTTACTGATGTAATTTGTATACATTCGCACTTCTACAACATTAGCAATAGAAGATTATTGGTTTTTCACCATTGAAAGTAAGTTTCTTTACTAAAAGTAAATTTGTTTCTTTTTCCTTGTTGTTATATGTAATATTTATTTTTTCTATACATTGTTATCTTTGTGTTGTTGTCTTCATACATCCAAAACCAAAATTAAAAAAAATATTAGAAGTTTGAAAATGTTTTTTATTTAGTAACCTCAGTATGGGGTACAATGAAACACTTGCAGACGGGGTACAGTGAAACATGTTTCATTGTGCCTCGGGTGAATGCATTTACTTGGAGTAAAATATCACTGGTAAATATAATATCTTTGATATAAAATAGCATATTACTGGCTGTCACTAATATATATAAAACACTTTTACTAAGGAAATGGCAACACCTAACATTAATAGGAAAAGGCAACACCAAACTAAAACAGTAATTTTGAAAGCATGCAAAATTAAACTGTTTTTTTTTTCCTTAAAAAAAAGTACAGATTTCAATAGTAAGTTAGTTTTTATATATTCAAAAATATAAAGAATAGTTTATTTATTTCATAGGCCTAAACTGCACTTGCTATAATTCACAATCCTCCAAATGTTCTCAGTGAAAGGGGCCAAAAACAAATAGGTCAATTAACTTCTGGTGAAAGGGTTGTTCTTGTTACTATGTGTGGATTTATTAATGCTTCTGGAAATTCTATACCCCATTATTTAGTTTTTCCTAGAGTAAATTTCAAGTGTTGCATGTTGAATGGAGCTCCACCTGGGACTGCGCAACAAAATCGGGATGGATGAATGGAGATATTTTTGTTAATGTTCTAACACATTTCCAGGACAATCATGAATCACATATTACAATTTCCAGTCTAAATTTTACGAAAAATAACGGAATTGTTGTAATTCTGCCCCTACATACCATTAACAAATTGCAGCCTGTAGACAAAATTGTGTTCAAGTCACTTAAAAATTTCTTAAATCTAGCTGCAAATGATTGGATGTTGGGTAATCCAGGTAGTACAATCTCTATCTATGAGATATCTTCTTTGCTTGGCACTGTGCTTATTGTAAGTCTTTCACTCCACAAAATATTTCAGAAGGTTTTTCAGCGTCTGGAATATGACCTTTCAACAGAGAAAAGTTTTGTGAAGAAGATTATTTGTGTTTGTACGTGTCAGACAGGCCTTCCCACTAAAAATTATTTCCATGGTCAGATCAATGAAACTGAAGAGCTGACTAATGAAACTGAAGACTAGACAGACAAAACACAGTCAGAAGTGGTGGATCTTGCCATTAGTACATCAGAATCACCGACTTTGTTCAGCAACTGTTCATACACTATGCACTAGCTCTAAACCTGTGAGGAAATACATTTCTCCTTAAGAGATAAATACATTACCCCAAGGCTGGTCCAAGAAAAGAAGTAAAAGTAAGAAAACAGAAAAAAAAAGAGTTTTGTTATAACCACACCAGTAAAAAAATGCTCTTGTTAAGCAATTAGAAAGTTAAAAGATGAAAAAAACTAAGAAGGTATTGTTTTCAAAACAAACTACCTCCTACAGACTCTGAAGATGACGATGATCCAGATTATTTTCCAGCTCCAGCTGATCACTGAAGTACTAAGAATGAGATATCCACTCATGACATGTGTGACACAAGCAGTATCTGTATAAATAATTGTTTTATATATAATCAAGGAGGGTAAACTGAAATGTAAAGAAATATATTCTGTTGGAGAAATCATAAATTTAAATGAAGTCAAATATGACTAAAATACACTATATAGGGTGAAAATTGCTTGCATCATTTGGAGTGTTTCATTGTACCCCGGCATACGGGGTACAATGAAACACTGTGAGACGTTTACTTTTTGTTACTTTTCAAGCATAAAGATATTGTTTAGAACCTAATAAAAATTTATTTAGATGGTTAAAATACAAGATTAAAAGTATGTATTAATTATATTTTTGTGCATGCAAAATTGTGGATAGGAAAAAATAATTAGTAAATTTTGTTTCATTGTACCTCGTCTTCCCCTACTCGGAAATCTCGCGTTCAACCATATTTCAGTTAATTGTCATCATGTGTGTTGTGGGGGAAAAGCAATAGTACAGTACTCTGAAATCTCGCGCTCAACATATTTCAGTTAGTTGTCATCATGTGTGTTGTGGAGAAAAAGCAATAGTACAGTACTCGGGAAATCTCGCGCTCAAAGATATCCCCCGATGGATCCCCACTTTTAATTGATATATTTCATAAATATGAAAGTACTTTCATGTATAACTAGTTGTGGCTTAGAATTGTCTTCCTCAAAAATCCCTGTTTTAGGTAGCTGAGGTAGGCAAGACCTGCGACAGTACTGACGATTGTGGAGAAGGGGAATGTTGTGTCCACATACACAAATTCACTGCTCCAAGATGCAGGAAGTTCAGAGTACAAGGTTAGTTTTCTCCAAGTTTTAAGTTTCTTTAGTCTGGGCCTCTACTTGCGATTTCTAGTCGCGCTGACCAAAAACATCGCTGCCGTAGAGAGAAGTGCTTTGACAAATTGTTGGGGAAAATGGGTCCATCATCTAAAGAAAGTAATTACTGGAGTCAATTATTGTATCAAAACACAAAATGTCGCAAATATTCGTTTCAGCAAACGTTTTCTGTAGTTTGCTATCGATAAACGTAGGTACTGAACATTCCATTGTACTTCACCAGATATGAAAATGTGTCAATAATTCTAAGCTTTATACAAAACTTTTCCATTCATTTTCACTGAAGGTCAAGGAATGAAATTGACCTTTAAAAGTCAGTTGAATACCATGCAAACTAAACCAAAAGCATCCACTTTTTTTTACGCAAAATGCTTTATTTCATTAACATATTTTATTTCAATGTTTTCATACTGACACTAGCATTTGTAAACCTTTTGAAATCCAAATTCCAGGAGTATTAAAATTTTTCAGGAGAATGAACTGTAACTTCGGCAAAAACTGCATACAAGAACATTTATTTCAAAGTAAAAAATAATCGAATGCGTTAAAATTTTCATCACTTCTATTCGTATTACTTTATAAATGTTTATTTCAGGAATATATTGTTTCGCTAGTTTATAAAAGACATCGTCTAGTGAAATCGTCTCGTCTATCAAGATGTTATGTAAATAATCACTAATTTCTCAATTCAGCATCTGTGTGAACACCTCCGTTATCTGGTCAAGTGTAATATATCACGCAAAAAAGTAACAGAGGCAGCTTTCCCGTTCCCAAGAAAATAATCAAAGATGGAATAAAATAAGATAAAGAGAACACTTTTCACTAAATTCAGTCATCATGTACATTAGATACATGAAAAGATTCGTTGCAGCGTTCCGAATAGTTTTCCTTTTTCAGTTCGTTTTCTCCTGAAAGTTTACAACTAACTCGGAAACTGAAATACTTTTCTACCCATTATATATAATCACAATTTAAATAAAATAATTTGTAAGGATTACCAGGTGTATAAACCCTGGGACTCGCTGTTTCTTTCCTTTGAAACTCTATCTAAGCATTAGTTAGGCTAAAAAAATGGCTTGTTTCCTGTAACACGACCTACCCTGAAATTACTATACAAAAATTCCGACCCTAAAGGTGTTTTTAATTAAAAAAAAAACGTAAGGAATGAATCTTATAAATGCAAGTTACAAAATAATGGGCGATTCAATCTCTCATTAAGTCATTTTATCACAGGCATTACAAATATAAATACTTATAGCAATAACTATTAACAAAATAAAGAGTTTCAAAACACTTACGTTTGAAACAAGTGGTGTTTTTCACTTTGGCCACCAATAATTTCTCCAAGTTAGCATACCAATCAATGCTATTATCTCCAATCTCCTCAAAAGTTTAAGTCAGTAAGTTTAGGCCAAAAAAGAAAGAGGTTTGTTTCCTGTAACCCGACCGACCCTGAAATTACAATACAAAAATTCCGACCCCAAAAGTTTTTTTAAGACTTTAAAAAAAATTTAATTTTATGCTGTTATTGCAATACTGAAAATTGTGTTCGGGACGTGGTTTTGAAAAAATCGTTTAAAACTGTACTACCTATATGCGATTATTTGTACAGAAAATGAACTGAAGCCCATATAAAAATGTCAAAAATTGGCAGTTATGTACTTGTATATCTGTTTATTCCTCGATATCTTCCAGGTAAGCAGAACACAACTTGAATAAAAAATTAAAAACTTCTGTTTGAAGAACAGATAAATTATAATTATAAAAAGAGAGAAACGAATTATTTCGTTTCGATCTCTGATACTATTCAGATCAGACATTACAAGGGTTGCTATTTGTATTTCTGGCCTAATAATGAAAAAACAGATATTTATGATCAAAATTGGTTTTATTATTTTTCAAAATATTATCCATGAAGATCATTACTCTTTTGCATGTTTTTGAACCAATTTTCGAAGCACTTTTTCCACTCCGATCGAGGTACCTCCAAAACATGCGTTTCGAATGCATCAACTACTTCTTCGGGTGTCGAAAATCGTTGACCACGAAATTTATTTTTGATGTGCGGAATAAAAAAAGTCATTGCCAAATCAGGGCTGTACGGCGGATGACCCATTAATTCGATGTTTAGGCCGGTCAAAAAATCTTTTGTTTGAGCTGATGTGTGAGAGCTTGCATTATCGTGGTGAAGAATGATTTGCCTCTTCTTCTGCTTTTTTCGAATTTCTCCGATGACTTCTGGCAAACAAATGGTCATGAACCATTCAGAATTGACCGTCCTGCGTATCTCTAACGCCACTGTCACCACGTGACCGGTAATGCCGAAGAATCAGGCAACTATTTGCTTCGATGTGCTTCTTCCGCGAAAAAGTTTTGGTGGATTTGGCTCGTCTCGGAAGATCCATACAGTCGATTGCTATTTTGTTTCGGGCTCATATGCATCGATCCATGATTCGTCACCTGAGTAGATGTTATAGCCTTTGATGTACCTTGAACGTATTTTTTCAACATTTCCTTGCACCAATCGACACGAGCCTTCTTTCGAGCGTTTGTCGGAACAGCTACACTCTACGTTTATGAGTGATGGCAACGGCCTTGGCGAATTTTTGGCGCACTTCTAAAGTTGCCAAGGAAATAATTATTTCCTTACTCTTTTTCTGTCACAAATTTTTTTCTTTTTACAACACACTTTTTAAGCACATTTCGGAACGTTTCAAAAAGTTTATTTTTTAAAAACTTTCACAAAAGTAGTAAGCTTAAGCACATATCAAAACACATTTGTGAACCAGCAGAGAAACTAAGCTACGAATGTTAGATAAGAATACCATGAAATTTATCAATTACACTAAATACAGTGCGCATGTTGAAAAAGAAAAAGATTTACAAAAGAAAAAAAAAAGCAAGAAATAATTCAACCTGATAACGTCAGAATTCTTTCGTAAAAAAATAATGAAAACGAAAATGGTCAAAAAAACAAAACTCTTGATCCTATCGTGAAAACTATTATAGTAATAAAAAATTCCACAACTGTCAAAATACAAATAAATGGACCAATGGTATCACAGAAAACGATTTAAAAGGACCAATGCAATCAAAGGATATTTTAAAAACAAAATAACCAATGGGAGGAAAGAAAAAATTTCAAACGAATCAATGAAATCAAACGACTCTAACGGATTTTGGAAGAACTTTCTAGAATATTCAAAATGAAAACTGAAAGTTTCCGTTTGCCGAGGTTGCCATGAAAACCACAACAACATTAACTAAAGATGGGTTGCCTTAATTTATCGTAACTCGCTACTAGAAGTGCGCCAAAAAAAATCGCCAAGCCGTTGCCATCACTCATAAACGTAGAGTGTAGCTGTACCCGTTTGTCAGATTATGCGGGATCCAACGCGAACAAATATTTTTTACGGCCAAATGTTCATGTAATATCTTATTGATGCTTGTCATACTAATGCCCAAAGATGCCTCAATCTCACGGTATGTCACATGACGATCTTTCTTTATCAGTTCATGCACAGCATCGATATTTTCTGGCACAACAACCGATTTTGGACTACCTTCACGGAATTCGTACTGGAGCGAACGTCGACCACGATTGAATTCGTTATACCAGTTTTTTACAGTGCTGTAGGATGGTGCTTTATCACTATATAACGAATTTTAAGTTCATCGAAGCACTCGTCTTGATAATCCGCGTCGAAAGTTATGAAAAATAATCGCACGAAAATGTTCACGAGTCAATTCCATTTTTTGCCCGAGATGAATTTTTCAATGTACTGTAAACAACACAAATCACGCTAAAATGACAAAAAGTTCTAAAGAAATTATGGTTAAAAATATTAAGTTATCGTTTGCAAATGTCATCGGTTGCCTAGTAACACTTACTGTTGCCAAGGTCAGACATATAAATAGCAACCCTCGTATATGTCATAAACTCTTTAGGGGTGAATAAGCAGTTAAACCCAGTGGCGGATTAAGCGGCCGCGAAGGGCCCCGGAATACCAAAGGGGCCCCGAGGTCTAAAAATGTCTTTTCACTAGAGTTCGATGAAAGTTGTGACAGCGTCTTTAAAATGTACGTCTTTAAGTGCAGTAAAAAGAGTTCCTAATACAAGATGGTCAACAAAAGCAGTTGCTGTATTAGCTATAAAACTTGGTTTCACCGATGTAAAAGAGGCTTTAAATGAATTTTGTAATCAGAAGAAGAAAAAAAGTTACCATTGTGTTTGCGATCACTTCTTAAGAAAATGGACAAATATGAAACCACCATAATGACAATTATTTGGAATACTATGTTACAAAGAATAAATGCTACTAGTAAATCAATGCAATCAGCGGAATGCGAACTATTAAAAGGATCTATCCTACTGAAGTCATTAAAAAAATTTATCAATAATTTCAGAGAAGTTGAAAAGAGGCAATTGATTTATCAGGGCTGTTATTTAACGTGGAAGATGGACAAACTCGCCGACAACAAATGAGAAAAAAGAAGTCGAACATGAATTTACAATAAGAAAATATTTCATAGTCAATTCATTTTATGTCATACGTGATAACACAAAGGCAGAATTATCTGAAAGAACTCAGACGTATGAAGTTGTAATGGAGCCTTTTCGAATATTTTTTTATTGGGATTTATCAATAGAAGAAAAAGAAGAACACAATAAAAAAGTTGAAGGATATTTACAAAAATGACATTAATGTTTGTACTTTTGAAGATGAATTTGACCATTTTTTAATATTTCTAAAAGCAATCGTGGACACCATAAAAACAACACCAGTCATCTATCCAGCCTCCAAAGAAACGTTTTGCACATTTGCGAATCCCTTCTGCTAGGACACGTGTCTTCATTGATGCGAGCGAAGCGAGCATATGTTCGCGCAGCGAACCAATGAGAATTGCGAAGCAATCCTCCGGGGGTTGGCGAGCGTCAGCGAGCAGGGGGCGGGCCCCCTAGTCTATATATATATTTCTCTTACGTGGCACGCAAAAAAGATGTTATTTGTTATTGCGTTTTGGCAACATTGTACGATTGTTTGTTTATCTTGAAGCCTCGCGCTTCAATTGAATTTATAGCGTTATCGAATGAAATTTTATTGAAAAAAAAAATGAATTCCAGTCGAGATGTTGCAGTTAATAATAGAAATCAAAGAAAGCGTATGATCTTTTCAGGGCTATTTAAGAAAAATGTCCTTTTCAGGGCCAACAATTATAGTTCCACAAGACGCTTGCACTACAACTTTCGACAACAAACTCAATGAAAAAGCGTTTGTGGCCCAAGTGCAGGGTACGCAAATGTACACACAAACAACATGCTGGGTATTCAATTTCCAACTCAGCGCTCACATTTCGAGTCAAAATTTGCTCAAAGTTTTCATTTGGATTCTGATTCCAGAGGTACTGTATATATATTTTCTGAAAAACAACAAAAAAAATTTTGAAAAACATTTTTTTGGAATATTATATTTTGTAAACAATCCCTTCTGCTAGGACACATGTCTTCATTGATGCGAGCGAAGCGAGCATAGGTTCGCGCAGCGAACCAATGAGGATTCCGGAGCAATCCTCCGGGGGTCGGCGAGCGTTAGCGAGCAGGGGGCGGGCCCCCTAGTGTTTAAATATTATTGAAATTTTTTTAACAATTCCCTTCTCTAATGCGCGAGGAGAAAGTAATTTTCTGTTTTAAAGCTTGTAAAAAAATTATTCAAGGAGTACTATGGGAGAAGAAAGATGAATTAATATGGCTATTCTGTAAATAGAGCAAGAAACATTAAACCGAAACAAACGCTGCCAAATTAATAGACGAATTTGCAAGAAATAAAGGAAGACGGAAATTGATGTAAAAATAAGTTTTTTAATAAATTTATTAAATGTGTTATATGATATGAGAGAAATTTTTGATTACTTTTCTTTTTTGTTAATAACTTAATGAGAGTTTACTTCAAACTTTTTTCCAACTTTAAACTGAGGCAGGGCCGGCCCCAGGGTAGGGCGATCTGGGCGGCCGCCCGTAGCGCAATGATCTAGGGGCGCCAAAATCATGGAAAATGAAAACAAACTGATAAAAAAAATTAAGTTACAGGCTTTTATAAAATGCACTAAAACTAAAAAGTAAAGAATATTTTTTTATCATTCTGATATCATATCAATAAATTATTTTTCATAATATTTGCATTGTCATCGGACCCTTGTAAGTATACCAAATTTCATTGAAATCGGTTCAAGGGAATTTTCTCAAAAACGCGTTGCAAGATTTGACTGATAGTTGACAAGATTAAGAGGCGGCAGGCGGAATTTATCATTTTTATTTCTAAGCACATAATTCAAATAATATAATATATTTAAACATTAAGGCAAAATCTAGTTGAATTCAATTCAACATGACAAAACCACTCAGCCACCGCCTTTAAAGAATTGACAAGTTTTTCGGCCCGTGGCAACACGACTGTACAGGAAACAATTTTGAAACCAAGCGAAACAAGATCTAACAGCCCTTTTTAACTGCATGCAAAAAGGAAGTAGATTTAAAACAATGCATTATTTGCCACTAGACTTCGGCTGGTGCGAAATAAAATAGTTAGTTTAAATTGTTAGGGAGGGGGGGGGGGCAAAAAAGCTTTAAAAAAGTGCTTGTACAAATTGTCCAGTGCGTTTTGCCTTAAGTGCTAAATTGCTTATCTTGTTATCTGATGATTGAGTTTTTAATAAAACGTTTTTTTTTGTTTTCTTTTTTTGCAATGTTTTCTTGATTTTCTGATATGGTCGCATGAGATTTACTTAAAAAAAACGGGGAGGGGGGGGGGCGCAAAATTAAGGTTTTGCCCGGAGCGCCAAAATGTCTAGGGCCGGCCCTGACTGAGGGCCCCGAAAATTTTAACCGCTTGATCCGTCACTGGTTAAATCTGAAGAAAAATTATAAATACCCAATTTGGGTAAATACCATACACACGATATTGACCCGCAAAAATAAATATACCCAGGTATTTTACATCACTGATCAATTTTAAATCTAACATTAATACTCAGATATTTCCTTTTGCGTATTTGCTAAAAATATTTAGGGGAAAAAAAAACCCACTTTTTTTTATCTACCCTAATATTTTTGCTCATGTTACAGGAAACAAACCTTTTTTTGGCATTAGTCTTGTCCCATAACGAGCTGTTTTATTCCAGACTAAAATTGTAAATGGTACTTTTCCCATTCAGATGAATTCTGCTTTCCCGTTTTTGACTCGCATCTAGAGGATGGTAAGTACAAGTTCATGTGCCCTTGCATAGAAGGTTTGGAATGCAAATCTGAGAAAATTGAAGAAGCGGACGGGGTATGTATAATTTTCTAATTCCACACCCTTTCTATATTTTTGCTAATAAACTGTTAAAGTTTCAATTTTTTAGAAGAAAAAAAAATGTTTTGATCTGTACTGATTTCATTTCGGCAGGAACTCAAATTTAGAAGTACCGTTTTTATGCCTATTGAAAAACTAAACAAACTTAAATTTTTTTTTCTAATTTCGTCTTTTGATTAATTTGTAAAGGGTTACATAAGCATGAAGTGTGTGGAAGAGGTACAGCTACACTCTACGTTTATGAGCGATGGCAACGGCCTTGTCAATTTTTTTTGGCGCATTTTTAAAGTCGCCAAGAAAGAATTATTTCTTAACTCTTTTTCTGTCGCAAATTTTTTTCTTTTTACAACACACTTTTTATATACATTTCAGAACGTTTTAAAAAGTATATTTTTTAAAAACTTTCACAAAAAGTAGTAAGTTTAAGCACATATCAAAACATATTTGTGATCCAGCAGAGAAACTAAGCTACAAATGTTGGGTAAGAATACCGTGAAAATTATCAATTACACTAAATACAGTGGGCATGTTGAAAAAGAAAAAGATTTACAAAAGAAAACAAAAGCAAGAAATAATACAACCTGATAACGTCAGAATTCTTTCGCAAAAAAATAATGAATACGCGAAAATGGTAAAAAAAAAAAAAAAAACTCTTAATCCTTTCAAGAAAACTATTATAATAAAATAAAAATTCCATAACTGTCAAAATACAAATAAATGGACCAATGGTATCACCGAAAACGATTTAAAAGGACCAATGCAATCAAAGGAAATTTTTAAAAACAAAATAACCAATGGGAGGAAAGAAAAAATTTCAAACGAATCAATGAAATCAAACGACTTTAACGGATTTTGGAAGAACTTTCTAGAATATTCAAAATGAAAATTGAAAGTTTCCGTTTGCCGAGGTTGCCATGAAAACCACAACAAACGTAACGAAAGATGGGTTGCCTTAATTTATCGTAACTCGCTACTAGAAGCGCGCCAAAAAAAATCGCCAAGCCGTTGCCTTCACTCATAAACGTAGAGTGTAGCTGTACCTGTGAAAGAATATATATCTTTCTAAAATGGACAGTTCACAAAAATACATCCACGGCAATTAAATAACATTAAAAGCTGGTTTCTCGGTATTAACTTTTTTATCTGTCACTTTTGAAGCGTCAATAAATTAGCAATTTTCATACTTCCCAGTAAATAAATTTAAAAAAAAATGAATTTGAATTTTTTTTTCTAATTTCGTCATTTGATTAATTTGTAAAGGATTACATAAGCATGAAGTGTATGAAAGAATATAAATCTTTCTAAAATGGACAGTTCACAAAAATACATCCATAGCAATTAAATAACATTAAAAGCTGGTTTCTCGGTATTAACTTTTCTTTCTGTCACTTTTGAAGCGTCAATGAATTAGTAATTTTCATGTTTCCTAGTAAATGATGAATTCAATGCACTATTGGTTAATCTAAAATCGCGCTGTTTTATCTTGCCTTAAAGGTACTCTAAGCATTTGAATATTTTATTGGTAAAAATATATAAAAAAATAAGAATCCAAGACTTTATGGCAGGGGAGGGCTTGAGCCCCGGAGCCTGCACTCTTGGCGACATCACTGGTTTGGACTGAAATGTTTACTAAGGATGGTCATTCACACTTAGATAAATACATAAAAATAAGTCTGCTAATAATTATCTCATAATTCAAATATATTTTTTGAAATTAGTTTCTAAAAATATCAAGGGTTTTTAACAACTTTTTAATCTATAATAAAATGTGTTATAAACAGTAATTTTGATGAATTCGTCCATTCCTCATCTTTTTCTATTTCACATAATTTTTTTTATAGGTGTTAAACATAAGTTAATTTAACGGATGTACAAAGTTTAGTTGCCATCTTGTAAAAACTACAAAATTGATATAATCTTAATACTTGGTAAAAAAAAAAAAATTTGGAAAAAAGCTTCTTATGGATCCTTTAAGTGTTAGAAACTAACGACATTCAACAAAAAAGAAGTTTAACCAGAAATAAAAGTATATGCATATAAATCATCCCAAAATGTGCAGATTATAGAATTATGTCATTGGGATCATTTATTAGTACTAGAACCACAGAAATATTTGAATTGAATTTCTATGGAGTATTTGTGGCTATTATAGAAAATATTAATACTTTGAGGCCATGGCAGAATTGCCATTAAAATTTTACAAACTCTTGAAACTTCAAAACAAAATAAAAAATTCCAATCGTTTTCAAGATACTTATCATGAAACTAAAATTGTTTATTTTTTGCAGACTACAACTTACATCAATGCCAAATGTGTTCAATGATTAATTTCACATGTATAAGATGGAGTTCAGCGCAGCTCAAGAACAGAACATATTTATTGAAGTATGCTCACAAACTACGGAAATAAAATTTTTATATTCTTTGTGTTGTAATGTAACTAAATAAATGCTCAAAAGGTAGATTGGTATGCATGATAATTTCATATAGTATTAAGTAGAAGATAAAACAAGGGATCAAGTTTATAAACGTTGAAAATCAAGTAACGATGAACAAGATACATGATACTTTATTCAAATAAGAACTATATCAAAGAAGGTTAAGTAATTTGTTTATGAAAAAACACAGTTAGTCACAATGAAAGTTTTCTGCAGTATCGCAAAAGCATTCCAATTTTGCACACAAATCTTTATAATTGAGAATTAATATTTTAATTTTTTTTGTGTAATATGTTGGTTAATTTGTATTGAAATTTATTAGGGAAATTTTATGCACTGAACCCTAGAAATTATTTATACTAATACAGGGATAGAAGTGACCACATGATAAAATATAGGATTTTTTTACAAAACACGTAGGACAATAATAAATAACTATTATGACGTAACATATTAACGGCAAGAGATGGTGACAAAAGTGACTAATTGCACCAAAAAGTGACTAATCAAGCTGAAAAAAGTGACAACTAACAATAATGCTAAATATATTCAAGTATAAAGGTAGAAAATAAGAAGATCCTCCGCAGCCACCCCTATCTTTTCTTTCTTTGGAAGAATATTTTTATTTTCTTCATTTAAAAAGTACATCATTTTAAAATATTAACATTTCTCTATATTAAAATAAAGTTACCGTTGCAGCAGGATTGAAAACTGCGTTGTTTAGCTCGATTCTTAGACGGTTTCACGAGAAGGTACTGACCAGAAAAAAACGAAATTAACATGGTTTGTTCTTCATCGTATTCCCAGGACAATTGTTAAGATTTTTTTTTTCCGATGCGGCAATTAGTTTAGGGTTTATTAAGTGTCAAAATTGAAAAAGCGAAATTTCTTCCGCGAGTGAGCAAAACACATACAAATTTTCAGTCTTCAGCCGTGAGTTTTTTTTAGAAATTTCAATTTGGTTCTTGATAATATTTTTTTGAAATTCGGAAAAAATAGGGACATTTTCGTTATTGTTTTTTTAAACCGTCGTATCTATATCTTATTACTATTAGTTTATCATTTTGAAAATATCGCAGCGCAGTATACCTCAGAATGTACTCTTTCTTACGGTACAATTATTTTTGAAATTGGTTAATAAATAAATTCGATGCGATCAAAAGTTGGTCATGCAAAATTCGGAATCTTTGGATATTTTCGCTATTTTTTGTTAAAACTGTCACATCTACAGCTTAATTCTATTATTTTTTAAATTTGAGAACATCACTGAATACATAACATTACACTCTTTCTTATGGTACAATTATTTTTTAAATTGGTTAGTAAATAAAGTCGACGCAATTAAAAGTTGGTCATACAATTTTCGGAACTTTCAGATCGTAATTTCCGATACAAAACTAAAACGGTCATATCTATATCGTATATCTATACCTATATTAGTTTTAAATTTTGAAAATATTGCAGTATACCTCAGAATGTACTCTTTCTTACGGTGCAATTATTTTTAAAATTGGTTCATAAATCAATTCGATGCAATCAAAACTTGGTCACACAAATTTCGTATTTATTATTTCACGGGGAAGGTTACGCACGCAGTTGTGGGTTGTATATTTGCCTATCGGGTTTTCCAGATATCAAATTTACTGTAGCAGCAATTACCATAAAAACGATTTCTTTTTATTTGGCAAGAAAGTACGAAGTACTGATCGTAAAGTTAGGAGATTGACACGGTTTACTTAAAATTGTACAGGGAACAAGATGCAGAAGGTTTTTTACTGATGCGGCTATTAGTTTAGAGTGCATTAAGTGTTAAAGTAAAAAAAAAAAAAAGAAGTGAAATCACTTGCGAAAGGAGTATTGGTTTGCAAAGCTAACCAAATGGGATTACGAAGCAATCCCCGGGTGTCGGCGAGAGTAAGCGAGCAGGGAGCGATCAGAAAGTCAAATCAGGATTATACGAATTATTAAGATAGTTTCGCTGTCCAGGAGATTCACTCTGCGAAAGGAATGTTGGTTTGCGAATCAAACCAAATGGGATTGCCTAGCAAAATCAAGCAGAGGGCGGAGCCCCCTATTAAAAATAAAAAAATCGTAAAAAGGATTTTTTTTTAATTCGTTCATTTTTGACACAGCTTGCAGAATTTCTTACTTTTCTTTAAAAGATTATGTCTTATTTTTTTTGTTAAAAAGTCTGAAATTAATTTTGTCTTTTTCTTCTCAATAGAAGAATGTGCATATTTTAAAGTGTGTCTTTGCTGATCAGCATCATGAGACTTTAGCCGCTCCTTCAATCATTGCCTGAGCAAGTGCTGCTTCCTTAAAATCTTTATTGCCTTCTTGAGCATATCATTGGCTTCCTTTAATAATTTGGAAGCACTGTCCAATGTCTCATCCTCTTCCTTACGCATAATTTTAAGTTTTTGTTTTTCTTCTATCACCTTTCTTTTCTTTGCCAGCTGCTTTCAATCTTTTTTTTTCCTGTCCTCTAATTTTTCTTGTTCTTTACGTTTTATATCTTCTAAATAGGAATTGTAGGCTTTATATGCGACTCTTCCTATATCCATTAGCTTTGATGCGATTGACATCAAATAAGGTTGATTGTCAAAATTTGCCAAGCTACTTTTAACCGTCATTAATGCATTGCGTGTGGGTTCGAACATTGATGCTCTGTCTCCTGTCAAAGCTCTTCCTGAGGCTGAGAAGCCACGTTCAATGTCAGCACTACCATGAGAAAGTGACAGAGCAGCCTTCACTAGCTTTGACACAACTGGGTACTTAGGATCCACACTACTAATGTCTCGCAGTCTGAAGAACTGGTTCAAGTAAACATCAATACGATTCATTCTAGATCCTTTTACCTCAAATTCTTTTTGGAGTAATTTCCACTCATCCAGTAGTATGTCTGTCCGGACATCCCATAGCATTGCAACTTCAAATACTTGTCGAACACTCTCGCCACTGAGTCTCTCAAGAGGACTAAGTCAGGATAAACTTTTAAGGAGAGATGAACTGAAGTAGGACTTTTCAAAAGATATTTAACACTGGCAATGTAATGCTTCTGAGCCCTTAGAAAAAAAGAAATTTCTTTCCTTCTCTTTCACATTCTGTAGCGCTCTAGAAATTTGATCTTCCATCACAATATCAGTCAGAGGCAACAGTTTCTGAGGACATATATCTTCCAATTTATCCATTTTCAAATCTCGAATAAATTCCTCTTTCTAGATCCTACCCAAAATTGTTCTTGTCAACAATTCAAGTTGAGAATGAAGGTTATGTATTAGAGGTTCCTTTTTCTGAAGAAATTCGGTCACACGATTAAATATACTTGCCCTTGATACGACAAATATCACCTCAGCCTTCATAGTTTCTCTTCTAAGTAAATGAACAATTTTTTTGTAGCCTGGTATTTGTATCATGTTTGGCTTCTTTATTGGAATGTTGTCAAGGAAATACTTTCGCACTGCAATCCTCTGTTCAAGCAACCTTTCAGCAGCTGGCTTTAGGCTTATCCACCTGCTTGATGAAATGGTGAGTGGGAATTTTTAAGTCATCTTGAATTTGTTTGTTTGTTGACCAACGCTTTGGCCACTGATAATAATCAGCTTCGATAAAGCAGATTGCGATTTTCAATACGTTCGCCAACGCTCCTAAATATTTAAACCTCTGAATAAGGAGAAGGCCGAAATTTTTGCATTCTCTGGTTACGGAGGGGGTCGGAATCTTTCAGATCTCAAACTCCTGAAGAAGGCTGAAGTCCAATTAAGATTTCCATCCCTCCATTTCTGTGCCACAAAGATAGCAGTGTGTGAATAGCCTCCGTTCCGTAAACAGGAATGTAGGGGTTCTTGATGGTGAGCTCCGAGCGCTTAGAATGTGTGAGAGGTTGATGATCTATCCTCTTAAAAACTTTGCCGAAGACAGCTTCGAGTGTAAATTATCATACATATTGAAGATTCTGCTGTCCTTTCAGAGTTTACCCGCGATGTATCAATACCTTCTAGACATAATCAGACCCACAATAGAAACAGCAACATGTGATGACCAAAGGTACTAAACGCATTACCTCTCCTCCTGGGGGAAATCGTGGAAGCATGGCCATCTGCATCTCCGACCCCTCTTACCTAATTACAGGGCTCCTAGCACGTCCAAATATAATAATCATTTGTACACCTTTTAAGTAGAATTCTCCTTTACAATCTATTTATTAATGAGTAACATATTTGCACCTGAGTGGTAGTTTAGTCATGCGGCCATTAAAACAGTTGAAATCTTTGAACTGGATAACGAAACGATACCTTCCCGATTCAAATAATTAAGTTCATCAGGTATTGAGCGCCCCTAATCACTGGATGGGCATTTCCTCTTGAAAATGTTCTTTCTCTATTCAAGATAGCACGTGAGATTTCCTGTATCATTTATACTTTTGACATTAAAAAATCCATGTACACCCATCATACTGTTTAAGAACGGTCTGAATCAATTATCACTTAAAAATCTGAAGAAAAATAAGTATTTCTATGTTCAGATCCCCAATCCCCGACCCGTTTCTTAACGATGATCCCGGTGATTGATTGATCGCCGTCCAAATAGAGCGAGCACAAGCACTTGCTTTCCTTTGATGTACCGACAAGAAGCGGATCATTTTGCTCGTGCTCAAAATATTCATTCACCGTCTACACTGAACGAGCTGCCAATCAAACCTGTCTCCAGGGTTAATCAATCATCCATGTTTGGCTCTGCTTCTCCGGTGTGGACGCGGCTTAAGAAACGATTGATAAAACCAAGATGAAACAACATTATCTGTTAAATAACCGAGAATCTTATTTTCTAGTTGAAAGAAAAATCACATTAAAAGCAGATCAACTTAAAAATATTTCATTTTTATACCTTTACCGCCGCATCATGACGTTTCACGGTCGCTAGATAACAGCTCTGCTCAGGATTCTTTTCAAAGAGGAATTTGCAAGCCTTATCAGCTTGGCAAAATTTGGAGTGCAATATTGGCGAGATACGTCTCGTTTGACGCATTTCATGTTCAAAAAGACAAAAAAGTGCACACAAATCGGAATTTTTTCTTTAAAAATTGGTCATTTTCTTAAAAATTTATGAAATGTCGGAAATACCTACAAAAGTCGGAAGAATCTCATCCCTGATATGCAGGGGGGAAAATAACTGCATCCATGAAGAAATATAGTACGTTTTTAAAGGTTTTGAAAAATATATAGGAAATATAGGACGACTTTGATCCCTGCTACTGTGATAACTTCTTAATTTATGAAATTGAAATGTATATTGGGGGAAAAAAAAAAGATTATGGATTGAAGCGAAGTTATTTTAATGATTTTTTTATTGCAAGCTCAAAATTTCACTCAATTGAAATGTTCGAGGAATGATAATACACTCATTCTATGCTGTTTATACAGAAAAGCTTCATTTTCTTATGTTGAACCATTTTTGAGGGCCACTGATGAAGAGCATCGTCAAAATCTGTTCTGGGACCAATCCACCGTTGCAGCAGTTGCTCGTTCAAAAATTCGCGTACAGAATTACGTTGAATCATTTATGAGGAAATATACCTTTGAAATACTTATCAATGCATAGAAAAAAATTGAGAAATAGGCACATTTGATTTCAATTAATGTATATTTTCACGTTTTGTCTCCCCCCTATATTTCACTACTTACTTACAAAAAATCGTTTGATGAAAAAGTACATTTTGCAAGTTGAATATTAATGAGAAATAGGAATCTTTCTGTGAATCTTGCTGCCAGTTCCTTATATTTTATTTCCTACTAGCCACTGCGTGGCTAGCCCATGCCCGTGGTGTTGGTCTGGTGCAAAATTTTCAAACTCTTACGAAATTATTATTACCGATTTTACGAAAAAGAACTAAAGACTGCCAGTCAAAATGTTAATCTTTTTTTGCTCTCTTTCGCTGAAATCGAAGAGAGCATTAAATGCAATCTGTTTTTTTTTTCAATGCGAAGTGCAGGAAATGCAATCTGTTTAGTTTTGGAAAGCGAAAGTTGACGTGACGTCACAATCTTTTGCGAAAATTCAAGATATATTCAATTAAAAAATTATTCTTTTAAAAAAAATCACAATTTTAGATATCGATCTAACGTGAAATTTTCTGTAGATTTCAAATCCGTTGAAATTTTTACTCTATCTGTAACTCCAGTTAAAAGATTTTTTTTTAATCGTCTGCTGGGAAATTATTATTTGGCGCAAAATTAAAACGGAAAAAATAAATTTAGAATATGTGATCTTCCATGCTGTTGCATTCAATAGTGATTAAATTTCATTAAATTCATTTTAAAATTATCTAGATTGAATTTTAAAATTCGCTGTAATCCAAAAATTTGGACCACCTGTGTGCCAAATCCCACTACTGTAAGTGTCATAGATTTGTCAGGACTTTGCGTGCAAGAAACAAACAGACACTTCCTTTAATATTATTTGAGATTGGTCAAGTTTTGTGAAACAATGCAAAAAATTCTGAAAATTTGTCTGATTTTTGATTGATTTTATACAAAAATTTATAATATGGTGTTAATGGGATCATGCAACTTAATGTTTGGTCCAATAAGTTTCATGCTACTGGTTATGGGCTGAAATCAAACTAATCTAAACTGTTTAAGAATCAGACGGCAAAACATTGCTGATGCATGACATTTGTTTTACTGTTCTATGCGTTTTGTCATGTGATTAACTTTACTAATTCAAGTTTTATGTTTTAATCTAAAATTTTATCCTGCTGCATATTTTAATACATTAATTGTTTTCATGTTTATTTTGAAGTTTAACATATAACATAAATCAAAACTATGTAGTAACTATATTGATTTGCTTGTCTTATGTCCAAACTTGTATAGGCAAGTGATAATTAAAATTATGAGTATTCAATTTTAATTATAATTTTTTTATTCCCTGGTTTTGAGTATGTATGGAATCACAAAGCTGTTCAAAGTATCACACAAGTTTTATGGTAAATAAAATTTATTTTCTTCTGAAAGTGTTGCTGATATAAACAATTTGTTAACCAGATCAATTTTTTTACAAATTAGGTCTCAATATTTTTTAGAAATTGGAATATAACCTGCAATAGCTTATCACGAAAACAAAATATTAAGTTCAATAAATGTGAAATACAAAAGTACAGGGTGATTACAAATGAATATCCCAACTTTGAAGGGCTATATTTACAAAACTAAAGATACATACACACACACACACACATTTTGGGAAAAAGAAATAAAAAATATAAAATTACTAATAGCATACAGTTATAAATGTTTAATGTGACCACTACCAGAAACACGAACGATATCCATTCTGTAGCAGAATTTATCCCACACTTTTTTCAGCATGTCTGGTGTTAGTTTTGATGGCTGCAGTTATCCTTGTTTTCAACTCAACAATGTCAGCTGGTAGAGTAGGAAAAAACACTTTATCTTTTATGTAGCCCCAAAGAAAATAATCGCAGGTGGTTAAGTCCGGGCCACTCACGTGAAGAGCATCGTCAAAATCTGTTCTGCAAAATCCGTTCTTAATGAGCTTACGAAAGATGATTCCTTCTTGTGTAAAGTGGTTTTTAGTGATGAAACGATGTTTCAAACCAACGGTAAAGTGAACCGACACAATGTTCATATTTGGGGTTCAAATAATCTTCATGCAATCATTGAAGTGGAACGCGCTTCACCGAAAGTTAATATGTTTTGTGCCGTATAGAGAGACAACATTTTCGGCCCATTCTTTTTTCAAGAGAACACTGTTAATGGCATTTTTTACCTAGATATGGTGCAGATTTGGTTGTTTCCTCAGCTAGAAGAAAAAATAGGGGAATTTACCTTCCAACAGGATGGTGCACTACCTTTTTGGCACCTTTCTGTTCACGAATTTTTGAACGAGCAACTGCCGCAACGGTGGATTGGCCGCAGAACAGATTTTGACGATGCCCTTCATCAGTGGCCCGCAAGAAGCCTGGACTTAACCTCCCTGCGATTATTTTCTTTGGGGCTACATAAAAGATAAAGTGTTTTTTCGTCTTCTACCAGCTGACATTGTTGAGCTGAAAACGAGGATAACTGCAGCCATCGAAACTAACACCAGACATGCTGAAAAAAGTGTGGGATGAATTCTGCTACAGAATGAATATCGTTCGTGTTTCAGGTGGTGGTCACATTGAACATTTATAACTGTATGCTGTTAGTAACTTTACAATGTTATTTTTTATTTCTTTCCCCCCAAAAGCAAGTATCTTCTTTAATTTTGTAAATATAGCCCTTCAAAGTTGCGATATTCATTTGTAATTACCCTGTATATTGCTAGCCTTTCAATAAATACTAAAGTTTGAGAGATATGGTATAAATTCTTAATACAGTTGCAACCCTTTTAAGACTTCCCGAATTTAACCCACAAAATTATGAAATTTCATAAAGTGCAGCCTAAATATTGGAAACTTTTTAACTCTTAACAAACTTTTTCTTAGAACCATTGGGTTCATAAAAAAGAGCACTGTCTGTATTCCCCTTTATTGCATTTGTACAAACTCTCCCACTTTAAATAAATATATTGAAAGGAACTCCAACCTTTCGCTATACAAAGTGATTTGGAATGGATGTCACAATGATTATTTTTCAACTTACTATGGAAACATATTTTTAATTGCAAATGTTAACATCCTGCAACCAGCACATTAAGCTTTCAACCAAAAAACATTTAGTGTCTAATTAAACTTTTCCTCTTTCTATTATGAATTCAGAATTAATTTGAAGCAATCTTCCAAATGAGTGCTTATTAAAAAAAAAAAACCCTTAACACAATAGATAATGATTTAAATTTAACTAACTATGCCAACATTTTATTGGCACCATGAAATTTTTATTTTACTACATATAGCAAATTATTTTTCCAATTGGAAGTTTGTTAGTGAAGTCTAAAAATATTACATTTAAAATTTTTATACATCCCAGAGATGCCAATTTCGATAAAAATGTTGCAGGAGTTAAGTATTTTACTAAATGCTTATATAATGTTATTAGCTAATTTTCACATTCAATATTAAGAATGCATGGCTACTATTTATACATGAACAGTGATATTTTCAGTTATGTCAATTTCTTGACTGCATTTATTCTGCTTAAAAAAATATTCTCAAAATGTCATTCAACCTTTTCAAAACAAAATCCCAATTTACTGTATAATAAGCATTTTTCAAAGCAAGGTGTTTTCCTGATTACAAATAAGTGTTTCAAACAAATTCAATCCATATAATTTCTTTTCAAATATACTCAAAACTATAAGTATTTTCAACGAAGTCTGAAATAGCTACATTATTTAGACAAACTTGTAACGAAATATTTTTAAAGATTTGGAAACGCTGGCAAATTGCCTAGCCTAACGGTTTAAATTCCTTTAACACCATTAAAAATTGGTGCAATTTTGGTAATTGCAAAAAAATGCAGCACGTGTGAAAATTCTTTGAAAAGAGATTGTAAACTACCTATTTTCTGAAATTAAATCCCTATTAGCATTACAAAAGGTGAAAATACAGTTGGCATCACTGCAATGTTTTAAATTTAGTATTATATCCAACATATGTGATTTGAACACTTTTAATTGAAAGTATATTTCTATAATAAACAGTTAAAAAGATAATCACTAACATCCATTCCAAAATCACTGTATAAATAAATAAATAAATACCAGCCACAAAGCATACCCTACAGCTCAAACAGAGGCTGTAAAATATAAAAATTATCAAATCAAGAAGAAATGGAGTACACCACTCGATCAATTCTGCGTCTACAAATGGGGCACCTTTTCTTTTGATGTTGTAATTTTTTCGCACACGGATAGCAGCTTATCGTGTGAGCGTATTTCGAGTTTGCGTGTACTATCGTTCCGTTTGCAGGGCGCTCGAAGCACAGGAAACAGAGTTTAGAATCAGAGTCTTGTTTCAGATCTGAATGCTGGATTCCTGTGTTTTCAGCCAATTCCGAAGAATGACTTTCTTGAGAAGACGATGTGCAGGGAAATTTATTTTCGCACACGTCATTTTGACTAGTTTTTGAAGGATCCTAAAATAACAAGCACAGTGAGTTAATACAGAAATAATTGGTTTTCAGTAATGCTGAAGTATTTGTTTTTGCTGATTAACCGACACCAAATAACATTCATTGGGCATCTGCTGCCAGAGTTAAAGTCTTATTAATAGCTCCCAAGACGATCAATATTATTGTCAATGTGATTGACGGTTTCAATTGATAGGTGTTTCTATATAGCTTTAATCAACCCGTCAATCTCATTTGGTCAATGTTTTTTGAAAGGACGCGACATGTTTCACATTTGTCTTTAAAAGTGGTTTCAAATTAATAGGAAAAGACGTTGACCCAAGAGTGGCTTTAACCGAGAAGCCGCTTTACTCACTAACATTTACTAAACTTTCCGTGACATACTGAATCATACGCAGAATATTAATTTTCAATTTTAATTTTTCCTCAGTATAATCTGATTGATTTGTATTGTTTTAACACAATAAACATTTTTTTCAAAGCAATACTTCTTTTGCTTTTGTTTAAATATTCACTTAACTTTCCGCAACTCAGGGTAATCACGATAAAAAGTAATTAAAAGCGTTACAAACTCAAACAGAATCGCTTCTTGTCAAAATGATTGCATATTTTTACTTGTGGGCTGAGTGATGTGCCTGTCAACACAACTAAACAGCCTAATTTACAATTTTAACTTGCGTTTATTTTACAAAAAAAAAACTATTTATACGCTTTATTAAAATAGAGACTCAAATCCCAGATCCTTTTGTGTCAACATATTTTTTAGGGAATCAATTAAAAATCACCTGCACACCCCAGGCAGATGACAAAAGGTCTCGGCTTAATTGAAAGGGGCTTAAAAAGTTTGAAAAACATAGACTCCAACAAAGAACGCATTACAGATACAAAGTAAGTAATTCAAAATATCTTAACTTGCTATAAAGAAATTATGTGTGAAAAAAAAGAAGGCATTGTGCCGTCAGACGAATTTATTAGATTTTTTGAAGCTATTGACAGTTAAATTACTTTTTAGTAGCTCAGTACTTTTTTTTTTTTTAAATATTTTGTACTAATATGTATAAAGAAATGCAATTTTATTAAATATTTTTCTTTTAAACTAGTGTGTTTGTTAGTCCTTGGTCCTAATCAAATAAAATTTATATATTAACATTCAAAGTTGTATCCCAACTTATATTTGTACTGCGAAAATATAAAAGTTTCAATTGAAAAATTATTTATTTACACAAATTCACATTTAAGGTGATCTGGTGTAAAATTTTCTGCAGATAAACGATCCGTTAAAAGTTTTACTCTTACAGAATAAAAAAGCTCTACTGCCCGAACGATTGACAATCGCATATTTTAAACAATCAATCAAAATTTCTATCAATGTTCGTCAATCGATTGACAATAATTTCCAACACAATCAATTGGTTGCTTCAATGTGCATCATTGACAATAATATTGATTGTCTAGGGACCCACTTACATTCAAAACCTACTTTTCATTGAATAAGTCAATTCTTTAATAAAACTGATTGAGATAATAAATTAAAACAATTTCAAGATTCTACTCAATGTTAATTTTCTATCCGCTTAAGGAATATACTTTATCCTCTTTTCAGAATTTAGTTTACCTTGAGCACTCAAATAAAAATTTGTAAAATATACAGTGAAACTTCGGTTGACTGTCACAATTTAAACTATCAATCCGCTATTAGAAGGTAATTAATTCAATATTAAAAGTTAACTAATTAAATATTATTAGTATGTACAGAATATAAAAGATTTTAAAATGTGAATATGTATTGAAGTCTAGAGCAGAGGTTCATGCAATAATATGTACGTGCAGTGTATTTCCAGTTAGTAAAAGTGCATTTTTATCTTTCTTTCATATGCAATGGATGGGTTGTTGATTGAGGTTTTTCTTTTATTCGTCAATTCGATTAACCGTCCCTGTCCCGATGATTAATCAAAGTTTCACTGTAAACTATATTGAGAAAAAATAAATTGAAATAGGTTATATATTATTTATAAAAAAGTTATATATTATTTACCCAATTCATTTGCAGTTTTTACAATTGTAAATCTTTTAAAAGCATATTACTTTCGATTATTTTCGAAATTCAAAGAAATTTAGCCATTTTTTAGTTTGCAATACAGAGACCTGTTCCTTTTAAGTGATTACACTTTCTTGAGATTATACATTGTCTGCTACTTATCAGGAAGGATGTTCTAACTTAGAATATTTTATCCTTGAAATGGTTTGTTGAATGTATGCTTATATATAAATTTGTACTTGAAAACAAATGATCGTCCAAGTAAATCTCTTAGCTTTGAGAAAGTAAAAACACTCAGCTTCAACCTTCAATTTTATATTGCCCTACCAGTTTGATGTCGGGGAATTTAAATTTAGAGCTATTGATTGTTTCAACTTATGTTTTGCCACTCTATGATCATTTTTTGCTTTAAGGGTAAATAATACCAGAATCAAAGATATAAAATATCCTTGATCAGAGTCTGTTAAACCAAGGACCATAGTGCTAAGTACTCTCAGTTACTAGGACATTACTTACATTTACTGAACAAATATTTTTCAGTCTATTATTAAATGTGATAGAACAGTAATAGATGGAAAAAGTTATTTAGAAATGTAAAGAACAGACACAATTAGTTTGACAGTTAAAAGAAAAGAAATACCAGGCAGAAAAAAAATATTACTTGTCTTTTCCTTTTCTTTCCGAAGATAACCAGGACAATGACAAAATTTGATTATCAATAAAAATACTCACATGATAAGTCCAAGCTTGCTCTTCAATTTTTCAAGCAATCATAATCATGCAATCTAGCAATTGCAGTTTAAAAGCTCATTCTAAGTTGTAATGATTCCTTTTGCATGAATTAAAACATTGGACTAGTAACAATATCACACTACTTGTGAATAATTTAGAAATTCTGCATATTTGTCACATCCCAGTTTGCACAGCTTAGGATTACTTTACCTTGCAGATTAAAAAAAGCATTTTTTTAAAGCCACATGTACTATCATATCTATGTTGAAGTTGAATCAAACCACATCTTAAAATTCTTTCATGTATTCCAACAAGCTTTCACTGTCTATAAATTGTCACTAGGCTAAAAACTATGTCTCTAAATCAAATAACTTTTTCTATAAAATTGTTATTTCACCATTCAGAAAAATAAACCTACAATTTTCAGATACTGTAAATCTAAGAATTTCAATCCATTGGCATTTTAACCCAAACCATATTTATCCTTTGAGTTTGTGAGACATTGGAAGTAGAGTGAATCTCCAGAAAGAGGTTTGGTCCATTTAAACAAACTTTCAGCACACTTTTGCTGTTTCGCATATAATAACCTACAACACTTTTGAAATAGCAAAAATCTACTCAGTTTAATTCACTGGTATTTTTATACAAACAACGTTTTCTTGCATTTGCGACAGACGAGTGAATTTCAAGAAAGGGGCTTGGTCTACCTAAACACTGACTCTTATCATTTCACTATTCACATATTACCTACAACACTTTTGAAATCTATTCAAATTGTGTAGAATTTGCGAAAAACACTAAGTGTAGTGAATCTCCAGAAAGAGGTTTTTTTCTCCCTAAACACTGACTGTCGGCACACTTGTCATTTCGCTATTCACATATAAAAACCTACAACACTTTTCAAATCTCAGAAATCTACTCATTTCAATCCACTGGCATTTTTACACAACACATGTTTTTTCTTTGGGCTTCCAAACAGACATTTAAGTAGAGTGAATTTCCAGAGAGGGGCTTGGTCTACTAGTTGGTTTTAAGCTACTTGGTTCTACTGACTTTTCATTTCACTATTCACAAATAACCAACAACATTTTTGAAATATATTAATTTCAATTCACTGGCAGGTTTATACAAACCACGTTTATTCTTGAAACTCCAGAAAGAGGTTTGGTCTCACTGATCACACAAAAACCTACAACACTTTTCGAAATCTACTCATTTCAATCCACTGGCATTTTTACATAAACCACGTTTTTTCTTGAGTTTGCAAGACATTGAAGTAGAGTGAATCTCCAGAAAGAGGTTTGGTATTCATAAACACTGAACGTGAGCACACTTAGGGAATTTCAATATTGCAACATAAAAACCTGCAATACTTTTCAAATCTCGACTCATTTCAATCCATTGTCATTTCCACACAAACCATGTTTTTTCAAGTTCACGAAGTACAGTGAATCTTCAGAAAGAGGTTTGGACTACCTAAACATTGACTTTTAGCACATGTTTGGTTTCTAAACTGGTCCATTGCAATCTGCTGAATAAACCTATATTTATTCTTAGTAAAAAAATTGGATAATACCTCTTGAGTTAAACAATTGGACTTTGGTGCCCTTTTGCGCTTCGATCGATATTTGCGCTTAGGCCGTGTTCTTTTTTCAGTAGCAAACCATTCCAATCGCTTGTGGAAGCATTTCAGACAAATACTGCTTGGGGGTTTATTAAAGTTTCCACAAGTTGAACATTCCCATTTGTCCTGAGAAATAAAAAACAAGTAATAAGAATAACAGTTGATCCAGAAAACAAATAATTTGCAACACATGAATTCATAGCAATTTCATTCTGAAATAATGCTTCAGTTCAAAGGAAATACAGTAATTCATTTCTATGACAAGGTAAAGAGAATGACATGTAATTTGAATACTTTTACTCTGTAGTTAGCTCTCAAATGTTACAATACAAAAGTTACGATACTCTGAAGCTCCAGCATGAAATGGCACTTAGTTTTTCATGCCATTAGAATTAACTATTAATTAAGGCAAAACTAATTTAAAATATGCAATAATTTAATAATTTTAAATGTGCAGGACTTTGTTTTATTTGTTTCAGGTTATATGAGAGTAACAAGTCAAAATTTTGAAAGATTAAAACAATTCTTGGGCCTTGCTGCTTTCATTTAAATTCTATTTCATAAAATAAACACATAATCAAAATTCTAAAAAAAAAAAAATAATAATAATAATAATAATAAATATAAATAAATAAATAAAAATTAAATAATGAGATAAAATTTAACTTTATGAATCCTACTAATTTGAATTTTCCTGACCTTCCATTACCCAACAGAGTAAAATCTTTTTAGCAAAGCTAAACTGTTATATAGAAAAAGCATCTTTTCAAATAAAGAAGTAACTGGGGCTACAAGATTGCTTTCTGAGTGGTTTCATTGCCTTCTTTCAAACAATAAAGCCTAAATGAGCTTCTCCCTCCAAAGGAGATACCTGGAAAACAATTTCACAAAGGGAGTAAAAAGCATCTGCTCTCAATTGAATTTTCAAAATTACAGGCATGATGCATATCTTGAATATAGCAACATGGTGCCAAGATAAATATTTTGCCTTTGTGAAAAAAAGAGGTTTTTTCCATCGAAGCTGAATTTTTTTTAATAAGCTAGGAAGTGAGAGCATTCAGTTCTTGTCTATATATAGCATACTGAAAGCATGTGAAACAGTGCCGATTACTTCATCAGAAATAGCAAATTCTCTCTTGAAAGGGCATCAGCTTAGGTACATTCAGCCGTTCCACGGGAAACAGTATGTCACAATTAACCCAAAACACTGTACAATGAATTAGACTGGTATAAAACTCAGCCTCTGCTGGTAGAGATATATGAGTGACACTTGTTTTCAGTGAGCAGAGAAATATATGTTGGCCATTTGTTATTGAGCCTAAATTTTTATGGCTTAAGCCAGGGGCGGCCAACCTGTGGCGCATGCGCCAAACATGGCACATTGGATGATTACAAGTGGCGTATTGCATTCTTGCGCCTACATATTCTTTTGAAGTAGGCGCCATAGCTGAATCCATCTCCATATTTTTTCAAAACCAGAGTGCTCTCAGTTCAATACACAGACTTTCTCACTTATTATTTCTTCGCAGTTTTATAACTGTTTACAATTGATATTCTGTGTGATACGACGTACACACTTGCGATATGTTTGTTCTTTTTCAACATTTAGAATTTCGTACTTTTTTGTGCATTCCATCACAGTGCACAAGAAAGTGAGCAAAAGAAGCACAGAAAGTGATAGTAAGCGGGTGAATTTAATGAACGAAAAAAAATTATTTATAGCAAGTCGATCAAGAAAACCGTTTTGTATTGTTTGTAAAAGTAGAAGGTGTCGTCGGTGCAAAATTTTATTTTGTATTAAAATTTTTTCGAACAAAATCAGAGAGGCTTGCTACTACTCATGCTGAACTCAAGGTATTTTGCAACCCATTTCTTATTTTAGTGGTGACTCTTTTCGTTTTTATCCATATGAAGAAAGGAAAATTGTTAATCTATTCCATTGCCCCTTGATACGATACCCCCTCCATACCTAGGGACAGGGGTTTCGTATTTAAGGACCGATCCCGAAAGTGTTGAAAAAACGTTTAAGCAATTTTTCAACTCAAACTTTTATTGAACAACCAGAAAGATTTTACTCAAAGAAAATATCAAGTACTAATGCAAAAATAACACCAAAAGGCTTATATTTTACTTAAAAGTTTCAGACAAAACTTCAAAAAAAGACAAGACAGATTTTACTACAAAATCACTGCTCAGTGCAATTTCTTTTCATGGCCACAATCATGTCAGATTTCTTCATAAACAATAAATAGCAGTGAAGGAACAAGTATTTTTCTAAGCATGTCATTTTTGAGTGCATCAATAAATGTAAGAAAACTTATCTTGACACAAAACTGGTAAAAGAAAAAGGAAACTGAAGTTTTTCGTCATTTAATGAGTAAATTTTTGTTTTATGCATAAGCACATGCCTAATCATTTTATCTATAAATTATATTACATTCTGAAAAATCAAATTAGCTTGGGAAAAGTTCATTGACGATTCTAGCCCAGTGTTAACAACATGTTCAAACAAAATTCCCTTCTCTTCTGTTATCTACAGCGTCTGTCCTTAGGTATGACTACCTTAGGTACAAGTCTCCCCTACTCTTTCACATAATAGAAGACATGAAATTTATTAATAGCATGTCTTCTATTTTGTATAAGCACTATAAAACAGCATCAGACTAACATAGAAGGAAAACTTAAGCTCATTCTTGGGTCTGAGTTACGAAAAGAATAAGTGACTAAGAAAAAGGAAGAAATCAAAAGACAAAATATTTTTGCAAAATTATGTTGTGAAGACATGGCGATGACAGAAGCGTCCTATGAAATTGCTTTTGAATTGGCGAAAAAAAGAAACCTTCTTTTTAACAGAAAAAAAAAATAGTTAAGCCTTGTCTCCAAATATTTACACGCCATCTTGGTAACAAAGGTATTGAATTACAAAGCATACAGATTTGCTAAATCTAAGCAGACAGTTAAGAGACATATCGAGGAACTCTCTCAGGATGTATCTCAGTAACTGGAAGACTGTGTCCATTCTTGTACTTTCTTTTATCTAGCACTGGATGAATCAACCAGTTAAGCATTTTTATTAGAGGTACTATGTTGAAAGACTAAAAATGCAGCATGTTATGTTACCGGGAGAGAAAAGTGAATAAATATTAAAGCAAGAGCATTAAACAGACAAGAATTCAGAGAATATTGTGATTTGTTAGATTATGAATATATGGTCAAATTGTCATTCATTGCGAAGTGTGCTGGCTTTCTAGAGGACAAGTTCTAAGTAGCATTTTGGAAATAAAAAATGCTGTTTATAATTTTTTAGAACTGGAAAATGAACTGCCTAATGAAAGAGCCCTATTATTGGATAACAACTGGTATTTTAAGTTGATGTTTCTAGCCCTCTCAATGATCTGAATTCGAAAATGCAAGGCAAGAATATAAATTATTTCGTTAACTTGGTAAACAACACCAATTCATTTTAAATAAATTAAAACTGTTTATCTCTCAGTGAGAAATTCAGTATTTGAGTCAATTTCCATACTTAAAAGAGTACAGTGAATGTGCTGCGGCTAATAGCAATTGGACCAAATATATTGAAAAAAAATCAAGTTAATGCAAGGGTTCATTTGAAAGTCGTTGTCATGATTTAGCTAAAACATAGAACTGCATGCTTGCATTTATAAACCTATTTTCACTTAGTGAACAAAATTTAATGAATATATGCTTAGTAACCAGGCATGAGAAAGCAAAATTTCAAAAAAGAGGAAAACCAAAATATGAAATGAAATACACGCGAGTCAGGTCTGTATGCATAGGATTTCGCAACAGTAAAAATTAAAATTAACAACTCGCGACAAATTTTAATTGTGTTCAACAATTTGGCCATCCAACATGCTTTAGGTAAGGCTCCTGTACTATTGGGAAAGTCTAGGTACAATGGCCAAAGCTTTATGAACTCCACATAGTCATCTCTGTTTTTTTCTGAATCGATGGCAGATGTTGCTGTCTGGATTGCATTGACTCCAAGACCATCAACTATGCTTCTCGCATCTCGCTTGTACATTCACTGACTTTGAGTCAAAAGGTTCCAATTCACTATCAAAGTATTCAAGGTGATCAAAATTGCCACAAAATCGTTTAAACAAGGTTACATCTGGTGACTTGGAAGCCTCGATCTTTAAGTCATCAAACACGTGGGATAAAAAGACTTCTCCAACATGATGGCGGCAAGCTGACCAAAGCGCACGTCCCAATTTCTTTAGCACACTGACACAGGCAGCAGTAACATGGCCTGTGTGTAGGAAGAATTTGAGTCAAATGTCATGTTCACAATTGTATGTGTGCATTGCCAAGAGGTGAGCTGCTCATATATTAAATCAGCAATGATTGGGCCACATTTACGATCAGTTACTTGGGAAGATACTGGCGTATCAAGAATCTTTTGCTGGTGAATGTTTCCAACGATAATGGTGAGACGTTCTTCAGCTTTGTACTTATTGGACAATGATGTTGAAAGTTTTGAATCCAAATGCAGTTGTATATTTAGGAAAGCACCACTCTTCCTTGCAGGTAGTTGAAATCTTCATTGCAACTTGCCTTCTTGACCTATCTGCTGTTGCATACGATGCTGCAATAGTAGATGTCTCTCCTCCAAGTTATGTAATTAATGCTTTTGTATATACTGCTTGTTGTGCTGGACTCATGTTTAAATGTGTTGCTAGTGAAACAAGATTAGTTTTCATCATAATGTCGTGTGGAATGAATAATGTCAGTCCTGTTCTTTTATTTTGATGACAACTTTGAGTACTTGTTGATTGTCCTTCAAAAGGGAAATTTTCCACATAATTTGTATCACTTTGTTCATCACAATCATCATCGATAGAGCTGAGAATATCATGTAATATTAAGTTGGAACTCATTTCTCTATTCACTTTTTCCCTTCTTATTTGTTGTAGCTGTAGAAGCTGTTCTTTTCGTTTGAATTTTTCCGCAAGACATTAGTCATGTGATCTAAATGTTGCCAAACGGTCACTTTGCATTTACTGAAGGAAGGCAAAGTCTTCTTTGTTCTGTATATGCTTTTCTACATTTACAGACAATTAAAAAAATGTTAATGCTAGTTTATATTCCACCTGTTTTAACTTGTCTATAGTATTTGGTGCAGATCTTCGATTAAGGTGTATCCCTCTTAATTTTGAGCTGTCATCAAGAAGTTTTATAAGTTTTTCACAAACTTTTTGTTCACTGATTATTGGGATATTTGCTTTTTCATGAAACAGCTTTGCTTGGGAAAGGACTAGTTTTGCAGACTTCCATTTAGTTCTATTTCTTGGACACCTTCTTTAATATCATCATACACCTCCAAACTTGCAAATTAGTTGGAAGTTAGAAGCCATTTATTTTTGAATCATCACAACTATCTTACTTAAGACCAAAAATATTTGAAGTCAGTCTGGTTTCCATAGAGAAATCAGAACTAAAAGTTCAGTTAAAGTTAAGCCAGTGTACACTGTCCAAATCAGAATCAAACTAGCAATAAACAAACGTTGAAAATCAGTTCATAATGAAAACCACAAGTTGAAATAAACAGGAAATGTATTGTTAACAAAGTTAAAGCTGCAGTCACTAGTCAAGCCAGTGTTACCACATGGTTTTGGCAACAACTTTATCTTGGTTGTAATTGATGATGATGCTGATACAGAAAATATAAAATTTCAAAGTTGTCGTGGACCCCCTAAAACTGTTTGAAAAAAGAAAAAGAATTGGTATGGTAACTTGTAAAGGGTAATGGAACATTTTGAGATTGGGGACAAACTGATTTGTTTCTAGAGGGGCGTTTGTTGCACCTAAATATATGTGTGCGTGTGTTTCCCCCACACACCATATATGCTCAAGTAGAGATTCAAAATTAGCTTTTAAGAAAAACTTCAGCATAAATAGAAATAAAGGAGCATTTGATTCCTCTAAGTAATGATGTCAGCATATATGACCTAGATTGCCACAGAAGTTCGCAACAAAAAAGGATGCAAACGGATTGATTGTAACATCAAGAAACAAGAATTGGTTTTTGGAATTCAACTTAAAATGTGTAAAATCATTTTTGTTTAAATTATACTGAATTTCAATTTCGCTAAAAAAATAATAATTTGAAATCGAAAGTCATCTTTAGGACACAAATGACTTTCAGAAATTCCTCATTAATTTGGCGCCGAGCGATAACATCGCGTCATCGGAAAACCGTGAGATCGTGAAAAATCGCGATGACCGCGAGATCTGCGCTAGCTAAGGGATGACGCGAGATCTGCTCTAGCTAAGGGATGCCTGTGAAAGATCGGAAAAAATCGCGATGTCACGATGACCGCGAGATTTGCACTCGCTAAGAGATGCCTGTGTAAGATCGGAAAAAATCGCGATGACAGTGAGATCTGAGCTAGCTAAGGGATGCCTGTGTGAGATCGGGAAAAAATCGCGATGCCACGATGACCGCGAGACCTGCGCTAGCTAAGGGATGACTGTGTGAGATCGGAAAAAATCGCGATGTCACGGTGCATCGCAATCGTGAAACCGATGTTGTCGTCCTCACACCGTCTTTCGCGATGTATCGTTACATCGCTAGACCTAGCAACTAGTACATAAAAACGTCACTAGGACATCCGGTTCTTCAAAGCTTGAAATATATTCTCATTGGCTAGAAACACTAATGACGTCATGTTCTTAAAAACGGCCAAAATCACGTTAGAAAAACGCGGAAAATTACTAAAAAGCGGAAAAACATGAAAAAATCCTAATAAAGCGGAAATCCGCGGAAGATTCTCATGCATGAGTAACATACAAACGGAACTTATTAATTTAAAAACAAATTCCTTATTATAGAAAATGAAATTTGATGAGTTTTTTTCTGATCAATAAGTTTCATTATTGATAAATAATATTAATGTACTGTAATTGACATTGCTTTATATACAATAATTAAATCATTTAAAAATTTTTAATTACGTATTTTAAAAGGGCTGTTCAATAAAGAATGATCATAAATAAATAAAAAATAATTTCACGTACTAATCCTCTAAATTTTTATAGTCTTTATCAAAATACTTTGCATTTTATGCAATGCACTTATCCCAACTCGTTTCTAGTCTTCAAACACATGCTGGAAGCCATTTTTTAACAGGTCCTTCAAAATCGCCTACGCAACTTTTACCACTGCCTGTGATGATGAAACCGCTTTTCCTGGAGGTGTTTCTTCAAATTTGGGAAAAGAAAAAAAGAATCGCATGGGCTATATCAGGACTATATGGAGGATGGGGAACACACATGACATTGGTTTTGAAAGATCTGACGATTTTTTAAGGCGAAAACAAAATTTCAATGCAGTGTATTGCGTTTCTCGTGTCATATCCATTTTTGCACTAGGCGTTCTTTGCCGGCTGCCAAGGCGTAAGCAATGACGTCATGATTGTGAAACTTGCGCTATCTATTCTCCACATATCTCGCTACACATTTAATACTAATTTTATTTTTCTTGATTTTTTAAAAAATGATGACCATTCTTTATTGAACAGCCCTCGAA
The DNA here is from genome assembly GCA_947359465.1 of Metellina segmentata. Lineage (NCBI taxonomy): Eukaryota > Metazoa > Arthropoda > Arachnida > Araneae > Tetragnathidae > Metellina > Metellina segmentata. The sequence continues at coordinate 21,658,197 of OX375876.1, read as the reverse complement.
TATACATACTTTTATTGGAAAGGTTATTACGGATATGCCAGTAACATGAACATAAGAGTGCATGAGTGGTATGGCGCATCTGAACTCCTTTGTGAAAAAAATTGACGCATGGTACGTAAAAGGTTGGCCACCCCTGGCTTAAGCCAAATATAACATAAATATTTCACCCCCCCCCCCCCGAAACATACTTATAAATGAAGCAAGTGGTGCTTCACTTTTGCTCCCAAAGTTGGTGCCACTGCATACCCCAATCAATACTATTATCTCTAGTGTTCTCAAAATAGGGAAGTTGACTATTTTCAGCTCAAAAAGTGATCGTTAGGGTAACCTAGTCAAAGCAAATTTTTAAAACTTATTTGTATAACATAGCATGCATTTGTTCTCAGGTTAGTAAACTAATAAAAAAAATTTATAAACTTTAAGACAAATAAAATAAAGTAGAAAGTTTAATTTTTAAATTGTGATTAAAAAAACAAAAAATAAATTGATTTGAATCAGCATTCCCTGTTAGATTCCATAAGATCTGTAGTACTTTAGAATTTAGACTTAGCTAGTTGCTTAATATGGTAGACCACAAGTAGAGAAGCACTTTTCAATATGTACTAAATATTCCAAACTTTTTCAAAAGCAAGAAATAAAAGTGTTAAGTAATAGTTTAACTTAAAATAAGCACATAAGACATTTCATAGGCACGTAAAAAATTTTTTTACTCACTGAATCTGAAATCTCAGCATCAAAAGTGAAATAGTCATCATCCGAGCTTTTGTCAGCCCAGAACTCCATATCACTATCACTTTTACAGATGACAGTTATAATCGCTGATTTCAGAGCATCCTAAACAAATAATAAAGAATCAATTCAATATTAAGTTGAATAACTAAATAGAAGAGAAAGAAATTGTGATAAAGATAATGAAATGTAGAATCCAGATTTTATTTTATTTTATAACCACTACTCGCTAACCCAGGTGATTGCTATGAATTCCCATCAACACAAAAAACAGAACTGCTGACACATTCTTTATTTTACAACAGTAAAACTCCTCAAACAGGGACTATCCTTAGTTTTATGAAATAAGTCACTCTAAGGCAAGCCGCACACCGGAGAGACCGCAAAGCGACGCGCGATAAGTAGTCGACAGAACGTCTGAACCCACAGGCTTCCACTCGCTATGTCCGCACACCAAAAAGACAGGCGACAGAGAGCCTCTTTCCGGTCGCTTTCCTCTAGTATCGCTTGTCGTTTGTTGCGTGCAGCATTTTTCGGCGAGTCGCTTACGCGTGAAAATTGAAGTCAAGAACATGGGCAGTGTAATGATCAGGTAAATATCATTTTAATATTCCAACTAACCACATTGAATTTCTTCATTAATATTAATTATATTTCAAATTTGCTTGTTTTTCTGCTGAATTTCTCTCGCAGTAAACCTATTATATATTTTCAATTTCATAATGTAGAGATGATTTATATGCTTTTTGAGTAAATACTCCTTTTTTAATATGAAATATAAATTTACTTGATTCAAGTAACCCTATTAAATTATCCTTTCTCCTGTGTAAATTAATAATTTCCTTATTTGTTATACTAGCTGAAATACCCTAAGTAGCACAGGGTTTTTTAAAGAAAATTATCTGGCTCAAAGAACAATTTATTTTTATTACCTCCCATAATCTTTTCTCAACATACTCAATTATCAGATGAGTGAATTCACTTTTACATTCCAAATATAAATTTCATAAATATTGAATATTTATTCCAGATAATGTAAAGAATTCTGAGGGATCAATGTATAAAATTTCTCCATATGAATTGAACCAATGTAACAAATTGAAAAAATTAAAATGGGCAATTAATTATAAAGATTTATGTGTAAAATTTAAATGCTTCGTGATAATAAAGAAAATTTTTTCATCGGGGGGTCTCTTTAAATTTTTTATGAACAGACTACAATACTAAATAAACATCTTGGAACAAAGCACGCTTTCATAATTGTAATAATTTGAGTGAATATATTTCGAGCATCTTCACTCAACACATGGCGAATGGTTTAAATTGGCCATGTGCGATTTGTAGCCACACAGAATGTTTAAAACAAAATTACCGCTGATGGACATCTAATGGTCAGTGGCCCAAGATGAAAATATTTGTCTGGTAATTATGATCCTAATCAGTAAGTATTGGTATTTATTCAAAGGGAGGATGATTTTCAATATAATTCTGGGTGAACTCAGTATGAGCAAAGTTTTAAACGTATTTGAATAAAATAACATACATCTTGTTCGGTATTCAATTTTAAATATTAAACATAACAGAAAGAAAAATGCAATGTAAAATTTTGATTTAAATCAAAGTCATTTTTAAAGAAAAATCACTTGGATTTAAAACGGTATACTCTGATTAGTAATTACATAAAAAAGTATGATTGTGAAAGTCTCCCATTTAAAATTTTCTTGTATATTTGTTTCCAGTTGAACAGAGTTGTTCCATCACATCGTCATCCGAGGAAAATCCGCCACAATGTATGCAACAAACTTTGGCGTTTTTTTTTGTAAACACCTGAAATGCGCATGCGTCGAAACTGGTCGCCTGTTTCTGCGGTGTGCGTATAATTTGCCGTCGCGTAGAGACATCCTCAGGGGACTAGAAACCTGAAATCGACTTTGTATCGCGTGTCTCTTTTCGGTCTCTCCGGTGTGCGGCTTGCCTAAAAGGTAGTCATTTAAACAGGGTCTACAGTGTAAGAGGGATAATAAATAGCAGTAGTTAAAACATTTTTTCTGCTTTTTTGCTTATCTGTTTATGAGAGTATTCTCTGTTTATGAGCTCTGTACTAATTCAAAACACTGGATTATTCCTTTACCCCAAAATTAACCCTTAAACATATAGCATCCAAAATCAGGATAGTTTTTTTTTTCTGCTGATAGTACTTTAAAAGAGTTCAGGAATTCTTCAAAAAAAGAGGATGTCAACCATACTTGATTGAAATAGATTTTAAACAGGGTTCCCACTCTATTTTAGAAACGAAATTTCCTGACTTTTACAAACTAATTTTTACAAAATTCCAGGTAATACTTAAGCAATTCACAACACTTTTAAGATGAAAAAACCAAGAAAAAATTTAGCATTCAATTGGCCATAATAAAAACCAATTTAAGAATTATACACCATAAAAATTAATACAGAGCACAAGTAATTTTGCATTAAAATAACTTATTCAAATAATCCAACATATTTAACTCAAATCAATTTGTGATTTTATGTACCATAAGCATGAAAGTCTTCAATTTAAGCCAGTCAACAAAACAAAATCCTTTACCTGTTAAATATTAGCCGTTTCCTTTGAAATCAGGCGAAAAATTCTATTCATAAAATAAAATGATGGGAAACTGTGTACATCTTATTGGCTACTTTTCTCCAAAGCATATGTGACGTCATGATAAATCATTTTCCAGGTCATTGAAACAATTTTCCAGGTTTTGGACGAAAATGTGTTATTTTCACCGACTTTTTGGACAAAATTAAATTCCCTGACAATTTCAGGTTTTCCCTGACCTCTGGGAACCCTGTTCAAACTACACCAACGATTATCATGGAAATACTTCGGAAACAATAAGATTGGTATCTAATTTTTCTATCATTTTTTTTTGCAGGACACAGAAAATGAAATATTTTCCCCTCCTTTTCTAAAAGCAAGGGTCATACTTGGCCATGCTGTGCCAAACACAAGACATACAATATCAAGTGTAGACATACACACACAATGGAAGCTTAACTGACAGAGCTGAGGAATGCACTTGACAGGAATAAAACCTGCGCTGCTTACTAGAGCAGTGGACATACCCAGTGAGCCATGGCAGCCCCAAAAAGGTAAAGGGATTTCTGAAAAGTCTATGAATGGATATAAATGTAATGAGCATTGATCAGCATGTATCGTCTGGTAGCATGAACTTAGGAGTGGCTAAGTTGCATTTTGTGGTGGTCGTATGACACCAAGCTTTTTTTTAAAATATTTATGACCGAAACTTCAACCACAATGAATTTTAAGGGCTTTTAACAACTTCCAATAAATATCTAGTTTAATATGAATGCAAAATAGAGACCCGAGAATTATGTATGAGACACAGTATCCTCGATAAAAGCCTCCATTGCTGTTTTAAACTGTTTTTACAAAAACCTTCAAGTCAGATCGATGTAAGTAATCGATCAAGTATGTCGATGTGGTTTAATGTTATCAATAGCACATAAAATATCTTCTAATTGTTTAGGTATATTGACATACCTTTTCTCACATAGCTAAGGCCTCCCCACACACTGGTGATTTTTGTGGAGAAACTGCTTAGTAACGAAAATGAAACATTGTTTTCAATGTAGAGTCTACATTGTAGACTCTTACATTGGTGATTATTTAATCTCATCTCTGCATACACTGATGGCAGATATTATTTTCAATGATTTTCAGTTCAGAACAAGAACCCCAGCTGAAACTACAAATCTCAGCCTTATACGTTTGAATTCTGTTAGTTTACTACAATTTCATAGCATTCCTAGTTCTACATGACAACTGCTAAACATTGAAACAGAACAGAGAAGCGACACAAAATTCAAATCTCACAGCTTAAATGCAACACTCAGTATAAATGAAACTTTTAAACTGGGGTAAAAACAGCCAAAATGTAAAAAAGAGGAAAATATATGCAGCATTATTTTGAACTACAAAAATAGCTGAATAAGAATAGTATATTTGTGTACAGAACAGTGGTGCAGCCAAAAAGTTTTTCTGAGGGGTGTGTGTGTGGCAAATTTAGTCTGATAAAGCCCTATAAAGTCTATTAAAAACAATCAAATTTGTTTTTGGAAGTCGGGAGGTTAACCCATAACCTCCCATGGCTGCGCCATTAGTACAGAATGTGTTTATGATAAGTAAGTATTTTTGTCTACTATTTAGCTTTATAAGCTCTATAAAGTCCACTATATGCAATGAAAATAGTCTTTGGAAAGGGGAGCTTTAATCCATAATCCCCTCATCGTGGCTGTGCCACTGGTACAGAATATGTATTTATGAAAAGCATGTCCTTTTATAATTCATAAGCACATTATTCAATTTTTGTTTTGCATCTTTTTAAACACTCTTTACAGATACAGGCATGTGAGCGGGAAAGACAAAAAGTCTAAAACAAAGCATAAACTCAAATTTTGCAGAAAAAAAAAAGACACATGAAACCATATTTTGCGCAAAAAGAAAATATATCTTGGCAACTGTGTAAATAGTATAAAATAAGTTGCATGAAGTTGAAAATGGTTTTTATTTTTTATTTTTTTTAATGAATATTTTTTAACATCTCACCAATGGTACACATTTTTTAACAGTTGCAATTTTCCCAAAACCTTGATACAAAAATTAAATTTACAAGAAATAAAAACACTAGGTACAGCTTCAGTCCATGTTTATAGCAGTGGCAATGGTCTTGGCGCTTTTTTTGGCACACTTCTAGTAGCAAGTTTTTTTTACAACCTCGGCCAAGTGGAAAGTTTAAAATTTTATTTTATACACTTTTAAATATTTAAAAGGGCCCTTACCACTGATATAAACGTAGACTGAAGCTGTAACCCTGTGGTAAATAAAATATAACTCAATTCAGTTTAAATTTACAACCTATTTTCGAATATAAAATACCTTTTTTCAAAATCTCTAATCAATTTCCGTCGGCCTTTATTTTTCTGTAAATATTCTTATTTTCTAATTAAATCAACTAAAACTTAAAATTAATAACGCATATTGTCCAAGAAATAATTTAACTCATCAAAACAATCATAAATATTGCCCTTGAAAGAAGAATCATTTTGAAAATTTCAGTTGCAAAAAATAGCTGCAGTGTATAGTTAAAGCGGTGGCCACCACCTTGGCGCATTTCTAAAGTCGCCAAAAAAGTTTTAACGGATTTTGAAAGTACTTTTTAGAATATTCAAAATGAAAATTTAAACTTTCCGCTTGTCATAAAAGACGAAATAATCTTATCTGTTAAATAACTGAGCATCTTATTTTCTAGTTGAAAGAAAAATCACATTAAAAGCGGATCAACTTAAAATATTTCATTTATACTTTTTTCCGCCACATCATGAGGTATCACTGCCACTAGATGAAAGCTCTGCTTTCTTAGGAAACTGTAGCTTTACCTATGAAACCTACAGCAACAACGCATGCTAACTAGTTCAAAATCCAAGTTCTCCAGGTTTGCCATCAAACTAACAAACATGCTACTCACAAAGGATTCTTTTTAAAGAGGAATTTGCATGACTTATCAGCTTGTCAAAATTTAGGAGTGCAATGTTGCCGATATATGTCTTGTTTGGCGTATTTTACGTTAAAAAGAAGACAAAACAGGACAAAAGTCTGAATTTTTCTTACAAATTTATAAAAATTGGCAATTTTTTAAAAAGTTTAAGAAAGTTGGAAATACCTACAAAAGTTAGAAGAATCTCATCCCTGTACTTAGAATATTCACACTTTCTTTATTATTATTTTTTTTTACATTTATTCCTTGGATGCAATTCTATGATATTAAATACTAAAGAAAAAATTGTAGAAAAAACAGAAACTCTCGGGGGGGGGGGGGGGGGGAAAGCAGAAATCCGCGTAAACATGGAAGATTTTCACTCCTGTTTCTAAGAAAGTTTGGCGAATATTTCTTTATTCAGTTAACTAAACAATATAGATTTACCAAGTCTAAAAGCAAAACAAGTTCTACAAAAGCTGATGCAATTTAAAAAACTATTAATAATATATTTACTATTTCTGAATCACTATCGCTGCATGAAGAACAAGAGTCAGAAGAGTGAGAAGAAAGGGATTCCACTTCATATTCAATATCAAGCGTTTCTTCTACAGTAACAATGCTAAAATTGTCACCCGAATTACTTTCATCATGCGACAGGTAGAAGTTGTCATCACTAGTGTCCTTGACCACTGCTGTTTCATAGCCCTGAAAACAAATCAAACATTTGTCAAGTTACAGAAAGCAATATACGCAAAACACAAAGCAGTTTAATCCTAACACATGGCTAGTTTCCTGCATAAGAGATTTTCAGGTTACTTAGGTTTTTATGGCACAATGGCTATATTTTACCAAGGTGTGCTAAACACAAGATGGACAACATCAGGGAATGGACAAACACATGCAAGGAGATTTTTAATTGACACATAAGATAGTGGTTGGAATTTGGTTGGGTACATCGTTTTTGCATTTTCTTGTCTTCATACCAGTCGTTTTTGAGTTTTAACAATTTGGAATGGACCATAAAATTATGGATGGAGTTTGAGGTCAGCTTGTTTGACTGCTACCTTGTTACTGATGTTCTATGAACATGCTGGTCTAGTTTTGTTGTACTGTTGTGTATTTTCTACTTGAATTTTCAAGATGTTACTTTAGGGTTCATCGCGAAGAATGATTTTATCATTCATCCTGGCTTGAAGATATTCCTCTTCAAATATTTGTTTGATTTGGATGTCATCTTTAGTTTTCATTTATACGCCAACTTTTACTTTAAACGCCAAGTTGCAAAAGGTGTTTATTTAGTGCTTCAGGATGTGCACTGTTGGGATATGTTTGATTTAGTGGGTTCGTTTATGGACATTTTAGTCAACTATGATAAGAGTTTTGTAATAACTTTTAACTTGGCTGTTGCCTATGGTACACAGGTTGTTATATGCAAATGTTTGACACCTTCTCTACAATGACTTTTTAATTGTTTAGAGGTAAAAGCAGAAATCTGCATCATTTGCAGAAGAGCAATATTTGTCAGAAATTATTCGACTAGGGTTTTGGAAAGTGGTTTGCTGAAGTTTGAGGGAATCATTTGCTGAAGTTGATTTAAGAACATCATTGCTTGAAATTTTTTTATATTTTTAAATCTGTTATTTCTGGATTGCAATTACTAATTCTACAATATGGCACCTCTGCACTTGATTTTTGATGCAGGAGACCTCTATTTGGTCCAAATTAACAGCACTGGCCATGTACATCAAGGTGTTGGAATCTGAATTGGTGTTTTCTCAAAGTTTTGTGTCGCTTCTGCAAATTTGAATAGTTTTTATGAATGGTATTTTTGTATTCACTCGTACGATATCATTTGTAAAATTTACTTGATTGAGAATATACAGTCCAATCACAAAATTATTGCACATATCTGTTAGAAAGTAAACATTTGTAGATATAACTGCATCATCTATATGAATTTGGGTATTTAAACATCCAATAGAAGTATATTTATCACCATTTATTTCCATTAATGATACATTGTTTTTAATCAGCGTAGTATTTTTGAGCTTGTCAGATAATTCTTTGTTGATCAGTCACCTTGCTACCTGTGTCAATTAAAGCAATGTGTTCTGAATTGTTGAGGTTAACATTCTTTAGAAGTTTATGTGAATCTGCGACTACAACTGTCTACTACACGGGTTTTGGAACAATCTCTTGCATTGTGTCAGTTAAAAGAATTACATTTAAAACATTTCTTGACTCTTAACATATTATGACAGTCAAAAGATTCTTTTTTTCATTTGTCATAGATTTGCATTAATGTTGTGCTAGTGATGTTTTAGTTTCTACAAACTATTTTTTGGTGCTATAAAATCTTGTTTTCAGCGTAATCAGGGATGCTGAGACGAGAATATTACGATCAGTCTAAGAACATGACTTTTAACAAGAAGTCAAAAAGCTGACAAGGGGTAAACTTAGTATCTTACAACAGCAAATTAGCTCCTCTGAACTGTTTCATTAATGAAGTGGGTTTATTACATGTTGGTGGTAGACTACCAAATTCAGATTTAAATTAATTCAGCGAAAAATCCCTTTCCTTTTACCTTCTATATTATAAAGAAGTGTTTGTTTCGTGGCCACAAAATCCTGACGATCTATGATACTTACAGCAATGAGATTTGGCATACAAATAATCCAATTTTTTTTTGCTATTTCTGGGTCGCGGCGAAATTTTAAAATTTAATCTAGAAGATTTTTAAATGAATTTAATAGTTTTATTCTCCATTGGTGTTTCTACCAGAGAAGAAACGCCGGAACACCTTGCCACGTCAGCAGTGGATACATGCCAAGTTTTTTTTCATCCGACAGAACACGGAGAAAATATTTTTTTTAAATAATTAATGGTAAATTTAATAATAAAATAATTAACAGTCTGGGTCAAACCCCCATGGGAAGGATCTGAGGATCCCAACATGTAATTTTGAACCACGCTGAGATGTCAATGTCATACCCGAGCTGGCACCCCACTATCCAAACTTCCATGCCAATGCACTGGGCAAGGGTTGAAAACTGTGTAAATTTGTAGAAAATATTCAATGTACACACACACACACACAAAAAAAACACTCCATTTCGATTTCTATATATAACCAACGCAATTGCTGTTCCACTACCCTTTTAAGTACACTAACCTGGCAGCTGTCAGCTGTGTCAGATAGATTGATACTTGCTGGCGAAGGTGGGATGAACAGGACCATTGTTTCATTCCTGCGTCTCTTTAGTACAGTGTTATCAATTTCTGAAATTGAAAATTACATAAATTAAAATTAAGACAATTGTTGTGCATAACAAATATGCATGAAGAGACATCTAATAAATGAGACGTTGAGAAGTAGAGTGGATCAAATCTACTTTCTGGTCAAACTCTGATAATCACACACCACAACTCCTTTATGTTGAACCTTTTTAGTACATCTCTTCGAATCAAGTCCCTTGTTGCTCAGGTTCCAGAGAGATGGCAGTACTATAGCAGTTGAAAAGGGAAAGTACAATGGAGAAGAAACTCTCTCAAAATGTTGTAAAATGGACTTGATCCACTCTAGATTTGAATGCATTAAATGCTGATACAATTTAGCTAATATCTAAAAATTAACATTTCATATACATACTGTCTGTACCACAAGAATAGATCTTGATGCAAAGTCTGGGTTCAAGTGATCAATATTTAAACAGGGCTCATTCCTTTCGAGTAGTGACTGGTGGATGTCTTAACACATTCGCTGCCGGTTCCATTAGGAAGTGTTGATAGTTATTGCCACGCCGTAGAAATGGGTTTTCCTGACAGTGTTAATAGGTTATGGAGCACATGGCCCTTAATCTCCAATATTGACAGTAGATTTGACATAATTAAATGGGTTTTCCCCTGAAGCCGACTTACTTTCTATAACAAATACGATTGAAAAGTGCGCCAATACCAGAATCGATCGGCAAAAGTTCAGCCAACAAATTTGGAATTTCATCATCTGTTACAGGCTTTAGGGATCCTAACAGGTTTCAAGGTCTAAAAAAGTGACTAATCAAGCAACAAATAACAATAATGCTAAATATATTCAAGTATAAAGATAGAAAAGAAAAAGATCCTCTCCAGCCACCCCTATCTTTTCTTTGGAAGAAAAATTTTATTTTCTTCATTTTTAAAAAGTACATAATTTTAAAATATTCACATAAAAATAAAAAAATCTTAGTTATGATTTTTTAATTTGTTTATTTTTGACACAGCTTGAAGAATTTCTTCCTTTTTTTTAAAATATTGTCTCGTTTTTTTTTCTTTCTCAATAGAAGAATGTGCACTTTTTAAAGGCTGTCTTTGCTGACCAGCATCATCTGAGACTTTCAATACTCCTTCAATCATTGCCTGAGCAAATGCAGCTTCCTTAAAGTCTTTATGTTTTATTGCCTTCTTGAGCCTATCACTGGCTTCCTTTAATAATTTGAAGCACTGTCCAACGCCTCATCCTCTTCCTTACGCATAATTTTAAGCTTTAGTTCTTCTATCACCTTTCCTTTCTTTGCCAACTGCTTAAAAATTTTTTTTCTTTGTTACCAGTCTATCTTTTTTTCCTGTCCTCTAATTTTTCTTGTGCCTTACGTTTTATATCTTCTAAATAAGCATTGTAGGTTTTATATGCAACCCTTTCCGATATCCATTAGCTTTGATGTGATCGGCACCAAATAAGATTGATTGTCAAAATTTGCCAAGCTACTTTTAACTGTCATCAATGCATCAAGTGTGTTCTGACATTGATGCTGTCTCTCATTAAAGCTCTTCCTGAGGTTGAGAAGCCACGTTCAATGTCAGTTCTACCATGAGAAAGTGACAGAGCAGCCTTCACTCTAGCTTTGACACAACTGGGTACGTAGGATCCACTAATGTCTCGCAGTCTGAAGAACTGGTTTCAGTAAACATCAATAGGCTTCATTCTAGATCCTTCTTCCTCAAATTTCCTTTGGAGTAATTTCCACTCATCCAGCAGTATGTCTGTCAGGACATCCCATGGCATTGCTCTTGCAACTTCTAATACTTGTAAAACACTCTCACCACTGAGTCTCTCAAGAGGACCAAGACAGGATAAACTTTTAAGAGATGAACTGAAGGAGGAGTTCTTCAAAAGATATTTAACACTGGCAATGTAATGCTTTTGAGCCCTTAGAAATAAGAAATTCATTTCCTTCTCTTTCACATTCTGTAGCGCTCTAGAAATTGGATCCTCAATCACAATACCAGCCAGAGGCAACAGTTTCTGAGTACGTATTTCTTCAAATTTATCCATTTTCAAGTCTCGAGTAAATTCCTCTTTGTAGATCCTACCCAAAATTGTACTTGTCAACAATTCAAGTTGAGAATGAAGGTTATGTATTAGAGGTTTTCCTTCTTCTGAAGAAATTCGTCCTTTGATTAAATATACTTGCACTTGATACGACAAATATCACCTAAATCTTCATAGTTTCTCTTCTAAGTAAATGAAAAATCTTTTTGTAGCCTGGTCTTTGTATCATGTTTGGCTTCTATACTAGAATGTAGCCAACTAAATACTTTTGCACTGCAATCCATTGTTCAAGCAACCTATCAGCAGCTGACTTTAGGCTTAGCTACCTGCTTGAACAATGCTTGATGAAATGGAGAGTGGGAAGTTTCAAGTCTTTTTGAATTTGTTAGCATGTTGATCAACGCTTTGTTTGTATGTTGACACGATCTCCAAATAGAATCTAAGAACTTAAAACCCCTGAAAAGGTTACAAAATGTCAAAAAAGTGACGTGTTAGGAGCCCTGAGGCTTATTAGATTGCATATTTCTTTTTTGGGGGGCGTGAAGGCCCTGCAGAACTATTGTCTTAACAACTCATATTACAAGATTTTTTAATAACTAATAAAGGTATAAATTTGAAATCACATACTTTTACCCACTAGCTTCTAACCGTTACTCCACGCTAACACCTAACATATAATGCCAATTGAAGTGGAGAAAAAATGTTGAGGCGCAGCTCTTCCCATGTGAACGGCTACAGAGGCATCACTCCACAACACAGGCTGCTGCGTGATTGGCTCTTTAGCGTTGACACCACATCATGCGCTGGTGCGAGATCGGCAGCGAGCATATTAATTTTATTTATAGTGAATCTTGTGATGGAAAGAGGTAATTAACTGGTTTAGATATTTTCAGCACAAGCAAATATATATTACCCAAGGAAAATGGGATACAGTCTGTTTCTATATAACAGACAGATGCAGACTTTGTGGCTAGAGCAGTTTTTGTAGTACAGACCAATACCTTATTTTGCATACAATTTTCGTCATCCATTATAAGGTGAACTATTTAAAAATTGAAGGTAAATTTTTGAAAGAATTTTTAGACACAAAATTATTTTGGCACAATTAAATAGTTTTTTAACAGTGAAGAATACAGAGATGACTCACCAAATCTGTTTATTTAAAATAAAAGACAATCAAAACAATTTATATCAGATTGAATTTCATGCTTTTTCATTAAACTTTTACTGTTTCCTTAAGTATTTAAGGGAAATAATCAGGAGCTTAACATTTTGAGAATCCTATAAAAGTTTAAGCAGCATAATATTCTATAGCAGAAACCTTTGATGAAAAATCTGCAAGTAGATTTAATTACCACAGTGAGGATTCTATACTTCTTTACATACAAGTTAATGAAAATGTATTTGTGTTTTAGAAGCATTGAAGAAAAATGCACACCCCTACCAAACTAACATTCAAAGTGGTGTAAAGCTTCATGATCATAGTTCGAAAATCATTTAGCTTATACACGAGTCAAACTAACACAATAATTCTGAGACAGTTTATAGAGATAATTATAGAAATCAAACTCAATTTTTATTTTTTCTTAATCAAAATTTAATAATATTAAAAATGAAGAAATATGGGACAGAAAACATGCTATTTTATTCAAAATAAGTTCACAAATTTTCATCTACTAAGTAACATTAAAGAATGACCATTATTAACTAAAAACAACTGGACTTCCTATCAGAGATGGTAGCATTAATTGGGATGCAGTGGTGCTGCTTTGGAAATCACAGGAAGCAAAACAGCACTTGCTTTCTTACATAGGGGGTGTTAAAGATATATTTGTTTTGTTGAAATAATTAGCAATAGAATCGGTATAATTGTAATATTTATTTACCATGTTGGAGGGGGACTAGGCCCCATCAAAACTTTTTGAACAAAAGGAGGTCTCTTGAACTTTGCACCTCATCTGAGAAAGTGTCGTGATAAGAGATAGTGAATCACTGCATATTTGCGGTTACTCATATTATTTGTAATATTTATCCTCTATGTTTGGGGTTCTGGGCTTACCATAAAATTTCTCAAGTGGATCCGACTCCTAGGGCATGCTTTGTATAAGGGTTTTTTAAACTTGTGTTTTTTCACTGGGAATATTTACCTTTCTCATTTGTGGGGACATAAGGTTCAGACCTCTAGGAGTTGGCACCTGTGTTGTGTTGTAATGACAACTGACCAGCAAATATTTTTTCCCTCGCTGAATTTTGCACTGAATCACTTTTTAAACTCGCAGGCAGGTTCAGGGCCAGTTCATACATAGCATAAAGTGTTTTTGGTTAATTTTGAGTCTTTACAATAGAAAAGTTACAAAAGCTTGAACTGATGTAGTTATAAAAAGTAAAAATATTTTACTGCATAAACTAAATTATTGTTGCCAAAATTTAATAAGCAAATTATTCTAGAAGAATAATAGCATTGCTTACCTTCATTTCTTCTTTTCACGCTATCACTACTACCAGAAAAGGAGCTGACGCTAGAATCTTTACAAAAACATTGGAAATTAATTTTAGCTCAAAAATAATAAAATCAATAACTGTCTAAGTGATGCACAAGAAATTTCAGCAATGAAACTTAAGGTTTGCTCAATTGAAAACTTGGGATTAAGTATTATAAATAGCAGAAATTTATTGTGAATGCAGAAGAAATTGTTAAGCTTGTTTAGATAGATTTATTGTTTTATACGAGTAATATGCACAAACAATGGGACAGTAGGTGGAAAAACAGACCATAGCCCCTAATTACATTAGCAAACTTTCAACTGAACATGTTTTATGTGTGCATTGATTGAATTTAAATTAAACTTTTTAATTTCACATTTCTGGCACTCAGGTAAATTCTCATTGATTAAATTTTTAAACATAGTATAGATTTTCTATTCTGTGCCATCCCAAGTGAAATAAATCCAAATTATTCTGGGTTTTGATTTACTTTTGTGCAATCTGATTTCTTTATACAATCTAAATTCAAACATGAATGTTCACTACTCAGATATTTTTGGGCTTTAAAAGGGATGGGTATATTCATGGTCAAATAAGCAAATGTAGCAATCAAAGAAATAAAATCTTCATTTTGACTAGCAACAGTACGGATTTCCAATATAAAACCAAGGGTACTTATTAAGACTTCAGAGAAACGTCTACAAAATTTAAATATATTATACACTACATAGAGTTCACATGTTAATAGAAAATATACTTACCAGCTGGGAATACAAATTTTGGTAGAAATTTAACCACATCAGCAATGGTAAACTCTGGAACTCCAAAGACCACAGACAATTCATCATCTTTGCAGCATATTTTTGACGGGTTTAGAGGATCAAAAAGATTTTTAACACAGATGTACTGCTTTATACCAGCAAGTACCTAAATGTGGTAAATGTTTGTAAAAGTAAGTAATAAAACTTTAAAATGAACAATAATGCTCAGAGAACAAAATATCGAGGAACTTTTTATGCATTGATGGAAAATGTATTTTGTATGACTTACTGGCTATTCAATTACCCAACTGACAAGAACTGCCACCCCAATCAACAATATTTATTTATACTAAACTTCCATCTATTCATGTGTAACATGGTTTATATAAATAGTTGATGGTGATTTTAACAATTCATTTTTATACTGAGACAACTAATTCAACATTGGCATGAACATTCCAGAATAGACAGGTATGAAGCTATAATTTTAACTAAATGTTGTTCAGAATAAAATATTTAACAAAAAGTTTGGATTTATACTGCACCTCCATCACATTTGTCACTAGTTTTATTTCTTTAACAGAAGATAGCAAACCGTAGAGTTTGTCGCACACAATCTATCAAAAAAGTTAGTAGATATTAGCATTTTCTCAATTAACACACATAAAGTACAATAATGGTACATTAAATTATAACAATATTTAATTACAGAAATTATTTTTAAGGAACATGTTTTTGTTTTTGTATCTAGTTTACTAAAATTCAAGTTGTTGAAGAACTTGCAACACACAAATTCAATTACAATTGAAGTTACTACAAATACGATTACAATTGTATAATATTTGTCGAGTCTAAGGCAAGGATACACAATTCACATTAAAAATTAATTAAATATTGACCTAATTATTTACTTACAACGGGACCACGAAAGTTTTCCTGGATCTGTTTAATAATGGAAGTTGAGCCATTTATGTTTTCCATTGACAGAGGATAAACCCTAAAGTACATGAAAAATATTAACTATAAAATATATTTAATCATTGAACATAAATTAACTCTTATCAGCTGTATGCCACATCTGACATGACATTGCAACTGTCCTGTATCAGTTGTGTCACATGAGGTGACAAGACCAAACAAGTGACTGCACGTAATTGCTTTCATATTTGAAAACTTACATGAAAACATGTTATTTATAGTAATTTGTTTAAATAATTTATTTCTAAAAAAGAATATAGAAAATAACATAAATTTGAAAAGCAAGCAAAGTAGTAAAATTTATGAAGACTGATGATTCAGGACACATTTGTTTCTTATGATCCTGTTATGATACAAACGTTGCACTTCAGTGATTATTTTCATTTTAAATGCGTAAATTCTAGCTTCGCTTCTGACAAAAGTTATGTTGCATTACATCATAAGCACAACAGAACAATCAATATATTTAGAATATCTTACAACACAAAATATAACATACAAAAGCATTGAAAAGAAAGGAAAATACTAGTACATTTATGTACAACTATTACACAGTAGTTTAATTTCTCTTGGTTTGAATCCACTGGATTTTAATAACATTTTTAAAAACAATTAATGACAAGAGGCGATCACAACATGAACGAATTTGATAGCTATTTATTGATTTTCATTCATCAAAAATTCTGAAAATAATAAAACTTTCGTTTTGCAAGACCTCCGAAATGAACGTTGTGGGAAATAATTAGAAGAAAACTGAAATTATATTTAAAAAACAATCCAAAGTATACATAAAACATGTTGAGAACTTACCAACTGTGAATCCAACAGAAAAGAACGTTGAAATAGTGATTTTTTATATGTACAAGAATAGATTTTTAATTTTAAGTATCAGAGAAGCGCTATCAACAGAAGTTTATCAAACTTCCGGAAGAGCTAGCTTGGACATGTTGCAGACAGATACAGACGACGTACATTTCAAGCTTGAACGGACTAAATACTGAATTAAATTCGGTATGCCATCCTAAATAATAGTTCTACTTCGGAATAAAATGCTTTCGTTGTGTTTCCATATTTGAAGACTATTTATAAGCATATCTCAGTATCAAACACCTAAAACGTTTCGTTAATATACCTGAATCTAAGTAAAACTTCTTATGATTGGGAGTGTTCCGATGTAAGCCACACAACTACGAATAGCATGCTATATGGTTCTTAACTGGGACCGTGCAATAATAACATTTCACTTTTAATTTTCAAGTTTTCATTCGCGGAGCTAATTTTTCTGTTTACTTCTGGTTAATAACATTCCTTTCAAGAAGTGTGCGTGGATTTCTACTTTTTTCTCACACAGTTAGCCACTTTGATTTCATTCTAGCGTAATTTATTTTTGATTTCTTTTTTGCCTGGCATTATTTCGAAAATAAACACTTAAAAAAAAATTCGCCTTTTTCACCATGGAACCTTATGTGTAAATTGTACAGCAGTGTTTATGAAATGAGCTAAAAAAACTATTTCATATCAATAAATAGGTACAGCTACACTCTACGTTTATGAGTGATGGCAACGGCTTGGCGATTTTTTTTTGGCGCACTTCTAGTAGCGAGTTACTATAAATTAAGGCAACCCATCTTTCGTTGCTGTTGTTGTGGTTTTCTCGGCAAACGGAAACTTTCAATTTTCATTTTGAATATTCTAGAAAGTTCTCCCAAAATCCGTTAAAATCGTTTGATTTCATTGATTCGTTTGAAATTTTTTCTTTCCTCCCATTGGTTATTTTGTTTTTAAAATATCCTTTGATTGCATCGGTCCTTTTAAATCGTTTTCTGTGATACCATTGGTCCATTTATTTGTATTTTGACAGTTGTGGAATTTTTATTTTGTTATAATAATTTTCACGACAGGATTAAGAGTTTTTTTTTTTTTTGACCATTTTCGTTTTCATTATTTTTTTACGAGAGAATTCTGACGTTATCAGGTATTATTTCTTGCTTTTTTTCTTTTGTAAATCTTTTTCTTTTTCAACATGCTCACTGATTTAGTGTAATTGATAAGTTTCAGGGTATTCTTACCATTCGTAGCATAGTTTCTCTGCTGGTTCACAAATGTGTTTTGATATGTGATTAAGCTTACTACTTTTTATGAAATTTTTTTTAAATATACTTTTTAAAACGTTCTGAAATGTGCTTTAAAAGTGTGTTGTAAAAAGAAAAAAATTGTGACAGGAAAAGAGTTAAGAAATAATTTTTTCCTTGGCGAGTTTAGAAGTGCGCCAAAAAAAATCGCCAAGCCGTTGCCATCAGTCATAAACGTAGAGTGTAGCTGTACCAATAAATAACTAAAATATTTACAACGGAGAGAAATGCTCGGTGCAACTTTTCAAAGGGCGAGACCATTTCTTTGGAATCATCACAATAAATCACTTGAGTTATATTTGATTTCATCAGGATGAGCCGATTTGAATAGAAAGAAAATCAAAGTTTCTATATTCCTAACTTATTAAAAAGACTTATGTACTTGGAAAACAAATCACCGCAGTTAACAACAGCTCTTTTTACCCCCCAAAAAAAATACTCGCGAAGAATAATTCTTGTAATTTTTTATTTCCTGTGTGAGAAAAATTTCCCCGTTTCTTGAAATGTTTGGAACTGATTTAGGTATCACTAAGTCGCCTAACTAGTATAGTGGTCAACGTATTCAACCAGTAGGTCATGGTTTGTAAGCACATGGATGTTGATTGTCCCAATTCAGAGTAGTTGTGACACCCTCATAGATAGTTGCCAGTTTTAGTGGCTGAGTTTAAAACATTTCAGTATGTTCCCAGCAGTCGTTAAATCATAATGCAGCTGTGCTTCATATTAACCTCTGCTACTGTGAAAAAAATAAAATTAATTTTTCAGCAGCCTTAAGTAGTACTAATGCATTGATATGCAGGGACAAAACTGGAACAAGTTGAAGATTCTTTTTAATTTTGTTTTTCGAATAATTCTTAACTATATAGTATGTATTATATTTTGGAAAATTGGGGGTACAAATTTGCCTTTTGTTTTCGACCTCTGTATAAATGTTTAGAATCATTCACTTCTAGAAACTTCACGAACATTTCATGCCTTAACATCTAACACAGTTTAAACAAGAAATAAGTAATTCAAATCAAATAACAGATTTTTTTAATGTTAAAAAAGATTTTTCAAACTTTGGAAAAATGTAAATCAGACTAGGACCTTCAAAAGTTTGAAAAGCTAAATAATCATTTTACCCATACTAAGAAGTTGGGTTAAATGATTAAATGATACAATTGCAGTTTTAGTGCTGATAGTGTACTTTGCACTTGTTCAGATGAAAAGCTTTTTGAATGCTATTTGTTGAAAGTACTTGAAAAGGAAAATAATCCTTACAACTACTCATTCTGTCACAAAAATAGCCAAGTGTGGAAAAACAAGCAAATTTCTTGCAAATAGTAACATAGTGCACAAAATTTTACTAAAAGTAACATTCTCTGTATAGTCCACTGTCATTATTTCTTGCATACCAAGTATGCAAGAAATTAATGTATATTCACGTATAATTTTATCGTTATCACGTATAATTCACTTATGAATTCAAATATATGTATACAACATTGAGTTGTGCATTAGCAGATTCATACATTTCCAATGCAACTAATGTGCTAACAACCTTTAATTTTTTTTACTAAACTAATTTAGCAGTCATGTTTTTCCTTAATACTGAAATTAAGGATTTATAAGACTGATTCAAATAGTTCTGAACTGAAGTGGTTATGATTAATAGGTATTGTAAAATCCTGGCTATCACTTCACTAAAGATATTTCATTGGTGCATTCACCAAGGCCTGTGGGTCAGGGGGAAAAAACTAAATTCATGAAACTAGTGACAATATTGAAAATAACTTTTCACATTAAAATGCAAAACCCCCTAAAATGTAAGTCTCCATGATGAAACCAAGAAAAATGTAAAATAATTTATTAATGTTTGTTTTTCAAGGACACACTGACATTTTCCCATTAAGTATTATTAGAGTTTGAGTCCTATTTCTATATAAAGTATGAATAAGGATTAAACCATGGAAAATGCTTTTAAAAAATCTAAATGTCTGTTCAAACATAAACAGTGTAAAAAAGACGTGGAGCAACTGGGTCCACTGATTAATGGGGGAGGGGGGGGGCTAGCATTCAATCTTGTATAGCATCTCAATCAGCTTCTCTACTATGATAAAAGGAAGTGTTTGTCTGTCTGTTTCTTGCCGCAAAATCCTGACGATTCTATGGCACTTACAGCAATGAGATTTAGCACACAGATAGTTCAAATTATTTGCAATTTTTGGGTCATGGCGAATTTTAAAATTCAATCTAGAACATTTAAAAATGAATTTAATGAAATTTAATCATTATTGAATGCTACAGCATAGAAGAGATCACAGATTCTAAACTTATTGTTTCCGTTTTGATTTTGCGCGGATTTTCCAGCCAGACGATAAAAACAAACAATCTTTTAACTGGAGTCAATTAGTTCTTTTTCTATCTATTAGACCGTTAAAGATAGAGTAAAAATTTTAGCGAATTTTAAATCTGCGGAAAATTTTACACAGTAAAACCTTATATCATGGCGTTGCCCGTGGTGTTGGTTTGTGACACGGGCTAGCCACGCAGTGGCAAGTTTTTTAATAAAACTGAACTTCCAAACCTTGTTTTCTTTGAAAAAGAGACCAACTTATTCAAAATCTTGTGTAGTTTTATAAATAAATTTTATAGTTATCTCTGTGATCTGTTTATCTTTGAAACACATCGATTACACCAGCAACTAGGTCTCCAGTTATGTTATCAGGACTTAGCCAGTGGGCATTTGGCTCCTTCACATATTGAATGAAAAATCTTTAGTCGCTCAGAAGTCAATGCAGTTAAGTCCATTTTTCCAATATTTTCTGATTTTTGTAAATTTTAATGTAATAATATTCTTGTTAGTTATTAAAGGATTTACTTGTTGCTTCATTTTTTCTTGGTCAGAAAGCCCTTCTTTTTATAGCTTCTTAATATGTTGTAAAATAATTTCAGAAACCATTGTGAATAAATCCACTTTTTTCAATATTTTTTACACAAAATTTGAAATAAAAACTAAATTCTTCTTTTGATGTGTTAGTAACACTGAGGCAGCATTCGTAAGAATTATTTGAAAAAAGTGTAAATCAGAAAATAATCTCATTTGACCTCCGTTTCACTAGTTCTGAAGTTGTATTTTCAAACACTTCCATACATTACAACATGAACTAAAGAAACACAGAACAATCTATTTTTTCTTAAATTTTTATTTGCACATATTATCTTGTTTTTTTGCAGAGCCTTACCCTTTGAAAAAATAACTTTTCTGATCAAATTAATGAACCAAAAATTTAAAAAATCCCATTTTCTTTTCTAGACTTAATTGCATTGGCTTCTGAGCGACTCATATATACGAATATGCTGATAAATCCTTCTAAATAATGAAAAATTGGAACAATTTGTTTAATGTAGTCGCAGAAAAACAAAACCACCTCCTTTGTTTTGAGCATTTCATACTAGCAAATTCAAAGGTATTCTCTACCTGCTTCTTTAAACGTGTTTGTTCCGAAGGAAAGAAGAACCCACGAAAATGGACTTTTTCTACCCACTGACTTTCTTTTATATTTTCACAAGAGATTGTGATGTCACAAAAACTTTCTCTTTTCAAGGGAAAAAAAAAAGACAGATTGCATCTTCTGCCTTTTTTGCGTTAAAAAAAAGAAACAGATTACATTTCCTGTCCCATTCCATTTCCACCAATGAGAACAAAAAACATATTAACTGGGAATTTTAAGTTTTTTCCCAAAAAATCAGAATTTCTAAAGATAGATTAAAAATTTCAACGTATTTGAAATCTGCAGAAAATTTCGGTTTAGATGGATACCTAAAAATATGATTATCTTTAAATAAATAATTTTTAAACTGAATATATCTTCAACGGATTTGAAATCTGCGGAAAATTTTACATTAGATTAATACCTGACGGCACGGGCTAGCCCCGCAGAGGCTAGTTTATAATATTAGAGATGTAATAAGGTACAACTGGCTGTTGCAATCTTTTATAATATGCAGTAATTGACCCAGTTCCCTCTGAGCTGGGTGTAGCCTTGTGTTGAAATCACCATGAGTGCAGAAAAATTAAAGCATTTGACCACTTCTGTGATTATTTTGTGGTGTATTTACTTAGTTATAAAAATACATCGATTAATTGTAATTTAAATCAGTAATCTAAAAAAAAAAAATTTTGATGAAAATCATGATTTTAATTGTTGATTTAAATCTTGACACCCTGTAAGAAACAGCTCACAAGAAATAAAACACATTAGACTCGTACGAAAGGATCGCTAGTATGTGATCATGAAATATTTAAATATCGCAACACAATATAAAATTTTCAATACAATCCAATTTGACTGAAAAATTACACATCTGGTGAAATTTTGCATATTCCAAAACACAAATAAAACTAGGATTTTTGTTTATGAACTTAAAAATTTGATATGAATAAAAAATCAATTTGAAATTGGTAAACATACCTGCAAACAATTACCATAATTTTGCAATAAAAAAATTACCTTTTCAGAATTTTAGTAAAACAAAACCTTTATAAATATTGTAGAAAAAACTACTATCAGATGACGAGTAATTTTTTATCACATTTAGTCTGATTTTTGTGCAAATGCAGTTTCAAACATTTTGCTTTTGAACTATCTACTGTCCATCTAACCTGAGAACTGCTCCCACAACTATGAGTGGTAATGGTCACTAGGAACACGGTTCGTTTATTTTTGAGTAGTGACTGATGAATGTCTTAATTTTATTTTTTGCAAATGGTGGTAGAAAGTGGAAGTTTACTGGTTTGTATCGTTTCAGCAACAAGTAAAAATATATTTCCAAAAAATCATTACATTAACCAAGAACTTGTATATAAAATGAATACATTTGTTCAAGCATGTTCTATGGAACAGGGGGCAAGGCCAGTTTCTATGTCAAAACTGGTACAGTTCTTTTTTTGTTCTAATTTTTAATGAAATATAGTAAAATCCCTAAAGGAACTACACTTCCAGTAGTATTGAGAAAAGTTATCTCGGAGAAGCGTCAAATATTAGAGCTCCACAGAAACAACAATCTATGGTAAGATATCGTATTACAGACAATTAGCTTGTTCCATTGCAATCCTTTCAAGTATTAAGTGGGATCCGAAAAAAGAAAGACCAATAAAGAAAGCATGTAGCCCAATAGCACAGCCCATACAGTCCCTTGATAAATGCACCATTTTGTGAACTTAATTATATCTGTTGTATTAATATCTAAACATCAGAATTTTAAATAGCTTCTTGAAAATAGAAAGCATGAAATTGGTAATTGTTTTATACAGTTTTCACTTAATTTCCACTTCATCACAAATACTAAGTAAACATGAAATTCACATCATTTTCAAATTAGTGCATTTTATACCTAGCTACTTCTGCAGCACAGTTGGGGATCGTGCTCTAAACCCTGTAAATCTAAATGAAATAACTACATTACGCTACAACGTATCACCTTTTATTAAAGAATAATGGATATGAATTTCTAGACTACTTTTAAATTCGGCGTTTTTGTGGAAATCTAATTTCTTGCAATGCTTGATATTTGCTCATCATTGGAAAAAAGATAAATAATCTATCCTTCTAAAAATTAAAAATGTTCAGAATGGATTTTTTGTAACAAGAGTCTAGAATGGCAATTAGTATACTTTGAAAGTAATACAATGTATTTAAGAAATTTATGCAAGACAAATTAAAAAAAAAATTAAACTGTCAGTTATGATATTGAATTTAAATTTTTTCTTAAAGATTAGCATCCTTTTGGAAATGACAGGGTATGCTGTGTTTTAAGATAAAGTGAGAGCAAGATATCAAGGAAAGTCTGATTTTTAGTCCAGTCAAGATTTACAGTACAGCTAATAACTTAAATAAAACACATGAAAAATTAACATATTTGACTTATTTATGAAATCTTTCTATCTATTTAAGCCTTTGATATATTCACATGAGGTTGAATTCCTTCAAACACAATAAGGGTTCTTAATTTTCAAATATTTTTTGGAATTGAATTCCTACAGAATTTATGTTGTGTAACTTCTTTCAAGGAAGAAAATTAGTAAGTAAAATAGCATAAAACTGCTGTGGGAAGAGAAAGAAAAACCAAAATGAATATAATTGAAAAGTACTGAGATAAAATCTTTAATTTCTTATCCATGACACTAATTTTAATAAAAAGCCAAGTTAACAATGACTTTATATTTAATTTCAACACTAGAAAATTACATAAATTGCAAAAACATTTATTGGTCAACAGAAGTACTAAAATTCTCATGATAAATACTACGCATTTACTGAATGTTGTATAGGTCAAAAATAGAAAAGATGTAAATGAACACATAAAATCAGGCCATTGTACTTATAATTGCTGAATATTTGAGTGAAACAATAAAGTAGCTTTAGTGTATTCAAAAATCAAATAAGTGAAGACCTCGGGGGGGGGGGGGGGGGAAATGATAACCCACATTTTATAAAAATTTCACTTACCTACTGTAAATAATTATATTCAACAAGAGCTTTCATTCTGCTCAAGTAGTACGAGTTTCTGTTGAGAGATGGCAGCGTAATACTGGTACACTTTCATAATAAGCCATACATCATCAGTATTTTATGAAAATATAAATCTGTTTATCTCTAAACTACAACAATGTGGGTTATCCCTTTTTACCCCCGAGGTTTTCAATTATAAACATGCTATTACATACCTAGGAAAATAACATTATAGCCCCAACTGCAACAGGAAGTGAAGTATGCACAGTTTATAAAAAAATTTGTACCTATACATTTTTTGCATTCTTCACTAACATACTTTTACACTATTCATGAACATAAACTGAAAAAGTTTTTGAAACCCTCACATGAAATCTTATCTGACTAAAATGTTCACATATTTATTATTACTGAGCAACAATTGCAAAGTCAGGATTGATAGTGATCAGGACTCAATATAAATGAAATTTTAATTTTAGAAATAGGTATGGAGATTCCAATTTATTAGCCGATAGTAAGGAATTTTTTTCTTGCACAATACATGAGGAAGGTTTATTCAAATAAAATCGGGTTTTAAGACTTGTTTAAAGATTAAGTCAAATAAGTCTAACTTTCTACAAAATTAATTCTTTTATGCATTTTAAAGAGCATTATACAAAAAGTAATGCAATAAATAGTTAAAACTTCTATAAAAATGGTAATGAAATGAAAATAAATATGTACATAGTTACAAAGTTAATAAAAAGAAATGTCTTATGAAAATGGAATCTATGATAAAAATAAGTTAAGAGCACATAAATTTCAGAATAATCTAAAATTTAATTTCAGCAATGACCACATTTAGAGTAGTTTGCATCGTCAACATTACTCTAAGCAAACTACACTTCCATTCTGGTCTCGAGGAGGTATAGTCGTGAAACACTTATTGTACTCAACTTCGGAGATTTTCAACTCAGATAAAATTTGCTTCTGTTCATCACCTAAAGCACTGAATTTCTTTTTCTTAAAAATAAAGTGCCTTAGGTTGCCATTTTTTGGTCCATCACACAAACCGAATCCCAGAGATTCTAGCCTTTTAAGAAATGAACGAGCGAAACTCAAAGTGTATTTTGACGCATCATCCGATGCAGTTGGATCTGATATAAGCTTCAATTGCACACATCGAGATGGAGAGATTTCACTGATTGAATGTTTCAGCAGTTTCTTAATGGAACTTCTATGAGAACTTAAAAAATCTTCTTCAGAAATATCAAGTACAGATATGTACGGTGAGCGTGAAAGAAGTGCAGGCTGTAGTGAGTCAATTTCCTCAGAGACAGAAACTGAGAGTGAGGAAGGCAAGTTTAGTTCTGCATTTAAATTGTTGTTGGCAACGCTTTCGCAACTGCTGATAATAGGATTCAAGGTCCGAACTTCCTGGGCAACAGGCAAGCCAGCTGATGAGACGGATGAAATAATTGGAGCAACAGTTGGTATGCTGTTGCTTCGAGGTGGTGTTGATCTGCCTCTAACATTCATAAGATTTCGCCTGACATTGTTGTTGAATGAAAAACTAGAAGCATTATTCAGTAAAAAACGTGGAGATCCTTGAACTGGCGTCCTATGTGCAGATGTTGGGGTTAAAATGTTTCTATTGGTGTTAGTGCGAGGACTATTGATTATTTGTGCAGGCAATGGCCTTTGAGTATTTTGACTATCCACAAGGTTGATTGGAGCAGGTTGCATTGTTTTTTGCTGAGACACTTCTATAGTAGTTGGCTCCATGAGTGCATGTCTCTGTTCAATGATATGACCCAGTAATTCCCGAGCATACCAAACTGTAGTGGCACTTATTTCAGTATTCCACGTTAACCTTGAAACCGGAACCTTGTAATTTATCGCATCTATCACATTATCCAACACATGAAGTATGCAACTAAGTCTTCCAAGATATGACAAGGCAGGTTGAAAGACTTTATGAGCATTTTTACGAGCCATTTGCTTTGCTTTGTCAGTCAGTTCGTCATGGATTTGACTGAACTTTTCCTTGGCTTCAGCGTTCAATTTGTAAACTACTGGTTCATTACCAAAATGGAGTTTCAGTAATGCGACAAATATCTCTCTCAATTTTTCTACTTCCGACGTATCAGAAATTTGACCAAATTTTACATGGTTCTCTTCAGAGCATGTGGTTAGAAAGCACTGATGGAAAAGTTCTTGAAAGTTAGGAGCAGATAACAAAGTTTGTTGAACAGTTGAAGGTGAAGATACAATTGCAAAATTTACCCGAGTTTTAGTGATGGTGTTCCTGTTAACTCTCGAGTCGCTAAACCACGCCAGCCCTGAGTGCAGCCTAAGCATAATGTCGACATCTTCGGGAGACAGTAAATTCTTGTGGAGAGCACGTACACTGTTGTAAATGGCTAGGCCATGGCCATTACTCAGCTTCAGCATGTCTTGAAGTTGGCTCAGGGTGAATATGTCAAAAAGGAACTTTTTAAGATGATCTTTGGTGTCCTCATTCTTTCCCAGAACCCATGCTTCATTTTGTGCCTGTAGAAGTTGTTGCTTTAGGTGCTCTGCAACATCTATTCTAAGGAGGGATCTTGGGGTGAGAACTAGAGTCCAAACAACAGGAGGCTCTTGCCAATGAGTTGTTAACTCCACATAGCAATCGGTGCCCATGCACGAAGCTGTACAAGACAAAAGAGGGAAGAAAAAACATTTTTCTGTACATCCAAGAGATGCTGCATAAGAAGTGACAAATTCTTGTATATTTGTAGAGCATACTTGGTTCAAAAGAAAGGGCACAGACAGGGCTTTGCGGAATCGTCTCCCAAATTCTTTGGGGGTCACGTTGGCAGCCATTATTTTCACAGTACTATGTAATAAGTACAGCTGTGAACCTGAAATATATATGCAAAGATATAAGACTGTTTGAATTATTTTAATACTTTATAATAAAGAGAAATATGATCAAAATATATTTAAATCATATCATGCAGTTCAGTAATGCATTCAAAATAGTTAAATAGACCAAATTAAATATCTTTTAAATCTTGCACCTATTCAATGATATAGGATTTTTGAGACCACCAAAAAAATACAGGATGCAATGTGGAGATCAGTTCATTCTAGTGTTGAACTTTATTTTATGGCAGGGTGCATAGTAATGCAAGCAACAGGCCTATCTCCAAAATGAATGTCTAGTTTATGCACTAGGTTGGTTTGTGAAGTTATAGCTTATTGGATAACAGTCATCATGACGTTGCCTGTGGTTTAACGATTGCTTAGATAGAAAAAGATACGAAGAACACCAGTCATAACTTTAATTATTTCTTTTGCTTCACTCGAATCTGTTTCTCAGGAAATCAAAATGAATTAATCTTGAATCAAACGAAGGTCATTCATTGCAGCAGTGTTTGTATTGGCAAAAATATAAAAGTTTCACTTTGATTTAAAGAAAATCAGATTTTTAAGTAGGTATTGATCTAATGTAAAATTTCCCGCAGATTTCAAATCCGTTGAAATTTTTTGTCAATCTTTAACGATCTAGGAGATAGAAAAAAAGAACTACATAAACCCAGTTAAAACTTTATTTGTTTCTTTTTAGTCTGCTGACAAATCGTTCCTCTGCAAAATAATACGGATGCGGTAAAAAAAATTTAGAATCTATGATTTGTTATGCTGTTGCCTTTCTAAGTAAAACAAAAAAATTAAATATGTCATTAAATTAATTTAAAATGTTCTAGATTGAATTTTAAAATTCAGGATTCTTACAAAAATTGCAAAAAAAATTCAGACTACCAGACTTGAATATTGAGTCGTCATGTGGCGACTTTTAAGGTGCGATATGCTTCCAACTTTAAATAAACATGCACAGAAAAATTTCTACACAATGATTTTATACGTTTATGGTTTTTGTAGGGCAATTGTAACATAAGATACTTTTGAATATATCTAGATTGTTCACAAGTTATATTAGCATATTCAAAAAGTATTCATCTCAAAAGCAGGGATGCTTTAAGGCAACTGAACAAGCAAGCTTGGTCTGCAACTTAGATGTTTCTGGACCAGAGTATGAAAAAATGCTTTTCTAATAGAAAAATATAAAATAATTGGATTTATTTGATATAAATAAGATTTAAAAATTTTAATTGAATTTTCATGATTTTAATTAACTTGTTACCCAAAATGTTTAAACTTAATGGACATGAGATTTGTAAATCACAGGGTACCTTCAAGATACTATTGATTAATGCTAAGCATAATTATTTTAGGAAATACAGCAGGGCAAAAAAATAGAAAGGCAATTAAAAATAAATATTCTCTCTTTTTTTTACACGGAGTCATTTTGATTTAACACGAGCCGGCCAAGACAATTTCTAATAATTTCTTTTGAATAAATTCTAAGATTTTTAAAAAATTTGTGGCATAGTAGTACCATTTCTATATTACATGCACAAATAGGTTGCATAACAGCTAGTGTATACATTTTGAAACGCGTGCTTTCGTTTACCAATGTGTAGCTCTAGGTGTCTATGTAAGTACCATAATTTTTATTGAATTTCGTGCACATCTACGTCATATGGTGTTATTGTTTCAGCTCATTAAAGGCGTAGCTTGTCCCCTATCAGACCTTAAGTCATAAAACTCAAAACAACCAACCATCAGCCCATTAATTTTTTTAAATTTTAGACCCCAAAGAAAAATGTCAGATTTTTTAAATAACGAGGCTTATAGGATTCTGTACAAAAATCAAGTTGGTATCTATCAAGTTAGATTAGCATTAACTTAATTAAAACCAGCAACTTTGAATGTGTGTTGGAAAGCAGTTAAGTCACAATGTGTAAAAAAGCAAAGATCACATAATTCCTAATACCATCAAATTTCACATAATTACAATGGCACACACAATTGATGGAGAAGGATTCGATGATCTATCATTTGAAGATATTGATGAATTATTAATCAACAAAGCCCTTAGAGAAGATTAAATATTGTAGGTTGTCCTTGAGACTCGTAATACCACAAAGCATAGTGATAATGAAGAAAATGATCTGGTTCTAAATGCAGATTTGATAAAAGAAGGTCTGGAATTAACTTTCAGTAACTAACAGTAAATTTAACTTTCATTTTCCCAGCATTTTTGTTACCCTACTTCTTTTAAGTGTGTAAATTGTAGGTGAAATCAAACTGTTGAGTTGAAAGTATTCTTTCTAAATATACAGAAGTAGCTGCATGGTGAAAGACGACTATGAATGGATTTTGTATTCTACTCAAACACTTAAATCTAAACGAGTTTGCCCTATTCCTAAGGAGAGATATGGGATACAATGTTTTTGCAAAGAGGTAATTGAAACTAACTTGTTTTTTCTTGAATTTTCAACAATACAGGCAACTTACTAAATGAATATTTTTCTTTTAATATTTCAAGGTTCTTTCATTTTTTGCTAAGTTGATTTTCTTTCAGGAAAGGGCAATAAATTAGGAAATAAGGGACATCCATCACTCATTTGCAAATGAAATAGTAAATTCCCTCTAGGAAGGGCATCTGTAAAAGTCTATCTTAAGGTGCGTATACATTTGTGAGCCGGTCCGTTCGTTGAAATTATTTTCACAAAGAACGTCTAGCGATTCACGAGAAATGAAGGAACCAACCCCATTCTACCAGGCAGTCATTTGTCAGACATCATTGCTGACGATTTAGCATGGAGGTTCACGAGCAAATAGAAAAGCAACAAATATATGCAA
The DNA here is from genome assembly GCA_947359465.1 of Metellina segmentata. Classification (NCBI taxonomy): domain Eukaryota; kingdom Metazoa; phylum Arthropoda; class Arachnida; order Araneae; family Tetragnathidae; genus Metellina; species Metellina segmentata. The sequence goes on along the minus strand of OX375876.1, from coordinate 21,628,028 downwards.
TGTCATCCCAATCTGAACTGAGAATGCCTTTGTGCTCATCGAAAAACAGACAAGAGGCAGATCGCCATGATCAGTTCACAAGCCGTTCATTTAGTGTCCCAATCATGAGAACTAGAGGCTCACAAATGTATACGGGCCTTTAGTTTTTCATGAACAGTAAGTCAAAACAAACGTGTACCTTTAGAGTAATGTGTATGGACTACCCCTCCCTATGTATAAAATTTAGTCGTGGATGTTAAACTTATGAGTGCAACATGTTTTTATTGAGTTAATTAGAAATATTGTTTGTAAGTTCTTATTCCAACATCGATGCTGATTCCAAGGGCCCCAAACCACTGTAGACTCACAAACAGGAGAGTAAAATATTTTCAATAAGAAACAAAATATGAATTTGTTTAAAAACACTTAGGATGACCCCTTTAGATTTTTTATGGTCAGTGCCCAGGACGCTCAAACATAAGGAATGAATCTTATAAATGTAAGTTACCAAATATTGGGGGATTCAATCTCTCATTGAGTCATTTTATCAGAGGCATTACAAATATAAATACTTTCAGCAATAATTATTAACAAAATAAAGTTTCAGAACACTTGGATTTGAAACAAGTGGTGTTCTTCACTTTGGCCACCAATAATTTCTCCAAGTTGTCATACCAATCAATGCTATTCTCTAGTTTCCTCAAAGCAGGGTAGTCAGTTCAGGCCCAAAAAATGGTTTGTTTCCTGTAACCTGACCGACCCTGAAAATACAATACAAAAATTCTGACTCAAGTTTTTTTTTAAATTTAATTTAATTAAAACAAAAACATACAGGAAAGAAACTGAATCACATATGTATGCATCCAAAAAAAAAGAAAAGAAATTGACAGTTATGTCATTGAAAAATATGTATGAGGAGCCCTAGCGTGTTATATTACTATTCTATAGAATATAGAAGTTATCACCATAAATACTCACCAAAAATTTAAAAGAAGCTTATACTGTTTCAATATAGTTTTATAGTATCCTTTAAATTGATGTTTCTCAAATTCTGCAATTTTAAGTAGTGTCACTTTCCTTGCCGAAGCGCAACATGTCTTAAATAAAAAGTTAAAAATTTCTTTGTGAAGAACAGAGATAAATTATAATTAATATATTATAAAAAGAGAGAAATTCTTTCATTTTGATCTCTGATACAATTCGGTTCAGACATTTTATATCATAAATAAACTCTTTAGGGGTGAATAAGCAGTTAAACCTGAAGAAAAAATATAAACACCCAATTCGGGTAAATACGTAAGTATATACCTAGGATATTGACCCACAAAAATAAATACAACCCAGGAATTTTACATCACTGATCACACCTCTGATCAATTTTAAATGTAACATTAATACTGGAATATTTCCTTATGCATATTTGCTAAATATTTAGCCAGTAAAAAAACCTTTTTCTTACCTACCTACCTACCCTAATATGTTTGCTCATGTTACAGAAAACAAACCTTTTTTTTTTGGCCTTAGTTAAAAAAAAGTTTTCAGCGCCAGTTTCCAAGACCATATTCTGAGATCCTATTATTATCCTTAACACACTTTTGAGCTGGATATTTTGGAATAAAATCATTTTGAACAAATTGTATTCGATGAAAATCATGTAGCTGAGTGCTGTGTTTCTCATTTTCAAAAAGAATTGAAAACGTTCGAATTTGACTAAGCGCTCAATTTTCGATACCGAAACATTTGACGATATCTTGAATTGTGTTTCAAGCTATCCCATCCAAAATTTTACAGATTTGTTTTCATATGGTAGAAAGGGTAACAATCTCTATATTGTTATAAAAAATGGTAAAGAATGAACATTGAAACTGGCACAGATTTAGCGAAGGGCAGTAAGTGATTGAAATTAACTGAAAACACCACCAGAAAGCAATTTATAAACATATAATTCTTACCCTTTTTCGTTTGATATGTGTGTGAAAATGCTGGATACTTTATAACAAAATAACAATTGGAAACATCCCTAATTTCTCATCAGTTTACATAACGAAATTAAAAAATTGAAATGCGCTATGAGATCATTTGATGGTGCGAAAACAAACTTAAAAACAACTTCAAACTCATGGTCTTGTGGTTTTTTACTTGTTTACAAATAATTTAAATTGAAATGAAATTCAAATATTAAAGTTTCATTCATCTAACGAACCCAGGCCGAGATTCGTAATGGTACTTTATAGCTCTACAATCGACAAGTGAAAGAATCATAGCATACATGAAAATTAAAAAAAACACAGGGAAATAAACTCAAAATCAAAAGTTTATTTTAAGCAATGCAAAAATGGTCAATTCGTTCTAAAACATAAAAGCTGTTAATTTTGTTATTTTTATAGTGTTCTCAGTTTTCTTTTATTCTTTGGAGAATAGTATGGTTTAGCGTTGTTTCAACGCTTTAAAATCACAAAAAAAAAATATTGGAACGGTATAAAAATATAAAACGTTTATTTCGGAACATGAACTCGTATTTTTTTTATTATTCATTCTGGAATTCACTTTTCTCCATTTTCCCTGTAACCACACGGTAGCAACATTTAATTTGTGTTTTTGTTTCGGTTATGTTTTTGCCCTTTATTTTTCTAAGAAAATGAGATATTTCGGAAAGCAATTTTTACTTCTGACTGGAATTAAAAACAGAATCCAGCCGAATAGATTTCTACTTTCAAATTTGAAATCGAATTATAATGCTCGTGTGTCAATTTGTTGTGTAAGTTTAGTTTTTAATACATTCCTTTCGAATGTTCAAAGGAACTTTCACCTGTTAACACTTTTCTCTTGGGATAATGAGAAACCCTTAATTTTTTCGACGATTGATCCTAAATTTACTTTTTTCAATATTTATTACCATTGAAACAACACTTTGAACACAATTATACGAGCTGTGTCGAGTGAAAATGTTGACTAAATTGAATTTGTGACTTTTTAGTCGTTTATAATCACGTCCTTAAATGATCTCAAAATGTGCTTTTCCGTAGGAATAGTAATAAATAGAGGAATAGTTATTACTATATTCACTGAATCAGACAGTTCATAATTGCACTGCTTTTCATTTGAAAGAATGGGTCATTGAAAAATGTTGCAAAACTATTGAAAGCTCTTAAATTTTAGAAATCCTGTTTCTCACAAGGACTTTTTGCAATGGCTTCTCCAACACCTGTTTGAGAATTTGTCTTGTAATTTTGATAAAATGGTAATTTTATCAAAATGGAATGATTAATTTAGTTTGAATAGTGTTTTGAGACATCTTATATCCTTGGTAAACAAGGACACAATGATATCTTGGGAGTGCACTGGTGTGATCTTCTCTAATATTATAAAAGGAAGTGTCTGTTTGGGGCCGCAAAATCCTGACGATTCTATGGCACTTACTGCAATGAGATTTGGACCACAGGTTGTCCAAATTATTTGCAAATTTTGGGTCGCTGCGAATTTTAAAATTCAATCTAGAAGATTTTAAAATGAATTTAATAGTTTTATTCTCCATCGTTTTTTCAAACGTGGAGAACTTTTTCTATCCGTGTGACCTTGCAGTCAGGGTTTGGAATCATGCCAAGTTTTTTTCATCTGCAGTTCCCAGAGAAAATTATTTTTTTATTTCCGCTTTTATTTTGGAGATGAATAAATTTCCAGCCAGACAATAAATCTTTTAACTGAAGTCAGTTCTTTTTTCTATCTCCTAGACCGTGCAAGATAGAGTAAAAATTTCAACAGATTTGAAATCTGCGGAAAATTTCAGTTTAGATTGTTACCTAAAAATATGATTTTCTTTAAATAAATAATTTTTTAATTGAATATATCTTCAACAAATTTGAAATCTGTGGAAAATTTTACACCAGATTAATACCTTACACCAAGGGCAAAGCCGGGCTAGCCACGCAGTGGCTAGTTAGTTTATAATTTCGAGAAGAGTAGTAAAATGTCAAACTTAACAATCAAGTGTTTTTTCTTTTAAAATTTTTTTAGTGTGACAGTTTAAAAGTGCAGTAAAAAAGTTAATAATTAAATTAATTTTTTTACTTAAAATCGTGTAAAATTTCCCAAATTGTTAGCTGTCTATAATGAAGGCTTGCAATTTTCTATGGGAATATTTCAATGTTAATTTAAGGACAAGTAAAAAAAAGCAATTTTTTAGTATGAGGAATTAAAGAATGAGGGATTACTGTATCTGTTATGAATTTTATGTATTGCCAAGAGATCTTGAATTGCCTCATTCTGTCACCAGCATTTGCCCAAAAGATATTACTACTTCCTAAACTAGATCTTGATACACAATGCTGAGAAAGTCTTTCTCATTCACCGCCCATCTTATCATTCTGAGTTGTTTAGGTGCCATGTTTTTAACATATTTATGTATTTAATAAAATACTTCAGGTTGTGTTATATTTTATTTAGCTTCAACAAAGTAACATTTTTGCGTGTTTCTTTGATGATAAATGTTGCTACTCTTCCTTTTTTTTGTAGGTGCATACGAGTCACAGAAAATGTACAGAAAGTGCCAAAGATGATTGCAATATCTTAGTTTACGAAGGTCCTTTGAAAAAACGTATAAAAAGGGTGAAACTCTTATCTCTGACCTCCAGCATGGCTGGCTTAGCTTTGCTGCCGGTTCTTGTCAAAGACGTAAGTCAAGTCAGTCTCTTACTAGGGCTTGGAGGTGGACTAATATCTACTGCCTTCCTAAGCACACCTCTACTACTTCATTGGATTACAAAAAGCTACATTACCGAGCTCAAGTATGACTCAGTGACCAAACTATTTACAGCCAAAACATTTAATTTGTTCAGCCAGGAAACAGTAATCCAGTTTACTGCTTCAGATGTCACAGTACCAGATTTGCCTGGCATGTTGAGTTCATTTGTAGTCAGGAACAAACCACTGTTTGTAGACTCTAGGATGGTTTTGGATGTTGATGCGTATTCACACATGATGGGTTATGATAAGCCCATTGATTTTAAACTTCACAATTTAGAATCCAAAGATGATGAAAAAGCACCTTAAAAATTATCTGTAATCTATTGAAATAACAAAGAAAAATTGTTTTGAAAAAAAAAAGGTACTGTACTTTATATAGTTAATAAATCTTGTTTTGATCAAAGAGAAAGGTCTTTTTTACATTAAAAAGTGGATATTTTGTCAAATTTTAAAATACATTTTATTTGGTAGCATAAAACTAAATATTTAATTCAAATTGAAGTTATCATTTGTGTGTTAATTTTAGATATAAAGGATTGGCCATCTTCTAATTTGGTAGATTACCCTAAAGGTGCAAACCAACCATCTAGGTTGGACTATTCCAACATTTGATTACATAATCGTTTGCATTCAATTATGCAATATTAAATACTATCTTATGATAAAGATGCCTACCTCTCATGTCTCATAAAATGTGATTGGCTTTGATTCAACATTTTCTTGTAATTGATTCATGACATTAAATTAAGCATGTCCATGTTTTAGTCATACAATTTCATTTCTAATCTACCAATTTTTACTTCAATTATTATCTAGAACAAATTGAGTTTTGCAACAAAAAGGGGTAAATATTCATTATGTTGTGGTAGTTCTATTTTAAAGTAAGTGAAAAAATTATAAAATAAAAGGAATACAAATTTGAAAAGTTAGATAAAATTAAAAAAAAATACAAACACACACAAAAATATTTCAAAATTTTTTATTAATGTCAGTTTAAAAATGTGACTATACCTATCGAATATTGTGAAAAAATGTAATCATACACATAGCATTCAGTCAAATAAATGCATCAAAATATACAAGTATTGCAAATGTTTATAAAATCACAAATATAAACTTTTGAAATCATTACTATCGAATTGATAGAAAGTTATCAAGCAGCTTAAAATAATGCATCTTAAATTGTCATCTACCACATGTAAATAAAAAAATGACTAGACTAAAACTTCATACTAAAATTGCTGATTCATAAATCACATTTAAAAATATATTGCAGTTTAGAAACTCCATTTTTTGTTTTGTGATATACAACTCCATTTCTAAACAAAAAAGACCAGGATATACATGGAATAAATTGTAAACATCCATCCAAGTGATAAGTACTGTATCAGGATAAAATTCGATTAGAGCATTAAATATGTGTTTACCTTTTGCTAAAAGGCATTACAATAAGTATTTGCTTGCACATCTTAATTGATTGGATTGAAAAGAAATAAAACTTATATGTACTGTATTACATCTGCCGTAGTTTGCTGGTATACAAACTGATAAAACATTATTCTAAAATGTCTCACATTCATGTAAACACTCAATTTTATATTAATGTTAAAAATAGTTTGATTAAAAGTTTATTATATTCAAGCTTTACCACTTTTGTTTGTTCTACCATTCTATATTTAGTACTAACACATCTTGTTGAAGAATTCCAGTATTTCTATTTTTAAATAAAGATATAAAGTTATGCAGAACATATCCACAACTGAAACATTGATACAAAAACTAAGTAATTTTCATCTAATCTGATGAGTATGTCAAACACAAAATTTCAACTGTCAAATACATAAAATTATCATACAGTTGTCTCAATCTCTAAAATTTGCATTGAAATCAAATTTTAGAGAAGCACTATCAATTTCTGCCTTTATTGATACATTTGTTAATATATATATATATATATATATATATATATATATAGATATACTAGCCCAGCGTTGCCCGCGATGTGAGATAGTAATCTAATGTAAAAATGTCCACACATTTAAAATCCATTGAAATTTTCAATCTACCTTTAACGATTTCAATTTTACGAAAAAGAACTAAACAATGACAGTCTAAATGTTTTTTATTCTTTTATGCTCTCCGCTGAAATTAAAGAGGGCAGGACAGGAAATGTAATCTGTTTTTAACGCGAAGGGCAAGAAATACAATCTGTTTGTTTTTGGAAAGAGAAAGTTCACGTGACATCACAATCTCTTGCGAAAATATAAAAGATTATCTCCCAGATTCTAGACGGGAGATGAAAAAAAATGGCATGGTTCCAAAGGCTGACGTCAAGGTGATGTGAGGTCGAAAAGTCTAAATTTTGATGCTCCTCAACTCCGTGGAAAAAAGATGAACGGTGAAAAAAACTATTAAATTCATTTTTAAATGTTCTAGATTGAATTTTAAAATTCACAGCAACCCTAATATTGCAAAAAATGTGCACTACCTGTGTGTCAAATCCCATAACTGTAATTGCCAGATTCGTCAGGACTTTGGGTGCAAGAAAACAAACGCTTTCTTTTATAATATTAGAGATAAGTATTTTGCCTTTACGTGTTGCCTGGAAAGGGTTGCTTAAAAAGGACAACACTGATCAAAGTGTTTTATTTTGTTTTGGTTAGAAGGCAAATGATCTTGGGGAGTCCACTTTTAGAAAGGAAAGTTTGCCAGAGAGAAAGGACTGCAGTACACAAAATTGTGTGTGTCGATTACCATAGGTGGTTACTTGTTTTCCAAGCTCATAATTACTGCAATCACTTCTGACTCAAAACAATATTTTTAACAATAAACTTGGAAGTTACAAACTGAAGTGCAGTGTTTAAGCTAAACCTTTTCCCTGTTTTACAAGTAAACTCCCCGTATCATGATACTTGTATGCCAGCTCACCAAAGCCTGACTAATGAGAGAACAACAGTATGTACAGCATTTCACTGCATAATCAAGATATTTAAGAAACTCATTTCGGATCAAGATTCAGACTAGTTATCTTGTTTCAAACTTTGATGTAATCAATACTTAAGCTGCTAAAAGTGCTCAGCATCTATAAAATTATTGGCAAGTTAAAAACTATAATAAGAAATCAACTACAAAATTACATTAAAAGACATGATCTAAAATTCAATTTTCTAATTTGAATTAGCAATGTCTTAAGAAATTGATAGGCTCCAACACAAGTATCACATTAAAGAAAATAAGTAGTTTTCAAGGCAAATTTAGTATAGTGAATAAACACGAAAAAGTATCAAAACAAGTTAACACTTTTTAATGTTAGCCAATATAAAAGGAGACATGAACATCATACACCAAATACTTTAAGCATGTTCCAAGTGGTAAAATGGTCATTTCTCTTTCATAGTTATAAAAAAGATGGTTCTTTTTCCATGGCACAATGGCCATGCTGTACTAGACATGACACAGACAATGTCAAGTAATGGACATACACACGAGGAAAGTTTACTGACACAGTAGGGAGAAATTAAACCTGCGCAGTCCATAACTTGCAGGTTGCTAGAGTAGTGGGCACACCCACTGATACTTATAAGAAGAAATGACTAGCAGATATTGCACACAGTATATACAGCACAAAAAAGTACCATTTTTACAATGAAAGGATGATTCAATTTTAGAATTCTAAGACAGTATTATGTTAACAGATAACAAGTCTGTAAATGGACGGATATTTTAATAGCACTTGCTTGGCAAAGGCAGTTTTTTCACAAAATATCTTTCAATAAATTGTCAATATACCAACTCTCTTCATTTAAAAGTATATATAGAAATATTTTATTTTAGTATGTACATTTTAATTTTTTTTTGGACCTATCAAAACTTATAGGCATCACAAACTATGTAATCCAACATTCTAGATATTGGAATTAATAGCACATCAGGACTTTAATGTTGAGGCAGAGCTAAACTGGACGGAAGTGTCGAGTTGGCAACCTTAAGTACTTGTATTGTTTTGATTCAATATGTATTACGTTGTGAATAAGTTTGAAAATGATTTATTTGTATTTTGCATAATTCAGATATTTGTGAATGTAAAGCAATGAAGAATCTCAGTTTATACAAAAGACCATGAAAACACTATAGAAATTGGAAAACAAAATGCATTGATGATACAATACAGTTTAAAGAAAGAAGAAAATACAGTTCAAATACAGTCGGGAAAAATTCCCAAACAAGGGGCAGAGCTGAAATATTCGGATCCCTTGACATTTCACTCCTTGAAATATTTCAGGTAAACTGCCTGCAACACATAAGCTTCTGAATTGTGCTCGGACATGCTGCTTGTAGGGTTAAAATAATTAATGATAAACATATTCTAAAATATTTTAAATATGTGCTGAAAAGCATTATCTTACAATTGAAAATTAAAAAACATTGTGGAAAAAATTTGTGACTTTGAAAAAATTGTATTTCACACATGATAGAAAGGAGAAAAGGACCTTATAAAAGCCTTATTGTCACTAATTTTTAAAACAAATTAATTTGATCAGAAAAATGTTTTCACTGAATTAATTTTTATCAAAACTCAATTTCATCAAAGCTATTTTTATGGCAATGTCTTAGATCTTTTGAAGAGTTTTAGAATTTAAATAAAATGTTTCTAATATATTACTAACATGCACTATTAATAAATATATTCCTGATGTATAAATTTAATTGTCATTAGCCAGTTGACTTTAAAAAGATGCATCACTGATATGGAGTAAGATGGTTGATAAACCTTTCTACATTAAGTACATAATGAAAGTACAATCTTTTCTAACAAAAAGTAAAATACAGTAGAACCTCATTACAATAGACAGTGAGCAAATTCAAAGACCATTTAAATTTTGCTATTCAATATGTTGAGCAATTGGCAAACGAAAAAGTTTTTGCATATTATGAACACTTACGCCAACCTCAATCGTTTATTAACTGAATAAATAAGCAGCAAACAAACCCAGCAGAAAATGAATTATTTTTTAAAACCAATGAATGCAACCAAATAATCGACATGATCAGCAATCAACAACCTTTTTGTTCTAAAGATTAATGCAGTGTATACATACACATTTTTAACAATTCAACCTATGTAGAAGGCTGCTTTTTATTTGCTATATAATAAACACTTTTTATAGCTAACTACTGTGCTTTCATTGATGGATATACCCTGTTGCATTACACCCCTATAAGAATTTTTTGTTATGAACTGGACAACCTTCAGCCCCTATTAGTCTGTTATTATGAGGTTCTACTGTATTAATATTGTAAAGGACTATTAAAAAGCAGCATATCTATTTTCTTGAAAGAAGTTTAAAATGTTTTAAAAATTACATTAAATGTACCTCAGTAAAACTTATAGAAATTACTCTTTTCTGTCTGTCCCCAAATCAAAACTTTGTACTTGTCAAACTTTATGATCAGATTGGTATGATAATGATAAAGTAGTCTGAATTCTCATCACACATTATTAATCAAAAGAAACCACAGATGCACTTGCAGGACTGTCAAAGCATTTAAAAAAGAGAATTAAAAAAAATTCGGACGTCTAGAATTGTCCCAAATAGCAACGTTTTTGTAATAAGCGTTTTTTTCCCCCTCACTTTTTACATCTTTCCGACACTTTTTAAAGAACAAGGAGTAAAACCTGGACCTAACTGATGAAACAATATAAAATAACGGACATGTTCAGAGCAAAAGTACCACGAAGAAAAATTAGATTTGCAAGTAAAATTTGTTGAATTGTATTAAAAAGATTTTTCCTTTAAACAATTATTCCTATTTATGTATCTGCTATTTTACTATTGCAAACGCAAAAGGGGGGTAGATTAAGGTGTTTTTTTTTGCAAATAATCCCGAATCCGGCAAAGTCAGGTGGATTTTGGACTTTGTACTCTGCAAAATGAATAATCTAAAACCCAAAATGTGCTAATATGAAACAAACGTTAAAAATCTTGCCAAAAAAAATTGTCTCAAGAAAAGTCCAAAAAAACATTTTTCCTGTCCACTTTTCGTCACTAAATTTTCATTGCCTTTCGGCAAACTTAAAAAAAAGTCGCCAAAATTTTGAAATTAGCTTTTGAGATAATTTTGCTTGAAAAGACAACTCTAGTCGCCAGGATTGAAAATAATAGCAAAAAGTAGCCTGTGGCAACCCTGCACTTGATTTATTGCTGAAAATAAATCAATGCAATTCCTACTTGAACAAAAATTTCCCTAGACTTCAAATTGGCATCAATGACAAAGTCACAAGACCACATGTAAGTAGGTATTTTAATTAACGTGGAACACTGGAGCAACACAATGGGCTATTGGTGATGGTCCTGGATGGGAGAGATCCTCGTGGGAAATATACGAGGACAACAACAGGTAATTTTTAACCAGTCAGATGACAAGATTTGTATTCTATTTGAAAAGTTGAGGTAAAAAAAAAAAAAAAAAACTATTTAAATATGCATATTTATGTGTGGATAGGGTTTCACGTATGTTTATGAATGAGCAATTTCTGAATATAGGGGAAATCTGAATTAGAGGAAAATGCAATATTCAGGCTTGTACCTCAGAAGCTGTTACATTGTAAATCAATGTTCATTAGACATAGTAATGTGTAAATTAAGTATATATATTTAAGTAAAAGCCTATAAAAAATCTATTCACTGGAAATATTTTTATGTGTACGTGTTTGTAATATATGATGTGAATAAAGTAGGGGCTACATCGCATACAGAGTTTTAAATTCTCTGAGGTGAACTTAGTAGAGGGTCGAATATGTATTGCAAATAAGCTTGGAACTGTAACACACTCTATTTAAAAGTATACTGGTAAAAAAAAAAGAGACACAAAAGAAAGAAAATTAGTGAGGGGAAAGAGACTACTTCTAAAGAAAAAGATAGAAAATTAATGCTTAGAGACTGCTCAAATGTGGTTAAAAGATTACAATATGGTGTATGTATAGAGCTCCATGATCTGTTAGCACAAATGACACTAGATTAGTCAATGTGAACCCATACACTGCCAGTTAAGTTGCATTGCAGGATCAAAGCAAACTGCAATGACTCCAAGTGATCATATTTTTGACATACTCCACTCTGTGTGCTGCAGTTAATTTCGTATTGCCATGTGACAGAAACAATAAGGATATAGTGCAGGGAGTATTGAGAGTTATTCCATCCTCTATATTCACCAGACACCGAGTTTTAATGACTTATCCTACAGATGTAAGTGGCCTTAAGGGATTGCTATGCACTGAAAAATCTTCATTCAATGGTTCCTTCACATTTTACAAAAGGTATAGGACATGGAAGAGTGTAATGGCTACTTTCAAGTAAATGAAAGTTCAAATAAACTGCTTATATAGCCACTACTTTATTCAGTGAATCAATATATTTCAGTCTCAAGCTCATCACCAAAGTCACAAACAATGAACTATTATTTAAATATGATTTTAAGACAAAAGAATTCACTTCCAATAAACTTTAACTACCAATATACCACAAAATATTACTTTTCACTTTGCAAGACACAAAAATAAAGTATGGACAAGAGGATAAATATTAAAAGAAAATGTGCACACATTGTTTATGCTGGACCTTCAAAAGTTAAAAAAAATTGCATCCGTAAAACATTACAATGCAAATGCATTTTGCATAACAATACAAAATAGATTTGTTCCACATCCATCAATTTAAATGATAAGATTTTAAAATAAATATTAAAAAAAATCTCTTAAATTAAGATTTCATTTTATGTAAGAGTATATGACAAAATTTTCAAACTAGTTTTTCAGTTGAAAAACCAAAACCTGATTTCTCATCCAGTATTTTCAGACAATTCAATAGTGCTTCACGTTATTACATAACATTACAAATTGCACTTTGTCCATGGTTTTGTCGAACTTCCAGAAATTTTGCACGCCTTTTTATAGCTGAAACAGTAATATATTATTGCATACTTTCAATGGCAGCATAAAGTACGAAATACAAGTACTTTAAATTTGGAATTTACAGTTAAAACTACTACTTACATTAAAGATTTTTCAATACAAGCACATAAAAAATGACAACTAATAGAAAAAATCATTGTTTTTCCAGAAATGGTTGTTAAGACAAGAAAACATATTTCTCATAAAATTAAAGATGTACTTTTCACAATTAAGTATTTGAAAACACTGCTTATAGTTGTAAAAATTGATACACGAAGTTCAAAGAACTGTATACATTGAACAAATTTAAGAAATTATAAAGCAAGTTAATAATTTGAATAGTATTGTCATTTAAATTGAAAGTTTTAATTTGTTCTAACTACTAAGATCATGATCATGAATTTCCTAGTTAATGTAGCTTTAGGGATGCTTGAAAATATATTTTACTTTCCTGAATATAAAATAACAATGTAAAAATTGGTGTGCATAATAAACTTTGTTGAAAACAATAGTTAACATAACTGAAAATAAAATTTACGAAAAGAGATATTTTAAATTCCTAGCATTTAATTGAAAATGGAGAATGATAGTACTTCTTACCTTCTAAGTATATATCACGTTTGAACATACCCCCTGCTAAAGGAACACTGTAAATAAATCAAAACTATACTTCAGATACAATATACATTATCAATGCAAAAAATTACAAATTGTTTGGAGTTATCAACCAAAATTCATTTCCAGTGACTGAGTAACACAAAACAAAAGGAATCTTGGAAATAAACTAAGAGTTTTTGTATTTGAGAATTATTCTAGTAGTTGATGTCAAGTATGGTTACCAAATCTAGGAATCCACAAGTGCCAAAAATATCAAAAGACTGCAGTCCTTTCAAAACCTTGACTTTGACTTATGACTTTGTGTGGAGGTGACTCTAAAGAGTGCAAGCAGTCTATTGTACGGATCCAAAACCATACATTACATATGATCGTGAATACGCCATATTTCGTTCAGAACAAAGTCATACATTTGGATCTTAAAACTAAACCCATTGCTGAATATCTACAACATATTTCTTCCAAAAAATTCTTCAGGTACCAACTGAAGCACTAGTCATTACCACCATATTACACCATACCACTGTCGTTAGCTCATAGAAAAGACCACAAGCTATTCTGCCCACAAGCAGTTCCATAAATGCCGATGTGGTTTTTTTTCGTTTTAACCCTGAAGTATACGACTTCACACTTGTTAATTCTCTCCCCCTTTAAATTTCCCCCTTCTCCTTGACTTCTGAACACCAACAGCTAGGGCTTTTTAAGACTCAATTGGACTACTAATTTATCACTTTTTAAAAGTTAAATTTCAGTTCTTAATTCGTAATTTTTCTCTTAAGTTAATTGCCTTGCATTTATTTTATTTAATGCTAATGTTTTTCTGTGGGAGTGTACAACAGTAAAGGGGACGTCCCTGATTCATCTCTCTAACCAAAAACCTAAGCACTATTGGTCGAGGTCAATAGGTGGGAGGGTTACCAATCTCTTTAGCGGCTAGACAGGGCTTAAGGTATCTTCAGCATTTAAGTTTCCTTCTGCACCCAAGATTGACATTTTATTTTAAATTCATCCACCCTTATGCTATTAGTTTTCATTTGATTTAATTTTCTCTTTATGATGTGGAGATGAGCTGCTGTGCAGCAGGTACTCCGAAAGCAATAGTCCAGTCCAGTTGTTGATACAACAGCAATGTTTTTTTAATGGTGTGGAAATTTAAATTGAATAATTTTTGCTAACACCCCTATACTTCTTTATTTCATACTTTCTACAAATACAATTTTTTTTTTTGTATGCAACAATTTATATAATTTCAGTAAAAATGAATGCAAGATACTAACTAGTTTATTTAATATTGTGTGTTCAAACAAACATTAAAACAGAAGTAAACAAATATTTATTATTATGAACTTGAATATAAATAATCAAAATAATAAAACAGTAACTGTTTTCTTTTCTAGCTTCCTTTACTTTTATACGATACGTAATAAGGACTAAGGTGCAATGTGTCATTTCACAATTCCTTATGTCATTATAATCCCTTAGTGAGTAGTAGCATACCACAGTTACAGAAAAATATTCACAAGGGTGCAAGGGGGTCATCTAAATGTGCCCTATGTTGCAAAAATAAATACTGAAGTTAGTTTAATTAATGTAAATATTGAAGTTTTGTTAAACCAATTGGTTGAAAATGCATAGAACAGTTTTGAAAGTAGGCAAAAATACCTGCAGTCCAAATTCTTACTTAGCATTAGAGTCGAGTCATATTACTATAATCACTGATGTGAGCAGCGAGTTTCTAATCAAATAAGTCATGTGTTGGATACTTGGTGGGTATATAAAATGAACTGTAGGCATTCTGCAAATATATCAACCATTACTGTTATGGGAAAAATTTATAATTTATCAGACTTTGCAAAGGCAATGATCATTGGCTTTCAAGTCAAGGATGGCAGTACTTCTGAAACATTGCAGTGATGAAGTGTTTGCATGCTGTTGTATTTAAAGTATAAAGTTCACAGCATGCACAAGGGTGGGGTGGCTTAAACAAGTCAAATTAAAGTATATAGTGATTGGACAAATGGCATCTTTTCTAATAAACAGTTCTTAACTTCATCTTTTATTACTTCTCCTGCCTCACACCTCTGATGCCTCCTCAGCACGAGTTGCCTTTTGGTTGGTTTGCCCTCTGAGCCTCTGTTGTCTGTTTCTCGGGTTGTCATTTGCCATTTTGAGTTGCTGAGTAGTTTTATTTAAAGTTGTATGTCTTTGGCATTAGAGACCTTTTGAATTTTAAACTTTAAAAAGTTTTTAATAGTCCTCACTCTTCAGTTTTTGACATTTTAAACTTCTAATCCTTTGGATTTTCGGAGTCTTTGACTGTGAATATGTTTTGTCCCAATACTCGATTTCTGTCTTGATCTTTATTCATTATTCAATGTTATCACTGCATGTGTTGCGGTTTGTTTGTGTGTTTTTATCTTCTTGTTTTTGTATTCTGGGAATCAGGTCACTTTTTGTATTGATATTTGTTTCTTATACTAAGATGTTTTGTTTCCTTTTTACAAGATGCTATGATGTAATTAGTAAACCTTCCCATCCCCCATTATGGGACCTGGCGATGCGGGGGACATGGTTCTAAACAAAATAAATAAATAAACAGTTTAGAAACTTTTTTTTCCTACGTAGGACAGTGGCAATATCAGCCATGAGCCCTCTGGCAGCCCAATAGAATTTAGCCTTAGTATAAAAGTTGTTGAGTAAAATTCATAAAAGAAAGTGCATTGCAGTTTGTCAGATGTGAAAAGTTCATAACTTTGCCTGAAGGACACAGGACACAATCAAGAATATTAACCACACCAATACAGTGCTGATGTCCACAAAGGAAGGCATGACCTGTCGCAAGTCTAAAATTTGCTGTGAATACAGAGCGAGGCAAGTCCATTGGGATGGGCAAAAAGAGCAGGGTATTCCAGGTCTTACCAATCGAGTCTTGTTCATAGTTATGCCTAAGGGATCTTTTTATTGTCTTCTTCACCTCAGAACTAAATTGGTGAAAGGATAAGGAGAAAGGTGGCTGTTGTAATTTGCAGCTGTTTTTGGCAAGGCTTATTCATTTCCAAAAATATTACAATGGCTGGGAATCCACTGAAGAACAACTTTACAGCTAAAAGCAATTGCATTAAACAGACTAACCTCAACAAGGAAGCACTCGCTTGGTGCTAAAGAAGCAATTGCCAAGATTGCAGCTTGGGAGTCTATAAAAATGGCGTACTTTCTAAGAGTAGTCCCCATAAGGTTTGAAATTGTAATTTTTATGGCATATATTTCAGTGTAAAAATTAGAGGCATTAATACTAACTGCGTGCGATTCCTAAAAAAATCCCTCACAGTAAAGTCCAGCACCAGTTTTACCATCACTTGCAGAGCCATATATATACATGTGAATCCATTCATCACTTGGGTAATTTGTAGCAATAGCCTCCAAGGTTATTTTTTTCAGAAACTCCAATAGTAAGACAATAAGAAGAGGCTCTGCAAGTAGGAGGAGAGGGACCAACACCAAAGGATGGGATAAAGTTGGCATAACATTGTACAGAGTACTGAGTTCCTCGGCACTAGAGAGAAAAGTTTTGAGATTTCAGTCTGGGGGAGGAGGAGGATAAAATGTTGCCAATGTTGCAAGTTTAATGTTTTGCATTTTTCATGGAGCCCCAAAAGCTGTTTTTCTCTTCTGTATTTTAGAGACTCAAGGCCAGTCTGAATATCCATAGCAGCAATTGGAGTGGAACCTGCGGCTCCAGTAAAAAGCGTTAGTGCCTTATTTTGTGTCATATCGATCCCATTGGAGCAAGTTTTTGAGGCAGTGGCAACAAGTTCATCTCCATAGTGCAAAACTGGCTTGACATATGTTTTATAAGTAGGCAAAAGGGTATCAGTCGAGAAGCCCCAGGTGATACCAGAATATTTTTAAAAGTTTAAGTCTGTTAGTACTCATTTTAGCCATCTCCTCAGCATGTCTTCTCCATGAGAAATTACTATCAAGGAAAACACTGAGGTAGCGAAAAGTATCTACTTGATTTAGGGTCCGGTGGTTGTAAAAGACACTAATTTGAGAGTTTCTGGTTGACAAAGTGAAAAGTTGGCACACTTTTCAAGGTTAAGATACGAAGGTTTAAGTGGAAGAAGGTTAAGATACATTTTATGTTCTTTAAAAATTTAAGATATGCACTAAAACCAGTTCAATCAACATGAATCGAAGTTTGTAAATCATACAAGTATGGCATGCTTAGATACAAGTAAAACAAACTGTGAGTGAAAACTGGGTCACACCAAAATCGTTTTCTGAATGTATGGTTGACATAAGCTACTCAATCACTTTTTACTTTGAAGAAGTCAAACCACTTACTTGTCTCTTCCTGGTTTGAGGCCAACTTTGAAAACAGCAAACACGGGCTTATGATCAGAGGTCATGATGTCAGATGCAGCATTGTAATGAAGACAAGAAATGGAGGATTTTTCTTTACACCGGTATAGAATGCGATCCTAATTAAAGCAAACGAAGGCAGATTATATTTTCAGGAGTGAATTAGCTCTAAAATGCAGATAGTGGTAAAATGAATTACTTAGCAAAATAGCAACGAAGTAAAATATAATAAATAAAGAAATTATTACATTTTACTTCATTGCTATTTTGCTAAGTAATCCATTTTACCACTATCTGCATTTTAGAGTGCTTTAAACATTACAAACTACTGCATTTTAAATTTTTCAGTGCATTGAATCAAAAACCAAAATAATGTTTTATTAAATACAGCAGTAAATAATGGAATTAAAACTTTCATTTCAGAGGTAAGTTTTTCTAATGAATCTATTAGGAAACATGAGTTGGGCAGAACACAAGCCGAAACTGTCAATTTTGTAGATTTTTTATTAATAGCAAAATTACCTGACAAATGGATTGAATTCGTAAACTACAGATTGTAAAAGTGTTCAGAATAATCACTTTTATCTTCTGTAGAAGAATGCCAACTTTTTGATGGTTGTAAAATTTCTACAACTTACTTTGGATGTACACTCATTGCCATAAAAATTTGTGCACCAAGAAATAATTGTGGGATCGTAACGAAACTTGGCATGAAGGTACATGTTTGCCAGATATGCAAATGATTAGAAATGCAGCGTGATTGCGCATTGCTTAATGACACTAGAGGGCATTGACCTTCGTTCTCCTTGGAGTATAAGACAGATAAGCAGAGCTTGTTTGAGTGTACTTAATCTTTAGCAAAGGAAACGCAGAGGTAGGCATGTTGTTACGCCGCCATCGAAGACAATATGAGCAGCTGTTAGAGTTTGAGAGGGGAAGAATCATTGGGATGATGGAAGCTGGGTGGTCAGCTCGGCGAGTAACTCGTGAAGTAGGCCATTCTGATTTTACTGTGAGGAGGTGTTGGGACCAGCGGACAGAAGAGACGTCATTTACACGGCGACCAGGCTCAGGACGCATTTGACAGACCAGTCGTCGAGAAGACCGTCACACATCATACGAAACGCACGCGTAGAGCCAACTGCCTCATTGGTCGCTATCCAGACACAGGCAGCACCTTCACTACGGGCCCCTGGGTCTTCACGAACCATCGCAAGGCGCTTGGCTGAAGGACATCTGGTATCGCGTCGGCCATTACGTGAGCTGCCAATGACACCCACCCACCGACGCCTCCGTTTTGGAGTGGTGTTGCGCACAATGGGATTGGACTACAACGGCATGGAACCTTTTTAGCGACGAATCTAGATTCAATTTGAGCAGCGATGACAATCGTGTTCGTATGTGGAGGCCCTGTGGTGAACGCCTCAATCCTGCCTTCGCTTTACAGTGACGCACCGCTCCCACAGCTGGTGTGATGGTATGGGGTGCCATTGCTTACGATACACGGTCACCCCTAATATTGATCCATGGCACAATGACAGACCAGCAGTACGTCCATGACATCCTTCAGCCACATGTGATGCCACTCATGGCAGGCCATTTTTCAACAAGACAATGCTCGGCCACACACAGCAAGGATGTCACAAGACTGCCTCCGCCACATTACCACCCTTCACTGGCCTGCTCGATCCCCAGATTTGTCACCAATCGAGCATATCTAGGATCATTTGGGACGGCAAGTTGGACACCCTACGAGTTTGGTCAAACTAGAGGCGCGTTTACAACAACTGTGGAACGAGATGTCTCAGGACATCATATGGAACTTGTATGCCCCAATGCCCGCTCGTATCGCATCGTGCATTTGCGCTAGAGGGGTCCAACAGAGTACTAAAACTTCCATTCATTTGTACTTTTTTCTGCAATAAATGATCCTTTTTTTTTTTTTTCTAATCACTTACCTATATCAAAGTAGTACTTAAATGTGTAAAACTTCGTTTCATTTTGACGACTTTTTCTTGGTGCGCAAATTTTTATGGCAATGAGTGTAAATAACAAAAACCTATCCCACCCCTGATGTAAGACAAAACTATGAAAAGTGACAATAAGGTGACTACTACAAAAATTGATTTTTAGTTTGGGGATGATTATGAATGCCTCTTAGTTTGTTTCCTGCACAACTGCAAAAACTCAAATATTAAAAATGACGAATCTACAGCAAATAGTTTAGAACTCAGTTTTATTACCAATATATTTTACTTTTGGCATTCGTGCACTAGCCATGCAACATTTTCGAATTTCGCCATCTTTAAAGGAAAGGATGACAAATTAATTTGATGAGATTCAGGACTTATTTTTTTGAAAGCAGTTTTATATGTTA
Organism: Metellina segmentata; assembly: GCA_947359465.1. Classification (NCBI taxonomy): domain Eukaryota; kingdom Metazoa; phylum Arthropoda; class Arachnida; order Araneae; family Tetragnathidae; genus Metellina; species Metellina segmentata. The sequence continues at coordinate 21,608,001 of OX375876.1, read as the reverse complement.
CATATATCTCCGAAATTCCATTCAGTGGCACATACAATAACAAAATAACTTGTTTTAAAACCAAACATCTTTTGTCCATACAAAGCAAAAGTGACAGATTACAATTTTCAAAACAAATGGTAGGCCAATTTGACATATTTAAAAATAAAAAGAATTATTGTTTTCAACAAGCATTTAATAGGCTGTAGCAGAACAAGTAATCTATCCCTGAGACAAGCAAAAGACTGTAATCAGTTAATTTCAAGTGTGCATGAACGTGCTCTCATCTAAGCATGTGTCCCATTTCAAAATAATAAAGTTTTTAAAACAAGAGAGCAATCCTTTTGTTGATCATTTTGAGATATGTTCCATTTTGTTTCTTGTCTGTAAATAAATGTCTTATAGTGAGGTTTTATTTTATTTATAGCTAAGGATATTATATATAGTAAATTTTTGAGAATACAATTTTACGCTTTTATTACATCATAAACATGTCTTTTATAAAGCTCTGAAACAAAAAGGAATTAATTCGAGGTTTTTGCTAAGATATGGAATGTGTGCAGAAAATAGCTTACAGTATATGAAGGTACTCTGAGTTTTGCAGAATCAAAAGTACTTGTCCCCACATCAAACTTATAAGATGGGATGAAGTTGATAACTCCTTCTTTAAAGCCATGAAAAGCAATTCCTAAAACAAATTAATCCAAGCATAAAATAAAGCATTACATGTTTTTATTAGGGACAATTACCTTAATTAGAAGGAGAGGGTGAAAGTATTTGATTATTTAATATATATTTTTAAGGTCAATCATATTAGTTCATTTCTATATTAAAATTCATACATAACTAAATGGTACTCTCACATTACAACTTTTAGCATTTTACTGTACAAATTGCCAACTTAGTACTGGTTATTGATTTTTACTTGGCTTACATAAGAATATCTGTTGAAAAAGAAAAATAATTAATTCCTAAGAATACTGAACATCAAAATTGCCACTTTCATATTAATTTAATCTATAAAATAACCCTAGGCTTTTCATGATCTTAACATAATGATAGAATGTGACAGTGCATTATTAGTCTAAAATTATTGTTTCTTTGTAATAACAACAATTCGCTTTTACAAGTTTGACTGTAGATAACATTTCAATATTAGATCTTAGATCAAGATCCTAAAGTACTTTAAATTGAAAGATGGTTTTCCAATCATCTTTTTGAAATAGCACTGTTAGTTGATATTCATATAGAAATTTCAAAATCGTTTTGGGTTACATTAATTTTTTATTGTTAGCGACTTTCTAAAATTAAATGGAAACTTCAGTGCTGTAAGAGTACTAAAATAAGATAAAAAATTAGTGCACATATGGACCACACTTGGTAGTAAAATTTACATGGTTATTTAATATATCTTTCTCAGAATGTATGAGAGAAATATAAAACTGATTTGTAAATTGAATTAAAACCTTTAAAACAACTATTAAAATTGCAACCAATTACTAAGTGGCAAGTAAAAATTTCAATAGATTGCAAAACAAGGATTAACGAGAGTTCTGTTCAATTAGAATAAACAAGTACTTAAAGCAGAATATTAAGAACGTTTCTTATGATGTATTGAGCCTATTGAATGCAGCAAGTAAAACAAATTTAATTTTATTAGCTAATTTCATTTTGAAATGCACTCATAGAATAAACGTTAATCATGTGCAAGAAAATAGTTTGATGTATCGTTTTAATGATTAAGTTTTCGGATCCAACAGTTGTTTTTGACACCTAACTTTTTAGAATTTTAAAAAATTAGAAACCAACACTTAGTGGGCTTAAAGATTTTCCTTCTGGCCACACCACTGTATTTAGCATAGTCTTATATTTAGAAATATAGCCAAATGTTTTTATGCTCACTTTTATACATCCTAACCTATAGAAAATACGCATTTTGCATTGGTAAAAGTATGATTAAAAATATGGTTTATGAAATTATATTGATTTCTATAATGGCTGGCAAGAATTAGAAGTACAAAAGTTAGAAATTTATAACATTGCAATATAAAAAAATACAATACCTTCAGTCATAGCCTTATGAAGCTGATCATGCTTTATGAGGAAACTGCATGATGGACGAGGCTTTCGCATTTTCTGAACAAAAGACAACACAGAAGGCCTGTCACGAATTACCCTAAAGTTGAGGTCCCCACACCAGAACACACAATCGAACCTAGATGTCACATCTACAAGCAGTGATGAAAATTCTGATTAATTTCACAAACTTATCAATAGTTTTCCATTCATAATATTTTGTTGAGTAATTAAATTTAGTAACAGAATACAAAACTGATAATATACAGAAAATTATCACACTGCCCTTTTCCACTGAAATACATTTTCTTATATTTTTGTGTTACACATTTGTTTTTGTTTATACATTGTTTGTGTGGACCTCATCCACACAAACAATGCTTTTAAAACATCTCATAATTGTTTCTGCGATTTTGGGAAAAATAATTGAATATTTTAAGTTAGCAACAACTTGTGAAGTGCATGGATGGTTATTTCAGATAAAAAAAGGAAATTTCTAAAATTTGATAATACATAATATGCAAGATATCTGTAGGTTTTTGGCCAAAATTATTTAATACATCACAATACAATTTCATTATTTCCTTAACAGCTATAAGAAATTGTGGCTTCTAAACACTCCTGTTGACATTACCCAAGTTATTAATGATAAAATACTGTAATGCTGTACATTTTTTTATATGCAGTGAAACCCCAATTTAACGTCTTTCAAGGAACCAGAAAGAAATAACGTTATATGCGGGAAAACTTTAAATTGGGGTCGAAAAATAAACAAACCTAGAGCATGAAAAAAGACTAATTTAAGTAACATACGTTTTATTTCTTCTTTTACAATAGTTTATTGTTTAAAGAAATCTGTTATTTTGGTTTTGCTTTCACTAGCTAAATCATTCTCCACAGGTAAGAGTTTCTGTAAGTTTTTAGTATATCTAATATGCAATTGACGAATTTGACAAAGATACTCATTACGAACACAAAAAGGACTATTTGAGGTTTGTTATCTTCACAATTGTTAAAGATAGAGTAAAAATTTCACAAGATTTGAAATGTGTGGAAAATTTTTCACCACATTGTAAGTAACATAACTCAGGAAGTTCGAATCCTTTGTGTGTTTGAAACATACCCGTGTCTTGTAGAGTGGAGGCATGACACACTCTTAAAATTATTGTTTTTTCTTCCTTTTTAATGTTTCTAGTAAGGCAATTTTATTAACGCTGAACTAGAGCATTACAACAGGCTATTGACGACGGTCCGGGATCAATGCCCTAAGGGAGAGATCAGAGGACAACACCCCATAATTTTGAACCATGGTCAGATGACAAGGCAACATCTGAGCCTGTATCAGTAAGGACACGAAAAGAACTGTCACAGGAAATGTTGTGCTAGCCTGACTAGCATAAGGAAAGAGCTTTGAGTTCTCTCCTCTGATCAAACGTTAAAAGTAGGAAATATTTTGATGCAATAACATTAAATATGGAATTTTTAACATGGAAAGTATAGGAAATTATTTGGGACCAATGAAAAATGACGTTATAAGAAGTTTACTTTAAAACAGGGTTTCACTGTATATCATTAACGTACATGGCATAGAAATCGGCATTATTTGTATATTGGTAGATGGCAACTTGTGTAAATAAAATCAACCGCTGCAAGATTAATTTGCCAATTTTGCTGCAAAGTTTAAATATACTTTATTGAAAACTGAGCTCCAGGATATTGCTATATCTGCATGGAAGAGCTTTTGCTACTCTTGTGAAATTCTTTAGCAGTCTGATCACATAAAGCAATGAGAAATTGAAAACATAGAAATTAGCACAGGAAAGAAAATCTGAGCCAATTTGAAAATAGGTTTAGGTCTAAAAATATTGAATTGCCTTTGAACAAGGGAATGAGATTCAATTGAAGCAGACATCCATAAGCTAGTTATGGCAACATGACTGTGGAGTGAAATTGTTATTCTCTGCACTTAAATAGAAAGAATGAACACCAGTAAGAGTAAATTTGAAAACTGTAAACAAAATGTCATTCTATACTATTGACTAATTTTACTTAATTTCTGACACATGAAATGTGCATACTGATGCTTATATTCATTATACATAGATTTAAGTAAGGTATGAAGTGCAAGTAACAACACTGTCATCCATAGATGTTAGTTATTAAGAAATTTTAGCACGAATGTCATGTGCAAAAATCCTTGTAAGAAAATACAAGTATATAAATTATGTATTAAATATATAATACAAGTAAACAAATTATGAAATGCATAATATGAAAGTATTTTCAAAGTTTCTTAGTAACATATACTATGTAAATGCATTTATGTGACAACTAATGATACTACAAAAATCTTTTTTGCATCAAAGTGATGAATATTTGTTTGGAATGCGTGAAAGTGTTATAATACTGTAATACAACTTTAATAACGAAATTGAATAAAGACATGTATGTTATGTTTAACATATAATTATTCCATGAAAGCTTTAATTGCAAGTATTTCAGTTACCTTTGTTTCGGTTATGGGATTTCAAAGGAATTAGTTTAGGTAGATCTAATGCAGAACAAATTTTCTCATAATCAGACAACCTCTCTTTCAGTTTTTGCTCATGAGCTGCAATAAATGAACAATTTTTTATAGAGCATATTGTACTACTTTTTACAAATACAGTTAAATAACTTTTATTGCAATCTAAAAATAAAAAGCAAATATTGCACAGAAATTTCAGTAAATATATGTAACATAGAACAAGGGTTACCTTTCTTTGATGCTATTGATTTCTAAATATACAAACATAAAAGCCATTTCTAATTTCCATTTCTGAGAATTATCAAACATTTGATAGTCTAAAAAGTATTAAAACCCCTTATTAAAAATACTCTAACTTTCTTAACTATGTATGCCATAGAACAAAAATTTTAGATTGCTTACTCTTCAGCACTTTGAAGAGGAAAAGCAGTTTAGAATGCTTTTTTGAAAGTTAACATGTTTTGTGACTTTTTCAGGGAGCAAGACGTTTTATGTGACCAGTAAGGATCACATAAAACAGCATAAGCACACACATGATATAATTAAAATATGGACAAATTCCTAACTTACGAATGCTTAAGAACTCAATTATATTTTCAAAGTGTAAAAGTAAGTAACCTTGAAATATCTCAAATAAAAAAAATTGCAAGTACTTTTAACTACACAAATGAAGATATTCTATTTTATCAATAAAATGTTTTAAAACTTATTCCAAGGTTGCCACTCTTCAAAAGAAACATTAAGGTCTTTTAAGGCTACTTTTTTTATTATTTTAAGGCTACCTTTGACATAGATAGCAATAAATTAACCTGCAAGTGCACATGTGAAGAAACTATGATGCTTTGTTTGGGTCTCATAAACCCAATTTTAAAAACACTAACTTTTAGCTTAGTTATAAACATTTTGCCCTTGATTTTTCCTAACACTTGGCATTGAACAAGTATAATAGATCATGGTTTTTGAATGCCAGTGAAAAAGAATATGTAGTGTCCTTTAGAAAACTAAGTCCTTTTAAAACTTTTAGGGGCTTATAGCAAATATTAACTTTTTTAAATATTAAGGGCATTTCATTTTGATTTCTAAGGTGCTATTAAAAATTAAAGTAAAAAAACAGGTTCCTTGGGAAGTCTAATAAGAAAAAGCTTTGAATTCCTTTACTGCTGTACCAGTCAAGAAAGCCATGCATCCAAATTTGAGATAAATGAATATTACATGCTTGTGTGAAAGTTTCAGATACCTCAGGAAACTAGAAAACAATGAGTTAAGAGAGCAATACATTTTGCTAATACAACATGGGTCAAAAAATTTTTAATTAAAAATTAAGAGGCATAAATTATACTTAGTATTACAAGTTTTTTCAATTTTGCAAAAGCTGCAAGTTGCATGCAAAATCTATGGTAAAGCTTTCAACACAACACTTTGACACCACTAGATTTAACAAGTAATTATGCATCAGTTACATGAAATTCTGATTATAAAAGTATTATTTTAAAGTCTAGTTACCTGTCAGATGTGAATTCACAAACAAAAGTGATGTGCCAAAAAACATAAAACAAATAGCCACAGCTCCCTTAGTTTTAACCATTGATCCAGGCCTTGTAGTAACATTAGCTTCTTCTGGCTCTACAAAACAAGTAACATGATGCATTAACTTTTATTGTATAACACAGAAACAAACTGAAACTAGTAAAATGATTTAAAAACATAATTTAATATATATTTTTAATGAAAATTTTCATGGCGAAATCTTGTTTTAAATGGAAGTACATCTCTCAGTTAAAATCTCATAATTCAATATTAATCACTTTCAGAAATTAATTTTCCCACATCCTTTGTTGGAATGTTTTTTAAAAGGACAAACGAAATAAGTATGCAAGTTTATGAGCCTGTGTTTTTGAGGTCCGTAAAAACTACTATCCAAAGTCTGCTTATGAAACAAGCCACAATGCAGAAGCATGCTCCTGAAATTTCACATTCCTCTTTCTTCCACCATCAAACTTCACAAATTAGATTACACATATAACTTTATTCTTCCTTTCAGATAATATCTGAATGGACTGCACAATCCCACATACTAACTGCTCATACTCTAATATAAAGTAAATATTAGTATCTGAAATTATGTGTATTGTACCTTCAATACCATCCAAATAAATAATGTTGTGCATTTTAATTTGTGTTATTAAGACTTATGTTATTGATTTGTTTAAAATCACAATAGGTCATGAGTAGACAATATTCTCAAAAGAATATTCTCTGAGATCAATAATATTCTGAGAATATTCTCCAGATTGAAGTTTTGGAGAACATTTGAACATTTTCTATTTAAAACCTAATTTTTCAAAAAATTGTAACTTGTTTCATTTTATAAACTGTAGAAATAAGCATGAAGCTTATTTTAGGTATCATTCACAATATATATGCATATAAGCACTGTGTTATAGAAAATAGTTATAACTTGTTATTTTTTATTCATAAACATGCAAAATTTTTCAATTTTTATAATCATAAAATGAAAATCTGCAAATTTATATTACATAAAAATAAAGGAAAAGTTAACATACTATGAAACATTATAACACTAATTTATCATGCCTAACAAAATTTTTTATGTTATTTCACTTATTATGTATAATAATTCTTTCATATGGTTACTAATAAGTATTAGCCTTGATAATTAATGAATATTTAAAAATATTTGGAGTTTTTTCATCCACAGGAAAAGTATATTTCATATTAGATTTATACAAATACAAATATTGACGACCAGCTACAGGCTCAAGCCCAACAAGGCTGGTCCTTTGTTTATGAATTCTCCAATTCCCACTGACTATCCAATTGTGTCTTAAATTCGTACACTCCCTTTGAATTAACTATATTTTCTGGCAACGCGTTCCAACTGTCTATTACCCTATTAAAGTAGTAGTTTTTCCTTAAATCCCGATTAAAATGTGTCATTCAATTTATACTCATGGCCCCTTGTTCTGTTATTCCTATTGAAATTTAAGCCCTCTGTGTCCCCTTGTTTTACAAACTTGAAAAGCTGAATCAAATCCCCCCTCCTTCTTCTTTCCAGTGTATACATGTTTAGCTTACTTAAACGTTCATTATAGTCGAAATTTGCTAGCCCCTTTATTATTTTTGTAGCTCTGTGCTGAACCCTTTCAATTGATTCTATGTCCTTTCTCATATATGGAGCCCAGAATTGTACAGCATATTCTAGATGTGGTCTTACTAAACCCTTATATAATGGCAAGATTATATTCTTATCCCTTGAAGTTACAGTCTTTTTAATATATCCCAATAACCTATTAGCCTTTTTACCCGCAGCTGAACATTGGTGACCCATTTTAAAATCCCTGTGAATTATCACCCCAAGATCCTTGACTGTTTCTCCCTCCTTTACCTTTACTCCCTGCAGACAGTACTCGGCTCCACTGTTCCTGTAACCCATATGCAGAACTTGACATTTCCCTACATTAAATGACATACCCCATTTTACAGCCCATTCGGATATCTTATCAAAATCTCCTTGTAAATTTTCTATCTGTAACTTGGTATCCATTGTCCCCCATATTTTTAAGTCATCTGCAAATATACTTAATATATATAAATTTGTAGCAGTTTGTAAAGCTATTATTGCAAAAGTAAAAATCTAGCAATTTTTACTCAAAAATATAGTTTTTCTAGCCAATAAAGATTAAATAAAATGTTGAACATTCTGAGAAGAAAATCACAAATTATAATTTGTTACAGCATTTTTTTTTATAAAAATCAGAAATCTAGTAGGTTGGGTTCTAAAATGTTTTGAGGGAATTTGGAGGGTTTTCAGTCTTCTGAGTTGGCAATACTACCCTAATGCCTTGTTTTCCACCACTACAGTCCACCATTTTCTGGATTCTTTTCACACAGAAAAATGCTTAAATACATAGCTTATTGAAAATAATGAAATACTCCATTTTTAAATTATGATTTTTTTCCATCTCATGTATTCATTCTTAGATTTAAAAAAAAAAAAGACAAGAAAATTCTCGATTAGTCCTACCAGAGAATATTTTCAAGAATATTCTCCAAAAGATTATTATGTACCAAGAATTTTACATAGCTAGTTATGAGCAAACTTAAAATTTTCTAATTTGAAATAAAACAGTTATTTCAATATCATCAATGTTTTTGCCATTAGAAGAGCTTGTTTTTAGTATTGCAAAGAAAGCAAAATAAAGGTTTCTTACCTGAACAAAACCAAATCAGATCTCGCCTGAGAAAAATAGATAAATGCAAGACACCTAATGATGAAGAAGTAAACAGCACATGAGACGGACCCAATGTTGTTTGGAGCAAGACTTCCCATTCAGATCTATAATGAGGAAGTAAATCAGGCATCTCTAAGTGTAAGTAAAGGAAGTGTTTGTCTGTCTGTTTGTTTTCTGCACGCAAAGTAATGGCACTTACAGTAATGGGGTTTGGTACACAGGTAGTCCAAATTTTTTTGCAATTTTTGGGTCTTGGCGAATTTTAAAATTTAATATAGAAATTTTTTTTAATGAATTTAATGAAATTTAACTATTGTCAAATGCAATAGCATGATCACACATTCAAAATTTGTTTTCTTTTTCCGTTATTTCATTTTGCGCGGATGAATCATTTTCCAGCAGACAATAAAAAACAAATAAACTTTTAACTGGAGTTATTCAGTTATTTTTTCTGTCTCCTAGACCATTAAAAATAAAGTAAAAATTTCAACAGATTTGAAATCTGTGGAAAATTTCACATCAGATCAATACCCAAAAATATGATTTTCGTAAAATAAATAAAATTTTTAAATTCATATCTTTTATATTTTTGCAAGAGATTGTGACGTCACATCAAAAACTTTTTGGCTGGCATTGTTTAGTTTTCTTTTGTAAAATCGGGATCTTAAAAGATAGATTAAAAATTTGAACAGATTTGAAATCATTGGAAAATTTGGACACCAGATTGATACCTTACACATTTCATTTTATTTTAATAAATAATTTTTCAGTAAAAAATAGTTATATTTTCGCAAGAGATTGTGACGTTGCCGAATTCCCATTAGGTTTGCGAAGCAAACCAACACCATGGGCAACTCTGTTATGGCTGTTATCCAATTTGCAAAGAAAACCATAGTTCATAACATTCATAATTTAGAATTCACAGAGAATTCATTCCAATAGGCAATGAATTTCCATTTGGTTTGTGAAGCAAACCAACACCATGGGCAATGCCATGATGGTTGTTATTGAATTTGGCCACATTTGACAATGACGAGGCCATCACGGCATTGCCTGTCAATCAATAACCTGAAGGGGAGCGAAAATTTGATTGAATTTGGATTTAGAGATTCAGTGTAACAGTAATCCCTTGTTACATTGTGTATTCGGTGATACTGTTCTTTTCACTTGTCATCTGATGAATTTTTGGTTTACAAACAGCAGACTCTATTTGTTTCTTTACATTTAGGAACTCAAAACTTACTTGTTTCAAGCAGTTATCTTAAACTGAATACGGAAAAATAGTTTTATGTAAGTGTGAATGAGAGAATGTGTTTTCAAACATATATAATATTTGACAACTTTTGCCACCAATTTTGTGTTTAACTCGTTTAAACTATCTATATAAATAAGAATGGAGTGTTTGTTTGTACATTCAATATTTTCGACCCATTTCAAGTTTTCTATCCGTTTTGGACCCTTCTGATGCCGAATCCGCCTTTTTCTCGTTTGGTGTCTTGTCTGTCTGTATGTTGTGCCCTATACACGTCCACGCGGTTTAAGATATTTTCATGGAAATTTGCATACAGTGAGTACTTATCTTGATTTAGTGAGTGGAACTGGTTGCGAAAGTCTGTCTGTCCGTCTTTCTGTTCTATGCTCGATTTTGTGTTTGTGTAGGCATCACATGAATTGTATTCCAGATATTTGATTGCATTGTATTTTATTTTATACATTATCTATTAATGTAGTGAATGCAATATTAAACATTTCTTTATTGTTATATTTAGACGAGTTTCATGCTAAAACACCTGAGTAAGTATACTTAAATCAACCATAATTTGGTAGTTTTGGAAAAATTGGAATGTCTATTGAATATTACGATTAATTCGATTGCTTTACCAGTACTGCTGAAAAAGTAATTATTTTTCAATTTTTTTTTTAAATGGAATTTCATCTCTGATACGTCATTTATTTCGAGTCTTATTTTTATTCTTTGCGTAATGAAAACGATTTCCGAATATTTGGGACAGACGATATTTTTCAATGAAACGAGAATGAACACGATCGCGCGAGCAGTGATATTTTTTCTGGTTCTTTCGCTCTGAATTAATTTCACATTTCTAACTTTTGTACACTTTTAGTTGTAAGTTGTGGCAACTGTGCGAGATCAAGAGATAAAATTGAATCACAAATTAATATCTTTAGAACAATTTTTTACGACATCTTTTATTTTGTTTTACTTTGCTGTTTCCTGTTTTAAATATTTATTATTTTAATAAATGTGTTTTCCTTCTCATCACACCCAACAGCACCACAAAGTATTAGACTTGAAAATGTTAGGTAAGTCAGTATAAATTTTCAGTAAATTTTAAGTGTAGTTATGCCATTATTGAAAGAATAATGCCGTTATTTAAAGAATAATGCCGTTATTTAAAGAATAATGCCGTTATTTAAAGAATAATGTCGTTATTGAAATAATAATAATGTTTAAAAATCCAAACTAGAACTTTTTCCAACATTAAAAAATTCGTTGTAGTAATGACAGGAGAAGATTGCAAAATTTCACAATGTTGCATACCGGAGGCAAGAGTGCCACAGGTAAAAAAATATTGTTTTGTTGACTATGAGTGCGAGAGCACTCGCCGTAAATCGTAATTTTAATTAATTGAGTTGCACATGAAAACAACTTAAGAAAGGGAATTCCAAATCTTCCTATAAATCGTCTTTTATAGTAGTAACCTTAGTATCACCTTTCGTCTTTTTGTAGCTTTGTCATACGGCAATTGTGCGATGTATGTGAAATGTATTACATGAATGGATATGCATGTGTAGGATTTGTGTCCAAATTAAGTTGTAGAAAATATAAAGATGGCGAAAGGTGTTAAAATAAATTTTTACTCTACAAAAAACGTAAGTCATTATATATTTTGATTATCTCTTCAATCTAGAGTAAACGAATTCAAACCGAGTAAGGTCGGGTATTTTGCTAGTTTTAAATAAAATGCACACAATTTAATGTGTATTTTGTGCCTTTTTATTTGTAGGTAAATACGGTATTAAAAACTGTGATATTTGCAGTATGTAAAATTTAAAATTACATTGTGAACATTGTTATTACATTGTGAAGAAAGTACTATTTAATTGCTAGAGAACACTTTCTTATTGCAAATTAGAAAAAGCATATCTTAGCTCCCATTGTGAGATGGTTAAGCAAGTGTTTGTGAGATGGTTAAGCAAGTGTTTGTGAGATAGTATTGATACTGAAAGTCACATATTTTCTGTGCATATGTCCCACTCTAGCAAGTTGGTATTTGAATCAGGAAGTTTTGAAAGAGTACTCATTAAATTGGGGTCAGATTAAATGTTAACCCTTTAACTACTGCTATAGTTATAACTGGCATGATTCTTATAACTTTCAAGGTACAACTGCAGTACTGGTCGTAATCTAAAGGTTAACAATGCATAACCACAATTGTCATTTTTAGCATGATTTATGATACCATTTTTATCGCTCGATGCCAGAAGCGAAGGTGAAAAAATAATCATACATGGTGGTCACCTAACATAAATTTGTGACCATATTTCTGGTAAGCATAACTAACTTTGCTCAATGTTAACATAAATTATTCTATTCTATTCTAATTATTATTCTATTGATCCAGTAGTCCCTGGACAGTGTTTTTTGAAATTGAAAAAGTTTTACACAAAATTTTAGATATTTTTATCTTCACAAAACGTATACATTTTTGTATAGGATCAAATAATAGACAGTAAGAAACTGGCTAGTTACAGTGGGAAATCTGATTTCATGGCTATAAAAAAATTAAAAATAGAATAACATGGACATCTCTGGTAGGTAGGTAGTTAATTAATTTCACGCTAGGGGTGCGACATCAATGTATTTACCATTGATTTATTGGAGCCGATGTTTTAACATTGTCAATATTTTATTTTTTAATGCAAAAAGCACTATAGAAAAATTAAGAAAAATAACAGTGCAGGTATTTGTTAGTGATGGGGTCATCTGTTCCATCAGAAAGAGTTTTTTCCCTAACTGGATTTTTCTGATTCTAGAGTGTTTTGATTTATGTTGTTGATAATAGCCACTTCGAGGCCATTGAGTCCGTTTGCGAAGCAAACCAAATGGGAATATGTAGAAATTACCGGGGGTTGGCAAGCAGTGATCAACACCTGACCCCACAAAAGAACTGTCACATGCAAAGCATTGGCTAGTCTTTAATAAAATGGATATTAGAAAAGAATATAATGATCTGTAGTTAAACTATGCATGCAATATAGGTAAATAATACCCTAACCAATTTTAAAAATTGGGCTTCGTGGGGACAGAATAAAGTGATATATACCAAAGGGTATAGGTATACGAGTAGTGATATGAGGAATAAAAAAAATTACCTATAGAAATAGACATACATCTCTAATATTATGAAAGAACGTGTTTGTTTGTTTCTTGCACGCAAAGTCCTGACAAATCTATAGCACTTACAGTAATGGGATTTGGCACACAGGTAGTCAATTTTAGGGTCATGGTGAATTTTAAAATTAAATCTAGAACATTTAAATTGAATTTTATAGTTTTTTCAATGTTCTTCCTGCTTTTTTGGAAATGAAGAAGCATCAAAATTTTGACTTTTCACCCTCACGTCACTATTAACGTCAGCCTTTTGAACCATGCCAAGTTTTTTTCACTTACCGTCTCGAATGGGAGCGAGCATGTTCGAATGACTTTCGATTGATTCGAGATTCATTCATTTTGATTTCCTGAGAAATGGATTCGAGGGTGAAACAACAGAAATTATTAAAGTTATCACTGGCGTTCTTCAGTGCTTCTTTCTATCTCAGCGATTGTTAAAGATAGAATAAAAATGTAACAGATTTGAAATCTGCGGAAAATTTTACACCTGATAGATACCTTATACGTTTTATTTTCTTTTAATAAATAATTAATCAATTAAATATTTATATTTTTTGGTTTGTGTAGCAAACCAACACTATAGACAATGTGAACCCAGCAAAAAGAACTGTTATGGGCAATGGCTATTTGGTTTGCAAAGCAAACCAACGACAATGGCAATGTGACCCCCACGAAAAGAAATATCAAGGGCAATGCCCATTTAGTTTGTGAAGCAAACCAACACCATGGGCAACTCCGTTATGACTGCTATCCAATTGGCTACAATTCTCAAACCACATGAGAATTTGTGACGGCTGTTATCCAATAGGCTACAAATTCCTATTTGGTTTGCGAAGAAAACCAATAATACCACAATAGCAACTGGCAAGGGCTAGGCCGGGAAAGTTTTACAGAAATCATTCATTTTTTATTTAAAGTAATGTGAAATAAAGACTCAAAATAGACAGTAAAACGTTTTTAAAATATTACTAAATAAGGCAGAATATATTTTTGAAAACCGAAATTCTTTTGCATCCTAACTTTTGAAACATCAGGATATTTTCAAAAATTATTCGGTGTAAGATAGCTGCTTAAAACAAGCAACACTTAAATTTCCAATTCCATAGAAACTGATAGGTTTCCTCTGCTCTGGAATTGAAAATTCATCGGGGACAAATAAAAAGTGCAAAACATTGAGGTATGATAAAATGAGGGGGTTCAATTACCAAACTACCAATTACTAAAATCAATAGGAATATTAAGAATTGTTTCTAATTTTTTATCTATTTGTATGTGTATGCTAAATTTACCAAAAGCCTGTTACTAGGAAATATAGAGTGTGGCATAAAAGAAAATATTTATATGCAAGCACATAGAAAAAAAATAAGATGGTGTATGTTTAGTTGTCTGTGTAACACTAAATAGATGACGAATACTTACCTAGACTGCATGCTTTCTTGAACACCAATTGCATAAATATCAGGTAAAGTGTTTATGTCCAGTGGTAGAAGAAAATCATCAATGCTTTTAGGTGGATCCTGCAATTTTGGAAAGACATTTATTATATTGATTATTTATCATTTATTAAAGATGTATGTCATCACTCACAATATGATCGAAAAATAAAATACATGCACTTCCATAAAATAAGCTTTACACAAATTTATGCTGCCCAAACATACAAAGATTAAATAATCAAGAATTCAACAGTCAATTAAAATTTAAATATACAAAAATTTGCATTTGATCCAAAAATATTTGGTATTCTTTGGTTTGCAAAATTTTCTGAGATGGAATGATGAGTCTTCAACAAAAGTTCAGCACTGCTTTCAGTCATCAATTGAATCATGAGGGTAGTCTTCATATAATCGAAAATCTATCAACTCAAATTACTCATAAATTCAATAAGCAGGACAATATACTGTATCCATAGAAAGACATTTATAAACAGAATTTAAGACTTTACAAAGTTTATATTCATCAGTTTGATTTAACATGTGAAAACAGTCCTATCTACAAGATTAGTTTTTGAGTCAAACACTAGAGAAGTCTTATTAATTCTAGTGAATGCTATTTGTGATTTCCTACCTTTATGTATGGACAAAAAGGGTACAGTTAATAAAGCAAGTGGTGGTAAAACTATACAAGATAACTCATTTAAACTTGAGTTTTTCCTATTGTTGTTATTTTGATCTTGATTATGGATGCTTGTTCCACAGAAATAGACCATTTTTATCTTCATTATTTGTCACTTGATACATTATCGACTAAATGAGGTTATTGTTTGGAGGTATAAGTGACAATGTAGTTGCTGAAAAAGAAAACAATGAACCACCTACCCTTCATCTGAACAATTTAACAGTAGAGAAATTCAGAGATAGTGTTTGATAGGAACTAACATATATAAATTCAAATGCATAAAATTTCCATAATGGGCCGTCTTCAAATTAATATCAGCACCAACTTTACAATTCCCAATGGGAACTCCTTATTTCAACACAATTTCAAATATACATCAAAATTTACTTTTTGATACAAAATGTCATGTCATTAGGTCTTACTGCTTCGAAGTTATGAGTACAGAAATATTGGAGCTCCTAATGTTAAATCAGTTTCTTAGACGTTTATGGATATCTTTAGTACTATTTCTATAGCGCTGATATTTTGTACCATGCTACTATTAAAAACAACCCAAACACAATCCACCTAATATTTTATTTAAAAAATAGTTTTTAGTATGCAATAATACTTATTAAATAAATGTTTTAATTAATAATGAATTTGAACCATATTACATATTTTGATGGGAATCGATTAACCATGCAAAACTTCATTTAATTCCAATATTTATATTAAGCATTACAAAAAAAAAAAGGTTCTTCTTTTGAAATAGTGATAGTGGTAAATTTTGAGTAATAACACTGGTAAGCAAAGTTTTTGTCACTTGCATGTTGATTAATGTTTCTTATGTATTTTTCAATGCTGTTCTGAATCCGTTGTCAGAAATAGTTCATGAGGCACCAGTTTTTCGGAATTGCATTTTCCACTGTTGCGGGTTAGTCGAACCAGCCTTAATGATCAAAACTTGCAAAATCAACAGTTTTAGCCCAATAATAGATATTATGGATGGCTCGATATGAAAGACATGCCTGGCACCTTTGCGAAGATTTGAAAGTCATTGTCCTTGTACACGGTTTTCAACTAGGATATACCAAATTTTGCTGTTTCTTGTGCGAGTAAGACAACAGAGATAGACAAAACCATTATGTAAAAATTAAAAAAAAAATGGTCACCAAGAAAACAGCCCATTCAGGGAAAAATGTTGTCAGTCAGCCCCTGGTGGATCCTCAGAAGGTCTACCTGCCACCTCTACACATTAAACAGGGATTGATAAAAATTTTTGTTAAAGGAATGGATAAAAACAGCAACAGTTTCAGCTTTCTAAAAACAAATTTCCACGGGACAGTGACGCTAAAATTAAGGAAGGCATATTCGTTGGCCCTCAAATTCAAGAATTAATGAATGATCCTGAGTTCGATGCCACTCTAAATGAGTAAGAAGTACCTGTATGGGAGTCACTCAAGAAAGTAGTCCAGAACTTTCTAGGAAATAACAAAGTTGACAACTATTAGGACCTGGTGGTGGAATTACTTCAGAACTATAAAGCTCTAGGTTGCAATATGTCACTGAAGATACATTTTCTTCATTCACATTTAGATTTTTCCCAGGAAAACCTGGGTGACGTCAGCGATGAGCACAGTGAGTGATTCCACCAGAATATACCTATCATGGAATCACGTTATCAAGGCAAGTGGAGCTCAAACATGCTGGGCAATTACTGTTGGACATTAAAAATAGATATTCCTACAGCAAATTACAGAAGAAAAATCATATAAAAATACCTTTTGAACTGCCATTAATATTAGAATTTAAGCCATTTTAAGTTGTAAGCAAATGCGAAAGATATACGTTTCTCAAAATTTAAAAACGCACGTTACTCAAAAACCATGTCTGACACACAAATTTAGAAAGCAGATTCAGAAACAGTCAGGAAAATTCTATAAGAATACGCTATTTGATCAAAGAGACACAAAAAAAGTGAAATTTTATTTACCAGTGTAATCAAATTTCAAATTCGGTTAGCTATAACTACAATTAATATCGATCTATACCGATTTTCTATGTGGAGATAATCCCTAAAATTGACACTAACTTTAACATTGAACAGCTTTAGATATAAAGTTAGTAAAGTCATGAAATTTCATTTTTAGACTAATTTAACAATACAGAATCTGATTATAGCATCAAAACAAGATGTTTGCCATTAGAAATTTTATTGTATCGTCGGCCTCACAGCGATGAGACGCTTTGGCCACGAAAATCACTGGGGCGGTTTTCGCAGTATTCAAAAATTACACTGCAAGTGTTCTTTATTCGAATTACAATTTCGGTGAATACGATTTATTAGATTCTCAAATGTACTCGTAATCTCACATTTCTAAAAAGAACAAATGATAATAGTTGCCGTTTAAGGTATCAAAATTTTAAAAGTTCCTTTATTTTTTGTGAAATTTTGACTTTTTTCCTGAGATTTCCAGAATTAAACAGTTTTTTGAGAATTCCTTGATTTCCGGGTTCTGTTACTGCCCAGTAGTATGCATAGTGCTCGAAATAAAGGAGGTGTTTTTTTCCCTATGACTATACCTCTAAAAATATCTATCTTGCAGTGTAAATAAATTTATGTCATACTGGAGTTCAAATGTGTTTAGCAAATTGTAAAATTAAGCTAATTATTTTTTTTTGTCTTAGACAGAAACGGCTAGATATAATTTTACTTTGGGTTACAACAAATTTAGAAGTAACAGTTGCCAATATTTCTCTTGGAACAAATGCAATTTTGGTCACAATGTAGGCCTGTAAATCACTTTATTTTAATGGGGGGGGGGAAGAAAGAGAGAGAAACATTCATTCAATAAAAAAACATCTGTCCTGAATACATTTCAAATTTGTATTCACCTACTTTTATGCCTAAAATATAATTTTCCAATGCTTACTTGACTATTCATGTTCCATGTGCCAACAAAAACAGAAACCTGGTTGTCTGGAAAGAAACGACTTAGTTCATCATTCCCTAGCAAAGAACCTTTAGGTCCCATGCTTCCAAATACATAGCTCCTAGAATAAAACAATTATCATGAAAGGGATAGTTAGATTTTTTCATTAAGAACTGTCAATAAACAGAAAGTAAATTAGATAAAGCAATTTAAATAAAAAAATTTGTGGATGTAATGTTTTCCCACATTGCGACCAACTTATATATAAGTACATATAGTTTCCAGATGCTGTAAAACAGGAACAGTTTAAGACACGGTCCCCAAATATAAACTGTTATCTAGGTGTACTCATAAAGTTTGTGTCCCCCTCCCAAGCAAAGTGACGGACATGATAGGGAGCATGTCGTGTGACTACTCAGAGTGAATGGCTGCGTTTGCAGTGGAGAAGGCGTTTTGTGTTCTTGGATTGAGCGAAATGGAATGTGTCACAGTTGTGCAACAGCATCTTCGATCACGATTTGAAAAAGAACCTCGAACCAGAAAATCCATTTACAATAGGTTTAAAAAATTTAAAATCCTGGCTGTTTCCAAAGCCAGGACGACCAAGTGTGTATCGGCAGATGTCGTCAAAAACTTTATTCATCAAAATAGGATAATAAAGTCGAAAAACTTTATTCTTCAATTGGATGGTGTACCACCACACTGATCAGAGGCCATGCGAAATTACCTCTGTTAACAGCTTCTTCACCAATGGATTGGACAAAGCACCGACTACAGCATACCATGTGCTCATCCCAATGATCCCCCCAGACGCCCTGATTTAACACCATGTGACTTTTTCTTTGGGGCTACATAAAGGATAGTGTATTTAACCATCCTCTTCCTGTTGATACAGCGTATCGCCACCACTATCACTGCACTTGCTTCAGACACCCTAACACGCGTCTGATTACTGGTTCAATGTATGTAGTGTGACTAAGGGTGCACACATAGAACACCTGTAACTGCCTCTAAAATAACTTTAAACATTCACCTACACTTCTGTTAGATGTAATATAAAATATCTTACATTGTCACTGTTATATAGTGCATTGAAGTTGTATACTTACTAAAGAATCACCCTGTATTAATAAACAATGGAAACTAATAAGCACAGTGGATGATGTAGGAAGTGCAAGACTTTAGGCATGCCTGGATTTGTTGCATGATCCTTTAATAAATTCATTAAATGTAGACGTTTAACTTATGATAATTTATAGCTATTTATTACAAAACATTATGCACAGTCTGCATTCATAAAGTACAACTAGGGAATTTAGTATCAGAAAGCAAGGCATCATTGGTACCAAAGCATTTCTTGATAGTTGCCATAAACATGATACTTATCATAAAGTTATACTTGGATGCAATTTCAGATTAATTTTTTTTATGAAACTGAATACAAAATCACAGTTGGGCCTTTTTACAACCATTCATATTACTACACATTTCTCTTTCTTGATAAGTAATGTAAGTTTAATAAAAGATTAACATGTTGATTGCAGTTAATACGTTAATGTTATTATGGTTACAGGGAAGTAGAGTGAGAGAATGTGTGACCTTCTTGCATCTGTTTGAAAGTCAGAGAGAAGATTGTTAGAAGGAAGAATAAATGGATGATCAGCCAGAGTTTGTAACATACAAATGAAAAAATTATGAAAACTTAGGTGCGCCAAAAAAGACAAGTAGATTACTCCACCATGAAAAAAAAATCTGTCCAAAACATGACGGACAACAAAAATTGAGCCCTGGTGAAAACTTTGCATTTTTTGAATGTTTTGCTTTAAAATTTTTCATGTTTAGTTTTTTCAATCAAAACATACCTGGATCTGGCTTGCAACATGGCAAGTGGGGGCAAGATATTTTGAGACACAACTTCTTTGAATGCCACAGACACTGATTTGCTCTCTTTTCTCATTTCTGGGATATTCTCTTCACTTCTTTCATCCTCATCTGCAAGGGCATCAGATGATGAAGATTCTTTATCATAGAACAAGTCTACAGTAAACGTGGCTTTGTCAGAAAATGAAGGGCCTTTTAAGAGAGACTCTTTCTGGAACTTGGAATGCTTTTCGAGCACATGCAGGCTTGCAGGCCATGAAGTAGAACGCTGGAGAGAAGTGATGTTCAAACTTGCCCTCCCTAAATCTGAGTAACTTTGACAAACATTTGAATGATCCTTCTCATAAGAATTTTCTTCAATTGCATCATTGTTGGAATAGTCCATAGAACTCTTTGATTCATTTAAAAGGCTATTCACAGTCCCTTTGACTTCTGGACATGTGCTTCTGGACTCATTCATCATACTCTCTGTGCAACTCAGTTCACTTTGTTCTGGTGACTGAATTCGTTCTGTGATGAGGATATTATCGCTCAAAGACTCACCTTCAGTCAAATTTGATTCTTCTGTATTATGGAAATGATTATTTTTGCAGTTTTCAATTGTCTTGACATCCGAACACAAATCTGTTGAGATTGGCAAAATGCTTTCATCACAATTTATGGATGCATGAAGATCTCCATCTAATTCATGAATTTCAGGTAAGCTTTCTTTCTCCAAATTGTTTTCATTATTTATAGAATTATGACTAGATGAGTCTGGGAAAGAGTTAGCATTGAAATCTTTGGAATTATGGTTTTCTAGACCACCAGCTATCTCATCACTCAGAGGAACTTCAGATGTGTCACACTCAACATCTTCAATAGAATTTAATTCTGCAGGAGCTGTTTCATTATGGTTTATTTCATCAAGGTCCAAACCCTTTTGCAGATATTTTAAATCATCCAATTCATCTGTTTTGATGTCAACATTCACAGATACGGATTCATTATCAGCTGAGCATGACAAAACTATCTCAGGCAAGTCGGATGGAGAGGATTGTGTAGGTTCCATTGATAGGTCTTCCACATTACTGATCTTGGAATCTTCCACATTGGCATTAATTTCTTGTGATGGAGAATCCAAAGAACCTCTTCTTTGTACAAGAATATCAGTTTCTTCTTGTTTCTCATCAATATCTATTTCTTTTAATGTAACGTCAACACTTATAGGCAATCCATTTCTGTCAACAAAAGTTTCTGCAGGCTTCTCACTTACTTTTGTTTCCACTTTTTCTTCAATGGCAAGTGATCTTCGTCTGATAACATTGGCTTTCATAGAGTTTTCGTCAGTCGCATCATCCTTTCTTTTACCGTCACTAGCATGAGATCGCCGCCTGTTCCCAATTTTCACAGTTGGCAAGCTGAAATCAGAAGATGAATCCTCTCTTTCCCAATAACAGTGACTGGAAGTTGCGAAATCCGATTGAAGATCGTTGTTTCGTGAAGATATTTCATTATTGGGCTCATTTTCGTTGTTTGCTAATGATATTAATGTCTCGTCGGTGTTGCTTTCATAGTTTAGATTCGGCTGGGCTTTTCTTCGTTTCTTCTTTGCACTAGAAGCGCTTTTTTGTCTGGATTTCGCAGAACTGACGTAAATTTTGCTGGCACTAGGAAGCGAACTGAACATTTTAAAAATGAAAATCTCGAAAAGTAATAATTTTAAAGAGACATTTTATCTAACAGAGTACATTAAAAAAGCAAAACCTCGAAACATCGCTGTCAAAGCAGTTACTTATTATAGTTCGGCTTGTTTCATATCCCTTTTCATTCTTTCATGCTGGTATGTGATTCATAGCTATTTAGGCTACAAATGTGCAACTTGTTCGGTTTGTTAGTAAACAAATGTCATCAAGTGATGCCATCTCAAAGTTTATGAAAAATCAAACTTTACCTCTACCAGAAGAAACTTATGAATTATAAAAAGCAAACGTAACCTAATCATGCTACCGTTAAAAATTGTAGGCAGCCTTTTTCCTAGCGAGTATAAAAATAATTCGAAACAAATATTCAAAATGTGGCAACGAGTTTCGTGAGTTGTTACCATAGCAACTGTTATATGTTGACGACGAAACTGAATTGAAAGTTTTTTTCAACAAATGGAGAAACTGTAACAAGGTTTTCAGTTCGAATTTGCCGTGAAACAACTTGTTTCTCGTTCACAGTTGAAATCAAGCATACCCATTGCTTCAAAATTGAAAGTACAACAGTCAAATATATATTTTTTAGATCTAAAAAACTCTTGGTAGTAAAAAAAAAGTCTGAAATTATTTCGCGAAAGTATTTTAAAATATATTCTTCATATGTCAACTCAAAAAAATGAAATAAAAACTTCATAAATTTCTGTGTTGCCCACTTTCTCGATTCTCTTATGTTCCTTGCATCAAATATCGTGATTTGTAACCACTTTCTCATGTCAGAATCCTAAAGTTTCAAGCCCATTGAGATTTTAAGATTGTGGTGTATAGTTACTGCTTAAAATTACTATATTAAATGAGGCTATCAGAACAAGAGTAGCCTAAACCGCCAACATACCCAATGGGGAATAAGATTGTCTTGGCACTGTTTTTAGTACATTTTTTATTCACTTATCCACTATATGATTTGAGATTCTAAAAATTGGTTTATCAGAGATCAAGCATAAGTTATTTTGTAATTTTAGGTCTTAAACCTGCACATTCCATAAACAAATTTTTTTTAATTAAAAAAATTTTTTTTTAATAAAAGGTAATAAATTTTTGTTTGTGGTTTTGTGGTGTCGGCCACTCTTAAGATCGTGATCTTTATGTTGCTATCAGAACATGATAGCAACATAAAGATCACGATCTTAAACAAAAACAAAAGGTAGATTATTTTGCTTTGCGCCTATCTCTACACTCTGTTGTTATCATTTTTCTAAAAATTAAATTAAAATTGTTTTTTACTACATAGATCTTTCTTTTCAGTGTATAAACAACATCAGAAACCACTGTATGTATGTGTGTACTGAATAATAAAAGCTAATTTTTCAAAGATTCTTAGCTTTTTAAAAACCACATATAACTTTTTTTATTGCACATTACACCATTTCTCAAACTGAATATCTACGATTATCAGAAGATTAAAGTTAGCTTCCTTACAACAACAAACCAAAGCTGTATTTTACAGCAATTAAGTAACAAGACATACAATTTTTTTTGTTTTGATTCTCAGTCCTCTTTGTCCTGAATCCGGGATTGCTCATCCAATTTTAACAAAGTTATATTCTTAAAAATATTTAAAAAATTTTTTTTCCACCATCTCATTCAATTTTTATTTTGGTAAGTTATCTGAACGTGGTTCAGAATTACATGCTGTTGACCTCGGATTGTTCCTTTCGGGATTGACCCAGGATCGTCACCAATAGCCTGTTGTGTTGCTCATTTCATTAAAATACCTACGTACCAACTTTTTTTCTGTAAATTTCTTTTGCCCAAATCAGCAACAAAGGAAAACACGTTTTTCTTCATCTATGTCTCTATATCTCTCAATAAAATACAAAAAAAGTTACCGCCGCCGCAGGAATAAAAACTCGCTTTTTCGCTCGATTCTTAGACGGTTTTCTGAGATAGTATGAATCAGAAAATTGAGAAATTAACATGGTTTGTTCCAAATTGTGCAGGGAGATGGAGAATACTTTTTTCTGATTCGGCCACAAAACACGTACAAATTTTCAGTCTTCAGCCGTGAGTTTTTTTAGAGTAACTCTAAACGTGAATTTTTGCATCTCGTCGAGTTTTTTTCGAAATTTTAATTTGGTTCCTGATAATATTTTTTTGAAATTAGGGAAAAATTCGGATATTTTCGTTACCTTTTTGTAAAAACTGTCATATCTATAGCTTATTACTATTCGTTTTTAAATTTGAAAACATCACGGGAAACCTTAGAATGTACTCTTTCTTATGGAAATTTTTTTCTGAAATTGGGTAATAAATAAATTTGATGTGATTAAAGGATGGTCATACGAATTTCGTATTTTTTAGATCGTAATTTCCGATACAAAGCTAAAACTGTCATATCTATAGCTTAATACAAAAAGTCTTAAAATTTGAAAACTCCACGTGAAAGCTTAGAATATACTCTTTCTTATGGCATAATTATTTGCAAAATTGGTTTATAAATAAATTCGATACGATGAAAAGTGTAATTTCCCGATAGTGTACAAACTGTTCTTCGCGGAAATGAAACGTGAAATGGCCTTCTTGAAACTCGCTAAACGCCATGGCCTGGAAAGTTCAATGAGGAATATACAAATTATTAAGATAGTTTCGCCATAGCAGAAGATTGAAAACTCTGCGAAAGGAGTGTTGGTTTGCGAAACAAACCAAATGGAATTGCGTAGCAATCACCAAGGGTTGGCGAGCGTAGGCGAGCAGTGGGAGAAGCCTCCTAGTCATTGAAAATTATCTGATTTGGCCTCACTACATGGCTGTTGCATACCATAAATCGATTTCTAACGTAAATGTAAAAAGCTAAATGACGAAATATTTTATTTCTCCTTCATGAAATATTTTTGCATGTATTATTTTGAAAAATTAAATTGCCATTCCCTTTCAATCATTTTAATTTGAAAACATCAGTTCTTCAGTGGATGCACCTACGTAGTGGGCTAGAATCTTGAGTCCCACTCAGACTTGAAACAAACATATATATCCATAAGTAATTAATTTGTTCTTTATAAAAGCAAAAGTGTAATTACACAGGTCTGCAATGAAAAAGTTGTTTTTGTTTCTTTATATGCTTTTAAAGTAATTTTGAATGAATAATACGAAAATGAAAAGAAACACTGGGACGACTACTACTCGTCCATAACTAAAAGGGTAAGAAGAACATTTCTTCACGTAATGCTCAGTCTGCTATTAGACCTGTGACGCTTGGACATGATGTTTCAAAATCTAGATTCCCCTGTTTGCAACTTAGATGAAACCTTAAGAGAATACCTTTATCTGACGTAAAATTCAAGGAGGGAATATTTACTGGACTAAATATTAGAGCACTTATCTGATTCAGATCTCAAAGTGGTCATGAACGTCAGAGTGTGTGATGCTTGAATTTGAAATGTGAGCTATGAGTGAGGTTCAAGACGAATGGTTCCACCAAGAAATTAAGGAGATGGAAAGAAAATACCAGGAACACATGATAGCGGATTTCTGTTGAATGTGATTCACAGAGAGAGATGTATTTGAAATAGTATACAAAAACCATGCCTCTAAATGCTTTTGTGGATATAAAAACACAAGAAATGAGAAAAATAATAATTTTATGCAAGACGTCAATTAATACATAGGTAATTCCATGTCAAATCGCTCAGTCCACAACCTGATCTAAGGCTAATTTTACGTCCCGCCGTATATAAGAAATTCTGGAAATTTTTAGCTCCCAACTTGCAATAGTTTTTTACGTATATTAATTTTAAATTTCAAAAATTGAGCGATTTTTCAAGACTTTGGAATTACTAAATTCCCGTACCTGTGAACTGAATCGTACAATCATGAATGAAAGCTTATTCCGTAGAAAAATGCACAAACTTTCCGATGTCGTACCATCTGACCCTTTAAATAGCCATTTTAATTTCAAGGTTTTTCAATTTGACATTACATCTGCAATTACAAAAACAGCGTAATTTTTCATTTTCACCCCTAAAAATGTATGTTGAAGGTAAACTCTATTTATCTTTTCCTTCAGAAAATTTCATAGTGGGGACACGCATGGCTTCATATATATATATATATATATATATATATATATAAAAAAGAATGTGTGTGTGTATATTCTCTATATAAATCTGAAACGTTTGACCGATCCACATGAAATTTGGTACACTTATACTTTAGAACAGTGGTCCCCAAACCCCGGGCCGCGGACCGGTACATGTCCGTGGATAAAATGGTACCGGGGCCCCCAAGGAACATTAAATTATTTCCATTTTATTCACTATGGTGTATTTCTTTCGGGTTTATGCGGGTCTTATCTTTAAAATGTCCACTCAAATTAGGAGGCGATAAATTAGAACTTGTAATTTATGTAACGAGAGCTTCAATTATGATATTTCGGAACCAACTTACTGTAATAAGTCGGAGCCAACTAACCGTAATCGATCGGAACCAATTTACGGTAATAAGTCGGAACCAACTTACTGTAATAGGTCGGAACCAACTTACTCTACTAGGTCGGAAGCAATTTACTGCAATAAGTCGGAACCAACTTACTATAATAGGTCGGAACCAACCTACTGTAATAAGTCTGAACAATCTTACTGTAATAAGTCGGAACCAACTTACGGTGATAAATCGGAACCAACTTACGGTAATAAGTCGGAACCAACTTATGGTAATCGGTCGGAACCAACTTACAGTAATAAGTCGGAACCAACTTACTATAGTAGGTCAGAACCAACCTACTGTAATAAGTCGAAACCAATTTACTGTAATAGGTTGGAACCAACTTACGGTAATCGGTCGGAATTAGCGTACGGTAATAAGTGGGAACCAACTAACTGTAATAAGTCGTAACCAACTTACTGTAAAAGGTCAGAACCAACTTACTGTAATAGTCGGAACCAAGTTACTGTAATAAGTCGGAACCAACTTACTGTAATAAGTCGGAACCAACTTACGGTAATCAGTCGGAACCAACTTACTGTAATAAGTCGGAACCAACTTACGGTAATCGGTTGGAACCAACGTACGGTAATCAGTCGGAACCAACTTACTATAATAAATCGGAACCATCTTACAGTAATAGGTCAAAACCAACTTACTGTAATAGGTCGGAACCAACTAACTGTAATAAGTCGAAACCAACTTACTGTAATAGGTCGGAACCAACTTACTGTAATAGGTCGAAACAAACTTACTGTAATAAGTCGGAAACAACTTACTATAGTAGGTCGAACCAACTTACTATAATAGGTCGGAACCAACTTACTGTAATAGGTCGGAACCAACTTCCTATAATAGGTCGGAACCAACTTACAGTAATAGATCGAAACCAACTTACTGTAATAGGTCGGAACCAACTAACTGTAATAAGTCGGAACCAACTTACTGTAATAGGTCGGAACCAACTTACTGTAATAGGTCGAAACCAACTTACTGTAATAGGTCGGAACCAACTTACTGTAATAAGTCGGAACCAACTTACTATAATAAATCCGAACCAACTTACAGTAATAGGTCGGAACCAACTTACTGTAATAGGTCGGAACCAACTAACTGTAGTAAGTCGAAACCAACTTACTGTAATAGGTCGGAACCAACTTACTGTAATAGGTCGGAACCAACTTACTATAGTAGGTCGAACCAACTTACTGTAATATGTCGGAACCAGCTTACTGTAATAGGTCGGAACCAACTTACTGTAATAGGGCGGATCCAACTTAGTGTAATACGTCGGAACCAACTTACCGTAATCGATCGGAACCAACTTACTGTAATAGGTCGGAACCAACTTACTGTAATAGGTCGGAACCAACTTACTGTAATAGGTCGGAACCAACTTACTGTAATAGGTCGGAACCAATTTAGTGTAATAGGTCGGAACCAACTTACTGTAATAAGTCGGAACCAACTTGCTATAATAAATCGGAACCATCTTCAAGTAATAGGTCGAAACCAACTTACTGTAATAGGTTGGAACCAACTAACTGTAATAAGTCGAAACCAACTTACTGTAATAGGTCGGAACCAACTTATTGTAATAGGTCGAAACAAACTTACTGTAATAAGTCGGAACCTACTTAGTGTAATAGGTCGAACCAACTAACTATAATAGGTCGGATCCAACTTACTGTAATTCGTCGGAACCAACTTCCTATAATAGGTCGGAACCAACTTACTGTAATAAGTCGGAACCAACTTACGGTAATCGATCGGAACCAACTTACTGTAATAAGTCGGAACCAACTTACTGTAATAGGTCGGAACCAACTTAGTGTAATAGGTCGTAACCAACTTACTGTAATAGGTCGGAACCAACTTACTGTAATAGGTCGGAACCAACTTACTGTAATAGGTCGGAACCAACTTACTATATTCTGTCGAACCAACTTACTGTAATAGGTTGGAACCAACTTACTGTAATAGGTCGGAACCAACTTACTGTAATAGGGCGGATCCAACTTACTGTAATAGGTCGGAACCAACTTACTGTAATAAGTCGGAACCAACTTACTATAGTAGGTCGGAACCAACTTACTGTAATAGGTCGGAACCAACTTACTGTAATAGGTCGGAACCAACTTAATGTAATAGGTCGGAACCAACTTAGTGTAATAGGTCGGAACCAACTTACTGTAATAGGTCGGAACCAACTTACTATATTCGGTCGAACCAACTTACTGTAATAGGTCGGAACCAACTTACTGTTATAGGTCGGAACCAACTTACTGTAATAGGGCGGATCCAACTTACTGTAATAGGTCGGAACCAACTTACTGTAATAAGTCGGAACCAACTTACTATAGTAGGTCGGAACCAACTTACTGTAATAGGTCGGAACCAACTTACTGTAATAGGTCGGAACCAACTTACTGTAATAGGTCGGAACCAACTTACTGTAATAAATCGGAACCATCGTACAGTAATAGGTCGAAACCAACTTACTGTAATAGGTCGGAACCAAGTAACTGTAATAAGTCGAAACCAACTTACTGTAATAGGTCGGAACCAACTTACTGTAATAGGTCGGAACCAACTTACTGTAATAGGTAGGAACCAACTTACTATAGTAGGTCGAACCAACTTACTGTAATAGGCCGAACAAACTTACTGTAATAAGTCTGAACCAACTTACTGTAATAGGTCGAACCAACTTACTATAATAGGTCGGATCCAACTTACTGTAATAAGTCGGAAACAACTTACTGTAATAAGTCGGAACCAACTTACGGTAATCGATCGGAACCAACTTACTGTAATAGGTCGGAACCAACTTACTGTAATAGGTCGGAACCAACTTACTGTATTAGGTCGGAACCAACTTACTGTAATAGGTCGGAACCAACTTACTGTAATAGGTCGGAACCAACTTACAATAGTAGGTCGAACCAACTTATTGTAATAGGTCGAAACAAACTTACTGTAATAAGTCGGAACCAACTTAGTGTAATAGGTGGAAGCAACTTACTTTAATAGGTCGGATTCAACTTACTGTAATAAGTCGGAACCAACTTCCTATAATAGGTCGGAACCAACTTACTGTAATAAGTCGGAACCAACTTACGGTAATCGATCGGAACCAACTTACTGTAATAAGTCGGAACCAACTTCCTATGATAGGTCGAAACCAACTTAGTGTAATAGGTCGGAACCAACTTACTGTAATAGGTCGGATCCAACTTACTGTAATAGGTCGGAACCAACTTACTGTAATAAGTCGGAACCAACTTACTGTAATAAGTCGGAACCAACTTACTATAGTAGGTCGGAACCAACTTACTGTAATAGGTCGGAACCAACTTACTGTAATAGGTCGGAACCAACTTACTGTAATAGGTCGGAACCAACTTACTGTAATAAATCGGAACCATCGTACAGTAATAGGTCGAAACCAACTTACTGTAATAGGTCGGAACCAAGTAACTGTAATAAGTCGAAACCAACTTACTGTAATAGGTCGGAACCAACTTACTGTAATAGGTCGGAACCAACTTACTGTAATAGGTAGGAACCAACTTACTATAGTAGGTCGAACCAACTTACTGTAATAGGCCGAACAAACTTACTGTAATAAGTCTGAACCAACTTACTGTAATAGGTCGAACCAACTTACTATAATAGGTCGGATCCAACTTACTGTAATAAGTCGGAAACAACTTACTGTAATAAGTCGGAACCAACTTACGGTAATCGATCGGAACCAACTTACTGTAATAAGTCGGAACCAACTTACTGTAATAGGTCGGAACCAACTTACTGTAATAGGTCGGAACCAACTTACTGTATTAGGTCGGAACCAACTTACTGTAATAGGTCGGAACCAACTTACTGTAATAGGTCGGAACCAACTTACTGTAATAGGTCGGAACCAACTTACAATAGTAGGTCGAACCAACTTATTGTAATAGGTCGAAACAAACTTACTGTAATAAGTCGGAACCAACTTAGTGTAATAGGTGGAAGCAACTTACTTTAATAGGTCGGATTCAACTTACTGTAATAAGTCGGAACCAACTTCCTATAATAGGTCGGAACCAACTTACTGTAATAAGTCGGAACCAACTTACGGTAATCGATCGGAACCAACTTACTGTAATAAGTCGGAACCAACTTCCTATGATAGGTCGAAACCAACTTAGTGTAATAGGTCGGAACCAACTTACTGTAATAGGTCGGATCCAACTTACTGTAATAGGTCGGAACCAACTTACTGTAATAAGTCGGAACCAACTTCCTATAGTAGGTCGGAACCAACTTACTGTAATAGGCCGGAACCAACTTACTGTAATAGGTCGGAACCAACTTACTGTAATAGGTCGGAACCAACTTACTGTAATAAATCGGAACCATCTTACAGTAATAGGTCGAAACGAACTTACTGTAATAGGTCGGAACCAAATAACTGTAATAAGTCGAAACCAACTTACTGTAATAGGTCGGAACCAACTTACTGTAATAGGTCGGAACCAACTTACTGTAATAGGTCGGAACCAACTTACTGTAATAAGTCGGAATCAACTTACTATAGTAGGTAGAACCAACTTACTGTAATAGGTCGGAACCAACTTACTGTAATGAGTAGGAACCAACTTCCTATAATAGGTCGGAACCAACTTACTGTAATAAGTCGGAACCAACTTACGGTAATCGATCGGAACCAACTTACTGTAATAAGTCGGAACCAACTTCCTATAATAGGTCGAAACCAACTTACTGTAATAGGTCGGAACAAACTTAGTGTAATAGGTCGGAACCAACTTACTGTAATAGGTCGGAACCAACTTACTATATTCGGTCGAACCAACTTACTGTAATAGGTTGGAACCAACTTACTGTAATTGGTCGGAACCAACTTACTGTAATAGGGCGGATCCAACTTACTGTAATAGGTCGGAACCAACTTACTGTAATAAGTCCGAACCAACTTACTGTAATAGGTCGGAACCAACTTACTGTAATAAATCGGAACCATCTTACAGTAATAGGTCGAAACCAACTAACTGTAATAGGTCGGAACCAACTAACTGTAATAAGTCCAAACCAACTTACTGTAATAGGTCGGAACCAACTTACTGTAATAGGTCGGCACCAACTTACTTTAATAGGTCGGAACCAACTTACTATAGTAGGTCGAACCAACTTACTGTAATAGAGGTCGAAACAAACTTACTGCAATAAGTCTGAACCAACTTACTGTAATAGGTCGAACCAACTTACTATAATAGGTCGGATCCAACTTACTGTAATAAGTCGGAACCAACTTCCTATAATAGGTCGGAACCAACTTACTGTAATAAGTCGGAACCAACTTACGGTAATCGATCGGAACCAACTTACTGTTTTAAGTCGGAACCAACTTACTGTAATAGGTCGGAACCAACTTACTGTAATAGGTCGGAACCAACTTACTGTAATAGGTCGGAACCAACTTACTGTAATAGGTCGGAACCAACTTACTGTAGTAAGTCGGAACCAACTTACTAGAGTAGGTCGAACCAACTTATTGTAATAGGTCGGAACCAACTTACTGTAATAAGTCGGAACCAACTTACTATAGTAGGTCGGAACCAACTTACTGTAATAGGTCGAAAACCAACTTACTGTAATAGGTCGGAACCAACTTACTGTAATAGGTCGGAACCAACTTACTGTAATAAATCGGTACCATCTTACAGTAATAGGTCGGAACCAACCTACTGTAATAAGTCTGAACAATCTTACTGTAATAAGTCGGAACCAACTTACGGTAATAAATCGGAACCAACTTACGGTAATAGGTCGGAACCAACTTACTGTAATAGGTCGGAACCAACTTACTGTAATAAGTCGGAACCAACTTACTAGAGTAGGTCAAACCAACTTACTGTAATATGTCGGAACCAACTTACTGTAATAGGTCGGAACCAACTTACGGTAAAAAGTCGGAATCAACTTACTTTAATAGGTCGGAACCAACTTACTGTAATAGGTCGTAACCAACTTACCGTAATAAGTCGGAACCAACTTACTGTAATAAGTCGGAACCAACTTACTGTAATAAGTCGGAACCAATTTACTGTAATAAGTCGAAACCAACTTACTATAATAGGTCGGAACCAACTTACTGTAATATGTCGTCCGTAGATCAAATGGTACCGGGCCGCCCAAGGAACATTAAATTATTAACTTTTTTTTACTATGATGTATTTCTCTCGGGTTTATGCGGTTCTTATCTATGAAATGTCTACTCAAATTAGGAGGTGATAAATTATAACTTGAAAATTTTTGTTACTAGAGCTTCAATTATGATTTCTGAATTTTGTATGTCTCTATTTTACAATTTTGACAAATGTGACAGCTGTTTTCAAGTTGGCAGTCAAAGTAGCTGCATTTTAAGCCAAACTGAAGTTGTGGGGACGGAGCGTGAACACAGGCATTTTGGACCTGTTTTAGACATTAGTGGGGATTTTAGGCGAGACTGAGCCTAAACATTCATTCTCCCAGTTGGTGCACGATCACCTGTCTTTGCTTTTAAAAGAGTTCGAGCGCTACTTCTCAACCACAAAAGACCCACGAACTAGTAAGGAATGGATCCGTGACCCATATTTAACAAATCAGGTGAATCTATCATGTCTGTGCAAGGATAAGATCAACTGCTGGAGATTGCAAATGAAGGCGGCCTTAAAACTACGTTCGAGATAACAACTCTGCCGATGTTCTGGATTAAAGTCATGGCGGAATTCCCTGAGATTGCCAACACAGCACTTAAATCCCTATTGCCATTTCCGACAACCTATCTGTGTGAATCGGAGTTTTCTGCAGTGACAGCAACTAAAACAAAACAACGGAATAAACTGGACGTACGCAACACACTTCAGGTGCCATTGTCTCCTATTACCCCCAGATGAAACCATCTCGTTGCAAAGAAACAAGCTCAGGGTTCTCATTGATTTAGCTATCTAGTGAGCTAAAATGTTAAATCCCTTTATATTCATTTTTTGGTGTAACTATATTTTATTTTGAAGGCATGTTTAAATGCAATTAAATTGAAATTGTTAACTTAAAAAATCTAAAATATAAACAATCAACCCCCCCCCCCGGCGATAAAAAGGTTGGGGAGCACTGCTTTAGAACACTGCGGAAAACATAGGCTATTTCTTTTCTGTCTTCAGACCAATCTGTAGCCATGAAAATTGGCAAACATGTGGTAAATTGGCACTAAAAGTGCCTCTCGAAACACCAATTTTAAAATCTAAAGTTTGTATTTTTTGCAATAATTGGACATGGATAAGGAGACACGTTCTACAGGATTTGTGTATGAGTTAACACAGGGAAATGTCGCAATCATATTTTAGCTGTCGCGGTCATATTTGAAACCCAAATTGGAATTAAAAAAAACTGAAGAAAGAATCCCAAGAAATTTGAATTAAAAAAATTGTACCATTATTCTTTTCTAAAAAGGTATGCTAAAGGTACACTTGCTAACTTGGTATTCTGAACATTTCATATTGGGACACGTATGGGTACACAGAGAAACTATATTAAAAATAAAAGCAATTTAGGGCTGCATAAATCCCCAAATCAGGAAATGAATTGATCAAAATGTTTGAAATAAAAATTGAAATACACCTAATAAACAATAAAGGAATAAATAAAAATACATGTACTACCTACACTTTGACCCTTTTCGTCTACTGTACCTAACAACATAAAATTCAAATTCTACCATTTATTTTTATTTGCTCGGTTGTTGTATCAATGAAGGATTGCATATAATTCTTGCTACATAATGTCGATAGGAAACCAATTGAAAGAACATAATCACTGCTCATGTTCCGATTTTAGCTCCAGTAAACACTTACTTTACATTTTGATGCACTGCACAAAGACAACACAAGTTCTCTTGCTTCTGACAAAATGCAATTTTTACACATCAGTTCCGAAAACTTAGAGAATCCAACTATTTTATTAAGATAATTATCTTTAATTAAAAATACATCTATTTCAAATGATAAGCATATTTTTAACGTGTGCCTTTACCCTCTTTTTTCAGAGGTCAAATTCTTTTTTCTTTGCATTCTTATAGAAATATTGTTCTGCTTTAACTATTTATCGTGTCCGTACTTTTCCAGGTTTAAGATTTGATGATGACATTATTCCCTTTTCTCTCACAAGCCTTTCAAATCGTACCCTCTTCTTTCTTTCTTTATATTCTTCGGATTCTCCAACTCTTTAGTACCTTCAGGTTTTCACCTAGTGCATTTAACTTTCATTACATTTTTTCAGCTGCTGTATTACTTCCGATTCATTATTCTCCAAATTAATTACTAGATGATCAAGCAATTAAAACTTTGTTTTCAAGGTTTCTTGAATGTGTTTTTGTTTCCACTCTTTCAATATTTTACTTTTAAAAGGAATTTCGTCTAATAACGAAAAACCTAAATTATATGACTGAACCGCACAAGGATCAGCTCTAACAGATGTAGTTCTTGTTGAAGTTCTACGTTCTTGTATAGTTCTCGTTGTCATTTTCAATTTCAATCTCACAATTCTGTTCTTATATGTGTTACTGAATATTGATATAGCCCTGAATAGACAATGAAGCTTTTGATCTGTCCTTTTTTGATTCTGATGTCAAGTTCTTGTTATTAGCTATGTACGTTAAGTTTTCGCTTTTGATTGCAAATCAAGCTTTCGTTTTTGTTTGTACATCACACTTTTGTTTTTCTTGGCATGTATGATAAGCCTTATTTTCTGTTTGTCTGTTAAGTTTCCGTTTTTGCTAGTATGCATGTCTAGCTTTAGTTTTTCTTTATATGTATTGTCAAACAAAAATAGTTTCTAAGTTTTCGTGGACATACAAGTTTTTGTTTTTATTTGGAACAGGAAAATCGAGCTTCCGCATTTGTTTGTATGAAAGTCAAAGATTCATTTTTATATGCTCGTCAAGTTCTGTTTTTGCATATCGTCACTCAAAGTGCGTAGGGTCGTATGTTAAAATTTTTCATTTTTCAGGCGAGCAAAAACGCGAATAGTTTTCCTTATGATTTGATTATATTTTTATTATATACATTTAGTTGTAACTTTTATTGGATCAGCTGATGACGTAAGATATTTTGCCACCAGGTGGAAATCACAAAATGCCACATATAGCAATAATAAAATTTAAAAAAATGGAATTTTTGATATACGACCTTTTGCACTTTCAGTGACGATATGAGTAGAGTTCCATAACACTGGAAAAAAGAATATTCCAAAGAAAATATTTTCCTGTTCTATCAACAAACTTTTAAGCATTGAAATGTTCCATTTGACTTCTTCTGAAACCACAGAAGTACCTTTTAAATAAAGTATAAGTCATATTGTTCAGGTTCCTGAATTTCACGATGATAAAATTTCTCTGGGAAGATTAAGAATAGGGTTTAAGGGAAGTTCTTCAAAAATGCCTTTATTCTAGAAAACGCCAAACTGCAAAATAATGACTCAAAGATATCAAAAACTGTCTTAAAATGTCAGAAGAAACTTAAAAAATGCCATTCTGATAAAGAATAACAAAATTTTATGAAAATTATGCAACAAAATTCTTAAATTAGTTTAGTTTCTTATATTTTTTATCTTATATCTTAAATCTTTAGTTTTTATAAAAAATAAATTTTTTCTCTCAAATGTTTTTGTAGTGAAATTTTTTTTTTAACTCCTAGCTCCACTTATGAAAATCTACTGGACATCTATAAAATACGCATTCAATGCCAATGAAATAACGTGTTTCCGCTTCACATTAGAGATTATTATGTAGCATGTGGCATTAAATATATAATTTGTTAAAAATTTGTTTTAATATAGTATTTAAAAAGGATAATATTAATAATATACTACCACAAAAATTTGTTTCAAGTTTTATTTTATTTATAAAAATAGGATTTGTTTCATGATTTATTTTGAAAATATAATCCTCGTTTTTTAGTAAAAAACGTATTCAAATAAAATTGTTCACGAATTTAAACTAATAAAGTAAAAGGTGTTTTGGGAAAAATATTTCTCCCTGTCTCAAGGTTACTATGAAAAATTTCACCATATTACACCGTGAAATAGTCGCTTTTGATCATGTATTTGAAGATTGAAGAGCTCAGGACTCAGTCTCTTTTTCTTCTTTGGGTCATCTGTCCGTATTTAAAACTTCTTCAGAAAGGTAGTTCCTTATTCATCCAACAGATGGCAGAGCACATGCAAAAGGAAAAGAACATCGGAGATTCGGTTTGCGCGTCATGGGTTTTGAAATCGATCCTTTCCTTCGTTTTATTCAAAAAAGTATAAAATGGCAGCACGATCTCTTTCGAAGAAAGAAAATAAAACATCTCTCGAGGGAAAAAAAGAAAGGAGAGAAAGAAGAAAAAATCTCTTTGAAACGAGATTCCAGGTCGTGTCATTTATTTTTCACAAAATGGCAGAAATATATTGCTCGCCTCGTGGCCTTTCTTCGTTGTGTCCTTTTATTTGAGGGTGTTTTTAGTCCTCTTTTTGTGGAGAACGTGAGCATGATAGAACGTTTTACGGGGAGGCGTTTCGTGTCTCTTATGTCGTCGCTCATTGGGGCCATGAAATTTCATCGCCCCATGAATATTAAACTAGGAATATTCCGGGTCTTCTGCGGAGCTGTGATTTCTGTATCGCACGTTCTTCTATGCAATCGCTTCTTTTTTAGAGGGGTCTGCTGAGCATTTTCGGTTTAGATGGTAAAAGGACCGATCTGAAATGAATGTACTCGCAACATCAAACGAGATTTGATTCGAATAGTTTTTTTAATATTATGATTAAAATTTTCACTTGGCAAAATAGGGTTATTGACTTTAGAATATGGTACCATAGCCAATCGACGATATTTTTCCATCGCGAAACGGTGATAATTTTCTATCTGAAATGGCGATAATTTATGTTATGGTAATCCGTCGTAGGCCTATCTAAATACAGGTGACGAAAATTTGTGTTGCTAATTTGACGATAGGTCCGTACAGTGTTCTTGAGAGTGTGTGTACGTGTGTGTTTTAGAGGCAAATAAAACAAACTACAGACCTGCTCATAGCACCTGCTCTCAAGTATCTTAATTGCCTTTATCAATTGATATCAGTGTCACTAATCACTTTTGTTATCACATTTAAACTAATTTAGGCATCGATTGTTTTATTAATACGATTCGGTATTTCTAACATCAAAATTTAGTTTCGTGTTCGCAGAAACTTCCTTTGCTGGGTTGATTTTTATCTTCCAAATATCTCCTTGCCTTCTGTCACCTGACTGCTGAAAATCTCATTAAAGCGGCGAGCTCTTTCATAAACCCTTTTATGCAATTCCATAACTCAGATCAAGTCACAAAATGAGCTACAAATCCGAATAACATGTACTTCAAATTTGTCTGAATACGCAGAGAGTTGCCATGTCCAAATACACACAAACCGATATACATAACAAATGTTTGAGCGTCAAATTTAAATCATGTGGCTATAGCTACGTTTTGAAAGCATTGGATCCAAAATTGACCGTTAATTTATAAGAAACAATGTTGACATTGCTCTATGGATTTAAATATATTATGAACTAACTGAATAACCCGGCGTTGCTCGAGTTTAAAATATAATCGCTACATTTCCCTGTGTTAGCTCAAATACACAAACCCTGTAGAACGTGTTTCCTACTACGACAGGTAAAATATGACCGCGACATTTCCAAGTATTAATTCAAATACACAAACCCTGTAGAACGTGTTTCCTTGTCCATATCCATTTATTGCAGGTAAACAAACTTTAGATTTAAAAAATGATTCTTGGAGCGGTACTTTTAGGACTACCTGTGTACCAATTTTCATGGCTACAGATTGGTCTGAAAACAGGAAAGAAATAGCCTATGTTTTCGCAGTGATCTAGTATAACTGTACCAAATTTGGTGTGTTTTGGCTAAACGGTGTAGATTAGATAAAAGTGGTTAACAGGCAGAAAAATACGTTTATAGCTTACGTAAACCTTTTCATTACAAAACTAGCAGTTTAGATTTACAAAACATAAAAATTCGTTGCAATTATAATAGTTGAAATAGAATTGAAATAATACGCATTTACGAGGTAGTTTGATGTTTCCTTGGAATGATCCACATATATATTTCACTGACATATGTGGCATATAATTCAACGGTATTTGCTTATTGTCGAGTGGCACAAATGGATATATACAAAATAAAATCGACCGTTACGGGATTCATTAGCCAATTTTCACACAGTTCAAATATGCTTGATTTGAGGTTATGGAGACCATAATATCGCTAAAACTACACGAATTCTCTACCCGAATGAAATTCTTCTGCAGTCTGATTACAAAAAGCAACAGAAATCAGCGCAGAAAACAAATACGAGAGAAAATAGATTTAGCCTTAAAAAAAAATATACGGAATCGCCTTAAAACATGTGCAGGGGATGGAAGCGCATTATACATTCAGAATCCTACTGTGATAACGTGCGCTTTTGGCCATGCATTTTATTGGAAATAAAAATTATCAACAGTAAAGAAAACGAAATGTTATATGTTTTTGGATCATTTTTGATTTCTTTTAGATCCATAAAACCATTATGGATACTACACTAGCGTTCAAAATTAGGAAAATTTGCTTATTTTGTCGAATTTCAGAAAAGTACTGAACGAGAGGTAAAACTAATACTTCCAAAGATGCAAATCTTTAGCATCGAATACCTAAGCGTACACGTGTGTGTGGGTGGTGCATTTTGAGGAACAGATTTTCTAAGCGCACCATGACAATTGCTTCACTTCGTTCGCTCGCACATCTCAGCGAGTTTCGTAGTGTTTTTTTTGGAACATTCGTTGAAATTCAATAGCAATCAGTTAAAATGAATAACAACCATTTGGATGATGGAATGAGGTGGCGAATCATATGACGACTGGAAGCAGGGATGTTTCAAGTGTAGATTACTAGACTTGGATGTAACGCCCAGCGTCGTGTCCAACTGATGGTAACAGTTTAAAATGATACCTGATACGTAGAGAGAAAGCCTGGGCAAAGTCGTCCAAGAGCCACGGTGGCCAATGAAGATGGATATTTGTCCATAACATGCGTAACAGGAGAACAACAGCTTTTCAGCACTCTCGTGACCTTCATGTAACCACAGGAAGCCGAGTTTAAAGGGTTACGAGGGGACCATACACTTCATTAACCCATTTTTGTGTCGATATTGGAACCTCTGTTTTAAACCTTCTTGCGTTGATGAGTTTTACACACGATGGCATCAGTGTGTACCATAACTGTTGTATGGTTATTTTTTTTGGTATTATTTCAATCTATGTACGTAACTAATTTCATTAAAATATGTTCAGTAGTTGTGGAGATAATCGACCCAAAGTGAAAATTCCCTTACTTTTGAACACCAGTGCAAACAATAGGCATAAGCAAATTAAGAAAGTTAAGCGCAGATGTTATGAATGGGTCTGTTAATATAAGGGAAAACACATCTGAATTATATTAAATAAATTCCTTGTAGTTGACTACATAGTATAGTTCGAAATAATGTGGTATGTATTTTTTTTAAATTCTTAACACTTTTTTAAAAATTTAAACTATGCATCTAGATTGTCGAAAATGGGGGAATAAACCAATAAAAACAATGATTTTAAAATGAATGAGTCATTACTTACAAGACGACAAACACCAAAATTTAAGGTAAACGTGATGTTTTAATTCGTAAATAGGTATTTGTATAATTTACAACAGGATATTTCCTCATTTATGGGTTTTCAATCTGTTTCACATTGCTTAAATTCGGTCATGAACCCCAGATCATCGAACGGTAGTAAAACATGCTCAGTCATTTTCTAAGAACCAACGACTCCGTGTTGTTTGTGACGCTTTAAAAAACATTACGCCGCTGATGTTCTATTAAATGTTCTATCTTACAAGACAGGAATTCATCATCACTTCGGAGAACTCAAGATTAGCTGGCAATGCTTCAAGTTTCATA
Organism: Metellina segmentata; assembly: GCA_947359465.1. Lineage (NCBI taxonomy): Eukaryota > Metazoa > Arthropoda > Arachnida > Araneae > Tetragnathidae > Metellina > Metellina segmentata. Next base: position 21,567,630 of record OX375876.1, on the reverse strand, counting down.
ATTTCCCCAGACAATTTCGCTTCCCACAGAGTCCGATAGAAAAAAAAACAGTTTTCAAAAGCTCGTAAACCGGCTGTGCATTTTTTTTCACACAACAAAGCGCAGTTCCGAAATTTCGTGATAATAACAATAACAGGAAAAAAAAATACTTTGGTGCATACTATTACGTGAAAATCCCTTCGAATTAGAGAACGTAGAGGAGAAAAAATTCTGTAGTGCATCAAAGAGAACAGACAACCACGTTCAGGCATTAGAGGCCATTCAAATAAAGTTTATATAGACCATGACGTCAATGTGGTTACCATGGTGACCGCTGACGTTATTGGATGAGCGTCCTAGCAACCGAATCCTTCTCTTTTGTCTTGGACTCTCTGCTCTTAAAAAGAAGTCAAACTCGTTAGACATTTAGGAACATAGAACTTTATTCTTCTCAAGTTCCTCGAAAGATGCAATTTCTCCCTCATTTTATGACTAGAATTGAAATGACGGCTTTTATTTTCAAGAAAGACTGGAAATTCCTTTTTATGTACCGAAGAAAACTGTTTTCCTTATTAATCACAGAGAAGATCCGAAAAAAAGTTTCAAGAAAACTTTGCCATTTTTCTTCGTTCATCGATTTAAAACGAAACGGAAGTATCAAGTCTTTGTTGTAAGGCAAATTATTTTGTCCCATAAGATTTCTTAAAGCCTCTTAAAATTCAAAACTTAAATGTGTTATTTAGCATAAAAAACTACAGAAATGGTCTCTTGAAATATAAAACTAATATTGTAAAATCTCGGTTGGCAATTCGCATTTAAAAAATATGATTATCCAAGTACTAAAGCACGCAAATAATTGAATACTAAACTTAATATTTAAATTATTCGACAGGATCTGATAGCAAAATTTAGATAAATATAACTTAAGGGTTGAGCGTGAGGTTTTCACGTGAATACGTCTTTAAAATTGGAACAGTATTGAGGGGAGTGCCTGAAAAATTGAACGCTACAAGTGTCTACACGTCTTATGATTAAAAGTATAATGATTTTAGAACTAGAAAAAAAAATCCAGAAGATAAATATAGCGTCGTGTAGGCAAAGAATGTCCGTACCTGATACGACCTTTGGTCCGTGAGCCCGGAGAGTGGGTCCGCAATGTGTCGAAATTCTACGATGCTGGGAGGACTTCGTGCCATTGTAACTTTGGATTGCTTGGACTGTGTAAGTGGTGTCATTCAACTAGTGAATTACACCACAATTAATATTGGACAACCACAATCTCTCACTTATAATTGGCATTAATCTGCACTTTAATCGTTCAAACTGTAAATTACCCGAAGAAAATATTAACAATTAAACAGTCGCTCAAACTTCCTATGTCTGCTTCCTTGACTCATTCCACAATCCAACATCAGGTCCAAGTATTGCCGTCAAAACTACGGATTGTATCCTTGACATTGCCAACCATTTTTTCCAATTCTAAAAAGCAAACGAAGTCTTTCTTTGCATTTTGGGGTGAGAGCAATTTATACTATGCGTATTTTCTTGAAAATAAATACATGTTTGTGCAATTTCTTAGTCTCCAACATATTTACCAATCATAATATAAATAATTTGAGGTTGAAAAAATTGTGCTTCTGCATTCCACGGTATTGCGGTTATAATCAAGGACGTTAAAAGGATAGTTGAGTTTTACGCCGCACTGAAGCAGTTACACGACTTGCTATCCTAGACGGTTCGGGATCAATCTAGAAAGGAAAGATACGAGGACAACACCTTGTCACTGAACCACCTAGGATATTCCCTTCCAGATTGATACAAGGTGTCTCCTTCGGATTAATCCCGGGTAATGGTAATGGTAATTTTAGTTAACGTCGTACTAGAGAAACACAACGGGCTATTGACGACGGTCCGGGATCAGTCCCTGAAGGGAAAGATCCGAGGACAACACTTCGTAATTTTGAACCACGGTCAGATGACGCAGCAACACCTGAGCTGGCACCCCACTCTCCAAACTTCCACGCCAACCCAACGTGAGGACTTTCGGCCACGACAGATTTAAGGTGCACCAGCCGCCTCTACACCATACGTTTACAAATACCCATGCCCGAACCCGGATTCGAACCAGGAACCTTCCGATCTAGGGGCTAACACCTTAACCACTATACCGGTTGGTCGGCGATTAATCCCGGGATATCGCTAATAGCCCGTAGTGTTGCTGCAATGTCGCGTTAATTACCTACCTACATACTCAAGGACGACACTAGAAAACCGGCATCTCATCCAGTTTTACGTTTAAAAAAACAATCGTTTTTGTATGAGGTTTCATCGATTATTGTTTTTCTGCCAAAGATTTAATTTTTCATTAGGTATAGGTAGGTATTGAATTAACGTCGGACTGGAGCAACACAACGGGCTATTGGCGATGGTTCGGGATCATCCCTGAAGGGAAAGATCCGAGGACGTAATTTGGAATCACGGTCAGATGACGAGGTCACACCTGAGCTGGCATCTCACGCTCCAAACTTTCACACCACACGCCAAAGTGAGGACATTTGATGCCACGACAGATTTAACCTGCACCATCCCCCGTCTACATACACTACCCTACAATAATGGACCGCACGACAGCGGATTTGCATAAAATCCGACTACTTGTTTGGGGGTGTTTTTCGTGGTATGGCCTGGAACCTTTGCATGTTGTTCATGATTAATTGAAAGCCGTCGCCTACAGGAGCTTTTTGGGCAATCAAGTTCTTCCTACGCTCTGGAAATTTTATGGAATGGACAAATGTTACTTCCAGGACGACAACGCTCCATATCACGTTGCAACCTCTGTCAAGCAGTGGTATAGAGATATGGATGTAAAACGTCTTCCCTGGCCTGCTCAGAGTCCCAACCTAAACCCCATAGAACATTTGTGGGATGCGTTAGAGCGACGCTTACGGACCGGGGAACCACGTCCGAAATCTACAGCTGAGCTGGCGACATTCTTGCAGCAGGAATGGACACAAATACCTATGACTGTGTGTCAAAACCTTGTCGAAAGTATGCACAGAAGGGTTACTAGTGTAATTGCAGCACATGGGGGACCATTCCTCTATTAAAGCATGTATTATTTCCCTATACCTTCACATCTTGATATCCGGTGCATTATTGCAGGGTAGTGTATATACATTGTACGACACTGCATTATTTCTTACAATTTTGACCTTAGCCAGAGCTTTATCTATTATTCGATCAATACAAGTGGTCATTTAGCCATTGTGCGCTGGGGTAAAAACAACACTACACTACTCTGAAATTTCATGACCCTCGGTTCAAATCAGGTATACCAATAAAAGCTCTCACAAAGTCCTACCCGATGGCCTCATCGTAAAAACAAGGTGAAACGGGTGTGTGCATTAATACAGCTTCAGTTTACGTTTATAGCGGTGGCAACGGCCTTGGCGCTTTTTTTTTTTTTGCGCACTTCTAAAGTTGCCAAGGAAATAATTATTTCAAATGAAACACAAAATCAAACAACAATTTAACGGATTTTTAAGAAACTTTCAAGAAAATTCAAAATAAAAATTTAAAGTTTCCGCTTGTTGAGGTTACCATAAAAACCAGAATAACAGCAATACAGATGGGTTGCCTTAACCTGCCATGACTCGCTACTAGAAATGCGTCTAAAAAGCACCAAAACCGTTGCCAACGCTATAAGCGTAGACTGAAGTTGTACCTGCGCATTGGAGAAGTATGTCGGGAGTATTATACTCCTGGTAGGGCCACACAAGGCGCGAAGGCTGTGCTGCTTTAAAGTGCCAACATAGGAAAGTGAAAAGGTGGACAAGTAGGACTGCTACAGATCTACCCAGTGACAAACTACTTCACTCAGTGGACGACCACCTGCTTGTACTTAGAAAGCAATTGCGCAGAATATCTCCTGTACCTTTTCATCACTGATACCTCAGTAAAACACCAGGGGAGCTGCTTGCCTTCAATTTGCCCCGGAAACCTTTCTCTATGCTTGCCAGGCTCCCCGATCTGGCCTTTTGACAGATTTTTATACCTTCTTTTTTTTTTTTTTATCAAAATTAATATATTTATCTTAAACACCGAACTAGGGTTATCTCTCAAACCGGTTGTTACTGGTTTTTCATGATTGTTTTTTAAATATTTCTCTTCTTTAAAATCGATATATTTTTCTAGTAAATATCAGACGAAAGTTATCTCCCAAACCGGTTTTTACTTGTATCTCATGACCGGCTTCCAAACCCTACCCTTCGTTCAAACCAATATATCTTTCGTAAGCATCAAACGAAAGTTACATCTATCGTAAAAATCAAACGAGTTACCTCCGAAACCGGTTTTCAGAGGTATTTCGTGACCGCTTTTTAAATTCCACTCTTCAATAAAATCAATGCATTTCTTGTAAACATCAAACAAGTGTAAGAACGAAAATTCTCCTAAACATCAAACAAGTGGAAGAACGAAAACATACTGATTCCAATAATCAAACACTGCGCAACTGTGTGTATCACCCAGCATTTCATCTCTCCAAGGAAATTCCGCCTCTGTGGAGAGAATTTTTAAAGACCCCTTTCATCCTCTCGGAATAATAAATAAATAAACAAAGGACGAAAACAAAATTTCATCTCCAGCCCATGCACGGTCGGAAAAGCGGCGCACAATTTCCACATTCGCAATTTATCGAAGGGTGCGAAATAGCTTGTTATACAAACCGTCAGATAGCTGGGGGGGGGGAGCGCCTTCCCTCCCGAAATCCAGAAGTGTCCTATCGACGCGCAGCCCCGCGGGATGACGTCACTTCTCATTATCAGGCTCCTCCCCCGCTTGATTATTGCGAGTAGCCGCGGGCGAGGCACTTCAAGAGAGCTGCCGTCCACCCCTCCTTGTGCATGAATAATGAAGGGACGTGCACAAAGGAACACAGAAGAGGAAGGCTTGCGGAATGCAATTAGGGGGTGGGGAAGGTAAGAGGGTCTCCGTGTCGAGGCCGGAGTTGAGATGTCGCGCGCTTCCGAACTAACCAAGATGTAATATGCAAAGCACGAGTGACTGGAGATGGGGAAGATGAGGTGGATAGGGTAAGGGGGGGGGTAGGACTACGGTCCGCGTGTTGTTGCCTTTTCGGGACCGGGTTCTGTTCCGTTTTTGTTTCGTTGTTTGCTCGTCTGGATGGCAAACATTGCGCTCCTAATGAAAAACATGTAACGCGGAAGACGATTCGTGTACGCACGGAAGGGGATTTGTTTCTTGGTGGTGGGTGAATCCCGCTTTCGAGTGTTGCGAATAACAGCTTATTAAGAAATTGGAGAAGATGAATGGGGTTGGCAAATGACGAGCTTTTGATGTTCGGACTTTCCAGCACTCGTGCTCAAGTCCGTACACCCTTTAACGGTCTGAAGGGTCGATACGTATATATCCGCTCTGAAATCTTCTCTACACAAGTGCTAATCAGTTTTGATTTGCTTGACCAATTGAATACTTTCCGATTCTTCGAACTCTGGAAATATATTCTATTCATCCTTTCCTCAGAATAGAATCCGTCGAATAGATTTCGGTGGTCCTATTCTCAGAACAGAATCTGAAAGATTTCGCTGGTCAATTTTCTCAGAATAGAATTCTTTGTATAGAATATGTTGGTCCTTTTCTCAGAATAGAATTCTTTGTAGAGAATATGCTGGTTCTTTTCTCAGAGTAGAATTCTTTGTAGAGAATATGCTGGTTCTTTTCTCAGAGTAGAATTCTTTGTAGATAATATGCTGGTCCTTTTCTCAGATTAGAATTCTTTGTAGAGAATATGCTGGTTCTTTTCTCAGAGTAGAATTCTTTGTAGAGAATATGCTGGTTCTTTTCTCAGAATAGAATTCTTTGTAGAGAATATGCTGGTTCTTTTCTCAGAGTAGAATTCTTTGTAGAGAATATGCTGGTCCTTTTCTCAGAATAGAATTATTTGTTGAGAATATGCTGGTTCTTTTCTCAGAGTAGAATTCTTTGTAGAAAATATGCTGGTTCTTTTCTCAGAATAGAATTCTTTGTAGAGAATATGCTGGTTCTTTTCTCAGAGTAGAATTCTTTGTAGAGAATATGCTGGTCCTTTTCTCAGAATAGAATTCTTTGTAGAGAATATGCTGGTCCTTTTCTCAGAATAGAATTCTTTGTAGAGAATATGCTGGTTCTTTTCTCAGAGTCGAATTCTTTGTAGAGAATATGCTGGTTCTTTTCTCAGAGTAGAATTCTTTGTAGAGAATATGCTGGTCCTTTTCTCAGAATAGAATTCTTTGTAGAGAATATGCTGGTTCTTTTCTCAGAGTCGAATTCTTTGTAGAGAATACGCTGGTTCTTTTCTCAGAGTAGAATTCTTTGTAGAGAATATGCTGGTTCTTTTCTCAGAATAGAATTCTTTGTAGAGAATATGCTGGTTCTTTTCTCAGAGTAGAATTCTTTGTAGAGAATATGCTGGTTCTTTTCTCAGAGTAGAATTCTTTGTAGAGAATATGCTGGTTCTTTTCTCAGAGTCGAATTCTTTGTAGAGAATACGCTGGTTCTTTTCTCAGAATAGAATTCTTTGTAGAGAATATGCTGGTTCTTTTCTCAGAGTAGAATTCTTTGTAGAGAATATGCTGGTCCTTTTCTCAGAATAGAATTATTTGTTGAGAATATGCTGGTTCTTTTCTCAGAGTAGAATTCTTTGTAGAGAATATGCTGGTCCTTTTCTCAGAATAGAATTATTTGTTGAGAATATGCTGGTCCTTTTCTCAGAATAGAATTCTTTGTAGAGAATATGCTGGTTCTTTTCTCAGAGTAGAATTCTTTGTAGAGAATATGCTGGTCCTTTTCTCAGAATAGAATTCTTTGTAGAGAATATGCTGGTCCTTTTCTCAGAATAGAATTCTTTGAAGTCCTTTTTTATCAGATTATGATTCTTTGGAATTAATTTTATTTTTGACAATTTTGACACAATTTTTGAATATGCTGACCCATTAACTCAAATACTTATCTTCCTACCTACAATGGAATATTATTGCTTGGAAAGAATATACTGGTTCTTTCTTCAGAATGGAATTATTTGGTAAGTGTTTACTGGTTCCTTCCTTAGAATAGAATCCTTTGGATATATTTTGCCGTTAAAGATTGGATAAAAGTCATACATGGAAGTTTGTCCGCTGCAAGGTTTATTTATGCGTGTGAACCCTTTGCACAGTTACGAGTGCACATGTCCAAATGATCAACGTCTGAAAGTAATCCCCATCATCCCTGCGACGAATTAGGCAATGCCGAACTTGATGTGTTAAACTGCTGTTATTTTGAAGACTTTAATCTTACAAAACCACAATTAAAGTTAACAAACTCAAGGGTTTTTCAATGTTATAAATGACAACACTTCACGACGCCGAATTGTTTTCTAAGGCGAATTCACTACGGTACTTGTGACAATGTCTGGATATCCTCCACCAGAGCTGACTAAGCACAACGAAGTTTAATTTAAGACAGAGGCTCCCTTCCACAGTATGTACCCAATTGGATATGCACGTTTCTTATTTGTATATTGTGTTTATACGTTTAGTACCTTTTACGTAAATATTTTCAATTTTTGAAACACAAAACTTTATGAATTTTTCCTCTTATATTAACGCCAATGTTTTATACACTCTATAACAAATATATCGATGCTCCAAGAAGGAGTTGTCTGATTGCAATACAAATTGGTGGACTTGAAGAACACATACATAGAAAAACAAACGATTAAAATTTCAATTGAATGATTTATTTCAGAGTTTGACAGTTACAAAGGGAGGAAGTCAGTATGGCGATGGTCCACCTCTGCCCTGGATGCGTCACCCGGCGTGGTATAGACTGAAAAAGTTCCCGTGTGGTGTCCTGCGGAATATCTTGTCACATTGTCTCCAACTGTCAGGCTAAATGGTCAACATTCCAGAATGGTTGCAATCCCCTTCGCATAATGTCCCAAATGTGCTATATGGGAGTGAGGTCAGGAGACCTAGCTGGACAAAGAAGTGTTGGGAAAGCTTGAAGACCATTCATATCAACACGTGCCGTGTGCGGCCGGGCATTATGTAGATCAGGCCTCGAAATATATTTTTTTAATACAGGTGCACCTTGTGCACCTAAGTTTTTAAATTAGGTGCACCGGTTATATTCTAGGTGCACATTAAAAAATAACGATTTATAAAAGCATTAATGTAATATACTAGGGGGCTCTGTCCCCTGCTCGCTTACGCTCGCCAACCCCCTGTAGAAATTTAGCATTTTCAACTTTGACACTTAATAAACTCTAAACTAACAGACACATCGGAATAAAAAATCTTCAAAATTGTCCAGGGAACACGATGAAGAACAAACCATGTTAATTTTCGTAATTTTCTGTCTATGAATCGAGCTAAACAACACAGTTTTCAATCCTGCAGCGGCAACTTTTTTTTAATATAGAGAGAAACAACTTTATTAGTTGGGTATGTTTATATATAGGTTAGTAGTAGATAGTAAATAAAAATATTTAAACAGCTAATATCTCCCTTCTCCGGTGCACGGCTGTCGCGACAGTCGCTTCAACAGAGCTAGCTGGAAAATGTTTCGATCATCGGAAAGTTCTGATAGCAGTGACGCAAAAAAATCTTCCTCCTGTATAAAACCCGTAATGGCCCAGCGATTTTGTTTTCGCATATTGTGTATTTGGGAATTTCAATTACGTTCCTTTAGAGCGAGAGGCAGATACTAATATTTTGTTCAAACATCAAAATAACATAATTAACAAATAAATAAATAACATAAATAACAAATTAATTTTAATGTCAGGTGCACTGCGTGCACCTAGCGGGAAAAAAGTTAGGTGCACAATTTTATTTTCATGTGCACAGTGCACCTGTGCACCCGGGTATTTCGAGCCCTGATGTAGATGGAAAGTAAGTACGGAGTGTCGCAAAAGGAACGGTAACACAACCGGTAGTAGAATGTCGTCTACGTACCGCTGTGCTGCAACTGTGCCAGAAATGACTACCAACGGGATTCGGCAATCAAAGGAGATGGCAACCCAGAATTGTGGGCAAGTGTGGCCTGCGATTGTTAGGGCAGGAACCCCACGCTTCCCTGAACTTCTCCAGAAACGTCTGCAGATGTCGTCAGGACACAGTTGGAAACGGGACTCGTCACTAAAGACTATACGTCCTCAGTCAGCTCCGTTCCAAGTGGATCGAGCCCGGCACAGCTGTAATTCTACACCTTCTTGAAGCGTCGATTTTTTTGTTATAGAGTGTATATAGTGTAAGATGTTCATGCTTTGGCTTATCTATATTATGCCAAGCGTGCGGGAAAAGATTTGTATTCCCGCTTTTTTATCATGTCTCAAGTGATGTTTTGTATCATGTATTGCATTTAAACCTCTCTTGATGTTTATCTTATCTTCGTATCGAAAGCTATCCTGTAGAGAGCCTCTGATGGAAAATCCTGTATCAAACTGTCAATAGTTCTGGGCAAGAAAGACTTTATTTTATCCACTTGGACCTTGGTTCCCTTGGAGTAATAGAGCAGCCTTATCTCTCATTAACAAAACATCAGATTTTGATGGATCTCGTCGAAATCACTTGGGGGGTTAATGTATCATATCACCCCATAAAAACTAATCCTTACCTGGACATGATCACTTTGTTGGATGGCTGAGTAGCACAAAAGTTTTCAACCTTGAAAATAATTTGTTCGTCTGGTTGGATTGTACGCCAAATACAAGACAGCCAACGTCATGTTATGTACAGACACACACAATGAAAGTTTTACTGTCACAGAAGAGAATGCATCCAGTGTTAATTACAGGAATACACAGAAGAACAAGGGTTATAAGGGAAGTTACTACAACCCTCAGGTTACCAGAGCAGTGGTGAGCAAACCCAGTGAGCTGCGGCGTTGTATGGTACTGGGCCTAGGTGGTGTGCCAATGAACACAACGACATAGCCTAAATAATAATAAACTAACGTTTGTTTATGTTAAAGTATAGTATCTGCACTATACAGGGTGGTCCCGAATTCATGGTACAAACTTTAATGGTAGGTACAGGACATTGTAACAATGATTTATTGTATAGGAATGTATAGTCGCAAGTGACGCGGTGAGGCGAAAACAGGGGAAATAACGGCCGAAAGGAAAAACAAAGATTTTATTGAAAGCGTTGTTGACAAGTGTCATGTTTACAGTAATTGTTCAAAATTGCGTCCACCAGTATCGATACATGCTTGACAGCGTCGGTGGAGCGATTGGCGTACACGTTCAAAGATGCCTGGTATTTCACGCACACCTGCAGCAGCTACAGATAAGCGAGCGACGAGATCCTCATCTGAGTCAACTGGAGTCTCATAAACAAGATGCTTTAGATGTCCCCATAAAAAGTAATCGAGGCTCGATAAATCGGGAGATCGGGGTGGCCAAGGGACTGGTCCACCACGCCCAATCCATCGAGTACCAAACGTGGCATTCAGGTAATTCCGTACATCAATGCTGAAGTGTGCTGGCGCCCCATCGTGCTGAAACCACATGCGGTTACGAATGGCGATCGGAACATCATGCAGCAGTTGTGGTAACACTTCTTTCAGAAAAATAAGATAGCTTCCGCCAGTGAGCCGCGTGGGTAGTAAGTATGGGCCAATCAAAAAGTCGTTCACAATACCAGCCCACACATTAATACTGAAACGTTGTTGAAACGCATGTCGACGCGTTGCATGTGGATTATCGGTTGCCCACACATGGGAATTGTGCGCATTAAAGACACCCTCGCGTGAAAATGTCGCTTCATCTGTAAATAGCACATAATCTACGAAATCCGGCTGCAACGCACATTGCTGCATCACCCACAGGCAGAAGTTCACGCGGCGAGGATAATCTGCCGGATTCAATGCTTGTACTTTCTGAAAATGGAAGGGGTGTAAGCGATTTTCGTTTAACACTCTGCATACAGTCTGATGACTCACACTTACGTCACGCGCAACAGTTCTTGTGCTTGACTCGGGTCTATCAGCCACAATGTTCAAGATGCTTTCTTCCAGCCTTGGAGTGCGTACAGCTCTTACTCGACCAGCGCCATGTCTGTTGACGTCGAACGCACCTGTTTCACAAAGTTGACGATGTAACCGTTGAAAAATTCTATGATCCGGCATTCGTCGATCAGGATACTCCGCGCGATACATTCGTAACGCAGCTCTGCCGTTACCATTTGCACGGCCGTACATGTAATGCATGTCTGCTTTTTCTGCATACGTAAAGTCACCCATCGTCTACGGCAGCACAATTGTGAATGGCGCTTTTCCCTACTGCGATGCATCATGTTCAACAGCGGCTAGACATCTACTGCCCTCTACCGGCAATGATACCAACCGATCACTCCATTTCTCTTTCCTTTTATTTCCCCTGTTTACGCCTCACCGCGTCATTTGCGACTATACATTCCTATACAATAAATCATTGTTACAATGTCCTGTACCTACCATTAAAGTTTGTACCATGAATTCGGGACCACCCTGTATGCATTGAGGGAATTGCATCCACAGATCGTGGGTGCGGCAAAGTAGGCAAAAATGAATATCTCGTTCAACACGAGCACCATAAAAAACACATCCGTTCAGCTCGAGTTCTCCAACAGTTATCCTTGTGTGTCGCCAAATTTCCCTTGGAAAGTTCCACCACAGGGGGCGACGTGCACCCCGAAAAACTGGCAATTAGGCCACCACCGAAGATAAATTCAATAGATGGTTTGGGAATTTTCAGCTGAAGGTTAGTGGTGTGATCTTCTGACACCGAGCTGTTAGGGACTTTACAGCGTCCGCCCAACTTGTTTGGAGTACCTCAAGAGACAGCAGTTAGAGTTGGTCAATCCCATTCTAAAATATATGGACAAACAGACAGTTACGAACCGTTAAAAGGCTGAAATGGCAACTACCACAGAACTTGGGGGAGTCTGGGATGAAATTTATTTTGTCAACAAGCGGCTATCTTATCTTACAATCTATGATTTAAGAAAACCTAGATTTCGCTCTTAAATTGATACTTTTGGTGGTAATCTATTTGTTTGAATGAAAGGAACACAGGACTAGAGCGTTTTAAGAGCACAGAGATCCTTGTTTTCCAGAGGTTCACGAAATTAGCCATTTCGTTGCCCAACACGGCGGATATCACAATGGATAGGGGGTACTAGGGAGCTTTGATCACATGGAAGGCTTGACAGACCCCTGAATTTAAGTATTTAAAATTGATTCTGTGTTTTGTAATTAGAGGTCAGACAACACTACTATAGTGAGCAACTATCTTAGTTTCTTTGAAGGTAATTTAAAAAGTCTGAATATCAAATTTCAAGGATTTTTGTATACCTAAAATGTGAACATTTTATACACATTTTGTAAGATTTTCTCACATGAAATACACAATACGGACAAAAGTATTTGGATACTGCATATTTTACAGATAAAGTACTTTAGTAGTCTATTTAGTAACGGGGAGACCCTTCTTTTGTTTGTATTACAGCTGCAACACTTCAAGGTATACTTTCTACATTTTCTCTGTAAGTCTGGGCAGGAATAGCTAGCCATGCATCTTGCAAGGGTGTGAAAAGAGATTATTGTGAAGATGGGCTTGCTTGGCCGTGTCGTACTCGTCGCTCCAGTTTGTCCCACAAGTGCTCTTTAGGATTGAGATCGGGGGTTTGTACTGGCCAACAAGCAAATTCGTCTAATTCTCAGGAAACCAGTCGAGCACACGTTTTGCAGTATAACATTGAACTCGATCTTGTAGGAAAACACAATCCTCATCTCCGTAGTATTACCATAGTGCAGGCCGAATTATCCATAACATCGAGGTACACGTCAGCGTTCATGGTACCAGGTACATAAAGGAATGGGCCGGGTCGTAACCAGGAAAACACTTCACACTAAGATGGATCCTTCTCCGAATTTCTGCAGCCGACTAACCGGTCTGGTGGTTAAGGTGTTAGCTTCTAGATCGAAAGTTCCCTGTTCGAATCCGGGTCAGTGCATGGATGTTTGTAAGTGTATGGTGTAGAGGCGGCTGGTGCACCTTAAATTTGTCGTGGCCGAAAGTCCTCACGTTGGGTTGAAATGAAAGTTTGGAGAGTGGGGTATCAACTCAGGTGTTGCCTCGTCATCTGACCGTGATTCAAAATGACGTAGTGTTGTTCTCGGATCTTCCCCTTATGGATTGATCCCGGACTGTTGTCAATAGCCTGTTGGGTTGCTCTAGCACGACGTTAATTAAAAATTACCGAATTTCTGCAGTGTTTAAATTCTTTTGTCCATATAGTGTAGGTGTTGCAAATAGAGCAAGTAAAATGTTCGTAAAAACTGAAATATTAAGCTTTGATTCTAGATATCAATTTTATACATAGAGTTAGGGTTAAGAAAAAAAGTCATGCGAGTTTCTATATTAAAGACCATATGTGAAATTTGATCCTGTCTACTTAAGGGACCTTGACACACTGGTAAGTGTTCTCTTAGTTGGACACACCCATAAACAATGGTTGGGCCCATCACTGTCCATCAGCATGAAAAATTTTAGACTAAAACTCATACAAAGTAAGGGTTTTAATTGCATTCGCAGGTACCCTAGAGGTTAAGGGGACCGGGAAAGCAAAATTCGACTAAAAAATCAATTTCTATTTTATTGCTCCTTTATATAGTTCAAAATCTCCTCTTTCCAATGATATATCACACTAGGTAATAGAATAAGAGGAAGTTTGAAAATTATGCACGTTTCCAATAAGCAATTCACATCTGACACGGCCTTTCAAATGTAAACAAACCGTTTGTGGACATTTCTAATCTTTGTTGCTCAACAATGTATGTTATATTTTTTACTTTACTTTACTCAAATTATTTTCGATAATCTGGTAACAGTATTAACTGTAATCATTTAGTTTTTTTCTAACTATTTTTATTAATTTTACCATGCGATATAAGTTAGCACTTTCTGAGACATGACATTTGATCTATTATGGACTAGCAATAAGGATAAATGTTGGTTTTCTGCACAATATGCAACAATCTGTCTGGGCAGAATATTTTTATTTACTGTCAAGTAACTTAAATCCAAATCACGGTCTTTGTCCAGTTGGGAATGAAAGCTGGTGGAAATTTCAACGTGCTGTAGCTAAAAGTGATGTATATTACCATGATAAACACACACATATTGCCTTGCCTTATCCTGCCTACATTTTGAAGACAATTAAATCAAATTTCAGAGACTTGGCGAATTCAGAATTGTTGAAAAAATGTGTTCACGGAAAGACTCAAAACCCAAATGAATCGGTGAACAATGTGATTTGGACTCGCGTTCCAAAAAATGTGTTTGTAACCATCCAAACTTTAAAACTGGGAGTGTTTGATGCTGTTTTCTGCTGCAACAGTGGAAATATTATAAAGTGCTATACATTATCTAGAGTCAAAATCAATCCAGGCTGCCATTTTATACAAATTTTTGAGAAAACTGGACTAAGACCGTGTTATCGATGGAGAGCGAAAACTCTCCGAATACAGTAAAAAGGCCCGCCATAGAAAGAAAAGCATAAAAAAAAAATTGAAGATACATGTATTAAAAATGAAAGAGATCACCCTTTATATAAATCAGGATTTCATTAAGGTTAGACGTAAAATTATTTATAAAAATTCATTTGAAATGTTTAAATCCATTTTTCTCAAAACTTAGATTTTTAAGTTTCATGCCCCATTTTCTCAGAGTCTACTGAACATAATGACTTAATATTTTTATGACATATTTGTGTTATATCTCTAAAGATTTTAACACGGGCATTTTTTGATTTTTTGAAAATTAAATTTTTTAGAAATTTAAATGTGTTAAAAAATGCTATCTGAAAAGTGATATTCAGTTAAAAATTTCTATAAAATTAAAATTTTTAAATAAAAAAAAAAGTGAGCTGTTAAAGTTTGTATAACATATCAGTCTAACCACCATAAAAATTTTGTGTTGATTACTATTATAGTTATTGAGAAAAAGGGTCTTGAATTTCGTGAATTTAACATGGAGGAGATAGAGTCTTCCCGGTCCCCTTAAACACTAACGACACGGTACTGATCAACACCTCCTGTCACTCAGTACTTGGGATGTTGACTACAACCTTCACGTTGGAAAGTAAACAACAACAAAAATTTGAGCTGTACTCGCTAAGATATTTCCATAGATATCCATATTGCTGGGAGTTCGAAATTCAGTCTAGCCTAACACCGTCATGCACATGGGAGCTGGCGCACGCTTAACATGTGGAGGCTACAAATGTCCTCACGTTGGCATGGTGGAGAAGTTTGGAGACTGGGGTGCCAGCTCAGGTGTCAACTCGTCATCTGACCATGATTCAAACTTATGTGGATGGTGTTTTCCTCGATTCTTTCACTTGTGAATGGATCCTGAACCGTCGCCAATAGCCTGTTGTGTTGTTCCAGTGTGATTATAATTAACTACCTTCCTTCCATATTGGTGTTTTTTGATCAATGTAAACATACGGGGAAGGCTTGACTCAAGTTTGATTTCTATTGAACATTGCATTATCATCAGGAGAGGATACGTAACTAAGAAGTCGTTTAAACATCGGGTTTAAAATTGATCACAGGGGATTTATATGTAAGAAAAGTTACTAAAAACCATGTAGAAATATAACAGTCTGTATCAATCTATCTAATGGGTATAATAGACCATGCGAAAGAATGAAATGTCAGAGGCAGAGAGAGAGAGGAAGATTGCAGAGAAGTACGTGGAAGAGCTTGAAATGTGATATTGAGAGGAGAAGAAATAGGATGATACGGAGGATAGAGAGTATTTGAAAGGATGGAGTTGCGAGATTGATAGAGAAAGGAAAGAGATTAAAAGGATATGTGATAAGATGTGCTAAGGAATGGGAAATGTGAGATCGATGGAGATCAGGAAAGGAATGGAATGAAATAGAGTAAATACGTACATGAACTGCGACGTGGAGAAAAGAAAATAAAAGAATGGGATAATTATGTGAAGGAATAGAGTAATCGATGGATAGAGGAAATAAAGAGAGTAAAGTAGGGGACTATGAATTGCGAAATTAGTTGGGTTTTGGGGTAAAACAGATGTTAACGCCTCATTCCGTATTGTAAAATAATTGTATTTAATTCCTGTTCTTTCCTGTAATCGCATCTAATATTTCATGTTCTTAATCGTACCACAATTCAAGCATTGTCATCTATCGAGATGTTCATTTACTAGAATAAGTAACAACAAGAATACAAGAACAACTGTTCTTGTAACACATTACACTCGCGCAGAATTAACGTAGTCATTGTCGTATCTCGCAGATATATTTTCAATAAAATTGTGTTTGTAACTATATATATATATATATATATATATATATATATATATATATATATATATAATATATATATATATATATATATATATATATATATATATAGATATAGATATATATACGCACGAGTATTCTCGATATCGGCATTAACCAGTTACTGATTTTAAAAAATCAAACAAACCTGATGTTTCTAAGCTGCGGTTTTGAAAATTATTGACATTTTTAATACTGTTTTTCACTAGGTACAAAATGGCACAAACTTAACAACATGTCGTTTGATCTTTCAAGCGGCAAGCCACACGGCCCAGAAATATTGCTACACTGAAAGAAGCATACCCTAAATATTCAGACATATCACTCAAATCAGGACATCTCTCTCTTCAAAATATTTCTGGTCTGCTGCCTACCACACAAGAACTCCTCTGAACCATACTCTGACGTGTTGCTTGGAGGGTTGAAAATTATTAACATTCTCAATACCGGAAAATTACCAAAGAAAATTCTCAATATCGGTTTTTGCGAGTTACTTCTCACAAAATGTCTCAAAATGACTATGTTACGGAACTATGGTTTGAAAATTATTGACACTTTCAATACCATTTTTAACCAGTTAGTTACTCTGTTTACAAAATGACGCAAACCGAACAACGCTTGGTTTGAAATTTATTGATATTATGAGTACCGGAAAATTACCAAAGAAAACAATCAATATCGGTTTTACGAGTTACCTCTTTACAAAAAATGTCCGAAACCTGACTATGTACCGAAACTATGGTTTAAAAATTATTGACATTTTCAACACCGATGAAATATACTCAATACAGGTTTTAACCTGTCACTACTAGTCATACTTGTGGACAGCCATATCGGAGCACCAAAAATATTTTTAACGGAGGCAAGCTCAGAGACTACTTCTTTCCCAAAAATAAATGTCAACTCCGAAAGAAAACTGAAATTATTTTACAAATTTAAAAGTAGTTATCCTTCAAAATCATATAAACAATAAAAAATAAATGGAATTTTGTAGATGTGTCTTTTTCTTACTGCTGTGTATTTAACCTTAGACCACATGGCGAATATCGCTGTTCAGATTTCATTTTTGTCAACATTATGTCCCATTCAGACATCACCTGTCCCTACTCACCGACGGAGCGTGTTGGTGTTGTCGATGTTGTAAGATCTCAGAAGTGTAAGTCACTTGGACTTGGTATCGATTCGGGTCAATTGGCCATTGAAGCTCAATCGAGTGCTTTTCACCACGCTCATCAATTAGTCCCACATTAGGATATGTTCTTTCTTCCGATATTATATCGCACCCAGCAAGTAAAGTGACCCAACTCAAAATTGCCGAATTTGAGAAACATCACCTTAAAGGATACTATAAAACTTATATTGAAAAAGTATAAGCTTTTTTGAAATTTTAGGTAAGTATTTATGGTGGTAACGTCTATTCTAAACAATAGCAATATAACACGCTGGACCACCTATAGATTTCAATGACAAAACATCAAATTTTTTATTTTTTGACTTGTGTCGCTTTTTTTTGCCGGGGTGCGACATGTCCTTTGCTCGGAGATACACAATTAGAGCTGTTGGGACAGAGATAACATAAAGCTTTGTATATTTCAATAGAAAGTCTATGCATGTTAAGTAAACTGATCCTAAAGCATAAAGCAAATATAGATGAAATGTAAGAACTAAGAAATACTCGGGTAATTGAAATTCTCAACAATGTTCCAATTCTTCAATTATTAGTAGAGATGAGAGGAACAGAAGAGTATGATAGAGAAATAATGAGAGAATGGAGATTAAGTGAAAGAGAATGAGATATAGCATGAAAAAAATACAAATGACAAAGAAGGGTAAAAAGAATGAGGATATTATAGTTAGAAGTACACTGCTGGCCACCGTAAATGCAACACCCTGAAGAAAGCACGCAAATAATATGAAATTTACAACATGCATTAGCGGAGGTGACATATGCAAATGATTAGAATTTCAGCGCAGATGCACATCACGCGCGCCTGTGGCGCCACTTTAAAGCGCTATTTAAGGCTTGGAGATTTCGACAATTTCAAGTACGGCATTTGTGTTTTTCTTGTGGTTTTTTCAAAAAAACTATCAATCCTGCCTCGTAGAAAACAGCGATCATCTTTTGATCAAGTATCCGAGTTCGACAGAGGAAGGGTAGTGGCCTACCGAGATTGTGGATTATCTTTGAGGGAAATCGGTGGTCGCGTTCGACGAAACCAAACAACTGTAATGGGGATATGTGATCGTTGGATGCAGGAGAGTACGACGGACCGACGTGTTCGATCGCATCCACCTCAGTGCACCACTTCACGTGATGACAGGCATACTGTGCGTATGGCTGTGACGGATCGCTCAGTCACATCACGAACCATAGCACAGCACATTTAGTCTGTAACGCATCATCCAACGTCTGCGCGTACCATTCGACGCCGTTTACAACAGAGTGGTCTGTCCGCAAGACGTCCATTGCTTCGTCTACCCTTGAAGCAGAACCACATACGTCTTCGCCACCAATGGTGCGATGAAAGAAGGATGTGGACGGCAGAATGGAATGAAATTGTCTTTACTGACGAGTCACGCTTCTGTCTGCAACACAACGATGGTTGGATTCGAGTCTGGAGACACCATAAAGAGAGGATGCTGAACAGCTGCGTTATGCACCACCAGACAGGTCCTGCACCGCCACACTGGTCCTACACCGGGTATTATGGTATGGGGCGGCATTGGATATCACTCTCGCACTCCTCTAGTACTCATTGCCGGTACTTTAAACAGCCAGCGCTACATCTCCGAGGTGTTGGAGCCAGTTGTCCTTCCTTACCTTCAGGGCTTGCCCACAGCCATATTTCAACAGGATAATGCGCGACCACACGTAGCACGCATTGTCCAAGGGTTCTTAGTCAATCGCCAGATTGAATTGCTTCCCTGGCCAGCTCGCTCTCCGGATCTTTCGCCGATAGAAAACATGTGGTCCATTGTTGCTCAACGATTAACCCAGATTACATCCCCAGCTGCCACACCAGATTAACTTTGGCCACGCGTGGAAGCTGCTTGGTCTGCTGTACCCCAAGAACACATCCAAAGTCTCTTTGAATCAATGCCGAGGCGTGTGGCAGCGGTGATCTCCAACAATGGCGGCAACTCTGGCTACTGATTTTGGCAGGAACCACACTTCACAGAAGTCTATAAATTTAATCATTTGATACTTGGTCAACATGTTATCTACAAAATAAATTTTGTTGAGATATCTCTTGTGTTTCTTGGTGTTGCAATTTGGGTGGCCAGCAGTGTATATATACACTACCCTACAATAATGGACCGGATGTCAGGAACCCCCGAAAGAAAATATTTAAGGACGTAATTCGGAACCACGGTCAGATGACGAGGTCACACCTGAGCTGGCATCCCTGCTCCAAACTTCCACACCACACGCCAAAGTTATGACATTTGAGGTCACGACAGATTTAACCTGTACTATCCCCCATCTACATACACTACCCTACAATAATGGACCGGACTAGCGGATTTGTATAAAATTCAACTGCTTGTTTGGGAGTATTTTTCGTGGAATGGCCTGAGACCTTTGCAGGTTGTTTCTGGTAATTGAACGCCGACGCCTACATGAACATTTTGGACAATCAGGTTCTTCCTACGCTCTCGCAATTTTAGGGAATGTACGTATGTTACTTCCAGAACGACAACGCTCCATGTCATATTGTAGCCTCTGTCAAGCAGCGGTATCGAGATATGGATGTTAAACGTCTTCCCTGGCCTGCTCAGAGTCCCGACCTAAACCCCATAGAACATTTGTGGGGCAAATTAGAGCGACGCTTACGGACCAGGGAACCTCGTCCGAAATCGACAACTGAGCTGGCGACATTTGTGTAGCATGAGTAGACACAAATACCCATAGCTGTGTATCCAAACCTTGTTGAAATAATTCCCAGAAGGGTTGATAGTGTAATTGCAGCACGTGGGGGACCATCCCCAATTAGAGCATGCATTCTTTCCCTTATATTATCACATCTAGCTGTCCGGTCCATTATTGTAGGGTAGTGTATATATGTTAATGTTAATGAAATTAATAAAAAATTATCTTTCAAAATAATTTAACAGTAAAAATTTCCTGTTTGGGGACACTATGGTTCAGACTCTATGGTTCAGAGCACTAGTATTTAGATGAATCTGGACATTCAGCTAAATACTAGTGTTCCTGTAATACTAGTAAAATTTCCTGTTAGGGGACACTATGATCACACTTCATGGTTCAGAGCACTAGTATTTAGCTGAATCTGGACAGCAAGAGTTAACGGTGACATTTTGAGTGTAAAAAGTTTTTAATTTAACTGCTCAAACGGAAGATGCACAAATGAAGACGTTAATTCCACATTCAGAACTGTACAGACGATAAATAATTCAAAGAAAACCAAAATAATTCCAGGTTCAAAAACGCATTTATAATTTGATGGCAGCCGATACTATTATTCAGAATGTTTTTGTCATTAATCTATATTTTTTAACTATCATCGTAGAACGTAAAACAAGCATCTTGTTACGAACCATACAAATTTAAAAGATGTTTATTATTTTATTCAACGGTGATTATTATTTATTTATAATTTCACTCTACTTTTGTTGTGTACTTTTCCGTGTTTGTCTTTTATTTCAAATAAACATTTCAATCATCTTTTGAATATTTAAAAAATGATATAAATTTAGGATTAACGATGCATATTGAGCAAGGATCATAGGATGAATTTTATGCTTTTGAGTCACTAGGTATAGTATTTTTAATTGAGTTCCAAAAAGCCATGAAAAATTCAGGGAGATACAAGTGCAGAGACTCTAAACAACAATGAATCAAGTCAAGGTTCCAAATTTAAAAGGTTTGAATGTTTCAACTTATAACCCCATTATGTAGGTAATTTTGCATCCAATCACTTTGAAAAGGTTTTCGTGTAAAGCCAAATACGTTAGAGGATTGTTATACGTTAATTTAAGTATTCACTTACTAGGCATTTTCAATCAAACTAAATGTAGGTGACGGTTGTGCTTATCTTTCTTTGATGTATTTTGTGTGGAACGTCAATTCGTTTGTCTTCCCAATACAATTTCAGCACTACGTCAATGCATTTCAAGATATGAATTCCAAATTGATATATGATATTTGATTGGTTAACACTAAACGTCAAACGTTGCCAAAACGGTGATAAATTACATTTTAAGGTGATCCAGATATGTATCATGCGAGAGTATTTGGAATGAAGTGACATTTTCTCAGACCGTTTGGTTTATTTGATTACACAGAAAAATCCCCTGATATTAAAAATTAGTGCTTAACGTCATCAAAACATCGTATTTTCTGATACGTCTCACGTAGATTGTTTAATATTTACACTAAAAACATATTTCCTGAAAACAATATTTCCTTTATTAGAGGCATGTTTAGCTTAAATAAACACGGCATAGTTGAATTACGGTAGTATAAACACGGTAGATAGTTGAATTAACTTTGCACTGGAGTAACACAACGGACTATTGGCGATATGAGGGATCAATTCTGAAAGGAAATATCTGAGGACAATATCTCGTGAGTTTGAACCGTTCTCAAATCATAGTTAAACATCTGAGCTAGCAATGTACCCCCACCCCAGTTTCTATACCATGTCAACACGAAGATATTTAAGATCACATAAAGACATTTAAGAACATATATAGATATTTAAGATAATATATAGATGTTTAAGAGGATATTTAACATGCACCCGCATCCACGTACACGACAGTCGAGTTTCGAACTTGGAACCCTTTGGTTGCTCATCCTCGACTCTTTCAACCCGGATTTTGTGGCAAGGGTTCGAACAAGAACTAATAATCTGATTGGTCCATACGACATAGTAATAGATTTTACTATTTTTGTCGACACTAGAAAGGTACATCACTCACTACCTTGTCATAAGTTGATATATATCGCCAAACGAAGAGATAAGATGCCAAATTGGCCAACCAAACCAATTTTTCACAGAGCAGTCACGTGACTACTAGCCAATACGTTGGTCACACTTTTTGAAGCTTCTCTCAATAGCAATGCTCTGTCCACTCATATTTCACGTCTTTGCACTGTGAGAAGAGTTTTCTGTTCAGTCAAATACAGTATTGGTATGGAAATTTCTTTAAAACTATTTTACACTTTCTGAAATCATTTCGATATTAATGCGTTTCCAATCAACTACGGGACAATTTTCCAAAGCGATTTCCTGTCCCTGTTTTCATCGTGTTTCTGTCTTTTCACAGATTGTAAACCGAGTTCCTCGGTGTGTGTTCCCACTTCCCCAAACATCCACAACAGTGAGCGGTTAATGCATTATGCACTCCACGATCCCGAATACACATGATCGAGAAAAAGCCAGTCTGCTCTCGTTCCAATCTTCTTTGGGTTAAAATTGCATTTGAAGGCGAACGAAATCGCTCGAAAAGTCACGCTGCGGATTAAAACCATTCTTCATAACAAGAGCCAGTTGAAGGTTGTTTTCCCAATCCGAATCAGCCAGCGGCAAGATTCGAAATTTCGCAAAAACGACCCCTCACAAACAGAATCCCATGAATTCCTGATTTTTAATTTATATTTCATACATTCGGTTCCATTGTTTCCGAAAACCTCCTTGCACCCCCTCCGAAAAAATGGCAACCCTCCCTTCTCTCCTTCTAATCTCCCTAATCATATTCGAGGGCTGCCAATTTATGCACGAGAACGTTTCAATTTGCATGCACTTTATCCCGACCCCCCTATTCGAACACTGCTCCCCGAGGAGTGTGCACTCGTCCCCCCCCCTTCGGCTGAAGGCGGGGATGCTGGGCAAAGGATTACTACAGGCGGTTCGTTTCCCGAGCCTCCCGTCGCCATGGCAACCAGAAATCGATGGTTCGTCCCCCTGGTGAAGGGAGGTCACGGGATGGTTTCGATGGATGGGGGGCTGAAAAGGGGGAAACGGGAAGGGCAATCGAAGGTGGAATTCCCATCGGGGGGAGGGAGGGCATTGATAGAGACGGAAGGCAGCAGCAGCGACGAGTTTGTTTTCGAAGATTAAGAAGTCAGCGAATGCGAAAGGAGTCTGCTTTTCTTGTAATGGAGTCTTTTGACTCAGATATCTGCCGGATTTCGATTAGGAAAGGGGGGGGGGGAATGAGGGAATTAATTAATTCTTTTCAAACGAGACTTTTCGGAATCCCGAACGAACTTTTGTTCGGCTCTGTTTCTTGTTGCTGGAGTACCGAGCGAATATTTGTTTTTGAATAATTAGGTATCGTATTTATATCAGAGGCATATTTCGTAAAGCTAAACGTAAGTGGTTGCAGTTTCTGAGGCGAAACGTTTCTCCAGTGTGTAATTCGAACTTGAAGTGAGTTGGTTTGTTTATCGAATGCGATTTAGTACGTTGCCGTTAGAAATTACAAAGGATGAATTCCGAATCGATATATGATAGCTGATTATGGCCAACGCCATTACATTAAACCCCAAACGTCACCAAAACAGCGATAAACTACTGCTTAAGATAATTCCCTATATATACAGAGGCTGTTCACACATTTTTTAGACAGTGTATATTGTAATCACAAAACTAAATTACATAAAATTTTTGTGTTTTAAATGTTCTATTTGATAGCCCTTATACTGAACTATCTTTCGACCCCGTAATTTCCAGGATAATAATGCCATTTGAAGTGTCAGAAGAGGTATTCTATCCCATTCCTCCCGAACAGCTTTCCAGAGTCCTGTAAGGGTTGTGGGACGACGTTTGGATAATGCAGATTTTAAAAGTCCGAAAGCACAAAAATCCATAGGTGATACATCGGGAGATTTAGTAGGGATATCAGTGAAGGGTATGGCCTTGATACCGGTTTTTTGTTCCATTTCTTTTAGGAAATTTACAGTGGATTTTGATGTGTGACTGCTAGCTTTGTCTTGATGGAGTTCCACAGATTGATGGCACTGTGGGTAAAGCGACGGTATTTCATTCAGAAAAATTGGCGATAAAATATATTCCTGATAGTATTTGGAGTTAATCTTGACATTTTCCCCCACTCTCTTTATTTTTAACTTGCCATTGTATGAAAAACCAGCAACAATCAAGAATCCATTAGAAAAACATTCTTTCGATTCTGTGAACACTGTACTTAAATTTTTTTTCTCCCCTTTTATGATAAGAAATGGCTCTTTTTTGGCTGCAATCATTTAAATACACCCATGATTAATCTATTATGACAATTTTTTTCCCATTTTTCTTTGGATAAGTGTTTTTCATATAGAATTCGGCAGCGTGTCCTGCGTTCAGCGATATGCTTTGGAGAAAGACGATGCACATTGCGTTTTTTCGCTTTCTTAAGATTTAAATTAACGTTTATCATTTTGTTTACAGTGGACACCGAGCATTTTAATGATTTTGCAACTGTCCTTTGACTAGGGGGATTTTCTTTTAACAATAAACAACGTACCCTTGCAATAGTCGAAGATGTCCATTTCTTCCTTGGATACTTGTTTGGAATTTTTGTCCCACTTGAGGCTCCAATTTGACGTTTTTTTTTTCCTTTCTTGTTGACGATATTACCTATCGACGCTTTAGATATCACAAGAGCATGACTCTCACATCGTTTTTGGATAACGGAATTTGAATATTTCTCTTCGGAAAGAGCATAAATATAGCCTTCGAACCACTACTTCGTTAAAAACGCCATTTTGAATAAAAACAAACCTCTCAAGCCGCAGACGATAATTTTGACTTTTAAAAACACAGTACAACTGCAATTATTTCTTTTGCAGCAAACGATTTTTTATTACCGCAAACCAAAATCGTCTAAAAAATATGCGAACAGCCTCTGTATATCATGGAGAGCTATTTGGACAGTGGTATTGAAATATTCGCAGAC
Organism: Metellina segmentata; assembly: GCA_947359465.1. NCBI lineage: Eukaryota > Metazoa > Arthropoda > Arachnida > Araneae > Tetragnathidae > Metellina > Metellina segmentata. Next base: position 21,542,323 of record OX375876.1, on the reverse strand, counting down.
TGTCTGGTTTTTGTTTTTTTACTTAGAAAATCCCTTGAAAAATATCATAGAATGAGTTGTCTGAGTTTTTAATGCGTTCATGGCTTATGGTCCGTAGCTTATGATTGAAATTCCCGGGGCACTGCCGAATTCGTGATGCGTTGAAGTTTTGTGCTGATATAAATACAGTGCAAAATTGAAAATCGTGATGCACTCGATGGGATTGTGGAAATTATAATTATCACTATCTTTACTCGCTACCTCACCACTTGCTTCATTCATCTTCAGTTAAACTCTCAAAGGATCATTCACGCATTATCCTATCCTGCAACCTGCAGCTTCCTAAAAAGCTTTAGAATCATCCGAATGATTGTTTATATCAATAGTCAGGTGGTTGGGTCGGGTTCTAACGGCGCAAGGACCATATTTGGTCAAGCTGCACCAAACGAGATCATTTAAATAGACATAGACACAAATAAATTTTTTACTAACACAGTTAGGTATTTTAATTAACGTCGCACTGGAGCAACACAACGGGCTATAGGCGACGGTCCTGGAACAATCCTAAAGGGAAAATCTGAGGACAACACCATGTAATTTTGAAACACAATCAGCCGACACCCCGGAATCGAAACTTCCACACCACGTCAACGGGATTACTAACACAGAAGAGAGAAACACACCGAAGGATGAATCGAACCTACGTCACCTACAACTCGCAGGTTGCTAGCACAGAGCCGCAGCATCTGCTTCAACCAATAGACGTGTCTATTAAATGCTTTGCATGCAAAATTCCAGAAATATGTAAAATCTATTCACACTTCTGGAAGTTCAGAGAGTTAAAAATTATCTATGATGAGATATCTCGTCTAAGATATGGCTAATTTTGCTTAGGACGAGATATCTTGTCAAGACAAAACTGCCCAATTAGAAACCTACGTCACCTACTACTCGCAGGTTGCTAGCACAGAGCCGCAGCGTCTGCTTCAACCAATAGACGTGTCTATTAAATGCTTTGCATGCAAAATTCCAGAAATATGTAAAATCTATTCACACTTCTGGAAGTTCAGAGAGTTAAAAATTATCTATGATGAGATATCTCGTCTAAGATATGGCTAATTTTGCTTAGGACGAGATATCTTGTCAAGACAAAACTGCCCAATTAGAAACCTACGTCACCTACTACTCGCAGGTTGCTAGCACAGAGCCGCAGCGTCTGCTTCAACCAATAGACGTGTCTATTAAATGCTTTGCATGCAAAATTCCAGAAATATGTAAAATCTATTCACACTTCTGGAAGTTCAGAGAGTTAAAAATTATCTATGATGAGATATCTCGTCTAAGATATGGCTAATTTTGCTTAGGACGAGATATCTCGTCAAGACAAAACTGCTCAATTACGAACCTACGTCACCTACAACTCGCAGGTTGCTAGCACAGAGCCGCAGCGTCTGCTTCAACCAATAGACGTGTCTATTAAATGCTTTGCATGCAAAATTCCAGAAATATGTAAAATCTATTCACACTTCTGGAAGTTCAGAGAGTTAAAAATTATCTATGATGAGATATCTCGTCTAAGATATGGCTAATTTTGCTTAGGACGAGATATCTTGTCAAGACAAAACTGCCCAATTAGAAACCTACGTCACCTACTACTCGCAGGTTGCTAGCACAGAGCCGCAGCGTCTGCTTCAACCAATAGACGTGTCTATTAAATGCTTTGCATGCAAAATTCCAGAAATATGTAAAATCTATTCACACTTCTGGAAGTTCAGAGAGTTAAAAATTATCTATGATGAGATATCTCGTCTAAGATATGGCTAATTTTGCTTAGGACGAGATATCTTGTCAAGACAAAACTGCCCAATTAGAAACCTACGTCACCTACTACTCGCAGGTTGCTAGCACAGAGCCGCAGCGTCTGCTTCAACCAATAGACGTGTCTATTAAATGCTTTGCATGCAAAATTCCAGAAATATGTAAAATCTATTCACACTTCTGGAAGTTCAGAGAGTTAAAAATTATCTATGATGAGATATCTCGTCTAAGATATGGCTAATTTTGCTTAGGACGAGATATCTTGTCAAGACAAAACTGCCCAATTAGAAACCTACGTCACCTACTACTCGCAGGTTGCTAGCACAGAGCCGCAGCGTCTGCTTCAACCAATAGACGTGTCTATTAAATGCTTTGCATGCAAAATTCCAGAAATATGTAAAATCTATTCACACTTCTGGAAGTTCAGAGAGTTAAAAATTATCTATGATGAGATATCTCGTCTAAGATATGGCTAATTTTGCTTAGGACGAGATATCTCGTCAAGACAAAACTGCTCAATTACGAACCTACGTCACCTACAACTCGCAGGTTGCTAGCACAGAGCCGCAGCGTCTGCTTCAACCAATAGACGTGTCTATTAAATGCTTTGCATGCAAAATTCCAGAAATATGTAAAATCTATTCACACTTCTGGAAGTTCAGAGAGTTAAAAATTATCTATGATGAGATATCTCGTCTAAGATATGGCTAATTTTGCTTAGGACGAGATATCTTGTCAAGACAAAACTGCCCAATTAGAAACCTACGTCACCTACTACTCGCAGGTTGCTAGCACAGAGCCGCAGCGTCTGCTTCAACCAATAGACGTGTCTATTAAATGCTTTGCATGCAAAATTCCAGAAATATGTAAAATCTATTCACACTTCTGGAAGTTCAGAGAGTTAAAAATTATCTATGATGAGATATCTCGTCTAAGATATGGCTAATTTTGCTTAGGACGAGATATCTTGTCAAGACAAAACTGCCCAATTAGAAACCTACGTCACCTACTACTCGCAGGTTGCTAGCACAGAGCCGCAGCGTCTGCTTCAACCAATAGACGTGTCTATTAAATGCTTTGCATGCAAAATTCCAGAAATATGTAAAATCTATTCACACTTCTGGAAGTTCAGAGAGTTAAAAATTATCTATGATGAGATATCTCGTCTAAGATATGGCTAATTTTGCTTAGGACGAGATATCTCGTCAAGACAAAACTGCCCAATTACTCCAAGGGGAATGGAGATCCAAGTTGATAAAAACAAATAGTCCCTCTGCCTAGAGCTGGTGACCGTTTGTGACAGGTTTTTACACCAGACGCTGGACAATACAGGGCAGGTTTCGACGCAACAATAAACCACAACCACCTCGATTGTCAATTTGGGAGTTAATAAACTAACGCACTAAAAGAAAACACTGGATGTGTAAACGTACGAATACATTTAACCTTTAGACTACGGCTGATACATCAGTTATACCATGATCGCCCCAAGAAAGAATTTAGACTACGGCCTGTTGATCAGTTGTTCCTTGAAAGTTATATGAATCGCGACCAGAAATAATCTGGACTACGGCCATTTCAGTAGTTGTACCTTGAAAGTTATAAGAATCGCGCCAAGAAAGAATTTCGCTTGTTATATATATAGCCGTTGTCAAATGATTTAAACAGTACAACATTAAAATCTGTTGTTACTTATATCACTCAGTATAGATAAAATTACGCCTAGTCTATTAGCCCGTGCGACTTGAGGCCCTCAAGATCCAGCTCAGTACGGTGAATAAATTGGGCAGATGATGATCATGATGTGCTCGGTCAAGGCCTGAGCTGAATTGCATTTTGAGACCCCACTAATGAGCTTGCAACCCAATTCGATCTTCATTGGTTTCAAGTGTCCACAGCAAAACCTGAATCTGGTCTTTTCTGCGTCCCCCTTCTACCCGGTATAATCTGAAATAGATATCTATACTTATGAATTTAAGCATGCACATACGCCTAAGCGAGACATCGTTGCTCAGTGGGTAATAGGGATGCGACATTGATGTCGATGTTTTCAAAACATCGATGTTTTATAAAAACATTGATGTATTTACCATCGATTTATTGGAACCAATGTTTGTATAATATCGATGTTTTAACATTGCCGATGTTTTATTTTTGAATGAAAAAAATATAGTAAAAATTAAGTAAATAGTAAAAATAAGTAATAATATAGTAAAAATAAGCACGATAGTAAAAATTAAGAAAAATAACCGTGCAACTAAGTATTTGCAGGTGATGGCGACATCTGTCCCATCAGACATCTGTCCCCATTTTTTCCCTAACTAGTGGGTAAATTGGTAATTATTAGTTAACGTCGTACTAGAGCAACACAACGGGCTATTGACGACGGTCTTGGATCAGTCCCTTCAGGGAAAGATCCGAGAACACCTCGTAGTTTTGAACCATGGTCAGATGACGAAGCAACACCTGAGCTGGCACCCCACTCTCCAAACTTCCACGCCAACCCAACGTGAGGACTTTCGGCCACGACAGATTTAAGGTGCACCAGCCGCCTCTACACCATACGCTTACAAACATCCATGCACGGACCCGGATTCGAACCAGGAACCTTCCGATCTACAGGCTAACACCACTATACCGGTTGGTCGACCCCAACTAGTGGGATAGTTAGTGAAAAAAAAAGTCAGCTTAAGGTGGAGAAAGTTTTAACAAACTTCTTTTTTACAAACTGTAAATAAAAAATATTGGGGCATATAATAATTATAGGACCCACTATTTTTTATTTACAGCAAATGAAAAACAAGTTTGTCGTGTTCCCCCCATAGGTTGATAAATAATTATTAATAATTAACAATAATTATTGTTATAAAAACATCGATGTTTTTTGGGCTATATATTATCAACATCGATGTTTCAAAAATTCGATGTTTTGCTGTCGATGTCGCATCCTTTAGTGGGTAAGCGCCCACTGCGCTAGCAACCTGCGAGTTGAAGCTGGAGCAGGTTCGATTCCTCACTTCTTTCTTTTTCTCCTTTCTGTGTCGGTAAAACTTTCCTTGCGTGTGTTCATTTCTTGACTTTGTTTGTCGTGTGTGGCGCAGCAGGGCCAAATACAGCTGCCATTGCACTATTCAAACACAACTAACCATAGCAGCCTAAGTAAGAACAGTAAGCAATTCGGACGAAAGACACTTCGTTGTTTTTATATTTTGTTTAGACTGATGTTATATCGATTCAGGTCAAGAATCAGACGTTATACCGTTAACTATTACACTTTTGAAAAAGTTCTTTAAATCGGTAGTGAACGATTCAATATATCTTTTGATCGGGTTTGGTTAGATGACGATTTTGATGATGATCAGTGAAGGAGAGAGTGATTTGATATTAAAGTTAAGGAAATTTGACCACTATCTGATTTTGTTAACCATGAAGAGAAAATGGACTTCTTTAGAAGAGAGGTTGTCATTCATGAAATCTCTCTCATACACACATCTCTATAAGAGTTTTTACTCTAAAATATGTAATATGCTAGGTTTACAGATTTCTCTGCAAACTAAAATTGAATTCACCGCTCTAATAGCCGAATGGTTAACGGTCTGATACTCGTTTCAACAGGCTCTGGCTTGAATATGTGTCCACTTTAAGTCGCAGGTGTTGGTATAATCATCCCATGTAAAATGTACTCCGTGTCAAATGAGCGTAAAGCACAAGTCCAAACAATTAAAAGTAAATACCTGTTTGACTTTCAGAAATAGAATAACTCAATTATACTAATATCTTGTCTACATCCGGATATTTTGTGGTACTCATTAATCCATATATGCTTAGCTTCACAGTGTAATAGTATCAAAAGTTTTAGTTATTCCTATGGGACAGTACCACAAAGAGACTATTTCCTCTAAACCCAATGCCTCCAATAAGCTGGTTTCTATGAATGAGTTTCCAACAAGAGCTGTGTTTCCTATGAAAATAGTCACGACAGGGATTGTTCGTATTAAAATGTTCTACAGGAGCTGTTTTACATGGGACAATCATTAGTTAGGGTAGGTGTGTGTTCCAAATATCGCCTACCCTAAATATTTCTCTGTATCTCACACTCCTGGGTTGGGAAATCAAGCTGGAAACTAAATGAATATCACGAGGAACTATTCTACTTTGGTTTCCAGAGATCCTATACCTTCTTTACTTATGTCAGTTTAAGTTAACTAGTCAAACTTCAAAAAGTTTCCCAAGAGAATTTTCAAGAGCGCCTGTTTCTATTACCACCCACCAGGCGAAATGAGGTGCCACTTTTCAAAACGAGTTGCTCGTAGAGCATATAAGCCTACGTTTAGTATTGAATGCACTTTCGAGTGATATGTACGAAATAATTATTTGGAAACTTTTTCCTGGATGTTCCCTGAATGGATCGCAGACAAAAAATTCGTTCATCAAATACTTCAGATGCAATAGTGTGGTTGATATAACTGATAGGAAACATGCCGCTGGGGCTACGCGTGGCAAAACCCTAGACCATCTATGTAACTACATAAACTCATAGATGTCGCGCATAGTAGCTTGCAAACACGAGTAGGCGATAAAAAGCACAGGGGCGATATTTGGAACACCTACCCTACTATAGTTAGTGTGGGTCAAAGCCACGAAGAGACAGAGACTAGTTTCCATCGGTAATTGCCTCATTTTATCTCAGGGATTTGTTACTAAGGGAGAATGTTAAACAAGAGGTTGTTGGTTTCGTTTTCATGGCGCAAGATCCAAAGACGGACACGTTGAGCAAAACAGGAGCTGATATCTATGGGAGAAAGTATTATTTACTACAGTTATTGTGGAACAAAGTCACAAAGAAACTAGTATCCATCGTTCCATCTGACTACATGTATTTGCTCTAAGGGGAAATATTCTACTGAAGCTGGGTTCTATTGACGATGCATCGATTACTATGGTTACTGTGGGACAAGGTCACGAAGGGACTAGTTTCCATCGGTAAACGTCGCAATTTATCGCAGTGTTCCACAAGAGCTGGTTTTTATGCGGAAAATGTAGCAGTTAATAGAGTTACTGTGGGATAATGTCACCAAAGTGGCTAATATTCAAGAAATGATGTCCCACGTAAGGTTCAGTGAAAAGTTTCCTAACTAGAGATGATTCTTGTGGGGCAACATACTACAGGATTTTGTTCCTGTGGAGTTCCATGTAAATTCCAGAGGAGGTTGGTTTATAAGAATAACGCCATTCAATTGTTGAAGTCTATGAAGCAATACAGGTTCTATGAGACAATAGCCCATAAAGAAACCTTTGAAATCATTTTACGACAATAATAGACTTTGAAATTTAATAAAAAGTACAATTTGTTCCAAAAAAAGTTGCTATTTCTCTAAGAAAAATAAAAGGAGAAAGATGAAACTTTTCATAAAACTTCAAGAACACTGAACTTTTAATTTTTCAAAATGCGGAATATAAATGTATTAATTTAACAGGAAATCAACGCTTAGACGCTGAGATTTGTCAAGAAGCAGAAGATCGTTTAACTTTTAAATTAAGTAATTTTCTTTGAAAGCTAACTATAACTTTCTCTCCAGCACGATTTGCGAACTAATGACCTTTTCTTGAACATTCTCAACTGATAAGTAGCCTCGCAACCGTTGCTAGGGAATCGGTAGCGTAACCCATTAAGGATAATATATTAAAGGACGGTATATCTGAAATCAATAGATATCGAAATTCTAGGAAGTTTAGGATAAGGCGAAGAAAGTAAGAAAGAACTTTCTTTCATGAAAACTAAGCTTATATCAGAATGTCTCAGCTAGTAGAATCATTTTATCCTGATTACCATATAATTTTGTTCCATACTTTCTTCAAAAATGTTATTATTAAAAAATAAATGAAACATTTTTCATACTTTTTACAAGAAATGAGTATCAAACTTTAGAATATTTTTCTTGCTATTGCGCCATGGATTTACAAGTTTAAATATGCGAAATGTTAAGAGGATTTAAATTAGAAACTAATTTCAGCATACAAGATGAACAATTAATATAAATCATTAATCGCTTAATATTGTTTACGGGTCGAAAATGACGGACCTTGATAACACAAGGATTATTTGAATGAATTGGTTTCCGACCTAATTTGATAACATATCGCACCCCGTAAAGAAAAGTGACGCAACTCAAAATTGCAGAATTTGCAAAACATCAACTTAAAGGATATTATAAAACTTATATTGAAATAGTATAAGCTTCTTTAAATTTTAAGTAAGTATTTATAGTAGTAACTTCTATGATATTGTATAGAATAGTAATATAACACGCTGGGGCACCTCATACATATTTTTCAATGACATAAACATCAAAATTTTTATTTTTTGACTTGTGTCGCTTTTCTTGCCGGGGTGTGATGTGTTAAGTTCAAGGTAAGTAACACCCCTCATGTTCATTCGAAACCCAAATTAAAATTTTTTTTATGTTTTGGGTGTAATACACTATATGGGCAAAAGTATTTGGACACTGCATGTTTTTTAAAAAAATATGCTTTATTATTCTATTTAGTAATGGGTAGGCCCTTCTTTTAGCTTGTATTACAGCTGAAACACTTTGGGGCATATTTTCCACAAGTTCTCTGTAAGTCGGGGCAAGAATAACTCGCCATATGCCTCTTGCAAGACTGTGAGAAGAGGTTGTTGTGAAGATGGGCATGCGCGGATGTGTCGTACGCGTCACTCCAGTTTGTCCAACAAGTGCTTGATCGGATTGAGATCGGGGTCAAGTCAAGCCAATACACTTCATTTTCAGTAAACCAGTCCAGCACACGTTTTGCAGTATGACATGGAGCTCGATCCTGTTGGAAGAAGCAACCTTCATCGCCGTAGTATTGACAGTGAATTGTAGTATTATTGCATGTATTATAATCGTAGTAATATAATCGTGGTAATATAATCGTAGTAATACACAGTCCATTCACTTTAATGAGACCACCACCTACTTTCGACGTCAACATGAAATAACCAATCACAAAAGGCAGGTGGCAGTACATTGCAGTGCAGTGTATATAAAGGATGTCCTAGGGCATCGGAAAGCATTTCAATAGTTGGCGTAATGCAGAAATGTAGCGATTTATCCGACGTCCAAAAGGGCATGATTATTGGCTTTCGGGCCAAGGGCGGGAGCATTTCGGAAACGGCTAATTTTGTGAACTGTTCGCGTGCCGCCGTGGTAAAAGTATACCGTGCATGGCAAAACGGCACTATCCAAAATCAGCTGCGTGGCACATGTGGTGCATCACGGGCTATAGATGACAGAGGCGAACGAAGGCTACGGAGATGCGTTCGGGCAAATAGACGTGCAACTGTTGAGCAACTGACCGCCCAGATGAACCAAGGGGCTACCAAGAGTGTATCCTCAAGAACGGTTCAGCGAACGTTGCTGCGCATGGGCCTCCGCAGCAGACGCCTGGTTAATGCACCTATGCTGACTGCTGTTCATCGGCAACGAAGGCTGGAATTTGCACGCCAGTACCTCAAGAGGACGTCCACAGAGTGGCGACAGGTGACTTTTTCCGATGAATCACGTTTTATGCTCCATCGGACAGATGGACGTTGGCGTAAACGGAGTGAAACGTCTGAAAGCAAACACCCTGCAACAATTGCCATGGATCCTCAACCGTGTAATCTAGAGCAGCTGGCCACGGCACTGGAGTCGGCATGGCTCAGCATCCCAGTGAACACCTTCAGAAACCTAATTGACTCTCTTAATGCACGTCTCGCAGCGGTCCGCTCTGCCAAAGGTGGTAATTCTGGATTTTGACAGGTGGTCACATTAATGTGACTGGACTGTGTATAATTGCATGTATTATAATCGTGTATTATAATCGTATATTATAATTGTAGTATTATAATCGTAGTATTGCAAGGCCGAATTATCCAGAACGTCGAGGTACACGTCAGCGTTCATGGTACCTGGTACATAAAGCAATGGGCCGAGTCCTAACTTGAAAAACAACCCCACACTTAGATGGATCTTCCTCCGAATTTCTGCAGTGTCCAGATACTTTTGTCCATATAGTGTATATAGAGTATCACTAGTCTATCTTTCTTGCACTTACTTAAACGGAAACAAACCAAATTCATAGATGTTAAATAGCAGAAAACCCTTCAGTAATTAATTAATATTTTATCGATAAAGTAGTTTTACTTTGTAGATTTATTGATTGGTTGACAAAGTGTACAGATATTACACAATGCCAGTCTGATTGCCGAGTAGTTAGCGTTTTTTGAGACTCTGAATTCTAACACTTGACTGGGCATTGATTCGGAATCAATCAAAGCAGTAGTGCTTGGAAAATCACACTTGGAAATCACACTGTCTCAAAAAATGACATAACCCTTTATGCAGCCAAAAATGACAGTAAAGTGACTAAATAAAAACAAGTATTACGACTTGTGTGCTTTATCTGATTATCAAACATTAGTACCAAGAACTTTGACGCTTTTAAAACTTGTGGTAGGTTAATACAATAAAAATTCTAAATTTGGAAAAGAAAAGCAAAAATTTTAAAGCTGTTTCAAAATAAATTTTAAAATAATTCATAATTGAAATACATGCAAACGATAATTTTAAACTCAGCAGGAAAAACGGTTAGATAATTTACATGTGCAATTTTGGATAGCAGTTTATTTAAATAATTTATTTCATATTGAATTTGTGCATTCAGGAAGAAATTAATGAATTTTATTTTGTGGTAGAAACTAATCAAATGTTAAACTAGACGTTTTCACCCAAGAAATGAGTTTACCGTTGAATGTTTCACCAGAGAAGACGTTAGAAAATTACTAAAGCGAATTTTCCGCGAATAATTCTGAGCCAATAGAATGAGCTCCGCAATTAATACCAGTTGCGAAGCCTTCCGCATTTTATCACCATAAAAAGGTCACGCCAAAATAATTCAAATGCACTTAAAAAGTCGCGAAAAAAAATGTCATGGACGACGAATTGTCTATCATATTTCAACCGTCCCTTCAGTCTCAAACCGAAAATTAGAATTTCCCCAGACGACATAAAACTTTCATCGTCGTTCTAACATGTTTCAAAAACTCGTAAAAATTAATTGTTTCGTTCCCATTTTTGGTATCCGAAGGTGAAAGATCTCTGGAAACGATAAACGAAGTTAACGCTCATTTTATTGCGGCTTCATGAACTCGGGGAGACTTTACCTCGGTAAAAACAATCGTAAAAAATTATGTTCCATGCATTAGTTTGTAACGACGCGAAAAATGGCGGACGGTCATCTTTTTATCTGTTGAAAGAAAACAACGCTGTTCCGATAACCATTTTGTTATGAGTTATAGGAGAGAGGGTATGAAATTGGCTTTTTAAGAACTTGTGTTTTCATTTTTTAAATTATCAGTGTTCCTTTTATATGCTGGAATTTTAATTAACTTTTGGAGTACTCCAAATCCTTTCGGATGCCTATCTAATTGATTGATTTATATTTCTACAATGTATCAAAGTAAAACACGGACACTAAAATAATATTGGATAAAGCAGCAGCAAATTAAAAACTTTAAAGAAACTATGCATAAAATCAAAAGTCGTTTATTGCACCTCAAAACGAAAACAAGAGCGAAAACGTATTTTTAAATGTGAAGAAATTAAAAAAAATTGTTTTTAGTACTTTGAGTATATTATCTTTATCTTTTGACACATATAAGATGTTTAGACATTGAATTAACTAATTTTCCGGTAAGCTTTTGCAATTTGATCCACATTTCCACTGTAGCTACATAGTTGTTTACATTGGATTTGCTGTAAATATATAAGTTCAAACTTTATGTTCCAAATGGTTCCGTAAATTTTAAACAATAATAGACTGGGGGAATTATAATATTTCCCCTATCCTTACATGACGTAAAAATAGTTATATTGCAACGAGAAATCACACTGTCTAAAAAAATAACTAAACCCAAACAATAAATGTTACAAAAGTTAAAAGATAAACATATTCAAACTCATTAAATTCTTATTTTGAGATGTATAAAATTCCGTCATATCTGTATTAAAATATCTGTAGCATATTCTTTTATTTAATTTCAAACGTCTCCTTAATGAAATAGTTAATAGAATCTTTTGGTTATGACAAATGTAATTTTATTTTGAGTTTGGGGTGTAACTTTTTTGAAGAATGTGCAAAATGTTTCAGTTACTTCTTTTGCCATTTTGGTCAAAACACGTTTGATATAGAAGGAGAAAAAAAATATATATTTTTTTTACAGTTAGGTCAAAATCTAATACGGGGGAAGGCAAAATGGTGTTTGAATAGAGTTTATAACTAATACCATGAATTTCACCTGGAATAAAGAGAACAAATCTTGAAGTTAATTTATAAAATAAGCTTTTATGAACAAACTTTTAAATGACATAAAATGTTTTAACCCTCAGGGGTACTCACACGCATATATCCGTGATGCACCTTGCACTATTCTTTTTATGACTTATGACCAGTTTTAACCTCCGTGAACAATAAAATGTTTTCTCATTCTTTCTATCCATGGATTTATTTAGCCATTATGTGTGTTGTGGTAAATAAGCAGTACTATACTACTAGAAAGTCTCGTGGTGCACAGAGAGGATTAATTATTTTCCAGATAATTAATTTCAAAGGTAAATTTTTGTTGGTATACTAAAAATATCCAATGCATTCAGATCAGAGACAACAAAACGTGGAGTTAGGTTAAAATTAAAGTTAATTTTAAGGTTTCTGTTGAAAGTTTCTCCCAGATCATGGGTTAATAAAGCATTGAGTTGTATTAATGTTAATGAAGGTAACTTATAGTTAAAAATAAATTTACTTTTTTTGCAGCCAATAGCTGTAAGCTTACATAAATCATGTATGTTTAGAATCAGATAATAAGTACCTTGGAACAGTTTACTGTAAAGAGTAAATCTAGTGGTATTGATACACTCTATAACAAAAAAAAATCAACGCGACAAGAAGTTGTCCGATTGCGATAAAAATGGATGGATGTGAAGAACATACACCGAAAAACAATTTCAAAACAATTGAGTGATTTATTTCAGAGCTTGATCGTTACAAAGAGAGGAAGTTAATAAGGCGTTGGTCCACCTCTGGCCTGGATGAAAGGTGTCACCCGTCGTGTCATAGACTGAAAGTTCCCGGATGATGTGCTGCAAACTTTCTTGCCAAATTGTCTCCAACTGTCGGGCTAAATGGTCAACATTCTGGGATTGTTGCAATCGCCTTTCCATAACGTCCCAAATATGCTCTATGGGAGAGAGATCAGGAGACCTAGCTGGCCAAGCTAGTGTTGTGAAAGCTTGAAGACAATTCATAGCAACACGTGCCATGTTCGGCCGGGAATTAATTTTGTTGAAAATTATGTCCGGGGTGCCGCGAAAGAACGGTAACACAACCGGTTGTAGAATGTCGTTTACGTATCGCTGTGCTGAAGTGTGCCAGAAATGACTACCAAAGGGCTGTCAATGGAGATAGCACCCCAGAACATAACGCCCTGTCGTGAGCATGTGGGGCGTGAGATAATAATGGCAAGATCCCCACGCTTCCCTGGACGTCTCCAGACATGTGATGTGTGTGGTTGTCGTCAGGACACAGTTGGAAACTTGACTCGTTACAAAAGAATACACATCCCCAGTCAGCGCCGTTCTAAGTTGATGGAGCCAAGCTCAACTCATTCTATGTGCGTCGATTTTTTTTCTTTTGGGTTTATATTTTGATGCTCCACAATTCTACATGTTACATGGATTTCTAGATTTCTAGACTTGAATTGCATTTATCATTAAATGACAGAAAATGGTAAATTATTTATTTTCCAACAAAAGGAGGAAACTTTCATTAAACAACTTACATTATTATTTTATGATTAATGAAAATTTAAAATAGTGTTTGTTCAAAAAAGTCCCACAAGTAGAAAGTCCTCTTTTCCTTTCTCTGTATAGAGCAAGATCGATTTTATTATTATTCTTTATCTGGATTTCTTGAAATATTATCTAAATAGAGTAAATAAAGTCTCGAAGTCGAAATAAATATAGCGATATTGATTAACCCCAAATAAAACGACGACGTGGTATGAAGCATTCTACTGAATCTAATCATGTATGCTACTTATAGTATCTACAAAATTTAACAAAAAAAAAAGAAGGAAATGTTTCGTTTAAAGTGGAAAGATTAATTGTAACGAATGAAAATAAGAACAACTATAGAATCCAGGTCAACTTGCGCTTTAGAAAGCACTAAAATATTTCCTTTGAAAGATCGACTCCTGTCAGGAAACATAAAATAGTATAGTTGGGAGTAAGTTGTTTACAGTAAAGATCAGGGACAATTCTCTGTTCAGACAATGTAAGAAACTAGCCAGAGATTCATGGTCCGCAGTCAGACGAAATGCTACCACCGCCATTTTTTTTGGGTAGTATTATGAAGTTCGATTTCTCTACTGTCGAAAGTTGTGAAGTTGAACTTCGGGACTGGTTTAAAAGTAATATTCTTTAACTGTGTGTGATTCTTTAACTGTGTCAATGCCCATTAAAAACAGTGTTAAGCGGCCGGCATCTTATGAATTCAATCTGAACTTGTCTTCAGCTCGGACTTGAATCTCGAATTTTCGTATTTGTTCGGTATTCCTTATGTTAAATTAAGGAGAGAAGGAGAGAGAGATTAAGCTTCTTTTGCAAATGAGTTTACTATTCACAAGAACATAATAGATGGTACAAGGAGTTTTATTCTACCATGATTCGAAGTCATGTCTGTATAGAATTTTCTCTGAGAAGCTGAGCACATTCGAGGGTGATTTAAAGGCACAATGATTTTCAAGGTAAGCGGGGTTTTATTGCGCAAGGGCTGTATTTTGTTGGGGCAGCTTGACCAAATATGGACTTTGACCATAAAAACCAAACCAGCCATAGCTCAAATCATAAAGCATGAATGAAATCAATAATTGAGTGAAGTGGCGAAATGGACATTGGATTATGGGATGATTATTTTGGTTTAATGGGCACAAGATCCCAAAATGTACAAGCTTCACTAAAAGCAATATAAAAAAATAAAATAGCTGTATTGATAAAATAATAGTAAAGTTACCAAAATCAGAACGAAATTGCTGTGGTCATAATCGAAGATTGAACGGAATTTTATCGATGGAAGTACACTCAAACTTGTTTTTGTACGGTGGATAGGGACCTCATAAAACAAAAAAAGCATACAAAAATATTCCAAAACTACATATAATATATATAATATATTATAATTAATAAATATATATAAAAAAAATAAATAAAATAGCTATAAAATATATTTTTCGCAACACGTTTAAAATGTATTTTTTTATGCGGTGAATAGGGACCGCATAAAAAAAAAAGTCTCACATAGAAAATAACTCAAAACCTTACGAAATAACTATAAATTGCTCTTTTAAACGAAATCCAGACAAGGCTTTGCAACTACTTGGAATAGAGTCAAACCTTTTGGAATCTTATTTAGAAATCTCGTTTAGAAACTACACATGCGAACATTTTAAATATTTTATTTACATTGTACTTATTTTACACATACAAAACATTTTCAAAATGTATAACCATTATCCTTCGTAGTCTGACAATACGCGGATTTTCTTGTGGTGAACTGGTTCAAAATCACTTTCGTCACTTGCAGATACTACCTCGCACTCGTTTAGAATTGACTTTTTTTCATTTATCATGTAGTCGGTGTAACGGACTAAAAAGTATAAAATAATTTCTCCTGGCCCCATAAAGATTTATAACCCCATACATATTCCTGACCCCGTACAGATTATCCTGAAAATTTGTGACTGTGAAGTTTTAATAGTTATAAAAATACTTGTAAGATTTAAAACAAAAAACGTGTGGAGCATGCAATAGATAATATTGAGGAGTGTAAAGCTCCCCACGTTTTTCGTTTTAAATCTTGCAAGTATTTTTATAGCTATTAAAACTTTCCAATCACAAATTTTCAGGACAATCTGTATAGGGTCAAAATGTGTATGGGATTATAAATCTGTATGAGGCCAGTAGAAATTATTTTATACTTTTTAGTCCGTTAAAAAATGTGCTATATTAATTTTTTTTTTAAATTTAAGTAATTTTTATTGATAACTTCGTCAATTATGTTCTAATTTGATTGAAATTTTGAAAGGACTGTAAGTAGATTTTACTGAGTAAATTTTTTTCATATACCGCACAAAAAAAATTGCACAAAGCAGGTTTGAGTGTACATAAAACAATTAGTTCAATAATAAAAATTACCATGTAAGTAAATGCCGACTAAAAAAAATCAAAATAAATTTAGCAAAAATATGTATTTATGTACACGTTTATATCAACAACAATAACAGGCAGTTTGGGATGTGAAAAAGCCATGAAGGGGTAAAGAATGTAATATACAGAAGAAGATAAATGGAATGCAAAAATATTTGGATGAGCAATTTTTCCACTTAAATCTTCTAAGTTTAAAAGTGTGCTTCTAAGATGGATAAAATCAGGGCTGAAAATCCGAATAAGATGAACAGTAAAAGATACATCACACGTTCCACACGGGAGATGGTAGGGTGTTAGTCTTATTTGTGGCTTGCCATGCTGCAGGTAGGTAGTTAACGAAAGTCACACTGAAGCTACATTAACGGGCTATTAGCGGTAGACTACATTCCCGAAAGGAAAGATTCTAGAACACCTCGTAACTTTTATTTTTTTGACGAGATCAACACATGAGCTCCCCTCTCTCCAAGCTTCCCCATCACGCAAACATGAAGACATTTGAGGCCCTGACGGATTTAACGTACACTATGGCTACTAATCGGTTACTCTTACAACTGGGCTACCACTGCCCTTAAAAAACCCAATGAAATGTAAAAATGATGCAAAAATACACTCTAAGACAAAAAAAATTGTTGCACCTAGAAGGAATTATCAGAATGCAATGAAATTTGCATGGTTGGTAAAATGCTTATGAATGAGCAAATGATTAAAATTTAAAACTGAAATACGTAAACTTTTTTGAGAAAAATTAAAAAAGAAATGTGCTATCATTCAGTATGGCGTATGACAGCCATTATTCCTAATACAGCATGCCAAGCGCTTTGGTAGTGAGTCATATACGCTTTTTATGAAGTCATGCAACAGTCCATCCCATGCTGCTTGAACACTGTTACTTAGTTCCAGCAGATTACGCGGTACGGGTGGAGTGGTGACACCTCGTCCAATGGCATCCATACAATCTCGATCGGGGCAGGTTCGATGAGTATGCCGGCCATGGTAAGATATCGTTGTGTCCTAGGAAAGCTCTAGAGACAGCAGAATTATGGGGTCGAGCATTGTCGTTGAAAAAGCGGTTGAACCTGGGTGTTCAGGAATATGAGCGTAACAGTCTGCAAAATTTCTTGTACGTAACACTGGCTTGTCAAAGAGGTTAGGTATATACCAAAGGTGATTTGGAATCATACGCAGTTACACCAAACACCTTGACACCAGGTCTTCTGTACGTGTGACTCTGCACAACAAACCGTTTTGTTGCCTTAGACCTTAGAATGTATTTGGACGAGGAGTATCCCCAATCAGATCTTCCAAGTTTTAAATCGTGCTTCTAAAAAAAAGCTATGACAATGATGGGTAAATTCTGGGCAGGCAATCAAAATACAAACGACAAAAGGGTACATTACATGTTCCACACGGGAGTATGATATGGTATTATCTAGTTTTATTTGGGGGCCTGTCATACTGAAGAGAATGCGACGTAGCAGACAACTTTGCCACCAAAGTATTTCCCAGGACACACCACTAAGAGGCTCGATCTATTATGCACTCCTCCCCAAGCGACACCACTCGGTGAGAGTTGAATCCGCTTGAGCACAAAGTGGCGTCATAGCGCGTTCAGCATATATTAGCCCCAACAAAAATAAGCCCCGGAAATAAAAAGAAAGAATTGAAAAATGATTCTTCCTCCCAAAACTGCAAACTCGCAGGCGTCTCAAATTTAAATCCACCCTCCTCTGCGTCGGGGGTTGTCTGAGAACATAATCCCCGGGAAGAAGACCCCTCTCTTTTTATACCCCGTTGCCTCCCTCCCCATAAAGCTCCATCAATCGAGCGTTGGAACTAAAGATCAGGGGTATGAGAGGGTTGGGGTCGTTCAGGCGTGAAATGAGGCAGGTCACGAGCCTCGAAAATATCGGCCACCCTTTTCTGCTCTTTAAGTCCCGGCCTATCAATTAGGTCTCCGCCCCCTTTGCTGCTCCCGAGCTTCTTTAATTTCTACATAAAAAAGGACACGGTTGCGTGGATGTGCTCATGTTTCGTTTTTTGTACGCTCCCTGTTTCCGGGCGTGTGATACTTTCCCAGTGATCCCAATTTCAAGCTACGTTTCACAGGGTTATTATTCTTCAGGTGATTTTTGTTTCGTTCGTGCTCTTGTTTGTCTTTTATGAATCGTGGTTCCTCGAGCGCGGTTCGTGTTCGCTTTTCTAAGAGCCTGATCAATGTGCTGGAAATCTAGTTGAGGGAGACCTTTGCGCTGTTTCATCAGTCCATGAAATCCTGCTCTTTGTTATTTCAGGCATGGAATTTGAAAAATGTAATCAATTCACGTACTGTTCTATATTCTAGGGAGCAAATATAGGCACAAGGAAAAGCAAAGAAACAATAAACAGACGAATACTAAATCGACATTTTTCTCACATTGCTTTTAGGATAAGTAAATATTCAATTAACGTAGGCCTCTGGAGCAAAACGAAGAGCTATTTTTGACGGTACAGGATAGAGCCTAAAGAGAAAGATCCGATACTAATAGGGTTTATCAAAATGTCGGTTGGTATTTTAATTACGACGGTCAAGGATCAATCCACTAAGGGAAAGATCCGAAGACAACACCTCTTAGTTTTGAACCACAATCAGATGACGAGTCAACACCAGATCTGGCACCCCACTCTCCAAACTTCCACACCAACCCAACGTGGGACATTCGGCCACGACAGATTTAAGGTGCACTAGCCGCCTCTACACCATACGCTTACAAACATCAATGCCCGGACTCGGATTCAAACCAGAACCTTCCGATCTAAAGGCTAACACCTTAACCACTTTTCCGGTTGGTTGGCCGAACGGATACCTTAAATAACTTCGGACTGGAGCAACACAACGGACTAATGGAAACGGCCCGGGATCATACACAAAGGGTAATGAACCAGCACGTAATTTTGAACCACGGCCAGGTGACAAGGTCACCACTCTTTAGTCCCCACGCTAACGTAAACCTCGCACAGGGAAAGATCAAAAATCAAATAAAAGTGTCAGGAAATGCCCCAAATTACATAAGTCGTCCCACCGTCTCAGCCTAAGCCATTCGGTGTATCGCCACGTAATTTTGAACCACGGTCAGATAACGAGGCAACATCTGAGCTGACACCCCACTCTTCAAACGTCCACACCAACCCAATGTGATTATTTTCGGCCACGATAGATTTAAGTTGCACCAGCCGCCTCTACACCATACGCTTACAAACATCCATGCCCGGACCCGGATTCGAACCAGAAACATATCCGATCAAGAGGCTAACACCTTAACCACTATACCGGTTGGTCGGCAAAAGAACTAAACGAAAGAAAGAAAGACATTTCAAAAATTAATGCACGATTATTACTGTAATGTTTTGTAATTTTTGTTAACGTCGCACTATAGCTACACAACGTGCTATTGACAACGGTCCGGGATCAGTCCCTTAAGGCATTGATGGGCAAACGTTTTCGGTCGCGGGCCAAAAATCGAATGAAAAAAAAGTTTAACGGGCCAAGATAATTTTTTTTTTAAATTTAAAAACAATATACAAGTATTACAATTTAAATATGTTAATGAGATGAATTAAATTGCGATTTAATTTTTAAAAGTTTCTTATATTGAGGTTCGAAGTGAGATGTATTGATTCTAAGGAACGAGGCTAATTGCTCATCTGTCAGTCTACTTCTGAAGTAATTCTTTCTAAGGTTCATAGTTGAAAACACTTGTTCACATATTTAAGATGAAGCAAACATAGCACTGATTTTCTGTGCGTGAGATATTAAATTTGGGAAATTTACTTTCAATAATGATTTGTAAAACTCTAAATTGACATATTTAGAAACAACTGCTTAAAATGATTATTAGATTGCAACTCAATTAATTCAAGCTGCAAATCTGACCTCACTGCTTCACAATTTACGTTGAAAGGCATGGTTGTTTGTTGTTTCTAATGCCTACACTGGCAGACCAGAGGAGTGCCAGGCCCGTCGAAGACGGCAAGAGGCGAGGGGGTGCGCCTTCCATGTTACTGAGCCCCATTGGGAGGAAGTCCGACTTTGCTCGGCATATATGACACATCCGTTTTAAAGGAAGGTCCCTTTCATACATCCATTCACTCACACATATCGTAATTTAGATACCAATCAGAGGCCGATAACCCTCTGATCAGATACCCCCAGAGGTATTGATTTGGTATGGGAACATGGGGGACTTTGTGACCACGACCTATTTAACGTGCCCCAGTCACCATTAGTGAACACGACGGTCTTTAGCCAGGTCGAAGCGCCGATTTCACAATCATCAGAATTGCAGGAAAGGCATGGTAAAAATATCCAATTCTGTTTGAATGGCACTGAAATCTTGAAATCTGCGTTCGAACTCAAAATGCAGTGTTTTCAAGCCATCTTCATAATTCTTAAGTTTCTCTTCATTTACTGAGGGTATTGAATTTAACCTCGAGAAATGAGACACGTCGTTCTTAGCTAGCTGCCCAGCAAACAGATTAAGTTTTAGTTTAAAAGCTTTGAAATGGGCCCAGATATCGTCGATAAATTTATTTTCCCCTTGCATCTTGACATTCAAGTTGCTCAAATGACAAAGAAGATCTGTCAAAAATGCAAAATCCGAAAGCCATTCTGTATCTTCTAACATTTCGCACTCCGCAGAACACTGTTTCTCATGGAAGAACGACACAGTGTCATCTTTCAGCTGCCAAACTCGCTCGAAAACACATCCTGCACTAAGCCACCTTACTTTCGTGTTATTCAGTACATCAGAGTATTCAGATTGCATGGACTGAAGAAAATCTCGAAATTCTATCCGCGGGCCGGATAAAACCTTCTGGGGGGCCGGAGTTGGCCCATCCCTGCCTTAAGGGAAAGATCCGAGGATAACATCTCGTAATTTTGAACCACGGTCAGATGCAACATCTGAGCTGGCACCCCACTCTTCAAACGTCCACACCAACCCAATGCGAGGATTTTCGGCCACGATAGATTTAAGGTGCACCAGCCGCCTCTACACCATACGCTTACAAACATCCATGCCCGGACCCGGATTCGATCCAGGAACCTTCCGATTTAGAGGCTAACACCTTAACCACTATACCGGTTGTACGACTACTGTCCGGGATTAGTCCCTTTAGGGAAAGATCAGAGGACAGCACCTCGTAATTTTGAACCATGGTCAGATGACGAAGCAACACCTGAGCTGGCACCCCACTCTCCAAACGTCCACACCAACCCAACGTGATTATTTTCGGCCACGATAGATTTAATGTGCACCAGCCACCTCTACACCATACGCTTACAAACATCCATGCCCGGACCCGGGTTCGAACGAGGAACCTTCCGATCTAGAGGCTAACACCTTAACCACTATACCGGTTGGTCGGCAACATAACTAAACGAAAGAAAGAAACAAATTTCAAAAATTAATGCACGATTGGTACAATTGAACGAGCTCGTATAGCTGGAGTCCAATTATCCGAATACCACTGCACCTTAAACGGGATGTCACTTGATTTGTTGTCATCACTGTCTAGCCGACGGACACGGCAAAGGACCAACGGAAGCATGAAAAGCAGTCTTCCGTCCTTCGAGGGCCTCCCGACACAAACTTCGCAACTAGTTAGAGCTCAACTAATTAGGGATGTCGTCGAGGGCGCATAAAACTGCCGATCCCAACTGACTCGCCATCCATCACGGTCGCATTCCGGCTCTCAAATGAACCCGGCGACTATTTATCCGAATTTAAACCGCGTCAGGAGTTAATTTCGACTCCGGGAAGGTCCTTCCTCTCGACCCCCGTCGACAGATGGCGACCCCTCGAGTGCGCTTGACGTCTCGGGGTATTTGTTCTGTATTTTTAATAAGAGTCGGCGTGGATTTTGGAGAAAGTCGTAAGAGAGGGCGACAGCCGGTGCTGCCACTAAATGCTCCCGGAGTGTGTGGTTTATGGGATTTTACGAGCTCGGATTTCGTCTCGGGGAGCAATTGAGTCCCTTGATGTCTGGCGTTGGTGATATGATTCGATACGTATGGGTAGAACTCGATAAATTTGCCATCGAGTTATATAATATGGGGCTTTTCCTAACACTTTTATTTGATTTTTGATCTTTCCCTGTGCGAGGCGCACGATAGCGTGGTAAAGAGTGGGGTAACTGATCGGGTGCTGACCTCGTCACCTGGCCGTGATTCAAAATTACGTGCTGTTGCGTTACCCTTTGTGTATGATCCCAGGCCGTTTCCAATAGCCCGTTGTGTTGCTCCAGTCCGAAGTTAATCAAGGTATCCGGACACATTCGGCCCACCAACCTATAGTGATTAAGGTGTTAGCGTCTAGATAGGAAGGTTCCTGGTTCGAATCCGGGTCCGGGCATCAATGTTTGTAAGCGTATGGTGAAGAGGCGGCTGGTGCACCTTAAATCTGTCGTGGCTGAAAGTCCTCACTTTGGGTTGGTTTGGAAGTTTGTAGAGTGGGGTACCAGCTCAGGTTTTGGCTCGTCATCTGACCGTGGTTCAAAGTTACGAGGTGTTGTCTTCGGATCTGTCCCCTTAAGGGAATGATCCCGGACCGTCGTCAATAGCCCGTTGTGTTGCTCAAGTTGACGTTATTTAAAAAATTACCGGACACGTTCGATACACTCTTTTTTTAAATGTGGTATAGAAACATTTTAATGATATTTTTATGTTTTGTAATATTAAACAATAGCATTGGGATATAAATATATTTAAAATATACAATAATAAATTTGTAACAATGATGATTATATATGAAATTTGTCAAAAACTTCAAATGTGCCACATGAAAGTCTATTCAACCCATTTGAAAAATGATGTTACCAAAATAAACTACATGCATTTTTCTAGGGAATGAACTAGAATCAAAACGATGTTCAAATAAACAAAAATTTTAAAAGCGATTGAAAAATGAATAAAGATTGGTAGTTTTACAGTTCTATTTCTTAAATAAATTACCATAATTTAAAAACTTTTCAACTCAGCATAATTATTCTGGTTCATTTCCTAGACAACATTATAAAGAACACGTTCTCAAAGTTTTATGTGAATCCATCCATAATTTTTTGTGTTATAACATTTGAAGAGAGGAAATAATGCATAAAAATTAATTTAGAGTAAAAAATAGTTTGAAGTGTATCGTTTGCTCTCTCTTGCCTTTTACTGTTTTTGTAAACAATTCTGTTCTTCACTTCTCTTTAAAAATATTCACGATATTTCCGGAAGAGAAACCATTTAAAAATTTGAGAAACCTTTCTAAAATAATACTTGCAACAAAATAAAGTAAGTTTAAAATTTAAATTTTGACAGGTTTTTGTTCTTTTAACGGCCGCCTCCGGTGATTTCGATACCTACTTCGGCTTTTCCCGTCTACATTAAAATATCAATATCTATGCAACTTCTTATTAACTTCAAGAAAAAATTAAATATATTTTGGAAAGTCAAAGAAATACTATATCAATAAGATCAAAAACGTTTATTGGAACTTTTGGTCAAACTTTTTCAACGTTTTGTTCGGATACCTTGTTGAAACTTCCCCGGATCTAGTCATCCTTAAAAATCGCCACTTTCTTCGTGGCGAGGTGGTATCTCTTCATTAGCAAAATTGGTCAAATTGTGACAAACGAGACATCTCGTCGAAATAAATTGGAGGGTTAATATAATTTTTAAAGGTAGCTATTAACTTTTGATAGTGGCTATGTTGTTGTTTCTCATGCCTCACTGGCAGACCAGAAGAGTGCCAGGCCCGTCGAAGACGGCAAGAAGCGAGGGGGTGCGCCTTCCATGTTATTGAGCCCCATTGGGAGGAAGTCCGATTTTGCTCGACATACATGACACATTCATTTTACAGGAAGATCCCTTTCATACATCCATTCACTCACTCACACATATCGTTATTTAGATCCCAATCAGAGGCCGATAACCCCCTGATCAGGTGCCCCCAGAGGTATTGATTTGGTAGGGGAACATGGGGGACTTTGTGACCACGACTATTTAACGTGCCTCAGTCACCATTAGTGAACATGACGGTCTTTAGCCAGGTCGAAGCGCCGATCTCTCATCAGAATTGCAGGCTCCGCCGAGGACAGAACCCACAACCCTTGTGATGCGAGCCCGACGCTCTACTGACTGAGTTACCGCGGCTCTCGGATACCTTAAAATACCTCTACCTCTTCCAACAATTGATGCGGTCATTTAGTTAAAATGTGTGTTCTGGGGCAAAAGCAATGGTACACTTTTTGGAAGTAGTATGACACTATCAGAGGCTAGAAAACAATCGAAGATGTATCGAGGCAAATTGAGCAAATTCATGAAGCACGCTTTTTTCGAATTTTGTTTTGCATAAAGCCAACTCACCATTATTCCTTAAGAATGTGAGTTTGTGTGTACACGATTGTAATATGCATGAAGACGTAAGTTATTGCAGTTTTAAATTTCGAAAGATTTAACAAAATTTAAAAAGATAAAAAAGTTTTAATTTGTTTTGATTCGTATGAATACTACATTCTTAAAATAGGAATTTTTGTAAGTTATTTTCATTTCAATAGAATGACCGAGTTGATAAATGTGTTTTATTAAATATATTTTTCAACCTTCCAACTTGTTTAGACGAGATATCTCGTCAATCGGTATCTGATTAATTTTGCTCTAATGACGAGATATACCGTCATCAAGATAATGCCAATTGTTCGATGATGACGAGATCAACATCAAGTCAGCTTCCTTGTAACGACGAGATATCTAGCCCATCAAGATCTGGTCAGCTTTACGACATACCTCGTCGAGATAACCACAAGGAGGGTTGATCTAAGTGTCTGTATCGTATCTGAACCGTGGTTCAAAATAAACTGGTGTTGTCTTCGGATCTTTCTTTTGGGGTTGATCCCAGATCATCTCCAATAGCCCGTTTTGTTGCTCCATTTTGACGTTAATTGATTACTTTTACTATAACCGCATATCTTGCCTCGTAGATAAAAAACGGACAAAACTTCCGGTCGGAAGTGTAACGGGTTAGCAGTCAAAGTGTTACGAGTTCAAATCCAACCATAGACCGTACAAAAAGGACTGGTGCGCTATAAATCCGCCGTTATCTCAAACGTCCTCACGTTGACGTAGTGTAGAAGTTTGAAGAGTGGGGTGCCAGCATAAATGTTGCCCTTGGGTTATAAAGAACCCAAACCAACCATATAAACTTTACATTTACATCCTATTGTAAACACAAAACGTCTGTCATAACAACTTCAGAGGTATAGATAATCGAGGTGATAATAATACGTGCCTCAGAAAGTTACTCTGAAGCACGTAAATTTCCTTGCATGCCTTCAGAGTTATAGAGTTCTGAACCAATAGAATCCTTTAAGGGATTCTTTTTCATAATCTGATCGTGATTCAAAATTACGTGGTGTTGTCCACGGATCCTTAATTTGGGGATTTACCCGGACCTTTGCCGATAGTCTGGTATATTTCTCCAGATCGAAGTTAATTAAAAATACCTACACGTAGATCATAAACTAACTAAGCAAAACCACTTATAAAATTTCAAAATATCCTGACAAAGCTCGTACACTATGCCTAATATTGTTCTAAATACAAAGTTATTAGAGGAACCAAATCATATTTGCGAGAGTAGTTAATCAATAACAATTAAGCGAAGCGATTCCCTTTCTTCGAACAACCTTTTACATTATTAAGAACCTTTCCATTAAGTAAAGCGGAACGACGCCGAGGGGAAAAAATTCGAGCAGCTCGCTTTAAAAAAGATAGATCATAACGCGAGCGGAAGATAAACGACCCCTTTAATAGCGCGGAACACAAATTATTTGAAAACAAAATATTTGTGAAATTGCCCTCCATCAATACAACGACTCCCTATCCCTCAGCAGTTCCATCCGTTTTCACCAAATCTTATATAGCACATTCTTCCGGGGGTAAATAAAGCTTTCCCCCGAAAACAATAACATCGGGGCAGCTCTTAGCAAAAATAAAGGCTTCCATTTATCATTCGGGCAGACTGACGTTTTCTTTTGGAACAATGTAAAGGGAAGGGGGTGTATTCCAAGCTTCACTCCCGCTAGTTGGAAACCGAAAGCATTTATCCTGAATGAAACTTTTTTTGCTGCTCCCTCCTCTTTCTTTGGAATCTTAGACGGCGGCCATTTTTCTCTATAATCTGAGAGAGATGCTATTCGTCTAAGAGCACGCGCGGTATTTCCCCGGATGCAAGGGGGAGGGTGGCCGTAAATACAGGAAAAGGCAGTTTAGAACATAATTCTGGCCGTACCAAAGTATCCGCCGGCTAAATCTGCCCTCCCTTCCCCAGCTTTGCCCGATCCCTCCTCCTTTTGCCGGGTGCTTTTTTTTAAAAGCGATATCCTTAGCTCTCGCCACTGGCCCAGCACAAATTGTCATTTATCAAGATGTTGCAGGTTTTTTCGTTTGCTGTTATTATGGGAAGTCGATTCCGGTCCAAGCTTATGGGAGAGGAAAAGAGAAGCTTTTCCAACACGTAAGAGCTTGGGGTTGACTTAGGCTAGGTTGGATATATCTCGTGTGTTTATATTCAAGGCGTTTTCATATAGTCGTTTATCTCCAGCCGGCTGGCAGCGCTATACCGACACAGACTAACGGGCTTATGTTATGAGCTAATGGAATCCTGAAAATGTTAAAAGTCATCCTTATAAATACAATTTTGTGCAGATCCAACCTACGTTATGGGTTGTAATACTAGGTTCGTTCGGAAAGTAATAAACGCTTTTAAATAAAATAGAGACCAATTAAAATTTTGAAACCCCACTTTTTATTTACATTTTCATACCTTATATTACTTTTCTATACAGCCCACTGCAGATTTAAACATTTGTTGTATCTTGTGACGAGTTACCAGCGTCATACTCCTCTGCCGACAGTCCAATGAGATAATCAGTAACATCTTTAAGCGTTTGTGGTCGTCATTGAGCATGCGTAGCACCCGCCTTGCACAAATTTTTCTGAATTTAAGGTGATCTGTTACCATTTCTCGTAAATGATAGTGCGAGACACATGTGAAAATTTATCATGAATTTAATCCCAAGCCACACGACGATCGTGTTTGATGAATGTGTCGACAGACTTGACAAGCTCATCCGTAATGACAATTGGGCGACCACATCGCTCCTCATCATGGACGTTCTCTCTTCCCTCATTAAAATTTCGGCCCCGACGACGCACACATGATTCATTTATCACATCACCATACACTGCTTTGATTTCACGATATATTTCGTTTGGTCGCACACTTTTTGCGTTTAGAAATCGGATCACTGATCTCACTTCACATTTGGCAGCGCGCTCGATTTTCTTCGACATTTTATTTGCTTACCAAAACAACAATAACAGTTATAATGCGCTGTAATTAAGTAAACAGCTGGCAGACGAGTCCTTAAAAATGATTGACCTTGACCGGTGCACCTGCCATTGTTATAGTGATGCTCATGCTCAAACGTTCATTACTTTCTGAACGACCCTCGTATATCTAATTCAGTTTTAAAAGTCATACTCATAAATGTAGGACTTTATTTCTTGAGTATATTTGAATCTGACAACACCCTTGGCTACACGAATCTGACAGTGCTAGATTTTTTTAACGTTTTACACGGATTTCGAGCGCGTGCAAATATTTTGTTTTTGAAGAAAATTAAGAAAAGGAGAGTTCGACGTTTATGCGATCAAATTGATGTTGATAGTTGATTGATTCTGAGATTGTATTGATGATAGTAGTTTATTGTTGTTGATAGTTGTATTTATGAAGATAGTTGTATTGATGAAGATAGTTGAATTATGCTGAGATAGTATTGATGTTAAAAGTTCAGTTTTGTAGCCTACTGAATTTGTGACAGTAGTGATAAATGTTGTTTTACTTTACGAGCGTTCCAGTCCTCACTGTGGCATTAAAAAAACAAGAAACGTTAACTCTAGACGATCAAGCAGGATGAACAGTCCTACATAAATACTATTTTGTGCAGATACAACCTAATGTGTGGTAACATATCTTGTCATTATACTTTATTACCACTCTGGTGTTTAAAATTAGGATTTACTTTTAACGAAGATGTCTGAGGTAAATTTCTTTTCGATATTGTTGTACGAATGATAATTCGTTGAGTTATTTCAAAAACAAGGTAACTCTGTTTTTTCTTTTCCGAGTTAAGTACACTGTCGCACATAATTATGTGTGTAGCATGTTCTGCGAAAACAAAGTAACTATACTGTGAGCCTTTGAACTGTGAACTTTACTTGAAATCTATCAATTACGTGCTCAGAAGAAATAGTTTACAGCACCATATTGTTGTATTTGTGAGTGAACTTAACTTTAAAAAAATGGGCATAGATTGTATGAAGATATAAATAAGTTAATTAAGTAAATACTATGTATTATTACTGAACGATGGATTCAGCTACAGAATAGTGTCGAAAACAGAAATCTTTTGTCGCAAAAATAAACAAATTCCCAATGTCGTTTGAGGCAATAGATTGATACCGGGTGCCTAGTCTCAAAGAGTAATAGTTTAACCCATAATACTGTATTTGAATTTCTGATTTGTATCATAGCAATATAGATGCAAATTTCCAACATGACAACAAGACACAGATACGAGTAAAATGTTTTAAAAACGTTTTACATGCGCAAAAAGTGAAATAAATAAATTAGAAAAACTAAATCTTTGACACAGATGTAGTGAAGCCTCTACAACTACACTACTTAATTTTTATTGACTTCAATATTGATTTAACTGATGATCGTGTATTAAATTTTTGTATACATTTCATAACAATGTATCCATATAAAGTTTTCTCTTATGGGAGAATTACAGTGCGACTTTTATGTATCTATCAACGGAAGTTTAATCGGAATTTTGCAATTTTATTTTCTGTAAGGATTTTAAAAATATCTCTCTCATGAGCAAAATAGAAAATTTATTTGCAACTTTATTCATAGATTTCACTAAACAAAAATTTTATTTTTAAATTTTTTAAAATTTATTTTATTTAACAAATTTTATTTTCTGTAAGGATTTTAAAAATATCTCTCATGAGCAAAATAGAAAATTTATTTGCAACTTTATTCATAGATTTCATTAAACAAAAAATGAACTACACGCATAACAGTTTAATGTAACTGTAACCAATTGTTTTCGAGTATACTTTTAAATATATAAATCTATAAAGAAGTGTGAGTCTGTTACATGATTTCTGAAAATTCTTCGTAAAATCAGCCAAAACTGCAAATAGGACATGCTGCTGTGTGTAATTGACCGTCTGTATTAAAAAAAATATTCGGCTATATTAATTTTACTTTAGCATGTTGCATCTCTCTACTTCAAGTTTTGGAATCAGACTCATTCACGAATCCCATCAACTATATTTGAATTTTAAACTTAGGTCCATTCTCCAAGGATACGTTTTACATATATTTTGAAAAATCTACGCGGAGAAAAAGGTGTATAAAACTGTCATCATCATAAAAGTCACCTTGGGATTGCAAAAAGGGTAATCATCAGAAAAGGAAATTTTTGTACCTTTATAGAAGCGTTGTAAGCCGTTTTAGAAGTGGTGATGAAAATTATAATTTTACAGCTAACGTATATCCAGAACGATGGCTCAATTAGAATTTAGTGTTACATATTGGATGTGTAATTACTGAAAAAAGATATTATTTCAAAGAATCGGATACAAAGAAAGTATATTATATGATCACTTACTTTTCAATATTTATTTCTCACTTTCGTTGAGTTTACTAAAAATAAATTCTATGCTGACACTTTTGCTGCGAAAAATAGAATATACCATGTTGTTATTCAGGCCGACTTCCTCAGATCCTTATCTTGCTGATTCGGTTAACTGTTTTCTTTGCATGAAGAAGATAGAACATCTTGTTCTTATGTACTGAAAACTACTGGTTTCGGGAAAGTTTGGCTGAATTTGAAAAAAAGACTGCCGTTTGCAGAAAAGATATGTGCGCAAGAACCCCAACAGAGGTTTTGGAACATTTGTTTAGGTTTACTGGTTTGATTCCTGTAACAAAGCAGCATATATTTTTCCCTTATTTGTAAATAAAAATTCTTTGTTTTGAGAGCGAACGTCCATTTTCTTGAGAAATTTTTTTTTTTTTTTTTATGAGTTACATGAGTTTAAAAAGTTTGAAAATCGCTTTTTTTTTAGCAATCATTCAACTTACAAATACCCAACTCATCTAGGACTCGCAAGTCTGTCTGTTTATTACCAGATTAATGCATTACTTTAAAAAAATAAATGTTTAAGCCATTCCCATGCTTTTATTCAAATTAAAAACAACAAAAGTTATTTGATCTTATGAAGAAAATCCGCTTCTAAATATTATCAGACTGCGTCAACACTGCACATAATTTGTCTGCTCCGTATAAGAAATTTTATTATTCACTTAAGTCATTCAGAAATCTATTTAATACAATTATCAATTACTCTTTACTCAGAAGTTAAAACTTCTTCAATTGAAAAAAGACAAAAAAATCAATGCATTTCTTTATTTTTCCAACGCATTAGCGGCTATAAATCAAGGCGAGTTGTTGGAGGGAAAAAACATCCGCCGTAACATGAAAAATACACAAAAGTCACTCACCCATGATGTCACGGATGGGGAAAAAATACTGCATCCGAAAATCTCTTGGCGGTGTGCGACGTCGTTTGGCGAAGATTAATGCGCCAAGGAAGAAAAATTTATTTTATCAAGTAAAAAGGATGCACATGACAGATGATACGTGGAGGGGAGAGAAGAGAAATAAGAGGAACTTATTGTTGAAAAAAACTTCTCAATGACGCAGTAAAAAAAGAAGAAAATAAAAATAAGAGAACTAACGAAATATTTGCTCATTAATCTCAACGAATTTCTAGAAAGATTTGTTTCTGAAATAAAATACCCACTAATCAAAATAATTGATGAATCTGAATGATATAAGGAAATTACTGAAAAGTTGCCTGAAAAGATTACTTTAGATTAAACGTGTTCATTAAAAACATTTTTTTGCTCTGCATTATAGCGTCAGATTCATTTACATGATGATTTTTATTGCTAGAAACGCTTAAAAGATCTTTTATTTTAAAAAGCGAGAACTGAAAAACGTTTTATTTATATTGGTATTTGATAAACAGCGCAAAAAAGAGCATACATTTCATACCACTTTGGTTTAGGATAAGAAATTGTAAAAACTTTTCTGAATATTTTAAAAGGCGAAAATTCAGTAAGAATAATAATTTAATAAAGAATTAAAAATTTTCAAATACGTTTCTATTATAATACTTTAAAATACATTTTACCATAAGGAGGAGAAATCGTCTAATAAGTATGTACCTTTTCTCAACAATAGAGTAATTTGCTTTGCAAGAAGTTTTGGTATGATTATGTTTGAAAGGCAGTACGGTAGGGTAAGGTAATTTTAATTAACGTCGTACTATAGCAACACAACAGGCTATTGACGACGGTCCGGGATCAATCCCCTAAAGGAAAGATCTGAGGACAATACCATGTAATTTGAACCACGGTCAGATGACGAGGCAACACCTGAGCTGGCACACCACTCTCCAAACGTCCACACCAACCCAACGTGAGGACTTTAGGCCACGATAAATTTAAGGTGTACCAGCTGCCTCTACACTATACGCTTACACATAGCCATACACTGGCCCGTATTCGAACCAGGAACCTTCCGATTTAGAGGCTAACACCTTTACCACCAGACCGGTGAAAGGAAGTACGTCTTAAACTCCAAGAAAAACAAACAAAACTCAAAAAATTTAGTTTAGAATACATTAAGCTCGCGTTTCTCAAATTGTGATTCGCAGACACTTTGGAGGTCCTAGAGTAATTTGATGGTCCACAGTAGGGTAGAAAGGCTTACATTTTTTAGAGTATCCAAAGTTTAGAGTACCCATTTTCGAAAAGATCCTGCCCAGGGGATAAAAATGCAGCACCACAAGAATGTAAACTTTAAATTCTATTACCCGATTTTTAGTGCTATTTTTCTTGACTAAAAATCGAGCGAAAAATAGTTTCGTGTTAGCCCGGTTGTATAAGTAGAGGATCAGAAACCAGTTAGCTCGAAATTTGATCGGACCAAAGACCGCCGTATGCGTGGAGATTGGTACACGTTATGTCCGTAGCCTCAATGTCCTCACTTTGGGGGTAGTGTGCAAGTTTGGAGAGTGAAGGGATAGCTCAGGTGACATCTGAACCGTGGTCAAAATTACGAAGTGCTGTCCTCGGATCTTTGTCTTCGAGATTGATTAAGAACAGTACCCCATTATATTGCTCCATTGCGACGTAAATTAAACTACCAACCTCATTTATAACGCGGTTGAAGTTAGTCGAATTTGTATAAAGCCGTGTATTCTATGTTTTGGAGTCGATTGATTGGTGGTTTAGGGGTTGTTCTAGTAAAGATAGATGAAAAATTTTAGTCGAGCATTTTGAGAACGCACTAAAAATTGAAGACACTTCCACAGAACCTGACTCTGTTTTATTAGTTTCACAGAAACAATGTATCCCATTAGTTCGAATTTACGTTGTCCTCTTTTTTAATGTCATAATAAATAAAGGAACTTTTATAAGTATTAAAGTAAGTAAAGTAAATTTAGTTAATAAGTATACATATTAACTAAATTTAATGCGATATGCTGATCAAGGCAATTCCTCCCCACTCAATGCGGCGCCCATTAAAGCCGAAAAATCGCATTGATGATTTAAAAAGTTAAGCTGAGGGGTTTTGATCTTCAAACAAAAATTTTAAAACGTAAGAGTTCCGTGCGTTTTTCCCATAACACTCAGAAGAACCACGTGACTACATATATTGATTGAAAGAAACATACTAAAGATTGTAGTGCTTAAGAATGTCAATAGTGTTAAGAAGTAATGCAGTGAAAGCTGCAGGTTGAAGAACAGAAGTGTGGAAAGTGTGAATCCCTCAGAGTGTTAGAATGCTAACGCTGAAAACGAAATTATATATTGAATTACAATCTGGTCGAAGAAAATATTTTACACTTTAAAGAATATCTAAAGGATTTAAAATATTTTTTAAAATTCCACTTTCTTTTGCAATATGTGTGTAGCTGATTTTCTTCATACCCTTCAATCATTATAAAATATCGCTGAAAATAGATTGAATGCCTCAATAGATTGATAATCCAGATGTTGCACTTTCAAGACAGCTATTAACGACAGTTTCAAAAACTTCAAATATTGCCTCTCTTATCTAACTTCGTTTTGAAAAACAATACCTTTTCATGTCGCAGTTCGGAAGAAATATACAATGTCCTGAAAGTTCCTGTACTCCAACTTAAAATAAATTATTGCCCGGTTTTTTTTTAATTATCGAATTTTATCGTCTGTTTAAAGTTTTACCGATTCTTTAAATTTTATCGTTTGGTTTTCTTCGCTTTCAAGTTGTGCTATAATAAAGTTCCACGTCATTTCGTTCTTTATTGCAAAATGAATGTATCACGCATTAGAGAATTGCGCTGCTTGAGGCTTATTTTGAATGTATATCATATGAAAGTTGTAAAGAATTTGGCGACATACATATCCAAATGATGCAATACCGAGTAACGATACGCTATATCAACTCGTACGTCGATTTCGTGAGACAAGATCGGTGGAAGACAAACACAGTAGTGGAAGACCGAAAGTCGTGCCACCGTCCCAAAATAAGCCATTCGATGTATCGTCACGTAATTTTGAACTACAGTCAAATGACGAGGCAAAATCTGAGCTGGCACCCCACTCACCAAACTTTCACGCCAACCCAACGTGAGGACTTTCGGCCACGACAGATTTAAGGTGCACTAGCCCCCTCTACACCATATGCTTACAAACATCCATGCACTGATCCGGATAGGAACCATGAGGCATGGAATATGAAAAATGTAATAAATAAATGTACTGTTCTGTATTCTAAGGAACAAATAGACATAAGGAAAAGCAAAGAAACAATAAATATACAAATACTAAATCGAATTTTTTTTAAATTAACGTCGTACTAGAGCAACTCAACGGGCTATTGACGACGGTCTGGGATCATTTCCTTAAGGGAAAGTTCCGAGGACATCTCTTAATTTTGAACCACGGTCAGATGACGAGGCAACACCTGAGCTGGCACCCCACTCTCCGAATGTCCACACGAACCCAACGCGAGGATTTTCCAACACGACAAATTTTAGGTGCAACAGCCGCCTCTACACCATACGCTTACAAACATCCATACCCTGACCCGGATTCGAAACAGGAACCTTCCGATCAAGAGGCTAACACCTTAACCACAATACCGGTTGGTCGACTCAATGGAGGATATTGCAATCTCCTCATCAATCCACAAGACGTTTATCGCAACAAATGGGTACAGCTCATGGATTGACACATAAAGGCTTTAAGAGCTTTGTATTTTCGCGTTTATCGTATAAAAATGTTGCAAGAGCTAAAGCCACAGGATAACGAGAAGCGGCTATATTATTGCCGATTGTTTCGAAGATTTATTCGTAACAGTATCAACATTTTGGACAAAATATTTTTCTCCGGTGAGACATGGTTTCATTTAAGCGCTTACGTGAATATGAAAAACTCTCGCATTTTGGCCATGACAACTTCTTCACTCATTAATGCAA
This sequence comes from Metellina segmentata, assembly GCA_947359465.1. Lineage (NCBI taxonomy): Eukaryota > Metazoa > Arthropoda > Arachnida > Araneae > Tetragnathidae > Metellina > Metellina segmentata. Next base: position 21,507,529 of record OX375876.1, on the reverse strand, counting down.
AAACCTCTAAATTCTCAAAAAATTGGCATTTGGTGAATTTTATCACGCAAAAGGATTATTAGGCCTCTGTTTTTCAAGTCAATTGTTGATGACACTGCATACAGAGAACTTATCCAACAATTTGTTGCATTATTAGAAGTGAATGAACGAGATTCGTGTTTCCAATAAGACAGCGTAACCTGCCCTACAAGTTATGAAACCCTAGGCATGCTTCAAGATTTTTTGGCGATCGACTCATCAAGAAATATTTGGCCGCTTCATTTCTCTGATCTGAGAATCTCTGACTTTTTTCTGTGGGGATATTTAAAGAACAAAGTTTGTGAAGATAATCCCCAAACAATAGATGATCTGAAAATTGACATTACTCAAAGGATACAAGAAGTCACTCCCAGCATTTAGAAACGCGTTTCTAAAATTATGCGCAAACGACTTCAGCTTTGTCTCCAAGAAATGGGAGGACATTTTAAACATTTATTATAAATGTAAGTTCAATTTTACCCCTTACGTTATGTTAAAAGTGCTTTTCATCATAAGTATAAAACTAATTGTTTTAAAGTTTGCTGTTTTTGTGTAATAAATTCACGAATCGTAAGTATGGGAACTTTTAGGACATTCTATAAATCCTATGTCAACATGCAATTAATGTAATTATGATTATTATTTCTGACTTAATATATTTTCAAATTTTCTTAGTTTTAATATCTGATGCACCAAATATATAAATTAATATAACACACAATATCTCACGCTAACAAACCCACTTCAATAATGTAGTAAAACTTTACTTTTCGCTGTTAATGTAAAAGTTATTGCCTTTACTTATTGATACTATAAATTGATATAACACATACACAATATCTCAAATTAACAAATTTACTTTAATGATGTAATAAAACGTGATTTTTCCCTGTTGATGCTGTTTGTTAACTTTGTGTTTTGATAATACGAATTAAAATAACCACTAAATCGCATATAAAGGGATCTACTTTAATAATGCAATAAGACTTGAATTTTTCACTGCTAATGAATGAATGGTGTTTGTGCGTGCGTGCCGGATAATTATCGTTTGACCCAATGTCAAATGACTATCGTTAGCACGTGCCCTGATATCGTGGATTACGAAAAATAAAGATTCGTTTGCAGTTTTTAAAATTTTGTTTTTATTCTTTAGACGCCAGTTGTGGCAATATTAAAAAAAAAAAAACCTCTAGAATTTGAGTTCTTGTTATTCAGAACTGTTCGTGTTGAAAATTCTTCGACTGCTGAACATCCATGAAATCATTAGTTTAGAGCAACGGGCTTTATTAACGTCAAGAGAATTTCGCAAATAAATAAGTTTTAACTATTATCAAATTAACTCTACTACACTGCTCGGACAAAGGATTAACTTTTCTTAATTTAATACTAAACGTTGTAATCTTATTAAATATGTTAATGTATAATCTAGTCTATCCCACCCTGTTGATACATTGTGTATAATAGAGTTAAATTAGCATCTACTTATGTGGGAATGCTGAAAGTGTTGAAGTGTTGAGCTGGTTTGTTTCCATTCGGTGACAATTTTTACTGGAAATAACATGCTGGATTGGCGGTTGGTCGCAGAAGATTGTATTATTTTGATCATATTACTCTTTAGACTATGACAGCTACAGCAGTTGTACCTTGATCACGTCCTGAAAGAATTTAGACTATGGCCGGTACAACAGTTGTACCTTGATCACGTTCTGCAAGAATTTAAACTACGGCCAGTACAGCAGTTGTACCTGAAAGTTATAAGAATCGGGCCAAGGAAGAATTTTGACTACGGCCAGTACAGCAGTTGTACCTTGAAAGTTATAAGAATCGGGCCAAGAAAGAATTTTGACTACGGCCAGTACAGCAGTTGTACCTTGAAAGTTATAAGAATCGGGCCAAGAAAGAATTTTGACTACGGCCAGTACAGCAGTTGTACCTTGAAAGTTATAAGAATCGGGCCAAGAAAGAATTTTGACTACGGCCAGTACAGCAGTTGCACCTTGAAAGTTATAAGAATCGTGTCAAAAACGAATTTAAACTACGGCCGGTAGAGCACTTGTACCTTGAAAGTTAAAAGAATCGCGTCAAGAAAGAATTTAAACTACGGCCGGTACGGCAGTTGTACCTTGAAAGCTTTAAAAATCGCACCAATAAAGATTACGGCAGTTATATTTAGCCGTAGTAAAAAGGTTAAAACCTAGTAGTCACGGGCACTGTGGGAATACATGAAAAAGCTGATATAGGTGGACACAATATGACATTACGAATATGCATTATGATTAATGGACAAAAAAGAGTGAAACATTCAAACTCCAATGGAGGTTAGTTACAAGAGGGTAAATGAAAGTGCGAAATGGAAAATAGAGAGTTGAATAGTTGCAATATCAGCAAATTTAGTCGTTTAATCAGGGGAATCTGAGGTAGGAACGAAATGACGTTGAATTAATAATAAGGGCTTTTCACTTGGAACTCGATCTGGAGATTGCGGTCGAATCCTTCTATAAATATCCTCTGATAGGTCCACCAGGCCCATGCATCCTATCTTCATCCTGCAGTTTTCCCTGCAGGACTTCAAATTGATAATAACAAATTTCTGTAATAAAATTCCCAGTTTTCCAAGACGCCGTGCTGTTACAACATTTGAGCCGGAGACGGGATATGAGTGCATGTTAAATATTTATTTAGATTTCATTTCCATCCAAAGTCCAACTGCACGGTATGTGGTTCTGGAGTTGGTATGAATGTAACCCATCTTGAGAACTGTTTGACTTTGGGTGGGAAATATTTATGAAAAATATTGACGCTTAAGGAAAATGATATGGGGCCCTACATAGGGTTGCCAGAAATGATATCGAAAAAGAGAACATTTTGTAAAATTACTTTAAAAAAAGAGGACACGAAAATCACGCATCAGTAATGTATAATTGTTAGGAATTTAATAAAAATAATCATCTTCGACGAATCTTGAATATTATATTAACCAGTAACAGAAAGAAAATCTGTTAATTGACAAGCATCTAAAAATACATGGATGATACACTACTTCCTATACAATTCTATATCCAAATGTGGCGCCTGTTGAGAATTTTTCGATTAATAAATAAACTGCAACCAACACGATAAATGATAATTTAACAATGGGCAGAATTAATACAAATACTGACAAACAACACAAGTAAATGATATTTAGTAATTCAAACGATACTACACATAGTCAAGTAACTACAAGTATCATTGTAAATAGCTACGTGGTTTCCATTTATAAACAGAATCTCTGAATTTAAAAAAGTACCATAAGGATTTTATTTAAAACTGATTAACTGTTGGAGAAAAAGGAATTTTAAACTTGGAATGATACCCAGGAATTTTAAATTTGAATTACGTTGTGCTATTATGCTTGTTATGTTGTTACATACACACATATAGAGAAATAAACATGCGCTGTGTGCTTAGGTTACGTTTTTAGGTATTTAATTTACATCGCACAGGAGAAACACAACGGGTTATTGGTAGATCAACCTGAAGGGAAAGAATCAAGGACATCACCACCAATTCATTTATTTTGAACCATGGTCAGATGACGAAATCAGATCTGAGCTCGTAACCCACTCTCCAAACTTCCACTCCACGTCATCGTATAGACATTTGAGAAAACGACAGATTTAGCGTGTACCAGGCTCCTTTGTAAGTGACGGTCTTTATTTGGATTCGAACTCGGTTGCTAGATAGTCACTATTCAAACTGGTGTACCGAAATCCGTTATGTTGTTAGACACACAAACACATTGATAGGGATATGCATATTAAGCAATGTGGTTACACACACCGACAATCTTTGTTGTTATGGGTAGATTGTGTTATTTTTAAACGATTGGTATAGGCATTTATACAGTTACTAGGGGTCCCGGCCCTGCTCGCTAACGCTTGCTAACCCCCGGAGGATTGCTATGCAATATCTCATTGGTTCGCTTCGCAAATCTTGCTCGCTTCACTCGCATCAATGAAGCCGTGTATCCTAGCAGAAGGGATTGTTTACAAAACATGATATTCCAAAAAACTATTTTTCAAATAGAAATTTGTTGTATTACAGAAAAGTTATACCGTTCCTCTGGAATCGGAACTCGAACAATTTGGAATTCAAATGAAAACTTTGAGTAAATTTTGACTCGAAATGTGAGCCCTGCTTTGGAAATCGAATACCCAGCCTGTTGTTTGTGTGTCAGCACTCCAGCTACCCATACATTTCTTCATTGAATTTGTTCTCGAAAGTTGTAGTGCAAACGTCATGTTGAACTATAATTGTTGGTCCTGATAGAGCCTTTGTTTTTGACATTTTGAAAGAAAGTAGTGCAATAAACGATAAATAAATTTTTTCAATAAAATTTCATCCAATAGCGCTATAAATTAAATTGAGGCGCGAGGCTTTGTGGTAAACAAACAATCGTACAGTGTTGCCCAAACGCGATAGCAAATAACGTCTTTTTTGTGTGCCCCGTAAGAGAATTATATACAGGTAACCCTCGTAGAGCACAGTTAATTGGTACCGTGCTATAGAGACCCGTGTTATACGGATCTCACAAGTCCCAAAAATTTTATATTGCGTACTGTGCTGTTTGGAATTCCGTGTTATAGTAAACTCTTGCTATATAATAACCATGATAATCAAAATTCAGTGGTAATTTATATTTGATAATGCGTACCGTGTTATGTGGAAACCAAAGGACTGTTGTTGTTGTTCCCGTGCGGGCCATATATGGCCCAATTGGGGTGCCATTGCCCCGGAGGGTTGGACTTCTTCATGCATGACACATCCGTTTTACAGGAAGGTCCCTTTCACACATCCATTCACTCACACATATCGTAATTTAGATCCCAATCAGAGGCCGATAACCCCCTGATCATGTACCCCCAGAGGTATTGATTTGGTATGGGAACACGGGGGACTTTGTGACCACGACCTATTTAACGTGCCCCAGCCACCATTAGCAAACTCGACGGTCTGTAGCCAGGTCCAAGCGCCGATTTCGCAACCATCAGAATTGCAGACTCCGCAAAGCACTGTTATATGTGTTGTATGGAAACAATAATTTCAATGAAAATATATTAAACCGTGTGTACGTGTATAGGGCACACACAACACAGACAGACAGATGAACAGGCAAACCAGACATATAGACAGACAGGCAGATAAAACAGAACAGGCAGACTAGCCACATAAGACAGGCCAGCCAGACCTACCAGACAAGACAGACAAGACAAGACAGACCAGACAGACAGATAGAACAGACCAGGCAGACAAGACAGACTGAATAAACAGAACAGACAGACGTACAAGAGGCGGATTTGGCATCAGAAATGTCCAAAGCGGACAGAAAACTTGAAAAAATATTCGATGTATATACAAACATACACTCCATTCTTATTTATAAAGATCATCATTGTTATTGAAAACCGTGTAATATTAAGAACCTAGGCGTGTTATATGAGGAATGCCGCAATTTTGGTACCGTGTTATAGAGAATCCGTGTTATAGAAGTAGCGTGCTATACGAGGGTTACCTGAAAAAGATACCATAAGATATACTTGAAAAGGATGACCTGTTGAATTCTAGGAACCAGATTCTCAATGGCATTTATTATGCCTAGTAGACCATTATTAAAATTACGGAGAAGTGAAACGGCTTGAGAGGAAACGGACGCATCCTCGCTGTCCCTCGCGACTATTCTCTCCGTCGCTTTATTACACGAGGTCATCGACGGGGACAGCACGCAAGCTATTGAGCAGCAAAACGGCAAACGCAAGCACACTCTGCCGTTGGGAAAGAATGCAACTCCATCTCTTTTTCTCGGCCTTTTATTTTTTTTTTCAACTCTCGGGGAGAATTTCGGGAGTTTGTCTGATTTATCGCGAGCCGCCTCTAAATCATCGCCATCCTCCGCAGCATCCACTGCGCACGCGCACTCATTGCAGCACTCTGCCGCAGTATCGATCCCTCTCGCGGCTCCTTATGCGGACGGTCGCCATGGAAACCGGAGGAGGAGGATGGAAGTCCGTGATGCGGAGGAGCGTAAAAGGATGGCAGAAATATCTGCCATCGATTCGGCTGCCTCCCTCCCTTTCAGCCTCTTACACTTTGATAATAATTCCCTCCCCCCCCCTGCCGAACCCACCCTCTTTTCCTGTCCAATGAATTTTAAATTTTCACAGGATTCAGTGAGGGATTTTATTTGCTTTCCAGAAATCCAGCTTTTGGAATCAAAAGTTCGAGGGAGGAAGAAAGAGAGAAAGAGGGGGGGGGGTGAGGCGATGTGCACCGGAGTCTTGTGTTTAAACTGCTTTGAGTAAATTGAGGGCTTATTGATTCTTCAAAAACCGTTTGAATACAGGGTGTTGGGGGATTATTTCTAATTCAATTGTTAGTTAATGAATGAAGCGTTTTTTAAGCCTCTTTATTTCGAAAATCTCAAAAGGGAACCGTTAGTAGAGTAGAAGGGTAATATTTAGCTGCAAAACTCCTCAAAAGTTCGAAACAAGAAAATCTCATGCATCGAATCTTCTAATAGAACATGCTATTTAGAAATTGCTTGATTGCAATGCACCCCTCTGTTGGATTATCTATAATTGAGTTTTTGATAAAATAAAAGGGACAATTTTTATGCTTGTTTTTGTAGTTGGTAAAAGGTTCGATTCTATGAATTCAATTCGTCAGTTGATAACCGTCGGATTAATTTCTGTTGCGTCAAAGTTCCTTTTTATTACTCGTTCCCTTTTAATCTGTTAACGTTATTATTAACGTTTGTAAAAACTGCTTTTAAACAGCTATTAAGTTGTTTAAAGAAAAATCTTCCATCAATTACCGTTATACATATCAATATAAAAACGTATGTTGACTATGTATTACCAATAAAAAATAAATTCGGTGTTACAATTCTAAGTAACTTAATATCGCAATAATTTATTAATGTTGTGTTCCAGAAGGATATATAAGCATTGCATTTTAAGAGGAAATTTTAATGGATTTTAAATTAAAATAAACAAAGATTTTTGGAACTAATTTTGTGAAAGATCTTTCATGCTTCAAAAATTAAATAAATCGAGTATATTCATGCAGTTGTTGCTTGTAGTTTTCTAGGGGATTCAGATTTTATTTTTATAGCCTCGGGGTGTGTTAAAAAATATTATTTCTTTATTGAAGCCATTAAATTTTTATGACTTGCAAATAATATTAATCTAAACTTGGCATTTTTGGTATGCTAGCATTGCTCTAGACACTAGGTTTTTTGAAAAATGCTTAACCTGAGAGCCATTACATTTGTATCGGTCTTGTTTCGTCAAATCGTTCACTGATGTCATTTTGCTATGTATATAACCATGCTTTAAATGTTTCATAAAGCAATTTGCGTTTTTCAAAATAGTTCCAAAACTTCTCTAACAGTTTTACAACGTGTTTACGGCCTGACTGACATTTGTTCAATTGACAGAAAATTATAATTTTGGCTCCATATAATTTTAAACTTCTTATTTTATTGTTCTCTGAAATAGTAACATTTTACATATCAAAATGTAAAACTTTTTTTTTTACCTTAAAGCTAAAGTTTTTTTAAAAAATAAGTATCGATTAAACCAAATAAACCAAAACCAAAAAATAGAGTAAAATCAAATAATTGTAGAAAAATCTCTGCTTTTGATCCTTTAAAGTTGGACAGAATATTTATAGATGTTTCCCTTGTCTTGCACGATTTTATTTTGTTTCGAATGATAGAAAAATAAAGCAGCATCTTATATAAGTAGAATGACACTTGTTTGATTTTTGTAACTTATTTCTTGTTTTCGTCCATAGTTAAATTAATCTAAATTTCACTTTTATAGTAACGCTAAGAATGTATACGCTATTTGTACACTATACGAATCGAAAAAATTAAAGTTAACAATTCTTCTTGGTTATAGTTGCAAAACCTTTTTTTTTTTTAAATTTTATTTAGAATCATATTTGTCCAGATAAAAACTTTTCATTTCATACGATATTCTATGACAGAATAGACTAACAGAAATATATGTTACATTAACATGAAAATTCTTTGTCAAATTGTGTTTTGAAATAAAAGTACTAGTGAAATGAAAGTTTCTACTACTAGGGGGCTCCGCACCCTGCTATTCTATAACTAGCCTATTTCCCTATAGCTTTGCTACCCAAATTAATACTCCTTTTGCAGAGCTTTTCGGCGAAACAATCTTAATAATTCGTATATTCCTGATCGGACTTTCCGGACAGTGACGTCACAGCGAGTTTCACCAAGGTCGTTTCACGTTTCATCTCCACGATGAACAATTTGTACACTATAGCGAAATTATACTTTTTAACGCATCGAATTTATTTTTAAACGAATTTTACAACTAATCATACCACAAAAAAGAGTGCATTCTAAGCTTTCACGTGGTATTTTCAAATTTTAAAACTAATAGTATTAAGCTATAGATATGACAGTTTTAATAAAAAAGTTACGAACATTTACCAAAGTTCCGAAATTTGTGTGACCAACTTTTAATTGCATCGAAATTATTTATTAACCAATTTCAAAAATAATTGTATAATATGAAAGAGTACATTCTCAGGTTTACCGTGATGTTTTCAAATTTAAAAACTAATTGTAATAAGCTAAGAAATTAAAGTTTTAACAAAAAAATACGTACATTTCCCAATTCTTCCCTAATTTCAAAAAATATTACCAGGAACCAAGTTGAAATTTCTAAAAAAACTCGATGCGGTACAAAAATGTACTTTTAGAGGTACTCTAAAAAAACCTCACGGCTAAAGACTGAAAATATGTACGTGTTCTACACACTCGCATTAGAAATTTCGATCTCTTCGACTTTAACACTTAATACACCCTAAACTAAGAGCCGCATCAAACAAAAATCTTCTTCATCTTATTACCTGTACAATTTTGAACAAACCATGTTGATTTCGTTATTTTCTGACACGTATTTTCTTAGGAAACCGTCTAAGAATCGAGCGAAAAAAGCAAGTTTTCAATCCTGCGGCGTCGGCAGTAACTGTTTTTTTAATAGAGAGAAACATAATATGTCGCTTCAATGCAAGAACTTGAAAAATTGTGTTTGATTTATACTTAAATTATTAAAACTGATATCTGATGCAAAATTTAACCCTCTTAGAGGTTTCGGAGGGACAGTTTACGTTTCTCTTCAAACTGGGCTACTGCGGCCATGATGAAAAAGGATTCGAAGTAGCTTTACCTGGGATGTCTTAGAAGATGGATTAAAAGCAAAAGCTATTTTCCTAATTTGAATTACATTACCGTTCTGTGACAACTATCTGAATCTATCAAATTAACATTGACTTTCTAATGAAATATATTACTGTCGTACGATCTTGCAAGTGTAAGCCACGTGAGGTTGGGATTTCACTTGTGCTAATTGTTTATCGAAGTGAAAACGAGTGTTTTTAATCACTCTCCATAATCACCTTAAATAGTAAATTATTAGTGGACCAATCAAGATTATGATTCATACTTTCTCTCAAAACCAGACGATATCTCCAAACCGAGTGATCGGAGAAAAATCATGAAGCTGAACTCACATGCGCCTGTCTATTTCATTAGAAGGTTGATCTATGAAAAATGCAAAATATTTGAGAAATCTTTAATTTTTGACACAAATACGTCTTTAAAATCGGAACAGTATTGGGGGATCATGCATGAAAATTCAAGATTTACAAAAAAGCGTTATAACTATTGTTTTGTTTTAGGATTTCAGAACTAGAAGAAACATCTAGAAGATAAGTAAGCGCTGTATAGACAAAATAAATGCCCGTACTCGACATGATCTTTGGATTAAATGCGCACTGAACGCGAGACAGGGACAAAATGTCTCAATTCAACGGTGCTGCGCGAGCTTTGGGCCAATAGGGACTGGCGACTGCATGAGTAATGTCATTTAAAAGCTACCGAACTACTACTATTAACTACTAAATAAATTACTACAAATAGAAGTAAAATTTATAGGGTAAGTGTTCCAAATATCGGCTACACTTACTATTTCTCTTTATCTCAGCTTCCTGGGTTGGGATACCAAGCTGAAAACTAAATGAATATCACTCGAAATTATTCTCCTTTGGTTTCCAAATATCCTATACCTTCTTTACTTATGTCAATTTAATTTAACTAGCAAAACTTCAGAAAGTTTCCCAAGAGAATTTTCAAGAGTATCTTCCTAGTACCGCCTACATCTGTTCAAACGAAATGATGATTTGGAAACACTTACCTGGATATTTCCCGAATGGATTGGAGACAAAAAACACGTTGATCACAGCCTCAAATACTTCAGATGCAATAATGTTGTTGATAAATAACTGATATGAAACTTGCCGGTGGCACTACGCGTGGCAAAACCCTAGACCGTCATGGTAACTACATAAACTCATAGATGTCGCGCATAGAAGCTTGCAAACACTATTAAGCAATATTCAGCACAGTGTCGATAGTTATAACACCTATCCTATTAGACTACAAAAGAAAGTACTACATAAAGAAGTACAATTAATACTGGACTACATAAGAAAATACTTCATATAGAAGTGCAGTACAAATAACATTGAACTACACAATTTTTCAATAGCAATTAATATCAAACTGCAAATTAATTGTCGAATGTTCTCAATAGACAATCGTTGAAACTTCCTATATCTGCTTCATTCATCCCACAATCCAACATAACACCAGGCCCAAGTATTCGCGTCAATAGTACGGTTTGGGGCCTCGACATGACCTACCAATTTATTCTTTTTATAATTTAAAGTTAAATATAAAACACTTAGTGGGCCTTCGAACGAAAGAAACCATGAATTATCTGAGTATCTATATTAGAATCCACATACTCTAAATATATGAATGGATTGTTCTATTACACATACTGAGTCCCACTGCATTGTCTTGACTATCTTTTTTCCGGAAATGGCACATGCAGCACTTTTTCATAGCGCAGGAACAGGAAAAGAACGCCCCATCCACACACGAAAAAGTGACGCGGCGGTGGTTACATAATAGCATTCTGTTTATTCTAAAACTCGCTACGTGCCTCGGAGAGAACCCCGGCAAAGACCCGTACGTCTCCCGCATATCTTTTATTTCACTTTTCCCTTTGTAGTGAGCAGAATGCGAAATGATAGACCTCCTCCGGGAGCTAGAAGGGAAGGAGATAAATAAGTGAACGGCAAAAAGAAGGCCTTCTTTTATGGCGGCGAGTCCTGAAGCGCAGAATAAATCAACTAGCTTGTTAACGTCTTTTCACAAAAGTGGGGAAGTTAGGGACGGAATTAATAAGATGGGACTGCGGCAGTGTCGTTTTTTATCGCACAAAGACCCGGGAGTACGTGAGATCCTTTAAACACCTATGACAGAGATGTCGCCCTCTGCTCTTCTCCGTCTCTTTCTCTCTCTTTCATCCGCAGAGATTTTCTTCTTGGATTCACGTTTGATGCTCCAGGTTCACGCTGTTGGTATGTTATGGGCAAAAACGTGGGCTCTGAAACAAAGTCAGCACCGAGTGATGCTTAAATTGCCTGAATATGCTCGGCGACATTCGTGTGATGGTAAATGTTGCATTACTTCAGAAAAAAGTGGGTGCGTTCTATTTCCTTCCTCGTAATAGGAAAAAGGCTTCTTTTACTTAAGATAAAGAAGATTTTGTCATAAGGCTTATTTATATTTTCCTTAAGATAAAGAAGATTTCCCCATAAGGCTTATTTATATTTTCCTTAAGATAAAGAAGATTTTCCCATAAGGTTTATTTATATTTTCCTTAAGATAAAGAAATTTTTTTCATAGTGCTTCTTTGCCATTTTAAAGCTTGTCTGATTTATCACTCTATAGTCATTTTTTGTTTCACGTGCTTTTGGTAAAGAGGCCTATCCCGCCATGTTTCTTTACCATGTATAAGGCTTCATTACCATCTTAAGGCTTCATAAGGCTTCATATATCGTTCATTTATTTTGCTTCACGAGTGCTTAAGGTAAAGAGATCTACCCCATTATATTTCCGTACGATGCTTAAGGCTTGGTTTGTCGATATGATGTCATTTTTACGTCACAAATACTTTACCTTCCAAGACGGGATATCTCGTACATGTCGATCTGGTCAGTTTTGCTAAGAACGAGATATTGCGACGAGACGAAACTGCCATATCACTCCACGATAGAATGAAGATGCAAGTAAGAAAACCGAACATCCCTTGTCTAGAACTGGTTGAACATGTTTTTGTACCAGAGGCTATACACTACAAGGCAGTTTTTGAAGCGGAGATAAACTGCTAATAGGTCTAGTTACCTATTTCTACGTCCAAAAATGTATGGATTCTACGGGGTTCTGATAAACAAATACCCGACCATATTTTGACGTCTCTATATATCGACTAGCTGAATAACCCGGCGTTTCTCGGGTTTCAAACATGACCGCGACAGCTAAAATATGTCCTCGAAATTTCTCTGTGCAAACTCAAATACATAAACTCTGCAGAACGTGTTTCCTACCACCACATCTAAAATATGACCGCGACATTTCCCTGTATTAACTCATACACAAACCCTGTAGGACATGTTTCCTTATCTGTGTCCATTTATTGCAGAAAAACAAACTTTAGATTTTAAAATTGGGGAATCGAGGGACACTTTTAGAACTACCTGTGTACCAATATTCATAGCTACAGATGGGTCTGAAGACAGGTAAGAAATAGCCTATGTTTTCTACAGTGTTCTTAAGTATAAGTGTACCAAATTTGATGTGGATTGATCAAACGGTGTAGATTTGTATACTCACCCTATATATATATATATATATATATAGCCCGTTGCCATTGCTCCAGTACAGTTTTAATTCAACTATCTACCTACATATTTAGGTATAAATTGTCCACGAGGAATTTTTCCTGTCAGCTTCATCTCAAACGAGAAGCTATTATTTGTTGAAAATCTCTTCGCATGAAGAATCGGGCAAATTTATCCATATGAGATAAATCGTGATTGAAAAAGCTTGACTAGATTTTTGTGGATGAGCTATCTTATCATTACCTCAAAATTGACCGGCTTTTGAATGAGATGTCTCGTCAAAACTCTTTAGAGGTTTACTCTTTTTGTTCAATGAGGAGTCAAGACCGAAAAATAGGTCAGAGATTTTATTGAGTGACAAATTGACTTCGAATGAGGCTCCTCTTAAATATAAAATCAATTCCTTTCCAAACGATAGACAAAAATATTTCGGTGCTTCTGGTGAGAACGTTTGAGCTACAAGGACAGCATGTATCAAAGACCCCATGAAAAAGTAAGCATGAATTGTACAAAGATCGAACAAGTGGATGGAAATAAATATTTAAGTTCAAATATATTCTACAGTACTTAGTGTCATTTTAAAAGGTCTAATGCGAGATTTTTTTATTTACCTTGCAGTATACATATAATGGACAGTTTTACAACTTGCCCGCTTACCGATACCTCAAACGTACAAAGAGCATGGGTAATACCCATTTTTAGGCCGAAATATCGGTTAGACAAACCGGTAAAATCATCGGAGCCCTTGCCCGTGCCGGTAAGGAGACAATGCAAATAAGATAAAGAATTTCACACTTATCCCATTCCATTTCCTGTTCTTAAGTTCTGTATTGTTCCATAAAACAAATTAGATATCGGTTCTTTTAGATCTTTTCCTTACTCAGAATAAAAAAAAGCGACTAAGCCACGAATTCATTCACTTAACGACGAAATTTGGCCGTTAAGTGAGAAGTGCCTGCAATTTAAAATTAAATAAATAGAGGTTTTATCGGACGTCGATCTCTTTCACATATTGCCCTTCCAGGGGCAAACTTCAACCTCACCCCCCACCCCCCACAGGCATCGAACGGAACAGGCATTTAGAAGATATTCTTTTCAAAATAGTAAAAATTTGCCTCTCCGTCTTTTAGATGTCCATCTCTCTCACGTATAATCCTCCCAGCGGCAAATTTGTACTTCGCCCCTCGACAGACATCAAAGGGAACAGACAGAAAAATCTCGTCAAAATAGCCTCAAATTTGACTCTCCGTTGCCCTGTTTTATCAAACGTTGATGTCTCATGTATCGCCCTCACAGTGGCAAATTTGCACCTCGCCCCCTCAACAGGCATCAATCGGAAGAAAGAAAAGACAGCCGCCGCTGAAATATGGTAATAGTGGCAGGACAGAGGGCTCCAAAAACGCCATTCGCCCCCTCCAGGAATTTAAACTGCGTCCGATCGCTTAATTGGGTTATAGTTTTTGGCTTTCGAGGCCAGGAAGTCGGCATTTGAATTCAGGGCCCATTGGAGGCAGTTAGCGTTTATGGCGGCCTTCCGGAACTTTTGATGGATGCCGCGGAAAGCGGTAACTGTCGCGTCGTTCGCCTTAATCATCACTTTCATTTAATTATTTCGCGTCGTTCACAGAAACAGTGTCGCTTAGCTGATGTGCCGAGGCAGGCTTGTTTTCCTGTTTTGTGACATCGTGGTAGTACAGAGACATCGAGGATCGCTAGTGTTTTAAAACTTTTCTTAATGAATAATTAAATAATTGATGTACGGATGTTTTAACAGATTTATTACGAACAAGAGATATTGAGAAAATAAACAAATAATTGAGATGAGCAGACGAGAGGAGGTTTTACTTACAAGAAGCAGATTTGTATATTTAGAACTTTACTATAAAATCACTCTAATCTTGAAGAATGAGTAACATGCATGTAGTATGTAAAGATCCGCTAGATAATGTTTTATAAATAGAGGATATTTAGCTAAGTAGGTTCAGATTTATTATTAGCAAAGTATTAAGTAAATAATAAAATAAATGAATAATTAATGTACAGGCGGGAGGTTATTTCACTAATCATAATAAGCTCTTTAATTTTAATTAGACATTCCATATAAAATCACTCTATGCTTGAAGAATCAGTTATATTTGCAGAATGTAAAGATCCTCTAGATCATATTTTATAATCTATATATATATATATATAATTCTCTTACGTGGCACGCAAAAAAGACGTTATTTTTTAACGCGTTTTGGCAACATTGTACGATTGTTTGTTTACCACAGGGACACGCGCATCAATTGAATTTATAAGCGTTATCGGATGAAATTTTATTGAAAAAAAAAAAGAATTTTAGTTGAGCTGTTGCAGTTTATAATAGAAATCAAAGTAAGTGGATGATCTTTTCAGGGCCATTTTAAAACGGTCCTTTTCAGGGCCAGCAATTATAGTTCAACAAGATGCTTGCACTACAACTTTCGGCAACAAACTCAATGAAAAAATGTGGGTGGTTCGAGTGCTGGGGAAATGTACACAAACAACATGATGGGTATTCAATTTCCAAAGCAGCGCTCACATTTCGAGTCCAAATTTGCTCAAAGTTTTCATTTGAATTTTGATTTTAGAGGTACTGTATATATGTTTTCTGTGATACAGCAATTTTAGATTTGAAAAACATTTTTTTGGAACATCATATTTTGTAAATCACTTCTACTAGGACACATGTCTTCATTGATGCGAGCGAAGCGAGCATAGGTTCGCGCAGCGAAACAATGAGGATTGCGATGCAATCCTCCGGGGGTTGGCGAGCCTTAGCGAGCAGAGGGCGGGCCCCCTAGTAAAGGATATTTCTTTAAGAAGGTTAAAATCTGTTATTAGCAAAATATTAAGTAAATAATAAAATAAATTAACAATTAATGTACAGGCGGGAGGTTATTTTACTAACCATAAAAATAATTCGTATAAAATATAGTTTTATAACTACAGTTATAAACTATAAAATAGTTTTATACTAGGAGATTAAATTATTAGCAAAGTATTATATACTTATATCATTCAAATACGTAATTTAATGAAAGATCAAAATAAAAATAAAAAGCATGTGTATTTAACCCCAGAAAACGAAAGTCAAAACAAAAGTTAGAAGAAAAGTTAAAACTGATCCACCAACACTTTCGTTTTCAATAAATTCCTTT
Organism: Metellina segmentata; assembly: GCA_947359465.1. Lineage (NCBI taxonomy): Eukaryota > Metazoa > Arthropoda > Arachnida > Araneae > Tetragnathidae > Metellina > Metellina segmentata. The sequence continues at coordinate 21,491,495 of OX375876.1, read as the reverse complement.
TGGTTTTTATTTTTTGAATTTCCTCTTGTTTATATATATATATATATATATATATATAAATGCATTATAAATAATTGAGGTACAGATGATATGCATAGGATGCTTTGCTTACAGATCGAGATATTAACTGTTAACAAGAGATTTTAAGAAAATGAAGAATAAGCTAACTGCGTAATGGTAAAGAAGATTCTCTAGATCATATGTTTATTATTAGAAGATATTTTACTAACGATGATATTGTTTGATTATCAACAAGAGAAGTAAAGAAATTAAGAAATAAATTTTTGATATGTGAAGTAAAATCTATACACAGTATTGTATTACTAGAGAATATTTTACCAATATATGAAATTTTACTGATAACAAGAGAAATAACAAAAATAAGTATTAAATAATAAATAATTGATGAACAGATTGGTGGGTATTTTACCAATTATATACAGATTGAATCGATATGATGATCGTCACATTGATGAAACAAAGAATAACAGAAATAAATTCAACCGCAGAAATATGTTTCCTCCTTTGGACTATTCTACAAGTTATGTCTAAGAAAAGAAATTCTTCGAGAGGTACGAATGGGTTCTGTGTAAGTAATCAGTCCACATTAACAAGGTATTTTATTCACCTTGAAGAAAAAATAAAGGGAACTGTAAAAAAAAAAATTTGTTGGTACAAATAGCATTTTAAAGCGGATAAATTCAGTGAAATCTTCTTTTGAAATAAATCTGTTTGAGTTTCTGAATACATAGTGATGAAACCAATAAATAACAGAAATAAATTCCTCTGTACAACTATTTTTTCCTCATTAGGACTATTCAAGCAGTGAAGCCTCTATACTAAAACGGGTTTTGCAACAGGCAAGGAAGAGCTCTGTAAATTTATTTTCCATTCAGCCTTGTGTTCAAACAAAAAAAGCAAACTTCTGTATACAGGGTGGTCCCGAATTCATGGTACAAACTTTAATGGTAGGTACAGGACATTGTAACAATGATTTATTGTATAGGAATGTATAGTCGCAAGTGACGCGGTGAGGCGTAAACAGGGGAAATAAAAGGAAAGAGAAATGGAGTGATCGGTTGGTATCATTGCCGGTAGAGGGCAGTAGATGTCTAGCCGCTGTTGAACATCGACTTTTTGATTGGCCCATACTTACTACCCACGCGGCTCACTGGCGGAAGCTATCTTATTTTTCTGAAAGAAGTGTTACCACAACTGCTGCATGATGTTCCGATCGCCATTCGTAACCGCATGTGGTTTCAGCACGATGGGGCGCCAGCACACTTCAGCATTGATGTACGGAATTACCTGAATGCCACGTTTGGTACTCGATGGATTGGGCGTGGTGGACCAGTCCCTTGGCCACCCCGATCTCCCGATTTATCGAGCCTCGATTACTTTTTATGGGGACATCTAAAGCATCTTGTTTATGAGACTCCAGTTGACTCAGATGAGGATCTCGTCGCTCGCTTATCTGTAGCTGTTGCAGGTGTGCGTGAAATACCAGGCATCTTTGAACGTGTACGCCAATCGCTCCACCGACGCTGTCAAGCATGTATCGATACTGGTGGACGCAATTTTGAACAATTACTGTAAACATGACACTTGTCAACAACGCTTTCAATAAAATCTTTGTTTTTCCTTTCGGCCGTTATTTCCCCTGTTTTCGCCTCACCGCGTCACTTGCGACTATACATTCCTATACAATAAATCATTGTTACAATGTCCTGTACCTACCATTAAAGTTTGTACCATGAATTCGGGACCACCCTGTATATCAATATCAGATTTGCGATTCGAGTCCCATCCATCGGGAAAATAAGTGAAACTAACCTTTGTTTCTCTTTACGTTTCTGTGTATATATATGAACATGGTAAAAATATAATTTGGCTGAAAAATCAAGTAATTAGTTTGTATATATTTTCAATTGTGAAAAGATTGTTTATTTATATGATCTAATTATTATTATTATTATTATTACACCTCAGTAAAACCTTGTGAACGATGGTACTTGGAGAAAATAAGAAGTAGATTTGTTGATAAGAGAAAAAGTAATGAACAAAAGAATTCTTCAACAGGTGTGTTTTCCTTGTTAGTTCTTGTTCAGCAGTGAGCCTTTTAGGCCCGGTGCACATATCCTGTTTTTCAACGTGCGACGCCGCTGCCGCATCGCAAGTGCGGTCTGAGATCCAATAGATCCAATGGAGTGGTGCACACATGCATCCTGTGCCGCTGCGGCGACGAATGTTCAACTTGCGTGCAATTTTTACCGCAGTTCCCCACGGCGCCGTAGCTCGCCGCACACGCTTCTCCGGTCTCAAGTACCTTGTTTTCATAAATAATTGGAATATAAATGCTAATTAATTAATGGTTGTATCCAATAACGTCTATTTTGTTTCAAAATATACTTTATTTACACCAAGTAAGCGAAATAAACACGTTTTCTTCCATAAAATATTTATCGCAAATGGTGCGAAATGAGTACTTGTGTCATTTTACGGTTATGTGTGTATATGTAGGCTTCGGTACCCCAGCTCACGTTGAAAAGTAGGATGTGTGCACTGGGCGTTATACATGAAAACATGTTTGACGCTAGGTTTAGGCAGTATCAATCAAAATAATTTTAAATTATTTTCAGAATTATCCGTGAAAACTTCATTTTAAAACAAATTTGTCTTCTGTAGTTTACACGTTACATAAAGAAATGTACTGGATAAACTTTGTAAACAGTTTTTTTTATTAGGACTATTTTACACAATTAAACCTCAACACAAAACTGTATTGAGATTGAAGTGAAGTTCGAAAGTTATATTAATATAATTTTTACCTTTATAGAATTCATGGAAAAGTTCACGTGATTAGTTTTTAACATACGGATGATTGGTAAATATGAAATGTTCTTGTGATTTATTTAAAATTTCTAATTTTATATTTATGGAGATTATTTTAAGAAATTGCATTTCCTTATTTCATGTTTCATAAGTTAGCTCTCTTTAGGCTTAAATCTCTATATTACTTTGATAGACAAAGAAATTTGCATTCACACTATTTAATAAAAAAATTTTATTGAAACTTTCATTTAGAAAATAAATTGAAATTTCCGAATACATCAGAGTACCGTATTTATTATTTATTCATTAATTTAACTATTGTTACCGCTTTTATTGCCATATTTTGAAATTCCAAATCCATTTACTTAAAAAATATAAATCTCGTACATTTGACATTCATAGCAGAGATAGAAGAAACAGTAGATCTATTTAATTACACGAGTTTAAAAATACAATTTAAAGCATAAAAATATACAAAAACCCCATCATGAATATGATAATAAATGAATGCATATCTCGAGGGAAAATTACAGTTCGAAGATGAAGTCTCCCAATTGATGACGGGAACTCGAATGGAACTGATGCTCTTCATTTTAAAATGTTCCTCAAATCATAGAGGGTTTATACTCCTCAGAAAAGTCGCTCATATACTACAGATTAAATTTTTCACAGGCGATTTCGCAATTTATTCGTCACATAGTTCATTCACTAGATAGTTTTATGTATTGTTTGATAATCCTTAATTTCGATAATTTATTCAATTAATGTCCACAAGTTCTAAATATTGACATTTTCCACAAGTTCTACACCGCAATCGCCAGATTTTACCGCAATAGAACACATTTGGAAAGAACTGGAAGTTAGAGTACGCAGACACGAAATTAAAACGAAAAGCGAGCTAAAATCAGTAAAGATGGAAGAATGGGGAAACATTGATGCATGAAATACAAAAAACTAGTGAACTCTATTACCAGACGTATAAAAAATGTTGTGGATGCTATAGGATAACTTATTAAGTTCTAATTTACCGAAATTTTACAATATTTACTAATATGTAGATATATTTTTAAAGTGTACGAAGACTTTTGTTTGGGGACTTTTTGTTTATTGATTTTCAAAAAAAAGTTTTACCATGTTTAAAAATATTTTATGTAGTTTTGTTAAGAGCACGTTATAGATACTATTAAAAAAATTCCCATTCTTAAATATTAATTTTTATTAATAGATAGAGCAGTATTTCGTGAAATTTGTAAGTGTACGAACTCTTTAGTGAGCCACTATATATACTATTTTCATTTCAGTAATTTATATTCGAAGTCATATATTTCAAAAACTATTCCTGTATAATTAATTATACACTTTATGCTTCATGACACATAAGAAATTTCCTCTTATTTTATTAAAATATTTCAGAACACAAATATTAATTTTTTAATTAATTTAAACTATATTTTATATGGAATTTTACGACAGAAGAATTCAAAAATGCCGAAATAGCTATTATTTCGAAACCGTTTCGAATCAACCGGTGCTTATTAAAAATCCAAAGATATTTTCAAAACATTATTACGAAGAATACAAAATAATGAATAATCTGATTTCACTTCGCTAGGTTCACAAAAATGAAGCACGGAACGAATAAACCATGTTTTTCTAATACAAAACAGTCGCAAATAATGATGTTCAGAACGTTCTAAGCCCTTCCGAAATCTTGTTTTAAAATCTTCTCGACCGAGTCCAAAATAAGACATTGGCGGACAATTCTTTCACTGGCCCCTGTATCCAGATGACGTAATCTCGCTTTAACGATGCGTCGTTATATTTGAAAGTAAAATATAAAATAACTTCCGCAGGAGAGCTGGCATCAATTTGACAACAGTTTCCCGAATGAAAGAAAAGGATTTTAGTAGTAGAAAATGACCATTAATTCAGTATTTGGGGGCGAAAGTTTGTATTTGTTTTTTGGTATGCATTCATTGGTACTAGTGAAGCAAAGAGAAACAAACAACGCATTCTGTGATAAAAATGTTTTCAAGGAATTACCATTTTTTTTTACACACACCAGGTTTTTTTTTTTAATTTTTAGAAGTATGACAACAATGAAGGAATTTACGTTTACACGGCCATGCAAGAACTTAAGGAACAACATTATTTTTAATGGTTAAAACCTCGAAATTAAAGTCGGAATGTGCCACAAGTCGGCAAACCACGAAATTGGGAGATAAAGACCGACGGGTACTGTTCAGAAAAAATTTGAAAGAACCGCACCCAACCGATGGCCCAGATACTCCAGGAGTTTCAACAGGCATCCGGGAGTGTTTATACTAATACCATCCGTAAGAAAGCACATCCGCTTGATTTTCATGGTCAAGCTATCGCCCATAAGCCTTTGATCACAAAGTCCAACTGCGCTGCTCAGTTAATGAGGTGCAAAGTACGTCGAAAGTGGACAGTAGATCAATGGAAACGAGTTATTTGGAGCGACGAATCAAGGTTCCCCCTCTAACGTTCGGATGGTAGGGTCTGGGATCTTCCTGGAGAAAGCCTCCTGCCAGAATGCATTGTGCCCACAGTAAAGTTCAGAGGAGTGGAATTTTGGTCTGGGGGTGTTGCTCCTGGTATGGACTAGGATCCATGGTCCAAATTCATGGTAAGCTCAACGCAAAGGCCTACTACATTATTTTGGATGGCAGAATGCTTCCTAAGTTGTGCTAGTTTTACGATTGGGATCCATATTACTTCCAGGACGTCAACACCAGCTGTCATGTTGCGAGGTCCCCATGGATTGGTATGGTGACAATGGGGGTAACGAATGGACTGTCCTGCCCAGAGCCCAGACCTGAACCATATCGAGAACCTCTGGCGCTAGTTGGATCGCCGAATTAAGTGTTGCAACAACCGTCCAAAATAGGTGAAGGAACTTATATGTCTTCTCCAAGCGGAGTGGAAGAAAATACCACTAGCCGTCATACTTTGACTTGTTGAAAGCATACACTGGAGGGTTGAGGCAGTAATTGCCTCTTGTGGAGGCTCTACCAACTATTGAATAGGAATAAATTTTGTTTTTCTTTTCTATCTCAGGTGTCCAAATACTTATTGGTAGATAGTGTATATAATAAAATAATTACAAGATAACCGAGATAGAAAACTATCAAACGCTAAGAATGAAATTAAAATTACTCAAATATATCTAAATATTTATTGAGAGATAGTGTAGTCTCTACCAATGAACCACGTCCTTTCTTTATTTAGGTTTCCACAGTCATCACATCAAGCGCAATGCCATCACTTCAGTTCAAAACTTTTTTTTTCGTTGAACAAAAAACGACAGAAAACATACGGATTGAACGGATTTTATTGTCCCCTCGGAATCACCATTGGAATTGCCGACGAACGATGTGTATAGGCTAAGTCTCATCATAAACAAGGTAAGTAGTTTTAAAATCAGATCCGTGTGATGCGAGCCATCTGTACGGTTCGGACTAGTATAAGTGCTTACCTTTAAACCCTCTTTTATTCTATCTCTTTGTTCTTATGGATTTCATAGTTATTCCTCCACAACCATCATCGGAACTGGTGACGTCCGATGGGAATAGTTGTGAGTTGTCTCATTCTAAACAAGGTAAGTAATTATAAAATCCAATCCGTTTGATGCGTTCCATCTGTACGGTGCAGACTAGCATGCGCCTACCTCCAAGTCCTTTTACCAGCCCGGCTTACCAGCTTGTAAGCTATCCCCATGCGAACGTACCTTTATGAAAACAGAATGCCACCAAAATATTACTCACACTTTCAGGAACCCCTCTTTAATTTAGCGCGCTTAGAACGGAAGCAAGAATGTCAAATGGATCGGATCCCTCAAACACATTCTGAGGTCTCATTTCCATCTAAACTGCGCTAAGAAGGCATCCGTCGCGTCCTTCCACACATCAAGTCCAATTTCACGTTTCAGCGTTGCTCATAAAAGCGAGCCGTAATTGGAGAACTTGAAGCCGTCTTCGTCGAGGGCATTACTATTTACGCACTAAATCTCAAACCCGCTCCGTTTTAAATAAATAAATTACCGGGCTCCCTCATCCCAGTTTAAACCATACTTCTACTCAAAAGTAATGATACTAGTAATTGGAGTGGAAAAGGCAATTTTATAACCATGTTACTCGCTCCATTAGCCGAGGAGGAATAATCTAAATAAACTGCCCGAGATCGAGAAATCCGGCATGCAGAATGACTCATTTAAAAGGCAGTTTCGAAAAAAAGAATCCACAGTTTAAAGCTTTTCGGATATTGCCTTTCGCCTTTATCTTTTCAGAAAGTAATTAAGATTTAGTTTTCGCAGGGTCTATTGCATTGGCAATTACGGACCTCGAGGAGACCTTTCGTGGATGGTTTATGGATAAAGGGTGGGATTAACTCCTACCTCCAACGGTCATGGTGTAGGTCACTAGGAGGAAGGTTCTGGAGGCAATTGAGTGAAAATTTATTTGATTTTTTGGATTTGAGCACTCGTGAGGGATTACCATCAAATAGAAAGAGGTTTTTTCTAAGCTAAGTATCCTTTTATACTACGCATAATATATTAATGCTGAGCAGTAAATATTCATTTGGCTCATTTTTAATTTGAAAGAATAGAATTTGTCCTTCCAAATTCATTTTTAGTTGTTTATTTGACGAGCCATTTTATTTATTCAAAGCCATTACTTTTAATGTAGAGTGAGGTGGGGTAGGTGCGAACTCAAACTATAAAGTTAATGTTGAACCACTTACTAATCAGTGTCATTAATATTTAAAATTATCCCATTTTACCACACACTTCCAGCTTTTCTCCTGTACCTAATTAATAAAGTAATAAATATTAATAGTATAGTTGCAATATTGCAACAAAAGAAATCTCTCTCTCTCTCTCTCTCTCTCTCTCTATATATATATATATATATATATATATATATATATATATATATATATATATATATATATATATATATATATATATATACACAGTGAAACCCCGTTTTAACGTAACCCGCATTTAACGATTTCCTGCATATAACACGTCATTTTTCATTGGTCTCAAATAAAATCCTATACTTTCAATGTTAAAAAACCCATATTTAACGTTAGCACTTTGAAATATTTCCCACATTTAACGTAAAACATCCTTAAGTTCCCTTTTATTTATATTACGAGTTGTATTGCAGCGCAGGTTCAATTCCTGTAACTTGCTTTGAATGCATACATCTCTTCTATGTCGATAAAACTTTCCTTTTATGAGTATGCCCATTTCTTGACGTAATCTGCCTTGCGTTAGGCGCAGCTTGGACAAATGTAGCCCTTGTGTCATAAAAAATTCAAACCAACGAATAAAGCTTTACATTTACGTCCAATTTTACACGCAGTTTTCAATACTTGTATCATAACAACTTCAGAAATCTGGATAATCAAAATCGAGTTGAGAATGATACGTGTCTCAGAAGGTTACTATGAGGCACGTATTATTCTACCTACCTGTTTAGAATTATCAATCAAACCAAGTCGTATCCAAGGAAATAGACAGGCCACGGTATTGAAATGGTTATGTGATTATTTTAGTCTGGATGATGGTTGTAATTCAACTATCCACTGATGACTAATCATTATGTGATTAAGAAAATCACATGACCATTTCAGAGCCATGGTCTGTTTGCTATGAGTCGATTCGACAAGAAAGTGAAATCGACAGGAAATTGTAAAACCAAAATTGAATGCCCCAAAAATCCGCCAAGCATACAATCTGCATTTAGGCATCACTTCCAACTACGATAATTAATTCTTACTATAGTGAGGTAAGATCATTGTGATTAACGTCGTATGAGAGCAACAGTACAGGCTATTGACGACAATACGGGAAATTGGAAACATTCGAGGTCAACAACACGTAATTTTGAACCACAGTCAGATGATATTGATAAGGTCCCTTAAACAGACTGGATCAAATTTCCCATATGACCTTTTCTATAAAAACTCGCATGGCTATCTTAACCCTAACTCTATTTATAAAATTGATACCTAGAATCAAAGCTTAATATTTCAGTTTTTTATGAACACTTTGCTTGCTCTATTTGCCTATAACACCTACACTAGATGGAGAAAAACACACTGCAGAAATTCGGTACTTTTTTGGTAATTTTCAATTAACGTCTTACTAGAGCAACACAAAGGGCTATTGACGACGGTCCGGGATCAATCCCTAACGAAGAGATTCGAGGACAACACAAGGTCATTTTGAACCACGGTCAGACGACGAGGCGATACCTGAGCTGGCACCCCACTCTCCAAACTGCCACACCAACCCAACGTGAGATTTTTCGGACACGACATATTTAAGGTGCACTAGCCGCCTCTACACCATACGCTTACAAATATTCATGTACTGACCCGGATTCGAACCAGGAACTCTCCGAATTTGAGGCTAACACCTTTACCACCAGACCGGTCGGTCAGCTCTTCCTCTGGTGAGGTCTTATCACTCACAACTTGGGGGAATCTTACAGTCCACTGAGATGTTGTTTGATGAATTTGATTTTCCATTTCATTGCAAATACTAATAGAAAATGTATTTTGCATTATTTCAACCGATGTAAATTGGTTAATTTCAATCTCCGTTTTCTGATTATTTGGCTGGCTAAATTAACTCTTCAAGTGGTATCGACGGAATATCTCGCCCATTAATGGTAATGGTAATGGTAATTTTAGTTAACGTCGTACTAGAGCAACACTTTTACGGGCTATTAACGACGGTCCGGGATTAGTCCCTTAAGGGAAAGATCCGAGGACAACACCTCGTCATTTTGAACCACGGTCAGATGACGAAGCAACACTTGAGCTGCCACCCCACTCTCCAAACTTCCACACCAACCCAACGTGAGGATTTTCGGCCACGACAGATTTTAGGTGCACCAGCCGCCTCTACACCATACGCTTACAAACATCCATGCCCGTACCCGGATTCGAACCAGGAACCTTCCGATCTAGAGACTAACACCTTAAGCACTATACAGGTTGGTCGGCCTCGCCCATTAAGATCTGACCAATTTTGGTAAGGAAAAATATCTTGTCATCAAGATAGTCCAATTTTATGATGATGACAAGATCAAGATTTGGTTATTTTTCTTCAAATGACGAGATGTCTTGTCCATCAAAAAAAAAAAGCTCTACTAATTTTTAACTCAATACCTCAGATCAGATGCCTCGTCGTCACGTTGGGTTGGCGTGGAAGTTTGGAGAGTGGGATGCCAGCACAGGTGTTGTTTCGTCATCAGACCGTGACTCAAAATTACGAGGTGTTGTCCTCGGATATTTACCTTAAGGGACTGATCTCGGACCGTCGTTAATAGCCCGTTGTGTTGCTCTGGTACGACGTTAAACTAAAATTACCAAATTACCAGATGCCTCGTCGAGACCACCACCAGGAGGGCTAAGATTCCTCTTGAGCTTCCCGAACACATTCAGAGAGCAAACTATCATGAGTACTTGATGACAGTATTGACTCGGCGAATGCTTACGTTCCATAATCCCCCCCACACACACACACGACTCTGACTGGTAGATCCAAACATGGCAAATAGGTGCTATATGAATAGCTCGGAGTCTCCTTTCAGAGATTAAAGCAGAAGTGACGGACATTACTTCCCATTCCCACCAGGTCTATATAAAGGATGTTTTGATGAAACCGCATTACAAAACGCCGCATTCCAAAAGCTTTTCCCATCCGAAGAAATCCTCTTCAATGGCCGGATGTTTCCAGACGACGGGCCTTCCGAAAGGAAGTCCATTACACGGCCACGGGCTAATATTGACACGCGCGCCTTCCTTAAGTACATCCCATATTCAGCATTCCTCTTAGCGGGCGGAACTTTGGGACTAATCCATTTAACAAGAACAATCGCAGCGTATGAAAGACAAATATGAGGGCTTCTTTTCCGCCGGAGGGAGAAGGACTCTTTTGGTGGGTGAATCCCTTTTAATTCGGGAACTGTTAATGCGACGTGTCTGACGTGGTGGCGAGGAGGGAAGGTGCGGGAGCCCCCACCCCCTCCGATAAACAGGGGGGACGCATTGAAAGCCGAAACCACCTCGGCCTGGCTTCGCGCTTCACTTCACGGCATCACAGATAGTTGAATGGATGATGTCCCGGGGGAAAGGATCGTTCCCAAATTGAGGAGGATGCGGAGGTTGAGGATGGAGGACGTCGCTGCGGAGGACGCGCTGCGAGATACATCGCTCAGAGTTTGCATTTCTGGTTCGAGTACTCCCTTTTGGTTGGCGCCGACCCACCGGTCTGGAGGTGAAGGTGTTAACCTCTACATCGGAAGGTTCGAATCCGGGTCAGTGCATGGATGTTTGTAATCCTTTGGTGTAGAGGTAATTGGTAATTTTGAATTAACGTCGTACTAGTGTAACACAACGGGCTATTGACGACGGTCCGAAATCAATCCCTTAAGGGAAAGATCTGAAGACAACACCTCGTAATTTTGAACCACGGTCAGATGTTGAGGCAATACCTGAGCTGGCACCCCACTCTACAAACTTCCACACCAACCCAACGTGAGTACTTTCGGCCACGACCGATTTTAGGTGAACCAGCCGCCTTAACACCATACGCTTACAAACGTCCATGCTCGGACCCGGATTAGAACCAGGTATCTTCCGATCTAGAGGCTAACACCTTAACCACTATACCGGTTGGTCGGTAGGTGTAGAGGAGGTGACTGGTGTGTCTTAAATCTGTCGTGGCCGAAAGTCCTCACGTTGGGATGGTGTGGAAGTTTGGAGAGTGGGGTGACAGCTCAAGTGTTGCCTCGTCATCTGACCGTGGTTCAAAACGACGTGGTGTTGTCCTCGGATCTTTCCTTTGGGGGGATTGATCACGGACCGTCGTCAATAGCCCGTAGTGTTGCTCTAGTACGACGTTAAATAAAATTACCAAATTACCTAGTGGTCTCGGAGCTCTAAATTAAGGCAGAAAAGGATGATTTATACACTCAGTGCCAAAAGTTAAGCACGAAAGATAAAAAAAGAAAAAACCGACAAGTACAGCTTTGATTGACACGAAATGCGGCTGGAAAGTAGCAAATAGGTTTATGCATGAAACAAAGTAAGGAATTAAAATATAAAGATGAAAACAATATTGAATTTTCATAAATTAGAAGATGAAATCTTACTGGAGTCATTAACAAAATAAAGTTTAAACCCAGAACAAATAATCAAAACTGACATTAGTAGGGTATGTGAACACCCCTCATCCTCGTACAAAGCTTACAGCGTGTGAACATGCTTTTCATGAGGTGATCAACCACCCCAGAGTCTAGTAATCGCCATTCATCCTCTTGAGAAGTTTGCAACTCTGTGAGAGTAGCTGGGGTGGGAAACGTGCAGTCACAGCACGGTCTAGGGCAAAGATTTTCAATGGGATCAAGGTCGGGCGAGTTCGCCGGCGAAACAAAACACGTATTCCCTTAACTCTCCATAAAGTTGTCGACGATGCCAACTCTAGGGGACACACATTATCATCCATTAAAACGAAAGAATGACCAAATGCTACAGCGCACAATCTCTCAGTGGGTTTTAAGACTTCATAAAGATACCGGACAGACGTTATAGAACCCCGTCTATAGATGTGCAAGTCGGTGCGATATACCAACGAAAGTCCGGCCCACACCATGATGCATCCACCTCGGAATGCGTGATGCTCGATGTTTTTCTGGTGCGATTGCGTGTGCCTTGTTCTTTCCAGATCCTTTGTCATCTGGCTCCAGGGCAAATCTTGACTCATGCATGAACATAACGTTATCCTAATCAGACACAGTCCAATACACATGCTGCCGACACCACTTTAATAGAGCCTCTCTGGATTGGACGGATAGAGGAACAGAAACTTGTGGTACCCGGGCGTACAGTCCATTCATGTAATATTCGGTGCACAGAAGTGGCAAATAACGTCTTACCAATGGACGCTGCAACCATAGATGACACACGCGTGGAGATCAATCTTCGATTTCGCTTCTTTACAACAGCGATATATCGATCTTCCGCGAAGGTCGTATCCATTGGGCGGCCGGTCACAGGTTTACGGACAACTGTTTGCCTTGTTTGAAATTGTTTCCACGTTCGTGAACTGACGGAATGATGAACGACGAAGAAAAGAGCAACATCAGTGATTGATTGCCATGCTTCAAAGCGTCCCACACAACGCCAGCGCTTACTATCTGCAATTCGTCTTCTGAAAGATATAGAAACACGTCTGTCTTGAAAACTAATCGCACGAAAATTCTAAACACCTTTTATCATCACTTACATGCAACTCCTCTAACCCTTGACAATGCTGGCTTCTTATACGATTACCTTTTTTTGCATATTTCTCTACACCAAATCGTGATTGGCTGTTACATAACACATTTGCGTACTTCCGTCTACCTCTGCAGCAAATTGCAAACTCTCAAATTCAGATTGGCTTCAGGAAATTAACATTTTATAACAACATAACAACACATAACTTTTGGCAGTGAGTGTATTAGGTACCACCTAGAGAAAAGAATAAAATTTATTTCATAGTTGTGTTAGAATTTTAGAAGGGACGGTTTATAACAGGCACTATCTCTAATTAGTAATGTAGGGATTGGTTCCCGCTAAACCCCTCTCGCCCAATAGGAGTTCCCTGCTAATGCGCCCTCTATATAGATAGCTACTAAGATGTCACTCTGATAAGGTGTTAAGATGTTTCTAGCTAATGTAACTCTCAGATGCAATTTAACGTTTTCTTTTAACTTTAAATGTTTGTCCCAATCGTGTAACTATCCTCAATGTACTAATAAACGCTTATAATGAACTACAAAGGGCGTTCATAAAAACTGAGAGTAAAATCATAAGAAATCAAGAAATATATTTACAGAAAAAAATACATCATTCTTTTTAAAAATACCTTCCCTCAAATGATATGCAACGGTCCCATCGTTCAACCAACTTTTCAAAATAAGTAGAGAAGCCTTTTTCTGAAAGCTGCTTCAAAGGACCCTGCATTGCTGAAATAACTTCAGAATCTGTATTAAATTTTCTATACTGAGGTTCTCCTTCAAAATCGGAAACAGCCAGAAATCGCATGGACTGTAAGGGGGATGTGGCATAATTTTAATATTGCATTTACAAAGATATTGCTGAACAGAAGTAGCAACATGCGGGCGAGCATTATCGTGATTTTATGTCCAATTCCCTATCAGTTCATGTCGCTTTCTCGATATGTGTTGTCGCAAAATTTTCAAAACTGAAATATAATATTTACCATTCACAGTAGTTTTTGGAGGCATAGCATGCTGATAGATAACACCTTTATGATCAAAGAAAATAATCATTGTGACCTTTCCTGCAGATTTGGTTTGTCGGATTTTTTTCGGAGGCGGAGAATCAGTGTGTTACTATTATACACTTTGTTGCAGACTTGGTAAGGGGATAAAAATAATTCACCCAAGTTTCATCATCTGTTATTACAGTCTTTAGGAAACTGAATCATTTTGAAGCATCTGTTGATACTCACAACATTTGTGAATTCTTGTTTGCATTTATTTTTTAGTAAGGTGATGAGGGACCTATCTGGAACAAACAGGTCAAAGCTGTAAATATAGACGCTTACGAGATGTTAGTTGATGCCGCTATCTCCTCACATGTCATTCGCCTATTTTCTTTCAAGATTGCACACACAGTGTTATCATTTCGATCATTCACAACACTTTCTGGTCGGCCAGGCTTAGGAGCCAGTTCTGCAGACAAACGTCCTTGTTTGAAAGCATCATGCCATCTAAAAATCGTAGACTGACCAAAACATTTATCTTGTAAGCTTATTTCATTAACTTAACTGTTTCTGGAGCCATTTTGCCCAAACGATAGCAAAATTTTATGGCAGAACGCATTTTGCTTTTTAACTTTGAATCACTCATCTCCATTTTTGTAGGGCAAATAAAAACAGTTCTTTCAACAAGCACGAAACTAGGAAAATAAAATCGTCTGCTTTGTTTAGAATATTTATAATTGTACGGTTAACAGTTTGAAAAAAATCGCCTGCACTTTTATTTTTTAGTTTCGCGGTGTTGCCACTACGTAAAAAATTCACTCTCAGTTTTTATGGAACGCCCCTTGTAATATGGTGTTCTGCTTGAACATTTCTACAGTAACAATAATGTAATACAGTTATACAGTTTTCTATGTACAATCAGTCTAAATACAGCAATTTTACAATTATCAATGTACAGTTGATCTCATGCGATATTATAAATTTGAACTACTCACAACAAATATTAAGTTTTATTGGGATAACCATAATCCAAATCATCAGTCCAAATCAGCAATAAAAATACAACCAAGGTATACATGATATACTATATGACAGCTATACAGACATCTATGTGCAATTATCCTTGTGACCTAATTTGTTTGTTACCATACAGTATAGTTGTCTATGTATAGTACTATTTAGAGCAGTTATTACAATTCAATTCATTTCATATATACAGTCTATTACATTCCATATATACAGTCTAATATATTCAGTTCATATATACTATCCCTACAATTGTATGCGGTTCACTTCAGTTTTGATTCTTTGTATTCAATTGCTTATGAACAAGGCTATACAATTATCTATGTTCAATCATCTTTTTATAATAATTTGGAGTTATCTTTTACACTACATTTCTGTCCAATTAAATAATATTCAATACAATTCTCTACCGTACAGCTACAGCTATCTATTTGTGATCAAACTATATGCAATAGCTTTGCAATTATCTATATACAATACTATTCAAGACAATTTAATATTATTAATACAATTCTATGCTATTCAGATTATTATCTATGTGCAATAGCTGTGTAGTTTTCATGTGTCATCAATCAATGTGTCGTAATTTTCAATCATCTATATACAGTCATCTATGTACAATATACATTTTTCTGTGTAGTGTGATGGTAGTCTCACAAATAAGTTTCTCCATTTGGTAACCGAGAAGGTCCGCTCTATTGGTCTTCCTCCATCTCCTCTAGTCTCTTTTCCAGTATTTTGGTTCCTATAATTTTTAATCCTTCTCTTGATTTCTGTGAAGTCCAAATTAGTTTCTTACTTACGTTTTGTAACTTTTCGGGGGATGGAGGTGGAATGAAATTAATTCCGAAAAGAGCAACTAAAAGAGCAACAGAATCTTTCCAAATGATTTTATTCTACATTATGAGCTAGAAGTATCGCTTCAAAGGATTCTGTTCAAAGGAAATTTCAAAATAAAATCGTTCTAATATTAGTTTTCGTTTTCCTGGACAAATCCATGAATAGCACATGCGTAATTCTTCTGCCGGGATTTATAACATACCACACCATCATCGACCTTCAAACGAAATAGACAACGCATGTGGGCGAAGTCGCTGTCGTAAGATCTCTCTTAAGGGTAAATCACGTGGATTTTCGAGTCGACTTAGCCTATTGGCTAATGAAACGCAGACTAGTGTTTTAGATTACTGTGGATAATCAATTAAACCAATCATTAATTTGAGGTTCATGCTTTTATCCCCACAACCACGTGCCAGGTCTTCAAACGAAGCGACCAGAAGAAAGAACATGATCAGTCTATTTCATTTAAACTTCGTTACCACCACGCCAAGGTCACCGATTTACTACTTGGCGCAACTCGATAACCCAAAGCATCAAAACTTGGAACGCGTTTTTGCAGAAGTGTCAATTTTGCAGATTCGCCCATCTGGCGTGGTGATAAGGACATCATTGTTTCGAGTGCGTGGAAGACCCTCAAAACAACAGGAACGACTTACTTACTGCACCCTCGTCTCTCCGACACATCAGATGTTTAGAGTTTTTATTGGAGGGTCGGGGAGAGGGAAGGCGATGTAAAAGAAATATTCCATAGAATGTTAACACCCGGACATAACGCATTGGTGGAACAAAAGGCATCAATGGCCAAAAATTAAAATTGAAACAGTTGAAACATGAACATAATACAAAGGTCATCCAGAAAGTAAGTTTTCCACGGCCCGTAGAAAGAAACAAAACATAATAACCTGGAAAGTTTTATTGCAAAAGAGATACAGCACTATTTCAGCTACTTCTCAACATAATAACCACCGGAATTGTAACACTTGTCATACCATGGGATAAGTTTTTGCAGTCCAGTGTCATCGAAGTATGTAATGAGAGGACATTTGCGGTTATAACGGATTTAACGTGTTCCAGCCACTTTTGTACAGAAGGGTCTTTGATTGGATTCGAATTCGTAACCCTCCTGTTAAGAATTCGTCACCAGGCTATTGTTGGTCCCACGTACATGGTTTTAAGGATAACCCCATTGTAGCATCGGTTTCTGATTACTGAACTACGTTCGGAAACGTGGAGGTTAGTACGACCATTCAGCCAGTGTGTCACAGTTGTGTGCAGGTGACACGCAGCCAGCGTTTCACAGTTGTCTGCAGGTCTTCGTCTGTGCGAAAGTGATGACAGGACAGGAATTTCTTCAGGTGCAAGAACAGGTGGAAGTCGTTGAGAGCAAGATCGGGACTATAGGGTGGATGGTCAAACAGCTCCCAGCGAAACTTCTGCAGCAGATTTTTTTGTGACTCCATTTCCAGGCGGCAGACTTCTATGACACTGAACTATAAAAACTTATATCCCACGGTATGAAAAGTACTACAATTCCAGTGGTTATTATGTTGAGAAGTAGCTGAAATAGTGCTGTATCTTTTGCAATAAATCTTTCCGTGTAATTATGATTTGTTTCTTTTTATGGGACGTGGAAAACTTACTTCTGGATGACCCTCGTACAAAGAAATAACCCAACCCAACACACATAATGAAAACGACACGAGGAACATAATTGGACAGGAGTCCCGAGAGAAGGCACACAGGAACACTTGTTACATAGGCCGGTGGTGGTCACCCAAGGAAAACAACACAAAGTGGCGAACAATATATAGTGTTACAAACCAAAAAAAAACGTCCTGGCCAAACTGCGTACAAAATTGCAAAGCAACTGCAGATAATCTCAGAACGCACAGTATGAGGTTCACGGTGGTCAGACGTTTGCATAAAAGTGGAATATTTTACCAACGATCAGAAGGTAATACACTAACAATACACTAACACATACACATCGGAGATACCGTTTACAATGGTGTAATGAATACAAGTAATGGACCATACAGCTATAGTACGGTACTCTTCCCTGATGAGTCACTTCAGTCTAACGAGCGATTCTGGATGTCATCTGATCCGGAGAGAAGTGGGAACATTGTGCCATCTAGCAAACATTACGATACGAGGTCGGTATGGAAGTGGTGGCATTTTCGTCGGAGAAACCATCATGCTGAATGGTCGTACTAAGCTCCACGTTTCCGAACGTAGTTCAGTAAGCAGAAACCGATACTACAATGGGATTATTCTTCAAACCATGTACGTGGGACCAACGATAGCCTGGTGACGAATTCTTAACAAGAGGGTTACGAATTCGAATCCAATCAAAGACCCTTCTGTACAAAAGGGGCTGGAACACGTTAAAACCGTTATAACCACAAATGTCCTCTCATTAGCGTTGAAGTTTGGAGAGTGGGGTGTCAGCTCAGGTGTGACTTCACTTAACTCCATCATAGGATACCGACCCTATGAAAGGTTTACGGTAAACTAAATTTCCCAAAACTTGAAAGATGACCAAATGAGAAAAGAAAAAATATTTTTGTGTGTGCGAAGCAGAAATTTTGAGCTATGAAATGCACACGCAGGTGCTGCTATAAAAAAAAATTTCTATGTGGTCAAAGGGGGAATTGAAGTGACGTAATTAAAAGTGAATTTAAACCGCTTGCTTCAGTTCAAACTCACAGGCGGCCCCAAATCACACGATTTGTATGATTTTTTTTGTAGCAAGGTGTGAACAGCCAGGCGTTTAAACCAGGCGTCGTAGTACCGAGTTGCTTGTTACTGGATGTTTAGCTGAGATGTGATAGGGAAGGTGGTAACATAGTGGTTCGGGTCTGCTTCCATGCCACAGATGCAGCGGTCACTACAATGGATATTCATCCGAAATAAATACTACAGGAATGGGCCGTGATCTGTGTAAAAGTGTGAACTCTGGAGTGGAGAGCAGAAGGTGGGGAAAAACCCGAATGTTCTCTAGCCTTTGATGGAATTTAGCCATCTCACTTGTCAGCTGTTAATTGATGCAAGCTTGAGAGACCTCTTCAGATGACACGCTGGGAAAGGGAGGGGATGCAGGTGGATGGACGCATTACCGGCGGCACTTCTTTCAAGGTGATCTGCTGCTTCGTTTTCTTTAACACCGCAATGGCATCTGACCCAAGAGATATAAATGCACGTCGTTGGAGTTGCCGATTCAATGATAGAATGTATTATTTGTGCCATCGGGTTAGTAATGAGAAGGTAGGTCAAAAGAGTCACACTGGATAGACTGTCCAAGAAAATGCATGTTTTCTGAGCAATTTCGGAGTTCTAAGTAAGAAGCTGTATATATAGAATATATATATCATTCAAATACTTAATTTAATGACAGATAGCATGGTAAGGAATATATTTTTCAAAACAAGAGAAAAATCAAATAATAGAAACCAAAAGGAATTTATTGAAAACGAAAGTGTTGGTGGATCAGGGAGTCATCAGGGAGAACCCTGACCCAAACAACACAAAATGGTGTGTATATATATATATATATATATATATATATATATATATATATATATATATATATATATATATATATATATATATATATATATAATAATAGGAGGTTTCCTTTTTGTTATCTTTTATTCTATCCCCTTGGGTAGACTATTTGCTTTTCGTCCATTATTTAATCACTCAAATTTGTAACTACAACCAACCACTTACTTGTCTCACAATTTAAATGATTCCAACCTTGCAGCAAACTGCCGAATCCAATATTTAGACTGCAGCTGTTAAACAACCTCTAAACTGTCTTACTGTACCCGTCAAGAGCTTGGCATATATATCTCTTCCACTGAGCTCTATTTGAGTATTGCCCGTTTGAATGTACGACAGCAAAATCATATATTTTAAGAGTTCTTTCAAAAGCGGGCCTTTGAAAAAACATAATTTTTATTATAAATAATTTTTTTTGTCTAAAAAAGCGAATACTAATACCACTATAGAGTGAGAGCCAAAAGAACATAACTTTAGGTTATACTTTTTTTACAAGGCCTGTGACTTTTTTATTGTTGTTGCTATTCTCCATCTAGACCAAATCCACAAGTCCATTCACTGGCACTACACAAAATCATACATCTATACAAACAAGTGTGCATCTCACAGAAAGGCGAGACATGCTTGCGTTTGCTTAGGATCACTATGCTAGTTCTACCTCCCACACTGTGCCAATTAGAAAGATGTTGGATGGAGCTGCGACTGTCGGACAAAATCCAAACGAGCTTTGGTTTCGAAACAGACATGATGTAATCAAGCTTTTCATGAATGGCAATGAGCTCCTTTTTGAAAACTGAACAGAAGTCCGGATTTTCTTTCTTGAATTTCACCGTCCTGTTAGGAGCTTTAATAAAAGTACTTTTTTGTGATGAATAATAATAAATGTGTTATATATTTTGTGGAAACAGATTATAGACCTAATGCTAACGTCGTCATGACAACTTTTTTGAAAACCACTACCAACTGAGGTGCGAATTTTTTGTAGCTTTCTCTCCAATGAACGGTACTTTTAAGTCATAAAACGATTTCTTTAGTACACTTAGAATTGTGCTTTGAATCAATACCTGAGGAGGACAAATTTCCTTTACTGTACCTTTACGCTGGAGCAAGTGAGGGTATAAAATCTCAGGAAGTAATTTTCACATACGCATAGGAGTGAATAGAATGCGTACAATTGGAAAATACTTGTTTTGGTTTCCGAAACCTGAAACATATTTTCCCCTCTAACTGCGATTTTTATTTTTCCTCGAAAGTGACCTCGCATTCCAAAAAGCTTTACTCCCATAAGATATAAGGCAAATAATGCATCTGCTTTCTTTCACAATGAGCAAACCTTCTGCAATAGGAAGGTTTCCTTCTTTCTGCTTTTGTTCATCTCAATAGACCCCATTCTATCTGAAGGCTTTCATTTCTCTCAGATACTAAGCCGTAAAACCCTTTCCGAGTCTATCTTTTCATTCAACAGTCGCGTGGAACTTCAATCCCTCGCTACTATGCCCATTTTCTAAAGGACTTCCATGCCAAGCACACAAGATGATAGATACTTGCTGCGACCATTCAGTATGATCTAACTGCATTGATTTCGGATTCGATCGCCATTTGTTTCCAATGGCATCAATTGTGATTTTCAAAATATCTTGGGGTAATAATCTCTTCTGGTTTGCTTGAACATAAGAGATAATTAATCTCAGTAATTCCCTGACATAAACTTCCACGAGAAATTCTTTACAAAACCAAAACCACTCGCCTTGATACTTCAAAACAAAATTGATTGAAATTTTCAAATTTGCTTTAGAACATTATAGACCTTGGCTCATCAGATTCAAGAAAAGTCCAATCATCTCATAGTGCGATAATAGACGTATTGGTGATTGAGTTTGAGGTTTACTGTAAATAGTTTTTGTTGAAACATCATTTTAAGTTCAGTCTTAATCTCACTAATTTGTGGTAGTCAGTAGTTTTTTACAAGACATTTACAGCAATAAGAGCATATTGAATATATTTCTCAAACAAGTCATTTTACATTTTGAATAGTCCTTGGCACTTTATAGTTATTGAAGATAGGTTCAGTAACAGTGGCTGCTTTAGTTATATGACAAATTATTTTATTTTAAAATGTAAATAAAATTTAAGTAATAACCCGAAACAGTATGCCCCCTTCCACTTATATAGCTAATAAAACTGGGTAAATTTCTTGCAAATTTTTTTGTCGCAGTTCCAGAAATGTCATGTAGAAAAATATCTTGTTATTTGAATAATACTTCCCCCTTGAGGTTGCCCATTTATTTTATTCATTTATTTATTTTTACTCTTTATGGTTTCAATGCAACCGCGAGATTTAATGTTAGCGTTTGGATGGACGAGGTAGTTGGTGGCATTTTGTGGTGATTTTCAGGCTTGGTATAGCGGGTTTTATTTCGTTTTATTCCTACTCTTTTTTTTTTGCTATGTTTTTTGTTTGCTTTTTAATGTTGTTTGGGGAAATGTATGAGCAATTTTTTAGCGTTTTGCTGCTCATGTATGCAAAAAACACCATTTGTATTATATGATTCTAGCTTCTCTCTGATGATCCACCGACACTGTCCTTTTTAATAATTTCCTTTTGGTTTTTATTTTGAATTTCCTCTTTTATTAGAAATTATATTGTTTTACATGCTGTGTCTGCAGCTATAAGCGCGTTTGCATGGTTAGTTTTACTTACGTTTTCACTTTTTTTTCCAATATATTTTGCCTTTTAACTGTTTTGCATATATATATATATATATATATATATATATCCTTGATTTGTATTATAGAGCATACTGATTGTGGAAGTAAAACCATCACTTTGTGTCTGGTTCGTTTGTTTATGCTGAAAATGTCTTTGTGAAAACAAGTCAGGACAAGCCAGATTTGTTTACAGTATAAATACAGTTAGATTGTTTGCCGAGGCAATTTTCCCTCCCCTGTGTTTGTACTGCGATTTGTAGCCGGCCCCCTGCTGCACCGCCACTCCCGTGTGCTTCCTCTAATTCAAACCTCGGATGCACGGGCGAGCTTCATCAGAAAGCGGATCTCTCCCTTCCCGTCTCCATGGCAACGATGACGTAATTCCGTCAGCTGAATCCTCTCCCGAACTGCAGCTTTGTTCGAGGGGAGTTATAATGAGTGCTTTTGTCAGTTTAAGAGCTGCGGGCGCTGTGATTGGTCGGCGGTTCCCTTTTCACGAATGCTAAGTCTGCGGGAAATTCATATCTTTATGCAAACTAGCGCCGAATTGGGAAAGAGATGAGAGGGATTTTTTTCCCCTACACCACCAATTATTTCTGTGTACAGTTATTTCGCCGTTTGTTCTCTAATCCGCTGGAATCTGGGAGGAAAAAATGTTTGGATCGGACTCCTCACCCTTCAGATGTATGCAGAGGCAGACAATTAACGAATTTAATGACTTCATTCGTGTACTTGTGTAGGGATGTTTTTTTTATTCCTTTGCTGTTGTTCGGAACGGATGGATGCGGACCATCTAAAGAGATTAGTCGTTTGCTAACAAATAGACACTTGCTTTCAAAGGGTGAATTAAAATTTCTCATTTTCGACCCAATTTTTTACCAATGTTAAAAAATACATAATTTAAAAATTAAAAGGCTTTCTTTTGTGAGTTATTTTCAAATTAAAATATATTTTAGGATTAAAAGAGAGGGCATGGTCTGCATACAATATCTGAAAAGAGAGCTTTATCGGTTTTTATTTTTTTTATTTGCACACTCTGTTTTTGGTGGGGAATGTGATTTCAAACGTTTACCGACCATATCTAATTGCCAAAGGTGACGCTTTATAATGTATTTCTTTGAATAGCTTAGAGTGTGGTGCTTAACTATTCAAAGAAAATGCTTGAGTGACTTTACTCTGAGACGTATTTTTGTATTACGTATTTTGTACTTATTTTGTCTCTAAGACTGTATTGCGTTGAAAGCAAAATTGACCAACTTTTTATTACACTCTATAAAAAAAAATCTACTCACCAAGAAGGAGCAGAATTACAGTGGTGCTGGGCTCGATCCACATGAAACGACCCTGACTGGTGACGTATAGTCTTTAGTGACGAGTCTCGCTCCCAACTGTATCCTGACGACAACCGCTGACGTTTGTGGAGACGTCCAGGGCAGCGTGGGGTTACTAAACTTACTATCACACGCCACACATACCCACAACAAGGCGTTATGGTCTGGGGTGTCATCTCCTTTGAAAGACGGACCCCTTTAGTATTCATTTCTGGCACACTTACAGCACAGTGGTACATACACGACATTCTACGACCAGTTGTGTAACCGTTCCTTTTGCGACACCCCGGGACTTGCTTTTCAACATGATAATTCCTGGCCGCACACATAACGTGTTGCTATGATTTGTCTTCAAGCTTTCCCAACACTTCCTCGGCTAGCTATGTCTCCTGATCTCTCTCCCTTAGAGCATATTTGGAACGTTATGGGAAGGCTATTACAACCATCTCGGAATGTTGATCCTTTAGCCCGACAGTTGGAGACGGCAAGAAATTCCGCTGGACACCATCCGGGAACTTTTTCAGTCTATGCCACTCCGGGTGACGCATCCAGGCCAGAGGTGGACCCACGCCTTAATGTCTTACTCCCTTTGAAACGATCAAATTCTGAAATAAATCATTCAATTGTTCTGAAATTTCAATCGTTTGTTTTACTATGTATGTTCTTCACATCCTCCATTTAATTTTTTAATTACCATTGGACAACTCCTTATTGGTGCGTCGATTTTTTTGTTATAGAGTGTATTAACCCTCCTACTGGTTATCTTTACGAGGCATTTTGTCAAGTTGAAGATCTTGATGACCGAGATATTTCGTCCTTACTAATAAAACTGACCGGATTGTGATCTCGTCATTGCAAAAAACGGCAATCTTTCAATGGCGAGATTTTTCGGCACTAGCAAAAATGTCCAGATCTCGATGTACGAGATATTTTGTCAATGCCACTTGGAGGGTTAATGAAAACATCTCATGAGATGGATGTAGATTCTCTCGCTGTTTGTGAATTTCCTGTATTGTGTCTATGATAGTATCGTCAATAAAGCACACAATGGGCGTCGGTAATGTCGCGTATTTATTTTGAAGCAAATTTTGGTTTTGCAAAATTAACTTTATACATTATCGCTCGATTAGTCTATGTTAACATTGTGGCGTTTGAAACTGGAGTTGGACTCATCTGGATACCTTTAC
This sequence comes from Metellina segmentata, assembly GCA_947359465.1. NCBI lineage: Eukaryota > Metazoa > Arthropoda > Arachnida > Araneae > Tetragnathidae > Metellina > Metellina segmentata. Next base: position 21,466,689 of record OX375876.1, on the reverse strand, counting down.
AGGTCTTTATTATAACTTGAGAGGTCTTGATTAACAATAGGAAAGCTATATACACAATATGTACAGGGAACATTCAATGAACGAATGTTCAAGAAGAAACAATAAGCTTTTCTCCATTCTTAGTTGTTTTTTTTACTGGTGTTTAAGAGTTCTTCCTTCGTCACTTCGCACAAAGGCTTTCTCGTTTCGTCTCTCTGTTCTAAAGATGATGTCATCTAAAACCTTAAAAAAATCTCGTGTTATTTATTTGCGATCACGCTCAAATAGATTCGCCAGCTTTTTATACCACGTGACCTTTATTTGCAGCCACGCTCTAATAGATTGGCCAGCATTTTATGCTTCTCCTCGTGATGATTGTCCATTCACCAGTTTCCATCGGAATGTCACTTCCAGACTGTAAGGCGTTAGGAAAAACGTCGGAACAAAAGGACCGCATGTTATCGTCTTTTTCCAGTCTTCATAACATTAACAACAAACCACCATCAACGTATTCAATGCCCTTGCTCGAAATTATTATAAGAAAAAGTAAACTATGCACTTCGGCGCTATGTCACGAACTGCCATTGATCCGTCTGTCCCACCACTTATCATTGTCACAAAACGCCATCCATGCGTTATCAAACTACACCAACAGCGTCGCCACTTGCCCGATAACTCCTGAGTTCAGTTGATATCGGTCACACAATTATGCTGCGTCTGCACTGCTATTCTATTGTAAAACATCCAGAAATTTATAAACATTTATTATATTTATAAAAAATAAAAAAAAGTAGTTTAAAATAGTTAATAATTTAAAATAGTTTTGTGCAGTGGTCCCATTAAAGAACAAATCACTTGATTAAATAAAGATAATTACACATTTTTTCAAATCTAGGATGGGCTTCAGCCTCTATAATTCTCTTCAGTGATTATAACCCCTATTCTCACATATTATTCGTATATGTAGTTGTTTGGTAGCAATATGGAATTGATGAAATCTATGCAACATTTTTCAAATGAGTTGAATAGATTTTCATGTAGCCCATTTGAAGTTTTTGACAAATTTCTTTAAAATTTCATACATAATTATCATTTTTATATATTATTTAATTGTTATACAATTAATTATTAATAAATTATAATTTAATTATTAATATATATTTTAAATATTTATAACCCAATGCTATTGTTTAATAACACTAAACATAAAAAAATCATTAAAATGTTTCTATACCACATTTTAAGGAAAAGGGTCTCAAACGTGTTCGAATACCTTAAAACGGGAAAATAACGTCAATTGGAGAGAACATATTCAACAAACGAGCAAATGCTCTATTTTAATTGATGTAGATAAGCATTTAATATTTATAGATAAGCAATACATACAATTCATAATATCTTCCTACATGAACATTTAACAAGATAAAGATAAATTATTGTAATAATTAGAATAAAGTTATTCATTCTCCGTAGAGATACTTAATTCTTTCGAATAAAAATGCAACTAACGACTCATGAAGAATAATGTTAGCCAACGAGTAATCTAAGAGGATGCTTGACTAAGCTTCTTTTCTCTTAAATATTCACGCCGAACGCACATTACGGATACAGTTAATGCCATGCGAATTTATTTACTTTTCATAAATAAAATACATTGTCCCTAATTCCTTTTAGATTCCCCGTATGTCCCATTGGAACCATTCAAGAACTGAAAGTGCATAAAAGCTTCCATTCCAGATAAAATATGGCCTTCGTATTGGTCCATTCAAAATCTTAACGATCTCCCATTGGAGGATATAAGTACCTCTTTCGCTGCATCGTGCGCGCTATTAATGGCGCCTTGTGTGAATAATTTCTGATGCCAAATAATAATAATTATTCTAATAAATGATTTTTCCTTTTCATGCATCTCTGACAAAACGTTTTAAGGGAATGTTTTATTTTTTGTCTTACTTCATCTTACTTTAATTAGGCGAATGCATTTACAGCTTTTAAAGACACTTAGAATTATAGGTTATTTGTTCTTCTTTAGTGGAGAATTACAATCCAGTAAATGATTGCTTTTATTTCCATGATGAAGAGAATGTGTTTATTCGATAGTAAGCATTAATCGAACGATGCTGTATTAAAACGAAAGGTTTGCATGGCTTCAACGTCGACTGTTCGGTCATTTTAGTTTAAAATTAAACAAGTATGAACTCAGCAGATTTGTACATCATAGAGTTGCTGTGTGTGAGAGAAATGAAAATTATCTGTTTGGTTTGGGAGGCAGTTATTTTTTTTTCAGTTAGATAAGTATAGAATCTTGCGTTCCCTTATTGGCAAATGTTTCTTATTTGCATTTCATTCACTCCCAAAAAAAAAAAAAACAGAATGAAATTTTAGAGTATTCATCCATTTTACCATGGTACTGACTTTCTATGGGCAGTTTTAGAAACCCAAAAGATAATTTGACTTAAGTCTAAGCTGAAGGTTGATTCCAGTCAATGATGAATATCCATGTCTAGAACAGGAATTGAACCCACGATCAACGACCTCCTGAACCAAGGTCATCTGAATAATATATTCATTTCCTTGAGATTCATTGCATTATTGCATCCATTAACATCCATAATGACTAAATAGCCACATGTATTGTTGGTTAAAATAATCATAGATAGGGAGAAGTTAATCAACGTCACACCGGGCCAACACAACGGGCTATTGAATCCCTCCCATGGATTAATCTCCAAGGAAAGGATCCAAGAACACCACCAGGAACATAATTTTGAACAAGTCAGATGACGTGGTGAGCACATGAGCATGGTGTACCAGTCGAAAAACTTTCACACTACACCAAAGTGAGAACATTTGAGACCACTACAGATTAAAGGGTACAGCTGCAGTCTATGTTTATAGCGGTGGCATTGGCCTTGGCGATTTTTTGGTGAACTTCTAGCAACAAGTTATGGTAGGTTAAAGCAACCCATCTATATTTACGGTTATTAAGGTCTTCATAGCAACCTCGGCCAATGGAAAGTTTAAATTTTCATTTTCATTATTCTAGAAAGTTATTTCAAAATCCGTTAAAGTCGTTTGATTTCATTGGTTCGTTTGAAAATTTTTCTTTGATTGCATCGGTCCTTTAAAATGTTTTTCTTTGATTGCATCGGTCCTTTAAAATGTTTTTCTTTGATTGCATAGGTCCTTTTAAATTTTTTTTCTTTGATTGCATTGATTCATTTTATGGTTTTTCGTCACTTATGGAATTTTTTTTTAATATAATTATTTTTCACGGTACAGTTTTGACGTATCAGGTTGCATTATTTCTTGCATTCCGTTAAAATTAACTACTTTCTTTTGTAAAACAAAATTTCAGTTTAAGCTTATTACTTTTTGTGGACGTTTTAAAAAATATATTTTTCAAAACGTTCACAAAAGTGTTTGGAGCTTTCATTTTCCGTTATAAAGAGAACTCTCTTTTGTAAAAATTATTATTTCAGTTTAAGGTTAAAACTTTTTTTGAAAGTTCTTAAAAAATACTTCATTTATTAAAAAATTTTCATTTTCCGTTGTAAAAAGAAAAATATTTTTGAAAGGAAAAGATATTTGAAATAATTATTTCCTTGGCGACTTTAGAAGTGCGCCAAAAAAATCGCCAAGGCTGTTGCCACTGCTATAAACGTAGATTGCAGCTGTATCGATTAAAGTGCAACAGCCCCGTGATACAATAGTTTTTGGCTGAACAGTTTTTTACACGTTACCCTTCCAATTGAGCTTCCACGACTCCATCATAGAAGGGGATTCTGTCGGTCATGAAGTCTAAAACTAGTTAGAAGTCGTGCAGGGAAAACCGCAGGTTGCAAGGTGAAATAAAGCGTGCATGACCCTCAGAAGATTATTATTGAAAAGTGATGTTTTTCTTTTGTAATATGTAAGCGATACTCTAGATGGAAATCAATTCTTGAATATTATAACATCATCTTGCATACTTTTTTAATATGTATATTTTATACTTAATGTTTAAAATTCAATTTCATATGTTAAAATTTTTTAACTATCATTTATAATCTTACATTTGATATCACATAAGTAGTAGTATTCCCTTGATGGCACCTGTATACACCAATTGACAATGTTTTGGAGAAATTTGTAAAGATATTCTCTTTGTTTGCAAGGACGCATTGTGTTGATATATTATGCATAAATATATATATATATATATATATATATATATATATATATACACTCATTGTATGATCTTGTTATGTACTATAATGTAACCTGATAAGAAATAAAGGCATGAAAAAACAGCACCATGTTGTTTGTTGTATAAATTCAAACAGCATGCGTGTTGTTTCTTCAAGCTAGGAACGACACCGTATCACTTCTGGATCTAGAATACGTTGTCGCGGCCAGCTCGAGTGTTACGAGCCATCAATTCTGGATCTATAACACGTCGTCTAGGGGTAAATATTGCATATTGTTCGTTTCTAATGACGAGGAAATTTAGCGAGGATTACCTCATCCATTGCATGAGAAAAAACAGTAGAAACCATCAATCGACAACGACTTCAGCAGATATGTGACAATAGAAGAGCTGAATCATTTTGAGTAAGTTCATTACTATTTTTTATCCTACGAAATGCGTAGATGCCTACGAAATGCACTTTTATCCACGTGGTACTGATATACAGTTCTAGAATTATTGTAGTCAGTTCCACGTAGATGAAACCTGCGTTGTATTTCAAAGGCCTGTGCTTCCAGTTTTATATAAGAATTTTATCTGCCAGTAATTGTTTTAATGTATGATGAAAATAGTTTTTTTTTTATGTAAAAGGAAAATCAGTTTATATAGCGCGAGAGTATTCACGTCGAAAGATTTAAACTCGTAGTTTGACTTTAATACAACGGAATGCTGTATTCTAGAAGGATTTCTTAAAACACTGGATCAAAGAAATCTCTCCTGCAAAACAGCAGAGTGCATAAACATTTGATCAAAACTTGTATAAATACTCGGGTTATTTTTATCATCAGTCAGTCCCATATTTTTTAACTTCGAGCTGTGTCTCCACCTGAGATTTCTTGGGCTATCAACACGTCCATCTTCAAAGAAGGTAAGAGCATTGACTATTCATTTATTTATATTTGTGCATGTTCTGTATAAAGGGGTAGATAATTTTTCCAAAGTTCAAAGCTTGTTTAAGCTTTTAAATAATAATTCGGCAATGTCTTAAATGTCAACCTTAATTTCTAATATATTTAGTCGGAGATTCCATTTGATGAGAACATCTTTGTCCCTCAGAATTCTTATTGTATGAATGCAATTGTTAATCAGTGAACTTTCGGTAAAATTTCAGAAGGTATTTTTGTTTCTTGTCATAGATAAAAAGAATGACTGGAAAAGACTCCGCCGCGTTGTTACATTTAGTGATGATGATGGCGATGATGATACATGTCTCTTAGAGATGCCTGCTAAAAATAACCAAAGAAACAAGTGTCCAAGGAATCGTTGGAGAACGACGTGGATATAGCACCAACGAAAGGATCCAAAACCCCACTCCCTTCGTTTCACGTTCATATCGAAAAGGGAATATCGATAGAACTCAAAGAGTTCCGTCGCTAGCAGTATATAGGCTTAATGAGATGTCAAGAGGGAAGGCAAATAATCTTTACCCCTAGAGCTATTCCTTACATTAAAATCAGGCGTGGTGGAAATCGAAAAAAAAATTTCGGTCAATAATTATACCGTATGAGCACAAGGTATCAACATTTTGGAGTGTATATTTTTATGAATTTAAAAGTATCGATACAGCGTTCATGAACTTTGTTGAATTTAATAGCTCTTTTAGAGCGTTTATAAGAACCCTAAGAGAGCAAGAGTGAACTGTATACCGATCCGCTTGTGCTATTCTCTGATGCCCGAGAACATATGCTTAATGCTCTTTCTACTGCCCTAGTGTTGCCGTGCTGGGCGATAGGGTTTAATTTCTCAGCCACACACCTCCCAGGCGGACAATTGTGTGAACTACCAACGAGTGGCTTTGGTAATCCAGAAAGGTAGATCGTTTATAGAAGAACAAGTTTAATAACAAGGTAATTTCAATAAACAATGTAACCAGTGTATAAAGACAAATAATATTTCATAAAAATGAGAAAGGTAAGTTGCAAGCCTTTTTGTGTACAGATATTTATAGTCGATCAAGAGCTTGGCCAATCTTTTGGTTTCAGTTTTGGTAAGTCACCTTGAAGCCTTGAAGACTGTCGGCCACCTAGCGGCGTTCCACCAGAATACGAGAGTTGTATTCCGGTGCGTCACCGCAGTGTTAAGGATTCGATTAATTTTATGTATCCATATAGTGTTTACAAAATTTGCAGAAATGGACGAAATTTCGTCCACTTTTTATTTCTGTTCGAATTCTGTACGTATTCTATTATCATTTACAATCAATGACTCGACTGATAGAGCTGTGCAAAAAATTTTAAAATCTATTGATACTTTTATTCTCAATGGTTCTGGCCGCTGGATCAAAGTTATTCGAGTGTTAAATTTACACATTGGGAACTATTAGGATCTGCGAGGAGGACGGGGAAATTTAAATCTGTCTCCAGATATTAAAAATATGAAAGCAATTTTAAATATTAAATGTATGGATAACCTATGCTTTTTTTTACTGTATATTAGCTAACAAATTTCCAGGCTCTACTAATTTAAACCTAGCTTAAAATATAAAAAGTACTTAAAAATATTTATTTCCCTTGAGTTGTGTTTTTCCACTCTGTGACGGTCCTGTCATCATGCATGTCGAGGGATGTTCAGTTTCAGCATACTTGATATAAATGACGAAATTCGGATTCTATTAGTTGCACACCTACAACATTTGCTTTTAAACCTAAAGATTCGTCTTTTAAAAAAAATAACGTATATCCTACACACGTAAATCACCTTACCGACAAACATGAAAGAAAAAATTCTTTCTATCACCTAATCATTCAGAATAACAACACGCTGAATTCGAAATGTCCAGTATCAGAAATTCTACAAGTTAAAATAGAGAACCTTAAGTATATGAAACGAAATTTGAATCAATATATATTATGTGTAGGAAATATAATTTACTAATTTTAAATCTAATATCAATCTTACTTTATGATTCTTTCTTACCTACTATTAGATAATTTAGAAAGATACTCGTATTTTACTGCTTAATCAGCATTAGAAAAAGCAATGGGTTTATTTGTTCCAAAGATGTTACTATAATGTTTTAAAATTTAGAGTGGTGATGAAAAAAGATATATTTATTCAAACTGACCCTATCCAAATTTTTTTTAACTTGGTGATTGTGTTGCCCAACCACATATAAGAAATTCTGTAAAATTTTAGCTTACTTACAATATTTATTGATTTATATGAATTTTAAATTTGAAAACTTTTTGAAAACGGAGAAAAATTTGAAAGCGATTTTTCATCATTTTAAAATCACTACCTCGCACCAATGTATCTAATTGTTCTATAAATGCGGGTTAATTTTGTAGCATGTATACATGTACAATCTTTCCAATAATGTGTACAAAATTTTAGTGAAAAAAATGTAGTTCCAAGGTAAATCAATGTGACATTTGACCATGAATTAGAAAATTATGTATATATTTTTTATTTCCTAAAACAAATATGTGTGTTAAAAGTACTGTGTTTATCTTTCTTTTTTGAAAATTTTTAGGTATGGCTCACAATAAGAAATATTTGAAGTAAACAGAAGGATATAAATATAATTAAACTTGTATATTGTTTGACCTCATATATACCTTTTAGTACATTAAAGTTTATTCTAATGACATATTTAGATCGGAAGGTTCCTGGTTCGAATCCGGGTCCGGGCATGGTTGGTGTAAAAGTGGCTGGTGCATCTTAAATCTGTCGTGGCCGAAAGTCCTCACGTTGGGTTGGCGTGGAAGTTTGGAGAGTGGGCTACCAGCTCAGGTGTTGCTTCGTCATCTGACCGTGGTTCAAAATTACGAGATGTTGTCCTCGGATATTTCCCTTAAGGACTGATCCCGGACCGTCGTCAATAGCCCGTTTTGTTGCTCTAGTACGACGTTAACTAAAATTACCACTACCATCTAATGACATATTACATAACACTGTTACGTCATTTTTGAGTTTAGTGTAGCTAAATTTATTTCCCCTTTGACATCTAATTGGAAAAAGTGCATTTTCATTGAAAAATATATATGTTAAAGGTAAGTTATACTTGTATTCCACTTTCTGAAAATTTCAAGTTGGGGCATGCATTGATTCAATGGAAAAAATAGTCGAGGTACATAAAATCATGTAAGCAAAACACACAGAAACCTCTATTCTGTACAGATTGTTTAATCGAGATGAAATTGGTCTTATTTTGTAGATAAATGCAAAATACGGTGAGTTGAAATTAGTAAGTTCTAGTAGCGAAATAATTTGTCACCTCTGATGACGTATTATGATGGATTCCGATAAATGACTGCCCTAAAATTCCTAGGGGAAGAAAGATCTCTGTAAAAAAATCGAATTGTACCTTGCATATTACCTGTGGTAGTTTGGGACAGTTTTTTTTGCACCGTTGGCTGATCACACCCTATAGGGCAGTTTTCGACGTGAAGATAAACACCCATTAGGGTTACGACATTAACTATCTAGCGTGCAATGTGCAAAAAGTGATTCATGGAAAATAAAGGAATGGATTTAATGTACAGTTGAAAAACGAATTTAATAAGTTGATGATTTAATATATGTTGACCTGCTGCATGATATAAAAGGTGTATGATTTAAAATTAAAAAACCTCAATGGGGATTTACCCCAGTAAAATCTTGTAAGTTTAAAATTACTATAAAAACTTCAATCGGAGATGGTTAAACATTTCTTAAATGGAATTTCAGTAAGACGACAGTGATGGTTAATTGTAAGTTAGGCATACATGGACCAATAAAACAAGGAAGTGTTTTCAAGCAGACAAATTAGATTCTCTACATTAAAAATAAAATAATGAGCAACTATAACAGATAAACTTAATTTAACATGCGTGGCTTGCTTTAAATCATTGATGAAAAGCAAAAAGAAGAAAATATCTGTAATACAAGGTTATTTTAATGTAAGGACGCCATTTTGTTTTGGAAGAATTTTTAAATAAGATGTTTTATTAATTATTTTTGTACATATTGTTCACTCAATTAATGACATTTTATGGAAGATGAAATCGGACAGATAACCACCTCTGGTCATATTGTAAAACCGAGCTCTTCCGGCCTGGTGATTTGTTCCATTTCTTCGCACTTCATTTCGAAATCAGTTGATGCGTACAGAAATAACTGTTGTTGTTAGAAAAATCCATGGAAATTAAACTCAGAAGTATGCTTATTACACCCACCGATTTTAGACAAGACGGAACCAGATCGTCGTATTCATAAAATTGTATAATTAAATCGACTTAAGGTTCAGAATCACAAAAACCAATTCACAGGAATAGATGTTTTGACTATGGTATCTAGACTCTAGTAATCCTATTTCCCCAATGGGTTATACTTAATGAAATTCACTATAAATAAGTAAAATTATCTGTTAGTCTGAAACATCGAGAACTACCGAATACTGAGCTCTGGCTTCACGAAATTTTTATACTTGCTTTTGTCTGGAATGTTTATGTATACGCAACTATTTGCAGCTCACTATATCCTTTCTTTAAGTAGAATTTAATACAGAATGTTACACCAGTAGATATCAGTGGAGGACACAGACACTTAAAGGGAATAAAACTCAAAAAGCAGTTAAACGACGCAACGAAACTGTCTGAGAAACAGAAGCTTGACTTGCTTATTTGAAGCAGCAAAACTCTACGTCCAAATGAAATAAATTAGTCAAGAAAAAGGCAACAGCTTGTTTACATTTTTCAAATATACTATTTATGATGTAAATTTTTATTTTCAATCAAGTGCATGGTAAAACGTTCACACTTTAGTCGTGTTACCACCAGTAGTACCATTAGTTTCTATTGCATATAATTCTTTATTTCAAATCCAATATGATATTTTTTTATCTCTCAACCTATTTTTGGGATCGCTCCTACTTCTTTTCTGCGCTAATTTCTTCCTTCTAGATTTCTCAATGTCTTCTATAAACCGACTACCGAAGAATATTTCAACAGAGCTTCGAAAGCTCTTCCGTGCAGTTTTAGCAATAATATGCAGTTTATAGCTCAAGTTAAACAAATTTAAATTTTTCTGCGAAATATTGGCCGATTAAATCTAGCCGGTAGTGATTGATTTTATACTTTTATATACGTTGGTTACCGTTTAACAATACACTAATAACGCCAGTTTCGGTGCCAGGTATGTTATTAAAATAGTTATGTCTTCCATGCAGTTCTAGAAATAATATAAAGCCTCCAACTCAAATAAAGCACATTTAAACTTTGCGGGAAAGTTGGCAGACTAAATTCCGTAGCGGTTGGTTCTTTTCCGTATATAGGGAAGGTGTTCCAAATATCGCCCATGTTCTTAATAACGGCTAATCGTGTTTGTAAGCTGCTATGCACGACATCTGTGAGTTTATGTAGTTACTTTGACGGTCTGAGGTTTTGCCATATGTAACGCCACCGGCAAGTTTCCTATCAGTTATGTTAACAACACTATTACATCTGAGGTATTTAAGGCTGTGATCAACGTATTTTTTATCTCTAATCCATTCAGGGAATATACAGGTAAGTGTTTTTAGATCATAATTTCGTTTATATGACTTGAAAGTACATTCAATGCTAAAGGTAGGTAGGTATGCTCTACTAGCAACTCGTTTTTGATAGTAGTTCCTAATTTCGCTAGGTGGGTGGTAATAGGAATAGGGGTAGGCGATATTAGGAACCCACTCTTGTAAATTATCTTGGGAAACTTTCTAAAGTTTGACTAGTTAACTCAAACTCACGTAAGTAAAGAAGGTATGTGATCTCTGGAACCCAAAGGAGAATAATTCCTAGTGATATTCATTTAGTTTCCAGCTTGATTTCCCAACCCCGGAGGCTGAGATACAGAAACATAGTTAGGGTAGGCGATATATGGAACACATAGCCTATTTAAACTTCGCGATGAAAGTTGTCAGATTAAATTCGTAGCGGTTGATTCTTGCCGTATACACATACCATTCGCCAATATACAAACAACGCTGGCTTTTTGTGCTGTGTATGCCAGTGAAAGAGTTTTGGAAACAAGTAATCATGCCATCAATCTTAAGGCATTTTAAAGTGTAATTTAAACTCCATCAATTTCAGCTTCTTTCTCCGAAGAAAGCGCCATCTAATCTCTGTGCTCAAACCAAAGAGTTATTACTCGCTAATTCGGAAGCGGCATTTCCCTACCGGATGACGACCATCCGCAATTTCTGCAGCCAATCTGCCACTTAGACCACGCCGGGAAAAATCGCCAAGCAATTTTCTTCCTTCGGTGATCTAATGGCAGGCATCTCGCACAGCCGGCCCGCTAATCGTCAGGTAATTGTCTTGCAGGGTAATAAAGTCGCCAAGTCCCCAATGATGATGGTGAGGATTTGCAGCCGGGATTTGCTCAGTGAGGATATTGTGTTTCTTAGATGAGGATTGATTTTTAGGGCTGGCCGGTGGGTAATCTGCGGGGCGAGTGGGAAGACGTTCGTCTTCGTTATCGAGGGGGTGGACGGTGATGGTCAGTCTCTTTAAGGATGTTCCGTCCGGCGTCTGCTCTCGGGGTGGCATTAATCAGGGCGTCCACGGGGGTTCCCGTGCGATGTGTTGGCGGTGATACACAAAGCAATAAAACACCATTGCGTGTAATGAAAAAGTCTTGGGGTTGAGCAACTATCTACCAGTGTCCCCAATGTGGGGAAGTAATGAGGATTCCTTTTTTGGGGTTTTTGTTGTGCGTTACGTAATTGGTGTTTTTGAGTCGGCGGGGTTCTTGGGTCATTGATTTCGTTTGTCGTTCTGGGAAAGGACAAGAAAAAATAGCTTCTGTTTGGGTGTCTGTTAAACGAAGGAAGTACTCGAAGGAAAAGACCACCACGCGGAGATAAGTGATAGAAGCGGAGATGAAACTAGAGGCACCTGTTCTTCAAAGTAGATGAAACTATGTCCTTTTATATCACATTCTTGGTAATGGTAATCTTAGTTAACGTCGTACTAGAGCAATACAACGGGCTATTGACGACGGTTCGGGATCAGTCCCTTAAGGGAATTATCCGAGGACAACACCTCGTAATTTTGAACCACGGTCAGATGACGAAGCAACACCTGAGCTGGCACCCCACTCTCCAAACTTTCACGCCAACCCAACGTGAGGACTTTCGGCCACGACAGATTTAAGGTGCGCCAACCGCCTCTACACCATACGCTTACAAACATTCATGCCCGGACCCGGATTTGAACCAGGCTAACACCTTAACCACTATACCGGTTGGTCGACTGTCCTTCCTTTCAATCGTAGCTCATGCGAAATTAATGTCCTTGGTATCCCAGCTAGTAGTCACAGATTAGCAACCAGAGTGTTTCGATGAGGAAACATGATCCAGCGAGGTGTGTACACTTTAAATCGATCGTCGCATCTAGCGTCTTCACAGTGGCGAGGTGTGAAGGTTTTAGAGTGTGAGGTGGCAGCTCGGGTGCTGACCTCGTTTTTTTTACCTTGGTTTAAAATTACGAGGTATGGTCATCAGGTCTTTGTTTTCGGGATTGATCCCGAACCGTTGCCTTTGGAGAGTGGGGTGCCAGCTCAGGTGTTGCTTCGTCATCTGACCGTGGTTCAAAATACCGAGGTGTTGTCCTCGGATCTTTCCCCTAAAGGGACTGATCCCGGACCGTCGTCAATAGCCCGTTGTGTTGCTCTAGTACGACGTTAACTAAACTTACCATTACCATTACCCGAACCGTTGCCAATAACCTGTTTTATTGCTCCAGTGCAATGTTAATTCAACTACCTATTGCTCTGAATAAAAAAAAAAAAAAAAAAAAATTTGCCGACCAACCGGTATAGTGGTTAAGGTGTTAGCCTCTAGATCGGAAGGTTCCTGGTTCGAATCCGGGTGCGGGCATGGATGTTTGTAAGCGTATGGTGTAGAGGCGGCTGGTGCACCTTAAATCTGTCGTGGCCGAAAGTCCTCACGTTGGGTAGGCGTGGAAGTTTGGAGAATGGGGTGCCAGCTCAGGTGTTGCTACGTCATCTGACCGTGGTTCAAAATTACGAGGTGTTGTCCTCGGGTCTTTCCCTTAAGGGACTGATCCCGGACCGTCGTCAATAGCCCGTTGTGTTGCTCTAGTACGACGTTAACTAAAAATTACCAGTTACCATTTATGAACCAATTTTAAAAATAATTATACCTTAAGAAAGCGTGCATTCTAAGGTTTCCAGTGATGTTTTCAAATTTAAAAAATAATAGTATTAAGCTGTAGATATAATAGTTTTAATAAAAAAGAGTAACAGAAATATTGTTTTGGGATTGACGAGCGATAGCGAGCAGGGAGCGGAGCTCCCTAGTATTAATAAAAAGAAATACTAAACCCATCAGTACGGTATGATTGAGAACTGACTTCGAGATTTAGGCAAATGTAAATACAGTGTGCTTTTTGTCTTAACGGATGGTTTCAACCTTCCTGGTGGTTGTCGCGACACGATACTGTGTCATGAGCAACACTGACCATATTGTGATGGACAAGAAATCCCATCACTAGAAGAAAACTAATAAGTGCCCCCCCCGGATCTAGTCATCTTTAAAAATCGCCACTTTCTTCATGGCGAGGTGGTATCTCTTCATTAGCAAAATTGGTCAAATTGTGACAAACGAGACATCTCGTCGAAATAAATTGGAGGGTTAATATAATTTTTAAAGGTAGCTATTAACTTTTGATAGTGGCTATGTTGTTGTTGTTGTTTCTCATGCCTACACTGGCAGACCAGAAGAGTGCCAGGCCCGTCGAAGACGGCAAGAGGTGAGGGGGGTGCGCCTTCCATGTTATTGAGCCCCATTGGGAGGAAGTCCGACTTTGCCCGACATACATGACACGTCCGTTTTACAGGAAGGTCCTTTTCATACATCCATTCACTCACACATATCGTAATTTAGATCCCAATCAGAGGCCGATAACCACCTGATCAGGTACCCCCAGAGGTATTGATTTGGTATGGGAACATGGGGGACTTTGTGACCACGACCTATTTAACGTGCCCCAGTCACCATTACTGAACACGACGGTCTTTAGCCAGGTCGAAGCGCCGATCTCGCAATCATCAGAATTGCAGGCTCCGCCGAGGACAGAACGCACAACCCTTCTTTCAACCCTATAGATACAACTAGCGCGATTCTTTCTAGGCGTGATCCTTATGACTTTTAAGGTACAACTGCTGTACAAGCCATAGTCTAAATTCTTTCTTTGCGCGATCCAGGTGCAACTGGTTGTACTGGCAGTAGTGTAAATACTTTCTTGGCGCGATCCAGGTACAACTGATGTACTGCCCGATTGTCAAAATTCTTTCTTGGCGCGATCCAGGTACAACTGGCTGTACGGACCGTAGTCTAAATTCTTTCTTGGCGCGATCCAGGTACAACTGCTGTACAGGCCGTAGTGTAAAGGTTAAGGATGTGAAGTGGTTTCAATAGGTAGGTAAAACATTTTACATAACTGTATTCTGAAACGAGGAGGGATTGCATTGAATTTTCAGGTACTTGGATGTAAAGACCTTCGAACGGGGAATCTTCTAAGGATGTCCTCTGGATCCTAAGGATGTCTTCTAAGGATGTCACTGAGCTACATTCTGCGGCAAAAATAAAAACCGAAAAGCCATGAAACCATAGTTTGATCGGAAGGAAACATGGCACATGTTATCTCTAATATTATACAGGGAAGTGCTTTTCTGTGAACTGTACGCAGTGTCCGGACGAATCTATGGCATCTTACAATAATGAAACTTAGCACACAGGTTGTCCGGTTTTTGAGTGGCACCCGAATTTTAAAATTTAGTCTAGAACATTTAAAAATTAATTTATTAGGTTCTTCACCTTTTGTCCTTCCTTCCGGAATGTGAGGTCATTGAAGAAAAGTTTGGATTTGGGGATTTTGGCCCGATACGTCACAAGCATTTTTCGTCTAAATGCCTTTGAAACCATGCCACGTTTTCAGATTCTGGTATGTTTTCATTTACGATGCTGATAATAGTCACTTCGAGGGCATCGTCAGTAGAAATCGTTTCCGGAACAAACCAAATGGGAATACGTAGCAATCACCGGGGGTTGGCAAGCGTGAGTGAGCAATGGTCACACCTGACCCCACGAAAAGAACTGTCACGGAAAACGTCGTGCTGGACAAGCAGAGGCTAGAGTAACATAAAAACATACAGAAACGAACACAGTATCAAATCTCCAGAGAACTCTTTATTATTTTAGATTTACATCCAGATAGATCATAAATTAGTAAAATCTAAAGCCCTTTCGTTTATGATACATATTAATATACGGTTGATTTGGGGGGTTGATCGCTCTAGGGCTATATTTGGCCACGCGGAGCATGATATCGAATGAGTTCCAATTCCCCTTCGGTTCACTAACAGAGGGATACGATTGTCCTATGGTGGTTACATTGGTGAGACTCTCGACAATAAACTGATCCCGATTACCCACAAGTGGGTAAGTAATTGAATTAACGTCGCACTGGAGCAACACAATAAGCTATTGGTCACGCTCCGTGTCAAGCCTAAAGGGAAAGATCCCAGGACAACACCACGTAACTTTTAACCACGGTCAGAAGACGAGGACACACCAGAGTTAGAATCTTACTCTCAAAACTTCGACAACACATCAACGTGAGGACATTTGAGGCCACGGCAGGTTTAACATGCACCAGCCATTTTTGCACTCTGTGGTATTTGGTTGGATTCGAACTCGCAACCCTGCAGTTGCTAATCCTTACGCTTCCAACCTGGTTACCTCAGCCAATTTTTTAATTACCGTCGTACTAGAGCAACAAAACGGGCTATTGACGACGGTACGGGATCAATCCCCTAAGGGAAAGATTCGAGGACAACACCACGTCATTTTAAACCACAGTCAGATGGCGAAGCAATACCTGAGCTGGCACCCCACTCTCCAAACTTCCACACCAACCTAACGTGATGAATTTTGGCCACGAAAGATTTAAGGTACCCCAGCCACCTCTACACCATACGCTTAGAAATATTCAGGATTGACTCAGAATTGAACTAGGAACCTTCTGATTAAGAGACTAACATCTTAACCACCAGACCTACCACAGTAAAAAGAGCATGACTACCGAACATCGTGGTCTAGGTCTGGAGTGATACCGAGGCAGGAATTCGTGGACAGGCATGGATGATGGGTCTGGGTTTTTTTTTGGTGTTTTATGGCTTAAGGGCTATATTTGGCCATTTATCTACAGATAAAAGGCATACAAAATCAAGCAATTGATACACACAAGATAAAGGTTTTACTGTTACAGAAGAGAGAAATACACGTTGGTAGTATTGCATCTGACAGAAATCAAACAGGACATGCAATGCATGGAATAGCAGCTTATTGTATTCAGTGGAGAATTTCTGCTTTGAGCAGATGATCAACACATTTGTGTGTGTTGAAGACCCGGCCAGCGCTACCATTCAAAACTTGCTGTCGCGAGAAACACCACTGAAACTCCTAGTTTAATGGTGTGGGTCGCCAATAATTACGATACAAAGTCCCATCTTGGAACGTTAGTACCTATTAATTCCTATGTGAAGATTTTCACTCACCTTATGTACCAGAACTCAAATCTAGCTCAATTTTTTACAGTTCCTTGGTTCAATGACCTGCGTATCTAAAACGTTTCTAGAACATTGATGTTTAAGAATTTCCAGAAACAGACATTTGAAGATTTCCCAAGTCCGTGTGTGCCAGAACTCAAAGCTAGTTCGATTTTTTTCAGGCCTTAGTTGAATTCCCTGCGTACCTAGAACGTTTCCATCTGGGATGTGCATTGTTCATCAGTGATCGAGAAGTTGTTCCCATCCACTACCTATTCGACTGGGATCTCATAAGTTCTTGGAATTTTACAAAACCTTTTCTATGAAACTACTCTCATCGGTACTTAAGAACTGCCCAAAAAAGACATTGCTACCACAAAACCCTTAAAAAATGTGTCAGCTTCAACATTGAGAATATTTGGGAAGGCTGAGAAGTCGAAAGGAAACTATCGAGCTTTTTTTCTGTAACTTCTTTTATCCATATTTTATAGCAGTCTTTTAAGACGTTTTGCTCTGAAAAACTTTTATTGGGTATATATCTTTGTTGACTGTGTACCTCTGAATTGTATATAAATTGTTTGTATTATTATTACTATTATGCTGTACTCTAAATTTAAGAAATACTGCAATCCCCTTTTCACGTCATGATATAATTCTGCGAGTTCATGTTTTGCCCTTCACTTATGTTTCGATGAACTATTTTTTTTGTTAAATGTACTATATGTAAGTGGATTTCTCGGATCTTCCTAATCTCCGAAACTCCTTAAGGTTGTATAGCGGATTGCCATTCAGGTTAAACAGTGTCTGCCCACGGCGTCAAATCTAATCCCGCTTGTAGTGGTATGAGGTAGCATAAAGACGTCCTGGGACGCCATGCCATGATGCATATCGTCGAGTAACGTTTCCAGACGGGATTCTAAAACTTGTTAATGAAATTTTTCCAATAATAAAGAGTTTTCTGGTTTTAATATTTTTATTCCATATTTAACATTTCATTATCTCTTCATGTACATCGCGAATACAGTGTTTCATTCATAGCTTACATTCTTGGGGATTGACCCCAGACCGTCGTGAATAGCCCGTTGTGTTGCTCCAGTACGACGTTAATTAAAAATTACCAATTACCTGCCAAGTACGAACATCTTTTGTGTCTACGCGACGCTATATTTACCTTTGGATGTTTCATTTAGTTCTGAAATCCTAAGACAAAACAGTTGTAGCGCTAGACTTTTCATGTGTGTCTCTCAGTGTAGTACCAATTTTAAAGACGCATTCATGTCAGAAACATCAGAAATCCCGACAGTGCGGATCGTTTTTCTGTTATGTGGAAATAGTCATCGCGTTTTTTACAACTTTGACCAATAGACGTATGAAGTAATCTCTCAATTTATATATCGCACTCTGGCAAAAGTGACACAACTCAAAAAATAAAAATTTTGGTGTTATGTCATTGAAAAATATGTATGAGGTGCCCCAGCGTGTTATATTACTATTCTATAGAATATAATAGAATTTAAAGACATAAATACTTACTTAAAATTTTAAAGAGAAGCTTGTACTATTTCAATATAAGTTTTATAGTATCCCTTAAGTAGATGTTTCTCAAATTCTGCAATTCGCAAATTTTTATCTTGCCGGGGTGCGATATGCTTCTTGAGGGACAAGAGAATAGCTATATAGCAAAGGTCGAGAAAATCGACACATATAAAACACATTATTTAAATTCTTGTAAAACTAGAATTTTAATATGAATTTACCATTTTTCTGTTATGTGGCAATATTCATTCTATTTTACAATTTTAACCAGTAGACGTATGCAGAAATCCCTCGGTTTATGTACGCTTCTTGTGGGAAAATTGAAAAGCGTGATACACCTTCAAGAGTAAGATAGCAAAGGTCGAGAAAAACGTATCTTATAAGTGACACATATTATACATATTATTTAAATTCAGGTAAAACTAGAATTTTAATACAAAATAAATGTTAAAATCTTGAAATTATTCCAAATACGTAAGAATATTTTTTATATATATATAAACGGAACTTTAAACGTAACCATCAATTTAAACGTAACTTTGGCCGCGGGGGTCCGGTCGTAACAGTAACGGATTAGCAACCTTAGGGTTGCGAGTTCGAATCCAAAAAACACCGTCGAGTACAAAGGGGTCTGGTGCTCCTTCAATTTGTCGTGGCTTCAAATGTACTCACGTTGACGTGGAGTGGAAGTTGGAGAGTGGGGTGCCAGCTCAGGTGCTGCCTTGTCACATGACAGGGGTTCAAATTTACGTGGTATCCTCGGATTTTTCTCATCGGGATTGATCCCGGACCGTTGCCAATAGCCCGTTATGTTGCTTCAGTGCGACGTTAATTAAAATATCTACCTACCCTACCTATCTATACTTTTGTGAAATATCCACCATTTTAGTTTTGAATAACTTCTTGAAAACACCTTGAGAATTCTAAAGAACCAGATTAAGATTTCCTATGCTGTTTACGAATCAAAATTTCATCTGGGCATAAGTAATGTAGTAGGTAGTTGAACTAACGTTCTACTGGAGCGACACAACGGGCTATTGGCGACGGTACGGGATATATCGCGAAGGTAGATTCGTGGGCAGTGCATCGTAATTTCGAATCACCTTTAGATGACGAGGTCAACACTTGAGCTGTGTCCCACGCTTCAAACTTGCACACCTACCAACGTAAGATTATTTGAGGCGATGACAGATTTAATAAGTCCTCACATACAAGACTGTATTTGATTGGATAGAGTTTTGAACTCGCAATCTACCAGTTGTTAATCCAAGACTCTGCTTACTGGGTCACATAGAGGAGATATAATAGTAGAGTGATCTATGGCAAACTTTTTATGTCCGCATGATCATATGACCAAAATCAGTAGTCACGTGACTCCTTCTCTCTTCGCGCATATTGTTTGCACATTTATTCTTCCCTAGCAAGTAGCAATTGCATTGAATACTCTACGGTTTACAATGTTGCGTATATGGATGAAATTCCAAATTTATTAAAGGTAAAAACATTACATTTCAAAGGTGAGCGGAAAACGTTTCTTTGAAATTTGTATTTTGCAATACTTTCTACAGGGTGTCCTAAAACTTCCCGTACTCCAACTTAAAAAAAAAAAAGTATTGCCCGTGTTTTTTTTTTAATATTGAATTTTATCATCTGCTTATATTTTTATCGACGCTTTAATTTTTATCGTTTGATTTTTCTTCGCACTCAAGTTGTGCGATAATAAAGTTCCTTGTCATTTTGTTCTTCATTGCAAAATGAATTTATCACGCATTCAGAGAATTTCGCTGTTTCAGGTTTATTCATCGACGCCATCTTAAGTTTGGCGATTTTGTTTGAAAAGTCGCCAAGGGGAACCTTACAGTCAACGATAACCAAATGTAAGTTCATATTTTCCCTCTAAGTAATGTTAAAAGTGCTTTTAACCATTAGCATTAAAATAATTGTTTTAAAGTTTGTTGATTTTGTACAATAAATTCACGAATTGTCAGTACAGGAACTTTTAGGACACTCTGTAGTGTGATAAAAATGGATATTCTAACTTTGGAATTAATAAATACAACCTACGTACATTTCCCGTTCTATGTAAAGATTTCATACATTTGCAATCAGTATGTATCTAAAATAATGTTTGTAACAAAATAACGGGTGGAATGGTGTTTCTAATTGTAAATTGAAATTTATACTGTCTTAAAATATTAAAAATAGTTAACCGAAATGTAAAAACGTGCGAAATCGTTCTCTGTCTTGGCGATTGTGTTTTGGCAACTAAGAGTACTATATTCCTTCGTGTTTCACGATAAAAAGGTTATGAGTTTGCTAACAACAATTTAAGTACATCACATAAATTATTTTTCTTGCTGAGAAAAATTGTTTTTTATCCACCCATCTGTGCAAACTGTAATTACATAAGAATAATATTTAAAAGATAACGTTTGAAACTTTTAATTATATATTAAATAAAATCAATTTGTTAAAAATAGGTTAAAGCTTTATCTAAGCAGTATTATAATTGTGAATTTGTATTAATATGATTTTTTAGATCTATAAGTTAAACAATTTATATTTACTTGTAATAAGAACTTGTAAAGATGTGCACCTGCTAAAAATTCATTTATTCAGTTCTTATGTATTTAAAATTTTTATTTTATTCCATTTATTAGTTTTCCCAAAGATGAAGAAAGAAGAAAATCGTTTTAATTAATTAATTGAAGAATTTTGTTTCTGTCTTTTAATTAATTTAAAATGTGATGAATGTGACAATAAATTTCATTCGTTTAATGTTTCTTATTTATCTTTTGTATTTATTAAATATTGACTTCACACACAATAAGTAATAAAAATTCAATAGCAAAATCTTTACCAAACTTATACATGCTTAAAAGCATAAAAATTGTCAAGAGTTATTTACATCATCACTTTGATCAATTCAAAATTCATATATAGACTCACAGTTGTAACTTAATTAGTTTTTGAACCAGAAATCTAAAATTACAAAACAGCTAACATCAAGGGAATGGTTTAAAATAGTTTCCTTCAACCTTAAAGATTATATGTGTAAGTTTTCTTGTTAATATTTTTATGCGTAACTCCTGGAATAAATTTGTGTTTATGGAAACGTAAGCAATTAAGATTCCATACTATCAATGAAAGCTTTATTTGTAACCCAAGCGTCATTTGAATAGGGAATCTTCTAATCTGTTTTCAGTATTTTTATTTTATGTATCAGTAAAATATTTATTCATGCAGCATGCAGTCATTTCCAAACATGTGCATTTATTTTTCAATTTATTCCAATTCATGCTAACCTTATTACATTAAAAGAAGTTTAAATTATTTTCTGAAATGAAATTGTTGAGATAATTTCTTCACACCTAATACAGTTTTGGAAGAAATATATATAAAATATTGTATTAATTAAATAATGTCGGGATTAGAACAGCTATCTTATACCAAATTTTAATCTGAACTCCTGACCTGAGATCAATCTATTGACTACAATTTAATTATCTCAAGTGTACTGTTTTGTTTGTATATGTTCTGGTTAACCTTAATTCCAATGAGAACTTCAGTTTATTATAAAAAAGCTCAAATAACTAACGACATTAAAAAGTAATATGAATTCAAAAATATTCAGCAGTGTAATAGTAAATATTCATTTGCATTGCCCAACAATGGTAAAATGTAACTCAAATTCAAGGAGCATTCAGTACTATGCATATTCAATACTATGCACATTAATTGAAGTTATTTCCAAACATGGGTATTTATTTTTCAATTAATTCCAACTCATGCTAACCTCTATAAGTTTTAACAAAAGATTGAAATATTTTCTGAAGTTAAATCAGATAATTTCTCCACACCTAATGTAGTTGAAGAACTATATGTAAAATATGGAATTAATCTATTGACTACAATTTATTTATCTTAAATATACTGGTTAACCTTAATCCCAATGCCAATGAGAAGTTAATTCTATAATAAAACTAAAAACATTTAAAAGTGATAAAAATATTCAGAAGTGAAAAAGTAAATATTCATTTGCATTGCCCAAAAATGTTAAAATGTAACTCAAATTCCAGAAATACTCAGTATTATGCTCAGCGAATCGCTAACTTTTTAATAAAAAAATGTCGCCAAGAGAGGCGATAAAAGGCCAAATCAAGCAACCAAGCAGAATTTTCGTGGAGCAGTCACGTGACTACTGACAACATGTTGCGGACGTTTTGCGAAGCTCTTCTCAATAGCGATGCTCAGTCTACTTATATTAGAAGTCTATGCTGGGTCAGCGCTGCCTTCGGGAATAACTAAGGAAGAAATATGGAATCAAATCGGTAATGTATGGAGGGCCACTGTAACGAGGATTTGTAGTTAAAATACAAAATCATTTCTTAATATAATTCTAATCATACGCATAAAATATAGCAATAAAATATATCTTGAGCCAAATACTTGTCTGCTTACCATTCGAATGGTGTTAAAATGGAGAACAATTAAGCTTTACGTGTTAGGTATAATCGTACTTTACATAAAGATCAATTACGTTTAAAGATGTATTGACTCTACCGGAAAAATGACACTAGTTTTAAAATTACGCAATGAGGTATTTTCACCTTTTTTGTTTCAATTTTATTATGTTAGAGGATGAAATCCATAAGAAATGAAGTATATATTGTTGAAATTGGAAAACTATTCCCCGAGATATTAATTTTAAAATTTCGTTTCCGGTATTAGCGGGAAAAACAGCAATTTCGTAATGGCTGCTCTGTGACGTCACAGCGCATAGTAACCCATTGCGCCGGCGTTGCTATGGTTGTTTATAACTTGGACAAGTTTATAACTGTTAATAATTTGGACAAGTTCAGTAATGATACTTAGCGTAAAAGGGCTTTATGCATTTCTAAAACCTTTTCCAAAACTCTTCGAATATTTCTGTTCTGCATAATATTTTAAATTATTAATTGAACCTTTCACTTGTTTATTTTTTATGATTGCCCTTTTGTAAACAGTATTTGTACTAGTGATTTGTTGGTTCATGAAGTACTTTTTATAAACAGTTGTTATCTTATTTACTGCTGCTTATGAAATAAATTTGCGAATCAATATAGACACGTGTTGATTTCATACAAGAGTGATTGCGAGTGTACCTGGAGCATAGATGAGAGATCTAAACAAAAGCTCAGCTATTCGCAATGACGTCATATACAATGGCGGCCTGTTTTCGGATCACGTGACTTTGTTTCGTTTTCAACAAAATTAAAATTGATTTTATAATCATTTCAAAATTATTTTGAAATTTTAAACGTAATATTTAAGGATTTTTAAACTTAGAATGCTAGAAAAGATCATTTGTAAGCAAAACCCTAACACATGCAAATACCTCATTGTGTCATGAAGATTGTAAACAGTTGTAGTAGCTTTTGAAAATGCAGGTCATCGTAAAGGATTGGTGAACGGAAACAGCATCGACCTTCTAACGAAATGGACGAAGTTCGTCCATTCTAATGAACTAGGGGGCCTGCCCCCTGCTCGCTAACGCTCGCCAACCCTCGGAGGATTACTCCGCAATCCTCATTGGTTCGCTGAGCGAACATATGCTCGCTTCGCTCGCATCAATGAAGACATGTGTCCTAGCAGAAGGAATTGTTTACAAAATATGATATTCCAAAAAAATATTTTTCAAATATAAATTTTTTATGTTTTTCAGAAAAGATATTTACAGTACCTCTGGAATCCGAATTCAAATGAAAATTTTGAGCAAATTTTGACTCGAAATGTGACTGTTGATATGGAAATTGAATACACAACATGTTGTTTGTATATACATTTACATCTGCACTCGAGCCACCTACGCATTTTCAATGAGTTTGTCGTCAAAAGCTGCAGTGCAAGCGTCTTGTTGAACTATAATTGTTGGCCTTGAAAAGGACCTTTTTTTAAATGGCCCTGAAAAGATCCTCCGCTTTCTTTGATTTCTATTATTAACTGCAACAGCTCGACTAAAATTCATTTTATTTGAATAAAATTTCATCCGATGACGCTATAAATTCAATTGAAGCGCGAGGCTTTGTGATAAACAAACAATCGTACAATGTTGCCAAAAACGCGATAACAAGTAACGTCTTTTTTGCGTGCCACGTAAGAGAATTATATATATACTAGGGGGCCCGCCCCCTGCTCGCTAACGCTCGCCAACCCCCGGAGGATTGCTTCGCAATTCTCATTGGTTCGTTGCGCGAACCTATGCTCGCTTCGCTCGCATCAATGAAGACACGTGTCCTAGCAGAAGGGATTGATTACAAAATATATTCCAAAAAATATTTTTCAAATCTAAATTTGTTGTATTACATAAAAGATATATACAGTACCTCTGGAATCAGAATTTAGATGAAAACTTTGAGCAAATTTTTACTCGCAATGTGAGCGCTGCTTTGGAAATTGAATACCCAGCATGTTGTTTGTGTGTACATTTCCCCAGTACTCGAGCCACCCATACACTTTTTGACTGAGTTTGTTGTCGAAAGTTGTAGTGCACGCGTCTTGTTGTACTATAATTGTTAGCCTTGAAAAGGACAGTTTTTTAAATAGCCCTGAAAAGATCCTCCGCTTTCTTAGATTTCTATTACAAACCGCAACAGCTCGTCTAAAATTCATTTTTTTTCAATAAAATTTCATCCGATAACGCTATAGATTCAAATGACTCGCGAGGCTCCTAGTAAACAAACAATCGCACAATGTTGCCAAAACGCGGTAACAAATAACGTCTTTTTTGCGTGCTACGTAAGAGAAATATATATATAGATAGATGGACAGCTCGTCCATTCATTAGAATGGACCAATGTCATTTGATCACAAAAGTGTAGGTCACGTGGACTTGGAAATGGAGGTAGGCTGATTGGCTGTCCAAGCGAAAACGAATGTTTTTCAGGGTGCTTCTCAATTCGTCCTACATTAGAATACGTGCTTCCTTCCAAATCAATGTACCTTAAATCTGTCCTCACGTTGGGTTGGTGTGGAAGTTTGGAGAATGGGGTGCCAGCTCAAGTGTTGCATCGTCATCTAATCGTGGTTCAAAATTACGTGGTGTCGTACTCAGATATTTCTCTTAGGGGAGTGATCCTAGACCGTGTGTTGCTCTAGTACGACGGTAATTTTAAAAAATTACCTTCCAATTCAATTTGACTTTCGGTCGAAGATCTTCAATTCGGGAGAAATAACACTAAGCTGCGCGCACATTCTCTGTCTGCAAGTTCGAGTCCAACCAAAGACCATGGTGTGCTAAATGGGCTGGAGCAAGTAAAATCTGTCCTGGCTTCAAATGTCCTCACATTGTAGTGGTGGGGAAATTTTGAGAATGGGGTGCCAGCTCAGGTGTGACTTCGTCATTTGACCGTGGATCAAAAGTTACGTGGTGTTGTCCTCAGAACTTTCCCTTCGTGTCTCATCCCGGACCGTCGCCAAAAGTCCGTTGCGCTTCTCCAGTGCCACGTTAATTAAAATACCTACCTACATCTACGTCTATTTCATTAGTCCATTGCAATCATTTCTGGCAAAAAAAAAAATGGTTTGTTTACATCAACAAAATTGTTCAACACACTAAGATGAAAATTTAAAATTTAGTATTTTGAAGGAAAAGTAGTTGAACGAAGTGTTTGGTTGGAAGTTCGTCTTGGAGGTAATCCATAGTGAGATTCTGTCTTATGAACTTACCTCAGTAAAATCTTCGAATTTGTAGAGCTAACTATCGCTACTCGATGAAGCATATCCAACGCATATGAAAGCACATTTCCTTCGCTTTGTTCAATGTACACGAGTGATAATTATTTATTTGTTAACCTATGTGCTTAATTCGTTAGTTTATGAATATATTGGTTCCAGTTCGATTTTTCAAATCTAAATTTGTCTTTCCGATAACAACTGAGTTGCTTTTTTGTAACACTAAATACAATAGACGCTGGTATTTTGCAAAATCCTTCAAAACTTGTGGAGTGACTTTTCATGTTATTCGAATAATATATCAGCATGTCACTCCAATCGAAAATTATCAACAAGCATTGCCAAAACGGGGATAAATCAAGCTATTTCTGAACTGCAAGTATTTTTACTCCTTTATGTTTACACTGGAAATACACCCATTTCATACGGCTTACCTTACAATAGAATTTCCAGATGACTAGATTCCAAGTATTAGAGTTCTATACTGTACAGTAAAAGAAAAATTAACTTACTATCTGACATTCACAAATTTAGGAAATTTGGAGTTGTTAGAATTCTGGATGGATGCTGTGTTTATCTTCCCACACAGATGCTATAAAAATCTTCCTCTTGGCATTCACCGCGTGCCTTATGGTAGAAAAACCCACATACAGGCATACAATGAATGCGGAGAGTTAGACAACGCTGGAGAATAGTTTTGGTAAAATCCAACAGATGGCGCCATATACCTCCTCTGAGATCTCTGCGAATATTGCTCTTTTCGATAATTTTGGAGTGATGACAGGCCGTGATCTCAGTGTCGTCCTTTTCAACTTATTTCTGTAGAAGAAACATACTTTTAATTTTACAAAAGTGCATTACAAAAAAGGGATCAAAGAACATCAAACATCACGCATTTAAAAATTACTTTCCAATTAAAATATTCTTTGTTCTTATAATTCCTGAATTAATAATATTTTTTCACGAGAATAATGATGCTATGCACGAATTTTTGCTTCCCAAGATTAAAAGAATCTATGAACATTTCCAGTGATAGGTCTTAAAGCTAATCTTTTCAATGCAAATATATTTTTTTCATACTTTTTTACATAATTTTTTTCCAACTCATATTTAAAAACAACCCCTAAAATATCGTGTCTAATTTCAAAAACTAAAATAGTTTTCATACATCAACACTTTCAGCAAGAAAATGACTGAAAAATTCAAAACATTTATACACTTAAACTCCGACTTGATTGACACGAAAGTCATCAATACCTTCAAATACAACAACCACAGAAAATCACAAAATAAATGAATTTATCTAAAACGTCACACAAAACATCAAAAGGAATTTATAAAATACATGCTTTGAAGATATTGAATATTAAAGTTTCTTATGAGACATTAAATATTCAAAACTACCTAAATAGGTTTCTACTGTATTTTGGATTTCCACACAGAAAATCAAGTAAATATCATGCAACCAAATCTGAATATTTACCTGTTACTTCGAAGATATCCTATTTTCACAGAAATTGAAGAATTTAGCACAATTGCTGTATGCTTTCTTTAGTGTTTAGCATGAAGATGTGTACCTAAGGTAAGGTCAAGTAATTTTAATTAACGTGGTACTAGAGCAACACAACGGGCTATTGGCGACGATCCGGGATCAATCCCCTGAGGGAAACAGTCGAGAACAACACCACGTACTTTTGAACCACGGTCAGATGACGAGGTGTATACCTAAGAATACACCATAAACAAGACAAAAGCCTGATGTCAGATCGTACCTGTTGGACGATACCTTGGACTCTGCATTGAATCCAGATCCTGTAGACGGTTTTCTGTATAAGAATTCCAACACGGCGTTTGTGGTGGCATTTTCGTTGCAAAAACGCTTCTTTGCGACCGATTTACAGCGAGTGCTGCATGCCGAACGGATGGGCAAGGAAAGGAACACGGCAAACAAGACGGAAAGGGGACGACGCAGATCGCGCGTCGTCATGGCAACGCGGCCAATAAATGTCATCCCAGTTGTTCGCGTAATACCTTCTACCTCCCTGCTTCTCATTAGAGTAGGTTTGGGACCTCGATGCAAGAAGTTACACACTCATCTGAGCACTGAACTCTCTTTGCGGACCCGGTGTAATTGGTCAAGAAACAGTAATTGGTCATTTCAGTTTCCTCGTAATAGCCAACTATAAGTAAATGATGGAAATACAAAAGAACGATCTATTAGAATTAAGGGCTATTGAGAAAGGCCTTTTTTGGTGTTTTCAAGCTCAAATCATTCTGCAACAAACATCTACAGACCCAGGGCCTGCACTATTAAACGCGATATTCAGCAGTATTCCATGATATAAAATCATCGATTCTAAATAAAACTATTTGGGATTAAATCCCATTTTGGAATAACAGATAATGAAGCAGCGGATTTTTCATCCGCTGTCCTTTTAAGAGAAAATATGGATAGTGAAGAAAACTGAAAGATTTCTTGAAAAGTGTTTTTTAGATGTTTTTAGCCGGTAAAGGACAAACTGAAAATGCAGGTTTTTCCAATCCTCAACAAAAGTAGAATTTTAACCTTTTTTTGTAAAATAGATGTTCACGCAACAAGAAGTTCCTAGCCAATATCGCGATATGTGTTTCATAAAAAAAACCTCAGTATCTGTCAGTTTTGAAGTCGAGGAAACAATCAATCTGTTGAGCATTCATTGCAGCCTTTGGAAAGAGCAAAGAAAATGATTATCCAAAACTATAGAGATATCGATGAATGACCTCATACGACATAATGAAACCCTATCAGACATGAAAAGCTTAACCAAGGCTATGGATATTAGGAACATTCCTTTGCCGCCATTGGACAGAACAAACATGATTCCCTTAAGCTACAGAGAGATATCGATGAATGGCCTCACAAGACATAAAGACACTGTATCAGCCATGATAAACTAAACCATGGACATGGAGAGAGCCATGGATATAGTAAACATTCTATTGTAGCCTTTGGACTGATTAAAAAGACTCAACCCGAACTACAGAGAGTTGCCTATAACTGACCTCATACGTTATAAAGAAATTATTTCCGTGCTGGACAGCTTCATCACAGCGATGAATATCATAAACAGCCTTCTACAGATAGTTTTAGACAGACAACAGCCTGCTCAAGACACTCTTCAACTGTTATTAAAAAGAACTCTTTTAATTTTGGTAAAGAAAGTTGTGATAAATAAAGTACAATCACTTTCTACATGTGATAGAAATGGTCAGGCTAAATAAATAAATATTAATTACATGCCATCTAATTAACTTTGAAACCAAACGTATGCAAAAGCTCTTACACACGAACAAAATTCGAGCCAATCCTTATCGATCTGAATCCAATTGGATCTAACTAACGTTTTCGTACCATTCTCACGGACGGAATCCTGAGTAATCCGAATCAAAACCCCTTCAGTTTATTTTGTTGCTCACCATGGAAGAAATTATTAATACATTATTATATCGAAAATGTCGAACACGAAAATTCAACTGTTAGATGCGTGCGCATGAAATTAGTCGAAGAGTTGGCTTGGTTTTAGGGCGCAAGGGCCATATTTGGACCAAGCTGTGCCAAACACAAGACCCGAAGAAATTGAATGGCGGAATATTGTATAAAAATAAAAATTAATATGCTGATAGAAATTTCCAAATCTTGCGTACAAAACTAATTGAATTAGTGATTTCAACACCGCAACCGTTATTATAACTCACGAAAACACTCTTGACAAATCGCTGGAATCACAGAAGCGGAATCCTACGGATACGAGCAGTATGAAAGGTTTTCTTTGTGAAGAACTACCTATTTTCTGTAGAAGCGGCTCTCTCTTCTAAATCTTCGTTAGTCAGTTTCTACTGGATTGAGATTGAAGCGGATTCTATCAGTATAAAGGTAGTATCAGGTAATGTAGATTTGAAAAATAGTTTTTCAAATCGTAGTATTTAATATCTTGGAATAAAACTTATATTTAAGGCTTATATTAGATTAAAGAAACATAAACAACTCTTTATTTTCAGTATTTAGACTTAAGTTTTGCTCAAGATTCGAATTCAAGCTTCTCAGCAACTTAGAGATAATTGTTTTATTTATAAATGGTTTATGATGAACAGTCTGTTGTTCCTATCACTATTGGAGCAGTTGCGTGCAGTTTATTTTCGTATCCTTCTTTAACTGTAGTACTTTTGATAAATATACTCTCTCTCTTTGTCCTTCACGTGTCTGCAAAACATCATGAGAAGTAATCTCAGGAGAATTTGATGGATTGATCGCTTTTTGTGTGGAACCAAGAGCACAGGTTATGAGAGCTATGAGAGCAGGGAGACAGTTTTTGTGATGTTATTAAAACCAACAGCACATATAATTTTTGTGCTCTGGGATAGACATGTAAACAAATAAAATATAGCCCATCTCTCGCTAAAAGGCAGTCGAGTCACCTGAATTTTGGACGAGTCTAATATTTAAGTAAGGTGATAGGTTGGAAAGTAAACAAAGCGCTTGTTAAACTGTCTTTAGCTCATATTTTGTCCTATGCCGTAAACGAAAGCAATGATAGTGAATTAGGGATGGAATCACTTACAGTGGTCACCATTCAAGCCTTAGCTTATGATAGCCCTCCCTCGAACGACCTTTCACACTTATTAAAAAATTGATTGGCTCAGAGTCGACTGCTTTCTCATTGAAGCCGCACTAATTATACTGGATTTTCCATTTTTATAACGTTTTCCTAGTAAAACGATCCACACTGGAGTACAAAACTTTATGAACAGAAAGGTTTTCAGCTGTTACTTTTCAGTCAAATTACCTGTTAATGTGAAAAGCATACAAAACGTACGTCGTGAGTTACCAAACCGTGAATCAAAACAAAACGATAACAAAAATAGAAGAGAACTGAAGCAAGTGATGACACTTTCTTTGGTGTCATGAGATCATGAAACTTAACTAAAAAGAGGAGGCGGTGCTTTGTAGGCTTCATGATCACATCGAACACCGATGCAGGCTTTTCCCCGCGTTTACATACGGAGAAAGAAGTTGCGTATGAGTTCATGCGGTTGCAGAGCCAATTCCACTAAAATCTTGATTTTATTCACATGACAAAATCTAATACAGAACATAATGCAAGAAGAGAGATAAATTTTTAATCAAGTTCGAATCAACAAAAAGTTTAAAATCTGTCACGCGCGGACCAATTGTAAGAGGAAAGAACACAAGCAAGTGAAACGAACAAAGCTCGAAAAGCTGTTTGACGACGCAACAAAATTTCGGGGGAAGCAGACACAATTTAATTCGTCTGAAGCTGCAAAAATTGAGAGAGTACGGCTAGTAACGGCAGTATTTGTATAAAACTTAAAAATATAACTATAAATTAGAAATTAGTTAATTCCTGAGTTCAAAGTATGATAAATATATTACCTTTACTAGAGTCACCAAATCTTCAACCATTACTCCTATGAAAACTACGTTTTTTCCCAGCAATCTACATATGAATACAAGTATCTCAAAAAGAAAATATCTTACATCATGCATTTTCTTTTCTATTAAAATGAGACAACTAAAAAGGGCTTTAATACCTTTTACTGAAATCTAAGGACAAGATGAAAGATTAAAAATTAATACGAATAACTCCAAACTGGGTAATTAATTTCAAGATATGTGCAAAAACTAAGCAATCCTACTTCAAAAATAGTTATCCTTTTGTTGCAGTTGATGCTTCAGAGTTCGTTTTTATTTAGAAAAACGTAAAATGTTCCTCATATTTTCTACAAAAATTTACTAAATATTTCTCGTAAAATACACTGTCGTGATTTTTGAAATTCAATTTTCATGCCTAACATTTTATTTAGTTTATTCTAACTCTTCACGCGCAAACTTTAAAATTCGCAGCACAGGGTAACGAAAACTTTATACGAGAAATAAATGAATCAAATTTACTTTCAAGTCTGTCGCTTTTGACATGGGGATTTCGAATTGAATTCAAAGATATAGAAACAGGATTCCAGGAAAAAGAGAAAAACTTCCCAAAGGATCGTTTTCTTGAAATAACTTTAAAGTTTTGTCAACCAATCAGAGGACGACAGATTCACCCCTCCCTCACCGTGCAGCCAATAAAAATCTACTTTGGAACCTCGCTCACGTCCGAAATGTTTGCGAGAATTCCCGTAACTGTCAATCCACCAATAAATAAGAACTCGTTTCAGAAGAAGGTCGTCTTCCATTCGTGTTTCCTAAAATATTCTGTTTTCAGCTTTTTCCCGAAATTTGAAAAACAGTGGGCGTGCAGTTGATGCTTCAGAGTTCGTTTTTATTTACAATTTCGAAATAAATATGTAAGCACTTTCTGTTTGAATGCCTAAACGTCGAGAGATTCACGTCTCTTCCCTTGGTAAACAAGTCTACAGCGTTGAAATGCATCGTCATTGTTGGGCTCAAACCTTTGTCGAAATATCCATTTATGTCTTGGTTGGTTCAGTTTTTATTTGCAGTGCTTGGATAAGATCTGATCAAGCATGGCTAGATCTGACCCTTGCACTATATTACTTTTATATTTCCTCTATGCTTGGCCATGTGCCAAGCATAGAACAAACATAAAAGTAGAGTAAGCAATGGTAACCTTTTTATGTGCCAAGGATTATGTGACCAAAACTATTAGATGGGTATGTGTTCCAACTAATTGCCTCTGTGCTTAATATCGCCTACTCGTGTTTGCAAGCTACTATGCACGACATCTGTGAGTTTATGTAGTTACTTTGACTGTTTAGGGTTTTGCCAGATGTAGCGCCACCGGCAAGTTTCCTATCAGTTATATCAACAACACTATTGCATCTGAAGTATTTGAGGCTGTGATCAACATATTTTTTTGTATCCAATCCATTGAGGGAATATTCAGGTAAGTATTTCCAAATTATAATTACGTTTATATGACTCGAAAGTACATCCAATACTATAGGTAGGTATGTATGATCCACTAGAAACTCGTTTTGAATAGCAGCTTCTCATTTCACCTGGCGGGTGGTAATAGGAACGGGGTAGGCGATATTAGGAATCCACTCAGAAGATTCTCATGGAAAACTTTATGAAGTTTGACTAGTTAACTTAAATTGACACAAGTAAAGAAGGTATATGATGTCTGGAAATTAATAGAGAATAGTTTTTAGTGATATTCATTTAGTTTTCAGCTTGATTTCCCCACCAAAGAGGTTGAGATACAGAGAAATAGTTAGGGTAGGCTATATTTGGAACACCTACTCTAACATGACGCTTAGAAACGAACATTCATCATTTGCTTGGTCCAAAGGACACCTATCCATTGATTAATCATTTAGTTGGTTTATACGACATTGTATTAGACCGGCGATTTCGCCATTTTTGTCACCACTCAATAGAAATGCGTATCTACCTTTTCATAAGATGTTATATCTGCAAACAAGGCATTATCAGCAAATAATAATATGCCGAATTGAACAAATAAATTTTTCTCAGAGCAGTCATGTGACTACTAGTCAATATCGTGTTCCTTTTCTGAAACTCCTCTGAATAGTAATCCTCAATCTGCTTATATTTCTCAGTCAACTTACCTATGCTACCAAGCGATGTTTCAACCGTCAAGAAATGGATACACACAAGAATATTGTTTGTTGGAACACACACAGAATAAAAAACTACCATGATAGTTACAGGAATCGAACCTACGTCGTCTACAGCTCGCAGGCTGCCGCATTAAGGAAACTCTTTCCTCCGTGCGTTCCGACCTCCCTCAGCCCCTCAGCCCGAATCCCCGACAGCCCCTCATATACATCATGAAAAGACATTCTATTGGCTATCAGCAAAGAGGATGGATGAATATGATATGGATTCAAAAATAAATACTCTTTGTTGTGCATCCTCAACACCAGAAAGAAAATACAATGCTTTAAGATAAAACCTAAAAACGTTCAATTATTCGAAGTGTGATCAAAAGACATCTGACCTTATTTTTTAACTGAATTTGTCATGGTATGGTTTGGTATTCCAACCAAAGACCATTGTGTATATGGGGATGTTACATGTTTAACATGTCGTGGTGTCAAATGTTCTCACTCTGGTGTGGAGTTCAAGTATGGAGCGTGGGGTGTCAGCTCAGTTGTCAACCTCGTCACCTGAAGTAGGTTGAAACTTACGAGGTGTTCTCCTCGGATCTTTCCCTTCGGCGTTGATCTCGGACCCTCGACAGTAGACCACTGTGTTTCTCAGCGTGAAATTAATTCAACCACCCAATGACATTTTTATTTGTTGCATCAGCTCGCTTATTACCTAAAATCCCTACGTGTCCAGATATCCAACATCTGACAGAGGATTCAAAAATATGTAAACAAATAATCTAGCAGTAAAAATCAATGGGAGAAGAATGTCAACAATCAGATAGTCTGTATAGAAATCGACTATGTTTGAACTAAAAGTAGACAATTGTAATTTTTTAGACAAAGGTCGTGTCTCGTTTTGCATCAAACTTCATGTAGATTACATCGCTTGTTTTAATAACATCAAAAAGAGAATGTATTAATAGGCAGTTATAAACGCAGCATTCATTCAAAAAAAAATATTCGATTATTTTATGCATGTATATTCAATAACACCAATGTGTGATAATAAGCATTACGACTTAGCCCACAAAAAAAGATCATCAAAGGCAGGCCGAACACTAAAGAAACAAGAAAATCTGACTCACGCATGCTTAGTCAGGTGAGTAGAAAAAACATGCTACACCGGACACGTGTCATTTTCCGTGTATCGGCCCGTTTCGCCGTCAGCATGAAAAAACACAAAAGCTGTAAATGTACAAAACTGTTAAGCTTTATCATAACTAGGAACAAATGTTAATTTAAGTACTCTAAAACAAATATACGAAGAAATACTCTTGCGGTTTTGGAATCTGTATTGCATTCTATGTTTTTGAAAATGGCGAAATGAATAATTATGGTTATGTAAGTACTTGAAGACATGAATAACTGAATCTGCACGTGAATGATCATGATACTGAGCATCAATGTATGTAACATTTTATTTATTAATATCTTTCAGAAGATAGGTACTCTGAACCAAATTTTAGCTCTTTATTTTGGAACGCACATAAGCAAGTTGTTAGATGTCTTTTATCTTTAGGGGTGCTAAGTAAATCTGTCTTAACCATCCTAGTGGTTGTCGTAACGAGGTATCTTGTCATTAGCAAAATTGACAAGGTCATCTTGAAGGTCGAGATATCTTGTCATTAGGGAAAAACTTACCATAACTTGATCTCATTCTGATCACAAAATCGGCAATATCCTGATAAAAAACAAAATTTGCCAGATCTATATTGACGAGATATCTCGTCGAAAACAGTTGGAGGGTTATAACTAAGGGTTTCAAAGGATGATTTTTTAAGTTACATATTTCAGTATACAGGGTGATTCATAAGTAAGTATACAATTTCAACGCACTAATATAACAGTGACAATGTTAGGTATTTTAGGATACCTATAACAGAAATGTATGTGAATGTTTCAAGTTTTTTTAGAGACAGTCACAGATGTTCTGTGTGTGCACCCTTAGTCACACTACACACATTGAACCGGTAACCCATTTCTGCCCAGACGCGTGTTAGGGTATCTGAAGCAAGCTCAGTGATAGTGGTTGCGATACACTGTTTCAACTCCTCTAGATCAACAGGAAGAGGAGGGTTAAATACGTTATGCTTTATGTAGCCCCATAGAAAAAAGTCACGTGGTGTTAAATCAGGGCAACTGAGTGGCCATTGGGTTTGTGGCATGCTGTAGTCGGCGCTTCGTCCAATCTATCGGTGAAGAAGATGTTAATAGAGATAATTTCACATGTCACCTGACCAGTGTGATGGTGCACTACCCAATTGGAGAATATAAAGTTTTTCGACTTCATTATGCAATTAGTTGAATAAAGTTTTAGACGACATCTGCCGATACACACTTGGTCGTCCTGGCTTTGGAACTTTGTACAAACAGTCCGCAGTTTCAAATTTTTTAAATCAATCGTAAAATAATTTTCTGGTTCGAGATTATTTTACAAATCGTGATCAAAAATGCCGTTGCACAACAGTGAGAGATTACATTTTGCTTAATTCAAGAAGACAAAACGACTTCTACACTACAGGCGCAGCCATTTCCACTGACTAGTCACGTGACACGCTCACTATCGCCTACTTCACTTCGCTCTGGAGGGGGATACAAACTTTATGAGTATACCTAGCTAACAGTTCGTTTTGGGGACCGTGTCTTAAACTGTTCCTGTTTTACAGCATCTAGAAACTGTATATGTACTTATGAATCAACCTGTATTTCTGACAGATTGGCTAGATGAAGCTACTAGATAAGAAAATAAGTGAAGAAAATCATGAATAGAAACATTAGGATGACTGGAATAACTTATTTAAAATCTCCTAACTAAAACATTTTGCACTCGGTTTTAACTAACGTACCTTGGTTATTATGACTAGAAATCCAAAGTTATTATATCTTGGTGCATTGAATTTTCGCTCTACGATCATATTTTGATTCCTGAGAGATAATATGGCCGGGGCTATGGCGTAAAGGGGATTTTGGACCAAGAGCTTCTTGAAAATAAGAATAGAGTGCCGTATCTTGTAGGTGTATTCTTAATTTGATTTAACGCTTCAGTCTACGTTTATAGCGGTGGCAACGGCCTTGGCGCTTTTTATAGCTCGCTTCTTAAGTCGCCAAAGAAAGAATTATTTAAAATGAGCCAATGAAATCAAACGACAATTTAACGGATTTTGAAAGAACTTTCTAGATTATTCAAAATGAAAATTTAAACTTTCCGCTTGCCGAGGTTGCCATAAAAACCGCAATAACCGAAATGCAGATGAGTTGCCTTAATAGGTCATAACTCGGTACTAGAAGTGCGCCAAAAAAATGCGCCAAGGCCGTTGCCACCGCTATAAACGTGGATTGAAGCTAAATCCTTAGTTTCAAATTTTTGATTCGGAACTGAATTAAAACTGGCTGCGCTGTCTTATTAT
The DNA here is from genome assembly GCA_947359465.1 of Metellina segmentata. Taxonomy (NCBI): domain Eukaryota; kingdom Metazoa; phylum Arthropoda; class Arachnida; order Araneae; family Tetragnathidae; genus Metellina; species Metellina segmentata. The sequence continues at coordinate 21,429,657 of OX375876.1, read as the reverse complement.
AAACCTTTAACACGTGATATAAAATTAATTATCTTATAACACTCTCATATGTTCAGAAATGCTGAAAAAAAAGAATATGAAGTGCAGAAAAATTAATTTCACATTACTCTTTACCTTCCGGGTGGTTGAAGACCCGAATTTTCTTAACGAATAATCTCGTCATGAGGAAAAAATCACCATGTCTTGGACGATATATCTCGTTTTCAAAGGAAAACTGACCGGTTTTTGATTTTGTCATCGTCAAACAATCGGCAATATCTTGATGAAGCAAATTTGGTTAGACGTTTGATTGACAAGATCTCTTCAAAAAGCTATTTAGAGAGTTAAGTTAAAGATACATCAAAGATCTGTCGGTATAAAGCCGAAGTTTATATTTCCACGCGCATTTTTCTGCTCTAACCCTAGCCGCCCCAAACATGCAACTTCAGGCCATAAAAGAAATTCATAAGTTCTAAAGGGAACAGTCACAAAAGTACCAAGCAAATAAAGTTTTAATGTGGTTGAATTCGGATTCCGTGGGATTTATCTGGATGAATCCGAAGAGGATCAGAGGAATCTGGGGATTTATCCAGAGCTGTGGAATTAGTTTGGTGGATTTAGTGTGCCTCGGAATGATACTACGTCCAAGGAAATTTTTAGCATCGTAGAATGGTGGATACCCAATTTGCCCGCTCTACCGACTTATGGATGAGATCATATGTAATGCTATCCTCCCAAGAAGAGACTTGGCCCCTCCTGCGTTACATGGTAACGGACGATTCCATTACCCTGCATCAGGTGGGTATCAATCACTAGCGTACAGCAACGTTGCTATTTGGGGAGGGTGAGATTGGGGCGAATGAAAAAATACAATGTATACTACAGTGATCAAAAAGTACCCGGAATGCTGTCATAAAACAAAAGATATCAATTTAATGGTCAAAATTTATTACGTCTCTTTCAAAGTAATCTCCGACTTCAATGCATTTCTGACAATGTTTTTACAATCCTCAAAATATGCCTTAAAGTCGTTTTTGTGAATCTCTTTCAGGGTTCGTATCAAAATTTCTTTTATTGCATCAATGGACTCAAAACGGGGACCACTAAGAGGGGGTTTCACCCGTGGATAGAAGAAAAAGTCACACGGTGCCATGTCAAGTGAATACGGAGAAAAAAATCGGAAGACACATCTCTCAAGACATTACAACAACTTAAACTTTTTATACCAATCAAATACTGTTGTTTTTGATAAACTGTTGTCTGTAAAAGCTTTTTTTGTAATATTTCAAGTGTGTTTGTAGCATAATTTCTATTGCTGAAACAAAATTGAATGCATGTTCTTTGTTCAATTACATTCTACATTTGGAAAAATCATCGAAGTAAAAATTCTTCTCTTATTAAAATCAAATTTATTTTCAGATTATAAAATTAAATAAATCCCAGATTGTTGTGAATGAAGCACCTGTCTTTCTTTTACAAAGAAGAGGAAAGAGAAAGAACTGGGAGAGGATGATAGATTGTGATCAAGGGCACATTGCGCATTTTATCTGTACTGGATGCCAGCCTCAGTATTGCTCAGGTAGCATGGGGAAAGGGAGAAGAGTCTACGTTGAAGATACCCACTTCGCATGACAAATGCTATTAACCTATCACAGTAAAACAGCATTAGAGGCTGGGATGTCTCACTCAGATATACGTTTTAAAAAAATCGTTGTTTTTGCTTCAGGTTTCATCAATTTTCCACATTCTTAATTTTTTTATTAAAGGATCCAAGTTTTTGAGTTTTTATGAACACCACGCTACTAGTGTCAAGTGAGCTGTAGTGCGGAAAGTTCCTCTGTTTAATCTTTAGTGACCTATTTAGCGTCTTATTTAGTCTAGAATAGAGAATTACTATTGGCATAAGTTGATGGGGAAAATGGCAGTGTAGATGATGGCAGAAACCGTAGTTTTGACGTGAATATTTGGATTAACATTATAGACTAGACATATAGACTAATGGGGAAAATAGTGGGTTGTGATGATAGCAGAAACCGTAGTTTTGACGTGAATATTTGGATTAACATTATAGACTAGACATATAGACTAATGGGGAAAATAGTGGGTTGTGATGATGGCAGAAACCGTAGTTTGAACGTGAATATTTGGATTAATATTATATTGTGGAAAGAATAAACCAGGCATAAGAAGTTTGAACGATTGTTTATTGAGAGCATTCAACAGGACAGTCTGATAATTATATTGAAGGATAATTTTATTGACTCAGTGTCTGTAATTGTAGTTCCGAAACTTTCGACTAATAACACTTACGCAGTCCACATTCAAAGCTATACTGGCCCAAAGATCGCCCAACACCGTAGAATTACGACATATTGCGGACCCAACCACATTAAACGCTCCTACATACTTAGTACGAATGTCATATCTGGTGCGGTTATCTATATTCACGCTATATTTATTTCTGGATGTTTTTTCTGGTTCTGAAATCATTCACACAGTTACACAAAACAGTTGTAACGCTTTTTGGTATTACTCAAATGTGTCCCCAAGAACTGTTCCGATTTTAAGGACGTATTCACTTAAAAATAGTCGATGTCGGTGTTTGTCGCTTTCTCGAGCGAATTTGATAGCTTACACCGGAATTGAAATTCTGATTCGAAAAAACGATAGTTTTTAGAATAGATGCGTCAATTGAATGGTTGGAACCACGTAAATATGCAACTGTAATAAATGTTTTGTTTTAAATATAGTTTTAATTCCGGTGTAGTTTCTACATGCACAATTTAGTAATACAGTCCACTTGCGAACTTTTAAGGACATTTATATCCTTGAATAGCATAGAAGGCGGAAAAAATACTAGTATCATAAAATATAGAAGGTTATAGGTACGTGGAGGTTGATACGTATGTCCATATGAAGATATTGAGAAAGGATCGATGAATGATTAATGAAGAGTCAGGTAAGAAAATAGTATAAATTTAATAAAAAGTCTTCAAAAATTAACTAAACATAATACGCCGACTCGTCTACCACAGCGTCGTTTTACTAAATAAAAAGACAACATTTATTCTAATATCTCAATCTTTGATTCGCCACATTCTAAAGATATTTTCCTTCGCAGCCAGCAAGACTGGAAGAAAACGATAATTTAATTTAATCCGTTGCCAGAGCCACGCGACTTATTTTCATGCGTAGATTGATGATTCAATGCAAAAGTTTTAAAAAAATCATATTTTGGTAATTTGTTCTTATCGTTCATTAGTTGAAGACCTCGGGGGTAAAAAATGATAACCCACATTTTATAAAAATTTCACTTACCTACTGCTAAATTATTATATTCAACTAGATCTTTCATTCTGCTCAAGTAGTACGAGTTTCTGTTGAGAGATGGCGGCGTAATACTAGTACACTTTCATCATAAGCCATACAACATCAGTATTTTATGAAAATATAAATATGTTTATCTCTAAACTACAACAATGTGGGTTACCACTTTTTACCCCCGAGTTATTGAATTATGTGACTGAAAATTTGACCAATCGGCACCACTTCGTCCATTTAAAATTCTTACGTAATAAATTCGATAAAAATACAATCCATCAAAATGGCAGGTTATATTTTGTTGAGGAAAAATGCATATTATCAATTTAAAAGAGAGAAAATGTTGGGAAAGGGCTTTTTTTCTGTGTGAAAAGTTATATTTTTTTCGAAAGAGCGTAACTAGAAATACTGGTTTTTTAATGACTGTAAAAGTAACAATCTAACTAACCTTAATCCTCTGAATGTCATGAGATATCCTAGTTATATAGTATTGTTTTTATCCCACAGTAATGATTAAATAATCACGTCTATTAGTTGGACAAATCCTAGGAAATATTCTATTGATCAGAAAGGTCAAAACGGCTTTGAAATCAAGCAGGCCAGGACTTCAGATTGCAGAACGGATAGATGACCCCTTTGAGTGTTAATTTGTCACGACGAAAGTATAACGCCTGATTTGATATAATTTAATAAAATACGCTTTTAAAACAGACGTATTTCCTAATTTTAAAGCATTTGTAATATTGAATAAATAAGTTGTATTGAAAAACAATATGCAAAAAAATGCTTTTGCGTCTCGAAAAGTTGTAATTAATTTTGTAAGACAACCAAGTATTGTTCAACTGAAAAGGAAATATTCTTCTTTGCGTGTAGTGTAAATCAGAATGTTTTAAAAACGGTCTTTATCATAATACAAGAAGCTACATGACGTAGTATTGATTTAATAAAATATTGAAAACATCCAAGAGGTGTTACGAATTAATACGTTCACAACTTGCCCTAAAGTTCAGGTGTCGATACCTCAACTTTTTCACAATGATAGTGACATTGGGCGAATTCGAAGAATAATAGGTGATAAATAGAACTGTACATTATTCAAACCTTTACTACGCAGGATCCCAAAGCATCGTAGCAGTGTCAGCTTAAAAGACACCGTCGCCTTCAGCAAAATTTGTACCACATCAAAAGATAAATACTTAGCATACATACAGTTGAGTTGCAATATATACCTTCGCATATTCCAGTCCAATTTTTGTTAGTTAACCATGCCTCACACATATATACCGCGGATCTGGTGAAAAGACAAATGACCTTAGAGAAGTCCCTCTCTTCTAGAAATGTGATAAGATCACCATGGGAAAGAACAGTCATACGCGAAATTAATTACAGAGATCGAAGTAAATGATAATTTCACCATCTCTTAACCACTGCTATTGCTTCGGACACCGAACGATTAACTCCAAACCAGAATCCTCTCTAAATTCCTCTATTGTGGGAACACATTTTTCATGTTTAACCTTCGCATAATTTAATCCTCCAAGTGGTTTCGAAGAGATAACTCGTCCACCAAGATTTATCCGAATTTGTTAGTGACAAAAAACTTGACTTGATCCTCGTTGTCAAGATATTACTGATTTTCTAATGATGACAAAATCAAGATATGGTCAGGTTTTTTTAGTGATGAGATATATTGTCCATCAAGAACTGGTTAATAATGCTCATGGCAAGATACCTCGTCGAGACAACAACAAGGGTTGTTAAAGAATTGTTGTGTTCAAAATTACGTGACTCAAACGCAAATTCTCTACTGCCAGACAACTGTACAACTGTCTCCATCTCCCTCAAGTGTTGTACCAGGTAAAAACGGAACAAGAGTCCAAATATACATATACAACCATCCGCGATTGTGGAGTATTACGCATAGCTCTTCATTCCTGTTTACGTTCTTTTAGTCTTCTAATTTTCAACTAGCATGGTATATTCGCACTAGGTAAGTACATTGTTGTCTCTTCGTTAGCAGATGATAACCAACGAAGTTGTCTGCTGTTACAACTCATGTGTACAAGCTTGCAACATACGGTTATATAAAAAAACACTGCTCTTATTTTAAGGGTATCGTTAAATCAGTCATCGGGTAAATAGTTGACTATTTTTATACTAGTCCTGGGGTATATTTAAAATGCGCTGACTATCAACCGACGCAGCAGTAAAGCCTTGCCAACCCATTCAAGTATATGGAGTCGACACAACCAACTGTATGTTCTCACAGCTTAAACATTGAGTAAACGTTATTTTAAAAGTTCGTTATAATTTAATTGAAAATCAGTTTTTATCAATTTCTGGTCAATGGAAATAGAATGGTTTTTAAATGAAATATCTTAAATACGAGTCATCAAAAAGTTCTATTGATTTCATTAAATAATGATGTATTTTATTTGAAAGTAAACACTTATACACAAAAGAAACCGTATTCCTTAATAATTTTCCTCTATTTCGGTATACTGTAATGGAAACATTCCTCTTTTACAAGTCAAATAACTCGAAGGGAATCTGCTTATACTAAGACCCTCCTATAACTCCTAAACATGTATAATTTTTTGTCTAATACATGGATCGATTAAAGAGGCAGTTGGTGGCACACACGTAGAGAGAGAGAGAGAGAGAGAGAAAGAGAGAGAGAAAAAGAGAGCTATCACTACCAGCAACACTTATCAAAGAAACCATTTAGAAAATCTGTCTGTGAAGTAAGTCAATGTTCTCGCGACGTTTAATTTATTCATTTTTTCCCATGAGCTTAAGGCTCAGCAATCACGAAAACTTGAAACGATTAAACTAAAATTCAAGCATATAATAATCAGATATATATTCCACTCAAAATATTTTATATGAGTATTCATTAATAGTTCAATATTACCAAATCTTCTGCACAAATATAAGCGAAATTAATATTCCAGACGCATTGGAACCCAAGCCAAAGAAGGAATCACTCGGTATTAATTTATTAAGGTATTCGTTATCAATTAGCGTTTCATATTATAGATTTCAAGTATCAAATAATCGTATCCAATTGAAAAATGGCATCCACCTTTAAGGAACCCAAAACGTAAACCTCCTCTATGCAATAATTAAAAAGTTTGAAATTTCACTACCACAGCCCATTTGCACCTTTCCCAAATGCATCTTAAATTTATCGCAAGAAATGATGCATCTCCTCATTCACAACGCACCCACGCGCAAAACGCACAACGCTCACAACGCAATGTCGTAAATGTTCTTACCCGCTTTTATGGTCCATTTACATCCAATTGCAGCGGAATTAGCGTACAGAAGCCATTACAACTTAACGGCTCGCGAGGCACTTAGCCTTCGCACATGGATCCTTCAGACCCAAGCATTTCTAACTGCTAAAATACCCTCTCCCCCTGCCCTCAGCGGCACATAATCCGCGAAGCAGCCCCCCTATCCATTGCAAACGGCAACGCTACGAAGGGGGAAATCTTTACATTGTTGAATGGGTGCCCCAGTCTAATTCATGCTAAACCGTACAAAGGAAAGAAAAAAAATTGTAACATACGGAGCCGCAACGTATTGTTAGCCGCCGTTATTTCCACGCGGCAGATGTTTCCAGTGACGGTTATGGGCACTCTCGTGCATCTGTGTGATCGCCCCCGGTATCTTTTTAGAAAGGATGTTGGAGATCTCTCCCCCTCTGGTGTCTTGCTGTTAGGTCCGCTTTTTGAAGCTGCCCAAGTGGCTCGGTTTGCTGATTCCGATTTTTCCTCCCTTTGTTAAGCTTTTTCCAGATGTCATTAAAAACCTAAAGGGATGTTTGCATGGAAAGGACCGAAAATGTCGTTATTTTCAAAGGGCATTTCGATCATATCGAGGTCAGAGCTGTTATATAGATCACTAGCTGAATAACCCGGCGTCGCTTGGGTTTCAAATACTACAGCGACATTTCCCTGTGTTAACTCAAATACACAAATTCTGTAGACATGTTTCCTACCGCGACATTTCGTTGTGTTAACTCGTACACAAACCCTGTAGAACGTGTTTCTTTATCCATGTCCATTTATTGCAGAAAAACAAACTTTAGATTTTAAAATTGGGGCTTTGAAGGGCAATTTTAGGACTACCAGTGTGCCAATTTTCATGGCCACAGATTGGTCTGAAGACAAGAAAGAAAGAGCCTATGTTTTCCGCGGTGTTCCAAAGTATAAGTGTTCCAAATTTCGTGTGGATTGGTCAAACAGTGTAGATTTGTATAGAGAATATACATACATATCCTTTATATATATATAATGATTCCAGTTTGTGATTCGTTTCAAAAAGGATACCAAAGAATATTCTCTGTACCTGGAAGTAGACGGAAAATATACCACATTGAGATTCCTCTGGTTATAATTGCATCTCCAGCCCCTCCAACAGACGGGTATTGCAAGTGACACAAGTTGGTAATTGTTATGTCTTGTAACATTGAAATAAGAGTGTAAATCCCAAGTCCAACAAGACTTCAGTTATTATAAAGAGACATCGCAACAGATAAGCATATGAACGATACGGATAGCGTATAAAGACTCAGAGGCAACTGACTCACTGCGTATTATAAAAATGTTTGCAATGCACAAATGAACTGATAAGTATACGTGTACAGTAACGATACGAATAACGATAAGCATATGATACGAATTACGATAAGTATATGATACGAATAGCGATAAATATATGATACAAATAACGATAAGTATATGATACGAATAGCTTAAAACCTCATAGGCAACTGACTCACTGCGTATTATTAAAAGGATTGCAATAGACAAATTAACTGATAAGTATACAGTAACGATACGAATAACGATAAATATATGATTCGAATAGCGTAAAAATTCAGAGGCAACTGACTCACTGCATATTATAAAAAGGATTGCAATAGACAAATGAACTGATAAGTATACGTATACAGTAGAATCGGATGAATAGAAGCGCAAAGGTGAATAGAAGCAGTTTTGCGGAAAATGTTATTTATAACATTACCCTGTTGAATATAAAAATGAGTGATTTTGATCTTCGTATGAGATAGATTAAATAGTTTTTTTTTTACTTTTAACAGGGGGTAATGTTATAATCCACAACAACTTTTTTCGCAAAATTGCTTCTATTCATCCGATTTTACGGTACAGGAAACAGTAAACACAGAAAATAGTAGTATTTAAAAATATGCAACAGTAATTTAGATCGGTCATTAGACTGAGAATCTACCACACATCTTCTTAAGATTTATCTGGATATAATTGGCCTATCCGAAAGAAGGGTATTGCAAGAAGCACAAGTTGGTAGTTTAGATTGGTCAGACTGATAATCTACCATACATTTCCAAAATATTCATCTGGTTATAATTGGCACCTACTACCCTAACTAAAGAAGGGTTTTACAAGCAGTGCAGATGGGTATTTAGCTTGGATATTTATCTTACACTTTCTTAACATTTATCTGGTTACAATGGGCACCACCTGCTCCTCCTAATGAATTTAATCGAAAAATATAGATAATTGTTTATTAATTTAACAAGATACTTTGGAGTTTTGACTTTGTGGATCGTTACGAACCCCCAGATAGCCATAACGACCAAATGATCATTTAGATTCGTGCTCGCATAGAAACGCGCACCTCAAAAAGGTTTTCATGAGCGATATTTCTATACATTGTGTGATCGCCGAAAGATCTCACGCTATTGAGTGTTGGAATAAACCCATTTATTTGTCTGTAAATGGCCCTTTCTGTAATATAAAGCTTTAAAACATTTTATTAACCTATTGAAAGTTAATTATTAATGTAATATTCAATAAAATTAATTTACTTCAAATTAACTGTATAAATATTTTATAAAAGTTATCAAAGTTATTCGAATGATATAAAGCATTGTCAATACAATCTAAGATATACAAATATATCATAGCAAATTTTTAAATTTGCTGAAAGTTTTAACGTAATTTGCACAATGTGTAAAGAGAAATTATAAATATGATAACATCATTTAAATAATTTATTCTGTTTTTCAAAAATAAAAAATTGTTTGTTATGAAAACCAAATTTTAAAAGAGACCATAAATGTATGCAGAAGTGAAATTTCGAATGTATGTCGATCATAGAACAAAATTTTGGTTCAGCCAAGAAATAACAACTACCTATTAAAAGGCATAAGACATTTTGAAAATGCTATTGCTAAAGGCAACTGTATTTAGAGCTTGTCTGATATGCAAGACAAGATATTAGCATAAAAATAAAACGCACTGAAATGCTTTATCAATTTATAAATGTTTCATAAAACGATTTGGTTATTGTAGAGTTCTAAGTAAATGGATAGCGTTACTAAGCACAAATAAGACGCTTAAAATGAAAGCTATAAAAATTTCAGCTAAAGCATTATTTAATAAATAAAATTAAATATTAAGATATTAAATATTATTATGTAAAAATTTTATCTCTCTGGAAGATTATCTCACTTTTTAAGACAGAATGGTACATAAGTCTAATGGCAAATATCGTCAACTTAAAAAAGGTTCACTGCAGTTGTCCGCCAGTACTATTCTGTACGAAGTAAAAATGTCGGGAAATACAATGCTGCAAAAATTATTTTCAGAATTAAACCTCATTTAGAGACTAAAAGTTTAAAACAATTTGGCATTGAAAATTGGCGATATCCCAAAACGAATAATGATGAATGGGACAGAAATAGCGAGTTTGCGACACAAATAAAAGTTTGCAAGCTTGAAGTCTTGGCACTTAACGCTAAATATTTAAACTACAATTCTTATGAACTAGGATAGGCAATTTAACCTTTTCTTTAACTGACTGCTCAACAATACTTGGGACAATAGTTTCATGGGTATTGCAGACAGTAGTAACATGCTTAATGTTGAAAATACATGGGGGGGGGGGGTTTCTAACCCTTAAAAAACACATGTTAACCTTTTGACTATGGCTGTAGAATATATATGGCGCGATTATTATAATTTTCAAGATACAAGTGATGTATTGGTCGTAGTCTAAATTCTTTCTTGGCGCGATAACGGTACAACTGCTGCTCCGACCGTAGTCTAAAGTTCAAGATTGTTTTAAAAGGAAAATGGAATTGATTTAAATGGCTTGTAGGTGCTGTAGTTCTTTGTAGGTCCTAAATGCCACAAAAGAAACTTATAAGAGTTCTAAAACGATCTCTCTCAATAAAATAAAATAAAATTACTTTTAGATGTATTCGCAAACGACTGCTTCAGTTTTCCAAACGAAAGAAATTGGAGTAACGATGCATATAAGAAGACAGTCAAATTCTCGAGCTATTTGACGCCAATCCATAAAATTTATCTTATTTTTTATTTCATGGGAGGTTTTTCTGATAATCTGTGTTAGGTGGTTGCAGAGTTTATGCGGGGGGGGGGGGGTTCCTACGCGTTTTCGAAACTAGACGCTACTTGGCTTTCGAATTTGTTCTTATCACTTCGCCAATAAAAATTCTAAAGAATTTGTTCCAAATTGATACATTGCACCCCGGCAAGAAAAGTGACACAGCTCAAAATTGCAGAATTTGAAAAACACCCATTTAAAGAATACTATAAAACTTATATTGAAATAGTATAAGCTTCTTTTAAATTTTAGGTAAGTATTTATGGGGCTAACTTCTATTATACTCTATAGGATAGTAATATAACACTCTGGTGGCACCTCATACATATTTTTCAATGACATAACATCAAAATTTTTATTTTTTGACTTGCGTCACTTTTCTTGGCGGGGTGCGATTTGGTTATTGATAATTCAAACTTTCCTCAAACGGCGATTAACTACAGTTTAATCTAACCGCGATATGCATGATGCGAATGCATTTGTGTAGCTGAAGTAAAATCTTAAGCTTTCCGTCTGGTTTTTTGTTTACCATGAAATACCCTCTTACAACTTTCGGTGTGAAAATCTATTCGGATTAGAGACAAGAGTTTACTTGGCGACAAAACGTTGCCGTACAGCGTGCCTACCGAAATTAAACTTTTGACTATGTCTATAAATATAGCAAGCGCGATTCTTTGTTTGCGAGATTCTTATAACTTTCAAGGTACAACCGCTGTAACGGCCGTAGTCTAAATTTTTTCTTTGCGAGATTATTATAACTTTCAAGGTATAATTGCTGCACTGGGAGTTGTCTAAATTCTTTCCTGTCACGTTCACATGGTAAGACTACTGTACCGGCCGTAGTCTAAAGGTTAGATTTTTCATTCCACTTTTAAGAAATGGTCGTTAAGTGCTTCTATGTGTTCGAGTTTTGTATTAAATATCACAAGTAAGATCAAAAATTAGTATTTCAGTTTAGTTAAAAATATACATAGTAAAGCCGTGGTTAAATAGGAAGCACAGGATGCAAAGCGACACACTCAGACCAATTTGGGCATTTTCACAGCTCGCGCCGGCACCTCTGATTGGTCTCTGCATATTGCCCTTTTAACGTTACACGAAAATAATCCTTCTTAGAAGCAATTAAAAGGGCGTAACAACTGACAAATTTCAACGGACGAAATCATAAACTCGATGGATTTTTGTCTCTGTGAAGAGCTAAAGAACCAAACACTTCAGCTATGTCTGTTATTTATGATAGCTTCGTAATGGGATACGATGACAAAAATTCAAGCATTTTTCTCTATTCTATGAACTAGAATTAGTAGATAATGTCGTATGTTATATGCACTCCCGATCTCTTTGGGCCCATTGGCTAGTGCCTATTGATGCTAGGAGTTGACCTCTTAAAATAGACCTAACATCCGTGATGCTTCTCTTATTGGTCCCAAATAGAGTAAAAACACAGTAAGTTCTATTTCAAATTCACGCATACAGGTTTGTTATCTACGATGGTTCCGTAATAGTTGCTTTATGGATAAAAAACAGAAGAAAATAACAATAAATATCACAAATTAAAGCATACAGGCTTAAAACGAAGTTAGAGTGTCTATTATCTATTATTGTTCCCAAGTAGTTGTTTAGTTTGGTTTACGTTGTAGTTGTTTAAAACACACAACTATTACGGAATTATTTACGGAACTATTTATGGTGGTCAGTTTCAGAATAATAAAATAAAGTCCATTACAAATTCCCGAAGAGAGGTTTGTACTGAAGTAAGAATAGAAACTTATTTATCACTCAAATTTATATTTTTGCTTCAAGTATTGTAGATTATTATTTTTTTAGTCGCCGAATTTTAATTTTTTTAATTAGGGAATGCTTGATTTCTGGGATTATACAGGCACTGAGTAAAGCCTGTCATTCACAAACAACCGTCTTTCCCCATCTTTGTACTAAAATTATCTATAATGGTTTCGTACTAGAACAGATAGATTGGCAGCATCCGAATGTTATGTACGTAGTTCTATATCCCAATCAATACGGCCACAGAGCACAGTACGATTCGCACAAGTGGCGATCTCTCTGTGTCGAATGCGCTCAGTGGAGCGTTTAGTCTGCGTAAACATTGTATACTCGCACAGATCAGTGATTTCATTAAGGGGCAGTTCTGCGTTGCGTGACGGAGAATGTGGCATGTTAACGGCACAACAGCTGACCGGGGCACAGACAGATGGCCACGGCAGTTGGCCGATCGATTATGGACGCTTTGCGAAAAGACTCGATCGAGGGACTGCTGCTGCTGCTATGCACTGCAGGTGAAATTCGGAGTAGTGATGTTAAATAATATATATATATATATATATATATATATATATATATATATATATATATATATATAATATATATAATATAGGTAAGGGGACAGGGTTTCGTTAGTAAAATATCCCACAAAGCGATAATTTTAGCAAAAAGTTTTTTTAAGAAGAAAAATTCCTTGATGTGCAGAGTCTATCACACAATTAACGCTTATTGAACTTAAAGATGAGTTTTATTTCTTGTGTTAGTATGGTTAACTGCAAACTATATATATACAACTTACTAGTGTTTTTCTACAGGGGCGTAGCTAAGGTGAGGGATAGGGTTTCGCAAGTAAAATATCCCCCAAAGCAATAATTTTAGCAAAACCTTTTTTTTTTATGAAAAAAATCCCTTAATGTAGAGTCTAATACACAATTAACACTTATTGAACTTAAACATGAGTTTTATTTCTTGGGTTAATATGATTAACTAGACTTGAAGGTGCAATTAAATGAATCCGATCTAATTAGCCCTCATTTATTAAATAATGATCGTAAATAACCTAAGCTATCAAGGAAGTACTCAGCAGTGAAAATATAAGATACTGCTCCTACATTTGTATAGTTCTGTATGCTATTTATAACAATATATGAAATTTCCACTATACAAGTATTTGGTGTATGTATATGTATTCTAAACGCATTTTACAGTTTCAAGTTTAAAAACAATATTAAAAGTATGCCCTCTGAAAATTTAAAACTTATTCTACATTAAAATTAACAATAGAAAGCAAAGCTAGAAACGTTTTTTTGATATTGTACCGCATTATTTTTTCGTTACTTCAAATCGCAATTCTTTTTGTAAAGATTGTTAAAGTATAAAATATAATTTCAGATTACTGTGGCTCAGCCATTTGGATAAATAATCAAACTTTATTTGCTGTTACACCGTTGCAATGCTAATTAAGGTATTTGTTAACAGTAATAACTTTTAAGAAAAAAACTTACTATATGCATTTCAATATATCTCCATGTTGGCTTGAAAAAATTCCTCAAGATCTGCAATAAAATAATGAACTTTATAGCACAAATTTGAATATTGACAAAGTAAATAATTTCAGCAAAAAAGGAAGAATATTTCAAAAACTGAGTACGTATATATATGAACAGCAAAATCATCCACGTTTTTAAATCATCAATGCTTACTTTTCTTCTAGAACGGTATTCAAATCTTAGAGATATAACTTAACTGCTAATATGTATTGAAGCAGTGTGTGATTTCTCATTTTCTCATTCGTCATCTGACCGTGTTTCAAAATTACGAGGTGTTGTCCTCGGATCTCTCCCTTAAGGGACTGATCCCGGACCGTCGTCAATAGCCCGTTGTGTTGCTCTAGTACGACGTTAACTAAAATTACCATTACTCATTTTCTCATACCTTATTTAAAACCAATTATAATATCAAGTATTGGACAAGTACAAGGACATAAGCATTGATAAACGCATTTTATATCTCCAAATAAAATAAAAATAATCAAAGATATAAAACAGCATTTCGTTTATCTTAGTGGTATTAATTCTTATTTTCAACAAAGTGTATGGGAAAAACAATTCACACTTAGGTCATGTTAATACAAGCAGCTCCTGAATGTATACTCATGTGTATCCCATTCACTTATTCAAAGGCTATTCGATATTTTTTTAAAGTTCAACGCCGGTTATTTTCGTTTTCCCTCACACACACATATACTTTCTTTCTGGGTTTACCTTTATTTCCTGTAAGTTTTTCCTCTCTGAATCAGACTGCAGTACAATTTTAAGATCTTCCAATCAGTTTTTGTGATTGCATGCATCTCCATAGTCCAAATCTAGCACCGTTTAAACAGCGATAAAATCGGCGATTCAATCCCGCGGCTATAAATTATAAGTTGTTTGTTGTAGCTGCTGGCCAATTATGCATACGTTTATTGCACGTACTTTAGAGAAATATGTATGTAGATTGCGCGGTCTGTTTCTGACACAGGTAATGTTCGCTTGGTCGTGTTTAGGAAAATATACGTTTCTTATAATGCCTAACTAAAGAGGAGGATTTTATCTGTTTTCTAGACCCGTTACAATTCTATATTTGAAGATAATTCAGTTCACCACAGATCAAATATATCGCAGCCGCTCCAAAGGATATTCTTACTTTGATAAAAGTAAAAGCTCATATTTGTGTGATATTAAAAGAAAAGCGTTGATAGTTTGTTATGTTCTATTACTCTTAATTTTATGCAGTACGTACATATGCTAGGCACAAATTAAAATGTATGCTCCTAATTGCGAACTAGAGTTAAATCATGAGACTGGCATTAAACTCGAGTTGTTTGAAATCCAATTCAGAGTCCAGTTCTGTTGTCAACTGCGAGTTATAGGTGACGAAAGATTCGATTTCTATCATGTCCTGTTTTTCCTTGGATGTATATCTCTATTCTGTGTTAGTAAAGTTTTCGTTACGTGTGTTTGTCCATTGACTTTATGTTGTTTGGCTCAGCCTGGTCAAATATGGCCCCTGCTCCTTAAAACCCATACAATCACCAACCAGTTCTGCTACCCTATAGGGTAGGTATTCCAAATATCACCGACTCTTGTTTGCAAGCTACTCTGTGCGACCTCTATGAGCTCATGTAGTTACCTTGACGGTCTAGGTTTTTGCCACACGTAGCACCACCGGCAAGTTTCCTATCAGTTATATCAACAACACTATTGCATCTCAAGTATATGAGGCTGTGATCAACGTACATTTTGTCTCCAATCCATTCACGGAATATCCAGGCAAGTGTTTTCAAATCAGAATTTCGTTTATATGACTTGAAAGTACAACCAATAATAAAGGTAGGTAGGTATGCTCTACCAGCATCTCCTTTTTTGATAGTAGCTCCTCATTTCGCTTGGGGGTTGGTAATAGGAACAGGGATAGGCGATATTAGGAACCCGCTCTTTAAATTTCTCTCGGAAAACTTTTTGAAGGTTAACTAGTTAACTTCAACTGAGATAAGTAAAGAAGCTGTATTATCTCTGGAAAACAAAGAAGAATAGTTCCTAGTGCTATTCATTTAGTTTCCAGCTTGATTTCCCAACCCAGGAGGATGAGATACAGAGAAATAGTTAGGTTAGGTGATATTTGGAACACCTACTCTACTCACAAGATGAAGCTTGATAAATGCCTTGAGGTATCTCGAAATTGTATCAATTCCTATTTTTCGTCATGAAACACAATGGTTCAAAAATTGAATAAATAGTTCTATTGAGAGATTGGGACTCATTTGTATCGCATATGTTAGCGACAGGTGTTTTAAAGGGAACATCTGTGGTTAGAGAAGTTATAGTTTCTTTCAGTTCGTATAGAACGAGATCTATTAGGCAGGAAACTTCTTTTTTAAATTCGATTTTAACCTCTTTAGTGTATTTAGAGTGTCGGAACTATGAATTATTTTGCTCACTAGGTGATCGATACATATTCATCTTACATTCATGTTAGATTGGACCTTGAGCCATAAGAAGTCACTAAATAAATACATTAATGATACCTCTCATATTTATCACTCATATTATTAAAGTATATGCTGTTTACAAAGTAACTACTTAGTTACTGAGGATTTCGATTAGAATCCATTCCCTTGCTGTTTTGGAAAATTATTGCGATTAAATATTTTGAGTTTGGTACAATAAAATTTTATGCCACATACCAGTACAAATTTTAATACGTATTTATTAAAGTTTAAATTTAATAAAATGATGTATTTTTGCTTAATTGTAGGATGCCGGATAAGAGCAGAAAAATTTTAAGCAATTAATACAAACATTATTTCGTTTACTAAGTCGTTACAGACTCTGAAAAATGTTTAGATTACTATTTCATTAGGTCATGATATATGGATTTTGTCTTCAGTGAATTATCTTTCAGTTTCTCTTCTTACTATAAGAGGATAATATTTATGTACTCCTTATAAGCATCCTTACTGGTGTACAATCCTGTACAGTTCCACTGATAATATCTCTAGTACAGTTAACAAGCGAAAAACTTTCCAGTAACAGTATTATATAAGGCACATAAATACACTTTCTCGTAAACCACAAAATGCACCTATTGGGATGTCATTCGTTATTTCATTATTTACAATGTAGTACTATTGCAACGGTGTTCCATTTGTGTGCGCATAATTAAGAGATGGTAAAATGAAATGAGACACATAATCTCTAAACGGAAAATGGCAAAATAGAGATTGATACGCGATACGTGTTTATACGAGTACATACACTGTAAGCAGACTGGTTTGACTTGTGGACAAGAATCACCTTGCAAGTTACTGAATTGGGAGAGATTGTTGTGTACAATGGGATTGTATAGTTGAAATAAAATTATAAAACGCTTTTAAAATTCATTATGAAAACCAGTATACTCTATTGATATTCACACATGACCAAATTTGGATTTGGTGAATGCCAAAAAAGGAATATATATATATATATATATATATATATATATATATATATATATATATATATATATATCTTTGCATATTGTTCCTAGCCCTCCGGCTGCTACGGGAATTAACCCTCCACATGGTTTCGACGAAATATCTCGTTTGTGAAGTTATCCTACCTAGTTCTGCTTTCTAATAACGAGAGATCTCGTTATCAAGATATTACCCGGTGGTTTTTTGATGACGAGAACAAGATCTGCTCAGTTTTCTTTTAATGACGAAATATTTCGTCCATCAAGATATGGTCATTTCCGTTCTAATGACGATATTCCTAGTCAAGACAACCACCAGGAGGGTTACAATCACAGGACAATAGTAGGTATTATAAATTACGTCGTGCTGGAGTAACACAGCGTACTAAAGGTGATGACTCAATCTCAAAGGGAAAGACCCGAGGACAACACCACGTAATTTTGAACCGCGGACAGATGAGGCAACACCTGAGGTGGCATTCCACTGTCCAAACTCCCACGCCACGCTAACGTACACTAGACAACAATATGGTCTCAAAATGTTCTCCTATTGTTTATTACATATAAATGTATAACATACTTGCATATGAAGCCTGTAAAAGTAGCCCACTCGTAGACAATTCATTACAGTCAAACGGTCGCGATCATGCATTGCAAGGCCACGCACACGAAAGTACTCTACGATTTTAATTAAGGTCTCACGCATAGGCAATCAGTCAACTAGTAACAGCATCTGTCTGATTTAGTCACTGCTGTATCCTAGGGGGGAAGTACTGGAGAGGAACATAGCCACCTCAGAACCAAGTCAAACAGTGTTTAAATTGAGGTAATTAAACGAGTACACATAAGCAGAAATAATATTCATTCGGTAAAATTAGTATAGATCATCTATTAATAAAAGTAGAGATGTAACAGCTGATTGAAACGATTAAGTTCATTTATAATGGATACGTAAGAAATACATTAAATTAAAACTGTCTCCTGGAAAAAAAAATTTTGACATACCATTTTGCAAAAGCGCGCTAGATATATTAACCTATACAGCCTCTTCTTCATGTTCTACCTCAAACATAAAATGCTATTTGGTAGACCTGTCTTTCCACTCTATGCTACAAACTCCAAATGACTAAAACGAAGAATGATATTATTAACGAGTATATATGACTATTTTCGCAGACAATACCAGCCTAGTTCATTTACACATGATGTTTGTTGACTCTTCTGCACCATATTTTCCCTTGGAGATTCACTCATCGCCTTACGCTGACATTTTACTCAATTGTCTAGATTTTAGTCATCAAACAATAACTATTTAAACCACTGAGCGTTACGTGATTTCCAAGTCTTATTGTTTGCATCTCACGACACGCATAATGATTAAATAATCACATGGATTGGATAAAAGAATTTTAGGAAAGATAGTATTTGCCAAAAAGGTCAGATCTGGTTAGAGAACTCATGCATTGAAGATTTCAGGTTACAGAGGTTGAAAGTGAGTACCTCAGATGGTTGAAGATAATCTTGATTTAAATTTGGAGATGCTTTTAGAAAAACATAAATTTTCCAATTTGTAAGAGTTCCGTATTACCAACCGGACGCTAGCGAGTTCGAAACTCAGCCAAAAAGTCAGCCTTCGATCCAACCAAACATCTGCCAAAATTCCGTCATAGTCTCAAATGTCCTCATGTTGGAGTGATGAAGAAGTTCGGGGAGTCGGGTGCCAGCTAAAGTGCTACGCGCGTCATGTGTCCTTAATTCAAAATTTCGAGGTGTTTTTATCGGATCTTTCCCTTTGGGATTGATCCCTGACAACCGCCAATTGTGTTGCTCCAGTGTGATGTAAAGGCAACTACCTTCCTATCCGTCAACCTAATATATGATACTATTTAGGTTATTATGTATGTTAATTATCTTCTGTCTCACGACACTAGGCACGCGAGTGTGTTGGTGTTAGTTAGCTACCTATCTACCAACAACCTCACTTTAAACCATGTTTTTCATACATTAATTTGAATA
Organism: Metellina segmentata; assembly: GCA_947359465.1. Lineage (NCBI taxonomy): Eukaryota > Metazoa > Arthropoda > Arachnida > Araneae > Tetragnathidae > Metellina > Metellina segmentata. Next base: position 21,410,163 of record OX375876.1, on the reverse strand, counting down.
TATTTACATCTCTTTATCTTCATATGCTTTTACAAAGAATAATCCTCCTACAGGGTGTCCTAAAAGTTGCCGTACTCCAGCGTCAAAAAAAATGTATAGCTCGTGTTTTTTTTTAATTATTGAATACATCGTCTGCTTATAGTTTTATCGACTCTTTAAGTTTAATCGTTTGATTTTCTTCGCACTCGTGTTGTGCGATAATGAAGTTCCGCGTCATTTTGTTCTTCATTGCAAGATGAATTTATCACGCATTCAGAGAATTGCGCTGTTTGAGTCTTAATTTGAATGTAAATCATATGAAACATGTAAAGAATTTGGCTACTTAAATATCCAAATGATGCAATACCGAGTAAAGATACGCTGTATCAACTTATTCAACAATTTGTTGCATTATTAGAAGTGAATGAACGAGACTCTTGGTTCCAACAAGACGTTGCAACCTGCCATATAAGTTATGAAACCATGGGCATGCTTCAAGATTTTTACTGGCGATCGACTCATCGCAAGAAAACTTTGGCCACCTCGTTTCCTGCTATGCGCATCCCTGACTTTTTTCTGTGGGGATATTTAAAGAACAAAGTTTATGAAGATAATCACCAAACAATAGGTGATATGAAAATTGTCATTAATCAAAGGATACAAGAAGTCACTCCCAGCATCTTGAAACGCGTTTCTAAAAAACGACTTCAGCTTTACCTCCCAGAAAAGGGTGGAAATTTTGAACATTTATAATAAATTTTAGTACAAATTTTTTTCTATGTTAGGTTAAAAGTGCTTTTCACCATTGGCATAAAAATAATTGTTTAAAAGTTTGTTGTTTGTGTATAATAAATTCACGAATCGTCAGTACGGGAAATTTTAGGACACCCTGTATATTGTCATATTACTCATTTCCACACACACCATCATATAACTCTCTCTCTCTCTCTCATATTATCTTAAAATATATATTCTAACCATACCGAATTTTTTAAATGAAGCGATTTTTTTTATCTTGTCTTTTTGCTAAACTATTGCCCAAGATCAGATATTTAAAATAAGTAGTTTGGCGTACAATAAAAATAGCCTTGACGTCAAACGAAGTCAAGTCTCCTGTGTTTAACGTCATGGCGGTTTATTTTAGCGTCGAAAACTACCCTGTATTGGCCAGTCTCTAACGCAAAAACTTATTCCAAACACACCAGTTTGAGGCAAGAGACAATTTGTTTTTCTTACTTGAATCTTCATACCTCTTGGATTACAAGGGCAGCTTTACTCGACCAGATATCTCGTCCTTTGAAAAATTTACCAGATCTTGGACAAGATATTTGGATATAACACTTGTGTGTTAAATTATGATATGAAAGGATACGAAGAAAAAACGTTACACTTTTCTTTTCTAAACACTGGCTCTGGAATAAGTTGCTATCGTGACATAATAAAAGAGCCCATTTATTTTTACGCGGACAAACAGTGCAGATTAAAAAGCATAAACGAGTCAGGGTAAATAGAAAACGCACGTGTCAAGAGGAGGACGTGTAAAACATGTCACCTCAAGTAACACCCCCTCGGACGCCAGGATACAAGGAAGAAGAGTGGCGTGTTCCAACGACGCTAAAAATTGTCAACTACTACAATCTTATGTCATGAACTGCCCAGAGTAAATGCCCAGACCACACGCGATGCGTGATTTGAATATTTCTCCTTTGTTTTCTGACATTTTCGTTCAATACGAGTGTAACTAGGATCCGCTTGATGCTTGCCAGGGCTGGGTTTAGATTAAATCCTGCAAAACAATGAATAGATGTCTGCTAGGATTAAACTTATAGAAAGCTCAGACTTCATTGAAATTTCCTGACGAGGTATTTCGGTTTTTATACGATAGGGGGGTTCTTATTTTGCAGTATATATTCAAATTATCTCACATGAATTGCAAATCTAATATTTGAAGGAATCATTTTGATTCTATTTGATAGTTGTATTAGTGACTAGCTGAATAACACAGCGTTGCTCGGGTTTCAACTATGACCGCCACATTTTACTGTGGTAACTCAAATACGCAAACTCTGAGAACGTGTTTCCTACCGCTATATTTCCCTGTGTTAACTCATACACAAACTCTGTAGAACGTGTTTTCTTATCCATGTCCAATTATTGCAGAAAACAATTTTAGTTTTAAAATTTGGTCTTCGAGGGGCACTTTCAGGACTACCTGTGTGCCAATTTTTATAGAAACAGATTGGTCTGAAGATAGGAAAGAAATATCCTATGTTTTCCGCAGTGTTCTAAAGTATAAGTGTACCAAATTTGGTGTGGATTGGTCAAACGGCATAGATTTGTATAGATAATGTGTACACACACATACACACGCACATCCTTATACATACATATAGATTTATAGATGCAGATTCCCAATCAATTTTGGTTTGGTTTAATGAATAGATCTTTATGTTTGCTAAATTTGCTACTGAGATTAGACTTAGTTAATCATTGGAAAAATTACCAGACAGGATATTTCGGTATAGATTGAGTTGATATTTTAGAGATTGCGAGTTGCGTAGTATAATCTTATACACACCACACATAGCGACAAAATAACCATATCTATTGGTTGAAGTAATCACATGAAAGATTCTATTGGTCAAGAAGGTCAAACCTGGTTTAAAGTCATTAAAGGAAGATTACTAATTACAGGACGGGTATATACGTGTGAATCTATTAGAGGACATAGCATCATAATTTTAAATCCTCATTGAATTTCGAATTTTTTATTTATAGGAATAATTTAAATTTTTTATGGTTATAGCTAACCTATTGTAAAGATTCCGCTTCAAGTTTGGTTTGTGTCGATGCCGTCATTTGTATTTCTAAACAAAGGGTTAAATAAGCCGGGATTTACTACTTAAAGAGGATCGATCCATTTCATCCATACCAAGACCAAAATTTGATCTTGTATCCTATTGAATCTAGGGTCAGTGCGTTAACCATTCTGCTGTCTGGCCTCTGCATGCTTTCATCAGCAGCATGGGACTAATACGTTTAGAATGTGCACTAGTAGTTAAATACGAAGTTATTTTCTCTCACAGTTTGGTGTTTACTAACTCAACGCTGTACCGACTGAAGTGGTGTCAGCATGGAACGAATATTGTTTTTCTTTATTAATATTCCATTACCTCAAGGGCTATCCAGTAAGTTTTCTCAAGTCCGTTACAGCCTTTAAGGGCTGTGCATACGTCGAAAAGATCAACATTGGAAAAACTTGTCTAAAATCGCATGAGAACCAACAGGAAGAGTTTACCATATCCATATCGAAGATATGAACAGACAAACACTCATGACCTTTAAAAGTTTGAAATGTGCAACGGCCCAGGAACTGTATTGCAAATTTGGAAAGAGATTCCTCTTGCCAACAAGTGACTACATTCTTTCGAGATTAACCAGTTTGGAAAGTCTCAATTTATTTTTATTATCTTATATTTCATATTTCAAACAAGTGATTTGGGTACCAACTCGAATCAAAAATTAGCTCTAATCAACTGCAGCTCAAATGCTCCATAATGTTCATTTGATTTTTAAATTTATCGATCCCTATGACTTATTTTGTATGGAAATAATAAAAGATTGACGTTTTTATCTATTGACTCACATTACCGGGTTTTTTTTTTTACATTAACTTTATTATAATGTCTAATATCTAATAATAATGTTTACTATTCGATGCATGATGTGGAAATATTTTACTCTATCAACAGTCTTTAAAGAAATATAAGAACTATTCAAATTCTGTCCTAGAAAAACTGAGATAAAAGTACGCTATAACATTCATAATGTGCATCAAATATCCATTTTTCTGTACATAGAATAGGGCTTTTCTACTAAGCGAAAATTTTTCTAGATTTAAACTTTTTGACAAAGGAACTAAAGCTGAGGGGGTCTTTTGTAGGCATGAAGTGCTGTCAAAGTATGTGGTCGGAGATTTTATAGCACACTTAATATAATTAGCACTTTCTAAACGTATCACGAAAAAGCAAACACGAATTTCAAATCTGCCGTTAATTCATCTCAATCTGCTTTGTTCACATTTAGTTTTTTCAATGATTTTACATATAAATATGGCTTTAGTTTATGACTGAAATAGTTATGATTCTTTTAATAAACATTTCTTTTTAAAATTCCTGAACAGTTTCATTTTACAGGTATGTTTGTTTCCTTTTTGAAATAAATAATTCAATCGAGAATGATTTGAAACAAAAAATAATAATTTCGCTTAAGAATCACTGAAACATTGAGATGATCATAGCAATTTAATATAATATATTGTAATAATTTGTATTGATATTTTAAAGCAAAATATGTGTTTTTAATAATATTTAAGAAAAGAAAACTTGGACAATTTCACGCAATTTTAATGTATTGTACTTTTTGTAAAAAAACAATTTTTTTGTTCCCAGAAACGTGTTGTATCCAACTTTTTATTGAAACATACAGTATAATAATCATGTCTAGCGCTTTTTTCTAAGCTGAGTGCTATTCATGCTATTAAATATCAAGTCCAAAAATAAGATTTTTAAAAAGATTTCAGTTGTTAAATTAACTGCATATTTTATTATTTACTTCAATTTACATGATAAAGTCTAAAAACACAATCAATTCGAAGAACTTTAACGTCTCAATTCTAACTTCTCTCTTTAAATTCGAATATTCAACATTAGAAATTATTCAACATCGAGAATAAACTTAGTTGATCGTGTTAAAGATAAAATAATTAATAATATTAGAGTACATACTATATTTCCATGTTTAAAACGCATTCAATACGTCAAAACAAAAATAGACTATAATTATATTTTTAAATATTTATAATGTATACGTAACTGTTAAATTAGTATTCAGAGTAAATATTTTAATTTTTATTGACTATTATATCTTAATCTCAAACTTTAAAAATATTTATCTTCACTTCTATGCTTTAATTACAAATATTGCTTTTAAATGGAAATTATTTAGTAAAAGCACAAAGCAAAGTTTTAAAAATCTCTATCATATGAAAGAATCATTTCTAAATAAAAATTAAGAAAGAGCGTCAAATTTGAATGAAAATAAAAGTTTAATGAGTAATGTTCAATGCTAAAATTCCAAATTATATATTTTCTCGTACGTTAAAACAAAAATCTTTTTAAACAATTTATCAAATCACATAACAACATTATTCTTTAAAAGCAATAATTTTAACATCTAAATCTAACATTAAATTATATGAATAATTAAATGTATGTTTCGTATAGTGACAAAACCGATTTTATTATATTTTTGGTAACTTTTTGGAATTTGAAGTTAATAAATCTATAATGGTGGTCAAACCAAATATATTGTAATCAATTGAATCATTTCAAACCTAGAAAACAAAGAACAGAGCAATTCAGCAATTGAAATGTTATAAAAACGTTTACATTTCTTTTACAAATAAATTTTATTAAATTCATCAATCAGTATTTACTATTGAATTATTTATAAATGTTTTAAATATAGTTCGAATCGATAAACTTGAAATTTATGAATTCAGTGTAATAAAAAAATCGAATGTTTAATATTTCCCGAATCTCCAAATCGGAATGCAATCTTTGTTCCCATCAGTAACGTATCTTTTAAATACAATGATTTTTAATTTTACTGTCATAAAATTTTCCTATGCCATAAAAATTAATTTTGAATAAGAATTATTTAGTCAATTTGGAAACACTAAACAACGTAATACAACTATATAATATTGGAAATATATAAAAAATTAAAAAGCTAAGCAATAAAATAGTTTTTTAAAGAACGAAATGAAATTTACGGACTTATTGAGTTTATTTATGGAATTTACGTCCGAGTTTTCAAACAAAATGAAATTTAAAAGTGTATCAAATTGTTAAATCATTATTCGAAAGAAAAAATTATGCGGTCTGATGGCCAAGTTTCGAAACAAAATAAAATTTTAATGTGTATCACGTTATTAAACTATTGTTCACAAAAATAATCTGCGTACCAATGCGGTAGACAGGTATTTTAATTAACATCGCACTGGAGCAACACAACGGGCTATTGCCGATAGTGAGGGATCAATACCGAGGGGAAAAATTCGAGGACAACACCACGTAATTTTTAGCCATGGGATATCCAGAACCAGCGACGATCATATTAATGCGGAGTTTCTAAACAAAATAGAATTTCAACACGAGTATCAAATTCTTAAACTGCTATTCGGATAGGAAAATATGACGACGGATAGCCAAATTTCGAAACGAAAATTTAAACACGTATCGAACTCTTATTCATAAAACAAAATATGCGCACTAATGCGGAGTTTATAAACAAAAATAAAACTCAAAAACACGCATCAAAGTCTTCGACTATAAAGGCTCAAAGAAACACAGGCAAACCAATTCCTAGTTTCGAAACAAAATAAAAATTTAAACCGCGTGTCAAATGCTTAAACTCTTATTCGGTGCAATGTTCTTTAAATACATCCGCTCCACCCGACGCACAGGTTCAAAAAGAGTCGTAGTAACAAGTATTAAGTCGTAATATCTCTTTATTGGTTTATCGTTTCATGAACAGTTTCAGCGGTGACACCCTTCTATCGTGTCACGCGATCCTCTGTTCGCAATAACGATTAATTCGCACGTGATAAGCTCGCTTTAATCGATTAGGGTCGTGTGGACTCCATTTTTTATTACATTGACATTCTGTTCATGATCCGTGTCTATAAATTCTACAGAAGGACGTCAGTAATGGATGTATGACCGCCGTAAATCTCAGCTTGTTGAAAGCGGGGAAAGACATGGCCTTTTCGGTACGTAGAAACTAATACGCATATATATATATACTAGCAAAATACCCGACCTTACTCGGTTTGAATTCGTTTACTCTAGATTGAAGAGATAATCAAAATATATAATGACTTACGTTTTTTGTAGAATAAAAATTTATTTTAACACCTTTCGCCATCTTTATATTTTCTACCACTTACTTTGGACACAAATCCTACACATGCATATCCTTCATGTAATACATTTCACATACATCGCACAATTGCTGTATGACAAAGCTACAAAAAGACGAAAGGTGATACTAAGGTTACTACTATAAAAGACGATTTATAGGAAGATTTGGAATTCCCTTTCTTAAGTTCTTTTCATGTGCAACTCAATTAAATTTACGATTTACGGCGAGTGCTCTCGCACTCATAGTCAACAAAGCAATATTTTTTTACTTGTGGCACTCTTGCCTCCGGTATGCGACATTGTGAAATTTTGCAATCTTCTCTTGTCATTACTACAACGAATTTTTTAATGTTGGAAAAAGTTCTAGTTTGGATTTTTAAACATTATTATTATTTCAATAACGACATTATTCTTTAAATAACAGCATTATTGTTTAAATAACGGCATTATTCTTTAAATAACGGCATTATTCTTTAAATAACGGCATTATTCTTTAAATAACGGCATTATTCTTTCAATAATGGCATAACTACACTTAAAATTTACTGAAAATTTATACTGATTTACCTAACATTTTCAAGTCTAATACTTTGTGGTGCTGTTGGGTGTGATGAGAAGGAAAACACATTTATTAAAATAATAAATATTTAAAACAGGAAACAGCGAAGTAAAACAAAATAAAAGATGTCGCAAAAAATTGTTCTAAAGATATTAATTTGTGATTAAATTTTATCTCTTGATCTCGCATAGTTGCCACAACTTACAACTAAAAGTGTACAAAATTTAGAAATGTGAAATTAATTCAGAGCGAAAGAACCAGAAAAAATATCACTGCTCGCGCGATCGTGTTCATTCTCGTTTCATTGAAAAATATCGTCTGTCCCAAATTTTCGGAAATCGTTTTCATTGCGCAAAGAATAAAAATAAGACTCGAAATAAATGACGTATCAGAGATGAAATTCCATAAAAAAAATATAAAATTTTTTTTGAAGAATAATTACTTTTTCAGCAGTACTGGTAAAGCAATCGAATTAATCGTAATATTCAATAGACATTCCAAATTTTCCAAAACTACCAAATTATGGTTGATTTAAGTATACTTACTCAGATGTTTTAGCATGAAACTCGTCTAAATATAACAATAAAGAAATGTTTAATATTGCATTCACTGAACTAATAGATAATGTATAAAATAAAATACAATGTAAGCAAATATCTGGAATACAATTCATGTGATGCTTACACAAACACACAAACAGAAAATCGAGCATAGAACAGAAAGACGGACAGACAGACTTTCGCAACTAATTCCACTCACTAAATCAAGATAAGTACTCACTGTATGCAAATTTCCATGAAAATATCTTAAACCGCGTGGACGTGTATAGGGCACAACATACAGACAGACAGACAGACAGACAGACAGACAGACACCAAACGAGAAAAAGGCGGATTCGGCATCAGAAGGGTCCAAAACGGATAGAAAACTTGAAATGGGTCGAAAATATTGAATGTACAAACAAACCCTCCATTCTTATTTATATAGATATATATATATATATATATACAAGCGCGCGCTGAAGCTGCAGACATAGAATGGTAAGTAATATAATTTCAAGATCACAGGAAATTCAAACAAATTACAATACAAGTAGTAAAAAATTATAAAAAAGGAAGAAATGTTGTTGAATCAGGGTGTCATCAGGGAGGAGCCTGACCCAGACTACATAAAATACTGTTTTCTACATATGAGCAGCATTGGGCTGAAAAAATTTCTCATATACTCCCTCAAACACCGTTAAAAAGTAAAATAACAAAACAGAACACCAAAAAAAGAGTTTGAACAAAACGAAATCAAATCCGCAGCAGCAACCGGGTTTGATTTCAATGAACAGGTGGCTAAATCGGACTTCTGCAGAGATGGCTCTCAGATCTTATGATCAATAGCAGACGCGAAATACAATTGTCGTGGACTTGTGCAAAAATACCTCACTCAGAGGACGACCACCTGTTTGTACTTGGAAAGCAAGTGCTCAGATCATCTCCAGTACATTTTCATCATTGGTATCTCAATAAAACACTCAAAAAGCTGCTTGCCTTAAATTGGCCCCGGAAACTTTTCGCTGTGCTCGCCAGGCTTCGATCTGGCCATTCGACAAAGATGACGAAAGATTCTTTGACAACCAAAAATCATTCCACATCTGTTTCAAGTACAGCTCCCTCAGTCATCCTGAATTGTATTGGACCCACGCAATAAGACATTTTTAAGAACCCCTCTGCCAGAGCCCCGAACCTTTTTTGCGCAGACTCAATGACAATGTAAGTTGTTTTTTTAACACTAGGATAAGCAAGAAGATAAACGGATTTATATAAGACACGAAAGAGAGTAACGATAGCATCAATTGATATCAGTAGAAATATCAGCGCAGATATACGAGATAACCGTCTACGGACTCCTATTTGAGTTTCTATATGCTTGATTTGAGTTATGGAACTGCATAATACTGGTATTACATGGTAAACGCTCACCACCTTAAATTTGTTACGTAAGTTTCATTCCAATGGATTTTTGTCTATAATTATGCAAACGTGGTGCCCAAAATTCTTTGGTTCACACATATATTCGATGTAAAATTTACCACAGACAAAAGTCGAATGTCTAACGGTATAGGTGAATAAAATGTACCCTTGTGAATCGATATTTAATTGAGTTAACTGAAGTTTGTACAGAAAAAATTAAATTGACTATTGTTAGTGTCTTGCGATATGAAAAACTGAAGTCCATATGCGTTCCAAACGCTGACTTAAAACAATTTAATAGCATAAATGTGCTTAAAAAAAGTTTTGCATTGATGTTTTTCATTTTTGAGGTGAAAAAGTATTACGGTTTATGTCTTAATTGTGAACAGCTTTTTTGATAGTAATAAATACTAATTGGTTGGTAGGTAGATAGAAAGGTAAATTATCGGCCTATTAGAGCAACACAACAGACTATTAGTTGATATTAAGATATAATACTAGTCGGGAGAGTTGTGAAACTAGTTGATTAAGAGAAAAAAATACTACTTTTATAGTAATCCTTCAATACATCACACTTTTTAAGTTAGAAAAAATATGTAGCATACCAAGATGAGATACGTACTAAAGTACAAGAAAAATTTACTTGTGAGAAAAAAAAAATACTATACAGTAAATTTGACATTTTGTGATTGAACATTCAGTTAACTTGCTACTTGAACACAATAAATAGCAAAACCATAAAAAAATTATGCAAAATACTTCAGAATAATTTTAAAGTTACGATAGCAGCTTACAAATTGTGTGAAGCTTATTTCATATGCTTTTAAGATTTTAATTAAATACGATTCTTGAGCAGGTTTATCAATTTCTGACAGTGCTTGTTCGTCACTTGAATTTTGAGGTCGTATACTGAACTAATTTCATTTCAGCTACATGATCAGATTTGGACGATTCAGAAGTTTCGTGTTCTTTTTCGCGCCAATGCACAACTTCGGTCTGTATTAATCGTAAGACAAATAAAGGGAGTTCTATAGCCAAGGGAGAGGTACTATAGGGGTTACAATAGTGTAGCGTTATTGTTGATTTCTGATCCGAGGATAGCACCTCGTAGTTTTTAACCTCGGTCAAATAACGAGGTCAACACTTGTACTGTCACCCCACTCTACAAATTTCCTCAGCATGCCAACGTAGGACTATTTGAGGTCGTCAGATTTACAGTGCAGGAGCCCCCTTTGTACACGATGGTCTTTGGTTGGATCGAGTTTTAACTCACTATTATTAGGTTGCAAATCCACGCCTCTAATAATTGGGCTTCGAAAAAGACTTAGAGATGCTTAGACAAGGAAAACTTGATTGTGGCCAGAAGAACTATCTCAACGAATACGAAGCTGTCGCTTTTGTTAACAAGGGCTACGTCATACTTAGACAAAGAAAACATGCTTGTGGCCAGAACTATCCCAACGAATACGAAACTGTCGCTTTTGTTAACAAAAATGCTCTTAAGGGGAAACTCCAGTAATCATGAAAGTCGATGTTAATATCAAAAGATGCATTATATATATATAAACTACAAATTTCATTGGGGTTATTGTTCTTTTAAATTTTTTTTAGCATTACGATTAAATATAGTCCTTCAAATTTAAATATGTAAATTTAATGCTTCTTATAAAAAAGTTTTATGAATCACATCCTATTTTTCTCATCCCAAATCTGCTTAGAGACACAACAGATAAGCTTTTTGTCACTTCTTACAAAATAGGGTACATTGCCAGGTTTTGTAATAAAATTGGGAGTCGCAAAAGTTGGGCAGCATGACGAATTAACTTGTAATGATACAAAAAACACCATATGGAAGCTAAAGGTTCAATGCTTAAAAATGTACGAAACATGTCCAACATTAAATTAAGAGTACGAACAAGTAAGTGTGTGTTTGTATGAATCATACTAAACCACTTTTTTAACTACTTTATGCTGTTTAATTGAAAGAAAATGAGAAAAAGTTTTTGAGTTATATGTACTACAAACAAATAAAAGCATGACTTCATGTACTTCATTTGAAGTTAATTAATAAGAAGGGTTTTACAACACAATAGTTGTTTATATAGTTTCATCTCTGAAAAATGCCTTGTATATATATACAATCCAAACCAATCAACTCTGAATAATACACGTCATGTTATAAAATCATACTAAATACGTACAAGTATTATAACAAAAATAATACTAATCGACTATATATTTTAAATCGATAATAACGAAAATACTGTTTCTTAAGTGTGTAAATCAATGAGAAAATAACTATGACATACTAATTTAACTGTATAGTATCATATTCGTCTGTCATGAGTATTTTCTAACTTTGACTTTATATAAATGTTTTATGTGCAGATTTTTGTTTCGTATTCTCTCATTCTCAATTATTGTATCTCAGATTATGAAAGCGTGCTATATTATATAGGTAATTTTGTAAATAAGAGTTATGTGATTGGTACCAATTAAAATTTAAGCATTTACAGTTTTGGAGTTTCATGTATTTTATAGTGAACTTACTAAACACAAATTTATTACAATTGTTCTTAAATTATTAGCAAATTTCTTTTCCCTAAGAGTATAATGAGCACGTGATAATCCTTAATCGGGAAAATGAAAATAAGTTTAAAAAAAGACTGACAAAATGTAAACAATTAAGACCACTAACCATAAATCTTCCATAAACTACTCTTGTGGATTCAAATACTTAAAAAAGTAACTATTTACGAGCTGATACAGTTATGGAATTAGTTCTTGAAAAATGTAGGTGTAATTTGACTGCTAATTCCCTATAATAAAACATTGCAGAAGAGAAGCAAATACTTCTCTTGTTTTGTTATTCGATGAACAAGGGATTTCATTTTGTCTTTAATAAATTCCTTTTGTATAACTAAACAGATCATTTTGTGTATCTAAACAGGATGATTAAAGAATTAAATACAATAAAAACTACTATAAAACTAAAAACCAGCTTGAACTGCAGGATTTGAAGTTTAATATTAACTGAAAAAAATGCATTTTTACCTAAAATATATAATGTGCAATTTTAATTTGAAAAATTCTCCGGAAACTATGCAAAAAAAAAAAAAACATTTAAAAAAAATCGAGTAAATATAATTTACACTCGATACAAAAAGATTTAAAATTTGGGGTAAACACTCGCAAATAAATCGATTTATAAGAAATGCCTAGGCAGTTTTATTTAACAAGAAAAATTAAGATCCAAGATCAACACTTAAAGCATTTTATTGTATCGTGAAGATTCAATTTCAATCGGTACTGGTAATTTTTTAATTAACGTCGTACTCGAGCAACACAACGGGCTATTGACGACCAATTTCAATCGGTATTTATTTTTTTAATAAACATAAAACATTATAAATATTATGAATAAGAAAAGGCTTATCGAATACCTATGTCAAAATGTGATGTGGTGAAACAAGATAGGATTCAAATCGGATTGCTCACGTATGAAACCACCAATCAATACCAGCGAAAACGTGTAAACAGAGGAAATAGGAAAACACAATTTACGCTCTTGATTGCAATCAAGAAAGCTCGGAAATAGCACTTACCCCTTTTGGTGTTCAAATCTGCCCGTCACCTCGCTGCTCGAGCCAAACTAACCCAAACTAGTAATCACAGAGCCAGCGAGCGTGTCCTAATCCAAGCAAAACCGATCCCAAATGCGAGCTGGACTGTGCATGCCGTCTCGCGGCAGACGGTACGGAAACCCCCCTGAGGGGAAGGAAGGAAGAAACCCCTCCCGCTCTGGAAGGGGGGGGCAGGTGGTGACGCGCAGTCTGCCTCGGCACAGAATGGGGTGGCCCCCGAAAAAGGGTCGGGCAAAATAATAGTTAGCCCGGAAGAAGAATCGGGCAAAAAAAGAAGTGGTCGTTGGAGGGGAGGCAGTTTCTGGCCTTGCCGAAGGATGGGCGCACACAAAATGAGGTGGGCCCCTGTTGATAAAAAGGCAGGAGGGAGAGGAGAGAGACCCGGGCACATATGGCACGCGCGGCCACACGCCATCTGGCCCTTTGTCCTCTCGGGGAAGGGGCCCTGGGACGGGGGGGGGGCTACTTTGAAAGTTCAACGCGTGCAGAGCGCGTGCGTGGATGTTCTTTGTGCGAGATGGAAAAGTCTTGCTCGAAGATATTTTTTTTGGAGGGGCGGGGGATTTTTCGAAGGGGGGGGATGGGACACAGAGGTGAAACTTCCAATGTCGCCCGGGACAATATCCCGAAGAATGCGAGACTGTTGCGGGATAGACAGGAGATGGAACGTTCGAAAAGGGGGGGGTGTCCAAAGAGGGGGTGATTAGGAGGTTTTTTGAGGGTTCCACCAAGGATGCAGTGAAAGTTGCAGGGGTAATTTATACGAATGGCGCAGCTGCGTTTGTCGCGAAATTCCTTTCCGCGTTGAATGAAATGTTTGGTGTTTCAATGAGAGCGATGAAATTACAATGCCTCGGAGAATTTCGTTGCATTCGGGAAAGATTTATTCGAACGCCAGGCACACTTTCAAGGCTAGAGTTTTTAAATTACCAATCAAAATGTTCATCAGTGCCGATTTTTCCCATTTTAACCCCCCCCCCCCAAAGGTGGCTTATATTCGCGTCAAAAACTTCCCTGTGGTGGCCTGCCTCTGATGCCTGTTCTAAATTGTCCCTAGTTCTGGGTCTTTGAAGTAAAAGTGCAGTTTTATCTCGAGCAGGAATCTCATCGTTAGCAAAACTGACCAAATCAATCTGAACGAGATATCTCGATGAAAACTTCAAGGGATCTTCCACGAGATATCTCGTTAGGAGCAATAATGACGAGGTGTCCATGGTCGAGATACCTTGTCATTTGAAAAAAAAGATCAGATCAGAATCGTCAGAAACCAGATCTTTATCTTGTCATCATGAAAAAATTGGCAATATCTTTGATGGCGAGGCGTATCCTTACCAACAAATATGGTCAGATCATAATGAACAAGATAACTCGTCGAAACCACTTAGAGGGTTAAGTTCTAGTTTTAGGCGCTTTTCTAAAATAGTGGCAATGGCTGTCGTTGTCATGGAAATATCACCTTGGAACATAAGTATGCTTTACAGCAAAAAGGAATCAAGAAGGAGTTGTCCGATTGCAATAAAAATTGGTGGATGTGAAGAACATACATAGGGTAAAAAACGATTCAAATTTAACAATTGAATGATTTATTTTAGATTAATTCAGAGTTTGACCGCTACAAAGGGAGGAAGTCAATAAGGCGTTGGTCCACCTCTGGCCTGGATGCGTCACCCGGTGTGGTATAGACTGAAAAAGTGCCCGGATGGTGTCCTGCTGAATTTCATGCCGCTTCCAACTGTCAGGCTAAATGGTCAACATTCCGGGATGGGTGCAATCGCCCAAGGCTTGAAGACAAATAATAGCAACACGTGCCGGCCGGGCATTATCTTGTTGAAAGTAGGTCTAGGTGTCGCAAAAGTAACAGTGACACAATCGGTCGTAGAATGTCGTCTACGTACCGCTGTGCTGTAACTGTGCCAGGAATCACTACCAAAGGGATCCGACTATCAAAGGAGATGGCACCCCAGACTATAACGCCCTGTTGTGGGCATGTGTGGCGTGCGATAGTAAGAAAAGGCTATGCCCACGCTGCCCTAGATGTATCCAGAAATGTCTACGGTTGTCGTCAGGACACAGTTGGAAACGGGACTCGTTACTAAAGACTATACGTCCCATGTTATTGCCGTTCCAAGTTGATCAATCCCGGCATAACTGTTGGACAAATCCTTACTGGCGAGTTAATTTTTGTTATAGAGTGTCCAGAAGTCCAGAAAGTCTCTTCCAGTCCCCTTCTTATAGCTGACCTCACAGCTGGGGACAAATTTCTTCTATTTAGGGTACGGATCAAAGGAACCGATTGGCTCGTTTGTAGGTCAGTCCAAAAAATGTCCGGACTCGCCGACACATTCCGTTCCCACGATATATATATATATATATATATATATATATATATATATATATATATATATATCACATTTAGACATTAAAAAGCTTACCATTACTGGTAACAACTCGTACATATGTAACAGTTGATCCTAAAAGTGGTGTGGTTTTAAAAATAGATATAAAACAGCGATGGTATGTAAACCAATAACAATGTTTCGGTGACAGTAATTTTCACCGTTTTCTCAAACCGGTAAAACCAGGCACCTTTTTACAGATTTGCACACCCCACTTTTAGAATAACGCCATTACTGCACCATTATTTCGGATTCGTATTTCATTCAACAGGGGTTGAAATTGACATCAGTAGTAGTGGTGTATATATCTGATATAATAGTCACTTCCTCTCTCATTGAAACACGAATAAATCTCGGAAGAATTGAAATAGAAACACAAAATACACTCACTAACCATGAAGAACTTTTTTTATATTTATAAAATGTAATCATGACTATACTCAAAAACTGTAAATACCTCGAATGGAAAGCAAGCTTATGGAAGTATACTGTCATGGTGATCTGTCATATTACAGTGCTAAATTAATTCTCGTCTTTCAGTTCATTAGCTATTTTTTCTGTGAAAACAGCTCCAGAAGTCAGGCACACAGATGAGATTTCTACTATATACAGCTGGAGGTTGTCTAGAATTTCCTATTTTACCCCCTGAAGGGTACAATGCTAAATAAATAGATTTTGCATACATAAAACTATAGGTGACGAATTATCCCCGATAAGAATTTATTTTGCGCATAATATAATTAAAGAATTAACCTGTGTGGGTGTCAAAACTAGAGGTATCTTGTCATTAACAAACTGGACAGATCTTGAAAACAGACCAGATTTTGATGGACTAGATACTTTGTTAGCAGAAAAGAAACCAGACCAGATCTTGTTAGACTAGATATCTCGTTATTAGATGAAAACAGATCAGATCTTGATGGACTAGTTATCTCCTTATTAGAAGAAAAACTTACTTATCATCAAAAAATCGACAGTAACTTGTTGAAGACTTGTCTCGTTATTGGTAAAATTGGTCAAATCTTGATGGATGAGGTACTACTTGAAAGGTTGTGTTTGGAGTGAGAGTGCTGTTTGCAGAGTGGAGTGTGGTCCCTTTTGAGAAGGAACTATCAAGTCTTCATCAGCGATTAAATATCAAAGTTTATTTACAAAAATTGACATATTTATGAAATTAATCAGAACTTTAGATGAACTAATTGTCTACCTGTCATAAAATATTGAAAGCCGATCTCAATAGCATTATCATAAAAATCCGAATCAAGAGGAAGTAGGCACTAGCATCAAATGCGTGAGTAACAACACTATTTGGTTTCTATTATGACGTACGTGAATCGTCTACCTAACCTTCTTAGACGAGACATGTGGGCGTAATCGGCGTATTAAAATCTCAGAACGGAGAGTCACATATCTAGATTTGCGAATCAAATCGAGCCGATTGACTATCGAAATACAGACTAGTGTTTTAAATGACACCGGAAAATTCTGGTTAATAAATCATACCGGATAGTGCTTTAAACAACACTGGATTCACTTTAATTAATCAATAAATTGTCCCAGGTTAGGATTCCTACTTCTCACCACAATCACTTGACAAATCTTCAAACCAAACTATCGTCACAAATAACATGAAATAGCAAGCTATGTCTATTTTATTTGAAGATTTATAGAAGTACCAATTTATTACAATCGGCGTCGGTAGCTACATTCGATATATAGTTGGTATTATGACGGTAGGTAGTTTTTTTTTAGTTCCATGTTGCAAGGGCCAAAACAAGTTTCATCAAAGACAAAACAGGTGACATAAATTAATAGACACACACAAAGAAAGTTTTACTGACACAGAAGTGAGAAATAGGAGGAATCGAACCTGAATCACCAACTCACAGGTTGCTAGAGCAGGGTAAGCCCACTGATCCACTACGACCTGTATTCTGACGTTAGTACATCCTTTCATAACTTGCTGACGTGAGCAAAACTTTGGAGAGTGGGTTGCCAGTTCAGGTGTGACCTCGTCATAATTACGTGGTGATGAGGTCACACCTGAGGTTCCATCTGACCATCCCATCACCACACATTCACCGAGATCCCATCCGACCATCGTTCAAAATTACCTTATTTTTCAAGGATCGTCGACAATAGCCCGTTGTGTTGTTCTAGTACGACGTTAATTGAAAATTACCATACCATTACCTGGAACATTTCCCTTTGGGATTGATTCCGGACCGTCACCAATAGGTGGTTGTGTTGCTCCAGTTCGACGTTAATAAAACTACCTACCTTGACGTGTGCCCTCGGAATTTAAATCCACGCATTGAAGCAAAAAATTTTATTTTTAAGTTGTGTATAAGCTTGCATATATCCTGCCAACCCATCTAGAGCACTCCTGGACATAATAACCAACTGAGATAATATTTATACATTTTAGCGGTATACCCCCTAAAATGCTTAGAAAGCGAGCCTTAACCATTTAAGGTAGGTTGTCATCCAGAAATTTTTTTCAGGAAGTACTTATTTCCCAAATGGTTTCGATGAAATTCCATTAAGACTTTCCAATTTTGTTAATGACGAGATATTTCACGATCCAGATTGTGTCGATTTTTTTATGTGTGTTTGATGACAGGACCAAGATCTAGTCAATTTATTTTCAAATGACGCGAAATGTCGTCCAACAAGATCTGGTTTGTTTTACTAATTACTAGATATCTCGTCATCAAGATATTGCCGATTTCTTTTATGACTACATCAAGATACGGTCAGTTTTCCTCTAGTAAAAAGATATCGAATCCATCAAGATCTGATCAATTTTTCTAGTGTCAATAGATATCTCGTCATCAATATATTACCCATTGGTTTTATGATGACGAGATAAAAATCTGGTCAGTTTTCTCTTAATGACGAGTTGTCTTGTGCCTCACGATTGGATCAGTTTTGCTAAGGCAAGAAAACTCATCGAGACAGTCAAAAAGAGGGTTGATTGCTAATGAGAGTGGGTGACAGATCTGAATGCTTAAAGCTTATGTGTACTAGAGATGCGACATCGATGTCGATATTTTCAAAACATCGATGTTTTTTAAAAAACATCGATGTATTGAGGTCGATGTTTTTTTAACATCGATGTTTATACTTGTCGATGTTTTTACTTTGTCGATGTTTTATTTTTAAATGAAAAGAATACCGTTATAAAAATTTAAAAAATAACCAAGTAGCATAATTTTTATAATCAGCAAATTGAACATACTTTTAGACCACCAAGGGTGAAGGGTCTGAAAAGTAGGGATACGACATCGATGTTTTCAAACCATTGATGTTTTATAAAAAACATCGATGTATTGGAGCCGATGTCGCATCACTAGTTGCTAATCCAGTTTTAAGAAATGGGGAAACAAGTTTAAATACACTGAATTTTAAAAACATCGATAGTTTTGGGGCGATGCATTATTAACATCGATGTTTTGCTGTCTATGTTGCATCCTTAGTTGCTAAACCAGTTTTAAGAAATGGGGGGAAAAGTTTAAATACACTGAATTTTAAAAACATCGATGTTTTTGGAACGATGTATTATCAACATCAATGTTTTAATTTTGAACATCGATGTTTTGCTCTCGATGTCGCATCCCTAATGTGTACCTCGAATTTCTTTATCTAATATCTCTTGAATGATGAAAACTCTTAGCCAGGTCCAGGCCACAAAGTACTCAGGAGAATCAGAAAGTCCGATACAAAAAGGTGTACTGTAACGTTCTGTATAAAGCTTTAGTTGAATACAGGGTGATTTTCTAAGGTATGAGTTGACCACGTGCTTTGCACCTACGCCTCTCGACACCATGTGGGTTAGAGTTTTTTCAAGGGGGAGGCAAAAAGATCAAATTAAGTTAAAATAAATCGATACATAGAAGTCTGTGACCGATCTGCCGCATCTCCAGAGACACACCTTGATGTCATATCTTGAATAATAATTTGTAATAATATTTTCATGGCCGATTAAGTTTGGTGTCTTCTATTGTCTTAAGTGATGTCATGATTTTTGGTGTAAACGAAGTTGAGAGGTAGTGGTACCTCACCACTAGAGCCAACGAAGCTTTGCTTTATCTTGTATCTGTACAAATAGTGAATAAAGGAGTCATGACTCGCGTAATATACCATATTAAAAGTTTTTTGTAGTGATCCGATTGAGGTGCACTAAGAACAAAATTTTCTTGGAGCGTTACTCCTTGGAGTGTCGGCACATAATAACCTTTCCACTTCAAAATGATCTAATTTTGCTAAAAGTAATAAATACAAATGAGTCACGGAATAATCCACCTCTAGCAGCAAACCGATAAAGTGGTCAGCAAGACATCCTTCTAAAAAAACTTCGATTTTCTAAAATACGACCGTTTTTAAAGTCTGCGCTCAAAAAAATGTCGATGGCTATGTCTTTTTATCTCCGGTATGGAAGGAATGTACAGTCCATAACAGTGTCTGCTTTTTAGATATGCTTTTATTGATGGGGTAAATAATGAATTTTGCAAATTTTCTGTTACATAAATTTTCTCAAGTATAACTGTCAGTTCGATCATCAAATTTACTGGCTCTTTGAAATTTTTTACATCCTCCATATGGCTAGTCTCTTCTCGATTGAATCCTGTATTTAAAGTGTTCTCCACAGTGTAAATCCACAATACTGTTACGTATAGAACAGGTAAACGTTAGCTTCGAGGTAATATCCAAGTATGGCTCCTTCCAGGGTGGTAATGCGAGATTGTTTGCTTCAAACCTAGTACCGGGATTGTTAGGAATTCGGTAATTGGTAATTTTCAATTAACGTCGTACTAGAGCAACACAGCGGGCTATTGACGACGGTCCGAGATCAATCCCTTAATGGAAAGATCAGAGGACAACACCTCGTCATTTTGAACCACGGTCAGATGACGAAGCAACACCTAAGCTGGCACCCCACTCTCCAAACTTCCGCACCAACCTAACGTGAGGGACTTTCGGACACGATAGATTTAAGGTGCACCAGCGGCCTCTACCCCATACGCTTACAAACATCCATGCCAGGACCCGGATTCGAACCAGGAATCTTCCGATCTAGAGGCTAACACCTTAACCACTATACCGTTGAGGAACTCGGAATCACATACACGTATTTGGTAACATTGCATGCTACAGTTCAGATAGTGAGTGCGCGACTTAACCTTCCAAGTGGTTCGACGAGATATCACGTCCATCAAGATGTGAGCAATTATCCAACAACGAGATATCTCGTCATCAAGATACTTTTGATTTTTTGATGATGACGAGATCATGATCTGGTCAAATTTTGCCATACAAGATGGAGGAGATATCTCGTTCATCAAGTTCTGGTAAGTTTAGCTAACTTCGAGATACCTAGTCTAGATAACCAACAAGAGGGTTTAGCAATCCTGACAAGTCGAGACGGAAGACAGTATCAGAAAATGAGTTGTTAAATAAAGAATTTGGAAGTTTTGTAAGGGAATTGGCTCTTCCAAGGTCGAATATGACTAACTAGGTTTTGAACTAGTATATTTCTTAAATTAGGGAACAGGTGAGCCGCTGTAGCTCAGTCAGTAGAGCGTTGGGCTCGCATCAGAAGGCTTGTGGGTTCTGTCCTGGTGATTGCGAGATCGGCGCTTCAACCTGGCTAAAGACCTTCGTGTTCACTAATGGTGACTGGGGCACGGTTAATAGGTCGTGGTCACAAAGTCACACATGTTCCCATACCAAATCAATACCTCTGGGGGTACTTGATCAAGGGGTTATCGGCCTCTGATTGGGATCTAAATTACGATATGTGTGAGTGAATGGATGTATGAAAGGGACCTTCCTGTAAAACGGATGTGTCATGTATGTCGAGCAAAGTCGGACTTCCTCCCAATGGGGCTCAATAACATGGAAGGTGCACCCCTCTTGCCGTCTTCGACGGGCCTGGCACTCCTCTGGTCTGCCAGTGTAGGCACGAGAAACAACAACAGGGAATAGGTTAAACGTGAATTACGTTCGCACAACTATCGTTTCTAGTGCGGATTCATCTCTGAGTTTATAAATTAGTGCCGTACGCTATGTAGTCTGTCTCCCGTGAGATAGCAATTGACTTGTGTGGTTTTGGATGAACGAATCTATTCCTTAAACTAGCAAAATACCCCACCTTACTCGGTTTGAATTCGTTTACTCTAGATTGAAAAGATAACCAAAATATATAATGACTTACGTTTTTTGTAGAATAAAAATTTATTTTAACACCTTTCGCCATCTTTATATTTTCTACAACTTACTTTGGACACAAATCCTACACATGCATATCCATCCATGTAATACATTTCACATACATCGCACAATTGCTGTATGACAAAGCTACAAAAAGACGAAAGGTGATACTAAGTTTACTACTATAAAAGACGATTTATAGTAAGATTTGGAATTCCCTTTCTTAAGTTCTCTTCATGTGCAACTCAATTAATTAAAATTACGATTTACGGCGAGTGCTCTCGCACTCATAGTCAACAAAACAATATTTTTTTACTTGTGGCACTCTTGCCTCCGGTGTGCGACATTGTGAAATTTTGCAATCTTCTCCTGTCATTACTACAACGAATTTTTTAATGTTGGAAAAAGTTCTAGTTTGGATTTTTAAACATTATTATTCTTTCAATAACGACATTATTCTTTAAATAACGGCATTATTCTTTAAATAACGGCATTATTCTTTAAATAACGGCATTATTCTTTAAATAACGGCATTATTCTTTAAATAACGGCATTATTCTTTCAATAATGGCATAGCTACACTTAAAATTTACTGAAAATTTATACTGACTTACCTAACATTTTCAAGTCTAATACTTTGTGGTGCTGTTGGGTGTGATGAGAAGGAAAACACATTTATTACAAATAATAAATATTTAAAACAGAAAACAGTAAAATAGAACAAAATAAAAGGTGTCGGAAAAATTGTTCTAAAGATATTAATTTGTGATTCATTTTTATCTCTTGATCTCGCACAGTTGCCACAATTTACAACTAAAAGTGCACAAAATTTAGAAATGTGAAATTAATTCAGAGCGAAAGAAACAGAAAATATCACTGCTCACGCGATCTTGTTCATTCTCGTTTCCTTGAAAAATATCGTCTGTCTCAAATATTCCAAAATCGTTTTCATTGCGCTAAGAACAAAAATAAGACTCGAAATAAATGAAGTATCAGAGCTGAAATTTCATTAGAAAATATAATTTTTTGAAGAATAATTACTTTTTTAGCAGTACTGGTAAAACAATCGAAGTAATCGTAATATTCAATAGACATTCCAATTTTTCCAAAACTACCAAATTATGGTTGATTTGAGTATACTTACTCAGGTGTTTTAGCATGAAACTCATCTAAATATAACAATAAAGATATGTTTAATATTGCATTCACTATATTACTAGATAATGTATAAAATAAAATACACTGCAATCAAATATCTGGAATGCAATTTATGTGATGCCTACACAAACACACAAACACAAAATCGAACATAGAACAAAAAGACGGACAGACAGACTTTCGCAACCAATTTCACTCACTAAATCAAGATAAGTACTCACTGTATGCAAATTTCCATGAAAATATCTTAAACCGCGTGGACGTGTATAGGGCACAACATACATACAGACAGACAGACAGACAGACGGACAGACAGACGCCAAACGAGAAAAAGGCGGATTCGGCATCAGAAGGGTCCAAAACGGATAGAAAACTTGAAATGGGTCGAAAATATTGAATGTACAAACAGACACTCCATTCTTATTTATATAGATAAGGTAATAGTTGGAAAGTAAACAGAACGCTTCCACAACTGGCCTCTTAAGCGTGGATACCAGTTCTAAGTTAATCTTTCGGTACACAAGCCATAGCAGTGACAACAAGTTGTCGGGAGCAAAACCAGTCCCACGACGATCGCCATTCTTGATTTTGGGTATGGCAACACCCCTCTTAACGACCTTTCACACCTATTCAAAAATCGACGGTCCAAGGTCGACTGCATTCTCGTTGGAGCAGTACTATACCAGTGAAAACGAGATCATGAGTTTGTGAAACCAATGCGAAATATTCGTAACACTTGTGTATATCATTTACTACAAGTATATGCTAATCTGAAGATATAAAGTAAACCAGCATTTTAAACACACGTAATTGCTTCATAAATAAGGATGAATGTAAATTAAGTGTGAATAATGTGAAAAGAAGCAGACACGTTATAAAAATATAAATTGGAAAAATCGTTTCCAACATCCTCTTTATATAGTTGATAGAAAATGTGCAACGTGAATTCCTCATTTTTCCCAATTCTTTTTTCAATCAAATATTTTAAGAAGCGTTCAGAATCGTGAGCATAGCTATACAACTTATGATCTACATCATCTGTATTCTAAATTTTATTGTTTTTATCATAAAACGGTTAAGAGAAAAGCAAATATATCTTCTGAGCACGATGTCTACATGCTTGATTTTCTCAATAACTGTTTAAAATATTTAAAATACGGCAATAATTTTTATTTGATCAATGACATCATAACGAACAATTTGATCTATTCCAACAAGAAGTGTTTAGATACGTAGTTGGTAGGGTTAGTTCAATTTACGTCGTGCTGGAGCAACACAATGGACTATTAAATAATTGTCTAAGAAAATTACACAATGACGTTCTTCGAACGATTTTGGAAAATGCACACGACGATAAATTTTAATTCATATACAACAGTTCATGTATAATATGATATAATCAATATATAATAGTAAATTGTTTTTATAAGCATACAAATAGTGTAAATTAGTTTATAAACAAATAGCACAAGTATTCCCTAAAACCATAAAAACTGTTTCTAGAACAATATATATAGATTCTATTTCTACTTAGCTGCGTTTACGATTATGACACCCCCCGCCCCATTCAATCATAAACGTTAAAGTTCCATTTTTAAGTGACAAATAAGTATTTTATCTTTTTTAAAGGCAAAAGTCGATAATAAAATAATGGTGTTTACATTAAGGCTGTTTCGTTATTTTTTATTAAAAAATCCAGTTTATTTTGAATTTATGGATGTTATATTAATAATACGTATTTTAGATAAGTTTTTTTGGAGCTCTAGTATTAGTTATCTTTATGAGTATATATATATATAACATCATAAGACATTATTTATTTTTAGTAGTACCAGTATGTCTTATAGTTTAGTATGTCCCGGTTTGATAAAATTTTGTTTAGTTAAAAATGACAGCAGAGCACGCGTGCACTTTATAAACCAAACCTAACTTTTTAGTAACTACTGTAAACAGGTATTCTTATGGCAACAGAATGTTACTTAATATAATAAAAAAAATTAATTTGTAATTTATAATAGTAAGCAGATTTCGATTATATCAAATTGCTTGGGTTGCTTTAACCTTTCTGGAGTATGATATATAACTTGATATATGATGGGATATATCGTCATTAAATAACTTGGTCAGATTTTCATGGGCGAGATATCTCGTTGAAACCACTATGAGGTTTGAAAATAATTTTATGAATTACTTTTCAGCAAAACAGCACATGGTTTTTTTTTTGATAATTATAACCAAACTATTAAACACTCCTTAGTTTTTATCTTTTCATGTTTGTCTTAGTACATCCAATGTTGATTATAATTTCTTCTACCAAAGCACAAAGAACTCTTTTTTTTAATTTTATTTAATACCAAAGATACCTGGACATTATGCACCGATAACTATGACTTGACTAAAAGAGCGTGATACATGGAAAATAAAAAAATTCCTAGTTTGAAGCTGTCATCCTAATACATTTTGCAGTATCTGCTTCTATTTAAAAATACTTATTTAACTTATACTTTATCTGTTCTGGTGGGAAAAGAATTTATATATTAATAATATTAGATTGCTTACAAACTATTAAATTTTGAATTTTATAAAGCAAAGAAAGCATTTTATTCACACTTCTGTCTAACAATATTGTAAAAATATTCTACTGAGCATCACTATCAGGAATGAAAGCAATATAAAATGTTTTAATCGCTGTTATAAATTACTAAAATAACTTACCATGAAACTTTTGGAAACTTGTTAAACTTTATAAATTATAACGTTGCTATCTGAAAAAAAAGAAAGAATTATATAAGTTAGAGAACAAAAAAATTTGACAAAAAAAATCATCTAACTTTTGTTTAAAATGCTTAAATACCCATACAATATAATAAATAATAACACATTACTACATAATATATTTTTAAATACCACCAAACCGTAAAAACAATACCTCTTCAATGGTTCCAATTCGGAAGAGAATTCTAATGTTACAAATTAGGATATTATTTGCATTTCCAAATCAAGTACAATTCTAATAGAAACAAATACCGTTCAGAAAAAACGCGCGCGCAACAGTTACAGAAAAATTCTATGAAAAGTAAACTAAATATTGATTTCATTGATACTCTTGTGTCGACATAAGGGGGAAAATGTGATGGTTGATTTTTCCATTTAGAAAATTCGACACCATCAGCAACTATTGAAAGCCATGTAGCAACGAAAACAAAACGCTAGGATATAAACTAAATCACGTGATTCAAACACCCCATTATATACCGAAAGAAAATGCATGATTGTTTTCTTAAGAAATAATCTTGTTCTGTATTTAACAAAAAGTCCAATATATTTTGTGGATATAAAAATTCTTAAATTTCTTTTTGTTAGATGATAAATTCTACAAGAAAAATACCCTTTACACTTAGACACATGATAGTTAGAAACTGACTTTAAACAAAGTAGGTTTGTAATCATCGAAAAAAAATTGGACAACAACACATTACGTTCATGGATGAAAATAACGATATGATTGGGCTTCGCACCTCATTGATTTTGCGTACTTAGAATAATTTAGGTTTCTCTGCTAAACCCAGTTGAATGGTTTCATTACGGCTGTATAAATATGAAGGAAGCTTCAACTACAGTAAAATTAAATTGCAGCAATAAATAGGTAATTGGTTTTAGAGTTTAGGGTGGATTGTCAACACTCTATTAATTTTGAACCACTGTCACGTGACGAGGTCAACACCTCAAGTAGCACCCACTCTTCAAACATCCACACCACGTAAACGTGAGGACATTTGTGGTCACACAGTTTTTAAGTACACTAGTCCCCAAGTACACGACGGTCTTTGGCTGGACCGAGTTTCGAACTCGCAACCCTCTGGTTTGCTCATATTTTGCTTTTTCAAGGGGCTACCACGGCCTTGGATTCTCTATAGGATTCAATGTAAAATCTCAATGAACATCTGAACTGTTTTCTCAAAATAGTGTGAGTAGGCAACATCAAGGTAATTTCTTATTTATAAACTTTTTTTTTCCATTTTCAAACGCATAAACAGGTTTAGTCACGGTGTTAATGTTCATCAATGAAAAAAATTCAAATAACTAAACCTCTTTTATTAATAATAATGATGCAATTAGTTAATATTTTGTAAAAATATAATTAATACATGCTTTTATTGAGAATTGTGACCGTTATTCCCGATTGCATTTAATTATTGCAGCAATGTTTTTGTATTTCTAACTTTATTAGATACCGGGAAGTAAAGAAAGTGCAGCAATCATAAATTGTCCAGTTGAGTTTCGTCAATACTAATAACTGAAGCAAATAATGTAATAATAGATATTGAATTATTGGACCAGAACATTTGGTATGCGGATGCCTGTTAATATATTTTCAACAGCTAATTACTTGATTTTATTGTAATAATAAAATCGAATGTATTTCTGAATGATTTCATCTCTAACGATTTTACTTCTTTACCTTTCTGGTAGGTATTTTTCGTATAACCTCTACATATTTCCGCAATATAAAGTAGTTTGAATGAGACTAAAATTAAATATGTTGTAAAGAGGAGATTCACTGTCTTATCACAGTACCTTATAATTAGCAAAAATAATTGTGATGACATCATTATCATAGAAGTAATTGCATATGGTAACCATGAATTCAAATTACTATCATTTGTGAAATAATTCAATACTAAATAACAACCTATAGCAAATGTATTATTTCTTGTATTGAAAACATTAACACTTAATGTTCAAATAAATACAAAAAGTACCTCTACTTTCTGTTGTTGAATTACACATTTCAAACAGTTAAATTTAAAAATCATAAGCTAGCCAACTTATAAATAGCGTAAACCATTTCTGTTAGCAGTCTTATTCAGAACTCGTGGGTCGTAATTAGAACGTGGAATTTTCGTTTTAAAAAGTGGAACACATGTTAAATCAGTTTTTCAGTTGCAAGTTTGTCAGAACAAGTTACTTTTTTAAGCTTGAAATTAACTTTCCAAAATCTTTCTTTGACTTTCCTGTTAGATTTCCTATATTAGTTCATAACGATGTGCTAATAAAATAGAGCCATTTAAAATCTGTAGAACGAGCTTCATTGCTTAACATTAATTTTACCGTGATACGTAATTGTAAGAACATATAATTACTATTACTGAGACCAGTTTAAAACAATGTATGATTGTTATAAGAGATAATATACGTCGCAATAATTAGAATGCAAATTTATCAATACCACACATATTTTTAACTGAATATTAAAACGTGCTCCTCTAATGAAGTCAATGATTTGATTCAGTATGTTTTTGAAGTTAAAATGAGCTGAACTATACATTATAAGATATCGACGATGGGAAATCTAAGAATAAATACGTATGGACTAAAAAAATTCAAATTTGGGAAATGATGGAAACAAATTGTTCTTTTCAGCAAAGATGGTCAAAATGTATTGATAGATTTCTGAAAAATACAGCTATAGTACCACATCCTAAAGAAGAATTTAATAAATATATGCGTTATTTTAATAAATATTACCAGACACTTCTAACCCAAATAATTCTGCTGGGAACTTTGGGAAAATGCTGCTTGCATTTTCCTGCGTGCAGATTAGAAATTAATTTTGAAATAAAATGAAAAATTGTACACAACAATTTTATTTCAATCACTCGTCTTACCTGAACTTTTTGGTGTGTATATTTGCGCATGTTTAAAACCACTTGTTTGTATATTGGTTTCAATAAGCACTTGATCTTTTTTTTTCATTCGCAAACCTTCTTAATTGTATAGAAATTTCAAATTCAAAATTCCAGTAAATTTAGAAAAATAGAATAGAAGTTTATTGTAGAAAATATAGACATGTCTTTTCTGACCTTTGAAAATTTCTTATTTTGATTCCAAATTAGCACTTAAACGGTACCTTCAAAAACTGCTGGCATTTAACAGTTATTTTGTTAACTATCTAGATATCACTGAAATACGTGACACAGAAATCGACATTATTTGTAGATTACTAAATGGCAACAAATGAATATAAACGCTATAAAAATCAACATCTATGGAATTACCTCTGAGTTTTAATATGCTTGGTTTGAGGTATGAAGCTGATTACAACTGTTAAAACTATACGAAGGAGCTCGAAATTACTCAGCGGTCTGATTCTAGAAGGCTGCGAAATGTAATGGATACAAATCAGTACATAAAAGAAAATGCGAAAGAGTTAACGCAAATATTATGCGCTGAAAACATCGAAATACAACCGCATTATACAAATGAAGGGAAATCGAAGAATCGAATTGTGGTATTATGACTGAGATGTGAACTGTTTACCTTCTCTTTATCATTGGAAATAAGAATAAACACTTGTAAAGCAAACAAAGTGGTATTTTATATTTTTTATTAATAATTTTTATTTCAAATGGATATGTGAAATGTGCATATCGATTTACAATAAATAGATTTAAACACGCTATGTCTGCAGCTTCAGCGCGGTTGAATGGGTAGTTTCGAGTTTCGTTTTCTGGTTTATTGCACCCCGGCTTTGTGATTTTTATTATTTTGTGTGTTTTATGTTATTATATATCTTATGAAGGTGATTTGTACAATAGTATTTATTATATTTCTCTTTTTTGTAATGGGTGCCACTATGAATAACAAAGTATAAACCAAATTAAACTTAAGCACATTTTAGGCTTTTTTCCTAGCATAAGCGAGTCTTAATATAATTATGTTATGATATGTTTCATTATAAATAAAATATTGATTATTGTTTGAATGAATGGAAACAAATTCATCTTGATATTAACTTTTTTTCAGATATAGTTATTCATTGGACCGTATAATTTTTTAAGCCTAATATATACATTTATGAGCTTACAAAAGGTAATATACCTTGAAAGCACAAAAAATATGTAACCCTAAACGCATATACGTTGCACTCGTTATCTTAGTTTCGACAATCTCAAAACTACCCGATAAAAGTTAGTACATGTTGTAATAATTTTTACGAAACTCTGATGCGCAAGGTGAACTGCAAGTATTCAAAGAAATATGAGTTCCATATTCCACAATTAACGGTACTATTCAATGAAACAGATGAACTCACACGTAATGTACGTTTCTTAAGATTAAACACTGAGAGATTAAATATTTCCCCATAAAATTTGAATGTACTATGTACGCATATTTTACTCATCATTAAAACGTGACTATAATTCTTGAGAAACGGCTCTTATAATTAGCAGCAAAATTTGCTTCCATGTCTTAAAGACAAAAAAATTTGGACCTTTAGTGTTCATTTTTACTTGGCAAAGAAGGGGGGGGGGAGGTGTACCGAAGTTGTTCAGATTTTAAGAAGACCCACCTTTTATAATTCTATAAAAATTTTAAAGTACCTTTATAATTACCTTTTATAATTTCCATAAATATGTGCATCGTGAAAAAACTAAAAATTTCTATCAAGAACAAGCAGAAAGAAACCCAAGTACCCCTTCGCTTATTATCCTAGATATCCCAAGGGCAGGAGCTGTTGAAGTAGTCCGATTTTCGATTGCTCACGTTTGTTCAGCTATGCTTCTTTCCAGTTTAAAACTTCAACAGGGCTCCTGATTTCCCCTTTGTGCTGATTTCCAAAATATGGACATCCGTTACCTGCACATTTACACTGCCCTCTCCATTTGGGACCTTAGTGTTCGATAGTGTGAGCTTAGAGCACAGATGGACAACTAGATTTTTCTATTTCTCTTTTTATTCGTACCTTCTTTAAAAAACGATTTTATGTACTGTTAATGCGCGTACTTTTGTTCCTAGCATTTGTATTGTGTACTTTTGTTTTTCTGCTTGCCATTGGAAATAAAGAAAATCGTATTATTTTTCAATTCATTAATATTGGGAAATTAAAGCAAAGCTTTTAGTTAAAACAACTTATATTTCTGGGTGCAATAGTGTTGTTGTTGTTGTTTCTTATGCCTACACTGGCAGACCAGAGGAGTGCCAGGCCCGTCGAAGACGGCAAGAGGCGAGGGGGGTGCGCCTTCCATGTTATTGAGCCCCATTGGGAGGAAGTCCGACTTTGCTCGACATACATGACACATCCGTTTTACAGGAAGGTCCCTTTCATACATCCATTCACTCACACATATCGTAATTTAGATCCCAATAACCCCCTGATCAGGTACCCCCAGAGGTATTGATTTGGTATGGGAACATGTGGGACATTGTGACCACGACCTATTTAACGTTCCCCAGTCACCATTAGGGAACACGACGGTCTTTAGCCAGGTCGAAGCGCCGATCTCGCAATCATCAGAATTGGAGGCTCCGCCGAGGACAGAACCCACAACCCTTCTGATGCGAGCCCGACGCTCTACTGACTGAGCTATCGCGGCTCGGAGCAATAGTGTCTTTATTAACCTAGTGGTTTCGAGAGATATTGAGTCCATCACGATCTGATTAATTTTGATAATGATATCTCTTCATGAAGATTCGACCAATCTTTCTATACTGTACAACAAAAAAATCGACGCACCGAGAAGGTGCAGAATTACAGTGGTGCCGGGCTCGATCAACGTGTCGCTGATTGGGGACGTGTAGTCTTTAGTAACGAGTCCCGTTAGAACTGTGTTCTTACTACTACCGCAGCTTTATCTGAAGACGTTCAGGGCAACATGGTGAATCTGCCCTTACTGTCGCACGCCACACATGCCTACAACATGGCGTTAGGGTCTGGGGTGCCATCTCCATTGATAGCCCTTTGGTTGTCATTTCTGGCACACTTACAGCACAGCGGTACGTAGACGACATTCTACGACCCGTTGTGTTGCCGTTCCTTTTGCGACACTCCGGACTTGCTTTTCTACAAGATAATGCCCGGCTGTACATGGCACGCGTTGCTATGAATTGTCTTCGAGCTTTCCCAACACTTCCTTGGCCAGTTAGGTCTCCTGATCTCTCTCCCATAGAGACAATTTGGAAAGTTATAGGAAGGCGATTGCAACCATCCTGGAATGTTAACTATTTAGCCCGACAGTTGGAGACGGCTAGAAGTTCCGCTGGACACCATCCGGGAACTTTTTCAGTCCATGCCACGCCGGGTGACCCATCCAGGCCAGAGGTGGACCCACGCCTTATTGACTTCCTCCCATTGCAACAGTCAAATTCTGAAATAAATCATTCAATTGTTCTGAAATTTGAATCGTTTGTTTCTCTATATATGTTCTTCACATCCGCCCATTTTTATCGCAATCGGAATACTTCTTCCTTGTGCGTCGATTTTTTTTTTGTTATAAAGTGTATTAACGAGATATCTCATCATTAAGATACAACCGATTTTTTTTATGCTGACGTGGTCACTATCTGGTGACTTTTCTTCTAATGACGAGATATCTCGTCCAGCAAAGTCTGGTGCATTGTGATAAGAACGAGATACTTCATCTTGACAACAACCATGAGGTTTCAATTGGAATAAGTGCTATATGTATTCATTCTATATGCTTTGGTTTACATCTCCTTTTGTGTGTACAAGTGTTTGTCTTTCTGACCCGAGGTAGTCTAGTGATTTTTTTTTCTTC
Source organism: Metellina segmentata (assembly GCA_947359465.1). Lineage (NCBI taxonomy): Eukaryota > Metazoa > Arthropoda > Arachnida > Araneae > Tetragnathidae > Metellina > Metellina segmentata. The sequence goes on along the minus strand of OX375876.1, from coordinate 21,377,707 downwards.
GCACATCGGATTTAGTGTCTTTAGTAAACACAGGTAGCGCACTCCCAAGCGTTCCACATTCATCCCACAGTTAACCAATCCCTCTTTTCCTTTTCACGATATTGTTTACTTGACGTTTCTTATTTGTCGCAGCTTGGCCGATAATGCTCTTTGACGCAAGCCCGATCTCAAGCTCGGTCTAATAGAACAAAAGCTATAATAAGAGGAGTATGCTAAAAGCGATTCTCACTATTTTAATGCAATCGATGTTAAGAATTTGCGATTGAAAGATTAAAATAGCAGATTGCCTAGTTTTCCGAAGCACTGAAGTGAAACATATCAGAATGGACTAAGCTCCCTTGAGAAGGGTGTGATGGGTTAAAAAAGGTCGATTCTTAATGAAAATTGTCCTTTAATAGGAAAGATTAATGAGAGTGAGAACAAATTGCGAATGTTAAAGAGAGTCGTTTGAAGAGCCTTCAACTTTAATTCTTTAATTGCATGGATCTAAGGTATTTTTCCTAATCGAAATAGCATGTTATATATATCCTATTCTACGCTTATATATTCCAGTTGAGACTCAATATATCTTTCATCGTGTGTATGATATGGAAAATCAGAGTAAATGAAAGGAATCCATCGAATAAAAAATACTTCCTTTTAAGTGTTAGTTTAATTTATCACCGTTTTGATGATTGGCTTTAATTCTTTATGCAAGAGAGATTTTCAGAGTAAACAAATAAATCAGATGGAATGCGAGGATTTTACTTCCGCTACCCAAATGGTCTCCAATGATACATATCCGGGTCTACACTTAAAAATTATTTTTCACCATTTTGATGACGCTTGGAGTTTAATTTCACTGTCGTTGTCCAATAAACTTGAATATATCAATTCATAATTCAATCAATTTCCCGTTGTGTTGCTCCAGTGCTACGTTAATTAACTACCTAACTCGGGATTCAGTCTTTAGAATTTTTTTTCGCGAATGCTAAAACCGTATTCGGAAGCCTAGTGACAAGAATTTTAAATATGCATAGGAAGCACGTTCTGTTACAGAGACACCATCGTAGCTACATTTAGCTTGATAGAAAATGCCTTTCAAAAGCGACCTGCAGTAATTGCATTCGAGTATCACGAAAAATTTTTACGTTCATAGTTTACCTTCTGCATTTAGACTTACAGAAAATACTTTAAAAAATAAACTACAGATTCTCTTAATTCTGGATAAGATAATGCAAATTAATTTAATTTGTTAGGAATTTGCAAGTTATAACCTTTCACAAAAATGATTCTTCCCACATTAAGAATAAGTTAATTCTTGATTTAATTATAGCAGTATCGTGACAAATCATGTCTCTTAACATAGGATGTATGTTTGAAAATGAATATTCATAGTAGTTTGCAATTTACTCCTTAACATTGCCATCTTATAACAAAAAAGGACTCTTGATATACACTATCTACCAACAAATAATTGGACACCCCTGCAATCGACTATGTTTCTCCTGGAATGGCACGAGACCCAAGGTCGCAATTCTATGTAGACTCAATTCCTAGACTTACTGCAGCATTTTGGATGACTGTGATTCCTACGTTGTGGCAGTTTAATGGGGTGGACCCATGTTTTTTTAAGGATAGCGATGCCACCTGTCATGTCGCGAGGTCCACCATGGCTTGGTGCGATGACAATGAGGTCCATCGAATGAACTGGCCAGCGCAGAGACTGTATCTGAACCTGATCGAACAACTCTGAGACAAGTTGGACCTTCGATTGACCCCCACCGTCCGATATTGGTGACGGAACTGACCTATCTTTTCCAAACCGAGTGGCGGAACTTACCGCGAGCCGTCGTACAACGACTGGTTGAGAGTATGCCCCGGAGGGTCGCTGCTGTAATAGCCCTTCGTGGTGGCTCCATCAACATTGAAGGTGTATAAACTTCGCTTTCCTTTGCTATCACAAGTGTCCAATTATTTATTGGCAGATAGTGCATAAGCCAATCCAGAAAATTACGGTTTAAGTTACAAAAATAATTCTGTAACTTTAAATCCTCCAAGTGGCATCGACGATATATCTCGTCAATGAAGATATGACTCATTTTGCTAATGACGAGATAACTTGTCCCAAATAATGCTGCTTAAGTTCCTAATGATGGTATTTCGTTTCCTATGATGACGAGTACTAGATCGGGTTCATTTTTAATGACGAGATATGAGCCGTTATTTTTGAAAGTGGTAGAAGTTTTTTTTCATACATTTAGATATTAAGGGTTTGGGTTTAAAAGAATTTTAAAATATTTACAAACGTTACTCAATTTAGATGATGTTTTTAACACTTTAAATCTGTTAAATTTTACTACGCAATAATAATTATTAAAATTAGTAAAGAAAATAAACTGAATTTTTTTAAAGTGGACTTATACCACTTTAAAAAAAAACGACTCATATCTCGTTAATCAATATTTGACCAGTTTTGCTAATGACGATAGACCTCTTCTAGAGAACCTCCAAGAGGGTTAAGATGAAAGAAATCAATCATTCGATTGTAATATATATACAAAGAGACCTTTTCGAGACCTTATTTTGACCCACAAGTTGAGTCCTTCCCTGCTCTTCTTTGTACGTGGTGGAAATGTGCTCTACATATCTGCGAGGTAATCGCTGTAAGTTCCATCAGAATAATATTTGCACTTGGGCATTGATGATCTTCGAGTCCTTGTCAAGGGAGAGAGTTTCTATTCGTGCTATTCAAAAGCGGACGGAAATGTGTTGGTTAACATTGGAGCAGATGTTTCCGAGGATCAACGACCTCTGCTTGTGCAGTACCGTAGTCATTCCTCACCTGTTTGCACTGTCAGTCCGACGCGTTGTAAATGGCTCGATATATGTATTAAGGAATCATGTACCCAATACTTTATCATCGATCCTTAAGGGATTGTAAGACCGGTTGTCGTCGTGTGGAAATATTACATCGCGTGCGTAGTACAATACTCTCATTTAGGTCTTTTATTTAATGTAGAAGTGTGCATATTTCATCAGTTTCCCGATAGAAGACTGTAACTCGAGGAATGTTTTTTGTATGTTCTGTTTCCACAAATCCAACGATCTTTTTATGGTTTATTGGATTTTAAATCGCTCAAGGGTCAAAACTGTCCAAGCTACCCAGCAATCTTTTTATGCTATACTACACGTATTCCTCAAGAGATAGCCTGACTGTTTTTGTGCATGAGTAAATTCTACGTTGTGCGTAATGAACTACTCTAATTTATATATTTAATATGTTGAGTTTAGTGCATATATTCTGATGATATGAGTCTTTGACGAGTGTAAGTAACTCTTGAATAATGTTTATTGGTTGTTGAATGTCTATAATTGAGCCATCATTTTATGATATACTAGATTTGATCATCGGCTTTCAAAAAACAGCATGACTGCTTTTCGGAATGAGTAAATTTTATATAGTGCTTATTGTATTGCTCTAATTTAGATCTTTCTATATACAGAAGTATTTTGTGCGTATTTTGATAATCTAGGTCTTAGTAGAAGAGGGTAAATAACTTTTAAATAATGTTTATTGGTTGTTCAATGTTCAATTCAGCATTACTTTTGAGATATACAACAAGAATAACGTGTCTGTTGTAAATGGCTCGGCAAATATATTAAGGAACTAAATATACCCGCACTAAACCATAAATCCTTTATAAATACTGAAACCGGTTTTCGTCACACGTAAATTTTATATTGTTTGCGTACTACAATACTCTAATTTAGAACCTTAAATGCAGAACTGCTACCTTTAGCATTACGATGGTTTTTTTTCCTAGTTGGAGAGTGTTGGAGAGTGTATTGGTGATGATTTAATAGTATAAATTCGGAGATCTTTGTAATACACAGCTAACCCTAAATACACTACCCTACAATAATGGACTGAACGCCAGCGGATTTGCGTAAAAGCTGACTACTTGTTTTGGGGTGTTTTTCGTGGTATGGCCTGGGACCTTTGTATGTTGTTCCTGGTCAATTGAACGCCGACACCTACATGAACATTTTGGACTATCAGGTTTTTCCTACGCTCTGGCAATTTTATGGAATTGATGAATGTTACTTCCAGGTCGACAAAGCTCCATGTCATGCTGAAGCCTCTGTCAAGCAATGGTATCAAGATATGAATGTAAAACGTCTTTCTTGGCCAGCTCAGTCTCGACCTAAGTCCCATAGAACATTTGAGTGACGCGTTAGAGCGACGCTTACGTTTCAGTTCCCTCCTGAGCCACGGTAGCACGGTTGTAAGATTAACGGAATAGCAAACGGATGGTTACGAGTTCAAATACAACCGAAGATCAGTATACAAATGGGCACGTACTCGTTAAAGCTGTCGTGGCCTCAAATATCCTCGTGCTCTGCTTGGGGTGGAGGTTTTTAGAGTGTGCGCTAGCTCAGGTGTGACCTCGTCATCTGATAATGGTTCAAAATTACGTGGATGGTGATAATTACGTGTTAATGGTACAAATTACGTGATGGATAAATTACGTGTTAATGGTACAAATTACGTGATAATGGTAAAAATTACTGATTACTCCATTCAGGTTTAATCGTCGCCCAGACTACAGTATACAAAAGGGGCTGGTGCATGATAAATCCGTCGTGACCTCAAATGCCTTCACGTTGACGTGATGTGGAGGTTTGTAATTAGGGTATGAGCGAGCTCGGCTGTTGTCCTCATCAGCTGGTTCAAAATTACGAGTTTTTGTCCTCGAATCTTTCCTTTCGGGGTTGATCCCGAACCGTCATCAGTAGCCTGTTGTGTTGCTATAGTGCGGCGTTGATTCAACTACCTACTTACCCTTTACGGTTCGAGGAAGTTATTTTAATGGTTCCATTTTCGATAGTTTTAAAATTTCCAGTTTTCGAGGGACGCAAATATGTAAACATTCCACACTCGTACTTAGTCACGTGACATTCTAACACTTCCGAATTCTCTCAACATGTTTAAGGAGACGGAAAAAATTAATTTGATGAGATTTTAATGATATGATTGAAGTTAAACATGTATTACGAGATAAAAAAAACTTCAAATAATGACACATTAATGAAAATAATTAAAATTATTCATTTGAGTACAGAAAAAAAAATCGATTTACCGTTTTTGAAAAATAGGAAAAAAATTGCGATAAACATATTGATAGATAAATGAAATTTAAAAGAATAATTTCGTTTTAACGCATTTTCCATTAAATACACATTTGTTACTACGTTAAATGTTTTACAAAGTTAGGTTTAATTATTTTTCTAACACTAATATTCTTTCGAGACATTGCAATACATTGTAAGAGTTTCCAATATAATTGTTTTTTACACCAACTGATGTGCAATTTCAAATGAAATTCTTGAAGTATACTCATTTTCAATTTAGAGCTTTCGAGTTCTTGAATATACACAGCTACTTATTTTACGCTTACATCCGGTATGAAAATGAGCATTAGCAAATATTTAAATTGCTTGCCCGGATTATTCATAAGCTCCATTTTGAAACTCATTTTTAAGAAATAATTTGCATATTTTGTAAACTTTTTTGTTTCACCCACAAATTAATTCTTTTTTAAAAGTCAATTGAATTTTAATTGATTGAACTAGTGAAGGTTTTTCAGGACAAACAAATAAATCAAGCGATAGACGGGGTAATTTTACTTAACGTCGCACTAGAGCAACACAGCGGGCTATTAACGACGGTCCGGGATCAATCTACTAAAGGAAAGATAAGAGGACAACAACACGTCATTTTGAATCACAGTCGGACGAAGAGGCAACATCTGAACTGGCACCCCACTCTCCAAACTTCCACACCAACCCAACGTGAGGACTTACGGCCACCATTTAGTTAAGGTACACCAGCCGCCTCTACAACATACACTTACAAATATCCAAGCACTGACCGGGATTCGAACCAGGAACCTTCCTATCTAGAGACTAACACCGTAACCACCAGACCGGTTGATCGGCGCAATAGACGGGGCCATTACTTCTTGTTACCGCAATGTTCTCGACTGGCACATATTAGGGTCACCTTAAAATGTACTTAGTAGCCATTTTGGCGATATTTGGCGTTTAATCTATAACTGGCGTTGATCAATTAATAAAAAATATCAATTAGGAATTCCTTATTTGGAATTTCCTGTCAGCGATGGATTGAAATCTTATTCGATAAACAAGCTATGTAACGTCACATCCGAAAGCGTTTCACCACTAGATCACTGCCTTCACATACATTAGTTTAGACAGAAAAAGCCTTATACATTAATCCAAACTGGTTAATTAATAATTGCATTAATAATTGTATTAAAAATAAATTAATTGACGAAAGAAGTCAATACCAAACGACTTTTTCACGGTTGACAGAAAAGTCGTTTCGTCCAAATGAAGCCAAATCTAATTTCATGCCTTAGGCTTTAGAGATTTATACAAATTCGACGATGGCTTATATTTTACTTTCCTTGACTTTACCTGGTTATGATAAATTAAAGTGTGGTAAGGGATATTGGTTATTCACTGTCTTAGATTTAAACACTCAAAAAACGCAAACATACAGAGTAAAGTAAAATACTCTGATACTTTTTTCTACATTAAATGTCATTTATTGTGCGCAAAAGTTAGATACATTCCTATTTAGATTTTCTCTATAACCAGACAGACAGACCTTGTTCCTGACAACTTTATTTATAATCTCGTTATTTATCCTGTAATTGACTCTTGCTTTGATTTCTGAGACTTTTGTTTATTACTGTCGAACTCACAAATAACGAGCATGAATAGACCAATATATTTTATGGATAAAACAATATTAAAAATACCGAGTGTCCAAAAAAATTATACAAAACTCTTACTGTTCGTATTTCACATAGTGTATAAATTAAGAAGTTGTAAATTTTTATAGTATCTCAATTTATCCCGTATCTTTCTTTCCATTTACTATGACTTATGATATAAAAAGTATAATCACTTGAGATTTTCGTTTCAAAAGAGACTTCGTTCTTCAAAAAGTTTAATCCATAATAATCTAAATGCATCAATTCAATGCAAATCATTTTAAGTTCCAAGTCATAGCTGAAAATTTTTATTCTTGAACTCGAATCTTTCCTTCAAGGGGAATGATACCGGACCGTCGTCAATCACCTATTGTGCTGCTCTAGTACGACTTTAATTTACATTTTTATACCTTACCTTTTAACTGAGCGTTGCGAGTTCGAATCTAACCAAAGAGCGTCGGGTAAAAGTGCAAATCTACAGTGTCCTCAAATGTTCTTACGTTGACGTAGTGTGGAAGTTTGAAGAGTGGGGTGCCAGCTCAGGTGTTGCCTCGTCATCTGACCGAGGTTCAAAATGACGTGGTGTTGTCCTCAGATCTTTCCCTTGGGGGATGGATCCCGGACCGTCGTCTATCGCCCGTTGTGTTGCTCTAGTACGACGTTAATTAAAAATATTATCTAATACCTCCGAGTCCTCACTGAAACTCTTTCTTTCAAACAACATCTAAACTTTACACTTGTGAAATAGTTAACTCCTTCCGATGCAATGCCATCTCGCGCTATAAACGGAACGAACTTTTACATCAACCGAATAGTTTAAGCAATAGACAAAACAATAAAAATGTAATGTTCAAATATCCTCAATATCCATATGATCGAGAAATATAATTTATCCCAATTAGTTTCGAGAACATATACGCTGCTATTTGTAAAAAATGCAACACCATGAAAGAATCATCCGAATGAAACGAAATTTGCAGCAAATGTCAATTATAGGATGTTATGCAAAGTAGTAAAGTTTCATAGCCTGCACGCATGCGTGGTGTGAGAAGCGCCTTCTGAACTGATGCTAAAAGTGTATAAATAGAGGTCTGTAGCGGGATCCGCGTCCTACAGCTTCAAAAGACGAACTTTGGGTGCGCATACAAACAATACGGAATTATCTTCCACAAGCAGACATTCAACATCTGTTTCACTCCATGCCACGTCGTATAGCAGCACTTATTGCAGCGCGTGGTGGCTACACCAAATACTGATTTCGAACACATAATATTGTTTATTTGCTTTGAAAATTTATTCATTTATTTGTACTAATACAAGCCGTTTGTGTATTAAATTTCATTCAATTCTGATGACTCCTTCATGGTGTTGTATTTTGTACAAACAGCAGTATACAATAAGTTTAATAATGGACGGCATAACATGTTAAGTTCAAATTTAAACAAACTCGTCTGGTTATGGTAAATATAATGTAATGGTTATCCCTGTTTAAAAAAGTGCCTTATATAAAATTTGTTGTTTTTAAAAAACGCTGTAAGCACTTATTCCCATGATCAATTTCATCCATAGGATTTTATTATACATAGGATTCGTTTCGATTTCGATTTCATTATTACGAGCTTAAGTCCATACGTAACGATTAACTTTAAAAGGATCAAAAACATGATGGCCATATGAGACCGTTTTGTAAACAACGACAGATCAGTTAATCTTAGCTACTAGTTAAGAAAATCTCTCTTGTTGTTCGCGTCATCACACTGTACCTTCCCGTGCATACAGAGGGATATTTATGTAAGATAACTGAGTTTTTCAGCGCTTATCAAACGCAACGAATATTCATGAAAATATAACTCAACCCCTGTATTGTGATTTCATGCATTTCATATACGTACACCAAACATTCTTCAGTTTTTCGGATGTGTTTGTATAGAACGCATATATAAAACTTACTAGCAGTTAACGATTTAAAAGTAAGTGGCAGCGAAGTATTATTGTTAAAAATTATTGTATCGAAAATATTTTTTTCGTGGCATTTCTAATTCTGCAATTAGATTAAAAATAGAGTCTATGATTCTACCAATACAATTCGTACACAAATCTCTCAGTTAGCATACAAAGCGTAGGTAGGTAGTTTAATTTACGTCAAACTGTTGCAACACAATGGCTATTGGCGAAGGTCCGGGATCCATTCCGCAAGGAAATATCGTATGACAACACATCGTAATAATTTTGAACAACGGTCAGATGGAGAGGTCAGTTACAGATCTGGCACCCCACTATCCAAACCCAAACCACGTCAACGTGAGGACATTTGTTTCCACGCCAGATTTAACGTGCACTAGCCCTCTTAAAAAGTAGGAAGTATGCAATCAGTTCAACAAGCCCGCCAGTTAAACGGAAGAGCCACAGAACCCAGTTTTCTTTCTAAGCGATTAAAACAGGGCTATCGCGAAGGCAATCGAAACACACAAAAAATACGCCTGGAGCAACAAAGCACTTAAACCGGCGAGTCTAAAATATGAACCCGTTTCGGAAAATACATCGATCATTCTCCCCTCGAAATCGAATTCGTCGAAAATCGAGCTCCCGCCGCTTCCACCGTTTTGATTGGCTGATGAAAGAGCCGTCATCTTCCCATCGATCGAGCGAGGGATAATTGAGAAGAAGGAAATAGAAACGAAAGAGAGTGGAGGGAGGGTGGAAGGTCGCTTATGTCAGATGCATTAAATAAATGAGAAGCCCAGGGAACGAATGTAGTCTTTGTTTTTGGGCGATGCCCCTGTGTTCATTCCAGGTATTATGCTAATAATAGTGATTATGAACCGAAAAGCGGTGGGAAAAGCTCAGAAAATCAATGGAGGAACTCAGAGAGAGAGAGGGAAAGACGGATTCGCGTTTTCGTTTCATTCATTCCGCGCTTAAATACTTATCGTGGTAGCGGATTGAGTATTTGGGGTTTCTTTTTCGATTTTAGCGCGTGCGTGATGAATTGGGGCATTTGGTTTCTTTTCAATGTGGTCAGGAATCGCATGTCTATTTCGGTATTTGCTCCTTTCAAGCGGTTGCGTCAAATCTAATTTGGATTGCATTCGGAGCCGGAATGAAGTATAGGCGTGACGCTTTATTGATTAGCGTTTAGAGACTGTTGTGAATTTCCTTTGAGAACCACGGGTTAGAAAGCGGAACATTTAGAAACCCGAAGGAAATGCATAGCTATGCATTTCTTGGGGAGTTGGTGGATATGATTCTTGAAAATTATGATGGGTGTATTTTTCTTCTGAGTCACTAAAAATTTACTCGTGACTGTCTATGTTCGTTATTTGACGTTGTCTGATATTTGGCACAGCTTGGCCAAATATGGCACTATTTGTGATCGTATTTCGGCACGGGTATATGAAATAAAACATTGACAGAGAAATGAATTGAAATGTATTTCCCATTGGGAAATATAAAAGTAGTGAGTAATGGTAACCCTTTAAATGCCCAGGACGCTGACCAAAATTAGTAGGGTATGTGTTCCACATATCGCTTACCTTAACTATTTCTCTGAATTTCAGTCTCCAGGTTTGTGAAATCAAGCTGGAAAACAAATGACTATCACTAGGAACTATTCTCCTTTGATTTCCAGAGATCATATACCTTCTTTACTTATGTCAGTTTAAGTTAACTAGTACAAGTTCAAAAAGTTTCCCAAGAGTATAATTTTCAAGAGTGGTTTCCTAATATTGCCTATCCAAATTCCTATTACCACCCATCAAGCGAAATAAGGAGCTAATACACTATTTACAAACAAAAAATTGAACACCTGTGATAGCAAAGGAAAACGAAGTTTATTCACTTTCAATAGTTGGTGGAACCACCACGAGGGGCTACAACAGAAGCGACCCTCCGGTGTATACTCTCAAACAGTCGTTATACAAAGGCTCAAGGTATATTACGCCCCTGGGCTTGGAGTAGACAGTTCAGTTCCGTCACCGATGTCGGACGATGAGGGCACCCCTTCAGTCGAGGCTCCAACTCGTCCCAGAGTGGCTCGATTGGGTTAAGATCCGGGGTGGTGTGGAATTTGTGAGTATTTTGTGATTTGTAAGTTAATGCTTGCTTGGTATCTGATAAGACAATCTCTTGACTAGTATTCCTTACTGATAGTCGTCTTAAGATATCAATTATAATCCAACTAGCTATGTCAATTTCGTGACGGATATTTATCTTACTTTCTCTGAAATTTGGTAAGATAACAGTGAAAAGGGCATTACATACTAGCAATGCATAAAGTATAAAATGTATACCGTCATCAAACATTGGAAGGACTTCGAGGTTGTTATGTTTTCCTTGCAATATTTGGGAATAAGCAGTGAAAAGGGTCTTACAGAACCGGTTTGCTTTCTTTTAAAAATACGGAGAAAACTATTTATGTTTTCCTTACACTATAGATCAACTAGCAGTGAAACAGTTATACAGAGATGGGATCTCCGGAAAAACGGAACTACGAATTTGTAAGGTTTGTTTTTCTACACTTTTTATCAGCTAGCAGAGAGAGGAGAGAGAGAGAGAGAGAGAGAGAGAGAGAGAGAGAGAGAGAGAGAGAGAGAGAGAGAGAGAGAGAGAGAGAGAGAGACAGAGAGAGAGAGAGAGAGAGAGAGAGAGGAGAGAGAGAGAGAGGAGAGAGAGAGAGAGAGTGTGTGTGTGTGTGTGTGTGTGTGTGTGAAACAGGTATTACAGATTAGAGGTTTGCTGTTAGTTTCTAAATAGTAATTTTGTTTTGCTTTTTGAAACTCAACTCGAGTCAAATTCCGTGTAAATCACGGATTCAGCATATTGACATACAATCTGAAATTCACATCTCGATACTTAAAATCATGATGCGATCACCGAGCATATTTTATGAATAATAAACATCGTTCATGAATAACAATAATTTATACATGTTGATGCATAAACACACACATGCATAAATTATTCAGGTATATAAAAGGTTATGTTATTTGGCAGAAATGTTACTAATTAAGACGGAATTGCTGTAATCAGTTCTTGATAGACGAGCTATATGGTTTTTGAAAGAAATAACTTACCAGATCTTGAAGGACGAGATACATGGTTTTTGAAAAGAAAAACTGACCAGATCTTGATGGACATGATATATGGTCTTTTAAAAGAAATTACTGGACAGATCTTGTTGGACGAGATATATGGTCTTTTGAAAGAAATAACTGACCAGATCTTGATAGACGAGCTATACGATCTTTTGAAAGAAATAACTGATCAGATCTTGATGGATGAGATATATGGTCTTTTCAAAGAAAAAACTGACCAGATCTCGTCATCATCAAAAACACCAGCAATATCTTGATGACGAGACATATCGTAATTTCCAAAATTGATTAGATTGTTTTGGACGAGATCGAAACCACTTAGCGGGTAAAATACTGATTTAATAAAATTTAAATACTAATAGAATCTATGAAAATATTTCGATGGTATGATGCCTGGATTCAATGGAATTTCTAACTAAAAAATTTCCTTCTGTAACGTTATATTTTAAAGTTTGTACTGATTTTGTGTTTAACTTGTTGTATTATATAATTATGGTAAAAACACGCTATTTTCTTGCGTCTGTTTTTGTAAAGAGGCCTTTCTCGTGGTTTCCCCCGATATATTGCCCTAAGAATATCGAGGGGTTGCTGTGTCATTCAACACAAGTTGCTTTACGACTGCCCCAGATCTGATCATCTCCGAGCACAATGCACGAGGGTTCGCATTGAGGTCGAAGCAATAAAAGAGTTAGGGGCGATGTGAAGCGGCATGTGCTTTTGAGAGCATCGTTTCCGAGCGAGGTCGAGAGGGGATGGCGAGGCGAAGTGAAGCGAGGGGCCTATCGGCACACGCCCATCAAGCACGCGTCCACCCCCATCGATCGCCTGACGTCACCCCGTCTCCGCACGCGATCCGCCTACGGTTCTCACGGGAAATACGCACATACGCGCCGTGTCATGCGTGTCAGCGGGGAAGCGGACAGGGGTGCGTCGCTCGCTTCTGCAAATAGAAAGATGCCCTACCTGTCTGACGATTGGTATCGGGCACTTTAACTGCGTTGGTGCGCACTCCAGTTTACTTGGCGAGTGCGTGCGCCTCCTTCGCCCGATTCGTGGGAGATCGGTGATTGAAGTTGGGGTTTCGTTGGGGCCCGAAATTCACAGTCTTGTAGATTTTTGGACAAATCTTGAAAATGATGCTTTTCACTATTTGATTTAATCGAAGAGAGGTTAGGATTTTTTAGAATTTTGGTTTGCCAAAAATATTGATAGCTTGCTTTGTTAAGTACGTAATCTTCTATCGTCCGATTCATGGGAGAGCAGTGTACTTTGAGATGGGGTTGCTTTGGTTCCACAGTTCATAGTCTTATCATTTTCAGATTTGCCCCAAATCTATATTTTTTACTATTTGATTTTCGTTGTTTTTCCTTCTCCTTTGATCGTGGAAGTTCGGAATTTCAAGGATTATGGTCCACAAAATAAATTGAAAGTTTACTTTGTTAAGGACGTGCATTTCTATATATATATATATATATATATATATATATATATATATATATATATATATATATATATAACTTTCATCAGCATGTAATGACAATAAAACAGGCTGATGAAACTCATATAGAAATTTATGATGCTGAAATTTTACTAATTGAGCATGAAAAATTGTGGTAGAGAATTATTTTAATCCAGTGATCAATTAAGTATGCAATACATTTTTCACACTAATTGTATTGCACACGAAACACTGTCAGGTTTTTTGAGAAACACTATCTCCGTACATCTGTACATTAAACATACATTATTTTTCAGAAGTACACTGTCTACGCTGAACGATACTTCCAATACCTCAGATCGGAGAGAGGTTAAGATTTTTCGAGTGTGTCCTTTCCGGAAAGAAAAAATATTAAAAGCTTACTTTTGAAAAGTTATTACTATTAAATTATACTTTTTCTTAGGACGCTAAGCTTCTATCACTCAATTTACAATATAGCATACGTTGGGTTTAAAATTTTTGGGTAAATTTAAAAAAAAAAAAAAAATTTCCATTGTTAAATATTAGTTTTTACTTTTACTGTCAATTTTGCTAACTATTTGTTTAGTTGTGGGAAAAATTTTGTTTTTCGTTTTCATCATTAAAAAGAATTGACTTAATGGGGGTCATTAGAATTTTTTCGAAGTTGTTGAGCTTAGAGTAAAGTCAAGTATTGAGAGCTTAGAGTAAAGTCAAGTATTGAGAGCTTAGAGTAAAGTTAAGTATTGATACCTTAGAGAAAAGCCAAGTATTGAGGTATTGGAGTAAACTTATTACGGAGGTGTCTATGACTACGATATAAATAGCAATGATTAAAGCATCATATGTTATTCCAACAATATTGAAACAAAAACTTCACTTTAAGTAGAAACAAAAAAAATCATATCATATCTATCATTTTATCAAAGTGTTATAACAAATATAACTATACCCTGGTACAATTTTAGTTGAAATATTTACATTTTACAAATTTTGCCCCGCTGTTATAAACAGTGTCCACATTATTCCAGATAATTTTTCTTCTCATCAAATGATTCCTTACAGATTATATAATAATTTAATGAAATTTATTATTTTAGGATTTATTTTAATAAACATTATTTAAATTATAATTTTAAAAAGAAATAAAATTACATACTAAAATTGATTTTATTTAAACTGTATCGTCAAGATCACGTTTTCAGGTAACATCACTTAAGTGGAAAATAGTGACCAGTAAAAATTACTATAATTTGTCCTTTAAGGTCTCGCCCAAACAAAAGTTTCAATTATAAAATCACCTCACCAAAAACAAAATACAGTTTAAGGCAAATATTTCTATACGAGTCATTTTTACATAGTTTTAATTTCTTTTAGTGTCACATTGCTGAACCTTAGGCCCAAATAATTTTATAGACCACATCGTGATGATAGTCGCATAGATGAGGTAATAGGTTTTATAAGGTTATTGTAAGTCTAATGAGGAATCGTAAGCACAGTTGAACAATGCTTTTCATACGTAAATTAGGATATTTTATCATACGTAGAAGGGATAACTTACGCACACTTAACCTAATAGTGTTAAAGCAGATAAATATGTATCTTATATGGTAGTAGTATGTAGCAGATAAATATGTATCTTATATGGTAGTAGTATGTAGCAGATAAATATGTATCTTATATGGTAGTAGTATGTAGCAGATAAATATGTATCTTATATGGTAGTAGTATGTAGCAGATAAATATGTATCTTATATGGTAGTAGTATGTAGCAGATAAATATGTATCTTATTTGGTAGTAGTATGTAGCTGATAAGTGATTGTAATCTCATACTTTGTGCTTTTACACAGGTACAGTAAATCCTATGTGAATCATCAGTGATTATTTCAGCAATATCTGTAGACACTGGGACAGTCATTCTATAAAAGCACTGTTATTACTTATTGACTACTGTGTGTTTGCGTTTGCACTATCAGAAGCAAAATCTATCTTAGAACGTGACGTATATGTAAAATATGCTTTTGTTAGACAAGTAACGCTTTCAGCTCATTCTTTTTTTTCCTTATAAGGAACTTTCATTCAAAAAAATGAGTGTTCAACGAGACTTCCATACTTGCATAGGACATAACTGTCTTCAAATTAATATATTTTGACTTTTTCAACACGTATTCAACTTAATAATATAAGTTAGGTAGGTAAATATATTATTATGCTAGATAAGTTCTACACCAAGACAGAGTTTGCGCCAAATTAATTTTCCAGCTATTGTAGAAAGATTGGAGAAGATTTCTTGGCTATCGATATTGATACATTTCAAATATAAGATGGCCGACACTTTTTTACATTTAGTTCAATGTGGAAAAGACTTACAATACGAGTTTAAATTGAATAAATGAATTTCGACATCAAATATTTGCTTTGAAGAACAAAGAAATAATCGTATATTAATCAGAATTGATTCAAATATACTAGAGCTAAGATTGAGAATGAAATTATATGAATCGATATTAAGTCGTTTTAATCTTCATTGTGGTTGTCTATACGAGGTTTTTCGTCATTATCAAAACTGACCAGATCTTGATGGACGATATATCTCTTCATTAGAAGAAAATGTACTAGATCTTGATGGACGATATATCTCTTCATTAGAAGAAAATGTACTAGATCTTGATAGACGATATATCTCTTCATTAGAAGAAAATGTACTAGATCTTGATCTTGGTTTCATCATCCTAAAAAATCGACAGTCAAAATTTTAGAGATGAGATACCTCGCTTTTATTCAAGATTGGTCAGATATCGATGGACGAGTTATCTCGTCTTTGGATAAATTAGTCAGACCTTGATGAACGAGATGTCTCGTCAAAACCACTTGGTAATTTTGGTAATTTTTAAAATTAACGTCGTACTAGAACACAACGGGCTATTGACGACGGTCCGGGATTAATCCCCTAAGGGAAAGATCCGAGGACAACACCACGACATTTTGAACCACGGTCAGATGACGAGGCAACATCTGAGCTGGCATCCAGCTCGGAAAAACTCAAACCAACCTAACGTGAAGACTTGCACCAGCCGCCTCTACACCATACGCTTACAAACATCCATGCACTGACCTGGATTCGAGCCAGGAACCTTCCGATCTAGCGACTAACACCTCAACCACCAGACCGGTTGGTCAGAAAACCACTTGGAGGCTTTGCGCGTGTTCATCATGCTGAAAGACAAGATAACTTCATCTATCGGTTTAAGAGATTTCTAGGAGATATTGTAATTGAACGAGAGGATCGAAAAAAGTTAGAAATGCGAGGAAGATTGCAGATTTTTCAGAACGGATATATACGTGTGAGCCCCTCAGAGGGTTAACACCAATGTGCCGAAAGTTATTTACCTCCCCGCGCATCCTCGAAAGCAAGCCACCAGGCGATCCAGGTCACGCGATTGATATAGTCCTCGTTCCCCAGTTATGGAGTGCCATTAACGAAGCACTCCGATACTTCGCAACAAATTCGGAACTTTTTTTACGACCCGCCTGCACCAGTAACTCCGGCCGTTGTCAAAGACAGCGCGGAAAAACAGCGCTTCGATGGCGTTTTACGACGCGCCGCGTTTCGTACGCTACGGCCGCCCCATGTGCTACATTCTATTTTACGCCCGGCTGCGTCATTAGAATTCGCGGCGCGTCTGCCGATCGGGAGTAATTATGGAAGCAGACGTGTCATACACAAGGTAGCCAGGTACTGCCACTGGTATTTTCGTGTGGCTGCGGACCGAGCCTTTGTGACTCACGGACGATTACGGGGAAACGTTTTCACTTTGGTCTGTCGACGATCATTCAACATGTTCCGAGGGGATGACCTGAATTTTGATCTCCGAACTTCAGTTTCAGTTTAATAATGTATGGGATATTTGTTTGATTTTTAATAGGTCTAACGCTGGTGAAATTATGTGTAATGTTTGCGGCATGTTCTGGCGCTGTTACATAAATTGAAAGACATTCTTATTTAATGGTTTAATTTAGCTTGTGCTTATCGCACTTGAAATTATAAATCATATCAATACTGCAAAGTTTTCATTTTGGTCTGCTGATGATTTTTCATTATGTTCCAAGGGGATGACCTGAATTTTGATCTCCGAACTTCAGTTTCAGTTTAATAATGTATGGGATATTTGTTTGATTTTTAATAGGTCTTACTCTGGTGGAATTATGTATAATGTTCGTGGCATGTACTGGTGCTGATACATAAATTGAAAGACATTCTTATATAATGGTTTAATTTAGCTTGTGCTTATCGCACTTGAAATTATAAATAATATCTATACTACAAAGTTTTCATTTTGGTCTGCTGGTGATCTTTCAATATGTTCCGAGGGGATGACCTGAATTTTGATCGTCCAACAACAGTTTCAGTTTAATAGTATGTGGGACAGTTTGTTTGATTTTTAATAGGTCTTACTCTGGTGGAATTATGTATAATGTTCGTGGCATATATTGGTGCTGATACATAAATTGAAAGACATTCTTATATAATGGTTTAATTTAGCTTGTGCTTATCGCACTTGAAATTATAAATAATAACAATTCTACAAAATTTTCATTTTGGTCTGCTGATGATCTTTTAATATGTTCCGAAGGGATGACCTGAATTTTGATCTTTCAACTTCAGTTTCAGTTTAATAGTATGTGGGATATGTGTTTGATTTTTAATATGTCTTACTCTGGTGGAATTATGAGTAATATTTGTGGCATGCACTGGCGCTGAGACATATATTTAAAGATATTGTTATTTAATGTTTTAATTTTGCTTTGGTTTTTTTTTGCATTTGAAATAAAAAGTAATACCAGTACTGCTCATTTTTCGTTTGGTCTGCTGATGATCTTTCAATATGTTCCTAGGGGATGACCTGAATTTTGATCTTCCAACTTCAGTTTAAGAGTGTATGGGATATTTGTTTGATTTTTAATAGGTCTTAATCTGGTGGAACATATGTAATATTTGTGACATGTACTGGCGCTGAAACATAAATTTAATGATATTCTTATTTAATGTTTTAATTGGTTTGTGTTGTTGTCATTTGAAATCATAAGTAATATCAGTACTGTTAGGTTTTTTTGGGTCTGCTGATAATCTTTTAACATGTTCCGAGAGGATGACCTGAAATTTGATCTTCCAACTTCAGTTTCAGTTTAATAATGTATGGGATATTTGTTTAATTTTTAATAACTCTTTCTCTCGTGGAATTATGTATGATATTTGTGACATATCTGTCGGATGGAGGTTATGTATAATATTTGTAATATATTCTTATTAACCCTATGAGAGGGTAATAGAAGTATCCTCTCTTTAACCTGCAGTATTTGTTATGCGTGAGTTTTGACTTTCTAGACCAATAGAATATTTGTTAGGATTCTTTCAACCAATCAATGTTGGTTGTTTAGTCATGTGTGCTTTACAGAACAGTATGTCTATTTTTTATTTGTATTTTACAGTACAGTATACTTGAAATTATAAATAATTTAAATGCAGCTCCGTTTTCATTTTGACTGTTATTTAACATGTTTACAAAGGCTTGACCTGAATTTATTTAGCACCAAATCACAGCTTCAGTTGAAAGCTCAATTATTTTTGGTCTATATGTTGAATATTTTTAATAGTTTTGATTTTAATGCAACTTAGTGAAGTGCTTGAGTTATATTATACTGTGAGTGCAATTCTGAGACATAAATTTAATGTAATTATTGGTTAACCTTTTTTTTTGAGATAGTGATTATTCATTACTTCTGCATACTCTGCAAATAGTACTAAAATGTTTCGCTTATAGTTCCTTTAAGAAAATTAAATAAGAATTAATGATAATTATTTTTAATGCTCTTTCCAAGTCTCGCAGTTTTCCAACTGTTCACATAAAACTACGAGATTCTGAAATGTAGTGAAAAGTCATCATATAAAATGTGGAATTGCTATTTTGAGGTTTTATTCCTAAGTTAGTGATGTCTATGCATTTTATTCCTAGCATTTAAAGTACCAAACTCAGCAATGTCTGTATGTTTAAACACATAAGACATTAATAAGTTTTAAACATAAGATTTTAATAATGAAATTAGTTCTGCAATCCTGGGTTACACATTAGAATGACGACTTCCTTTCTCATTGTAACAAGTACCTCGTCTCTGAACTTTTTAAATGATGTTGGTCATGTCACGGTAAAACATTCTTTTGCACGGTATGCCTACGGGGATTTTCGAAGAAAGCCAGATAAAGCATTTGTGGCATGGATTTGATAATGTGGATGGGCCTTATTTTAGATTGAAATGAAAATTACTGATGAGACAGTAATTTGCAAATGAGAGGATTGAAATAGAGGGTGGGAGAGAGGAAATCAAAATGGCTTAACTGATTTTGAAAAATATATTTTAAACTTTTGACTACGGCTATATGAACTGACGCGATTCAACTTATAACTTATATCTTTTATAACTTTCAAGGTACAACTACTGTTCCGGCCTTAGTCTAAATTTTTTTATGGTACGATTTTTATAACTTTCAAGGTACAACTGCTGTACCGGCCGTAGTCTAAAGGTTAAAAGAAATAAATGACAAAATAAAAATATTATTTTAAAAGTATAACGAAAAATAACCAAACATGTAAGGCTGTAAAAACTGACTGCTGAAAGCTGCTAATGTTTGAGAGTAAAAATTTAATGTCTTTTAAAGTAAAAAAAATGCTGTATTACGCTGCTTTTTTTTCTATGTTTATACATGCATAACGCAAAATATAAATAAAACAAAATAAAATATTGAAAAACAGAGAAATAAACATCATTATTTATGCATTGCACTCATTAACACATTTCTATGAGCATTGGAATTCAAGAACTATAATTTTATCCACATATTTTGTCATCCGTCGTGTTTGTAATAGCCAATTCAACAACTAAATGATAGAGCGCAATAATTGTATGAATGAAATATGGACACAATTGGAAGGAATCGTTGATTGCTTGTTCATTCACAAAAACTGCATAATTTTTCAATCACGGATATTTCGTGCGTGTATTACTGTCATTTAGTAGCACGAAAGAACTAGAGGATGTGTAAATTATTCATCGGCTGATATTAAAGTTTATTATTTCTCAAAATATGATAAATGAAATTCCTTAAAATAAAAGTCAATTTTACAAAAAATCTATATGCTTGAAAAATTAGATCAAGTGAATGATTAATTTTAATGCAAAGAGCGGAAAGGAAAAAGTTTGTAACTGTAAAACTTAAGCTGTAAATATACAGGAGAGAAAGTTGTGAATGTAAAATATAACATAATTTGAGTGCATAATCCTGAAAAGATTAGAACTTTAATCTAAAATAAAAATGCTTAAATTTTGCACTGCCAAAAAGAATTGGTGTTATACTTTAGCCATTTGTATTGCACAGAGATAGATATAGAGAGAAAGAGAAAAATATATATAGAGAGAGAGATACAGAGAAAAATAGAGAGAGAGAGAGAAATAGAAAGAGAGAGAGAGAGAGAGTGAGGGCCGGCATAATAAAGGATGTCATTAAAACCCTTCAAACTTATTAGCATTAATATATGCCATTATTTATTACTTTGCCATGTAGAAATAAGAATTCGAAAGAATAAAATATAAAAGGTTAATTTGGAGAAAGAGAAACACTGCAAAAATATAACAGTAACAAAGTGGAATAATCAAAGAATAATCAGCGTTGTTTTCAATGGTTAAAATCGTTTGGACGCCATTAGTAAAAATACAAAGTAAAATATTTAAATTTGAATGAAAAAACAGTTAAGGAAATAAAATTGTCTGGTAATCATAGTCAAATGGCATTTTTGGACCTGGAACTCTTTGTGGTATTTTTCGTCTGCACACTTCAGCACTTGGCAATATCTCTTTTACTACTACTCGGATTTCCTTAAACTATCAGTTTAAAACATTATGTAGCATTATTTGATCAAAGGTTTCTTGTTATTTTAACACAAACAATAGATTAAAAATTTATATTTAAACTTAATTTTTATATTGATTGATATTTATAATTACAAGACGCTGCAATGTAATACTGATAATTAATGCAATTGCAACTAAACACAAGAAAAATTATGTCTGAATGCGTAGATGATTTGCGAAACACATATTTTGTAAATCGAAGACAAAAAGAAACATGATACAGTTGAATTCAGTTTGCAATTAAACTTATAAAAGTATAAACTATGTGTGCATAAATACAGCATGAGTTCTGCAAAAAGACCAACAAGCTTTTGTTCTTATATTATTTACAAGTTTTTTGCACGAAAGATGGGATTTTTATATTAATTATATCAAGGTTCAAAAGTATATAAGAGTTTTATTTGATATAAATAGAGAGAGAGAGAGAGTACGTAATTTGCTGTCAAACATCTAATCTTAACGAAAAAGCTCTTGGGTTGAATCTAAAAACTTCGCGTTTAGAATGTTATTAGACATGTCTATTAGAAAATAGACACTTATTCCTTTCGTTAAATTTCTTTTTTTCACTAATCTATTCTCTGTAGTCAAGTTTAAGTTTTTACTATCTCTTTTCTAATCAAATTTGGATTTTAGACATCTTTTTTTCGAGTCAAATTTTAATTTGTACTCCCTTTTTAGAGCCTGATTTCGATTTCGATTTGAAAATTTATAAGACTAGAAAAAGCTTAGTGACATACTCATTGATTTCCATATTAAAATGAGTAATATTTGAAGTATCTTTTAAAAATAAAATATTCTTACTATATTCTCCATTTGATACATGTTCTTACATTTATCCAATGAATATATATTTTTACTACACATTCATTGGATAATTGGAGATTTATAAACCAGCCTGTTTTGATGTAGACATTTTATTCTGCTGATATAGTTGAAATATGTGATGCACTGTTAAATATTTGGAAAAAGCCAAATTTTGAATTTATTTTGTTTTTATTTGTGACTGGTTAAAATATGTTAGAGTCCTAAGATAATTTCATTATATAACTTCAAATGTTAAAATTTAATAGTTTTATTTAAAAAGGTATAGCGTTTGGTAAAACAAAAATAATTAATTTTGAGAAATCATATATATTAAGGGGTATTGAAAAGGTTCTAGATGTAATATGTGTTTACATCTTTAAAATACATATATTGAAAAAATAATCCCTGGACAATTTCAAAGAAAACTAATACTTTTAAGCTTGTAAATATTAAAAATAAAATTATCAAAATTGATTTTACGATTATTCTTTTATCCGAATTGCCTTTATACTCTACTACAAAAGTGTATAGTAATACAAACGAATCTTCAAAAGTGCGGTCGATGAGGAAATATCAGCATAAAAACTAAATATGATAATTGTACACGTAAGCCGTGTGCGGATAGAGGTAAAAAGGATTATTCCAATCCAATGAACGGATTACACCTGGGTACCGATTCAACGTAAGCTGTACATGTACATATGTAAACCGATTTGGTCCTTACAGTTGTAAGACAAATCGTCACGCAAAAATGATCTTTAAGTTTTTTTAATTCGAGTGTGTCTTGTCTGTCGATGTTCTAGCTGTGAAATGGTTTTATTTAATAAAAAATAGCATTTTCGTGTGGTTGTCTTACAATGGATACTAACCACGTTTGTTGGAAATGTTTCTTTTCATATTTGAGAATACTTCTTTAAAATATATTTATCGACTAGACTTATATTGCTCAAGCTCATGCATGTCTAAATTCTGCACGTAACGCAGTTTTGGAAAATCCTTGGTATGATTACACATGTAAACAGTCTCATTTATCAAGTACAATTCCATAGATCAAACTGTTGTCAAAACAAATTGCGATTTTTCTATTTGTGATGACATTGTTATGGCGAATAGGTGAGACATTTCATAACTAAAAGCAATTATTCTATATATCTTGCTTATTTTGGGGACAAGAAAAAAGGTGATATATCGAATTGAGCGATAGAGTGAGAGACGAGGAAAGAGTACTTATTGGAGACAAAAACGTAAATTGCACGATTTACATCACTTTTCCACACAAGGGAGCACCATTGGTCTAGGGATTTGGTTTATGCGGGACCACTTTGAAATGAAGGGATGGGGGGGGGGTTAAACGAGATAGTCTCGAAAAGTACCGGAAGGTAGGTAAATAAAAATATAAAGTAAGTTCAGTCAAAATTCAATAAATATAATATCCGACCTAGTCTACCAGAGTCCGTCCTCAAATAAAGAGGCGATTGTAATTTTTAAGTTAGAACAGAGTTTCGGAGTAGAAGATGCGTTGCCCAATCAGTCTGTGTAAATCGCGCACTATTTACAACCACGAAAAAGGCACTAATTTGCATTTTTGGCGTTTTTTAGCAGCATTTTTCGATTTAAAATTTTATGTTTTATACCATGACAAATCAACGAAGCTTGATTCTAAATGAAAATGCGTATTTTCATGAAAAGACAATAACCTGAGTTGTAACTTGATTTTACCCGAAGCATCAAAACTTTGAACGCGTATTAGTAGAAATGTCAATTTTGAAGATTCGCGACTTTGATGTGGTGGTCACGATATATGTATAAAAATAGATTGTTTATAGTAAGACTGACGTCCCTTTTTGTCTACACCAAGTGGTTCAAAATTACATGGTGTTGTCCTCGGATCTTTCCTGTCGGGATTGCTCCCGGATCGTCGTTAATAGTCCGTTGTGTTGCTCCAGTACGATGTTAATTAAAATACCTATCTACCTGTGTACATCACAGTAATATCTATTGCATCGCTCGACCCCACCTGTTACATTATACACCATATCACTTTTCCATTTCAAGGTAGGCAGTTAATTAACGTCGCACTGGAGCAACATAACGGGATATTGGCGACGATCCGGGATCAAACCCGAGTGGAAAGATCCGAGGCCACCTCGCAATTGTGAACAACGGTCAGATGGAAAAGTCAACACCTGAGATGGTACTTCATTTTACAAACTTCCACACCACGCCATTTTGAAGACATTTAAAGCACAACAGATTTAACGTAAATCTGCCCTTACGCACTCGATGGTCTTTGGTTGGATCGAGTTTCGAACACAAAAACCTCCGGTTGATAGACCGTGTCTCTATCTACTGGGCTACCGTGGCCGTTATTGCAAACAACACAGATGAAAATGAAGCGATTTGTTATTGGGTAAAATATGATTCGTCTTAGGCATAGAACAATACTAAGGATTTAAAACTTTCTGTCAATGAACCAAGATTGTTAATTAAGTATTACCTAGATCTTACAAGTAATGAACTCTTAATGGTAATGAAATGTCACCGGAAATAACAAATATATGGTTTCGTATCTGTCACCACCTTAACAGGCCTGAGGCCCTTTGTTAAATGGCCGGGTGGGCCTTGGAAATAGAGTATTATGATGTTATTTTACCAGTGTGTAAGAATTTTCTGTGTCAGTACTTAAGACAACTCACATTACTAAGTTCAGAAGGAAATGGAATCCAATGAATGTTTGTGAAACGAGCAAAATGCTATATTAACAATAGAAGAAAATTTTATTGTCAGTGAAAAATTAATATATTTATGTAATAAATAATTTATTTATATAACTGCTGGGGGGGGGTAATATTACCTGTTTTAAATGATGAATTATCTAAAAACTATTGCTGAAATTTTTCTAAGGTTGCTTCAGCATGGTTACTAATTAATAAATACTAAAACTTAGAAATAATTAAAATCGATGACTGTTCAGAAATATCGTTTATTTTAAATAACGAATAACAACCTATTATGTTGAAAAAATTTTCAAAGTCCTCCAGCAATCGGTAAATAAATTATACTAAAAACTAGAAATAATGAAATTAGGTAATGATACTGAAACACGATTCGGTCGTATATGAATATAAATTATAATGACAATCTTTTAATATTCGTCATTGGCGATCATTAAATATGTTACTCTAAGGCCTGTAGAATGAAATCAGAAGTAATTAGATACAATAAATGCCACCTGAGAAATTAAGAAATTTGCTTCGGTACAGGGGAAAATAAGTATATTATAACTTATAATTTTGATCTTTTTTAAATGTTTTTTTTTTTTTTCAAAAATTTGAAATAGTATTTTTAATTTGACACAAATTAAGTTAGAAACTAATTTTTTTTATGTTGTTACTATGACGTAAAGCTAGATTAAAAGCTAACTACATTTGGTGTAAAGGTATAACATTTTGGTTTACAAGAATTTTGAAAACGTACAAGTTTTGTTTGTAATACTAGGGGTCATTGTTTGCTACGTGATATGGAAACGTATAAGACACCTAATGCAATTCTACTTAAAGTACAGTTCTTTGCTATTATATTTGCTGCTCCCTAAAATATTCATTAGTTTGTGGACTTTATAAAACTTTGTATCAAGATCTTTTCAGTCGAGTTAAACTTTTAAAGAAACTCTCACAAATTATATTAATATTATTACTACTAGAACAAACTCAAATTGTTTATGATAGATAAACCTTCACCTAAAAAACAAGAGTACTTACTAATTTGCTATTTAATTTACTATATAGAAAGCTGCTTAATTTGTACGTGTTGTATGCATTGCTTTTTGAAGTGTTCCTTGTTCTATTAACTCAGAAAGATTAAAAATACTTAAAATTTAATTTTAGCTTCATTGTTTTTATAATTAGCAATCGCTGTGAAAGATTAAAACTGTTAATTAACTAAATTGTAACTAAAAAAGAAACAATAATTAAAAAAATTATATATGTGAGCTTATAAATTAAACAAAAGACAAAATATGCAAAAAAAAAATTCAGGTTGCAGCTGAATTTATAAGTGCTTTTGGATATATCACACGTTCATATATAATTTTTTTAGTTTATCCAAAACAGTTTATTTAACGAATGAATTCTATTAGAATGTCTTTTATTGAAACCACAGCGTTAATTATTGTCAGATATATAAAAAGAAGTTCCCATCATCCTGAATTAATCATTTAATGAAGAAAAAAATTACTGAACCTAAACCATTCTTGAAATGAAAACTTTATGTTTTAACAAATTGATTTTCATACTGACATTGAATAAACTGAGAAGCAGATATAAGCTTAAAAATGGACAGTAGTATTCCGAAATAGTTAATTTAAACTTCTTATTTATATCATTATAAGGTTTTTTCTTACAATCGAATGTGCTTTCTGGAATTAGTGTAATAAAAGACCGTTTCAAAATATTAAAACTGTAGTTTAGTTATGAATATATATAAATGTCAGACTTGAAAACATTTCTTATAAGTTTTATTAAACTATCAATTTAGAACAAAGTACATTTTCCTCTCACAAAGTTTTTTGTTGTACGATTCTATTAATTTTAACTTTATTTTTCGGACAAGTTTTCTTTCTGAAAGGGGCACAAGATATGTAAGGATTCAAAAAGAGTACCAATTATGAATTTATTACTAAACTCAGTTCAGTTACAGACCACTCCGCAATCTACGAGGTGAGAAATCATGCATTTCGGTTCGATCAATTCAGAGCTTGAATGCATTTTAACCGAACGCAGTTTATTTAGTAATGCTAACAAAGTTATTTACAGGGCTTGTTTCTGGAAATGTTAGTTGCAAGAAACGAAGGAAATATTTATTGCGAACATATGTTGCCGTACTGAAAGTGATTTACTTGAAGGAATCAACTGGCAACGGAGACAGCGAGGTAGCTATCACTGAAAATACTGTTGGCAAACGCAGCAATTTATCCAGTGCTAATTCAGAGACAAAAAACGCTACTCAAGAGAGATAACAGAGAGCTGATCTCAGATCATTTCAAATATACAGAAGATGTTGTTTACTATATACGATGACTAGCCGTGTTGCTAGCAAAAGGATCACACTGAAAAATCAATCTGAGTAATTTTATGTCCCAGTCAGCTACCATTCAAATCATAGCTACTTATGGAAGAGTAAAAACTATTTATAAAAGCTGACTTGAAAACATTGATTTTAAACATTTTGTTCCTACTTATTAAAAATATTAACTGAAACTGACTAGACTATTGCTAGCGCAACAGCGATTTATAGACAGTTCAATCTAGCTGTCATTTCATGGCCAAGTCGGTTGCTAGCGGGACATGTATGCGAGATTGACAACCATATCATAGAACTTTCAGAACATCAAGAACGCTAGAAATGACAGCAGAGTAGTCAGTTTTTATTACAAACAATTGTTATCGAGAAATTATTAAAACGATTAAATACTAACGACTGATCGAATGAATAGCGGAACGTATTTCTGTTTACAAATATTTCAGCTTTAATTCTCTTTTTTGCTCAATTACTCGGGTCTGAGCCACTTGAATGACAGAAAGTTTTAATGAAAGACATAATAGGAAAATCATTGTTTATAAATCATTGATTTTGTACTGAAACTGTTGTTTTCTAAATGTGATGACAGGATGTGTTATTAGTGGAGCAGCTATCCTTTCGTGTTTGTTACATCTGAGTTATTTGGTGTACACACAGGCACTTTATATGTTAGGGTTTGGCTATTTGGAGCAGAATATTAGTTACCGGATCTGCGTGAAAAAAAGCAGATTGCAAATCTTATTGTCACTTTAAAATTTACTGAAAAAATGACTGAACTGGAGCAGTTAATGTATTGCACTAACATTTTAATGCTAGTACGTATCATCGCTTGCTTAATTCAAATGATTTTTTAATGAAAAAGTGATGCATGAGGAAAAATAAAAGCTATATACCTAAGCTGAATGGGAAAAATTTACTAAAAAAAATGACTGAACTGGAGCAGTTAATGATTTGCACTAACATTTCAATGCTAGTACGTATCATCACTTGCTAGTACGAGACACTTAAGATTGATTTTAATTTTTCTTGTTGTAATGCTAGTGTTTTATATGAAAAATGATGCCTGAGGAAAAATAAAAGCTATATACCTAAGCTGAATGGCAAAATTTTATTTTTATATACTGGGAATGTTATTTACGACAAACGATAATCAATCTAAAAGCAAAGTACCATTTAAATGATAGCCATCTTCGAGGATCAGTCAAATTTATTTACTTGAGCTGGTCGCTTCAAAGATTGTTAATTACAAATCATTGTTATTCGGTGTTAAAATGTACAACTGATGATCTTTTATTGTTGTTTACGACAGAATTGTCGACTCGTAAGCTAGCTCTCCCGTCCGAAAAAATTTGGGAGCGAAAACGTTGTTTACGAAATTACTATTTTCCTATATTTATCATACAGTTTAACCTCTTTCAATGACATTTACGCAAAATGATAAGTAGATACGACGATTAGATCAAGTCATCTTCAAAACAGTCAAACTTATTTACTGAAGCTGTTCGGTTGTAAAAGTGTTGATTGCAAATCATCGTTTGTGCATGGAAAATGGACATTAACTGACGTTTATTGTTGTTTACGACAGAATTGTCGAGGTCTTTATTAGAGGTACTTCAGGTACAGAAGGCGCTATTTACAAGATTATTATGCACCAAATTTATTATAGCCGTTTACGTTTACGTTCCGGAAATGTCATTTACTAAAACTGATAACCAGGTCACGACAACCTATCATTTGAATCGATCATGTATAGCCACCTATAAACAGACAAACTTATTTGCTAAGTTATCGGTTAAAAAAAGTCTTGATAATCGCTATTACATGGAAAATTTGCAACAACTGACGTTTATTGTTGCTTACGACAAAATTATCGAGTTCTCTTATACGAGACCCTATGTAGGCATAAAACGTTATATGCAACGTTATTATTGTGCCATATTTAACTTAGCAATTTACGTTTACTACTGGAAAGGTTATTTACAAAAAATTAAAACCAGGTCACGACGAATTACAATTTGGATCGATCATAGCCACTTTCATACAGTCAAACGTATTTACTAAGAGGTCGGTCTGTTGGAAAAGTGTTGATCCCAAATCAATGTTAGTACACGGGGTATGTGTTACAACTGATGACCATTTAATGTCGTTTACCGATGCTGAGTTATAGTCTCATACGCGAGTTCTCAGGTCCTGGCTACTTTGGGTTAAACGTTACTTAAAATATTATTATTTTACTATATTCATCATAACGCGTTTTACGTTTACGTAAAGTTATTTACGAAAAATAATAAAAGTTACGTGTTTAGATCATAGTCTCCTTAAAAACAGTCAAATTCATTTACTAAGTGATCGGTTTGAAAAGTGTCGTTTTCAATAATCGTTATTAAATGGAAAATGTGCAACAACTGACATTTATTGTTTTTTTTTACGACAAATATGTCGAGCTTTCTTATCTGAATGACAATGGGGACAATAGGCGTTATTTACGAGATCATAATTGTACAGTATTTATCGTAACGATTTGTTTTTACTTACTGGAAATGTTATTTACCAAAAATGACAACCAGGTCACGACAAACTAGCGCATTGAGATTATAGTCACCTTCGAAACAAACTTATTTACTAAGTGGTCGGTTGGAAAGGTGTTGACTACAAACCATTGCCACTGCAAGGACTATGAGCTGCAACTGATGACCATTTACTGTTGTTTACCGACACTGAGTTATGGTCTCATGCGCGAGCTCTCGGGTTCGAGCCACTTTAGGGACAGAAAACGGGGGGAGAAGGCGACTCACCTGCTCTTCCCATGGGCGGAGACCATCGGCTCCCTGCACGGCATCGGCGACTGTGCCCAGCCCCGGCAGGGGCGCACAGACCACAGAGTCCACCTCATCAGCATAAGGCCGCGCCACCGTCGCAGGCGCCCGCCCAGCCTCCCCGCTCTCCTTCTTTTTCCGGCCCGCTTTTTTTCGCCCATTTTTCCCGAGCGCTCTCCGGCTGCGCGCGCACCCCGCATCTCGGATGATTGTCCCGGATCCCACCAATCGGGAGGCAGAATCGATCCCGGATTAAGGCTCTCCCCCTCCGTAAGGTGGTCGTGCGGACGCGCAGTCTGTACGGAGAGCCCTACCTAAAAGAGTGGATTTTATGTCTGTATATAAATATATGGTGCACACGCACACACACACGCAACCCACGGTAGGGGAAAACACACACACATTCCCCCTTTCTCACTAGGAGATAGGGGGGGGGAAGACGCTGTTTCAAAGTGACATTTTCATTTTCCGTGAACAAAAACACATGATATAAATATATAGATAAGCAGTAGTAGACGTGCAATGCGCTCGGGTAGAAAAGAAAGCACTTCTGTTTTGAACGTGTAATTCCTTTTTTTTTGTTTTTAAGATCCTGTTTTGAATTTCATACGTAATTCAACAGGTTCTGTTTCGCTCTACCAACATAAAAATAAAAAGTCGGTATGTGAAATAATATTTCAGTTTCCATTTCTTTTTTTCAAAAAGATATCTCACTTTGAGAAAGGTCGGAACTTTTTTTTCAGTCTCAGGGTTACAGAAATGTTTGTCAAAGCAAGAAGTTTTTAACACAATTAAGCGTTTTCGCTTTCGGGATAGGTTTTTTTCTAGAGGGTTTGTATCTACAGTTCATTTTATGTGTCACAAGAACCAAAACCAATGAAATCTAAATCAACATCTAAAATAACATGACGCAGAAACTAACAATCCTCAATCTTAACTTAAATGTTCTGAAAACAATTCGACTTTGACTGCAATTTTTATGTGAATGTCCCTATTAACAAAATCCTTTGGAAAATACGAAAATGAATGACTGAGCTAAGCATGCAATATAAAAGGTATTTTTAAATTAATATAAATATCGTGAATGTTTCTAATATTTCAAATAATTCTTGCTAGGCTAATTTGAGCAAAAATATGTCATCAGCTAATATAAAAATGTAGAACAATGACAAATACAGTAACACTTGTTATACTGTATTTCGATATGTTAGACTTTATCTAAACTCACCCATATCGTTCTTTACTTGTCCACCATGAATGTTTGGTTTGCGAACTGCAGAAAACATTTCAGTCCCTTTTATAAAATTGGGAGGTCATATGTCAACTGTTCAAAGTAGCTGTTCTAAACTGAACTGGGTAAAAAAGCTTTGTGGATTTCCAAAATGTGAAATAGAAGGAATTAGTTTTTAAAAATATTCTTCCATTCTTAGCATTATTTTAAACGAATTTACCATCGATTTCGTGTTTGATGTGTGTTTTTATTTAACTTTAAAATCAAAAACGTGTTTATGGGTGTCCAGCTTTGATCTTCTTTACTGTCATTTTTAAGTTTTGTCATTGTCAGTTTTTTTCTCGCCCCTATATCGATTTTCAAATACACTACCCTACAATAATGGACCGGACGCCAGCGGATTAGCATAAAATCTGACTACTTGTTTGTGGATGGTATTCGTGGTATATCCTGAGATATTTCCATGTTGTTCATGGTCAATTAAACACGATGTCTCACATGAACATTTTGGACAATCAGGTTCTTCCTACGCTCTGGCAATTTTATGGAATGGACGAATGTTATTTCCAGGACGACAACGCTCCGTGTCGCGTTGCAGCCTCTGTCAAGCAGTGGTATAAATATATGCATGTAAAACGTCTTCTCTGGCCTGGTAAGAGTCACGATCTTAAGCCCCGTAGAACATTTGTGGGACAAGTTGCAGCGACGCTTACGGACCAGGGAACTACTTCCGAAATCTACAGCTGAGCTGGCGACATTCTTGCAGCAAGAATGGACACAAATACCCATAGTTGTGTATCAAAACCGGGTTGAAAGTATGCCCAGAAGGGTTGCTAGTGTAATTGCAGCACGTGGGGACCATCCCCCTATTAAAGCATGTATTATTTCCCGTATACCATAACACCTTGCTGTCCGGTTCATTATTGTAGGGTAGTGTATATAGCGAAACATTTTTTGTTCCACTAGAAATCGATACATTTCGGGGTACTTTTTTTCATAAATACTTACCCGTACTTTTCTCTTTCTTTGTCACATATATATTTTGCGTATAACAGCTACAATCTCTTTAAGGTGTATGTACACACTATAAATAAAAAATATCGACCAGAATAGCAGTATATTTTTTTTATTAATTCAAATATTTCCTTATTTCTTAGCTTTCAAACAATGCCGAGATCTTTCAAGTATTCGAAATAGTTTTTAAGTTACAAGGGTTTTCGTTAGCTACTGTCACCATGAAAAGAAATGTTTCCAAAACTTTAAACTCGATTTCTGAAGAACTGCGTTTTTGCAATAGGATGCTTTGTTCAAAACGTGATTTCTCCACAATGAATGCCCCTATTGTAATTACTTTTGTATCATTATGATTTATATAATAGAATAAATGTTTTTAACCTCAATCTCTCAGATTATTTAGTCGAGAAATGGGTTTTGAATTGATTTTTACACGCTGAAATTCATGAAAAAATATAGATTTATTTTTACTCTTCATTGATTAAAAATTTGTAAAAAAATAAACTGTTTTTAGTAATTATTTGATGGAGGTTCAAAATATGAAGAATAATATTAGAAATAATTTCCAGCAGAAATCGTCTTTCTGAACAAATTAGAATTTGAGGTATCACTTTTCAAATAACATGCTAATTAGCTAATTATATCTAAACTAGCAAAATACCCGACCTTACTCGGTTTGAATTGGTTTACTCAAGATTGAAGAGATAATCAAAATATATAATGACTTACGTTTTTTGTGGAGTAAAAATTTATTTTAACACCTTTCTACATCTTTATATTTTCTACAACTTACTTTGGACACAAATCCTACACATGCATATCCATTCATGTAATACATTTCACATACATCGCACAATTGCTGTATGACAAAGCTACAAAATGACGAAAGGTGATACTTAGGTTACTACTATAAAAGACGATTTTGAGGGAGATTTGGAATTCCCTTTCTTAAGTTCATTTCATGTTCAACTCAATTAATTAAAATTACGATTTAGTGCTCTCGCACTCATAGTCAACAAAACAATATTTTTTTTACTTGTTGCACTCTTGCCTCCGGTATGCGACATTGTGAAATTTTGCAATCTTCTCTTGTCATTATTACAACGAAATTTTTAATGTTGGAAAAAGTTCTAGTTTGGATTTTTAAACATAATTATTCTTTCCATAACGGCATTATTCTTTAAATAACGGCATTATTCTTTCAATAATGGCATAACTACACTTAAAATTTACTGAAAATTTATACTGACTTACCTAACATTTTTAAGTTTAATACTTTGTGGTGCTGTTGCGTGTGATGAGAAGGAAAACACATTTATTAAAATAATAAATATTTAAAACAGAAAACAGTGAAATAGAACAACATAAAAGATGTCGGAAAAATTGTTCTAAAGATATTAATTTGTGATTCATTTTTATCTCTTGATTTCGCACAGTTGCCACAATTTACAACTAAAACTGCACAAAATTTAGAAATGTGAAATTAATTCAGAGCGAAAGAAACAGAAAATATCACTGGTCACGCGATCTTGTTCATTCTCGTTTCGTTTAAAAATATATCGTCTGTCTCAAAGATTCCGAAATCGTTTTCATTGCGCAAAAAACAAAAATAAGACTCGAAATAAATGAAGTATCAGGGCTGAAATTCCATTAAAAAATATAATTTTTTGAAGAATAATTACTTTTTTAGCAGTACTGATAAAGCAATCGAAATAATCGTAATATTCAATAGACATTCCAATTTTTCCAAAACTACCAAATTATGGTTGATTTAAGTATACTTACTCAGGTGTTTTGGCATGAAACTCATCTAAATATAACAATAAAGAAATGTTTAATATTGCATTCACTAAACTAATAGATAATGTATAAAATAAAATACACTGCAATCAAATATCTGGAATACAATTCATGTGATGCTTACACAAACACAGAATTACAAAATCGAGCATAGAACAGAAAGACGGACAGACAGACTTTCGCAACCAATTCCATTCACTAAATGAAGATAAGTACTCACTGTATGCAAATTTCCATGAAAATATCTTAAACCGCGTGGAAGTGTATAGGGCAGAACATACATACAGACAGACAGACAGACACCAAACGAGAAAAAGGCGGATTCGGCATCAGAAGGGTCCTAAACGGATAGAAAACTTGAAATGGGTCGAAAATATTGAATGTACAAACAAACACTCCATTCTTATTTATATAGATTAGATAATTAGTTATTTGCACAATCTGATTTTTTCTCCCTGAAATGATTTTAAGAATACACCAATTAAGTGTGATAAAAAAAAACATGTTACTCTCAGGATGACAATGCCACCATGTTGCGAGGTCCACCATAGCTTGGTATGATGACAATGGGGGCCTTCGAATGGATTGAAACAGGCAAAGCCCGGACCTTAATTCTATCGAGCAGCTTTGGGACGAGTTGGAGCGTCGACTGAAGGTGTGACCCCATCGTCAGACATCCGTGACGGAACTTACCTGTCTTCTTCAAGCTGAGTGAAGGAACATCACGTGAGAGGTCGTACAACGCCTGGTGGAGAGTATGCCCCGGAGGGTTGCTGCTGTAATAGCCCCTCGTTGTGGCTCCACCCACTATTGAGAGTGAATAAATTTCGTTTTCCTTTGCTATCACAGTTGTCCTATTATTTGTTGGTAGATAGTGTATAATGTAAGGCAAATAACAGCGAGTTGATAAAGTAATACTATTGCTACTGTCTTTAAAAGCATTATTTTATTTATTTGTCTCAAGTTTTAAATACTCAAAAGTAATAGCGATAATTATTCTGCATATACCTACCAATTTATATAATTCAATCTTCTGAGGATGTTCAGGGACATTTTGCTGATATGGTTGGAAAATTAGACAGGTAGAAATTTAGGTGCAGGATGCATATTCTTTATATTGTAGGTTAAATGCAGGTTGAATATTCTGATGGGGATTTTTAAATATATCCTCCTGCTGATGAAATTTTCTAATTTTAGTACAGGAATTAGAATGAAAAATTATCGGGAAAGAACGTCTTCTTGATAATTTAAATTTATATAGATAAAATAAATAGAAACTAGAAGTGGCATTGTTATATAAAATAAATAAAAGGGAAAAAAGTAAATTTATTTTAATGAAAAATATTTTAAATGCCTATAACCTCATTTATTTTACAAATTCGAAAGGAATCGTTTCTCTTACTTGTAAATTTTGAATCATAAAACCTTAACGACTGTGAAACAAGTTTGAAACAATCCTGTATTCTAGGCACAATAGCTGATCTTTAGTAATATTAACCTTCTGAGTGGTTCACCCGCATATATCCATTCTACAACTTGCAGTCTTCCCTTTATGACGTCTAAGCAACTTTGGCCCTCTTGACCAGTGGAATCTTTTCTTTGATTCTTTCAACCAATAGAAGATTAGTCATTATGTGTGTTGTGTAATCAAAGCAAAACTATGCTAGTTGGTATCTCGTGACGCTCGGATAGTTGAAAAGAAAACAAGTCTAAAGAAAGTTAAAAGTTTAAAAACAAGTCTATTCTGCCAGCATAGAGTGTCAAAGGCGACTAAAATAATTTGAGTCAAGTTATTTATAACTGTGACCATATTCAACATTTTCAAATTTGCTCTACAAATTTATTGTAATTCTTTCCGTTTCTGATACTCCGTGAGATACTCGACGTATGCTGATTTGATACGAACAGCTTCAATACCGCATCAGAATTGTCAACTGAGAGTGTGCTTTGTGTGTGTCAAATGTGTGTGTCAAGTGTGTGTGACAAGTGTGTGTCAATATAGTGCCTGAATATGTTAGGCACAATTTAATTTGTATTAAATTGACAGAGTAGTTTAGTTAGAATTTTATGCCTACACACAGTTATATTAGCTTAGAATTATATGGACAGAGAAATTTTCATTTATAAAAGTAAATGGAAGCTCCACAAGACATTAGTATATATTTAAATATTGGAACTCCTTTCCAACTAGGTATTCAAATGTCAGATTAGCTTTTGGAAATCTGACCTTATTTGGGTCCACGTACAATTATGAAAATTTTTTCTCTACGATAAACTATATCAAAAGCCAACATAGAAGTAGATTAACGGATGCAAATCTACAAGCGATACTCCTTCTAAAATGCACGAAGTACATTCCAAAGTAAGTACTCCAAATTTGACTAAATTAGGAGAGGAAATCCAAGTCCAAAAATCGCATTGAATGTATACTGAATATAGAAATAAATCATTGTAATATTATTTTTAAATACTTTGTTGAATCTACATTTACATGAATAAATAAAAATTTACAAAAAGAAATGGCATTTTATTTATTGTACCCACAAAAACAATAACAATTATAAATAAACATGAGAATTAATATGATACTTGCATCTGCATAATATGTGTTTGTTATTATTGAAGTAATTGAAAAGTAAATGGAATTTAAATTGCGGCTCTTTAAACTTTATTTTTTTTGTAGAAATGCTCTTCGTGTCCGATAGGTTTCCGACTCCTGGTGTAGAGTGTGTTGTAAAGAGCAGAATCTAACAAAGGAAAAAAGATCTCTGTAAATGTTGCTTTTTAGCCAGTAAACTCTGATCACTGAGAAGCTATGGTACTGTACCTTTCGATACCACTGTCTCGAGGAAATCAGACTCACGGAAGTTAAAAGGTTCTTTTATTACGATTTTCATCCTAAACTTACAAAAAAAACAAAAATCGCAGAGATTTCTAAATTTGCAAACCAATATTTAGGTTAGTTACATAATCTTCAAAATGAATAACGATAGATTTCTTACTTGAATTTTTTTTTCGCAAATTACTGACACGTACTAGTTTATGTCAGAGTATGAGATTTTCTTATCTTGCATTTCCTTTGCCATATCTGTTTATTGCAGGAAAACAAACATGATATTTTTAAATTGGGGCTTCTATGGGCACTTTTAGGACTACCTGTGTGCCAATTATCATGGTTTCAAGTGCTACATATTGATCTGAAGACAAGAAAGTAATAGCTTATGTTTTCCGCACTGTTCTAATGTATAAGTGTACCAAATTTGGTGTGGATTAGTCAAACGATGTAGATTTGTGCTTAAAATATACATACATACACTTACACACATCCTTGTATATATGGGTAATTCCTAAAAGGACACATTTCATAACTTTAAGCTTTGAGAGCAAATAAATTTAATACTTAAAATTAATTATTTTTATGGGTTTTAAGCTTTGTTCAGAGACAAGAATTAGTATGATTTATTACAGCAGTTTGGTGTAAATATCCTTAAAATTAAATTCATCAGTTTAAAATGTCGGGTTTTTGAGATCTAAAATGTTAACAAATCAGTACGTCACCCAGAAAATAAATTCTAATGTGTTTTCCAGAAGTGCAGAAAACAAAATAATAAATGAATAGAGTATAACGATAGTTTGTTTACTATTTTGATCTGTAGATGGCATCATTACTTTAAAAATTTGAAGAATTAACACAAACAAACAAAACTACAGCCATTTTAGCATTTCGCGATGTCTAAGAGTAACGACCGATATAGTTTTACACCTGAAGCAAAATATGTATTGTAAGTACTTTAGACTGCATTTATTTGTCTTTAAAATAACTTTTTCAACTTTTTTAAGCATTTGTATGTGTTTTTGTACATGTTCTTTTTTGTAAACATAATTTTCTTATTTTTAAAAAAGCGATATCAAAATTACGTAAAGATCGATATGCCGTTTTTTTGCCGATTTAATTTATGTTTCAAAGGCTCCGATGTCCCAAAGCATTAAAAAAAAACATTAATTATAACATCTTTTCATCATATATATATATATATATATATATATATATATCATCAAAATCATATGGTATATGCGAACATTGTCACCTGTACTTAAAAATAATGGTTACGAATATTGCTACTATACTATGAACAATATTACTGCTTGAAAATATAAACATTAAGGTTTTTACGTTAAATCCTACTGTTAGAAAATAAATTATTTTTTTTTTCACTTTGAACTTACAGCAGAGTTTCATCATATATGCAGATATTAACACCTATGTAAGTGTTGCTCATATAAATTTTGTTCTTATATCTGCGACATTGTGTACTAAATAATCAATGCGAGTTTTAAAATATTTCCATGACAGACCATCGAGCGGATTCCGGTTTTTAGCATAAAAATAGCTATCCAATTATATAATACATAAATATGAAATCTACCCTTACTACACGCTTTCGCCAATTTTATCGCTTAGTTTAAATATTCTTGATTTCCACTATGGAATATATATCTTCACTAGAAATGCTGCTATATTTATGATTAATATGATTTCATAAGGAGGCATGGGAGCGCATGTCGATGCTTATATTCATTATAAGTGGATGTAAATGAGGTATGAAACATGAGGAACGCCGCTATGATAAATGGATAACAACACTTAAAACACTAACTCAGCAAGTCTGCTAGAGAAAATTTAATTATTGGTGCATATATGATTCATTAATGTCTTGTTTTTATATTCATCAGTACCGATCCCAGCATTTTCTTTGCAATAGTGTGGCAAATATTAAATATTTGTGCAATATTTAATTGCATCAAATAGGTAATCATAGATTAGTTTATGGTTGCACACATAGAGACAAACGCTTGTTAAAAAATTTCCACATTTTTTAATGATTTAAGGACTATATAAAACAACGAAAAGAACTGAAATCAAAGCTCTTATACTCCTCCAATTCTTGCAAATTCCAAATTAAATTTACCATCACATTCTATTTAATGGTTACAGTTTTATAACGTGCATAGTTTAAAATACATTCACTAATGTTCTAGTTTAGTAATAGTGCTACTAAACATGATATCAAGACATAACAAAGCTTACAGGGTCGCTTGTAACGATTTCAAGTGCCTAAGAAATTAAATTCACGAAGACTCTTAGACAGACACATTTAGATAAAAATGCAAATACTAATTTATAAGAATCGTTCTGAATTTAAATTCCAAGTTTCAATTTAATGCAAAAGCAATATCTATCGATACATACTAATGAAAATATAATTGACAAACGATAAAGAAAATACGTTACAGGGGTGAAATACTGAACAGAAAAAATTATTTGCCATACCAAATTGTGGGTGTGTATATTCTCTATACAAAGGTTAACTCAGGGAAATGTCACATCATATTTTATATATATATATATATATACAATGTAATTCAAATTTTCAATGTATTTTGCAACAATGATTATTAAAAACAAAAAACACTGAAACAATTATTTGTTCGATTTCCAAATATTCCTATGCTCAGCAAACGATATAATATTATTGACGCAGACGATAAATTGAAAAATAATTATTAAATTCACTGAGAACTTGCGCGATTTCATAGAAACATTACTTTATTTTGTAACGTTTAATTGCTTTAATACTTTGAACATCAAAGTTGGGGATTGCATTACAAATGCTTTTTGTTACTAATGCATACAAACATTACGTACTATTTCATCGGGATGACGTTTCTTCATCTGAAAGGGCTCATTTGTCAATTAGATACCCTTATTTTTCTTTGTATAAGAAGCGAAAGATGCGATAGGCACGTCATTATATCGGAGAAGAACGTAACTTTTACAAATCATGTCTTTTCTGTGACGCATTTCATTTTCTAGAAATATTCTTAGATTCATTAATAAACTAAAGTAAACGTGCTTGCTAAGAAACAAATTGTAATGAAGATAAAATAACAATACGTGTTATTACTTTGTACATTTTTATGTATTTATGTGAAAATATAGTTAGACGTGATAGAAGATTTCACTAACTAAAGATGTATAAATTTCAATGAGCTGTTATAAATAATATTTTAAATGAATAAAACGTTTTTCTGTTTATTTAAACAACACACAATGCTAAGAGGCATTGCTTTCCTTTTTGGTTATCAAAGGGATTTCGATTTTGTCCTCCTGTTGCAAAATAAATGTCCACAGGGGGACTAACAAAAACCAAATAAACAATAAGAGTTGCATGACACGATACATTTCAGTAGGGATGACGTTTTCGCAAAGAGAAGAAGATATATATCGTACCAGAGGAATTTTTTGGTTTGTTATATGTAGGCGGAGGTATGTTTCTGCGGTGGAACATACTTCCTGTAGGTGTACCGAATGTGACGTTTCTTGACTTGTTTATGGAACACGATTCAAGCATTTCGCCATTAATTACAAAGAATGCATTCCAAATTAATGCGGCCAAATGCGGCTTATGTGCGGCTCCCATTGAAAATTTAAATCCCTTTTTTTATTATTGCAGAACTTTTTCATCAATCTTATTAAACCAAAATATCCACACTTAGTGAAAGCTGCTTGTCGTCTAATTTCAATTTTTGGTACAATATATTGCTGTGAATCTTTGTACTCCACAATGAAATTCGTAAAGTCAAATGTCCTTCATAGTTGACCAGTCATCATCTCACAACCAATTTTACGCAAAATTTCAAAGATTTGGCTAAAGGTCTACGTTGAGTGTTATACTTTTTATAAATACTTTTGTTTTTGTTTAATTTTTATTATTGAAATTTTGAAATAATTATTTTGTATTCTCTTAATTATATTTTCTTATATGTGTACTTTACATAGCACTTAAGATTTGTGTAGAATATGTAACCATACTGATTAAATTTAATGAAATTCGAATTTGTGTATTTAATACTATGTAACTATGGTGTGTCTCTTACCGGAATGCAGCTCTCATTGACCCCGTGCGTGCCCACCCCTGGCATATGATAACTGATTGTTCAAAGTCAAACGTCGCCAAAAATGAGATAAACTAAATTTTAAGGCAACCCTTGCTAGAGCATTTGGGTCACGGAAGTAAGGTCTTTGAATTCTGTCTGGTATGTTTGTTTACAATGACAATCCTTTTTCATAGGTAAATACATCTACCAACTCAAATTTTATCTATGCGATTCAATTGGTTGATTGGAAGTTGGAAGTCGAATTCATGTCACACTGGAGCAACACAATCGGCTATTACCGACGGTCCGGTATCAAATGTGAAGGGAAAGCTCCGAGGACAACACCGCGTAATTTTAAACGACGGTCAGATGACGAGGCGACACCTGAGCTGGCACCCCACTGTACAAACTTCCACATCACGCCAATGTGCGGACATATGAACTAGATATCTCGTCGAAATCACTAGAAGGGTTAAAAGTTACCACTTCTCAAGATGAAAAGAAACTCCTCCAAACATGCTTCGTATCTTCAAACAATATTGTTTTCTAGCCGGCCGACCGGTCTGGTTGTTAAGGGGATAACCCCTAGATCGGATGGTTCCTGGTTCGAATACGGGTCAGTGGATGGATATTTGTAAGCGTTTGGTGTAGAGGTGGCTGGTGCACCTTGAATATGTCGTGGCTGAAAGTCCTCACGTTGTATTGGTGTAGAAGTTTGGAGAGTGAGGTGCCAGCTCAGGTGTTGCCTCGGAATCTGACAGTGGTTCAAAATGACGCGGTGTTGTCCTCGGATCTTTCCCTTAGGGGATTGATCCCTGACCATCGTCAATAGTCCGATGTGTTGCTCTAGTACCTCGTTATCTGAAAAATAACCATTATCTATTGTTTCTAATAAACAATTGGCGAAATACAATAGCCTTTAAGCCTTTTATCACTGTATCAACTCCAGGGTACAACTTTTACTCCATACCATCTGTCCTTTCCTTTCTGGACTCGACAAACCGTGTCGCCCAAACATCAATAAGTGTCCTCCTCCGAGTCCCTTAAAA
Organism: Metellina segmentata; assembly: GCA_947359465.1. Taxonomy (NCBI): domain Eukaryota; kingdom Metazoa; phylum Arthropoda; class Arachnida; order Araneae; family Tetragnathidae; genus Metellina; species Metellina segmentata. Next base: position 21,335,675 of record OX375876.1, on the reverse strand, counting down.
AGCCTCATTAACAGAGATCCTTTAATTAGACTTAATCGCACACGGACTCAGACAGCCACTCTGCGCTAGAAAAAAGCCACCCTCCGAAACCAAAGCCCATTAACAGCGCGCGTCACGCGCAAATCCTGAAAAATACCAACCGAACCCCCGAAAACAAAGGGAGAACAAAGCAACAAAACACAGGAAAAACGGGATCCCGAAAATTTTCGTTCGGTGGAGGCCGTAGCGCATTAAATTCCCATCAAGCATTAACTTTTTCTTTGTCCTTCCCTTCCCAGCAGAAGCTGTCGGAAGAGCACCATTAGCATTTTGTGAAAAGCGCTCATTCACCCTAATCACAGGAAGGCGGCCCATTAAGACACAGCGAGCCCATTAGGAGCCATGAATTTTCTCGCCTCACTACTTTAATTAGGGGGGAGTGAAAGGGTTGAGGAGAGCCCTCGTCTTGCAGACGGGGAAGCAGGTGTCAGGGTCAGGAGAGTGCAGAAACGTGTCGCAGGGACGCACTAAAAAGTGGCTGCAGTCGAGTTGCAAAGGGCTGTGATTTATCAACTGCCTTGAGCAATTATAGTTTGATGAACTTTTGCTTGTCGGTTCTTTTTTGTTGTTCGTAATGGAGATCAGACAGGGGAAGGGATGTTTGAAAAATATCGTGTCATTGCACTGTAATGAGCAAGCAAACATGTTCGTCGAAGGACAGGAACAAGAGAGCTTTTCCTGTTTGGGTTATGCGTATAAAGACATAAGACCGGATTAATTAAAAATGTACCCTTTTCTGAGAGGGTTTTAAGTCATGAGTTGACCATTGGAATGGTGGGTGTACGGAGTTACAACGAACAACATTATTGCAAGAAAGAAATAATTTTAACGCGGGCTATACGTTTTCGGGTCTGTGTTATTGAAGAGAACCTGAGGAAGAATTTTTGATTTGGATTTGTTGCAGCAATCGAACTTATTTGGTAATGGAGAAGTGATAAATACCACTGAGACAGTAATATTTACATAAATGACTTAAGACATGGTGTGAGGAAGAGGAAATGGGAAGATGAAAATAACTATAACTAACTAATAAAAACTAATAACATTTCTTTTAACATACATGGGACGTTTCATGTAAAACCTCACAGTCCATAACCTGACTTCCTCCATTTTTTTTAAACAGCAAATTTGATTCCTAAACACATTCAAAACAAAAACATCGACGCACCAAGAAGGAGTTATCCGATTGTTATGTGAAAAACATACATACAAAAACAAACGATTAAAATTTCAGAACAATTGAATGATTTATTTCCGAGTTTGACCGTTACAAAGGGAGGAAGTTCATAAGGCGTTGGTCCACCTCTTGCCTGAATGCAAGCTGTCACCCGGAGTGGCATAGACTGAAAAAGTTCACGAATGATGTCCTGCGGAATTTCTTGTCAAATTGTCTCTAACTGTAGGGCTAAATGGTCAACATTACGAGATGGTTGCAATCGCCTTCCCATATAGGGAGAGATATCAGGAGACCTAGCTGGCTAAGGAAGTGTTGCAAAAGCTTGAAGACAATTCATAGCAACACAAGCCTCGAGCGGCATTATCTTGTTGAAACGTAAGTCCGGGGGGTCGCAAAAGGTACGGTAATACAACCGATCGTAGATTGTCGTCTGCGTACCGCTGTGCTGTAAGTGTGCTAGAAATGACTACCAAATGGGTCCGACTATCAAAGGAGATGGCACCACAGACCATAACGCCCTGTTATGGGCATGTGTGGCGAGCGATAGTAAGGGCAGGATCCCCCCGTTGCCCTGGACGTCTCCAGAAACGTCTGAGGTTGTCGTCAGGACACAGTTGGAAACGGAACTAAAGACTATACGTTCCCAGTCAGCGCCGTTCCAAGTTGGTCGAGTCCGGCACCACTGCAATCGGTAAAAAGCGTAACGGTCGGTGCGAGCGTAAATTCCGCTCTCTAAGACGTCTGCTGAGGGTCATGTTGGACACATGTGTTTGGGTCACTCGTTGGATAGTTGCTAACGATGTATCCGATGCTGTGACAGCTTCTTTGACAATCGCTCTGTTTTCCTGTTCTTTTGTGGCCCTATGTCCACCGCTGCCGTCCTGCTGCTGACATTTGCCGTTCTTGAACCACTCTTGCCAGCATCGTCTAATCGCCGCATCGCTTCGACCCACATGTTGAGCCGATTAATCGATTCGTCCAACCAGCCTTCTTCAATCCGATAGCACGACCTCTTTCAAACTCTGACATATGCTCGTAATGAGCACGAATGTTTCTTCGAAGCAATACTACAGTCGACGTATATTCGCAGTCGAAATGCAACAGAAATTTGACCACAGATTGAAAATCGCTCCTAATATACACCTGCTTAAGGCGCAGTTCCGATGCGCTGTAGTTCCCGCAATTCATTCACTGGAGACCAAATTTTAGTCATTTTCATGTTCGTTCAAAATGTGTTTGCATACGAAATTTCATTACAATTGGACAACTCCTTCTTTGTGCGTCGATTTTTTGTGATAGAGTGTATAAGGAATTCTGGAATTTAGCTTCATACTTGCAATGGATTTACTATGTTAGTTTCAAGTTTGAAAAAATTGAGCAATTTTTCAAACTTCCCAGAGGGTCGTATGCGGTATGTGGGCTGGGTAAACCTATTCAAAGGGCCATATCTGGTCTGTGGGCTATGTAAACCTATACGAAGGACTGCATCTGATCTGGTTTAAGCAAATATATACGAAGGAATGCATCTGGTATGCAGGCTGAGTAAACCTATACGGTGGACGTATCTAATGTGCGTGTGGTGAAACCTATTCGGAAGGCCATATCTGGTCTGTGGGTTGGGTAAACCTTTAAAAAGACCGTTTCTGTTCTGTGGGTGATGTAAATCTATTCGTAGGGCTAAATCTGATCTGAGGGTCGGGTAAATCTCTCAGATGGGCTACATCTGATCTACAGGCTAGTTAAACCTAGTTGAAGGAATGTATTTCGGTCTGCGGGATGGGTAAGAATATTCGGAGGACCGTCTTTGTTCTATAGGTCTGGAAAACTTATCCGAATGGCTGTATCTTGTCTGTAGTATGAACATATTCGTTACAATTCCTTTACCATGACATATTCGTTACAATTCCTTTACGTAACGTGTTTTATCGGGTTTTTTTTAATTACGCCCGCCATCGTCTCAGACATGAGGCGTCTTGCAGTCCAATATAGCAGAGAGGTGGCTTCAGGAAGGTCAAGAGCTCCAAAGTCATTACAAGAACAAACGTTAAGCAGGTAGGACCAACTGAAAAGGTGCTCCTAAGTCATGTGCATAGTATTGCAGAGTGGAGAATCGGCAAGTCCAATCCTAAATAGATGAGCTTGCAAGTAATCATGTCCGGTGATGACTTTAAAACACGCTACCCCCTCGACTCTAGGGAGGAGGGAAAGCTGTGCGCGCTTCTGGTTATCAAATAGATAAATCCAAGACATCCTCCGACTTTCTAAGAGTATAAATTCTGTTTCCTCAGTACGCAATATATGTTTACTTTATAAATCTTTCTTTTATAAATCTTTTCCATGTGTACCGAAGAATGAAATAGACTTGTAAAATGTGGGCAACAGCTAAGTGCATACATTAAATCTCCCTTTTGCAGCCCTCCATTCCTTTCTCTTGTCTAGATCTCTAAAAGCCAAACACCCGATTCATTTCCAGGTTGTGAAACTTCCACGATCTGTTCTAGTCACTTTTTTCTACGATGCTTTTGGACAGTTGTGCAACAGATGGCATTTTCCTCCAACTCAATACAACCCGCGTAGGAAGACCTACAACGCAATTAATGTACATACGGCTTCTTTCTTTTACGGCCACTCGTTCAACATCAACGACAGTATTTAAAAATCTACATAAGCAGTGATGGATCACACCTACAAGACTCGCATTTTGGATACTTGTGTTGAGAACGATCTCGAAAGGGTGGTTTAGGTAGGTAATTAACGTCACACGCAACACAACGGGTAATTGGTGATGATCCGGGATCAATACCAAAGGGAAAGATCCGAGAACAACACCACATAATTTTGAATCATGGCTCTCCAAACTTCCACACTACGCCAATGTGAGGACATTTGAGGCCGCAATTTGGATTTTAGGAAAAAAACGAAACAAAATTCTACTGGTGTCTTTTCCACTTGACAAATATGAAAATGAACGTGTAGTTATAATCTGGAATACTAATCAACTAGGATTTGTTGGTGATGGATACATCGAGGCCAAGACACCATTCACTTCATAAAAAATTAGGTACCAGGTCTTTGATTATTGAGTTTGATAATTGACGGATTGTAGATTATTGGCCATCGGAAGGTTCAAAACTCTAAATCTTAACAAAACTTAATAGCTAGTAATGGTTCCTGTAATGGAAAAATCCTTTCTTCATTGTTTGTGCAGTACTCCAGTTGATTAACGCCGACCAACCGTTCTGGTGGATAAGTTGTTAACCTCTAGATCGGAAGGTTCCTGGTTTCAATCCGGGTCAGTGCATGGATATTTGTAAGCGCATGGTGTAGAAACGCCTGGTGCGCCTAGAATCTGCTGTGTTGCCGAAAGTCCACGTGTTGGGTTGGTGTGGAAGTTTGGAGAGTGGGGTGCAAGCTCAGATGTTGCCTCGTCATCTGACCGTGGTTCAAAATTACGTGGTGTTATTCGGATCTTTCCCTTAGGGGATTGATCCCGGACCGTCGTCAATAACCCGTTGTATTACTCTAGTACGACGATAATTAAAAATTACTAAAAAATACCAGTTGATAAACGGATTAGCAATCAAAGAGTTGTGAGTTCGTTGCAGTCGTGAACATGTGTACTCGTGCACGATAAATTTGTCGTAATCGCAAACTTCCTCACTTTGGTGAGGCATGGATGTTTGGAGAGTGGGGGCGAGGTCAGATGTTGACCTCGTCATATGACCGTGATTCATGACGAGGTAAAATGATGAGGTGGATTTATCTCTTTGGGATTGATCCAGACCGTCACCAATATCCCATTGTTTGATACCAACCCACCCATTGCTCCAGAGCGATGTTAATGAGGCTTACAACCTTTAAACCTTCCAAACATTTGATTTTTTTGGAAAATTATTTTTTAAATTACAGACATTTCTGACCATTTTGTCACGAATTTCATGACAAAATTGTAATAAATACCAGAGATATGAAGGAAAATCGAAAGGTACACTGAACAGCTGGAACCAAAATTTATCTTTAGGCCCGTTTTTCTCAGTTTTGTTTTTTTAGAAAAAGCTTGGATTGCACGCATGATACCTAAAGTACTATTTGAGCAAATTATTCATTAATTAGTACTTATATTCGTTAAAGCTACATGCTTGTTTTAAAAACAGAATATTGAAAATATTGCATTATTTTGAAACTTCAGGGAAGAAATTGTTGTTGTCGTATCAAAGTATTTACTGCATCCACAAAACATTATTGTTTGTTAGTTATAACACTGAAGAGCCAAAACATTATGACCACCTACTCAATAACGCGTTGCGCCTCCTTTCGCCTGCAAAACAGCTGCAACTCGCCTGGGCATAGATGCCATAAGTTCTTGGTACGTGACTGTAGACAGGTTGTACCAAATGTCTAAGCAGCGGTCACGCAATGTCGAGATATTCGTAAATGGTGGTGTTTGAGCTCTGAACTGCCGCTCCATGGAACCCCAAATGTGCTCTATTATGGCGAGTTATGTGGCCAGGACATTAAGTGGAATTCATCAGTATGCTCCTCGAACCACTCCCAACACAATACGAGCCTTGTGACATGGGGCGTTGTCCTGCTGGAAGATTCCATTTACAGTTGGGAAGGCAGAGGCCATGTAAGGGTGCAATTGATCCACCATGATGTTCTGAGAGTTCGCAGCGTGCATGGTTTGTTCTAGCACAACTACGGGTCCCATAGCCGCCCATGAGAACGTCCCCCAAAGCCTAATACCGCCACCACCAGCCTGTATATGACCTGCTGTACAAGAGGGGAGAAACTGTTCGCCTGGCAGACGGCGTACCCTGACAAGACCATCGACGTGATGAATGAGAAATCGGGATTCATCCGACCAGGCAACTCTCTTCCAATCATCCATGGTCCAGTCTAGATGTTACCAGGCCTACAGTTGGCGTAGTTGACGATGGCGCTTGGTCAACAGAGGCACACGAGTGGGACGTCTGCTGCACAGTCCCATATCCAACAGTGTCCGCTAAGCTGTGTGTTTCGAAACACTTGCGCTTGGACCTGCATTGGGTTGTCAGCTAAGTGTCACTGTCTCGCGCCGATTTTGCTTTACCAAGCGGGACAGTCTCCGACGTCTTTTTTCTTTGATGATACGTGTACGACCAATGCCTTAGCGTCTACTGCTGGTGTCACCGCCATTTATACACTTTGCATGAATGCTAACAACGGCAAATCGTGAACAATTTACCAGTCGTGCAGTTTCGGTAATACTCGTTCCGAGTCTTCTGGCCATTACGATCTGCCCTCTATCAAATTCGCTTAGATCAGCAGCCTTTCCCATCACTCGCAAAAGTAAGTGCAAGAATGATTACTTTTTTTCCGTTAGTTTAAATTTACTCTGAAAAAATCTGATATATGCCAATATATTTGAAGAGCGGATTTGCTTATCGAATAATGGTAAACAACTTTTCTTAAGCCTTGTAACATTAGTCACGACACATTGCTTACAATAGCCATGGTTACAACGTATTAAAGGTCGTTACGAATATTTAATGATTAATTGGAGCATATTTAAGAAAGTGCGCCAAACAATATATTAATACATGGTAATAGATACAACAACATAAAAAGATTTACTGACGCAAGAGGGCAATGCAAGCAAATATACTAAATGGTATCTTTAAGGTGATAAAGAACATCGCAGTTATGTATCGCAAACTGCTTTATTTGTTCCACACCAATAATTTAGTGTCGGATTAAAGGTGAAACAGTGTTATTTCTCTTATTATTTTCATTCCTTCTATCGTTAGTTTCTTTATGTGCACTGAAAAACTCTGATACTTCTGACCTATTTTAGAAATAGAATAAAAAAAATGGAGTAAACAGGTTTCATCAAACGCCTTAACACATATTACGCAGCAACATGTAGACACGAGCTAAGGTTACAGCGTGAAAAGGCTCGTTGCGTGCACCTAATGGAATCTTCCAGAGGTGTGTAACAGAGAAGAGCATCCTCATCGGAAGCAATCGCAGCCCGCCTAACGAAGCACCCGCGTAGACAAAGCCCCCTTCCGATAATCTCCCAAATTGCATTACGCGCCCTATCGGGGAGAAGTCTTTTGAAGGCTCTCGATTTACGGGGCGTAATTCCGACAACAAGCGCCCCTCCTTGTGTTTTAAGTGAGTTAATTCGCAAGAGCAGCCTCTCAGAAATCATTAGCTCCCAGGCGGCCAATAAAACCCGCTGCGGACTCGGATTGCTGATGCAGCTATCTGATGCAGGCCTCGCGGATAATCGGGAACCCCTCGGTGGAAAGGGGGGCCTGCGGATTGCGTACCGGCATCACGTGGCCTCGCTTTAGAGGCGCCGGAATGGGCCTCGAATTCGTCCTCGCATTGTGCTGCCGTGTTGATGATTCCCAGGAGGCTGTCCTCGCATGGCAATCGGAGCCTCCGAGTGCCGAGCTGAGGAGACGGTTTTCAGAAAGGGACCTGCCCGGTCGGTTGGGAGCAGTTCGAGTGATCGCCTTCCGCTGAGCTCGGAATGGAGCCCGAGCTGTGAAACACGCGGAAAGGTACCAGAGGATTGTGCTTCGCAGGCGGCTTTGGCGTGTACTGATTGCGAATAATCAATGAAGGCGGCTTCGTAAGCTGTTTCGGAGACCTGTAGCCTGCAGATTGCGATTCGGGTTGTCTGTTTAGATTTCGTGGTCTTTCGTGGGAGGATTTATTTATTTATCAATACTGTCGTGCGGGAAAATTCCATTTAAAGGACAGTCGGAAAATGCACGAAAGGTAATTCACTAGTCGTAGTACAAAAGGAAACGCAGAAAGAGACAAATGAGTACAAAACACTGAAAAAGAAACAAATGAGTACAAAACACTGAATGTGAAACAAACGAGTACAAAACACTGAAAAAGAAACAAATGAGTGCTAAACACTGAAAAGAAACAAATGAGTACAAAACACTGAAAAAGAAACAAATGAGTACAAAATACTGAAAAAGAAACAAATGAGTACAAAACACTGAAAAAGAAACAAATGAGTCAAAATACTGAAAAAGAAACAAATGAGTACAAAACACTGAAAAAGAAACAAATGAGTAAAAACACTGAAAAAGAAACAAATGAGTACAAAATACTGAAAAAGAAACAAATGAGTACAAAACACTGAAAAGAAACAAATGAGTACAAAACACTGAAAAAGAAACAAATGAGTACGAAACACTGAAAAAGAAACAAATACATATTGTCAGGTTTGTGTGGGCCCCGAGCATAATCCTATTTTCCATTCTATTCCATTCTCGGCGGAAAGTAAAAATATATAGTAAAACGAACTTGGTAGTTGGTAGGTATTTAAATTAACGTCCCACTGTAGTAACACAATGGAATATTGGCGACGGTCCGAAATCAAACCAGAAGGGGAAAATTCTAGAACAACTCCACGTAATTTTGAGCCATGGGGAGGTTAGACACGGTTACACCTGAGTTGTCACCCCAATCTCTACACCAAGACCAAGTGATGATATTGGTGAACACAATCTTTGGATCGACCTAGTTTCGAATTCGCAGCCATCTATGTGACTCGACTGCCCTCTGAAAGAAACCACTGTACTCACACGAATACTATTCGGTACTACACTAGTCGTAAAGAGATTTGAAATAAATATACTCTATAACAAAAGAAAATCGACGCACCAAGAAGGAGCAGAATTACAGTGGTGACAGAGTCTCAATGAACTTCGAACACCGCTTACTGGGGACGTAGAGTCTTTAGTTACTTTAGCCCGTTTCCAACTATGTCCTGACGACAACTGCTGACGTGTCTGGAGACGTCCAGGGCAGCGTGGGGATCCTGCCCTTACTATCGCACGCCACACTTGTTATGGTCTGGGGTGCCATCTTCTTTGATAGCAGTTTGGTAGTCAGTTCTAGCACACTTACAGCACAGTGGTACGTAGACGACATTCTACGAACGGTTGTGTTATTCTTCCTTTTGCGACACCCCGGACTTATTTTTCAACTAGATAATGCAGCACACTGCACGTGTTGTTATGAATTGTCTTGAAGCTTTCCCAACACTTCCTTGGCCAGCTAGGTCTCCTGATCTCTCTCCCATGGAGCACATTTGAGACGTTACGGGAAGAAGATTGCAACCATCCCGGAAAATTGACCCTTTAGCCCGACAGTTGGAGACAATTTGGCTAGAAATTCCGCAGGACACCATCCGGGAACTTTTTCAGTCTCTGCCACGCCAGGTGACAGGTTGTGAGGTGGACCAACAGAGGTGGAAAACGCCTTATTGACTTCCTCTCTTTGTAACGGTCAAACTCTGAAATAAATCATTCAATTGTTCTGAAATTTTAATCATTTGTTTTTCTTTGTATGCTTTTTACATCCACCAATTTTTATTGCAATCGGACAATTCCTTCTTGGCGCGTCGATTTTTTTTAGTTATAGAGTGTAAATAGCGAGCCAGTGTTTACACGATAATTTCCAAACAAATATTTTGACATATTCCTTAGCTTCTAACAATCTTCTGGAGCTAGTATATGGGGTACGAATCCTACTGTAGCAATGAAAAACGATCTAAATAGTCTTCAATGGCGCTTTGCTCTTTTCATCACTCGAGCTTACAGAACGACTTCAATAGCATCTCTTCAGATATTGGCAAGATGCCATTGCACCTTGTTGTCCAAAAGGAAGCTGTTATTTCAAAAATAATGAAACTTCAAGGATACGTTAAGCTTTTTGGTCATTGGTTTCTCGGCACTGATTATGAACAAAAATTTTTCTCACCCAAACCGCTCACGTTTTCAATCAATTACAAGACCACCCTCTCCCAGCATCCCATTTTCGATTTATAAGGACGTCTCGAAAACTCAAAAAGGCGTTGGCAGCGCATATGTACTTTTGAGGATTTCGTAATATGTCATAGTTGGGTCAGTACCCTACATCCTCGCAACTCTGTATACCACGGTGAACTGCTTGCTCTTAAGGAAGCAGTCTACTAATGTGTTTCAGAGAGAATATCAGCCAACATCACTACAAATAGTGCATCAAGTATAGCAGCTCTTGATAATCTTCTCCTAAAAACAAGATCATCAATGAGGTCAAGGAGAAATTGCTTCAAGCCTGAAATACCCTAAATTAACATCTCTAGGCTAAAAGCACACGCTTGCATTGAGGGAAACGAACAGGCAGACTTTCTTATAAAGTCTGCAGTAAATGGGTTTTCTCACCTAACAACCAGTTAAAAGTGGCCTAGATTCAAATTATTAATTTCTATTGATGCATTGGTCTTGAACCAATGGCAAGCAGAATGGGATATTTCTACCAAAGGGAGATAGTACACTTAACACAGGGGTAGCCAACCTTTTACATACCATGCGCCAATTTTTTTTCACATACGAGTTCCGATGCGCCATATAACTCAAGCACCTTTTCTACCTTACGTTCATGGTCCTGCCATATCCTTAATAACTTTTTTAATAAAAGTATGTTTATAGACATAATTAACATTTTTAAATGCTTTAACTATTGTACGTAAAACAATGTCTATTTCAGCATATAAACATTACTTACCATCAATAAGACTTTTGAGCCTGTTTGGATTTCGCTAGTCTTTCAATGTTTGGTGTAAAGTTGTTACTGAAAGCAACAGAGATTTTTTCAAATTTGAATCATTCATTCGCTACCTCGTTTTCCTTTTAATGAATTTCATGGATGAAAATGCTTGTTCACTTGTAATCAAAGAATATGTAGGCGCAAGAATGCAATGCGCCACTTGTAATCATCAAATGCGCCAAGTTTGGCGCATGCGCCACAGGTTGGCCACCCCTGAATCTCTTTCCAAAGATTTCCAAGGACCTAGTTTACCAGAACTCAAAGCTGGAATAACTTTTTGCAGGCCATGGTCAATTTTCGGCCTATTTAGAACGCTTCCATCTTAGAAGAAGTGGGCTCTGCATCTGCGACCAAGAAGATGATCCCATCTACTCCCTTTTTAACTGTGATGTCACAAATCTCGTGACAGGTGGTAAAACCTTCTCTTCAAAACTACTCTCATTGGTTGCCAAAGAACTGCTACAGATTTATGTCGTATATTCCCACAGAACGTCTTAGAGACGTTTTCACTTATTCATTTAGGATAATACCTTATTTTTTTGCTCCAAATTTCAAAATCTAAATTGTTTTTATAGGTGGTCAATTTATTACATTTCTATATATTTGAGCAATTTTAATTTAATACTTAGCCCTTGATGGTTCTCTATCTCGGCTATCTTGTAATTATTTTATTAGATTTAAGGATCGTGCATTTTTCTCCCCGATTCTCTCTATCTATCTCTCACACATATAACAGTTCGTAAAATTATCAGCTTAATTTTCCATCAATGTAGACAAGTTATCTTATATCACGTTAAATTTTTATTAATTTCTGAATTTTATTTCCAATCTTATTCTGCTATACACTATCTACCAATAAGTATTTGGACACCTGTGATAGAAAAGAAAAACAAAATTTATTCATATTCAATAGTTGGTAGAGCCTCCATGAGAGGCAATTACAGCCTCAACCCTCCGGGGCATGCTTTCCACAAGTCCTTGCACAACGGCTTGTGGTATTTCTTCCACTCGGCTTGGAGAAGACATGTAAGTTCCTTTACCGATTTTGGACGGTTGCTGCACCCCTTAATTCAGCAATCCAACTAGTCCTAGAGGTTCTCGAAAGGGTTCAGGTCTGGGCAGGCCAGTCCATTCGGTTAACCCCATTGCCACCATACCAATCCATGATGTACTTCGCAACATGACAGCTGGCGTTGTCGTCCTGGAAGTAACATGGGTCCAACCCGTAAAACTGCCACAACGTAGGAAGCAAACTGTCATCCAAAATAGTGCAGTAGGCCTCGGTGTTGAGCTTACCTTGAATTTGGACCAATGGTCCCAGTCTATACTAGGAGAAAAAAAAAACCAGACCATGATTCCACCTCCGCCGCACTTTACTGTGGGCACAATGCATTCTGGAAGGAGGCGTTCTCCAGACCCAGCCATCCGAACGATAGAGGGTGCACCTTGATTCGTTGCTCCAGAGAACCCGTTTCCACTGATCTACTATCCACTTTCGACGTGCTTTGCACCTTATTAACCTTTCGCGGTTGGACTTTGTGATCCAAGACTTATGGGCGGCACCACGACCCTGAAAACCAAGCAGATGGGCTTCCTTACGGATGGTATTAATTGAAACAACACTCCCGGTTTCCTGTTGAAACTCCTGGAGTAAATGGGCCATCGGTTGGGTGTGGGTCTTCCGAATTTTTTCTGGACAGTACCCGTCGGTCTCTATCTCCCAGTTTCGTGGGTCTGCCAACTCGGGGCATTATTCCTACAATCACCGCTCACCTTTCTCTTCTGAATCACACAGGCCACTGTCGATTTTGGGTAATTTAGCTCGCTAGATATGCCCCTTAAGGATATGCTATTTCTGTGATACTCGACGCTTACACCTTTCTCGAAATCGGATAACTCTGCACTTCGTGGCATCTTGCATACGACTGATTCCAATGTTGTTTCGTACACAATATTTAACGGCGGAGGGCGTGATGTATATCATGACCGCAGATATGCATACAGATTGCATGAGTGTCCAAATACTTATTGGTAGATAGTGTATATTACTGAGTACACATAAACCGACTTTTGTTTAAAAATCAACTCTTCTTCCCAGCTTCAAATTTAAATCTAATTAATAATGGTTTATTTGTTTTGAATTAAAATAATTATTAAAACTGATTTTCGATTATAAAGTTAATTCCAGTTAATTTTAAATTAATTTTTAGACACTAATCTAGGGTCAAAATTTTCATTCGAAATAGCTATTTAAATCCATTTTCGGTGACCAAATGTATACTTAAGTGCTTATTAGCTATCTTAGAACTTGGAGCAATTTCATCTCATTTTAAGAGGTCAGAAAATATCTTTATCAAGTAATTCCTCTAGCCTTCGTAGTACATGTTCTATAATTAGATCCAGATATTCTACATTTTATTCACATTCAAATTAATTGATGTATCAAATGTTGAATCATTTGAGAATAAAGAATTCCATTTGATTAAAACTTACTACGATACTTAATAGCTCAAATCTTTATCCGCTTGTCGTTTCTGCTTTGATTGATAAATAAAACGTAAATTGAGAATGAGTCATTTCATCATAAAATCATTAAAATTAGATTTACTTAAAATACTAAGATTACTTACGACATTCTGTCTCGGCAGTTTTTTCGTTGGGCACTTAATTCCGAAAATATTCACACACACACACAATTAGTTTACAACCCTTTTAACTTTTTATTAATTAAAACATCATAGTATATTTCAGATTGAGACAGTTCATTTTTAAACACTTTCTTTTTTAATGAAAGTATGGAATACGTAATAATTTAAGCTAAAACAACGCCTTGTTTATATTGCTTAAAATGTTTACGAATATTTTACACCCCTACTGTTTGTCGTAATTTAATTCCAAGTTTAACTGAAGCTCGAAAAGTGCGCAGGGCTACTCTGTCGAAAAATAATTTAATTCATTAAAATTTGTAACGATATTTTAGATTCTCATGCTTCTTACATTTTCAAATAAAGGATGAATTCTGAAAATAGTCTAAAAAAATTCACTTTTGTTAATCAGATATGAAGTTATCAGAGCAAGAGGGGCCTAACACACAAAATCCCGAAAATTTTATTATTTTTTATTGTTTTTTAAATACGCTGGTTCACGTCTTCTAATATTACAAAATAACTTATTAGTGATCCCTGTTAAATAAATTTTCAGAATCTCAGATCATATTGTAGATAAATAAATATATGTAAAAATGGTAGCCAAGAAAATCGCATTTTTCTCCGTTTAGTTTGATGTTGTGTTAGGCCAGTATTGCTCTGAAAACCTCATATTGCGATATTTCGATTCCGACAGTTTGTTTAAGGACGCTTTCTAATTTAATTAAATTTAAAGTAATGTCTTTTCTGCATATTGGAAAGTAATGCAGCACTTAAGATACTGACATTTTACTCTCATGCTCTCCTTAAATTAGTTTCATTATAAAACATACCATTAGTTGAGCATAAGCATTTCCCTTTTTAATAGAAACTTATTACGATATTTTCATCCTCTGGCACTTTATATTTCAATCAAAATTAAAGAGTTGATTTTGAAGTAGAACTCGACTTCTGTGCGCGTCAGAAGGAATATTATCCAAGGTGATTATGAACAAAAAACAAAATCTTTAATTAATCTAACATAAAGTTGGGATATTTTCTGTTCACAGAACGAACGTTACTTACTAGCTTGCAGAGGACCAAATATCAATAGCAAAAATTAAACTGCTCCTGTGTCTTTTATAGTGATCAAGGATTTCAAAACCGGTATTAGTATTTTTTAATTAACGTCGTACTAGAATAACACAACGGGCTATTGGAACTGGGGTCTAACAAAGCATAAAATGTTAAATAACTTGACTATATTAAGCAATTTCAGTTTTAGTGGTTTAAAACAATCAATTCCCCACCAAGGTTCGAAAAGTATAAACTTCTTGTGTTTATTTTAGATCGACTTCTAAGAAGGAATTTAAATTCTGGGTTGTTGTCAGTAGAACAAAATATAAAATGTGAAATAAGTCTACCCCAATACAAATTTACATTTTAGTGGTTTAAATATAATTTTTAATGAAAATGTCTGCATAAATAAATCAACACGTGTTGCGTCTTTCCCACAATGGTTAGACAAGCATAAACTCGAATATAAACTTTTGAAACGAAGTTCGCTTTCTGAGTTGGTAGGTAATTGGTAATTTTAAATTAACGTCGTACTAGAGCAACACAACGGGCTATTGACGACTGTCCGGGTAATTTGGTAATTTTTTAGTTAACGTCGTACCAGAGCAACACAACGGCCTATTGACGACGGTCCGGGGTCAGTCCCTTAAAGGAAAGATCCGAGGACAGCACCTCGTAATTTTGAACCGCGGTCAGATGACGAAGCAACACCTGAGCTGGCACCCCACTCTCCAAACTTCCACACTGACCATACGTGAGGACTTTCAGCCACTATAGATTTAAAGTGCACCAGCCGACTCTACACCATACGCTTGCAAACATTCATGCACTGACCCGGATTCGAACCAGGAACCTTCCTATCCAGAGGCTAGTACCTTTACCTAATGACTAAGTACCTCATTATCATAATCGACGATATATCTCCTGACAAGATCTAATCACTTTAACTAATGACTAAGTACCTCATTATCATAATCGACGATATATCTCCTGACAAGATCTAATCACTTTAACTAATGACTAAGTACCTCATCGAGACAACCACCAGAAAACATCTCGTCCATTACGATCTGACTAATTTTGCTAATGACGGGATATCTCATCATCAAGATTGACGAGATATCTCTTTCAACAAGATCGGTCAGTGTTTCTAATGACAATATATCTCATTCATGAAGATAGGTCAGTGTTTCTAATGACAAGATATATCCTACATCAAGATCGGTCAGTGTTTCTAATGACAATATATCTCATTCATGAAGATAGGTCAGTGTTTCTAATGACAAGATATATCCTACATCAAGATCGGTCAGTGTTTCTAATGACAATATATCTCATTCATGAAGATAGGTCAGTGTTTCTAATGACAAGATATATCCTACATCAAGATCGGTCAGTGTTTCTAATGACAATATATCTCATTCATGAAGATAGGTCAGTGTTTCTAATGACAAGATATATCCTACATCAAGATCGGTCAGTGTTTCTACTGACAATATATCTCATTCATGAAGATAGGTCAGTGTTTCTAATGACAAGATATATCCTACATCAAGATCGGTCAGTGTTTCTAATGGCAAGATATCTCATTCATCAAGATCGGTCAGTGTTTCTAATGACAAGATATCTCATTCATTAAGATCGGGCAGAGTTTCTAATGACAAGATATCTCCTTCGTCAAGATAGGTCAGTGTTTCAAATGACAATATACCTAATTCATGAAGATAGGTCAGTGTTTCTAATGACAAGATATATCCTACATCAAGATCGGTCAGTGTTTCTAATGACAATATATCTCATTCATGAAGATAGGTCAGTGTTTCTAATGACAAGATATATCCTACATCAAGATCGGTCAGTGTTTCTAATGGCAAGATATCTCATTCATCAAGATCGGTCAGTGTTTCTAATGACAAGATATCTCATTCATCAAGATCGGGCAGAGTTTCTAATGACAAGATATCTCCTTCGTCAAGATAGGTCAGTGTTTCAAATGACAATATACCTAATTCATGAAGATAGGTCAGTGTTTCTAATGACAAGATATATCCTACATCAAGATCGGTCAGTGTTTCTAATGACAATATATCTCATTCATCAAGATCGGTCAGTGTTTCTAATCACAAGATACCTCATTCATGAAGATCGGTCAGTGTTTCTAATGACAAGATATCTCATTCATCAAGATCGGTCAGTGTTTCTAATCACAAGATACCTCATTCATGAAGATCGGTCAGTGTTTCTAATGACAAGATATCTCATTCATCAAGATCGGTCAGTGTTTCTAATGGCAAGATATCTCATTCATGAAGATCGGTCAGTGTTTCTAATGACAAGATATCTCATTCATCAAGATCGGGCAGAGTTTCTAATGACAAGATATCTCCTTCGTCAAGATAGGTCAGTGTTTCAAATGACAATATACCTAATTCATGAAGATAGGTCAGTGTTTCTAATGACAAGATATATCCTACATCAAGATCGGTCAGTGTTTCTAATGACAATATATCTCATTCATCAAGATCGGTCAGTGTTTCTAATCACAAGATACCTCATTCATGAAGATCGGTCAGTGTTTCTAATGACAAGATATATCCTACATCAAGATCGGTCAGTGTTTCTAATGGCAAGATATCTCATTCATCAAGATCGGTCAGTGTTTCTAATGACAAGATATCTCATTCATCAAGATCGGTCAGTGTTTCTAATGGCAAGATATCTCATTCATCAAGATCGGGCAGAGTTTCTAATGACAAGATATCTCCTTCGTCAAGATAGGTCAGTGTTTCAAATGACAATATACCTAATTCATGAAGATAGGTCAGTGTTTCTAATGACAATATATCTCATTCATCAAGATCGGTCAGTGTTTCTAATCACAAGATACCTCATTCATGAAGATCGGTCAGTGTTTCTAATGGCAAGATATCTCATTCATCAAGATCGGGCAGAGTTTCTAATGACAATATACCTAATTCATCAAGATCGGTCAGTGTTTCTAATGACAATATATCTCATTCATCAAGATCGGTCAGTGTTTCTAATCACAAGATACCTCATTCATGAAGATCGGTCAGTGTTTCTAATGACAAGATATATCCTACTTCAAGATCGGCCAATGTTTCTAATGACAATATATCTCATTCATCAAGATCGGTCAGTGTTTCTAATGACAAGATATCTCATTCATCAAGATCGGTCAGTGTTTCTAATGGCAAGATATCTCATTCATCAAGATCGGGCAGAGTTTCTAATGACAAGATATCTCCTTCGTCAAGATAGGTCAGTGTTTCAAATGACAATATACCTAATTCATGAAGATAGGTCAGTGTTTCTAATGACAAGATATATCCTACATCAAGATCGATCAGTGTTTCTAATGACAATATATCTCATTCATCAAGATCTGATCAATTTTACTGACGCCTACTAGATACCTAATCGAGTCAATCACCATGAAGGTTAAACACATTTCCTTTTCAGTAAAATAAAATTTCCGCACTGAGTTCAGTCTTGAAATATGACACGATTGAATCCTACCCGTCCCCTTTACCTGCCTACCCCTCCGCCTATCCCAGCAGGCCGCTACAATTAATGATCCTCTCCTTCATACCTGCGGGCTGGAACTCTCCCTAGGATGATGGAAGCACCACGTCCCCACCAATGTCGTCTGCCGTGCATCACCCTTCACCCCTCAGGAATCCCGGCCGCCATATTGGAACTCTCTCCTCCCTCCCGTTGCCAGCCGCGGAGTTTCGTTTGTCGCGTTCCCTCTCCGGGGAAGCGGCGAGTTTTAGATTGCATTCCATATAAAACAGAACCCTCCCCCGGTCTTTTCTTCTGCAATTTGTTCGTTCGGAATCCGAGACGTTCCCTTTTGTTTTCCGTTTGCCATCCTCCGGATGCCTGGAACGGATATTCGCTCTCTTTTTTGTTTTCGTCTCTCGGGATATAATTGATATTATTTAAGTTTTGTCTTTCCATGGCAAATAGAATGTTTTCCTGCGTGAGGGGAGGGGGGAGCTATTCCGCGTTTGCCTCCTTTCTCGTTTTGGGGGTGGTGATTCTTTTGTGTTATGACAAGGAGAAAATTAGAAGTCGTACTCATATATGTAATATATAGCATTCCGTCGTCAAATAAAAGCTTATATCTGTAGAAATATTACGTAAACACAGGTGGATTCTTAACATAGAATTCGGTAAGATAGAGTTCTGTAGTACTCATTGCAGATATTATATTAAATGAACACGAATGGATTATTTACATAGGTGCCCATTCGGTCCGAACTTTCAAAATTTACTTAAACATTCATTACGTGGATACTCATTTGATCCGAAAGATTTGTATAGCTCTTACAGCAAGTTAATATACTAAGTAAACACAAATGAATTTTTTACATAGGGGCCCATTCGGTCCGAAATTTCAAACTTTACTTAAACATTCATTACGTGGATACTCATTTGATCCGAAAGATTTGTATAGCTCTTACAGCAAGTTAATATACTAAGTAAACACAAATGGATTTTTTACATAGGGGCCCATTCGGTCCGAAATTTCAAACCTTTACTTAAACATTCATTACGTGGATACTCATTTGATCCGAAAGATTTGTATAGCTCTTACAGCAAGTTAATATACTAAGTAAACACAAATGGATTTTTTACATAGGGGCCCATTCGGTCCGAAATTTCAAACTTTACTTAAACATTCATTACGTGGATACTCATTTGATCCGAAAGATTTGTATAGCTCTTATTGGCAAGTTAATATACTAAGTAAGCACAAATGGGTTATTTACATAGGTGCTCATTCGGTCCGAAATTTCAAACTTTACTTAAACATTCATTACGTGGATACTCATTTGATCCGAAAGATTTGTATAGCTCTTATTGCAAGTAATATACTAAGTAAACACACCCATTCGTTGCGAAACAGTATGTGTAGACTAATTGCAGGTAATATACTAAGCAAACACAAATGGATTCTCTGCATGGGAACCAGTGCAATATTATGGAGTTGTATAGTACTCATTGTAGATAAACTACTAAAGAAACACGAAAGAGTTCCTTTGATATTTTGGCCATTAGGTACCCATACAGTTGTATAGCGTACATTTTGCTGGTGATACTGAACAAACACAGATAGATTCTTCACCATAGGTACCAATTTGTTACAGTAGAATATACATTGCCCTACAATAACGGACCGGACGCCAGCGGATATCCATAAAATTCGACTACTTGTTTGGGGGTGTTTTTTGTGCTAGGGCCTGGGACCTTTGTATGTTGTTCCTGGTCAATTGAACACCGACGCCTACATGAACATTTTGTACAGTCGGGTTCTTCCAACGCTCTGGCAATTTTATGGAATGGTCGAATGTTACTTCCAGGACGACGACGCTCCATGTCATGTTGCGGCCTCTGTCAAGCAGTGGTATCGAGATATGGATGTAAAACGTCTTCCCTGGCCTGCTCAGAGTCCCGACTTAAACCCCATAGAACATTTGTGGGACGCGTTAGAGCGACGCTTACGGGCCAGGGAACCACGTCCGAAATCTACAGCTCAGCTGGCGACATTCGTGCAGCAGGAATGGACAAAAATACCCATAGCTGTGTATCAAAACCTTGTCGAAAGTATGCCCAGAAGGGTTGCTAGTGTAATTGCAGCACGTGGGGAACATCCCCCTATTAGAGCATGTATTCTTTCCCTTTTACTATCACATCTTGCTGTCAGGGTCCATTATTGTAGGGTAGTGTATATAGTACTCATTGCATATAATGTATTAAATAAACACAAATGGGTTCTGTATGTACCTACCCATTCGGTCCAAAAGAGTTGTATAACTCCAATCGCAAGTAATGTACTAAGTAAATACACATAGCTTATCTGCTTTTTACAGTACGACGTCATTTAAGTAAATAGCTACCTTAAATCTCATCTCAATATATGGAAGCAATTGAAGAGCTGTGAGTAATCAGCTCACCACATCAATCTTTTATAATCCATGTCGAATCATTATTTAGTGTCGCGATAGTCTGGTTGGAAGACTAAAGGACTAGGAAAGGTAAGGTAAGGTAATGGTAATTTTAGTTAACCTCGTACTAGAGCAACACAACGGGCTATTGACGACGGTCCGGGATCAGTCCCTTAAGGGAAAGATCCGAGGACAACACCTCGTCATCTTGAACAAAGGTCAGATGACGAAGCAACACCTGAGCTCTAAAGGACTAGGAAAATGGAGGGTTGCGACTTCAAAACCAACCAAAGACCATCATGTACAAAGGGGGTTGGTAAACGTTAAATCTGTCGTGGCATCAAATGTCCTCACGTTGGCGTGGTGCGGAAATTTAGAGAGTGAGGTGCCAGCTCAGGCGTGACCTCGTCATTTAATCGTGATTCTAAATTATGTAGTGTTGTTCTCGGGGTTTTCCTTTCGGGTTTGATCCCGGACCATCACCAATAGCCCATTGTGTTTCTCCAGAGCGATTCTAATTCAAATATCTGCATACCTACCATTTTTTATTTCGTTAGGGAAAGTTTTTTAGACATCATAGTTTGAATTTTAAGGCAAGTAGGTAGATATTCTATTTAACATTGAACTGGAGCTATACAGCGGGCTATTGGCAACAGTCCGGGGTCAATCTCCAAGGGAAAGATCCGAGAGTAACACCATGTAATGTTGAAACATGGTCAGATGACGATATAACACATGTGATTTTTAAGGGCAATTGACTTGCACATTGCATCTTCATCCTACACATTTTTGGTTTGGTAGGTTTCTATAGAGAAAAGGAAAGATCTAATCGAGGTGTGCTCCAAGAACTGCGTGCATTCAACCAGTGTCTAGATTACTTTAAAACAAAAACAAAACACAAATTTTGGAAACTGAATTTAAAATTCAGTATGTTGCGGATCTCTACTTAATTTCAATCAAATAATTAAATACAAATATATTATTATTAGGGCAACTTTTTGCAACAAATGCAACTTTTTTTCACACGTTCTAAGCTTCATGTAATGGTAATTTTAGTTAACGTCGTACTAGAGCAACACAACGGGCTATTGACGACGGTCCGGGATCAGTCCCTTAAGGGAAATATCCGAGGACAACACCTCGTAATTTTGAACCACGGTCAGATGACGAAGCAACACCTGAGCTGGCACCCCACTCTCCAAACTTCCACGCCAACCCAACGTGAGGACTTTCGGCCACGACAGATTTAAGGTGCACCAGCCGCCTCTACACCATACGCTTACAAACATACATGCCCGGACCCGGATTCGAACCAGGAACCTTCCGATCTAGAGGCTAACACCTTAACCACACTATACAGGTTGGTCGGCACGCTTCATGTAAAGTACTAAAAAAAATTCCTCCTACATGGAGTGTATTGTAAGTGAGTTATAACCGCAACATAAATGCAACTTTCTACATAAATGCAACTTTCTACATAAATGCAACTTTTTGCATAGTTGCAACTTTTTTCAATTTAGCTTAAAATTAAGTAATATAAAATTACTATTTCATTTTTTGCCCTCTGAATCAACCCTTCAATCACGTGTGTTGAAATAAATAGCAAGAAGTATTTGAACACATTGGTTGGCACTCATGATAATCCCGAGCATACTTGCGTAATCGACTGTAGAGTTTGCGAGGTGAGTTTCGATCATTAATATGTTGTTTCCTTGTAGATGACGTTTCAAAATCTCTGAATGTTGAGCGAAAGGATTGTACGCTTCTGCTGTCCGATATAGCATATTATATGACTGAGACTTTTAAGGTGCTTTATCCACGATTGCTTCAAGTTACTTGAGTGGTACACTTGTTTCACAACTACAGAAAAAGTTCAATGCAACAATGTCATACAACATCAGTCTATGTTGAGCGCAGTTTATCAATGTTAAAGAAATAAATTACTGACCAAGGATCGGCCATTCAACGATATCAACGTTATTTTGTATTTAATGATATACAAATAAATTTTCAATTTTTTTCATTTTTTACTAATAATTTTTTTTTTAGATTTTAGTGTATAAAAAATAAATGTAACTTTATTTTTATGAATACAACTTTAGGGAATGATAAATGCAACTTTTCCTATTTTTAATGCAACAAAAAGGTTGCCCTAATTATTATATACAAAATGTGAAGACCTGTTGCTTTTCAGTGGCTATTACAGTTTAGATTGGTTGTGTGACATTACGAGTAGGCGCCAAACATTAGGAAAGGTAGGAGAGAACCAATCTTCGCTGACGGACAATTTATTTGGCAATTTACAGAGTCCGACAATAATGGGACGTAAAAATAAAAATCGTCCAGGGAAAAGAACAATGAAAATTAATTATAAATTCTGATACATTTTATAGAAAAAAGTCGTTTATAAGGAACTTTTATAGTCATGTCAACAATTCATGCGAAAGCAAAGCAAGTTGACAGATAGTGGTGAAATAAGGTTCATACGCACATAGCCAGCCATCCACAAAAGTTGACAGATAGTGGTAAAAAAGTGTTTATACATGCCAGTAATCTCGCACTGTCAGGTTTTTAAAAATATATAAATGAAGTTTGACCAAAATAAATAAATTTTTTATGTACACGTCGTATGACGGGCTTTTACCCTAATAGTTTATAAAACCACGTCATTTTACAGGTTTAGTTTTTAACTAAATCGCTTCATCTATTTTGTCAGCATTTGCGTCAACACATTCAAACTATACAGTTTATTTTTATCTCTCCTATATTTAAAATTGTATGTTTTCTAACCTATTTTAAGAATTTCCTGCATGAACATGTCTTAACTATCATACATAATTCTTTGCATCGAAAATATTTGAATCGAGTGTTTACTGTTTTCATCTTTTTGAGTGTTTTATCTTAATTTTTCGCTTCACACTATTTATACGCATGAGTTTCGGTCTGCTGTTTTTATTGAACGGTCGACTTATTTCGATTTTAGTTTATTTTTATTGGGTAATGCTTGATCAAGCGTTTGGTGCAGTTTTTGCGTTTACAGATCTTCTACAAAAAAATAAGAAAAAATCAACCAATCCATCTATTACATTTTATTCAAAGGAGAACGTATTTACTGTAAATACTTTTGAACAATGTTTTTTTTATTTTGCTTATCTGTGGTTTTTAAAACTTAACTTTAAATATTGGTTGCTTGTTTCAATTCGATATCTGTTTCGATCGAATTTTATTCCTTCTTGCGTAAGGTGAAACCTATCGCATTGAACTTTCTCACCGTAAAACTAGCCTTCTTTGATTTCATATAGAGTATCAAAATTGAAATTATGTGCACCAGAGTTAAGTCAAATACTTGCGAGAAGCTCCAACTTACAACCTGTTGGGTTGGTGTGGAAGTTTAGAGAGAGGAGTGCCAGGGAGTTGCCACATCATCTGACTGTGGTCCAAAATTACGTGGTGTTTTCGTTGGATCTTCCCCTTAGTGTATTGATCCCGGATCGTCGTCAATAGCCCGTTGTGTTTCTCTAGTACGACGATATTTAAAAAATTACCAATTACTAATTACATCTTCCAACCTGCTTTACCTCTTGATAAAAATGCTGTTCTAACTCAGACATGTGGGATCTTCGTATAAAATGGGCCGTGATAGTCCGGTTGGTAACTGATTAGCAACCGGGAGGATTACGAATTCCATCTAACCAAAGACTCGTGAACACTCCCCCTAGTGCGCGTTAAATCTCAAAACCTCAACCACTTGTCACTAAAATAAAACCTTTCCTTTTCAAAACTCCAGTTAAAATATTTTATTACAGTGATATACCGAAATCAACAAAGTTTAATGTAAAATTCACTTTACTCCAACAGGCATGCGGCGGTACAGGGGGGAGGGGCAAACGTTAAATCTGCAGTGGCCTCAAATGTCCTCACGTTGGATTGGTGTGGAAGTTTGGAGAGTGGGGTTGCCAACTCACTCGTCATCCGATCGTGGTTCAATATTACGAGGTGTTGTCCTCCGAACCTTCCTTTCGGTACCTAGCTACATCTTCCTCACTCAGTGTGATGATGCGATTTCCGCCTCGTATTTGCTCCCCGAGAACTAAACCAGCGATTGACGGAACGGGCTTCCTCCCCAGCAATGGCGGCCTCTCCCCATCTCTGCTCCACCGCATCCATCGATCCCCATCCTTCCCTCTCCACGGCATCCCTTAATCTCATCCCTCCGCTCCTAATCCCGGGCATAGTGCGCATGCGCCGGCCATCGATTCGTCCGTTCGCTCGCCGCAACCGCAGATGCCCACAGGGCTTCTTCGGGAAGGTAGGTAGGTATTTTAATCAACGTCGTACAGGAGCAACATAACGGGCTATTGACGACGGTCCAGGACCAATCTCCCAAGTGAAAAATCCGAGAACAACACCACGTGATTTTTGAACCACGGTGAGATAACGAGGCAATTCCTGAGCTGGCACCACACTCTCCAAACTTCCACCGCCAACGCGAGGTCTTTTGAGGTTACGACAGATTTAATGTGCACCAGTCTCCTTTGAGGACGGTAATGGTAATGGTAATTTTAGTTAACGTCGTACTAGAGCAACACAACGGGCTATTGACGACGGTCCGGGATCAGTCTCTTGAGCCTTTGTGGACGGAGAATTTGGTATTTGGTATTTTTCAATCAACGTCGCGCTGGAGAAACATAACTGGTTATTGGCGACGGTCCGGGATCAACCACAGTTGGGAAAGAACCGAGGTCAACACCACGTAATTCAGAACCACGATCGGATAACGAGGTCACATTAGAGATAGATTTAAGTGCACCAGCCCACTTTGTACACGACGGTCTATGATTAGATCCGTTGCGCTTCCAACCGGGATATCGTGGTCCCCTAACGCAGGGCTCGAAATACCCGGGTGCACATGGAAATAAAATTGTGCACCTAATTTTTTCCAGCTAGGCACACCTGTGCACCTAATTTAAAAACTTAGGTGCACAAGGTGCACCTGTATTAAAAAATGTATTTCGAGGCCTGCCCTAACGAGGTAGGTAATGGTAATGGTAATGGTAATTTTGAATTAACGTCGTTCTAGAGCGGCACACCAGGCTATTGACGACGGTCCGGGATCAATCCCTTAAGGGAAAGATCCGAGGACAACACCTCGTAATTTTGAACCACGGTCAGATAATGACCCCTAACCAGGTAGAACCAAACAAATCAAAACGGTATTTCTAAATAGACTAGTCACAGCGCTTTCTCGACGAAAAAAGTAGTTTGTGGTGAGACATGTGCGTTTCGAGAGGTAAGTGCGCCTACTACATATAAAAGTGTCTATGATTTTGAGTAAACACAACCATCTGCTGGAAATGCTTGGTAATTGGTAATATTTATTAACGTCGTACTAGAGCAACACAACGGGCTATTGACGACGGTCCGGATTTAATCCCTTAATGCAAAAATCCGAGGACAACACCTCGTAATTTTGAACCACTGTCAGATGACGAGTAACACCTGAGCTGGCATCCCACTCTCCAAACTTCCATTCCTACCCTACGTGAGGACTTTCGGCCACGAGAGATTTAAGGTGCACCAGCCGCCTTTACATCATACGTTTACAAACATCCATGACCTGACCCGGATCCGAACCAGGAACCTTCCGATATAGAGGCCTTACAACACCTTAACCACGATACCGGTTGGTAATACTTGGAGTCCTATAGATTTTTTTCGTCATCTGACCGTGGTTCAAAATTACGAGGTGTTGTCCTCGGTAATGGTAATGGTAATTTTAGTTAACGTCGTACTAGAGCAACACAACGGGCTATTGACAATGGTCCGGGATCAGACCCTTAAGGGAAAGATCCGAGGACGACACCTCGTAGTTTTGAACCACGGTCAGATGACGAAGCAACACCTGAGCTGGCACCCCACTCTCCAAACTTCCACGCCAACCCAACGTGAGGACTTTCGGCCACGACAGATTTAAAGTGCACCAGCCGCCTTTTCACCATACGTTTACAAACATCCATGCCCGGACCCGGATTCGAACCAGGAACCTTCCGATATAGAGGCTAACACCTTAACCACTATACCGGTTGGTCGGCGTGTTGTCCTCGAATCTTTCCCTCAAGGGACTGATCCCGGTCCGTCGTCAATAGCCCGTTGTGTTGCTCTAGTACGACGTTAACTAAAAATTACCATTACCATTACCTATATATTATTTAACCGGTTTGGTGGTTAAAGTGTTAGCCTCTAGATCGGAAGGTTCCGAGCTCGATTCCGGGTCAGTGCAAGGATGTTTCTAAGCGTTTGGTGTAGAGACGGCTAGTGCACCTTAAATCTGTCGTGACCGAAAGTCCTCCCGTTGAATTGGTGTGGAAGTTTGGAGAGTGGGCTGCCAGCTCAGATGTTGATTCGTCAACTGATCGTGGTTCAAAATTACGAGGTGTTGTCCTCGGATCTTTCCCTTAAGGGATCGTCAATAATCCGTTGTAAAGCTCTAGTACGACGTTAATTACAAATTACCAATTACTCAGGGGATTGAACCCGGACCGTCTTTAATAGCCCGTTGTGTTGCTCTAGTGAGACATTAATTTTTCCTAACCTTACCTATAGATTATTTTCACCTCTTTGAATTTTGCCAGAGAAGTTGCACAGGCCAAAGAAAGGCAGAAAAGTGGAATGTAGGAACGCAGTTATTTTAAATAATGTACTTGTAAAGTAAGGAAATGTTTAACTAACGGTCAGATGACGAGGCAACACCCAACTCTCCAAACTTCCCCACCAACCCAATAACTTTCGGACACGACAGATTGAAGCTGCACCAGCCGCCTCTACACCATACGCGTACAAATATCCATGCTATGACCCGGATTCGAACCATGAACCTTCTGATCTAGAGGTTAACACCTTAACCACCAGACCGATTGGTCGGCAACAAGTGTTGCAATGTTTGTCTATTAAATGTTAGCATTCATTGCAGCATTACTAGTTTTTCAGTGTCGTCGCTTGTGCTTTTATGTCGGAAAGTTGTTGTTGTTGTTTCTTATGCCTACACTGGCAGACCAGAGGAGTGCCAGGCCCGTCGAAGACGGCAAGAGGCGAGGGGGGTGCGCCTTCCATGTTATTGAGAGCCCCATTGGGAGGAAGTCCGACTTTGCTCGACATACATGACACATCCGTTTTACAGGAAGGTCCCTTTCATACATCCATTCATTCACACATATCGT
Organism: Metellina segmentata; assembly: GCA_947359465.1. NCBI lineage: Eukaryota > Metazoa > Arthropoda > Arachnida > Araneae > Tetragnathidae > Metellina > Metellina segmentata. The sequence goes on along the minus strand of OX375876.1, from coordinate 21,307,960 downwards.
AATTTAGATCCCAATCAGAGGCCGATAACCCCCTGATCAGGTAACCCCAGAGGTATTGATTTGGTATGGGAACATGGGGGACATTGTGACCACGACCTATTTAACGTGCCCCAGTCACCATTAGTGAACACGACGGTCTTTAGCCAGGTCGAAGCGCCGATCTCGCAAATGTCGGAAAGTTTATATCATGATTGATGAATAAAATATAACTTGCATTCTGTTGTGCAATTTGAAAAGCTTGTTAAATCAACATTGTTTAGTTTCATAAGTGAAACTTACGAAATAATTCTATTCGGCAGTTACTTCGATTTTTCACTAATAAATGTTTTTAAACTTATTATAATGTGATATATGTGTAGGTATCAGAAAACAATTTACAATTACTTATCGTCTATACTTCATAATAGGCTTTAAAATAATAACGTTTGAGTTCATCACTGTTGTTATTGGTTGATGTTTTTGTAACATACGCATAAAATTGAATGAATTGTCTTTTTAACTATCTTTTATTCGTATAATTTTTGTTAAATTGATCACACGCTTCAATTATTTATAATTTTCTGTTGTAAGGATTTGCGCAACAAAACATTTAACAGGATACTTTTATTTTCTAGGTTGCCCGTCCCCTGTTCGCTAACTCTCGCGAGGCCTGGAGGATTACTTTGCAATCCTCATTGGTCGCTTAGCTCGCATCAATGAAGACATGTGTCCTAGCAGAAGTAATTGTTTACAAAATATGATAATCCCAAAAATATATCTATCAAGTATAAATATTTTGTAGTACATAAAAGTTATGCAGTACCTCTGGAATCAGAAATCTGAACAATTTGGAATTGAAATGAAAACTGAGCAAATTTTGACTCGAAATGTGAGCGCTGCTTTCGAAATCGAATAGCCATCATGTTGATAATAAGCTGGGTAGAGATGTAGTATACGGTGCATAATTATCGCCAAGCAATTTTTCTCGCCAAGTCAAGATGGCCGCCGATGTCATTATTGCAACCATCTTGTCGATTCGATTAGTTTGCTATCTTTGCATAGGGTTGCCATTAATCTTTACGTAGTATAAAGTTATCATGTTTGGTGACAAATCGCTGTTGCACCGTATACTACATACCACCCGTAAGTTGCAACAGCTTCAACTAATATTCATTTTTTTTTTCAATAACATTTTATCTGATAATGCTATATACTCAATTGAGGCACGAGGCTTTGTGGTAAACAGACAATTGTACAGTGTTGCCAAAACACGATAACAAATGACGTTTGTTTTGTGTGCCACGTAAGAGAGAATTATATATATAGATTCCATGAAAACTATTTGGAACTCATGAATGGCAATAAAAGAAATAAAGAAAAATAAATTAATTAAATATTTGGTTGGGATTGCTGATAACGTGAAAATCGAACATGTTATTCAAATACTACTTTATATTTAAACTATCTTTTAAAACACATTTTTTTAAACTGAAATTACCTCATAGTTCGAGGTTGAATCATGAAACGAACTCATGTGTTCTATCGGAAATTAATGTAATGTATGAAAATATTATTGGGTTGGTATTGACAATTTTCGATTCTTTCATACTTAACAAATTTATTTGTTTTTTTGGGGAAGAAATCTGTTGAGTTTGTAGTTATGTTTTATTCAACAACAGCTCGCTATGGGAGATGATTTAACTAAATTTGTAAGCAACGCACAGGGAATAAACTGTGCTATTTCAGTTGAGACTAGAAAAAAAATTAATTTAGAAACATCCCAAATTAAGCCTTAAAACCTGTCGAATTCAAAACACCAGAAATAGATTGAAAGCTTGCACACTATTTTCGCTTTCAAGCTTGAGAATAAAAGTGAGGAACAAGTATTACAATGTGGCTTTTAACAATCCACGTAGCTCTACTTCCATTCAAGTGAATAATTTTGCTCCCGTTTGAAGTATCTAAAGTTAAAAACGATACATATTTTTTATCTACATCAATTGCACTGTAATATTCATTCAGTGTATATACTATCAAAACATACTATCAAAGTTCACATTCTTCACACAATGCATATATTCTTTTTAGTTTTCTTGATTCTTTGAGAATTAAGGTTTCATAAAGAGATATCAGCCTTTCAATTTTTAATATTTTGTTTTGAAATTTGGGTGAAAATTTCAAAAAAGAAACCAGAGGTCGAATTAAATTTATTATATTCCCAAGGATTTCAATAGTCCTCACTGCACTTTATAATTTTTTTTTTATTTGACATACTATTTATACACAAACATCTATTCCTATATAAATATCATTTGTGAAATCTGATTAAAAGTTTTCTGTAAACCAAATTTCTAAAATTTGTTTCACTTCATAATAAAACCAATTCAATGAAATCCTTTTTTTGTGTTCACTTCTCTGTCTTCTAAGCCTATCTCTCCAGATTCGCAGACAACTATCAAGTTCCCTATATCAGTTCCTTTGAACCGAAAGCATAGTAAGAAGCTAAAAAATAAAGAGATTTCCTTTTCCAACTGCCATCCTAATAAATTCCTCGCAAAAGCCCGTCTGAAGTGAGAATTAAAATGTCCAAACTTTAAATGAATGGCACGTCTCTCCAATTCCCTCCTTTGGTTTTTTTTAAAGAAAAAAGCCAAACCTTTTCTTCATCGAAACAAGACCCTTGGATTTCATTAATTCGCCCTCTTTCTACTAGGGAAAAAAGATTAATAAAAATCCCCGCAGTAGGGAAAAAGGGAGGAAAAGGCTGGAAAGAGAGAGGGGGGGGGAGTAGTAAAATAAAGGATTTCCAACCCCAACATTTGAATGACCCACTCCGTCTGAAGTTTCTTTGAAAGAAGTGTTCAGTTTTTCAATAACATCTTCCAGTAAGAGGTGTCAGTGCGGATAGAAAAGAAAGAAACTTGGAAAAACGTTTCTCGTCGGAGGAGAACTGCGATAGAAGATCCTCGCGAATTGAGATCGTGAATTGGCTAAAAACGTGTGATGGCTCAAATTCGAAGTTTTGATCTCTTCGGAAGAATGTGTCTGTGGCACACAGTTTTTGCTTTTGTGGACGCAGCGGTGGTTTTTTGATCGCGATTCATTGGGAGGTTAGTGGGAGAATTTATTTGGAATTCGGAGTTGAAGAACTACCTCTGGGGAAATGTCTATGACAAAACAATGACTGTAACCGACGGTGCCTTCTTTTTATGCTGGAAGGCCATGGTGGTTCTTCCATCTCAAAAGCTTTGGGGAGTTTACTGGGTCTCATTTTTTAGAATTTCAGATTTGGAAAAACTGATTATTTGAAGATGTCTGCAATACAAAAACGTTGTAAAAACTGAAAAACTATCAAAGCAACGATTAACAAAGATTAAACACGTATGAAAGATAGTTTATGAGGGTTTCGATAAGGTAGGTCCATAATCGTGTATCCACCATCATGGTAATGGTAATGGTAATTTTTAGTCAACGTCGTACTAGAGCAACACAACGGGCTATTGACGACGGTCCAGGATCAGTCCCTTTTAGGGAAGGATCCGAGGACAACACCTCGTAATTTTGAACCACGGTCAGATGACGAAGCAACACCTGAGCTGGCACCCCACTCTCCAAACTTCCACGCCAACCCAACGTGAGGACTTTCGGCCACGACAGATTTAAGGTGCACCAGCCGCCTCTACACCATACGCTTACAAACATCCATTCCCGGACCCGGATTCGAACCAGGAACCTTCCGATCTAGAGGCTAACACCTTAACCACTATACCGGCCACCATCATGAGGACACAGTTCTGTCCTTCCTGATAAGGGTTTATTTGTTTATCTACGACTGTGTTTTTGAGGTTGGGACATGATGATTATTTTTCCATCACAAAAGATTACAGAGATCTTAGGGTGGTTAGTGGGACTAAATTATTGGAAGTCAAATTTGGAAAACTATCGATTTCACAATGGTGTTAGAAAAAATAAAACCCACCAAAACAACGATTAAAAACTTCCAAACACAGTCGATGAACGTTTCAAAGGAGTAAGACGCCCACTATAATGAGGACACAGTTTTGTCCTGATGATGCTTTTCATTTGTTTCATCTACAACGAAGTTTTTTATGTCGGGATGTAGTGATGGTTCTTCCATCACAAAAACCTTTCATAAGTATTAGGTTGGTTAAAGGTACTAATTTAACAAATTTAGATTTGAAAGACTGTCTCTCCTTATCGTTCATAAAGGTTTGGTTAGTTTTCTTCTAATGATGCTTATCATTCATAAAGATTCGGTTAGTTTTCTTTTTATCATTCTTATCGTTCATAAAAATTTGGTTAGTTTTCTACTTATTATTCTTAGCGTTCATAAAAAAGATTTGGCTAGTTTTCTTCTAATGATTCTTATCTCGTTCATAAAGATTTAGCTAGGTTTCTTCTAATCATTCTTATCGTTCATAAAGATTTGTTTAGTTTTCTTCTAATTATTCTTAGCGCTCATAAAAAAAAAGATTTGGTTAGTGTTCTTCGAATAATTTTTATCGTTCATAAAGATTTGATTAGTTTTCTTCTAATGATTCTTAGTGTTTATAAAGGTTTGGTTAGTTTTCTTCTAATGATGTATAAATACCATCAAGATCTGGTCAGCTTTGCTAATGACAAGATACATCGTCGAAACAGCCATAAGAAGGATTAGTCTGAAAAACAGCGTTAGTTAGGGTGACATTTTGGTGTCCAAAACATGTTACTGTGAAAACATCAATCTTCAGGCTCGTTGCGCCCTTCAATATACCGGCTTGTGTTGAATTCTCACATCTTACACAAATAGTAGGCCGTGCCTGTACCGTTTGAATATGAAGCCCTCCTATTACAAAATACTTCATCGCTGTTGTTATAAAAATCATTTGACAAAATTGGCGAACTTTTTAGAAGCATTCTGAAGGAAACGCGTCTGGCTTCCTGCTAAACATCGTATACAGCTGTCGCTAGCAAGTTCTCAATAAAAATATAAATATCTGTTTGTCGTCAAATGAGATATTTCTTTTTGGTTTTTCAACGTCTGCTTTTCTTTTGTTTTTGTTAAGGTTACAGCATCTGTTTGAATGGATGACTTCGAAATAACCTTCATCAGAAACCAATTCCTTGTATTTTGAAGTGTTATACCCTCACTGGAATAATTATTTTTATTTCGTACAAAATACGTTATAAAAATCGTTTCAAAAGAATATATCTTGCTGCAAATTTGTAAGTTTGGAAAAAATTATCCCGCCCCAAAGTTCTTAATTTTTGAATGATTTCCAAACAAACGTTGAAACAAATTGTTTTTGTGTTTTTGCAGTTCGTTTTTAAGTCAGTCAAAAATCTACCACAAAATTGTGATGTGAAAGAGCCATTTTCCTGGTGCGAAGTGGTTGTGGCGCCATCTAGGTATAATGCTTCAAAAGTAATCTGTAAAAGACGCTGAGTTCAGGTGTTTTTTTTTAACATTTATAGTTAAAATTCTTTAAACGTCAAGACTACTGCATGCTTTATAAATATTAAAATGCTTTTTATATTTGTGTTGAATTTTATACAGTTCAACAACTCTAAAACAACGTACAACTTCTCTTACTATAATTATAAATGTTTTTCTAAATACGAAACTCATATTTGACATTCATATATTTATTCTCATATCGAGATGCTGATTAGTGTTTTTGAAGATATTGATAAAAACAAAAGAAAAATCTGATTCCTAAAAGCAAATATTCTACAAAAGTTAAAAATTCTTACCATTTTATTTCAATTGTTGAATAAAATTAAAAATCGCCTCTGAGTAATCGAATTATGAGTTCTTAAGCAACTACTTAGTTAAGTTCTTAAGTAAGACAAAGCTTAATTTCTAAAGGGGTGGTGCGATATCTGACGTCACAAACACCTGTTTAATGATTTTTCTGATAAGCATCCAATCTCGTATTTACTGCAGAAATTAGTTTAAATTATAGATTTTACCAAAAAACAGGCCACCAAAAAATTGTTAGTACAATGTACATATATGTATGTGCAGAACAGTCTTTCTTTTATGCTGGACATAGTTGTAAAATTTTTTTATTAAGAATAAATTGATCGTGAAATAAAGGCATAAATGTTTTCATATAGAGATTATTTTATTGTCGTAGGTTATGTATATTAACATAATTATGTACATTAACATATTATGTATATTAACATAATATCATCAACGTAATATTTTTTCGTTACATTAAATTTCAACATTTCGATTTTATAAATTAGTTGTATAAAAAGTGACGAATTTGCAACTGGGTGTAAAGAGGTGAAAATTTTCAGTCATTAAAGAAGTCCGGAATCAAAATAATGTATTCTATTATTTGGTAGGTCATATTAAATTCTAAAACTATTTTTAAAATATTGATAATACGTACAGTTAAATTATTACAACGAATACTTTCCAAAATTGCCTTTTAAAGTTATTCAAATATATTAACAAAAAATAAAGTATTTTCAGTTGTGTATGTAATAATAGTAATTTTGAATGTACTTCTTTATCATTCTGTACTCTAATAAATTTTATTTAATTTGTTTCTCAATTTTTTTTTTGTCAACATTTATTAGTTTGATAAAAACCTACAATAACCAGTGGTCTAAATCGAGATTATTGTGATCGCTCGTAACAGACATAAAAGATGAAATGGTTTTAGTTATTTAAATATTATAGGAGTCCAAAATTACACATCCGGATTATCCACAATTCGTTCTTGTTTTTTTCAAGTGTGTTTGAAGTTGAAGAGTAAAATATGAAAATCTCAGACAACATAATAAACTTTTAAGAGAGCATAATTGCTCAAATTTTCTCAGGATGTGTTTTGGAATAACAATTACCATATTATCATTAAGACCTAGGGAAAAAAATTGATCCGCCCCCGGGTGGGCTCGAACCACCAACCTTTCGGTTAACAGCCGAACGCGCTAGCCGATTGCGCCACGGAGGCCTTGAAAACGGAAAGAAATTAATAATGTAAACGTCAATTTAAACTTATTTCCTTGAAGTCGTTAATATTTTAATCAAAATTGATGTTTGGGGTTTCTTGCTGCTGGAATTTCATTTACAGCATTTCTTGCAATTGTGTTAAAAATTTCAAAGTGATTTCATGTTCTCAATGGACCAAACTTACAGGTTGAATATCGAAACAATAGCGGATATTATTTGCAACGAACTCCAGCATTCATAAAATATATTTACTAATTAATGGTATTTATTTTTATAAACGGTATTCTGCAACGACAAAAAATATTCCTTGGAAAGCCGTTATAAAGTTCCAAACCCAACACAGCAAACAATTAAGTAGGTGAAAAGACGCAAGCTGCTGTGAAACAGAGTAAACGAATTTGTAAAAATGAAAAGCTTATTGACATCTTCACTTTCAACATTGAAAACGATTTTGAAAAAAAGAAAAACATCTTCAACTTTACCAGTTCTATGAAAGATCTCAACCCAAAAAAAATAGTATTTGTAAAAAATGTTTAATTTGTAACATCTGGTATAGGAAATAAAAGTTTTGTTCTTTTTTATTTTGAAATTAAATTTTGGTCTTTGAACTTGGGATACCCAAGCAGTTCGTCAAGTTTGAAATAGATTAGAGAAAGGAGAATGAGTTTATCTTGTTTAATATTACGAGTTAAAACTTATAGAATACAAGCGATAATAGTCAGTACAAAAAAAAAAAAAACAGTCTAATGCAACAATTTCTAGTTCGAAAATTAGAAATTTTACTCAGTTTTGTAAAGTTTTCATACATTTATTATATTCCTGATTATTTGTACTCAGGAGCGAAGCTATATTTTTCAGTGGCGGATCAAGTCAAGTGGAGGCCCTATGCTGTAAAAATTTAGGGGCTCTCAAACTCAAGTTAGAAAACAGTTTCAAGAAAACTATCATTTAGTTATTAACAAAAAAGAAAATAATAAAAATTTTATACCATAACACATAAAATAAATTTATTAAAAAACATATTTCTAACACGAATTTCCATCTTGCTTTATTTCTTGTCAATTCGCCAATTATTTTGAGTGTCAATTCGGTTTAAAATTTATCGTTCTAGGTACAGAATGGCCATTTTTCTTCTCTAATAGTACTCCTTAATTTGTTTTTCTTCTTCTGAATTACAAATTTTAATAGTTCGCATTCCATTGATTGCAGTGATTTAATAGTAGCATTTGTTTTTTGTAAAATACAGGGTGTCCCAAAAAGATTTATTTTATTTGAAAAAAAAAAAATAGGCTTACAGCAAAACTAGTTACAACAATAGATAGAATAACTCAAAAAGTTTTTTCTACTACCTTAGTAAAGTTTCACATGAGATCCTTTCGTAGCTCGAAGAATATCAAGACGATATTCCAATTCAATCCACGAACGTTTCAGCATGCTAACATCAACAGTAGCTACAGCTTTTTGGGTCTTTTTTGTTTCAAATACACGACACTGTTAACTTTTGTTCGGTACACAGCATCTTTTACATAACAATTTTACTTATCTTAGCACATAATTTCTTAGCGTTTGAGTACCGGATTTTGTTTCGATAAACCACTTGACACATTGAGCTTTATTCACGGGATCCGCCATTTTGAATAACTGAATTCTTTAATAATCGTTTGCATGTTGTGCAGCGCTATCTATAATCAGAAACACACTGTAGAAAAAAACTTTTTGAGTTGTGCTATCTATTGTTGCAACTAGTTTTGCTGTAGACCTATTCTTTTTTTTTTACATAAATTTTTGAAGTTTTCTGATCTTTTTGGGACACCCGGCATTCCAAATAACTGTAATTAGTGCGGTTTTATTTTTGTCCATTTTCTTCAGAGATGAAGTCGCCTCCACTATGGTAGCTCTTTTCTTATGAATTACAACTTTCAGTTAAAGCCTCTTTTATGTGGGTGAAACAAAGTTTTATAGCTAATGCAGCATCTGCTCTTGCTGACCATCTTGTATTAGACATCTTGTATTGTGGCTCTTTTCATTGAGACGGAATGTTTGCACATTTCTAGATTTCAGGTCAAAATTTTCCAGCAATGGGATGAAGCACAAAAAAAAATGTGAATAAATTCTGCACAAACATAAAACACCGAATTGCAGCTCTACAACTTTCTGCAGCGAAAAGTTCCAATTAAATTTAAGGAATGATTAGCACACGGAAAAAAACCCGCACCTGGGCAATGTTCTTTAATACGTGCTTGTAAATCTGCTGAGTACTTCCCTAACATATTAGCAGCATTATCAAATTATTGTCCTCCACACAGTTTTCAATATCCACTTATAATTTTATTAGAGTTTGCAAAACTTTGCGTGGCCTACGAGTAACTTATTTCTTTTCCTTTTCCTGTAATAGTTGAGTATCAATTCTATTGAATTTTGTTGTTCTTTTATACATAGTACACATGGCTAACATGTGTTCTTTTGAAACTTCATGGACCGATAAAATAACAGTACCTAATTGATCTTCAATTTTGCAAACTAGTTATTAATTTAGACTTTGATGTTGAGAAACATCAAAGTCTTCAAATCATTTTTTGGTTTGCTATTAAGAATATGGTCAATAATTGCATCTGTTAATATTATTGGCTATAAAGTTATATAATTTATTTCTTCGATGTTTACATCGAGACGTATTTCTGGACTATCTCGATCTTCTGCGTTTTCGCAATCCTTTTTTCAGTAGCATATTCAACTTCTTGATTCTCAACTTGTTCTTTCTCTTCTTCACTTATTTATGGTTCAGAAGTTTCGAACGCAGGCAAAACAGAATTATCTGACGTAGATATTGATTACAACATACTGGGTCTGTATTAAATATAAAAAACTTGTACAACACATTTCTTGGGCTTTCAGCATTTTCCAGGTTTTAAAAAAAAACTTTCGCTTTTCTGCCCTATTTTGATATTTCTTCATTTTTTTTTCACTGTGCTAAATACTGTGCTAAAGCATGCATGGATACAAATTCGACCACACTTCGCACGCTAGCTGCACGTTGTTTTTTACAAACACAGTTTAAGATACCGTTACGTATTACATGTATATACAATGCATATCGAGTTAAAAGATGAATAGTAAAAAGCACTTTTAAACGGAAAATAAATAATTACATATATTCTTGAGTATTCTACCTTAAACTTTATTCTATATTTTTAATGTTATTAATTTTATTTATTAAATTTATTCTTGTAACTGCAGAGCTTACAATCGACTATTTCAATTTATTTCATACTAGCCACTATGTGACTATCCCGGCGTTGCCCGTGCCCTTGGTGTAAGATATCAATATGGTGTAAAATTTTCCGCGGATTTCAAATGCGTTCAAATTTTCAATCTATATTTAACGATCCCGATTTTATAAAAAAGAACTAAACAATGCCGTCAAAACGTTTTATATATATATAATTTTGCTTTCCTTCGCTGAAATCGTAAGAGCGCAGGAAAAGTAATCTGTTTACATTTGGAACGCGAATGTAACGTCGCATTCTCTTGCGAAAAAAAAGGTATTTTAAAAAAAATTATTTATTTAAAGAAAATCATATTTTTAGGTATCGATCTGATGTGAAATTTTGGGCGGATTTCAAATCCGTTGAAATTTATACTCTATCTTTTACGGTCTAGGAGTTAGAAAAAAAGAACTACATAACTCTAGTTAAAAGTTTCTTTGTTTTTTATCGTCTGTTGGGAAATCATTCCTCCACGTAAAATGAAAACGGAAACGGAAAAAATAAATTTAGAATATGTGATCTTTTATGCTGTTACCATTCCAAAGAAAACAATACGAATTCAATTTCATTAAATTCATTTTAAAATGTTCTAGATAGAATTTTAAAATTGCCGCGACCGAAAAAAAGCTAAAAATTCGGACTACCTGTGTACTAAATCCTATTACAATAAGTGGATAGATTCTCTCGTCAGGTCTTTGAGTGCAGAAAACAAACACTTCTTTCAAAATAGTAGAGACGAACTAACCGTTGCATGGTGCAGCCATCTATTGGCAAATTAAGCACTTAAAATCACACATTGCAATGACGCTGGCACAACTTTCCTCGAACCCTAATTAAAAGACATTTTAAACATCGGGGCCCTGCGCGGCCGTTTAATCCGCCAAATCTGCCACTTTATTTTTTTAGGCCTTCGTTCGTTCGGGGGATGGAGGTGGCACAAGGGCCATGTTTGGTGATATCGCGCCAGACACAAGACATACACTATCAAGTAGTACACATACACTAGAAATGAACGTTTTACTGACACAGAAGAGAAAAATACACCCAGGGGAAAATGCTTCTGACAGGAATCGAACCTGCGCCGCGTAAAACTCGAAGGTTACTAGAGCCCGGTGGTTTTGGGTCTTGGAGCAAGTCGGGCTTGTTATGTCGCCCTCTCTCCAAACAAATATTTTCTTTTCTATGATGATAAAATCTCTACTATTATAAAATGAAGTTTTTTTTTTTGTGTATGTACTCAAGTTGTGCCCTGACGAATTTATGGCATTCACACTAATGAAATTTGGCACACATGTAGTACGAATTTTTTTGCAATTTTATAGACCAGCCCGATTTTTAAAATTAAATCTTGAAAATTTTAAAATTAATTTAATGCGATGTTTAATTATTATTCCCTTTCCTCCGAATGGCAACAGTCGTGATCGGTATTCAATGAATCCGTATTTTCTGCGCGTGTGTAGCCGCTCTATTACTGGATATCCTTTTTGAAATTTATATTGACTTTTTAAAAGCATATTAACTTTTAGTTAGCGTCAACTTTTATGTTTCAATTTTTTTACTGTGCTTACTTCATTTTTGCTACCGGATAACGGTTGTGCAATACGTTTGTTATTGTTTCTTTTTTAGACTATCGTAGTTTGGAATTTGATTTTTGAAGTATATTCACTTTTAGTATTACTGAATATACTTTATGAAATTTATTGCCTTTTTAAAAGTATATTAACTTTTAGTTAGAGTTAACTTTTAATCTTTTATATTTGTATTTTTTTATTGTGCTTATTTCATTTTTCGAACTGGATAACGGTAGTGCAATACGTTTGTTATTGTTTCTTTTTTAGAATACGACAGTTTGGATTTTGATTTTTTAAGCATATTCACTTTTACTTTGGATTATTTTGATATTTTTTTACAAGTCTAGCGATATTTTTTTTAATCTTTTGTGCAATTTCTGGTTTGTTTCATTTATGCTATCTTTTGTTTGTTTCTGTATAATACTTCGGTTTTTGTATAGTATATTTTTATAATTTTTGTTTTGATGTCTTATAGAAAGAAAAGCGATATTATTTTTGTTTTCTTTGGTTTCCTAAAAATGTCCACAGAATTTAAAAGGTCTTTACTGCACTCAGTCCAATCTTGGATTTTAATTATTTATGCAAACTAAGAACATTTATTCTATGTAGTTCTACTCTCACAGGATGATGATGTGCTCTTAGAATTTCAACGTTTTACTGAGAAGCAAAGACATGTTCCATCAATTTATTGTCGCTATGTATTCCGAGATTGAATCGGAGAAGGTGTTGTACATACGACTAAATCAGGTGACTCAACAGTGGAACAATATGCTCATTTGACGCATCTGATTCAGATGCGTTAATTAACGATGGAAATGTTGCTGTACGGAAACTCAAGTACACAGAAATCGCTAAACTTCCAAAAATATATCAAAACCAAAAGTAACAGGTGATGCTTTTGTTAATTTTTATATTACATAAATTATCAAAATTAAATATTGCTGTTATTTCCAAAAGACACAGAAACAAACACAAAATTGCATTAAATAATAACAAAATTATGGCCTTTCGCTATAACGGCCTCTTTTCATGTACGCTCCACAATGTTTTGTTATACGACTAAAACAAATGCTCTTTTTATGCTTTTGTTTAGTATGAGCTTCTCCCTTTACATTACATGTCTTTGCTTCCCAATAAAACGTTGTAATTCTAAGAGCACATCATCATCCTGTGAGCGTAGAACTACATAGAATAAATGTTCTTAGTTTGCATAAATGATTAAAATCCAAGATTGGCCTGAGTGCAGTAAAGACCTTTTAAATTCTGTGGACATTTTTAGGAAACCAAATAAAGCAAAAATATAATAATAAATTCATTTTATAATGTTATACATTAAATTTATAATTGGAAATAAATATCGCTTTTCTTTCCATAAGACATCGAAACAAAAATAATAAAAATTAACTATACGAAAACCGAAGTACTATACAGAAACAAACAAAACATTGCATAAATTAAACAAACCACAAATTGCACAAAAGATCAAAATTAAATATCGCTAAACCTTGAAAAAAATATCCAAACTAAAAGTTAATATGCTTTAAAAATCAAAATCCAAAGTATCGTAGTCTAAAAAACAAACATATTGCACAACCGTTATCCAGTTCCAAAAATGAAGTAAGCACAATAAAAAGATACTTATATAAAAGATTAAAAGTCAACGCTAACTAAAAGTTAACATGCTTTTAAATAGGCAATAAATTTTTGAAAGGATATCCAGTAATCGGTAAAGTCGGTGTTGGTCTAACTACACTAAAGCGACAACGCAGTAAAATCACGACAATGTCATATAAACATTACTGATATTTTCGTGAGGCAAAATGTAGCAGTGTAATTAACGCATCTCATTCAGATGCGTTAATGAACGATGGAAATGTTGCTGTACGATAACTAAAGTACACACAAATCACTAAACTTCCAAAAAGATATCAAAACCAAAAGTAACATGTCGTGCTTTTGTACATTTTTATATTGCATAAATTATCAAAAATGAATACTGCTATTCTTTCCAAAAGACACTGAAACACAGAAACAAACATAAAATTGCATTAAATATTAACAAAATTATGGCCTTTTGCTATAACGGCCTCTTTTTATCTACGCCCCACAATGTTTTGTTATATAACTAAAACAAATGCTGTTTTTATGCTTTTGTTTGGTATCAGCTTCTCCCTTTACATTACACTGCTAAATTTTGCCTCACGAAAATATCACTAATGTTTGCATAACATTGTCGTCATTTTACTGCGTTGTCGCTTTAGTGTAGTTAGACCAACACCGACTTTATACAAAGCCCACTTCACAACTCTAAATCCTATCGCGAGGCTACTTTTACGCGTTACGATACACCCGAAGTTAAGCACGGAGAGTAAAATGTTAATTTCCACAAGCCAATCTGAATTTGAGAGGCTGCAATGTCCTGCACGGAAAGAACAAAGTATTCAAATGCGTTAGGTAACGGTCAATCACGGTTTTGTATTGAGAAATATGCTAAAAATGCAGTCTTGCATTTAAACATTATTTTGTTAATGACACCAATGCTCCGACCCTTCACAATGCTGGCTTCTTATACGACTGCCTTTTTTTAATTTTGGGGCTGTAAATTAAAATTATACTGTTATTACGAAATGTTATTTTGTTGATCTTATATGCTATTTTTTTGTTTGTTTCTGTGTATCTTTTTGGAAATTTAGCGATTAAAATGCTGTTATTTTGTTTATCTTTTATGCTATTTTTTGTTTGTTTCTGTGTTTGGGTGTCTTTTGGAAAGCATAGCAATACTTAATTTTGATAATTTATGCAATGTATAAATTTACAAATGCATAAACTTTTAACTTTTGGTTTTTATATCTTTTTGGAAGTTTAGTCATTTCTGTGTACTTCAGTTTTTTTATCGCAGCATTTCCACTGTTCATCAATGCATCTCACAAATGTGCATACTGTTCCACTCTGATTCAGTCTTATGTACAACATCCTTTCCGATTCCATTTTGGAATACATTTCGACAATACATTTATTTAACAGGTAATAGTCTACACTCGCTGCCAAAAGTTAAGGACATTGTGGAAAATGTTAATTTCTAGAAGCTAATCTAAATTTTAGGGGCTGCTATTTGCTGCAGAGTTAGATGGAAATATGCAAATGTGTTATATAACAGCCAATCATGGTTTCGTGTCGACAAATATAAAAAAAGGCAGTCGTATAAGAAGCCAGCATTGTGAAGGGTTAGTTTAGAACTTTCGTAGGATTAGTTTTCAATAAGGACATGTTTCTGTCACTTCCACAACATGAATAGCAATTAGTGAGCGCTGCCGTTCTGTGGGATGCCTTCAAGAAGGGCAAGGAATCACTCCTGTTGCTCTTTTCATTGCCATTCGTTCCGTGATTTCATGATAGTACAAACAAGCCAAACAATTGTCCAAATTCCTGTGGCCCGCTCCCCAAAGGTTACGACCCCTGCAGTTCGTCTATATATTGCTGTTGTAGCAAAGCACTTATCATGCATGGCTGTGCCAAAGGGCAATTCTTTCCCAAAGAAATAAAGATGTCAATGTCATCAAAAAGCAACTCTTGCCAGAATTGCCCCGTAGTTTTCAAATTTACAAATCTATATACATTAAACGTCACACACATTAGGCCTTAAAGCACACGACACAGTTTTTAACACATTGTAACCATCTGGAGTACTCTTGCACACATTGGAGCACCGATTATGCTTCTCACACCTTCACTGTGCAATGGTACGACACTGTCAACAAACTCATGCCAAATATTATTGAAGCCACCATCGTGACTAGACATGCCGCAAGTTAAAACATATTCATTCCTATAATACCAATCATCACTTCTCATATCCACACTTTCCAATTTAAAAAACTTCAGTTCCCAGTTCGTTTCAGTTTCACTGTTAGCATCAAGAAGGTACAATCACTCAAAGTCATAGGACTCTTGTCTCATTAAACCGCATTTCTCCCACAATGAAGTGTTCGATTGGATACCTTTTTACTTTTTATAAATAGATATCACTTCAATTTCTGGCTGGATGTGGTTATTGTGATAAGAGTAGAGGTATACTCTCTCGGAAAAAAATAATCAAGTATAAAATGCTAATTTTTTTTTCTTTTCCTCTCACACATGGGACAGACTTATTTCATTCAATTTAATTGTTTCTAAAGTTACATTTCACTTCTACAAACATTGGTAAAATAAAAAATTTACATAAGCAGTAAAATAATTTATTTTGTGCTCAACAAAATTATAAAAAATACCTTTTTGGTGTATCAATCTATTTTATTTAAAATTCAAAACTACCTCAACTTACAAAAATATTTCTAATTTTTCTGTCTCCCTATTATCACAGTAATTTGGGGTTAAAAGATACTGCGTTGGCCAAACCAACACATTTTATTGTTGTTAAAAAAAATACACATTTAAGTTGTAAAATTTAAAAAATAATACTCATTTTTTTCTGTTTTTAGTAAAATAAGCATGTTTTCTCACTCCTTTCACTATTCAATTTTCTCAACTGCCTTTTTCAAAAACTTAAAACTTTTATTTCTTAGAAAATACAATTGTTTGGCATTGCAGTAAAATGTATAAAATATGCATGTGTATAAAATGGATTATAAAAATAATACAACAGTGAACAGAAATTCTACAAGTTTTTATTAAAAATTTCAACGAATTTTAAATCTGAGGAAATTTGTAATATTAATTAACATTACACAATAGCAACACAATGGACTATTGACGAGGGTCTGGGATAAATTCCCTAATTGAAAGATCATAGGTCATTTTTAATTATCGTACTGTAGCAACTCAACGTGCTATTCACAACGATCCCAAATCAATTCCCTAAGCAAAATATCCAAGGTAATTTTTAACGTCGTACTATAGCAACTCAACGGGCTATTTACTACAGTTCAGGATCAATCCCCTAAGGAAAGTATCCGAGAAAATTGGGTAATTTTTAATTAACGTTCTCAAGCAACACAACTACCTAATAACTAGGGTCGGAGTTAAATCCAATAAGTAAAATATACGTTTACAATATCGCGTAATTTTCAACCACGGTCAAATAATAACACCTTAGATGGCACCCCACCCTCTAATAGATTGTGACGTCACACCAATTGGATCTTTTTGCAATTCCAATTTCGTCGCATTTCACAATGACGAGGGCATTACGGCGTTGTCCGTAGTGTTGATTTGCGAAGCAAACCAAATGGGTATGCGCAGCAAACACCGGTGGTTGGCAAACGTTCACAATTAACACACCTAACCCCACAAAGTACAGAACGGGCAACGCCGAGCTAGCCACGCAGTGGCTATTAAAATAATAAAAGAAATAGTGTTTGTGTGTGTGTGTAAAATATAATAATTAGTATCATATTAATTAATTAATTTGTAATTACTTACATTTATTAATTACTAGCAGTACCCACATGTTGTTGCCCGTGACATACTTCTGTTTTTTAGTTATTTTGCTTTGCTTCGCATCGCTTGAATCGTTTGTGCTCAGGAAATCAAAGGAAGAAAAACAAATTTAGAATCTCTTATCTCTTCACACTGTTGCCATTCTAAGGAAAACAAATAATAAATAAATGCCAATAAAACCCCTTAAATCTAAAATTAAGTTTTCGCACCCACATGAAAAATGTGTTTCTACTTCTTTTTTGGAAATTACATTTTTTCAATACAATTTGTTTATTCTAAAATAAACGCATACAATTACATATACATGCAAACAATATCTCAATTTTTAAAGCCTACGTTGTTGTACAATACGTTTTATGCTTGGCTCCTTTGTTGAAAGAGTCATGTGTAAATCCTCATTTACATTTAATAGCTATTTCTGTTTTTATGTGTAAAAGTGATGAAAATTCCATTTAACACAGGCAATTGGTAAAAGTGTGCACAATGCTACTTTTGCCAGTTCTGTGTACACTAGAATTGCTCCAAGTCCAATTTTTCACATTTCATTTGAATACTGCACCGGCTCGTTTTTCAATAAGATCATCTTACATATATCCAGTAATCATATATATATATATATATATATATATATATATATATATATATATATATATATATATATATATATATATATATATATATATATATATATATATATATATATATTATTTACATCAAAATACGCAAATTAACGAAAGGGCAAAAAAATAAAAAATAAAGACAGGGGGTATTCAACTTGAAAACGAAAGTGAAAACGGAAGTTAAAATTAACCATGGAAGCGCGCTGAAAGATTCAGACATAGCATGGTAAACAATATAATTTCTAATACAAGAGGAAATTCAAAATAAAAACCAAAAGTTATATATTGAAAATGAAAGTGTTGATGTATAAGGGCGTCTGAACCATACATAATATGGAGTTTTCTAAGTACATGAGTAGCAAAACGCTAAGATATTGCTCATATACTCCTCCAAACACTATTGAAAGCAAACACACAAAACAAAGCATTAAAATAAGAAACACACAAATCAAACCAGAAACAGCAGTCGGGAGACCGGTAACACCAAGTCAGAAGATCGCATCAAATGACGCTACCCACTTCGTCCAACAAAACATCAACACATCATATTGTGTTGAATGGGTCAGGCTCTTCTCCTAATGACGTGTTTGTATGTGTCTCTGTACGCAGTGTCCTGACGAATCTATGGCACTTATAATAATGAAATTTTGGTACACAGGTAGTTCTAAACTTTTGCAATTTTTGTGTAGCGCAAGAATTTAAAAATTTAATCAAGAAAACATTTTTTAATTAATTTATAAGTTTTTTCTCCTTTTGTCCTCAGCTACCTCAAATGAAGAATGAGCGGATTTAGCGATTTTCGACCGCTGACGTCACAAGCGTGTTTCGTCCTGATGCCATTAGACCCATGCCAATTTTTCCGATTCTAGCGGGTTTTGATTTACGTTGTTGATAGTAGCCACTTCGAGGCCATCACGGTGTTACCTTTGGAGTTCGCTAGCGAAGCAAACCAAATGGGCATACGTTGCAATCACCGGGGTTTGGCGAGCGTTGGCGAGTAGTGGTCACACCCTGCCCCACGAAAAGAACTGTCACGGACATCGCCGTGATGGCCACGCAGTGGCTAGTATAACAAATGAAAGCGAAGTAACTAAAACAATATGAAATGCGATCGCGACACTCGACCATCTCCATTACAATTTTTCGATCGTTATTTCGGTAAATACAATTACAGTTAAATGACGATCAGTTCGCAACACTGATATTAAAATGACGAAACACAATTTGTTACGTTGTTGTTAATCTTTTGAGAAAGGACTAATCATGCGCCAAACCAAAGAAAGAGCAGGTAAATTAAATATTGTAGAGGAAAAATTCTAAATATATACACTCTATAACAAAAAAAATCGACGCACCAAGAAGGAATCATCCGATTGCTTTGAAATTTCGTATACAAAAATGTTTTGACCAAATATGCAAATGATTAAAATTTGGTGTCCAATGAATGAATAGTGCGATCTCCAGCGCATCGGAACTGCGTATCCAGCAGATGTATATAAGGAGTTGTTCTTGAACTGTTATTAAAAATTTCTGCTGCATTGCGATTTAGGATACCTTTACTGAAAAAAATGCCTCGCAGTAGGATTCGAGCTCATTACGAGCAACTTTCAGAGTTTGAAAGAGGTCGTATCATTGGATTGAAAGAGACAGGTTGGGCAAATCGGAGAATCGCTCGTCATGTGAGTCGAAGCGATGCGGCGATTAGAAGATGCTGGCAAGAATGGGTGGACAATGGCAGATTTCAGCGTCATGATGGTAGCGGTTGACGTAGGGCCACAACAGATCGCGTGGACAGAGTGATTGTCAGATCAGCTGTCACAGCGTCTGATTCATCGCTATCAACCATCAGTCGTGCGACCCACACACGAGTGTCCACCATGACCATTCACAGACGGCTGAGAGCGAAATCTACGCTCGTATGGACCGTTACGCCACCTGCCACTCACGCCTGCACACTGTCGAGCCAGATTACAGTGGTGCTTGGCTCGATCAGGCTGGAATGATGCTGACTGAGGACGTATAGTCTTTAACGACGAATCCCGCTTCCAACTGTGTCCTGACGATCATCGAAGACGTGTCTGGAGACGCCCAGGGCAGCGTGCCGATCCTGCTTTCACTATTGCACGCCACACGGGCCCTCAACAAGGAGTTATGGTCTGGGGTGCCATTTCCCTTGATAGCCGGACCCCTTTGGTCGTCATTAGAGGTAACCTTACTGCACAGCGGCACGTTGATGACATTCTGAGACCTGTTTTGCTACCGTTCCTTTCGCAGTACCCTGGGCTTATTTTTAGTAAGACAATGCCAGACCACATATGGCACGTGTTGCTATAAACTGTCTTCAAGCTTGTCAAACACTTCCTTGGTCAGCCAGATCACCAGATCTCTCTCCCATCGAGCAAGTCTGGGATATGATGGGAAGGCGACTGCATCTTGTAGGGAATGTTGATGACGTAGTCCGACAATTGAAGCAAATTTGGCAAGAAATACCGCAGGAGACCATCTGGGAGCTTTATCGGTCTATGCCACGCCGTGTGGCAGCTTGCATCCAGGCTATAGGCGGGTCAACACATTATTGAGCTCGTTACTGTAACTCTGAAATAAATCATTCAATTGTTCTGAAATTTTAATCATTTTCTATTCCGTACATAATTTTTGTCTCCATCGGACAACTCCTTCTTGGTGCGTCGATTTTTTTGTTATAGAGTGTATATTCAAATACACAGTCCAGTCACATTAATGTGACCACCTGTCAAAAGCCAGAATAACCACCTTTGGCAGAGCTGACCGCCACGGCAGCACGCGAACAGTTAAAAAAATTAGCCGTTTCCGAAATGCTTCCACCCTTGGCCAGAAAGCCACTAATCATGCCCTTTGGGACGTCGGATAAATCGCTACGTTTCTGCATTACGCCAACGATTGAAATACTTTCGGATGCCCTAGGACATCCTTTATATACACTCCACAGCAATGTTCTGCCACATGCCTTTTGTGATTGGTTATTTCACGTTGACGTCGAAAGTAGGTGGTGGTCACATTAATGTGACTGGACTGTGTATATAGACGATCGATTACAGACCGTATTCCTATCACTTTCCCATTTATCCACTTTAAATGGATTGTGTTGTGTTTTTACTTTTCACTTCATATTTCCTAATCATACGAAATTCATAAAAAATATAAAGCAAAGTTTGTGTATTTTTAGTCACTTTATTCATATTTTTTATGGAGTGTGACATACCCGGTCATAGTTGAACATGCGGCAAAACCGACATTAAATCTCAGAGCGGTTAATTATATTTGTTTACTAGCAAAATACCCGACCTTACTCGGTTCGAATTGGTTTACTCTAGATTGAAGAGATAATCAAAATATATAATGACTTACGTTTTTTGTAGAATAAAAATTTATTTTAACATCTTTCGCCATCTTTATATTTTCTACAACTTACTTTGGACACAAATCCTACACATGCATATCCATTCATGTAATACATTTCACATACATCTTACAATTGCTGTATGACAAAGCTACAAAATGACGAAAGGTGATACTAAGGTTACTACTATAAAAGACGATTTATAGGAAGATTTCGAATTCCCTTTCTTAAGTTCTTTTCATGTTCAACTCAATTAATTAAAATTACGATTTACGGCGAGTGCTCTCGCACTCATAGTCAACAAAACAATATTTCTTTACTTGTGGCACTCTTGCCTCCGGTATGCGACATTGTGAAATTTTGCAATCTTCTCCTGTCATTATTACAACGAATTTTTTAATGTTGGAAAAAGTTCCAGTTTGGATTAATAAACATTATTATTCTTTCAATAACGGCAGTATTCTTTCAATAACTGCATTATTCTTTAAATAACGGCATTATTCTTTAAATAACGACATTATTCTTTAAATAACGGCATTATTCTTTAAATAACGGCATTATTCTTTAAAAAACGGCATTATTCTTTAAATAACGGCATTATTCTTTAAATAACGGCATTATTCTTTAAATAACGGCATTATTCTTTAAATAACGGCATTATTCTTTCAATAATGGCATAACTACACTTAAAATTTACTGAAAATTTATACTGACTTACCTAACGTTTTTAAGTCTAATACTTTGTGGTGCTGTTATGTGTGATGAGAAGTAAAACACATTTATTAAAATAATAAATATTTAAAACAGAAAATAGCGAAATAAAACAAAATAAAAGATGTCGGGAAAAATTGTTCTAAAGATATTAATTTGTAATTCATTTTATCTCTTGATCTCGCACAGTTGCCACAACTTACAACTAAAAGTGTACAAAATTTAGAAATGTGAAATTAATTCAGAGCGATAGAACCAGAAAAAATATCACTGCTCGCGCGATCTTGTTCATTCTCGTTTCATTAAAAAATATCGTCTGTCGCAAATATTCGGAAATCGTTTTCATTGCGCAAAGAATAAAAATAAGACTCGAAATAAATGAAGTATCAGAGATGAAATTCCATTAAAAAAAAAAAATTTTGAAGAATAATTACTTTTTTAGCAGTACTGGTAAAGCAATCGAAGTAATCGTAATATTCAATAGACATTCCAATTTTTCCAAAACTACCAAATTATGGTTGATTTAAGTATACTTACTCAGGTGTTTTAGCATGAAACTCAACTAAATATAACAATAAAGAAATGTTTAATATTGCATTCACTAAACTAATAGATAATGTATAAAATAAAATACACTGCAATCAAATATCTGGAATACAATTCATGTGATGTCTACACAAACACACAAACAAAAAATCGAGCATAGAACAGAAAGACGGACAGACAGACTTTCGCAACCAATGCCACTCACTAAATGAAGATAAGTACTCACTGTATGCAAATTTTCATGAAAATATCTTAAACCGCGTGGACGTGTATAGGGCACAACATACATACATACAGACAGACAGACACCAAACGAGAAAAAGGCGGATTCGGCATCAGAAGGGTCCAAAACGGATAGAAAACTTGAAATGGGTCGAAAATATTGAATGTACAAACAAACACTCCATTCTTATTTATATAGATTAGATTTGTATTGCCAGTGCAAATGTAAAAGTAATGCTCGTTGGCCCGTTGCGTGACTCCAGTGCGACGTTAATTAAATTACCTACCCATTTCTATGTCTCTTAGTAAAGTATAATGCAGGACTTCGGCTAACTTAATGATTCGCTACTTTTCAAGTTTTTCAGGCAGTCAATTTTCAAGTTTTAAGAAAATTCCAAAATTATAATGGATTATTTGAAAGCCGCGAAAGTAACTGGACGATGGCGAGTTTCAAACTAGGTCAAGACCCTAGACTATCGTATACACGAAGGCTGATGCACATTAAATCTGTCACGACGTCAAATGTGCATTCGCTGGTGAGTGTGGTGCCAGCTCAGGTGTCGACCTCGATATCTGACCGTGGTTGAAAAATTATGAGGTGTTGTTATCGGATCTTTCCCATTGGGATTGATCCCTGAACGTCAAGATCCTATTGTGATGCTTCAGTACGACGTTAATTCAATTAACAGCCATGTTTTTTTTTATTTTTTTTTTTTTAACTTTTAAGTAAGACGCATTTATTTCAAAGCGGTTGATTTATTTGCTTCGAACGTTTGTTTCCAGGTGTGGAAACACCAATTAAGCAGATTCCAAGGTTAGTACGTTAGTGATAGATGAGAAGGGTTGGTAGTTGAATTAATGTCGCACTGGGGAGCTACATAACGGGCAATTGGCAACTTATGGGAACAATCCAGAAGTGAAAGACCCGAGGACAACGCCTCGTCCATTGTCAGATGATGAGGGCTTGAATTTCTTACACAAATGAAGCAGCTTCAAAGTCAGTTACAAATAACAACATAATAGTTTTAATTAAAATAATATTTTATTATCCTTTAATATGTTTTGAGATTTATATAAATTAGAAAAATGTCAAATCAAAGTGGTTTAGGGTGCTATAAAATATGTAAAGCATTAGTAATATTTCAGAGAATCTATGTTTTACTCAGCATTCCCTGATCAGGATACAATTATATTAAATGCATTAAAAACATTTCACAAGGCAAATCTTGAGTTACACTGATAATCAGTGAGCATAGTAGCTTTTTTGATAAATATAATATAGTTATAATTTTTTGCATCTCAACTGAGCTTTATTCAATTTTGTCATAAAAGTACAGTTTGCACTTAATTGAAAATTTTAACTTATATTTCCATTTAAAAGATATTACTTATTTCATTGTATAGATGGCGCCACCACAAAATGTTGAAGTCATCTGATTGATTGTTCTCATTTAACTTTCAACTTCTATTGAGCTGGTTTGAAAATTAAAAAAAACAACTAATGTGTAAAAACGAAATGTTTTTTGAAACTAAAAGACCGCAGGTGTGACGAAGACATTTGTTACAATGATTGGATCAAAGTTGCAAAACTATAAAATTTTATGGTTTCTTTCCTTTAAATTTAAAGGACAATTTATGGGTATTTTGAATCAATTTCAAGGAATCGTTTGTTTTTAAAGGCATTTTAAAGTAATTTCGGTATATTTATAAGAACTTTGAAGATTCTTGAAGGTTGAACCAGTGTCCGGGTTCTAGATATGAATAACTAACTCGAGTTATTGAATGATTTCGAGTTTCGAAAAGATGATATGTCGACAATTATTTCTAGCATACTGACTCTTGAAGATACTGTCGTAAAATTATGACTCCAAGGAAATGATGAAATGACTAATTGTGAACGAAAAAATGAGACGGAAAAGTTGTAAGCATTTGACGTTGGATTTTAGATAGCATCAACAAAGATGGTAGTAATTAGAATCTTGATTGTTACCTGTTCAGTTATCAAAGAAATGAATTGACAGATTCTTCAAGAAGTTCCTACTAAGAAATTACTTTTCTAACGTAAAACTGGAAAATTATCTCCTAGGTTCAATGCTAACTTCAATATTAGTTTACACCCGACTTAAAGTCGATTTCTTAGTTTAGATTTCAAGTAAATGAACTAGGAGAATACAGTTTTATCATCCAGGAAACTGGGAGGGTTCAGATTAGTAAAGTTGTGGAAAACACAATTCGAAACACTTCAATACTTAACTACGATTTCCGGATTCTATACTATCAGAAAATTAAAAGTCAATTTATAATTGGTTACAACCATTTTTGAATTGGTTGTACTTGTGAAAAGATTCATTTTAATGAATTGTCAACTTAAGCTCTGCCAAAGAATCTTGTAGCATAAGAGAGAGGTTGATTAGTAGCCCATCGACAAATATCATCGGCTTAGAGCAGAAACTCATTGACTGACGAAACAAAAGTTTTACTTTGCAGCTGTGTAAAGAGTAACTATTCGCTTTTGAATCAAAAATAAAAGTTATAAGCATTTTTATGCTGTTGTATATTTTTTTAAAGACTACAACGGGGATGACATTTTATTGCTCATCATAATAATAAAAAACCATCATCAAAATCCTTTAATGTCTCCAAAAAAAATGTCAGGTAATGAGTTTGTGCTCTAGTCCAATGTATATTTATCCATTATCCACATATCGCACTATCTCTGCATTAAAAGCAACACTCGAAAAAACAACAACAATAATACTAATAATAACAATAATACTAATAGCAATAATGACAATGATAACACTAAAGATAATGACAATGACAATGGCAATGGCAATGACGACGACGACGACAGCCCACATAAGGGGGCTGCATATAAGCACGAGGTCTCTTCCAAGAGATTTTACAGTACTATCAGGTTTTGTGCTTTGTTCTGAGTACTGCACGTAGGGGAAGGTGTACTTTGGGACAATTGTACCTTGAAACAGTTTATATTGTGCTGTCTCCTTTTGAGTAAGTAGCAAAATAACACATTGTAGTTTACCATTTGCCACCAGAGAACCTTCTCATAAAGATTGGCACTCCACAGGTGTTTGTTGTGTTTGCTAAACAACTAATTGAAATAAGTCCTCTAGTAAGCAAATATTTTGGATTTTTCAATTATAATTCTTGTATTTTCACTGATTATAATTACATTTTTTTAGGGTTGGTAAAGTTAGTTAAAAATCTGTTTTACTCAATATGATGATACGATTTCAATATAAACATAAACCTGATACTACTTTCTAGACTGTTTAATTTATAAAGGCAACCAGTTGTACCTTGGGACGAAATAAATGTTGTACCTTGGGACATCCCAAGATACAACAATTTATTTTGTCTTTTGTTACAACAGTCTGGGCTTCCAAATGCACTAATACCCTGAAGTTACACGACAGGTGGGACCTACGTAAAATCGCGTAAGTCGAATTCGCTGAAGTCGGGGCATATAAATTTTACTTAATTGAGACAAAGGACTAACTAAAACAATAGTTTGGAAGAAAAATATTTAATAATATTGCAGTTCTTTTAAAACAAATTTATAAACAAAATGTAAAAAAATTTATCAGCAACGTAAAGAAGTTATTTCGATATAAAATCTATTCGCTTCATAAAATCTAACAAATTCGTTTAACGACACAATGCCTTCTTTTTTTTTCACGCGGAATATCTTCGTAGCAAGTCAATATATATTTTTCTTCCTTGCTTTGTATCTATAACACGTTCTTCGTTGAAGTCTATGGTTTCTAAAATTTTTAAGCCCTTTTCATCTGGCCAGGCCGCGCAGATGGTCTTCGACAGCTGTCCCATTGGTTTTGAGTGCAGGTGATTTTTAACCAATTCCCTGAAAAATCTGATGACACATAGAGATCTGCTGGAGAGCTCGAGCTGTGCAGAGGTGTTTGTTTTGTGGTGCTCGTTTATGGGGTCACGGCCGTTGAATTTTTGCCTGTTTTGCAGCGCCCAAGAAACAGAGATGCAAATCTCTATTGTAATATAGTCTATATAGGTTTTTTTTAATGCAAGTTATTAGTAAGTTAGGCTGTTTCGTTGTGTTGACAGACACACCACTGGGCACGCTACATTACAGCGTATAACAACCAGAGAAACACTAAAATAACTGGCGTCAGTGTTGGCAAGCTACAAAATGTTGAAACTGTGTGTAATTTTTTATTAATACGGAATTTAGTATGTATGGAATTGATTTATTATGATTATAGTCTACTTCAAACAATCTAAAAGTAACATGTATTCCAAGGTACAACATATATTACAAGGTACAACATGAATTCCTAGGTACATCATGTATCCCAAGGTACAACAACTGTATCCCAAGGTACAACACCATGTATCCCAAGTTACAACAACATGTATCATTAGGCAAAATAACATGTATCCCAATTACAACACCATATATCCCAAGGTACAGCACCATGTTGAACCTTGGGACATTTGAATAGATTAACAAAACAATTTATTAAACAGTTAATATGCAAGGTATATATAAAAAATGTCAAATTTTCCCAAAAGTAATGAATGTAAATAGTTGATGGAAAAAACAAACTGCAGCTACATTATAGCCTCAGGAAAAATATTTGCTTAAAACTGTCCCTAGGTACGACACCTTCCCCTATATCTCTCTGATGTGTCGGTAAAACTTTACTTGAGGGCAAATCCATATGTAACGGACTTATCATTAGACGATAAAAGCATTTTTCACAGTTATATAATTCAGATATGTGAATTTTTTTTGGTATTTATATAGAAGATTATCTCTAAAAGTATATTGCTAAAAAAATATTTATTTTAAAAACAAAAATAGAGGGAATACATACTTTGGTGGTGTAACGGACGAATCCCTTTTGGAAAAAAAATTGTGTCACTCTGAACACAAATGAGATATTGTATGATGTTTACAAAGGAAAATAATGAAAATTTGTTAAATATGAATGAGGATGATTCAAAGGGGGGATATTACAAATTCATGGATTATCTGATTTGCGGACAATTTCAATTTTTGATAAAGATTTCAAATTAGTAATGGGCATATCATGTAGTGTAACGGACGTATCATTTTCTGAAGTATTTACACTGCTTTAAGATTATTTATTGTACAAAATATGTTACAGTGAATTGTTACTATAAATAAAAGAAAATAATAATTACACATTGCCAGAATTAATGGCGTATAAAAAAATCGTTATCTACTGAAATTTTTAAAAATTTCGTGGTACTACACAATTATAAAACATTTTTAAGTTAAAAATTGTACAGATTAAATAATATATCAAATGTCAATCTGAAGGGATTATCGAATTTGGGTTTATCAATTATGTCTACAATATCTTCTTCACAGTCCAGTCACATTAGTGTGACCACCACCTACTTTCGACGTCAACGTGAAATAACCAATCACAAAAGGCAGGTGGCAGCACATTGCAGCGGAGTGTATATAAAGGATGTCCTAGGGCATCGGAAAGCATTTCAATCGTTGGCGTAATGTAGAAACGTAGCGATTTATCCGACGTCCAAAAGGGCATGATTATTGGCTTTCGGGCCAAGGGTGGAAGCATTTCGGAAACGGCTAATTTTGTGAACTGTTCGCGTGCCACTGTGGTAAAAATATACCGTGCATGGCAAAATGGCACTATCCAAAATCAGCGGCGTGGCACATGTGGTGCACTACGGTCTATAGATGACAGAGGCGAACGAAGGCAACGGAGATGCGTTCGGGAAAATAGACGTGCAACTGTTGAGCAACTGAGCGCCCAGATGAACCAAGGGGCTACCAAGAGAGTATCCTCAACAACGGTTCAGCGAACGTTGCTGCGCATGGGCCTCCGCAGCAGACGCCTGGTTAATGCACCTATGCTGACTGCTGTTCATCGGCGACGAAGGTTGGAATCTGAAGTTCACCAGTTCCGCAACTGGACGTCCACAGAGTGGCGTCAGATGGCTTTTTCCGATGAATCACGTTTTATGCTCCATCGGACAGATGGACGTTGGCGTATACGGCGTGAAACGTCTGAAAGCAAACACCCTGCAACAATTGCCGGAAGGATACAGGCTGGAGGAGGGAGCATTATGGTTTGGGGAATGCTTTCCTGGCATTCACTGGGTGCACTCATCATCAGAAACCTAATTGACTCTCTTCCTGCACGTCTTGTAGCGGTCCGCTCTGCCAAAGGTGGTTATTCTAGTTTTTGACAGGTGGTCACATTAATGTGACTGGACTGTGTATATATTCTATTATATAAAAAAATGTCATCATTTTCCGCCGGCCAATAAAACTTTTGTCATGTCCGTTTATAAAAACTGATTGGACTATGGACTGAAATCACTTGTCCTACAGTCTT
This sequence comes from Metellina segmentata, assembly GCA_947359465.1. NCBI lineage: Eukaryota > Metazoa > Arthropoda > Arachnida > Araneae > Tetragnathidae > Metellina > Metellina segmentata. The sequence continues at coordinate 21,278,865 of OX375876.1, read as the reverse complement.
TTTTGTCCCCATTAACTGTATTCAATTTTATAATGACCCATGAGCCGAATGTTATACTGTCATTGCTGGATACAAATTTAAATTGGTCTGCTGCATATTTGTTAACTATTGAGAAAAAGGTTTTTGATTTATTAAGTTAAAAGGCTTTCCAGATTTTCTAGAAATTTCTGAAACATACACAATATTTTTAGAATTTGCTCTTACACGTGAATAATAGGAATTGTTAGTATGCCTTTAAATCCCTCTTTCAAGTTGTTAATGTTGCTTTCAATTTTTTTCTTTACATGCAAAGATGATATTTGTTTTCTGAGTGTTTTCTCTGGGCACAGTAACAAAATTTTCTGCATTCAGAATTATTGATTGTCAAGATTTAATTTTTTACAACAGTTAAAATTTTACTTGCCCACCTACACCATCAGGCTCGACTTTTCCATGGGATGTAGCGAAGAAATTCCAGTTGAGTTTAACTCCAAAATCGACTTCTCCATAGGTAATACTAGCCACTGCGTGCCTAGCCCGGCGTTGCCCGTGCCCGTGGTGTTGGTTTACGAAGCAAACCAACAACACGGGCAACGCCGTGATGTAAGGTATTATTCTGGTGTAAAGTTTTCTGCAGATTTAAAATCCGTTGAAGATATATTCAATTTATAAATTAATTTTTTAAAGAAAATCATATTTTTAGGTATCAATCTAACGTGACATTTTCCGCTGATTTCAAATTCGTGATTTCAATCTAGTGAAATTTTCAATCCAGTTTAGCGATTCCGACTTTACGAAAAAAGAACTTAACAATCCCAGTCAATATGTTTTTTATGTCTTGCTCTCATTGAAAATGAGAATGGAAGCGGAAATGGAATGGGACAGGAAATGTAATCTGTTTTTTTTTTTTTTTTTTTTTTTAACGCGAAAAGCAGAAGATGCAATTTTCTTGTTTGTTTATTATTTGGAAAGAGAAAGTTCACGTGACGTCACAATTTCTTGTGAAAATATAAAAGATGAAAAAACATTTTGACACACAAATGAAAAAACAGGCCAACGTGGGTAGAAAAGTCCTCCGTGTTTGAATAACCCGTTGGAGAATAAAACTATTGAATTCATTTTAAAATCTTCTAGATTGAATTTTAAAATTTCACCGCGACCCATAAATTGCAAAAAATTTGGATTACCTGTGTGCCAAATCTCATTGCTGTAAGTGTCATAGAATCGTCAGGATTTTGCGGGAGCGAAAAAAACAGGCAAACACTTCCTTTTATAATAGTAGAGATAAAGAAATTTAAACTTCTGTTTGAAATGTTGTGAAGCACCATCATTTCCTATACTGCCACTTTCTTTACTTTTTACGACCCCACTACTTACTGAATTCCATTAATACCACGTTGCTTTTTTTTCATCTTCTGAAATTCAGTCTGTAAGACTCAAAATTTTGTAGATTTTCACATCTGACACAAATGTTTAACATCGCAACATATATTATACTAGGGGGCCAGCCCCCTACTCGCTAAAGCTCGTCGACCCCCGAAGGATTACTTTGCAATCCTCATTGGTTCGCTTCTCGAACCTTGCTCGCTTCGCTCGCATCAATAAAGAAATTTTTTTCAAAAAATTATATTCCAAAAAAATATTTTTCACAAATAAATTTGTTGTACAACAGAAAAATTATACAGTACCTCTAGAATCAAAACTCGAACAATTTGGAATTCAAATTAAAACTGAGCAAATCTTGACTCGAAATGTGAGAGCTGCTTTGGAAATAGAATACCCAGCATGTCGTTTATAAGCTGCAACAGTTCGACTAATATTCATTTTTTTTTCAATAAAATTTTATCCGATAACGCTATAAATTCAATTGATGCGCGGGACTTCTTGGTAAACAAACAATCGCACAGTGTTGCCAAAACTTTGTAACAAATAACGTCTTTTTTGCGTGCCACGTAAGAGAATTATATATATAGATTTGGTGTTGCCAGATATAGTATTACAATTTATCACGTCAATTAACAAAATTACAAAAAAATGGAAGCAACATGTAAACACAAATATAAGCAAATATATGTAAAGAAAGGAACAAATTGTCTTTTTCCTGATTTAAAAAAATATTTTCCACTTAAAGTTTTAGTATTAATGGATACATTAATAATTTTTTATTCTAAATCAAATTGATAACCTGAAAAATTTGCAGAATCACTGTTCATGTTATACAAATGATGTGTTTGCGACACAGTAGGGATACGTCAGTTACACATCAATCAAAGTAAGTCAATGATACGTCTGTTACACATTTTTATAAAAAAAATTCATATTTCAAAAAATTATTTTGTATCATACATTGCTATGCCTGTTCTGATTGCTTTACTTCAGTAATGTTGAAGATGTATACTTGTTACTAATGTTGCAAAAACTTATTCACCAAAATGTGTAACGGACGTATTATATGCAGAATATAGAAAGTTTCCTCCTTCCCAAAAAATGTAACATTAATAATACTTTCATTTTTATTAGTTATCTTATAGTATACTAGTCACTGCGTGGCCAGCACGGAGTTGCCCGTGACAGTTATTTTCGTGGGGTCAGGTGTGACCACTGCTCGTTGATGCTCGCAAGCCCCCGGTGATTTCTATGTATTCCCTTTTGGTTTGCTTCGCAAACGAACTCCACGGGCAATGCCGTGATGGTCTCAAAGTGGCTATTATAAACAATGTAAACCAAAACACGCTAGACTTTGCATGGTTCAAATTCATTCGGACTAAAAACGCTTGTGACGTCAGCGGTCGAAAATCGCAAAATCCGCTCGCTTTTTCAATGACGTCACATTCCGGAGAGTAGGACAAAAGGTGAAATAAACTAAAAAACGAATTAAAAAATGTTCTAGATTAAACTTTAATTCTCGGGCGCTACACAAAAATCGCAAAACATTAGGACTACCTGTGTGCCAAATTTCATTATTGTAAGTGCCATAGTTCGTCAGAACACTGATTACAGAAAAACAGATAGAATACAGAGAAACACTTTCTTTTATAATAGCAGGCTATCATATTATTATTGCAGATTTAAAATATTAAGATATTATATGTTCTTTTTTATTAGAAACATAGTAATAAATATAATATGCCTAAACCAGGTGATATATTTAATATTTTTTTTATCCAACTTAAAATGACATTCATACCGAGATATAAAATAACTATTGCTTGATTGATTCAAATAGCCATAAAAGAACCTTTATTTTGATGTCTAACACTTATCTCTCTATATTAAAAAAATGTTACCGCCGCCGCCGCCGCCGCCGCCGAAGAATTGAAATTTTTGTTGTTTAGCTCCATTCTTAGACGGTTTCCCGAGAAAGTACTGATCGGAAAAATATGAAATTAACATGCTTTGTTCTTCATCGTATTCCCTGGATAATTATTAAGATTTTTTTCCGATGCGGCTATTAGTTTAGGTTTTATTAAGTGTTAAAGTTGAAGAAGCGAAATTTCTTCCGCGAGTGAGCAAAACACATACAAATTTTCAGTCTTCAGCCGTGAGTTTTTTTTAAAGAGTACCTCTCAACGTAAATTTTTGCAGCTCGTCGAGTTTTTTTTTAAATTTCAATTTGGTTCTTGATAATATTTTTTTGAAATTCGGGAAAAATCAGGACATTTTTGTTACTTTTTTCTAAAACTGCCGTATCTATAATTTATTACTATTATTTTTTAATTTTTAAAATATAGCAGTATACCTCAGAATGTACTCTTTCTTACGGTACTATTATTTTTGATATCGGTTAATAATTAAATTGGATGCGATCAAAAGTTGGTCATACAAAATTCGGAATCTTTGGATATTTTCGCTACTTTTTGTTTCTACCGTTAACTAAAACTGTCATATCTATATCGCATTACTATTAGTTTTTTATTTTGAAAATAGCGCAGTATACCTCAGACTGTACTCTTTCTTACGGTACCATTATTTTTAAAATTGGTTCATAAATAAATTCGATGCAATCAAAAGTTGGTGACACAAATTTCGTATTTTTTATTTCGCGGAGCAAATTCGCGGAGCATTGTATTCGCGGAGGGTTGTATTTTTGCCTATCAGGTTTGCCAGAAATCAAATTTATCGTAGCAACAATTGCCATCAAAACGATTTCTTTTTATTTGGCGAGGAAAAAGGCTCGCTTTTTTCCCTCTGTTCTCAGACGTTTTATCGAGAAAGTACAAAGTACGCATCGTAAAGTTTGGAGATTAACAGGGTTTACTTAAAATTGTACAGGGAACAAGATGCAGAAGATTTTTTACTGATGCGGCTATTAGTTTAGGGTGCATTAAGTGTTAAAGCAAAAAAGAGTGAAATCACTTGCGTAAGAGGTATTGGTTTGCGAAGCAAACCAAACGGGATTGCGTAGCAACCCACGGGGGTCGGCGAGCGTAAGCGAGCAGGGGGAGAAGCCCTCGCTGTGACGTGATGGACCGTAAAGGGAAATCAGGATAATACAAATTATTCAGATAGTTTCACTCTGCGAAAGGAATGTTGGTTTGCGAAGCAAACCAAATGCCATATGTAAAAGGAGTGTTGGTTTGCGAAGCAAACCAAATGGGATTGCGTAGCAATCCCCGGGGGTTGGCGAGCGTAAGCGAGCAGGGGGCGGAGCCCCCTAGTTATATTACATTTTTCAATTGTTTGGTGTCTCCTGGTTTACTTCAGCGTGGAATTGCTCTTGAGTATGTATGCCCAATTGCCCATTACTGTATGTTGTCCGCATTGTGGTTGGTGCAGCATGACCGAATATGTGACCCTTGCGCAACAAAATACAACCAACCCACATAGGGGGCCTGCATAGAACAACGAGGTCTCTTCCAAGAGATTTTACAGTACTATCAGGTACTGTTCCCTATTCTGAAGGGCGAATTTGTTCTTGTTGGGAATAAAGTAGAGAAGTGCCATCCAGTTGGCACAAATTGGCAAGTGGTTCATTTGGACGTAAGTGGCGAAAACGCGATAAAGTGCCAGAAATGACAACCTCACTCGGGGTTATCTATGGGGGCATAGTCGATGTGGTGTTCGGGCAGTGGGCGTTTTGACCAGATCAATTTCGCGGTGACTTAGTCGATAACGAGGAGGCTATAAAACTTCAGACAAATAGGACCTCACAGAGAGTCGCCTGGAACCCTACGGGGGACTGGCTACTCTTCGACGAGTCACCGAAAGAATGTATTGATTGGAATTGCACACCTGTAAACCTTTCATCTAGTCTCTTTTGGATGCAAATAGATAGGGATCGAGAGAATCGCACTATGAATGAACACAAATGAAACTGACCTATGCAAATACAATAAAATCAGAACAATTAACATTGTTTCGAATCGAATGGGTTTTGTCATTATTCCCTGTCTCTCACCTCGTTGGTTACGAACACAGATAGGTTGCAAGAACAGTTGTTCTTGTATTCTAGTTGCTACTCGTTTTAGTGGACGAACATTGATGGATGACTGTGCCTGAGTTATGATACGATTATGGACATGAAATATTGGGTGAGATTCTGAAGAAGAACATGAATAAGAATAGAATTGTTTTACAATTAGGAGGAGTCAGACATGTTTTGCACCGGACGGTGGGACGTGTATTTTGAAACTTTAATATTGTATTGTAAATAAATGTCCATGTCCAATTTAGGCGGGCAGTGTTCCTCTGTTCTTGTCCACTACTACACATGCTGTCAATCAAATTAGACATCGCTCGGTTGCTCTGACAGGTTTAAATTGCAAAAATATTTAACTGCCACTATTTTTTTGCCCGATTATCTCTCCATTATGTCAAAATTTAACAAGAACTCACAGAGTTTTGACTCATTCCCCGTTGAATTGTGTGTTATGAATATGTTAACTGACTACAATACACGGACAAATAAACGGTGTCTAGGATTCATATAGGCCTCTATAGCAAGGTTGAAAGAGTAGTGGATTAGTAATCAGCAGGTAGGTATTTTAATTAACTTCACAATGGACCAATTCAACGGGCTATTGGGGATCAAACCCGATGGAAAAGATCCAAGGGCAACACCACGTAAATTGAACCATGGTCAGACGATATGGATTAGCATTCGGAGGATTGCGAGTTTGAAACTCGATCCATATAAAAGAATGTCATGAATGTGGTGCTGGTGCACGTTAAATCTGCCATGACCTCAAATGTCCGCACGTTGACGTGGTGTGGAAGTTTGGAGAGTTCAAGTGCTCACCGCGTCATCCGACCTTGGTTCAAAATTATTAAGTGTTGTCCTTGGACCTTTCCCTTAGGAATGGATCCTGGACCCAACCAATAGCCCGACGTTAATTCACAACAACCTACCTACTACCATTATTGGACCAGCATTTGTTCGAATCGAGTCAGAACTATTCCATACTTACACTTGGAGATGCTAGACCGATGCCAAGGCGGTCTGAACCACCGGTGTAAACAAGGGGAGAAGCACCGAGAAGAAAATTGTGGCACCGTGAAACAAAATTATTTTTGCTGGACACACCGATACTTAATGAATAGATACTTTCTGTCCGGCATTTTAGGTGTACTTTCCTTCGAAACACATCGATCCAGAATATCGATACTTTTTGACTGACTTTTTAGGTGCATCGACAAAACGTGCTTCGAAATAGATTGATTCAGAATTTCGATACTTTTTGTTCGAGATTTTAGATGTGCCAAAATTACGTGCTTCCAAACGGATCGATTCAGCAATAATTTTTTGTCCTAATTTTAGGTGTATCGATATTACGAGTTTCAAAATGAATCGATTCAGAATATCAATACTTTTTGTCCGATATTTTAGGTGTATCGATACTACGTACATAGAAACGGATCAATCCAAAATCTCGATACTTTTTGCCTGACATTTTAGGTGCATCGACACAACGTGCTTCGAAATAGATTGATTCAGAATTTCGATACTTTTTGTTCGAGATTTTAGATGTGCCGAAATTACGTGCTTCCAAACGGATCGATCCAGCAATAATTTTTTTGTCCTAATTTTAGGTGTATCGATATTACGAGTTTCAAAATGAATCGATTCAGAATATCAATACTTTTTGTCCGAGATTTTAGGCGTATCAATACTACGTGCATCGAAACGAATAGATCCAAAATATCGATACTTTGACTAAAAGTGCTGATCCCACTACATAACAACCTGTCTAAAAGACTCACGCAAAACAGGAATATTTTCCTATCTACCTTTTTTCTTATTACTATACCTGCCCTGAAACTTTATCTCCGCCATAAAATTTGTCAAATAAATAGTCCTGACTACCGATCGGTTCCAGAGATAGCCCCAAAACTGTCATAAAATGGCCGTGTAACCATCGAAGTGTCATTTGCATGCAAATGGCTCTGGAGGCCTACGCAAGGGCAGTTACTGGGGGCAGAAAATCGAGCAATTTGTCTTTCATGAATTCCCTTTAATCGCCCTTTTATGCGAATGTTTTCCTTTTCAGCCTGCTCAGGTAGGGGTTTTATCTTCCTTGTGTTCCCTTCAACCCGCCATTCCTCCCCCCGTCTCTTGATCGTCCTCGTCACGACTTCGATTTAGTCTCGCCTTTGTTCGAAATATTAGCTCATCTCTCTTTCATGCGCTTCCATTTATGTGTTTTATGACTTATAGGAGGCGTGGTGAACGCGTGCCGAAACGTGCACGCAGAAATATTTATGTGCCAAAGTTCCCAATACCATGTCTCAAATATTTCCCAATGAGATATATTAGGCGTTCAATACATATTTTTCGTCCATTCTGCCGGATGTAAACTTACTTACCTCTAAGACAGAGTTTCTTTTAATGATGAGAACAGATGTTGCACCACTCAATTGAGTTTGATCCCTCTGGTGGCTGTCTCGACGATATATATGTTGTCATTAACAAAACTAATCAGACCTTGATGGACGAGATATCTCGTCATTAGAAGAAAGCTAACGATATCTTGATTTCCGCATCATCAAAATCTTGAAGACTAGAAAGCTTTAGTTTGATGATTCTGGTGGCTGCCTCGACTCCGTTTATCTTGTCATTAAGAAAACTGACTTGATCTTGATGGACGAGATATCTCTTCATTAGAGAAAAACTAACCATATCTTGATTTCTTCAGCATTCAAACATCGGCAAAATCTTGAAGACGAGAAAGCTTTAGTTTGGTGATTCTGGTGTCTGCCTCGACTCCGTATGTCTTGTCATTAACGAAACTGACCAGATCTTGATGGACTGGATATCTCGTCATTAGAACAAAACTATCAAGATCTTGCTTTCGTCATCATCAAAATCTTGAAGACGAGAAAGCTTCAGTTTGATGATTCTGGTGGCTGTCTCGACTAGGAATCTCTTGCCATTAACAAAACTGACCAGATCTTGATGGACGAGATATCTCGTCGAAATCACGGGGAGGGTAAAATGAAAGAAAGCATGTTGTATTTTACAATAAGTTTATTGAACATGATCTAACATCGAGATAACAATATTCAATTTTCTCTTTTTATTTACCACAGCATTGTGGATTCGCCTATTCACAAGAACTCTCTAATCGTTGTGGATTTTATTTCTTGTAGTATATTGCAAGGCGCGTACGGACTAACCATTTACATCAAAATTCAATCACATGTTCGCTTGTGAGTACGTGGTATTAATGTTATAGTTCGGTAGTGAGTACGTGGTATCAATGTTACAGTTAACGAGAGGATAAAATATTTTACGACGAGAAGCCAGGACGATTTCGTAAATCAGTGCAATAGTTGTTGTCTTTTTAAAAAAGATTTAGACATTTCTCCAACGCAGCATTTTTACACGTTGAAGTTAACCCAATCGCTTTCTGGTTTCGAAATAGATCACAACACACCATCATTTCTACACAAGCCGTAGGACCTGGTCTAATTAGCCCGCGTGTAGCAAAAATATACCGTAAAACCATACACCAAGCCTCATATTCATGGTCGTAAGATGGTACCGTGACCGTCTTGTGTGATAGCTTCATACTTTATCATATTCCACTACTGGGAAAAAAACTCGAAGTATTTTTTCAGCATGAAAATTGGCGGGTGTGCAGACAGCCACAAGGTAAGGCTAGACAAGTTCCAATTTTATAAGTTGAAGGAACTAACCGAACACATAAAAAATGGCTGCAGAGCGAGAAACCAAACCAATAAGTTTGATTTCTCGATCTGCAGCCATTTGGTTACTATACAAATTGCTAACTACACAAGGACGTACGGCTTAATAACCCTGGTGGCTGTCTCGACGAGGTGTCTCTCTCTCTCTCTCTCGTCACGAGCAAAAAAATATCCCGTCATTAAGAAAAATGACTAGATATTGATGGACGAATGTCTCGTCATCAGAAGGAAATTGATCAAATCTGATCTAGTCACGAAAAAATCGACAATTTCTTTTGGACGAGTACCACATCATTAATATAAGTGACCGTATCTTGATGGACGAGATGTCTAGTCATTAGAAGGAAATCGACCAGATATGACCTCGTCATGAAAAAATCGGCAATTTCTTTTGGACGAGTAACACGTCATTAAGAAAAATGACTAGGTATTGATGGACGAATGTCTCGACATCAGAAGGAAATTGATCAAATCTGATCTAGTCACGAAAAAATCGACAATTTCTTTTGAACGAGTACCACATCATTAATATAAGTGACCGTATCTTGATGGACGAGATGTCTAGTCATTAGAAGGAAATCGACCAGATATGACCTCGTCATGAAAAAATCGGCAATTTCTTTTGGACGAGTATCACGTCATTAAGAAAAATGACTAGATATTGATGGACGAATGTCTCGACATCAGAAGGAAATTGATCAAATCTGATCTAGTCACGAAAAAATGGACAATTTCTTTTGGACGAGTACCACATCATTAATATAAGTGACCGTATCTTGATGGACGAAATGTCTAGTCATTAGAAGGAAATTGACTAGATGTGACCTCGTCATGAAAAAATCGGCAATTTCTTTTGGACGAGTATCACGTCATTAAGAAAAATGACTAGATATTGATGGACGAATGTCTCGACATCAGTAGGAAATTGATCAAATCTGATCTAGTCACGAAAAAATCGACAATTTCTTTTGGACGAGTACCACATCATTAATATAAGTGACCGTATCTTGATGGACGAGATGTCTAGTCATTAGAAGGAAATCGACCAGATATGACCTGGTCATGAAAAATCGGCAATTTCTTTTGGACAAGTATCACGTCATTAAGAAAAATGACCAGATTTTGATGGACGAGATGTCTTGTCATGAGGAGAAAATTGACCAGATCATGATCTGGCCATGAAAAATTTGATACTATCTGGAAGACGATCTATCTCGTCATTAGCAAATTGTCAGGTCTCGATGGAGGAGATACCTCGTCGAAACCACTTGAAGGGTAAAGATTATTAAAACTTTATCCAATCAAACTCTGACGAGATATATCGTCAAAACCACTTGGAGGATCAAACAAAATTTAAGTACCCATTCTAGAGGAAAAGTTGTTGACTATTGAACAGTGGGTGAAGACTATCTCAGAATCCCCATCCCATAACATCCAGAAACGAGACCACTTTATCACCCCTACATCGCATCTGTACAACAGTTGGCTGCACTAAATTTACTACCTACCATATGACGACTGTGCACTACCGTCTCGGGGGTGGTCAAGCTAAGTGGGTGAACGATGCCACCCTGGGTCCCCCTATCACGAGCGTAGGTGCACCCCTCTAGGTGGGAGGTCGTACCCGCGACGGAAAGTTACGCATCCAGATCGTCTCGAGACAAGCTCTTCGAGATCTGGCAGGGCAGGAGAGAAAGTCGCAAATCGTTTGTGGTAATCTGATAGGGGTTTCGCACCTATCTCGGAAGCCGGCCGACTCTTGTAAATTTAGGAAGTGTCACGATCGTCTGTGATTTGTAGCCGAAAGGACGCGGGATCGCCGGTTGCGGTGGTTTACTTTAATGGCTTGGTTAAGACTCCCCTCTGATTTATTTGTTTGTAGATAAGTCGTCTCCCTCCCCCGAAGGGAACGACAGAGGGGTGACACTTGGGCGCGAACCGTGGAGACGGGGGTAAGCAACTTGCATTTTCGGTTGCGAGCATTTGATTTCGTGTGGGAACGTTACGGACAGCTTTGTATGTACTGCAGTAATTGGATGTTTGGTAACGAGATGATCGTATGGAAGGACTTTCCATTTTTTTAAAAACCGAGTGCTCTCTTGCAATATAAAAAATTTATGCTGGAGCCCCGACAGAATTTGGAACTACAATTGTGAACGTGTTGTTGCTATGGCTTGTCTCGCCATTTTACCTCTGTCATCCCATTAGAGTTTTGAAATGTTCCGGGCTTGTTATAAAAGATGTCCATACCCGGGTAAACTCCTTGGGGAATTCATTTTCGCTGAGTGTGCCCTTGGTTTTGTGTCCTTGTGGTTTTTGTCTACGGTCATGTGATTGTCCTCACTTGTTGGTCCTTCGATACCTATTTTTAGAAGTTATGGGAAGGGGTTCGTTTCCCTAGCCATCTCAAGGGTCCCACTTTACACTATGTTATACTATAGTGGTGCTGAATGAATTCTATCTTTAGAAGTAGTGTATAAATTGTGTTTCTTTTAGCCTCGCTCCAAGGTCCCATTTTAAACTGATGCCTTGCTTTTGCTTGTAATAAAACCACTTACTCGTCCACACTTCTTCTTCTGAGTGGAAGCAATCCCCTCCGTACCGAGTTACTTAAAACCCACACCAGATTGGCAGGGAAAGCCTCGAATGAAAAACGAAAGAAAACCCGGGCAAGTGGGAGGTGCGCTAGGTGCGCCAGGTTATCTGAGACGTGGTCGGAGTCCCCCGACAGCCTGCACGGTTACCGCCCAAGCTTGAGGTGTCCGTCCCAGCTCATAGTTATCATTCAACACAGGGCCGCCTTGCTCACATGCTGGACACTCAACGTGTCAGGACCTTTGTAAACTTGCTCGTCCACAATCAACCTGGCAGGACGTTTGTCACCTTGTTCAGTGTTAGGTAATAAAGTTGTTATTGTTTGCAGAACTTATTGTCTGTTTGATTCTCGGGACCATAGACGTGCAATTTAGTTTTAAATTATAATTATTAACATGTTCCTATGGCAAATTTAGAGGCTCGCCTCGTTTTTTTTATCACTAGCATCTCAATAGAGTCTGTTGTATAGAGGAGTCTAGATACAGATAGACTAAGAGGTGAGATCCACTTCCATGCTGGAATTGGAAGTACTACAAACTGTGTGCATTCCAAGGAGGAATCGCGTTTGCATGTTTTGGAATTTGGAGTGGGGTGGAAGCCTCAGATGATGACCTCATCAACTGATGACTGTTTAAAGTGACGAGGTGTTGTCCTCGGATCTTTCCCTTTAGTTTGATTCTGAACCCCCGCAATATCCCGCATCAGATTACCAACTTACCTTTAGGAATATTTTTCAATTCTCTCCAAGTGTGTTGCAAGGCAATCTTGTGCAGTGCCGTTGCTTCTTTTGTTGTCCTGATCCATTGTTTTGCTTTTTTATCGCACCTCTTATTCTTTTTACTTTAAAGTGAGTGGGATCGTTTTTAACTATTACTTTTGCGGTAAGATGCTTTTTAATAGAATCTGTGGAAACTGTCTTCTCATTTGATATTGGTTTAAGCTCTCATTACGACCCAACTGTCTGCAAACTCGTTTTTCCCCAATCCTACCTGTGAGAACGCACTGTAAAACAACAGCTTTTGCGAGACCATGAGCATTGAATAATATAATAATGCTCATAGTCTACATATTGAATACAATATTAAATTTCTAAAATTTTTACTTTATTATGAATGTTAATCCAACAGAGAAAAATAATTTTTAGTTATAGGTTAGGTTGAATAGAAAAGCTCATTATACAATCTATCTCATTCTGCACAGCATTTGTAACACAAAAATAATGGATTCTCAAACTTTTTCTATTAAAACCAAAACAATAAAATCTCGTATCAATAAATGGTATTTTGGAAAAAGTTCCGATTTCTGAATTTAAAATGGTAGTATGAGGTAAAAGAAGTGCCTTGCCGAAAAAAACAATTATAATTTAGTAGAATATTGAGACCAAGTTTTCACAAATTGCATTAACCTATAGATTCAAATTCTGTGCCTCGTGGCGTCATCTATGAGGTATTTTGAGCATTACTAACTTCAATTTATACAATAGTGTTTAAAATAACACATAGATGGCGTCCTCACATGTAGATCGAAATGGCTTGTGTGGGTCAGATAATATTGATACTAGCTCTCATTCAGAAAGGGTGTGGGGATTAATGATTAATGTATTTTCTGAAAGGTTTCGAAATAAAGAACATGGAAGGTTTTCTCAAGAACAAATTTTGGCAATTTATGTGAATCCATCTTTTGTCGAAAATAAGAGAATTCGTTTTTAACTCAGAGACTCTGTGAACGGTCGACCAATTTTACTCCTTAGGAAACTTTATTTTTGGAATTCGGTGTGACCTCTCCCTCAGAGGAAGCCTAACTCAGAATCCTCGACAGGCTGAACACTATAAGTCCGTGAGACTTCTTACTTCGAAGGAACGTCCTAGAGTTCTTGCTATAGACATTTATAACACGTCAATAGTGAGATCCTATGCTGATCTCGTGTGAATCGTTGCCCGACGAAGTGATCTCCTCCCAAGATAAAGTTGACCACAAGCCTGGGATCTTAGAGTCACCAGACAAGTGATATCATCCCGAGATAATTTACTAAGAACCTGTTAGCGTAGAGTCGCTAGAGCAACTTTAGAACCGTTCTTCTATGTAGAGACTTTCTTCTGTTAGAATTGCATCCATTAGAATTAAGACAACCTGTCGCATCAAATTATTAGAGGCCTACGTCCTACGTCCTATTAGCAATTTGTGTATAATTTACAGTTTGTCCAGAATCCGTAAATAAATATTGCTTATATCATTTAAGCTAGACTGTTCTCTGTATATTTCTTAACTACTTACGAACCAATGAAATCTTTACAGTAGGTAATTAATTAAGGCCGCAACTAGAGCAACACAGTGGACTATTGGCGACATTCCGAGATCCATTCTGAAGGAAAAGATCCAAATACAACGCCTCGTAGTTTTGAAACACTGTCAGATGACGCTAAAGGTCTAAGGACTCCTGAATTTTGCCTCGAATTTGTAACAGACCAAGTACCGAAATAGTATTAAACCAAGACAATTGAAGTAACTTTACGGAACATTTATCTTGACAGAAAATGCCATTTATATAGGTAGCTAGTTAATTAAGGCCGCATTAGAGACACAGTGAACTACTGGCGACATTCCGGGATCCAGTCTGAAGGGAAAGATCCAAATATAACGTCTCGTAGTTTTGAAACACGGTCAGATGACGCTAAAGGTCTAAGGACTCCTGAATTTTGCCTCGAATTTGTAACAGACCAAGTACCGAAATAGTATTAAACCAAGACAATTGAAGTAACTTTACGGAACATTTATCTTGACAGAAAATGCCATTTATATAGGTAGCTAGTTAATTAAGGCCGCATTAGAGACACAGTGAACTACTGGCGACATTCCGGGATCCAGTCTGAAGGGAAAGATCCAAATATAACGTCTCGTAGTTTTGAAACACGGTCAGATGACGCTAAAGGTCTAAGGACTCCTGAATTTTGCCTCGAATTTGTAACAGACCAAGTACCGAAATAGTATTAAACCAAGACAATTGAAGTAACTTTACGGAACATTTATCTTGACAGAAAATGCCATTTATATAGGTAGCTAGTTAATTAAGGCCGCATTAGAGACACAGTGAACTACTGGCGACATTCCGGGATCCAGTCTGAAGGGAAAGATCCAAATATAACGTCTCGTAGTTTTGAAACACGGTCAGATGACGCTAAAGGTCTAAGGACTCCTGAATTTTGCCTCGAATTTGTAACAGACCAAGTACCGAAATAGTATTAAACCAAGACAATTGAAGTAACTTTACGTAACATTTATCTTGACAGAAAATGCCATTTATATAGGTAGCTAGTTAATTAAGGCCGCATTAGAGACACAGTGGACTACTGGCGACATTCCGGGATCCAGTCTGAAGGAAAAGATCCAAATACAACGCCTCGTAGTTTTGAAACACTGTCAGATGACGCTAAAGGTCTAAGGACTCCTGAATTTTGCCTCGAATTTGTAACAGACCAAGTACCGAAATAGTATTAAACCAAGACAATTGAAGTAACTTTACGGAACATTTATCTTGACAGAAAATGCCATTTATATAGGTAGCTAGTTAATTAAGGCCGCATTAGAGACACAGTGGACTACTGGCGACATTCCGAGATCCATTCTGAAGGAAAAGATCCAAATACAACGCCTCGTAGTTTTGAAACACGGTCAGATGACGCTAAAGGTCTAAGGACTCCTGAATTTTGCCTCGAATTTGTAACAGACCAAGTACCGAAATAGTATTAAACCAAGACAATTGAAGTAACTTTACGGAACATTTATCTTGACAGAAAATGCCATTTATATAGGTAGCTAGTTAATTAAGGCCGCATTAGAGACACAGTGGACTACTGGCGACATTCCGGGATCCAGTCTGAAGGGAAAGATCCAAATACAACGTCTCGTAGTTTTGAAACACGGTCAGATGACGCTAAAGGTCTAAGGACTCCTGAATTTTGCCTCGAATTTGTAACAGACCAAGTACCGAAATAGTATTAAACCAAGACAATTGAAGTAACTTTACGGAACATTTATCTTGACAGAAAATGCCATTTATATAGGTAGCTAGTTAATTAAGGCCGCATTAGAGACACAGTGGACTACTGGCGACATTCCGAGATCCATTCTGAAGGAAAAGATCCAAATACAACGCCTCGTAGTTTTGAAACACGGTCAGATGACGCTAAAGGTCTAAGGACTCCTGAATTTTGCCTCGAATTTGTAACAGACCAAGTACCGAAATAGTATTAAACCAAGACAATTGAAGTAACTTTACGGAACATTTATCTTGACAGAAAATGCCATTTATATAGGTAGCTAGTTAATTAAGGCCGCATTAGAGACACAGTGGACTACTGGCGACATTCCGGGATCCAGTCTGAAGGGAAAGATCCAAATACAACGTCTCGTAGTTTTGAAACACGGTCAGATGACGCTAAAGGTCTAAGGACTCCTGAATTTTGCATCGAATTTGTAACAGACCAAGTACCGAAATAGTATTAAACCAAGACTATTCAAGTCAAGTTACGGAACATTTATCTTGACAGAAAATGCTTCTCCTATAGAAATAAGCAACTCGTTGCCTGTTCAGAGACAAAAGCGGCGAGCCAAAAGGAAAGATGCTTGTCTCAGTTACTACAGCTGATGGAAGCAAGTTCTGCGGACCATTAGGTACTGCACAAGCCAAGCGCGTTCCGGTGTATCGTTTTCAAGTGTTCTGTCTGAAGGGGGCAGCTGACTACGCACACGTGCAGCCGCTCGTTTGCAAGCACGTGGTGGTGTGTTCTACGAAAGGGGCTCTGGCGAGGGGCTGTCGTCGCACAAGTAGCCAAACGATCCTCGAGTGGGTATATCGTCGGAGGGATGGGGTGTACCGGGAACTGATAAGGGCGTGCCTGGCAAGGGTGTAGGTTTCGGTTTCTGACCCACTTTCGGGCCCTGGTGGGGGATGTTTGGCATTCCGAGGGGACACTGAAGTCGTAAACTGAGTCGGCGCTAACAGCTTTATCTTTGACTCTCACAAATGTTTCTGAAGGTTGAAGAGATGTTTTTTGAATTTTAAGCTCTGTTGTGCCACGCAAGACGAAATGGCTGTAATTCCGAGTTTGTGAATTAAGCCGCGTTTACACCGGAGTTGCAAACTTCTCCCTCTCCAAACGTCGAAGCTATTCCGAGAAACGGCATTCATTTTATCGACAAGATCTCGTGTCGGAATTTGGATTTTGGCGAGTTTGCAACTCCAATTTTGTTTTCCACCAGGAGTCGGTAAAAATCAAAGGATTGCAACTTTTGATGGACATTTCTCCCAGACGAAATTTGGGATGAAAATGCTCCCCTGTATCGTCCCCTTTCGGTATTGCTCGACACTTACCGCTCCACTCTACCCTTTGGCACCCCGTGGCCGTCTTTTGTGACATTTTGCACTCATCGCTTGACTTGACCACATTTCTCGCCAAACTCTCAGTGAGTGACCAATTCGATTAAAATGGAGTGATGAATGGTGATAACTCTTCTCTACAAAGGGGTGAAAAGAGTGCTCACCTATTTGTAAAGAAGAGTGTTGCCGAAAAAGTCGACAAATCGTTTACACCGGAGTGTGTCGAAAAAAGGGTCGAAAAGGAGTCAGCATAAGGGAGCGTAAAACATCCTAGCCACAAAAAGGGATAGAAAAATCTTTGCAACACCTGTGTAAACGCGTCTTAAGGATGTCACTTGTTGCGTCTCTGTCTAATGGTCCTGCCACTTAGTCTGGGTAGCGGAGGTAGTTATATGAACAGGGCTCGTTCATTTTTAGCAGTAAAGTTTCATCTGGGTGTCTCAATTTCATCATTCTTTTGGCTATTGCTAGTGACGGAAAGGTAGCTCATTAGGGTACATCCGGGATTTTCATTGTTTTCTGGTCCTTATTGCACGCATAAACTTATTATTAAAGCTCTGCTGCACACCAAAATTGTATTGTCATTGTCTTTTGCCAAGCTGACGAAATAATAGATATTTGGATTTTATAAAAAAAAGTTAATTTGCTACACTCCAGTGCCTTTTAAAGATATTTTTTGAGACAATTTATACATGATACTTTGAAATAAAAATAATTCTAAAATATTATTTACACGGTTATTAAAAACATAAGTATTATTTTATCAATTTCCTACCCTTTTCTCTCCAAAGGGCTTTTAAAAATATTTTTGAAACAATTAATGCTGTTTGGTAGAGAAAGTAATACTCAAAACGTATTTATATGAGTATTAAAAATACGGGGCATTAATCGTCTATTTGATATTATGTGTTCGCTGGTTTAAATTTCGCATAAACCGTTGAAATGAAACAAATGTTACACAGTTACCGTGTTACCATCCGTAATCCACATCAGTGTCATTCTTGCGGCACACAGATTTTAAAAAGCAGGTATAGATCACCATGGCAAAAGTTCAAAACACTAAAGTATTTTCTAATTTACCTTCGAGTGTGTCAATATGATCGACTTGAAAACATGTACTTGCATTCCATATTGCAAAGGTCTGTTTTTATGGGGAAAACAGGAATTGACTGTAGTGGGAGCAGTTCTCATAGTATAAACAGTATATAGTTAACATAATTAAATAACAGCAACCAACAACTGTTGTTTATGTAGATGCTCTGTGTTTGCAGTTTAAGTCATCTGCGTGTTTCAAAACTTCCTGTACAAACCTTAATGGAAATGAGTGAACGCAAAATCAAACCGTATTCACATGGGACGTGTGATTTAACTTCAGTACATGTTTTTCACGATTCTTTTATACCATTAAATTGACTTTTGAAAACTACATTAAAATAAGTAAAAAGGAGCTCACACCCCTGGAAAACACACCGTCGGATGTAGTTTAATATTTATCAGATAGATGGCAGCACCACCTCTACTGTTTGAATATGAGAACGGAATAGGTGATTCTTTCCCTTTCGGCTATGGAATATACTATTTGGATAGAGTACAGGGCAATTTTCAGTTCTTAGGTTTTTACCTTTGCTCTTAAAAATATTTCTTATGATAAACTTCATATGAAGACTAATAAAGCATCGTATAGTTATTATTCGAAAAATCAAAATTTAAATTCTTATCGAAATGTTAAATATACAAAAAATATATGCAATTATACAAGGGAGTGTCATGTTATTATTCAAAATGTGCACCAGTGATGTGTTTGCGCATAATTTGATTATAGAATATAGTTTTTTACACCACAGTGCAGTTTTTAGTTGTGTTCAATTTTTCAGAAAGATCAGAATACTGTACTTTTAGAAATATGAGGAAGAATTCATTTACACAGTATTATAGAACGAAATCAGGCAGACAGAACGTGTCAGTAGAACGTGTTTCCTACAGCGACACTTACCTGTGTTAACTCATATACAAACCCTGTAGAACGTGTTTACTTGTTCATGTCCATTTATTGCAGAAAAACAAATTTTATATTATAAAATTGGGGCTTCGAGAGCACTTTTAGGATTAGCTGTGTGCCAATTTTCTTGGACCCGGATTGGTCTGAAGACAGGAAAGTAAAAGCAAATGTTTTTTGCAGTGTTCTAAAGTATTAGGGGGACCGGAAAGTAATGTCATTTTTGCGCATGTCGATATTCGTTAGTCATTTATCAGCTCATTGTATACTTGAAGGTCGTGCCAAAGACATTTTAAGGTTAAAGTGACTTGTTTACTCGTAAATAATAAAATATAAATTTTTGTTTTTGCAATTTATGGTGAAATGGTCAGCTAAATACCAGACCAGAAGAGGTACATATCCGGCATTACTTGCTTTTTGAGTTTCACAAGGGTAGTAACGCAACGGTTGCTCCCAAAATCATTTGTGATATTTATTCAAGTGTATTAGACGTTCGTAAATGCCAAAGGTGGTTGCTAAGTTCAAATCTGGTAATTTTGATCTTTCCTACTCGGAAAACGAACAACTTAGACAATGACGTGTTAAGAGCGGGAGAGGAAGCTAATCCGTGTGAGACAATCAAGGAACTGTCAAACACTCTTAACCGTCCTTGGTCTACCATCCAAAAACATTTGCAGCAGATTGGTAATTAAAGCAGAGCCGGTGTTTGGGTCCCGCATAATCTGTCCGAAGAAAACAAAACTTACCGATCCACCACATGCAACTTTTTGCTTCAACGGCACAAGACAGAAGCGTTTTTTGATCGCTTGATCACTGGAGATGAAAAATGGGTCCTCTATGATAATCCAAAACGCAAAAGGCAGTCTGCTCTATCCCTGCTAAGCCAAGTTTACATCCCAAAATGGCGCTTTGTGCGTTTGGTGGAGTATTCGCGGAATCGTTCATTTTGAAGTGCTGAAGCCTGGACAAACTGTGAATGCAGACCTTCACTGAGAACAATTGGATTGAGTGAATGAATCTTTAATTGAAAAATGTCCAGCGATTGTCAACAGCGTTATTCTGCAACACGATAATTGCAAAACCGCACTTCGCAAACCGAACCTGGAAAAAAATAATGAATTGGGGTGGGAGGTACTGCCTTACCCACCATGCACGCCCAACATTGCACCATCGGATTTCCATTTATTCCAATCGCTACAGCAATTTCTAAGTGACAAAAAAAAATTGAAAATTTGGATGATATCCAAAATGCTATCTTTAGATATTCTACTCAAAAAACAATTGATTTTTATTGATCCGGCATTGCAAATTTGCACACAAGATGGCGAAATGTTGTTGGTAACGAGGGTGATTACATCATTGATTAAAAATAAAAACTTGTTACAAATTTATTTGTTTAAGTTTACGACATTACTTTATTATATTACATTACGACATTACTTTATTATATTACATTACGACATTACTTTATTATATTACATTACGACATTAAAAACGACATTACTTTATTATATTACAATACGACATTAAAAACGACATTACTTTATTATATTACATTACGACATTAAAAACGACATTACTTTATTACATTACGACATTAAAAACGACATTACTTTATTATATTACATTACGACATTAAAAACGACATTACTTTATTATATTACATTACGACATTAAAAACGACATTACTTTCCGGTTCCCAAGTGTACCAAATTGGGTGTGGATTGGTCATATGGTGTAGATCCGTATAGAGAATATACACATACACAAGTATCCATTGACATGTATAAAACATCTGTTTTTAATTTTATCTGGACTTGGGAATGGGATATGTGAAGAATGTCCACTGTTGAATCTTGCACCCTAAAATCCAAACTAACCAATCACATTTATAGAAAATTCATACATACCCGCACATAAAGGTATGTGCAACACAGGTCTATTTTGACAAACAAGCCCCCAAACACCTGGCATAACCCATTGACTGCGTACAAAGGGCACCGAGAATGCCTCCTCCCGATCGAATCGTCGATATTGTTTCAAAACCAAGCAATCCTCCGCTCCCCGGCGCCTGCATCGCACCTTATCTCACCGTCATTCCGTCTCTCCAAATATATTCCCCTGTCATCTGACTGCGAAATCTCACAATGCTTAAGACCCGCAGACGCCTCACTTCCAAAGAGACACAGCGATGCATGCTAAAGAGAGAAAAAACCTCGACGCACGGCTCTGATTTCCGCTCGATAGGTCTGGCTACTGATTCCGGCTACCGATACAACCGGAAGGAGAAGGCACTACCGATTTTTTGACACGTTTTCGGTCGGGTCCTCTTCCTTGGAAGTCAGGGCAATCGACCGCCGAGAGGCAAAATCGCCACTGGATCTGAAACGCGATCTCTTTTTCGAGCCCTCTTCCAGTGTTCCTTTTGGACACACAGGAGTTGCTTGTTCGGGTTTTCCAGTGTCGTTTTTATCTGCTTTTAAGAGACGCTTGAAAAAAATGATCCGTTTTTTTTGGTGTCTGTTTCTTTTGAAAGCGCTCTCGGCACTTGGGAAGGGTTGAGACTTTTCTGTTGTGTTAACGCGAGAGGGCTCGCGCGTGTCAAAACGCCGCTGGTCAGTGAAAACAAACACTTGGGGAAGACATGCGCGTGATGTTGTTGCGAGCGCGCGTGATGAATGGCGACAGGCTGCAGTTCTCGGAAGGGAATGTTCTGTTGACTAATCGCGAGATGCTCTGCACAGCTGCGTGTTGGCAAACGATGGGTGATGGAAACGCTGGCTTGGAAGTGCACTCTGCACGCTCAGTGCGCCGACCTACTGGTCTGGTAGATGAGGTGTTAGCCTCTGGATCGGACCGGTTCCTGATACGATTCCGGGTCAGAGCATGGATGTTTGTAAGCGTATGGTGTAGAGGTGGCTTGTGCACCTTAAATATGTCGTGGTTGAAAGTCCTCAAGGTGGAGTTGGTGTGGAAGTTTGGATAGTGGGGTGCAGGTGTTGCCTCGTTATCTGACCGTGGATCAAAAGGACGTGTTGTTCCCCTCGTATCTTTCACTTGGGGGATTGATCCCGGACCGTCGTCAACAGCCCGTTGTGTTGCTCCAGTACGACGCTAATTAATATGCCTACCTACATACCAATCCCATGAGTTATGGTAGTAATTTCAATTAACATCGCACTGGAGCAACACAACGGGCTATTGGACACGGTCTGGGATCAACTACCCGAAGGGAAAGATCCGAGGGGAACAACACGTACTTTTGATCCATGGTCAGATAACCAGATCACACCTGATCTGGCACCCCATTTTCCGAACTTCCACACCACGTCAACGTGAGGACATTTTGGCCACGACAGATTTAACGTTTACCAGTTCCCATTTACCCTAGATCGGAAGGTTCCTGTTTCGAATCCGGGTCAGTGTAGGATTGTTTGCAAACATATGGTGTAGAGGCGGCTGTGGCACTTTAAATCTGTCCGAATGTCCTCCCGTTGGGATGGTGTGGAAGTTTGGAGAGTGGGGTGCTAGCTCAGGTTTTGCCTTGACATCTGACTTTGGTTCAAAACTACATAATGTTGTCCTCGCATCTTACCTGGTTAGAAACAATCGCTTGAAAGTAATTGGTAATTTTTAATTAAGGTCATACTAGAGCAACACAACGGGCTATTGACGATGGTCCGGGATCAATCCCCACAGGAAAAGATCCGTGGGTAACGCCACGTCATTTTGAACCACGGTCAGATGACGAGGTAACACCTCCGCCGGAACCTCAAACTTCCACACCAACCCAACGGGTGTACTTTCGACCACGACAGCTTTAAGGTGCACTAACCGCCTCTACACCACACGCTGACGAACATCCATGCTCTAACACGGGTTCGAACCAAGAACCTTTCGATCTAAGCTAACATCTTAACTTCGCCCAGCTTCGTAATCTGACCGTGGTTCAAAATTATGAGGTGTTGTCCTAGGATATTTCCAACCGGTATAGTGGTTAAGGTGTTAGCCTCTAGATCGGAAGGTTCCTGGTTCGAATCCGGGCCCGGGCATGGATGTTTGTAAACGTATGGTGTAGAGGCGGCTGGTGCACCTTAAATCTGTCGTGGCCGAAAGTCCTCACGTTGGGTTGGCGTGGAAGTTTGGAGAGTGGGGTGCCAGCTCAGGTGTTGCTTCGTCATCTGACCGTGGTTCAAAATTACGAGGTGTTGTCCTCGGATTTTTCCCTCAAGGGACTGATCCCGGACCGTCGTCAATAGCCCGTTGTGTTGCTCTAGTACGACGTTAACTAAAAATTACCAAATTACTTAACTTCGCCCGATGGAACCGAACAGAGGCGGGTACAAGTTTCAAACCCAGGACCTCCCAGAGGCTGCAAAAGCTTTCCTTCTGATATCCGTAGCCTGTCTCTGAAGAGACATGAGCAAGAAAGAGTTGACCCGACAGGTTACCGCTTCCTCACCGTGAAGACGCTCGCCACCAATCTGCCCCATTGTCTCCGGTCGGGACAATAACTCTGCCGCGGACGATAAGGACGGGATGCGTGGGGCTGGCGGAGGCTTGTAAAAAGGGGCGTTCCCCGGGACCAGGCAGGTAGTCCTAAAACTTTTATTTTAAAGCTTTTCGTCACCACACCTCAGCCACACGCGACGAGGGGGGCGAACTAAAGAGTTTCTTCCGAGGGGGGTCCGTGGGTGCCCCAGAAGAAGAGGGGCCACCCGCATTGATAAAAGTGCTGGCCCACAGCTGGCTGTCCTCGTAAACGTGCCCGGAATTACACTCCCCCACCTAAAAAACTCAAACTTTTTAAGTGTGCCATGGGTAGGGTTGATGCGTTGGCGGCCCGATCGCTGCTTGGCGAGATTTTTGGCACGAAGAGAAACGATATTTCTCCAAGGGCCGCGGTAGGTAGGTATTTTAATTACGTCGCATTGGGAGTTAGATCACGTTCTATTTGTGACAGTCAGGGTAATTGATAATTTTTAGTTAACGTCGTACTAGAGCAACACAACGGGCTATTGACGACGGTCCGGGATCAGTCCCTTAAGGGAAAGATTCGAGGACAACACCTCGTAATTTTGAACCACGGTCAGATGACGAAGCAACACCTGAGCGCTCAGTTGAAAGGTAAGGTAAGAAAATGTAAATTAAAGTCGTACTAGAGCAGCACAACGATCTATTGACGACGGACCGGGGATTGCTCCAAGAACAACACGTAATTTTGAACCACGGTCAGATGGCAATCCAGTTGAAAGAGTAACAGATTAGAAACCGGAGGGTTGTGAGTTTGAAACTCGGTCCAAACAGACCATGCACGGAGGTTGGTGCACGTGTGTGGAAGTTTGGAGAGTGGTTTTCCAGATCAGGTGTAGACCTAGCCATCTGACAGTGGTTCACAATTAGGAGGTATCTTTCGCCTCAGGATTTATCCCGGACAGTCGCCAATAGGCTGAAGTGTTGTTCTAGTACAGTGATCGGCAAACTCATTAGTCAAAAGAGCCAAAGATCAGCAGTAGGACGATTTAGATTTCTGCATTTTGTTTGCAAGTGTGTCTGGCTACTTTTAAACTTTTCCATTTTAAGTCTGACAAAACTTTAAGATAACTTCAGTAATTATTTTTGTATTAATAGCATTTGCATGAGCAAAATCCTTTCTCTGAATATGGTCATCTCACCTTCGTTCATAATTCGTATGGTGTAGAGGCGGCTGGGGCACATTTAAAATCGGTCCGAAAGTTCTCACGCTGGGTTGGTGTGGAAGTTTGGAGAGTGGCTGCCAAGCTCAGGTGTTGCCTAGTCATCTGACCGTGGTTCAAAAGTACGAGATGTTGTTCCCGGATCTTTCTCTTAAGGGATCAATCCCCGACCGTCGTCATTAGCCCGTTGTGTTGCTCTAGGATGACGTTAATTAAAATTACCTAACCTTACCCTGACCGTCGACAATAGCACGTGGTGTTGTTCCAGTATGACGTTAATTAAAATACCTACCTATCTGGTTCGATGTGGAAAACTTAATCGAAACTCAGATCCTCGAAGTCGCCAACCCTTGGCGACCGTTTCGGCAACCCCGTCGCCGTGCGCTATTCGGCCGCGCAGATAGCGCAGCGAGCGTGTGTCGTACCCGTTTGCTATCTGCGACAATAAATCTCGGAACCGGGGAGCCCGAAATCTCGAAGGCCTTAATGGGCCTTTTCGTCGCACAGGCCTTCGTTAGAGAGCGCGGGTGAGCTATGCGCCACTTCAATTTGTGGAATAGGCCGGCCGAGGCACTATTTTATGTCGATAAGAAAAGAGGGAAGAGCTCTGATTTCGGCTGCAAATTTCTCTCCTTGTTTACCTCCGCGACGCAGAGCCAGGACTCTATAAAGGTTGAACGCTTGCTCTTCTTTTTCGCTCTCTCGAGGCATGTGGTTTCTGTGAGACTGATATCCGACACCGTGCTTTATTAGTGTCAATTTATTTGTTTCTCGCCCCCGCATAAATACACGGTAGTGAGGTTTCTGGGTGCACTTATCTCCCGAGTACTTAGGGCTGGTTGCAGTCGCAGTTAGGAATGGCAGTTTCCGAGAATGCGGCTCTACGGAGATGGAATATGAATGGGCAACACGTGACGGTAAGAGATAAAAGGAGGAGCTCAAGCTATCTCCCCTTCAGGGGCATCTCTTAGGTGTTGCCAAATGGACAGAAACAAATTCGAAGTGGTTTAATAGACTCGTGATGTATGCCTGGTATGGGTAATAATTGGTAATTTTTAGTTAACGTCGTACTAGAGTAACACAACGGGCTATTGACGACGGTCCGGGATCACTCCCTTAAGGGAAAGATACGAGGACAACACCTCGTAATTTTGAACCACGGTCAGATGACGAAGCAACACCTGAGCTGGCACCCCACTCTCTAATCTTCCACGTCAACCCAAAGTAAGGACTTTCGGCCACGACAGATTTAAGGTGCACCAGCCGCCTCTACACCATACGTTTACAAACATCCATGCCCGGACTCGGATTCGAACCAGGAACCTTCCGATCTAGAGGCTAACACCTTAACCACTATACCGGTCCTGGTATGGGTCAAAACGTGTTTGATTTTCTTTATCTATCATTCTAACACGTGCGTCATTAATTTAATCATTTAAGTGAAGGTAGGTGTTTGAATTAATGTCGTGCTGGAGCTACAAAACGGGCTATTGGTGACGGTACGGAATCAAATCTTAAGGGAAAGATCCAAGGATAACACCGCAGTTTGGAACCACAAAATTGGAACTAATAGCTTGCGACATTCTTGCAGCAGGAATGGACAAAAATACCCACAGCTGTGTATCAAAACCTTGTTGAAAGTATTCCCAAGAGGGTTGCTAGTGGAATTGCAGCACGTGGGGGACCACCCCTATTAAAGCATGTATTATTTCCCATATACCATCACATCTTGCTGTCAGTTCCATTATTTTAGGGTAGTGTACGTGCATCAATTTCAAGTCATGACTTCAGGTTTGAGCAATGGTAGATTGGTAGTTGCTGAACCTCGTACTAGAGCAACACCTTCTGCCTATTAGCGACGGTCTGGAATCAAACCCTAAGGGAAATATCCAAGGACAACACCACGTAGTTTGGAACCACGGTCAGATGACAAGGCAATACCTGAGGTAACAACCCCACTGAGGACATTTGAGGCTCCGACAGATTTAACGTACTTCAGTTCCCTTTGTACACGACGATCTTTAGTTGAATTCAAACTCGTAACTCTCCGGTTGTTAATTTGTTACTCTTCCAACCGGACTAGAGCTGCCCTTATTTAAAGTGAATTATAGCACTTAAATTATAGGAAGTACATTAAATAAGTAGAATTATGATTGGGATTCTTCAAAAGGGTCGGATTTTTTTGGTCTCCGAGTAGGCTCTTATTTAATTCACCTGAAAAGGAGACCTTCCAGTCACTTTTCTAATCAGATTATTTGTCGTTAAATGAGTTGTCCACTATCAGTACGATTACCATCTTTTACATTTTCAAAAACTCGCAGAACACTTGTCCTCGAATCTTTTCCTCAGGGGATTGATCCCTGACCGTCGTCAATGGCCCGTTGTATTGCTCCAGTCCGACTTTAATTAAAATTACTTTACCTTACCTATTCCCTCACTACTCCCCCCCCCCTCTTCCACAACCTTATTTGACTCGATGTTCTACGTTTTGTGTTTGACGCAGCCCGGCCAAATATGGCTCCTGCGCCATACACCCCCAAAATAACCAATTACATGGTGTCATCCTCGGATCATTCCCCTTTTGTTTTGGTCCCGGATTATCGACACTAGCCCCTTCTGTTCCTCCAGTGCGACGCTAAGGTGTACGTATATACTAAAAGATTTATATTTTTAATTTCGACTTAAAAATACAGTTTTTTTTTTACCACAGGTAATTGGTATATTCTTAAAATAATTTCAGGAAGAAAAAAATCACAATGTGTAAACAATTAATTATCTCATTAGGATGTAATTAGAAAATTAGCATGCTTTTTGAAACGTGCTATCTCAAATTCTAATGTGTTCAGAAAGACGAATCGTGTTGGAAATTATTCCTAATTTTATTTTTCATGTTTTGAACCTCCATCAAGTTGCTAGAAGAATTATTTTTGTTTTTACAATTTTTTAATCAAGGAAGCGTAAAAAATCAAAATCAAATTTCAGGAATTTCAACATTTAAAAATCAATCAAAAATTCGTTTCTGGAGCAAATACTCGGATTGAGATTCAAATCATTCACCGTATTATGTAAATCTTTATGATGCAAAAATAATTATAGTGGGTGAATTCACTGTGGAGTTATTACGTTTTGAACAAAGCATCCTATTGCAAAAACGCAGTTATTCAGAAATTGAGTTTAAAGTTTGAGGCCTGTCAATACAACGAAACAGTCTAATTTACAGATAGCTTGCGTTGATTTTACAATAAAACTATATATAGACTATATTACAATAGAGATTTGCATACCAGTGTCTTGGGCGCTGCAAAACATTCAAAGGCCGTAGCCCCATAAATGATCACCACAAAACAAACACCACTGCTCAGCGCTTGAGCTCTCTAGCAGATCTCTCGGTGTCACCAGAATTTTTAGGGAATCAGTTAAAAATCAGCTGCACTCAAAACCAATGGTATGGCTGTCGATGACCATCTGCGCGGCATGGGCAGATGAAAGGGCCTAAAAATTTTAGAAAACAGACTCCAACAAAGAACACATTATAGATACAAAGTAAGGAATAAAAAATTATTAGCTTGCAACGAAGAAATTCCGTGTGAAAAAATGAAGGCATTGTGTCGTCAGACGAATTGGTTAGATTATGTGAGGACATTGAAATAACTTTTTACGTAACACATTAATTTTTTTTTTTTAAGATACAAGTATGTATAAAACTGCAATTTTATTAAATAGTTTTCTTCTAAGCTACTGTTTTTATTAGTCCTTGGTCCCAATTAAATTAAATTAATACGTATTTATATATAAAGTTGTACCTCGACATACACGAATTCGACGTACACGACGCGGTTTTCCGTCGGTCTCACCTGTCGCGTAACTTTGGGAATTATTGTATTTGTTAGCCCAGACTGTTGTATCAAGTGACAAAATAAATGTTGTACCTTGAGATAGATGTCCCAAGGTGCAACATTTATTTTTTTGTCCTAAGGTACAACTGGTTGCCTTTACAAATAAAACAGTCTAGAAATCAATATCAGGTTATGTTTACATTAAAATCGTATCATCATTGAGTAGAACAAATTTTTAATTAACTTTACAAACCTCCAAAAAAATTTGTTATTATAATCAGTGAAAATTCTAGAATCAAAATTGAGAAATCCAAAATATTTATTTACCAGAGGACGTATTTCAATTTGTTGTTTAGCAAACACATGTGGAGTGCCAATCTTTGTGAGAAGGTTCTCTGGTGGCAAAAGGTAAACTGCAATGTGTTATTTTGGTACTTTCTCAAAAGGAGACTGCACAATACCAACTGTTTCAAGGTACAACTGTCTCAAGGTACAACTGTCCCAAGGTACGACACCTTCCCCTATACATACAATTTAATAGTAGTGTAATTAATAGTAATTCTAGTGTATACTTACACATACAAACAACCAACCAAAAATTGGTAATTGGTAATATTAAATTAACGTCGTACTAGAGCTACATAATGGGCAATTATCCAGGATCAATCCCCAAAGGAAAAGATCCAAACCAACCAAAGACAAACAAAATTTAGAATTTGTCATTTCGTTGTTTTCTATATCCGAACATCTAAAAAAAGCTATTTGAATACGGTAAAGAGAATGCCGATGGAGAAAGTTCAGTTCCGATTTGATTTTAATGTCCCTTGAAGAAGGAGCGTAACCTCTCGATCGGCTTTTGATGAGACCTCGAGATAGTCAAATTCGCAGTCAAAGTTATGTATTCCAACCTACCCCCCTCGCGTTGTGTTGCAAGGGGTGCTATTAGCGCTGCCCTGCGCTTGACTTGACCTCTCCCCCATTGTCTTGTGATCTTCGAGCAGAGGAATGGGTTTGAAGCGCGCGAGTTCTCGGAACCCATTGAACGCGAGCGGAGGGGGTCATCAGCATCATTCGAACTTTGATCTCTCGCCCGAGAGGTGAAGGAAGGAAGAGCAGATTCCGGAAGATATCCACCCGTGAAAGGGTATTTGAGTTACCGAATCCGTAGAAATAGAACTGAACCGTCTCTGAAATGCCTCTAGAAGAAGAATGGACTGAGTACAACGGACGCATTAGGGCGAGAGAAAAGTAAGTATATTCTGTCGAGGGGGACACTAAACCGAAGTTGAAAACTCGGGCCCAATCTAAGGCTTGTGCCCTCGACGTAATCTACTAATTTTTTCACCCAATTGCGTCCGTGTACTCATTGCGGATTGTCCGTGGATTGTGTATAGATTGAAGGACGTTTTACCGATTGTTTATTGTGAATATTCAGCAGTTAATTTACGGAGTAACCGATTAAAGTGCAGTTGGATATTAGTAATGGAGGAAAATATTATTGACTATATTGAAAATATTATAACCCGGGGTTGTTCGGTTTTAAATTATGACCGCGACATTTCCCTGTACACAAACCCCGTAGAACATGTTTCTTACCACTATATTTCCTTGTGTTATCTCAAATACACAAACCCTGTAGAACGTGTTTCCTTCCGCGACATTTCCCGGTGTTAGCTCAAATACGCAAACCCTGTAGAACGTGTTTCCTTCCGCGACAGTTCCCGGTGTTAACTCAAATACGCAAACCCTGTAGAACGTGTTTCCTTCCGCGACATTTCCCGGTGTTAACTCAAATACGCAAACCCTGTAGAACGTGTTTCCTTCCGCGACATTTCCCGGTGTTAACTCAAATACGCAAACCCTGTAGAACGTGTTTCCTTCCGCGACATTTCCCGGTGTTAACTCAAATACGCAAACCCTGTAGAACGTGTTTCCTTCCGCGACATTTCCCGGTGTTAACTCAAATACGCAAACCCTGTAGAACGTGTTTCCTTCCGCGACAGTTCCGGGTGTTAACTCAAATACGCAAACACTGCATAACGTGTTTCCTTGTCTATGTCCGTTTATTTTAGGTAAACAAACTTTAGATTTTAAAATTGGGGCTTCGAGTGGCACTTTTAGAACTAAATGTGCGCCAATTTTCATGGCTACCGATGGGTCTGAAGACAGGAAAATGATAGCCTATGTTTTCCGTAGTGTTCTAAAGTATACATGTATCAAATTAAGTATAGAGGCTTGTGTGGGAAGCGTGTTCGGTAGCTTTCGAATACCACTACTTTCGTCGTTCTCACTCCATGCTATCCATAGTCACACTGGTCCAAAGCTCTCCCAGCACCGTAGACTTTCGTGGACCCTCTCCCTGCGCTCAGTGTGCCTTCACATTCAGTCCTAAGATCATGTAAGGTACGAACATATTTTGTCTACACGACTCTATACTGGATGGTTTCTCTATTTCCGAAACCATAAGACCAAACAGGTATAACGCTTTTTTGTAACGCTCGACTTTTCATGCACGACCCCAGTTCTGTTCCGATTCCAAAGCACAAAAAGCTCGCAATTTGTTCGGGATTTTCAATATCTTAAGGCTACACGAAACATGCCCTGATGTGCTTAGTAATTTTCGAAATTATATAGAAAGTGTGGACACTCCTTCAACATTTGGAGAGCTGAATTTCAGCATCTTACAACTCATCATCGAGATTCGACTAAGATAAGTGTTTCGAATTAATTCTGCCGACTTTGATCCAGAGAATCAGAATCTGTAATGAAAATTAGGGGTTAGCTTTAAAAAAAAAAACTTTGAACTGACGCAAATTTTATAATAAAAATTTGAACAGACGCAAATTGTATTATAAAAATTTGAACTGACGCAAATTTTAAAAAGAAAATTTGAACTGACGCAAATTAAATTCACATTTATTAACACCAGACATTGTACCAAATATGATTATTTTTATTTGTTTATCCAACTTCAGGGATGGGAATAACAAGAGGCGTTTGCATACATTTTTGAACGGCGGCATGATAATTAATCTGTTAAGAGGGCCCAGTACCCAAAATCTAAAAAAAAAAAAAAAAATTAAAAAAATAATAATAATAAATAAAATATAAAAAAAATTTACATTTTTTATTACATTAAAAAATAATACAGATATTTCTGAATAAAATGACACAAAAATTTTATTTCTGTCTTTTAAAGAGCCTGCGAAATTTGGAATTTAGTAACTTGACATCTGCATATCCGACGAGCCCGTACAGAAGTGATACATGGTGTTCTTACAATAGTGCCATTTTTAACAAACCAAAGCCAAAATCGCACAAAGTGAGTTGTTGACACCCCTTTGGCATCTGTCATCCTTGTTTAAAATTATGCCAGTATTTCAAAGACTAGCTTCAGATTCTTTGTTGGAAAGATGTAGCAAAGGGGAAACTCAAAATCGAAACGAATCACTTCATAAATGGTTTTGAGCCGTTGCCCTAAAAACGTAAATGCTTCAAAAGTTCGAGTCCAGATTGCTGCAGCCAGAGCCATTATGGACTTCAATAAGGGACTAACGTCTAGTATAAAAGTTTTGTTGGAATGCTCGTGTCTTGTAACTGGGAAAACTTATCTAATGCTGTCCAAACGGAAGGACTATAGAGGATTCAGGAAAGCTGCGAGGATATCAACTATTGTCTACAAAACCTACAGAAAAAAAGTTCAACCTGCCAAAATTAAAATTAAATAAAGCATTAAAAGTAAGAAGAAAGACACAATACCTTCCAGGATAACGTGTAAGTGTTTTTTTACCAATTTAAAACATTAACGGCGTTTTTCTCAGTGATGCTTTTTTCGCAATTTTCTTACTTTAAATTGATATAAATTAAAAACTATCAGTCATAATTGTATGAAATTTTTTGCACATGTTTACCAAATTTATATCTTTAATTTGTCTTCGGCAATTATGTATATGTATTGTGTTTATGCTTCTATAATTTTTCAAATGTTTTATGTTTTATTTTTTTTGTACTTTTAGGGTTAAATATATTTTTTTAAAAATTGAATTCAATTTTAAAAAATTCCACGAAGAAAACGGGACTCGCCGAACGGGAATCACCCGATTCCCAATCACCATCGCCCAGTCTGACTAAATCACAATTACCTACACCCGACCCGGAGCACTTCGTTTTGGAAACCGGAGCGAAAGGTAGACCTCCAAAACAAGGAAAACGCAACAACGGAATCGAGTAACCAAAGTAAAAGAAAGGAAAGAAATTAGCGAAGAGGCAAGAAGAAAGGAGTGTAAGATGCGAGCGAGCATTATGCAATAAAAAAAAAAGAAGAATCCCCATCGAGGAGGAAGAGGGGTGGGTGACGGATAAGGATCTCGCGCACCCGCGTGGTCGTTACAGTCCCTTCAATGAGTCCGGTTGTGGTCGAACAAATCGTGACTCGCGGGTGGATGGCGCACTCCCAAAGAAAAAGCAAAAACAGCGGCTGTAGATGGATGCGTCAGGAATGCGGCCTGCCTCTTTCTTCCACAAGGAAGGGGGAACTGGAGTTCTTCATTGATAAGAAAGTGGCTGGCGCAGAACCACCCCTGCTTCGAGCCTTCCCCCCTTCCACTTTTCTGTCCCCCTCCCGGGGTTAACTGTTATCTACGAAGGTGTAATGCAAGAAACAACTGCTGATAAGAGAGTAGGAAATTATGGTTTCGGGGATTGGAGTCGGTTCCGATCCTTGGTGGAGGGCTTTTATAGTTGAGGAATATATAGCCGGCCATGAGGGTTCATTGGATGGGAGATAGAACGAGGCATAATAAATGGGGGATCTGATCGTGTGTGCGAGGTATATCTGAGACAAACTTTCGATGTACTCTGTCCCATTTCAGTAATGATTGCCATGCATCGATTCCTGATAGCAAATACTCCTTCCCTCCTCCATGTGCGATCTGAAGAAGCAAGGAGGCCAAATCTGAAAAAGCAAGTTTGGCCAAACATCATTTGATCAAATTCTCTGGTCACTCTCTTCTATTACACAATATGCTTCCTGGTGATGTGATTTGAGGTAAAAAAAACAAGGGATATTTTTGTGTAAAAGAAATCTCGGAGACTAAAAATTTCAATGTCCTTCTTCTCATTAAGGTCTTGATGGCCAAACATCCATTGCTAAGTTTGTAATATACTTGGTAAGATGGTTTAAATGGAGTACAAGATTCAAAAGTGGATAAGCCGTATGATAAAAAGGAGATCTGTTTGTGGGAGATAGAGAGATTGGAATCTCGGACGGAAAATTTCGATGTCTCATTAAAGTCCTGATGGTCAAACATCGATGGGAAAGTTAGTCGGACACTTGGATATGGTATGTAAACAGGGGTTCTGTTTGAGAGAAATTGCGAAGACTAAATATTTCCCTATCCCTTGACAATTGTCAATCCTTATGGCCAAATATAGATTGATAAGTTAGTCAGACATTTCGCAAGATACAATAAATGAAGAACCTTCCTTCGTCGTCTGAAAATTCAGTGTCCGCTATCTTACTGGATTCCTGAAAGACAATGAGTCACTTTTTGCAATTCTTTGCAACTCGGCACTCTTTAAGTCCCACTTTTAAGAGGGCAGACAACTTCAGTATGTAAAACTATGTTATAAACAAACAGTATACAAATTTTCGTATGTTTACATACAAAGTAATTTGTAATTAGTTAATTAATGTGTCGTACTAGAGCAACAATACGGGCTTTAGATATAGGGAAAATTTATTTATTTACAGCAAAGTTTATGCGCTATAAATAAGCCTCGTTCCCAGGACCTGCATGTCAAACCAGCGCAACATTTTTTCTTGCATTAAAATACTAATGATTGAGTCATGTTTAAAAACTTTACGAATGAGTACCGATTTTGTGACGCTAGTTCCCGTACTACAGGTATACGAAAGTGTGTTTATCTCCGATTACAGATTCCACGTTTTCGCCAATCAGTTCTTGAAGGTAACTGGTATCTTTTAATTAACATCGTAATAGACCAACAAAACGGGCTTTAGACTATGGTCCGTGATGAATCTCATTCGGGAGTGGGGTGTCAGTTTAGGTGTTGCTTCGTCATCTGAACGTGGTTCAAAATTACGAGGTGTTGTCCTCGGATCTTTCCCTTAAGGGACTAATCCCGGACCGTCGTCAATAGCCCGTTGTGTTGCTCTAGTACGACGTTAACTAAAATTACCATTACCATTACCGTGATGAATCTCATTCGGGAAGATCCTGAAGGACCATACAATCCATAAGCTCACATGAAAAACAAAAATTTGAGCAAAATCAGAATTTCCAGCAGTGGAATCTCGAATATCCGTGCTCCTATTAACCAAGTTTCCATTTTCGACTTAGTGTTGCTCTAGTACGACGTTAATGAAATATTATTTAACCTTACCATGTTATCCTATCCTTACCATGTTATACTAAGGTGTTCTTTTTAAGCTTTAAATCAATGTTTGAATAACCCGTTCAGTTGCTTCAGTATGACGTCAATAAATATGTACCTACCAATCTTCGAACATGATTGTACAAACTTTAACTTTTGGTAGGTAGAATGCTAGCAGGGAAATGTTAAAGTAATGATGCCAGCAAGTGAAAAATGTGACAATCTCTCTTTCGGATCCTCGTCAATAACTCGTTGTATTGCTCTAGTACGAAGTTACAAAATTACCATTTACTCAGGTCGACTAACTGGTCTGGTGGTTAAGGTGTTAGCCTCTAGATCGGAAGGTTCTTGGTTCGAATCCGGGTCCAGGCATGGATGTTTGTAAGCGGATGGTGTAGAGGCGGGTGGTGTACATTAAATCTGTCCTGGCCGAAAGTCCTCACGTTGGGTTGGTGTGGAAGTTTGGAGAGTGGAGTGCCAGCTCAGGTGTTGCCTCGACATCTGACCGTGGTTCAAAATTACGAGGTGTTGTCCTCGGATCTTTCTCTTAAGGGATTGATCCCGGACCGTCGTCAATAGCCCGTTGTGTTGCTCTAGTACGACGTTAACTAAAATTACCAAATTACCAGATTTTTCCTAATGACTAAATATGTCGTCCATCCAGATCTGGTCAGCTGATAAGATGCTAGTTAGGTATTTTAAGAAACTTTGCACTGGAGCAAAAAAACGATTTTTTGGCGACGGTCCGGGATCCCCAAGGTAAAGTTTCGAGGACAACATCACGTCATTTTGAACCACGGTCAGATGACGAAGCAACACCTGAGCTGGCACCCCACTCTCCAAACTTCCACACCAACCGAATGCGAGGACTTTCGGCCATGACAGATTTAAAATGCACCAGCCGCCTGTACTTCATACGCTTACAAATATCCATGCACTCACCCGGATTTGAACCAGGAACCTTCCGATCCATAGGCTAATGACCTTAACCGCCAGACCGATATTCGTAATTTTTAACTCCCAGATGAGACTCGTAATTTGTAGCTAAGGTCAGATAACTAGAGCAACACCTGAACTGGCACCCCACTCTTCAAACTTCCACACCACACCAACGGGAGGACATTTGAAGCCACGACGGATTTAACGTGCATCAGGAACTGTGTATACTACGGTCTTTGGTTGGATTCGAACTCTCAAACCTCCGGTTGGTGATCCAATACTCCTCCAACCGCAGTTACCGCGGTCATCGGTCTATCGCAGATTGACTGAATCTACTGCAATCCGGATATCAACGCATCAAGCAGAGCCTTCCGAAATCAATCGCCTCATCGGAGAAAGCCGTGCGCCGGAATCGGTGATCAAATCGGAATTAATCTTCCCGATCGGAAAAACGTTTTCACACCCCTCCGTCATCCGACATCCGCGCAGAACATTCCGGGCGATTACCACATCCCTTCCTCCCCCTTTGATGCTTCGCTTAATGAGAGGTTGTCTGGATGGGATGACCCACGGCTGCTCTTGACCTTTGCTTTGCACACGGCACGCGAGTGGCCGAAATTGGCCCACGACGATCAGAATACCAATGCCTCGCTAATTTGCGGGTTCCGCGGCTCGAGTTCGGTTTTAATAGCATCGTTGCGTGACAGACCGCGTGCGACCTGTCGCACATTTGAATTTGTGTTGTAGAAATGGAGATCTACCGCAGTTCATGGATGAAGCCTTCCCGTAAAAGCCCGAACACCGAAGTGTGTTCCGTTTGGTCCCTGATGTTTATTTCTTCAACTCCGCTAATTCTCTCCACGACTTCCTTTGACTTTTTTCCTGAACACCAACAATGAAGGTTTAGGGATACGAAGGGACTACTAATTGTACCGCCTTTTTAAAGTTCAATTCTAACACTAAATCTTAATTTCTGTCTTTAAACTTAATTTCTCTCTCTTAAACTTAATTTCTCATTTTAAACTTAATTTCTCCCTTTAAACATAATTTCTCTCTTCAACCTTAATTTCCCTGTCGACCAACCGGTATAGTGGCTAAGGTGTTGGCCTCTAGATCGGAAGGTCCCCGATTCAAATCCGGGTTCGGGCATGGATGTTTGTAAGCGTATATCAGCTCAGGTGTTGCTTCGTCATCTGAACATGGTTCAAAATTGCGAAGTATAAATTGTTGGGAACAATGATGGTCCTCCCACTGGGTGCTCCTTCACAAGTGGCCATCACTTTCGGCCTTGTAGTGGCCAATGACTTAGGTTAAAATGTACCCGCCATTAGGAAAAAAAAACACCTTAATTTCCCTTTAACCCTTCTTCTAATTTGATGTTAACGATCTTCAATGAGAGCGTACAGAAGTTTTGTGGGTACTCTTTCGCGTCCCCAGATAGACTTTTTAGACCTAAAACCTAAGTACCATCACTGGCGGCCAGCAGATAGGAAGTAAGGTAAGATCATTTTAATTAATGTCGTACTAAAGCAACACAACGGGCAATTAACGTCGGTCCGGGAATATAATTACCAATTTAAACTTTACTACTCTATTCCCCAATTCCCTCTTTTTTACTCCCGTTGTTCTTATTACTTGACGTTGTTTTGTGTTTGGCGCAGCTTGGACACATAAGGGCCCTCACTTCATACACCAAGGAATCAACCTTGAATCCTGCTTATCGAATGTACTGTAATCGTTGTAATTTTATCACGATGGCGATATTCTGACAGATACACCGTTTGAAATTATATCAGACTTGCTGAATAACCCTGCGTTTTGCTCGGGTTTCAAATATGACAGCGACATTTCACTGTGTTAACTCAAATACACAAACCCTGTAGAACTTGTTTCCCTGCCAGTGTCCATTTATTGCAGGAAAACAAACTTTCGATTTTAAAACTGGGGCTTCGAGGGGCGCTTTTAGGAATACCTGTGTGGCAATTTTCATGGCTACAGATTGGTCAGAAGACAGGTAATTGGTATTAACTAACGTCGTATTAGAGCAGGTATGGGCAACCTTTGGAAAGTTGCGGGCTAAACTTAAGGATATTAATCGTCGCGGGCCGTAGATAATAGGTCGCTGTGAAAAAGTAATAATGATAAGGTTTATTTTATTTAAATATTTATAAAGTAGAATGGTAAAGTTACATGAACAGAATAATATCGTATTGATTAAGTATTTACTTACAATCA
Organism: Metellina segmentata; assembly: GCA_947359465.1. Taxonomy (NCBI): domain Eukaryota; kingdom Metazoa; phylum Arthropoda; class Arachnida; order Araneae; family Tetragnathidae; genus Metellina; species Metellina segmentata. Next base: position 21,240,672 of record OX375876.1, on the reverse strand, counting down.
CCAGAAATTAATGAGAAGTTTGAGCTTGAACTTGAGAGAGAGAGAAACAAGATAATCAATATTGGGATCAATGCCACTAATACACAGGTGCAGAGTGTTTCCCAAATTTTCATCTGTAAACCTGGTTCGGTATTTCGATTTATTAGTTTTCATCATGGAAAAGAACTATCCTAGTATTGTTGATTTACATACAATCACATCCGCTAGTAAGGAATGGAATCAAGAAGAGCAAGGCCGTTTCTCGGATACAACTAATAACGAAATTTATAATTATTATTCTAGATTATCCGTGGTATTGAGTGGCGCGATGTGTCGCCGATTATTTGTCTGGCGACTTTAAAACCTCGTTTTGATTTAATTTGTTCAAGAAAACCGGATCAGCCATCTCATATATCCAGTACTAATTTTATTAGTAATAATAGCTATATAATGTATCATTGGAAGTACCAACTTTTACATTTTATATTCAGGTGTGCCGCAAATAGTTCAAAACATTTTTAGTGTGCCGTCAGTTAAAAAAGGTTGAGAAACACAGACCCACGTTGTTCAGGCTTTTGTTCTCCGCCCCCTCACTCTCTTGTTGGCGAGAACCGAGACTATTTACTTTTTTTCGTGCACGATTTTAAAATGTTTCGCGGGCCGGATCAAAAGCCGGGGAAGGCCACATCCGGCCCTCGGGCCGGGGGTTGCCCATATATGTACTAGAGCAAAACAGCGGGCTTTTGACGACGGTCCGGGATCAATTCCCTAAGGGAAAGATTCACTGACAGCCACGTGATTTTGAACCACGGTCTGATGATGGTCTGAAGACAGGAAAGAAATAGCCTATGGTTTTCCGCTGTGTGTTCTAAAGTATGTACCACATTTGGTGTGGATTTGTCAAACGGTGTAGACTTGTAACTCTAATATTACAAAAGGAAGTGTTTATTTGTCTGTTTCGCGGCCGCCAAATCTTAACGATCTATGGCACTTACAGCAATGAGATTTGGCACACAGGTAGTCCGAGTTTTTTGCAATTTTTGGGTCGCGGCGAATTTTAAAATTCAATCTAGAATATTTTTAGATGAATTTCATAGTTTTATCCTCCATCGGTTTTTCAAACACGGAGAACTTTTTATACTTATGCGACCTTTCAGTCAAGGTTTGGAATCATGCCAAGTTTTTTTCATCCGCAAAACGTGGAGAAAATTATTTTTTTTCGTTTCCGCTTTGATTTTGCGCGATTGATTTCGAAGCCAGACGATAAATCTTTAAACTGAAGTCAAAGTTCCTTTTTTTTTTATCTACAAGACCGTTAAAGAAAGAGTAAAAAAATCAACGGATTTGAAATCTGCGGAAAATTTCAATTCAGTTTAATACATAAAAATATGATTTTTTTTAAATAAATAATTTTTTAATTGAATATATCTTTAACGGATTTGAAATCTGCGGAAAATTTTACACCAGAATAATAACTTACACCACAGACAACGCCGGGAAAGCCACACGGTGGCTAGTAGAGAATGTACAGACACATACACACATCTTTTATGTCTTTTATATACACTCAGGAACATTGAAAATAGCGTACCAAGCATCAGATTGAAATGAAATTTAATACACATAATGATACAGATGAGAGATTCACTTGATCCCAAAATCAAGACAATTAAACAAATACAGTGAGTGCAATTAGACAAAAACAGTGCAACTTCAATAGCGCGTCGGATCACCTCCTGCTGCAATACATGCCGCAACACGGTCCGGCATTGAGTTGATTAGACGTCTGATGTCTTGAGGCATATGGGCACAAAATTCTTGAACAACCACCTCCAAATCATGTACAGAGTGACACGGGCTGCATCAGGCGTTTCAGCTTACCCACACATGCTCTATAGGGTACAAGTCCGGGGAGCGGGCCGGCCATGGAAGAGTCTGAACATGACGTAGGAAGTCTTGAACAACTCGAGTTGTATGCGAACGAGCATTATTTTGCTGGAAAAGTGCCCCTGGCAGACCATATAGGAAAGGTCCCACATGGGGTCAAAGAATGTCAGGAACATAACGCTGGCCCGTTAAGGTTCCGTGTACCACAATTAGAGTGGACCGGCTATCATAGGCTATGGCCCCCAGACCATTACGCCTGTTGTGCGGGCAGTGTGTGGCGCGACAGCGTGGGTGGAATTGTACCATTCACCAGGGCGATTCCACACCCGTACCCGGTTATCATCTGTCCCCAAAACTAACCGGGATTCATCACTAAACACCACGTTTTGCCAATCTGTGGCATTCCTCGTCGCTCTGGCTTGGCACCACTGTAGACGGAGTCGCCGATGTTGCGGTGGTAAAGGCAGTACACGAAAAGGGCGCTTGGATTGCAGATTCGCCTCCGCAAGGCGTCTGGAAATGGTTTGTGGAACATTTGGCACCCCTACATCCAGTGCTGTTGTCGTAAAAAAAGAGAGGGTATGCCATGGGCGCCCGTAGAATTTTTTCCATGGGGAGGCGAAACATGTACTTACTACTTACACTTTCCAGTGGTGGGGGGGGAGGCAAAAAACATGTACACGCGTACATACATGTATATGTATAGGAAATCCATAAGCCAGGGGGTTGTCCGCTCCACCTCCTCAGGGCGCCCAAGGGTATACTCAAAGGACCGGGGAATATGTTCGAAATAATCGAAGTTCAAATCATCGAGAGAAAAAAAGCCTATATTAATTTTATATTACAGGAAAGGAACTGTGGAACTTTGAAGAAACTTCGACCTAAGCAGAAATTTGTTTTAACAAATTTTAAGGCCTGAAATATTTTTCGAACTGCTTGACAAGAGAAATCCGTCTCTGTGTTTCATTTTATAGAGCATGCTCTCTATCTTTTCTCTACTGAAGAGCAATTGTTGACCAACCAAGAATTTACAAATTTTTTCCGGTTGAAAGTGTTCTATAGGTGGTTCATTTGCTTGTATAAACATTAGATTGGAGACGTTTGAAATCAATAAAGATTATCTCAAATTTATTACACTATATTATTCATTAAACTAAGCCCGGGCTCGCATTCGGCCGTGGAACATGGTAATATTTAAATTGTTTTTAAAAGAGGTTTTAATTATTCTGGAACAACTTGGGCGTTTTCATTGGTCCCTCAAACCCTGAATAGTTCACATTTCATCTATAACAAAACGTCGTCAGATCTTTTTTACCTCCTTTTCTCCATGGCGAATATCCCCTGTATTTATACTTTCTGGATCAAGCTTGGAGATATTCAAAAGTAGACAATTTTCTTCATTAACATCAAGACAAAGTCTGGATTTCATTCTATCGATAATACTTTGAATGAATTGCTTATGATTAATAGGTATACGATTTTGGAATTATGTACCAAGGTGATATCTTGAAAGAGAAACTTTCCTTTTGCTTCTACAGCTATCTGTACGTAGTTTTTAAGAAAAAGCAGAGGGTATACGGAATTTTCTGGGAAAACCAGACGGTTCATAAATTTATAAGTGGTAAAATAAAATTGAAAAACAACTCACATGGCTCTGAGGAAATTACGAAAAATAATTATTCATGGGTTGTGTAGCTGTTGATATTAATAAATCTTCGAAGAATATTATTAAAGAATAAATAAGGGTATTTGTTATTGAGAAGTGTGTTTTTTAGATATTTACATTGAAATAAAAAGTTTGAATCAGAGTTACAAATTTTTTTAAAACGTACCAATTGACCAGCAATCGTATTGTAGTATATTCTTTTAGAGATATTGGAGTCCCAAAATATTAATTTAATGATTGTAAATTAAAGATCGCTGCGTTTATCGTATACATTAATGTCAACTTTGCCGTATGAAACAGAAATTTTTGAGTCTAGAAAATCAGTAGTATTGTTATCTAGATTGGTTTTAATTAAAGAAAGTTCGTCAAACGAACTCTCTTTACCGTTCAGCGGACACTGTTGGATAAGGGACTGTGCAGCAGACGTCCCTCTCGTGTACCTCTGTTGACCAAGTGTCATCGTCAACTACGCCTACAGTGCGCCCGAGAACATCGAAACTGGACCATGGATGATTGGAAGAGAGTTGCCTGGTCGGATGAATCCCGATTTCTCATTCATCACGTCGATGTTAGTGTCAGGGTACGCCGTCTGCTAGGCGAACAGTTGCTCCCCTCTTGTACAGCAGGTCATACACATGCTGGTGGTGGCGGTATTATGCTTTTGGGGACGTTCTTATGGGCGTCTCTGGGAGCCGTAGTTGTGGTAGAACAGACCATGCACGCTGCGAACTATCTGAACATCATTGCGAATCAGTTGCACCTTTACATGTCGTCTGTCTTCACAACTGGAAATGGAATCTTCCAGCAGAACAACACCCCATGCCACAAGGCTCGGATTGTGTTGGAGTGGTTCGAGGAGCGTACTGATGAATTCCACTTAATGTCCTGGCCACCGAACCAGCCATATATAGAGCACATTTGAGATGCCATGGAGCGGCAGCTCAGAGCTCAAACACCACCATGTCCAAATGTCTCGATTCGCTGCTTAGACATTTGATACAAACTGTCTCCAGTCATGTACCAAGAACGTGTGGCATCTATGCCCAGGCGAGTTGCAGCTGTTTTGCAGGCCAGAGGAGGCGCAACGCGTTACCGAGTAGGTGGTCATAATGTTTTGGTTCTTCAGTGTATATCTTGCTTACATTTGTTCTCTTTTTGTACTTTTTTTCAGTTTGTTCTCGTTTTATGTTTTGTATCTGCTTGTTCTCTCAGTATTTCTTATCTGTGTGCTCTCTCTTTTTTCTAACCATGTTTTATTTTTGTATTTTGTATTAATTTAGTCGTGTTTTCTCAGTTCCGTTTCCATATTTTGTATCTTTTTATTCTCTTTTTGTGTTTTGTATCAGTTTGTACACTTTTTTATTTTCTATCTGCTTATTCTCTTTTGTACTTGCTATCTGTTTGTTCTCTTTCATTTTGTTTCCGCTTGTTCTCTTTTTGTATTTTATGTTGACTGTTGTATTTTATACCCCCATCTGTTCTCTTTTTGCATATTGTATCCGCTTGCTCTTTTCTGTATTTTGCAATCGTTTGTTCTCTTTTTGCATTTTATACCAGTTTGTTCTTTTCTTTGTTTTGTATAAGATTTTCCTCCTTTTGCATTTTTATCTGTTCTCTTTTGGTATTTTGAATCCATTCGTTCTCTTTATCCATCTGTTCTAACTTTCTATTCCGCATCCGTCTGTTTGTATTTTGCATTTCTTAGTTCCTAATTAGCGTTTCATGTCTGAATCTTGCTCTTGTATCCAGTCATTGGAAATTTAAAAAAGGGACAACTATAAAAAAAGAGACAAACCCAGAGCAAAAAAAAAAAATAACGTCTCAACTCTTCATCTCACAACGACAGAATGCCTCGTGCATGTCCCCGTCTTGTATATCGTGTTTCCTTCGGGAACAAAAAAAAAAAAAACATGCCACGTAGCGATGCGCCGACAAAATCAGCGAAACTCTTTCCCTTAATCGTATCGGGCGAAAAAAAAAAGCATCCCCGAAACCACTACCCTTTTCTTCCATCGAATATCATCCATCACCGAGAAACCTTACCCAAAAAAGTGACCCGGCCACGCGACTTGAGCAATACCCCCGCATTATCATCGGCGGCTTACACAAGGCTGGAACTAGCGAAGAGGATTTTTAGGAGAGTAGCAAGAAGAAAAAGAAAGAAAGAAAAAACTGTATATGATAAAAAGAGAGGGGGGGGGCGTAATTTTTTTTACCTTATTATTCCTCCATCCGCACGCGCCTGCGCGCATAATACATATATATATTTTTCTTCTCTCGCTGCTCACGCTTGTATCGGATCCCGGATGTAGCCAGGTAGTTGACACGGGCTCCTCTATGTGGGGGTGGGAGATGATGCCTTGTTGTTATTCTACTGGTTTTGAAGGTTAAAGCTAAATTGGAAGCCACGATGGGCACTGGTGGTGGGGGGGAGGGGGTTGACAACCCCCTCCCTCTTTCTTACGATGCAGGCGTTGAGTTGGCGAGTGATGGCGGATGCGCGTGTGTGACGTCACGATGAATACTTTCGGTTGTGGGTTCTTTTTAAACTTTTGTGTCCGTCGCTTGGCGTGGAGGACTTTCGTTTCGGAGGACGTCCGCTGTGGTGGATCGCTGACCCTCCGAGTGAATGGACGAGATATCTCGTTAGTCCGGATCTCCGACCTATTTCGTTTTCGACGCCGTGTCTTGCCATCAAGATGTTGCCGATTTTTCGACAACGACGAAATCAAGACATGGTCAGTTTTTTTTTCAAATGACGTGGTATCGCGTCCATCGAGATCTGGTTAGTTTTTCTGATGACGAGATATCTCGTCTTCAAGGTATTGTAAGGATTTTGATGACGAGACAGTGTGGTGAGTTCTTTTGGAATGATATGACACTTCGTCCATCAAGATCTGGTTCTGAAACTTCAAAACAGCAAAATTGTGTTGCATTTCAAAACGATAGCATAGAGCACTTTTGAGGAACAATATCTCTGGTTTTGAAGCAAAATATTCCTTTAAAAATATTCACTTGGGGTGATAGATCTTGAATCGTCGTCAATAGCCTGCTGTGTTGCTCCAGTACGACGTTAATTAATACACCTATACCTTACCTTTAAATACAAAACTTTATGTTCCACTGAAACTAAAAACAGATTAACTTTCGCATCATCAATATTAATATTTTACAACTAAAGCCCAAGTGCCTATACTCATTACAACTGTTATGTCTAGCTCCAAGTCCAACAAGAATTTGATAATTATAAAGAGACATAGCAACAGAAATGTATGCAGAACGATACGAACAGCGTAAAGAATCAGAGGCAACTAACTCCCTGCGTTTTATAAAAAGAATTGCATCAGTCATATGAGCTGATAAGAATACGTATACAGGAAACAAATTATCACAAGAAAGTAATATTAAGGCGCGTGTCCATTTGCAAGCCGAACCGTTCGCGAGCCTCCAGTTCTCATGATTGGGGCGGGGTTTTAGGCGCCAAACGAACGATTCGTGAACCGCTCGTGGCGATTTGCTTCCTGTCGGTTTTTCGACGAACACAAAAGCTTTCTCGGTTCAGATTGGGATGGTGTCGTGAGTAGTTTGTTGCTTTTCTTTCTGCTCTTGAACCTCCAGGCTCCATCGTCATCACCCGTGGCTGACAAATGACAGCCTGGTGGTTCGCTCTTTTCCCATGGATCGCTGGAAGCTCGTTGCGAAAATAATTTCAACGAACGGTTCATGAGCGACTCGCTAACGGTTCGGCTCGCAAATGTATACGCACCTTTAAACACGAGTGATTTACGACTCATTAATGTAAACACTCGAAGGAGATATGCAACAACGAAGAACGTGGGGAAAATGAGAACTCGGTTCGGTCTCTTGGGGTTTTTATGGCGCAAGGGTCATATTTGGCCATGATGCGCCAGATACAAGACATAAAATAACAAGTAATACACAGTAATAGTTTTACTAACACAGAAAACAGAAATGCACCTGACACATAAGTTCTCGGATATTAAAAAAACAAATGTTTAGTTTAATTCTTACAGTATTTCCAATTCTATTACCACGAATTTTAAGGCAGTCATTGAGGAACTCTCTAGTCATTTCGTCCAGTTCTTAAAAGCTACAGATAAAGTAATCTCTCTATTTTAATACGGTGTAAGTGTCTTCGTAAGTAGTCATATCCGTTAAGAATGGCGAGTCTTATAGGTCTGTACAGGATAGGAGCTTCATTTTTCAATAAAACAGTCCAGTTCTTTTCCCACAGACATCTCTGCGGATTGAGAGTGTAGAGTGTACTAGTCTTCATATATGAGCATGAAAGCCTCTTGATATGACATAGAGATAGAGGGTCGTTTAGAGTGCGATTAAAATCTCTGCGTGACTGTCCCACACGGGGCGGTGGCTCCACCTGGTGTGTCTACGGTCTGTCTTTGCTACACGGAGGCTAATTAAGCCTGGAACTACCGGCTTAAAGTAAAGAAAACCTTAAGAATGTTCACCAGATTAAACTTTCTCAGAATTTAAAAAAAAGTCACTGTCCAAAGAAATTATCTTTGGAAGACTCGCAGACAAGCGTCCCTCTTCACTTCCCGAGTGTTTAGTTAAGTTCGCATTTAGCAGTCATTCCGAAAAGTCTTTTCGTCTCCAAGCCCAATGATATACGACTGTTGACGCATCACCCTCAGCTAACATCCACCCATCCATCAAGCACAGTCGTTCATTTTTCTCCGTTTTCGCCATATTTCACATCAGAAGAACGACATGGAAAAGAAGAAAAAAAGAGAGATTCTCCGTAACGACTCGGTCATTTGATCGGAAGAGGTTCCTCCTGGAGCTCCGTGCTCTCCCTTTTCTTTCTATTTTACTCTAATTTTTTCTCCATTTGTTCGTGTCAGGGCTTCCTTTCCTCTTCCATTTCATTTGTTGCTTTAGTTTTCGCGAGTCGAATTGAATCGCCCGCGGATTTCTCAAAGCAAACCGTTTGTGAGGCTCTGCAAGACAGACGGGTGTCAGGAAGAGGTGAAAAATAAAGCGGAGAAGGGAGAGCAAACAGCGTCTTGTGTTTCGTCCCGATGCTGCTGCAATAACACACACGGGAGGCTCCGGAGCGGGGTGTTCTGTGATCTCTTTCTTGAAAGAGAGGTTTGAGAGCGCAAAGGTAACAACCCCTGAGATTCTACCCCAGTATAAATTCTTCCAAATCAATCTCGTTGTGTTGCTCCAGTGTGACGTTAATTGAATATGCCCTCTATATTACCATCAACACAACACCAACGTGGGGCAACGGTCCGGATCAAACCCGAATTGAAAGATTCGAGGACAACACCAAGTAATTTTGAACCACGGTCGGATGACAAAACAACATCACAGCTGGCTCCCCACTCTCCAACTTCCATGCTACGCCAACGTGAGAAAATTTTAGACCACGACAGATTTAATGGGACACCACATGTACAAGACGGTCTATCGTTGGATTCGAACTCGCTAATCCTCCGGTTGCTAATCCGTTACTTTTCCGACCGGGCAACCGAGAACACTAATATTATCATGCATTTGGCCTAGAAAGAGCTATGAAGTCTCAACCACTTAGGATACTTGGGTGATATTTACTGGCACTACTCTTACCAATATATATATTTTTTATATCTAGTGTTTGGTACAAGACGTCTCGTAAGATGGTTCAATAGATCTAAAAGGACCCAGCAGCATTAATGCTACTTATCCAATCCTATGTTGCAAAAAAAAAAATTGTCCACAGACATAAGATAAAAATCATATCATTCTCAATGGCAATTGGCAATTGGCAATTTTAGTTAACGTCGTACTAGAGCAACACAACGGGCTATTGACGACGGTCCGGGATCAGTCCCTTAAGGGAAAGATCCGAGGAGAACACTTCGTAATTTTGAACCACGGTCAGATGACGAAGCAACACCTGAGCTGCCATTTTCAATGTGTCTGAGCAATTTGGTTTGTTGTTATTTTTTTTTTAATTTGTAGTAAATGCATTTTATAGCATTACTTGGCACAGCGTCCATAGAAAACCCAACCAAGCGGTCTTTCATACATAGCCACAAAGCCAAATCATCCTCTATCATTTACCATTTTAAATGGCAATGGTAATTAGAAAGAGTAATTCAACACAACGTGCTTATGGCGATGCTTTGCGTTCAATTTCCAAGGAAACGAATCGAAGACAACTCGTAATTTTGAATCTCTGTAAGACGACGAGGTCAACACGTAATCCATTACTATCCACTCCACTATCCAAACACCCACACTACGCCATAGTGAAGACATTTTAGGCTACGACTGAGTTAACGTTCACCAGCCCCTGTGTACACCACGATATTTGGCAGGAGATAGTCTTGAAATCATAATTCTCCGATAGCTAATCCGATGCTCTTTCAATTGGGTTTCCCGCGACCCCTTGGCGACCAATAGGTCTCGGGGTTAAGGTGTTAGCCTCTAGATCGGAAGGTTCCTGGTTTGAATCGAGGTCAGCGCATGGATTTTTGTAAGCGTATAGTGTAGAGGCGACTGGTGCATCTTAAATCTGTCGTGGCCGAAAGTCCTCACGTTGGGTTGGTGTGGAAGTTTGGAGAGTGGGGTGCCAGTTCAGGTGTTGCCTCGTCATCTGACCGTGGTTCAAAATTACGAGGTGTTGTCCTCGGATCTCACCCTTAAGGGACTGATCCCTTACCGTCGTCAATAGCCCGTTGTGTAGCTCTATTACGTTGGGTTTAAAAATTACGATATTACCTATGATTCGTTTCAAAATTTAGCGTGCACCACCTCCCGTGTACACAACGATCTCTGTCTGGACCTAGTTTCAATCTCTTTTATCTCTCTCTCGCAACCTTGCGATTGTTAATACATTACTCTTAATCATTAAAAAAAGGAGTTGCTATCCCAAAAGTAGCTTAGGTAGCTCTGATCTGCCGAATGTCGGTGCTCATAAAAACGGAAACAACTCCCTCCATTGCCTTCCTGTATTTCTACGCGAGCAGTGATTCAAATCAGCAGTGCTTTCTTGTCCCGCACCCTTCAGACCCAGCGCTAACATTCAGCGGTTAGTGCCAGCCGGCGTAAAGCCGCGGCAGATATTCAATTTCAGAAGTAGCTGCCACTTGTTAGGATGACTTTCGAGACATTCTTCAAGAGCTGCTTTCCTTTTTTGCTCTCTCCTGTTTCATGCCGTGTCTTGCTCCTCTCGCCGCTGTCTCTGCTTCAGCACGTGCCTCGCAGCCTACCGGATTCGTCGCTTTCCTTTTTTGTGCGCTTTCGCTGCGATTTGGGACTCTTCTCTTATTGCTGTCTCTTATACGCTGATAGGGTATGCAGTTTTGACAAATATGTGTCAGCTGCGCAGCGTCAGTGAAAGCGCTTAATAAATGGTAATTCTTATTTTTTTTAAATTAACGTCGTACTAGAGCAACATAGGGGGCTGTTGACGACGGTCCTGGATCAATCCCCTAAGGGAAAGTTTCGAGGACAACACCGCGTAATTTTGAACCACGGTCAAATAACGAGGCAACACATGAGCTTGCACCCAACTCTCCAAACTTCAACACCAACCCAACGTGAGGACTTTTGGACAGAATGAAGGTGCCCCAGCCGCCTTTAAACCATACGCTTACAAACATTTATTCACTGACCCGGATTCTGACCAGGAACCTTCCGATCTAGAGTCCATACCGGCTGGTCGGTAACATGGTTGAAAGAGTAACAGATTATAAACCAGAGTGTTTTGAGTTCGAATCCAACTAAAGACCGTCGTGTAAATATTGGCTGGAGAACGTTAAATCTGACGTTTAATCCTGGTTAGAAACAATCTTCAGAAAGTAATTGGTAATTTTTAATTAAGGTCGTACTAGAGCAACACAATGGGCTATTGACGATGGTCCGGGATCAATCTCTTCAGGTAAAGATCCGAAGACAATACCATGTCATTTTAAAAACGGTCAGATGACGAGGCAACACCCAAGCTGGCACCCTACTCTCCGAACTTCCACACGAACCCAACGTGAGGACTTTCGGCCACGACCGATTTAAGGTGCACCAGCCGCCTCTACACCATACGCTTACAAACATTCATGCACTGACCCGGATTCGAACCAGGAACTTACCGATGAGGTGTAGCCACTAGGCTAACACCTCAAACACCTGATCGGTTGGTCGGCGTCTTTGAGGAGAGAAACAGCTGCGAATCTTAATTGACTCATTAGGTTTATTGAAGCTTAGCAATAGTTATGTCTTTTGCTTTCTATCCAATTTCGGCATGACCAGTTACCAATGCTGAATTACTATACTGATGTACTCTTTTAACGCATAAGCACATTGGGTAGTTCTTTCAACGTCCGGCCACTGACCCCTTGAGCCGGGCGAGCTGACAGTATTTGTGTAGGAGGACCCGGTGGGCAAACCACAACTATTTCCAACGTGGATTACCTGCGAGTTGTAAATGGTTCCTCGGTTCAATATCTGTAACTGACTCAGGATGTAATTCTCTCATTTGTATCAGTAAAACTTTCTTTGGTTTGCACGTCCATTGCTTGACATTATCTGTCTTGTGATTGACTCAGCTTTTTTGAGGTTAGACCTTGCACCGTAAAACTCAATCTAACAGAGACAATCACCAACATCCATGCGCTTACTAATCGAGATTCAAACCAGGTACTTACTTTGCGGAAGACAAACGCCGTGACTACTATAATAGTTGGGCTGCTCACACTGATCAGTTGGGTAAGAACATTAGGATTTCTAAATTCCTTGTGTATCGTTCTTTTTCTATTACCGTCAATTTAGAGAGTTTTCGTTTTTCTTGATACTAAAAAGCTCGTTCTCTGGCAATTTTAAAGAGATCTACACTCCCCTACATTAATGGATTGGACGCCAGTGGATTTGCATAAAATCCGACTGCTTGTTTGGGGGTGTTTTTCGTGGTTTTGCCTGGGACCTCTGAATGGTGTTCCTGGTCAATTAAACGCCGACGCCTACATGAACATTTTGGACAATGAGGTTCTTCCTACGCTCTGGCAATTTTATGGAATATACTTCGAGGGCGACAACGCTCCATGTCATGTTGCAACCTCTGTCAAGCAGTGGTATCAAGATACGGATGTGAAACGTCTTCCCTGGCCTGCTCAGTATCGATATAAACCCCATAGAACATTTGTGGGACGAGTTAGAGTGGCGCTTACGGAACCACGTCCGAAATCTACAGCTGAGCTGGTGATATTCTTGCAGCAGGAATGGACACAAATACTCTTAGATGTGTATCCAAACCTTGTTGAAAGTATGCCCAGAAAGGTTGTTAGTGTAATTGTAACAAGTGGGGGACCTTCCCCCTATTAAAGCGTGTATTCTTTCATTTATACCATCACATTTTGCAGTCCGGTGCATTATTGTAGGATAGAGTATATTATAGCTAGTCAGGTTAAATGAATTTTGAAGCATGCGTTGCATCAATCATCGAGACTGAAAAAACTATGATGCAATTTCAAAACAGCACCAATTGTTTTGCTGGTCTTCAAGCTTTATAAGGAACCACCCGGAAGTTTGGCGGTTTGATGCAAATGCAGAAAAAAATCTAAATCCACTTACGGATTTGGTTTGTCGTTCTCTACTTGCCTATACAAAGAACTTTTTTTTATACTACGCCCATCTCCTGTCTCTCGGTCATTAGTCCATGAAAAGCCCGATAGAGGTCTGAAATGATTGAATATGGTGTAAAACATTTATCTACGAGGGAAGGTCAAAAACAGTTCTCGACTTCTTCCACAACATCAGTATCTGTCTCTATTGCTGTTTTCTTGGAACGAGAACTTTAAGACACGAAGATTAATTAGGTCGGAACCCACATCCCCTTCTAATAGCCGACCAACCGGTATAGTGGTTAAGGTGTTAGCCTCTAGATCGGAAGGTTCCTGGTTCGAATCCGGGTACGGGCATTGATGTTTGTAAACGTATGGTGTAGAGGCGGCTGGTGCACCTTAAATCTGTCGTGGCCGAAAGTCCTCACGTTGGGTTGGCGTGGAAGTTTGGAGAGTGGGGTGCCAGCTCAGGTGTTGCTTCGTCATCTGACCGTGGTTCAAAATTACGAGGTGTTGTCCTCGGATCTTTCCCTTAAGGGACTGATACCGGACCGTCGTCAATAGCCCGTTGTGTTGCTCTAGTACGACGTTAACTAAAAAATTACCAAATTTCCGAATTACCCCTTCTAATAAATATAGACTGGTAAGTTCAATTTGTTGTGCTGTCGTCTTTTGCTATACAACATCTAATTACAGATACTGAGACAACATTCCCTTAAAAAATCAGAAGATTACAACAACTCGTCAAACCTATCCATTTCTGGCTTTTTTTTTAAATAGAAGCAATTTATTGGAAATCCAGAGAGAGAGAGAGAGAAATTCTCTTGTTGGGACCAATGCTTAATAAATAGTAGTTAAGCTCTGCCGACCACACGTGAAAAGCTCTGGTCATATATTTCATTCCGTCTTTCATATGGGCTTTTACTTAAAAATCGGTGACTTAAGGTTACATTCTCTCTTCCTATTTGGGAATAAATGCAATATTCAATAAATTGGCTTCCTTCTCTTACTACATTTAAAGCTAGAAACTTGTTAGATCAGTCTTTCAGCTATTTATACAAACTGAATTAGAAAAAAAAAGTTTGTCGGGGTTGAAAGGGGCGGAGAAAGGAATAATGTGATTCAGAGCCTAATTTCCTAACTAACTTAAATGTATCTAATCCTACTTCGTCTATAAAAGCTAGTTTGACTAAACATTTAGCCTTCAAAGACTCCAAGATGAGCATGAAACTAATAATTAATATACATATCCATTCTGGCCAGTCCAGATAAGAAAGGTGACCAGTAGAGGAAATTATATTTCTAACATGTGAGCAAACCTTAAAACCATGATCAAATGAAATTTATTTATTCACACTGTCAAGCAGATTATTCGAGTTACATTAAAAAAAGAAAAAAAATACAAAATTCATCTTCCTTTATTGTTAAAGACGTGTGTTCTGAAAGGAATATGAACATTTCGACCTTTTCAAAGAGTCCTTGGTCTCTCACACATAGTTGTATAATTTTTTTTCATGGAAAAAAATACAACATTCAGCACAAAACCTTATGAAGTCAGACTGGTAGTAATCGAATGTATTCAATGTATTGTTGACATAGGTTTCTGTTGCAAAAAAACTCATCAAAACTTGTATTCTGTTCCATGTTTCCAAGAAAAAAAAATCCTTGATTTGATTGAAAGCAACACTTAATGGGCAAGTAATACAGTTATTCTCATACTAAACAGGTACAGGCTTTTTTATCGCTACAACAACCCCACCATTGATTCTGTTTAAAACTGCATGCAAATTAGAGTAAAGCAAACTTTAAGGAAATTTTCGCCGACCATTGGAAGAATATTAATTTCAAACATTATAAATTATTTGTTATAGTGACAGAAGGTCAAAGTTACTAATTTTACAAGCGAAAGCAAAATTTAAACAACTTACAATAAATTTTAGAAATTTGTTGAAAGCAGTGATTTTTGTTAGATAAAACAATATTTTTTTTTTTTGAGAAATGTGTGTGTGTGGTAATAGTTACATTTGCTCTGTCTGGTAATTTGTTAAAAGGGTCCAAGACACAAAAATCGTCAAATTTTTGAAAAAGAAAATTATATATTAAAAAATTCTCTGTGTCTTTCTGTTTAAAATGACGTCTGAATCATGTTTCTATCTTAATTAGAACGAGAGATAGAATTAATTTTGTGGTTCGTTGTTTCGAAAATCTAACACTCAGACAGCTGTTGTCATGGCAACAACATCTGTAAAAGACGTTATTTAAGTTTACGGAGACATTTAAACTGTGCAGAAAAAAGGTAGAACTTACAAAAATCAAACTATACCAAAGATTTAAGAGGAAAGAAGGAGTTAGATACTCATCTGGATGCTCTTAAAGTGCATTTAAGCATTTTATTAATTGTAAGTCTGTCTTTAAAACTTTAAATGCGTTTTTCTCCATGAAGCAATTTTTCAAGATTTCCTGTATTCAAATGGTTATAAGTCAAGAACCGATAAAGTTTAAGGATTGAAATTTGGAATACACATCTTTTTCAAACATTATACTTTAATTTTGATTCAGCAAATTTGAAACAAATATTTAAAAATATAACTTTAAAAAAAAAGTAACTTAAAATTTTTAGAAGTTTTATTTAAATATTTTTTATTTAATTATTATATTTAAATTTGCTGAATCAGAATTAAAGTTTATAAATTTGTGAAAAACTTAGTGCAAGAATATTTTGAAAATTGACTATGAATATTTTGCGTTTTAGGAATTCGAAATGAACCCTCTTTTTTTCAAAAAATTTTAATTTCAAATTTTTAAAAAAATTTTGGAAAATTTTTGTGTTGTGATTTTTTTTATTAGTTAGATGGGTAATCAATACAAAAAAAATTCGAAATTCTAAATTAATAAAAAAATATATTTACTAATGTGTCCCGGACCCTCTTAATTTTTAATTAACATCGTACTAAAGCAACACAACGGGCTATTGATGACGGTTCGGGATCAATCCCGTAAGGAAAATATCCGAGGACAAGAGGACAACACCACGTAATTTTGAACCACGGTCAGATGACGATTGCTTTGTCTGTATTAATGACATATTCCATTTTACACAAGTTATTTTGTTATAGCACGTTCCCCTAATAGAATTTTCAAGAAAAAATAGATTCACTCAAAAACTGAGTCATGAAAATCTTGTCAAACTAATTTGCCACCCTTTCCTTAAGGATGGTGCGCCGATCAAACGGTCTGGTTAAGGTATTAGCGTCTAGATTGGAAGGTCTCTGGATTGAATCCGGTTCTGTGCATGTGTGTTTGTAGCGTATGGTGTAATTAAATCAGTCGTGGCTTAAAGTTCTTACGTTGGGTTGGTGTGAAGGTTTGCAGAATGGGGTGCAGCTCAGGTGCTGCAATCATCTGACCGTGGTTCAAAATTACGTGGTGTTGTCCTCGGATCTTTCACTTAAGGGATTGATTCCGGACTGTCGTGAATAGCCCGTTGTGTTGCTCTATTTTTGACGTTAATTAAAAATTACCAAATTACCTTAAAGATGGAGAGAATTGAAAATGCCAGATACCTGGTTAAGAGTGCCGGAAGTAAAAAATTATTAATAGGGAAAGCTATGAGTTTAAAATTATCATACATTTGTTATTTTGACGAATTTATTTGTAACAGTTTAACAGAGATTAATTTAAGAAGGGACATTCTTAATTCCCCTCACGTTGGTGTGGTGTGGAAGTTAGGAGAGTTGGGTGCCAGCTTTGGTGTGACATAGTCATGTTACCATGGTTCAAAATTACGTGGTGTTGTCTTACCTCGCTGGCAACGAATCAGCTGTCAATGCTGCAAGCCCAAACTGACTCTAACCCAATGTCTCTGACTGTACCCTTTTCAAACGTCAAGAGATCCATGAATGATTTTATTCATAGCTTATGTCAAGAGTCCTAGAACCTGCAAGTCGATAACAAACTTCGTCTCATTAAACCTCTCATTAACCATTGGCCAATTGCTCCAATGCGGAGGATTGATGTCAAGTTGACTTGCCTCCGCATTGGACACACCAGGTTTACTTATCGTCATTTATTACTTGTAGAAAATGCTCCTTTATACCATTACTTTTTTTACACTTTTTACCGTTCATCACATTTTAATACTTTGCTCTGAATTTAATCATCATCGTTGCAGATATTTTAACAGCCCTTTTTTTAAATTCAACTAAATATAATGCTATATAATGATTTTATCTTGAGCTTGGCGCAGCGTGTCCTTTTTTGGACCTTACGCCATAACAACACAACTCAATCAATCAATCAAGCCTAGGATCTTTCCCTTTGAGTTGATTCCCCTTGCCCTGCAAAGGCGACTTTTGAAGTGGTTACCATGTGTCACCTTTCCTAGTTATGCCATACATCAAGGGTACGATGTATGGGAAATGTTTTGCATACATGGATATGCGAGTTACGATTCAAAGTAAGCTGTAGAAATAATAAAATGTTAAATAGATTTGACTTAGCTTGATCTAAAGCAAGAGCCGAAACATATTTTTTAATACAGGTGCACCTTGTCCACCTAAGTTTTTTAATTTGGTGCACAGGTTATATTTTAGGCTCCCCTTTAAAAGAAATGTAATATAAGAGCATTAATGTAATATACTATGGGGCTCAGCTCCCTGCTCGCTAACGGTCGCCAACCCCCTGTAGAAATTTCGCTTTTTCAACTTTGACACTTAATAAACTCTAAACTAATAGCCTCAACGGAAAAAAAATTGTTCAAAATTGTCCAGGGAACACAGTGAAAAACAAACAATGTTAATTTCCTAATTTTCTGATCCGTACTTTCTTGGGAAACTGTCTATGAATCGAGCTAAACAACACAGTTCTCAATCCTGTAACGGCGGCGGCTTTTTTTTAATATGGAGAGAAACTACTTTATTATTTGGGTATGTTTATACAGGTTAATAGTAGATAGTAAATAAAAATATTTAAACATCTAAATTATCCCTTCTCCGGCGCACGGCTGTCGCGACAGTTGCTTCAATAGAGCTAGCTGGAAAATGTTTCAACCATCAGAAAGTTCTAATAGCAGTGACACAAATAATTATTCCTCCTGTATAAACCCGTTACGACCTAACAATTTTGTTTTCGCATATTGTGTATTTAGGAATTTCAATTACGTTCCTTTTGAGCGAGATGTATATACTAATATTTTGTTCAAACATCAAAATAACATAATTAACAAATAAATAAATAACATAATTAAAAAATTAGTTTTAACGTTAGGTGCACGGAAAAAATTAGGTGCACAATTTTATTTTCATGTGCACAGTGCACCTGTGCACCCAGGTATTTCGAGCCCTGAATTCCAAAGCCTACCTTAGCTTTCAGCTAGACTTACACGATAGTGATATTTTTCTACGAAAAAGAAAAGTGTTTCTTTGGGTCACTTTTTCAATCCACGAGGTTTCAATCTACGGCAAATTAAGATAAAAATAGTTTAGTTAATGGTGATTACATTTTTTTTATCTGACTGAGTTAACAATAATTGAATATTTATTCTAAAAGGAAGCACCTCGAAGTTTTGTTATAAATTTTGAATTGTATGGTGTTCCGTTTGTTGATGATTTTAGTTCCATTATCCACGACTCTAAGCGTCTAAAAGGCTGATTTCTCACATAACTATATAGTTCGGTGTTTATCTCTATTTGGAATGGAATAACATAAAACTACCAAATTATAATTTCGCATAACGAAATAAATTTCCGGTTATAATCTTTTCGAACTAAACTGAACTACATCACGGGACATCAACGCCACTAAAAGTTTACGGTTCAATTATCCTAAAAACTCTAAGAATCTTAGTAAAGTTTGGCATGACTGCACATAGGCGAAGAAAATTTGAAAATTAGAATTGGTGTAGAAAAAGCATTTAGTGTAATGAGGATTTTACGATGAGCAAAAGAATAAAGCTGTTAGACGATATTTAACAAAAAAAGTATTAAATGAAAAAAATCCGTAAATATTTAAGAGAGAGAGACTCAACTTAAACTGTCTGTTTCAGCTCAAATTCCCTGGAGGCTACAATTTGTAAAATCCGAATGGTTTTCCGTGGCAGAGTAATGGATAAAGCCACAGGCGACCCATTTCAAACAGGATGATTCACTTAGAGCGTTCACTTGTTAAATATATTCATACATTAGGGATGACTTTGGTAGCTGGAATTCAAAACTAGTTCAGCCCTTCTGCATAATTTTGAATCGCTACGCAGACTCACACCCGGAATATTTCTTCATATAGACAGGTATTTTAAATAACGTCGCACTAACGCCAAACACTGGGGTATTGGTGACGGTCCGGGATCAATTCCAAAGGGATTGGACCAATTCAAGGAAAACATGGTCAGATGACGAGGCAACACCGGAGATGTCACTCCACCTATCGAAACTTCCACACCACGCCAACGTGAAGAGATTTCCGACCACGACTGATTTAACATGCACCCCCTTTGTACACGGTTCAGATGTTGACGAAGTTCGTAAAATCTGTTGTGGCCTCAAATGGCGTGGTGTGGAAGTTTGGAGAGTGGGGTGTTAGCTCAGGTATTCTCGTCTTCTGGCCAGCGGTTCAAAATTACGAAGTGTTGTCCTCGGATCTTTTGATCCCGGACCGTCGCCAATATCTCGTTCTGTTGCTTCAGCGCGACTTTAACTTATATAAGTACTTACCTAGCTTACTTACCATGTTCTCCCCTTTCGGCCAACATGTATAGTGGTTAATGTGTTAGTCTCCAGATTGGAAGGTTCCTGTATCGAATCCGGGTGCGGGCACGGATGTTTGTATGCGTATGGTGTAAAGGCGGCAGGTGCACCTTAAATCTGTCGTGGGCGAAAGTCCCCACGCTGGGTTGGTGTGGAAGTTTGGAGAGTGAGGTGCCAACTCAAGTTTTGCCTCATCATCTGATCGTAGTTCAAAATTACTTTGTTGTCCTCGGATCATTTCCTTAGGGGATTGATCCCGGACCGTCGTCAATAGCCCGTTGTGTTGCTGCAGTACAATGTTAAGCAAAATTACCATTATCCCTTCACTCTACAAATACTTAAATCGCGTCGTTTTCTGCTGTGATTAGAGATCGAATACAAAAGCCCCTCGTTTGATCGATGCTTAAAAATATTCGTTGAACTCGATTCTTCGTCGTTGTTTTTGAATTTAGTTGTAGCCATCCAAAATACGCAGGCCGGAAAATGAGAAGGGAGGTCACCCTCCCAACTACTGACCGCAACCGCGAGTGCTTTGTTTTGGGTCGTATGGTTCTCGGGAAAAGTATCCGATTCCCCAAAACACTCGATTCTGCTATCTGCACACTTTGTGCACGTCCCCCGTTGGGCAGCAGCAGCAGCGAGGAGCGTTGCGCAGTCGGAGTAATTGAATCATGCTCTGCCACTGCTTGTCAAGTGATACTTGTGACCTCAAGGAGTCTTGTTCTGACCCGCGGGGGGCGACGCGGGGTCCCCGGGGTCGCCTTCGGTATGCTGGAGAGAGGAATTTATGGAACGGGCTACCGCCGACGCTGGGCATATGGCGCAAGTTGTCAAGAAAGGGGCAAAAAACGGAGCCGATGATTTGTAGAAAACAATTTCATTTTTTAGGTGCGCCCTGGGAGAGAAAACAGCTCATGAGCAGAAACTGACAACGAGTTTTTCCTCCCTCGGACTCAGAACCTTCCCTTTCTCGAGCTTGAAGAGATATCCTAACGCATTGGAATTCTTCTACAATGAAGCCGAAGAAATAACTTCAATTGCATTTCGAGGAGATTTCGACACTAGTTTGATATGTGATTTAAGACATTGAGTTAACATTTAAATGAATTTTATGACATTCGAGCTTCTCATGGTTCAAAATTACGTGATTTTGTTCTTCGGATCTTTCCCATAAGGGATTCCAAAATTTTCTTTTCAGACACATAAAGTTCTATCACAAAATTCTATTGAATTTCCTTCGGCATCTGACCGTGGATCAAAATTAAGTTATGTGTCGTCGTATCTTTTCCTTCGGGTGTGAGCCGACCAACCGGTTTGGTGGTTAAGTTATTAGCCTCTAGATATCGGAAGGTTCCTGGTTCGAATCCGGGTCAGTGCATGGTTGTTTGTAAGCGTATGGTGTAGAGACGGCAGGTGCACCTGTCGTGGCCAAACGTCCTCACGTTGGGTTGGTATGGAAGTTTGGAGAGTGGTGTGCCAGCTCAGGTGTTGCCTCGCCATCTGATCGTGGTTTGAAATAACGTGGTGTTGTCCTCGAATCTTTCCCATAGGGTATTGATCCCGGACCGTCGTCAATAGCCCGCTGTGTTGCTGACGTTATGACGTTAGTATGACGTTAATTAAAAATTACCAAATTACCATTCGAACTTCGATAATTTTAACCCTTTGACTATGGCTGTAGGTATAACTGGCGCGAGTATGTTTTGGGGTGATTCATATAACTTTCAAACTATAATTGCTGTACCGGCCGTAGTCAATTATTTTTTGTCGCGAATCGTATAACTTTCAAGGTACAAGTAAGTGCTCTACCAGCCGTAGTCAAAATTCTTTCTTGACGCGATTCTTTTAACTTTCAAGGTACAAGTGCTCTACCGGCCGTAGACAAAATTCTTTCTTGACGCGATTCTTTTAACTTTCAAGGTACAAGTGCTCTACCGGCCGTAGTCAAAATTCTTTCTTGGCGCGATTCTTTTAACTTTCAAGGTACAAGTGCTCTACCGGCCGTAGTCAAAAATCTTTCTTGGCCCGAATCTTATAACCTTCAAGGTACAGGTGCTCTACCGGCCGTAGTCAAAATTATTTCTTGTCAAGGGGTGGAAAACATTTTCTGATGAATTATCTTAGATCCTGCCTTATTTAGTTAAAATTACATTCATTATTGATTCTTGTGAAGGCCGAATATGTGGTCTAATCAAAGAGCCATCCTATATTTGACCAGAAAAAAAAAGTACTTTTACGTATTTAGTTAAAATTTAGTCCACCTATATACAAATCAGGCCCTTTCTGAGTCGACTCACTTCTTCCAATGGTTCTTTACGGCTGAAATGCTGCTTGACTCATATTTTGGGATCTTCATCAAGTCGTTTTCTTGATCTTTTTCTTTTGCCTGAAATCTCGTTTTGTCAGTGTCATCTTCATTCTGATAATCGGTCAAAAGTCACATGAAATCATGCGTGGGAATATATGGACAGTCGAACATGGCTTAGCCATTTTTGAGCAAAATAATTGTGGACAGTGTGCGATTCCTGCGTCAAATAACTGTGGTGAGGGACTTTCCGATTGCCACTCTGAGTTTACACTGCATTACACCGAAATATTTCTCATAAGTCATGGAAAATAATTAGATAGCATTCATTGTCAACAGTTATCTCTAGGGATGGTATTCGTGATGAATTGTGCCGTAGTTTTCAAAAAGCACTAGAATTCACAACTGGAGACGTGAGCATACAAGTGCTCTATTCTGAACTTCTAATCTCTCAATCCCCTCTATTTTACTATTGCAATTATAATAGGACAAGTAAAAATGACGCTTTGTGAGTTTTTATATTGCTTATTTTATAGTTAAAATGTATTTTTTGTACAATATAGTACATATTTACATTGGCGTAACGTCAAATGGATATGTTTTTGTTTTCGAGACGTCCTTCTTAACATTACATATTGGATAGGAGGGATGAATTATAAATTAAATATAATATTTAATTTTATTTAGAAATCAAATTGACAATATTATCTTCTTCCTTTTATACATATATGAAAATAAAACTTATTAACTTCAAATACAATTTACTATAGTTGTCAATGCGAAGGGAATGCATTGGGTGACTCTTGACAAGAATAGCGATGTTGGGTTCAAAATTAATAAGTTTTGGTCATATATATTCTATATTTACTCTTAATTGCGTTGTCATTCAGGATGGAGGTAATACAAGTTAACCCCGATTTAAATATTACACGTGTAATGCTGTCATATTTTTCTATCGACCCCCCATCAAACTCTAAAGCTGCGTTTACACCGGGGTAGGGAGGATTGCAAATATTTTCGCCCTTTTTTTGGGACGAAGACGTTTTACGACCCCCCTCTTTTGGACCCCTTTTTTCACCCACTCTGGTGTAAACGCTTTGTCTACTTTTATCAGCAACACAAAGAGGTCAGACCTCCCAGAGGAGAGGCCTCTCTCTAAATAGTTCTGTTAATGTTATTACCAGCTCTCTCGTCCATACCATTTTAATGTAATAGGTAATAAACTCACTGACAGCTTGGCGGGAGAAGTGGTCAAGGCAAGCGATGAGGGCAAAATGTCACAGAGAGCGAACAAAAGATGGCGTGAGTGACCACGGGATGCCGAAGAACAGAGGGGAGGGTAATTGTCAGCAGTATCAAAGGGGATTCGTCCCCTTTTGGTATTGCAAACAATCAGTAGAGTAGCATTATCATCCCAAATTTCGTCACATAGAAATGTACTGCAAAAGTTCCAATCCTACGATCTTTACTGACTCCTGGTGGAAAACAAAATTGGAGTTGCAAACTCGCCAAATCGCCACCTCGACACGAGATCTTGACGATAAAATTAGTGCCGTTTCTCGGAATAGCTTCGATGTTTGGAGAACATTCGAACATTGTAAAGCCGCGTTTGCAACTCCTATGTAAACGCGGCTTTACAATGTTATATCGACCGCTGGGGTTCGATATCGACAACTTAGATGAGCACTGAACTACTCTGTATAAAAGGGCGTGGTTCAATTTCTCGTTATGGTAGAAATGTTCTGTTGCCTGAAATCTTGCCATTTGTGTGTCATCTTCAGCCTAAGAATCGATCAAAAGCTACATAGAACTATGATAATAAAATGAACACTAAATCCTTGCACGGGCATTTCGGTCAAAAGAATTCTCAGCGGTGAGGTGTAATGCCGAATTATCGTGGTAATAGACTGGTCGTCAGTCTCTGTGGCTTGTACTTTTCTTTCACCCAACAATTTATCGTAGTTCATAGAAAATAGTCAGGAAATATTCCGTACTGACAGTTCGTCTCAAAGGATCGTTTTCGCGATAGACTAAACTCTGAGCTTCTAAGAAAAATTGTTTACTGGACCTTCATTTGCTGGGTCTTTGGTAGTGAAAATGATCCAGATGGTTTTTTTTATGTGGAATGCCTGTGTCTTTATTTCAGGGGAAAATGTTAACTAATAGACGCAGAACTCATATCGATTACATCAGGGCTCGAAATACCCGGGTGCACAGGTGCATTGTGCACATGAAAATAAAATTGTGCACCCAATTTTTTCCCGCTAGGTACATGCCGTGCACCTAACGTTAAAAAAGGGGAGGGAACCTTTTATGTTATTTTGATGCTTGAACAAACTATTAGTATCGACCTCTCTCGCTCTAAATGAACGTAAGTAAAATTCCTTAATACACATTATGCGAAAACAAAATCGATGGGCCGTAACGGGTTTATACAGGAGGAAGATTTACTTATGCCACTGCCAACAGAACTTTCCGAAGATCGAAACATTTTCCAGATGGCTCTGATGAAGCGACTGTCGCGATAGCCGTGCGTCGGAGAATTTAGATGTTTAAATATTTGTATTTACTATCTACTACTAACATATCTAAACATAACCAACTAATAAAGTAGTTTACATTATATCAATGCTCTTACATTACGTTTTTTTTTAATATGCACCTAAAATATAACCTGTGCACCTAATTTAAAAACTTAGGTGCACCTTGTGCACATGTATTAAAAAATATATTTCGAGACCTGGATTACATGAGATCTGGATCATATTTGCACATTCCAACATATTTTGTGTAAGGGTCCTTTCAGCTGGAAACGAATTTGAAAAAAAAATCACGCACGTTCAAGAGGTTTGTAGGTTGCGTGTGCCATAATCTTACATTTGCGATACATCCTATACGAGTAATAAAAATAAGGTAGGATACTTTTTGATGGTAATCGTAGCTATGGTAATTAATTAACATCGGACTGGAGCAACTCAACGGGCTATTTGTATACTTTTTAAACAAATATAGGATGTTTGGCTTCAATTACTTATTTGTCTCTCTATCACCATCTGTATTGTTGAAATTTTAAATTATATTAAATGTAACTAACCAAAAGAACTAAAATTCCCTTATTTAAATGTGAAGTTTCAGATAATATTTGTATAGGTGTCATAATATTTAGAATTCTTTTCATCGTGTCAATCGTTTATATCAATAAAAAGCCAGTAAAAATCGATTATAATTATCGATGACGAACTAACTAGTCGGACAATATCTTTCGCTCGATGGATAGATGTTTTTTTAAGAAGTTACCTTGACAAAAAAAAATGGTATGGATTGGGGAACAAACCCTAAATTAATGAAAACAGTTATAGAAAATTAACAACTCAAAGGGGCCAAATTCGGGTTGGTCGTTTAGCTAAAGTCCAAATTCAAGAATTTTCTTCACCAACGCATTGTTCTAAAAATATCTAAAACACATCGCATCTCCCCAGTTTCGGAATGAGAAGTAATTCTTGGTATCCCTGGTTCCATGCTGTCATCACAATTTACGCCAAAACACTGTAAGGAAGGATGTGGTGAATTACCACAATCCAGTTTTGGCCCTGACCTTATCGACCAAAATTATCCATGTTTCCATCTCACCTTCCAAAATATCAAACAAGAGCAGCAATCGCGGTAAACAGATAACACTAATTGTCAAGCATTGTTGAGAAATGAAGAGAAGGGTCCCCATAGTAATAATGTCCCTTTCTGCATGGTTTTCACGTTTACATCCGTATGTCGAAGAAACCGTATCCGTATGTCTTTACATCCGTTTGGCGTGTGTTGAAGCCATTTGATCTGTTGACACCCTTACACGTAAGTAAACATTTATTTTAGAAGTTTGTTTCAACGTTTTGAATCCGAGGATTTTTCTTAGATATTTTACTTCAATCGTATGGTTCGTCTTTATTTTCTAATTAGACAAATAAATACACACATTTTCAAACTTTATTTTATTTGAAACAGTCAGAAAGAGATTTTTAAATAATTTCACAAGTAGAATTTTTATCTTCAATCCCATCGAAATTTTCCAATCTATAATGTGAGATATAGCTCTCTTTAACAAAGTTCTCGAATTTACAAGAGTGAAAAACCTTAATAGTGAGAACGCATGAAATAAAAGAAGTAATTTTTGCACAATAAAATCTCGATTTTGAATAAAACATACAAACACTTCTAATGTATAATAATACAATACGCTGAATATACACCGTGGTCAGCATTAATAATTTGTCGATAGTTCTGCTACCACTTTTTATGCGAACTCAGATAGATTTCAAGCTGACTATTCCTATAACTTATTTCACAGAAAATGAACAACGTGATGATGTAAACAGATGCACAAACTCTCTATCAATAACCCTTTCTAGTACTGGAAAACTCGACAGAATTTTACAATTTTCTTGGTTGAAATTTCATATTCGCAACAGGAAGTTCATTTTTGTCGTGAATAAACTTTTTTATCCCAAAAAGAATTTTCGAATATAGTTTCGTGGTACTTACTCATTTTGAAGTTGGGGAATATTGTTAAAAATTATGAAAATTCTCTAAAATTATTTAATCCCATTTTTGTATTTTGTTATATATAAGTAAAAACCAGAAAACTTACTATTTTGTGAATTCTAATAGGGGTTTCCTGCATTTGAATTTTAAAAAATTGCATTTATTTTTTATGTAATAATTGTTGCTTTTATGTGATAATATTTATCGGTCGTATGTCTATTGTTAAAAATTTTTTTACAGAAAAGTGGTCACAATCTGAAATTTAGATCATGCTATATTTTTATGAGGATATATTTTTAATATTCTTGATTTCACGAAAGCTGTCCTATGGGCTGAATACTGGCTCTGAACCTAATGGCGACTTCAGAAGCCGGGATTATATATGAACACAAGAGATTTTGTTTTATGATAGTACCAATAGATGGCGATACCGGCAGTATATAAAGAAAAATCAGTCTGCGCAAAATCAAAATCAGTCATTTATACGATGAACTGGAATCTAAAAGAAATCAAAAATCCAGTGTACTTCAATCGCATTTTTTAATTGAGTTGTAATGCATTTCTTGCTCTTATATGTCTTAATGCATTATTGTATTTTTGCTGCCATATTTTCTCTGAAAGAAGCCACTTGGATTTCGGGAAAAGCAGTATGAAAATAAGCGTAAAATGTTTGGGTTTGTGAACGGGGAATAGAATAGGGGTAGTTGAATTTACATTTTTGGACACTGGAGAAAAACGCGCTATTACCGGAGCTATTGGCAATGGTCCGGGATCAATCCCCAAGGAGTATTGTGAACGAAACCTGGTCAAACTGCAAAATAATTCCAATAAAAGTGCAAATTAATTTAAGTAACGTATACATATATATTTAATAGAAATTTAATATATTATAATTATAAATACCTGCACAGCAGAATAAAATGATGGTAATTAGATTTCTCAAATCCAATCAAACCTCAGAACGAAACCATCGCAAATACAGTCCATAGAAGCAAAATGGGATAACTTTCCCAATTTACAAAATTTTAACGATTGCATATTGCAGAAGTACTAGTTTATTTGCTTTTTGATGCAATGTGTTAAAAATGACGCATGACGTCACTCAACATGGTAGTCTGGTAACATATTTATTATGTTATTCTATGGTAATTAGGGATATTGTGATGAGGATTGGATAATATTAATTTCATAGCCTTAAATGCGTCATGAACGATGTCTGTTTTGAGTGATAGAAGTAAACACTAAGCAGGTTTATATTCGTGAACACTTATAAATTTAATGTGCCGTTTGATAAATAGTTTCCTAAAATTCGGATGTTTATGTTTGTGTGGTTATATTAAGTCAAGTGTTGGTGCATGTGCATCTCTATACATCATCAAATCAGTCGCACACAAACATATTCTACAAGCACCAAAAACTAATTATAAAACATTCACGCTATTACACAAAATGTACATTTTCAATAAAATTAATAATACACTGCAAAATATTAATTTTCTTCTCTCTCATTTACAAAACAAACTATGTTTAAGCTTATGTATAATTTTCCGGGACAAATTCAGAAAGACGATTCCATATCTTCGTCAACCCTGTTGCAACAATGCGTGCGGAGTGCAGCTTTTAGGAAATAAATAACAGTAGGAAACAAACAAAAAAATAGATAACACACAGTAGCTGTTGGATAGCAATTCAATCCATGTATTTTGAATGGAGATTTATTACAAAAGGCTTATGAAAGTTTTTTCAACTGCCATGGCACTTGTAAGTTCATAAAAATTCATATTGTAATAATATATATTACAATACTCTGAAATTATTTTACTGAAATTTCTTTATAAAAACATTTGGACTTGAAAAACTTAACTAAATACATAGAATCCCACAAAATATACCAAGTTTTCAATTTATATTATTCTATAAATGAAATTGAAGACAAGTGCGTAGAATTTTAAAAGTTGTACTAAATAAATATTGCTGAAGTTGACTGCAAAGAATGATTTGTATCAGAGAACTGCACGAAGATTTCTATACAGACACGTCAATTTATAATGCAACTTTCCAACATTAAATAACCATATTTTACTTCATCAGAAATGTTCAATTTAAAACTATTTTTCTGATGTTGACTCCATCGGTGATTGCACGAGTACAGGGTTCTTTACACACAACTCAGAATGACAATACGTCGATAATGTTTGCATCCTTATTTAGGGCGAGGTTTACACCGCAATCCTGGTGAATATCGCGATCTAACGACTGGTTAACCAGAGATTATCTTATTGTTTCTCCGTGAGCTGCATCAATGGATGATTAAGTTTTCATTATAGTTCTATTTCATTGCTGTCTTAGCTTAACAGTCTATCTGTTTCATCATGAAGCAGGAAACTGAAACGATAGCAAAGAGAGTGATTCAATGTTTCAAAGCACAAAATGGTGGCTTGTAAATCAGTCAAACCATCAGTGCAGTATTTACTATGCAATTTTGTGTGAAAATGTTATTTTAACAGTGGTAAAACTTCGTTTTAGGTTTTAAAAATTAAACGAAACGAACTGAGGAGTTTAAGTATTTGGAGAAAACTATAATTACTTGGCTGAATTCAATATTTATGGACTTTTGCTTGGGTTCATGAAAATTGAGATTGATTCCCAAAATATGGTAAACAACAATTCAACAAAAGGTGGCGCACATCTATTAAAGTAACGCAATTAATAATAAATAATATAGAAGTGACATCAAGGCATTCAAACATCAACCACGGGCAGTAATAAAATATATTTCCTACCATAAGAATTGCGATGAACGAAAAACCTCGTCCTAAATGGTGAACTTAAACATATTCAGCTAGTCCGTACTCTTAGACTACGACTTAACTTCAAACTTAGTTCTCGACATCAACGACGATTTCTTGGGAGTGACTGTCATCGTCGTCTTCATCGTCTTCACCCGGGTAGAATCGATCACAACTGTTCGAGGGAGACCCGTGCCCCTCTTCGCATGGGGCCTCCGGAAGCCCAAGCGTGTGGGTCAGAGTATGCCTCCTGAGGTCACAATTGCGGCGGAAGACCTTCCCGCAAGCGTCGCAGTTGTAGGGCTTAATGTCCGTGTGGGTCAAGAGATGAGTCTTGAGGTTGCTGCGCTGGTTGAAGGTCCGGCCACAGGTGGGACACTTGTGGGGGGAGTCGTCCATGTGGAGGATCCTGTGGACAGCAAGGGTCCGGGACTGGCAGAAGCCTTTTCCACATTCAGAACATTTGAAGGGCTTCTCTTTAGAGTGGATGTATCTATGGAGAAATAAGCTCAGATTCACTGTCATATTATGTGAATATCTCAAAAAATGGTAATTTTATTTTTGTATTTTATCACAAGATGTCGCCACAGGCATAATGAAATGAAAAAAAACTAAATAACATGATTTTCTTTTGTTACTTTTTGTATATTTTGTAAAGCAAGCATAAGTACCTGCCAAGCGAATTGATGGATTCTGCTTGCTTCGTTGCCTCATATGCACGCAATTTGTAAAATATTAATTATTATGTAACAATTTTATGTATTCATTGTTATTACTTTATAACAAGGTCTTTCAAAATTACGTGTCACCCATTTCAAGCGCTGAAAAATGCTGACATACCTCGTCATACTTCGGATGCTTTAATGTCTGCTACATATGTTTAAAAAATGTGCGTCTTATAAATGTTTTATGTATGTTGTTATACATGTTTGGAAATATGTTGCAATTTGTTTAGTTTGCAGTTTGGTCGTTTATTTTAACTTATCCTTTTCTACCCATTCTCATTCTTTCTGGATGATAGTCATGTTTATGTAAAAATTCATTTTTATGAGTTTCGTTTAAATTTTAGATTATACTTGAAATGACACTTTTTTCAAGGTTTTTGTGTATAATCTATCTGCTTTGAGAAGCTTTTATGAACTGTCATGAACTTGGAAAACACCAATAATATTTTCAGGAAAATATCCTTGTATCCCGTAGAAAGCCTCTCCAACAATTCATGACATAGTTACCTGTGATCTCTGAGATGATCTTGCCTCCTGAAAGCCTTGTGGCAAATGTCACAGGTGTAAGGTCGCTCGTCGGTATGAGTCCTTTCGTGGATCAGCAGATTGTAAGACTTAGTGAATCTCCTTTGGCAGTACTTGCAGATGAACTCCTTCTTCGGCCTCGAAGAGCCTCTACCTCTCGCCAGCTTGCGCTCGAAGTAGTCTGTGGCCAGCCCCATGGTACCCAGGGCATAGTAGGGCGATATGAAGGGGTACGTGTGACTCGTTATCAGCGCCACTGAGGCCTTGGCAGTGGCGTTGGAGTCGAACGGCAAGCTGCTGCACTTGGGATCGACAACCCCGAGGCCACTGTGGGCGGGCGGAGGATCGTCCCTGGACGTTGCCGACTCCGCCAGCTTGGAGAAGTCGAACTTGGACTTGGCCTTCCTCGAAGAAGAGTTCGTGGAAGAATCTGTGGACGAGGAAGAACAGACCTTGGTGGAAGTGCTGAGGGCCGTCACGGCTTTGGTCGAGTTCGGTCGACTTGTCCTGGTGGACGAATCGTGAGGTGGTTCGTTCGAGGTGGAGGACTTGCAAGGAAGGTTGGTGGACCCGTCGGACAGGACAAAGGGGTAGCTGCCAAACTGCTGGACACACCCGGCCATGGTGTAGGCAGGCAGTATTGGCAACGGGGAGAGGGGTAGGTGTGTTCTGGAGAACACTGGTTGGGGAAACGCGTGCATGGAGGGGTGCATGACTAAGCCTGGCAGGAACTGTGTGCTGGCCACCAGAAGTTTCTTGCTACTGTTGTTGAAGTGGGCTTCTGGTGGTCGGTCCTGGTGGAGGTCCTGCCTCGATGGGGGACGGTCACGGCTACCGGGCTTGCAGAAAGGTTTCATTTCTTGCATCTTCATATCCAGACGGTCATCTGAAAGACAAAGAAAAACCTTCAGCATCATGTGAAGTTATGGGTAGTTAATTGGGTAGGATATACAAAAAAAAGCGGACTATTTAGGAAAGCAAAATAATTGTTAGTTGCTTTATTTCAGGACTATACGCCCAAAGTCGACAAGACCAAAAACGTCCTTTTCGAAGTTTTTTCACAGTTAACCACCTTTTTGGGTGACCCTTAACTTTCCTCTAAGGTTAGTGGATATTATGCTGGCAAGTGGTATTCTATTTGAGGAAATATTATTTTCTTTTCCTTATCAATATTTGAAAATGATATTGCTATGTACTGCATTGTGGATACGATAAAGTAATTAAAAGAAAAAAGAAGTTTCGCTATCAAAAGCACTATTACACATTTTGTTCTTGTCGATATCGTCACTCAAAGTGCAAAAGGTCGTATGTCTAAAATCTGTATTTTTCAGGAGAGTAAAAAAACTAATCGTTTTCCTTGTGATTTGAGTACATTATTATTATATACCTTTGGTTGCAACTTTTATTCGATCAGCTGATGACTAGGGCAACTTTTTGCAACAAATGCAACTTTTTTTATCACGTTCTACGCTGCATGTAAAGTACTAAAACCAAAATTCCTCCTTCATGGGGTGTACAGTAAGTGAGTTATAACCGCAACATAAATGCAACTTTCTGAACAAATGCAACTTTTTGCATAAATGCAACTTTCAGCATAAATGCAACTTTTTGCATTAATACAACTTTCTGCATAAATGCAACTTTTTGCATAAATGCAACCACCTGCAGCTTTTTAAAACATAGCTTAAAATTAATTATTATCAAATTACTATTTCATTTTTTTCCCTCTGAATCAACAATTCGATCACGTGTGTCTGATCTTGCGAACGCCGAAGTATTGCGGATCAAACAACACATTATATGACGGCAGCTGCGTGCAGATTTTCAATGTTAAAGAAATTACTGTCCAAGGATCGGCCATTCAACGTTCTTCTGTATTTCAGTATGTATTATAATACTGTTTTACACGACTAAATCTGTCAAGATATTTTAAATTTTTTCATTTTTTACGAATAATTTAATTTAGAATTTAGTGTATCAAAAATAAATGCAACTTTATTTCCATAAATGCAACTTTAGGGAATAATAAATGCAACTTTTCCCATTTTTCCTGAACAAAAAAGTTGCCTTACTGATTATATAAAAGTTTTTGCCACCAGGTGGAAATCACAAAATGCCACATATAGCAATAATAAAAGAAAAAAAAATGGAATTTTTGACATACGACCTTTTGAACTTTAAGTGACAATATTCTGCAATAATCTTTGTCTAATAACAAAAAAATAATTATTTTCCGGTGTGGTCATTAAACTATATCCAGAATCCATACTGTATATTTATTTCAATCATTGTTTTTTGATTAATTCCAGTGATTCTATTATAGTTCCCTGTGTTGACCTTTATTAACAAAATTTTAAATTCTATCGTGTCGAATTATTTTATACGTAACAATGCTTATGATTAACAGCTGTTTTATTTTATTTTCATGCATACCACTTTAACCTCCTGCACTTATGTAATCAGTAATAAATATGTATGATGTAAATTTACATCAAACCGTTGATGCAGGAAAACATGGATACATTCTAACAATGATCTAAATTTGTATTTTAAGTTTCAATTTAGACTGAAATTTTATTTACGTGAAATAGTTTATCGTTGGCTTAAAAATGATGTGCTTCACTTGTAAGCCTAAGATACTAAATATGTGTCAAATGAAGTAATAGAAGAATATTTTGTTATCATATAGAAACAAAAAAGGAATCTGTAGCATATTATCTTATAAACGATTATGATGGCATTGTTGCAAGTGTATATTTCTAGAAAACTTATGGAGAAATTAGTCAACAAGACAAAAATTTATTTTCGATGTAATAGTATGTTTGAGAGGGTAATAAATTTTAATCATGAATTTTGGTCGACTGAAGTTACAGTCTGCTAATCTTAGGCATTAAATTATCCCTCCTTATAAAACGAAATTACCAAGTCGATGTATTAAATTTGCATTTAAGTGATCAGAAGGTTAATTGATAGACCCAAATTTCACCCACCATTACCAAATTGAGCTTAACCTGTTGTGTCTCAGGAGTAACCCGATGCATCCAATCGACAGAACCCGTTACCTTAAAACCAGACATTACCCAATTAACAAGTTAATGAAATACACTGAACACGAGAAATTAGTAACAACCAAAAATACTCGGCTGTCCCATTCACTGCGCGAAAATCTCGAAGTTCCCGTCAGCATGTCCACCAATCGGTGCCAATCACGATCAGAATCATGAATATTTAGGTTCTGTAGAAGGAGCGAAAAAGCACACCAGGAGTAATCACAAAGCACACTTGCACCGCTGAAGGAAGCAAATGAATTAAATCCGTGTGCCACGCCGTTCTTAATGAAAAGGTAACAGAGAATCACCTTCCTCATTTTATTTCTTTCCTGTCAGGAGACGTAATCTCTTGGCGAGTTTCTTCAGCAGCTGTCGGTACCTGGGGTCGACCCGAAAAACCCATATTGGTCTGCAACCCCTGTAATTTTCCGTTTCGCTATATTCGGTGGATGGAGTATATGGCTAGAGGGGCATACCACTGCCGGCTCAAGGGGCTTCTGGCAGAACGGGACACGGAGGGGGGTGAAGGTAATTCGCGAATTTGCTCCAAAATTCCGTGAGGTCGGTCACGTGTTGGATATGGGACTTTCGTAAATATCGCCAGGTGATGTTATGTTTTTCTTAAGGGGAATACAGAAGAGAATGTAGCACCTGAAGAAGCTTAGGTTCTTTTACTGTACTCTGACTTTAGCCATATCAGGAAAAGATCCTAAGTTGCCGTTTATAGCCATTTTTTTTAAATTATATAAAATTAAAATAAATACATTTTTGTAAAGGTAGGTCTTTTTTATGGATTATAAACTACAAAAGCTTATAACTATGTATTCATAATCAGAAATCGTAAAATGTTATAAAATGTTAATGTATGATTTATATCCTATTATGTTACAACACTTAGCTGCCTGATGAGACGACGTATATAAGTAACTTTAACAACCTATCGTCACGTGGCATCATTAATTTAATATGGTACAACTCCTTTTGGAAGTATCATATTTTAAAGATATATAAAAGAAAATTCTTGAATGTTTGAATATTCTTTTTCAATTGAAATAATTGAAAAATACACCTTTTGAAGTTGGAAGAGATTAATTGCTGTTCTTTACTTGAGTTCACGAAAATAAAATGTGCACGTGTCCCAAACACATGGTTGACAGCTATTTCATCAAAAGTGAAGTTATAGCGTAATTAAAATAACGACTTCATCTACATATTAATTGCCATTCTTGTATATACTAGCGAGTTTAGGAAAAACAAACAATTATATTTTCCGTGTTTAATTGGAGTGGAAATTTTAATAATTTTTAAAAGCTTTGGAAAAAGGAGGCTTTTTTTCAGAAATAAAGCTAACCTGATTACTCAACGGATTAGTAGTTTACTTACTGCACTAAAGATATATTCATTTCTTAAAAGGAAACTACTGCGCAGAATATGAAAAACAGAAATCTGAAAACAACAAGATGTTGAATAAAATTTACGTAAAAATTACTGCATAGTATACACTAATGGTTATGATTCAGGTTATTTTTCATAGTTATATCTTATTAAATGCAGTATAAATGGCTCGCTCTTATGATTTGTAAAAGTAAACATGTTTGTATTTAAATAGACTTTATTTACGATCCCAATCTAATTTGTCACCTAAATTATTTAAATTTGAAGCAGCTCTAATTAAACTCAGGAAACTTCTATTCTGGCAGTTTATTTTAAAAAAAAGAGGCGATTTCGAGTTATAGGATGGATTAAATTTATGGAGTAATATCTCTGAAACCACCACCCTTGGCGAAGCAAAACTTCCCTTGCCGAAATTTAATCGGGCTTACAAAGTAACACATTTTATTTAAAGTGTGCTCATATGGTGTCAGAAATGAAAAAAAGTTTTCAATGTCTTAAAGTTTGTTTTTGTTTTTTAGAAAGTCATTTGTATAAGAAATTTGCACATGGATTGAGGCTATCAAATCAAGGTAGGTATTTTAATTACAGTCGCACTTGAGCAACACAAAACTATCTAATTAAGAGTGGATTAACCCACAAAAACCTGAAAGTTTATTATTACCTTTTAAGACCTTTAATACCTTTTTAAATGAAGATTCGAATCTGTTAAATTACAAATACAGTAGATCAATGAAAAACAAATTTTTATAACCTCAATTAAATAATATTTTAAAACCTAAATATTTTAAAACCTCAGCCAAGAAAATCCAAGAATTAGAGAAAAAAAGGAGCCAAGAATTGGGTATATATTGGTGGGTTAGACCACTTTTCCTATAATACCCTCAATTTTGTTTAGCCTATCAACTATAGACAGACGAAGAAAGTTTTCAATGGGCCATAGCAAACTAAAATATTGAATATTTTCTAATCCATCAATCTGACCCAAGAAGCTTCAGACTACGTAATAATTATGTTATACTTTCTAAGTAATAAGTAATTAAGTTTAATTATATTTTTTTAGGTTTTTGAATAGGGGCCAATTTTAACAAAAAAAAAAAAAAAAAGACTTCAGTTTGGCAGTGAAACTGTTAAGTGACGAATTGTACTTTAAGTTTTCTGTCATATCTGGAAGGATTTATCTTTTGTCGTTTTTCTTACATCTCTTTTTATAAAAAATATTACAAAACATTTAATCTTTCAGTCGTTATTTTTATTATTAGGGTAGTGATCAACGTGTTTTTGGTCATAAGTGCTTTTTTATGTTCTAGCCAATTTGTAGTTTTAAGTCATCAAATCCTAGTCCTACTTATAACCGCTGTTTAAGCTATTCCAAAGACTAAACATGCGTGTAAGGTTGAATTAGACATTTAAGGAGCTAGACAAGGAGCGCAAATGAGCAGTGAGGGGACATAAGGTCGTCGTAAATACCGATTCGGTACGCTCACTATTTATGACCGGGAAACATTAAAACCATGTGTCACTACTACTTCTAGAAACGCAGATTCAATTTCATGTATAATTAAAGTCACTTTAAGAATTGTTTTCTGCCGAAAATAACACACAAGACCGCCAACATATTACCCATGTCAGCTGCATCATAATAGCATACATTAGGAGCTCGATATCAAAGCTGCAAAACCTTCCTCTAATGACTATATCGCCATTCCTGGACAATCATATAGTCCTTGAGGGTCGAAGCCGTCCGTTTTGACCCTGAAGGACAAAGTTATGCGGCATATGGGCGCAAGTGTCGCGTGGAGTGACAATGCATCATGATATTTCACTTGATGGCACCAAATGCATGTCATTATGACCGCAAAAGGCAAGGAATGCCGCAAAATGTAGCGATCCTTGTTAAAATGAATATTTATAACATCCGTTAGTCGGTTAATGGAGGTCCCAGCGGTCTTCCCGATAACTGTCTTGTTGGGACGGTGTGTAATTTTCATTTCTGTAGCTCGCGGAAAGGAGGTACAAAATTACAGTGATCGCGGAGGTCGTAAGTGCTAGGTGTACAAATCTTCATTAAAATGGGGAAAGCGCTGTGATTTGGCGCGTCAGTCTCCTCTGAGATCTCTTCCCCTTGCCTTTCGGTTGTATACTATATTCACGGGATGGAGGTTCGTTGTCTGAATTGGACAATAAGTGCCCAGAGAACGAGTTGTGGGAGTCAAGAGATTTGTGCATTTTTTCCTTTCATAAGTTTAAACAGTTGTAAATAATGATTGACTGATACTTATTTCCGCATAGGGCAGAAGAAAATTTTCTGCATGAATTCCTTTCCGACAGGGGCCGACCAACCGGTATAGTGGTTAATGTGTTAGCCTCTAGATCGGAAGGTTCCTGGTTCGAATCCGGGTACGGGCATGGATGTTTGTAAGCGTATGGTGTAGAGGCGGCTGGTGCACCTTAAATCTGTCGTGGCCGAAAGTCCTCACGTGGGGTTGGCGTGGATGTTTGGAGAGTGGGGTGCCAGCTCAGGTGTTGCTTCGTTATCTGACCGTGGTTCAAAATTACGAGGTGTTGCCCTCGGATCTTTCCCTTAAAGGGACTGATCCCGGACCGTCGTTAATAGCCCGTTATGTTGCTCTAGTACGACGTTAACTAAAAATTACCAATTACCTTTCCGGCAGCGAATCTGAATTTACATTTTCTTTTTGCGTTTGGCGCAGCTAGTGCGAGTTTGGTTGTTTGGCTTAAGAGGTAGGTGGTTAATTAGTGTCAAGCTCGAGAAACACAGCAGTTTATTGGCGGGTAATCGTGGGTAATTGGTAATTTTTAAATTAATGTCATACTAGAGCAACACAATGGGCGATTGACGACGGTTCGGGATCACTCCCTTAAGGGAAAGATCCGAGGGCAACACCACGTAATTTTGAACCACGGTCAGATGACGAGGCAACGCCTGAGTTGGCACCCCACTCTCCAAACTTCCACACCAACCTAACGTGAGAACTTTCGGTCACGACATATTTAAGGTGCACCAGCCGCCTCTACACCATACGCTTACAAACATCCATGCACTGACTCGGATTCCAACCAGGGACCTTCCTATCTAGAGGCAAACACCTTAAGTAGACCGGATGGTCGGCCGGGTAATCGTGGGAGCAATCGGTGATGGGAAAGATCCCAAAACTAACGCCTAGTAATTTTGAACTGCGGTCAGAAGAAGACAGCAACACCTGAGCTTGCTCCCTACTTGTCGAACTTCAACTTGAGGAAGCCACGATGTATTTAACGTGCACCAGCCTCCATAAACACGACTTGTCTTTGGCCTGACCGAGTAATCCTCCGGTTGCTAATCCGCTGCTATTGCAACTGGGCTACCATGGCACTGTTGTTAGGTCGGAGAAAGTGCCATACGTGACCAAGCAGTCAGTTTTTAAACCATATGCCATAAAAACCAATCAACCTTGTGCATCGAAACAAGCAGGTTTCGTTTTCTCGTTATCAATATTAAACTCGAAGTATCACCAATTCATTATTCAGCTTAAACGAAAATTCGCTAATATTTTACTAACGAATTCGTTCACGTAACGTAATTACATTTGTTAATAAATTTTTACCAATCCCCCAACTTATGGGATTGCATGACCCTTCAGAAATTTGGTAGACTCTGAGCTTCATTAATAAATTGGGGGTCAATGTGACTCATTGGGTTTGCTCAGTGTGCTAGCAACATGTGATCTGTAGGGGGTGCAGGTTCAAATCTTCACGGGGTGTATTTCTCTCTTCTGTGCCAGTGAAACTTTCCTTGTGTGTATATGTATATTTATTGGTGTTTGCTTGGCGCAGGTTGGCCAAATATGGCCCTTCCGTCATAAAATCCCACTAATAAATTGACAATTTTACGAATGAACTATTTTACATGAATGATTTATTAATGATAACAATGAATGGATATTTATTAGGGAACTTTTGCTTAAAAGCTCGCGCGCGCGTTCATTATGAAAAAAAGGTTTCCTTAAAAATACTCTCTTTCAGGGATGAGATCAAAGACAGGAAATTATTTAATTTGTTTCGTTTTGTTGAAGAACATTACCACCTTTACTATCTTGATTATTTGATTTTTATACTAAAAATGAGAATTTTGGATAAGTAAATTACACATTACCGTGTAGAAATATTCCTCAAAGAACTTCACATTCAAGTATTGAATAACGTTACTAATTAGAAAGTAAAAAAATCGCCTTCGGAACTGAAAATCTGATACATTCACGGATAGTTGAACGCTCTAGTTGAGTAGTCAACACGAGTCAACTCTGTACTATACCCTTTCAATCATAGATGCCGCTCACGTTGGGTTGGCGTGGAAGTTTGGAGAGTGGGGTGCCAGCTCAGGTGTTGCTTCGTCATCTGACCGTGGTTCAAAATTACGAGGTGTTGTCCTCGGATCTTTTTCTTAAGGGACTGATCCCGGACCGTCGTCAATAGCCCGTTGTGATGCTCCAGTGCGACGCTAATCAATTGAAATTGCAGCAATAAAGAGTGGTTGTAGGAATACATTTTAACAGCACAACAAAATCAAAACGACATAAGCAGACTATCAAAAAACACATTCGTCAACAACCCGAAAATAATACCAAAATTATAACGCTTCTGTAAAAAATACAAGAACAATGGAGATTGAAATGTGCCGTTTAACAACATAAAATCTTGGTTTGAAACAGATGGGTATTGATTGATTGTCTCAAGACACCGGAACCCATCGGTAGCATTCCTAAGTAAGGAATATGGCAGAGGGTAGACCTAAAATTATGGCAGAGACCCCAATGAATGTCCTTCCCAAGTGTATTTAGTTTCTCTTTGAAACTGGAGGCGTTTTGGTGCAACAACAACAGAAGATAATGCACCCATCCATAATCAAAGCAGTAAGTCATCTGCGTGACAAAACAAGACGGGCACCCTGCAGGTATAGTTACCTGAGTAACGTGGGGTCGGAGTCGTTTGCAGCGACATCTAGCGAATTCTTGGAAGGGAAATACGTTAATGAAGATGAATAAAATATCCATTTGGACTGCAGCGAGCGGTAAGTTATGAATATTCAGTTGTTTAGTGAGCTGCTTTCTGGGGTTTGCAAGTAAACAAATGCGAATTTGGTGGTGCGTTTTCTGGGAGAGTTTGGAGAACCGGGGCCAATCTAATTGACTGATTCAGACGGTGCGGTTGGATGAACTGTTTCTCGTTCCTTATTCAGAATCAGTGGTTCGTTGGTTGTTTTGGTGTATTATGGCACAATGACTATATTTTGTCAAGCTCCGCAGAATACAAGACAAGGTCAAGTAACAAACGTCGCGAAAGAGAGATAAGATTAATAGGTTGACCTTTTCATTTACGTTGCACTAAAGCAACACAACGGGCTATTGTTGTCGGTCCAGGATCAAATTATTAGTAGTATTCAACCACATTCAGATGGTAAGATAAGGTAATTTTTAATTAACGTCGTACTAGAGCAACACAACGGGCTACTGACAACGGTCCGGGATCAAACCCCTAAATGAAAGATTCGAAGACAACACCACGTAATTTTAACCACGGTCAGATGAAGAGGCAAACCCTGAGCTGGCACCCCACTCTCCAAACTTCCACACAAACCCCAAGTGAGGACTTTCGGCCTCTACACCATACGCTTACAAATATCCATGCACTGACCCGGATTCGAACCAGGAACCTTCCGATCTAGAGGCTAACACCTTTACCACCAGACTGGTTGGTCGGCCCACGTTCAGATGACCTGAGCTATTCTGCAAACTTCGCCACCGTGAGGACATTTGAGGCCACGGCAGATTTAACGTGCTCCAACCCCTTATGTATACGATGTTGTTTGGTTGGATCGAGTTTCGAACTCGGAAACGTTCCGTTTGCTAATCCGCAACTCTTCTAAAAGGGTTCAACCAACCGGTCTGGTGGTTAAGGTGTTAGCCTCAAGATCGTAAGGTTGCTACTTCGAATCCGGGTCAGTGTATGGATATTTGTAAGCGCATGGTGTAGAAGCGGCTTGGTGCAGCTTAAATCTGTCGTGGCTGATAGTCCTCAAGTTGGATTGGCGTGGAAGTTTGGAGAGTGGAGTGCCAGCTCAGGGCTTGCCTCGTGGACTGACCGTGGTTCAAAATGACGTGGTGTTGTCCTCGGATCGTTCGTTTGGGGGATTTATCCGGAACCGTCGTCAATAACCCGTTGTGTTGCTTTAGTACGACGTTTGTTAAAAATTAACGACCATCTCACGGGTGTAAGAATCATAGCGATTGCGCATGCGTCAATTTATTCCGGTCCGGACTTCTGCTACAACCCTTTCTTTAGAATGATTTGTTTGGCGAAGACGAGGATATTTTCACCCCGCGCCAAGCCAAGAATCTGTCGTTGACATTCTAGAATGAATGAACAGAATAAATGCTATTCTTGTGACAAAACTTTCCAGTATCGACAGAATTTATTGCGTCACATAAAAAAGGTGCACATTGTGACTAATGTCAGCAACAAAAGAAAATTTAACATAAACTGCCCTGCAGTATCGTGTGAAGAAACATTTTCAACACGAACAGAGCTGAGGGAACATGTGACGAGTGCTCATAATGTAGTATTGGATGTAGAGCACATGGAAATTTCCATCATTTGAAGGTAAATAATTACCATCACTAGATGAAATCCTCTCTACTATAAATTATCTGTCATATCATTTGATTTTCA
The DNA here is from genome assembly GCA_947359465.1 of Metellina segmentata. Classification (NCBI taxonomy): domain Eukaryota; kingdom Metazoa; phylum Arthropoda; class Arachnida; order Araneae; family Tetragnathidae; genus Metellina; species Metellina segmentata. Next base: position 21,198,765 of record OX375876.1, on the reverse strand, counting down.
GATCTTGTACTCTAATTTAAATATTCTTACAGAATTTAAACAGTGGAAGATGGAGTTGGAAAAAGAAATAAATTGCTCTTATGTACTCAGACAAACACCCAAAACTCTAGCGTCAAAGATGACAGCTTATTATTTTTCATGTTTCAGTATTAAATTTAATTATAAAATAATTTATTTTTCAGAAACTCATAATGTACGTGTTTGGCATTTAAATAAACTTTTAAATTATGAACTTACACAAATTAACTTTTCGTAGAAAGATAGTATAGAATAGATAGCACTTAATACTTATTTACTGGTCGTAAAAAAATCGTACTTATACTAAACTATAAAAATAGGATACTAAACTGGCCGTACTTATTACTTTAACATCTGGCAGCAAACTCAAAAAATCCGTATTTTAAGCGATAAATTGCCAAATTTGGCATACCTTTCCCCCGAACCAAACATGCAGTTAAAAATTTCCAACTCCATACGCATGCGCAATTGCTATGATTCTTACACCCGTGAGATGGTCGTAAAAATTACCTTACCTAACCTTCCAACCGGACTATCGTGGTCCCACAGCTTAGTGGAATGAAGCAGAAAAAGAACGCCTGGTCATCTCGGGAGCGTGATTCTTATGTTTACTAAAAACATTAAATCCCGTGGGAAAATAAGAGATCACATGAGTGCTGCGGGTCCGTAAACCCCATACACACTTAAAGAGGTGTGTCCTCGATGGCTTTAGCATCAATTGACAAAATTGTGTTGTCATTGAAATTTCGCATACATGGAATTGTTTATGTCCTTCTATGTAGTGAAATAAAGAAACATAACTACTGTATTGAATGCGATATTGATTAATTGAAAAAAGGTGTCACCATTTCGCTTATGAGTTGGATTGTTTGGGTTTGGTTTTATTACGCAGGGGCCATATTTGGTCAAGCGACGCCAAACAACGTCAAGAGAACACACAAGTAAAGCTTTACTGGAACAAAAGAGAGAAACACACCCAGTGTGGAATCGTCCTGAATTAATCCCGAATGAGGACAATAGTAATTTAGAAGCACGGTCAAATGACGAGTTCAACAACGAGTTCCTGAATTGGAACCCCATTCTCGAATTTTCCACACTACGCCAACGAGGAGGCCATGACAGGTTCAAAATACACCTTCCCCCGAACACGACGATCTTGGATCCAATTTCTTTAGAAGTGGGAAAAACTTGTTTTAGAAAAACAGAAAAACCTTTCCTTGTAAGATTACAAAAACAACTTCGACAGTTGTAATTCCAATCGAGTAGAAAATGTAATGTGAAAGAGTAGAGAAAGGACTACATTTCTACTCATTTAAACTTCATAGGATCGAAATAAAACTTTATTATAGTAGTTGGTTGTCCTGCCAAGCTAGAAAAACACAAGACAGACCACGAGAGGGAACGTCAAAGCAAAAGGGCAGGTGAGGAGTAAACAGAAAATAAGCAGATCATTCGGGTTACTCTGCGTTGCGATTCCATACACGTGACTCTGGGGACTTCATTGTAACAGAAAAGTAAAATTTGGCAATGTGTTTGGCAACGCTGTAAACGTTACAACTCCTTCGATTCAAAGTACACACACGAAACACTTTCAACAAAATAATAAATAATCACTAGTGAAAATATTATAAACACCGAAAACTTAAACTGCATTATTAAAAGCAACGCATACTTACAAGAGAACCAAGGTACCTGGTAACTTCCATTCTGGTATTGCAAGCACCGATTTATGAATAACAATGAGAGTTTCTCTCTTTCCTACTAATTCCGCATCACCTGTTTCACCCCCCCCCCTCCAGCATTACGAGATATTTGATATATCGATATCGTAGTCAGCAAACCTCCCGTAAGTAGTACCTTAATGAGACAGGTGTAGCAATCGTTGATGAAGAGGCAAGTTTTGTTTTCGAGCAATTCAGGTTTCCTCGGAATTGCCGTGAGATGTATTGGATGTCCGCGTTACGCTTAAATGTTCTGTGTATGACCTTATTTTACTGAGGACTTTTTGTCGATGGGTGTAGGGCTCAGAGCAAACAAAAGTAACTGTTATCGATACTGATATTGTTGAGACGACATTCAATGGATGCGTGGAACGCTCCTTGTGTCCTGTTTACTTTCCCACAAGCTGTAGCGAAAAGGCATCAAGTCATCAGCGAAACTGACTAGGTCTTCCTAAGTCTTGACTAGATATTTCCGTCATTTGAAAAATCTAAGGTATCGATCACGTCATTATCAAGAAATTCGCAATACCTTGATGACGAGATTCCTCGTCTTTAGTAAAACTGACCAGATCTTAATGAACGGCATATCATTTCATTTGAAAATACCGACCAGATATCGATAGACGATATACGTGATTTGAAAACACTGGCCATTTCTTTATCGCGTCATCATAGGGAAATCGGTAATATCTTGATAACGTGATATCTTGTCAGAAGCAAGACTGACCATATCTCGATGAACGAGACATCATGTCATTTGAAAAAAACTGACCAGCTCTCGATGGGCGTGATGTCATTCATTTGACGAAACTGACCAGTTCATGATCACGTCATTGTCAAGAAATAGGCAATACATTGATGACAAGGCGCCTTGTCATTAGTAAAACTGACGAGATTTTTATGGACGAGATATCATGTCATTTGAAAAAACTGACCACGGACGTGACACCATTGATTTGTTAAAACTGACCAGTTCTTGACCTCGTCATCATCAAGGAATCGGCGATATCTCGATGGCGAGATACCTCTCTTCATTAGTAAAACTGACCAAGCATAATGGACAAGATAACATATTTGAAAAAACCTAACCAGATCTTGATGGACAAGATACAGGATTTAAAAAGTTGGCCATTTCTCGATCGCGTCATCATCGGGAAATCGATAATATCTTGATGACGTATCTCTTCAGTTGCCAAACTGACCATACCTCGATGAACGAGATATCATGTCATTAGAAAGAAAATTGGCCAGATTTGTTCTCGTTAGCATACCAAAATCGGCAATGTCTTGGTAAGGAAAAATCTCGTCATAAGCAAAATTAGTCTATTCATATCTTGCCAGGTCCGACCCCTCTTAGAAACAACTGACTTTCTAAAAGAAAGCGGGGTAACTCAGATAGTAGAGTCGCAAATCCGTAAACTGGAGGGTTGCGAGTTCAAAGCTCGATCCAACCCAATGACCTTCGTGTAAGTGGCTGGTGCACTTTTCACCACGTAGTGCTACATAAGGTGGTTCGAACCACCAGAAATGATTACAGATCATTTTGAAGCAGCCGTACATTTTCAACAAAAATGATTTCCAGTGTCTCCTTTCCGGGAACTGGATCGACAAACAAGAGGACAACTCGAAGCAACGCGCTAAATCTCCCCAGAAAGTCTTTAATTACCGGTGACACAAAGACACTCTTGTTCCACTGGTGGAAGAGTGTCCATCCGTTTTACGCCGTTAAATTAAAAGCGAAAGAAGCGGGGACCGGAAACAGTGGCAAAAAGTGTCGACTTCAAGATGGCCGAGCCCTCTTACGGAATCGTCAACGTTATTAAGGGCAAAAAAATCGAGCGAGCAAAGAAAGAAAGGACCATACTCCACTCGCCCACGGGTTCCCAAAGCAGAGCAATTTAATGGCAGGATGAGGCAAGTACATGTAGCGCTAAGCACGCGCCGTGTGTGCCCACCCAATTTCTTGGCGAGTGGTTGAATTTGTTAAGGAAGTTAGGGCCACTTATTTGCGGCGATAATCACCCGAAACTGCTGCGACTTGCTTCCATCTCGGGAGACGACTTTTTCTTACTTATCTTCACTCTTACTTATCTCTTCGAGCGACTGCGTTTTCATTTTTTCGGCAGGGGCGGTCGGTAAGATTCCGTGGCGTGGCCAGAGAAGGGGTGATCTGGGGGCTAAAGCTCCCTCGAATGTTTTGGTTTCTTTAAAAACTTTTTGGCAGACGCGTTTTAGTATGAGAAAGTACCTTCTACATGGGGTCCTTGTTACAGTTATTTTTTAGACAAAGAATGGAATGAATTTGCGCTTAGATGAATTGGATGTCCGGGAATGGTTCTGATCATGACCTCCTTCTACCGAGTTCTTTCTTGCTGATGAAAGCACGGCTCAGAACATACGCGCTTCTGCATGCGAAAGTTCCTGCTCAAGCTTCTTGTTATAGTTATTTCTCTTAGCCATAAAATACAAAAATGAAATTGTGCCAAAATTTGCATGTCCGTCAATGGTTCTAACTACGAAATCCTTCTACATTGAAGTATTTTTTCGTTGAATACCTGACTCAGAACAGACGCGTTTAAGCATGGAAAATTTACTGCTTGAGCTCCTTGCTATAATTATTTCAGAGGCATAAAATGTGATGTGAAATTGGACTACAAGGCATTGGATGTCCGTGAATGGTTTTGACCATTACCTGAGACCTCATTCTACCGAGCACATTGTAGTTGATGAATGCATGGCTCAGAACAGACGCGCTTCAGTATGCGAAAGTTTCTGCTCACAAGCTCCTTGTTATAGTTATTTCTCCTTGTTATAGTTATTTCTTCATTTTGATGAATGCATGACAGAGCAGCATGCGAAAATACTTGATATACATGTCTGCTATACACTATACCTGCTATAAAGGTCGACTTCCTCATTATAATTGTTATTTTATTCTACCGTTCCGAAAGTATTCAATGCATTTTGATGAACACTTTTGAGGGACGAAGATTTGGGCATCAGATATCCCCACCTGGCTACGTCTCTACATTTAAGATTTATTTTTTATTTTACTGAAATGCGCTTATTCACATTTTTGTTATTTACTAATTAGTATACATAAAATCGTCTCTCGTCATTAAACCCAATAAACCAACCAACATGTAACATGAGTTAATGAACAAGTATAAACGTGTAAAAACTTTTTTAAACTTTTCACTGAATAGGTTATAAATCTTAATTTTCGTGTACGGAGAACTAAAAACATAATATTTTTTTTATTTATATCGGTCGGCATTCAGAGAAAAGCTTTACTAAACATATCAACTATCCAAAAGTTTTTTAAGGAAATAGTTGAGCCTTTTCGAACTTCTTTCTTGAGGTAAATTTATTATTTTATCGTGATTTTTGTGATTTTCCGAAAGGGGTAGAGATAAAATTAAAAAATAAATAAATAAATAAATAAAATAAAAAAATACGGCATTGAAAATGCCGCACAAAAGTAGAACTTAAATTCAAAATTTTTGAAGGCAGGTAACAAGAAATACCTGCGTTTTTGAATTCTAAACAAGTACAAATTATGAGAATATATTTAATAGAACCTGTTTTTTTTATGTGCGGAATACTCTCTCTCAATACATAAATTACTTCAATATTTGAGTATCGAGTGTAAACTGAAATAGTCGTTTCTTTGCTGCACAAAAACCATAACTTTTACTTGTGAAAAAGCTTTAAAAGGATTGTTATGAAATTGTATACAAATTAAATACACAATTCTTAGCTTTAGCTTGAAAGCACTGTAACTTTACGAAAGAAAACAATAATCGCGCAAATTCTCCTCCAGGAAAAATTCAATTTTTGTTTATTTAAAAGATGTTTTTCAAATGAGAAAGCATAAAAATATTTTGACGGTTAAGTGAAACAGCTCTGGACATAAAAAGTGAGAACATCGCGAGTTAAAAATACGCGGAATATTACTCTACCAGAGAGCTACTCATTATCAATAATAGATGGCGCTACATGCTCTCCTTTAGTGAATCGCATTTTCCTCGGTTCAAACTGCGAAAATCCCCCATTTCTGCGAGAGCGATCTTTACCAATTCTTTTCTCCTCTTGAAAACTGGTGGTTGTTTTGGAAAAATTTAAGAGGGTGAAAGGGAATATGACTTAAATGGACGATTTCATTTACGGGTTGAAATCTAGAGTTTATGGGACATATGAGACTGATACCACAATGTCCAAAAAGTAATAAACAAATAAATATAATAAAAACACAATAAATTTCTAAAAGACGAAAATAATTTAAATAAAATAAACTATCAAAGAACTAATTTTATTTTGTCTTCCCCTTGTTTGATTTTTATTGAAATTAACTACTGCAATGCTCATAAAAACTAGCAAAATGCAGAGCTTTGTTGATGGCTCATATAACTCGGTTTCGTATAACCTTTTTTGCTTTTATCTGTCCATTACTTGACGTTGCTTGCCTTGTGCTTGGCGCATCATGGTCGAATATGGCCCTTGCGCCATAGAATCTAAAATTAACCGACCTAAAAATTGGTCTCTAGAACCAAATAAGAATAGGTGCTTCTCTCTAGTTTTGTACTTTCCAGACGTTTGTAAAAAGGTAATTTTAATTCTTTGTATTATTCTCTTCGCTTAATAGGGTTACATTAAACGTATTTCCTGTCGTAGTCCGGACGTGACGTCACTTGGCTTGCTTGGTTTGGTTTTACGATTTCAGCACATCGCATCGTCAATAAAAATTCCTAAGAATTAATTCGGAATCGATGGGTGTTCGTCAATTGGTCAAACAAACATCGCCAAAAGGGCGATAAACTACACTTTAAGGTCCCCTCGATGCGCTTTATGTGAGAGCATTGGGTAACATGAAGGGCAATCTTCGTTTTTTGACTGATTTGCTTGGAAAAAGTGGAATAAATAAAACCCTTTAGCATTCATTGCGACTTTTATTAGGCACGTTTTCATTATCTGTGAAATTTATAGAATTTATGCAAAAATAATTACAAGTCAAACGGGTTTGAAGTATGAATTCATTTTGAAGGGTCTATTATTGGAGGAATTAATGAAAGTGCTCAAAATAGGCGGTAGAAAATCACTTTAAAATTTTGGGAAGATAGACTCTAGTAGGTGTTGAGGAAATGTCATAACTTATCTTAAAATTTAAACACATCCACCCATCCCTACACACGTAACATATTGGATTCCCCTACGGAATTCTACCATCTACATTTGAGTTGAATTCTATCTTTTCTATTGCTTGTTGTTCATTCATACATTTTCATAAAAAACGAAATTGTAACTACATTGTGAATTTATTAAATACTTTAATCGGTCTTGTGAATAATGATTTTAATTTCAGGAATGTTTTGAAAAAATTTTATCGATTCAATTAATTTCCCCTCAACAACCCAAATCCATTTAAATAAAATCGAATGAGCCAATTTGGTTTTGAATATTTGTTTTTAATCTTTGCCACGTGTATGTAGGACCGTAAGAAAACGTTTTGGAATTGGAAACCATTTGATATTTGAGCCTGTTGAGCCAAAATTACTTTCTTATGAATCGGATTAAATTTCTTCTATCATAATGGTAAAGTCAGTGTGTATGTTGCGAGTATTTCCTTTTTAACATGGCCCAAAGTCGTAATAATCTTCAAGCTTTCATTTTTCACTTTATATATTTTATTCTCTAACTATCTATGACATTATTTAAAAAACAACATTCTGGACACATACCATATTCAACTTATAGATATACAATTAAAATTAGAAATCAATGCTGCGAGAAGGCTTAGACTCCCTAGTGGAAAAGTCAAACATCATTATTTTAACGAAGGTCGCTATTTTAGCAAAAACGTTTAAGGCTTTTCTTGTATAATTTAGAGATGTGAAAAAATGCCTTTACCGAACTCTTCTAGTCTTAACTTATATACTTGTGATAACATTCTAATAATTTTTATTAAGTTAATCGTTCTTGTACATAAATCAGGTAACTACGATTTTCGCATTCATTAAAACCCATCTTTTTATTTAAGATATGTTTTTATTACTGAACTTCATTTGATTGTTTTTGCAACATGGAGGAGATTATTAGTTCAAAAATTATAAATGTAGTTCTTAAGTATAGAATTTAAATATCGTTTTCTTTGCACTCATAAACACAGCAATGACGCATCGTTACAGAGCATGTGTCAAACTAAAAAACTATTTCGATTGTTTTTACATATGGTGGTTATCAGTTCAAAAGTTATATATTTAGTCGCTTTTGAATACAGAATGTAAATAAGGTTTTCTTTACACACATAAATCCCACTATAATACCTTCTTACATAAGATTTGTATTTGTACCTAAGCCTCTTTTCATTATTTTTTATATATGGAGGTCATCAATTTAATTGTCCTTTAACAAGAATTTCAATATAGTTTCCTTTGCACTTTTAAAGTATTACTATAATACCTGCTTACAAAAGGTTTTCTATTGTCCTTTTGATTGTTTTAACATATGGAGACTATAAGGATATTAAACAATCGATTATATTGAAAGATCCTAAAATCCATGCCGCATATCTTTTGATCATACAAATGTCTAAAACCGTTTTCCATTTTTCATTCTCATCTTGCCGTTCCAAACTATTCTCGACGTCTTATATTTTTTACATAACCGTCGAAAAAAAGTTACCCTCGTTTAAAAAGTTTCGCCAGTGATGGATCACTGCTTTAATTTATACATAATTGATATCCTTATAAACTTGACTGGCGGACAGATCCAATCTGATTCAGAATTTGAGGAACGAGATAAGGGTGAAAAAAAACGTGCAATGTCTAGAGCAAGTAGAAAGTGTAAGATGTCTCCCCTCTTGTAAGATGGATTAAAAAAAGCACACCACACACACCGCGATAGAAAAAAGTGAATGGGAAATCTTCCATTATCATCTCGCATGCATGTGGGGAAGACATAAAGGGGGGAGAGAGAGAGGTTGTCAAAGGGGAAATGTAAAAAAGGTTTTTTTTCGCAGAAGGGAAACGAGAGAAAGTTTCGGTTTTTTTCCCGAGAAAAAAGAAATTAAGATCCTATTTTGGAAAAGCATCTCATCAATCAAGTGTGATTCCAGTCTCACCCGATCCGCTGAGGGTATCGGAAACGAACCACCACAATGGCGCGTGCTCACGACGTCCTTCCCGGCATCCATCACGAATGGCCACTAGTCATTCCCTTCCTCCACCCCCCTCACCGCACACAGGAAAAGAAAGCAAGGAAGAAGAGGGAAAACGTGCCAGTTTATCAAACGAATTTTAAAGTATCTGTGGTGAAAAAAAGAGTTACACACGAGCAACTGATGGCAGAAAGAAGAGTCTGCAGAAGCCAGTCAGGAGCATGACTTGCTGATTTTAGTCAGTGGAGTTTGAAGGCGACGTGTGAAAACTATTTTAAAGCAGTGCAAGAGCAAAGTCAACAAATGGAAAACAATTTTGTCCTTATACAATCAATCACACATGAATAACTGATGACAGAAAGAAGAGTTTGTAGAGGCTAGTCAGGAGCATAACTTGCTGAACTTAGTCAGTGGAGTTTGAAGACGACGTGCGAAAAATAATTTCAATGAATGCAGAGCAAAGTTAACAAATGGAAAACAATTGTGTCCTTATATAATTTGCTACACATGAGCAACTGATTGATAACGAGTTACATTTTTGCAACTGATGGTAGAAAGAAGTGTCTACAGAAGTCAATTAGAAGAACGACTTACAAATTTTAGCCAGTATAGTCTGAAGACGACGAGCGAAAACTAATTTCAATTAATACAAGAACAAAGTTAACAAATGGAAAACAATTTTGTCGCTATGTAAACCGTATGCAGAAATTAATTTGAGAGAGTTTAAGAGCATGACCACCTAACCATAGACAGTAGTCCTTACATAGTAGTACACCAAAATTAAGTCTAATATAACTGTTTAACATTAGATTAAGCAGTTATATAAATGGTATATAAGAGTTAACTTTAGATAGTTCCAGACCATGCTAACTGATGATGGATAGGCAGATAGTCCTTGTGCATCAATATAAAAAAAAATGGTTTTAGGTAATTCAGGTGTTTGACCTACCAAAAATAAACAGTATAATTGATACAAATGGCATTTAAAAATTTAGTTTTAGATTTTTAAAGACCGTGATAAATTAATGAGACGCAGCAGAGTCCTTATGTGAATGGAAAACAAAAATTATTTTTAAATAGTTGAAGATCATAGCCAACATTGAAAAGACAGTGGAGTGGCTGCAAATATTTCGTTAGTTGAGGGGTTAAAATAAGGTAGGGCAATGATAATTGGTCCAAAAAAATTCACCTGGAATAAGAGATTCCAGTTTCATATCAAAGGAGTTTTAGGTGCATAATCATAATTCAAAGACACAAAAATTAAAAAAAAAACATTTTGTAGTCATTTTACAGGATTAAGAAATTTTTACAAAAAGGTTATTTTGGCACACAGAGAAAGGGAAGAGACTTGAACAATTGTAGCCCTCACCTTCTGTAAAGCCCTGGTAGAATCCTGCACAGGCAACATGCAATAATTAATTTCAGGTAGCTCAAAATAAATAGTTTGTTAAGAAAGGAAGAGAAAAATCTGTGCTCAATACAGTTCATGGCAATATAGCACTTGATATAAAATCTCCTAGTCCTTATCAACTCCTGGAATTGGGGGCTATTCATAAATATACACTACTCTTAAACTAAGAGGGCTACTCTTAAAATATTCGAAAGAAAACGAGTCTTGAATTGCACAACTTATAAATAACTTTTAATGTATAAAACAAAACAAAAACAGTAGGTACGAAATTATTATACAGTTATTAGAGAAAAAATGAGTCTTTGTCAATTTTTAACATTACTAAATAAAATTGTTTGGTATGTCCTGCTTTTATTTCGAAGCTTCTATTCCTCTTTTGAAGGAAAAGATTACGTCCCCTGATCTCGTCAATAAAATGTTTTTGTTTAGCAGGTACCTGATCTTTTGAAAGAGGTTTCTAATGGACGGTGGTGTACATCAAGAAAAAATTTGTTAATCTGCTAATGTCTGAAATATGAAAATTTTTCTACTGAGCCCCAAATTCATGATTCAGAAACGAGCAACTCTGATGTGAAAAAAAGCCAGGGGAAAAGGCAGTGCATGGCAACCACACTCTCTCTTTGTCCAATAACTCCTTCTTTGAAACGAGACGAGTGCCCCTTTTGACACCCTTCATCCCATCCATCTTGCTCAACACTACCATCGGCGGTAGCACCAAGTGTTTCGGCTTCCTCCACATGCATACGTGGCTATCCTTTGTAGACACGAAACACTTCCGTAATGAGTGCTCTCCCATGAGTCAATTTGTTGGCGACCTTGAGCCCTATATAGGTCATTGTGCACTCCCCATTGCAGCTTTATCGAAAAAATTAAGACCGAAGGATCACAATTGGTTTGTTTTCATTCTGGTTCAAATTAGCGAGCTGGATTGTTGCCTTGTTCAAACCTGAGAAAAAGGAGACCCGTGAATCAATAACGTATCCAAATTATCTGGTATAAGCAATGAAATCATCACTGAGTCTCGTCCTCCTTGAACTGGACAGGTTTAATGGTTTGTTGGCTTAAGGTTTTTACGTTGTAAGAGCCATATTTGGCTAAGCTGTACAAAAGAAAGTCAAGTAAACAGACATACACACTCAAAGAAGGCCCTACTGGCGCAGAAGAGAGAAACATACCCCAATGAGAATAGGTAGATTTGTTGGTTTATGGGTTTTACGAAGCAAGGGCCATATTTGGCCAAGCTGTATCAAAGAAAGTCAAGTAAACAGATATACACACACAAAGAAGGCCCTACTGGCGCAGAAGAGAGAAACATACCCCAGTGAGGTAGGTAGATATTTCAATTAACGTCGCATTGGAGCAACACAACGGGATATTGGCGATGGTCCGGGATCAATCACACAAGGAAAAGATCCGAGGGCAACTTCACGTAATTTTTTATCGCGATAGGTAATTTTTAGTTAACGTCGTACTAGAGCAACACAACGGGCTATTGACGACGGTCCGGGATCAGTACCTTAAGGGAAAGATCCGAGGACAACACCTCGTAATTTTGAACCATGGTCAGATGACGAAGCAACATCTGAGCTGGCATCCCACTCTCCAAACTTCCACACCAAACCAACGTGAGGACTTTCGGCCACGACAGATTTAAGGTGCACCAACCGCCTCTACACCATACGCTTACAAACATCCATGCCCGGACCCGGATTCGAACCAGGAACCTTCCGATCTAGAGGTTAGCACCTTAATCAGTATACCGGTTGGTCGGCTGATCGCGATAGGAGAAAATGACGAAAGCATATAAAAAGGGGAGGATAAAACGTAAAAGTAGGTAGGTATTTTAATTAACGTCACACTGGAACAACTCAACGGGCTGTTGGTGACGGTCCAGGATCAAACCCAAGGACAAGGCCACGTAATTTTGATCCATGGTCAATTGAATTCACATCTGAACTGGCACTCTAATCTGCAAACTTCCGCACCACGCCTAGGGGAGGTACATTTGAGGCAGCAACAAATTTAACATCCACCAGCACACGATGGAATGCGATTGGATTCGACTATTCGGATTGTTTTCAAGTTTTATGTTAAAAAGGATTACTGTAAAAAAACACTTCAGTTCTGCATGCACTAAATACCTTGATTTTATCCCTGCATACATTAAGAATTTTATCATTGAACGTTGTAGTACGAATCTAGTACCAATTCAAGCTCTATATTCAAGCTAGTCAGCCTCCTGCTGTGTTGTGGAGTAGCATAGAATTGATAACTGAGAATGCTGAGATTGGACTGCGAACAAAAAATAATCTAACGCTTAGCTTTAGTCAACCTTATAAGTCAATTAGATTCGCTAGATAGTTGTTTCTCTTTTACACAAAGATGAATTACAAATCTTATTTAACCGAAGCTAAAAAAAAAGCCTTAAAAAAGTGCAGTTGCATCTGCTACTAGTAATTCAGCATGGATCATCCATACTCGGAGTGGAACTTGTATCACGAAGTATCACGAAGGTGGGAAAATGAAGAAAGAGTGATACAACATGCGTAAGGACCCATTACGCATATCAACTGGACTGGATGCCAAACTATGTAGGATGTTAGGATATGTAGGATGACAATCTATGTAGAATGTTAGGATATATTAGGATGTCAATCTATGTAGGATGTTAGGATATCTAGGATGCCAATCTACATAGGATGTTAGGATATGTAGGATGCCAATCTATGTAGGATGCTAGGATATGTAGGATGCCAATCTATGTAGGATGTTAGGATATGTAGGATGTCAATCTATGTAGGATGCTAGGATATGTAGGATGCCAATCTATATAGGATGTTAGGATATGTAGGATGCCAATCTATGTAGGATGCTAGGATATGTAGGACGCCAATCTATGTAGGATGTTAGAATATGTAGGATGCCAATCCATGTAGAATGTTAGGATATGTAGGATGCCAATCTATGTAATATGTTAGGATATGTAGGATGCCAATCCATGTAGGATGTTAGGATATGTAGGATGCCAATCAGTAGGAGAGAAGAGTCTGCACTGAAGGTACATATTGCGTATGACAACCACCATTAACCAATCATGGTAAGAAGCAAGTTTGGCAAGAGTGTCACTGCAATCAGCAAGTTGAACTAGAGAAGAGACACTCCTCTTCACAGGACATGGCCCATTTTCATCTTACCTAATGAGGTTTGAAAAATTCAATTAGGAAATATTGTTCCTGTGGTGAAAGCGGAACATCTCTGCATTACATAATAGTCTGCCGCCTTACAATATCACGGCATTTAAGGACACCTGCCAACCACTTTTAACAAGGCTTCTAGGGTCAAAATTATTGGCAAGATGAGTCATGGCCTCATCAAATCTTGATTATCCCAAGAGATTAACTTTTTTTTTTTGCATGTTGTATGTATTGTGTATTATAGTATGATGGGGTATGTACTGTGGATGTAATTATTTTATAGATGTTTACACTGTACAAATGCAATATGCTCTAACATTCTGGATTTAACATTCTGTTCACAACCATACTTATTTAAACTTGCACAGTGTCAAGTGTCTCAAGACATTTGGCACGGGACTGTGTCATGATGTTAGTTAGGTTATAAACCATTTGGAGCTGAAAGAATGGGGCATCAGAATTCTCTGGCTGGCTTTTCGTGGTGAAAATAATGTGCATTAAAATAGAAACATACGTCTCACTCAGATTTGCTTTTGAAAGCAATCGATATTTTTGCTCTCGGTTTATCTTTTACGTTTTTTTCGCTCCAAATTATAAAAATTTTATTAGGGGACTGAACTTTCAATGAAGCTACACCACTCACTGTTGCTATAAAAATCTAAAAACTAGTGTTTTGGAAACTTCCGTCGGTAATTTACCGTATTGAGTATATAAGTAATTTAAAAACCGTAGTTACAGCACTGTCTATGTCCAAGGAGTTTGACAAAAGGTACGTCTGTTTGGCATGGACACACGGATTCCTTTCTTCTGCTGATCGGCCGGGCGGCGGCTCCTTCGGAAGTAAGAGTCCTGCCCACGTCTTCCTATTTAGGGAAGTCATCTCGAGTGTCAAAGACATGATACTTTCACACAGAGGCTCGTTTGCGCCCGGACAGACACTTTCGAGTGTCGTTCGCGTCAACCGGGCGACGCTGTCGACTTGAGTGACAGCCGGACAGACATCGTTGACTGTCGAGAGGACACTTGTCCGACGCTACACTGTTGCCTCTGAGAAGTGAACGAATTGACCGCTTGAATTTTAAGTGAGTAAATGCGTGCTATATGAACTGGTCTGCTTTGTTCAGACATCCTATTCTGACCAGTCCCTCGTCTAGCAAAGAAATCACCGGTACAGTGACAAACCATAACGTACTATAACCGCTCATTGTCGTCTTTTCATACCATATGTATTTTCAAAATATGTCAGTACACAAAAATGATTACTCCAAATGATTACAAAAATGATTATTCAACAATTTAAAAACATTCATTGGATCATTTATGTAAATGAATTTCTTGACCTGTCTCAATTTTTGACCTTGTATCGATTAGTTATGTACTTTATGCGTCATACGCGAATAAAATAAGCAATTGTGTTTTTTAATTTTACAAGATGCCGTATAAAAATTACAATTTTCTTCCAAGGGTAAAAATGTTTGTTTTTGTTTACACGTTTTTCACATACAGTGCTGATTGGTCGGGTTTCATGAACGGAATGTTAAGTGAAAAGTGAGTGGTCAGATGTAAACAAACAATAATTTAATTTGAATTACATTATATAAGCTGCAAATTGAAGCTGTTTAAGCCATGAAAAAATTCTTATAATTTCTGGCTTAAGATTAAATTATGATTTTGACTTTCACAGTTATCATAGTAACACATGAGAGAATATGAAATAGTTAAAATAATTTAAGTTTCCTCCTAAAACATTTAATTCCCAGCATTTACCCTCATCTGGAACATGTTAAACCTTCCACCAAATGTGGTCTGTTCACTGTAAATAGAGATTCACAAGAAGGAATCGGATTTGGGGAATTATTAAACATAAACAGACAAACTACAGTCAGATCTAATGGTTTTGAATTTTGTTATGTCATCAATTAAGTACAGTTCTTTAAATACCCTAACCGTCTATCCTACAATGAGGGTGTAGGGCTAAATGAGAGGCGGCCAGGAGGATATTTGTCATATCCCATTAGGTCCTCAAGGTCCTTTGCACAGTTGAATAAACAAAATACAATCCATTCATGCAGTACATTTCTTAATGTACAACTTTGAAATCCACGCATGATTTATTTTAGAATATGGGGGAGGGAGGGAATAGGGTCCATAGATGTCTTGAATTTGAAAAAGTTATCACTTAAATAGATATTCACGTGAAATTGATGAGTATGGTATAGCGCAATGGCGGGACATGTTGAAGCTGCCAAATGGGAATAAATTCCAGATTAACTCGTGTTCACAACCCATGAATTTAATACGCAACTAATTACACAATCCTCGGAAAGGATTCGGTCAGTTCAAGTAAATTTAAAAAAATAAGTGCTAAACCTCCTACTGTGGCCAAGTCTCTTTCTGTTACCAGTTGTTTGCCAGGGAATTAGAATCCCGTGCACGGGTCCCACTCGGTCCAAAGAGACCGGCTGCCTTTCCAACCTATTTGACTTGGAGGATTCCAACAATGGGTGTTAAATATCAAAGACATTCCATCTCGCGGAGTGTTCGAACGCACGTGTCGCGGACGGATTCCCTGATTGCAATATTCTTTCCACGTCGACCTTTTGTTGCGAGGGGGACACACAAAAAACCCAAGTAGCAGTAGTACTCGGTAAGCTTCTTGTGGCCTTCGGGTTGATGTGATGCCCTGTCAGTTCCGTTTGAGGGAGGGGAAAGGCCCCGCCAAGTTTTCGCTGAAGCCCCGATGAACCTTCGAGATCTTTCGACGAGATAATATTCATGTCCACTGGAGAGAGGGGCATGAAGCGCTACCACTTTTGCCCCTTTTCCTTCTGAGGAGAGGAGCTTATTTTTCCTATTACACAAAAAGGGACGTGCGCGGCCTGTCTATCTGTCTTGGGATGGAGGGGCAGGAGATTAGTATCGCTTATCGGAATGAGTTGCCCGTGTGATATGCGTTTCACAGTTCGGTTTGGCGGACTCTTGAAGCTCCTGATGCAGAAAGTGCATGGCGTGTAACAGTGGCGTAGTGATGTTGTTGCCCATTTTTTTCGAACCGTGTCTGATCAACATTAGTATAGCTTATCGGAATGTGATATGGGCTTCACAGTTCTGTTTGGCGGTCTCTTGAAGCTCCTGATGTAGAAAGTGCACGGAGTGTAACAGTGGTGTAGCGATGTTGTTACCAATCTTTCTTGAACCA
Organism: Metellina segmentata; assembly: GCA_947359465.1. Lineage (NCBI taxonomy): Eukaryota > Metazoa > Arthropoda > Arachnida > Araneae > Tetragnathidae > Metellina > Metellina segmentata. The sequence goes on along the minus strand of OX375876.1, from coordinate 21,182,066 downwards.
TGACTGATCAACATTAGTATAACTTATCGGAATGTGATGTGGGCTTCACAGTTCGGTTTGGCGGTCTTTTGTACGACTTCTTGAAGTTCTTGGTTCAGAAATCGCATGGTGTATAATGTTGCTGTTTTTTCTCGAACCGTGACATTAGTATCGCTTGTCGGAATGAGTTGCCCGTGTGATACGCGTTTCACAGTTCGGATTGGCGGACTCTTAAAGCTCCCGATGCAGAAATTGCACAGCGTGTAACAGTGGCGTAGCGATGTTGCCAATCTTTCTCGAACCGTGACTGATCAACATTTGTATCGCTTATCGGAATGAGTTCCTTAAGTAATATGCGTTTCACATTTACGTTTGGCAGACTCTTGAAGCTCCTGATGCAGAAAGTGCCCGATGTGTAGCAGTGGCGTAGCGATATTGAGCCTCCTTCTCGAACCATGACTGATCAACATTAGTATCGCTTATCGGAATGAGTTCCTTAAGTAACAAAATGTAGTCACGTGTACATAAAATGTTCAACAGCAAGAAGCATTTTTTACATACACTTTCAAATAACTTTGGATTTTTGCAACCGTGAACTCATAACATTGTGAAACTAGGCTGGATAATATAAGTTCCAGCAAAGAATACTCAAGTTGTAAGCATAGATTTATTGTATTTCAACAATTTGTTTACCTAAAAATCGGGTTCTTCAAATGCACAAACTGCAACCTCGAGGTCCAAACACGTGGAAGTTGAATAACGATAACCACTTGTGTGATACAAATGGAAGTGAAATTTCACACATTAAGAGTAAGCAGTCATTTTAAATGGATATATTTATGTTTAAAAGATCGTCCCTTTGCTTTACTTTAGATATCAAAATAGGCATCGAGAAAATAGAAGATGTTCTTCCACAAGAGACAAATTTAAAACTTTGAATGCATTATAATCATCGCAGTGCGCATATGCAATTAAATAATTAATGGTTAAGCCAAAAGTGATACACACAGTAAAAAAAAATTTAATGAAAAAACAACGGAAATTGAAAAAAATGCAAGGAAGTTTTAATACAGAGTATTGGTATTGGTATTTTTAATTAACGTCGTACTAGAGCAACACAACGGGATATTTAAACACGGACGTATTTTATTTTTGGTGCACTTCAGAAGCCCGTTCACCACAACATAAAGTTACCAGATTTCCCAGGTAGGTAGGTATTTTAATTAAGGTCGCACCGGAACAACACAACGGGCTATTGAAGACTATCCAAGATCAAACTCGAATGGAAAGATCCGAGAACAACAAGTAATTTTGAACCACGGTCAGAGGACGAGGTCATCCCTGAGCTGACACCCCACTCTCCAAACTCCCACACAACGCCAACGTACCAGCTTTCTCAGAATTCGACGTATGTCAACTATAAGCCACACACCATCGTGTATCCATGAATTAGAGCTCCAGAATCTAGCTTTAAATCGTTTTCTTCTCTACCCACAGAATACGAAACATAAAGGAATCCTTATATTTCTTCCGCAACCATCCTTTGCACGACCGAAACGGTTACTGCTTTCTCTAATAGGTGTAAAACGACCCCCGCACTTACGAACGACACCGATGCCATTCCCAGAACCTCTATTTTCACCCAATTTATCGCTTGATTTGCCGCAGTCCATCCCCCACCCTGGATTCAATTTCCGAATTCGAGGGAGGACAAGGAATCCTCCTGTCCCACCACCGTTCCCGAAAGACTCTGCTTCATTAGAGGACCCGGGGTGGTTACTGGGGCACGCCACTTGCTTTTGGCACAGTGGGATGATTGTGCGGCAGGGTCATCTTACCCCAAGGCGTAATGACAAACATGTGTAAATGGAATGCGTTTGAAGCTAAATGGTAATTATAACGGAGTCGTGATTGAATGTTGGGGTTTATTTTTCGGTGGGGAAGCTGTACTTATCTCGACAGGTGTCAAGATGATGGCGAGGGTTGGAAGAAGATTGCGGAATTCGATTCGGTTTTGGCCCAAAGAATGCTGAGAATGTCTGAATGTAAGTATTAATTAGAAAACTCGCAAAGTTGTATTCGTGTTCATTAGTATATGGGGTAGTATGCAACTGATAGCATTCTTCGTATTAGGGCGAGGTCACATAAGCCCATTAGCGGTAAGTGAAAAGTTGGTTTGGGCATCCGGAAAGGAGATCGGATGAAGACGGTATAAGTTCGATTCGTGTAAAATGGAAAGGTTTACTGATGCATTTCTCTCTTCTACATCAGTAAACCTTTCCTTGCGGGTATGTGTTCATTATATGACCTGCCTGATCTTGTATTTGACTCAGCTTGACCAAATATGGCTCGCGCTATAAGACAAAACACCGTCCAAAAAATACCCCTAAACTCAGAATTTCGCTTGGCTTGTTTGATGGTCTGGTTAGTTTATGCTGCAAACCGAAATCAATTTTAACCGAAACGAGAGCCGCGGTAGCCCAGTCGGTCGATTCGCAGTTAAGTAACCGGAAGGTTGCCAATTCGAAACTCGATTCAACTACAGACAGTCGAGTGCGGAAAGTTGGTGCACGTCAAATCTGTTTTGGCATCAAATGTCCTTACATAGGCATGGTGTGAAAGTTTGGACAGTGGAGTGCCAGCTCAGGTGTTAATCTCGTCATCTGACAGTGGTTCAAACTACATGTTGTTGTCCTCTGATCTTTCCCTTCGATTCATTCCGGATCGTCGCCATTAAACCGGTGTATTGCTCCAGTGGGAAACCTGGAACTACCTGCCTAGCCGAACCGTCCATATTATATCAAACTCGACACTGGGTGGTGTAACATTGCGCATCTTGAAGATGGGATGTTTCTGCGTACAATAGACGTCTTGTTACGAACACTGAAGTTAATGTAAGGAGTGTAATGCGTAAAATCCTCAGTAGCAAGTAATTTATAGCAAGGGTCGAAAATGGTAACTGCCCTACACGCTCACTGTCATTTAGGACTTACAATAAATACGAGTGAAGAACTGAGTTTATAAATAAAAAGTAATCTTCAGTTTTCAGCCAACACCCACTTTCTAAGTATGCTTTGTGCGGATGGAGAAGAATTATAGAGCCATTGACAGACTGATTCCGGATATGCACATAGTATATTACTTATTGATATGGGACTTTATGGAGCAAGGGTCGTATTTTGCTAAGCTGCGCCAAACACAAGACAACATTAAGGGGTAAATAGAGATAGGAGAATGAAAGCAGAAATGTAGGCAGGTAGGTATTTTAGATAATAAACACACTGGAGCAACACAACGGACTATTGGAGATGGTCGGGGATTAAACCCGAAGGGAAAGATTCAAGGACAACACCACATAATTTTGAACCACTGTCATGTGAGGTCACACCTGAATTGTTACCCAACTCTCCAAACCTCCACACTACGCCAACGTGAAGACATTTGAAGCCTCTACATATTTAACGTGCACCTGCCCCCTCTGTAGGTCTGGTTAAATTCGAACTCTAAAACCCCAGCTGTTAGACTGTTACTCTTCCATTTAGGCTACAATGGCCCGTAAGAAGAAAACGATCTTTAGGGTACACCGGGAGCGTGAAACCTCCTGTTTACTAAAGACAGTAAGCCCCATGGGAAAAGAAAATATCACTAAAGACAGTAAGCCTCATGAGAAAGAAAAAAAACACTTAATACTGTGAGTACCATGGGAAAGGAAAAGATAACTGAATGCAATAAGTCCCATGGGAAAAGAAAAGATCATCGAAGATAGTAAGCCCCATGGGAAAAGAAAAGATCACTAAAGATATTAAGCCACACGGGAAAGGAAAAGATCACTAAAGATAGTAAGCCAGATTTGAAAGAAAAAGAACACTAAATACAGTAAGCCCCATGGGAAAAGAAGAGATCACTAAAGACAGAAAGCCCCATGGGAAAGGAAAATATCACTAAATACAGTAAGCCCCATGGGAAAAGAAACGATCACTAAAGACAGTAAGCCTCATGAGAAAGAAAAAGAATATTTAATACTGTGAGTACCATGGGAAAGGAAAAGATAACTGAATGCAGTAAGTCCCATGGGAAAAGAAAAGATAATCGAAGATAGTAAGCCCCATGGGAAAAGAAAAGATCACTAAAGACATTAAGCCACACGGGAAAGGAAAAGATCACTAAAGATAGTAAGCCAGATTTGAAAGAAAAAGAACACTAAATACAGTAACCCCATGGGAAAAGAAGAGATCACTAAAGACAGAAAGCCCCATGGGAAAGGAAAATATCACTAAATACAGTAAGCCCCATGGGAAAAGAAAAGATCACTAAAGACAGTAAGCCCCATGGGAAAAGAAAAAATCACTAGGGTATCACGGGTACACACCCAAGGGAGACGTGCCCCTGAGGGCCATGATATAGGGTTAGTTGCGGGGATTTATGGCACAAGGGCCATATTTGATCATTCTCCGCCTTACATAAGACATACAACATTAAGTAACAGACACGCAATGAAAGTTTTACTGACACAAATGAGAGAAATACACCCAGGGAGGAATGCACTTGACAGGAACAGAACCTGTACTGCCTACAACTCAAAGGTTGCTACCGTAGTGGACATATCTACTGTGGTATAAGGATATAGCAAGACTCTTGGCTCCGGTCTAATCAGCTCACGCGTTGCAAAAACTAACCCCATAGCGACAAATCAAACCTAACCAAACCATCCGTATTACATCACACAGACTAGTGATGCAGTAACATTGTGCGTCTTGAAGGGGGATGGCATAGTGGAGGGAGAGGAGTGCCGGAATTGTGCCTGACAACATACCACCGATCATGTGACACAAAAGACGTCGTTTTTATAAGAATAAAGAAGCTGGCGTACGGTCTCTCTCTCTCTCTCTCTCTCTTGTATGCAGTTATTTTATTTCCCGTGACGCGATGCCCGCGTTTTTTTTCTTGTAACAGATGCTCCACTGGGTTCCTTTCTTTTTCAAAGAAAGCAGCTAATCCTCCGATGTAACCTGCTGCTGTCGATCTGCGCGGACGATAAAAGTCCACTTGATGTCGGGGATTTAGGAGCCGAGCGCGAGGTCGGGACACTTCGGGATTAAGTCGGTACATGATTCACGAAGACGTTTATTTTTTTTAATCTGATGGGTAGCTCTTTGTTTCGTCTTATCTCTTTTTTTCCACCCTTTTGATGGAAGGAACGCAAGACGAAAATGGACGTGGTTAAAACAGCGCTTTTTAATTGGGGAGTCGTTGAAAATAGGCACTGATGCCGTGTACATTGCAAAGTGGTGTAGTCAGAGGGTGGGGTTCAGGGTAACTCCCCCCCTCCCGCGTTCAATGAAGATCATGGAGGAGTTATTAGTGTGAAACTAAAGTATGATGGGGTGCCATCAGTCCACCCATGACTGAGTTTAAATGGGGTTTTTTTTCTGTTACCTGCGCATAAATCATTTGCATTCAGCAATAGAAAAGAGCTAATCAAGCGATTGCTAGAAGCTGCTCATTAAGCTGTAAAGCACATGTGGTTGCTAACCAGCTTTATGCTGGTGGACCAATCTACTCCCATAACAAAAAAAATGACGCACCAAGAAAGAGTTGTCCGGGAGGCGATATTCCACATTGATTAACTCCCGGCCCTCTTTGGCTTCGGATTTCGCAACTATGCCGATCCCTGATGCCAACCTCGCGCTTTCTCGCGTTTCACGAGTTTATTGGCGAACCGCAGTGATCGCGCGCTGTTTGTTTACGGTGAATTTAATGTTTTGCTATAACATTTTGTCCTGTTCAAATTCTTGCGACGAAGGCATTCTATCCAACACATGTTGGTTAGTGAGGTGAAGCTTTCCAAAATTCTATCGTCGGTGCAACTATTCTCGTCTAATGCAAGAAAGAATTCCTTCTTCAATTCGCTTAAATATTTGTCTTTAAACGTGTCCATCTTTGATGATAATTGATAATCAAGCCTCTGGATAACTAACAAACAAACAATAGTTCGCGGTACGAGACGGGCGCGTTGACATGAGGACGTGGGTTGCCAACTTACGGGAGAGGGAACGACAGACAGCTTAAAAATTCGACTGGTTTGGCAAGCTTGGCGACGCGAGTGCCCGGGAGTTAGTCAATGTGGAATATCGCGTCCGGGAGTTGTGCCGAACTCGTTTAACTTGGAACGGCACTGACCAAGGACGTACTGTCTTTTTCGACGAGTTCCGTTTCCAACTGTGTCCTGAAGAAGTTTATGGAGACGTGCACGACAGCTTGTGGATTTTGCCCTTACTATCGCACGCCACACATGCTCACTACAGAGCGTTATGGTCTGGGGTGCCATCTCCTTTGAAAGCCGTTCTGTAGTCATTTCTGGCACTCTTACAGCCCAGCGGTATGTAGACGACATTCTAAGACCGGCTCTGTTACAGTTCCTTTTGCGACACGCCGGACTTACTTTTCAACAAGATATTACCGCACACGGCAGGTGTTGCTATTAATCGTCCATCAAGCTTTCCCAACACTTTCTTGGCCAGCTAGATCTCCCGATCTCACACCCATAAAACACATTTCGGACGTTATGAGAAGGCGATTGCAACCATCCCGGAATGTCGACCATTAAGCCCAACAGTTGGAGACGGCAAGAAATTGCGCAAGACACCATCCGGGAACTTTTTTAGTCTATTCCACGCCGAGTGGCAGCTTGCATCCAGGCTAGAGGTGGAATAACGCCTTATTGACTTCCTTCCTTTGTAACGGTCAAACTCTGAAATAAATCATTCAATTGTTCTGAAATTTGAATCGTTTGTTTTTCTATGTATGTTTTTCACATTCACTCATTTTTTATCATAATCGGACAACTTCTTCGTGGTGCGTCTATTTTTTTGTTACACAGTGTATAATGAGTGGCCTCAATCCACGGATTACTGAGTTTAAATGGTCGTTTTTTTTTTTTCAGTTTGCTGCGCATAAATCATTTGCGTTCAGCAATAGAAAAAGAACTTATCGAGCGATTGCTAGAAGCTGTTAATTAAGCCGTATCGTCACTTGTGATTGCTAATCAGCTTTATGGTGGAAGACGAATGACACACTATATTTAACGTTTGATACTATTTTATTAAAGTCCTTGTTTTTACCTACGGCTTCAGTTATTGAACCAGCCACACATTCATATTGAGAAACTGTTCCCACAATCTTTTTTTCCCTCTCCAATACCTCTTGATTAGACTTTTCGTTTATTATTACCAATTCCACCCATTCGATGCCTCGCCATGGGTATGAAGCACCCTTGTACAATAATTCCCCTTATTCCAATCTCCAATGCAATCATAGCGACGGTAAAAACCACCTCGAGTAATATTATTAAATAAAACGCTAGATTGGCCTGTGTTTCCGTGGCTATTAAAGTTTTGATTGGTTAGGTGGCGGCACGAATAGGCGGAGTTTCAAATTTTTTTGATTGGTTGTGTGATGTCACGAGCGAAACGAGGTACGAAATATCAAAAATAATTATATTCGAACTCGCCAAAAAAAAAAGAAATACCATTGAGTATAAAACGTTTACGTACGCAGCTCATTGTTTTACCAGTGTTTATCAAAAATATAGTTTTCCAATAATATTATTTCACCAGTATTGCTCAACACCATGCGAATACAACACCATGCGAAAGCAAGGCAAGTTGACAGGAAGTGGTGAGAAAAGGGTTATACATAGTCAGGGTTAAACAAATATATGTTGACAGATAATGGTGAAAAAAGGTTTATACAAAGCAGGTGGTTGCGTACCGTCCGGTTTAAAAAAATATATAAATGAAGTTCGACCAAAATAAATAAATTTTGTTATGCACCCGTTATTTCAATTTTGGCGAAACCAGAACTGTCCACTATCACCCTAACATTTTCAAAAAATTTCATTCGTAGAAAATTTAAAAACAAAAAGGGACGGAATTTTAAAATAACAGCAAATTTTTTTTTTAATTTTTTGCATCCCCTAAAATGCATTTGACAGCAGGATTGCCGACGGTCCGGGATCACTCCTGAAGGGAAAGTTCCGATGACACATCACGTAATTTTGATCCACGGTCAGATGACGAAGGAAATTTTAGAATTTTGTGGTAGGACTTTATGCGTCTTGTACGGTCCGAGGCGAGATAAGGTCCGGTGCCAGAAGGAGACATCTCCAAGGCTTGTGACGTAAAACCACCTCCGTCCGAGGAGGGGAAAGAAGGAGGAAAAGAGGGGGTGCAGGAGGGCACTTCTTGGCGAGGGACGAACGAACAGCTCGTGTGAAATGGTGTTTCTTTGGTTTTTTTAAGCCTATGTTTAAGTAATCCAGAGCAGAGATACATCTTGCTCCAAATGTGTACAAAAGTCCTTTTCGTGTTTTCTTAATTAAACGTTTTGTTTTTCTAAACAACGTTTATTTGTCTGTCTTCACAAGACAAACACTTTCCAATGACCACATCGGCATCAATGGCGACTAAAAATTGGGAAGTGGTAAAAAGTTAACTGGCGCAGCCGCGATGATTTCAGACCTACAAGAGGTGAGAGCTCATTTTTCTTGTAAATGCATTCTCCCCTTGATATTCTATGTATTCTGATTTTATATGTAGAACACGTTACGTGTTATGGTAAATGGTACGACAGTGCCTGCTTTAAAACACGTCAGTGTTATTTGTTATGGTAAATGGTACGACAGTGCCTGCTTTAAAACACGTCAGTGTTATTTGTGATTTAAATGGTACGACAGTGCCTACATTAAAACACGTCAGTGTTATTTGTGATTTACATGGTACGACAGTGCCTACATTAGAACACATCTGCGTTATTTGTGATTTACATGGTACGACAGTGCCTACATTAGAATACGTCAGTGTTATTTGTGATTTGCATGGTACGACAGTGCCTACATTAGAACACGTCAGTGTTATTTGTGATTGAAATGGTACGACATTGCCTGCATTAGAACACGTCAGTGTTATTTGTGATTTAAATGGTACGACAGTGCCTGCATAGTTTTGAAGGAATCGAAAGTGATTTTTATTTTATAACACGCCAGTGTTGCGAGTTTTGAATCGGTACGACAGTGCCTGAATAGAGTAAAAGAATACGTCAGTGTGCGTTTGTCTGTTATTGTTGTGATCAGAGTAATTTTTAAACTATTGCAATGAAAGTGTGTTTTTACTAGATAAGGTTATTGTGGATATTCATTAGAAAATGTGTTAATTATGACAAATTTTGAATAATTTAGTTCTCGACATGTCGTATCAATTGTATTGGTAATTTTTATTCTAGTACAGCATATTAGAGTTTGAAATATTGTGACATGTTTTCAGTAGTTTAACATAGTGATACACCTATAGTGTGCTAGTATAAATTTAAAGTGGAAAAATTGAACTAGTGTATAGGAGTGAAAATATTCATGGCTTTATAAGATATTTTTGGACAGAATTAATGATGATGTATATTTGAATTTGAGTAATTCTTTGAAGAATATGATACATTTTTAATTATTGTGGTTGTTTCTGTAAAATATTTTCGATAAATTGAAGCTTTAATGCATTACAAGATCTATTTTGATAATGCTTCGATGAAAAACTAAGATTTTTGTGTGTATTATCTTGTTTTTGCATGCTAATACGTCAAGTATTAATGTGGTATAGTTATGAAATATTTTGCTTTTAAGAACACTTGCATAATTCTTTTCATAAAACTAAGATTTTTGTGTGTATTATCTTGTTTTTGCATGCTAATACGTCAAGTATTAATGTGGTATAGTTATGAAATATTTTGCTTTTAAGAACACTTGCATAATTCTGATTATCTTTTACGTGTAATTTGAGTGAAGTAATTTGGAAACATAGATTTCTATAATTTGGGTATTGCACAGTAAAATACGCATATACCAAATTGTGAATTATATTTTTAATTCAAAATTCATTTTTTAAAGTTGTTAATTTTTTTAATGGTTTTATTTTTATAACTATTTTTTTACTTCAACTAGATTTTATGATCTAAAAATTTTGTTACACATTTTGCTTTTGAAAGAAATTAGGGTTTAAGTAAATAACCATGGCGTTCCTCAATCGAACGAAAAAACAAGATTTGATATCCCTCGCAGACGAATTAGGAGAAAACCCTACCCCAAATCTTAAAATAGTAGAATTGAGAGATTTAATTTTAAATAGCACATCATATGAGGAAGACTTCGTTAAGGGCCTATTAGAAATGATTGTGTGCACAAGAGAGGAACAAGCTCAAGCCCGAGAGCTAGAACAAGTAAGAAGCATCGAACTAGAGAATCAGAGAATGCACTTTGAACTGGAAAAATTGAGGATCGAGGCAGGGAGATCATTTGAATCTACCTCTTCGATTCCTGAAGAAGCCAGTAGTCACCGGAATAAGCGCGAATTGACGGCACTCATGCCAAAATTCGACTCTAAGGAAGGAGATATTTTACTATATTTATCGCTCTTCGAAAGACAAGCCAAAAGAACCCATGTTGACGAGAAGGATTGGGTGGCCTGTTTGCTAACTCTATTGCCATCCGAGATAGTGCAGCTGATCGCCCAAGAATCAGAAGAGTCATTTGAAGACTACGAGCACATTAAGGATGTGTTGCTCAAAAGATTCAAATTGAATCCAGAGGAATTCCGGAAAAAATTTGTGCAACACCATCGAGATCCAAACAAATCTTGGCGTACCTTCGTATTCGAATTGTCCAGGTATTTCCAGGAATGGATCGAAGGACTTGAAATTAGAGACTTTGACAGTTTAAAGAATTTAATGATCACCGATCAAGTGAAGAGGCGAGTACCTTTGGAAATACGAGAGCATTTTCTGGAGGATTGGGGAAAGATGGTCTCTCCGTCACATTTAGCAGAGAAACTAGACGATTACGAGAGTGTGCGAGTAAATTCCAATCGATCAGAAAATGGCATGTCAAAAGGCAAACCAATGGAGAATAATCAACCTCAGGCACACTCAAGTGGAACCATGCCGAAATTCCGAAATATGAACGGGAACCAACACCACCATAGAAGAGTCCCTTCACAAGATGAGAGATACTTCAAGACCAAGACAAGCCACAAACCAACTTGTTTTGCGTGCGGATCAGAGGGCCATTTTGCAGGAGCGTGTACGAAGACAGTTCCTACAGGGCGAAACAACATAAATTTTGCCCAAAGCAACTCCTTACAGGCAGAAGATACGCATAACACCTCAAGGGGTCAAGTGTTGACAACCCGAGTCACTATTCCCAAAAAGCCATTACAAGGAATAGATGAATTGAAGATTGTGGACATAAAATGTGAAAATCTCACATTGGACGCAGTCGTTGACACCGGAGCTCAAGTGTCCGTCGTGCGAGCCGATCTTGTGCAAAATGTCCAGGGAGAAGGAGAAGGAGTCATCGAGATTATCTCAGTTTTTGGAGAAAGAGAAATAAATCCTTTGAAAATCTTCCACATGAAGATAAATGACAGCCGACATGCAGACGTTCCCATAACATGCGCTGTGTCTAGAAAGATGGTAAACGACATGCTGTTATGTTCAACAGCTTACGAAGCCCTGCAAGAAAGCATCGACATTTACACACCAGATTCCCAACCTCTTACGGAAAAAGCCTTCAAGAGATTTGATGAAATTCTTCAAAGTAATACTCGCTGTGACAGTTCTGGAGCACGTGACAGTAATAATGGAAGGTCTACCGTTGGTCATGGGACCCAAAATGTCCGGTCAGCTGCTTCCATCCAAGGTGGAGTTGGGGGATATCGTGGTAAAAGAGAGTACAAGAGACCAAAGTGGAGAGACAAAGTGGTTAAATTCAAATAATTGGAGCCAACGGACAGCACTTGGGCTCACATAGGGGTACTCCCAGAAAAAAAGGTTTAAAATGTAGCGTTGATATCAATTGACTAATTGAGTTTAGGGTTTTTAGTCCTCTGATTAATTCGGTCTTCTGGTTGAAGATTAATTTAAAAATTTTTTAACTAGCTATAATACGGATATAACCATCTAAATCTCCATTATTTTGGGTGTATGATATCGCCCGTATTTTTTTTTATTGCTGTGTAGATAAAGCCTATTTTTTTATTCTCTTTCCATTTTTTTTTACTGTATTCATGCTACTGAATTTATGTGTTAGTTACATATTTCATTACAATTTGATTTTCCATTTCGGGGAGATGCATATTTTGCATGAGAGCTCTCACTTTTCCTCCTTGTGTTGTGCATAATTCTCGTTTCAGATAAGCAGCATCGTCCCTACTGCGACGGATGTGCTTTCTTTGGGGGGACGTGTACGGTCCGAGGCGAGATAAGGTCCGGTGCCAGAAGGAGACATCTCCAAGGCTTGTGACGTAAAACCACCTCCGTCCGAGGAAGGAAAGAAGGAGGAAAAGAGGGGGTGCAGGAGGGCACTTCTTGGCGAGGGACGAACGAACAGCTCGTGTGAAATGGTGTTTCTTTGGTTTTTTTTAAGCCTATGTTTAAGTAATCCAGAGCAGAGATACATCTTGCTCCAAATGTGTACAAAAGTCCTTTTCGTGTTTTCTTAATTAAACGTTTTGTTTTTCTAAACAACGTTTATTTGTCTGTCTTCACAAGACAAACACTTTCCAATGACCACATCGGCATCAATGGCGACTAAAAATTGGGAAGTGGTAAAAAGTTAACTCGTCTAAAAAAGGAAATTTTAGAATATGTGGATTCCACGTGTCCTTAAAGATTTATCTCATTCCAAAACGACGCAAAACAAATCTACTCTATCAAAATCCGAAATTTGAAAATTGTAACTGGGTGCAACCCGAATCAAATATTCGCCTTCTCCAAAAAAAAACAATAAATCCTTCTCTACGCGTTGATTCGATGCCAAATCGAACTCTGTCACCACGGCCATATATCAACCCCAAAAACAACAACCCAAACAACACGAAAAGAGCGAGCAACCTCATCAGCAAAAGCAGCACGCAACTCCTCTCAACCCCGAGCGCTTCAATCACCCTCGCGCACACACATAAAGTACCGGACACCGAGACACAAAACGTCTGGTCCGGTCACGCCCAGCCCCGACGGACACCCGCGGCTATCCACCGCATCCCCGACGGCGGGAGACGGGGACTTTCTCCGCGGGGGTGCCCCGGGCCCGACCCGGCATAGACCAGCGGCAGACGATTGGACTCTTGTCAGGTGGTATAAAAAAATGGAAACGGGATTATTAGAGTGTGGAAGGCTGTGTTGTGGGAGATGCGATGATTTAGGATGTTGTTTTAAAAGTTTCATTTATTAGTTCTTTCTTGGCTGGGCGAATAAAAAATATCAGTGATGAAGAATTTCGGTGCGTGAGGGGACAAATTAGGGAGGGAAGATAGGTGTACGTCTAATCGGAATGGATAGGTGGGGGGTCTTTCTGCTCTCGTCGAGATTGTTCTTGAATACTTAAGAGAATACAAAAACTTTTTCATTTTTCTCTTCTCTAAAATGGCTATCTGTAAACAATGCTCGCAGTTAAAACTTTTTACAAATAAATTCCTATTTTTCTTAAACAGTTACATTAGTCACAAATAAAATTATTCCTATTCAATTAAATGCAGTTAAACTTTTTGCGTTAAATTCTTGTGCTATCTTTATAATAATGCTCACAGTTAAACTTTTTTACAAACAAATTATTATTTTAAAATAAAATGCAGTTACATATTTTTACAAATCAAGTTATTCCTATTCAATTAAATGCAGTTAAACTTTTTGCGTTAAATTCTTGTGCTATCTTTATAATAATGCTCACAGTTAAACTTTTTTACAAACAAATTATTATTTTTAAATAAAATGCAGTTACATTTTTTACAAATAAAGTTATTTCTATTCAATAAATGCAGTTAAACTTTTTATGTTAAATTCATGTGATATCTATATAACAATGCTCACTGTTAAACTTTTTTTGCAAACAAATTATTATTTTTAAATAAAATGCAGTTACATTTTTAAACAAATAAAGTTATTTCTATTCAATAAATGCAGTTAAACTTTTTATGTTAAATTCCTGTGCTATCTGTATAACAATGCTCACTGTTAAACTTTTTTTGCAAACAAATTATTATTTTTAAATAAAATGCAGTTACATTTTTAAACAAATAAAGTTATTTCTATTCAATAAATGCAGTTAAACTTTTTATGTTAAATTCCTCTGCTATCTGTATAACAATGATCACTGTTAAACTTTTTTTGCAAACAAATTATTATTTTTAAATAAAATGCAGTTACATTTTTTTTACAAATAAAGTTATTCCTATTCAATTAAATGCAGTTAAACTTTTTGCTTTAAATTCTTGTGCTATCTTTATAATAATGCTCACAGTTAAACTTTTTTACAAACAAATTATTATTTTAAAATAAAATGCAGTTACATATTTTTACAAATAAAGTTATTCCTATTCAATTAAATGCAGTTAAACTTTTTGCATTAAATTCCTGTGCTATCTTTATAATAATGCTCACAGTTAAACTTTTTTACAAACAAATTATTATTTTTAAATAAAATGCAGTTACATTATTTACAAATAAAGTTATTTCTATTCAATAAATGCAGTTAAACTTTTTATGTTAAATTCATGTGCTATCTGTATAACAATGCTCACTGTTAAACTTTTTTTTTCAAACAAATTAATATTTTTAAATAAAATGCAGTTACATTTTTTTACAAATAAAGTTGTTTCTATTCAATAAATTCAGTTGAATTTTTTATGTTAAATTCCTGTGCTATCTGTATAACAATGCTCACTGTTAAACTTTTTTTACAAACAAATTATTATTTTTAAATAAAATGCAATTACATTTTCTTACAAATAAAATTATTACTACTCAATATAATGCACACACGCAGTTAAAAGTATTCGCTAAATGTATGTGCTATCTGTAACAATGCACGCAGTTAAACTTTTTTTACAGACAAAATTATTATTTTTAAATAAAATCCACACAGTTGCATTAAAAAAATAAAATTAATACTAATTAGATAATATGCACAGTTAAAAATTTTGTGTAAAATGTCTGTGTTATATGGTACAATGCACACACAGTTGAACATTTTTTTGATGATTTTTTTAAGAATAAAATACACGCAGTTACATTTTTTGCAAACACAATTATTACTAAAAAAAATCAAATACACATATATACTCATTTCGCTTAATTCCAGAGTGTTTATCTGCGACAATTCCCACAGTTTAAATGATATATTTTACAGAACCCTTCTAACGGTTTCGATGAGATATCTCAGGATCTGACCGATGGTCATCAATATGTGGTCAGTTTTGCAAATGACGATATACCTCGACGATACAACCACCAGGAGGATTGCCAAGGAGGATATTGGCAAGTTTACTTTTCATCTTACAAACTAAAGAAATCGCGCGAATATTTCGCCATTTGAAAGTGTCATCATACTAGATAAAATTATGTTGGTTAGATCTTGTGAAAATATCTACTGCTTTTAGTGGCTGCATCAGTACAAGGACAATGACAGATGAATAATAGATTTATTTTTTCATCTTAGCTTGGTTCTAAAAGATTCGACTGCCGAAAAAAAAAAGAACTATCCTCTTTGTTGAAGCGTCGGTCATATTAGAGCATATTCGAAGTTACTGTTCACACTAGCGAATAACGTCAATAGACATGTGCCTTGGTAGAGAAGAAGGCCATTGACCATTCTGCAAGTTTTTGATAACAGTTAATTTAATAATTTTTGTTTCCTTTAAAATGAAATGTTTTTTTTATTAAAAATAGAGAGCAAAAATTATTTCCTATGTTTTGATTCTTTTATGAGGTATTGTCATGAAAATCTCACCATTTAAATCATTTCTTTTACAAGCAAAGTTTTCTACTCTATTGAAATTACAATTAATTGAAGCTATTTTATTGGGGAAAACTCTAAAATAGTTTTTTTTCCAACTAAAATAAAGGTTTTCCTAACCTCATTAATGAGCCTTGGCAGCACAGTTGGAAGAGTAGCGTATTCAAAACTGGAGAGTTGCGAATCCGAAACTCTATCCATCCAAAAAACGTCGTGTAAGTGGGGGCTGGTGCACGTTAAATATATATTGACCTCAAATGTCCTCACGTTGGCGTGGAGTGGAAATTTGGAGAATGAAATGCCAGTGCAGCAGTTGTCCTCGTAATCTGACAGTGATTCAAAAGTACCAGCTGTTGTCCTCTGATTTTTCTCTTCAGGAGTAATCCCGGACCGTGGTAAATAGTCCGTTGTTTTGTCCCCGTGCCATGTTAATTCAAGAACTAACAATAAACTACTGATCGTAAAAATAACGAATCCATGACGAATAGTCCATGGTTGCGCTGACCAATGCTGGATTCACTCACAAAAGTTATATTACACACGAAGTTAGGTCCAGATCAATCCATTTTTACCAAAACTACTCACTTTATACTTACATTCTTACAAATCTTTCTGTGCAAAAAAATGGTGGTACAGCTGCAGTCTACGTTTAAAGCTTCGACAACAGCCTTGGGGCTTTTTTTGGCGCACTTCTGAAGTCGCCAAGGAAATAATTATTTCAAAAATTTCAAATGAACCAATGAAATCAAACGACAGTTTAACGGATTTTAAAAGAACATTCTAGAATATTCGAAATGAAAATTTAAACTTTCCGCTTGCCGAGGTTGCCATAAAAACAGCAATAATCGTAACACAGATAGGTTGCCTTAACCTACCGTAACTCGCTACAAGACGTCCAAATGTTACCTAGTGAAAGGAGATGGATTATGCCAAAGCCTAGCTTTCACTGACTTCATTACAATCCGTCGCTTCACCAAGCCGCAGCATAAAATACTCTCTATTCGAAAAACACACCTCGTCATCTCGAGCAAAGTCAACACATTTCACATCAAAGTACGTCTATATTCATAATCACCCCATAACGGAGCTTCATTATAAAAGTAAGAGCGAAGTGCGAAAGGCAGGCAGAATGCATAGTAAGAGGCTCGACTATAATAGAGAATAAAACTTATGTTTATTTTACAAGTCTGATGGAAAGGATCTTAGCGCAGTGCTTTCCCATTTACCAGCACAAAGGGTCCCGGCTGGATGCCTTTATGCTCGGTATCGCGGGTTTTGACAGCTCGGAATCCGGATGGTAGCTATGCGAGGCTATTTTTATGGGCCTATCCCTTGGAGGAAAAGCTTCCAGTGAAATGACTTCGACTGTTTGGGGTCGAAAATATTACTTGTTATTTTAACGTACAATTTCATAAGCAATGTTTTCTTAGGATGTGCTCTTTGTACTTGCGTTGTTCATGTAAGAGTTACTGACGGACGACTTTCTGTGCGTTTTGCATTGCACTGTAAAAACATTGTTGTGGAAATGAGTCATATTTGGTATAAGATCATAGAATCACGTTTCATATTCTCTTAGTCCGGTGCACACATCCAGTTTTTCAACGTGCGGCTCTGCTGCCGCAACGCAAGTGCGGTCTGAGATACATTAAATCCAATGGAGTAGTGCACACATGCCTCTGGCGCCGCTGCGGCGACGCACGTCCAACTTGAGTGCAATTTGAACTTCAGTTCCCCACGGCGCCGCAGCTCGCCGCACACGCGTCTCCGTTCTGAAGTACCTTGTTTTCAAAAATAAATGTAATATAAATAATAATTAATGAATAGTTGTATCCAGTAACGTCTATTTTGTTTCAAAATATACTTTTTTTACACCAAGAAAGCGAAATAAACACGTTTTCTTCGATAGAATATCTAACGCAAATGGCGCGAAATGAGTACTTGCGTCATTTCACGGTTATGTGTGCATAGTTGGTCTTCGGTGCCGCGCAGCTACGCCGCACGTTGAAAAACCGGATGTGTGCACCGGCCCTTAGCTGTTATGAAGATGTGGGAGTACGTCCAGAGGTAAAAATGGCGTATGTGTGTGGTAACGAAACTTTATGTTTATTTTTGTTTGCAAACAAAAAAATGTTCTGATCTGTTAGGTAGCTTGGATCATTATTGAAGTTAAGTCAGTTAGGTAGATCAGTTAGATAACTTCGATCAGTTAGGTAAAGTACTCTTCGATCAGTTAGGTAGATCAGTTAGATTGTTTAGATCCGTTAGGTAGTTTATATCAGTTAGGTAGTTTAGATCAGTTTGATAGTTTGGATCAGTTAGATAATTTAGAACAGTTATAGGAAGTTAAGCCAGTTAGGTAGATCAGCTAGATAACTTCGATCAGTTAGGTAAGGTACTCTTTCAGTTAGGTAAGGTACTCTTTCAGTTAGGTAAGGTACTCTTTCAGTTAGGTAAGGTACTCTTTCAGTTAGGTAAGGTACTCTTCGATCAGTTAGGTAGATCAGTTAGATTGTTTAGATCCGTTAGGTAGTTTATATCAGTTAGGTAGTTTAGATCAGTTTGATAGTTTGGATCAGTTAGATAATTTAGAACAGTTATAGGAAGTTAAGCCAGTTAGGTAGATCAGCTAGATAACTTCCAGATCCACGCCTCCCCAATTCACCAAATGGTTTAGAGCCTTATAAGGATAGCTAGATAGCTTAGATAAATTAGGAAGTTAAATCAGTTAGGTAGTTTAGAAAAGAGATAAGTGTCCTCACCTGTTTGTGGTTATGAACGGAGTAGGCTATAGAAGGGATTCTGAATCAAAGTGGAATCAGCGGTTCTGATGAGGTGTTTACCTCCTGCTGGTAGAGTGGAGTTTCTTACCTCCTTCTGCTGAAAGGAGTTGAATTGTTTAGTTTCTGTCTGTAAATGAAATTGAGTTGCTTTCGTTCTGTTGCTGGCTTAAGCTTCAACGAAAAATCAATAGAATTAAATAGATCATTTAAAGTTTAATTTTAAATTGAGTATGACTCATGTCAACTTAGATAACTGAGTCGCACTTAATCCGACCCAACTGAAATCGCCATAAGAATGAAAAGTGGGATTGCAGATGAGTGTGACTCGGGATTTTAGTTAAACAGGAGCACATTCAATCTTCAAATCAGCTTTTCATTCATCTGGTCATTCCATTCCATCCATTTTGCAGGTAAGCATAACCCAGCAAACGAAGAAAGCAATCGTACTCTACTCGGCGCTGCTGCACTCTAACATGGTTAAATATTACTAACACAAAATTGAAATTCTTTACTGTAATTTAAATTGAAGGCATTGATAAAAGAGACAGAAAAGGATCCACAGAAGGCTGGACCGTTCACCTTCTCGATAATATTTTTGTGTAGATTAGAGAAACATTGTAAATGTTGTGAATTTTTGCATAATAAATTTTAACTGTCTTGAACAATAGAATAATAGATACGAGCAAACAGTACGATCACATAGAACCAAAAGGCAGCTATAGTAGGTAGGTATTTTTAATTAACGTCGCACTGGTGCAACAAACACAACGAGCTATTGGTGATGGATCACACCCGAGGACACCAAGTACTTTTGAGCTGTAGTAAGATGACGATGTCACTCACACCTGAGCTGGCAACACACTCTCCAAACTTCCACACTACGCCAACGCGAGAACATTTGAGGCTACGACATATTTAACACGCACCAATACTTTTTCCAAATTCATATTTTCCTTTGATATTCACATAAAGAAAATTCATTGTGAAACAAGAAAAGAAGAGCTATACATCGCCCAAGCGCGTGATAAATCGAGAGGCCAACTGCATTTTTTAACCAATCCTAGACGAAAGAAGCAGCAAGAAAAATGAATCGCTAATTTCCAACTTCTTGAACAATTCCCAGTTCCACTACGCACATAATCGCAGGCAAATCATCGCATGCATCTCAACAACACTTTCGCCATATTGAGGTTTTCCTTTGATATTCACATAAAGAAAATTTATAGTGAGACAGGAAAAGAAGATCGATATATCGTTCAATGCGTGATAAATCGAGACGCCAACTGCATTTTTTAACCAATCCTGGACGAAAGAAGCAGCAAGAAAAACGAATCACAATTTCCCAATTCTTGCCCAATTCTCACAGCTCCGTTCCACCACGCACACAATCGCTGGCAAATCATCGCACGCATCCCGACAACACTTTCGCAGAGTGAAAAATGCGAGTTACGGAACATTAAAGCTGTTAACCATCCTCCCCTGCCCGCGCTAACCCATCCCTCATAGCAGCTCACTCCCGCTTGACAGACGGCCCGATACCTGCCATTGACGATGACGACAGGCAGAAACGAAAATCACTCCAATTTTCCCGAAAAAAATGTTCCCGAACGAGAGGAACAAAACAACAACAGCGGCCAGAGAACGAATGGCACATGTCCTTCGGTCTCTCAGCAAGCGGCCGCCAAAACAAGGTTTCATTCCTTGACTTCTCAACGTCCATTAACATGTTCCGTCCCGAACCTTCTTGGACAAGCCCTAGTCCAGGCTCCATTCGTCATCGTTTCAACGGCAGCGTGTAGGACATCCGCCAAAGGTCAGGAGTCCGGGTTTTTTGCAAGCGTGCCTTCTTCGATAGGCCACGCGACGTGGGGGCCACCGTTGGCTTAAAACGCTCCGTTTTGGATTTGTTGAAATTCTTACGCTTCTTCTTGCCCCATTGTTGTTTTTCTTCTGTTCTATTTCGTTCTTTTTTTTTCTCCTCTGGCGTGTTCCATTTCGTTCTTTTTTTGCTCTTTTCTTCCGTGGTGCGCTCTGTTTTGGCGTGCCATTGTTATTTGCTTGCTTGTCGACGCAGCGTGTGGCCTGCACGACGAATGTCCCGTGAGGGTGGAGATGGAGAGGAACAAAGATGCGGCTCTATTGGAGAGATGGATAAGGGGGAAGAGAAGATTCCGACTTTTTTTGTTGTTGTTCTTCTTTCAGTTTCAGGATGCGCTCGCTCCTTTCGCATTGTCTTGGGAATGACTTCCCTTGTCAAGAAACACGGACGGTGCATTATTCTTCTTTGCGAGGCGGAATGAATATTCTTTCCGCATGAAAAATGAATTCGGTCGTACTCTAGGCATTAGAAGAAAAAAAACGAAGAAAGTTTTTCGATTACGCAATAAATTGTCGGCTTTTAAGTGAAACACACCGAAACTGTTCTGAGAAAGCGAAGAGGGAGAGGTTCTACTCTTAAAGTTTTTTAAGAAGCTCCGAGCAAACTAAAATAACTTCGTGGACACGCTCACTTTACCAGTCTAAACATCACCACATTCTGGTCTAGTAAAAGCTCGTTTGTCAGCTGACGATATTTTTGTATCAAATACCGACGGAATAAAAAATCCGTTGTTCAGAAATTAAGAACAATTTCTTAAACTGAACTTTATGTAATGCAATTGAATTTTCGATATAAGATGTAATGATAATGGTAATTTTAGTTAACGTCCACAAAGGGCTATTGACGACGGTCCGGGATCAGTCCCTTAAGGGAAAGATCCGAGGACAACACCTCGTAATTTTGAACCACGGTCAGATGACGAAGCAACACCTGAGCTGGCACCACACTCTCCAAACTTCCACGCCAACCCAACGTGAGAACTTTCGGCCACGACAGATTTAAGGTGCACCAGCCGCCTCTACACCATACGCTTACAAACATCCATGCCCGGACCCGGATTCGAACCAGGAACCTTCCGATCTAGAGGCTAACACCTTAACCACTATACCGGTTGGTCGGCGATATAAGATGTACAGTCGTCAAAAGAATAAACGACTCACCCGATCGCAATTATACAATTTACAGCACAGAACAGAACGGAAGATAGCAATTGATAGGGATTGAAGTTTTCTACTAATATCAATACTTAAAATTTGTCAAAGGGGCCGTCATCATATTAAATTGGGTGCTTGCTCCGATAATTTACAATACGAACCCCCATCTTTTATCCCAAATTTAGATTTTACACAAAACTTCAGGCGGATTTGATGAAAAAATAATGTAAAACAAAGCAAAATCAACAAAGAAAATCCATAAAAACCATTGAGGGAGCGTATAAATGTTCGGAATTCAATCACATTATAAATATTAATAAAGACGTGTAGTGGCCGTCGCAGTCAATGAACTGTTGCAGGCGCCTTTTTATAGAGTCCATAAAGATGGTGACAAAGTCAGAGTCCATTTTGACTGAATACCAGGATCTGTAGGCAGAAATGTCTGTTTTCACTTTGTGAACAATCCCCACTAACGATAATAATCATCGAATTTTTCAAAAAGTCTCATTGCGTTACTAATTATGCACGTAATGAGCTGGAATTTGGAATTCCGATGTTTCATTAACAGTTGAATCACATGATGTCGAAAATTGCCCATGTTTCAATTCATAATTTTTGTGAATATTAATTTCATTAATTGATAAAAAATAGTAAATTTAGTTCAATAATTAAAATGTTTATAGATTGTGTTTGGGTTTTTGGGTAGCAAAGGATGAGAAAACAATTTCCAAGAAAAATTAATGTTTGTAGCAAATATAACAAAAAACGTGAAACACCATTTTAACATCGGGAGATCTAATTTTCAAGCACTTACAAATTGGTGAAAAATCCAATAAAATGTATGAAATTTTTTTATTTCCACCTGAAATTGTATGTATAATCCAAATTCGTGATAAAAGATGGGGGTTCGTATTGAAATTATCGGAGCAAGCACCCAATTTAATATGAAGACGGCCCCTTAGACAAATTTTAAGTATTGATATTTGTAGAAAACATTAATCCCTATCGATTGCTACCTTCCGTTTTGTTTTGTGATACAAACTGTGCAATTGCGAGTGAGTGAGTCGTTTTTTTTTTTTTTTTGACGGCTGTACATCTTAACAGAAACTTGGTTTAAACGAAAACGTTTTTCGAAGAATCAAGTTTATTGCTATCAACTTCCATCTTCACGCATGCTACGAACAAATAAAGAAAATGTAACGTAAAATAATTTGTAAAAATATAAAATCGAATTTTTTTTTCAAATTAGGAAAATCAACATCTAACAAAAGATGGTAGGTATTTAATGAACGTCACACTGGAGCAAGACAACGGGCTATTAGTAACGGTTCGGGATCGCACACGAAGGGAAAATCCAAGGACAACATCACGTAATTTTGAACAACGATTAGATGACGAGGTCACACCTGAATTGACACTCTTCAAACGTCTACATTACGCCAACGTGAGGACATTTGAGGTCACCACAGATTTAACACGCTCCAGTCCAATTTGTACACGGCGGTATTTAGGTGGATTCGAACTCGCAACATTCCAGTTGCAAATCCGTTACTCTTTCAATAGGGCTAGGTGTTGCTTCGTCACCTGACCGAGGTTCAAAATTACGAGGTGTTGTCCTCGGATCTTTCCCTTAAGGGAGACTGATCC
This sequence comes from Metellina segmentata, assembly GCA_947359465.1. Classification (NCBI taxonomy): domain Eukaryota; kingdom Metazoa; phylum Arthropoda; class Arachnida; order Araneae; family Tetragnathidae; genus Metellina; species Metellina segmentata. The sequence continues at coordinate 21,158,795 of OX375876.1, read as the reverse complement.
CGGACCGTCGTCAATAGCCCGTTGTGTTGCTCTAGTACGACGTTAACTAAAATTACAATTACCATTACCTTTCAATAGGGCTACCGCTGCCCCCCCCCATCTGTCAGTAGAAAAAAATAACTTAACTAACTATTGAAATCAAATATGCCTATTTCAAAATATACTCGGGATCAGTTTGGTTTGTGAATTATTTTATAAACCACAAACATATAAAATTGTTGAACACCAAAACAATTCGTTATTTGAAGAAAGCTTTACTAAAAAAAAAGTGTCCGAGATTATAAATTAAAGGCTTCCACCTGAGTAACAATGCTTGAAGGAGTCCTATATCTTAGTTTAACCACTAGAAACCCACGAAATTTGACAGAGAATTTGATCAGACCAAACTAAGACAAGAATGAAATTATGAGGCTATCAAAGCAAGAGGGGCCTAACCACCAACAAATTCAATGGAGAAAAACGTAATTTTCTTGCCTCCGATTTTTTTATATATTATTATTCATCTTCAATATCTGATCTGAGATTCTAAAAAATTATTTATCAGGGATCAATAATAAGTTATTTTGTAATTTTAGAAGACTTGAACCGGCGCATTTGAAAAAAAGAAAAAGGTTGAAATAAAAGTTAATAAAATTTTCAGGATTTTGTGGGTTGTGACATTATTGCTCTTATAGCCTCATATACTCTTGCCTTACTCACAATTCCAAACCAGAAAACTGTCCATTGCAAACTTGTTTCATCATATGCGACCCTGTGAAAACACCTATTGAAGTAATTTTTTTATTTCTATCGATGTTGGGGGGTAAGTTCAGAGTTACGAGTGTAAACATATTAGTTGAGGGTCTAGGAGTGCGTGGCAAAAATATAAATTGTTTACAAATTACTGGAAACAGAGTAGAAATCCGTTCAACATGAACTTGTAAGAATTAGGTTCTCTCTCGCCTTGCACCTCTTCTTCCTACAAAAGTACAAATGCCGATTCAATTGGTAGAATTTCGGCTTTTCCTTCAAACCTATGTTATGATTGGTTGGTTCGGAGTTTAATGACGTAAGGGCCTTATTTGGCAAGATTGTGCCCAACACAAGACAAACAATGTCAAATAATTGTGAAAAGTAAGGATGTAGATAAAAACGTAGAGTAATATCGCTTGGGCATCTTAGGGTCGCGATCCCATGGTTATTATATTTGGTACCCATGGAACTAGATGTAGTAACTCCATGGAAAAAGAATTTATCACTAGGGTACCTCAGGTTCAGGAAGTCTGGGAACCATGGAACCAGAGGTAGTAACTCCTTGGGAAAATAATTTATCCCTAGGCAGGTTCCTCAGCTTTGGAAAATCTGGTAACTATAGGAACCATGGAACCAGAGGTAGTAACATCAAGGGAAAATAAATTATCGCTAGGGTACTTCAGGTTCGGGAAATCTGTTAAACATCTAAAGATGTTCCCGCGAGGGTGTATATGTAAATGAAACAATTTGATAACTTTCTTTCAAAAAGTTGCTTGCATTCAGATAAATATTTTTAAAGGGAGAAACGTGCGAGCCTTCAACAGAATCGATGTAACCAGAAAGAGACACGCTAGAGAAACATTTCATCTTAATTTATGCAACGACATAAAGTTCCCTCTACATCACACTTCTACTGCACTTACGAATCTTCACTAGATGAAACAGATCTCTTGGATACGTCTTTTTATGACGACCCTTGAAGCGCAAAGACACCTGTAAAAAACGCCCCTCGTGGACAAGGGGCGTCGCACTGAAGGGATTATGCCATCGGGGTCGCTGCACATTGACAAACGATTTCGCAGGCTGGACGTGACGGCCATACAACGTGTTGGAATCTGGCAACGGGGTTAAAACAGACATGAAATTTGATCTGGGTGAGGTGCAGAAAAATATGCGACTGCATGGAATTATTAGCAGGATATACGAATACGATGAACTGACTTATGTGCATATGCACAAGGTGGTTTTGAAAAGGCAGGGGAGGATAAAAAATTGCGATTGTTTGATTTAACTCTTTAACTACGGCTATAGATATAACAGGCGCGATTCTTTCTTGGCGTGATTCTTATAGCTTTCAAGGTACAACTGCTGTAACGGCCGTAGTCTAAATTTTTTCTTGGCGCGATATTTATAACTTTCAAGGTACAACTGACCGTTGTCTAAATTCTTTCTTGGCAACATCATGGTGCAACTGCTGTACCGACCGTAGTTTAAAGATTAAGTACTGAATGGGGTGAAAGGGGTTACAGCCACCCATAAAATATAGTACAGGGTGTCCTAAAAGTTCCCGTACAGACGATTCGTGAATTTATTATACAAAAACAACAAAATTTAAAACAATTATTTTTAGGATAATGGTATAAACCACTTTTAACCTAACGTAGGAAAAAATTTGAACTCACATTTGTAATAAATGTTCAAAATTTCCGCCCTTTTCTTGGAGGCAAAGCTGAAATCGTTTGCGCAAATTTTTAGAAACGCGTTTCAAGATGCTGGGAAAGACTTCTTGTATCCTTTGAGTAATGACAATTTTCAGATTATCTATTGTTTGGTGATTATCGTTATTAACTTTGTTCTGTAAATATCCCCACAGAAAAACAAGTCGGGGATGCGCAGGTCGGGGAACGAGGTGGCCAAAAGTTTCTTAAGGTGAGTCGATCGCCAAAAAAATCTTGAAGCATGCCCATGGTTTCATAATTTGTATGGCAGGTTGCAAAGTCTTGTTGGAACCAAGAGTCTCGTTCATTCACTTCTAATAATGCAACAAATTGTTGAATAAGTTGATATATTGCATCTTTACTCGGTAATGCATCATTTGGATATTTCTATCGCCAAAATTATTTACATATTTCATATCATTTAGATTCAAAATAAGCCTCAAACAGCGCAATTCTCTGAATGCGTGATAAATTCATCTTGCAATGAAGAATAAAATAACGTGGAACTGTATTATCGCACAACTTGAGCGCGAAGAAAACCCCAAGCGATAAATATTAAAGACTCTATAAAACTATAAGTAGACGGTGAAATTCAATTATTCAAAAAGAAAAAAAACACGGACAATAATTTTTTAAAGTTTGAGTTCGGGAACTTTTGGGACACCCTGTACAAAGAATTCCAACGCTTTGAAAACCTGGAGGGTTATTTTTATTTCATTGAATTGGATTTGAATTTTATGGTACACTAAGTCCTAAGCGGGGCATGCGGCACCATTTGCCAATTATGAACTGAATATGATTATTTCAGTATTAATTGGAGCATATCAACACTTACAGACTATCGTACATATTCGTTAATAAAGAATACTTTTGCTCAAATTAGTTTATTTTAGTTTAACATGTTTAAAAATTTGTCACGAACTTCTAAAATATTTCGCCATTAAAAGAAAACTGACCAGACCTTGATCTCACCACTATAGAAAAAGACGACGATACTTTGATGACGAGATACCTCGGCATTAGCAGAATGGGTCAGATCATGATGGACGAGATATCTCGTCAAAACCACTTGGAGGGTTAAGAGATAACGGCATCAGAATAAGAATAATCAACTTTATATTACATCAAAAATCATTTGATATTTTAAGTAATTGGTAATTTTTAATTAGCGTCGTACTAGAGCAACACAGCGGGCTATTGGCGACGGCCCGAAGACAACACCACGCCATTTTAAACCACGGTCAGAGGACGATTAATGCCTTAGGTTTGAAGAAGCTTCTAGAGTTATGATGCCATTAGCAAAAATACAAAATAGAATGTTGAAATTTTAAATGAAAAATAATCAACGAAAAATATCGTTCCGCAGTTGAACTCTTCTACTTCTTGTCAAAAGACATACAATTTTTTTTATCGAATTTAAAAAAAGGTAAACGAAAATTCAAGAAGTGAAAAAATAATTAGATGTACCTATTGTTTTCAAAAACAATCATCTGCATTATATCATGAGTAATTAGTTTGACATTTTTAAATTATTTTTTGTTATTGATCACAGTTCAAATATTGGAGGGTCAACTAAATTTCTAGTCTTTTTTTCTTAACGTGCATTTAATGTTTGTAAATAAAAATTGTGTGAACTGTTCAAAAGTGTACCTACAAATAAAATAGTTATTGTTTTTTTATGAAATTCAACTTGAAGAAAACACACACACACACACACATAAATTTCAAATACTTCATTTGGTGTGATAATTTGGTAAATGTTAAAAACCGGTGTAACTATTTTTGCGTTACATTTTGGGATGAGATTTTGAGTATAATTGATAGTTAATTAAACAGAATATTGTCAAATTAAGCATTATCCTGAGGTTGTCAGATCCGCAATTTTGCATTCCATGTTATACCCGCAATTTAACTCCAAGTAAAAATTTCTAAAAATAATGTGCTTTTTCCACCTTTAGTTCAAGTCTAGAATTGTTAGATACTGATTTATCATTTAAAGTGACTTCAAACTACAGTTGTGATATAAAACTATTAAACACTTTCTGTTTTGTGACACATTTGCAACGGCGCTTAATGTACAATATAACACAGTGACAAAATGAAAATATATTTAGTATAACTAATTGAAAATAAGAAGTTACGAAAATAAAACTGGTCAAATAAGCCCTCCTGTAACAAAAACTGATTGGTGATAAACCAACTAAACAAAAACCAAAGCGAAAATCAAACTAACGATAAATATATTTCACATTCCACTTGAAATATCCCTATTTCCTAGAATATCAGAATTAAATAAAAAATAGTATATTTTAAATTTAGATAGGTAGGTAGTTGAATTAACGTCGCACTAGAGCAACGCAATGGGTTATTGGCGACTACTTCCGAAGAGAAAGATCCAAAGAAAACTCATAATTTTGAACCACGGTAAGAAGATGAGGTCAATGCCTGAGCTGGCACCCCACTATCCTAATGACCACGAGTACGTGGGAGCTTATGCATTTTTAATTGTCACCAATAGTCCGTTATGTTGCTTCAGTGTGACGTTGATAAATATAGCTACCTATCTACCTATACAAGGTTTATCATCATTACACATAAATTAATAAAAAGAGTTTCAGACAATAAAGTACTTTAACTAATTAAATTTGTTCCTATTTTAGAGTTGATGTTTAAGGAGGAGAGGTATTTTAATTAACGTTAGAATGGGGCAATACAACGGGCTATTGGAGACGGTCCAGGATCATAAACCCGAAGTTATATATCCGAGGAAACACCACGTAATTTTGAACATAGGTAATACGATGAGGTCACACCTGAGCTGGCACCCTACCCTCCAAACTTCCCCCACCATTCCAAAGTTGATGTCTAAGAGATTGGTTGGTTAGTTTTTTGTGAAACAAGGACCAGATCTTACCAAGTTGTGCCCAGGAACTTTTTACCGTTAGGTGAAATGTGTACACACAAAGAAAGTTTTTAATAAAACAGAAAGAAATACTATATCCAAGGTGGTTACAGGCCCCGCTTATACCTAATGTCTAGTAGACGGAATTCTATTCGGGATAGAACATAATTGAATTTGATAAAAAAAAGCCTTAATCTTACTTATTTTTAGATATCTGAGTAGTATTAACCCTCTAATTTGTTTTGACGAGAAGTCCATATAAAAATCTGGTCAGTTTTGCTAATGAAAAGATACCCCGTTCAGGAAAAACTGCCCAATTACTCCAAGTGGATTGAAGATCTAAGATGAAAAAACAAATTGTCCATTTACCAGATCTGGTAACAGTTTGGAACAGACATTATGTATCAGATGCTGGCCACTCCATGTCAGTTTTCAGTGGAAATATGAGGAGGGTTAAATGTTTAGTTTTTTGGCACCCACACACACACACACACAAACACACACACACAGTCTCGTAGATGCACGTCCAAATCCTGGATCCTTTCTGCAAATTCCTTACATGCTTCTATGAACTGAATGAATAACCAAGTACACATCGCTAACTCAATTCATTGGAATTATCTATACAAACTGTATTAGGTACAAATGGATCAATACCCTTTTGTATAGACCGTCTTTTGACGGGTCAATAAACAGGGGAGCGTATCGAAGTAACTGGTCAAGCGAAATACTCGAGGGACGTTTACAGTTTAGTACGAGAGGGGGAGTCCTGTAAGTACCATTCGAAACGTTTTCCCAGGTGGGACATAAGCATTTGACAGTTCTTTTCTTCCCCTGTCAACATGCTTGTCAAACATTTCTGGAGATTTCCCTCTCCCTCTGCTGGCACGTGTTGCAACTGTTTGGACACCATAGAATTCTAGGTAAGCAAAGAGAGCTCAATAAGGAAAGCTTGCAGAATGTTTACTGCCTAATGGCTGCTATTGAAAGTGGTGCTACTGGTAGTCAACCATGGTGGTTTACATTGAATAGGGAGGGATTTGCATGGATTATTCTTTTCATAGCTTAGCGGTAAGTCTCCGAGTTTGGAATGTAAAGGCGTACTAATCCCGTTGTCTTGCTGATTTCTAAGTTCCGTTTGTGCGTTAGAGACCTTTATTGCACTCAATAGTGTAGGCAGGATTTCATTTCGCAGAGGGTTCAAAGTTCTAAACGCAGTTTTTATTCCATATAAGGAGTATTTGGTGTTTTAAATTAACGTCGCATTGGAGCACGGACTATTACCAAATAAATAGAACTTCGCCATATTGGAATTTTAAAGTTTCAGCAAGTCTTTCATCTTACTTTTTGTAAAATTTGATAAAATTGAAACCATCCATATGACGATGTCAAAATTGGTGTCATACCATTACTTGTAATAGGCTGGTTTGACATCTTCTTCAAGTTGAAGAGAAATATTTCGGAATGTGTAGCTTCATGCTATATCTTCCAGTTGCTCGGTGTGAAGCTCTGCCACGTGGTTGTGGGAAAAAGCACCAATCCCAATGTGGGAATCCAATAAGTGATTGGTTAAAGTGATTATTCAGCGTGATTGAAAACAATATAGTCTGGGGTTTGTTAACCAATCAGCCCAAATCAGTTAGCAAGTGCTCGTATTAACCTTCTGAGATCTTACGTTAGCGATTCCTCCCACACGCTTTGTGTTTCATTTGAAGATCGATGTCTGTAAATATGTTACGTCATATTTTCAACAAATCAGAGGATTATGTGCATTACTGAGCAAAGGAAATCAATTGTCCTTTTAAACGCACGTTACTTACATTTTGCGTTACTTGCAAAACTGCGTGAGTCGTAATAAAGGGGTTTAGATAATTACGCCAAACATAAAAAGTCACACACAATAATATTCCTCCAAATGTTTACGACAATTAAATAACATGAAACAAAGATTCAAATCGCGTTTCTCACAATCGTAAGCCTAATTGATACAGTGGTGACAGTGTTTGTCTGGCCATGCAGTAGATCCCGGATTTGAATCCCGGTTTACAAGCGCATGTATGTCGGCGATAGTCCCTGTTATGAGTAACCCACAGGTTGCTTCTTCATGAGTAGACGTCAGTTCGCCCCTTGTAGTGCCAAAGCCCAAGGAGGTCGGAAGTAAACATTAAAAAAACGTTTCTCAAAATTCACTCTTTCTTTCTGTTACTTTAGAACCATACATACGGTATATAGACATGCAAATAGTATGTGAGAGGCTTGTGTAGTAACCGCTACCTCATCATACCGAAAGAATTCTATCATTTTTTAATGTTTTATTTTCAAACAAGTATAAAAAAGAACATATAATTTTACAGATACTTGGACGAAGCCCCATGAACAGCGACACAATTTGGAACAAAATAACACGAGAAGCCTAAAGAGTTTTTCGGAAAATTTTGCTTATGTTTATTTTGAGACAAGTGGCACTTTAGATATGACGGAGAAGAATTTGCATCAGACCAAGGAACCCATTTTAATTTTCTGAACAACTTCAACAAGGCAAAACCTAATTTCGTCAGAAATTAGGACAAAACCTCATCAAGAGCAACGACACAATCTGAAATACACTGACACAATAACCCTGTAATATTCAGTTAAAGTAGCCCATATTTCATAGAGCTGGGGTGGCAAGTACGTGACAAAGGCGGAATCTTGTGCAAACGGGAATACGAATTGCTGACAGCCTACCGTAAATCCCTCCCGTCTTCCAGCTAGGTGGTTCTGTTGCAGAGAAATATGTCCGAGGAATTCCCTACAAATCGCTTCTTGTAAGGCTCTTGTTCGCTTTCATGCCAGAGAAAAGAAACGGCCACAATAGATCCTTGCTTAATTCGTCGCACCCCCCGGACTCAACATGCGTGCCTGTCACGAGTCGCTGTAATGGATGCCAGTCCGAGCGGAAAGTTGCTCGTAGTTTACGAGTAACACGCCGCCGTTATAAAAATGCCACGAGACAGGTTACACGGCGTTTTGCTGGGATTGCGTTGTACGCAAAGTATTTTTCCTGGGCAAAAAAAGATCTTACAGATTTGTGTCTTCCTTTTTTTGTATCCTTGCATTCATGTGTTCTTTGCTGGCTTTGATCGAAGTCTGCAGCATGTGAGCGTAACGGAATGCAATAGGCTATTGTGGAAGCTGGTCGGCCATTTTGTTGGATTGGATTGGACGATGAAGGCGGACACTGTTTCTAATGTGCGGCTTTCAGCTGTGTAGTCCGTCTTACGGAGGAGATTCGGGAATAAGGAAGAGCCGAGCAATCCACAATATATATATATATATATATATATATATATACTTATATCATTCAAATACGTAATTTAATGAAAGATCAAAATAAAAATAAAAATCACATATATTAAACCAGAAAACGAAAGTGAAAAACAAAGTTAGAAGAAAAGTTAAAACTAACCATGCAAGCGCGCTGAAAGCTGCAGACATAGCATGACAAGGAATATATTTTTTTCTTAAACAAGAGGAAATTCAGGAAAAGCATGTTTGATTTAAATTTTATTATTCGAATTGTTTTTCGTATATTTGTTTTTAATGGTGTTTGGGGGAGTATATGAGCAATTTTTTAGCATTTTGCGGCTCATATTCGTAGAAAACACCATTTTGTGTTGTATGGATCAGGCTCCTCCCTGATGACGCCCTGATCCACCAACACTTTCGTTTTCAATAAATTCCTTTTGGTTTTTATTTTGTGAATTTCCTCTTGTTTAAGAAAAAAAATATATATTATGTTATAAAAAAGGTAATAAAACCGCGTCGGCGGCGGCGGCGGTAACATTTTTTTAATATATAATAATATATATATATATATATATATATATATATATAAAATATTTGAGTACACAGAAAAAGGAAAGGCAAGTAAAGGGCAAAACATGTAAGCACAAAAATACATAATGACAATAGAAAAGGAAGACATACTGTGAAAATTGACATAGAACAAAAACATATACAATAAACAAAAACCATACATAGAAACAAGAAATCTCTCTCGTATTCAGAAGGAAAAAATATATAAAATCCTAAAAGGGCCATTTTGTTGGTGGTGCAGTAGAGTTAGCGATGATTCTTCTCTAGACAAGTGTAAATATAATTTCTAGGCTTTTGACTGCGATTGCGTTGTAAGCAAATTATTTTTGGGTGCAAAAAAAAAAGAAAGATCTTTCAGATTTGTGTCTTCTTTTTTTGTATCCTTGCATTCATGTGTTCTTTGCTGGCTTTGATCGAAGTCTCCAGCGTGCTAGCGTAACGGAATGCAACAGTCGATTGGGGAGACTGGTCGCCATTATGATTTTGATATTTAGTGGTATAGTTAGATTTAGTGGTGGTTCTTCTCGGGAGCAAGTGAAACAACAGTTCACACAGTGTTTCGGTGGGATTGCGTTGAACACCAAGTAATTTTCGGTAGCACAAAAAACGTCTCACAAATTTGTGTTTTCCTTTTTTGTATCCTTGGATTCATTTGTTCTTTGTAGACTGTGATTGAAGTACTTATCATGTGAGCGTAATTGAATTCAACAGTCTGTGTTTGAGGTTGGTCGCCATTTTGTTTTCAACATGACATTTTTTGGTACTTGGTTATGTAGTGTCCAATGTTTTTCTTCGTAGAGACCAAATGAGAATTCGTTCGTATCTTTGTACTAGTGTAATAAGGCTGCGAGGAGATGAAAATTGAAAGCGCTGTTTCATGCAAAGGAAAATATTGGCTTCCAATTCTGATTCAAAAAGTATTTAACTTTAGTATGAGAAGGCTAAGAGTTAACAATTACAAACAAGGGTAAAACCTCACCGAGAACAATAATGCTTCCAACACACTGACATGGGGACCTTGTATTATTCAAGTACTTTCAGTTGAAAAGTTCTAGATTTAAACATTACATCTAAAATTTTAGATAATACTAGGGGGCCTGCCCCCTGCTCGCTAACGCTCGCCAACTCCCGGAGGATTGCGAAGCAATCCTCATTGGTTCGATGCGCGAACCTATACTCGCTTCGCTCGCCTCAATGAAGACATGTGTCCTAGCAGAAGGGATTGTTGACAAAATATGTTACCAAAATTTTTTTTTTCAAATCTAAATTTGCTGTATTACAAAAAAAATATATACAGTATCTCTAAAATCAGAATTCAAATGAAAACTTTGTGCAAATTTTGACTCGAAATGTGAGCGTTGCTTTGGAAATTGAATACCCAGCATGTTGTTTGTGTGTACATTTTCCCAGCACTCAAACGACCCACACTTTTTCATTGAGTTTGTTGCCGAAAGTTGAGAGTGCAAGCGTCTTGTTGAACTATAATTGTTGGCCCTGAAAAGGACCGTTTTTTAAATGGCCCTGAAAAGATCCTCCGCTTTCTTTGATTTCTATTATAAACTAACTGCAACAGCTCATTAAAATTTCCTTTTTTTTTTCAATAAAATTTCATCCGATAACGCTATAAATTCAATCGATGCGCGAGACTTCGCGATAAACAAACAATCGTACAGTGTTGCCAAAACGCGATTACAAATAACGTCTTTTTTGCGTGCCACGTAAGAGAATTATATATATAGATTATTAAAAGCTATGTTATACTTGAACACTCGGATATAGTACGCCTGCCTACTTGGTAGTGGCTTAGGAAGTTTCTGTGGATTTTGATGTGAAAACTATAGAATTACGCTGATTTTAGTCAAAAGAAAGTACCGAGTTTGTGCTCAAACCGGAGGCACGGATCACAAAAAAACGCAGTTTGTATACGGCCCCCTTCTTTTTAATCCCAACTTGTGAGAAGGGGGAAAAAATTGAATCATCCATAGCTCACATTGCGCATGCGTGACGCGTGGGTCGCACGCTTATTTTTGTATTTTTATTCCTTAAGCCTCTCGGAGAAAGAAAGATGCGCTTTTGCAACATGCCCAGTAAAAATAGAATGAGAAAAAAATGTCAACCGCTAAGTAAAATTTACGACCTTTCGCCAATTGCAATGGGTGGTTTAAATTTCTGCCCCACACTTCTAAGGCAACCTTTCTCTGGAACCTGGCAGACATTTTTTCTCGTCTTTAACTTCATAAAAAGAAATGTTAAAAGCTGGTAGGCTTGGCTGCTGAAGACCCATAAACGGCTAGCACGGTGGATGTGCATTTTTTATCCACATTTTTCTTCTGATGCTTTTAAAATTTTATTGTTCTTTTATTACCTGCCCTTGTATTCCGATGCGCCCTCTGAGACAATGGCTGCCGTAATCAGTTTATCTGTGAAACTTGACGAAGCTAACAGGAAACGACTACTAAGTTATTTCTTCCATTTTTCATAGGATTAAGAATTGCAGCGTCGTAAGTTTTAATATACTGCCCTTGCACTTGATAGTCAGGACATGTATGAGCATTTTTGAGCTTTGGGCCTCTAAAATATGATATTCAATGGAGATCAGGACTAGTCATTGTAATCTCTACAAGGAGATAATATTCAAGAGATATATATAAAGCACATAAAAGTAGGTTTTTCTATTATTGCGTATGTATTTTAAATTATATTATTAAAAAGTATGTATTTTGAATTGTTTGCTTATTTGTAATAGCGTTTTGGCAATATTGTACGATTGTATGTTTACCACGAAACCTCGCGCCTCAAATGAATTTATAGCGTTATCACAGCCATTTTCAGGGCCAACAATTATAGTTCAACAAGACGCTAGCACTACAACTTTCGGAAACAGTCTCAATGAAAATCAGTACGGGTGGCTCGAGTGCTGAGAAATGTACACACAAATAACATTCTGGGTATTCGATTTCCAAAGCAGCGCTCACATTTCGAATCAAAATTTTGCTCACAGTTTTCATTTGAATTTCAAATTGTTCGAGTTCTGATTTCAGAGGTACTCAATAACTTTTCTGTAATACAACAAATTTATATTTTAAAATTATTTTTTTGGGGAATATCATATTTTGTAAGCAATCCCTTCTGCTAGGACACATGATTCGGCATTAATTCGAGCGAAGCCAGCAAGGTTCTGTGCGCGAATCCCCGGATTATTGCTCTGCAATCCTCCCGGGGTTGGGGAGCGTTAGCGCGCAGGGGGCGCACCCCCTAGTACGTTTCAAATTATAACAGTGTAGCAGAACAATAAACTTATGAAACGAAAAATAAATTATAAGTTTAAAAAAAAGTTTTCTCACGAATATTTAACCAAATCAAAATTATAGCATTATAGAGTGGAAGACATAATATGATTAAAGTTTTGTAAATTTAGTGCGGCTTGCCACTGTACTTTTATCTGTTGCTACACGAAAGTTATGACGTGTATTATACAGTAGAGTAACATTTACACTGCAGTTGAACGAGAAATAAGAACCACTACAAACGTAGACCTAGATTGTGAATCGAACCCCAAGATCCACACTGAGAGTCCGAACACTTACCATTCAAAGACCAAAGCAACAAAATAAGATATTTCTTAATATAGTTTATCAATATGAATTAGTTTATAGTTTTTATTTTTTAGTTTATAGTTTTTATTTATTAGTTTATAGATTTTATTTATTAGTTTATAGTTATTATAGTTTATTAATATGAATATGAATATCAATATGAACGTATTGTCAAACTTCATAACAATAAAATAAATCTAAATCTCAGAATAATCTCACACATCACACCCCGGCAAGAAAAGTGACACAACTCGAAATTGTAGAATTGGAGAAACATCAACTTAATGGATGCTATAAAACTTATAGTGAAATACATAGCTTTAGCTTCTTTTAAATTTTAGGTAAGTATTTATGGTGGTCATTTTTATTATATTCTATAGAATAGTAATATAACACGCTGGGGCACTTCATACATATTTTTCAATGACATAACATCAAAATGTTCATTTTTTGGCCTGTGTCACTTTTCTTGCCATGGTGCGATATGTTGTCCATCGTATATCTTAGTATATAGTCATCCTTTCTAACCCAGGTTAACCCTCTCGACGAAATATCCCGTCATTAATAAAACTGATTAGATCTTCATAAACTTCTAAAATATCTCGTCATTAAAATAAAACTGACCAGATGTTTATATCGTCATTATAAAAAAACGGCAATATCTTGATTACGAGATATCTCGTCATTAGCAAGAAAACTTGGTCGGATCTTGATGGACGAGATATCTTGCCGAAAAAAGCCACTTGGAGGGTTAATGTTGAGTAATGATGCTTTAAAATCACTTATTAACTATTGTTCTTGTACTCAAATCAAAATTACTTAATAACTATTGTATTGTATTTTACTTGCAACCAAAATTCTGAAAAGTCAACTCGTATCGAAGGGGCAGAAGTCTCCTTTTTGAAGTTTTTAGTTGTTTTTTTAGTACAATCGAGCATTACCTTACTATTCGACGATAAACACATTCAACGTTTACCGTTTACCATGAGCCGCGGTAGCTCAGTCAGTAGAGCGTCGGGCTCGCATCAGAAGGGTTGTGGATTCTGTCCTCGGCGGAACCAGCAATTCAGATGATTGCGAGATCGGCGCTTCAACCTGGCTAAAGACCGTCGTGTTCACTAATGGTGACTGGGGCACGTTAAATAGGTCGTGGTCACAAAGTCCCCCATGTTCCCATACCAAATCAATACCTCTGGGGGTACCTGATCAGGGGGTTATCGGTATCTGATTGGGATCTAAATTACGATATGTGTGAGTGAATGGATGTATGAAAGGGACCTTCCTGTAAAACGGATGTGTCATGTATGTCGATCAAAGTCGGACTTCCTCCCAATGGGGCTTAATAACATGGAAGGCGCACCCCCCTCGCCTCTCGCCGTCTTCGACGGGCCTGGCACTCCTCTGGTCTGCCAGTGTAGGCATGAGAAACAACAACAACGTTTACCATATTTCACATGAGTAATTCATTTATCTCCTTCAGAAGACAAATTTGGAGATTTTGATACTTTCACCATCGTTCCTTAATTGTGCTTTCCATACGATGTTTGACTCCACATATTTGTGTTTTTCATGCAAATGTATGGGTCTATCGGATATAATATTTAACACATTAATAATTTCGCTTTTTTCAATAAATTTTTTAAATACTTTAAAGTGTTAAAACATTTTTGAATAAGTTGTTATTTGCGAATATGATGTTTCAAAGTGGGATTTTGTGCTGTCTCATCAAAACCAGATCCTATTCAAATTCAACATCTCAAATTTAAAAGCCAGATCACGTAAAAAGACGCAACTTTTGTTGAATTCTCAGTTTTACGTGTCCATAAAAGTAGGTAAAAAGAGGAAGAAAATTTTCATCCTTTGTGGATCCCTTCGATGACCTCCCAGTTCCGGATGTCCTCAGCAAGTGGTTGTCATCTCGATTCCAAACCACCCAGAAGTTGCGTTCTCAAATAATGTTCCATCCGCCCTTTTAACTTGCCCTGTGTGTGTGCCTTATGGGGAGACGGCGAAAGAAAAAGGTATTCGGTAGTGAAACGCTATTTACTTTTTTATAGGTCCATTGTAGGATGAATATACAGGAGGCACGTGTTCCAGCCCCCGGTATCCTTCTTTTACGACTGGAGAAGATAGATTTCTGACTGCGTGGGTTTAGTCAGGTGGTTCTTTTATTGCCAGGGACGAACTCTTAATCTTATTTGCAATTCCAGTTTCTGTGGGGGTACATATACCAAGAACTTCATTTCTATGTGGTACATTTAACTTTCACGTTTTCACGACGCTTATTTCTCCCATATGCGTTACTTAAGGTATCCCAAAACGTCAAAAATGTCATTTTTGACCAAAAATTCCAAAAAAAGTTTTTGATCTAAATTGATAGAATATGTATTTGATTTTTTCTCTAAGTTAATTAGTTGCAGAGATATTAAGATTTTAATCAAGACGGGAAAAAAACGGAAGTAGGTATGAAAAACACCGGAAATGGCCGTTAAAAGATAAAAAACCTGTGAAAATTTAAATTTAAAATGTACTTGTTTTTGAAGATATAATTTTACAAAGGTATCTCAAATGTTTAAATGTTTCTCTTTGGGAAATATTATGAACATTTATAAGGAGAAGTGAAGAATAAAATTGTTTATACAAACAGTAAAAGAAAGAGAGAGCAAACGATACACATCAAACTGTTTTTTACTCTAAATTAATATTTATGCATTATTTCCTCACTTCAAATGTTATAACACAAAAAGTCATTGACGGATTCTCGTAAAATCTTGAGAACATGTTTTTTATAATGATGTTTAGAGAATGGACTAGAAAAAAATAACTAGGGTGAGTTGAAAAGTTTTTATATAAGAAATAGGACTGCAAAACTATGGAAAATCTTGTATTCATTTTTCGATCGCTTGTAAATTTTTTGTTTATTTAAATAGCTTTTTGATTCTAGTTCATTCCCTAGAAAAATGCATGCAATTTATTTAGTGACATTATTTTTCAAATGGGTTGTATAAATTTTCATGTAGCACATTTGAAGGTTTTAACAAATTTCTTTAAAATTTCATACCATAATTATCATTTTTACAAAATTATTAATCAATATTTTAAATATTTATAGCCCAATGCTATTGCTCAATAACACTAAACATAAAAATATCATTAAAATGTATCTATACCGCATTTAAAAGAAAGGGTCTCGAACGTGTCTGGATACCTTAAGCGTAATGAAACACGAAAGGACTGACTGATTTTTAATGCAACAGATATGTCCATTACAATATGTAACTGCTAGACTCTAAAGCGTCCCCGTTTTTTAATCAGGGCTTATTACTTTACTTTACAACCATTACACGAGTTGAAATCTCGGTAGGTAAGTATCAAAACTTGAAGCTCATGAATAGCAAGACTAAATGAGTTTCATGTAGAAAATTGCCTGCTAAGCAGAATTATGGTTTGGGAAATGTGTGTTACTCTAGTGTGATGTTAATTCAGTTACCTACTTTAATAACCTAAGCAGTTTTCGACCTCATGTCTTAAGAGTTGTTCCACTTCAGGCTGCCTTCTTGCTTTCTTACACTGCTGCAAGAGTTGACATCGCATCAATTAACTACTCATCAAAGTATTTTTTGTGGATTTAACACTGATCAAGAACTTATAGCACACTGATTACGATTAGATGAAGATTGCAGTAGAAAACTCTGTATCTCAGAACAGAATTACAGAATTTATGTCTATTAGATCTGTTCCTTCAATTATGTTATGATTTACACTGTATGTTTTGTTAGTACTATTACAAGAGTACAAGTTTACGAGTACTTAAATAACCTAAGCAGTTTTCGACCTCGTGTCTTAAGAGTTGTTCCACTTCAGGCTGCCTTCTTGCTTTCTTACACTGCTGCGAGAGTTGACATCGCATCAATTAACTACTCATCAAAGCATTTTTTGTGGATTTAACACTGATCAAGAACTTATAGTACACTGATTACGATTAGATGAAGATTGCAAGTAGAAAACTCTGTATCACAGAACAGAATTACAGAATTTATGTCTATTAGATCTGTTCCTTCAATTATGTTATGATTTACGCTGTTTTGTTAGTACTATTACAAGAGTACTAGTTTACGATCTACTTTTCACACAGTGACAGATTCAGTTCTTAATTTGACTTGCAGAAATCATATTCCGATATTTGGGCATCCTCCAAAATGAATTCGTGAGAATGGTATTGGGCGTTGCCAACTCCGAGTAAATTATGTTACTGATTTATAAAACTAAACTGATTCATAGCTTCCACTGAATAATTTATTAACTCGAATTTACTTCCATGTTAAATTTTGGAGCTCAAAGAGGATAAGCCAAGAATCCCTGAGAAAACCAATTGCTTTGAAGAATTGAAGAAAGTGCTTGTAGTCAAGAGGTAACATTTCGACGTGTTTGAACTGTAAAGTATTACAATGGTTTCACTCGCCAAAGATTTAAAAGGCGATAAATAATGTTTAGCAACTATCCAAATTGTTTCTCGAAATCCGCTCTTTTTTTTTGTTACCACTTTTAAAGCATTTTTTCATATTTTTCATATTTGGTATAAAACAATTAACTTAATAAACTGTTAATCAATTTCATAACTTGAAGAAAATTTTGAAGTATTTCATATTTGATGCATTTATATAAATTTTGTCGACATAAATCCAGGATACCAACACTTTCGGAGGGTCTTCCCCCCTGCAGCCTTATCCACTCTGTCTGTCTCATTGTTATAAATATCTCAATAGTACAGTACAAGAACAAAACTTTTCTCTGTCACTCAAAGAACTATAACAAAATTTCAATCATACATTGCCTACCATCAGCCCATGATTTTGAAACGGCGCATAAATGAAGCAATTTGAGTCAAAAACACTTCGTTTCGTCGTTCCGTTTTGCATGAGAATATTACAAAAGTGTTTCATAAATTTATATTTAATTTATAAAGGGATATAAAATTGAGATACCGACAATTTTGAAAGAAGGAGGTTAGGGCCCCAAGATCTCCTTCGGGCTATGCCTCGTTAAAATATGGATAACACACGAATGAGACTCTTTCTTTTTACCCAAAGAAATAACTTAAGTGCATTCATTCATTTCCTGTAATAAGCCCATAGATCTGAAGAATGATTGAGCAAAGTATAATTGAAGCAATTTCTGTCTGAAGTTCTTCATATCGTTATTCTACCTATCTACAATCACTATCCAATCATCTGTGTAACAGTATAAGTGATTGAACAACTGTTATTTTATATATGAAGAATATTAGAAATTCCTTTTGGTATTCGCTAAATTTATATTTAAGTTGCGAAGGGATATAAAATTAAGGTACCAATACTTTCGGAGGAGGAGGGCTTAGGCTCCAAGATTTGCCTCTGACAACGCCGTTAAATTTGGATGTTACACGAATAAAACTCTTCCTTGTTGTTCAAAGAATTTAAGAAAGTTCAATTATGCATTGCCGGTCATACGCCCATGGCCCTGAAGAGAGTGTATAGACAAAGCGGTTTCAGTCAGAAGCACTTCATATCATCGTTCAGATACCCGTAAATATCCAATTATCAAAGTAACAGTGATAGATTTAACAACTGATATAGAGTATCCCAAATGTAATCGATATTCGCTGCATTTATATTAATTTGCAGAGGGATATAGAATTAAGATACCAGCAACTTTTCGAGGGGAGGCTTGGGCCCCAAGATTACCCTCAGGCTACGTCAAGCTATCATTTGGATAGCACACGAATAAAACTCTTCCCTGTCACCCAAAGAATTAACGAAAGTTCAATCATCCATTGGAGGCACACGCCTGTCATACGCCCATAGCCCTGAAGAGAGTGATTGAGCAACGGCGTATAAATGAAGCAATTTCTGTCAGAAGCACTTCGTCTGGTCGTTCGGATACCTATCAATATCCAATTATCGGCCGGCAGAGGCCGCGAGAGCCAATTACTGGCCGACCCTCTCATTAGCCCTCGATGGGAAGAATAAGTGATAACAGCGGGTGGCGTGGAGTACGTGCCCTCTTTACAAGAACAACCACAAGAGTTTCTTGTTCTCGCCAGTAACGGGACGTGTGTGCTAATTGCTGGCCGATGTTTGTTACGGAGTGTGAGAGTGGAGATTGGGTTTTCAGCGTTCAGTGAGATGGCCTTTTCATTCGGTAAAGGATTGCTTTGACCAGGCACGTAATTCAGAAATTGATTTCAGGAGTGGCCCCGTTTTCTTTCTTGCGTTTAGGCCGCGGTAGCCCAGGTAGAAGAGTTGCGAGTTCGAAACTAGGTCCAGCCGAAGACCGTCCTGTACACAGGGGCTAATGCAAGTTAAATTTCTCGTGGCCTCTAATGTCTTTACGTTGGCATGGTGGGTAAGTTTGGAGAGTTTGATGCCAGCTCAAGCGTTGACTTCGTCATTTGACCAGGGTTCAAAATTGCGAATCGTTGTCCTTGGGTTTAACCTTAGGGAATTTTCCTATAGGTGGTTTTTTCCTATAGGGGGATTATTCCTATTGGGGGATTATTCCTACTGGGAGATTATTCCTATTGGGAAATTATTCCTATGGGGAATTTTTCCTTAGTTTTATCCCGGTCCATCACTAATGGCCATTGTGTTGCTCCAGTGCGTCAACTAACTACCTACTTATCTCTTTATCATGCTTTCCCATTTCAATCGAGGGGCTGCGGTATACTTATTTTGAGTGTTTTCGTAAAAGAAGTTAATTTTGTGAATGACTTTTCAAATTTTTTAAACAAAAGGTTTTGTTTACATGTAACCATTTACAATTTCAAAATAATAATATTACATTGGGTCATTTTGTAGAAGGAAAACGCATCTCATAGCGATAAGGAGTCAAACAAATTATTTGTTATCAAAGCTCTTTCATCAACAAGGACTTTTTATGACAGTATATATTTCTGTTTTGTAACGTGAATTACCTATTTCCGTGTATATATATTCGAAATATATATTCCTTATAAGCGAAATTAACTACTTATATTTTTAATACCTTGAGATTAATAAATAAAAGTGATGATGCAACAGTTCACACATGGAGTAAACATTTTCTGTCGTTCATCTACTTGAAAATGATACAAAAATCTGATATTAAATATGTATAGTTATGATGTTGACTCGTATGTAAATAAAATCAGTAACTATTTTTTAAAACTAGAAATTAGTTTAATATATTTGGTATGACATTTTTTTCTTTTAAACTAAAAATCCCATTTACCACACATAATCCAATCTTAAGATCGTTTATTTCCCAATATATTCTTTGGTAGATAGTTGAATTTACATCGCACTTGACCAACACAACGGGCAATTGGCGGCGGTCCGAGATCAACAAAATAGGAAATATCCAAAGTGGACAACACGTAATTTTGAACCACAGTCATATGACGAAGTCGACCCCTGAGATGACACAACCACTACGAAAAATTACTCTGTGCACAAAAATAAAAGTTCCATTTTTCGAATCCAATCTATGTAAGAGTTCGAAGAAATGAAATGAGTTTATTATTTAATACATTTTTGAATAAAAATATAAATTTTGTCAAATCAAAACTCTCGTTTCTCACACACAATCAAATTTACAAGTGTTCGATGGTGTGAAGTTTGTTATTTATAATACATATCAAAATATCAAGTTAACCAATTGAATTAGGTTAAACACAAGGCACGAAAAGCGGTCGTAAAATTGGATCCAATTTTCCTCTCTCCCACACATAATTAAATTTATACCAGTTTGACGTTTTTCCAATTTGACCTCACACCCGCAGTTCCAGAAGAAATAAAACAAGATTTGATACCTCCGAGGACGCAACAACTCAACTCCACATGCAACACGTCATCCTCCGTCGCTTTTGAGGGTTGTTTGTGGCCGTTTTAATGTGCGGCGTATTAAAACGGGCTCTCGGCCGTAAATTCCCTTCCCTTGTGCCCTGCTGTCATTAAACGCTGTCATTAATTAGATCCGAGTAGACCGTCGTTTGGTCGAAAATTTGGCCCAGTTTTACGACCGCCGATTCGTGCCGTTTTTAATGCCGCGCGCGCGTGCTCATAAAGTTTCATATGTATCTTAATTAATGGGCGCTGGCGACTCCTCTCTCCGTTCGCCAGCGTTTCTCGCCAAGACTGGATCTTCACACTTTAGTGGCACTTTTAAAAGTGGTTGGTTTTGAGTTCTTATGGGGCGCAAGAGCAAAATTGTGTTTATCGCCAAGCCAGTCCTTCACAGTTTGGTGGCACTTTTAAAGTTGATTGGTTTTGAGTTCTTACGGGGCGCAAGAGCTATATTTGGTGTTTCTCGCCAAACCTAGTTCTTCACACTTTGATGGCACTTTTTATTAAAGGTGGTTGGTTTTGAGTTCTTATGGAGCGCAAGAGCTATATTTGGAGTTTCTCGCCAAACCTAGTTCTTCACAGAAGCGGCTCAATCTCATGATAGTACTTTACGCAAGTCCAATTTGATTGGCTAGTTTCACGGGCTTGGCTTCACTTGGATATCTCGCCAATCTGATTGTTGCAGTAACCATTTGATTTTGAATATGCGCGTTGTTTCGTAGAAATACAATACATACACTAGCGCCTCAGCGTACAGCGTAAGTGTCCGACAAGTTGACTCTGATTTGCTCCTCATTTTCATATATATGTTGTATGGTTGTTGTTAGTAGTATTTCTTGCAAACTTATATTAAAGGGTACTTATACTTTAAAGAGCTTCTTTTCGTGAAGCAACGATGGCCTAATGGCTAAAGTCACCCACATTCAGATTAGCGTCGGCAGCGGAGGATGACTACCCCAGTTCGAACCCAGCTGGCGGAAAACTTTTTAGATCCTCCAAATTATTAAAAAAAAATTCAAATTTAATTCTTTTTCATTCTAATTTACTTTTCCCAATTTTTAATACCCTTTTTATATTTTTCCAAGCTTCTCCGTTGATTTTACATAAATAATCTAAGAACCACTCCTGAACTCACTACCAACTGATATTTTTCCGCCCCTCTGCCGTCCCCTTTGCTTTAGGATGATTGTGTCGTATCCACCGCTGGCTTAGGACCATTCTGATGTAACAAAAAACATACATAAAACACTAACTTATATAATAATTAACTTTTTTATAAAAGGATACAATTTTCGGCTCCCACCTCTACCCACCCATAGCCATGGATCTGAAAAGAAAAGAAGAAAGCACAAAGGAAGAGATAAATCGCCAACAGAAGAATTCTCATGACTACGTTTCTAGGTCATGTGATCCGATTAGCCAATCAAGTTGGACTTGCGTAAAGTCCTATCATAGGATTGAGGCGCCTGTGTTCTTCACACTATGATGGCACTTTTTATTAAAGGTGGTTGGTTTTGAGTTCTTATGGAGCGCAAGAGCTATATTTGGAGTTTCTCGCCAAACCTAGTTGTTCACACTTTGATGGCACTTTTTATTAAAGGTGGTTGGTTTTGAGTTCTTACGGGGCGCAAGAGCTGTATTTAGTGTTTCTCGCCAAGCCTTGTTCTTCAAACACTAATGGCACTTTTAAAGTTGATTGGTTTTGAGTTATTTTTTTGCATATTTGGGGTCACAAGCTCCGCCAAACACGAAACGGATAAGGCTCAAGTGATGGACATGCATACAGAGGTTCATGCATACAGCTTCACTCGTATACAGTAGTTCCCATACACAAATTGGGCCGTGGTAGACAGTTTGAAAGAGTAACGTATCAGCAACCGGAGAATTGCGATTTCGAATCCAACCAGACAGTCGTGTACAAAGGGGTCGGGTGTACATTAAATCTGCAGTAACCTTAAATGTCCTCATATTGGCGTGGTATAGAAGTTTGGAAAATGGATTACCAGCTTAGGTGGGATCTCGTCATCTGACCGAGGTTCAAAATTACGTTGCGTTGTCCTCGAATTTTTCATTGAGGTTGATCCCAGACCGTCGCAAATAGCTCGTTGTGTTGCTTCTGTACGTCCTTGATGAACTACCTATCTATAATTAGTAGAAATGTGCGACTTTTTCTAAGAGGAGGGGATGGTAATTTTAGTTAACGTCGTACTAGAGCAACACAACGGGCTATTGACGACGGTCCGGGATCAATTCCTTAAGGGAAAGATTGAGGACAACACCTCGTAATTTTAAACCACGGTCAGATGACGAAGCAACACCTGAGCTGGCACCCCACTCTCCAAACTTCCACGCCAACCCAACGTGAGGACTTTCGGCCACGACAGATTTAAGGTGCACGAACAGCCTCTACACCATACGCTTACAAACATCCATAACCACTTACCGGTTGGTCGGCCTAAGAGAAATGGAAAGATTGTGCTTGTTTTAATCGAAAATGAACCCTGTACATTCTTATATTTACACAATCAAATGAATCAAAGTAATTTATTTCTACTTGAGTGTAGCCGACCAAACGGTATAGTGGTTAAGGTGTTAGCCTCTAGATCGGAAGGTTTCTGGTTCGAATCCGGGTCCAGGCATGGATGTTTGTAAGCGTATGGTGTAGAGGCGGCTGGTGCACCTTAAATCTGTCGTGGCCAAAAGTTCTCACGTTGGGTTTGTGTGGAAGTTTGGAGAGTGGGGTGCCAGCTCAGGTGTTTCTTCGTCATCTGACCGTGGTTCAAAATTACGAGGTGTTGTCCTCGGATCTTTCCCTCAAGGGACTGATCCCGGACCGCCGTCAATAGCCCGTTGTGTTGCTCTATTACGACGTTAACTAAAATTACCATTACCATTACCTACCTGATTGTAATGATGCAATTAAATCGCTATATGTCCTCACGTTGGTTTGGTGTGGAA
The DNA here is from genome assembly GCA_947359465.1 of Metellina segmentata. Lineage (NCBI taxonomy): Eukaryota > Metazoa > Arthropoda > Arachnida > Araneae > Tetragnathidae > Metellina > Metellina segmentata. The sequence continues at coordinate 21,135,169 of OX375876.1, read as the reverse complement.
GTTTGAAGTGTGGGGTATCATATCTGGATTGACCTCGTCATGTGGCCGTTCTTCAAAATTACGTGGTGTCCTCGGATGTTTCCCTTTGGGGCTTGATCACGAACTGTCACCAATAGCCCTTTGTTTTGATCCAGTGTAACACCACACATATTATCAAGAGAAGCTGGGCACATCACCGAGCACTCTAATGATCTAAACCGGATTTCGCAACTCGTCTGAGGGCAAGTGCACGATACTTCCGCTCAACTCTCTCGATTCCAGACGAGCACGGGGCATAATTAAAAACCGATTTGAGGCAATCGCGACCGGGACGGGCCAACGTCATCCGCCGAGCGATAACCATCTCTCGCAACAACGCCCGGTGTCCATTAAAAAAGCGCTGTTGACAGGGCCACGTGTCCCGTCTGTCAGTAACTGTCACCACAGATAAGACATCTGAGAGGAAGGACATTCCTAATGAGTGTCGAGACACAACGGGAACACACACTGCTCGCTCTGGGTGGATGTCACCGATGCTGCGAGAGAGAGAGAGAGTGCCGTTCTAGCGTTTTTTGCTCGGTGACGGGTAGCCGCTCTTGCGAATCTCGTCACAAGGCCTCGCGACAACTGTTGCAGTCTGCTTCGGAGATGAGCGAAAACGGGTTGGCACTGACACGAGATTCTACAGAAGATGACGATCGGTTTCTGTGTCGGAAATAATACGAACTTAGGTTGGCTAAATTGGGACATGTGATGGGAAAGTTTGGAAGTACACTAATGAGGGAAACTCGTTTTTGGTAGGTCAAGCTGACAAACGTAAATATACAACCTGTGCTTGATTAGTAATTGGTAATTATTAGTTAACGTCGTATTAGAGCAACACAACAGGCTATTGACGACCATCTAGGATCAAGCCACTAAGGTAACACCTTCGGAACCCTAAGACAACACCTGAGCTGGCACCCCACTCTCCAAACTTCCACACCAACTCAACGTTAATACTTTCGGCTACGACAGATTTCAGGTGCACTAGCAGCCTCTACACCATAGTCTAGCAAACTTCCATGCACTCACCGGGATTCGAACCAGGAACCTTCCGATCTAGAGGCTAACACCTTAACCGTCAGAATGGTTGGTCGGAATTTGGAGGATGATTGGGTTATTGACAATGGTAATTGGTAAATATTAGTAATTATTAGTTAACATCGTACCAGACTACACAACGGGCTATTAACGGCGGTCCGGGATCAATCCCTTAAGAGAAAGATACGAGGACAACACCTAATAATTTTGAACCACGGTCAGATGACGAAGCAACACCTGATCTGGCACTCCGCTCTGCATACTTCCACACCAACCCAACGTTATGACTTTCGGCCACGACAGATTTAAGGTGCACCAGCCGCCTCTACTCCATACGATTACAAACATCCCTGCCCTGACCCGGATTCGAAACAGAAACCTTCCGATCTAGAGCCTAACACCTTAACCACTATACCATTTGGTCTGAATTTGGAGGATGATTGGGTTATTGATAAAGGAAAACCGCTAAGAATAACTATTTTACGGTCGCGTTGAAAACATTGAAGATGTAGGAATGCTCATTTTTGAAAGGTTGCAAATATGACAGTGTTTGAATGCTGAATAGCAAAATTCAATTTCAAAATTTTGGGATCAATTTCTGATTTTAAAATTTACAAGTGTTAGTTATTAATATAAGAACAAGGGAGTTAGTTTTTAGTTCAACGACATTTCGAGACTCGAAAATTCACAGAATTTTTAGCAGGATTGCTTAACTACACTTCCATTTATTTGAGTGGAAGCATCGAAAAGCCCACACAAACAAGGATGACAAAGAACAAAAGGAAACGAATGAAAACCAAATGAGAGCTAGACATCTCGATTATCTACGAGACCTTGATGTCACAAATCAAACCTGAATTTTCCCGTAAATACCCGCTCTTATCTAGACCCACGTCTTAACACGTGAGACCACTGAAATCATTTTAGCCTTGCTGTTCGATTCTTGATTCGCTGTACGAGACGGTTAGCATTGGAAATCAACTAAATTGATTAGTTTCATGTTAGGCTGTAGAGAAAAAGCTGCTTTTAATATTATGCAAATTTAACAGCACTATCAGCATAACTGATAACAATAGACATTACTAAGGAGAAATGACAAAACTGACATTCCCGTAAGATTGCACCGTTCATGGTTTGAATATTTATGACAGAATGAATAGTTAAAATAAAACCAGAGAAAAGGATGAAACAGTAATATTGGTGAATAAACATGAGAATTCGTTACCACAAGTGATATTCGGATTAGTCTTGTCGAGTTCTTAAGATGTAACTGACAGATGTTTTAATCTACACTTGAATACTTATCCTTGCAAAATACTTCCTTAACCTGTAGGAGTAGCCGTGCTTCAGTTTGTTTATCCACTGCTCTAACAAACTATAAGTTGTAGTCGGTACAGGTTCGACTCTTGTCACTTATCCTGGGTCGGTAAATATTCGTACACACATTAATTCTCCTAGTGGTTTCGACGAGGTATCTCGTCCTTCAAGGTCGGACCAATTATGCCAAAGACGAGATATTCCGTCCTTCAAGGTCTAACCAATTATGCTAATATCGAGATATTTTGTCCTTCACGGTCTGACCAACTATGCTAATGATGAGATATCTCGTCATAACAAGATAGTCATTTTTTTTATGATGACAAGATCAAGGCATGGCCAGTTTTCTTCGACTGACGAGATATCTCGTCCATCAAGATCTGGTCAGTTTGGGCAATGAAAGGTATCTTTTAAAACACCAGAAGGGTTAACTGACCTCGTCTGCCTTGTGTTTGGTGCAGTTTGAACTTAATATGGCCCTTGCCCCATACGAACTAACTAATCAAACTTAACCACTGAATACAGATGTAAATTAAACCCCAAATTGTTCATTAGCTGTAATTATTAGAGGATTTGATTTAGCATTTGAATCCCCTTAGTACTTCTATGTGCTTTTGGGAAATATGTCGTTTTCACAATTCGAGAACCTATGAAGAGAGTCAATGTTGTTGTCGCGTCCATTTATGAATCAGAAGTTTCCGTGTTCATTTTGCACAACATAGGTCACATTATTTTCTCACAGTAAATCTGTTCTTCAGGATGGTTGTCGATGGTTTGAAAAGCAGATACAATTAGGGGTAGGGCATGTGAATACATGTTTATGTGTGAGTTCAATCCCCAGAAAATTGTTGCAATGTCTACATTCTTTTCCATCACTGTCAATTTCCATTCCTTTGAAATGTCCTCTCCTCAATCTGAATTGATTTTTCTATCGGTAAGTTGTTAATTAACGTCATACTGGAGTTACAACGCTTCTTTACCACTGTCAGATGACGCTGACCTCACACTCCAAACTTCCATACCCCGCAAATTCGGTCACGACAGATTTAACGTTCACCAACCTCCGTGCAAAAGGACGGTCTTTGACTGGACAGAGTTTCGAACTCGCAACCCTCCGGTTGGTAATTCTTTGGCTACCGTAGTTTGGTTTTTCGATAGATAATTTGGTAATTTTTAATTAACATCATACTAGATCAACCCAACAGACTATTGACGACGGTCCGCGATCAATCCTCTAAGGGAAAGATCCGAGGACAACATCACGTAATTTTGAACCACGACCAGATCACGAGGCAACACCTGAGACGACTCCCCCACGCTCCAAACTTACAAACCAATCCAACGTGAAGGCTTTCTGCCACGACATATTTAAGGTGCACCAGCGGCCTCTACACCATACGCTTACGAACATCCTTGCACTAACCCGGATTCGAACCAAAAACCTTCTGATATAGAGGTTAACACCTTAACCACCAGACCGGCAGGTCGGCGTTTTTCTATATTAGTCAATGCAAAAGCACAATGCACATATGAACTGTTTTTTAAAAAGTGGGTGTTGGAAACATGTAAATAATTTCTTATTTATGAACTCGAATTTTTCATTCGTGTTTATTTTTAGTCCCAATTGAAGGTGATCATGTAGGGCCAATGACCTTTCTTGGCTCTTATCAATTACTAGTCGCAGGACAATCTTGTTTTTTCTTTATATTATCTTGATACATCAGTGTTTGCCTACACACGACATCCCTTCCCCACAGAAACAGCCTCTGTTGTTTTGCCCGGGCATTCCCCTGGGTTGTCAATCCCTGACATTATTTACCACCCGAATCCATTTTTAATGCCCTACTGGTGGGGTGACTCGGTAACTTGATATCCCCCCGAAAGAGTCTTTTAGTAGCCCTTTTAAGTATCACGGGAAATTACTGCGTTCTCCGGGCAATTTCCCGCACAAGTATTTATGATGAGGAATAATCCTCGGTTAAATGACATTTGTTCAAGCTTCATGCATTGTAAATTTTGGGTCTGCGAATTAATATTTATTAACATGAATGTAGGCACAGAAATATTTGTCGATGAGGTTTTATCGCATGTTCTTCGGTAAATAACTTTTAAATTTTTTTTGTGAATTTCGGGTAAACGAATCAATTTGCATCATTGTAAACCATTGCAGACATTTATAGATCAAGGTTAATCATGGTCTTCGATAAATGACTCTTTTCCAAGCTTCAAGTGCCAGTCAACCTGACTGGTGGTTAAAATGTTAGCCTCTGGATAGGAAGGTTCCCTTTTCGAATCCGAATCAGTGCATGGATGTTTGTAAGCGTGTCGTGTAGAGGCGGCTGGTGCACCTTGGCCGAAAGTCCTCACGTTGGGATGGTGTAAAAGTTTGGAGAGTGTAGTGCCAGCTCAGGTGTTGCGTCATCTGAACGTGGGTCAAAATTACGTGTTGTCCGTTTATCTTTCCCTTAAGGGATTGATCTCGGTCCGTCGTCAATAGCCCGTTGTGTTGCTCTTAGTATGACGTTAATTAAAAAAATATCATAATATAAACATGTTCAGACATCATTTGTAGATCAGGGTTAATCGTGGTCTCGGTAAATGACCCTTTCCAAGCTTCAAGAATTGAAAATCTCGGGTGCGTGAATTATTTTGATGATGGTGAACATGTATCTATATTTGAAGATGAAAAATAATTTGGTAATTTTTAATTAATGTACCAGAGCAACTCAACGGGCTAGTAACTACGGTCCGCGATCAATCCCCTAAGCTCGATGACAACAACACGTGATTTTCAACCACGGTCAGATGATGCGGCAACACGTGAGCTGGCACCCCACTAACAAAATTCAACACCAACCCAACGTGATGACTTTCGACCACGACAGATTTAAGGTGCATCAGCCGCCTCTATAGCACAATGACCCGGATTCGAATCAGGAACTTTCCTATCTAGAGGTCAACACTTTAACCACCAGATCGATTAGTTGGCTTTTGTAGATGAAAAGAAATTGTGTCCAGAATAAAGATTCTTGAAGCTTCATGAATTGTAAATTTTAGGGTTATCGAACAATTTTTATTGAAATGAATGCGTAAATATTCATAGGTGAAGATTAATCGTGGTGTTCGGTAAATGACACTTCCAAGCTTCGTAGATTTCAAATATTAGATTTGTGGATTAATTGTTATTTTATAATATGTAGATGAAGATTAATCATGGTCTCGGTAAATGTTGTCGCAGTGTGGAAGTTTGTAGATTAGGGTTCCATATCAGTTGTTGAACGTGTTTAAGAATTGAGTGGTGTTGTCCTCGGATCTTTCCCCTCTTGTTTTATTCTGGATCGTCGCCGATAGACCGTTGTTGTGCAGCTCCAGTGTGACGGTAGTTAAATACCTTGTCTACCTCAGTAAAAGGCTTTCTTTCGAGCTTCATGTATTGTTAGTTTTGGGTCTGAATCAATTATTATTATTTTTAGATAAGAACAATATTTGTAGATGAGTATTATTCGTCGTACATTTATTCAAGTTTTATGCAGTGTAAATATTTGTACTAATATTTGTGGATGAAGATAAGTGGTGGTTCAAGGTAAATGATGTTTGTTCAAATTCTCTGCAATGAAATTTAGGGTCCGCATGTTAATATAGTTTCGTTTAGTTTGTCTCGTTCTACGGTCTCCTTAAACAAGACAAGTGCAATTTGGACAAGTACCTAAGTTTTAATGTAGTAAACATAAATTCCCAAGACCCATACGCTTGAACGAGGTGTTCCGATACTTTAGCTAATATGAATGTGCACAAATACAGAGGCTGTTCACACATTTTTTAGACAATGTATATTGTATTCACAAAACTAAATTACATAAAATTATTGTGTTTTAAATGTTCTATTTGATAGCCCTTATTCTGAACTATATTTCGACACCGTAATTTCCAGAATAATAATGCCTTTTGAAGTGTCAGAAGAGGTATTCTATCCCATTCCTCCTGAACAGCTTTCCAGAGTCCTGTAAGGGTTGTGGGACGACGTTTGGATAATGCAGATTTTAAAAGTCCGAAAGCACAAAAATCCATAGGTGATACATCGGGAGATTTAGTAGGGATATCAGTGAAGGGTATACCTTGATACCGGTTTTTTGTTCCATTTCTTTTAGGAAACTTACAGTGGATTTTGATGTGTGACTGCTAGCTTTGTCTTGATGGAGTTCCACAGATTGATGGCACTGTGGGTAAAGCGATGGTATTTCATTCAGAAAAATTGGTGATAAAATATGTTCCTGATAGTATTTGGAGTTAATCTTGACATTTTTTTCCACTCTCTATATTTTTAACTTTCTATTATATGAAAAACCAGCAACAATCATGAATCCCTTAGAAAAACTTTCTTTCGATTCTGTGAACCATGTACTTAAATTTTTTTTCTCCCCTTTTATGGTAATAAATGGCTCTTTTTTCCTGCAATCATTTAAATACACCCATGATTCATCTATTGTGACAATTTTTTCCATTTTTCTTTGGATAAGTGTTTCTCATATAGAATTCGACAGCGTGTCCTGAGTTCAGCGATATGCTTATGAGTAAGACGATGCACATTGCGTTTTTTAGCTTTCTTAAGATTTAAATCAACGTTTATCATTTTGTTTACAGTGGACACCGAGAATTTTAATGATTTTGCAACTGTCCTTTGACTAGGGGGATTTTCTTTTAATATTAAGCAACGTACCTTTGCAATAGTCGAAGATGTCCGTTTCTTCCTTGGATACTTGTTTGCAATTTTTGTCCCACTTGAAGCTCCAATTTGACGTTTTTTCCCTTTCTTATTGACGATATTACATATCGACGCTTTAGATATCACAAAAGCATGACTCTCACGTCGTTTTTGGATAACGGAATATGAATATTTCTCTTCGGAAAGAGTATAAATATAGCCTTCGAACCACTGCTTTGTCAAAAACGCCATTTTGAATAAAAAGAAACCTCTCAAGCCGCAGACGATAATTTTGACTTTTAAAAACATAGTACAACTGCAATTATTTCTTTTGCAGCAAACGATTTTTTATTACCGCTAACCAAAATCGTCTAAAAAATGTGAGAACAGCCTCTGTATTTTAGAACAAAAGAGGTTTTAGGAAAATAAATCATGCTTAAGCATTCTGCGTTGAAATATTTATGTCTGCATATTAATTTCAAGAACGGAAAATGCAGAGATATGGATAGCTGAGAAATAATCGCAGTGCCCAATAAATTAATTCTGATTATGCTGTATGCATTTATAATACAGCATATGTTCATTCTCATGCTCATAAAATGGCACAATCTGTCAAAAAAATATCCGAACATCTCATGTTAGTCGTTTCATTTAAATCAGTTAAACAAATAGTTTCATTGGACTTGGAATAATGTCGACTTCAAATAAATGCATTTAAAATTTTTTTTGCAAAAGGGTCCGTTTTCATTTTTATTTAGAAATTATTACCAAAATTTCAAATAGTGAGACCCATTTCTAATGCCATTAAAAGATTTCCTATCGCTAAACATGATTAATATGATTAAAAGATTTTTCAAATTATGCTAAAGATACATTTTTGGGCAAATCGGACCATAATTGCAGGAATTTTAAGAGCAAAACCATTTGACCTCAGTCGGTTTATGGACAATACGTAGAATTTTAAACAGCAGCTCACGCACATTGAATGTTTTAGTACTTTCCCCAATCCTCACTCTCATGTTGTAGTGCGTAAGTTTGGAGAGTGGGGTGCCAACTTAGGTGTTGCCTCGTCATCTGTCCTTGGTCCAAATTTACGTGATGTTGTCCTCAAACGTTTCGGGGATTGATCCCGGACCGTTACAAATAGCTTATTTTGTTGTCCAGTGCGACTCTGATTAAATACCTAACCTTATACCCAATCTGCACTCGATTCTTTAGTTTCTTTCGGTTTTTTTTTACTAAAACATTTGTGTCTATCACAATAAAGTATTCAGAATTAATTCAGAAGGCGTGAGGATTGAAATTATTTCAAATGATGAACTAAATTACATGATAAATATTTGTCAGTTAACAAACCTCAAATCTCAGTTTTATCTTGATCTATTCTATTCGCGTGGTTTGTTGCACAATACAATAGGGATGTTACATTTCATGAAATTCGGCTTTTTATTCAAAAATAATATTAAGGGGTTCAGAGTTATATCCCAACTGTAACTTTGAACCCTTAATTATTTTTCATTAAACATTCATTCCAAGTTTGGGTTATTTTATTCTACTGAACGCAAAATGTCTCGTACAGCGCAAAAGGTTCTTCAAAGTAAAATTTTTGTGTTTAAAGTAATAAAATTTACTTTCATCGGAAAATATACAGAATACATTACACTTTTCTTACACCAGATTTGGAGCAACACTTGCTACTGAGAGTGACCAATTAACATAATTAAGCGATAATAACACCACCTTAAATTACAGCTACCCCTTCAAATTACATCCCTCTCGCGCATGTTTTTGTGCGCAAGACGTAACAGTGAGTGATTTCTCTCGTAGCAAATCAGAGCGTCGAATTTATGCTCGTGGAACTTTTTATCGATTTGTAGTCTATTGTGTAAATCAAAGTTAAATTGACCTCAAGTATATATTTAGGTCACACACACACACACTTTCATACTTCTAGATACATACTTGTTTTACCAAATAAATTCAAAATTTAATTTTATGTAGGCCTCCAAAACAAGTCAAAATGATGCAGTTTTTAATCAAGGATTGTATCTCAAAAACACTACCGAAAGGAATAAAATAAAATTAAGCACACGCACAAACAATGTGCGATTTTGAGTCGATTGCAATCAAAACATACACACCTTTCAATGCATTATTTTTTCATTTATGAATTAGTTAATGAGAATACCAAATAGAAAATAGTGCTTCAAAACTGAAATAAAGCATACATTTAGTTGTGTTGTTTAGAGTCTTCTATAACATAACATAACTTTCGTCAGTTAATTATTTCACAAAGTATAAGAAAAAGTATAAAGCATTGACTTCAAAGTTGAATAGCTGTCCCATTTAAAACTAGAAGGTCTGAATTTAAATCGCTCATAACGCATCAGTGATTTGACTAACATAAATGTATTTAGATACAGAAAATCAGAATCTGTAATCAAATATAGAGATTACCTATTACAAAAAATCCTTAGTTACGTCGAGGATGCAAAGCGTAATTACAAGAATACTAGGGGCTGATGTTGGTAATTTTAATTACGTCGTACTAGAGCAACACAACGTGTTATTGACGACGGTCCAGGATCAGTACCCTAAGGGAAAGATCCAAGGACAATACCACGTAATTTTGAACCACGGTCAGATGACGAGGCGACACCTGATCTGGCACCCCGCTCTGCATACTTCCACACCAACCCAACGTGATGACTTTCGGTTACTACAGATTTACGGTGCATCAGCCGCCTCTACACCATACGCTTACAAATATCCATGCACTAACCCGGATTTGAACTAGGAACTTTCCGATCTAGAGGCTACAATTTAACCATCATATAGTTTGGTCGGCGGGTTGATGTTGGATTGTGGAATGAATGAAGCAGGCATAAGTAGTTTCAACGATTGTTTATTGAGAATATTTAGCAATTACTTTACAGTTGGAACTATTTAAGTGCAGTTTGATATTAATTGTTGATCCAAAGTTGTACTGGCCCAAAGTGAGCCCAACACCGTAGAATTTTGATAAATCGCGAACCCCTCCCCGCGTCTAGTGTGTCTGCGCAATAGGTCCGAAGATCATGTCAGGAACGAAAATCTTTCGTCTACACGACGCTATAATTATCTTCTAGATGCATTTTTTGTTCTAAAATTAAGACAAAAAAAAACAGTTCTTTTTATGCATGCTCCAGACTCTTGTTCCGATTTTAAAGACGTATTCATGTCAGTATTGATTTCAAGCGAAATTTAATACGAAGATGGACTCGAATGCGATTAAAACCCATTAATTTCAGTATGTAGTACATTCCAAGTCAAATGAGTCTTGATTTGATTGTGTGACTCCATAGAGCGAACAAGAGGTGCTCGGACGCTTTTCTGACCGGCTGTACACGTACTTAAGGCACTGATTCATTGCATGAATCCCTGCAACTGATACTGGTCTTGGAAAAGATATAATTTCACATAAAAATTAGCCCTTTAATAAAACATAACCTGAAAACTTATCACAACAGCGATACGTAGTTCCATAAAATGAGAAAGTGAGGCCCTTATCACCGAGATCTGTTCCCGTAATCGTGTGACTGGCTTTTATAGTCTGAAGGAGTGCACTGGTTGCGCATACGAACTTCCGTATTAGGAGCCAGGGACACCCCTGATAACGCGTGACGGAGTGAATATACGAATACGTCGTCTCGAGGTTCTTTTTATCGAAATTTGATGCGGGCGCCACTAGTTACTTGGCGCCATTTGTGGTCGACAACTCCCATCCTCACGGGCACAGAAATACGGGAAGATGTCTAATTAGAATTAGATGAGGATCACTTATTGATTCGACAGTTTTACAACTATAGGGGGAACATTTGCAAGTTCTCTAAATAAAATAACATTGAGATTTTTGGTTGCTGCCTTTGGTTTCATGATGCAAAGTTAACAATCAAGAAGTTTTTGGTTGATTGGGATCTATCATCCAACTTCAGTTGTCAAGGAGATTTTGTTTGCTTGGGTTTTAGGAAGCAAGGTCAAAAGTCAAGGACTTGGATTTTACGACTTAAGGTAAAAAGCTTTTGGCTGCTTGGGTCTTCGAAAAGTATGGGGTTGTTTAGGTAAAATGACACAACGTCAGAAATTGAGAAGTTTTCGGAGTCTGACGCAAAATGTAAATTTTCTGCTATGACAATTGATATTGATCTGTGCAAAAAACAAAAGCCCTCTGTTTTGTGCAGGTTGGTAGCGCAGTGTACAAACCACTGCTCCATCAACCTGTGAGTTGTACACTGCGCATATTCGATTAGTTTGAAGTTAGAAAAGGAACAATTGTCATGTTTTGTGCTCTTCAGATGCATTATGTTATGAGAAAATATTATTTCTGACTCCTTTTCTGAAAGTAATACGATTGCTGGTAGATAGATAAATAATGTTATTGATGTTTAAGTGTTGTATTGTAAACATGGAGTGATTGAATGCATTCACACGCATAGCACTGGAAAATGCTTTTGTCAGACCAAATTGAGGTTAAAATTATAAAACATTTTTTCACAAAAAAAATTGAGAAACTTATTAAATATTTTCTGAAATGCCACCCCTTTAGACACTGGGGATCAGTACCTCTGCCCCATTGCACTTCGCCTCAGCTCCTTCAGTGAACAGAAACACTTCATGTTTACTGCCAAGGAAAACCGCAAAACTTTAAAAAATAATTTGAAATGCCATCCTTTTAGACATTGGTGCTCATTGTCTATGTTCCTTTTGACCTCCGCCTCTCAGCTACAAAATCCTTTTTAAGTTTGCTGCTAAAATTGTGCATCATTTTTCCAAGAAAAGTCATGTGGTATTAGTGCCTCTGTCCCCTTCACTGTGCCTCTTTTGACCCCTTCAAAACGCTTCAGCTACTTTACTTTTATCAATTGATTTTGCCCTTTCTTTTTCCCTAGTGAACCTATGCAAGACTTGTATTGAATTGCAATGGGCTATATTTAAGTTTATACTATGACTGAAGAAGAGCACGCCGTAGAAGCTCACGTGATGACACATTTGATATCATTACATGCAATAAAAACGCCGTGGAGCGGCCGTTCCTGCTCATAATTTCCACCGAGCGCATATCTCTCTAACAGTTGTAGCAGAAACTCAGCAGTCAAATACATCAGTGTCGAGTTTTATTTGGTTTGAGATACATAAACACTTCATTGGGGTTCTTTAATATAAATGAACATTCAGCAGTGTTTATTTCGCTAGGCGATAAAGGCTCTCTTCATCCTGCAGTAAACGATCCTATCAATTACGACTTACATACTCGAAAGGATCATTTCAATCGTCTCGTTTGATCAAAGATGGTAGTTTATGATGGCAAATAGCATAATGAAATACAAATGGTGATGTACTCATTGAAGCAATAACCATCTGCATGCCTAAAACTAGCAAAATATGGGATTTATTATGCAGTTGCTAACAAATGTATTACATTGAGACAATTTGGAATGAGCACACATCCTGTGTAATTAAATACAGCAAGAATACAGATATCTCCGATTGAAAACAAGATTAATATGTCGTTCAAAGTCCAAAAGACATGCTACATGTGATAGATCTCGAATGTACCACAGTTTACTCAAAAAATGCAAACATTTAATTATTTAGCTCTAGCCTAAGACCATTGTGTACACGGGGCTGTTGAACGTTGAATGTCATGGCCTCAAATGTCCTCCGTTTGCGTGGTGTGAAACTTTGCAGAGGGGGATGCCAACTCATGTGTGACCTCGTCATCTGAACGTAGTTCGAAACGATAAGGTGTTTTCCTCGAATCCTTCCCTGCGGGATTGATCCAGGAACGTCACCAATTGCTCATTGTGTTGCTCCAGTGTCACGTTAACTAAACAACCGATAGAGGTTGATAAAATTCCTTTATACAGGGTGTTTCAGTGAACCGTTTCAGAACTTCTAAGAGGGGTAGGGTACATCCTGACGAACCAAAATCATATATCAATGGGCAGTCAGAAATGCTTTCCTGACGCGGTAGATGGCGTTGTGCGAAAATCCCGAGCTTTCGTGTAAGGAATCTTCATTTCGCACAAGAACGCCAAGTTAGTAGGATGGATGATTACACGATCACAGAGTTAGCAGATATGCATTTGGCGTACGGGACTGCAAATTGTAGTGAGCCAGCCGCACAGCGTTTGTACGCGGAACGATATCCGACGAGGCGTATCCCCAGTCATAATTTCTTTGCAAGACTGCACCAGAGGTTAGCTGAGACAGGTTCATTAGAAAGAGCTGACAGGGACAGGGTAAGAACAGCACGGACTGCAGACGTCGAACAGAATGTGCTGCAGCATGTACAGGGGAATCCAAGAACGAGTACACGAAGTGTAGCAAACGCAGTCCGGGTTTCCCATTACAGCGTCTGGAGGATTCTCCGAGAAGAAGACATGCATCCGTTTCATGTGCAGCGTGTCCAGACACAGCAACCGGAGGATTATGCACCTCGTATTGCTTTCGCACAGTGGTACCTTGGAAAATGTGCTACAAATCCCCTTTTTCCTGCTGAAGTGTTGTTTTCCGATGAGGCATCCTTCACAAGGGAAGGAATTTTCAACACGCATAACGACCCTATCTGGGCGGTCGAGAACCCGCATGCAATACGACGTCGTGCAGCACAGATTCGATTTTCGGTCAATGTATGGGCCGGTATTATGGGAGATCACCTCATCGGACCTTTCCTGTTACCGTCTCGTCTAACCGGACCTAACTACTTGCTCTTTCTGCAGCAAGTATTGTCACAACTTTTGAGAGATGAACAGATTTCTGCATCGACGCAACAGACAATGTGGTTCCAACACGATGGAGCCCCTGCCCATTATAGCGGGGATGTTCTTAACTACCTGGATGTCGCATTTGATCAGCAGTGGATCGGACGTGGTGGTCCCGTGCGTTGGCCTGCTCGGTCACCCGACCTATCATGTCTTGATTTTTATTTCTGGGGTCATCTGAAATCGCTAGTTTATGACACCCCTGTTGACAATGTTGAGGAGCTGGTTGCAAGAATTGCAGTAGCTGCCGGAGAAATTCGAGATATGCCTGGAGTATTCCAGAATGTTCGGATGTCCATGCGTCGGAGATATGAGGCGTGCATTGTAGCCCGTGGAAGAAACTTCGAACACTTACTTTAATCCATGTACCTTTTGCTTCTTTTCATGTATTATTAAAGCGATTTCTCACTTACGGTCTCTTTTCTTTACGGTGCTTCTGTGTACAACACCGCTTCAGGAAAGCATTTCCGACCCCACATTGCTTATGATTTCGAGTTGTCAGGATGTACCCTACCCCTCTTAGAAGTTCTGAAACGGTTCACTGAAACACCCTGTATACATATCTTTATCGCTATTCTTCAATTTCCAAGTAGTGTTAATTTCTTTTCCACGTACGTTAGCAATACAGGTTTTATGATTTTTCGTAGCAAAATTTATAGGACGGAGTGAGTGATTTTAATAGCTCGTATTTTCACAAGATAGATGGCGCTTCTAAAATATGTATTTTTTCAGATGTCGCTCGCCTCATTCAAAGCACACCTCGATGGATGTGATCCAATGTGAGAAATTATAACTCCTAATGCGATGGTAATCGCTTCGTATCTTTCCCTTCGGGTTTGATCCCGGACCATCGCCAATAGCCCGTTGTGTCGAAACAGTGCGACATCAATTAAAATACCTACTTTCCCCAACGTCACTCTGAAGTACACACACGTTAAGTCCCCGACTTGGTGATAAATCACTAAACACCAAAGCTTCTATGATCATGGTCAGTCAGAAGCGTGATCACTGAAACGCTTTTCTGAACATGAGCAGTGCTTGGGACGGGCACCAAAAAGTGAGATGCCCTGCTCTTAAGCTAAATTTTTTCTGATAAAAATATTAATTCATAGTTATTGGACACCAGTAATACATAATCTCGATTTCATAACTGGAATTTCTATTTTCAAAGAACACAGCCACGTAATCCACAAATGGGGAAGGTAACGGGATGCGACATCGATGTCAATGTTTTCAAAACATCGATGTTTTTAAAAAAGTACTAGTCAATGTGAGTATTTGTCGATGTTTTTACGTCGTCGATGTTTTATTTTTGAAAGAAAAAAGTACCGTTATAAAAATTTAAAAAATAACCAAGTAGCATAATTTTTACAAACAGCAAATTAAACATACTTTTAGACCAAAGTGGCCAAGGGTGAAGGGTCTGAAAAGTAGGGATGCGACATCGATGTCGATGTTTTCAAAACATTGATGTTTTATAATAAAACATCGATGTATTGGAGCCGATGCCGCATCACTTGCTACTAAACCAGTTTTAAGAAATGGGGAAGGGGAAAGTTTATGTACACTGAATTTTAAAAACATCGATGGTTTGGGGGCGATGTATTATCAACATCGATGTTTTAATTTTGAACATCGATGTTTCAAAACATCGATGTTTTGCTGTCGATGTCGCATCCCTAAAGGTAACTAGAAATGAAGCGTCTTTACATCGATTTCAATGATGGTTATCAGTTCGTGTGCGTACCCTTCAAATGCACGACGACGCTTAAATATTAATAAATTGGGCTGATTAACAGGACGCACTCACGAGAAGCTACTTGCAAAAAAGTACACACTACAAAACGAGATCACTTTATTCTATCTAAGTACAATGAGACGTGACTAATTTTGTATTTCAGTAGCGAAATCCCAAAACGAATCGAACAAAAACAATTACGAAGCAGCTATCGTGAGAAAATCCAGCTCGAAATCTCCGGCGCCCTGTTTTATGAAGTGCTAGAGCCGACCGTGCACGTCTGCGATTGCTCCATAAACGCAACAAAGTAACCTGCTGCCGAGGCTCGTTAGAGGAGGTCGAATTTTATAAATTAAATTCCGAGATAAGTCCTTTCAGCGGAATGGAGTCGTAACTTCAACCGCTGACAAGGAGACAGGAATTTTCTTTTTTCCCCAAAACACAACCGGCAACTTTTTTTTGCTATTAGGAAAAAAATACAAGCCATTGCGTTGCCCGACACCAGCTATCCGATATCGAGAGCTGGAAAAAAACTCCGAGATTAACATAGTAACGTGATAAACATGTCACTAAGATGATGTTAAGGGAGAAGTAGAAATGGGAATTAGAAAAACGAGATCCGTTGAAGGGTTGGCGGGAGCATAAATGACGATAAATGAGAAGCCGTTTGGGGTGACATGTTTATTGCGACACGTGTGTCTGTGGCGAGAGTAGGGCATGTAGACGGCCAGCTTCAGTGAGTTAGACTGTGATCAATCGTTTTTTTTCCTCGTTCTCTCTTGTAAAGAACTGCGTGGTCTATGGCATGATTGCTCCTGGATGAACAGGAGTTGGTTGCTGTGCGAATAGCAAAATGTGGTCTTTTTGGACTTTATCTTGGTGTTATACCTTTACCATGAGTATTAATAACAGCAGAATAGCGTTAACTCAAACTATTTTGGACAATGGAGTTTATTGGAAGAATTTTTTAAGATCAATCGCTTCTTCCTGTACAGATCTAAATGGTCTGTGGCATGATGGCTCCTGAATGAACAGGAGTTGGTTGCTGTGCGAGTTGTAAAGCGTGGTCTTTCGGGACTTTATCTAGGTTATACCTTAACCGAGAGGATTAATATGAGTAGAATAGCGTTAACTCAAACTATTTTGGACAATGGAGCTTATTGGAAGAATTTTTAAAGATCAATCGCTTCTTCCTCGTTCCTTCCTGTGCAGAACTAAAGGGTCCATCATCCTTTGGCATGATGGCCCTGGATGGACAGAATTTGGCTTCTTCCTCGTTCCCACCTTTTCATAACTGAGTGGTCTATAGAATTATGGCATCTGGATAAAAAGGAGATGGTCGCTGTGGGACTTGTAAAAACACGGTCTGTTGGATTTAATGTAGGTTATACCTTGCCCAAGGGAATTAATAGCAGTAGAATTGCGTTTACTCAATCTATTTTGACTCTAATTGGGAGAGGCAAGTAAAACCCTCTTCACATTACATTCTATTTACTATACCGATCATTGCAAATACTATACGGACATTTGTAATGTTTGTCCCTCATGATGAACAGGGGTCCCGGTTCATAAACACTTTGGGACCCAAGTGGTTAGTTATTGGTAATATTTTAATACCTCTTTCACGTTTGGGAGTCTCTATAAAATCATTGGACCAGAGCGCTAACTACCACAAACTGTTTTTAAGTAAATTCTAGTTGTAGAATAGGATAAAAGAATTGGAGATACACAGTAAAAAATCTCCAAAACTTTGCTTAAATTTTCTTAAAATAGGTTTACCCTTCCAAGTGGTTTCAACGAGACACCATTTTTTTTGCAATTTTCTTATTAATTTTTGCAAATGACGAGATATCAGCCGGTCAGGATATTGCCGAGTTTTTGATGATGACCAGATCAAGATCTGATCAGTGTTTTTTCTCTAATGACGAGATGTCCATAAAGATCTGATCAGTTTTGCTAATGTCAAGATACCTAGTCGATACAACCACCAGGAGGCATATAAAGATCGTTAAGAATGCATTTAATGTCATAAGCAAAAGTTGAACAATTATTGTACATTTGCTTCCTGTATGTCCTCAAAAGGGTCAGGTTAAATGAAATAAAACACAATAATAATTGAGTGTAGAGTTAACTGAAGGTAAATAATACCCTGGCAACGATCAAGTGAGATCCCCTAGCACAGATATCCTTCAAACACTTTTTAAAAGACGCCCAGTTAAAAAATAAAATGAATTATTCTCGTGCTCCTCTTAATTTTCTATAACAAGGCTGCACATAAAACTTCCCCACCTGAGAAGCATTTTGTGCCCCTTACCCAGGGAAATCTTATTTAATAATTCCTCCCCCAGGGTCTGGGGTCGCCCTGGGCCGAGCAGAAGACACCAGCCCCTCGACGGCCATCCATAGTCATTAAAGTGACAAGCACGGCTATTGAAAAAGCAATTTACTTAAATGTTTGATTTTGTCCCCAAAAATCATTCCTCCCTCGGCGAATTAACGGTTAATTGAATTTCGCCAACTTTTATCTGGATGTGGAATGGGACGCCATCTTTCTTCGCCGTTCCCATTTCATGGACTATTTTTTCCTCTTCTTTTATTCCTCTTTTCTTTTCTTGGCTTGATGAGGATAGATTCGGAAAAGCAATCAACGTGCAAGATTCTTCTTATCTCCGGCACTTTCGCATTATCTGATCTGTGAATGTATTCGTTCTTGGATATTTAAAGAGGAAGGTAATTTATTGGAGTGGGGTTTTTTCTTTTGCTTAATATTCATCGAAGCTTTTAGGAATGAGCTTTCTGAGGCGAGTTGGAAACGTAATTTTCTTTGATATGAGGTGAAGTGTTTCAAATGAATTGCGCTAGGCGGATGTCATTGAATAGATTTAGAGGTGACTTTATACTGATCCGCGCCGGTTCTTAAGATGTCAGATAAAATGAAGTAACTTTTCAGCAGCTGTATCTTTGTTTCAATAACATGGATTACCAATTTCATACTGCACTTTATCAGAAGAATTGTCATCTTACCTCATTAAATAGTTTTTGCTCAGTGTATAAATGGGCTCTTACCGAGGGGGCTATGAATAGTTCACCCTCTAAGTTGTTTCGACCAGATAACTCATCCATCAAGATCTGACCAATTTTGCAAATGATGAAATATTCCGACACTAAGATACTCTGCCGACATTTTTATGATAACGAGATGAAGATCTGGTCAGTTTTCTGCTAATGATGAGACGCCTCGTCCATCTAGATCTGGTCAGTTTTGCTATTGACCAGACACTTCGTCCATCTAGATCTGGTCAGTTTTGCTATTGACCAGACTCATCGTCCATCTAGATCTGGTCAGTTTTGCTATCGACCAGACACCTCGTCCTTCTAGATCTGGTCAGTTTTGCTATCGACCAGACTCCTCGTTCATCTAGATCTAGTCAGTTTTGCTATTGACCAGACATCTCGTCCATCTAGATCTGGTCAGTTTTGCTATTGACCAGACATCTCGTCCATCTAGATCTGGTCAGTTTTGCTATCGACCAGACTCCTCGTCCATCTAGCTCTGGTCAGTTTTGCTATTGACCAGACAGCTCGTCCATCTAGCTCTGGTCAGTTTTGCTATTGACCAGACAGCTCGTCCATCTATATGTGGTCAGTTTTGTCAGACACCTCGTTCATCTAGATCTGATCAGTTTTGCTATTGACGAGACACTGAGACCACCACCAAAAGGGTTTAGACATCCAGACTCGAAAAGGGGGAAAAAAAACCTTTAAATAATTCACTTGATCTTTTAAAATTCAGTGCGTCCCGATGTAGCTCTGTGAAGCGGAAAATAACTTCAGAGGGAGACAAACTAAATCTTTGAAAAAATATTATGCAGTAGCCTGTTTAAAAGAAGGTTTAGAAGAAATAATAGAAGCATTTAAGACAGTTAATTTTTTTACCAATTAGAGAATCGGGTTATTTATTGCCTTCCGCACAGCTTCCATCTACTCTTGAGACAAGTTACCAGAATTATTTTTAGTTTCGCGTTATAAAACTATTCCAAACTAAAATATCTAAATTAGATAATAGCATGAGAACATATAAATGGTAAGAGTAAGGCAAGAATAAGGATGATGCTGGAAATCACGGGAACTTTTAAAGGGGGAATGTTTTATGATATTGAAAGCGATCATAACAAAGATATGCAAATACGTAAGGCTGGTCAAAGAGGAAAACAATAAAGGGTGTATTAGTTAATTCCGAAACTTAGGTGTGGCTGAGTGGAGTGTAATTAATATAGTACACAGCTATGAAATAAAGGTTGATCTACGTAGGTTGATCAAAGAAGTTCTAGATGGATGCGGTTCAAGAAACAGACAGCTCCCAGCTTGAGGTCAAGTTATTTTGTATTGGTGACAAATAGTCTTTGAGCCCGTGGAAGAATATTACAGCTTGGCCAAAAATGTTTGCTCTTTTAACGTTCTACAGAACTTCTTTTTCAGTGCTTGGTGGAAGAAAAGTAAAACTCATACTGGTACAGAGAATTCTCGGTTTTTGATAACGGTTACTAGAATTTCTTCCCAATTCCACTTGACAATGACCGAATAATATTTCATACCAAAACCACTAATTCTGAAGACACGAATGTGATTTCTTGTTTCCTTCCTCTCCAACATCACTATTGCGTCATGTTATAAAGTGTAAGGGTACCCAAATCATGAGTGAATCGGTCCCCCATTTACGTGAGATACTCCTGAACCTACCATATATTCAAGCAGTGAAACCCTCGCTACAAGGAATTTGTGGTTTCAGGTAGCCCCTACTATATTTCCCCAATCCAATTAGCCACGATAAAACAATATTTGATACCAAAGCCTCTAATTCTGAAAGCGCAAATGTGATTTCTGGTTTCCTTTCTCTCCAACACCCCTATTGCCCCATGTATTAGAATGTTAAGGTACCCTAGTCGTGAGAGAATCGGGCCCCCAGTCTTACTAAAAAGCACACCTCACTGTGTACCCCCTCTTACGTGAGATGTACGTGAGCATACCATATTTTCATAGAGTGAAACCCTCGCAACAAAGAATTTAAGGTTTCATTTGGATAATACAATATTTTCCCCCAATACAATTAGCCATGACTAAACTATATTTGATACAAAATCCACTAATTCTAAAGACACGAACGTGATTTCCTGTTTCCTTCCACTTCAACACCACTATTAGATGTAGTTGGTTTTATGGCGCAAGGTTGGAGTTCAAGGGTACCCTAGCCTCGAGTAACTCGGCACCCCCAGTCTTGCAAAAAACACACCTCAATATGTACACCCCACTTACGTGAGATACTCGTGAGCCTACCGTATTTTCAATCAAACTCAGCAGGAGACTACCTCATCTCCGACACAGCCTGAGAAAGTCGGTAATCCAATAACGAAGTGTAATTGTAATGAGAACTATCACAGAAAAAAGCAACTTCATCGGCAGCTGTCGGAAATCACCCCTGACCCCGAGAGAAGGGGGAGATGGTTCGGGAAATTTCGGTCCCGGTCAGCAGGATCGGAAGCCCACTGCCCACGAGAGCAGACGCTCACGATTCCTCTTCCCGCATCACGATCTCTAGCGCATCCGCAGCTGCGGCCTCCCTACGGCGCATGCGCAGATGTTCCGCCGCGTCACGACGGCCCCTGATTGTTTTGTGGGACCGGGGGATCGCCCGAGAGGGAAACTTCATTAACACTTCTGCAGAGAAGGGTGTTCTCACGTCGGGTTCTGTGAGAAGTTGGGGACCGGGATGAATGGAGGGTGGGGCAGGGACTGATCACGATCGTGAGTGTCCTCCTGCAAAAGCGTAAAACGGTAACAAAGGGAATTGAAAGGTCGATCTGGAGTCCCCGATATGAGAAATTGGGCTCTTAACTTCCGTGGAAACGGAGACTGACGGTATCTCAAACTACTTCCCATTCCCACTGAGTGTATAGGTAATTTGGTAAAACGTCGTACTAGAGCACCACAACGGGCTATTGACGACGGTCCGGGATCAGTCCCCTAAGGGAAAGATCCGAGAATAACACCACGTCATTTTGAACCATGGTCAGATGACGAGGCAACACCCGAGCTGGCAACCCACTCTTCAAACGTCCACACCAACCCAACAAGAGGAATTTCGGCTACGATAGATTTAAGATGCACCAGCCGCCTTTACGCCATAAGCTTACAAACATCCATGCACTGACCCGGATTCAAACCAGGAACCTTCCGATCTAGAGGCTAACACCTTAACCACCAGACCGATTGATTGGCACTGAGTGTATAGGACATCGGTAGACCAGGTGTAAGAACACCGGAGGGTTGCGAGTTCGAATTTCGGTGATTCACTAGACAGAGAAGAGGACAAAAGCATCGAATACAAAACTCACGCAATGTAAAATAAGTTTAAAACAATTGTACTCTAGCCGGCATAGGATGCATTATATTGATCACGCATCGCATTGACATTGCTCTACTGACTGAGTGGCGAATGTGTAGAATCTAAGAAAATGAAATATATTGTGGACGCATTTGTTATCACGTAAATGACAGATGGGAGATATAATTTTTATATTCAGTCACGCCTTAATAAGATTAACAAGGTTTGATTTGTATGAAAAGTGAATTACGGGCTACTGTCTAAGTAATGTGTGTTAAATGTCTGAAAGGAACTGTGATTTCACCGTTTGGTGGAGGCGTTACTTTCTCTAGATGGTTGGTGTCCATTTCTGAGGCTTCGACAGTCTCAAGAACATCTATAAAAATTCAAGTTTTCGATAAATATTGAGATCCTAAACATTTTCTTGTGGAAATGGGTAACTTTTCCTCTCTGAATAATTCCCTCTTACGCTAATTAAAAATTACCCAAATTACAGAGTGCCTTTGCTACGCGAAAAAAACACAATTTTTTTCAGAAACCGTTGCAATGCATTGAAGTGAATTCAGGTATAACGTTCGTGTTGAACTCTCCAGCACACGGCAGTAACGAACGCAAAAGTCGCGTTTCAGACACTGTTCGTGGTGATCAAACAAAGCAAATCAAGCCATCACCTTCAGGAACAGGCAGGCGGCCGATGGATCCGTTTGCCCTTTTAACGGGGAACGAGCACTATTACGGGAAACGATTACAAAGCTTTCCCTTTGTTTACACGAAACGGTTACTTGTTTTCGGCCAAGTGGGGGGGCAGCGTGCCTTATTGATGCCCGACTCACCCTCCGGGGGTCGGTCGGTCCCACATGCCCCATTGAAGTCCAAACATCTGCCTCCGAGCATCCTCCCTGGCATCAAAAAGTCTTCAACCTCCCTTGGCTTCATGGCATCTCATCAGCATCACGCACGCATCGGGGCAAGGTTTGCCAAGCTGGAAGCGAGATTGCGTCGCCAAGGCTTGGCGGGCGATTTCCAGGATGTTCAATCGAAGATGCCCATTTCCATAGGGGGGATGCATGAAGTAATGCATTCAAATTTTGCAACACCGGTGCCTTTGATTTATTGGAAACACCGTTGAGATTTGTTCTAGTAGCCGCGAAAATATTTTACCAATATATCCCAGTGGGAGCATAATGTATCTGGAGGGGGTGGGGGGGGGAGATGCAATGCTGGACCCATGATAGAAGGGGGTTGTTGAGAAGCAAGAGTGGGCAATGGGATGCAAAGCAAATTTGACACTAAAAAAACTGTTTGAACACACTTTTCCATCCGATCATACAGAAACACTCACACTGGTTTCAAATACTTGACTTTAGAGGTTAAGCTGCTGATGAAAGTAGACAATTACGGATGAATTTGAAGCACTTTCTCATACTTTTCCTTCGGGATTGTTGTTTATTTTGATGATTTTATTGATATTAATTACTCATAATCATGAGAAGTCTAGTGTGCTTACGTGCAATTTAATTTTTAATAATTAACTTTACAATTTCAGTCTCAAATGATTATATTTACAAATTAGTTTTTGGAAATTCTAAAATTACACACACAGCTAAATGTATTGGTAAAAGTAAAATTTTTTAGCACAACTACCTGCGGTCAATTTACTAGTTGAAATACTGTTTCCAGATATACGCCGAAAAAAAGAATTTGAAAGTGTATGCTGGGCCGAAAAAGGTTATACAAACTATGATCTATACCAATAAATACTTTTTTCGGCCACCACCATAAAATAACTATAAAATTAAGTATTCAACCCCGTCATCCATTCTTATAATGAACGAATCCTATAACGACCGCCACCACCTGGCTGGTGATGAGAGCAGTTCTCAGGGTAGACACAGTAGAAATTATTGGGTTTTAACCCTCCCGTAGGTTGTCTTGATGAGATATCTCACCATTAGCAAAGCTGACCAGATCTGGATGGACGAGATATCTCGTCAAAAGAAGAAATAATATCATATATTGATCTGGTCACCATAAAAAAGATCGGAGACATCTTGATGACGAGATATCTCGCCATTAACATAACTGTTCAGATCTGGATGTGTACGAGATATCTCATCATTAACAGAACTGTTCAGATCGGGATAGATGAAAAACCTCGTCATTATAAAAATTGTTCAGATCTGGATTTAAGAGATACCTCGTCGTTAACAATCTTGCTTGGATCTGGATGGACGAGATATCTCGCTATTTACAGAATTTTAAGATATGGATGGACGAAAAATCTTTAGAAAAAATATTCAGATCTAGTTGGACGAAATATCTCGTCAAAACCACTTGGAGGGTTAAAATAATTAAAGAAACTGGTCATCCAAAAGGGAAAAGAAAGTCAACGATCACCCAGTCTGTGGTGGTATATTGCATGCCATTTCAGCCTGTTGATTTGGTCGGAGGAATCGCCAATTGTGGCCCTCATCCCACTTAACGGTAAAAGTGAATGACGACCATCAAATTTGTCGTCTTTTGTTCGTGCCGGATAGAACACCTGCACGTTTGCAGAGAGCGTCGTTAAATTGCGCACACGGAGCACTAAACGATGCGCTATCAAAAAACCGCCCTCGAAAGCAGTTCGCGGCTTTTAAAGCAACTGCTCCAACCTCCCACAGCGCATGTGAACCCAGACACCGACTAAAGTGCACTTTTAAGAGCGACTACAACAGCCACTTTTTGGTACAAGGTGCCCCCCACCCCTCTTTTACGAGTGCCGTACCGCTGATATTGGTTTAGACAAACGACGTGTTTTTATTTTCGCTTCTTCGTGAACTGAATAATAAACGGTTTTCACAAAGTACTCGTGCGAAGCACACTATGAGCTTATGTGAATGAGGCAGTGAGCACATCCAAAAAGAGGTCAGGTTTATTTTTGTAGACAGCTTATCAGTACAGTATAAAAAGATAACAGATCACTCCGATGTGATGCCAGTACGGACCTAAAATAATGTAACCCCGAGGGTCTGGCAAAGAGGAATCAATAACAAAAAGAACGACATAAATGAGTCAAGTTAGAAATAGAGAATATTAGTTACCCCAACCATCGATATTTGAGTAACACACTGTGGATCAATCTAATGGCTTTCCACTCACATGGTGTTAAGGTGCGTATACATTTGCAATCCGTTCGGGACCGCTCGTGAGCCATTCGTTGCAATTATTTTCACAACGATCCATGGGAAAGGAAGGAACCGACCGCTAACCACCAGACAGTCATTTGACAGCCACCGGTGATGACGATGGAGCCTGGAGGTTCGCGAGCAGAACGAAAAGCAACGAACTACTCAAATCTGAACCGAAAACGCCTTTGTGTTCGTCGAAAAACCGACAGGAAGCGGATCGCCACGAGCGGTTCACGGCCCGCTCGTTTGGAGCCCAAAACCTCGTCCAAATCATGAGAATTAGAGGCTCGCGAATGGTTCGGCTCGCAAATGTATACGAGGCTTAATGCACATCGCTCTTGAGTTGCAGAGCTATATTTAAAGAATCGAGATCAAATAATCTGGCAATTGAATTTACGTTGCACTGGAACAACACAACAGGTTATTGGTGATGGTCCTGGATCAATCCCGAAGGGAAATCCGGACCGTCAATTTTTACCATGGTTAGATAACAGTCAATACTTGAGCTGGAACCTCAATGATCCGGTTTTCGAAAATATTCGAAGAAAAGATTCGAGTTCAAATAAATTACACATAAACGGAAAATTATAACGCAACGCAAAGACCAAACCAAAAAACATTGACAAGGGTTTCATCTCTATCACACTGTCTGCCTTCCTGTCCCCATATATTGATAAAAAATATATCAATGATCTTGAGTTAGTCACTATCGTTTTTTTAAGCATTTGGATTTGAAGTAATCCACTCCATTTTTTTAGACTACGTGTGTAAGTGCACGGACAGCACACTAGTCATGCACCACCCTACATACAATAGGTTAAAAAAAATTCAATAATTTTTGCGGTAATATGCTTGGATGCTAACAAAACCCAGTGATTTGAAGCGATTTTCCTTCCTTGTACAAGAAAGCTGGAGCTCTGAAAGGTTCGTAATCTTATATAAGCATCAGCACAAAGGCTAAGGATTGCGCACAGATGTATTCTAGTTCCCTCGATCCCGCATTAAGCGAGGATTTCATTTCGCTCTAAAGAAAATCGAGGGTGGGGTCCTTGAAAAAAGGGCTATAACCACAACCAACAAGATCATCAAGAAGTCAACGGCCAAAACGGAAAAAGAGATATCCCACTTTGTACCTTTCAATCACCCCTAATGCACCTCTTGTAAGTTTTCCGGTGGGCATTTTGTCCTCGTATCGATTTACACACGGACATAGCGATTTTATCTCACCCTTCCTGCACGCCCCCACGGCTATTAAACGTCCGGAATGCTCCGGTTAAACTTTTGGAGCCGTGGTGCTTTACGCGCTCCAAATTGATTCGGCCATTTAGAGGGTGTAGCTCCGAACGAGAGCAACAAGTTGTTCATGAGGTGGTTTCCACGTGAGGAATTGGCGGCACTTTGGAATGAACAAATCTAGATGCCACCTTCTAATTTTCTTCGCGGCCGTCCGTTAGGTGATGTAAGCACCATGAGGTTTCGAACTGGTTTCCCAACTGACTTAGCACACGGCTCGTTTGAATGGTCTTTAGCTTCGCAGGAGATTAATGTTGTGTCCGGTATTTCATGGGCGAATGTTTGTTCAATGGATATTTTCCGTAAATATTTATCGTTGAGGACTTTGTAAAATGTTACTGTTGAGTCTGGATGAGGCATATGGATTTAAAAATAGAACGTGGTCGTGGAGAAAAAAAAAAGAGATTTACCAAAGTATGCCAATTTTATCAGTTGTACATTTCTGTTTTTAACGTCCGATCATTGACCTCTTCTCGTTATTACAAGATCTAAAATGACGTCTTCTTGCGAAGGTGCACCCCAGAACTCATAACCGGAACAATCACCAACATCCATGCGCTTACAAACCGAGGTTCAAACCCAGGACCTATTGGGTGTCAGACGAACGCTATCACCACCATACAAGTTATATAATATTTTCTTAAATCTTTGTATACTTCAAATCGCTATTCAATGCATAAAAGGAATTTGTATGACACTTTTGTAGCTTTTTTTTCGAAAGTGCGTGTTTTATATAGTTATATAATATATATAATATAAAATAACAACCAAAATAATCTGCATAAAAATGCTTTCTCTCTCTATTTAGACCTGGTTTGTTCAATGCTTAGTTTTGATCTCTGGAAAACTACTCAAACCACTCATAGTTAAACAAAACCCCAAAAACCACCCGTTTCATATTTTTATCTGTCTTAAGGATATAACATTTGTGAGTTATGAAGCTTAAAGTATGGATTTCTTTGGTTACAAGAAATAGTACACATGATATTCCTTAGGTAAATTCTTTCACATTTTTTATTTGACCTCTTTGTATTTTAAGCATATACACGTCATGGAAATACTTCGCGTGGGATTTGAACTGCTCTTGGGAAAAACCGATAAGAGTACAAACGATGACTCTGTCAAGAATTTTATGCTCTCTGGTTCAATGAGGGATGGGAAAAAAAGCAGAGTACAAATGGCTGAACAGAAAGAAAAACAGATCACTTGTTTGTGATACCCATACAGACCTAAAATAATGTAACCCCGAGGGTCTGGCAAAAGGGAATCAATTACAAAAAGAACGACAAAAATGTGTCAAGTTTGAAATAGAGAAAATTAGCTGCCCCAGCCATCGAAATTTGTGTAACACACTGTCGATCAACCTAAGGGTTTTTCTTTTTGCACTTGACTCAGACGGAGTTGACTTATCTCTCTGAATAACAGACAATTAATATCATACTTTTAAAACCAGAAAGATTCAATATTTAACAAGCTCTTATCAACTCACGGCGTAAGATTCACGCACTATTACACATCATAAAGCCCCTAAAACACTCATTCATTTGCTTGAAACACCCACGACCGTTGGATCGTAATTGGGCCATTAAAACTTTGCAACATGGTGTCTACCAAGTCAAAGTTAACCCTCTGACTGTTAATGCATCCCCTGCGATTCATTCCGACCTAATTTATTTCCTCTGGGAGTACTTGATCACCCCTCTTCCATCGAGATAACTCTGTCCCCAGTATCGCACGGGACGTTGGAATCGCTTCCAACTAACGGGTCTCTGACGAGGAATTCAATTACACACGAATGGTCCTTCTTCCCCAATGAAGTTTATAGCTCGTCACTGATCGAAGCAATGAGACTTTATTTCCAGTCTTGATTCTAAATAAGTATGTTCCCAATTTTCAAGCAACAACATTGAAATTTAGTCTACATTCCATCCTCTTTCAAAATAGCTCATCCCCAGCACCGTATGGAACACATAATTCGCTTCAAACTAAGGGATTTCAGATAAGGAATTAAAGTATATTGGAATGGTTTATTGAATTGCGATGTTTTACGGACTTGAATCCATACGTAAACCAAGAATACTGTAGAAATTGGACTGCGATGGCTCATGGTTCGTCCCTAATCGAAGCAATGCTACTTTATTTCCAATCTTGATTCAAGGTATGTCGGTTTTCAATTTTCAAGGAACAACAAGGAAATTTAGTCTGCATTCCATCCTCTTTCAAAATAGCTGTCCTCCCAGCACCGTACTGAACACACGATTCGCTTCAAACTAACAGAATTTAGACAGGAAATTCAAGTTTGTTTGATTGATCGATTGAATTGCGATGTTTTACGGACTTGAAACCAGCTGTGTTGCTCTAGTACGACGTTAATTAAAAATTACCGTACCTTACCTTACTTAAACCAAAAAATATTGCGGGAATTGGACTGCGATGACTCATAGCTCGTCACTGATCGAAACAATACGCTTTATTTCCCATCTTAATTCTAGATACTTCTATCACCAATTTCGATTTATGCTACAATAGACGGCATTTCAACGATATTTGGATGCGTTAAAAATTATATACATTCCCTCCCCTACAATAATACATGGTCTGCCTCCAGCAAGACACAGAACTTTTTATTTACTTTCAGCTAATAGGCCTCTAACAAAGAATGTATTGAAATATATTGAAATCCCCCATTCCCATTAAAGTCGAAGTTTATTAAATTTTAAAGTTCCAGACGTGAATCAAAGAAAACTGCAGCAGTTGGACTGTTTATAACTCGGCACTGATCGAAGCAATGTGACTTTATGTCCTATCTTGATTAGAGGTAAGTCTGTCCCCAATTTTGTATTGATTTTATTCAAACGCATGCAGCGGCACATCCAGGACATCAATCAGAAGTGGACTCCATTGACATCGTAAGGTATCCATTATAGGGGTAGATATTTGAATTAACGTCTCACTGGAGCTACACAGCGGGCTACAGGTGACGGTCCGGGATCAATCCCAAAGGGACGCCTGGTAATTTTGAACCACGGACAAACGAAGAGATCAAAACCTGAGCTGACACCCTACTATACAAACTTCCCTCCCCACCATGCCAACGTGACATTTGAAGCCACGACAAACTTAACGTACCCGACGGTCTTTGGTTGGATCGAGTTTTGAACTCGTAACCCTTTGTTTGGCTGCCGTGGCCTCAAATGTTCTCACGTTGGTATGGTGTGGGAGTTTAGAGAATGGGGTACCATCTTTTTCTTCTTTCATCCTATTATTCTGTTCCCCAATCTCTCATTTTAGCCTTTCACGACTCTTATTTGAAGTTGTCCGTCTTCTGTTTGGCGCAGCTTGGCCCAATATGGCCCTTTCGCCACTAAAAATAAAAGCAACCAGCCCATTCAGTCACCTAGTACATAACCGGATTCGTGGCTTGCTTTAGCAACCGCTCATACTTCAATGATACTAAACGAGCTTTCAGTTTACAGATATTTGTGAATGTCTTTTGGTTTGTCCACGATTTTTCAACTAATGCGTAAATTCAAACTTCGATTTTCATCGATTAAATCAACTTCTGTACTTATTATTGAAACATCAATATTATTTAGTGGGTGTCGACCCCCTTTGAATGGGTCCCTGTTCTAATAAGCCCTAGTGTAGCAACACCTGTGACGTTCGAGTGACGAACCATGCCAACATTAGCAGTTGTCTGCCTGCCTTTTTAAAATTTTAAACAGTTGTGCAAACTTAAATAACCGAATACTGTTTTCGGAGTAGAATTGGTTATAAAAGCCAATCTTCCAATACACTGTAGGTTCGATTCCTCCATGGATGCATTTCTCTTCTGTGTCAGTAAAACTTTCATTCTGCGCATGCCCATTACTTGATACTGTCTGTCTCGTGTCTGACCACATATGGCCCTATCCCAACAAACCACCCTACCCAATACACTAAACAGATTAAAATACTCCAAGTGTGTAATAACTCAAGCACTCATTTACATTATCAGTCAATAACACGACTCTCTTTCACTGAAAAACCAGGTTATTTACAATAATAAGTCCATAAGTAACTAATCCTCTAGGATACCGAATCTCACTAGTATCATGGTGAAGTCCTGACCCACTGGGCATTCATCTTTCGCTTGCTCTCTGAACCATATAAGGGAAGGGTAATGGTAAGTTTGGTAAGTTTAGTTAACGTCGTACTAGAGCAACACAACGGGCTATTGACGACGGTCCGGGATCAGTCCCTTTAAGGGAAAGATCCGAGGACAACACCTCGTAATTTTGAACCACGGTCAGATGACGAAGCAACACCTGAGCTGGCACCCCACTCTCCAAACTTCCACGCCAACCCAACATATAAGGGAAGGGAGAATAAAGTACTCATGCATCAGTCTCTTCAAGAATACTGAGGATCTTTCCTTTTGGGATTGATCCCGGACTGTCGCCAACATCTCTCTGTGTTGCGCTAGTGCAACGTTAATTAAAATATCTACCTACCTTCCGTTATTGCATACGTGTGTATTTATACTTTTGTTTTTTGGATGACAAATTATTTGCTAACGATTGCTTTTATTAGAGCATTAAACACAATAATATACTAGCTATGTTATCTTCAATATTTCTTAAGTGAGTCAACTGTAAGGCAAAGGTATGGAAAAAAGGCGTGCTCTACGTGTCGATGAACTTATGAAATATATTCGAATCGAGAGCTTATACAGAGATTCGGTTCGTCATACGGCAACAATAAATTAAATGAGTGAAATCAATCTAGCATTACTCATTTCTTGTTTTCTCAGTTCACGCCAATATTACACTACCGGCGCGTAAATTCTACCGACCTGACTTTGATCCAACATCCTACTCACGGAGAGGAAATCTCTGACAGCAAAAGGATATGAGTAGAACGAGTTTGTATTCTTACGTCCGGTAAATGTGAATGAAAGAAATTTCCACAAATAACTCCCATTTTAAGGAAGTTGGAAGGTAATTGAATTTACGTTGCCCTGAAGCAGCACACGGTAGGTAGTTAACTAGCGTCACACTGGAGCAACGCACCGGGCTATTGTCGACGGTAGGTAAGTAGGTATTTTGATTAACGTCGTATTGGAGCAACACAAAGGGCTACTGTCGACGGTCCTGGATCAAACCTCTAAAAGAAAGACCCGAGGACAACACCACGTAATTTTTAATCACGGACGAGGTAACACCTGACTGGCACCACACTCTCCAATCTTCCGCACCACGGAATTGTGAGGAGATATGAGGCCATGGCAGATTTAACGTGTACCAACCCCTTAGCACACGACTGTGTTTGTTGGGTTCGAACTCGCAACTCTCCGGTTTCTAATCCGATGTTCTTCCAACTGGACTACCGCGGCTCTATGGAGCAACACAAAGGGGTATTAGTTACGGTTCAGGATCTACAGCGAAGGAAAAAAATTCTATACCACACACCATAATTTCGAAATACGATCAGATGACGAGGTCAACATCTGAGCTATCATCCTACTTTCCAAGTTTTTATCTCTTGTACCACTTCAACGTGAGGATATTCGAGGTCATGACAGATTTAACACACACCTGCTTCTACGTTCACGACGGTGTTTGGTTGAATTGAGATATATATTGTATTTACGGGATTTATATGCCACTGTAACCGCTTAGTTTAAATGTACTTGGTTTGATTTATGGAGCTGCTTTAGTATAGCTTAAACTACACGGAAGCCTCTCTAATGGAAACATCTCTCACTGAAAATATGAGAAATTTGGAAGACTTTGATTAACCGTCAGTTTGTGTTAATTGTTAGTAGGTTATTAAAAGTTATTTCATTAAATGTGAAAAGTTATTAGTACGTACACATAGAAAATGATAGATTATTTTTAAATTTGAATAGGTATGTACGTCGCGTAAGTTCATGTAACAGTATGTATTACATCGTACTTAATGTAAATTGTACATTATTTG
This sequence comes from Metellina segmentata, assembly GCA_947359465.1. Lineage (NCBI taxonomy): Eukaryota > Metazoa > Arthropoda > Arachnida > Araneae > Tetragnathidae > Metellina > Metellina segmentata. The sequence goes on along the minus strand of OX375876.1, from coordinate 21,102,741 downwards.
TGTAAAATAAAATACATGCATGTACAGCTTATTTAAAGTTCATAAACGTGCATTTGAGTAGGTTAATGTTTTTATGGTATCTCTCCGTCAGTTCGATGAACCATCAAGGTCTCGGTACCGACTCTGGCAGTTAATCAGTTAATCAAAGTTTCACTGTATTTCACTTTGGCGAAATATTGCCATTGCTCCATAAAACCACAAAACAACCAACTAATGTTTACGAATTTTCTTTCCAAAGCAACGGCTATGCTATGGTGACCACATCAGTTCTCGTCCTACGACCCTGAAGAGGTGCAATTTATCTGAGGAATCGTACTGCGTTTCAATTGATGCAAAATATTCGATCGCCCTGAAAAAACGGTGCTGATAGGAGGTTAAAAGTATAAAAAATATCCACATCCGTGCAAAAAATCAGTCCAACTCGACTGCAGATATCTGTTGTGAACAAAACTCGGCAACTTCTTCACTATGACAACATCGCAAATGCTCCATAAAACCACAAAACAACCAACTAATGTTTAGAATATTCCTTCCAAAGCAACGGCTATGCTATGGTGACCACAACAGTTCTCGTCCTACGACCCTGAAGAGATACAATTTTTTGTGGAATCGTACTGCGTTTCAATTGATGCAAAATATTCGATTGCCCTGAAATAACGGTGCGGCTAGGAGGTTAAAAGTATAAAAAATATCCACATCCGTGCAAAAAATCAGTCCAACTCGACTGCAGATATCTGTTGTGAACAAAACTCCTCAACTTCTGCACAATCGCAACATCGCAAATGCGCATAACAATACTCATAGCTGAAATTATTTCCATTCCAGCGCACCCAAGATTGCGAAAAAGGAGTGAAAAAGGAAACTCTTAATGAACAAGGACTTCCGTGTTGCTGACCATACGGCGATGTTGCGGTTTCCTACCACAGTAGCGGTATGACCGGAGTTGTCTTTTTCGTGCAATTGCGAAATCCCCTCATTTGTGCACATTTTATTCACAACGAAGAGGAAGTCCGGGCGACTGAGGGTGTGGCAGATCGGATGAAGACCCGGAACTCTTTAACAGTTTTGGACAGACCGCAAGGAGCAATGCTGTGGTAGTGATTAGCGCACAGTATTTACAGCGACATCGGATGGCGGGGTGTTCATCATGGAATACATACATTTGAATCTAGTTTGGATAACTAGAAGAGACGCCTTCGTGGTTGGATGTGATTGATGGTCACCGTGGAGGTTCCGCATCGGTAGTGGTGCAACGTTTCATTGATAACTATGGTTGCAAAAAATAAGTTTCCTTAACATTTTAGCTAAACATCTCCTTTTCATTAGCCTTCCGGGTGCTGAGTGTAACCAAATAATGACAGACGAAAACGAAAGGATTTGTATCTTTTTTTTAGCACTCTTTATATTGCTTTGAATTGGTACTGGTAGGTATTTTAATTAACCTCGTGCTGGAGGTTACGAAACTAGAAGAGACGCCTTCGTGGTTGGATGTGATTGATGGTCACCGTGGAGGTTCCGCATCGGTAGTGGTGCAACGTTTCATTGATAACTATGGTTGCAAAAAATAAGTTTCCTTAACATTTTAGCTAAACATCTCCTTTTCATTAGCCTTCCGGGTGCTGAGTGTAACCAAATAATGACAGACGAAAACGAAAGGATTTGTATCTTTTTTTTAGCACTCTTTATATTGCTTTGAATTGGTACTGGTAGGTATTTTAATTAACCTCGTGCTGGAGCAACGGAACGGGCTATTGACGACGGTTCGGGATCAGCACCCCAAGGGAAAGACCGAGGACAACACCACGTCATTTTGAACCAAGGTCAGATGACGAGTCAACATTTGAGTTGGCACCCCACTCTTTAAACTTCCACAGCAACCCAACGAGATGACTTTCGGCCACGACAGATTTAAGATTTAAGGTGCACCAGTCGCTTCTATACCATGCGCTTACAAACATCCATACACTGATCCGGATTCGAACCAGGAACCTTCCGATCTAGAGGTTAGCATCTTAACCACCAGACCGGTTGGTCGGCCATAGCCAATCGGCCAAGCCAGTTTGTGATTTCCCCTCTAGAGACCTTACAACAACAACTCAGCTCATTTGATACGTATTTTCCTTTCAAGGTTGATGCAGAATGCGTACAAGAGTCAAATTCCTCCACAAAAACACCACCGCTACCTACAAGTAGCCTGCTAGAAAAACCATCTCGCTGATATTTTCTATTGTATGACAGTTGTGTTGGTGTGGCAGTTTGGAGAGTGGGATGACAGCTCAGGTTAAGCGTGTGCCTCGTCATCTGACCATGGTTCAAAATCACGTGGTGTTGTCCTCGGTCTTTCTCTTAGGGGACTGATCTCGGATCGTCGTCAATAGTCCGCTGTGTTGCTCTAATACGACGTTAATTAAAAATTACCATTACATGACGCCATTCCGTGACGCACATCCTTTGAGTTTTGTCAACGTTTCTGTTTCATGTTGCGGAGCATGCACACCATAAAAAAATGTGAAATTCACGACACCTCGCGCTACTGCTGTCGTGACTATTCCACGTTCCTCACACTCTGATAACGAAACTTTCTGTCTTCCCTTTCCAAACAGAAAAAGAAGATCCCTTCGAAACAAAAGCCAGTCCCGGCGTCATTCGTTTATTTATTTAAAAGAAAAGAGAAGGCTATCAGGAATCGTGAGAAGCAAATTCGAACGCGTGTCGGCCAGCTTTGATGTCTCGCGGCTCGCCCTTCACTTTACCCTGTTTGTTCTCTCTTCCCGGCGATGGGGCTTATCGTGGCCTTTTGCCCTGCCCCCTCCGCATTTGCCCTTATCGCCCGGCTCTGGGTGATAATCGTTATGGCTTTATGTCAACGCCTCGAGAGGGGGTCGACCAGCGCCTCGACCTCCCCCCTTCTTCACACTCGTGCCGCTCGATTTATGCAGTGCACCCTTTTCTGGGTCCCTTTTTATTGCGGAGGGAATTTGATGTAGTGTTGCGGGGTATTTGATGAGGGTAATGTTATCGTTTGCGCAGACGATTTTCTTCGGACGACGCGACGCCGTTTGGTTCTTTTTTTTTTCGTGCGGTCGGAGATAACGCTTCGGAATGAGAGTTTTTTTTTCTTCGTGAAATTGCTAATCGGGGATTGTAAACAGAAGTGGAAAGGCGAAGTGTCACCTCGGTGACGCTTTCGGACGCCACGTGCTGTGAGAGCGTCTTCGGTGTTTGTGGCATGGAGCATGGAGCGGGGGTGTCTTTCGTCAGTAAAACTCCATGAGTAGGTAGGTAGGTATTTTAATTAACGTCGCACTGGAGCAATACGAAGGGTTTTTGGGGACAGTCAGGGAAAGGTGAGGCAATTTTAATTAACGTCGTACTAGAACAACAAAAAAAACTTGAAAATTCTCTTGGGAAACTTTTGGAAGTTAACTTCTAGTTAACTTCAACTGACATAAGTAAAAAAGGTACTATAGGATCTCTGGAAACCAAAGGAGAATAGTTCCTAGTGATATTCATTTAGTTTCCAGCTTGATTTCCCAACCCAGGAGGCTGAGACATAGAGAAATAGTTAGGGTAGGCGATATTTTGAACACCTACCCTACTATGTTTTACGTACAATAAACAATCTAAAACTCATATAAACGTCTTTTTTGCTTGTCCTTGTATAATTACGTAATAGTAAAGAGAGGGGATCGATAAAACATCAAGAAACTCTTGAAGGGGATAAGAAGTTTGGCGACTCCTGGTTTAGAAGGAGTATAAAGGGAATCCTGAAAAGAAGAGAATACGAAGATATAAAATACTTTTATTTCGTCTATCGGCATTTTGTTATATTTTGCACCACGAGGTCTAATTAGACTGACTGGTCGGGATAAACAAAAAAGGGAAAAGTATGGTTTTTCAAAGAAAATCCGAAAACAAATAGAAAATTTTCATTTTTAACACAAAAAAACAAATTAAGGTAAGCAAAATGTGGGAGTCTTATTTTTTATGGAGAACGTATTCGATATTATGTCAAGAAAATAGATAGTAGGTTTGCTTGAAACAAATTACCAGCGTAATTTTATGCTTTTCATTGCTGAGTTATTAAATTGTTTAATATTTGGTGGATATGAAGGGGAAATCTAGGTAAACCTTTCCCCAAAACTATATTGCATTCAAAGCATAGTTAAGGCCAGGTATTTGGAAAATAACTTTGCATATGCGTCGGTGTCGTAGTGTATAGAAAGGGGAACATACACTTGCTTCGAGTTAGGTAGGTGGATAGGTATGTATTTTTATGTATGTTTACTGGTGCAACACAACGGGCTATTGGCGACGGTTAGGGTAATTTTTGTAAATTTTAATTAACGTCGCGTATTAGAGCAACACAACGATTCACGACGGTCCGGGATAATTCCCCTAAGGGAGAGATTCGAGGACAACACCGGTATGTTAAGCATTTCAGAGAAACTTATAATATGGCGAAATACTTTTACTGCATTAAATAAGAGTGTAAATAAAAATTGGAAATGGTAATGGTAATATTGACGACGGTCCGGAATCAATCTCCTAAGGAAGAGATTACAGGACAACACCACGTCGTTTTGAACCACGGTCTGATGTCGAGCTTCGAAGTTAGGTTATGCAAAAGAACAGCTTCTTTCAAGTTCCGTTGAGTTCTTAGCTGCGGTAGCCAGGTTAGATGAATAACGGACGGAACAGCTACACTCTACGTTTATGAGCGATGGCAACGGCCTTGGTGATTTTTTTGGTGCACTTCTAAAGTCGCCAAGGAAATAATTATTTCCCAACACTTTTTCTGTCACAAATTCTTTTCTTTTTCCGACACACTTCTTGAACACATTTCAGAATGTTTCAAAAAGTATCTTTTTAAAAAACTTTCACAAAAAGTAATAAGCTTAAGCACATATCAAAACAGATTTGTGAACCAGCAGAGAAACTAAGCTACGAATTTTGGGTAAGAATACCCTGAAACTTATCAATTACACTAAATACAGTGAGCATGTTGAAAATGAAAAAGGTTTACAAAAAAAAAGCAAGTAATAATACAACCTGATAACGTCAGAATTCTTTCGTAAAAAATAATAAAAACGAAAATGGTTAAAAAATAACAAAACTCTTAATTATTTCGTAAAAACTATTACCAGTAAAGTAAAAATTCCACAACTGTCAAAATACAAATAAGTGGACCAATGGTATCACAGAAAACGATTTAAAAGTACCAATGCAATCAAAAGATATATTTAAAATAAAATAACCAATGGGAATAAAGGAAGAATTTCAAACGAATCAATGAAATCAAACGACTTTAACGGATTTCGGAAGAACTTTCTAGAATATTCAAAATGAAAATTGAAAGTTTCCGTTTGCCGAGGTTGCCATGAAAACCACAACAACCGTAAAGAAGGTGGGTTGCCTTAATTTATCGTATCTCGCTACTAAAAGTGCGCCAAAAAATCGCCAAGCCGTTGCCATCACTCATAAACGTAGAGTGTACCTGTACCTAACGGATTAACAACGGGAAGTTTTCGAATTCAAATCCAAACCCAAACCGTAGTGAGCAAAGGGAGTACGTTATGTCTATTTTAGCCTCAATGTCCTCACGATGGTGTGACAGTTTGGAGAGTGGGGTGCCTGCTCAGGTGTGACCTCGTCATTTGTCCGTGGTTCGAAATTACGTGGCGTGGTCCTCGGATATTTCCCTTCGGATTTGATCTCGGGCCGTCGCCAATAGCCCATTGTGTCGCTCCAGTGCAACGTTAATTAACTCACCTACTTACCCTCTTTGTGTTTGTTAGAATCGATAACCGGTGGGATTGCGCCGAGTGTTACGACGTTGTTCGCGAGTCTTGTTCTCAAGGAGCGTACGCTATTGAATTCGGTATTTCGCAATTAAGTGTGTTGTGCTCAGTTTTTTCCCTTAAAGGATTGATCCCGGATCGTTGTCGATAACCCGTTGTGTTACTCCAGTAAGACGTTAATTGAAAATACCATACCACGAGTGAAATACACAACTGCGCTTGAAAACAAGTGATGTCGAAATGTACGATATCAAAGTTTGACGTCATACAAGAAGAGCTGTATTGATATGAAAACCGTTTAAGTTCAGCTTGAAGTGACGCAAGGGAACGTTCACAGAATCTGGCCACATCTGTGCTTAGAACAAAAACAACTACCATGAAAATTCATTGCGTAGTGAAATGTTCTAATGCGTTCAAAGTAGAAGACTCAAGTGCAAACAAGAATAGATTATTTAATATCCAGTTTTTTTCCGACTGGATGATGGTAATTTTTAATTAACTTCGTACCAGAGCATCGCATCGGACTATTGACGACAGCACGGGTAATTGCTGATTTTTTAAATGAAGTCTTACTAGAGCAACACAACGGGATATTAAGGACGGCCCGGGATCAATCCTTTAAGGGAAAGATCCGAGGACAACACCTCGTAATTTCGAACCACAGTTAAATGACGAAGCAACACCTGCGCTGGTACCCCACTCTCCAAACGTCCACACCAACCCAAAGTGAGGACTTTTGTCCGAGACAGATTTAAGGTGCACCAGCAGTATCTATACCATACGCTTACAAATATCCATGCACTGATCCGGATTCGAGCCAGGAACCTACCGATCTAGAGGCTAGCACCTTAACCACGAGACCGGTTGGTCGGCTTTTCCCGACTGGGAGAAATCAGAAAGTGAAAATCAATCATTGACATATACAAACATATCACGTTTTCCTGGTTGTAGAGCGGCCGACCAACCGGTATAGTGGTTAAGGTGTTAGCCTCTAGATCGGAAGGTTCCTGGTTCGAATCCGGGTTCGGGCATGGATGTTTGTAAACGTATGGTGTAGAGGCGGCTGATGCACCTTAAATCTGTCGTGGCCGAAAGTCCTCACGTTGGGTTGGCGTGGAAGTTTGGAGAGTGGGGTGCCAGCTCAGGTGTTGCTTCGTCATCTGACCGTGGTTCAAAATTACGAGGTGTCGTCCTCGGATCTTTCCCGTAAGGGACTGATCCCGGACCGTCGTCAATAGCCCGTTGTGTAGCTCTAGTACGACGTTAACTAAAAATTACCATTACCATTACCTGGTTGTAGAGCGTGCGTTACAAAAAGGCACTATCGTTTAATATCGCCAATCTACTTAACTATGCATCAATCGCGATCAACCTGTCGCCAAACAGCATAAATTAAATATACACTGATAAAAACTCTGGGAGATGGAACAAGGATGAAAACTCATTCTCCCAAATGGAACCCTCTTGTTTGAAGTTTCTTTTCAAATGACGAACAACTAATAATAACATCAGACTCGACAGAATTGTGACTGACTGTTCTTTTTTGCTTGTGAAAGCCATTAATTTCTAAGATTTTTCACAAGTAAAAGTCAGAAGAGCGTTTTGTTTAAAAACAATACAAAAATATTTTGAAAAGACATCGATATTTTATGTAAAGCCATAACATTTAAAAAAATGTACAAATATTTCACTATGAAAAACATTTCAAGTAGCTTATAGATATGCATTCTGTTTTGATTTTTGTTTTTATATACAAAGTTTACTGTCATTTTGCTATGTATGAAAATACTTAATGAATATATTTTTGATGGATTATATTATTTTAGGAATAAACCATCCATTTCAAACATTAAACCTTTCTTTTGGAAACTTCTGAAAACCTACCTTGAAAGACAAATAACCTACAAGTCATAAATAATTTTGATGTAAGCGCAGAAAAGTATTTTCCATAATGCCAGATAAGTATGACAGTCATTACATGAAATCTGTGAGTGCATTGAAAATTTGAAAACTCTTACCTTTGGGTAAAGCTTGAGACGCGCTTTCGGTTGATGAACACGGGCACATGTGGTCTGCTTTCAAACGACCCTGTGAAATTAAAAAGCACTTTAATAACTATAATGTAGGATTTCATTCAAACTTTCGCAATTTATGTGAAGAAGCACTTAACGCTAAACACGTATTCCTTTGCGACTGTTATAAAGCATAGATGCGAATCCGAACAGTGAATTTTGTCAACTCCAGGGGAGAAATTAAATTACTGGAGATGTGAATCTCATTTTGTCATTTTTTTGACGATGAATGGGGAGGTATGTATTAAATTGACGTCTCACTGGAGTAACACAACGGGCTATTGGTGACGGTTCGCGATCAATCCCAGAAAGATGATAAATGGGATAACAAAAAGATATACGTGGTTAGATAGGCACTAATTTTTGAGAGGACGCGAATTCGTCTAAAGCCATAGCGACATACACTACCCTACAATAATGTACCGGACGCCAGCGGATTCGCATAAAATCCGACTACTTAGTTGGGGGTGGTTTTCATGGTATGGCCTGGGACCTTTGCATGTTGTTCCTGGTCAATTGAACGACGACGCCTACATGAACATTTTGGACAATCAGGTTCTTCCTACCCTCTGGCAATTTTATGGAATGAACGAATGTTACTTCCAGGAGGACAACGCTCCATGTCATGTTGCAGCCTCTGTCAAGCAGTGGTATCGAGATATGGATGTAAAACGTCTTTTCTGGCTTGTTCAGAGTCCAGACACAAACCCCATAGAACATTTGTAGGACGAGTTAAACGACGCTTACGGACCAGGGAACCACGGCCGAAATCTACAGCTGAGCTGGCAACATTCTTTTAGCAGGAATGGACGCAAATACCCATAGCTGTGTATCAAAACCTTGTTGAAAGTATGCCCAGAAGAGTTGCTAGTGTTATTGTAGCATGTGGGGGACCATCCCCCTATTAAAGCATGTATTATTTTCCTTATACCATCGCATCTTTCTGGCCGATCCATTATTGTAGGGTAGTGTATATTTAATGGTCAATTTGGATGACCAATTAAACCACCATGCCTCCATCACCTATCAAAAAAAAAACAGAAACGAACTTATAGCCTGCACTTCATCTAGCAGCCTTATATAAGTTGTGTTTAGAGCCACTTGGCAACTAATAAAATTTGAACTACAGCCTGCCGTCAACGGAACTGACTTCGCTTTTAAGTCTAAATAGCAGTGAGAACAGTGTTCATTTTCAGTTAGTATGACTCAGGTGGATGACTTAATTTTGCTTTTAGCACATGCTGCTGGCGAAAGATCATCTGTTTTTTTCGCCTACAAGTGGAAAACTCGACAATTTTATTTCCAAATTGTCAAGTAAAACGCCAGCATAACATACTTGAATCCGGTTCTTCGAAAATCCCCTATGAGAAGTGGGATAAGGTCTGTTTCTATAGCAACAAAAGCAGACTTTGTGTTGGGGCTGTTCTCTAGTTAGATAAAATACATAAATGTTAAAAAGAATTTTTAGATAATTTTTAAAGAGTTCCTTAAAAGGTGTTAGCGATTTCGATGACTTTAAGGAACGGTTTTTCAAAATGGAAGTTTTCATTTTTCCCTACAAGCCCCAAAAGACACTACGCTTCGGTGCTTATGGAATATATTTCAACTGCTTCAATTCGTTGCAGTGCTATAGTTTGTAAATACTTAAACACACAATGTTTCGTAAAATATTTAACTACCAGAACCGCACGTAGTATTAGGGTTAAGTTTCTTTGTTTCTATTGATAGAAGCATCGATGTGAGACTTGCATCTCCAAATGAAATTATCACAAATATAAATACAAAATAGCACTTTCTGTACTTCCTAATGGTGTGAAAACTTATTTCCAATAAAGCGCGCAGCAAAAAAAACATACCGCAGTCATATTACCCCAATTAGTTCCTTAACATCTACTTCAATTGCATCCCATTCTTTTGTTCAAAGGCGACTCGGTATTTTTTTGCATCTTAACCCATTTTTGCTTTTGCTCATACTTTTATATACGGATTTCTCTTTTTAAATTCCTCATTCCCTTTGCAATGCGTCCGCTGAAGAATTTCATTACAGCAGCAACCACTACAGTGTAGTTTTACCACTACTATATGCAGCTCAAATCAGGCATATTTAAAATAAGCTGTGAAATTCGTGATTGAATCTCATATTAGCTGATTCTGTTATTTCCATCAGGTTTACAAATAATGTAAATTTCTATTCCTCCTTCGGAAATGAAACATGTATACATCATGCTTAGAGCATAACATATGAATAACTTTTAAGCATGTCCTTTCACTACAAAAATGAATTTAACAACTGTGACCCGAATTGGGAATCCACACTCCGCTTCCACCAGATCGTCTCTACGTTCTTCAAATGATGATAGCCTCTAGATCGGAAGGTGCATGGATATTTGTAAGCGTATGGTGTAGATGTGGTTAATGTACCTTAAATCTGTCGTTGCCGAAAGTCCTCACCGAGGAAAGGCCGAGAGGTTTGGAACGGGGCTCTCGATGAGAAGAGGAAATTAAATTTAAAAATATACATGGTACTAAGTGATGTAAGATGAAGAAAGGAGAAGGTTATTGGAATGACTTATTTATAGATCCTCACCACCAAGGTATTGAGCCACGACGCAAGTATCTCTCTCAAGGTAGCTGTCGATAAGTCCCGTTTACAGTGCGTAGTATTGGGAACTGATTCCGGGATCTGACATATGCCGCAGACTGTGTCCAAAGACAGAGCCGAAACGATAGCGGCTCTCTTTGATGTGGTTATCAGAGACCTCCTGTATGCTCTGAACGCAATAAAACCGCGCACTCTCTGTGTGTTGAAGGTGTGAAGCAGTAGGAGGAGTAGGTGTTATGCCACCGACGCCGATGTCATGTACCTCTCGCTTTTATAGCCATCAGATAAACGGAGATTAAATTATTCACTGCCCCGTACACTGTACCTGCGATAGTGTTCAAAATCCTTAGCACAAACGCAACGAATGTTGATTTTCGTGTAAGGTTTTTTTTACGAAAATATCTCCCATCGCCTTAGGAAACACTTCTCACAGAACTCAAAGTGAACAAATTATTATTTTTCAATGTACGAACAATGTAATTATTCGGAGAAAAAAAAAACATGTGAATGCAATTCAGGCTATACGCTGCACATTTGGAACAGGTAAGGTCCAATTTTCTGAGCCGACCAACCTGTCTGGTGTTAAGGTGTTAGCGACGTTTGTTAAAATTTTCTTTACCTTACCATACCAATTTTCTGAATTTCAAAGAGTTAAGGTTAGGTAATTTTAATTAAGTTTGTACTAGAGCAACTCAAAGGGCTATTGACGACTGTCCGGGATCAATCCTCTAAGGGAAAGATCCGAGGACAACACCACGTAATTTTGAACCACGGTCAGATGACGAGAATTTCAGAAGTGTAAAATGTGACTAGATTTTCAATCTTTTGGCGCTGGAGTAAAATTTACTATTTTGGAGCCATGGCACTTCACAATGGTAAGATAAGGTGAGGTAATTTTAATTAACGTCGTACTAGAGCAATACAACGGACTACTGACGACGGTCCGGGATCAATACCCTAAGGGAAAGATCCGAGGACAGCACCACGTCATTTTGAACCACGGTCAGATGACGAGACAGCACCTGAGCTGGCCCCCCTCTCTCCAAACTTCCACACCAACCCAACCTGAGGACTTTCGGCCACGACAGATTTAAGGTGCATCAGCCGCCTCTGCACCATACGCTTACAAACATCCATGCACTGACTCGGATTCGAACCAGGAACCTTCCTATCTAGAAACTAACACCTTAACCATCAGACCGGTTGGTATATATAATTTGTTTGATAAATATTTCCCGTTTGAATGTCTGGAAGAGTTAAAAGGAAGTTTCTAGCTCAAACGCTTGTTATTGCGATGTGCAGGCGCGTGCGAGTGATAAGAGTTTTTACCTGAGGAATTGTCATCGTGACTCCGTAGTTCTTGGAAGCAGACATCACTGTGGGAGTCTACCGAAAGGTGCTCTGAGGACAACATCGTGCTGCTGTCGCATTTCTCTCAGGCTCGTTTCGCACTCAGCATCGGTAGCAAGAAGAGTTGCTCCGTCCTGTAAAAATTTTACATTCATTCGTAACAATGTCTTCATACAGGTGTATATTATGATTTTAAACCAACAAGTGTGGTTCCTATCTCGCCCTTAGCAAAACTGACCAGATCTTGATGGACGGGATATCACGTCATTAGAAGATAAAAGTGACCAGATCTCGAAAAATTTGGCAGTATCTTGATGGCGAGATATCTCATCATTAGGGAAGTTTGTCAGATCTTGATGGACGAGATATCTCGTCATTAGAAGATAAAAATAACCAGATCTTGATGGACGAGATATCACGCCAATACCACTTGGAGGGTTAATACGATTGCTTCCGAATAAATGTGAAGGCAAAGCTCAATGAAAACCAAACTAAACGTGCGTGCAGGAGAATTTAGACAACTCGTGGTTTTTCTGTCGAGTTCTTTTTAAGAGAATTGTTTGCTTTGTGTGCTTTAAATTCCTGAATTTCACAACATGTAAGAACATAAATAACCATTTCAAGGGTTTGCTGAGTTTTTGATGTCGCATGGGGCAGATCAGGCCAATACATCCCTTTTCCGTTTCGTAAATGGACATACACACGCGATGAAAGATTTTACTGATGTAGAAGAGAGACACTCCCAGGATAGTTCAGTAAATCGAATCTGCACAGCCTTCAGATCGCAGACTGTTGGTGCAGCGAGCAAACTCACACAGCCACGGTAGCACCTCATTTTAAAGGATTAAACCCCACCCCATTTAGAAACTAAATATGTAACCAATGTTTCAATCTCTACTATTATAAAAGGAAGTGTCAGTGGATTGTGCGCAGTTTCTTGAAGAATCTATGACACTTACAATAATGAAATTTGCCGCACAGATAATTCGAATTTTGTGTGTGTCCAGACAGAATTTAAAAATTTTACCTAGAACATTTAAAAATTAATTTATTAGTTTTTTTTCACCATTCTTTCTTTTGTACGAAATGTGACGTCAGATAAAAGAGAGCCAATTTTTGGATTTTCGACCGCTGATGTAACAAGCGCTTTTCGTCCGAATTGATTTTGAAACCATGCCACGTTTTCCCGATTCTAGCTTGTTTTGATTTATGTTCTTGATAACAGCCACCTCGAGGTCATCACGGAGCCCGTGGAGTTTGTTTGCGAAGCAAACCAAATGGGAATACGTAGCAATCAACGGGGGTTGGCGAGCGTCAGCCATGTCTCTATAAGCCCAAACTAAACTAACCAATCCAGTGGTCTGTCTTCCACAACCCATCACATTATCTTATTTTTCCCACGCACTGAAAGTAAAGGGTCTCAATTTCTATTTCAAACGTGCTGGCGAACCAAAAATTTGTAACCTGTGTCGGATAGGTTTCAAGTATCATTTGTCTGGTTCCGCGGTAACCCGGTTTGGAAGAATAACGTAATAGCAACCGGATGGTTGTGATTTCGAATGCAACCAAAAACAGTCGTGTACAAGAGGGGGCTAACGTACAATAAATATGTAGTGGCTTCAGATGTCTTCACGTTGGCGTGTGTTGGAAGTTTGACGAGTAGGATGGCAGCTCATGTGGTAACCAAGACATCTGACCGTGATTCGAAATGACGTGTCGTTGTCTTCGAATCTTTCCATTTGGAATTGATCCCGGACTGTCACCAATAGCCCGCTGTTTTGCTCCAGTGCGACGTTAATTAAAATACCTACCTATCGTATTTCTCCTCAAGTTACACAGGATTTATTATATCCCAACATCTATAAATAGCCCACGGTATTGCTCCTGTATGATGATAATTTAAATTTCCATACCATACCTATCATACACTACCCTACAATAATGGACCGGACAACAAGATACGATGGTATAAGGGAGAAAATACATGCTTTAATAATGGATGGTCTCCACGTGCTGCAATGACACTAGCAACCTTCCTGGGCATACTATCAACAAGGTTTTGATACACAGCTATGGGTATTTGCGTCCATTCCTGCCGCAAGAATATCGCCAGCTCAGCTGTGGATTTCGGACCTGGTTCCCTGATCCTAAGCGTCGCTGTAACGCGTCCTACAAATGTTCTAGGGGTTTGGGTCGGGACTCTGAGCAGACCAGGGAAGACGTTTTACATCAATATCTTTATACCACTGCTTGACGGAGGCTGCAATATGACATGGAGCGTTGTCACCCTGGAAATAACATTCGTCCATTCCATAAAATAGCCAGAGCGTAGGAAGAACCTGATTGTTCAAAATGTTCTTGTAGGCGTCGGCGTTCAACTTACCAGGAACAACATGCAAAGATCCCAGGCCATACCACCTGAAACGCCCTCAAACAAGTAGTCGGATTTTATGCAAATACGCTGGCGTCCGGTCCATTATTGTAGGGTAGTGTATGTGAGGGAGTAACGGAAAAGAAAGTAAAGGAAACTATGTATTTGTTAATTTTACTGAAGGAAGTTTGATATTGAATATGTAAAAATCCCAATATATTCCAAAATGTTTATCTTGCAAATAAAGAAAACCCTTTTTACACGAAGTCTGCTTAATGCCTTCAAGCGCGTTAACCGCACCTAAAATATGTAATTAGCATATTTTAGACTTGCGCGATCTATATTATCTTACAATGGAGACGAGCCGGCCAACCGGTATAGTGGTTAAAATGTTAGCCTCTAGATCGGAAGGTCCCCGGTTCGAATCCGGGTTCGGGCATGGATGTTTGTAAGCGTATACCAGCTTAGGTGTTGCTTCGTCATCTGAACATGGTTCAAAATTACGATGTAATTGTTAGGGGCAATGATGGCCCTCCCACTGGGTGCTCCTTCACAAGTGGCCATCACTTCCGGCCTTGTAGTGGCCAATGACTTCGGTCAAAATGTGCCCGTCATTAGAAGAAAAAAAAAAAAAAAAACGGAAAAGGAGCAGCAAAAAAAATTCAGATACTGAGTATTTTTTTGTTTATCAATGTAACATAGAATCTTACGTTTTTCAAGTAACTAGCCGGTCTGCGCCGGCTAGCGCTCGGCGGTGTGTAATAGTGCTTTTTTTTTAACTTTTTTACACACCGTAATTAAACATGCTTTGATTTGTACATTTTATTTATTTTTATGTCATTGCGTATTCAATCAAATATTTAAGGAAAGTTGGTCGAAATATACATATACCGCTACAAAATTATCCATGTCTAGTGATGTTTTGCAGGAAATAGACATATCATTAAAATCAACTCAAATACCCAAACACGGAATTCTAAATCAAATTAAAAAAGTAAACATTAATTCTGACGTGGCCAGATACCGGGTAGCAAAATTACGTTTAAATTACTTTTGCATCAAAGGAAGAAATAAAAAGTCAGTTCAAACATAAATATTACAATTTAATTCCTTATTTTGCATAGAAATTGACCTCGGCTATTTGAAAACAGTAAGAATTCAAAATATCTGGGTTATTTTATTTACGTTGATTGTTGCCATTCGACGATACACAAATAACGTCGATTTCGGGTCCACGTACGTTAGTGTTTTATATATATAGATTAAAGTGTAAATTTTACTAAATAGCTCAAAATTGTACATAGTGATTAAAAAAAAAATTTAGGATTCGAGTTTTTTTCTTTTCTTTGCATTTTCTGAGGACATTTACCATAGTAATGTATATATTTTTTTACATTATCAGAAAGAAGAGATTTCAACAAACAAAAAACTCCCCAACTTTTTTTAAAAAGCTGATATTTTGACGCGAGAATTTTCGATTGAAAATTAGAGTGTTTTTTCGATATTAAGTCAAAATAAGGTGAAAAAATAAATATTTCAAATAAAAAAAATTACAGTGTCTTTAGGACATAAAAAAATAAGTTTTCACAAAATTTCGTGAAAAAAAATTTTTTTTTTGCATAAGATAAAAATAAAAAACCAAAAACTTGATTATTTGAATTTTTCACATAAATTTTGAGGTTATGTGAAAAAAGTGTAGGTACAAAAGTTGTAGGTCTCTTTATTACCTACAACTTTGTCATTTAATTTTTTTCCATGGGACTTGTAGTTTTGCCGGAAATTGAGATACACCGTGTTTTACCCTTAAAAACTCACCCCCGTCCACTTCCCGACCTCAGATCGCCCGTAAATTATTTTTCCTTTCATTTTTGTTATATTATCGTCCTTTTTTAACGGGTTTCATCCTACTATAATTTTTTTTCACTTTTTACCATTTTAAAAATTATTGACCCTGGTCAATAGTTCAAACTTCTAATTCTGTTCACTAATGCTTGGTTTAATGGCAATTTTGAATCGTCATCGATATGAGAATTTTTGTTTTTGTTTCATTTCAACAGAAACTTTAAAAAAGGCACTCCCAGAAATAGCCTGTGACAACCTAGTCAATAAAAGCATGCTTTACATCCGTATTCTTGAATCATTTTCCTTCGAGCCGTACTTTAGAACGCTGCACCGTAAAAACCAACCTCAAGAATAGCTTTTGCCATCGTCGGCTAAATACCGGGATATTCAATACCCAGTCTGATGAGACCTCCCAGTGTAAATAGATATTTGGTTCCCAAATAATCACTGGTTAATGAGCTTCTCCAGTCGGAAAAAGAAAAGAAACTGCTTATGTTCGTCGTCGTTAGTAGCCATGGAGACAACTGTCTAATGTCCCATTCAATGCTCTCGGATTCTGTAAAAAAAGACACTCTTCATTTAAAGATGCTGCAATTTATCCGTTTAAAGGTAAAAGCCGTCGGATTAAACATTTGTTTCTTGTGCAGGGTGCAATACGAAAGGAACTGTGGGGATTTCACCTCCAAAACTTACAGAAAGTAAAAATGTTCTTATTTAATCGATTCATTCCTAGAAATAATCGTGAATGAAGGCGTTTTTGATATTTTCTACTACTTTATTATTATTTTCATCTATTTACAAAAAAGTGTCCCATCACTTATTTGCAAGGAATACTTACTTATTTCTTTATTTAGACACACCACACTAATTTACATACGAAATTTACTTATTTATTTAAACAATCAATCTAATTAACGCACAGAATTGACTCACTTATATACATAATCACTCTAATTCACTCACTTTTATACGTAATCACTCTAATTTACTCACTTTTATACATAATCACTCTAATTTAATCACTTATATACATAATCACCCTAATTTACTTATAGATTTTACTTCTATACACACAAGCACTCAAATTTACTTACATAATTTACTCTTATCACTCATTTACTTACAGAATTTAGTTATTTACTTGCATCCTTGCTTAAGCGCTTTGAAATTTGTTCATATTTTTGTTAATAAAAGAGTTGGGCCACCTTTTGCTTTCAATACAGCTTCCATATTGCTTAGAGTAATGTCACTCTAAGACGTTTGTAGCACTATCGAAGCTGTTCTACGTTTCAAAGAAATGCGTTTAAAAATCCCAATATCTGAAGTTTCTAATTTGCTTGGTTCATCGTTTAAATGATTTCGAATTGAAACACCCAATGAAAATAGTATGCCCATAAAAAAAAGTCAATACCAATTGCCTTTATGGCGCAAAATTTAATAGTGGACAAACAACGCCAAACTCAAGAATGATTAATTTCGGAGTCTGGCATTATAAAGGGAGGAGGTCATAAGGCGTTGGTCCACCTCTGGCCTGGATGCGTCACCCGGCGTGGCATGGACTGAAAAAGTTCCCGTATGATGTCCTGTTGAATTTCTTGCCGTCTACAACTGTCGGGCTAATTGGTCAACATTCCGGGATGGTTGCAATCGGCTTCCCATAACGTACCAAATATGCTCTATGGGAGAAAGATTGGGAGACCTAGCTGGCAAAGGAAGTGTTGGGAAACCTCGATGATAATTCATAGCAACACGTGCCGTGTGCGGCCGGGTATTTATCTTGCTGAAAAGTAAGTCCAGGATGTCACAATAGGGTGTAGACTGTCGTATAAGTACCGCTGTGATGTAAGTGTGCCAGAAATGACTACCAAACAGCTATCAAAGGAGATGGCACCCCAGACCATAACACCCTGTTGTGGGCATGTGTGGGGTGCAATAGTAAGAGGGCAGGATCCCCACGCTGCCCTGGACGTCTCCAGATACGTCTAAGGTTGTCGGCAGGACACAGTTGGAAACGGTACTCGTCACTAAAGACTATACGTCCTCAGTCAACGCCGTTCCAAGTGGATCAAGCCTGGCACAACTCCTTGTTGCCTCGATTTTTTTTGTTTTGAGTATAGATAGCAAGGGTAGATAAGTAGTTGAATTTAACGACACACAGGAGCAAAACATCGGGCTATTGTCAACGGTCAGGGATCAATCCAGATCATTGGTAATTTTTTAATTAACGTCGTACTAGAGCAACACAACGGACTATTGACGACGGTCCGGGAACAGTCCCCCAAGGGAAAGATCCGAAGACAACACACTTAATTTCGAAATACCGAATTCAATGGCGTACGCTCCTTGAGAACAAGGCTCGCGAACAACGTCGGGATCAATCCCGAAGGGAAAGAACTGAGAACCACACCTCGTAAGTTTGAACCACGATCAAATGACGAGGTCAACATCTAAGCTGTTACACAGCCAACATGTGGGCATTTAAGGACCCGATTTTATATTTCGGTTTGATAGTTTCAAACTCGGAACCCTCCGGTTGCTAAACAACTACTCTTCCATCAGGGCTACCTCCGTTCACAGCAGAAAGCACGTGAGAAGTACCAATGTATGAAGATTCATATATGCAAGAAATTAGGTGTTGCTCAAAGTAATTCGTACCAAGTGAATCCTATCAAAATACAGCTACATTTTTATACATCCAATTGAATTAATATACCAACATCTCCAGTTCATTAAGTAGAGCTCAAACTTAAATATTTTTGAAGTACAATGGCAGTGAAAAATCCCTTCAGAAGGGTGGAATGTAATCATAAAGCAATGATGTGAATTTCTGTAAGAGCTGGATTTGAATTACGAAAGTAAGAGATAGTAATGGTTCAAGTTTCTTTTGAACTGTGCAACCACGTGAATCCTCGAAAGTGGTGCTTTATTGCATGTAACGCCTTGAATTGTATATAGGTTAAGTGCACATATGTAAGTGATAAGTGTATATGGAGCACACAACAATTACGCGGCAGGTGATAATTGAAAACGATCGGAATTTGCTTAAAATGCTACTTTAATCGAAGAGTATTCTGTTTTGAGTGCCAGTTGATAATCAGTTTTTTAAATAGAAGCATTTTTGTATTTTGATATGCTGAAAATGTTTTGAAGGATAATTTAGAAAGCAAATCATTCAAGTGAAAACGAGTCCAAAATATTTTTATTGCGCGATTTATCTTAAAATACGTTTGTATGGGAACGTTCAGTAACAGCTTTCTTTTAAATTTATTTTGTTTTAAGATTACGTAGAATTATTTTCCGACGAATCGCATTTGTACGCGTGTATGTAACACTTTGACACTCCATACAAAAATGTACCATATTCAAAAATATATTTTGAAAATACTAGGATTTTCATGTAGAAAGAAAAGTCTATGGAAAATCAGTTTCTCAATAATTAAGAATTAACTAATTAGTGTTTATAACCCAATACTTGGAAAATACAGTGTAAAATGCTGTTCCCTTGAAAATTTTCTAGATTTTACAAGCATATAAGCCAGAATTGACTTTCAATAAGTGAGATCCTACCGAACATTATTAAATTACGGTATGTTAAGCAGTTCAGAGACACTTATAATTAGGCGAAGTACTTTTTCTGCATTAAATAAGATTGTAAATAAAAACTGGAAATGGTAATGGTAATACTGACGACGGTCCGGAATCAATCGCCTAAGGGAAAGATTCGAGGACAACACCACGCAATTTTGAACCACGGTCAGATGACGAGGCAACACCTGCGCTGGCACCGCACTCTCCAAACTTCTACACCAACCCAACGTGAGGACTTTCTGGCAGATTGAAGTTGCCCCAGCCGGCTCTACACCATACGCTTACAAACATCCATGCACTGATCCGGATTTTAACCAGGAACCTTCCAATCTAGAGGCTAACACATTAACCACCAGACCGGTTGGTCGGCAAAAATTGGAAAATACAAAGTTTGTGGGAAGTAGAGCCAGCTTAAAAAATTAACATTGATATGGATAGGTTTTATGGTTTGACAAGGAAAGATTTATTCGGAAGAATGCAGATATTTCAAACACTTTTACGATGTGTTAAAGTATAATGTGATTAAAAGTAAATGTTTAAAGCATGAAGGGTATTTATTTCTATGACCTTAATCACTAAATAAATACGAATAAATAATCCTCAAAGTTATATATGCCAAGAATGAGATGAGCCATCAGTGACTGTTTAGGATTGAACTGATTTGGGAGTTCTTTAATCTACAAAAGAAATTAACAGAATTTTACTTTCACAACTTTCTTATTTATGTGACCAAGCCTTATCATCGAGAGACCGTAAAATTCAAAACAAGGAATAGACTGCTAAATCTTGATAATCGTATGCGTGATCCTTTGTCAATATTAGACATACGGCAAACACTCTTTTTATTCTCCAAGCATAATCACCAAATCCCACACTAAACAATTACAAGAAACTTTTCTACTATCCCTCAATACCTACAATTGAACCGTGATTTCCAAGCTATTATTAAACTACGTATTAATGTATTTTATTCTGTTCGTTATTTATATGTATGTATAAAACCGGTGGGAGATATACTTTTTAAGATATGAACCGGAAATATTTCTGTATTGTATTCCATTTGATTTAAGATTAAATAATTTAAAAACAAATAAATTTTAAATTAACGCGGGTGTGCCTTTAAGATTCTAATCTTATTCTCAAGGTTAAAATCAAGTGCACTCTCGCAAATTAGGTTGAGATTACCTGAGTTACATCATTAGTTGATATATATATATATCCTTGAACAACCTACGATATTCAGTTTTGGGGAGACTGAATCGTGATCTCCAATTGCTTCTCATCGTGATTCGAAATTCATTCTTAAGCCGCGAATCAATAGAGAGCCGCAACGTGCAATGCAAATAATTTCTGATCTGATAGTTCATCCACAATCTCTTTGTAACACGTCGCGAGCAGTAAGAATCAAGTGATCCCCAGTAATATGGTAATTTTTAATTAACGTCGTACCAGAGCAACACAACTAATGACGACGGTCCGGGATCAATCCCCTAAGGGGACGATCCGAGGGCAGCACCACGTAATTTTGAACCACGTCCAGATGACGAGGCAACACCTGAGCTAGCACCTCACTCTCCGAACTTCTACACCAGCCCAACGTGAGGACTTTCGGCCACGACAGATTTAAGGTGGACCAGCCGCTTCTACACCATACGCTTACAAACATCCATGAACTAACCCGGATTTGAAGCAGAAACCTTCCGATCTAGAGGAAACATCATAAGAACTCATTTTCGCTGGAAGTACTCAGCTACAGACAACGGCATTGATCCCAATCTGTTCGAGAACATGCTCTGATCACCGGATTCGACTGCTCGCTACGTGTTACAAAGCGATTCCGAAAGCACAATCCACACTCTCAAACTGATTATATCACATGGTACGTTACAAGTTATAAGTGAGTTTTCGACTTCTGTTACAAATATCTATAGTACTCAGCTACCGACAGCGGCATAGATCCCAATCTGCCAGTGAGAAAACTCCTGCATTCGACTGCTCGCTACGTGTCACGAAGTGATTACGGACGTATCGTCCACACACGAAGCTAGTTATATCTGAAAACATATTACACGTTAACAATATATTATTGAATAATCGACTTTATGTTATTGATACCTCAAAGAGTACTCGACTCTAAGACAGCGGCATATATCCCAATCAGCCCGAGATCACGCTCTGATCACTGGATTCGACTGCTCGCTACGTGCTACAGTTCGAGTTAGAAACCTCATGGTATATTACGCATTAACAATGTATTGATGAGTAATTGACTTTATGTTACAGATATCCAAGAATACCCGACTCTAAGACAACGGCATAGATCCCAATCAGCCCGAGATCACTCTCTGATCACTGGATTCGGCTACGTGCTACAGAGCGACTGCGGACGTACCGTACAAATTAGAAACCCCATGATATATTACGCATTAACAATATATTGTTTGAGTAATTAACTTTATGTTATGCAGATATTCAAGCGTACTCTCCTCTAGACAGTGGCATATATCCTAATCTGCCGAATCCGTTTAATGTTACAAGCGACTGCGGACTTACCATACACATTAGAAACTGGTTATATCTCATGGTACATTAACAATATATTAGATATTTTATGTTGCAGATATCTAGGAGTACTCGATCCTAGACTGCGGCATCTATCCCAATAAGAAACAGTTCGTCTCCAGATTCCGGGAAAGGAAAAGAAAGCGAGGCAAGAGGTCTCACCCATCCGAAGCGGTTTCGTGTTTCGACTAATATGCAATTCCGCCGTCCGCAAGATGAGAGAAATAGCTGGCGATCTATCACCCCAAAGTTGGCACGCGTCGGGACAGGATTCCTCAAAGGAGGCTCCTCCACTCGTCAAAGGGTCTCTATTTAGGGCCGAAAATAGGGTCCTTATCGTTAGTTCGGCTCTTCTTTTCCTCTGGTCGTGGTCTGTGGCCATCACTCACGTGGTTATCACTCTTCGGCGGGGCAAGCTGTTCTTTTTTACCCTTTCTTATGAAGAGAGGGGTGTTGTGCGAGGACTCACCTCGTTTGTCTCTTGGTGACGGTGTCGTGTTCGCCGCGTCGTTATGACCGCCGCTGGATCGGCTTGCTGACGGTTTTAGGCTTTCCGGTCACAGGGGCTTCGGTGCCCCTTTTTTTTTTTAATTTTCGGTGGATGTGGCTATCGTTGCATCCTTTTGAATCAAAATACAAGCACGGCGACTGTGTTGCTAATTTAGGGGTGTCTATTCCGAGTGCGCGTGACTGAGTTGGGCCTTGTTCAGAGTTTGGAGACCTGACGTTCGTCAGTTTGCGTAAATAGCATCGGTAGCGACTTCCAGAGTTGAATACAAGCTGCAGATCTGGAAGTTTTTTTTTGCTCTGGTTGTGGTTTGACAGGGTTTAATGACTCGAAGTCCAAAAAGGACAAACTGTGTCAACTTAGGAGTGCATAAAGTATTAACTCAAGTGTAAACTCAAGATCATGCATGCTAGTTTTGGCTTGTCAATATGCGGGAATTTGCTACTACAATTAAAGTAAACTTGGGGGCCCTCCCCGGAGGCCTGCTCTGAAATCCTCATTATTTCGCTCCGCTCGTATCAATGAAGACATAGCAGAAGGAATTGTTTACAAAATATTATATTCCACAAGAAACAATTTTTCAAATATAAATTTGTTGTATTACAGAAAAGTTATATAGTACCTCTGAAAACAAAACTCTCACAATTTGGAATTCAAATGAAAAATTTGAGCAAATTTTAACTCGAAATGCTGATTTGGAAATCGAATACCCAGCTTGTTTGTGTGTACATTTCCCTAGCACTCGAACCATCCATACACATTTTCACTAAGTTTCTTGTCGAAAATTGTAGTACAAGCGTCTTGTTGAACTATAATTGTTGGTCTGAAAATGGCCGATATCGCTATGAATTCAATTGAGGTGCGAGGTTTCGTGGTAAACAAACAGTCGTAAAGTGTTGCCAAAACACTATAACAAATAACGTCTATTTTGTGTACCATGTAAAAGAATTATATATATAGATTAGACCGAGACGTTACTGTTTTTGAGTTAACCCATTCGAAGAGCATTTGACTGGCCGAAACTTTGTCAGATTTATCTGGTATCTATTCAATAGGTCATAAGTGTGATTCCTGATGTCGGTATATTTGTTCGTAGTACTTCAACATCCTCTTTAAGCCATAGATCACGGTTTCATTAGCCCTTTTGTAGCTAAACGACAAACCAAACTGTCAGACTTGGAGATATATCTAAACATCTGTCACATTTTGATAAAAAGTGAGGGATCTAAACTTCCATTTAATACCACGAACACGTCGTCCAAGTTGTTTCGGTGAACGCGAAGAAAATTGAAACCAGCATTAGTAAATTTTATTTATTCCCTAGTTATTTTGTATGACCAAAAAAATTTTTGAAGGAAAAACACATACTTTTTCAAAACATTATTTAAATTTAGTTGCACTCCAATATTTTTTGACTGCTTGCATTCAAATTAAACGTTTTAAGCTTCTTACGTCATATTTACATTAGTTTAATTAAAGTTTCGGACAAAGTTAATTAAACTTTTGGTAATCTTTCAAAACTCAAACAGTAAATTCACTGTGGAACAAATGCATTTCGAGAAAGATTCTACACTTTGACCTCGACTTTTTCTTTTTTTGTTCCAAGTGAAATATTGTTTCTAGTTTTTCGTGAAATTGCTTTCCTGGAGTGCGCATAACCTTTGCTGAGCAGACCAAATGATAACTGTTCTTTCTTTGAACATATATATATTCTTTTGCATTAAGAACGAACATAATACTCTTTTGTTTTGTGGTCAGTGGGATAGGCGTTCATAATTTCCATTTCATTGTTGAACGTGGAATTTCTTCCTGGGCTCAAGATGAGAAGTGCCACTTTGATAAATCAATGGAAGTAAAGGTGACTGCTTGAGACATCGAGTAAAAGACAGTTCAGAGACGAGAAGAAACGAGGTAATTGAGAGATAATCTCAAGTCATACGTTAGTTAAAAGATTATCATATAAATGAATTCAGAGGTTTGTTTTTAGTCGTATCGCTTCAGTTATAAAACCAGTTTCAGAAGTGGGCTGATATGATGCTTTTTCTGATAATTATTTTTCATGTGCTTCAAGGCTCAAACTCATGCATACATTCATAGCTCAATTCATTTGTTTCATGGAAAATGTAATTTGAATACCTTCACATGAATATGGTTTGCATTGAGTTAAAGATGGAAAAGATAGGCTTATATATAATTTTAAAATGAAGGTAAAATACATGTAAAAGCATCATTTATTAGATTTCTTAATATTCTAATTCTGTATACATTCTATTGGGGGACTAGACGCTCAATGCACTTTAGATAAACTATTTTTTATATGAAAAATTGGAGAAGCTATTTTACTTTTTCTTGTCCAACATGCTATTGATACTAGAGTTTCTGATCTTCACATGGGACCGCGGTAGCCCAGTTGGTAGAGTAGCCGATCGGAGGGTTGCGAATTCGGAACTCGACCCGACCCAAAACTGTCGTGTAGGTGGGAGCTGGTGCACGTAAAATCTTTCATGACCTCAAATGTCCTCACGTTGGCGTGGTGTGGAAGTTTGAAGATTGGAAGTCCAGTTCAGGTGTTGACCTTGTCATCTCATCGTGGTTTAAAAATACATGTTCTCTGATTTTTGTCATTCGGAATGGACCACGAACTGTCAACAATAGCCCTCTGTGTTGCTCTAGTGTGACGTTGGTTCAGCTGCCTCATCAACTTCCCATGCTACTTGGAAAGGTTAAATTGAGAGTGAATATTCGGCATTCTTTATTTTGAGTCCCAGACCTCTTCGGCATGTACTATAAGAGGAAACTGGTTGCTATTTGTGAGGTAGCAGCTAGTGGCTAAGCCATTGTTAGGCTAGGCCTCCACTTGCAATTTCTAGTCGCGCGATTTTTCAGTCACAAAAATAAAACTGTTTTAAATACAAGTGCACAAATTTGCGACTAAACAATCGCAGAGTTTAAAGAGTTGCAACCGGTCCTATTTTCGCTGCGACGCGACTGTCGCTCTACCCAATGATTCACACAGACAGGCATGCACATGCACCCACTTGCGATAGTTTAATCGCAGTTCTGAAGCAATCTTGTTCTGGTCTCTGTTTAAAACACTGCAAATACTTGTCTAAAATGTCTGACAACGAATCTACCGGAGGTGATGATGGACGAAAATAATTGACTAGGAGGCCTGCCCCTGCTCGCTGACGCTCGCCAAACCCCGGAGGATTACTTTGCAATCCTCATTGGTTTGCTGCGTGAACCTTACTCGCTTCGTTCGCATTAATGAAGACATGTGTCCCAGCAGAAGGGATTGTTTACAAAATATGATATTCCAACAAATTATTTTTCAAATATAAATTTGCAGTGCTGCAGAAAAGTTATACTGTACCTCTGGAATCAGAGCTCGAACAATTTGGAATTCAAATGAAAACTTGGAGCAAATTTTGACTCGAAATGTGAGGGCAGCTTTGGAAATCGAATACCCAGCATGTTGTTTGTATATAAGCTATAACAACTCGAATGTGTGTATTCAATAAAATTTCATCCGATAACGCTAGAAATTCAACTGAGGTGCAAGGCTTCGTGGTAAACAAACAATCGTACAGTGTTGCCAAAACGCGATAACTAATAACGTCTTTTTTGCGTGCCACGTAAGAGAATTATATATATAGATGCTGAATTACTAGTTAGAAGAATTGAAAAGAAGAAGAATTTAAAGGAATTGAAGATTGCTATTGATGGACCCATTATTCCTAACAATTCACCAAAACTACTTTTTGTCATTCGGTAGTGCTTGAAACCTTTGCAGAGTGCTCACGTAAATCTTCAAATAACTTTAATTAACGACAGATTTAAGGTGGACCAGCCGTCTCTACACCATACGCTAGCAAACATCCATGCACTGACCCGGATTCAAACCAGAAACCTTGCGATCTAGAGGCTAACACCTTAACCACCAGACCGGTTGGTCGGCCCATCTTTTTGTACGGAAAGCTTTGTAAATATTTATAGTTGAAGAGAGATGTAAGTGAACAGTTTTGGTCAAAATGTATTGATCTGGACCTGACTTTGTGTGTTAAATAACTATTGTGAGTGGATCGAACATTGGTCCACGCGACCACTCTCCAAACAAATTGCTGCATCATGACCATGATAAAGCCTACTTTCGCAGATATTCCCAAAGAAAAATTCTGGATGGTCGATTGGTGCAGAGTTAAAGAAAGAAATGGCGCATTGACAAAATTATATTTAATTGCTTCAATATTGTTTTCGACTTTTCACTGATATCCTCATCAAATTATTCCAGCTTCCAACTGATTACAGATTATCGATCCCAAAACCGATAGGCTGCATCTTCACAATTGTCTTCCCCGATCGGCCGCAACAGTTATTGGCTGTCTTTCTAAATGAAATTACATGTTAACAAATAGGAAGAGGAAAAAAAGATAGGCTCAACGATAGGCTGGGAGGAGAATCTCCCGTTATCTCCTGCCTATCATCAAACCTTGATGGCTAATTTGCGAACCGTGTCGGCTCGGACTGACTCGAGTGCTCTTCCAACAACTCAATCGCTTCGGGCACTCGGTGACTCCCAAAGCGCATCGCAAATGAAGAGCTCGTGCGTTTAATCGGGGAAGAGATATGAAATGCATTAGCCCTCGCATTGACAAGCCAGATAACTGGATATCGGGCCCATAATGGTCCATTAATTGGGGATAATAGATTTCGTCTGTTGACGGTCTTACGCCCCTTTTATTTTAAGGTATTCCATTGTCGGAAAGGAGGTTTCAGTGAGTGAAGTGGCGTTCATCTTTTGCCTATTTGCGTGGTATCAGCTAGGTTGTTCGCTTTTTATCAGGAGTGACGTTGAGGCAGTTTATCATTGGTTTTTAGAGTGTTATTGGTATTGAACAATGCGTAGATGTTGCATTTTTGATGAGGTTGAAGTTTTTTGTGAGATAGGGGGAGAGGTGATCGTGGCGCAATGAGGGGGGCGGGGATATATTTTGTAAACTCTCATGGTAGGTGGTAGGTATTAGAGACGTTCAAAACTAGAGTGAATAAAGTCCACTTTCTGGTCTAACTCTGATAATCATACACCCGAACTCCTTTTTCCTTAAGACTACGGCCAGTACAGCAGTTGTACCATGATCGCGCAAAGAAAGAATTTAGACAACGTCCAGTACATCACCTTGAAAGTTATAAGAATCGTGCCAAGGAAGAATTTAGACAACAGCTGTTACAGCAGTTGAACCTTGAAATGTATAAGATCCGCGCCAAGAAAGAATCACGCTTGTTATACCTATAGACGTTGTCAAAAGGTTAAATTGAATCTTTTTTGTGAATCAAGTGCCTATAGTTACTTTGGTTCCCGAGAGATGGTAGAAGAAAGGCAGTCGAAAAGAAAAAGTACAAACACGAAGAAACTTTATCTCGATGTATCTCAAAATGTTATACAATTAACTTGATCCACTAAAGTTCTGAACGCCTAATTTACTTAACGTCGCACTGAAACAACGCAAAGGGCTAATAGTGACGGTTCGGGTTCAAGCCCGAAGCGAAAGATCCGAGAACAGCACCTCGTAATTATGATCCATGGGGAGATGTCGAGGACATGCCTGGGCTGGCATACCACTCTCCAAATTTCCATATCACGCCAACGTGAGGACATTTGAGGCCACGACATGTTTATCATGTGCACCCCCTCCCCCATGTACATGATAGCAACCGGGCTACTGCGACCCTAAAAACTCCCAAAGCCATGTTAGGCAGTATTGTTGCGTAGCATTTTAAAACGGGGTGATAAGGTTGAATTTGAATCAAGTCCCGGCATTCCTATGAACCTATGAGCTATGCATCCCTATGAACTATGCGTAAATAAAAAGGGGGGGGGGTCAGTGTTTCTGTCAACTGTTCATCTAATCAGTCAAGGAAACTTCTCGTAACAAGAGTACATGGTTTTTGCCTCCAATTATGAAGGATTGGGAAGGTAGTTTTCTGGTTTCAAACACACTCCGGTATGATAACTAGAATACAAAAATCGTCCTAAAATGTAATAAAATTTCATATGATATAAAAATATCACTCCTTATATAATTTCAACACTAACAAAACATTTGATAAAAGAGACACAAGGAATAAAAAATTGGGTACAACTCGATAACGATATATTCAGGAAGTGTGTATGGGTTTTAATTTTATGTCCAAGACATGAGACCAATTTTTCTCCCCAAAGAAGCTTTTTGCAACATTTGACGTCTCGATTTAAAATTTCTAGTCTGTTCATATTTTTTGTACATATGTGACCTATTACCTGATATGATTTTCATGGTTCTCCCAAGTTTACTAAATTCGTCAGTTTATTGAAAGAATGAAATCCTCTATTCGTTTTGCATACTTTTCTCTAGGATGCGCTAATGGAAATAGTAGGACGAAGGAAACATTTAAACTTTTACGAAACCATGAAATGCGTTTGGTCTTTTAACCAACAGATTTTTGTATTTAATAAAAATATTTAACAGTAGCATTAAAACACAACTTAACAGATTAAAGTTAGCATTAATTTTTACTATTTGATTTAACGAATTAGTTATAGAATTAACCAATATAAAATTAAAATTTCTTTGTTCTGTTTTCATAGTGATGATGCCATTTTTGATTTGATGAAACGGTGAGATAGAATCATCAAATCCCTATGCATTACAAATTAACTATTCTCAGCTCTCAATATTTTTTAATATACTCAAAATCGTATTTATAAATATTATTTATTTAAGACTTAAATATTCTCAAAGATGTAATGATTTACATAGTTCCACACGGATATACTAATTTTATGCTCAAACATTGTAATTAAAAATGATTTAAAAGCAAAATTTTGTAGGTATGTTTTAATATTCATTATAAACATAACCAAAGAGTTTTTCAAAAATAACACTGAAAGGATAACATACAAAGAACGTGTTTTAATGAATGTTTGAGGGAAAATTATGTAACTAAACCTTCATGAACATTAAATTTAAAAACAATGTTGAAATTACTTTTAAAGAGGTTTGAAAATGTGGCTTTTGACGAAAAAGGCATGTGGTTACTCATAAATTTAAGCATTTGAAATTGTACAATCATAAATATTGCATAATCAGAAAAACTGGTTTCGCGGTAAGTAAATACGAGTCTACCTACTTCGTAATCAGCATTATTATGAGATATCATAAATACGAGAACAAATTAGAGTAGAATGTTTTCCAAATACTTCAGTCCAAAGATAATAGGGAACTATAATTTATTGATATTCTTTAATTGTTCGGATAGCCAAAAAATAAAATTGTCTGCTAAAGGCTATAAAAGATGAACGTTGAAATAGCTCTCCTCCTCATGAATATAATTACCCCATGATTATAGTGCTTGTAGCAGACAAGAGAAAGCGCGATATATCACCGAGAGCGATATAATGAGGTTAAGTAAAACGTGCCTAATAGAAATAGAAAGGTATAAACTATACTATAACATTTATTGTTGTTTAAAACTAGCAGATCTGGTGCTACCGTTTCTTGTAGCAGACAAGAGAAAGCGCGATATATCACCGAGAGCGATATAATGAGGTTAAGTAAAACGTGCCTAATAGAAATAGAAAGGTATAAACTATACTATAACATTTATTGTTGTTTAAAACTAGCAGATCTGGTGCTACCGTTTCTTAATTGTTCATATCTTCGGAAGGCAGTCCTCATATCTTATTTAACACTAAATTTACCATAACTGTCAATTGACTCGTTTAAAATTTTGTCTTAAATTATTTTTTAAGCTCTATCACTTTTCCTCAATTGACTTTACTACTTTTACTGAAATGTTTGTAAAATAATTAGTAGTATATATTTATCTACATCTCTCCTTGCATCAGACATATGTATGGAGTTTGCTTATTTTAACCGTAACTGTTCATTTGAACGGATTATAATTTACGAGCTTTTGCAACATTGTCAACTCTAAAACCATTCGTTATCTATTTCTACCGTAACGGGTTATTTGAACGGTTTATTAATTTATCTGCTTTTACAACATTGTCAACTCTAATACTATTCCTTGCGTATTTTTACCATAACGGGTTATTTGAACGGTTTACTAATTTACGTTCTTTTACAACATTGTCAACTCTAAAACCATTCCGTACCTATTTCTACCCCGACGGATTTTCGGGACACCCAAGTTCTACTCTTGCGGCACACTGGTTCAAGATTGTCAGCTTAAACTTTTGAGGGGTTCACATGCATAATTCTGCCTAGTAACAATAGATTCTTTCCAATTAATTCTAGTATAGCGCAATGAGCAATTAAATAGCTCCAAAGGATTCTATTATCAGGCAATGAGCAATAGATTATTTCCAAAGAACTATATTATGCGGAAATGAGAGTTATAAAACCATTCCAAAGGGATTCTATTCTATGGAAATAAGCAATAGATTATTTCCAAATAATTCTATTTTAAGGCAATGAGCAATAGAGAATAGTTCCAACGGATTCTAATTTGAGGAATGAACCATTATACTTATTCCAAACTTTTTTTTACAGAATGGGCCAATAGAATCCTTACGAAGGAATCCCATGGAATAAAATCATTCCAAATGTTTCTATTCTAAGGAATGGACTAATGGAATATTTCTAAGGGTTGAAATAACCCATGAATTCTTTAGAAATATGAGGTTATTTAGTCTTTAAGTGAGGTGTGTGTTTGGTAAAAAACCATACTACACTAATTGCAATTCTCGCGGAGTTAAAGCGACATATATATATATTATATTTATATATATATATATATATATATATATATATATATATATATATTATATATATATAAATATAATATATATATATATATATATATATATATATATATATATATATATATATATTATATATAATATATATATATTATATATATATAAATATAATATATATATATATATATATATATATATATATAATTAATTCGCTCTTTTCCACAGAATCGTTTGTGACATTAGTCAACAACAAAACAAGAGAATGCGTCTGTTTCGTGCACCAGTCATTTACCATTGCTGTCGGGACCGTCGCAGACAAGGTGAACCCAAGGTGAAGGTGACAAACGAAATATCGCGGACTCTGATGACGCCCGTTATTAAGGTGCGACTCTTTTTTCTCTCGCTTTGATCTTTTCTTTTCTACTCTGCGATTGATGTTCCCGGAATATAGGCGTGAAGATTTAAGTAATTGTGATGATAAATGATGGAGTGTGGGAACCGTGTCACAGCTTTTTTTACGCCAGACGGATCTGCTTGCACTTCTTTGAATCATGTTCAACGTCTGGTGCAGCTTAACCCGAGTTGCATATGCTTGTTTGATGCAAGCAAGATCTGCTTGTTTATTGCAACTAAGCCAAGCATTGTCTCATCTATATTCTCTAACGTGGCACACATAAAAGACGTTATTTGTTATCAGCGTTTTGGCAACACTGTACGATTGTTTGTTTACCACGAAGCCTCGCGCCTCAATTGAATTTATAGCGTTATCGGCCATTTTCAGGACCAACAATTACAGTTCAAGAAGACGCTTGAACAACAATTTTCGATAACAAACTGAATGAAAATGTGTATGGGTGGCTCGAGTGCTGGGGAAATATACACACAAACAACAGGAAGCGTATTCGATTTCCAAAACAGCGTTCTCAATTCTAGTCAAAATTTGCTCAAAGATCTGATTTCAATTCCAAATTGTTCGAGTTCTGATTCCAGATGTACTGTATAACTTTTCTGTAATACCACTAATTTATATTGAAAAATATTTTTTTTTTAAATATCATATTTTGTAAACAGTTCCTTCTACAAGGACACGTGTCTTCATCGAGGCGAGCAAAGTTCGTGCAGCGAACCTATGGGGTTTGCAAAGCAATCCTCCGGAAATTGGCGAGCTATAGCGAGCAAACCTCCTAGTTGTTATAAAATTCAACTATCCAATCCAATAAATCGTTAAAAAAGTATTATATGGTTGGTTTACTTGGGTTTATTGGCATAATGTTCAACCACGCACGGAACGCAAGTCTAAATAAAATTCAAAACGTTTATTTTTATTTTAAATAATAGCTTAGACATGCGTTTCTTTTTTTAGACTTGCGTTTGGTGCATTGTTTTTAACATAAAAATCAATAAGATCAACATTAAAATGAGATTTAAAACACGTAGAAAAACATTTTTTCAAAAGTAATAGGTAGTTGGGTTTTACAATTGGAGCATCATAATTGGTTATTAGCGACGGTCCGAAATCAATCCCGAAAGAAAAAATTCAATAGCAGCTCGCAAGTTTGAACAGTGGTCAGATGACAAGGTCAACATCTGAGCTGTCGCCCTTCTATGTCGCAGACTTCCACACCACGCAAACGTGAGGACATTTGAGCCCCCGACAGATTTAAACAGCACAGTCCCTACGTACACGACGGTCTTTGGTTGAACCTAGTATCAAACGCCCAACCCTACGTGCAACCGCTGCCCCAAGAGTAATACGAAACCAGTATTATCTGAAAAGTGAGTCTTGAACATTTAAGGTTGGTGACAGTAAAATTTACCCAAGTCGTCGATGCCGCTCACAAGGAATCTATGAAAGGTCATAAAATCAAAATGAGTCAGTTGTAAACTCAGTCAACATTTCCTCGGACTACAGATGCAGCCTAGTCAACTAGTCAATCACATAAGAATGATTCATTTATAAAATATGATTAATATGAAGAGCCAGGTTTTTTCCCAATGCGGTTTTTTCCCAATTTCGTGGATGCGAAAACAAAGAATTGAAAAGGAAGATAAGCGAAAAAATGATTCAATTTTATCTGAAAATTGGTAAATGTAAGGTTTATAGCAGCTTGACCTGAGTTGCACATGCTTGTTTGATGCTAGCAAGATCTGCTTGTTTATTGCAACTAAACCAAGTTGTTACTTTTTAGTATACATTACAATGTTACTTAGTACGACGTTAATTTTTAATTAACGTCGTACTAGAGCAACAGAGCGGGCTATTGACGATGGTCCGGGATCAATCCCCTAAGGGAAAGATCGAAGGACAACACCACGACATTATGAACCACGGTCAGATGACGAGGCAACACCTGAGCTGGCACTCCACTCTCCAAACTTCCACACCAACCCAATGTGCTGATACGTGATTTCTTAGCTTGAAGGTTAGGTACAGTAAAATTTACCTCAGTTGACATTGACGCATACATAAAATCTTTAGAAGACCATAAAATCAAAAAATTTCAGTTTTAAAAACAAAAACCATTTCCTCTGGCGTCCAATACATCGTAAAACAAGTATTATCTGGTTGATTGACTTGGGTTTAATGGTGTAAGGTTCAACAGTGTTGTCAAGTAACTCAGTTACACATGATCCAGTTCTGAAACATGGGAAAAGCAGACTCGCGAATAGCACCTCCGACCTAAATTTTCTCTTAATCTCTCATGCCTATTAATGGGAATGTGTTGTAACTTATTTTATAACTCATTTATTTTAAAACATTTTCTAACAAGCATCAATGTACATATTACCTCTAAATGGAATGCAATTAGACAGAAATGTATACGTGAAATTCATATTATTACTTGTAATTCTTACAGCATAGATGCAGTCTAGGGATTGAGCAGAGAGAGCGTTAACTAAAAATGAATCAGTTTTAAATAGGAGAAAAAAATATTTAAGCTTTCTCCTCGGCAACAGTCCCTGTCAAGTAAAACAAGATAAAAAAAAATAGAATACAAATTGCTCAGTTCTCAAATTTCAAACTCATGCGCATTAATTTTCTCCAGGTGACACAAATGCAGATGAGAAACGTAGAATAGGAATGATTCAGTTTCAAAATTTAAGTTTTTTTCATTAGGTAGGTACACATAACTGCGCCCAAGAAATTAAAAAGGTAGAAAGAAAAGGTGAAATTTTAGCAAGAAGTACCTCAGAGTACAGAAATGGGCTACTTCAATAATCTTCCCCACAAATCTTACAAAATTATATAAGTAAGTCCTAGTTCTAGAAATACATATTCTTGACATAGAACCATAGAACTTAATATCAATTATCGACGATTGAAAACAAATGCGACAATTCACATTGGATAGAAATTTCAGGTTCACTTTATTATCCCCAATCTGCATAGTTGTTCCATTGGGTTTTATTATCTCATTGTTTGAAAAGTAAATTCATCATATGCTAAGTTATACATCAAACAATCCGTTAGTTGAATCAAATTTCCCATTGTCATTCATGCCTAAGTGATCATCATTCTTCCCGTTGGTGTTTTTAACCGACTTAAACTGTTCACATTGCAGGATGGTCGAAAATATGAAGTGACCAGTCTTGACACATGATATCGCGAAGATCTTTTGAAAGAAACGAAAAAGTACTGTGAGACAATCAGCCTAATGATTTATTCATTTTGACTTTTATCATTTTATATTCCTAATCCTTTGGTTGGGCTTTTGTGTTCGTACAACCTTACAAAAGAAATACCCTGAAAAGTCATCTATACTCTCTTTAAAATTCATTGGCTTTATTCCTCTGCCTATCGGAAACGAAAAAAAATCTTCCTCAGTATTCAGTATTCAATTAAATAGCACTTGTACTCTCAAAAGATGTGGTTATTAATTACTACTTCCTCAACAATTAAATCAATTTTCATGCAACTGAAGATTTAATAGAAGGCTTTTCTTAAACCTAAAACAGTATTG
Source organism: Metellina segmentata (assembly GCA_947359465.1). NCBI lineage: Eukaryota > Metazoa > Arthropoda > Arachnida > Araneae > Tetragnathidae > Metellina > Metellina segmentata. Next base: position 21,067,322 of record OX375876.1, on the reverse strand, counting down.
AATATTGAAGTATTGAACAGCATCGAAAAGAGGTGTTTAAGTTAAAATTATTGAGAAATTTTAAGTCAAGATTGTTTGTCTTTGTCTGGATTTTAAAGTGTCAAACTCTTTGCAAGTATATTTCTGAATCTAAGATAACTTAGTTCAGCACACTGAAATTAAATGTAAGATTTCACATCACCAATACGTCGGTAAAACTTAGAAAAACTCCATAGAAAAAGTTTTCTGGAGAATCGCTCTAGCAGTATTACAATTAGTAGTGCATACGCTTATAGTAGTTTGAGTCTATACAAACACTTTTGAATACATTCAATCTCTCTCTCTCTACTATGTTTGGTTGAGATCCCTATGTTTGGAAAACATAAATAGCTTAAATTATAATTAAATAATTGTATTCAATATCTTCTTAGCATCATAATCTGTCTAATTTATCTTAACTGTAACTAGATTTAAAAAATACGAACTATTTAAAAATTATTTTTATATGTAGTTTATTTGTTCACGAAAGTATGAATGTAGTCTTATATAAAATGAGACTTATTAAACCTATGGTAATGGATTAGAGATTTTTTCCACTTTCGATACCTACATCTTTGGATATTGACGATTTTTCATTTTATTAAAATATACCTTGTGACAGTATACAGTGACAACAGCTTATAAAACCTAATCATTTCCGCAATGAAAGTGGTTTATGCATATTGATAGAGCAAAGTTAATCGTTTTCCCCCTTTTCACGTAGTTTCTTTCCTTATTGCTTAACGTACATGTTCTTTAAACTTTTAACTGCATTCAGTCACTGAAATAATTCATAACGTTTTTGGATCACCAAATAACATTTAGAATGAATTTCAGTTTTGTTTGGTCAAAAGTCTAGCTATAACCAAATTTATGTGAATACTAAGTTAAAATCAACATATTTAATATTAAAAAAAGTTTTAAAGCGTTTATAAATCTTTGTAGTTTAGTTGAGCATGATTATTTTTTCTTAAAAACTGTTTCTGTTCATCAATGATATTTTTTTGGTGAGCATACTGAAGACCGGAACAATGCTTATTGAAGGCAGCACACAGCATTATAATCTTAAAATTAAGAGTAATTTTATTTTGTTTGGTTAGAAATAAGAAAAAGATACTTTGGTATAATTATTACCGTTTATATATATTTACTTGACATGCTAAGTTTAAGTACATTTAGTTTTGACTCATGTGTGTTGCATACTTAATGTCTTTCAAATATTCAAGTTTTAGCTTTAAATTAATCATTTTCGAATACTGTACTTTTCAACAAGTCGCAACCCTTTACAAGTTTGAATGACAATCAGTAATGATGGTTGGATTAACAACAAAAAATGTAGCTGTCGTACATTTATTTTACTTGAGATAACGCATGCAGACAACTGCTTAAAATTCTGGGGATTTAGGTAGGTATACTTATAAAGTATGGTGAAAGTTTCCAAGATTAAAAATTAAGTTTGAACTAAACATTCCCTTAAATTCTAAATTTTTAAGCCCATTTTAGTGTTTTTGTGTGAAAACTTAATTATACATTTGTAAGTAAAACCAGTTGAAATTGTCACAAAGAAATGTATCGTTAAAAAATGAATCAATCTGAAAAAAAAACTTACTTCCCTTTACTTATTTAAAAAAAATTCCGACATTTTAATTCTATTTTGGTAAACCTTCCTTCTTGTTCATAGTTAACGCAACTCACACAGTAGCTTAATTTCGGAATGCTTCAATCGGATTATGATTAGACTCATAAGATGCAGCTCAAGCTGAATATTAAAGTTAACGAAACAAACGCATCTCATTTATCATGCATTAACTACAACATAAATATTGCATATTTACAACCTTGGCCAGTTCGCTCAAAGGATGGTTTAATTCAGTGCATATTTTACCATACTCTTTTTATATACACCTAGATAAAAGTTAAGTAGAAAATAACCTTATACACTTAATAGATCTTTGTTTCGTTGATGAATTGGGGTTTTCGAAGAAATTACGTTGGAATAAATATTGACACTTTTAACTTCTCTAAAAATGTAAATTACTTTGGTAAGTAGGTATTTTAATTAACGTCGCTCTGGAGCAAGACAACGGGGTATTGACGACGGTCTGGGATCAAAACCGAGCAAATTAATTTGGAAGTATTAAAGCAGTTGAAAGAAAGTTTTGCAGTATACATACTTCTCATGGAATTACCATTGCATTTAATGAATCCTAAAACTTAATTTAAAGCCAAAAAATTCCTTTGTTTTCTAGAATTTATTGAGTTTTATGATTTGATACGGTTTGTCAAAAACTCTTCATATTAGACAGCCTCATACACGAAATCAAGACACCACATCCAACAAACATCGAACATACGTCTTGAAAAAGTATATACTGATTTGAAATCTTGGATGTTAATTATAATTTTTATTTAACGTTGTACTAGAACAACACAAACGGGCTGGGGACGACGGTCCGTGATCAATCCCCTAAGAGAAGGATTACGTGGACAACACCACGTAATTTTGAACCACAGTCAGATGACGAGGAAACAACTCAGCTGGCACCCCACTCTCCAAATTTCCACAGAAACCCAACGTGAGGACTTTCCGCCACGACACATGTAAGGTGCACCAGCCGCCTCTACACCGTACGCTTACAAATATCGATAAACTGACCCAGATTGGAACCAGGAACTAAAATGATAGAACTAGTGGAGGGTGCAATTAATTGGACTAGCTGATTCTTATGGAAATAAAACAACTCGGCTGAGAATCATTTTGAAAATATCTACTCTATCTAGTATTTTAATAAAGGTGGAACGTAAGTTCGGATATATTAAGCTTCAGTATTCATGAGGTAGGTATCTTAAGTAACGTCGCACTGGAGCAACACAACGGGCTATTGGCGACGATCCTGAATGAATATCGAAGGGAAAGATCCTCAGTATTCTTGAAGAGACTGATGCATGAGTACATCATTCACCCTTCCCTTATATGGTTCCGAGAGAAAGCGAAAGATGAATGCCCAGTGGGTCAGGACTTCCCCATGATACTAGTGAGATTCGGTATCCTAGAGGAGTAGTTACTTATAGACTTATTATTGTAAATAACCTGGTTTTTCAGTGAAATCGAGCCGTGTTATTGACTGACAATGTAAATGAGTGCTTGAGTTATTACACACTTCGAGTATTTTATTCTGATTAGTGTATTGGGTAGGCTGGTTTGTTGGGTTAAAAGGCCATATGCAGTCCGACACGAGACAGACAGTATCAAGTAATGGGCATGCGCAGAATGAAAGTTTTACTGATACAGAAGAGAAATGCATCCATGGAGGAATCGAACCTACAGTGTATTGGAAGATTGGCTTTTATAACCAATTCTACTCCGAAAACAGTACTGGGTTATTTAAGTTTGCACAACTGCTTAAAGTTATAAAGAGTCAGGGCGGCAGACAACTGCTAATGTTGGCATGGTTCGTCATTCTAACATCACCGGTGTTGCTAAATTAGGGCTTATTAGATCAGGGACCCATTCAAAGGGGGTCGACACCCACTAAATAATATCGATGTTTCAATAATAAGTAAAGAAGTTGATTTAATCGATGAAAATCGAAGTTTGAATTTACGCATTAGTTGAAAAATCGTGGACAAACCAAAAGACATTCACAAATATCTGTATACTGAAAGCTCGTTTAGTATCATTGAAGTATGAGCGGTTCCTAAGGCAAGTCACGAATCCGGTTATGTACTAGGTGACTGAATGGGCTGGTTGCTTTTATTTTTAGTGGCGAAAGGGCCATATTGGGCCAAGCTGCGCCAAACAGAAGACGGACAACTTCACATAAGAGTCGTGAAAGGCTAAAATGAGGGATTGGGGAACATAATAATAGGATTAAAGAAGAAAAAGATGGTTAGGGTATCCCGGGAACGTGACACCCGTGTTTACTAAAGACAGTAAACTCCATGGGAACGATAAAGATCACTTGAGCACCTCGGGACTATATGATGCTCTTACGAACTTAAAAGAGATGTGCCGTAAAGAAAGGGAAGTAATTGTGCAAGAAAAGTCTAGTCCATTTCCACAGACACTAGTAATTATGGACTTATTTACAGGAAGGACCCACAGGGCTCGGACCCTCTTTTAATCAGCGCAACTCGAGGTTTCGCTAGCTACATATATAATATTCATAGGTCTGTCGGTAAACAGTCAAGAAATCATGAAGCATAATGTTCATGAGGCATTACGGTCTTTTGATTGGAATGGAAAACGGGAAGGGAAGATTCCGAAATTATTTACTTAATACGTGCCTGAATTAAGCCAAATCTTGGGTACAGAGAATTGATTTTTCAACAAAATGAGGATTGAAACCTATTTATTTTGACTTGAGTTTTTTTTTTACACGCTAAATTGAGCAAAAACAAGTTAAAGGTTCTAAAATTTCATGAATTCTGAAAGAAATTTTTTTTTTAAATTGAAATTGAGAGGATTTATAAATTTTTAAGAGTTTGAGTTTCTCGAAAACAGTTCTAATGCCTTGTACGTTGAGGGCTGAAAACAGGTTTTTGAAAGAACTTTTATAATTATAAACTGGCAATGATTTCTTTTGTGGCGCCAGTGATCCAGGTATGTAAGATTGGAGTCTAATATCATCTCCATGCTCCTATGTTTTAAGAATTAATCAACGATTCATGTTTGGTAGTAATAGTATTGTTCTAAATTTAAGTACTGCACAGTTAGATTTTCATTACAAAAAGTGTAGAATGCTATTTCCAGTTTTCCCACTGTTTTAAATGGAGTTCAAGTTAATCTTTCTGAGTGTTAATATGGAGAAAAGGAAGAAATTTCAAAATACCTTTTTGATGGCCTTGATCTGGAGAAGAAAGGTTGAAATTTAAGATTTTGCGCTTGACTGCGTTTTGTTAATAGAATCAGCATTCGTTTTTTAACAACACACCCTTGATTAGCTTCATATGGTGTGCACATTTGGGTTTTTTCTAAGGGTTGGCCAACACGATATTACAGATTATATTTCAAGGAACGAAACTATCTTGAGAAATAGCATAGAAAAGCCAAAAGGGTCATTGTACAGCATCAAAAAAACATTGTTAATAGATTTGAAGAGGGAACAGATTTTTCAGGTGCAGAACAATTTTTTTTGTGTGAATCAAAAGTCTCTCATGTCATCCCTGAGATTCAATCATAAATTACTCCTTTAAGCCTATAATTTCGAGTTTAACTAAAAATCGGATAAAATACAGGAAAACCCAACACCAAATAAATTACACACTCGTCCATATCAGCATGATTGACTTATGAAATAATTATTACGAAATATAGAATACAGAATACCAATTATATGTTACCTTCAGAAAAATGCGACGGCCGAGCAGCCCGAGATCAGATGACCGCGGTCGAGAAGAAGAAAAATTCGATCTCTCCAAAACAGGGGATCGTTAATTATCGGACACTAATTACAGCATGACAGCGCCTATTAAATTGCGAGGAACCCCCACCAAGCTTACAATTGACGGTAAACCACAACCGCCTGGCAGATCTGCGAGGTTTACTCCAGTGGCAGCCCACACGGTTGCTCACGCACCGCGGTAGCCGCAGCCCACCGGGGCTCCCTATTGGCAGCGGTGATGCTTCTACACCACGCCTGCCTGGGAGCTGGGAGCCAATGGGGAAGCGGCTTCTGATCGCAGCTCCCAGAAGCCGTTTCTAACCGCTACTCACCACGCCCACCGTAGCCAAGCAGAAGGGAACCGCCGAGCTAAGCTGAGCGTTTTTTTGCTTTCGTGATTACTTTGAAAGACAACTCCCGACTAAACGTTTTGTACTCATTATTCCACCCCCTCTTCTGATGATGTTGTTGTTGGATTTGGGGTGGGGTGGGGTTTTATGGTGAGCCGCAGAAGGTCCCCGCTTTTTTATTTATTATTTATCATTCCTTTTTTTTTGTTCGAGCTTTCGCTGTGCAGCGTTTCGGACTTGTAGGAGGTAATATGCAGTGATTATGAGTTTGGGGTTCTGCTTTTTCTCTTTCCCCCTCTCATTCGTTCGGGCAGGCAGGTGCGTTTTGCGGCACAAAACACCTGTCGGTGTTTTTCATTGGGGCCGTATTGTTGGTCTGCGATTTGCGCAATGGCGCGCGAGGAGGTTTAATTGATTGTTGCATGCGCTGCAATCAGTGCAATTTCGAAGCGTGAGCTTTCTTGTTATTTGTTGTTATTAAAATGATTTCGACGTCTGCTTCTCAGCAGGCGCACCCAGATCCGTCCGACAAAATGCAGCGCGATCGAGATTTTATAACGTACCCAGACTTAATAGACTCGGCATTCAAAAGCATTTCGCCTCGAATTCGAAAGAGCATTTTGTTTGAAATCAAAGATTAGTGAATGGCCTTTAGAGCGAGACTTGACCACTTTGTAATTTTTCCCCATTACCGCTGTTATGGTTGGCTAATCGAAACCCACACAAGACGAAAATAGGTTTCCCCGATTCAGCATAACAAAACGAAATATACGAGAAGTTATTTTTAAAAGTGGTATAAGTCCAATTTGAAAAAAAAAAAAAAAGAGTTTAATTTCTTTAGCAATTTTAATAATTATTATTGCATAATAAAATTTAACATGTTTATAGTGTTAACATCATCCGAATTTAGTAACCGTTGGCAGATATTTTACAATAAATTAAAACGCAAACCCTTAAATATATCGATGCTCGAAAAAATGGACTTATATCACTTTAAAAAATAACGGCTCATATGTCAATGACTTTTGTAAAAGGTGTATTAATATAAACTAGGCCCGCCCCTGCTCGCTAACGCTCGCCAACTCCAGGAGGATTGCTTTGCAATCCTCATTGGTTCGCTGCGCGAACTTATGCTCGCTTCGCTCGCATCAATGAAGACATGTGTCCTAGCAGAAGGTATTGTTTACAAAATATGATATTCCAAAATAATATTTTTCAAATCTAAATTTATTTTGCTGTTTTTCAGGAAAGATATATATTCAGTACCTATGGAATCAGAATTCAAATGAAAACTTTGATGCAAATTTTGACTCGAAATGTGAGCGCTGATTTGGAAATTGAATACCCAGCATGTTGTTTGTGTGTACATTTACCCTGCACTCGAGCCACCCACGCTTTTTCATTGAGTTTGTTGTCGAAAGTTGTAGCGCAAACGTCTTGTTGAACTATAATTATTGGCCTTGAAAAGGACCTTTTTTAAAATGGCCCTGAAAAAATCCTCCGCTTTCTTTTATTTCTATTAGTAACTGCAACAGCTGAACTAAATTTTTTTTTTCAATAAAATTTCATCCGAAAACGCTATAAATTCAATTGCAGCGCGAGGCTTCATGATAAACAAACAATCGTACAATGTTGCCAAAACTCGTTTACAAATAACGTCTTTTTTGGGTGCCACGTAAGAGAATTATATATATAGATTATTTTTTAAAAACTTTTTTAGCAAAAAAAAAAAAAATTAGTGTGTGGTTTGTTACTTACATGAACCTGTCTGTATTTCAAAAATAGTTAGATTATATTTTAAATAATTATCTAATATTATTTTTCGTTATGAAAATTCCCAAATCCCAAAACTTCTCATACTCAGTCTATTGAGAAATTGTCGCTGATACTGAGCAATTTATATTTTATGAAGTTCCCCTCAAGTACATGCTTAAAGTTCGTTCCGTTTTCATTGCTCTCATCACTTTCTTCACTCTTTTCATCCCTTTGAATTAGACATTTCCTTGTTCAAAATTTCCTTTTTGATTTCACATTTTCCACAAAAGCAGCCACCAAAATTAGCCACAGCTGGTATTATCTCATGAAACCAACATTGATTTAATGTTGTGATCACATCAATCACTTTTACCTTGCATTATTCCTTCTTTGAAGTATGTGAGCTAATTTCAAAAAATTGATTTTTTGGACAAAGATTAAACACGAGGACAAAAGGGTTTTAGTCACAAAATTCACTGTGTATATAAAATGTGTTAAAATACCGTAGGTTTGATTTCGTACAGTTTTTATATTTAAAAAAATCCAATTTACACTAGTTTCAATCAGTCGAGAATTTAATATATGGAAAGTATTTCACCATATCGGTGTAATTTTGGGTTATATGGATCAAACTATATGTACGAAACTAAAAGTACTTTCAGATTCGCACAAGAAAGGCGTCGTCGGTGCTCAACATTTTTTTTTATTGGGAATGTTATCCTTTCTATTATTAAACATTAAAAAATAATTCAATTACCAAAATCTCTTTTTGAATTAAATATCAAAAGGAAAATATAAATTTTAATCATGTCCGGTTAACGATATTGTGTTATGCTTCTCTAACTTTTCATTCCTCCGAAAAATTCGTTGAGAAAAGCTGCTTAAAACCTGGCAAGATTTGTTTACATTTATAAACTCAAGTTTACCTTTCACGTTGTCTTGATAATAAGTATGATTTTCGGTAAACCGATATAGTTAGTCCAATTTTATCACCCTTGAATAAACTACTGAAATAATGATTGTAGAAATCGAAATCGTAAAAAAAAAACTATCTTTTTTTCTTATTTACTTTATTTGTGTATTTGTCTTCTCTACTATTATAAAAGAGTATGTGTGTATACTATCCTTATGAATCTATGGCACTTACAATAGTGGGATTCGGCACACAGGTAGTCCAAATTTTTTACAATATTTCTATCGCGCCTGAATTTAAAAATTTTATCTAGCACATTTTAAAATTAAATTATTGGAATTCAATTATTATTGTTTTCTTTAGATTGGCAACACAATAAAGAGATGACCGATTCTAAATTTATTTTTTCCGTTTCATTTTCCGAGGAACGGATGAAAAAAACGAACTTATAACTGGAGTTAAGTAGTTCTTTTTTCTTATCTCCTAGATCGCTTAGATAGAGGAAAAATGTCAACGGATTTGAAATCTGTGGAACATTTCACAGTAGATCAATACCTAAAAATATAATTTTCTTTAAATTAATAATTTTTAAATTATAACTTTTATATTTTTTCACATACGAATTTCGCAGCCGGGGCTGCCGGGATGAATGACCTTCGTTTGATTCCAGATTCATTCCTTTTGATTTCCTGAGGAACGGATTCCGAGTGTAGGAGAATAAATTATTAAAGTTTATGACTGGCATTATTCAGTGCTTTTTTTTCTATCTCAACGATCGTTAAAGATACAATGAAAATTTCAATGGATTTGAAACCTGCGGAAAATTTTAATTACCAGACCTTATACGTTATATTTTCTTTTAAAAAATAATTATTTTAATTAAGTATTTATATTTTCGTATTAGGTAATTTGGTTTGCTACGCAAACCAATATTACCTAATGCAAACTTCATAAGATTTTTTTTTTGTTCTCTTAAGGTATTGTAAAAAATATTTCAATCATTTTAATTTTGTGTTTTAAAATTAAAGTATAAATATTGATATGATGAAATAGTAATCAATCTTGAATATTCGACAAATCCAAATGATATGTATTTACAAGTCATAAAATAGGGTAGATTCTTGTAACTATGCCAGCACAAAACCGCCATGTTTTGTCCACTGTACTAGCATTCTGCTAACTGTAACAGCTAAATTGATGATAATTCAGCTACCTACCCTACCTACATTTCTAAAACTTTCATTTTGCATTTCAAAAATTTCTAATTTCTAATCATTGCAAACGTTTTTGCACTTTTACGGACAGCTGGTATTTTACGTCTTCTGTAATTTCTTTCAAAATTCAGATGGTAATGGTAACGGCAATTTTAGTTAACGTCGTACTAGAGCAACACAACGGGCTATTGACGACGGTCCGGGATCAGTCCCTTAAGGGAAAGATCCGAGGACAACACCTCGTAATTTTGAACCACGGTCAGATGACGAAGCAACACCTAAGCTGGCACCCCACTCTCCAAACTTCCACGCCAACCCAACGTGAGGACTTTCGGCCACGACAGATTTAAGGTGCACCAGCCGCCTCTACACCATACGCTTACAAACATCCATGCCCGAACCCGGATTCTAACCAGGAACCTTCCGATCTAGAGGCTGACACCTTAACCACTATACCGGTTGGTCGGCTTTCAAAATTCAGAATGATTGCCAATTAATCAATAACACATCAGGCTTTCAAAATTTTATACGAGTAAATTAAAATTCTATACTTGCTTTATCTTGGTTCAAAATTAGGTATTGTTGTCTATGATCCTTCCCTGGGGATTGATCCCAGACCGTCTCCAATAGCCCGTCGTGTTACTCCCAGTACGATGTTAATTAAAATACCTACCTATACTTGTCTCAACTCCAGGTTTTGCAATTTTAAATTGCATAACGCTGATATTTTTTAAATTTTACACCGTTAAATGCAACATCCAATTCAATCCTTACATGCCAAAAAGAAAATGACAACAGAACGACAATCCAAAGCTCTTCAACTTCCGGGCGTGGCGCGTTTCGGGGCCAATCGTGAGCGAATTGCAAACTCGCAATCGCAAGTCCTTCGGGTGCGAAATCGTCCGATTAGCAGCTCCTCGTTATCGGCCATGCAAATCTCCCTGCCCAAGAATCCGGCCGGCGGGTCGTTAGCGGAAATGCCTCCGTTCGGAATTACTTAGAGGAGCCATTTGCAAGTCATTAACTGGAGCGGAGATCGGAATCGGCCGATTAGCATAGATCTCTCGCTCGCACTCTTTTCAGCGAGGACGTCACGTCAAGTTGGGGAAGACGGCCGGCACTTGTCAGCAACGGCTACCTGCGTTTGACTGATCAATCACTGAGCGGCAAAAGTGTTTCGGTTGCTCTTGATCCAATTAAAAGACTGAACGGTACACAGTTGCGGACTGGATTTGATGGTCGGTCTTGGAGAATGTGACCATCACTCCGCCTCGGAAGACTGAATTACAAGCAAAATAGTTGCACTAAAACACCTTCAATTTGCAACAAATAAATGCATAGGGGGTCAAGCCACTTCCTAAACCATTTCGATACTTAGGAGAAGGCGAACTTCTCATTTGCACTTAGATATACACAACAGATTCAAGTATTATCCAAAAAAAATTCAATTTAATAAAATAAAACCGAATGCGAGGGGGAGACATTTTGAAATCTCGATCCGAAAAACGCATTTTTGTTACTGTACCTTTCATATTGCTCGATATGTAATTCCATAAATGATCGTAATTGAAAAATAATTTTCGCTTCCTTAGAATTTTATATCAGTTTTTGACGCAAATATTAAAAAATCAATTCTTTGATCGATTTGGTGCTTATGTAAAACCACTCCTTATAAATAAGGCAGAGGCCAATGAAGTTACATACTTCTATTGAAGCAACACATAGCGAAAAAACAACACAGCAAAATAAGACGAAAAGGAACCAATGCAACTAGAAACTGAAAAAAAGGAAAGTAAAATTATAACTTACGAACCGAAGGTGTTGCCACTCATAAAAGTTAAACTTACAAAACACTTCATTGTTGTATGGGCCGACCAACCGGCATATTGGTTAAGGTAATGGTAATGGTAATTTTAGTTAACGTCGTACTAGAGCAACACAACGGGCTATTGACGACGGTCCGGGATCAGTCCCTTAAGGGAAAGATTCGAGGACAACACCTCGTAATTTTGAACCACGGTCAGATAGATGACGAAGCAACTCCTGAGCTGGCACCCCACTCTCGTATTCGGTGGAGATGGGGCTCGGAGACAGCAGTGGCTAGTAAGCAGTTTAAATTTGACAACTTCCCGTTGAGAGTGTGGGACAACTGAAATGCCATTGCAGAGCACGTTCCGTCTTGGAGACAGTGAGACTCAGTTTCCAATTCTTTCTTATGCCATCAGTTTCAAAAACTTTAATACAGAGTATATAAAAGTGTTTTAATGTGTATTAATGGAAAGTATGGAATAGGAAAACATGTCGTCATCGACATAAAAAGAAAACAGAGTTTAAAAGGTATTGGTGGGAATGTTGTCTTAAAAAATGAAAGTTTTAAAGACAAAAATTATAGTACTTAAGACGGATTGTATAAAACAATAGGGTTGTTTTTGAATAATCGAATTATTACAAAACGACGTATCAGAAAGTCAGCGACTAAAATGGGAAGTACCTCATCTTAGATCACGTTGGGTTGGCGTGGAAGTTTGGAGAGTGGGGTGCCAGCTCAGGTGTTGCTTCGTCATCTGACCGTGGTTTAAAATTACGAGGTGTTGTCCTCGGATCTTTCCCTTAAGGGACTGATCCCGGACCGTCGTCAATAGCCCGTTGTGTTGCTCTAGTGCGACGTTAACAAAAAAATTACCAATTACCAATTACCTCATCTTAGATTTAAAAAAAAAACGACTTATAGTCAAAAGATGATGCATTACATAATACGATAAAAACCTGCGAAATATAAGAAACATGAATGCTGAATTTTAATGGATCTTATTTTATAGATGATGAAGTGTGTCCAAAAAACGTTGATAAAAATGCACAAGACCGGTACAAGATATTAAAGTATGACGAATGGTAAGAGATTATTGACAATGCTGGCACGATGGATCGGTTTCGTCGACCAACAACCCGAGCTTAGGATCGATAACCGCTGCCTCCACTTCAATCTACGCGATTTCAAGAAAAGATAATCATGGCTCATATGGATCAATCTCTCTTGCAGGATTGAATCTTTAATTTAAGGGATTGATCTCGGTCCGCTGTATAGTAGGGATGCGACATCGATGTCGATGTTTTCAAAACATCGATGTTTTTTAACATCGATGTATTGGAGTCGATGTTTTTGTATCATCGATGTTTATACTTGTCGATGTTTTTACGTTGTCGATGTTTTAGTTTTAAATGAAAAAAAAGTACCGTTATAAAAATTTAAAAAATTACCAAGTAGCATAATTTTTGTAATTGGCAAATTGAACATACTTTTGTTACAAAGTGACCAAGGGTGAAGGGTCTGAAAAGTAGGAATGTGACATCGTCAGCGATGTTTTCAAAACATTGATGTTTTATAAAAAAAACATCGATGGATTGGAGCCGATGTCGCCATCACTAGTTGCTAAACGAATTTTAAGAAATGGGGAAAAAAGTTTAAATGCACTGAATTGTAAGAACATCAATAGTTTTGGGGCGATACATTATCAACTTCGATGTTTTAATTTTGAACACATCAAAGTTTCAAAACATCGATGTTTTTCTGTCGATGTAGTATCATTAGTTGCTAAACCAGTTTTAAGAAATGGGGGAAAAAGTTTAAATACCATGAATTTTAAAAACATCGATGTTTTGGGGGCGATGTTTTATCAACATCGATGTTTTAATTTTGAACATCGATGTTTTGCTATCGATGTCGCATCCCTACTGTATAGCTCTAGTACGACATTGATTAAAAATTACCAATTTAAAATTCCAGTTTTCTCACTGGAGTCGGCAATCGGATCCATGAATACTGAACTGCAAAAGCACTAAAAAAGGGTTTATTGGTCATGGGGTTTTATGGTGCCCTATTTGGTCATACTGCATCGTATACACACAATGGAAGCTTCTACTAACACAGAAGACCAGGAATAGTTTCTTTAAAAAAATTTTGGTAATGGTAATTTTAGTTAACGTCGTACTAGAGCAACACAACGGGCTATTGACGACGGTGCGGGATCAGTCCCTTAAGGGAGAGATCCGAGCACGACACCTCGTAATTTTGAACCACGGTCAGATGATGAAGCAACACCTGAGCTGGCACCCCACTCTCCAAACTTCCACGCCAACCCAACGTGAGGACTTTCGGCCACGACAGATTTAAGGTGAACCAGCCGCCTCTACACCATACGCTAACAAGCCTCCATGCACTGACCCGAATTCGAACCAGGAACCTTCCGATCTAGTAGCTAACATCTTAATCACCAGACTGGTGGGTCGGCAAATTTTTTTCAGAGGAATTATTTCATAGTTTTTACATATTTTCTGCTTGCATTAACAACTGCTAGGTAGGTATTTTAATTAAATTCATACTGGAGTAACACATCGGGCTATTGGCGACTGTGCGGGATCAATTCCCGGAGGGAAAGATTTCAGCCCCAGATTTATCAGGACACCATTGCAAGTACCAGAGAAATCGAACGGAATAAATTTACGTTTATAACTTCGAGAAACAGACTCCAACGATTTAAAAACATGTTCGACAAATTCAGATATATTGGCTATGAGCTCCATTTAATGCAAGTGTTGCACATTTCCAGAGTTCACATTATTCCTTTCTGTATACGTGTCCTCGCCACTTCATTTATGTGATGCAATCCTTTTCATGATTCGCAGAGAGTTAGTTACCTTCGGTAATTTGGTAATTTTAGTTAACGTCGTACTAGAGCAACACAACGGGCTATAGTTACCTTCGAGTCTTTCGCTGTTCGTGTCGTTCTTATGCTTGTCTGTTGAGATGTTTCTGTAATTATTAAACGTCTTGTCGGACGGTATGTGTTTTAATTAACGTCGTACTGAATCAACACAACGGGCGACTGTCTGGGGAATTGGTAATTTTTTAGTTTACGTCGTACTAGAGCAACACAACGGGCTATTGACGACGGTCCGGTAACAATCCCTTATGGGAAAGATTAGAAAACACCTCGTAATTTTGAACCACAGTCAGATGATGAAGCAACACATGAGATGGTACCCCTACTCTCCAAACTTCAACACCAACCTACGTGAGGACTTTCGGCAGATTTAAGGTGCACCAGCCGCCTCTACACCATACGCTTTTAAACATCTATGCCCGGACCTGAACCAGAAAACCTTCCGATCTAGAGGCTAACACCTTAAACACTATACCGGTTGGTCGGCGAGACAGTCTGGGATACAAACGTGAGAGATCCGAGGACAACACCGAGTCATTTCAAACTACGGTTAGATGACGAGGTCGCACCTCAGTTGGCACCCCACTTTCCAAACTTTAACTCCAATCGAGGAAATTCGAAGCCCCGACAGATATAACCTGCACCAGCCACCTTTGAACATGACGGCTTCTGCAAGTGAAATAAGAGTAACTCAAAGACAACAGTGCAATCACAAAAGTAAAAATATCGATGCCTTACCGTAGTATTCTTTTTAAATTCAGAAGGTTTTACCGCAATATATAATTAAAATTTTCTTTAATATATTTCTTCTATATTCTTAAAATACATACCTTCCATCGAATACTTTATAAAAAAAAATTATCAGAAAATTCTATGAACAAATTGTGAACCAGTTCAAGAATTCTAAAGTTTTGTTTCGACACACCTGTAAAACAAGAACAGACAGCGAAGTACACTTCTTGGCAGCCGAAAACGGCACCACTAATTTTTATCCACAAGTTTTAAAACCTGAAGCATTAATTTAATTTTTCCGATTAACTTTTCATTGCCTTTCTGCAATAATTTGCCATTACTCTACTAAGAGTTAAACTCTTAGTGAATGGTATTTGGTCATTAATCTTAATTATCAGTGCAAAACCAAAATGTCAAGTCTTAAATTCAGTAACGGAGATTAAGCTGGGCCTTGTGCCCCATTAACAATCAACACAAGAGTAAGCAGCAAGATTCGTTAAACACAATAACGATTAATTTTACCCCAATACCACACAAGACACTTAATATGAAACGTAAATTACGGATTATACATTACAAGCGAGATTCAATTGAACACCATTATATCCACTGGCCTAGAGGTACAAAATTCAGGGTCAGCGAAATTTAAGTTAACTAATTGTGGGTAACGGACATTAAAGTCATACTGGAGCGACACAACGGTGTATTGGCGACGGTCAGTGACTGATCACAGTGGGAAAGATCCGAAGACAACACTGCAAATTCCAGGGAAATCGAACGGAGTAATTTTAATTAAAGATTCCCAAGCAAATCATGTTTTATACAAACAGATACATTGGCTATAAAAACCCGTTTAACTCGGTTCTTTTCACAAAAGTAAACAGCCAGATTCGTTCAACATGTATAGCAATTTATTTTACCCCAATGGAACTTTACAAGACATTCAACATCCAGCATAAATTACGGATTACACATTACTCTTCGAGAGATTGAACGGAACAGAGAACTGGAGGAACACAAGATCTACGGGGCGTTGTTGCGCAAGAAATCACTACCACAATTCTCGAGCAGAACTTTAGCCACGGCGTGGAGAAGCTCCTGCACCTGCGCCCCCGTGTAAGCAGAGCACTCGAAATACGCCCTGGCACCCACCAGTTCCACCGCCGATCGCCCCTGCTCTTCGGTCACGGACCTGTTGGCCTTGTCCACTTTATTCGCCACCAGGAAGATGGGCAGCTCGGCCGGCAGGTGCTCCTTTATCTCCGGCAACCACTTGCTAGGGAGGGCGGCGAAGGAGTCCGGGTCGTCCACCGCGAAGCATAGGATGGCGGCCTTGGTGTCGGGGTATTCCAGCGTTCGTATTTCGGAGTAGTGGTCCTCGGCCGGAACCACCCTCAAACGAACTGGGACGCGGTGCCCGTTGGGCGCCGCCACGCGGGAGCGGTAGGACAGAAGGCGCACGGGCTCCCCCGGGATCACGGGGCGGCCGGTCAGCAACGCTCTGCACAGGGTCAGCCGGCCGCAGTCTTCTTCTCCGAGCAGCAGCACCTTGCAGTCATCGCACGTGTCCTCGTCAAGTTCCCCCGGGGCCGGGCCAGGCATTGATTCTGGGCAGCTCATTGTTCTCGCTTGAAAGTGGAATTCTGCAAATTAGAAGGTCGCGGTGGTTTTTAAGCGTTCGGAATGCACTCGAGTGTTGCCAGTTCTGAAAGCACAATCCCGGATCTGCATTTCTGAGTGCTCGGTTGGTAATTTATAGTTAATGCCGTACTGGAGCAACGCACTGGGCTATTGACGACGGTCCGGGATCAATGCCCTAAGTGAAATATCCGAGGACAATACCACAGAATTTAATTAAATAGAAGTTCAGTCGGGACCAATGAAAAAGTTCACTATAACCGACAGTTTACGATATTCCGGGTTCACTGTAGCGGGGTTCGACTGTATTGTCTTCCGGTCTTTCTCTAGGAGGCGGAAGGTTCCTGGTTCGAATCCGGGTCCGGGCATGGATGTTTGTAAGCGTATGGTGTAGAGGCGGCCGGTGCACCTTAAATCTGTCGTGGCCGAAAGTCCTCACGTTGGGTTGGTGTGGCAGTTTGGGTTTGGAGAGTGGGGTGCCAGCTCAGGTGTTGCTTCGTAATCTGACCGTGGTTCAAAATTACGAGGTGTTGCCCTCGGATCTTGATCCCGGACCGTCGTCAATAACCCGTTGTTTTGCTTTAGTACGACGTTAACTAAATATAAAAAAAATTACCAATTACTTTCTCTAGGAAGTTGATCGCGGTCCATCATCGCCAATAGCCCTCGTATTGCTCTAGTGCGACGTTCATTAACATACCTACCTTGATTCTGAGACCCACTGTCTTCCATCTCCCATATTTGCGTGTACCCAAGAATAGATAATCAGGAATGGTCCAATCCCCGAACTCACATTCCCTGCGCGATACCCGGAATTAATCGTTGTGACCTCGTCATCTTACCATGGTTCGAAATTACGTGGTATTGTCATGCGATCTTTCTCTTCTGGGGTTGTTGCCGATCCTTCGCCAATAGCCCGACGTATTGCTCCAGTACGACGTTCATTAAAATAACTACCTAGTTGCTGAGCCCCACTGCCTTCCATCTCCCATATTCGCGTGGACCCAAGAATAGATAGTCATCTGACCGTGGTTCAAAATTACGAGGTGTTGTCCTCGGATCTTTCCCTTAAGGGTCTGATTCCGGACCGTCGTCGATAGCCCGTTGTGTTATTTTAGTACGACGTTAACTAAAATTACCATTACCAATTACCCAAGAATAGATAGTCATCTGACCGTGGTTCAAATTTACGAGGTGTTGTCCTCGTATCTTCGACTTAAGGGTCTGATTCCGGACCGTCGTCAATAGCCCGTTGTGTTGCTCCAGTACGACGTTAACTAATAATTACCAATTACCCTAGAATATATAATCAGGGATCCTTCCCCCGAGCTCCCATTCCCTGCACAATACCTGGAATTTAATCGTTGTGACCTCGTCATCTTACCATGGTTCGAAATTACGTGGTATTGTCCTGTGATCTTTCTATTCTGGGTTGATCCCGACCCTTCGCCAATAGACCTTTGTGTTGCTTCAGTGCGACGTTCATTAACATACCTACCTAGATTCTGAGCCCCCACAGCCTCCCATCTCCCATATTCGCGTGGATCCAAGAATAGATAATCAGGGATGATCCATCCCCCGAACTCCCATTCCCTGCGCGATACCCGGAATTAATCGTCCCAAAGGCGTGGTGTCGTCCTCAGGAAAGCCACGGTTTGGAGAGGGGAGATTCGGCAGCTTATATCGAGCCCTGCTAGAGTCCGGCACAGTCCTGTTTATCTGGGAATTCGGGCGCACGCGAAGCGGTGATCAGCCCTGTGTCACACCATCCATTATTGAGGGTTGCGGTGCGGCACGCCTTTGGCACGGCCGCACCGACAAACACTCGAGACGTGGGTGGTGGTGGATTTATCGTCTACCTCAGTGGAAGCGAACGATATCGTCTGCCAGGGGAGGGTGGGAATCTCCCCGTTGCTCTCTTTAATTAGGAGTCAGATGAGAACGAGATGGATTTCGTCTGTGGATGGGACTGCGCGTGAGATAAGGCGCGGAAGATTCTGATGGGGTAGAGATAAAATTACATCGTTTTACTCGTCAGATATGTTTTGAGAGTACACCTTCTCGTCAGGGATCGTTCGGCATTCAGAGGAGGGAGAGGAGGGTTCGAAACATCAGCCAAAATAGTTTGGACCTTGCAAAAATAAAAGCTGAAGTTAGCAAGAAGGAAGATTTTTACTAAGCCGATTGGTATGAACATAGTGGACAGGTCTGAAAAAAAGACAATTCAAATGTCCTCACGTTGGGGTGGTGTTGAAGTATATGGGTGGTTCGCCATTCAGAGGAGGGAGAGGAGCTTTTGAAACACCATCCGAAACATCAGCCGAAATAGTTTGGACCTTGCAAAAATAAAAGCTGCAATTAACAAACTCGAATATTTTTATTAATCCGATTGGTAGGAACATCGTAGACAGGTGTGACGAAAGCCAAATCAAATCTCCTCACGTTGGTGTGGCGTTAAAGTTTGGAGGGTGGGGTACCAGCGAGTGTGACCTCGTCATCTGACTGCGTTTCGAAATGACTTGGTGTTGTCCTCGATCTTTCCATTGGTGACTGATCCTTACCGTCGCCAATAGCCCGTTGTGTTGCTCCAGTGGTAAGTGGATTTAACTGCTAACCAACCAATCACGTCAAATCTATCGTGGTATCATATGTGTCCTCACGTCAGTGTGGTGTGGAAGTTTAGAGAACGGGGTGACTATCTCAGATGATGACTCGTCATCTGACCTCGGTTCGAAATTACGAGTTTAATTGGATCTTTCCCTTTGGGATTGATCCCGAAAAGTCCCTAGCCCGTTGTGTTGCTCTAACAAATTCAACTACTTACCTATGTCCATTTACCAAATACTGAGGGCCGTGTTTGCCCAGGTGGTTAAAGTCTCGGATTAGCAATCCGAGACTTCACCAACTGGGTAACAACATGGGTCACAACTTACTCGAGTGCCCTTTCTAACAACATTCCATCGGCTGTAGCGCCTCTATTGGGCTCGTGAACTTATCGGTTGAACCCTACATGACTGGATGGTTCAGGAACATCTGGAAGGGTTCGAGTGTGGCGCAGACCCCACGATGCCATGGACCCAAGTTGTCAAAAAGGCACTGTGCAAACTGGTGGTAACTCCATAATGGTGTGAGCTGTCTTTACATGGCATGGACTGGCTCCTCTGGTCAAACTAAACCAATCATTGACTGGAAATGGTTACGTTCAACCATTGCAGCCATTCATGGACTTCATGTACCCAAACAACGATGGAATCTTCAGGGATGACAACGTGCATGTCACCGGGCAAATTCGTTCGCGATTGGTTTGAGGAACATTCTGGACAGTTCCAGCGAATGATTTCTCCACCTAGATCGCCAGACATAAATCTCATCGAACATAAATGCGTAATAGTAATGGTAATTTTAGTTAACGTCGTACTAGAGCAACACAACGGGCTATTGACCGAACATAAATGGGTAAATGGTAATGGTAATTTTAGTTAACGTCGTACTAGAGCAACACAACGGGCTATTGACGACGGTCCGGGATCAGTCCCTTAAGGAAAAGATCCGAGGACAACACCTCGTAATTTTGAACCACGGTCAGATGACGAAGCAACACCTGAGCTGGCACCCCACTCTCCAAACTTCCACACCAACCCAACGTGAGGACTTTCGGCCACGACAGATTTAAGGTGCACCAGCCACCTCTACACCATACGTTTACAAACATCCATGCCCGAACCCGGATTCGAACCAGGAACCTTCCGATCTAGAGGCTAACACCTTAACCACTAAACCGGTTGGTCGGCGAACGAACATAAATGGGATATGATCAAAAAGTCAGTTCATGCACAGAATCCTGCTCTGGCAACACTTTCGCAATTATGGACGGCTTGGTAGAGGCAGCATGGCTAAACATTTCTTCAAGGGACTTCCGCCGACTTGTTGAGTCAATGTCACGTCGAGTTGTTACACTTCGCCTGGCAAAAGAACGTCTCACACGATACTATGAGGTGTCCCATGATTTTTGGCACTTTGGTGTACGAAGAGCTTCATATAATGACAATCCACTTTTTCAAACATTTCAGCTTAGCAATTTTCAAGTTTTAAAGGTATACCGGTTTACCCACTGTTCAAGAGATTCTTTTGATTTTTCTCATTGAGATATGTATTTAATCAAGGTCACACTGGAGCAACACAACGAACTATTGGCGTCGTTCCAAGAGATCAATCTCGTGGGAAAAGATCCAAGGAATTTTGAACCAAGATCAGATAATGAGAACAACACCTGAGCTTGCACCGCACTCTCCAAAATTCCCACATCACGCCAACGTGAAGATATTTGAGGCCACGACAGAATAAACGTACACCAGCCCCGTGTTCAAGATGGTGTTTAGCTTGACCGAGTATTAAATATGCACTCTCCGGTTGCTAATCCGTTGCTCTTCCAAATGGAATACCACGGTCCTTTTAATTAGTGAATTTTCACGTGGCTTATTGTCACTAAGTCCTTAATGTAGATGTAGAAACCTTTGTCTATCTTGCTATCTAAATCATCCATTTAGATGAAGCTAAGCACTATTCTCATGTCATGATAATTCCAATTTTTCCATACTTAAATTCAGCACCTGCGTTTATAATTAATATAAAGAAGTAGTGTTACCAAGTAGGTAAACATCGAGCTGTCGAATGTCTTCCCTCTGCTTTTCTTGACGGCTCTTCTAAGAAAACATCTGTTCCCCTTCCTGGAATATCACGAGGGGTAAGGGATCGGTCACTCAATCCCGATTCATTTGGGAGCTGGCAACACGTAGCGAATCGTTTGCCACATGAGTGACGCCTGAGTGACACGCAATTCGGAGAGCAGCAATTAGTGTCGACGGCTCGTGTGGATGCTGTCACTCTATGGGTGGGCAACAAGGGTTAGCATTTTTCCAACGGCGCTCGCTGTTCGAGGGTCAGCTTGAGGAAGTTTCTTCCTCGGAGAAGGGTTTAGTTTTTGCCTTCTCTAAAAATTCCAGTGGTTTGGGGCACTCACAGAGGATCACTTGCTGACAGCCTGTTTTAAAATTTTAGATGTAATCTGTATTGGAAGCATTCGTGTCAATGTCGGCAATTGGCTCTGTGCAACTCAACTCTGACACCAAGTAACAGTGGCTAGAGGTGAAGCCAGGAGCGGATGAGCTTCCAAATTTCGGAGAAGGGTTTGGGTTTTCGCTTTCTCTGGAATTTCAGCGGTTCGTGGCACAGACCCTCACAAAGGATCACTTGCTGACAGCCTGTCTAAAAATTTTGGATGTTATCTGTATTGGAAGCATTCGTGTCAATGTCGGCAATTGGCTCTGTGCAACTCAACTCTGACACCAGAAGAGTGGCTAGTGGTTAAGCCAGGAGCGGACGGGATTCCAAATTTTATTGTGGAATGTTCCAAAATTTATCGTGTAGAGTTAGAATTCTCATACCTCGACTCCAAGTGGCTTCGTCAAATCTTGTTCATTGAAATCGGTAATGCAGAGATAGATATATTGTCGTTAGGATATTGCCGATATTTTGGTGATTACTAAGTCAAGATCTGGTCAGTTATTTTCTAAGGATGAGGTATCGAGCAAGATCTGGTCAGTTTTGCTAATAACAAAATACCTCTTCGAGACTACCACAAAGAAAAATAATGAGAGATTTTGTTTTAAAATGGTGGATTTACCAGGGCCGTCTACTAGTCTGTACTACTCTTGTAGCGCTGACGGCTGTTGGTATTCCACTTTATATCACTCGTAGCATTTGCAGTCATGTTACGAGCTTCAACTTTTCACACTTCGAAGTTACGTACACGAACAAGATATTCCGTTTTTGGACGAGCTCGTGCTACTGTTCCGTTTCAATTGAAAATGTAACCACTTCTTTTTTGGACAGAAAGCCCGGTAAATATATAGAGATTAAAGTGAATAGTTTTGGTCAAAATGGAAGAATTTCGACTTGACTTAATTTCTATATTATAATAACTACTGCGTGGATCGAACATTGGTCAGCGCGACCATAAAATGTTCTTTGAGATATGAAGGTTTCAGGGCAAAATAAAGATAAGCGACAGATTAAAAATTCCGTAATAAAAAAAATAATTCAAGAACCCTTATTGAGGATCATGGGGCTTAAGATTTCCTAAACCTTAAAAAAGCAAATTTATTCTTATTATCCTTTTGCTTGCATGTATTTCATGTGGTGAATGGCTTCTGGGAAGATGTTTTTTAGGTATATTTCAACTTCAATGAAAAAATATTTATCAATATTTGTTTATCCATTTTAAACAAGTGTCTAAACCTTTTTTTGTTTGGGATTGGACAAAATTATATGAGCACATTAAAATAATGTACATCATATTCTTTTTTAATTCGGAACACAATGAGTTACCGTTTGCATCAGAATAAACCTTGTACATCCTTGGAGTAGTCACTTAAAAACTAATCTTTTCAAGCACACTCAAAAACTGCTCTATAATCCAAAGAAATCCATTTTAAATAAAAAAATTATCACCTCCCACAATCATGATCGTTTTTAATTGAACGATGCACCATCACAAATTACTACCTCTAAAATATTGGATTTACAATTCTTACATAGCCTCCTCCAGAAATGATAACATAGTTGCCTCCCTCCCTGAGACTCCAAATTAAATTAAACCTCACGTAGCAATAAGGACTGTATATCTAAAAACTAACGACAAAATCATTTCAAGCTTAACAGCCCCAAAAAACTGACTCGTGCCAACTGTTCTGTCCGTCTACAACCGTGGCTGGGCCGGGATCAATCCACAAGGGAAAGATCCGAGTTGACGATCCGGAATCATACCCGAAGGGTAAGGTACGAAATAGCGACAGGAGAGTTGTGAGTTGGAAACTCGGTCCAACCAAAGACCGTCGTGTACACGGAGGCTGATGCACGTTAAATCCGTCGTGGCCTCAAATATTCTCAGGATGGCATGGGGTGGAAGTTTTGAGAGGGGGCTACCAGCTTAGGTGCATGACCTCGTCATCTGACCGGGGTTGAAAATTGCGATGTTCTGTCCTTGATCCTTTCCCTCAAGGATTGATCCCGGACCCTCGCCTATAGCTCGCTGCGTTTCAATGCGACGTTATTATCTACTTACCCCACCGACATGGTAGGCAATGTGGATTGCGCTCAACTCCACTTTGCCTTAAATGTCCCTTGTGCCATCAAATTATCAAACAATGAACCACGCTACCTTATAGTGCCGTCCTTCTTTCGACAACCCATGTAACGTCGAGCCGTTGTTTCGCTGCGTCACCTTCCTGCATCACTTTGAGCTTCAGAGAACAGCGCTCCTTTCCTAATTTCCCTCCACCTTCGTTAAACACGAAGGTAAAAAGCAAATCAAACACCGCGGGATGGACGGACGGGAGAGTTAAAGAAGAACAAACACAGAAGGGAACCGCGATGCAGCACTTGCAGGAAATGGAAAGCCCTTGTGTCGGCGCCTTTAGAACAATGGATCCTTCTAATGCAAGGGAAAAGGTGCTCTCCCCTCCCCCTCTTTTATTTTCTTCGACCACCCCCAATACCTACACACCTTTATTCAAATTCGGGGAAGGCTGATTTAATAAACTTTGCATTTTGTCTTGGTGTGAATGTTATTGATTATTTCATTTGCTACAGTAGACTTGATTCTGCTGGTGGTTGCATTGACGAGGTTATCTCTTCATTAGAAAAATTGACCAGACCTTGATGGACGAGATACCTCGACATAAGAAAGAAACAAACCAGACCTTGATGGACGAGATATCTCGTCATTAAAAGGAAACTGACCAGACCTTGATGGATGAAATAACTCGACATAAGAAAGAAACAAACCAGACCTTGATGGACGAGATATCTCGTCATTAAAAGGAAACTGACCAGACCTTAATGGACGAGATATCTCGTCATTAAAAGGAAACTGACCAAACCTTGATGGACGAGATACCTCGACATAAGAAAGAAACAAACCAGACCTTGATGGACGAGATATCTCGTCATTAAAAGGAAACTGACCAGACCTTGATGGATGAAATAACTCGACATAAGAAAGAAACAAACCAGACCTTGATGGACGAGATATCTCGTCATTAAAAGGAAACTGACCAGACCTTGATGGACGAGATACCTCGACATAAGAAAGAAACAAACCAGACCTTGATGGACGAGATATCTCGTCATTAAAAGGAAACTGACCAGACCTTAATGGACGAGATATCTCGTCATTAAAAGGAAACTGACCAAACCTTGATGGACGAGATACCTCGACATAAGAAAGAAACAAACCAGACCTTGATGGACGAGATATCTCGTCATTAAAAGGAAACTGACCAGACCTTGATGGATGAAATAACTCGACATAAGAAAGAAACAAACCAGACCTTGATGGACGAGATATCTCGTCATTAAAAGGAAACTGACCAGACCTTGATGGACGAGATACCTCGACATAAGAAAGAAACAAACCAGACCTTGATGGACGAGATATCTCGTCATTAAAAGGAAACTGACCAGACCTTGATGGACGAGATACCTTGACATAAGAAAGAAACAAACCAGACCTTGATGGACGAGATATCTCGTCATTAAAAGGAAACTGACCAAACCTTTATGGACGAGATATCTCCGTCATTAAAAGGAAACTGACCAGACCTTCATGGACGAGCTAAAGATTGCCAAATCACCTTAATATTTACAGATGTAGGTAGTTGAATACACACCGCGCTATATCAACACAACGTGCTATTGACGATGGTCCGGGAAGCGTATTTAGAATCCATGGCGCTCCCAGTACAAAACGGAAATACGTCATATGCGGAGTCGCGCCCGCGCTAACACCGCGAGCCGTGACACCGTTGTCGAGTCATTTCACTGTGAACTTGTCTCATGTACTCTCTATATATATATATATATATATATATATATATATATATATATATATATATATATATATATATATATATAATTCTAAGTATTAAAGTCTTTTCTTTGGGGAAAACACAATCTACTTAATAATTGTAACATGTCCATGCACTTATGATAAAGGAATTACCATTGTTTAGAAGTTTTGTGTCACATTATTAAGGCAGGTGATTTTGACATGCTTTCATGTAACTTTCATTTAATTCTTTGTAATAAACTCCTTCCAAGATATGCAAAAGAAAGAACACAATACAAGGAAGTTATTAATGCTAAAATATTTTGGAAAAAACAAGAAATAAAAATTATGGGTCTCAAAAGTGTCTTCACCTTCGTCGATATATTTGCACC
The DNA here is from genome assembly GCA_947359465.1 of Metellina segmentata. Taxonomy (NCBI): domain Eukaryota; kingdom Metazoa; phylum Arthropoda; class Arachnida; order Araneae; family Tetragnathidae; genus Metellina; species Metellina segmentata. The sequence continues at coordinate 21,041,318 of OX375876.1, read as the reverse complement.
GAGTACTTGTTTCATGTACTTTTTATTTATTCTAACTTTCAAAATGTTTTCTGTGTGAAAAAGTGAAAGCATTTATGATTTCCAACCTGGCAATGCAAAGGGCATCGAGAAATTATTATTTTTTCAGGTTTTGCTACCAATAGGTTTTGTTGAGGTCAAGGCAGGTGATTATGACATGTTTCCATGTAACTTTCATTTAATTCCATGTAATAATCTCTTTCCAAGATATAGAAAACAGAAAACACAGTAAAACTGAGCTATTCATGCAAAAAAATTGTGTAATAAATAAAAATTATGAGCGTGAAAGTGTATGTGCATCTTTGTTGAAGCATTTCACCGTGAACTTGTTTCATGCATTTTTTAAATAATTCAAAGTACTAAATGTTTTTCTTGGTCAAAAACACAAACTATTCGACAATTGCAACCTATAAATGTAAAAGGAATGAGGAAAGTGGTCTGTTTTAAGGGTTTTGTGTGTATTTTAAATTGGATGTGTTAACATTATGAAGGCACTTGCTTTTGACATGTTTCCATGAAACTTTATACTAATGCTATGTAATAAACTATTTGCAAAATATACAAAAGAAAGATCATAATAAAACCAACTTATTGATGCCAAAATATTTTAGAAAAAGCAATTAATAAAAATTCTAGGTCTGAATGTGTGTGTTCAGCTTTGTCGTTGCATTTCACCGTGAACTTATTTCATGTACTTTTTACATAATTCCAACTTTCTAACTGTTTTCTTGGTGAAAAACAGAAAATATTTATCATTTGCAACCTGTCCAAGCAAAAGTAATAAAAAAAATAGCACTTATTGAATGTTTTGTGTGTCTTTTTAACATGCGGGGTTAACATTATGTAGACAGCTCATTCTGATATGTTTCCATGAACCTTTGTGTTAATTCTAATTAATAAACTATTTACAAGATATGTAAAAAAAATTACACAATAAAAGAGACTTATTGATACAAATATACTATGCATAAAAACATTTATAAAAATTTGGGGTATAAATGTGTCTGTTCAACTTTGTCGAAGCAGTTCACTGTGTAGTTTTTTCATGTAACTTTTGGTTAGTTCCTACAATAATATTAAACTTATTTCTTGGTACATAATCAAAGTAAACACAGATACGAATTTTTAAGTGCAAAAAGAAACACAAATAAAACTTTTTTTTAAAAATTGGTTATGAAATTACTTTGTCAACTCAGCCCACCTCTAATATTTTGACACTCATCTTTTAGTGAAATTCATCTTTTAGTGAAATTCATCTTTTAGTAAAATTCATCTGTCAGTGCTTTTTTTTTGTGTGTGTGAAAAAGTGAAACCATTACTAAATACGAACTTTTTAATCCCAAAAGTAAAAAGAAGTAAGCATTTTTAAAGAAGTTGTGTGTGGAAATGTGTCTGTAGCTTTGTCAAAGGGTTTCACTGTGGACTTTCTCCACTACTCTTTTAGTAAATTTGAACTATTAACGGGTTTCCTTAGTGAAAAAGTGAAAGTAATAATTAATTAACTTCTTAAAGCCAAAATTAAAAAGAAGTAAACATATTTAAAGCAGTTGTGTTTGAAAATGTGTGTGCAGCTTTGGCGAAGGATGTCACCCTGGATTCTTTTCACATTCATCTTTTAGTAATTTAGAACTATTAATGTTTTTCCTTGGTGAAAAAGTGAAAGCAAAAAATAATACTAACTTTTTATTGCCAAAAGTAAGAAGAAATGTGATTTTCAACATTTTGGCTCTGAATGTACTTTGTTGACAGAGCTCACCGTGAACTGTTTCACACTCATCTTTAAGTTAATTCCAACTGTTAATGCTTTTTTTTCGTGAAAAAGAGAAACGAATAATTCATTCAAACTTTTTAAGTAAACAAGAAGTAAGCCTTATGAAAAAAGTTGCGTGTGGAGTGTGTAATCCAAATTTTCTCTTCAAGTTTCAGATACGCGTGTTGGTTTATATGGAGTTATGCTACACACACATGTTGTTCATTACTGCTTTATTTAATACGTTTCATTTGCAAAAAAGAAATATAAACCCAGCAACAGTGAATTTCTTAGATTAAACGCCATTACACAGCTCTCAATACTTGCGATGGTCGTGTGCTAACTGCTGGCTCGCGGTGTTTGCGCAGGCGCGTCTGCGCAACTACGTATATGACGTATTTCCGTTTTGTGCTGGGAGCGCCAGGGATTCTAAATACGCGTCCGGGAACAATCCTGATGGGAAATCTGAAGAACGCAGCACAACGTTACTTTAAACCAGGTATGGGCAACCTTTGGAAAGTTGCGGGCAAAACTTTAGGATTTTTATGAAGTCGCGGGTCGTAGATAATAGGTAGTTGTGAAAATGTAATAATGATAAGATTTATTTTATTTTATATATTTATAAAGTAGAATGGTAAAGTTACATGAACAGAATCATATTGTTTTGATTAAGTATTTACTTACAATCACCAGAAATTAATGAGAAGCTTGAACTTGAGAAACAAGATAATCAATGTTGGGATCAATCCCAATAATACACAGGCGCAGAGTGTTTTCCAAATTTTCATCTGTAAGCCTGGTTCGATACTTCGATTTATTAGTTTACATCATGGAAAAAAAAAACTGTTCACATTTATAAGTGCTTCCAAATGCGCAAATCCTTTTTCTTGAAATGCTCTCGGCTATGGGTACTTTTTTTCGGCAAGGTATGTTCTGTAGAAATCACTTAGCTCCACGTTTTCAAATTTTGACTTCAAATGTATGTCTTCCTGAAGCTCGATCAAATCCATTTGCAGGTGTGTGGGAGCCTTCTATACATCACTTTTCATCGTAGTAGCAAAAAGGTTAAAGCAGCTATCCATGTTTTCAAAGTCGGAAAATCTAATAAAAATTGCTCCGACAGTGATTTTAGTTCTTCAGCATATTGAGTGTAATCAATATTTTCGTGACTGGATAGTGTTGAAAATGACAACAGCTTCCAGATCGCATTTGAGTATCCCAAAAGCGAATTTTGTTTTGGAACGCTTTCAGATGGCTGACGATTCGTTTACCAACTGACCTTGTTTTTGAAACCGTTTGAAATACCGTATTTCTCCGAAAATAAGACCTAATCAAAAGTAAAACCTTAGCACCTCTAAAATAAGACACCTGCCAAGACACCTGCACAGGAAATATCAGCATTTTATGCCGGTGGGCGAAGGAAACCCGAGTATTATTGATTTGTATCAGTGTTCTTTTAACAATCACATCCGCTAGTAAGGAATGGAATCAAGAAGTGCAAGACCGTTTATCGGATTTTCTCAATAACAAAATTTATAATTATTATTTCCGATTATCCGCGGAATTAAGTGACATGATGTGTCGCCGATAACTTGTGTCTGGCGACTTTGAAACCACGTTTTGTTTTAATTTGTTCAAGAAAACAGGCTCAACTATCTCATATATCCAAAACAGGCTATCTCATATATCCAATACTAATTTTATTTGTAATAACTTTATAAGGTAGTATTGGAAATACACTATGCAGTCATAAGTCACCGGACACCCCTTCACTTCAAGTAAATGATCCCAGTATGACGTCAGTACACCTCACCGACGCTATATAAGCGAAGGCAGAAATGGTGTTTTCTGTCCCGAGGAGCCAACGGAAAGAGTTGAATGCATTCGAAAGGGGCATGATTGTGGATGCCCATAAATTTGGACATTCAGTCAGAGAGATTTCTCAGCAGTTAAAAGTGCCCCGGTCCACAGTAAGCGATGTCATGGTCAAGTGGAGACACTATGGAAATACTAAACCGAATGATCGCTCTGGTAGGCCCAAGAAACTAACTGAACGAGACCGGAGAACCCTGAAGCGTGTTTTGTGAAACAACCGGCACACATCTTTGTCGGAGGTTGCAGAGGACTTCCGTCTCAGCTCAGGTACACAGGCCAGTGACAGGTCTGTCCGCCGAGAGGAGATACCACTGGGTTTCATGGTCGTGCTGCCGGCCAGAAGCCACTAATCACAAGCACACATTTTTACGGAGGCTTTTGCAATGGTGCAAATAGCACCGTTATTGGACTTAGGACCAGTGGAAGAATGTCATGTGGAGTGATGAATCACGATACATTAAAACTCTGATAGGCGATGAAATTTCAAACTCGCAACCCTCCAGTTGCTACTCTACCATCCAGGATACCACACACACTTCCCCTTAATTTTAACAAAGTATCCACGGATCTCTTATAAGCAGGAACTTCCCTTCTACTCTTCGTACCCAAGATTCCCCATCCAAGTCCCATAAAAGAGGCATAGACCCCAAGTACCCAAATAGCAGACCACTCCTTTCCAGATACTCATCGCTGCGAACCCAGCGCTCTCGCTCATTTGAATAAATTGATTGCTAATCCTTCTTCCACCGCAACAGCCCCTTGTGTGCGATACATCGCCCCGAGGGCGGATGGGGCGCATAATCGTGGGAACGCATTCCTCAGGGGCCGCCGCGTATCGAGCCAGCCATCGCTTTGCGGGCCACACCTCGCGGTCTTGACCTTCCAGTTCCGCGTCCATCCGGAGAATTCGGCGAAAAGAATAACGGTCCCACAAACAGGTGGGGGGATGGATGACCCGTGAGAAAGGCCTGCTCTTCGGAAGATGCGAGGGAGTGCGGACTTCTCGCTTTCATCTTGACCATGGGAACGAGGACGAGGAACTGGGACTCGTTAGAACGATTGTGATAGAGATACGGTCGCTCTTTCCGAGGTGATTCGGAGCGATGACACCAATGGGAGGTTGTGGATGGAGAATCCACACCCTTTGTGGTATTAATAGCAGTTCCAGGCGTCGATAGGTATCCTCGTAACCTAAATTAATTACTTTTGACTCGAACGGGGACAGCCTGGAGGTTTGGGAATCGTTCTCGGTGGCGTGTAAGTAGAACTCCAAACTGTATCAATTATTGCATTCGATTGTTTGTTTTTTGGATCATACGCCATCAAAACAAAACGTTTTTTGTGCGAAAGAACGCCATAGAAAGGCTCGGGTGAAAAGACCATGGGAAAGTCCATTTTTTTCTATATTTCTATACAGACTACCAACTATACAGACTACCAACAAGGTTTTAAGGCCGTGAAAGAGATGATTGGGAAAAAAAAAAAAGTCCACTCTGTTACATATACAGTTCAACAGAGTGGATCAGTATTGTAACACATTGGACATAGTTTTTAAATTTTTTTGAGAATGACCCATAATACACCTTAAGGAATAATATAATATGCTCAAAATCAAAACTAAATGAATCTACGAATCTAAAATACAATTATTTGTATTACGACATGCTTCTTTTTCTTTCTTAATTTTTTTTGTGAATAAAAATAAAATATCCGACTTAAGATTCCGAGAAGTAGGTATATATATACCTACTTCTCGGAATCTTAAGCCGGATATTTTATTTTTATTCACAGACTTTTAATTGCTTCAGGGAAAACAGGTCTCTCTCCAACTAACAGAAACAAAATTTTAGAATAGCGACGAGGTCATTGTTAAGTTTTGGTATTTGTCCTCGTCTTTATTCAAAATTTTGGCATAAAGGTGCCTAAGTTCACAGGAGAAAGGGCTGTGATAAGCAAAATCATGTATGGCCATCAATGTACCTAATTCATGAGTGGCTGTTATTTGTTTCGTCAACTCGCAATCACTTAGATTGCATCTGGCCTGAATAGCTAAATTAAAATCCAGAAGATATGCTAAAGACACCAATTGTAAGAGCTTATTGCTTATGTTTAACCTGCCCCTAATTTAACAAAGAATCGCCCCAAACCATGTGACTAGAATGTTAACTAGCCATTGCTGGACAGTTGATGTAAGTGTTGTTTTGATTCAGGGGTGAATTTCGAACTGTCGACTTTCTGCTTGTTTTTCGTTAGAGTTGAGATGTTTAATTAAACACCATAGACACTCCTAATCAATCCTACCGTTCGAAGAACTTCCTTCTGATTGTTTCCAAACCGGCTTAAGATCTTTTTTTCCCCACTGTGCTTTAAAAAGTCTTGTGAAAGAAAAAAAAACTTGGGTTAAAATTAAATATTTTCAATTCATCCAAAACCGACTTAACCATTTTTGTAAAAATAAATACATTGTTTTCGACCATTGTTTCAGATATCATTACAAACATTTATTTTCATTTCTTATCTTATTCCATTTCTTCTGCGCGTGCGCCTGTTCCAAATAAAGCCTCACAATAAAGCATACCTATTAAGTAAACCTTCAAAAAAAAATTTTAATCGGTTAGTTTTAAAAACCAAAAACTGATATAAGTTACAATGGGTTCAAACGTCTTGAAAAAGACACTCATTTCAAAATGTAATAAAAGTTTGAATAATTACTATATAAAATTACCTCCTATGTTGCTTTAAAATGTTTTGTAATTTTAAGTTTTTATTCTGTTGTTTGCAGATACTGTGAACACAGGGCTTGGGAGGGGAAATTAACTTAAACAAAAACGCACCGCCGAGAGAAAAACATAACTAAATCAACTTCTAGCACAAAGATGCTAGAGGACGAATAAATACTGCAATTTTTAATTTTTAAAGTGATTAAAAAACAAATTAAACTCTAAAAAAATAATCTCTGGTGCACCATCTTTCATAAATATTACCATAGAGGTTTTAAAAAGGATATGGAAATAAATAAGAAGAGAAATGTAATTTATTTCTTGTTCCCCACAAACAAAAACACACAAAGACATCCTTAAATTCATCCATTTTGTATAGTTTCAGCATATTTTGTCAGCTTACGGCCTGAACTTAAGACCTTAGCTAAGAAAACACACAATTCTCTTAATATTCCAATTGTTAAATAAAAAATGTGTTTCAAAATAACTTGCCAAATAAGGCACCAATCTTCAATTTTACTCATTATATACATATACCTCGAAGACAACTTAGCTCATCCATCTTGTTTAGAAGACTCAGAAATCTTCTTAAAACTTCTTACTGAACAGACGCTCCAGGTGCAGATACCATGCACACATATCGAAGACGCCATAATTCATTTATCATGCTTATAAACTTCAGGAACGTTTTCAGCTCACGCTTTAATTTAAGGCCATCTCCAACAGTTTCCTAAGAATTCCAATCAGTTAAATCATTAGTATCTCAAAATAAGCCCTAAAGTACCATTCTCCAATTTTAATCATCAGACGTATTCCTCCGTAAACATACTAAGCACATATCTCCAAAACACCATAATTCATCCATTTTGTTTACCAACGTGTAGAAATTTTTATTCAGTTCTTAAACTTAAAGCTATCTCCAAAAAATTCCTCAAAATTCCAATCGCTTAAATCGATATTATCTCAAAAAAAGCACGGACCCAAAGTAACGGTCTCCAGTTTCACTCAACAAACGCTTCCCAGTACACATATGCATATATCTCGAAGACACCTTAATTCCTCCATTTTGTTTACAAACTTCATATTGTTTTTCAGCTCTCCGTCTAAGATTAAGACCATCACCGGCAATTTTCTCAAAATTCCAATCGCTTAATTCGATCTGATCTCTAAATAGGCGCCATCCTAAAGCAATGTTTACAGAATAGAGTAAAGGGAGACAATTTCTAACCTTGATCTTAAAATACCTGTCTTCAATTTCACTCAACAGACTTTCCCCGTACACATACTCTGCATACATATCGAAGACACCTTAACTCATCTACTTGTTTACTAGGCTCGGGAACTTTTTCAGCTCTCGGTTTAAACTTCAGGCCATCTCCAACAATTTCCTTGAAATTCCAATCTCTTAATTCGATCTGATCACAAAACAAGCGCCGACCCAAAGTACCGGTCTCCAATTTCACTCAACAGACGCTCCCCCATTCAATGCGTGTAGACTTTCCATCCCACTCCTGCAAGTGAAAGCGAAGAGCCGCCACCCATAATACCTTGTAAAAGGCCGAAAAGGAGAGAGGAAAACCGCGTCAAACAAAAACAAATCCTGTGTCCACAGCGGCTCTTCTTCCTCCGCCGAGTCGTCGTCGAGTGTCGATGATACTCGGCAAACATCGGCGGTCTCTCTCTCTCTCATCCCGTGTTTGCCCCGAGTCAACACGAGTCTTCCGACTTATAATCCGTTCATGGGTGGGGAGACGTGTGGTGAAGTGCTGAGACGCTGTTTTTTTCATGGAGCTGGTACATAAGGATTGGGCTGGAGTAATTTGAAGGTACTGTTTGGGTTTTTAAGTAGACGGGAGAATACAAACTTGCAGACTGCGGTTGAGAATAAACAGAGCTGTGTTTTGGAGAAAAGTTGGGTAACTATTGTCCGTCTAACACAAGAGCAACTTCTGAAATAGCCTGAGCCTGTCTGATACTCGTGGAACGGACCGTATCACATTTTACATTGTGGTGAAGTGCTGAGAAACTATTTTTTTCACGAAGCTGGTACATAAGGATTAGGCCGGAGTAATTTAAAGGTATTGTTTGAATTTTTAAGTGGACGGGAGAATACAAACTTACAGACTGCGGTTGGAATAAACATGGCTGTGTTTTGGAGAAGGGTTGGGTAATTATTGTCCGTCCAACACTAGAGCAGCTTCTGAAACAGTCTACCTGTCTGATACCAATGGAACGGACCGTATCATATTTTACAACGGGGCCACGGTAGCCCAGTTGGAAAAGCAACCCTTGGGTAGCAAGTTTGAAACTCGGTCCAGCGAAAGACCGTCGTGTAGACGGGAGCTGATGCAGGTTAAATAATCCGTCGTGGCATCAAGTGATCTCACGTTGGCGTAGCGTGGAAATTTGGAGAGTGGGGTGACAGCTTAAGTGTTTTCGTCAGCTGACCGTGGTTCAGAATTATGAGGTGTTGTCCTTCGAACTTTCCCATCAGGACCCCTAAATATCCCGGACCGTTACCAATAGCCCGTTGTATTGCTTCAATGCAACGTTAATTAATTACATACCACATTTTACATAGAAGATACCCTGCATGAATAAATTGTAATGCATCGCATCGGTGAATTTTATCGATAAATTGGAAACGTATGTAATGAATTTTACTTGTTTGCCGAGATCTATGTTAGAAAACTGCCATAAATAACCAATCATGAAGACCTCGACTAAAAGACACGGACCTTTGTGGTTCAAATGGTTTTCCTACTAAAGTCCATGTATTGACGCTTGGAACGAACCACTCTGCGCTATAAAACCCCAACCAACGTCTTTTTGCCCCTAACACATATCATCAGTATCACACAACACATACTACCAGTATCACTAATAATATGAACAAACGCTGTTCCTTTATCGAGCTCTACTATCCAGACTTAATGGTAGAAGTTCTAGTGATAGAAAGACTAGAGTTACTAGTAATTTTTATGAGATTTCCCACGAAGGGTTTCATTTCACACCTGTTCAGTATTTTAAATCAATCAAAATCGCAATTTCTGCTCTACTGCTGTAACTAATTGACGTAGTCACGCATTAGCTACCGGAAGGTTGTGAGTTCGAAACTCATCTCAACCTCAAATGTCGTCACGTTAGCTGGCGTGGAAGTTTGGAGTGTTGGGTACTAGCTCAGGTGTTGAACTTGTTTTCTGATGGTAGTTCAAAACGATAAGTTGTTGTCCTCGGAATTTTCTTTTAGGGATCGATCCATCATAGACCTTAGTGTTGCTGCAGTACGACGCAAATTCAAAAACCAACTTACCTAAATAAATAAGATAGGTATTTTAATTAACGTCGTAATGGAGCAACACAACGGACGACTAGTAGCGGCCCGGGATCAATCCTAAAAGGAAAGAACCGAGGACAATACCACGTAAGATTTGAACCATGGTCAGATGACGAGGCAATACTAAAACTGGTAACCCCCACAATTTCCAAAAAAAAAAAAAACTTTAGAACAACTAGCTTTTTAAATATAGTATTTTGTTTATGCAAAATTGATTTTTGAACGACAAATCAAATCGCTTGGACTTGAATGCGATGTAAGCTTGTTTTCATTTCACTAAATGGTGTTTTCGAATAATATTTTTTTATTTAGCCTCTTGACTTTGCCATAATTTGTCTCAAGATGACAAATATTCTCCATATTTAGTTCTATAGAAGCATATCCAATCCCAAACCAAACAAGGCAACATATCCAACCAAAGTATTGGAATAAAGTGTACACAAAATCAGCTTACTGTAAACACAAAATCAAACGCAACACACGCTAATCAAGAATATTTATTCAAATGTTACTGTGTCCTACCTTCAACCTTACTGGTCGTCGTCTAGACGAGATATCTCATCATTAACCAAACTGACCAGATTGGTAGATGAGATATCAAGATCTCATCGACTCTAGTCACTTGTCGAAAACTGACCAGATTTTTAACTCATCATCATAAAAAATGGGCTATACCTGGATGACGAGATATCTCGTGATCAGCAAAATTGGTTAGACGTTGATGGACGATATATCTCGTCAAAACCACTAAGATGGTTAACTCTTCGGGTTGTCTAGACGATGTATTTCATCATCAGCAAAACTGACCAAACCTCGATGGATGCGATATCTCGTCCTCTTAAAACGCAACTGAGTAGATCTTGATGTCGGCATCATAAAAAAAGATCGACAATATCCTGATGACGAAATATCTCATCTTTAGCAAAATCAGTCAGATTTCGATGTACGAAATATCTCGTCAAATTCACTTGGTGGGTGTTTCAATTAGTAGACAAACCTTCCTGGTGGGTGTTTCGATAAGCAAAACTGACCAGATCTTGACGGATTAGATATATCGTCCTTTGAAAACAATTGACCAGATTTTGATCTCGACAATCCTCAAAAATCGACACTATCCTGTTGTGTCTCGTCATTAGCAAAATTGGTTAGATCATTATTGACGAGATATCTCGTCAAAACCAATTGAAGGGTTGATAAAACAAACTAACACAAACTTCATCTCTTGCGTTCACAAAATAAACACGGAATTACAAAACTGACCAGATCTTGACGGATTAGATACCTCGATCTTAGAAAACAATTAATCCGATCTTGATCTCGACAATCATCAAAAATCGACACTATCTCGATGTGTCTCGTCAAAATAAACACGGAATTACAAAACTAACCAGATCTTGACGGATTAGATACCTCGATCTTAGAAAACAATTAACCCAATCTTGATCTTGACAATCATCAAAAATCGACACTATCTCGATGTGTCTCGTCAAAATAAACACGGAATTACAAAACTAACCAGATCTTGACGGATTAGATACCTCGATCTTAGAAAACAATTAACCCAATCTTGATCTCGACAATCATCAAAAATCGACACTATCTCGATGTGTCTCGTCAAAATAAACACGGAATTACAAAACTAACCAGATCTTGACGGATTAGATATCTCGATCTTAGAAAACAATAAACCCGATCTTGATCTCGACAATCATCAAAAATCGACACTATCTCGATGTGTCTCGTCAAAATAAACACGGAATTACAAAACTAACCAGATCTTGACGGATTAGATACCTCGATCTTAGAAAACAATTAACCCAATCTTGATCTCGACAATCATCAAAAATCGACACTATCTCGATGTGTCTCGTCAAAATAAACACGGAATTACAAAACTAACCAGATCTTGACGGATTAGAGATCTCGATCTTAGAAAACAATTAACCCGATCTTGATCTCGACAATCATCAAAAATCGACACTATCTCGATGTGTCTCGTCATTAGCAAAATTGGTTAGATCTCTACTGACGAGATATCTCGTCAACACCAGTCAGAGGGTTAGTAAAAGAAACTAGCACTACTTCCATCTTTTGCGTTCACAAAATCCAGATGACGAATCTCTAATTACGTGCATCCCCCGTCTCTTGGAGACCCAGCGCTTCTCACAATCCATCTGCCGCTGTAATTTCCAGAATTCTAGAGTGGCATTTCATCTTCCGGGTTCAGAAAGTTCCCGTCGGAGTCGTGAAAAATTGAATGACACGAAATACATTCATCATGCTTCGTAGGAATTAGTGTGGCAGCGAGAGAAAAGGAGGCAACGCAAACCGGCCCAATTGATCCAAATTTAAACGAGAGAGCCTTCTTTGCTCGCGGTGATGGAGTGGCTTTTAATAACAGCGAAGGGGTTGGGGTAGAGCTCCAACTATAACAAAGAGTTATTCGGATAGGTGTGGTCGAGGGTCTGGTGTCGCGCGAGAGAGAGGGTGCTGCGTGTGTGGAGTGCACGTGCCGTCATTCAGGGGCGTGTGTGGCTGAAGGGTTCACTCGTAATCGGTTGTAATTGAGAAGTGTATTCTGAAATGTCATTGGATTTGGGTGATGGCTTGAAGTTTGTCTTTCGCATGATGCTCTATTGAAGCTGTGAAGTAGATATTTGTATTAGCAACACATCGGGTTATTGGTGACGGTTCGGGATTAAACCCCGAATGGAAAGATCCGATGACAACACCACGTCATTTTGAATCACGGTCAGATGACGAGGGTGCTACGTGTGTGTTGTGCACGTGCCGTCATTCAGGGGCGTGTGTGTCTGAAGGGTTCAATCGTAATCGACCGATTGAGAAGTGTATTCAGAGATGACATTGGATTTGGGTGATGGCTTGAAGCCTGTCTTTCGCATAGTGCTCAATTGATGCTGTGAGGTAGGTGTTTTTATTAGGTTATTGATGACGGTCCGAGATTAAACCTCGAAGGGAACGATCTGAGTAGAATACTACGCCATTTTGGACAGCAGTCCGATGACGAGGTCACACCTGAACTTGCGTCTCATACTCCAAACTTCCACACCACGCTAACGTGAGGACAGTTGAGGCCACAAAAGATTTACCGTGCACCAGCATGCTTTGAGGAAAAACGTCATGTGACCGTGGTTCAAAATTACGTGGTATTGTCCTCGGATTCTTCAATTCGAAATTTTTTCATGGATCTTCGCTAATAGCCCGTTGTATTGCTCCAGCGAAACGTTAATTAAAATACCTACTTACCTGCCTGCAATCGTTATAAGAAGCATCACTAAAGCTAAAAGACAAGCTACGTTGAATAAGTGAATCGATCAAAGCATTATCTATACTCCTGGTACAGTATGACGACTCTTTTCCAGATAGTTGTACCTGATCGTGGATCACATTGTACAAAGGGCTTTCCATAAAAACTGAATTTTTTACGCAGTGGGAACACCGCGAAACTAAAAAATAAAAGTGCAGTCGATTTCTGTTAAAACTGTTTCAAACTGTTAACTGTACAATTATAAATATTCTAAACGAAGCAGACGATTTTATTTTCCTAGTTTCGTACTTGTTTAAAGAACTGTTTTTATTTGCACTACAGGAATGGAGGTGAGGAATTCAAAGTTAAAAAACAAAATGCGTTCTGCCATAAAATTTTGCTATCGTTTGGGCAAAAAAGCTCCAGAAACAGTTGAGTTAACGAAATAAGCTTACAAAAACAAATGTTTTGGTGAGTCTACGATTTATAGATGGCATGGTGATTTCAAAAAAGCACGTTTGTCTGCAGAACTGGCTCCTAAGCCTGGCCGACCAGAAACTGATGTGAATGATCCAAATGTTAACACTGTGTGGGCAATCTTTCAAGAAAATCGGCGAATGATATGTGAGGAGATATCGGCATCAACCAACATTTCGAAAACGTCGATATTTCGTTTGTTCCAGATGAGTCCCTCATCACATAAAGAACAAATGCAAACAAGAATTCACCAATGTAGTGAGTGGTAAGAGATGCTTCAAAATGATCCGAATTTCCTAATAACTGTAATAACAGGTGATGAAACTTGGGTGCATCATTTTGATCCCCTTACCAAGTCCGCAACAAGTATGAAAACACACTGATTCTACGCCTCCGAAAAAAAATTCGACAGACCAAATCTTATAAAAAGGTCATAAAGATTATTTTCATAAGGTATCATAAAGGTGTAAAGGTAAGATCATAAAGATGTAATCTATCAGCATGATGTGACTCCCAAAACTACTGTAAATGGTGAATATTATATTTCAGTTTTGAAAATTTTGCTACAACACATATCGAGAAAGCGAGATGAACTGGTAGGGAATTGGACATTACATCACGATAATGCTCGCCCTCATGTCGCTACGTCTGTGTTCACCAATATCTTAGCAAATGCAATATTAAAATCATGCCACATCCCCTTTGCAGTCCAGATCTCGCACCATACGATTTCTGACTGTTTCCGACGTTCAAGTAGAAGCTCCTTGGTAGAAAATTTAATACAGATTCTGAAGTTATTTCAGAAGTGCAGGGTTCTTTGAAGCAGCTTCTATAGAAAAAGGCTTCTCTATTTGTTTTGAAAAGTTGGTTGAATGATGGGACCGTTGCATATCATCTGAGGGAAGATATTTTGAAAAAGAATGATGTATTTTTTTCTGTAAACGTATTTCTTGATTTTTTTTATGATTTTACTCTCAGTTTTTAAGGAAAGCCCTTTGTATATATTTTCATCTTTGGACAAATAAAATTTTAAAATTTCCTTTGACTATAAAAATGAATGCAGAGTATAACCTTTGCTTAGATTTGAGCTTGGCGCTCAGCCTCTTTTAGTTGTATTTAGTTTGTAAAAACTTTAACCGGGCGTTTTTAATTTAGTAAATCAGATTAAACTACAATTAAAACTAGAACAGCCATGCATCATTTTGGAAATCTATATTTAAATTACCAACGGCGCGATGCTCAATAGTATGGAGCGAAAAACACGAATTTCAGAAATTGAAAACGCCTATGGTGGGAATAGTTGGGGACTACCATGCTTATTAACAGTACAAAATATGAGCTAAATCAATTAATATCTTCAGGTGCCCAAATCACTTTGAAATTTCGAAATTTTGCCAATTTTTTCACAAAAATAATAATAAAGCATTTAAAAAAAATTTAATACATCTTATTTAAAGCCATGGGTGGATGAAATGAACTTCCCTGCGTGTAAAAAAAAAGTTTTACACTTAACATTATCCCGGAAAATAAAAAATTTCCCCTTTTTCTAGAGCTCCATCACGCGCGTCTCCACTCCTCTCAATAGACTCATCTTTGCGACCACGCGTTTACACGGACGCTTCCCCTTGCAGCTCTTTGCTTTTTTTTAATTATTAAAACAACCCAGAACTTATTAGAAATATTTTCAAGTTATGGGTTGGATCTTCTGTTGAAACATATAACCTTAAAATTATATTTCTCGTGGTCAACCATCTGGAATGATTCAATTTTCCTGGATTTTTTTGTGACAAGCTTAATGGAATATATTTATTTGATATACCTGTGCACATTTCGTAAATGTATCGTTGATCAGTGATAAGATCCTCTAGGACAATATCTGGCAAAGTTACTTATATCTTTTCAAAAAGTTTGTCAAAGGCAATTTTTCACAAGATTCAAACATTTTTCCAATTTTTCCGTCGTTGTATCCTTTTGGTCCTGTGGTTTTCCCTTCTAAATGTTGCAACAAATGACGTAAAGGTAGCTGGGTAGCTCATTTGTATGTAATAAACAAATAAACCAATGCACAGGACATCCTAAAAAGAGCTCGATATGTCGAATGACTCCATTTTTCAAACATGTATTTACCACTGTACCATCACAACCAACCACTTGCATCTTAGAAATATCTATATTTTTCTCCAAACAAGTTAAAATACTTGTTTTAATATTTTGATAAGAGTCAGTTGTAGGAGTGACACGTCCCATATATTTTGATCCTGGTTCTTGTATTAGAACGATATGTTCTTCTGTTACCGTCTTTCTAGAAATCCTTTCTCTTTCTTTAATCATTACTAAAGTTTAATCCTTTCGCTCATCGAAGTATATTCCATATTCTGATAAAGAGGTAGTTTCCTCATTTTTCCTTTTCAGGTAGCTGCGAGACTTTGTCCTTTCTCTTCTAAGTTTACTACGATCAACTATGTTTGAAGAATCATCCTTGGAAATTTTTCCCATATCCTTCAAAGCAGCGTTTATTAGAATTGCTGCTGATCTATCTGAAACGCCATTTCTGTCACAAGCCTGAGCTACATTTGGAAGTTTAGTTCTCGTTTGTGAAGTTGAAGAAGAATTATTATCAATGACTGTGTTTATAGTGGCATTAGAATTCTGAAGCAAATTAAAACTTAAACTAGCTCCCGTAGTAGAGGGCGAGAGATTTTGGATTGTTTTCCTTTACAATCTTTGAGCTAAACGTTTTGGCTCTCTGCTTCCCTTTCTTTGCGCTGCAACCTTTTTTTCAAGTATTCTGCTGGTTTTAATGCCAACATTTCCAATGACCATTTTTCGAAATGTCCTTTGATCTGTTAAAAAAGGTCTTTCAGCAATAGGTACTTTAATTTTGAAAGTACAACTGAGAAAGTTCTTACATTTACATATGCTAATATCAAATAGATTTTTTTTCTGCTGATTCCCTGAAGGACACAACCTTTTGAGAAATATAGTTTGCCAGTATTTTTTAATAGTTTCTTAATATTTCTATATGCTTTATGGTATTTTTTCAGCATATATATTATTTGTTGGTTTATTACAGTTGGAATCGAACTTTTCCCCCATAATCCTTTAAGCTCTTTAATTAAAATTGAACATCCATCAGACACATACTAGCATCTCTTTTACAATCTTTCTGTATGTAAAGATAATACTTCATAAATCTGCATATGTTGGAAGTGTGTTAGGCTTCATTATTTCAGCCATTCCAAACACGGGACATGCATCTACTGATCGTGTCCTAGGCATTTTGACTATTTCACAGAACCGTGTATCCTTAACAAACAAAACAAACCAAATCCAAACAAAACTGAACTTAAAGATTAAAATTTCTATATAAAAAATATCTAAAATAAGTAAAAATAAGCAGGGGGGGGGACTCGATATGCAGCCATCTCCTCGTGCTAAGTTCTGGGTTGTTTTAATAATTAAAAAAAGCGAAGAGCTGCAAGTAGAAGCGCCCGTGTAAACGCGTGGTCGCAATGATGAGTCTATTGAGAGGAGTGGAGACGCGCGTGATAGCGCTCTAGAAAAAGGGGAAATTTTTTATTTTCCGGGATAATGTTAAGTGTAAAACTTTTTTTTTACACGCAGGGAAGTTCATTTCATCCACCCATGGCTTTAAATAAGATGTATTAAATTTTTTTTAAAGCGTTATTATTATTTTTGTGAAAAAATTGGCAAAATTTCGAAATTTCAAAGTGATTTGGGCACCTGAAGATATTAATTGATTTCGCTCATATTTAGTACTGTTAATAAGCATGGTAGTCCCCAACTATTCCCACCATAGGCGTTTTCAATTTCCGAAATTCGTGTTTTTCGCTCCACCCTAATGCTCAATTTGAAGTGAGGATATTTATAAATAGAATTTTTTATGCTACATGAATTGGTAACTCTAAAGTTGGCATCAACTAACATTTCGAAAACGTGCATATTTCGCATTCTACGCAACAATTTACAGCTTCGTCATGTTTGTTCCAGATGGGTCCCTCATCACCAGCATTTTTATATGTTATGCCACATATGATGAGAAAAGTACGTCAATTTGTAATAACTATATTCTAAAAATTAATTTTTAATCAGTTTTTCAATCTAAATAAAAAAATGTTCTATTCTACTACTTAATCTAGACGATTACTATGCGGTGCCATGAACAGCGCCACCATTTTCAACGGGCTTGCTGGTGAGAATTTCGAACTACAGTTTCAGTTTTCAATCCCCTTAGTTACACTTCTCTCTCCTTACATCGTTCCTATTGGTTACTTTTAGTTTCAGTTCGCATTTTTGTATATAACTCTTACTTCTTTGCATGCTTTGTGTTCTCTGTCGGTGTCACGTGTATGTGCTGTGATGTTCGCAAAATAAAAACCTTCTGATTATGTCGGTTTCAAACATAACGTAGGATATTTAACCATTCAGGCATTTTCATTATAACGTGTCGAGTATCCTTGACGAACTTTGTCCATCCCAAATTTAATGATATTCCAAACCATCTTTGAAAACATTAATATTTTCCACTCCGAGGAGACTTATTTGTAAAACATTATTGAACTCAAATATTCACCACATACCACATCTGTTGCAAGACAAAAAATTTCCCCTAAAAAAATGGCCAGAAATGTCACAACAGGCTTCAAATACGGACAAATCCCAGGACCCTTTAAACATAATGTTTTAATGAGAATGCTTTACGGATTCCCCGAGAAGCTCTGCCATTGCCAAATTAAAAATTCTTATAAACCATCTAAGTGAACATTAAGGCCCGGTGCACACATCCGGTTTTTCAACGTGCGGCGCCGCTGCCACAACGCAAGTGCGGTCTGAGATACATTAGACCCAATGGATCAGAGCACACATGTCTCTAGCGCTGCTGGGGCGACGCACGTCCAACTTGCGTGCAATTTGTACCGCGGTTCCCCACGGCGCCGCACATGAGTGTCCGTTCTGAAGTACCTTGTTTTCATAAACAAATAGAATATAAATAATAATTAATAAATGGTTGTATCCAGTAACGTCTATTTTGTTTTTAAATATATATTTTTTTACACCAAGTAAGCGAAATATAAACACGTTTTCTTCGAAAGAAGATTTATCATAAATGGCGCGAAATGAGTTCATGCGTCATTTCACGGTTAAGTGTGCATAGTTGGGCTTCGGTGCCGCAGTGGCGCCGCACGTTGAAAAACCGGATGTGTGCACCGAGCTTAACACTCCTGGTAGTTGTACTCGTATCGACAGGGTATCCTGTCATTAGAAAAACGGACCAGATCTTGTTGGACGAGATATCTCGTCATTAGAAATAAAAAATAATCACATATGTAAGAAGGAAACTGACCAGATCTTGATCTCGTCATCATAAAAAAAATGGCAACAAAGATGATCCCCTTAGTAAAATGGGTCTGGTCTCGATGAATCCTGCTATCTCGTCAATCCGGCCACACACGACATGTTAACCATAACAATGCTTTAGGTACGATGCTTACCCTTGACAAGTTCTTAAACAAAAAACCTTGACAAACCAAATTAAAAATACTTCCAAATCAACAATAATGGTTTCCACTCCAACGAGAAAACACTGATTTGCCAAACATAATTGCACACACACACATTCCTCACATTCCACATCTGTTGCAAGAGGGCAAATGTCCCAAAACAAAACTGGCCAGAAATGTCATAACAGTGGACAAACACGGACGAATCCCTCATGGTAAAAAATGAAGACGAATCATTTGTCATAGGGTTCCCCTCACACAACCGGAGGCGAGAGGAACAGCCCGATAAATTGCCCCTCTTCCCAATTATTTAGGAACTCGAAACTTGTTATGATTGCACTTATCACCAACAGCCACTTGCTGGGAGGGGATGCGAGAAGGACAGGAGAAGGCAGCCACACAAACAGGTATTTATTTAATTGCTCCGACTTGCATCTGTGTCGGTTATTTTTCTAAACACCAGTTTTAAAACTCGCGAAATTAGTAGTTGCATTTCAGCCTGGGTGAACGGAGTTTTATTTATTTGGCGTTTCACTCGCTCGAGGGAAGTTTTAAATGTTTGTGTGATAAAGGAGTGATGGACGAGTTTCCTATGCGAATGGCAGAGAGCGGTGAAGCAGATTGCTCGCTTATTAATTACACAAAGCGGATAGACGGAGGAGAATGAGTTTCTTCCTTTGGAATGGGTACCTGCGCCAAACAATCCAGGTACCATGTTGTTTGGCTTTGTCATTAGACACATTGGATGCCGAATCCGAAAAAAAAACGACCAATGGAAGAAACAGTCGAAAAGAGATAAGGAAAAAAAAAACAAGATGAAAGAAGAAGAAAGAAAGATGAAAAAACTAATAAATTATTTTTAAAATGTTCTAGATTAAATTTTAAAATTCGGGAGCTACACGAAAATTGCAAAATATTAGGATTACATGTGTGCTAAATTTCATTATTGTGAGTGCCATAGATTCGTCAAGACTTTGCGTACAGAGACACAGACAAACACTTCCTTTTATAAGTAGTAGAGATAGATATATAAATCATGTTATTATGAATATGGCATCCACATTCCATGTTTACGAGTGTAATAAAACTATCTAAAAATATAAGAGCCAACCCTTCGTTTACCTCTCTCTTACTGGTGTTCATTTTTATGCTACCAATAAAGTGCATGCTAAAATGTTCACACTTCGATCATGTTACCTCACTTAGTTTCTGACTTGATTGAATGATCCAATCAAAGACATAGTGGCAGGTGCTCGTCATACCTGTCGTGTCTTCAAATATCCTTGTGTTGTCGTAGTGTATAAATTAGGAACGTAAGGGTGCAGCTCAGACCATTCGTCATCGGTCTGTGGTTCGAGATGACTAGGTGCTGTTCGAAATCCGTAACAACCTGTTGCTCGGGGAAGAAGGAGGTCGTGCTCCCAGTTAAAAGAAGTGTCGTCCGAGGAATTTCCGTTCGGGATTGATCCTGGACCGTCGACAATAGCCCGCTGTGTTGCTCCAGTGTGATGCAAATTCAGCTACAAACCTACCATCTTCACATAACCACTTTTTTTTTATTGATGCAATCATTTTGGAGGTCACAACTCTTGTTCGAAAAAGGTAATTCTATTTTTAACTGAACTGTTCGATTTGATTCGTTCTCTCTTCCTCTGTTTCTGATCCCCTCCAGACCAGACTGGAACTCCGTCTTTCTTTTTGTTCAAATGCAGCAGTGCTGCAAAGAAATTGCCTCCGGCCGAGTATTCAGGGGCACATTTATCTTAGGTATGCACGATCTTCACGCTCTCGAGGTACTCTAGTGCTATTTTCTCTTCTAATGGGGTTTAATATTTTTAATAAAGACGTGTGTGACGCTCACGGGATACCAAGTGGTCTTTTTCTGCTTTCATCTTCACTCCTATTCCTCTTTTCATCTGTCCTTTTCTTGACAAGCTGCGGTAACCTGGTTGGAAGATAATGGGTTATCAACTAGAGGGATGATAGTTCGAATCCTACCTAAGACCTCCTGTACAAAGGAGGTCGGATCACGTTAAATCTATCGTGGCTCCAAATGTCCTCACGTTGTTTTTGGAGAGTGGGGTGACAGACCACGCCATCAAAATTACGTGCTGTTGTCTTCGGATCTTTCTCTTCGTGATTGATTTCAGCAGTTGCCACTAGCCCATCATGTTCCTCCTGTGCGACGTTAATTAACAACCTATCTAACCAACTGAAATGAAAAAATTTTGTTTTTTAAACCATATTGTGTGACACAACACCCAGTCAAAAAACCATAAAAATACGGCTTAAATTGTGCAGAGAACTTGTGGAAATTTTTTTCATTCATTTCGATAAATTACCGTGTTTTCTTAGCAATATTACTTGTGAAAATGTGATTGACGTGTAGTAAAATACCTACCTACATCCTTTTCTTGACATTCTTCATTTTAAGTTGTCTGTCTTGGTGTTTGGCTCAGCTTGGCCAAGCATTGCCCTTTCACCATAAAACCCCCAAATAACCTTATGCAAGAAAAATTCAAGCAAGGATAAAATGCAAATAATTATTGAAATAAGAACATTGATAAAGGTTTTATAATCGCTCATTAAATACATTCACGAAGACAAATTAGACAATAAGTATCTTGCCACCCAATAACGGGGAAATAGATTTCCATGACAGGGCAGGACAGTGAACGAGATGGAACTTCAATCAATCTATAACTTCATATAAATGTTATTTGGAAATACTTAATACCTCTCACTGCCAAACCTTCGTAAAATGTGTACACATGCATAAAGAATGGAGTGACAATGCATTTTTTCAATATCTGATATCTCATAAACATTTACTTCTGATACATACATATCTGATATCTCATAAACATAAACTTCTGATACATACATATCTGATATCTCATATCATATCTTCATCCATAAATGTTATTTGGAAATACTTAATACCTCTCTTTGTGTCAGTCCTTCGTAAAATGAACTGTATACACATGCATAAAGAATTGAAAGGCAATGCATTTTTTCAATATCTGATATTTCATCTTATACAACGTTAACATAATTAATCTAATCCCGGTGTAATTCGACAAGCTGTAACGGCAATAAAGTTCCAATTCATGTGCAATAGCTTCCACCATGCCAAGTAATTATAATTCGTGAATGGGAACTAAAGACCTCGACATCAAAAGGAAACGTGTACAGTCACCAGGTTCATGACCAACTTTTGTTTATTTTGCTATCTTACGCATCTCGTCACATCAAATACATGATATTATTTTATATTCCGCTGTTATCGTTGCTGATGTTGAACATAGCTGAACTCTGGAAGGAAACATCGTAATCACCAGGTTCATGACCAACTTTGTTTATTTGCTATCTTATGCAGTTTGTCATATCAAAGACCCGGTATTAATTTATATTCCCCTGTTATAATTCTATCAAGTCAGATAAACTGCGACAGTCCACTTCATGCAATAGCTGCCATCATGCAATAATGTATAGCATTTCTTCAACGTATATTAGACCTGAATGGAGTAAAAAGTCTCGTACAGTTCAAGCCCATCTTTTCTTTTCTTGCTAGAAACGCAAATTCTATGCAAACTGATCATTTCAAGCTGAACGTTTAAATGCAGTTTATTCAAGGGGTTGTTTTTCTTCCGAGCAGATCATACCCCACACGTTCAGCTATCATTGCTGGTGTGGACAGAGGGGTTGCTAATAGACCGGCAATAAAAGTCACCGCACACCAATTTGCAATTTGGAAGCGTGTCATTGGGGCTACATAATGCGGCCGCAAATCGCTACCAATCACCTTGTCTTATTGAGAGGAAACATCATTGTCATTTCGGTTGGCGTCGTGACGGTCATTGTTGGAGCGCGGGTTGCCCGCGTCTGAGGCAGCCGAGATCGCCAATATCCTCGCCAAACACAGGTGGATACGGAACACGAGCAAGGTACAAGTTGGAGGAAGAGGGTGAATTTAAAGGGAGCATCTGGGTCGTAGGCCCTCTATCTCCCGGTGCAAAATCTCGCAGATAAATTTAGAGGAATAAAATTTTTTTAAACAAATGGTATTACGGTTTTGGTACAAGGAGGTTTTCTACGGTTTCGTCTTGTTGGGTCTGGTTCCCTACGGTAAATATAGCAGCCACACAGAGATCTACATAATTTACGATGTATCTTCAGGTATATGCGATGCAATTAGTTTAAGTAAGCTTAAAACAGAATTTTGAAGATGAGAGTAACTTTTTAGAGATTTCGTACCTCTTACAAAATACATTATTCAGCGGAAAGTATTAATAAAACCGTTGCGTCCAAAGATAAGATAGGTTTGGTGTGTATCACTTTAAAGGAAAGTCTCCTCCTCTACTAAGTGTGTTTCTCAAGAAGAAATCTAACCTTCATGCAAAGAAAAATAACGTAATGGAATTCGAGTCTAAAGATTACCACAATGTAATTTAGAAAAGCTAAAAAACTCATTTGAAAATTTTGACTAAGTGTTTTACTTGAAAGCCGACGAAATACAGGTCTCTGTTTTCATTTTATAATTCAAACGTAGCCACAGAAGAAAAAAAAAGTTTTCTGAAATAAAAACCGTTAGTTGAAATATGTTTTCTGAACGGAAGATCTGAAACAAACATTTCGATATCAGCAAATAAAAATAATGTTTAAATCAATTTATAGATTTTTGTAAGAGTTGGTTGATTGGTTGGGATCTATGGTTCAATGACCATATCTGGCCATGCTGCACCCTATGGATTTGCTAGGGATAGATATCAATCCCTTTTCGATCGATCCCACGATTGACCTGATCCATAAGATGAACTATATTGAAATCGCCAAAATCGGCGATATCGATTCCAATCAAGACCCCCGCGGTGCATGAGGGTGCAAAAACAAAGGGAACCGAGTCTGCAATGCCGAAAATTATCACTTGGCGCCGACTGTAGACGAAGGGGGAGCGCGCCATTACAATTCAATCTATCACCTCGGCCAATTTAGACTTCCAGAGATCGGTTCCCACCGCAATTGGCTGCTTTACAAGGGAATTCGGACTTGCCACCGTTGTTGCCTTGCCCCAACAAAAAAGAAAGAAAGACCCATACCCTAAAGCCCAGCCAACTTCGGTTCAGCGTTTGAAAGTGGAAGGGGAAACATAATCATAATAAATAGAAGGAATTAACTGACCAGAGCAATTGGCGAAGAGGGTCTTCCAAACCCTGTGATTGCTGTTTTCAGGAAATGTTCGATGGGGTGACGTTGAAAAATGTTCGATCGTTTGCGGGGCTTCTCTTTTTCTTCTTGCCCGACGGAGGCATTCGTACACACGGCTTAAATGTTGTGTTTCGAACTCGGAGAGCTATAATCAAAGTGACAAAATAAAACTGTTTGACCCTCTGACCCGGGTCTTGGGTCGAAACACGTGGCCCGGGACCCTCCCCTCCTTAGGGTCCCAGGTGCTGCAGACCGCAAATGCGCAGTGACAGGGGGAGGTGACGGTTGCAGTGATCGTTCTGTGGTGTTTTTCTACGAATGATTTTTGTTTTGGTTCTCAGTCCGCTCCTTATCAGGTGCATCTGGTCTTTGAAGTCTGCCTTAATTAGTGCTTACCTTCACCCATTCTTAGAATTCTTGAATTTAGAGGATTACCTTTGACATTCATGTTTGGAGACTGGATTTTGATATCTCTCCAATACGTCAAAAAGTACAGGACACAAAGCTTGATGATCTCGATTCACTGAAAGGTTGGTTGATTTGGGTTTTATGGAACAAGGTTCACCAAACTCACACACAAGACATAATATAAACCTATACATATCAATATGTCTAATCAATAATAAAAAAGTGAATTTAAGAGATAAGTTAATTATACTGATGATATGGATGTGTAACAGCATATATAGTTATGCTACAGCTGTTATGTAAGTGATATGTAACAATTGTATGATAAAACATGATATTTATTGAAAATGAAGATATCCATGAAAAATAAATTATGGGTATAAAAAACTCGAGACGAAGAAACGAAAAAAAAATAGGCTGAGAGGGGCATTGACTGATAGTAGTCCTTGCTCGTTTTTCCAGGAGCAAATTGGGACAAGAGAACAATTGGGTTCTGAACACCCTCATTAACCCAGACTAATTTTCTAAACGTCTATAAGATTCTAAAATCCTGAAATATAGGGAAAACAAAAGAATTTTGAAAATTTCTTCAGTGCAACTTACATATTTCGATGTGTTATATTGATAGATTTCAGATTTTATAATGTTTGTTTTTCAGTTGAAGATTCAAATTTTTTCTTATAGTTCCTTATGACTTCGACTGGCAATATACCTCGTTTACCTACTAAAACAGGAAGCTTCGAAAACTTCCCATACCACTTTAAGGGGAGTTAGAGGAAATGAATTAAACCATATCGAGAGAAAGAGATGTATGCAACACGAATCAAGACACGATGAATGGATGCCATGAAGTCTCTTCAAATCCAACGTTTCATCTCTTACTCAAACTTACGAACCATGTTTCTTTACCACATTACCTGGACTTAGTGGTGGGAGAAGTTCTCGTGATCGACCGACAGTTATAGGTACTAGTAATATTTATGTGTTTTCCGTCGAAGGGCTCCATTCAAAATCTGCTTCTTTTTTTTTTTCATAATTTTAAATAAATCAAAATTGCTACTTCTTTCTGATTGCCGTAGCTCTGTTGGTAAAATAACATAGTACTAACCGGATGGTTTCGAGTTAAAAACTCGATCAAACCAAAGAGTGGCGCTAAATCTGTCGCGTCCTCTAACGTTGGTGTGGTGTGGAAGTTTGGAGAGTGGGAAGCCAGCTCAGGCGTGGCCTCGTCATCTGATCGTGGTTCAAAATTACGTGGTATTGTCCTCCAATATTTCCTTTTGGGATTGATCCCGAACCGTTGTCAATAGCCCATAATTTAGTCTCAGTACGACGTTAACTAAAATACCTACCTACCCACCGAGAGTAACTTCTGTTTTTACATCGTGGGGCTTGTTCATTTCCTGGATCCCACTCGGGAAATGGCAGGTGTTCTACCTGTTCTTTAAATCATATCTCACATGTATATGATGTACTGCGAATACTTTCACAAATACAGTTTTTTTAAAGGTTTTCCAAGGGCTGGAGAAGACTGCCCATCAAGAACACTCCTTACATTCAGAATACCAAATGAGGATATTTGCAGACCTTAGCGGCGTTAATAGTATAACTGCTCATGATAAGTCAGTATCACTGGTCGTTACAATATAACTGATCATCATAAGGCCCACCTTAATCATTTCAAGGTGGGCCTTAATCATTGCAAGGGTTAGGAAAAAGTTGAAATTAAATATAATAGCAGCATTTTATACCAATTCATCATTACGTCGACGTTACAGAATATTTAATAGAAACTTAGAGATCCGCTTTAGAAATCTGCTCTCAAGTTCCATAGTTGCTTTTATATCCCTTGAAGGAAGTGCAGTTACACTTCACGTCTTATTTTTACACTGAAGTGCCAAAAGTCGTAGGATAACAATATGCAAGTATTCAGATGACAGAAGCATCGCGTAAGAAATGTATAAATGGGCAGAGCATTGTAAGGGCTTTCATTTGTACTCAAGTGATTCACGCGAAAAGTTTTCTGACGTGATTATAACCGCACGAATTGAATTGACAGAGCGCGGAATGCTAATTGGAGCTAGACGCATGGGGCATTCCATATCTGAAATTATTAGGGAATTCAACATTCCTCGATCCACAGTGTCAAGAGTGTGCCGAGAAAATACAATTACAGACATTACCTCCCACAATGGACAACGCAGTAGCCCACCACGTCTGCTTAATGACCGAGATCAGCGACGTGTGCGTAGAGTAGTCAGCGTTCAGACAAGCGCCACTGCGTCAAGTAACAGCAACAATCAATGTGGGACGTCTTAGGTTCCATAATTTCTTTTATATCCATTGAAGACAGTGCAGTTACACCACGTCTTATTTAAACCCATTTACTGTTGAATCCAATCATCTATACATATGTGCATGCCATACGAATACGAATGAATTTATTTAAAATATATAAGGGGAAGCATATCGTGCATTCCCTTCATGTTGTAAATTCGTATTTACAAGACAGTAATTGCAAAATGTGCGTACCTCACTCGTATTCCCACAATTAGTGCGCAAAGGGTAGCCCGGTCGGAAGAGTTACGGATTAGAAACGGAGGATGCGAGTTCGAAACTCACACCAACCCAAGACCGTCAGGTGCATAGTGGCTGGAGCTTGTTAAATTTGTCGTGACCTCAAATCTTCTTACGTTGGCGTGGTGAAGAAGTTAGTAGAAGGAGATGACTCAGGCGTGACCTCGGCAGCTGAACGTGGTTCAATAGGGGGAGTTGCTACCCTCAGACCTATCACTTCTATATTAATTAATGACCGTTGCCAATAGCCAGTTGTGTTGCTCCAGGAGGACGTTAATAAAAGCCACCATTAAAGACTGATGAAATACGCTAAAATCTGCTTGTCGCCAGTTTCAAAGTAGTGCAGATTTCTTTGCCACGTGCTTTAGCAATACAGATTTTATTATTTTGAGATTTTGTATTGCCACTTCTGACAGGAGAAAAGGTGAACAAAAAATCGCGTTTGTTGGATCATCTCTCTGCATATACAATATTTTATTTATATTAATGAGAATATGTAAAAAATAATCTTGGGAAAGTTAGGTTCTAGAACGAAACTTTGGAAAAACAAAATCTAAACAATAAACCATAATACAGTAAACTAGCACTGCTTTGTCTACAGTGCTTCTGCGCGTGGCAGATTACCTTTCTGGAGTCCATTTCTGTAAAAGGTAGTTCATTTTAGGTAAAAGGTATTTCTAAACAGCATTTCTGTAAAGATAAACTTGGCAGTGGGAAAAAATACCACACCAAAAATTATGTTGTTATCCGAAATTTTTGAATGAAATATTCAACACAAAATCATTTATTGTACAGAAACATTTTTATTGCATTTATTTATATTATTTTTACAAAATATTTATTGACATTTTTATGCATTCAGTTATTTACATCGCGAAACGGACAGAGTTTGGATTAACAATAACACAATCTTCACTTATGTTGTAGTTTCAATTCAATTCATCACACAACTTGTACAAACGATTTGAACCGCACTTGTTTCGTTGCACCAAAGAGTATCCAGCCTGAGTCACGACTAATACTTGCGTCGCTCTTCTTCTGATGAGGTTTGTAGGTAATTAGCTAACATCTCATTGGATCAACATAACGGGCTATTGGCGACAGTCCGGAATCAATCCCAAAGTGAAAAATTCAAGAACACCTGGTCATTTTGACCCACTGTGAGATGACGAAGACTATACACTTGAGGCGCCCCCCTAACTCTCCAAACTTCCACACCACGCCAACGTGCGAAACAGTTTAAATGGCGAGCAAGGACACATTGTTCTGTTGCGAAGCGGTGCTTTACTGCACTTCTGTCCTAGTTCTACTAAGGAGAATGGTGCACGTTAAATCTGTCATGGCCTGGAATATCCTCACGTTGGCGTTGTGTGGAAGTTTGGAGTGTGGTGTGACTGCTCAGGTGTTGAACTCTCCACCTGATTGTGGTTCTAAATAACGTTGTGTTGTCCTCGGATCTTTCCATTCAGGTTTGATCCCGGTTCGTCACCAATAGCTCCAGTGAAATGTCAATCAAAATACCTACCTGCCTTGTTTCATTGTGTAAGGATGAATCAGTGCAAAGACAATTGAAGCTACTAGCATCGTTGTCCTTACGGAACAGAGATATAGTTTACCTCAACAACTAGAAAGGCAGTATTTAGACCCCAACACACAGAATCTATGCGTATCTCAAAAATCCACTATTGCTCATTAAATTGCAGTTACGCTCACCTGACAGCTCACATGATTGAGGGAAACGAAAAAGGAAATGAGACATTTTCCTGTCGTACATCAGGTTTAGGTGCAAGAGCAAGCACAACCGCCCGCGAAGACCAGTGCTGTAATTCCTACAGCATCCCTAAATCAGAGTGGGTATACCCCAATGAATTACTGGGAGGAGTGGTGTCCATTTAAAAGTATTAGTGAGGTCATAAAGAAGAGGATGATCCTTGTCCTCTTAGGCTAAAGCCGGAGTTATTTGTTGTTCATGACATCCTGGGTGGGCGCCCATTGTT
The DNA here is from genome assembly GCA_947359465.1 of Metellina segmentata. Classification (NCBI taxonomy): domain Eukaryota; kingdom Metazoa; phylum Arthropoda; class Arachnida; order Araneae; family Tetragnathidae; genus Metellina; species Metellina segmentata. The sequence goes on along the minus strand of OX375876.1, from coordinate 21,012,161 downwards.
AAGAAGTGTTAAGTCCAAGGGCAACCGATGAGCGCTTGATTAAAAAATTCTGTGCCGCGACGAATTCGGTTTTGTTGTTTTTTGTTCCTTCTGAGTCATTTGTCCTCAAAGAGATTTTAATGTCATCATGATACTGAACGTGGCCGTCTGCTAAACAAAATCCCAAAAATTCACATGCTTAAGAAAAAATAGTGTCTTTAGGATTCTGGAATAAGCCAACTTCTAAACTAACATCATTTTCAAAGAAATTATGTCATCAGGATTCTGGAATTAGCCACCTGCTATATTAAGTCCAACAAGTCGCTTTTCTTCAAAGAAATTATGTCATCAGGATTCTATAATGAGATTTTGTCATCGGGTTTCTGGAATGAGATTGTATCATCAGGATTCTGGAATGAGATTTTGTTCCCAGATTCTCAAATGAGATTATGTCATCAGGATTCTGGAATGAGATTTTGTTCCCAGATTCTCAAATGAGATTATGTCATCAGGATTCTGGAATGAGATTATGATCCCAGGATTCTGAAATGAGATTAAGATCCCAGGATTCTGGAATGAGATTATGACATCAGGATTCTGGAATGAGATTATGTCATCAAGGGGGATTCTGGAATTAGTTACCATCTAGACCATGACCAATAAGTCACGTTTCCTTAAGGGAATACAATACCATTTGTTAAAACGTTATAGTCATTTATGATCCAAGACAATAAAAATTACGCGCTTCGACGTAGGTGTGCGACCTTCAGAGACGAAAGTTTTGGTTTTGAATTCAGTGTGTTGGCTAGAGTATAATGACGATACCTGGTGCTTTTATCAAGCTGAATTGGCTCATAGTATAACTCCTGGTTCTCATATGAAGCATATTAAAACACCAATCAACGAATTGCATTTGGCAAAAATATTAACAATTCACCAAAGGCTTGCTTCAACTGAACTGTTACAACGTTGTGTAAAGAGTAGCACACAAAACTCTAATGAAAGCTTGCACAGTGTTATATGGAGCATGTGCTCAAAGCAAAGTTGTGCATCACTGCAACGTGTTATGATTGTTGTCTGTGATGCTATCACAGAATTCAATGTGGGTACTCTGAAAGCTGTTGAAGGTTTTCAAAAAGAAAACAATCATACATTGAGTGTACATTGTAAACATCTTAATATCTATAAAGACTTCCGTAGAACATATTGAAGAAATAGAAAGAAGAAAGCAGTTTAATTATAGCTCATAAAAAAAATAAAAACTGCACGGTTATGTAGACAAAAAATTGAACTAAAAAAGAAGGAATTTTGTATAAACCTGGTTACTTTTAAATGCACACACTGATTAATGCTTTTTTAATTATATTTTTAATTTGTGTAAAGTTATTATGAACAGGATACTAAAAAAGTTAATATTCAAAACTGGTATATTATGTATTGATACATTTTTCAGTTCGTGTGTCCAAAAATAAATGTTTTTAAACATCAACTAAACTACCTTATTTTTACGGTTATATTTTGGTTGAAAGATTTAAATTTGAGTGAAAATGTTTTGAATTGCTTTAATTGGAATGGAAATCAACATATTAATTCAACGTAGCTCTGAGTTTTGTAAATATTATTTTATACGGGTTTCAGAACTTTAAAAACATTTTTCTCAGCTTTGGCTTTTTTGACACTATAAGGTATTCAAAATGCCAAGGCTTTTTATATATCAAAGAAAAAGCTTCCAAACTTTTCCCACTTACTATTATGTCTTTAGAATAAAACTGTGTCTGCATTTACATCAAAGTACTATATATATATATATATATTAAACCGTTATATATCAAATTTTTCATTTTTTTGGTGCTTTAAAAAAAAAAAAATTTTTAGCTAAAAAAAATTGTATAAAATTAACTATGCTCTTGAGTTAAAACTCCATAAACAGTTTTGTTTAGTATATTTCAACGTCACGTTTCCCTTGACGTCACTTCCTCACTTAGGACAAACTGGAAAAGATATTTGACCATTCAGGAATTTCATGCTCCTAAGGTACTTTGCAAAATAAACAAAACCTTTTGAGTCCCTCTTTCCCAAATGAAAAACAAAGGGTAGAGCCAGAATTTTCCCAGTGCCAGTTGGAGGATTTCGCCATTTTGCACTATTTAAAATTTTTGTTTTGATAAAAAAAAATCAGTTTTATCTTTTCTTATAGGAGGAAATGAATTCTATTTAAAATTAAAGTTTTAAATTCAGTTTTGAAACAGATCTGTATTAATTAACGAAAGATTCAAAAGAAAAGTCTATCCATTTAGTGTCTATGTATCTTATCTCTTTGGAAAATGCTTTGCTGCTTAAGAAAGAGCCTGTTGCTTTTCTCTAATGTGACGTAAATTTAACCTACCTACTCTAGAGTACCTATATAATAAGAGTGGCGACATACGGGAAACACTTTCTGATTGGCTTAGAGACCTTTTCTACCGCCCGAGGCGGTCTTTTCCTAGCTCCCGTAGACTTAACGTGGGAACTTTTTGTGTGTTCGAAAAAAACGTGTGCATATTAAATTTTTAAAAATATATAGCTTTTTCATTTTCCATTTCGTGTTATAGAATGTTTATTTATTATTATTTTAGTGTTTTTTCAGCATAAATTTGGCCGACCAACCGGTATAGTGGTTAAGGTGTTAGCCTCTAGATCGGTAGGTTCCCGGTTCGAATCCGGGTCCGGGCATGGGTGTTTGTAAACGTATGGTGTAGAGGCGGCTGGTGGACCTTAAATCTGTCGTGGCCGAAAGTCCTCACGTTGGGTTGGCGTTGAAGTTTGGAGAGTGGGGTGCCAGCTCAGGTGGTGCTTCGTCACCTGACCGTGGTTCAAAATTACGAGGTGTTGTCCTCGGATCTTTCCCTTAAGGGACTGATCCCGGACCGTCGTCAATAGCCCGTTGTGTTGCTCTAGTACGAAGTTAACTAAAATTATCATTACCATCTGTATAAATTTGAAGACTTTTTAAGTAAATAGCTTTTTTTGAACAACATGGCGTTTCCCACAATCTTAAGTTAGCACGTTGTGCAATCCATCTCATCAATTACGCATGTAATGGAGCGTTATATGATTCATTTATATCGAATGTATCCATATCAAACAATCATATGCTTTTTGTTCTCCTTGAAATGATATATTAATTCGCCTAGCAACCTTCTTTGAGACGATTCTGGTAGAAAAATGGCTGCCGCGCATGCGCATTGGGCCAAATTTGGTCCCTTGCCACTCTTATTATATCGGCACTCTAATCTACTCTTCTCCTTAATTAGTAGCCGACCAACCGGTATAGTGGTTAAGGTGTTAGCCTCTAGATCGGAAGGTTCCTGGTTCGAATCCGGGTCCGAGCATGGATGTTTGTAAGCGTATGGTGTAAAGGCGGCTGGTGCACCTTAAATCTGTCGTGGCCGAAAGTCCTCACGTTGGGTTGGCGTGAAAGTTTGGAGAGTGGGGTGCCAGCTCAGGTGTTGCTTCGTCATCTGACCGAGGTTCAAAATTACGAGGTGTTGTCCTCGGATCTTTCCCTTAAGGGACTGATCCCGGACCGTCGTCAATAGCCCGTTGTGTTGCTCCATTACGACGTTAACTAAAATTATCATTATCATTATCGGGTCACAGTGGCCCAGTTGGAAGAGTATCAAATTATCAATCGAAGGATTGCGAGTTCAAATCCAACCGCCGTGTACAGGGCAAATGTACATTAAATCTGTAGTCGCCACAAATGTCCTCACATTGGCGTGGTATGGAAGCTTGGAGATTGGGGTGCCAGCTCAGGTGTTGCCTCGTCATTGGATCGTGGTTCAAAATTCAACGGTGTTGTCCTCAAATCTTTCCCGTTGGATTGATCCCGGACCGTCTTCAATAGTCCTTTGTGTTGCTCCAGTACGACGTTAATAAAACCACCTAGCTACAATAATTAGTTCAATAAACCTTAAAGTTCCGAAGTAGAAATATTGGTCTGAGGTGTTAGAAATTTAAGATTCTACCTTAGGCTTTCAATTCGTCATCTGACCATGGTACAAAATTTTACGTGGTGTTATTCTCCAATATTTCCCATTGGGATTCATCCTGGACCGTCGTCAGTAGCCCGTTGTGATGCTCCAGTTTGACTTTATGTAAAACACCTACCTGCCTTAACTAGTTCAATAAACCCGATGGTAATGGTAATTTTAGTTAACGTCGTACTAGAGCAACACAACGGGCTATTGACGACGGTCCGGGATCAGTCCCTTAAGGGAAAGATCCGAGGACAACACCTCGTAATTTTGAACCACGGTCAGATGACGAAGCAACACCTGAGCTGGCACCCCCTCTCCAAACTTCCACGCCAACCCAACGTGAGGACTTTCGGCCACGACAGATTTAAGGTGCACCAGCCGCCTCTACACCATACGTTTACAAACATCCATGCCCGGGCCCGGATTCGAACCAGGAACCTTCCGATCTAGAGGCTAACACCTTAACCACTATACCGGTTGGTCGGCTCAATAAACCCGAAGTTTCGTAGTAAAAATACTGACCTGAGGTATTAGAAATTTAAGATTATATTTTAGGCTTTCAATTCGTCATCTGGCCATGGTTCAAAATTACAAGGTATTGTTCTTGGATCCTACCTGACGTTGTTTGGCGCAGCTTTGCCAGTTATAGCCCCACTGCCATAAAAGACCCCCAACCAACCATCCAGCATTCCTTGCCAACTTCACATTACACCAAGATCATCCATTTTGCTGAAACTCAAAAAAGTCAGCCAAATTTCCACAAAGCCATTTCCTCTTTTCAGAGAAATCCTCACGCTCCTTAAGCACAGGTAGCAATGTAAAAAAAAAGGAATAATAGAACGAATAAAAGGAACAGGGTGTAACTCAGGTGTACAGTCGAAGCGAAAAAAGAATCACTTAAAAGAAGGCGGCAATGCGCGTAAAGCCATTTTAATGACCTCACCCCACACTCCACAGTTGATGTCGAAAAATACGACCTGGCACTCAGTGCCATAAATCGGGAGAAACCTGCCGAACCTCAGTCCACTGTGCCCTTGTGGCGGCACGTCGGGGATTATGTATTAGCTGTTGCCCAATTGTTCTCCGGATGGCTTATGGTGGCACCTACGCACCGACATGACCCTCATTGGATTCGGCCCTTACAGGTGTCATTAGGGGAACCTGCGAAGAAGCGAACACTCCCACTTTTTATTTCTTGTAGAGGGACTTGTTAGGAGTGAGGTGTGATTGTTGGGGAAACGAAATAAATCTCGTTGCTAGCTCACGATGGGGCTGTTTAACTGAGCACACAGGTGGTGTATGTTTCAGAGACAGCGAAAATACGGCTTCTTAACCCTCCAAGTGGTTTGAAAAGATATCGAGTCATCAAGGTACTCTCAATTTTCGATTGTGATGACATTAAGACCTGGTCTAGTATTTTCCTAATCTGTCCTGGTTCGAATCCGGGTCCGGGCATGGATGTTTGTAAGCGTATGGTGTAGGGGCGGCTGGTGCACCTTCAATCTGTCGTGGCCGAAAGTCCTCACGTTGGGTTGGTGTGGAAGTTTGGAGAGTGGGGTGCCAGCTCAGGTGTTGCTTCGTCATCTGACCGTGGTTCAAAATTACGAGGTGTTGTCATCGGATCTTTCCCTTGAGGGACTGATCCCGGACCGTCGTCAATAGCCCGTTGTGTTGCTCTAGTACGACGTTAACAAAAATTACCTTTACCTTTCATAATTTGAGTCTGGGCCATGGTAGGCAGTTTGGAAGAGGAACGGATTATTAACCGCGGGTTGTGAGTTCGAAACTCGATCCATCCCAAGTCCGTCACGTATTGGGGAGCTAATGCACGTCAAAGCTGTCGCGGCCTCAATCGTACTTAGGTTGGAATGTTGTGGAAGTTTGGTGAGTGGGATGTCAGTTCAGGTGTAATCTCGTTATCTGATCATTTTTCAGAATTACGAGGTGTTGTCTTCAGATATTTCTTCTTCGAGATTGTTCATAGATCGCAGCCAATAGCTCATTGTGTTGTGTCCCAGTGCAACGTTAATTCAACCTATCTACCTAATATGGATCTAGTTTTTCTCCTAATGACGAGATATCTCGTCCATCTGGATCTGGTTAGTTTTGGTAACGATGAGACACCTCGTCGAGACAAACCACGATGAAGGGTAATGAAATTTTACAAGATCTAGAGTCAGTAGCAGATTACTCAGTAGCTGCACTAGGGTACTTTTTAGCAAAAGGGATCTCAAAAGGGAAAAAGTACAGTGGTGAAAAAAGTGTTTTTTATAACATATTTTCCACTAATTTGCGTTTGACGCAGCAGGTGGCATATGCTGGGAATGGAATAATTAAACCATCAACCTTCTAATGAAATAGGCAGAGTATGAAACTTTATACTAAACTATATAACAAAAAAAAATCGACGCACCAAGGAAGAGTTGTCTGATTGCGATAAAAATCAGTGGATGTGATGAAAATACACAGAAAAACAAACGATTAAAATTTCAGAGCAATTGAATGATTTATTTCAGAGTTTGACCGTTACAAAGAGAGGAAGTCAATAAGACGTTGGTCCACCTCTGGACTGGATGCGTCACCCGGCGTGCAATAGACAGAAAAGTTCCCGGATGGTGTCATGCGGAATTTCTTGCCGTCTCCAACTGCCGGGATAAATGGTCAACATTCAGGGATGGTTGCAATCGCCTTCTCGTAACGTCCCAACTGTGGTCAATGGGAGAAGGATCTGGAGACCTAGCTGGCAAAGAAAGTGTTGGGAAAGCTTGAAGAAAATTCATAGCAACACCATTATCTTGTTAAAAAGTAAGTCCGGAGTGTCGCAAAAGGAACGGTAACACAACCGAACGTAGAATGTCGTTTACTTACCGCTGTGCTGTAAGTGTGCCCGAAATCACTACCAAAGGACTATCAAAGGAGATAGCACCACAGACCATAACGCCCTGTTGTGGCGTGCGATAGTAAGAGAAGGATCCCGATGCTGCCCTGGACGTCTCCAGACTAGTCTGCGGTTGTCGTCTGGACACAGTTGGAAGCGTGACTCGTCACAAATGACTATACAGCTCGATTCAGTACCGTTCCAAGTGGATCGAGCCCGGCACAATTCTTGGACCATTCCTTCTCGGCGCGTCGATTTTTTTGTTATAGAGTGTATATTCCGATTACTCGGTTTGAAGATCTGTCATGTGGCAGTGGGTAAAAGCACGAATCCTTATGTGGGACAAATGGTTGATTAGTTAAAGGGATTATCCAGTGCAAAGTCGATTCGCTCATGGGACTTACCTTTATGAGATCTTGACGGAGATCTTTCGAAATCACTTTCTTTTCAATCCTTGATGTATGCCAACTGGACAAACACTGTGTCCTAAAATTATTATGCTAAAAGTTGAAATCCGCGCAGAAAAACATTTTTGAAATAAAAGCTTGATAACTCGCGTGTTAAAAATTCTACTTTACGAAGATTCGACCGTACGTTACAAAGGAGATGGGTAGATGAATTTTACAATTGTTGAAACCTAATGCTTCCAATAATGTTCAATACTTATGATTCCTCTCAAAATTCGTCACCTGACCAAGGTTCAAAATTATGTGGTGTTACCCTCATATCTTTTTCTTCGTGATTGCTTCAGTGTGATGATAAGTAACTACCTACATACATGAACTCAAAATTGCGCTTTTCGGAAATCGTTTAGGGTAGGTGAACACCACCCCAACCCCTTTTTGCTTTAATATTAATTGGATCGTTTTAATATTTGTACCAGTGATGTATTAGCATAATAAAAATGTATTAATAGTAACATTTAATTTTTATAAACTTTAAAAAAAATCAAAATCTATATTTATAATTCTCTTACGTGGCACGCAAAAAAGACGTTATTTGTTTTCGCGTTTTGGCAACATTGTACGATTTTTTGTTTATCCCAAAGCCTCGCGCTTCAATTGAATTTATAGCGTTATCGGATGAAATTTTATTGAAAAAAAATTAATTTTAGTCGAGCTGTTGCAGTAAATAATAGAAATCAAAGAAAACGGAGGATCTTTTCATGGTTATTTTAAAAAAAAGGTCCGTTTCGGGGCAAACTATTATAGTTCAACAAGACGCTTGCATTACAACTTTCGACAACAAACTCAATGAAAAAGCGTGGGTGGCTCGAGTGCTGGGTAAATGTACACACAAACAACATGCTGGGTTTTCAATTTCCAAATCAACGCTCACATTTCGAGTCAAAATTTGCTCAAAGTTTCCATTTGAATTCTGACTCCAGAGGTACTGTAAATATCTTTTCTGAAAAACAGCATAATATTTAGATTTGAAAAATATTTTTTTGGAATATATCATATTTTGTAAACAATCCTTCTGCTAGGACACATGTCTTCATTGATGCGAGCGAAGCGAGCATAGGTTCGAGCAGCGAACCAATGAGGATTGCGAAGCAATCCTCTGGGGGTTGGCGAGCGTGAGCGAGCAGGGGGCGGGCCCCCTAGTTTAATAAAAAATGTGAGACAGTATGAAAAGTTTCTAACAACACTGATAGCAATTTAAATGTTTATCTATTTTGTTGTTTTTTGTACCAAATTTCGTTTATATTTGTCAAGGGCATTAAACAAAATAAATTAAGAATGATAATAATGTAATCTGAATATTGATATCAACTATCGAAAGTATCCAAAACAATCTAAAAAAAGTCTGACTTTATCTCATTATCTTACATATTTAAAATTGTATTGCATTTATATTTATATTTTGAGGTTCACTGCACATCATAATGACTATCAAACATTTATGCAAAATATCTAAGAAAAAAATTGAATAGTCTTTTAGATAGTTGTTAGAGAATGGTAAATACACAGAAAAATCTCATTTTGAGTAATTTGAAAAAGAAAATTTAATTCCGTGAAAATTAATGTTCTGTGTCCAAAATAAAAACTTAAAATTCTCCACTTTTGTATGTTTGACCTTCAGCATGTTCACGTTTGTCTTGTTTTCGCTTTTTGGAATCTCTGGTAATTTTTCTTTTGGTTTCCACACAAGCCTTCTTAATTCGTAATCACGTAGTCCGTTCCATCGAGATCACATAAGCCCTTTTAAGTGTAATCATCTACTGACAGTTCTAAGGCAATGAACACATCAATAAGTCCTTTAGAGCCATCATTAAAAACAATAACAGCATCATTTACCCCAAAAGATTATTTAAACGCACAGTTAAATTTTGCCAATCTTTGCCACACCATACCTTTGAATGATTCATTAGCGTTTCGGGTTTTACCATGTAAACACTTAGAAAGAAGTTCCTTCTAACAAAAATTCATGTTAACAGGTTTTACATTATTTTAAACACTAGGAGGTAATTCTGTACCATGCTTAAATACCACATATAGGTCTACTAATGATTTTTGGTTTATGCACCAGCTCATTTTACCCGTATTGTTTTTTAATACTACTATTCTTCAGAAAAATGCCTATAACTTCGCTAATACTTAATAATTTCTAAAACGGTTTTCAGATATTGAAAAAAAAAAGGTTCAACGCATATTTTTAATGAATAAATAAATTCAAAAATGATTTTTTTTTTTTAAAGTTGTAAGTCCTTAAGACATTTTTTGATGGACGAATCACCTGACGGCATAATTTCCTGCATTTTGTTCGCATTTGCTATCCAACTGTGGCCAGTGAGACTGGTTTCGTTGCAAAATTGAATATCACCGCGTCACTCTGTTCCATAGTTTGTAAAACATTTTGGGCTTAACGACCTCTTTTCAAAGCCAATTGTTTACTTTAATATTATCTTAACTAAAAATAAATTACAAACATAACTGTACCTTAATGCTCGAATTTCGCCAAAATAGTTATGTAACTGTATGCAATTTTAGAATTTAAAAAGCTAGTTTAGAAATTCAACTTGTAACTGAAATTATGAAGCTATTTATTAAAATGAAATAACAAATATGTGCTTAAACACACCCACGATTGCTCACAATTATTAGTAACTAACATCAATCCAATCAGTAAAATTACAAATAATGACTAATAAGAATGTAGGTCTGTTGTGCAATCAATTTGTCTGTGGTTAAGGTGTTAGCTTCTAGATCGAAAGGTCCCCGGTTCGAATCCGGGTTCGGTCATGGATGTTTGTAAACGTATATTAGCTCAGGTGTTGCTTCGTCATCTGAACATGGTTCTAAATTACGAAGTATAAATTGTTAGGGGCAATGATGGTCCTCCCACTGGGTGCTCCTTCACAAGTGGCCATCACTTCTGGCCTTGTAGTGGCCAATGACTTAGGTCAAATGTGCCCGCTATGATGGAAAAAAAACATTAGGCTCTATGTTCTCAAGCAGCATCCTTAAAACACAGCCACGTTTTTCAGATGGTTACTCATTTTAGTTTAAAGAATCAATGACAATGCATCACTTTAGCAAATGCGTATAATCAAGACAATATAAGCGTTTGCTCAAAATATTTTTAGATTACCAATTTCTTGAGCAACTTCTTATTGTCCTCCCTTGCACTTCAATGCCTCTTTAACCCTTCAATGCCTCTTTAACACATCACGTGGTTTTGACGAGTTATCTCCTCGATCAAGATCTGACCAATTTTACAAGTGACGAGATATCTCGTCATGTATGACGAGACGAGTTATCTCGTCACTTGTAAAATTCATACAGAATCATACAGAATGTCAATTTAATTCCTAAAGAAGGAAAGGTTTGCATTTTTTTGTGTTGAATGAGAGATCAAGATATGATCAGTTTTCTTCTAATGACATATCTCATCTTTCAAGACCTGGTTACTTTTGCTAGTGACGAGATACTAGGTCGAGACAACCAAGTGGGTTCATTTCCATGGATCCAACATTGCCCCGCAAGATTCCTTCAGGGCCCACTGTGGGGAACATTGCTCTAATCCAATGTATGCCATTTTTTTTCGGAATTCGTGCCATTTTCTTTCGGGCTTTATACGGCTATGTGCCAAACTGCTTATGAAATTTTTCAAAAAATTCTTTAAACAAAAAAACCACACACATCCATAAGGCCACACCCCATATATAACCGACCCTATTTTCTTACTCAAATGCGTTATAGTGTATTTATTTTTTTGCTTTTCTGTGCTAATAAAATGATAGATGGATTAGTTACCGTTCGTCTAATGGAAATAATCAGCTTCATGTGCATTTCTGTCATTAAGTAATGCTAATCTATTCCTGCAATGTTTCGGTGACACTGATGGATGGATCTGTTTTGTATGCTAAACGAAATTTTTCCCTTCAAAGGGTCTCCACGCAAACGGGCGATTTCATTTAATAACGAAGGAATTGGAGTTTTTCCAAACATTGTAGGGATTCAGAACACCCAACCTGTATAAATATCATTAAAAACATTCAAATCAGAATAACCTAACAAAATGGTAAGATTTGAATCAGGTGTAACGCCTTGTTTATCCAAAACTATTAAGTAGGTTTTTAAACTAATTTCAGTTTTTTGAACTTTTTGTTTTTCACAAGTGGTATTTGGACTATAATCAAAGAGGGTAAAATAATTTTTAGATTATTTTAAACAATAATTATGTAGGCAATTCTCTCTGACAAGGAACTATGAGCAGACAGATTCAAGTTCCATTTAGTGAAGAATTCTACTGCTTTTCAAAACACATGAACAAATTTGGCTATTTGAAAACTGTTTTGGGTGCTGATTTCAGATTTGGTTCTACAAAATAATCAAAGTTTGCCGTAATGATTTATTGTTATTGGGCATCATATTTTAATATCTTGCAAAGTTAACATTTTTAACCCTCCTGGTGGTTATCTGGACGAAATATCTCGTCATTAGAGAAACTCACTAGATCTTTATGGACGAAATTTCTCTTCATTAGAAGAAAACTGACTAGATCTTCATCTTGCAACCATAAAAAAAAATCGACAGTATTTTTAAAAAGCGATATTTTGCCATAAGCAGTTTAAAAATACGTGTTGTTTATTGTCCTTGGATCTTTCCCTTCGCTATTTGATCCCAAACCGTCACTAATAGCTCGTTGTGTAGCTGCAGTGTAACGTTTATTAAATAAATACCAAATACTTGCCATTAGCAAAATTGTTCAGATATATCTTTGAAAATATTGCCTATTATTTTTATGATGTCATGATCAAGATCTGGTCAGTTTTGCCATTAGCAAAATTGACCAGATCTTGATGGACGTGATATCTCGTCAAAAGTACTTGGTAGTTTAAGTGTATACAGAACTACATTAGATCTTTTTATTTTCATATTTTTTCTCCTGACATTTTATGTGCATTTTTCACGGGTAGGAATATGTAATCGCAACTGAGCAACAATTGTTGTATTCCTCAGTGGAACACATGCTACATGTTTCTGTGAGCAAAATCAGGTAAGAAAATAGAATAATTTCAATAATACTTTACTATAGGAATGGATTTTGTTACATGGGAAAAATTATCGCTGCTGTAAAGTATGACCTCTTAAAGTGGTCAAAATGCAATGATCTGAAAGTGATATTACTGTTGCTCAGATTTTTCACAAAATTTTTGTTTTATAAGAATGTGTGGGATAGACGGGATGCTGAAGAACACTACAAAAAGAAAGACTATCCTAAACCAGATATTTTCATTCCTGAGAAAGTAAGAGGGTGGAGCACTGTAGCACGGTTGGAAGAGTGGCAGATAATCAATCGGAAATTTGAGAGTTTGAAACTAGATGCAAAAAAAAGATTCATGTACGGGGGAGGGTGTACGTCAAATCTGTCGCGACCTGAAATGTTCTCACGTTGGCGTGGTATGGAAGTTTGATGAGTGTCATGCCAGTTCAGTTGTGAGTAAGAAGGACTTTTGAATGAGCGAGGATGAATGATTCACGAGCTACGATGAAGTATTCAGGAGCGAGGATAAAGGATTCGGGAGCAAGAAAAAAGGATTCAGGAGTGACGATGATGGATTCAGGAACGAGTATAGAGGTTTTAGGAGCTAGGGATGTGATGTATTTTATTGCAACGGTGAAGGATGTAACAGTGATAACTAAGGATTTAAATAGGCTTGTGAAGGATGAGGATGAAAGATATTGAAATGATGTGGGCGCGGTTATAAAAAAACTACGATTTTTAACACATAGCAGGGGTGATGAGGGATGCAGAAGAGATGATATGGAAGGTAAGAGAGAGATTATTGCCGATCTAGGAGTTTTAATGGACTATCCAGAATCGTTGATAGAGGATTTTTCAGCGATATCGGAGGATATTGCAGTGATGATTGAGGATCTGGGACTGATTGTGGAGGGTCTAGGACTGATTGTGGAGGGTCTAGGACTGATTGTGGAGGATCTAGGACTGATTGTGGAGGATCTAGGACTGATTGTGGAGGATCTAGGACTGCTTGTGGAGAATCTTGGACTGCTTGTGGAGGATCTAGGACTGCTTGTGGAGGATCTAAGACTGCTTGTGAAGGATCTAGGACTGGTTGTGGGAGATCAAGATCCGCTTGTGGAGGATCAGGGAGCGACTATGGAGGATCGGGAAGGCGATTGTGGAGGTTCGAGAAGTAATTGTGGAGGATCGGAGAGCGAATGTGGTAAACATTTATGGTATATAGATAGCTCATCGTCGTCTCAATTAACCTGCCTTAGAGCTGAAGAAAAAAAAGGTGAAACTATGGACCGTAGTTTACACCGTAATAACGGAAATCCCATGATCACGTCTTTGAATTTGGCTCTTTCGGCTGCAGCCCCAACTCTACTTTTCTTGAAATACTGCTCTAGGAAGAACAAACAATATCCTGAAAAATCTATTTGAATTTGCAAAATGAAAAGCAAATCCAAATAATGTGTCAAATAACGCTAAGAAGTAATTCACGGGACCGTAAAAAATTCGTACTTTCCGTAGTTCGTTTTATCCGAATTCTGAAAAACCATTATTTAAAGAATAAATTAAAATATTACCGCATTTACACTACTTATGTACAATTCATGGTTCCCATATAAGTAGTACTCTTCACCAGAGATTATGCAGATGATTCTTGGTTATAGAAGTAGTTCTTAATTACACAGATAATTCTTGATTACACAGATAGTTCTTGATTAAGCAAATTTTGTCTCAAACAGTTCTGTTATCGATTTTTGTGTTTTGTTTTTTCATGACATTTATAAGAAACTCTTTAAAGGTGGTCAGCGCTGATTAATTAAGTAGATGGATTTTCACTGACTTTCTGTCTGATAATGGAATTGAAAATTATCCGCATGCCCTTAAGTTTCGAAAAATTTGTTCGTCTTTACCCTGATAGGTGTAACACAAATTTTTACTAAACGAATGAGTTATTATTATTATTTAAGTTTCAAAAATTTGTTCATCTCACCGGCGATTAAAGTAGCCCGAATTCTTATTAAACGTATAAGTTAATATTATTTAAGTTTCGAAAATTTGTTCGTCTTTACTTGTTATTAGTGTAACACGAATTCCTATTAAACAAGTGAGATAATATTTAGTTACCAAAATTTGTTCTTCTCCGGCGATAAGTGTATTCTTACTAAATGAACTATTTAAATAAGCATTTTGAAGGGTGTTGGAATGTAGTTTGTAGTTTCAGCAATTGATACCAAGCGTCTTAATGAGCTCTGGTTGTACTTCAGATTCTCTCAAACGCACCATTGCCATTCCGATATAGCATTCAGCATCATAAAATATTAGGTTCGCAAATCAAACTCTGATTTCTTGCAGGGGGAATCATTGCTGGTAAGGTACCCAGGTAAGGTCATCGCCTGGGGTACGACACGGATTAACCTCTGACCCCCGACGCTCGAGGGGGGGGGCAAGAGTGTTCGATGGAAAGGAGGAGGGGTCGAGGTGAACCAAATATCTGGGTCTGCCATTCGGTAATTGTAGGTCTCAACCAAAGGGGCCGGAACCTTTGCGAAAGTATTCGCTTCCAGAGATATTGCAGTGGAATTTTGGTTGTCCCAGGAGTCTTTTTTCTTGTGTTCTTTTCCTTCCTCCTGGATGTGGGGTGGGCAGGAGAGATCCGATCAGACTCTGCCACCGTAAAGCACCCTTGCCACTGCCTACCCCCTCTGGGTCTTTGCTTTGAAGCGCGGCGCCAGTGTGTGTTTTATGTCCCAGAGATGGACTAGTGGTACTTCTGGTTGCCGGATTCCCACCTGCCTTGCTTTGCTGAGGGTAGGGTGCTTTGACCCTCCAAGTGGTGTCTTGAGGGGATATCGTGTCCATCAAGATATGATCAATTTTGCTAATGACGATAAATCTCGTCATCCAGGTACTGACGATTTTTTTTATGATGTCGGGATCAAGATTTGGTCAGTTTTTTTCCAATGACGAGATATTTTGTCCATTAAGATCTGATCGCTTTGATAATGACAATAGTCATAAAAATATTGCAAATTTTCCATCATGACAAAATCAAGTATTTGGACAATCTTTTACTACTGACTCCATATCTTGACCATCAAGATCTTATACATTTTATAATGACGATACATTTCGTCATTAAAATATTGCCGAGTTTTCATCATGACGAAATGAAGATTTGGACAACTTTCTTCTTCTGACAGTGTTGGCCTCTGGATCGGAAGGTTCCTGGTTTGAATCCGGGGTCAGAGCATGGATGTAAATTGTGCTGTTCTTTGTTAGGGGTAATGATGGTCCTTGTACTGGTTGCTCCTTCACGAGTGGCCATCACTTCCGGCCTTGTAGTGGCCAATGATTAAGTTCATATGTGCACGCCATTGTAAATAAAAATCTTCTTACAAGATATGTCGTTCATCAAGATCTGATCAACTTGATAATGACACCAGATCTCGTCATAAAAATCATCTCATTGGTCCACTTCTGGCCTAGATACGTCACCCGGTGTGGTATAGACTGAAAAAGTTCCCGGATGGTATTCTGCGGAATTTCTTGCCAAATTATCTCCAACTGTCGGGCTAAAGGGTCACCATTCCGTGATGGTTGTAATCGCCTTCCCATAACGTCCCAAATTTGATCTATGGGAGAGAAATCTGGAGACCTAGCTGGCCAAGAAAGTGTTGGGAAAGCTTGAAAACAATTCATAGCAATACGTGTTATGTGTGGCACGGCATTATCTTGTTGAAAGATAAATCCGGGGTGTCGCAAAAGGAACAGTAACACAACCGGTCGTAGAATGTCTTCTACGAACAGCTGTGCTGTAAGGGTGTCAGAACTGACTACCAAACGGCTATCAAAGAAGATGGCACCCCACACTATAACGCCCTGTTGTGGTTACCCACGCTGCCCTGGACTTCTCCAGACTAGTCTACGGTTGTCGTCAGGACGCAGTTGGAAATAGGACTCGTCACTAAAGACTATACGTCCCCAGTCAGCGCCGTTTCAAGTGGATCGAGCCCGGCACCACTGTAATTCTGTACCATCTTGTTGCATCGGGTTTTTTTGTTTTGTTATTCGAGTGTAGTTTGCAACTAAACCACGAACATAGATGATGAGTCACCACGGCTAAAATCCTTAGGCTTAATCAAAATATGTTTTAAGTGTCTGTTTTAGGACATGAATAACGTCGATTATGAGCGATTTCGACGAGAAGATAGTTTTACCTTACGTCAGTCAATATTTGAAAAGTTGCGAATGCTTGTTAGAAGGAAAGAATTTTACACGCAACATCTTGAATCACAACTGATTATTTTCCATTTTCCACCTCATTATCACTACTATCGCTTTTCGTACCGATCTTAGAATCAGTTTCCATGGCGATTATTCCACATGTGGAAGCCCCTTACTTTGTTCCAACCCATTTCCAAATTTAGACAACAGACGCGTTCGAAACCAAGTGACTCATGACAATTCACCAAAGTTGGACTGTGTACCACGAGACACCAAATGTCAGGTTGGAAGAGTAGGTGTACCATCAGAAGCCTAGCATGACCTAACATAGTGGATTAGCATCTAGAGTGTTGCTAGTTCGAGACTCGATCCAATCTATGGAGATCGTATAGGTGTCTTGGATTCGCTTCTGGATCAGTTGTGCCAAAGTCAAAAGATTGTGTCATTAGGAAAGGATAATAATCTGTTATATAAATCAAGGAAATAATGTCATAACGACTTTAGTCCATAGATTTCTTCTGGGATCTTTATAAGGCCACGGTTGCCAGGTTGGAAGTTCACGGATAGTGAGTGGGAAGAATGCCATTGCCTTCTTCCCTTTACGAATAAAGCAGGAAGTGTTACAGATTATCAACCGAAGGGTCGTGAGTTCGAATCCAACCAAAGACTGTAGTGTACGAAGGGGGCTGGTGCACGTTTTATCTGTCGTGGCCTCAAATGTCCTCACGTTGCCGAGATGTGGAGGGTGGGATGCCAACTCAAGATTGACCTCGTCATCTGATTTATAAGTATTCAGAAAAAATAACATATATACGAAAGATAGTTGTGATGCGCTTTTACAAAAAAACTCACTACCACTTTTTCCGACATTTGTTACGGGCTGCGATAGCCCTGTCATAACAGTAGCGGAATAGCAACTGGTATGTTGACAGTTCAAAACACAATCAAATCAGCCAGTCGTGTACGCGAGGACTGGTGTTCGTTAAATCTACCATGGTGTTGTCCTCAGTATATGGTATTTTTAATTGAGGCCACACTGGAGCAACACAATGGGCCATTGGTGACGGTGTTGTCCTCGAGTCTGTCCTATTGTGATGGATCCCAGACCGTTGCCAATAGCCCGGTGTGTAGCTCCAGTGCGACGTTAATTGAAATACCATACCCTACTGCCACGGAGCTATCCCTTCGGGATTTATAACGGACTGTCACCAATAACCCGATGTGTTGCTCTAGCTCTACGTTAATTCATTTACCTACCGGTTTTTGATAAATTTTCCCGCTAATAATTCGTCTATACTTTTAGGTTCTTTACGTGATTAGCCGACCAACCGGTTTGGTGGTATTAGCCTCTAGATCTGAAGGTTCCTGCTTCGAATAACGGTCAGTGCATGGATGTTTGTAAGTGTATGGTGTAGAGAAGGATGGCGCACCTTAAATCAGTCGTGACCGAAAGTCCTCACAGTGGGTTGGTGTGGAAGTTTGGAGAGTGGGGTGCCAGCTCAGGAGTTGCATCGTCAACTGACCTAGGTTCAAAATGACTGGTGTCCTCGGATCTTTCCCTTAAGGGATTGATAACGGACCGTCTTCAACAGCCCGTTGAGTTGCTCTAATGCAGTGGCCGGTGAACTCATTAGTCCAAAAGAGCCTAAGATCAGCAGTATAACGGTTAAGATTTCTTTTGAGAGCCAAATTTCTTTTCAAGAACCATGTTTTTAGGAGTCGGTTTAAACTAGCTACTATTATTAAAATAAAACCAATTATTATAATCTTATTTTTATGGACAAAAAATTTTTTTTACATAAAAATAAAATTGTGACAAAGCACGCATTTAACGTAAACAATGCATTTCCACAAAATTTGAATAAGTCAGGTTTGTATGTCGTTGTCTTTAATTCCACGCACACAAGCAGGATTCCAGGTTCTCATCAATAAGACGATTTCTCAATTTATTTTTGATACGGTTCAGGCTTGAAAAAGATTGCTCACATGAATATGTAGAGCCAAAGAGTGAAAGAACAGCAAATGCAACTGATCATGAGTCAGGAATACTATGCCTGAAAAAAAAATTGAAATTATCTGAGTGTTGAAATATATCTCATACTAGGGGGCCTGCCCCCTGCTCGCTAACGCTCGACAACCCCCGGAGGATTGCTTCGCAATCCTCATTGGTTCGCTGCGCGAACCTATGTTCGCTTCGCTCGCCTCAATGAAGACATGTGTCCTAGCAGAAGGGATTGCTTACAAAATATGTTACCAAAAAAATGTTTTTCAAATCTAAATTTGTTGTGTTACTGAAAAAATATATACAGTAACTCTAAAATCAGAATTCAAATGAAAACTTTGTGCAAATTTTGACTCGAAATGTGAGCGTTGCTTTGGAAATTGAATACCCAGCATGTTGTTTGTGTGTACATTTTCCCAGCACTCAAACGACCCACACTTTTTCATTGAGTTTGTGGCCGAAAGTTGTAGTGCAAGCGTCTTGTTGAACTATAATTGTTGGCCCTGAAAAGGACCGTTTTTTTAAATGGCCCTGAAAAGATCCTCCGCTTTCTTTGATTTCTATTATAAACTAACTGCTACAGCTCATTAAAATTTCCTTTTTTTTTTCAATAAAATTTCATCCGATAATGCTATAAATTCAATCGATGCGCGAGACTTCGCGATAAACAAACAATCGTACAGTGTTGCCAAAACGCGATTACAAATAACGTCTTTTTTGCGTGCCACGTAAGAGAATTATATATATAGATGTCTTCCTTCTCTAGGTCTTTCGAAGCACACCCCTTTTTCTTTGTACAAAGATAACATTTATTTTTCTCCACTTTTTCCATAACAGCATTAAGGCGTTCAAATTTGGAGCTCCATAATTCTTTGTTTTTTTAACTCCAGTAATTGCGCCTATGTCAATATTAAAGGGAGAAAAATTAAATTTTGTTACATCAGCACTGAGACGTTTTTTAACATAGGACAACGTCACTATGCTATATCTGAATTCATTAAACCTCCGTATAAAATCTTCCCTCGTATTTAAAATAGTTGTTCTGAAAGAGTAAATGTCAATTACCGAGTTATTATCTTGGCGATGTTTCGGCAGGCTCGGGAAATTAATTAAAATGTCTCTTTCAAAATCTTGAGCGAAAAGGGATAGCTTGTTTTTAAATGAAATAACTTCTTTCAACATAAAAAAAATTGTGTGTTCCTTTCCCTTGAAGTTTATTATTAAGATTATTTAGATAAGACGTAACGTCTACCATGAAATAAAATTTTTGAATCCACTGATCGTCCATTAGTTCAGGATAGTCAACACCTTCTCAAAGAGAAATGCTCCAATTTCAAATATTAAGGAAGCGAAACGTTTTAAACGTTTCCTCTTGAAAGCCAACTTACCTTATTATGCAGAGTAGATCAACGCATATTCACTTTCCATACCAACTAAAAATTCTTTAAATTGGCGAAGATCAAGAGCTTTAGCTACAATTACGTTGACAATCTTCAACACACCAATTCCATGACACATCTGCGCACAAAGCGCTTATTGACGAATGATGCAATGGTAAACAAGTACCTCGGGAATATTGTTTTCCTTCAAAATATAAACAAAACATTTTCTCTCTACGGTCATACTTTTTGCCCCATCTGTACCAATTTCATTGAAACTATTTTATCGAGTAGAGTATGGATGTTTCTCAATGCATTCAATAACAGCATTTGCAATATCCTCGCCTTGTGCTTGACCTTTCAGTGGCAATAATACTAAAAGTTGTTCTTTAGGACCGATGACGAACTAAATCGAACTAAAAGACGATTCGTGTCAGAGCCGCACTCAAGTGGCTAAGGAGCCGCACTCAAGTGGCTAAAAGGCCGCATGCGGCTCGCTCGCTGCGGTTTGCCGACCACTGCTATAGTACGACGTGAATTAAAATTACCTTACCTATATTTTCTCGATTAAGATAAAATGAAATTAAATCGCTCATATATGTCCCCTTTAGGTAGGTAGTTGAATTAAGGTCGCACTGGAGCAACACAGCGTACTCTATTGGTGACATTCCAGAACAATAACCGAGGGAAACACCATGAAGAGCTTGAGTGTTTATGGAAATTAGATGTTTTTGTGAAGACGGGGGGGTGACTGCCTTTTGCTGCCTGAGTCGTGGTCGTTGCTATAGAAACAGAGTTCGTATATATTGAGTGGACGAGGCTATTTTAAGTTTGGTTTTAGCGAATGTTGTCAGAAGGTAAATGTTTTTTACTCACGGTAGGTTGTTATTTAATTAACGTCGCACTGGAACTACACAATGGCTATTGGAAACAGTCCGGGTAATTGGTTATATTTTAATTAACGCCGCACTGAACTTACAACAATAGGAACAGTATGCGTACAGGGGGCTTCTGGATTTTCCTCTGATGTGGCTACCCAAATATCATGAGCTATATATTTGGTGTAATTTATTGAAATAAGTAAAATCATTTTTGAAAATCATGGTAATGGTAATTTTTAGTTAACGTCGTACTAGAAACTAGAGCAACACAACTTTTGAAAATCATGAGGTTTAGCTATCATAAATAGTGCTTCATTAATTACTAATTAATTTAGTAGTCATTAATCCCTAACTAACTTATTATTAATTACTAATTAACTTATTATTCACTTATTATTAATATATTTAATATTTATTAATTACTAATTAACTTATTATTTAATAATTACTAATAACTTATTATTTCTTAATTATTAATTACCTTAGTATTTATTAATTATTTATTAGCTTAGTAATTATTACTTAATAATTCGCTTAGTATTTATTAATTACTAATTAATTTAATATTCATTAATTACTGATGAACTTAGTATTCATTAATTACTAATTCACAACTTAATGATTATTGTAGTTAATATTTGTTACAACAATTAAGCATTTATATTTATTGTATAGCAACTTATACCTTCGCAACGTATTTATTTTGAATTTAAATTTTAGAAAAGGTTTCTATATTTAGTAAAGTGCAGACTATACAAAAACGATTTAACAAAATATTCGCACTTTTGAACACTATAGTCAATGAAATTTCCATCAGTAATATTACTAAGAAAATTCTAAAATTTATCAAGAATGAATAAATTTATTTTATAAAAGCAGTAAGAAGTTCTGCACAATTCAACCTGTATTTCATGTTTTTTGGTTGGCTGTTGGGTAAAGTAGTTGCTCCTCCAGTGCAACGTTTATTAACTGGAGTAGCAACGGGCTGTTGACGACTGTCCTGGTAATTCATCCCAAAGGGAAAGATCCGAGGACAACACTGGAATTTTAAACCCCGGTCAAATAAGAATGTCACACCGGAGCTGGTAGCCTTCCCTTCAAGCTTCCACACCACGCCACCTACCAACCGGTCTAGTGGTTAAGGTGTTAACATCTAGATCGTAACGTGGTGTATAGCCGAATGGTGCACCTTAAATCTGTCGAGGCCGAAAGTTCTATCGTTGGGTTGGTGTGGAAATTTGGAGAGTAGGGTTCCAGCTCAGGTGTTGCCTCGTCATCTGACCATGGTTCAAAATGACGTGGTGTTGTCCTATGACCCTTAGGGTATTGATCCCGGACCGTCGTCAGTAGCCCGCTGTGTTGCTCTTGTTCGACGTTAACTAAATTTTACCCAAATTACCTATCCACACAACGCCAACGTGAGGACATTTGATGCCACGACAAATTTAATGTGCACTAGTCTTCGCGCACATGACGATCTTTGTATCGAGTTTCGAACATGCAACCCTCTAATTGCTAATCCGCTCTTCATCCGGTCCCACTGTGCTACAAACCTTCGAGCTGTTCAAATGTCCTCACGTTGGTGTTGTGTGTAAGTTCGGAGAGTGGGGTGCCAGCTTAAGTGTTACCTCGCCATCTGACCGTGGTTACAAAATGACGTGGTGTTATCCTCAGATTTTTATTCTGGACCATCTTCAAAAACCCGTTATGTTTCTCCCAGTGCGATGTTACTAAAATACCTACCTTCGAGTTCTAGGTTACGCAAGTTTGATTCCTGGCAGTGGCATTCCTTTCTG
This sequence comes from Metellina segmentata, assembly GCA_947359465.1. NCBI lineage: Eukaryota > Metazoa > Arthropoda > Arachnida > Araneae > Tetragnathidae > Metellina > Metellina segmentata. Next base: position 20,989,516 of record OX375876.1, on the reverse strand, counting down.
AGTGTATTTATTTTGTATGTGTCAGTAACGCTTTCAATGGATGTGTGTGTCAATTACTATATATTGTACGTCTTGGGTCAATTACATGATAATTTATGTTGTGTGATAATTACTTGACATTGCATTATGTCAGGCGCAGAATAGCCAAACATGACCCCTGCGCCATAAAACCCCCAAAATCTACCAACCAATCCATATTGAGGGAATATGGATACGAAATGAAATATGCAATCTGTATATTCACGTCCGGGAACAGAAATTGCTTAAAACTGCGACGTACGTCGGAGAACAAAGTCTAAAGAACAATTTTTCCTTAATTTTATCAAGATTTTTGAAGGTTTTTTTATAAATCATAAGTTACGATGTTCTACAGTGCAAAGCGCGCTCCTTGTGACACCTTTGTTTCAATTTTAGTTATGGAACAACCTTCCTACTCCTACCAAATTACCACAAACACTTTATAAATAACACATCTTCTATATATATGTCAATGAAAAATATTTAACTTCAAAAGTGATCGACAGATTTGCAAATTCTGAAAGTATGCCTTGTTTTTAAATAAAGTAAGTTACTTAATTTTGATGTTTTATTATAAATATGCAGTATATATTTAGCCGATAAATGTGTTTTACGTATGTTTTTTTATTTGACTGCAGTTTTCAAAATTCGTACAAAATGCATGCAGAATGATTGCAATTGCTGGAAGAGTTGTGTTGCAGAACACGGAATATAATTTTGCGCCTGGGTATTCACGCGGACGTGGAATTCTGCATAAGAATATACACTCTATGGACAGAAGTATGTGGACAGTGTAGATATTCGGAGGAGGATCCATCTAAGTGCGAGGTTGTTTTTCCTAGAGTGCCTATATAATAAGAGTGGCGACATACGGGAAACACTCTCTGATTGGCTTAGAGACCTTTTCTACCGCCCGAGGTGATCTTTTCCTAGCTCCCGTAGACTTAACATGGGAGCTTTTTGTGTGTTCGAGAAAAACGTGTGTATATTAAATTAATAAGAAAATATAGCTTATTCATGTTGCATTTCGTGTTCTAGAATGTTTATTTATTATTGTTTTAGTGTTTTGTCAGTATAAATTTAAAGACTTTTTAAATAAATAGGTTTTTTTGAACAACATGGTGTTTCCCACAGTCTAAGTTAGCGTGTTGTGCAATCCATCTCATCAATTACGCATGTAATTGAGCGTTTATATGATTCATTTATACCGAATGCATCCATATTATAACAAAAATATGCTTATTGTTCTCCTTGCAATGATAGATTAATTCGCCCAGCAACCATCTTTAAGACGATTCTGGTAGAAAAAAGGCTGCCGCGCATGCGCATTGGGCCAAATTGGGTCCCTTGTCGCCACTCTTAATATATAGGCACTCTAGTTTTTCCTAGAGTGCCTATATAATAAGAGTGGCGACATACGGGAAACACTTTCTGATTGGCTTAGAGACCTTTTCTACCGCCCGAAGCGGTCTTTTCCTAGCTCCCGTAGACTTAACATGGGAACTTTTTGTGTGTTCGAGAAAAACTTGTGTATATTAAATTAAAAAGAAAATATAGCTTATTCATGTTCCATTTCGTGTTCTAGAATGTTTATTTATTATTATTTTAGTGTTTTGTCAGTATAAATTTGAAGACTTATTAAATAAATAGCTTTTTTTCAACAGCATGGTGTTTCCCACAGTCTAAGTTAGCGCGTTGTGCAATCCATCTCATCAATTACTCATGTAATTAAGCGTTTATATGATTCATTTATACCGAATGTATCCATATTATAACAATCATATGCTTTTTGTTCTCCTTGAAATGATATATTAATTCGCTCAGCAACCTTCTTTGAAACGATTCTGGTAGAAAAATGGCTGCCGCGCATGCGCATTGGGCCAAATTGGGTCCCTAGTCGCCACTCTTATTATATAGGCACTCTAGTTTTTCCTGGTTAGGACTTGGCCCATTGCTTTATGCTTTATTGCTTTTACTCGACATTCTGGACCATTCGGCCATGCCTACACTAGGGCAATACTTCCACTTCGATGGTTGTTTCTTACAACAGGATCGATCATGTCATACTGCTAAACGTGTGCTCGATTGGTTTCCTGAAAATGAGGTGAATTTACTTGACTAGCTTGTTCATAGTCCCGATCTCAATCCGGTCAAGCACCTGTGTGACAAACTGGAGCGACGCACCGCCACGCCCGCCCATCTTCACAACAATCTCTTCTCACGCCATACAAGAGGCATGGCGAGCTATTCCTGCCCAGACTTACAGAGAACTTGTGGAAAGTCTGCCTCGACGTGTTGAGGCTGTAATACAAGCGAAAGGAGGGCCTACCCGTTACTAAATAGAATAATAAAGTACTTTTTCTGAAAAACATGCAGTGTCCAAATACTTTTGTCTATATAGTGTATCACCGTGAATAAATACGAGAATAAGGCCCGGTTCGCACATACGGTTTTCAACGTGCGTACAACCGCAAGTGCGAACTGAGATACATTAGATCCACTGGAGTAGTGCACACATGTCTCCGGCGTCGCACGACCAACTTGCGTGCAATTTATACCGCAGACGTCACAGCTCGCCGCACAAGCGTCTCCGTTCTGAAGTACCTTGTTTTCATAAATAAATGGAATATGAATAATAATTAATAAATGACTGTATCCAGTAACGTCTATTTTGTTTCAAAATTTTCTTTTTCACACCAAGTAGGCGAAATGAACGCGTTTTCTTCGATAGAATATTTTTCGCAAATGGCGCGAAATGAGTACTTTCTTCATTTCACGGTTATGTGTGCATAGTTTGGCTTCGGTGCCGCAGCGGCGCCGCACGTTGAAAAACAGGATGTGTGCACCAGGCCTAATTAATGTTAACTTTACGCATCAATCGTGAACCTCGCAGCGAACTGTATCTGGTCATTCAGAGTGAAATACCACCGAAACAAATAAAATACCCTTCAGGGTACTTGCAGCAGACATCTCGTAAATACCACTTGATATTCGAGCTCCGAGGCATTCCGAAATATTGATGGGGTACGTATGCGGAATTCGGTGTGTAACATAAACATCACAGATCGGGGTTGGGGAGGATCACGAGGAATATGCCCCTTGGGGCATTTCCCAATGTTTTTAAAGAAAACGTCCCCATCTCCACGGGTCACCGGCTTGCGGACCACAGACTGCGCTTTTGTGCTGGCTACCGGATTTACAAATAGCCACTGAAAGGTGCCTCTAATGGACAGGCGACAGACGAGGGGTCCGATCGGGGGGTGGCGGTGGTGATTTCGGGAAGTCTACCGTCCTCTATGCTTCCAACGCGTAATTTGTACTTACATGCACCTATTGTTAGGAGTGCGGTTGGTGAGATTTGTTCTCTCCTTGAACGTGTAACATACGTCCTCCAGAAAGTGGTGTAGAGACGGGCTGTTATATGGGCAGTTTAAATAACAGCGTTATTGCAAAGTAACAGCTTGAAGTTATCGAAGAAAATAGTTACCAAAAGAGTTGCCATTTTGGAGACAGAAGTGAAAGAGTTTGAACTCTTTGCATTTACTTTTTTGTTAAAAAATTGAATTTTTTAAAAGTACTTTATACAAAAAATTAAAGGTAGATGCTTCTAAATTCTTTAAAATTCCTAAACCAGTTTGACCAGTTAAAAACTGTTAAATCCAATAGCTAATGTAATTGTAACAGTTATAAGTAACATTATATAATAAGTATTTTAATTTTATATTAATCACCTAAATCAACTATATCTAATTATTTTCATATAGATTTATAGTTAAAATTTCATTAAATTTATAGCTATATTTAATAATTTTATAATTAGAATTACAAAGATTTAATGTTGCATTTAATTAATTTATAATTAGAATTACATTAAGACATGATTACATTTTATTAAGCGCACTTTACACTGTAGAACATCGTAACTTATGATTAAGAAAGAAAATCGGCAAACATTTCGATAAAATTTAGGGAAATTGTTCTGCAACATACGTCGCAGTTTTGAGCACTTTCTGCTCCCGGGCCCTGCTCTCTCCTCGAACTTGTCACAGAAACACACATTCAGGCATTTATGTCCGAGTCAAAATTATTTGAATTCCTTTTGTCAAAGTATAAATAGCCCAAATCTGGCAATAACCAATTGACAAACCAATGAGAAGTAGGCTAAAAGTAAGAAATGCAGTGAAGCAACACAATCAACTGATCGAATGCTAATAATTTGAGAAAAAAGACATTATCATCCACAACGCAAGAAAATTATATGCATTTTTATATTTTCTGTGGTGCTTTTAAATCCCATCGCGGCAACATTTGGTCTTGCCGCAGAAACACACATTCGGGCATTTGTGTCCGAGTTGTGATTATTTGATTTCGCGTCAAGGCTATAATTAGCTACGTTTTTAAAAAAACAAAGACCAGCATAGAGCTAAAAACCAAATAAAAGTAGGCTACAAGTAAGAAATGCAGAGGAGAAACACAATCAACGACACATGATTGCTCATTATGAAATTATAGACAATGTCATCCACAATTCCAGAAAATTATGTAAATATTTATATTTCCTGGGCTGTTTTCATGTCCGATGGCCCACCTGGGCAACATTTGGTCTTGCAGCAGAATCGGGCACCTCCGGGTGTTTGTCTCTTATGTTGATTGAATTGAAATTCCAGCTGGGATCATCTTTTACGGGGTGCAGGGCGGACCACTGCAAGCAGGGAGACCGCAGCATCGCCAGGTAGCCCGAATCTGCGCCCTTGAGCCAGAACCGGACAGCTAGTGATTTGGGTGTGAGTTATGAGGGCGGGGAGTATCGCTGGTGTGATGGGGCGTGAGCGCAGATCCATCTATATCGGCCAGGCTGTCACTGGGCTGGATGGACCTGATCGGGATTCCATCCCTCCGAACTGGAAGTATCCCGAACGCGGTGAGGAATATCTACAACTTTGAATGGCCATCGTCGTAGCAAATTGTTCACTTGGGTCCAAGTATGAGGTTTCGGGGCTGTCTCACATTAGGTTTTGGGCTTAGACTCACAATGGTCTTCTCAAACATTTGTTAAGCGGAGAACTTGCTCCATCATGTTCTATTTGCAATTACGTATTGTCAGTAAGACATATTTTGACAGAATGTTCCAATTTTAGCAATCGTAGAGACTGATCCGATTTAGTGTTTCGCTTTTTGACTTAACAGACCTGTTGATAGATCCGCCTCACAAAAACTTGTTTTATTCCTTTTTGATATTGGTTTTATAAATTATATATAGCTTTTATCTATATAAATAAGAATGGAGTGTTTGTTTGTACATTCAATATTTTCGACCCATTTCAAGATTTCTATCCGTTTTGGACCCTTCTGATGCCGAATCCGCCTTTTTCTCGTTTGGTGTCTGTCTGTCTGTCTGTCTGTATGTTGTGCCCTATACACGTCCACGCGGTTTAAGATATTTTCATGAAAATTTGCATACAGTGAGTACTTATCTTCATTTAGTGAGTGGCATTGGTTGCGAAAGTCTGTCTGTCCGTCTTTCTGTTCTATGCTCGATTTTGTGTTTGTGTGTTTGTGTAGACATCACATGAATTGTATTCCAGATATTTGATTGCATTGTATTTTATTTTATACATTATCTATTAGTTTAGTGAATGCAATATTAAACATTTCTTTATTGTTATATTTAGTTGAGTTTCATGCTAAAACACCTGAGTAAGTACACTTAAATCAACCATAATTTGGTAGTGAGTCTTATTTTTATTCTTTGCGCAATGAAAACGATTTCCGAATATTTGGGACAGACGATATTTTTCATTGAAACGAGAATGAACAAGATCGCGCGAGCAGTGATATTTTTTCTGGTTCTTTCGCTCTGAATTAATTTCACATTTCTAAATTTTGTACACTTTTAGTTGTAAGTTGTGGCAACTGTGCGAGATCAAGGGATAAAATTGAATCACAAATTAATATCGTTAGAACAATTTTTTGCGACATCTTTTATTTTGTTTTAATTCGCTGTTTCCTGTTTTAAATATTTATTATTTTAATAAATGTGTTTTCCTTCTCATCACACGCAACAGCACCACAAAGAATAAGACTTAAAAATGTTAGGTAAGTCAGTATAAATTTCCAGTAAATTTAAAGTGTAGTTATGCCGTTATTTAAAGAATAATGCCGTTATTTAAAGAATAATGCCGTTATTTAAAGAATAATGCCGTTATTGAAAGAATAATGCCGTTATTGAAAGAATAATAATGTTTTTTAATCCAAACTGGAACTTTTTCCAACATTAAAAAATTCGTTGTAATAATGACAGGAGAAGATTGCAAAATTTCACAATGTCGCATACCGGAGGCAAGAGTGCCACAAGTAAAAAAATATTGTTTTGTTGACTATGAGTGCGAGAGCACTCGCCGTAAATCGTAATTTTAATTAATTGAGTTGCACATGAAAAGAACTTAAGAAAGGGAATTCCAAATCTTCCTATAAATCGTCTTTTATAGTAGTAACCTTAGTATCACCTTTCGTCATTTTGTAGCTTTGTCATACAGCAATTGTGCGATGTATGTGAAATGTATTACATGAATGGATATGCATGTGTAGGATTTGTGTCTAAAGTAAGTTGTAGAAAATATAAAGATGGCGAAAGATGTTAAAATAAATTTTTATTCTACAAAAAACGTAAGTCATTATATATTTTGATTATCTCTTCAATCTAGAGTAAACCAATTCAAACCGAGTAAGGTCGGGTATTTTGCTAGTCTATATAAATAAGAATGGAGTGTTTGTTTGTACATTCAATATTTTCGACGCATTTCAAGTTTTCTATCCGTTTTGGACCCTTCTGATGCCGAATCCGCCTTTTTCTCGTTTGGTGTCTGTCTGTCTGTCTGTCTGTCTGTCTGTATGTTGTGCCCTATACACGTCCACGCGGTTTAAGATATTTTCATGGAAATTTGCATACAGAGAGTACTTATCTTGATTTAGTGAGTGGAATTGGTTGCGAAAGTCTGTCTGTCCGTCTTTCTGTTCTATGCTCGATTTTGTGTTTGTGTGTTTGTGTAGGCATCACATGAATTGTATTCCAGATATTTGATTGCATTGTATTTTATTTTATACATTATCTAATAATTTAGTGAAGCAATATTAAACATTTCTTTATTGTTATATTTAGACGAGTTTCATGCTAAAACACCTGAGTAAGTATACTTAAATCAACCATAATTTGGTAGTTTTGGAAAAATTGGAATGTCTATTGAATATTACGATTAATTCGATTGCTTTACCAGTACTGCTGAAAAAGTAATTATTCTTCAAAAAATTGTTTTTTTTTTTATGGAATTTCATTTCTGATACGTCATTTATTTCGAGTCTTATTTTTCTTTGCGCAATGAAAACGATTTCCGAAAATTTGGGACAGACGATATTTTTCAATGAAACGAGAATGAACACGATCGCGCGAGCAGTGATATTTTTTCTGGTTCTTTCGCTCTGAATTAATTTCACATTTCTAAATTTTGTACACTTTTAGTTGTAAGTTGTGGCAACTGTGCGAGATCAAGAGATAAAATTGAATCACAAATTAATATCTTTGGAACAATTTTTTACGACATCTTTTATTTTGTTTTACTTCGCTGTTTCCTGTTTTAAATATTTATTATTTTAATAAATGTGTTTTCCTTCTCATCACACCCAACAGCACCACAAAGTATTAGACTTGAAAATGTTAGGTAAGTCAGTATAAATTTTCAGTAAATTTTAAGTGTAGTTATGCCGTTATTTAAAGAATAATGCCGTTATTTAAAGAATAATGCCGTTATTTAAAGAATAATGTCGTTATTTAAAGAATAATGCCGTTATTTAAAGAATAATGCCGTTATTTAAAGAATAATGTCGTTATTGAAATAATAATAATGTTTAAAAATCCAAACTAGAACTTTTTCCAACATTAAAAAATTCGTTGTAGTAATGACAGGAAAAGATTGCAAAACTTCACAATGTCGCATACCGGAGGCAAGAGTGCCACAGGTAAAAAAATATTGTTTTGTTGACTATGAGTGCGAGAGCATTCGCCGTAAATCGTAATTTTAATTAATTGAGTTGCATATGAAAACAACTTAAGAAAGGGAATTCCAAATCTTCCTATAAATAGTCTTTTATAGTAGTAACCTTAGTATCACCTTTCGTCTTTTTGAGCTTTGTCATACAGCAATTGTGCTATGTATGTGAAATGTATTACATGAATGGATATGCATGTGTAGGATTTGTGTCCAAAGTAAGATGTAGAAAATATAAAGATGGCGAAAGGTGTTAAAATAAATTTTTACTCTACAAAAAACGTAAGTCATTATATATTTTGATTATCTCTTCAATCTAGAGTAAACGAATTCAAACCGAGTAAGATCGGGTATTTTGCTAGTCTATATAAATAAGAATGGAGTGTTTGTTTGTACATTCAATATTTTCGACCCATTTCAAGTTTTCTATCCGTTTTGGACCCTTCTGATGCCGAATCCGCCTTTTTTTCTTTTGGTGTCTGTCTGTCCGTCTGTCTGTCTGTCTGTATGTTGTGCCCTATACACGTCCACGCGGTTTAAGATATTTTCATGATAATTTGCATACAGTGAGTATTTATCTTCATTTAGTGAGTGGTATTGGTTGCGAAAGTCTGTCTGTCCGTCTTTTTGTTCTATGCTCGATTTTGTGTTTGTGTGTTTGTGTAGCCATCACATGAATTGTATTCCAGATATTTGATTGCATTGTATTTTATTTTATACATTATCTATTAGTTTAGTGAACGCAATATTAAACATTTCTTTATTGTTATATTTAGTTGAGTTTCATGCTAAAACACTTGAGTAAGTATACTTAAATCAACCATAATTTGGTAGTTTTGGAAAAATTGGAATGTCTATTGAATATTACGATTACTTCGATTGCTTTACCAGTACTGCTGAAAAAGTAATTATTCTTCAAAAAATTATTATTTTTTATGGAATTTCATCTCTGATACTTCATTTATTTCGAGTCTTATTTTTATTCTTTGCGCAATGAAAACGATTTCCGAATATTTGGGACAGACGATATTTTTCAATGAAACGAGAATGAACAAGATCGCGCGAGCAGTGATATTTTTTCTGGTTCTTTCGCTCTGAATTAATTTCACATTTCTAAATTTTGTACACTTTTAGTTGTAAGTTGTGGCAACTGTGCGAGATCAAGAGATAAAATTGAATCACATATTAATATCTTTAGAACAATTTTTTGCGACTTCTTTTATTTTGTTTTACTTCGATGTTTCCAGTTTTAAATATTTATTATTTTAATAAATGTGTTTTCCTTCTCATCACACGCAACAGCACCACAAAGTATTAGACTTAAAAATGTTAGGTAAGTCAGTATAAATTTTCAGTAAATTTTAAGTGTAGTTATGCCATTATTGAAAGAATAATTCCGTTATTTAAAGAATAATGCCGTTATTTAAAGAATAATGCCGTTATTTAAAGAATAATGCCGTTATTGAAAGAATAATAATGTTTATTAATCCAAACTGGAACTTTTTCCAACATTAAAAAATTCGTTGTAGTAATGACAGGAGAAGATTGCAAAAATTCACAATGTCGCATACCAGAGGCAAGAGTGCCACAAGTAAAAAAATATTGTTTTGTTGACTATGAGTGCGAGAGCACTCGCCGTAAATCGTAATTTTAATTAATTGAGTTGAACATGAAAAGAAATTAAGAAAGGGAATTCCAAATCTCCCTCAAAATCGTCTTTTATAGTAGTAACCTTAGTATCACCTTTCGTCATTTTGTAGCTTTGTCATACAGCAATTGTGCGATGTATGTGAAATGTATTACATGAATGGATATGCATGTGTAGGATTTGTGTCCAAAGTAAGTTGTAGAAAATATAAAGATGGCGAAAGATGTTAAAATATATTTTTATTCTACAAAAAACGTAAGTCATTATATATTTTGATTATCTCTTCAATCTAGAGTAAACCAATTCAAACCGAGTAAGGTCAGGTATTTTGCTAGTTTTATATAAGTTTAGTTTCGCAATCGTGTTATGTGCTTAACCATCTCATCCTTAAAACTATAGCTCTTTATATATATAGACTATGTTTGGTGGAGTTTGGCCAGATCTGGCCCTTGCGTGCACCAAACCAAACACATGGGTTTTTTGTTCGGAGTAAAGCAAGTTTCGGTATTTTTGCCTTTAAATAATCAACTGTCATTTACAGTGACATTGTTATGATGGTGGACCGCAAGTGTCCCGAACGAAGCAATGATTCGCCAATCTCGAATGACCATCATCATGGTGTACTATTCTTGAGCCAAGTACTTAGGGTCCAAATCTGAGATTTTGGGGATACGAATTACATTGGTTTTTTGTTTGGAGGAAAGAGAGTTTCGGTATTTTTGCCTTTAAATAACCGATTGTCAATCTCATTAACATTGTTATGATGGCGAATCGCAAGTATAACTCGGCATTGCTTGGGTTTAAAATATGACCGCGATATTATTTCCCTGTGTTTACTCAAATTCACATACACTGTAGATTGTGTTTCATTGTCCATATCCATTTATTGCAGGAAAACAAACTTTAGATTTCAAAATTGGGGCTTCGAGAGACACTCGAAGGATCAAATTTCTGGACTGCTGTGTGCTACTCCATTTTTAGGACTACCTGTGTGCCAATTTTCACGGCCACAGATTGGTGTAAAGACAGGAAAGAAAGAGCTATGTTTTTCGCAGTGTTCTAAAGTATAAGTGTACCAAATTTGGCGTAGATGGGTCAAACGGTATAGATTTGTCTAGAGAAAAATACACACACATCCTTTTATATACAAGCTGGTTAAGAAATAGGTAACGTTTGCGCATATATCCCGTGCTTATGACAGCACGAAGGTCGGCATGCGTAGTTACATCCTTCAACTCGAGAACGAATTAGCCTAGCCATTTTGTTTGTTTACGTTAACGTTTGAACTTATTGTTCGTCGGTAATCATGTTTAAACAATCGATCGGCCCGCCAGCTGTAAAATCTATATATATAATTCTCTTACGTGGCACGCAAAAAAGACGTTATTTGTTTTCGCGTTTTGGCAACATTGTACGATTTTTTGTTTATCCCAAAGCCTCGCGCTTCAATTGAATTTAAAGCGTTATCGGATGAAATTTTATTGAAAAAAAAAAAAGAATTTTAGTCGAGCTGTTACAGTAAATAATAGAAATCAAAGTAAACGGAGGATCTTTTCAGGGTCATTTAAAAAAAAAGGTCCTTTTCAGGGCAAACTATTATAGTTCAACAAGACGCTTGCATTACAACTTTCGACAACAAACTCAATGAAAAAGCGTGGGTGGCTCGAAAGCTGGGTAAATGTACACACAACCAACATGCTGGGTTTTCAATTTCGAAATCAGCGCTCACATTTCGAGTCAAAATGTACTCAAAGTTTCCATTTGAATTCTGATTCCAGAGGAACTGTTAATATCTTTTCTGAAAAACTGCATAAAATTTAGATTTGAAAAATATTTTTTTGGAACATCATATTTTGTAAACAATTCCTTCTGCTAGGACACATGTCTTCATTGATGCGAGCGAAGCGAGCATAGGTTCGTGAAGCGAACCAATGAGGATTGCGAAGCAATCCTCTGGGGGTTGGCGAGCGTTAGCGAGCAGGGGGCGGGCCCCCTAGTAAGCTAATAAAATTCCTTGACAGTCACAAAACACGGTACACGTGATTTTTCTTTTAGAAAGAGGTGGCTTTGCTTTCATGGGTTTCGGGGAACCAGTATGCTGCTATTCCAGTGACTATCGTTTCGTTTCAGGTGTCTTGTAACAAACCCGTTTCATCGCCTGTGACAATCCTTTTCAAAAAATGATTTCCTTCTGTCACATAACGCTAGAAAAACTCCCAAGGCCACTCCCATGCGTTTCCCTTTTTGAACGTCAACAAGTGTTTTCGGTACCCATCGCGAACACAATTTTTTGTAGCGTAAATGTTCAGTCACAATTTTGTGTAATAAAGATCGTGAAATGTTTTGAAAATTCATTGACAAATCAGTAATTGTGAATCGCTAATTGGAACGAATTTTGTCGTTAATGCAGCGCACAATTCTTCGGTGATCAACGACGGGTGTCCACTGCGCTCCTCGTCGTGGACATTTTCCCTTCCTTCGTTGAACATCCTAACCCTTTTTTGCACCATACCTTCACTCATCACGTTCTATCCGTAAGTTTCACTTATCTGACGATAAATTTCCCAAGGTCGAACATTTCTCGCATTCAAAAACTTGATAACGGCTCTTATTTCACAGCTGGCGGGGCGATCGATTGTTTTAAACATGATTACCTTCAAATAATGACTTCAAATATAAACGTAAGCAAAAAAAAATGGCTCGGCTAATTCGATCTCGAGTTGAAGGATGTAACTATACATGCACGACCTTCGTGCTATCAGATGCGCGCGAGAGAGATATGAGCAAACGGTACTTGCTTTCTGGACTTTGTATACATAGATTGATACCCATCTATATATATAATTCTCTTACGTGGCACTCAAAAAAGACGTTATTTGGTAACGCGTTTTGGCAACATTGTACGATTGTTTGCTTACCACAAGGCCTCGCGCATCAATTGAATTTATAAGCGTTATCGGATGAAATTTTATTGTAAAAAAAATGCATTTTAGTCGAGCTGTTGCATTTTATAGTAGAAATCAAAGAAAGCGTAGGATCTTTTCAAGGTCATTTAAAACGGTCCTTTTCAGGGTGCAGGGCCAACAATTATAGTTCAACAAGACGCTTGCACTACAACTTTCGGCAACAAACTCAGTGAAAAAGTATGGATGGTTCGAGTGCTGGGGAAGTGTACACAAACAACATGCTGGGTACTGAATTTCCAAAGCAGCGCTCACATTTTGAGTCAAAATTTGCTCAAAGTTTTCATTTGAATTTTGTTTTTACAGGTCATACTTTTTGTCATACTGTATATATGTTTCCTGTATACAACAATTTTAGATTTGAATTTTTTTTTTTGGAATATCATATTTTGTAAATAATTCCTTCTGCTAGGATACATGTCTTCTTTGATGCGAGCGAAGCGAGCATAGGTTCGCTCAGCGAAAAAATGAGGATGGCGAAGCTATTCTCCGAGGGTTGGCGAGCGTTAGCAAGCAGGGGGCTGGCCCACTAGTTTCCAATAAAAGACTCAATCTTTTTGTCTTTTGTATAATTGATCCAGAAGCGGATCCAAGTCACATGCACGACGATCATAGGTTGGATCGAGTCTCGAACTAGCATCCACTCTGTTAGGGCATGCCAGTCTTCTTTACGCTACAACACTACTGATGGTTTAACGAAATTTCCTCAATTCTGAATTCAGAGATTGTGGGTAGCATGAAGGATCTTGAAGAATCCTTCTAGGAAAACTGAAGATGTTTCCCCATCACTTATACCCCGGCGGGTCTCCTGGGGGCCGGCCAGCCCCCTATTCGCCCTGGTCACTCCCACAATGAAGGCCACTCAGGTGCCCATTGTAAAGCAAACCGCAATCTCCAGATCGGCGCTACCGGTCTTGAGGGAGACGGCCAGAGGGCTCGTTGCAGACTGGGAGGAAAGGGGAGGTTTGCACTTCTGGAAATTTATGGCTTGTGGGCTGAGCGGGGAAAGTTTCAGAAAGACCGAAATATTTCGTGAGTTTCAGGGGAGGTGCCTTTTTTGGCTGGTCCTCACCCTCCACGTCTGAATCCCAACTTGTAAGAAATAAGGAAAAATGATGTGAACTATAAATAAAAACAAATTTTTTGAATACCCTAAATGCGAAAAAGTCATGCAGAAAAAAAAAAGGGGGGGGGGATAGTCCAACAAGTTTGAATCCCAGTCTGAATCCAAACTTCCAAGAAATAAGACAAAATCATGCAAACTGAAAACGAATTTTTTGAATACACTAAGACGTACAAGAGTTTTGAATCCCAGTCTGAATCCAAACTTCTAGGAAATAAGACAAAATCATGTGAACTCTCAATACAAATGAATTTTTTAATACTCTGAGACGTATATAAGAGATTACCCAAGAGTTTTGAATCCCAGTCTGAATCCAAACTTCCACGAAATAAGACAAAATGATATGAATAGTAAATAAAGGCGAATTTTTTTAATGCCCTGAATGTTAAGAGGTCCTAGGACGTAATTAGGGGATAACCGAAGAGGTTTGAATCCCAGTCTGAATCCAAAGTTTCCAGAAATAAAATATAAAATGATGTTATAAGTAAATAAAAGCGAATATTTTTAATGCCCCGAATATGAAGAGGCCTTGGGACGTTTTCAGGAGACAGCCCAAGAAGTTTGAACCCTGCCGTGAAACATTTTGGATATAAACCAACACAACTAACAATACACGTTTAGCCAGTTGAATTAGCGGTCAAACGAAAGATAAAGCAATAAAACTAATGAATACACAGTGTATCTATAAAATGATGAAATGCAGTATAGGGTATCAAAGAGTCAAACACGTCAAAAAGATTGATTACTTAAAATATAATCTCTCAGCAACATAGTGTATTCTTAAAAAAAAGTATCTTCAAAGAAAACTTCATTTTTACATTCATGGTGATTTCTGGTTCTCGACGCTTGTTGTTAAGAGCATTTAATTTTGTGAGGCCTTAACTTCGATGTTTGATGGATAAACGTAGCTATTATAGTTTCGATTTACAAGTGAAACATGCTTAGTCAGAAAACCTAGTTCTCAGAAAATAGAGAGAAATTTACACTCACATCATGTAGAACTATCGCTTTAGAGAAAAGAAAACAAGTAACATAATGGATCCCACCAATCTATAAAGATTACCGCGACTAGAAGAGCTCAAAACCCATTTTGATGTGCTATGTTTCATAAGACGACGATACAAAAATTGTAGTGCATAAAAGTTCTATATAAAAAACAAGTATGAATATGAATATTACGGAATCTTTATTATTATAAAATGAAGTGTTTCTCTGTGTCTCTGTACGCAGTGTCCCGACGAAGCTATGGCACTTACAATAATGATATTTGACACACATGTAGTCCTAATTTTTTGTGAATTTTGTGTAGCGCCGTAGTTTTAAAATTTAAATTAGAACATTTAAAAAAAATGTATTCGTTTTTTTTCACCTTTCGTTCTTTTTTCCGGATTGCAACGTCATTGAAGAAGGAGAGGATTTTGCGATTTTCGACCGCTGACGTCACTAGCGTTTTTTGTCCTAATGTCTTTGGAACAATCCCAAGTTTACCGATACAAGCGTGTTTTGTTTCACGTTGATGAAAATAGCCACTTCTAAGCCATCACGGCGTTGCTCGTAAAATTCCTTTGCAAAGAAAATCAAATGGTAATACGTAGTAATCACCGGTGTTTAGCGATAAGTGGTCACACATGACCCCACGAAAAGAATTGTCACGGGTAACGCCATTCTGGCCACTCATTAGCTAGTATCAGATAAAATGAAACGAGAATCAAATTCTGCCACCTGAGCTCCCTTCGAGTAACCCCATAACACTGGATACCGATTGTACTTGATTCTACGAAAAGTGCTCAAGTATCCATAAAGATATCCTGATGATATTCCATTCGTCAAATAGAGGAATTGGCGACTCGTAAACTATCCACGCCAAATCGATTCTACAACCCTACACTTCCGAAACAAAGTGAAGTATACCCAACAATTAGCGGAACAATAGGACCCCCTCAAGGGCTATTAGTCAACCCCCTACTGCTCGAAAGCAGCTCACTTTTCTTGCTTCTCTCCTTTTGTTATTTTTCGGGGAACTTAAGATCTCCCTTTTTTTCACCGGATGATTAACAGAGAGGAGTTAACGAGGAAAAGCTGACCCAGTTTTTAGTGGTTCACCGACTCCATTACAGCTGCTCTATAATTATGGGGTCCCGATTGATTGGATTTCGGTTATCAAGGGGTCCACCGGTATTGTTTTTAGGGGCGCTCCGAAAGGGGAAGCTCAGGTGGGAGGCGTCGGAAGAGTTGCTCTTAATTGGAAACGGCCTGGGCATCCACGGGGCGTTGTTTTCCTGTGCTTGCCTTCTTCCAACATCCGCGTGCGTTGGCTGAATCATGTGTGCAGATGCACGATGTTTGTTTCTCGTGTATGTGCATGCTGCTTGCTTTGAGAGGTACGGCGCGAGAGGCGTGTCGGATTCCAGGGATTCCTAAAGGTATTGGATTTTAACTTTGAACACCGATACCTTTCAACGTAAAAATTCTGAGATCTAATATGGCAGCACTTCTTAAACCGAAACAAACATAGCATCCTTCGGGGTTTTCTAATCGCGCCGAAATATATAAAGCACCCTTGTACTAAATTCAAGTAAATATCACTCGATATTTGAAATGCAAGGCATTTCAAAATATTTCTCTGATGTGGACACGGAATTCGGAAAGTTATTGGTGCATTTTCATAAGAGAACGTGGAATTCGGTATACTCTACTATTATAAAAGGACGTGTTTGTCTGTGTCTCTGTAAGTAGCGTCCTGACGAATCTATTGCACTTACAGTAAAGAAATTTGGCACACAGTAGTCCTAATTTTTTTTGCGATTTTTGTGTAGTGCCTGTATTCAAAAATTTAATCTAGAACACTTTAAAATTAATTTATTAGTTTTTTCACCTTTCGTTCTTCTCTACGGAATTTGACGTCATTGAAGAGAAAGGATTTTGCGATTTTTGACCGTTGACGTCACAATCTGAAAGTAGAATTCGGAAACTATTCAATATGTATTCGAGAAATGTAAGACCATAACACTTTTCACGCTTTTTCGAAACAGAGCAATAACCGTACAACGAACTAGTGCAACTGACTAGTGCACAGTCAAATTCTACCCAATTGAATAAAGGATAATAAACACTTGGGGATACTTGTACAAAAATTAATCGAACAAAGGGTTTACTTGATGCTTGAATTCTAAGGCATCTAAGATATTGCTAGTGTATAGAAATAAAATTCGGAATATAAATGGTTTCTATTCATAAAGACGTGGAATTCGGTATATTTTCGGGTAATGTACGGATATTTTATCGTGAAATATAACATTGGTCTGTTCTTGTGTCGGATTCTATGGACCATTTGACTATTATTTTATTAATTTTTTTTCTTATGCCCTTCCGATTGAGCATTACTCATCATGGTACAACATGGGCGAATCCGTGAACCACTTTTTTTTACTCTAGACTACCACGACGGCATAGCAATCTTTTTTATCTCAATAAAACACCATATAACCACTAAAGCACGTCTTGTTTCTATTTTAATTCTTATCTCCCACACGCGTAGATTAATGGCAATTTTAATTTAATCTTTAGTAAAATCAGTCATATATTGATGGAGGAGATATCTCGTCGTTAGCACAATTGGTCACGTATCGAAGAATGCGATATCTCGTCGTTAGCACAATTGGTCACCTATTGATGGATGAGATATATATCGTCGTAAGCAAAATTGGTCACATATTGATGGAGGAGATATCTAGTCATTAGTAGAATTGGTCACATATTTATGGATGAGATATCTTGTTGTTAGCAAAATTGTTCACATATTGATGAATGATATATCTCGTACTATAGCAAAATTGGTTCCATGTTGATGGATGAGATATATCTCGTCGTTAGCAAAATTGGTCACATATTGATGGAGGATATATCTAGTTATTAGTAGAATTGGTCACATATTTATGGATGAGATATCTTGTCGTTAGCAAAATTGTTCACATATTGATGAATGATATATCTCGTACTATAGCAAAATTGGTTTCATATTGATGGATGAGATATATCTCGTCGTTAGCAAAATTGGTCACATATTGATGGAGGAAATATCTTGTCGTTAGCAAAATTGTTCACATATTGATGAATAATATATCTCGTACTATAGCAAAATTGGTTCCATATTGATGGATGAGATATATCTCGTCGTTAGTAAAATTGGTCACATATTGATGGAGGAGATATCTAGTTATTAGTAGAATTGGTCACATATTTATGGATGAGATATCTTGTCGTTAGCAAAATTGTTCACATATTGATGAATGATATATCTCGTACTATAGCAAAATTGGTTCCATATTGATGGATGAGATATTTCTCGTCGTTAGCAAAATTGGTCACATATTGATGGAGGAGATATCTAGTCATTAGTAGAATTGGTCAAATGTTGATTGAAGGACTATCTCGTCGTTAGTAAAATTGGTCACATATGGATGAGATATCTTATCACTTGGAGGTTTAACATTAAGAGGCATACAACTAAGTTTTTGAGTATCCCCGTTTAGTATAGTGCAATTCTAGAGGTTCAGGTGAGGAGTTTGATTGAAATGTTTCCATTCACTCCCACATGTATATAATTACAGGTTATTTCCAAATCTTCTTTCCTCTCCCACCATACCCCAGCATTACAATCATTGTAGAGATACAAAAAAAAACCTCGAAACATTCTGCATTCAACTTTTGTATTATGTCTGCTGTTAGCGGAAGCGCATACCACACTGATCAGGAACTCAACCCACATAAGGGAGGGGAAAAGTATCCCTTTGTATTTGTTCGGTATCCATCCAACATTACCGCACAATAGCCAACCTGCGCAATCGACTCGCAGTAAGTCCTATAATTTAATAACGACATCCACCCCCAAAATCCGGGACTCGGCTCCCAGAGCAAGAAGACCACCTGTTACTAGCACAAAAAAACACCTAAGTGAAATGACAGGTGGGCTTCTACTACATATGTCATAGCGCACCACCCACACGTTAATATTCCCTCTGTCCACCTTAATCGAAGTAAACAGGATGCGCGAGGCAAAAAACGGACAAATTGCCGGGAACATTACATTAAAATTACAGTCCATCGCCGTGTAACCGTTTCCTGGATTCGGCAGCACAGGGTGGGAGGATTCGGCGAAGAACAGAACGGGGTCTAATGGAACGGTGTTGTGTTGGCGGCCTGTCGGACAATGCGGACTCACCTGTAATTCGAACCGACGCCCCCAAAAGAGGTGCCCATTTGCCTACTGTGCGAGGCAGAGGTAATCACAGGGACACAGAACCCGAACAGACCGTTGTCGCCGGTTCGCCAACAAGTCACTCCGGGATCATTTGCTGCGCTTTGTGTTGGTGTGTGTGGCGATGGCACCGGGGTGACCTCTTGCGGTTCCACAGAATGGGCAGTGTTCCAGGCAGGGGGTGGATCTCGGAGGGGTCGTTTGTTGTGAGGGGGAGAGCAGCCGACAAGTTGAAGCTATCCGTCGCCGGTTTGGGGAAGTTGTCTCCTTTTTCACTCACTATGGTCAGTTCGGGTCTTTCCTTTTCAGGACAGATGGGAGCAACGGTTATTTTACAACTGTTGATTTTAACAGCTTTTATTATCCGTTAGAAACAGAAGCTAGCAGTTGGAACTAAATTGAACGGCTATTAACTGTTGGAAATTGGCATTAACGGTAGGTAGGTATTTTAACTAACGTCACACTGGAGCAACACAACGGGCTATTAGCGATGGCCCGAGATCCAACTCGAAAGAAAGATTCGAGGACAACACCACGTGATTATGAATCATGGTCAGTTGACGATAGCATTAACGGTAATATTAACAATTTTCAAATAGCAGATCATTTGGAAATTTAAAGCGTCTTTCGAGAAACAAGTGACAATTCTTCTGTATACACTGAATTTCCTCAGTAGGGAGGGAGTTTCCTCAGTGCTAAGGAGGGACGAACGACGTTTCCAAGATTATGAACGTTAATAAGTGCAGACTTAGAAAATATGGCGCCATCGTCCTTGTCACGCATCCATCACCATAACATTTTTTAAAACAGCTGATATATATTAAGCTTACACTCTATGGGTGATATACGTTGTTAGTAACTCTCAGTACGGATTCAATTGACCGATCTAGGTATAAATATTCGTAAAGATTCAGAAAACACCTAAATTAACAGATGACGATGATATGTAGGGTGAGGTAGGGCGAGTTCTAAAATCATATCGAACCGATTACAACTCAGTTCACAGTAATTGTTTTAATTTCATATTTTTACCACACATTTCCAATGAACTGTACTGTGTTTACACTCGTATTTTTTCAAACGTGTCATTGATATAGTTTTAAAAAAATACATTCTAACTTTTTTTGAATGGGGTCGCACTTGTACCACATTGATGGGATAAGTGCACCCCATGGACTATTTTTGTGTGTTTGCAATGTAATGTATTGTGAGTGGGCAAGAGCATGTCATGTCCTTCTTTAATTCTTTAATCAGCGCAACTTCCCTACAGAAATTGCCATGGAAGGATTTCCGCGTGTATGGTGGTGTATGTGCTTCACAGACCCGAGGTAAACTAATGATATTTTCTTTTCACAAAGGGTTTACGATGTTTAGTAAACATAGGGGGCGCTCGCTCGATACAACCAAACGATCTTCTACTTTCCTTCCATTACTCTGTCACCATACTTATTCCCCTTTAACAACATTTTTATTTGACTTTGTCTTGTGCATGGTTGTGGGTATGTAGGTATTTTAATTAAGGTTGCATTGGAGCAATACGACGGGCTATTGGCGACGGTCCAGGATTAAACCCGAAAGGCAATATTCGAGGACAATACCACGCCATTTTGAACCATGGTCAGATGACGAGGCAACACCAAAGCTGGCACCACACTCACAAACTTCCACACCACGGCAACATGAGAACATTTGTGGCAACAACAGATGTAACGTGTACCAGCCCCCTTTGTGCACGACGGTGTTTGTCGGTTTCGAACACGCAGCCCTGTTGCTAATCCGTCACTTTTGCAACTGGGCCACCCCGACCCTCTTGTGTTTGAAGCAGCTTGACCACATGGTCTTTGCGCCCTAAAATGCCAAAACAAGCAATCCTGCCTAAATTCGAAGCGCTCTGGAGGAAAAAATAATTTATACGGCTCCTTCAAGCATTTCTCGATCTTAATCTAATCACAGACACGTTTTTTATTCGGTAGACGCATTTTACACACCACGCTCTAGATAAATTTATGCGAGTTTTCTCAATTTCGTAAGAAACCTGGATGATTTTCCTAGAGTTTTAACCCTCTTAGCGGTTTACCTACCGTACAAAACTGCCTTACAGTGTCTAGCCTCTGGTACAAAATGGGCAATTGTTTTTTATAGGCAATTGTATTTCCTCCTTGGATCTTCATTCCTCTTGAATCAATAGAGCAGTTTGGTCTCAGCGAGTTATCGCGTTCTCAACAAAATTGCTGTCTTTCTAAAGACCGACGTATTACACTGGGACTTGTGAACGTTAAATCTGTTGTAGTCTCAAATTTCTTAACGCTGGCGTGGTGTTGAAGTTTAGAGAATGGGGTGCCAACTCAAGTGCTGGCCTCGTCATCTGACAGTGATTCAAAATTAAAAGAGTATATTTTACATAGGATCTTTCCCTTCGGGATGACTCCCGGATCGTCACCAATAGCCCGTTACTTTTCTTCAGAGTGACGTTAATTAACCACTTACCTACTTGAACGAAATTGACCAGATCTTGGATGAGACACAAAGACAAAATACAATACTTGGTGAGTAAAGCAAAGATTCGGCAAAATTTCTTTGGACTAGCAGACCGATTGTACGAAAGCATGTATGGATTGCCTAAATCACCATGAGTCAAACTAAGTTTTAGAGACATTAAATACTTAAGAGTTGACTCTAGAGGCATTAAATACTTAAGAGCAAGCGTAGATTGGTCTGTATACCAAGTATTTGTCTAAATGTTTCATTCAAGATCTGGTCACTTTCGCTAAAGTAGATAATTGACGTAACTCTGATTAACGTAACCCAAGTATTCAGACAGATACTTGTGTGGAGGGTAAAGCAAGGGTTCGGCAAAATTTCTTTGGGCTAGCATACCGATTGTACGAAAGCAAGCATGGATTGCCATGATTACCATGAGCAGACACAACATCAAACTAAGGACTACACCCAAACCTCACCTATTCTCTTCCATTTAATACCCTGTTATCTTTTAAAAACGAAGTTCTGGAGACATTAAATAAATACTTAAGAGCGAGCGTAGATTGCTCCGCATAGAAATCGATAGACGCCCATGGTCGTTCACCACCTACATCCCATCGATAAGAGCACAAGCGCCACAAGATGCCGATAACTCATCAAATTATCCACAGAGCTCAAGCCCGTCCAGCAATTAACGCAAGACTCCATTCTTGCTCCTTGAATCGAGATAGCAGGCCTTCCAGGAGCTCCCATGGAAGCCATCGGACTCTGGAGGTAGCGAAGAGCTCTGAAGAGGGGTGATTAAGGAAGAGTCTCGTCTCTTGGAGCACTTTAATTATCGTCTCTTGATCAACCGGTGAGGAGCTTTTAATGTCTTCCAGGCACGCCAGGACTCACCTTCATTTGCATAATGGTCCCTTCCCTTCCGAAGATCATCGCAAGCGGGAGCAAATGGTGGCCGAGATGGTGGAGATTATCGATCGGGCAATACACGGGATATCGATTTTGCAATTGAAGATCTTGGGGCGGTGGTCCTGCTGAGGCGAACAGCGATGTGTTGTTTGCCCGGATGAGTGAATGGACAATTCAATCTGATATTATGAAGTCTTTGTAAAAGTCTAATAATCAAGTGTGTGTTAAAAGGTTTTAATAATCTAATTGGTCCGACGAGATATCCAGTCTATTAAGATCCTCACCAATTTTCCTAATGACGAGGTGTTGATTTTTTTTATTGATGAGTTGATCAGATTTGGTCATTTTTCTACCAATGACGAGATATCTCGTACATCAAGATCTGGTCGAGATATCGATTTTGCAATTGAAGATCTTGGGACGGTGGTTCTGCTAAGGTTGTTGTTTGCCCGGATGAGTGAATAGAAAATTCAATCTGATATCATAAAGTCTTCTTAAAAGTATAATAATCAGGTGTATGTTATGTGTCTTTAATAATCTAATTAGTTCGACGAGGTATCTCGTCTATGATCCACGCCAATTTTGTTAATGACGAGATGTCGATTTTTTTATTGATGAATTGATCAGGATTGGTCATTTTTCTACTAATGACGAGATATTTCGTCCATCAAGATCTGGTCAGTTATGCTTATAACAAGATACATCGCCGAAGCAAACCACTAGATGGGTTAACCCAGCGAATTTTAATCGATGTGTCTAACGGATGGTGGATATGGGTCACAAATTTACATTCAATGGATTAAGCTTTGAACTTTTGACAACGGTGCTCAATTATAATTTCAAGTAAATAACTTTGAGTACTATTTTCGTAGTACAAAGTATTAAATGAGTTCATTAAAAAGGTCTTTTACCCTTCTTTGTGGTTGTCTTTTGTGGTCATCATTAGAAAAAAAAACTGATCGGATCATAATTTCGTTATCCGTAAAACAATCGGTAATATCTCGATGATTTATCGTCATAAGCAAAATTGGTAAAATCTTGATGCAATAGGTATGCCATCAAAACCACTTGAAGGGTTAAATGTCTCTTTGGACCAGAAAGGGTGGGTGATTTTTTTTTTTTGTAAATCGATCAGTTATTGCTATTTTTGTTTGTAAATCAATCGTTTATAGCTATTTTGATTTTGTAAATCGATCAGTTTTTGCCATTTTTTCGTCGGATGGGATTCATTTTGTTGTGTACAGCAGGAATTTTAGTAATTAATTTATGTGTGCGATGAGATGAGAAAGGTTGAAAATAGCTGTTCTAACCGTTTGAAAGGTGGTTAGGGTTTGAAACTATAAGGAGGAAGTTCTGGAATCTTATATGAATGTATTTTATACATAACAAAATTAATGGTTCATCACCCATTTGAATACACCTAGGCTATTGGCGACGGTCCGTGAGCAATCCCCGAAGGTAAATATCCGAGGACAACACCACGTAATTTAGAACCACGGTCAGATGACGGTGCATCATTTGAAAGAATATTTACTACGTATCTCAGCTCTTTCGACGACTGATGTAAACTACGTTTCCACAATTGACGTCTTTTTCGCAGATTTAGGTTCCGAGTTTATATACTGCTGTTCATTGAAAATGCAACACAAAGACTCGATTGCAGAAATGAAATTCATTTGAGCGATGAAATATGGTACATTGTATAAATATCGAAATGAAAGAAATGGAAGTTAAAAGGAACATACTGAAATACGTAATTTGTGTGTCCATCTTTAGCAGTTACGACTGCTTGCACACGGTGTGGCATTGACTAATAGATTCTAGACGCTATCTGTTTACGCAGATTCAACATCCATCCACAATTTGTTAGTTGTGACCCACGGATGATCATATACGGAACAAATTTCATGTAATCATACCCACGAGTTTGATAGGGGACAAATTGGATGACCCAGCAGTCTAAGAAAAAAGCGATACTTGATGGTCACAGAAGAAACATTGGCAATTCATTCGAGGGACATGTGGAGAAGAATTGTCCCGTGAAAGACAGCTGGATTGTGCATTTTAAATTACAATTATTTTAGCAGAACTAGGTAATTTGGTAATTTGGTAATTTTTTGTTAACGTCGTACTAGAGCAACACAACGGGCTATTGACGACGGTCCGGGATCAGTCCCTTAAGGGAAAGATCCGAGGACAACACCTCGTAATTTTGAACCACGGTCAGATGACGAAGCAACACCTGAGCTGGCACCCCACTCTCCAAACTTCCACGCCAACCCAACGTGACGACTTTCGGCCACGACAGATTTAAGGTGCACCAGCCGCCTCTACACCATACGTTTACAAACATCCATGCCCGGACCCGGATTCGAACCAGGAACATTCCGATCTAGAGGCTAACACCTCAACCACTATACTGGTTGGTCGGCTAGCAGAACTAGGATAATTTGGGATTTGTTTAGTAGATAGGTAGTTAATTAACGTCGCAATGGTGCAACACAACGGGCAATTGGTGACGGTCCAGGAGCAATTCCGAAGGGAAAGATTAGAGAACCCGTGTCATTTTAACCACTCTCAGATAACGAGATCAACCCCTGAGATGGCGCCCCACTCTCTAAAATACCACACCCCGCCAGAGTGAGGACGCCATTTCAGATTCAACGTGCACCAGTCAGCGTTTCCGTGTCTTTGGCTAGACCGAACTTGCACCCCTCCAGTTGCTAATCCGTTACTCTTCCGGGCTACCACGGTTCAGGATTTGTCCGGTTGGTTTGAGTCTAATGACGCAAGGTCCAAAGACAAACAAGCTGCACCAAATGCATGATGATACCATCCCGTAAAAACACAATGATTGAAGAGAAAGCAAAAAAGCAGACGGGTATGCGATGGTTAAAATGAAAGGGAGGAAAGATCACTCGAGTACCTGGGCATTATTTGTTAGGAGAGAGCTAGAAAATCATTTTTCGGCAGTTTTGTTCAGCCGACACTGATGTCAAAGTTAATCAAGTAGTACAGAAGGGCAAGTGAATGCGTGGTGAGGAGGACAATTTGCATACTCATGACTCTACCATTTCCAGTATGAGACGCCGAGCGGTACAGATCTCGTAACTCCTACGTACGAATATCATCCAAAGTGGTCAATTTGCCTTGTTCCGCGTCGAATCGGAACGCGAGGGTCGCTCCATCTGTCTGTTCCTTTTCAGATGTTAATACCATGTCAATTATTCCCAGCCATGCAGATGGTGGATGATGATGGATACAAGAATTACGTGGCTGATGTCCGTGTTCTGCCATTCGAAGAACTAGACTAAACGAACGGTTAATTGTGATGAAGTGGGCAGACGAGGAATGTTTAATTCAATATTTTTATTCCAATTCGAGATAAATGTACTTTGATGGGGAATTTAAATACCACAAGTGAAACCAAATGAATTCGTATGAGTTAACTCGAGTGTGTTCCTGATTTGAATTCTTGTAAAAGATTTAAAACTTCAAAAGATGACCGGTAAAGATAAAAATAGGTGATAAAACTGCCCAATAGCTATTTTGGTGGAGCAAAACAACCACCAGCATCAAGTAGGTATGTATGTAAGTAAGTATTTTTACTTAACGTTGTACTGGAGCTACACAGCGGGTTATTGGCGGTCTGGGAACCACCACATCAGCACTCAAGACATAAAACGAGAAGAAAAAACAAGTTCAACAATGTTATAATACCAATCTCTTTTGTATTAAATAACTTCCAGGCTTCCAAAGGCGGGATAGCATTAGTATCATTCATTATTTTGTTATATAACGCGTAAACATAGATAAGATTTCTCTGATGTTCAACTCGAGAATTGATCTAGGAAGGTAGTTGAATTTATTAATGAAGGTAGTTGATAATGGAATTGAAGGTAGTTGAAGGTAGTAGAAGGTAGTCGCACCGGAGTGGACTGGAGGCACTTGGTGAAGGCCCGGGATCAATTCCGAAAGAAAAGGTCCGAGGACAGCACCTCATAATTCTGATCCACGGTCAGATGGCGAAGTCAATACCCAACTCTCCAAACTTAAAACCACACCAACATGAGAACGTTTGACGCCTCGAAAGTTTTTAACATGATTGGTTGTATAGTTGAATTTGCGTTGCACTGGTGCAACACAACGGGCTATTAGCGATGGTCAGGGATCAATCTCAAAGAGAAATATCCGTGGTAATAGTAAAATATTACTGCTCTGAGACCATTTTAATACATAGCAGCGGTGTAGCTTCAACAGAAGTTCAAAAGCAACCCTATTATAAAGCTAAAATTAGAAAACTTCGGTAGCAAAAAAAAAAAAAAAAAAACATCGATTAAACCTGAAACAAAAAAGATGATTTTTTCAGCTTAAATCTGAGAAACATTAGTTTCTATTTTTTTACCACAAAAAATCAACCATTAACCCTTTCTTTCAACCTCAAATGATTTCTTACCTCGATAGGTCAAAGTCGTTTGTTATGCGTAATGGTACCGTATATGTTGCCTTTGTAAAGACTGTCATCAAGTGTATGAGACAGCATTTGGATCATTTAAGATCGTGCTAAATTGAACTCCTATGGAATCCTTTTGACACATGAATCCTTAACAACGGGGGCAGTACTGGAGGGTGTAAATGAAAATTGGTTACAACTATTTAGTTTTATGATTTCAGAACAAGAAGAAACATCCAGAAGATAAATATAGCGTCTTATAGACAAGGGATGTGCGTATCTGACATGACATTCGAACCAAGTGTGCCGAGGGCACCGAGTGCATGCAAGGGGCTCGCAAGACGTCAAAATTCCAAGGTACTGGGCGAGATTCGGGCCAGTGTGAATTTTGGATTGCGTGGAGTGAGGATATGGTGGATTCATGAAGTGGTGTTATTCAAAAGTTATCGACCTACGCTACAATTACAGGCGTTTAATCAATAAAATTATTCTAAAATATTAATATCCTTAGTTGTTCAAACTGTCAATTTATTGTAGGTAATTTGGTAATTTTAGTTAACGTCGTACTAGAGCAACACAACGGGCTATTGAAGACGGTCCGGGATCAGTCCCTTAAGGGAAAGATCCGAGGACAACACCTCGTAATTTTGAACCACGGTCAGGTGACGAAGCAACACCTGAGCTGGCACCCCACTCTCCAAACTTCCACACCAACCCAACTTGAGGACTTTCGGCCACGACAGATTTAAGGTGCCTCTACACCATACGCTTACAAACATCCATGCCCGGACCCGGATTCGAACCAGGAACCTTCCGATCTAGAGGCTAACACCTTAACCCAATTTATTGTAGGATATTCACAACAAACAACAGTTCAAACTGCTATATTCATTGCACAATTCAACATCAGGCCCGAGTACTCACGTGAAAACTGCGGCTTGTGTGCTCTACACAACCTACCATTTTTTTAAATTAGTTATAAAAATGTTTTTTACTGTGTTGTCTATTGTACCCTTTTCGCCATAAATTCCCCAAATAACCAATCACTTGGCAGTGATTGCAGAAAGTTCTTGCGCCATCGAACGCCTAAACAGCCAATCACTTTACGTTGTTTGGCGTAGCTTGACCAAATATCCCTTGCGAACCAACCACTTGACGTTGCTTGGAGATATGGCCCTTGCACCATCTAACAACCAATCACTTTACGTTGTTTGACGCAGCTTGACCAAGTATCCCTTGCGTCATAAATTGAGCTGGGAGCAGCTTGACCAAGTATACCACTTGCGCCATAAATTGATAAAACAACCAAAAAACCAACCACTTGACGTTGCTTGGCTAAATATGGCTTTGTCTTCAAAAAAAGACTCAAACCAACCACCTAACGCCAAGACATCCGCGAGTGAATGAATCCCCCTACATCAGCGAAACGTGTGCTCTTTTCTGAAGTCGAATCTTCCTCTTCTTCCGCACCCAGCGAGTCGAAGAAGACAAAGAAAGCGGACTCTGAAACAACAGAAGTCTGGCCGCAGCAGCGGCTGCTAATGATACCGGAATGCGCTGGAGAGGGAGAAGGAAGATGGGCAGGGGACCCTTGACCCTCCGGGGTCGAGGGTCATCGCGCACTGGCGCAATTCCTGCCTCGTGGGGCAGTCGTGACTCTCCACCTACGACGGGGGGTGGGTCAGCGCGTGCGGGGCTGTTTGCTCTGCTCGCGCGCCTGCTTTTAATCCCTACTGCGAAATCCTCATTCCTGGCAGATGGAGGAATGATACGCCGAATTAATTTATGCGTGACCCCTCCTCCATCTGCAGGGAAAGACTGCACTAGGGTCATGTGCAATTGGAAACGGCCCGAGGTGGGTCTTGGAGAGTCGGTCCTTTGGAGACAAATTAGAGTTGCTTGGTTTGGGTTTCATGAACAAATTATATTATATGGTCGACATTTTTCTCGAAATCCATAAACCGATTTTTAAGCATAAATTTATTTTTAGATAAGTTTTCTAATTAGTTGACTAGAGCAATTTTTAATCGGATTTATGTGCAGAGAAAGGCTCTCTTCGGGTTCCAGAAGGGTTCATATGGAAGTGAAAATGGTGGTCTTGGAACGTTTGGATAGTCAGTCCTTTGGACACAATTTATAGAATCTGTTTAAATCTATTTCGAAATTTTTTTGTTGAGATACATAAGACCGTTTGAATTTTTAAACAGATTTATAAGTATGGATTTATTTTCAGAAATATTTTCTAATTAGCTTGCTTGTATTAATTTTTAAACGGATTCACAGCTTCATTTGCTTTCTAAGCCCTTTCAAAGATATAAATTTAATTTTCGCGTAAATGTTTAAAGAGATTAAAGTTAATTTAGTTTAGTTAGCAGCTTCAGTTACTTTTTAAATGGATTCAAAGATAATTTAGTTTCAGTTAATTTCTAAATGAATTCAAAGGTGTATCAATAAACTTCTTTTATCAGTCTAGGTTAACTTTTCAAGAGAATTTAAAGGTATAATTTTAGTTTCAGATAATGTTTAAAGGTATAAGGTATGTATTCAAGTTAATTTAGAGAGAGAGAGAGAGAGAGGGAAAGGCGAGAGAGTTTTGCTCAGCTTCAGTTACTTTTTAAATAGATTTAACAATATGAATTTAGTTTCAGTTCCTTTCTAGGGGGATTCAAAGGTTAAATTTCTTTCATTAGCCTCAGTTACTTTTTAAGCAAATTTAAATGTATGAATTTGTTCCAATGTGTTAATGTTTAAAGGGATTTGAGTTAAATTAGTTTGAGTTAGCCTATTCAGTTACTTTTAAATGGTTTAAAGATATTAATTTTGTTTAAGTTAATTTCTAAATGGATTCAAAGGTATCGAATATTAGCCTAAGTTACTTTTAAGAGTGTAGATATAGTTTTAGTAATATTTCTTAACAGATTATGATGGCATGAATTGATTTCCCGTAAACAGTTTCATGTTAGGATCAGTTATAATTTAACTAAATTCAAGGAAATTAATTTCCAATTCTCCTGTTAACCTTGTATTCATACAAATTTTACAACGTCAATGACAGTTTTAGTATAATGCATCTATAGGCCCAGATTTTTATATTTTTAAAATTAATAAGTTCGTTATTTATCAATTAAATATAAATTAGATTTCCAGATTAAAAACGTTTTCTACAAATTTTGTTCTCGAATGTCCTGTATTTTCGTAACTGCTTACTTGTTTGCATGAATTAATTATTTTAGTCCTTTCGTAACGCTTGTATGTCACAAACATGATGTACACATTGACTTTAAGTGACGTGAATAGAAAGACGTTTTCAAAAATTAATACGTCATATAGTAGTAACTGTATTACCTTTCCTTTTTAGATGACTTTTTTTCTTGAGATGATGTTCTACGTGAACTTATTCTCCAATGTTAACAACTTATTTCAAATTAGAGCAAGTTGCTAGTTCTAACTATTCATTTGTAGAAGAACCGGAACCAGTCTAGCTTATTCCCAAATTTGCGGGGTTTTTTCACCCTAAACATACAGGGGTTCACTTTTTGGATACAAACCTCCACCAATAGAATTAATGTCATCCAGTAGCTATTAGTTATTTGTTTTTGCTTAAGATGATTTATTGCTTCTGAGCTTGAAGCTCTTTAATATGAATTTATTAGTCGTATTTAACAATTTTTCTCTCATTTGAATTGCCACCAAGTTAACGAAGATGTTTCGATGTTAAAGAAGTCCAATTTATTCCCAAAATTGAGTTATTTTTGTCCCCGTAAGCATTCCCGTTCATTTTTTGAACGACAATCCTTCAACAGTAGACTCAATGTCATCTAGTAGCTGTTTGTGTTTCCTTTATTCTCCTGGTGGTTGTCTCGTATCTCAATCATAAGCAAAACTGACCAGATCTTGATGGACGAGATATCTCGTAATTAAAAGAAAACTGACTACATCTCTATGGACGAGATATCTCGCAATTAAGAGAAAACTGACCATATCTTGATGGACGAGATATCTCGCAATTAAAAGAAAACTGACCAATTCTCTACGGATGAGATATATCGCAATTAAACGAAAACTGACCATATCTTGATGGACGAGGTATCTCTCAATTAAACGAAATCTGACCAAATCTCTACGGACGAGATATCTCGCAATTAAAAGAAAACTGACCAAATCTCTACGGACGAGAATCTCGCAATTAAACGAAAACTGACCAAATCTTGATGGACGAGGTATCTCGCAATTAAACGAAAACTGACCAGATCTCTATGGACGAGATATCTCTCAATTAAACGAAAACTGACCAGATCTTGATGAACGAGATATCTCGCAATTAAAAAAAATGTTCCCATACCAAATCAATACCTCTGGGGGTACCTGATCAGGGGGTTATCGGCCTCTGATTGGGATCTAAATTACGATATGTGTGAGTGAATGGATGTGTGAAAGGGACCTTCCTGTAAAACGGATGTGTCATGTATGAAGAAGTCCAACCCTCACGGGGCAATGGAACCCCCAATTGGGCCATATATGGCCCGCACGACGACAACAACAAAAGAAAACTGTCCAGATCTTGACCTCGTCATCATAAAATTATCCAAAGTATCTTGATGAAATATCTCGTAATTAGCACGATTTGTTGGATCTTGATGGACGAGATATCTCGTCATGAACACTTGGAGGATTGAGTTGACGTATATATTGCTTTTGAGCTTGATTTAGGAACTTGTAGGTGGTGCATGTTCTTGTCAGATACACTCCTCCTATGTCAGTAAAACTTTCATTGTGTGTCTATTACATGATTGTTGTATGTCTTGTGTCTGGTTCAGCATGGCCAAAACATGGCCCTTGCGCCATAAAACACAAAAAAACAACCATCTGTAGGAACTTATTCATCAAGAGTTAACGAATGATCCGGTATTGGAATATATTTCTTACTGGAACCAGATAAAGATTGTCCAGTGGTTGTTCTAACGTATTTCCAAAGTTGCTCAAGTTCTCCCCGTAAACACAGCCTTCGATGACATTCCTTCGACAAGGCAATTTTAAGCAGACAAGTGCTTGAAATTCAAAGTCTAAGACCACGCTATAATTTATGTTCACGGTACAACACTTATGTACGGTACAATCACTTCGTGCACAGAGAAGCATCTTTTTGAATTTGCACTCCACCCCCACATCAGTGCGAGGGTCATCGGGGAGTCATCGCGCTTCCACAGGCGGCGCACCTGTAATCAAGAGAGGGTGAATTACCTGCGCCGTGCCCTGTCACGTCTGCTTCTGGAGAATCCGGAGATCCGGGATACGCCACAAAACGGAGATACGGGGGAACAACAATTATTCATGGACTTACTTCCAGAGATCTGAAATTCCAAGCATAATTTCATCCATCTGAAAATCGAGAGAAATATTTTCATACGACTGATACTTTAGAAGAGTCAAGACCTTTGTGATTTGATTCTTCAATTTTCTGATTCTTGTAAATTAACTAGTCACTCTCTAGATGATATCAACTGGTTATTAGTCTGTTTCAACGTCAGTAGTTTTGCTAGGTTTTTTTTCTGAACAAGTAGCACCAAACATGTGTATTAGCAAATCCTTATAAGAAAAAATCCCATATTAGGCATAGATATTGGTAGTGGTTTTGAATTCAATCCAGACCATTATTCATGGAGTTACTTCTATAGACTTAAAATTCCAAGCATAATTTCACCCATCTGAAAGTCAAGAAAAATATTTTCATACGAATGGTACATTAGAAGTGTCAATAAATATTTTATGTGATTCTTGTAAAATAATAATCACTCTCAGATGATAGCAACTAATCTAGTTATTAGTCTGTTTCAACGTTAGTATTTTGGCTAGTGTTTTTTGAGCAAGTATCACCGAACATGAACATATGTATTAGCAAATCCGTGTGACAAAAAATTAATTCCATAATAGGCATGGATATTCGTAGTGAGCTTGAATCCAATTCAGACCATAGGTCTCAGTCAAATTAGTTAT
This sequence comes from Metellina segmentata, assembly GCA_947359465.1. Taxonomy (NCBI): domain Eukaryota; kingdom Metazoa; phylum Arthropoda; class Arachnida; order Araneae; family Tetragnathidae; genus Metellina; species Metellina segmentata. The sequence continues at coordinate 20,956,625 of OX375876.1, read as the reverse complement.
GATTTGACTAAAATTAGATCACTAAACCACACTAAAATCTTAGTGGTAAAATACCACATCCTAAATCACACTTGATCTTTTATTATCAATACAATTTAAATTTTACCGTATGCATTTGGTCGTGTTTAGCTTATCTTGATCAATTTATACGCCATTAAGAAGAAACAAACCAACATATAACGCACATTGATATCTTCACAATACGCAGACTTTTTAATTTTAGATTAAAGGGATTGACATTCGATAAGCATTTCTCGTATTTAGAATCTAAATGGCAACTATGAATTTTATAAGAACTGCTTAAAGCGTACTTGTAAGCAGCATAGAATTTATTCGTAAACTTGAAAGTATTTACCAGATAATAATTTCAAATTATCTTCATTTATCTATAGAAACTTTAAATTTAATTAGATCATTTCCTATCTATTTACTATTACTTGATGTTGTCTGTTTCGTGTTTGGCACTGCTTGACCCCTAAAATATGGCTCTTTGAGTCATAAAAACTCAATCAAATATACAATAACTAAAATTTAAATCTCGCACCACTTGCGTATTCAGTTTTAAAATATTTACTTCAATTCTTCAATTTCAATTTCGGTAAAATATACATTTTATGAAACAAGCCAAATGAAAACTTCATATCACTCACCATACAATACAAAAAAATATTTTAGCTATAAATAAAAGTACTATTAAAATCAATTAGCTAATTAAATTAATCCTAGCCAACTTGGAAGTGGGGGAAATTTTGAGAGATATCACTGTCTCAGCTCATAAACTTTTTTATTTTTACAATTAAATATCGTAGAACTTATCTAAACTAAATGACACTTGGATAAGTGAATGGGTTTTTTATTAAAAATAAGAGCTGCTAAAGTTTTGATTAAAGCTGCATGATATACCTTGACAAGTAATATAGAAATGTAGTTTTTTTGTCATTTGATATAGCTTTCACAAAAGGGTTTAGTTTCCAATAATTTTACTTCTGAGGTAAAGCATTATATGCGTGCAGTTGCCCTTATTAGTATACAATGGTTTAGTGACACTATCCTTCTGAAATAAAGAATAATTTAAATTAATCAAAGATGACTTAAGGCTTTTGAAAATATTAAGAATTAAACATTCTTTCTACTATCACCTTTCAAAGCTTTTTTCAGTATTAAAGTTCTTGCTTCATATATAATACAAAATTTCTAATCTGCGTTGAATTATCATAGTAAGTATTTATCTGATTAGGAAGTAGTGTGTGTTTAAAAATCTGTACTTAGAAAAGTCTTGGACAGAATTTTGAAAATTTCCGACCCTGGTTTTTTAAAGCGTTATTGAGTCAGTTTGCTATGTGTGTACGAGTCATAAACTAGGTTATTTTTACTGTAATTTAACTTCGGAAGTATGTCTGAATTTCAGATTCTGATTAGGTTAATAAGATGCACCTCGGTTGCATATCTTAGTGATAGACAGAAACTAAAACTATTCATCGCTAGTTGGTGCCTATCTCATAAATGTCACATCAAGAAATGGAGGTTGTGTAAATACAATTGGTCAGCTACAACAGTGGAATTGGAAAATATTTATTGACCAGTAACTTTGATTCAATGTAGAATGTGATGTGAGGAGACAGGCGTTTTCTTACATTTTGTGCACTGTGGGTTGGTAGGTACTTTAACTAACGTCACAGTGGACAACACAACGGGCTATTGGGGACGGTCTGGTATCAAACCCGAAAGGAAGGATCCGAGGAAAACACCACGGTCATATGATGAGGTCACTCCTGAGCCTGATCCCCAATCTCCAAACGTCCACACCACGCCAACATGAAAGCACTTGAGGCCATGAAAGATATAACATGAACCCCAGCCCCTTTGTACACGACGGACTGGTTCGAACTCGTAACTCTTCAGTTGCTCATCCGTTACTTTACCAAACAGGCTACCACGACACCTTTGGAAAGATTAGGTACCATCGACGAAGATCACGTGCAGTAAGAAATCTTGTGTGAAGACATGTCAACGTGGAAAATTTTAATTTCTTTTCAGAGCTTCTTACCAAACTATGGTTTTTGCTTCATGAAACCCAACCGACAGACATCGGCATCTCTTTTTTTAAATCAACCGTTCACTTGCTAGCCTCAAATAGGAAGGTGGTTGAATTAACGTCGTCCAAGTGCAACATAACGGGCTATTGGGGACGGTTACGGGATCAATCCCGGAGTGAAAGATTCGAAGTCAACCCCTTGCCGTTTCGAATAATAATCAGATGACGAAGTCACACCTGAGACCAAACCCCCACTGTCTAATCTTCCACACCACGAAAACGTGAGGACATCTGAGACCACGGCAGATTCAACGTGCACCAGTCCACTTTGTACACGAGGTTCTTTAGATGGATCGAGTCTCAAACTCGCAACCCTCCTAATGTTAATCCATTACTCATGCTACCGCAACTCTTGGTCTCCAATAGAGTAGGACAATTAATTATTTTCCATATTAAATTAAACATCTATAGTGTTTTTAGGTTTGTTTTCATTAGCCAGTCTATCGCTTAAGGTGTCCGAACTAGTGATGCAACATCGATGTTCAAAATTAAAACATCTATGTCGATAATACATCGTCCCAAAAACATCGATGTTTTTAAAATTCAGTGTTATTAAACTCCTCCCCCCCCCCCCCCATTTCTTAAAACTGGTTTAGCAACTAGTGATGCTACATCGACAGCAAAACACCGATGTTCTAAATTAAAACATCGATGTTGATAATATATCGCCCCAAAACCATCGATGTTTTTAAAATTCAGTGCATTTGAACTTTTTTCCACATTTCTTAAAATTGGTTAGCAACTAATTATGCAACATCGACTCCGATACATCGATGTTTCTTATAAAACATCAATGTTTTGAAAACATCGACACCGATGTCGCATCCCTACTTTTCAGACCCTTCACCCTTGGCCATTTTGGTCTAAAAGTATGTTCAATTAGCTGAATATAAAAATTATGCTACTTGGTTATTTTAAAAAAATTTATAACGGAACTTTTTTCATTTAAAAATAAAAGATCGATGTTACAAGAACATCGACTCCAATACATTGATGTTAAAAACATCGATGTTTTGAAAACATTGACATCGATGTCGCATCCCTAATCTTAACACGTTCCAGACCCATTGTTTTAAAATGTGGTATGGAAACATTTTAATGATATTTTTATGTTTAGAATTGTTAAACAATAGCTTTGGGCTATAAATATTTAAAATACATATTAATAATTTTGAAAATGATAATTATGTATGAATGTTTTAAGAAATTTGTCAAAAACTTCAAAGGTGCTATATTAAAATCGATTCAACCCATTTGAAAAATAATGCTACCAAACTAAACTACTTGCATTTTTCTAGGGATGAACTAAAAACAAAAGGATATTTAAATAAACAAATATTTCACAAGCGATACAAATGGTCATAATTTGAAACTTTTTCAACTCAGCATAATTATTCTATGTCATTCCTTAAACAATTGGATAAAGAACAAGTTCTCAAAATTTTAAGAGAATCCATCAATAACTTTTTATGTTTTTACATTTGATGTCGGGAAAAAATGCATAAATATTAATTTGGAGTAAAAAATTGTTTAAATTGTAACGCGTTTGCTCTCTCTCTTGCATTTACTGTTTGTGTAAACAATTTTGTTCTTCACTTCTCTTTTAAAATGTTTACACTATTTTCAAAAGAGACACCATTTAAACATTTGAAAAACCTTACTAAAATAATATTTGCAAAAGAATGTAAGCTTAAAATTCAGATTTTGACAGGCTTTTAGTCTTTTAACGTCCATTTTCGATGTTTTCTCGCTTTGATTAAAATCTTAATAACTCTGCAACTAATTAACTTAGAGAAAAAATCAAATATATTTTGTAAAGTCAAATAAATACTCTATCAAATAAAATCAAAACACATTTTTTGAAATTTTTGGTCAAAAATAACATTTTTAACGTGTTTGGATACCTCAAACAAATAACATCCTGTTGCCTCGGCCTATTCTCTGGGTTTTTGGGAGCCATAAAACTCAAATCAACCCCGACCGAGCTATTCTCTGAGTACCTACTCAAAGGCAGAGAGAAAGAGAATACAGCATGAACGCGAGCGACGGAGGAGAGCTATTTGCGGCGGGGAGATTGCGGCTGTGGGTGCATATTTCATGACTTCCGATCCTCTTCCATTAGGCTCCTCCGAAGCGGAGAGATGAAACATGAATTTTTGACCATTTTCGTGCTCATCCCTCAACGTTTAATCGACTCACTTGCGACTTCTCTGAATAGGGTTGTCCTATTTTCCATCGCCAACACACCACCGCCAAACGCGAAGCTTCTTACAAAAGATTAGTGTAAATCAGCGGTTATCAACTGGTGGTACTCGTATCACAGGAGGTACACGAGGATTTACGTATATTAATTTTTCCACCTTTGTATCATCATCTATCTATCTATCTATCTATCTATATATATATATATATATATACGTATATACATAAAAGGATGTGTGGTGTGTATATAGGTATGTGTGTATATTCACTATACAAATCTACACCGTTTGACCAATCCACAAGAAATTTGATCCACTTATACTTTAGAACACTGCAGAAAACATAGGCTACTTCTTCCCTATCTTCAGACCCATCTGTCGCCATAAAAAATTGCACACGGGTAGTAATAAAAGGGCCCCTCGAAGCCCCAATTTTAAAATATTAAGTTTGTTTTTTGCAATAAATGGACATGGATAAGGAAACACGTTCTACAGGGTTTGTGCATGAGTTAACGCATGGAAATGTCGCGGTCGTATTTGAAACCCGATGGGTTATTCAGCTAGTTTACTTTTAAAATCATTTTTCCGCAAATTTCAATGAGAATTTTAGATGGTACTGATGTAAATTTGATCCACTTACACTTTAGAACACTGCAGAAAACATAGGCTACTTCTTCCCTATCTTCAGACCCATCTGTCGCCATAAAAATTTACACACGGGTAATCCTAAAAGGGCCCCTCGAAGCCCCAATTTTAAAATATTAAGTTTGTTTTTTGCAATAAATGGACATGGATAAGGAAACACGTTCTACAGGGTTTGTGTATGAGTTAACACAAGCAAATGTCGCCGTCATATTTGTTACCCGATGGGTTATTCAGCTAGTTTACTTTTAAAATAATTTTTCCTCAAAATTCAATGAGAATTTTAGATGGTACTGATGTAAATCTGATCCACTTATGCTTTAGAACACTGCAGATAACATAGGCTACTTCTTCCCTATCTTCAGACCCATCTGTGGCCATAAAAATTAATTTTAAAATATTAAGTTTGTTTTTTTGCAATAAATGGACATGGATAAGGAAATACGTTCTGCAGGGTTTGTGTGTGAGTTAACACAAGGAAATGTCGCGATCATATTTGAAACCCGCGAGCAACGCCAGGTTATTCAGCTAGTTTACTTTTAAAATGATTTTTCCTCAAAATTCAATGAGAATTTTAGATGCTACTGTGTCTGCAACTAACCTTGGGCGTATTCGACATTCCTTGAGTCGATCCATTACTTGGCATTGTCCGTCTTAAACATGGCACAGCATGGCCTAATATGGCGTTTTAGTCCTGATTCAGAACAAACCAACCTTAAATTAAGACGATGGGATACTTTTCTACCTTATATGGATAATTTACGAAATAAAAAATAATGGTTCACACACAATATTATTTTTGACAACACACATGCTTGCAGATTCGCATAATATCTGCTCCAAAGCATGTTAATTGCTCATATCTTCTGATGAATATGTCACTACTTGAATTTGCTACCTTATATAAATCTACTTCAATGAATATGAGCATCGAAAAGCACATTTCGTGCATAAAAAATGTAATTAAAAAATATTAAACAGCTCTACGGCAAACAATTTTGTTTTTGATTTATCCAATAAAACACATGAAGAAAAGCTCACATCTTATTCTTGGGAAATACGGGATATAAGGGGTGGTGGTGATATTTTAAGTATTAAAATATTGGTGTCTGGTGTCAGCCACTTACTTAGTATTTCCTTCAAATATAATTTGAAAATTTGCATCAGCAGTTTAGGAAACGAACATTGTTAACTTATGGTTAGGTATGAATGCAGCTATAAAATTTTAAATGCACGATATAATTTTCAAATGCCCTACGAACTCAGGTTTTTAAAAGTATAAATCTTATGATTTCCAGACGTTTCCTAAATTGGTACCAGTCCTTCATGATACTGAAAACAAACCCCTCCTAGAAATTAAAAAGCTCATTCGCTTACCATTTATTTGTGGCGTAAGTCTCAGTTCAAATGTATTTTCTGCTTCACGTTTCAAATAAGGTAATGGTAATGATCCTCCGTTAAAATCTCGGGGTGGGGAGTTTTGAGGAGGAGACTGGCAAGTACCCACAGTTACCGAAATAAATGTTCAAGTTAACTTCATCCATGTAATTCGAAGTTACTGCATCAAGTGTCCCAATTCCTCTGAGGAACAGCAGGTGCAACCTTCACCCACTTTGCAATGTCCAGCATGGCAAGTCCTTCTTTGGAGGACGTAGACCCTCCGCTTCGACTAGCTGTTCATTACGGATGCCCCGAGGAAAGTGTGGCAGAAGCATCGACAGATTTCTTACAAGAATCTTTTTACACAAGGTTGTGAAACTGAAAATTAGACATCGCTCGACAGCTCCAGACCAGAAATTATGTACCTACACTCTATGGACAAAAGTATTTGGATACAGCAGAAATTCGAAGGAGGATCCATCTTAGTGTGTTGTTGCTCCTGATTAGGACTCGGCTCATTGTTTAATGTATCTGATACCATGAACGCTGACGTGTACCTCGAAGCTCTAGATAATTCGACATTGCCTACACTATGTCAATACTACGGCAATGATGGTTGTTTCTTCCAACAGGATCGAGCTCCATGTCATACTGCAAAACGTGTGATCAACTGGTTTCATGAAAATGAAGTGAATTTGCAGACCTGGCCTGTTCACAGCCTCGATATCAATCCGATCGAGCACTTATAGGACAAACTGGAGTGACGAGTACGACACCGCCACGCACGACCATCTTCATTACAATCTCTTCTCACACATCAAGTTGCCATATTTCCTGCCTTGCACTGTAAGACTTTAAACCTTTTGGTGAGTCTAGGTGGCGATGATCTTGAATCTTAAGCCCAAGTTAGGCTACAAATGGGTAGGACAAATGAAAAGGGATGGAGCTCTATCCGTTTCTCGATTTAAGACACTGATTAGGCTCCATGTAAGGTTGACCTGAAGGGCGCCTACCTCTGGTAACATACACTATAAGCACAAAAGTATTAGTAAAAGTAGCCTTGCAACAGGCATGGCGAGCTATTCCTGTCCAGACTTACAGAGAACTTGTGGAAAGAACGTGTTGTAGCTGTAATACAAGCTAAAGGAGGGCCTATCCGTTACTAAATAGAATAATAAAGCACATTTTTCTGAAAAACATGTACTGTCCAAATACTTTTGTGCATATAGTGTATGTGACCAGAGGTAGGTGAGCTTCAGATCAACCATACATGGAGCCTAATCAGTGTCTTAAATGGAGAAACTGTTAGAGTTATATCCCTATTCATTCGGCCTACCCATTTGTAGCTTAGCTTGGTCTTAAGATTCAAGATCATAGACTCCCAGACTCACCAAAAGGTTTCGAGTCTTATAGTGGAAGGCAGGAAACATGGCAACTTGAAGTCCAACGAGCAACCCAGACCCAGCAGGGAAGAATCGAAAACTCAGTTCTTGTGGGCGCAAACGACATCGAACCTTTATTGATTTATCAATAGTTTGTAAAGATGCAGGGCCAATAAATGGGTCGATGCATGTCGTGAGCATATTTATTACATTTTCAGCATGTCGCAAGAAAGGTCCTTTGCGAAAGACCAACAGCGGCACAAACAACACCCAAACACACTTTATAAAAGAATGTCGTGTGGCTATGTTTTGACTTGCAGGAATTGAGGTGAAATTTCCATATAAAAGGGCATTTCTGTCTTATTTCATTGACCGTCTTAAAGAGTATACACTCCTTGTCATGGTTATAATACCTGAACCATTCTAAGAAACCCTTGAAGTAGGGGCAGGAGTAGTTTGCCATACAACTTTATCCAAGCGACATATCACTCGAAGACACTTTGGATGATGCTTAATGCCACTGGGTGGATCTCTTGTGAATTCAAACTTCCGGAGGTGAGTCGTAAGCCCACTTTCTAGCATGTAGGAAAGGAATCGCCTACTTCACCACAAAAACAGGTGTCCGGTGTCGGATATCCTATGCGAGAAAGCCTGGTAAGTCTTGACAACGTACTGCCATGTTTCGGGGTGTCGTGGAAGGACATTCATGGTGATCGGATACTTCCTACGGGCATTTTTCAAAGGGGACATCATAGAAACAATCTAATTTTGATCATTGGATGAAGAAAAATAAAATCGAAACTAAGTAGAAAAACTTAGTTCAAAAGTAGGTTAAAAATTAATTTAGAACAAGCAAATTGTTCATTCAGCATGATAGCGATTCGATCGGTTGCTGAAGCAAACGAAGAGCCTGTGTATGTGCTGGGTGAGTCTATTTGAATGGGAAGGGATTGGATCAGAAAATAAAATGGCTTCATGCTTCCTGTAAATTCACCAATGTGAAGTTATTCAGAGTGGATGAGTTTCATTTGTAAGAAGACGATATACAGATACCTTAACTATATCTACAAGTGAAACATACTGAGAGACAATCTGCATTACGTTAAAAAATATTTTTTCCGAATATTTCCTGCTGGCTGAATTTAAGATTGGTTGGTAGTTAGTTGAATTAACGTTTGGACACTAGCAATGCAAAGGGCAGTTGGCGACGGTCGGGAAACAATCCCAAAGGTAAAGAATCATGGTCAGATGACGAGGTCACGCCTGAGCTGGAACCCTATTCTAAACTTCCACACCAACCAACCAGTCTGATGGTTAAGGTGTCAGCCTCTAGATCGGATGGTGAAGAGGCGGCTGGAGCACCTTAAATCTGTCGTTGTCGAGAGTCCTCACGTAGAGTTGGTGTGAAAGTTTGGAAAGTGGGCTGCCAGCTCAGTTGTTGCCTCGTCGTCTGGCCATGGTTCAAAATAACATGGTGTCCAGACCGAAGTGAATAGCCTAGTACGACGTTAATTAAAAAAATTACCAAATTACTAAACTTTACACTACACCAACGTTAGGAAGTTTGAAACCACGAAATATTTAACGTACAACCCCCTGCACTCGGCGGTCTATGGTTGAATTCGAACTCGCATCCCTTTGGTAGCTTATCCACTACTTTTCCGATAGGATTACCGAGGCCCTGGTAGATTCCAAGGAGGTCATTCCAAAATGTTCGAGAACCACCGACTCAGACGAGCGGAGGAAGAGTCGCCAATCTCTGGGAACCCCATCCCACCCATTGACTTTTCCGAAGACTGGCGAGGGTGGTGAAGTAATAGCATTCCATCTCTCCCCTACCTACCTTGGATATACCTGCCCCCCACCCTTTCACCCGACCATTAAGAGCCCTGATTACCCGAATGCCACGCCCACACCCCCTCCTCCCCCGCACCGAATCCCCGATTCCTCACTTATCACTTCTGTGCCGGTCGGGGAAAACTGAAATGATAGGGGTAGACAATCAATAAGTGGCTCGAAACAATGGCGTAATTGTGTTTACGTGCGCAGGCGACACCATTTTACGGCGGCCAGCGTCTGCGTGCGATATGCCGTGGTTGCGTGACGGGCTCCCCGCGTGAGCGTGAGCGAAAAATAGGAACATCTATACACCCCCACCCCGTCATTTGCGGCGCATCTTCTCTCTTCTTTCCATTCCAACCTGCCCTTCCGAGAATCCGAGGCCCTTTCGGTAATGCCTCCAGAAGGAATTCTCGAAACGCTTTAGCACCCTTCTCGGTGAACTCCTGACCCCCACGGGGGACAGAATCGCCTCGGATTAATTCTTGCTTTTGTTGGGGGTGGGAGTTCCCACTATTTCTTGGAAGCAGTGGCCGCATTGCAGGAGGTCAGAATTGCGAATTTCGGTAATGCTGAAGTTGGATCACGCCACAAAATCATTTCAGATCCCACTCCTGTAATGTACTCAACAAAGGAAAGTAGGAGGGTCTGAGTGACCTCTTACATTGCAAGATATCAATACGCTGGGAGCTGTTAGGTCTTCGCACTACTGTCATAATTGGAAAACTATAAAGCCCTTGGATCTAAGCATTAATGACCTGAACTCTTTATGGGGTTCAATACCAAATGGCTTTTGTTGGGGGTGAGAGTTTCCACTCTTCTGGAAGCGAAACTGCAGTGGCCACGCTACAGGAAGTCGGAATTGAGAATTTCGGTAATGCTGAAGTTGGATCACGCCACAAGATAATTTCAGATCCCACTCCTGTGACGTACTCTACATAATGAAAGTGGGAGGGTCTGAGTGACCTTTTACATTGCAAGATATCAATGGAGCTGCGATACGATGGGAGCTGTTAAGTCTTCTCACTGCTGTCATAATTGGCAAACTAAGAAGCCTTTGGTTCTCAACCTGAACACCTTATGAGGTTTACTACAAAATGGCTTTTCACGCAATAAAATCATTTCAGATCCCACTCGTATAACGTACTCTCGAATTGTTTGTATACAAAAGTGGGTGAGTCTGTGACCTCTTACATTACAAGATATCAAGGCATCTGTGATAAGTTAAGAGCTATTAGAGCTTTGCACTGTTGTCATAATTGACAAATTGAAAAAAAAAAGCCTTTGCTTCTCAACCCTTAATTACATGTACTCCTTTTAGATTCAATACCAAATGGTTTTTGTTGGGGGTGTAAGCTTCTACTTTTTGGAAGCGAAACTGCAGTGGCATTGCTGCAGGAGATCAGAATCAGAACGCAGCAAAATCCTTTTAGATCCCACTTGTATATCCAACTGTATTGTAAGGAAGTCGGTGTGGGTCTAACTGACCATCTTTGCACTAAAGGTAGCTGTAATGGGATGGTACATGTTATACATTTGCACTGTTATATCATAAGGGGAAAACTAAGAAGCCTTTGGTTGACCTATTGGCTAAGTTCAATGGCGTAAGGGCAAGATTCGACCACCACAACTCCAACAAATATGCATATACATAAGGAAAACTTTACAGCATCTGCAATTCCTATTCCTTACTCTTGGTGTATATTTCATCTGTGTTAGCAAAGCCTTCTTTGTGTGTGTATGTTCATTACTGGCGTTATCTATCTTGTATTTGGTACAGTTTGAGACTAAATATGGCCCTCTCTCTCTCTTTCGCCATAAAACCTAACAAACTAATACTTGACGATTGATTAACAAATGATATAACACTCATTTTTTTTTTGATAGAATGTCTGTTTGGGTAAAAAGAACAAATTAACAATATATAATTCCTAAATTTGCTATAAACCGCCTGAAATTTGCCCTTAAAAACTATCAATCTACTCTTGAGTTATCTGATGTCACGTTACTTCACAAAAAATGACTCCATAATTTCTACCTTCAGAAACTATTTATGGGTATCATAGTTCTTTAAAAACTTAATCTTAACTTACCCAATTTTATTACCAATGTCTCTAAGCAATTTGTAACTTTGATGTTTCAGATTCATCTCAACATCAATGTTCATTAACTGTTTCTGAAACTGCTTACGTACACACATAAATGTGGTTTGAAGCAGAATAGAGCTACACAGGGACTGCGTTTTAGCCCTTAAAATGTACAAATATTATATCTGTGATCAGATGATAAAACGTGATACAGTTTTCTTCTCAAAACTGAAATTATAAACTTTGTTGGGTGTTGAAAACGCCACATTTTCAAAAATATTTCGGGTTTTGCAGCTTAACCCACCTGGGAGCTGTTTCGATTAAGAAACGTGTCGTTAGCAAAACTGACCAGATCTTGATGGACGAGTTATACCGTCATTGGAAGAAATTCACAAGATCTCGTCACCATCACAAAACCGACAGTATCTTGATGACGAGTTATTTCGTCATTAGCAAAATTGATCAGTTCTTGATCGGCGAGATATCTCGTCGAAACAACTTGGAGGGTTAAGCTTCCATAGCTCCCACTCTCTTGGGTGCATCCAAGTGACTCCTATTGAAAATAAATTAGGACTTGTTTAATGTTCGTCCTTGGTGCCTTCTCCTGGTTGGCATAAACCTTTGGTTCTCAGCCTTTCATTGATTTTTGATATTTATTTTCTGTCACAGCTGCATTCCAACTATACCTTGTACTTGCGCGTACACGGGTTAATAACTACTAGTACAATGAATCATTTAGGCCCGGTACAAACATCCAGTTCTTCAACGTGCGGCACCGAAGCCCAACTATGCACACATAACCGTGAAATGACGCAAGTACTCATTTCGCGCCATTTGCGATAAATATTCTATCGAAGAAAGCGTGTTTATTTCGTTTACTTGGTGTAAAAAAAAGTATATTTTGAAACAAAATAGACGTTACTGGATACAACCATTTATTAATTATTACTTATATTCCATTTATTTATGAAAACAAGGTCCTTTAGACCGGAGAAGCGTGTGCGGCGAGCTGCGATGCCGTGGGAACTGCGGTACAAATTCCACGCAAGTTGGACGTGCGTCGCCGCAGCGGCGCCGGAGGTATGTGTGCACTGCTCCATTAGATCTCATGCATCTTAGACCGCACTTGCGTTGCGGAAGCGGCGCCGCACGTTAAAAAACCGGATGTGTGCTCCGGGCCTTAGATTACTTACCTTCGATTACATTGTTGCGATATTATAATCTTGTAACGAAACTATATTGAACATATTAAGGCAGGCGAAAATTTAGGACTGTAGCAGTAGTGAAGGTCGGGATGATTTTATTTTGAAGGGTGAGCACAGAAAAAAACGGAACTTATAATGCCAAATTGAAGTCCTTTCCAAAAACTTACAAATAATTGTTCTTTTTGGTATCCAGAATATAAATTTTAAGCGGATTCCGTTTCAGTTTCGTATTGCCATTGGGCTTTTTCTTATCTCTAAAAAGGACTTGTGTCTTTGCGTAAATAGAGTGACTGTTAATTTAATTTATTTATAAGGCCTGTCTACAACTAAGGATGATATTATTTAACTTTTAGTTTTCGATCCAATTTCGGTATTCCAAACTATCGGTGAATAATAGTTTTTACTCACAAAAACTTTAAAAGAATGGGAAAACTGTTTAGAAAACGATACACATGAAGAGTTCTTTTAATCTTTATTTTAAACTACGAAATAAAAATTTGACTGCTCTAATTTGTTAAACAATTTGAAAACTTTCAATTTGCAACACATCTTACACGAGTAATTACTGCTTGAATTGTAAAAATGAAACAATTTTTTTTTACCTATTTATTTGCTGTGTATCCTTTTATTGACACAAAGACCCTTAAATATTCGATAAAGACAATATAAAAGTGGATTTAAATCCTTAAGTGTTGATCGAATCGCTAGTGAACAGTGTAAACTGGGTTTTCTTACATGAGCACTCTATGTGCAGCAAAAACCAAACTTATGAAACATCAATTAAGTAAATTATATAAGGAAAACACGGTTATAATTTGATAATTTCACCTCCTTTAATTCAATATGAATTTTTTTAGATTAAGGTTTCTTCTCACTTCTTGTTTGGTTTTTTAACCCTTCTTGATAACAAATTTTTAAAATCGATATTAAATTTTAAAATGTAAAAAAATTTTAAACATTAAAATTAAAATTATTTAAATTATGATGTCTATTTATTTAAGTGACAAAAATAAGAGAAACTTACTTTATTTGAATGAAGCCAGTATAAATAATATGCGATTCGTTGTAATCATCCATACTCACAAAAGAATTTCAAATGCAGCGACACAAAATGTCATTTGAGCTCTAACACTTCGTGACATAGTGTTGATTATGATTATAACTCTACATAGCACTCTTCCGTGTGTTTCTAAATGGTTGTTAAATTGATTAATTATCCTTATAACTCTATATTAAACATAGACAAAGGCAAGCGTCTTAGGGTCTTGGTCAAATGAGGTTGATACCGCCCTGTGTCCAGAACAAAATCTATGCATTTAACCGTCCTGGTGGTTGTATCGACAAGGCATCTGGTCATAGGAAAAAACTGACCACATCTTGATGGACGAGATATCTCAGTCATTTTCTGTTATAACGAGATACCTTGTGAAAACAACCACCAGGAGGATTCAGATGAGTATAAAGATACATTTTTTAAATAATTAAAATGACATATATTAATTAGCCTCCTGTTAATTTTGCAAGAAGTTTTTGTTCACAACATTGATTTTTTTATTATATATATGTATATATATATATATATATATATATATATATATATATATATATATATATATATATATATATATATATATATATATATATATATATATATATATATATATATATATATAATATACATATATATAATTTAAAAAAATCTGACGGTACGTGATCACTGGCTGAGTATAAACCTTTTTTCACCACTATCAGTCAACTTTCACTGTTCACTATCTGTCATTTGATCACTGTATATGAATAAACCTTTTCTCACCACTATCTGTCAACTAGCGTTGTTTTCGCAAGGTGTTGTTATTTGAGCAATTCTGGTAAAACCATATTATTGGAAAACATACGTTTTGATCAACACTGGTAAAACAATGAGCTGCGTAGTGCGTACGGTACTCGGTTTATACTCAATGTTATTTCCATGGCGATTTCGAATATAATAAGTTTTGATAGTTCGTATTTTGTTTCGCTCGTGGCATAACACAGCCAATAAAAACAATTAGAAACTCCGCCTACTCGTGACGTCACACTAACAATCAAAACTTTAATAGTCACGGAAAACACAGCATAATCTAGCATTTTATGCAATAAGAAGATCCCAATACCACAGCTTATACGGTATGATCATTCAAGCATTAACTGGCGAGAACGTGGCTATTACACTGGTAACCATGGGAAGGGGCATGTCTTCCTACACAATTTAGGAGAACGTGATCCGTAATTGTCGTCTTGGCGTGATCCGCATTTCCTTGACTTGAAGATACCTGGAGATTTGAAATAGTGAAACCGACTTTAACACATGTGACAGTCGAACTCTTAACAAAGCTCTTCAGTCTACCTAGCATGGGTTTTGTTAATAGCTCCTGTTATGGTCTCCAAGACAAGAAGTTAGCAAAGGCCCTCTGCCTTGCTTTATGGTCCTTTATTATTTAGAGACGATACTTTCATTGTTTTGTCTTCTTTTCTGAATAGCAATATATAGCATACTAGGGTGCCCGCCCCCTGCTCGCCAACCCCTGGAGGATTGCTTTGCAATCCTCATTGGTTCGCTGCGCGAAACTATGCTCGCTTCGCTCGCATCAATGAAGACATGTGTCCTAGAAGAAGGGATTGTTTTCAAAATTTGATGTTCCAAAAAATATTTTTCAAATCTGAATTTGCAGAAAAGATATATACAGCACCTCTGGAATCAGAATTGAAATGAAAACTTTGAGCAAATTTTGACTCGAAATGTGAGCGTTGTTTTGGAAATTGAATACCCAGCATGTTATTTATGTGTACATTTCCCCAGCACTCGAGCTTTCAACACTTTTTCATTGAGTTATCGAAAGTTGTAGTGCAAGCATCTTGTTGAACTATAATTGTTGACCCTGAAAAGGACCGTTTTTTACATAGCCCTGAAAAGAGCCTCCGCTTTCTTTGATTTCTAATTATAAACTACAACAGCTCGACTAAAATTCTTTTCTTTTTTCAGTAAAATTTCATCCGATAACGCTTTAAATTCAATTGAGGCACGAGGCTTCTTGGTAAACAAACAATCGTACAGTGTTGCCAAAACGTGATAACAAATAACGTCTTTTTTGCGTGCCACGTAAGAGAATTATATATATAGATAAGGCTCACACTATAACTGCATAACAAGTCATATTAAAATGGATGGTGTGAGGTTTCCCGGTCAGACGCTGAGGAATGTTGGACGGAAGAAATGATTTCATCTCCAAGGGACGTAAGCGGAGATGTCCTTTGACGACCATTTGCGTGCTGTGAAGAGGAGGAAAAAGAATGACGAGGATAAAAAGAGACTTGAAGGTTGGACACCGACAAGGTATGAGTGTGGAGGGTCCTTTCATGTCATGATCCACGAGATGGAAAAATTGTCCTGTTGTTTGCACATAATAAAATCTGTAAATAACGTATATGATATTAAGAACTGATGAATAACTGTTTTCAAATATCCACACCAATAAAGCATCATCCTTAGTAATGACAAAGTGTATAGAAGACAGGAAAGAACTGTAATATATAGGGTACCTGAAAGGGAAATAATCGACATTTAAGTGCTGTATCGTAAATATGGAGAGCATGAAAGCATTCACTTCAGACGCATAAAACTGGAAAATACTTCTATAACAAGAATAAATTTATGTTTAAAGTTCTGAAAAAGTTTTCCTTAGAAAGACCACAAATAAAAAAAAATTGTGGGTTTTCCAACGCATTCCCGAAGGACAACACCTCGCAATTTTGAACCACGGTCAGATGACTAGGTCAACACCTGAGCTGGCACCCCACTTTCCCAAATTTAACACCACGCCAACGTGAGGACATTTGAATCTACGACAGGTTTAACGTGTACGAGTCCCCACATGCACGACGATCTTTGGCCGGATCTAACTCGAAACCCTGCTGTTGGTAATCCGTTACACTTCCAATCGGACTACCACGATCCGAAATATTTAAGGAATTCGCCCATCCTTGCATGTGCTGAAACCCTATTAATAATGAAATTCGTGGATTGTTTAAACTATGTAAATATACTACCCTACAATAATGGACCAAGCAGCAAGATGTGATGTATAAGGGAAAGAATACACGTTATAATAGAGGGGTGTTCTACCACGTGCTGCAATCACACTATCAATTCTTCTGGGCATACTTTCAACAAGGTTTTAATACACAGCTATGGGTATTTATGTCCATACCTGCTACAAGAATGTCGTCAGCTCAGCTGTAGATTTCGGACGCGGTTCCCCTAGCCCGTATGCGTCGCTTTAACTCGTCCCACAAATGTTAAGGGGGTTAAAAAAGGGGTTTAGGTAGGGACTCTGAGCAGGCCAGGGAAGACGTTTTACATCCATATCTCAATACCACTGCTTGACAGAGCCTGCAACATGACATGAAGCGTTGTTGTCCTGTAAGTAACATTCGTCCGTTCCATAAAATTGCCAGATCGTAGGAAGTACCTGATTGTCCAAAATGCTCATGTAGACGTCGGCGTTTAATTGGCCAGGAACAACATGCAAAGGTCCCAGGCCATACCACGAAAGACACCCCAAACAAGTAAACGGATTTTATGCAGATCCACTGGCGTCCGCTTCATTATTGTAGGGTAGGGTAGGTGTAAAATATGTCATGCTTACGTCGAAACTCCATGCACAGGCAGCTGAAAGGAAATACAAATGTTTTGTATTGAGAATAAAAACCACTTTCAGCAACCCGCGCAAAAACTGGGGTCCATTCTAATCGACAACTGTTAGAAACGCAATTTTTACCGAGTCCCCAAGAAAGTATTTCAAGGATTGGGAGAGAATGAGGGGGGTCGTCAGTGGAGAGGGGGTCTGCCATATTGTTCACTCTGGTATCACCTGTATGGTAATGAGCGAGAGAGGGTCTATGGGATATATATATCCCATATATGTACACATCGGAAAGCGTACGGAGGATGACAGGTCTTACAGCGGCCAAATCGTGCTCTACTCCGCCTCCCACTCCAGGCAGATACGACGGGGGTGCGGCAACGGTTTAGGCCTAACATCCTGCTGCAAAACACGCTACAGAGACAAGTGGCATGAGTCGCATTTCTTCCCCTCAGCCCCCGACGTTTATGGGACGACTAAGTTGCCTTTTAAGATACCACTAGACTGCAGACTCGAGGATATCGTTCATAAAAATTCAGTTCCTCTCTGTGGAGGTAGGAAAGGTTTCGGACAAAAAAAAAAGCGGCTGTAGTCTAATAACTGAATTATCCATTTCAAAAAAAGGGATTAACTCGAATTTCGGTCACTTGCAACTATCGGTAGTTTCGCCAAGATTCACAGTATCCGAGAGACTATTATGTCCAGTTTCGAAAGGTAGGTAGGTATTTTAATTAACGTCCTACTGCACACAATGGGATATTGACGACGGTCCGGGATCAATCCCTAAAGGGAAATATCGGTCAGATGACGAGGTAACACCTAAACTGGTATCCCACTCTCCAAACTTCCATACCAACCCAACGTGAGGACCCTCGACCACGAGAGATTTAAGGTGCACCAACCGCCTCTACACCATTAGCTTACAAACATCCATGCACTGACCCGGATTCGAACCTGGAACCTTCCGATCTAGAGGCTAACACCTTAACCACCAGATCGGTTTCACGGCCTACTTAGAAAAAGAAATAACTCAAAATTCTAAGTAATTTCGATGTTTGGTGACTTTTGTAGAGATAGTATTATTCTAAGCCAAAACTTACAATTCCAAAGGATTGGAAGGGCTTATATTCTTCATAATTATTACTTGATTGGATTCATCTTCAATCAGGGATTGAGATTCTAAACGTATAGAAAGGCACAAACCACTCAAACACGAAAAAAATTCTCTAAAATTAACTTACTAATTGCATGTATTAATGTTCCTTTTTACCTCCTTTTGTAAAATTAATCAGTTCGTTGATTAATTGAAGGACACAACGATGGGACTGAAAGACAACAAACAAATTATATACTAATATCGTAGGTACAGTTACTCAATCAATAGGATCACTTAAGAGCATAAGAATAATTACCTGATTTTATCAAGTCTACCTGCCATTTCATAAGTTAAACTATTTCTTCGGAATAAGAAAACGCAAATCACGATCAGTTCAGTATCATACTAAATCTTACCTCTGCAAGTTTTAAAACAATCCTATCAATCAGGTATAGAAACTAGAAAACATTTGTTCAGTAATAATACTAAATCCGTCAATACTTGGAGGATTTCAATACAACTTGCTCAAGCATAAGCTAAAATTCCATCAATGAAATTACAGGGATAAATACATTTTTGTTTACAGAGTTAAATTGAATTTCATGCATCAAATAAAGCTCTAAAATATCTTTCAGCAGGGCTAAAAATAAATTCGGTAAATGAAAAGTCAACAAAATATCTCCTATAGTACTTAAAATGGAAATTGATTAGCACAGACATCTGATTGAAATCCAAATCTATTATAAGAATAAGTTATGTGTAAGGTTTATATTTTTTAATACCTTACTTATATATATATATATATATATATATATATATATATATATATATATATATATATATATATATATATATATATATATATATATATATATATATATATATATATATATATATATATATATATATATATATATATATATAGTGTGATATGAAAAGTTTCTTCATGCAATGTAGAGATTAATATCAATCAAAGAATGGTTTTCATAATGTGAAATTAATAGAACGGAATATCTGATTGGAATTTAAATCTCAAAAGTATTAGCATTACATGGGATATATACTTTTTAAATCCTCATTTTTAATTAAATGAACAGTTTGTTCATGCTCTGTTATGAGATATAAATATATCCAATCATATTTTATAATTTATTAAATACCTGATCTTTTACAATTTGTCTTTAATGGTTTTTGTTAAGGTAACCCGCAAAGCAAAATCATTAAATAATCATGAGAGACAATTATATGACTCTTTCCCGTTACTGAGCACAAATTATAAAACAAATTATTCAGCCTGCTGTAGTAGCAAGCTGAATAATATGTATTATAATTTTTTATCGACAGCAGGCTGAATAATTTGTTTTAGAATATTTTTTATCGTCAGCAACCTGAATAATAATTTTAATATAATTTTTATCGACAGTAAACTGAATAAATTTTCTTAGGATGGGGAATTTATTTTATGCATGCCTTTGTCCTTTCATAATTGCTATGCTTTTATATTCGTATTTTTTAGTACTCAGCATTTTTCTAAATTTTTGTTATGATCGTTTGTATTTTTAATTTCAACTCTTTCATTTTTGGAATTCAACGTATCAGAATCCTGGTTGTGATTCTCATGTTTTTCTGTTCGTGCTATAGCCTGGTACATCGAAAGTTTTTGTGAAATGGAAAATGGATTTGTTTGGAAAGATTGACTAGATTATTGAATTGATGTAAGCAACAGATAATTAGATCACATATGAGTCTTTCAAGCAAATATTTATGAATAACTTTTTATGCATTTGAAACAGCAGTGGAAAATAGTAAACTTTCAGAATTTATACTCGTAATTAGCGGAATTTTCCCTGTTCTAAATTGTGTAATGTGTTTTCTTGTAGCAGTTCAAGAGCAGCTTGAAAATATTTTACAGATGTAAGCATTCCTATCTGGAATTCTCTGTAAAGTAGGGTTATGCACGTAATATGGAACAGCAATTAATTTGATGTACCGCAATATCTTGACATGTAATTAATAAAAATCTATCAAAAAGTGCATAACATGCTTCTCATCCAAAAAATTACACATACAATTGACACTTTTAAGAATCTTATAGTTTTAGTGTCATGAAACATTTTTACTGCTCTGCTGAATGTAAATGTCAATTGTATTTACCTTCACATACTTTCATCAAGATAAAAAAAAATAGAGAGGATTTATGGAAAAATTGTGTGCTAAAAACTCATTAATAAACTACCAATAATTATTTTGAGAATAATTGTACAGTTCTCAGTCTCGTAAGATATTTCAAAGTTCATATTATCACTAAAGTTTTCTGTTTACAAAAATTTAGAATTTCTGGAATTCTGATATTGAAGTTAGCTTTTCAGTTTACTCACACAAATTGCTTAAATTGAAGTATTTTACTTTAAAATAGTTTATATGAATACATATTTCAAAAACATCAATGTACGGCTTGAATATCTTATGCCATTAACTAAATACATTAATCTTTCTCGTCATTGGACCGTGATTCAAAATTACGTGATGTCGCCCTCGGATCTTTCTCTTAGGGGATTGATCCCTGACAGTCGTCAATAGCCTGTTGGGTTGCTCTGGTACGACGTTAGTTAAAATTACCTCAATTTACCATCAATCTTCAACAGAGCTATAACTAAAATTCTGTTAATCACTTAGTAAATGAAAACCAATCAACAGTTTCAGGGTTTGGGGGGTTTTGCCCGCAACTTTGAAGAATTGTGAAGAGTGATAAATGGTGTACAAAAACCGTCCTAAAATTTACATACATTTTTATCCTCAGCTTCAACAATGGTCATATTTGTGAGAGCTGAGAAGTCGAAAGTTCTGGAAATAACCAAACTTGTCTTTCGAGATAGTTTTATCCCTATTTTATAGTAATTTTTTTTAGAAGTTTTTACATCTCAAACCTTTATTGAATATGTATCCTTGTTCTTTAAGTATTGTTCCTATAAATTGTATATGGTTTGTATTATTCAACTATATTCAACAACCCACAAACAAGACTTTAGAGTTTATTTAAATGAAACACGACCATAATTGTGTTTTATACTTAATTTGAGGAAAATACGTATTCTGTAAACGTATGACCAAATGTAACATGCGTTATATACCGGTAATTTTTGAGTATTTTTCCATTGAGCTTCACAGAACTACCTCCACTCAAGCCAGCTACTATCTCGCCTAAATCCATTCCTACACGAACCGATCTTAAGAACAGTTGAAATAAGTATCGATTCCCAAACTTTACAGTCCCTTCAAACGACCAATAAGTAATGCATTTTACCCATTAATTGTACGTACTAAGCTACAATCTCAATGTTAAGCCCAGAGCAATTAAGCCATGGTCCGATAAGCGCAGGGGCACTAGTGTTCCGTATAAGGCGGCGGGGCCCGCTGCTTCTGGAAGGTCGTAAAGAGAAGAGAGGAATTCGGCACGAGTGTTAAGATGATGTAGAGGGCCAGTGGACATCCACTCCGCGATCAAGCCTACAATTAGCGAAACATAAATAAGGCTCTTACTCTGGAAAGGAGGCTATAAAGCGAATGAAATGGTTGCACGGTTTTGAGGCATATCCGTCGCTGGGTGGGCGATGGAGGTGATTTGCAACCGTTCCTTTCGGGAAGAATTTATGCCGGGTCTGCCTCCTGGTGGCTGCAGGCGTATGTCCGATCCCGGAAGTACTGAGGGTTCCTTTTGACGTCGTTGGAGATGCAAGAGAGTTAGAAGTCACTGGAAATACTAATGTAAAATGCCAGTTGAGTTACGAATGTGAGTAAGAAGTCACTTTTGAGAAACGAATGTAAGAAGTCACTTTTGAGAAACGAATGTAAGAAGTCACTTTTGAGAAACGAATGTAAGAAGTCACTTTTGAGAAACGAATGTAAGAAGTCACTTTTGAGAAACGAATGTAAGAAGTCACTTTTGAGAAACGAATGTAAGAAGTCACTTTTGAGAAACGAATGTAAGAAGTCACTTTTGAGAAACGAATGTAAGAAGTCACTTTTGAGAAACGAATGTAAGAAGTCACTTTTGAGAAACGAATGTAAGAAGTCACTTTTGAGAAACGAATGTAAGAAGTCACTTTTGAGAAACGAATGTAAGAAGTCACTTTTGAGAAACGAATGTAAGAAGTCACTTTTGAGAAACGAATGTAAGAAGTCACATTTGAGAAACGAATGTAAGAAGTCACTTTTGAGAAACGAATGTAAGAAGTCACTTTTGAGAAACGAATGTAAGAAGTCACTTTTGAGAAACGAATGTAAGAAGTCACTTTTGAGAAACGAATGTAAGAAGTCACTTTTGAGAAACGAATGTAAGAAGTCACATTTGAGAAACGAATGTAAGAAGTCACTTTTGAGAAACGAATGTAAGAAGTCACTTTTGAGAAACGAATGTAAGAAGTCACTTTTGAGAAACGAATGTAAGAAGTCACTTTTGAGAAACGAATGTAAGAAGTCACTTTTGAGAAACGAATGTAAGAAGTCACTTTTGAGAAACGAATGTAAGAAGTCACTTTTGAGAAACGAATGTAAGAAGTCACTTTTGAGAAACGAATGTAAGAAGTCACTTTTGAGAAACGAATGTAAGAAGTCACTTTTGAGAAACGAATGTAAGAAGTCACTTTTGAGAAACGAATGTAAGAAGTCACTTTTGAGAAACGAATGTAAGAAGTCACTTTTGAGAAACGAATGTAAGAAGTCACTTTTGAGAAACGAATGTAAGAAGTCACATTTGAGAAACGAATGTAAGAAGTCACTTTTGAGAAACGAATGTAAGAAGTCACTTTTGAGAAACGAATGTAAGAAGTCACTTTTGAGAAACGAATGTAAGAAGTCACTTTTGAGAAACGAATGTAAGAAGTCACTTTTGAGAAACGAATGTAAGAAGTCACTTTTGAGAAACGAATGTAAGAAGTCACTTTTGAGAAACGAATGTAAGAAGTCACTTTTGAGAAACGAATGTAAGAAGTCACTTTTGAGAAACGAATGTAAGAAGTCACTTTTGAGAAACGAATGTAAGAAGTCCCTTTTGAGAAACGAATGTAAGAAGTCACTTTTGAGAAACGAATGTAAGAAGTCACTTTTGAGAAACGAATGTAAGAAGTCACTTTTGAGAAACGAATGTAAGAAGTCACTTTTGAGAAACGAATGTAAGAAGTCACTTCAGTCAAATGTGAGTAAGAAGGTACTGAAAAAGTAACTATGCAGTAAAGTAATAAGTGAGTAAAAAGTCATTTGAGCTACTAATCTGTGTTATTAGTCATTTGAGCTACAAATGTGAGTAAGAAGTCGTTTGAGCTACTTATGTGAATAGGAAGTCATTAAAGCTACTAATGTGAGTAAGAAGTCACTTGAGTTACGAATGTAAGTAAGTAGTCACTTTTCAGTTAAGAATGCAAGAAGTCACTTCAGCTTCTAATGCGAGTAAACAGTCCCTATTAAGTTACGAATGGGAGTAAGTCGTAACTGGAAATACTAATGTAAGAAGTCACTGAATATACTAATGTAAGAAGTCACTGGATATACTAATGTAAAATGCCACATGAGTTACGAATGTGAGTAAGAAGTCACTTTTGAGGAACGAATGCAAGAAGTCACTTCAGTCAAATGTGAGTACGAAGTTACTGAAAAAGTAACTATAAAGTAAAGAAAGAAGTCACTTCAGTCAAATGTGAGTAAGAAGTTACTGAAAAAGTAACTGTAAAGTAAAGTAAGAAGTCATTTGAGCTACTAATGTGAGTAAGAAGTTACTGAAAAAGCAACAATAAAGTAAAGTAAGAAGTCATTTGAGCTAATAACGTGAATAAGAAGTCGCTAGAAATACTAAAGTGAGATGTCACTTGAGTTACTAAAGTAAGAAGTCGCTTGAGTTACTAAAGTAAGAAGTCGCTTGAGTTACGAATGTGGTAAGAAGTCACTGGATATACAAATCTGAATAAGATATGATATAGAAGTCACTGAAGTTTCTAATGCTTGTAAGAATACACTTCAGCTTCTTATGAGAGTAAAAAGTAAATAAAGCTTCACTGGAGATTCTAGAATTGCTCTATGTATTCTTGAAATTCCTCCTCTATGTATCTTGGTGGGCGAGTGGCAGCCGGCAGGAGGTGGTAGCCAACTAGTTAATGATATTTTGAAATTAGAGCCCAAATGTTTCGACTCGTTACAACGGGATACCCGTTTCGGGATATTACGAATGAATGTTTAGTTTGATTGGCTGTCAATATTTTTTGTTACCGGAATGTATTTTCTTTTTTAAAAAAGCAAATATCTTTACATACATTTTTGTCTCTATTACGAATGCGAATTTCAAGCTGCAACAGAAATTGATTGCAAACTAAATGTGAAGCATTGTTGGAAACTAAATGTGAAAAATTGATTGTAAAGTAAATATGGAAGCGTTGATTGAAAGCAAAATGGGATGTATAGATTGCAAAGTAAAGTGATATCTTGAAAAATACAGCTTTTTTCTTATTCATTAACTTTCTGCAACCGTTTAAATAAAGATGCTATTTTTTATATAAAAAGTAATATACTTTTAATTTTTTTTTAATTTGTCGATTAAATTCAACAGTACGTTTTGAATAGAAAACTTTTAGAAAATAGTACGACTCGTTTCTGATGAATTTTAGTTATGACAGGATAAATTTTTTGCGCACTGAATTTGTCGGTGGTTACAAGGAGAATAGGCGACGAAGATCTACCTACGATACGCCTTTGACGGCACACTAAAAGATCACCTACATTTATACCAAGTTCAACCATCCTCATTGTATATTCAGACAGAAGACGAATGCAATCTCTCTTTTCACAGAACTAGCGCCTTCTGTAATCAAAGGTGCAAGTAAACCTACATTCCCAATGCAATTAATTGCGCGAATGAGTCAAATGAAGTGAATACAAATCCTCTATTTGCTCTGTCTCTATGACCATTATGAGGGCTAATGGTTCCTCTGGCCGTGATTAATGGGTATCCATCACGTGATTTCTTTTACGATTACGATGAGAGGTTAATTGAAAAGTCTTCTTCGTTAGGCCGCTCTTCGCACGCCATTTCTGGGCGATATAGCAATTACGACCTGTTTTATATTCATGAGAATGCCGCGCGCACATTTCGCATTTCAATACCGCCGTTGATTTCTTTCTCTTCTTTCGGTTTCATTCCGCTTCATCCTCTCTTCATTCTGGCCGAGGATTAAGCGAACAGACGTGATGAAATTGCTATCGAAGAAAGGGATCTGAGAAGAAAACTGGGATATTCGTCGATGAGTGTGTGCTAGAGGGAGTCACATTGAGAGCTTGGGGATAAACCTGACTTGTGAAAACGTGGGCTTGTAAAAAACAAACAAATTTGGACTTTTATGTCTGAAATTTATATTCTTACATCTTGAACGTTTGGAGAGTGGGAGCTCAGGTGTTTCCTCGTCATCTGACCGTGGTTCGAAATGACGTGGTGTTGTCCTCGGATCATTCCCTTTGGGGATTGATCCCGGACCATCGTCAATAGCCCGTTGTGTTGCTCTAGTACGACGTTAATTAAAAATTATCAAAAAAATTGCCAAAAATATAGGAACTTCTAGCAAGAGAGATTGTTAAAGAGTTATTATGTGTAAGAGAAATATTAACGAAACGGAGGAGGTGTTAGACTGCAATATTCTGGGTAGGTAGGCAGGTTGCAATCAAGCTGGCTACTGGCAACGAAACGGGATTTTGGAATCTAAAATTTATGGCACAGCAGGACCAACTGACGACTGTCCAGGATAAATCCCGAAGGGAAGAACCAAGGCAACCCCTGTGCTTGCACCTCACTACTCTCCATACTTCCACACCACGCCAACATCAGGACTTTTGAGGCCATAACAGATATAACCTGCACCAGCCGCCGAAGACCTTTGGTTGTAGTATTTCGGGAACATTATGGGTTTTGTAATTATGCGACCCTTTGTAAACCAGCTACTTACAAAACACGGAAGGTTTCCGGACTACTTTTTCTGCAAGGGATTCCCGATATCGTATACCTGTTTATGTGGTGAAGTAGGTGATTCGCTTTACTACATTCTAGATTGCAGGACACGACTCACCAAAATGGACTCACATTCCTTTTCAGTGAAACCCCGGTTTAACGTAACCCGCATTTAACGATTTCCCGCATGACGTCATTTTTTATTGGTCCCAAATTATTTCCTGTACTTTCATTGTTAAAAACGTTATCACTAGAAATATTTCCCGTATTCAACATTTTTTCAGCGGGGGAGAACTCAAAGCGATTTTCTTAAAATAGTCAGATATTAGCAGGCCAGCAATGCGTTGCCTGTGACAGTTCTTCTCGTTTACTTACTGATACTAAAATAAATCAAAAAGAAAAAACAATAATTTTTAGAATGAGTCTCACCTTCACCCGATATGACACGGGCATGTCAAAAATTGGCATAAAATTCGGACTGAGGTATCGATCCGGGCGTAAAATTTCCCGCAGATTTCAAATCCATTGATAGTTTTACTCTATCTTTAACGATCGCAAAGATTGAAAACCTCAAACCATCCTTTTTGTGTTCTTAATGAATATCTTAGTCAAATGCTTATATCGCAAATTAGATACACTAAAAAACTTACAAAAACTCATATCTGTGGAGAATGATGTTAATGATTTAGGCCTCGTGGACACATCCCGTTTTTCAACGTGCGGCGCCACTGCGGCACCGAAGCCCAACTATGCACACATGACGCACGAACTCATTTCGCGCCATTTGCGATAAATATTCTATCGAAGAAAACGTGTTTATTTCGCTTACTTGGTGTAAAGAAAGTATATTTTGAAACACAAAATAGGCGTTATTGATTACAACCATTTATTAAGTATTATTTATATTCCATTTGTTTATGAAAACTAGTTACTTCAGAACAGAGATTCATGTATGGCGACCGTGGGGAACTGCGGTACAAATTGCACGCAAGTTGGACGTGCGTCGCCCCAGCGGCGTTGGAGGCATGTGTGCACTGCTCCATTGGATCTAATGTATCTCAGACTGCACTTGCATTACTGCTGCGGCGCCGCTGGTTGAAAAACCGGATGGGTGCACCGGGCCTTACATAGTAAAAGCAAAACGTAAATCAAAATAACAGATTTTTTTTAAACAATAAACTATTGCAAAGGAAGAAATAAAAGGTATGTTACTTAAATTATATCGTCGTTATTTCATACTCTAAGTTTTGTTTTCCTCCGACCCTGATATAACGTTTTTCCGCATAAAAAGGTTACTTCTTTCCGGTATCTTGAAATACGTTGAATCCGGGTTTCACTGTATATCAATCCAATAGCATTAAGTGTACTCGGGTAGAATTGTTTAAACTTGATGATTGATCGAAAAATACAGAAATACTAAGTTGCGGAAAATAATTTTTTAAACTCTAACAGTAAATATGCTTGTATTATTCATATATATAATTCATTTTGCAAAATCACATAAGACAAAACTACAAAAAGTGATACTAATATGACTATTACAGAAGTCAATATTGGGTTTTGAAATGACTATTAATGCCCCATGGATGGAGCATGAAATGACTATAAATACCCCAAATTCTCAGCATAATCTTTTACTCAGTTTTTATATCATTACTATTATACTTGTGGCAGTATGTCACCAGGAGCACAATATTTCCAAACATCCCCATCATTATCAAAGGATAACTCGTATATTGATACCATATTCATGAAAATTTATTTTCAAGGAAAAAAAATATATTTCTCCAACAGAAATGCGACGGGTACATGGGGGCTGATGCACTTTATATCTGTCGTGGTCTCAAATATCCTCATGTTGGCATGGTTTGAATGTTTGGAGAGTAGGATGCCAGCTCAGGTGTCGCTGACCGTGGTTTAAAATTACGTGGTGTTGGATCGTTCCCCTCGGGTTATATGCCGGATCATCGCCGATAGCCCGTTGTGTTCCTCCAGTGCGACGTTAATTAACCATATACCTACCTATCAACTTGAATGCATTTTTATATCAATTCCATACGGTAATTTAATTGTATATTCAGATATCTAGTTTATAAATTAAATCATTGTACTTGTTTAGAATGATAGATGCTGTTTCTTGACTGCTGGGGATAGAGATTTTAATTCAATCTAATAATATAATTTGAAACTTGAAAACAAATGACGTGTACTTATTTTAATTGCCTTGTAATGAAAATCTACTTCAAAATTTTAAAAATATCTTGGACTTAAAATGTATTTTATGCGTTTCATTTTGAACTAACTTTACTTTATGTATATGTTACCCTCTTTTTTAGGTACATTCATTGCCCTCTTATTTTATAATGTTTTATTTGATGCGTGACTTATTTCTACGAATCTAGATTTTACAAGTAAGACAGTATTGAATCAATGAGGTTAATGAAAAGTTGGTCGAAATATACACATACCACCAAGAAATAAACCAAACGTTAGAGATATTTTGCACAAAATAAGTAATTCGTGAAAATCCCTTTGCCTCCAGATACAAAATGGCAAAATAATATTTTTATTATCAGTGGGTTTTTCTCTTGCGCTTTATGCATTAGACAAATTTCCTTTTCAATTTAAGTTTTTCAAAAATCAAATGTTTTTAATATTTTCATATCATTAGTCAAATTTTTATAAATAATTAATATTTTGAAAAAAAATAAAAAAAATTCGCTTAAACATATGCATCAGATTTTAAATTCTTTAATTATAAAATTTTGGAAAAAGCAAGTTTTATGGGAATTAATATCTAGCCTATGTTACTCGCAGGGTTCTAAAGAATAAGTATGCAAAATTTGGCGTGTATTGGTCAAACGGTTTAGATTTGTGTTTGGAGAACAGACACAAACGCAAAAAAAAAAAAAAAAAAAAAAAAAAAAAAAAAAACTTATATTTATACAGGTAGAAAAACAAATTTTATAGTGGAAGACAAATAAAAAAAAATTTACTGAATCATCGAATTATACCGTTACTATATTTTAAATTATCACACTGAACGCTCTGGCACAGTTGAATAATTGTTATTAAGAGAAGATACATTTATAATTATTTTCTACGGATCACACGAGCACTCTTACGAAAACGATGGTCATATCCCTGAGTAAAGAGTTATTTTGTAAATACACAAATCAACAATAATGGACCGGACAGAGAGATGTGATATAAGGGAAAGGATACATGCTTTAATAAGGGGGTGGTCCCACACGTGCTGCAATGACACTAGCAACCCTTCTGGGCAAACTTTCAACAAGGGTTTTATACACAGCTTCGGGTATTTGTGCCCATTCCTGCTGCAAGAATGTCGCCAGATCAGCTGTATATTTCGGACGTGGTTCCCTGGTCCGTAAGCGTCGCTCTAACGCGTCCCACATATATTCTATGGAGTTTTGGTCGGGACTCTGTGCAGGCGAGAAACGACGTTTTACATCCATATCTCGATAAAACTGCACGACAGAGGCGCAACGTGACCTGGAGCGTTGTAGTCCTGGAAGTAACATTCGTCCATGCCATAGAGTTGCCATAGCGTAGGAAGAACCTGACTGTCCAAAATGTTTATGTAGGTGTCGGCGTTCAATTGACCAGGAACAACATGCAAATGTCCCAGGCCGTACCACGAGAAACACCCCCAAACAAGTAGTCTGATTTTATGCAAATCCGCTGGCGTCCGTTCCATTATTCTAGGGCAGTGTATATTTGGCTATTTTCAGTTCTGTCTACAATTTTTCTACTTATGATCTTAGAAAAACTCTGATTTATACAACATCTCATATAAGCTTTTCACAGAAGTTATGTTTGGTAACACCAAAAACATTTCGTGGGCTCTCAAGCAGTCGGAAATGATACCACTTCCAAGTTTTAGCATTGTAGCTAGCTCAGTTGCCAAGTTGGGAAACTAAGGGATAAACAAGCGAAGAGTTGCGAGTTTGAAGTTAGGTCCAACCTGCAAACGCCGTGTACACGAAGTCTGGTGCATGTTAAATATGCTATGGGCTCAAATGTCCTCACATTGTTGTGGTGTGGAAATTTCGAAAGTGTGGGGTGACAACACAGGTGTTGATCTTGTTTATCTGTCCGCGGTTCAAATAAAGTGGTTGGTGTTGTCATCGCTTCTTTCCATCTCTACTCTTATAAAGAAAGTGTTTGTCTGTGTGTTTGTTTGTTTATGTGTGCGCATTGTCCCTACGGATCTATGGCACTTAAAATGATGGGATTTGGCACACAGTTAGTTCCAATTTTTTGCACTTTTTGTACGAAGCCCGAATTTTAAAATTCAATCTAGAACATCTTAAATTAATTTAATGGAAATTAATTGATACAACGAGAGGGTTGCCGAGCGGGAACGTAAAACGAGCTCTTTTTTACCGGCCCCGAAGGACGTTTCACCCCGTATCATCTACTAACTAAAGTCATCAACGGTACCGAGAAGAGAAAGTACACGAGGGCTCCGGGGGTTGGTGAGCAGTGGTCACTCCTGACCCCACGAAAAGAACTGTCATGGGCATAGCAGTGCTGGCCACGCAGTGGCTAGTCTGCAATGATATTATCTTATCCGGCTTTCTGGACCTTGCATCATGAACCTAAATCAACCAACCTCATATATTTCACTTGGGGAATTGATCCCAGACAGTCACCAATAGACTGTTGTGTTCCTCCTGTGCGACGTCATGAAACTACTTACCTCTAGCTAATTTTTTGGTCTGTAAAAATGTGATTTAAATCAATAGCATTATAAACGATCTGCTGTAAAGATAACTTTTCTATGTAATCAACGTCGACACAAAGTGATTTCGATAAAATCGAAACTAATATCAAGTAGTAGTTCTTCACAGTTTTCATTAAGTTAACTGAATTTAATATCTCATCTATTTGCCTCCCCATGTAACAATTACTTTTTCGGCTGGTTGAACGATCAAGTGCATTCATCATCATCTAGTTGAATTGCGTATGGAGCATATCGATTATTTTTCCAGATGAATAAAACATCACTTTTCCATCCACTTATAAATCGAGTATACCGCATACATTTCCATCTAGTTGAATTTCAATTGTACATAATTTAGATCGCTCAAACGCATCCGCTACCATCAAAAGATCCAGTTTAAAACGCCGACCAACCGGTATAGTGGTTAAGGTGGTAGCCTCTAAATCGGAAGATTCCTGGTTCGAATCCGGGTCCGGGCATGGATGTTTTGTAAGCGTATGGTGTAGAGGCGGATGGTGCACCTTAAATCTGTCGTGGCCGAAAGTTCTCACGTTGGGTTGGCGTGGAAGTTTGGAGAGTGGGGTGCCAGCTCAGATGTTGTTTCGTCATCTGACCGTGGTTCAAAATTACGAGGTGTTGTCCTCGGATCTTTCCCTTAAGGGACTGATCCCGGACCGTCGTCAATAGCCCGTTGTGTTGCTCTAGTACGACGTTAACTAAAATTACCAAATTACCAGTTTAAAACGATGTTTTAAGAAAACAAATAATGCGCATATTTTTGAACATTCGCTCATGAACACTATTGTAAATACTACGGATGACTACTGCGAAAGCCAAGAGGGCAAAAATGCAAATTTTGGTCGTTTGTTTCAATTTTTTCACTTTCTATTACCGCGAGAAAAATACGCATTTAAGGAAGGAAGGTAGACATTTTAATCATCGTCGTACTGAAGCAACAACACATAGGGCTGTTGACGGAGGTCCGGGATTAAACCCGATAGTTTTGAACAGCAGTCAGATGACGAGGTCACACCTGAGCTGGCACTCCACCTCTCCAAACTACACCGCGCAGACTAAGATGGGTAATGGTAATGGTAATTTTAATTAACGTCGTACTAGAGCAACACAACGGGCTATTGACGACGGTCCGGAATCAGTCCCTTAAGGGAAAGATTCGAGGACAACACCTCGTAATTTTGAACCACGGTCAGATGAAGAAGCAACACCTGAGCTGGCACCCCACTCTCCAAACTTCCAAGTCAACCCAACCAGACTAAGATGGGAATACCCCATCTTTAAAATAGATATTTAGCTATCATACTTTATTTTCCCCAATGATAACCAATATACATTACATATTTTATCATGTACCTTTTACATAATCTAAGCTACATAACTATACAAAATATATGTATAGCGTATCGCTGAAATATCACTTAGTTGATCGGACTATTTGAATCTATTTTTACTGATTTGCATCATTTTGCGTTTGGCGCAGCTTGTCCAATTTTGGACCATAAAACCCAAACCAACCAATGTTTTTGTCAATCAAAAATAATTGGAAAACAGTGAATCTTGGAGGAAAAAAAAATACTTCCCTTGAATTCAAATTGCAGTTCAATCGATCCGCTCGAATACATCGATCTCCATCAGAAGAAACTAATTTGCCCTCCGCCGATTCAAAAAGATCGATTCGCGAAGCAACCTTGCGAAGAAGGCGAGCGCGGAGAAGAAAAAGAAGCTGGCCACTCATGACAAATGATCAGCCCCCACCTGAATCGCAGCTATCAAGAGGGGCATCCCGGATTCTGAATCCCGTCCACTCATGAATCATAAGCCTTTAGGCCGGACCCTGCCCCCTCGTGTCACGCACCTACCCAATCGCCGGACCCCGGCGCTGGCCACGCCCATGCCCGTGACGTGTCCATAACACCTTCCACACACAAGTGCTGCCGCTGGAGGACACAATCAGAGTCTACGCCCGTTCCCTCTTTTGGTTCGGGCGCAGATTCATCAGCAATCAGTGGCGCATGCTCTCCTGGGATCAAACGGAGGGACCGTCTCAAAACGTAAAATCTACATCGTAAAATCTACTGCGTACGAAACATTTCCCTTTTTGCTAAGCTTAAATATTTTCGCCTTACATTTTTAGCAAGACGGAATGAAACAGCAGTGCAACTTCACACTGATCTATAAATACTACTCAGTCGTGAGTTAATTTTTATAGTGGTGTAGCTAAGGCTCTCTCGCTACAATACTGCACTCCAGAATTTAGCAGTAGCCGAAATTCGATAGATGACGTCACTAGTAGAATGATTGCCATTTGCGTGAGACTGTGCAACGTGCTGTGTTAAGAATACGGTTGTAATTGTTCTGATTGCAAAGTGATCAGCATCACATTGGGGATTCAACAATTCTTCGTGGGTGATCCATCGAATTTGTAAATTTTTGCGTTTAAATTCTCGCTTGTCAGTCGCCAATTTAGCAAGCCGTAATGGAAAAATGCAACTTTGTATCTTCCAAAAAATAGTTCATAGTATAGTGGGGTTACATTGATGGATATGCTACTCAGTTGTAAGTTAAATTTTGTAGTGGTGTAGCTAAGGCTCGCTACAATACTGCACTCCAGAATTTAGCAGTAGCCGAAATTCGATAGATGACGTCACTAGTAAAATGATTGCCAGTTGCGTGAGACTGTGCAACGTGCTGTGTTAAGAATACGGTTGTAATTGTTCTGATTGCAAAGTGATCAGCATCACATTGGGGATTCAACAATCCTTCGTGGGTGATCCATCGAATTTGTAAATTTTTGCGTTTAAATTCTCGCTTGTCAGTCGCCAATTTAGCAAGCCGTAATGGAAAAATGCAACTTTGTATCTTCCAAAAAATAGTTCATAGTATAGTGGGGTTACATTGATGGATATGCTACTAAGTTGTAAGTTAAATTTTGTAGTGGTGTAGCTAAGGCTCGCTACAATACTCCACTCCAGAATTCAGCGGTAGCCGAAATTCGATAGATGACGTCACTAGTAGAATGATCGCCATTTGCGTGAGACTGTGAGAGCTGTGTTAAGAATAGGGTTGTAATTGTTATGATTGCAAAGTGATCAGCATCACATTGGGGATTCAACAATCCTTCGTGGGTGATCCATCGAATTTGTAAATTTTTGCGTTTAAATTCTCGCTTGTCAGTCGCCAATTTAGCAAGCCGTAATGGAAAAATGCAACTTTGTATCTTCCAAAAAATATTTCATAGTATAGTGGGGTTACATTGATGGATAAGCTACTGAGTTGTAAGTTAAATTTTGTAGTGGTGTAGCTAAGCTCGCTATAATACACCACTCCTGGATTTAGTGGTAGCCGAAATTCGATAGATGACGTCACTAGTAGAATGATTGCCATTTGCGTGAGACTGAGAGCTGTTTTAAGAATACAGTTGCAGTTGTCCTGTGTTGCCTATAGCAGCTGAGTGTGAGTGCACTTATGAAGTGAAGGCTAAACGGCAGTGAATGACATGAAGCCGTGATAGGACGCAGTATACTCAGGTGGTTGTTGAAAGTGATCAACATCACATTGGGGATTCAACTATCCTTCGTGAGTCATCTATCGAATTTGTGAATTTTTGCGTGTTCAATTCTCTATCGTCAGTCACCAATTTAGCAAGCCGTAAATTGAACAGTGCAACTTTGTGTCTACCAAAAACTATTTCACAGTAAAGTGTGGTTACACTTAAGTATATGCTACTCAGTCGTATGTTAATTTTTAGTGGCAGCTAATCTCGCTACACATTCATTGGCGACGTTTATTTCCGTTTTACCACCCGTTTCAATCTTCTCAGGGCCGCATAAGAACGGTTGGAAGGTAGGTTTGGTGTAGTATTTTTAACCTTTAGACTACGGCCGGTACAGCAAGTGTACCATGATCTCGCCTACGAAGAATTTAGACAACGGCCAGTACATCAGTAGTACCTTGTAAGGTATTTGAATAGTGCCAAAAAATAAGACTATGACCGCTTTTGCAGTTATGCCTTGAAAGTTATCAGAATCTTGCCAAGAAATAATTGCGCTTCTTAAGGTGCATATGCATTTACGAGCCAAACGGTTCGCGACCCACTCGTTAACCGTTCATTGAAATTATTTTCAAGTTGGGTTGGTGTGGAAGTTTGGAGAGTGGGGTGCCTGCTCAGGTGTTGCTTCGTCATCTGATCGTGGTTCAAAATTACGAGGTGTTGTCCTCGGATATTTCCCTTAAGGGAGTGATCCCGGACCGTCGTCAATAGCCCGTTGTGTTGCCCTAGTACGACGTTAACTAAAATTACCTGACCCGAAATTATTTTCACAACGAACTTCCAGCGATCCATGGTAAAGAAAGGAATCAACCGCGAACCACCGCAAGTTCCTTGTCAGCCACTGTTGATGACGACGGAGCCTGGAGGTTTGCGAGCAGAAAGAAAAGCAACGAACAGCTCACGACACTG
Source organism: Metellina segmentata (assembly GCA_947359465.1). Taxonomy (NCBI): domain Eukaryota; kingdom Metazoa; phylum Arthropoda; class Arachnida; order Araneae; family Tetragnathidae; genus Metellina; species Metellina segmentata. Next base: position 20,920,805 of record OX375876.1, on the reverse strand, counting down.
TCTCAATCTGAACCGAGAAAGTCTTTGTGTTCGAGAGATTTAACGTGCACACCTGTTCCCCACGTACGACGGTTTATGGTTGGATTCGAACCCTCAACCCTCCAATTGCTAATCCAGTACACTTACAACTGGGCTACCGCGATAAGTCTACTAGCGAAAAAGCTTTTATTGATGTAATTATATTATAATATGAACCTTAAAATTTGATCCACCTTTGATGTAACAACTGAAAAGCGTATTACTGTGTAGCAAAGTGAAGAGAGAGCATTAATATTCTCTTAAATTCCTAAACGTTCAGAGAACATACACAAAAAAGCGCTGTTGACGACGCGCGATTTGTGTCATTCATTTAACGCACTGAAAGGTATACAGTCTGGGACTGGTACGCGCGTTATTTGGTATTTTTAATTAACGTCACACACTGAAGCCTGGACCAACCCCCCAAGTGAAAGATCCGAAGACAACGCCACTTCGATTTGAACCACAGTCAAATGACGAGATCACACCTGAGCTGGCATCCTACTCTCCAAATTTCCACAATCACTCAACTTGAGGACTTTCAGCTACGACAGATTTAAGGTGTTCCTACCGCCTTTACACCATGCGTTTACAAATATCCATGCTCTGACCCGGATTCGAACCAGGAACAATTCCGATCTAGAGGCTAACACCTTAACCACCAGACCTTTTTACATTGGATACAGTATATACGTACAACTCTGTATTTCCAGTACTCCGTGATTCAATTACCATATCGCCAAACCATCGTTATGCGTGAAAAATGGCCATGCCTTTACCTGATCATTCTATTTCTTTTAAGCACGGAAACGGATCTACAAATAAGTATTGGACTCTAAGTATGGTCCCTCAACAAACGCATAGCGGTGGAGTCTAATTACTGCGAGGCATGCCGGATATGCGACTGTACGTACGCTCCATACGGGATGAGATAGAGCCACGTGCGCATACCACGTTCCAGTCTTTAGCGTTTCTTTTCTTTCCTTTCATCCCCTCCCACAGGTCCATCCACCCCCCTTCCCATCGAACCCCTTGTCGCTGCTCTTGGCTGGTCCAACACCGATCCGCCGTCGCATTCCAGACGTCCTACCTCAACTATGCTTTATTAATTCCCAATGCTACTGCTGATTTATGCGAAGAAGGTAAAAGTCGAGAGAATTTGTTGGGAGAAATTTGGTGATTATGTTTTTGACACTGCGTTGAAAACGCCGTCATTCCTCACTTAACCCTAGTTTACGAATCGGTTCAAATGATGCGTTTTAAAATTTTCACTCAGAAATAAAGTTCCCGGAAATTTGGTCAGTCCAAAATTATTTTGAATACATACCTGAGTATTATAAGATTTCTCCAATTTTGTTTTTATTCCGTTTTTTTTTTTAAAACTAAACAGTTTTCGAACGAGGTTTCGGTACAGTGTTTCTTTTAGTTCAAGTCAAAATAGCTTCTAAACTATGTTATGTAAATTCTAAATAGAGTAAGCTATGGAATTCAGTAAGATATTGAATTTCTTCTTGATCTTTTTATCTAGCTCTTATAGCTTTTGAGCCCTCACAATATCAAGTTAAAGATTAGCATTCACTTGTAACTTAATTACCATAGATTCCTGTTTCCTTCCATGAAGACATAAATTTCACTGATAACAAAGTGGTCGGTATAACAGCGTCAGTGGTAGATAGAAAAATATGATATCATTATACGTGTAATATTTAAAATTCGGTAAACTTGGATTATCTCTATCCTTAATGACCACGCAATTAAGAGTGAATATACACTTTAAGGCTGAAACTTACTAAATTTGAACCAAAACATTGCAAATCTTGTCAAGAGTCACCCGAAGTACACCCTTCGGATTGACAACTATAGTAAATTGTATACTAAGTTATATAGTATTGTAGATTTATATTTGACGTTGTGTGCTAACAACATTCTATTCTTCATGACAACATGCAATTGAACATTCAGCAAACCATTCAGGATCGATCCCGACTACCTTATAGAGCATTTATTGTACGTAGATGAGTATCCAATACTGTGCACTGGATGGTCATCACTTCGCAGCCCGCGAGTCAATCTGTTCGCGAGATCTGAGCAGTTGAAACTTTTAACTCTAGAAAAGAGCGAAAGAAGGCAAAATAAAATAGAGTATAACGAAAAGCACATCAATCAAACTCTAATCCCAAATTATTCAATTTCATATTGCCTGATCTCGTATTTATTTATTGCTAAACTATGTTATCATATTAACTGAACCAAAAGTTCTCACAATCACCTTTTTAATTTTAGTATTGTAGATTTATATTTGACGTGGGACTACCACTGTCAACATGCATTTCTTGATGACAACATGCAATTCTTGATGATAACATGCAATTCTTCATGACAACATTCACAATTCTTCATGACAACATTCACAATTCTTCATGACAACATGCACAATTCTTCATGACAACATGCAATTGAACATTCAGCACACTACTCAGGATCGATCCCGACGACTTGTTATCTGTCCGACTACGTGTCGAGCATTTATTGTACTTAGATGGTATCCAATACTGGGCACTGGATAGTCATCACTTCGCAGTTCGCAAGTCAATCTGTTCGCGAGATCTGAGCAGTTGAAACTTTTAACTCTAGAAAAGAGCGAAAGAAGGCAAAAGACAAAAAAATAGAGTAACGAAAGGCACATCGATCATCCTCTAATCCCGGAAAGTTTTGGCAGTCCAGTCGTGGCGCACGCTTCTGCCTTATCGTCCAATTGTCTTCTTCTTCCAACAGTTGAACAAACGCTATCAAATCTTTTTCTCGATCGATTTTGATTTCGATTGCTGCCCCTCATCTGTCTTGTGTCTCCACTGCGCATGCTCTGCGCGCATAGATTACGGGAAAGAAGTGTTTCCCCGCTGGAGAGAATGTGTCGTGTCCCTCGCTCATCGATCAAAGCTCGGAGAAGAAGCAAAACACCGACTTGACGAGAGAAATGGGTTTGGGCGATACGTTTAATGCAGGCGTTAAGTTTGAGTTATTGATTTTCGAAATAAGAAGTAGTTTTCTAGTGTCGACTGATGAATAACGCCAGTGGATTTTATAAAGAATAATAATCAATGAGACCCCTAGGGAAAAATGAATATTTTCAAATACAAATTACAATACTACTATTTTTGTAAGTTCCATTATGTCTTCCTTTTCGCAAACAGTTTAATCAATCATCATACAGGGATCAAGGATCCCACAAAACAAACTTCACTATTCAACCATTTATCAACTCATTTATAAAATCAAATTTTAATAGAAATCTTGACTTAAAAGTGACCAGGCTTCGTATCGGGAATACCTTTTTTACTCATATACACTTGCTACTCAGAGAACCTGCACCATTATGTTCATTTTGCACCGCCATTTTATCCATAAGATATTTTAATAGAATGTCTAAACTTTAAATATAATAGACTAAACCGATTTGAAGTTCTTCACTCAACCCTGAAGGACCTGTTGATGGATCTGCCTCATAAAACTGTATTTCTATTCCTCTCTGACATTGGTTTTATATACTGTATTTTGATTTTAAAATTTGACCTTATTCGAACTATATTATGTCCTTATTTTAGTTCTTTTCCAGTCTTTTAAGAAAAACTGATTAATACGTATTGTTTGGCGCAGTATGGTCAATTACGGCCCTTGCGCCGTGAAACCAACCAACCAACCTAGTTGCCTTGTAATGTTGTCTGAAGTTAAGCATTAGATCCAGGCATCCCTAGTTGTTGATAGCGCTATTGAATTGCACCATTTTGATTCAAATCATCCCTTCAATACCTCTCAAGGTTGGCGATCATTTTCCGAGGAAGTGTGGTCTGCCTCACCTGTCAACTCGACCCGAAGCAACGTCCATGAGACAGCTCCATCCCGGCAACCCTTGGTTGGCGTTCCGCCCCCGCTCCGGTCTCCGATTGTCGCCATTGTGCGGCTCCATTGCCCAACCTGTCATTAGGGCATTAAGAGGAACAGTGGCCGCGCTTTATCCGAATCACACGGGGATGCCAAACCTGTGGTAGAAATCATTAGCTTCGGTAGCAGAGAGAAGATGTTTCCTCTTTAGGGGGCGGAGGAGGATATGGGGACCCCCCCGCCGTCTGGGGGTGTGTGAAGAGATCATCCGGTTTCGTTGCCACTTGTTTTCAAAACTTAGTCCGAGGACAAGAGGGTTATCAAGTGCCCGTGTAACTTTTTTTGCTCAGGCGAGCGAGGATGTGGTGAGGTTACGCGTGCCGAGGCGTAATTGAGGCCATTGTACTTCACAAAGCCATATTTTATTTTATTGAAGAATAGGTTTTCTAATTTATATAAAATATTTAAAAGGTATAATTCATCGCGTGGTTCTGAGGTAGATAGAGGGGGACTAAGAAGGTTGGCTATCGAGAAGGTTCTTTGTTCTTCGCATAGAACAATCGACTGGGACCACATGGACCATAGTATCTTATTCTCTGGATTCGTGAAATTATGCAAAGGTTGTGTTTGTTTGTCGTCGAAAAAATTCTTTGCTCGGTTCTCTAGTGATCAGTACAGAAAAATCAAGTGTGACTATATGGGCTGTAGCATTTTGTCTTCTGTGTACGGGAAGATTAACAAAGATAGTAAACATTTGTTGGTCACCGAATACATTCTGTGTTACGTTCTTTAGTGAGTGCACCGACCAACCGGTATAGTGGTTAAAGTGTTAGCCTCTAGATCGGAAGGTTCCTGGTTCGAATCCATGTCCGGGCATGTATGTTTGTAAGCGTATGGTGTAAAGGCGGCTTGTATACTTTAAATCTGTCGTGGCCGAAAGTCCTCACGTTGGGTTGGTGTGGAAGTTTGGAGAGTGGGGTGCCAGCTCAGGTGTTGCTTCGTCATCTGATCGTGGTTCAAAATTACGAGATGTCCTCGGATATTTCCCTTAAGAGACTGATCCCGGGCCGTCGTCAATAGCCCGCTGTGTTGCTCTAGTATGACGTTAACTAAAATTACCATTACCATCTTTAGTGAGTGCAAAAGAGTAAAGTTTATTGGGTCAGAAAATTCAAGTGGGACTGGACTACATGGACTGTAGAATTTTGTCCTCTGTATAAGGGAAGATCAACAAAGATTGCAAACATTGGTTAGTCACCGAATACATTCTGTGTTTCGTTCTTTAGTGAGTGCAAAAGAGTTAGGTTTATTGGGTATGTAACTACATGGCTGAAGAATATTGTATTCTGTACTAACCGAGTATTACAAGGATGCTAAAGGCAGTTTCATGCCATGAAGATTCCCTATTTCTTTTTGTGAAACAACCTATTACACTGGCTATTGAATTTTATCCTCTGCACTTTCAAAAAGTTTTACAAATGTAGAAAACATTGTTTTTTCCTCTTGTAGAGTTTATGTTCCGTTCTCTTGTGCCAGTACATTGTTTGGTCATCGAGTACATTCTCTTTTCCGTTCTCTAGTGATAAATACAGAACATTCAAGTGTATGACGACACAGGCTAAAGAATACTGTGTCCTGTATTAAAAGAGAACTACATGGATGTAAAAAATAGTTTGAATTCGTGAACGTTTTCTATTTCTTTTCACAGAACAGTCGATTGTGAATACACGGACAACAGAATGCCGTCCTCTGCATTAAAGAAATTTTACAAACGTACATTGTTTGGCTATCGAGTAGATTATCTGTTACCTCTAGTGATCAATGAAGAAGAAACAAGCGTGTAACCAGGGCCGCCCATAAGGGGGGGGGGGGACAAACCCGACAAATGTCGGGGGGCCCGGACATTTGAGGGGCCCGCAGCCCCAAGGTTTGTCCAAGAAATGATCTGCCTCATTTTAGGGCTATTTTCCGAATTTGACAAAAAAATTGAACAGAAAATATGCATTCTTTTCAAGTTTTTAAAAGGGCCCCGTCAAGGTGGTCTCACATTTTCAGCAGTCCGGTTAACTACAACAATCCTTTCGACAGGAAGAAGACTGGTTAGGTGACAAATTCCGAGACAAGAGATAAGAGCCCCTTCTCACTCAGTGGGGGGTTGAGTAGGAGAAAAGGATTGGGTCTGAGCTTCCTGGAAAACTTGAATTCCTGGAGTTATAGGGTTGTTTCGTTAATTTTCTACCCGCAACCGTCGTGGTTCGACCTTTCTCTCACATCGACGATTGACCATAACGAGCTTGCGTCTAAGTGATAAACTACCTGACGTTTTACAGGCCCTTCAAGATGTAAAAAATCAGTGAAGTTTATCGCAAGAGGAAACGGCAAAAATAAATGGATTCCTCAATTATTTTTCAAAATTTGATTATCGGTATATACTTTTGTTATGGGTATAGATGCAGAATTTTCCAAAAAAAGAGGACGAAAAAGGAACCTTTTCTTTGACGAAGCCACCGAAAGAGTGTCTGAAATATTAGAAACCAGACCAAATTCAAAAGTTCAGTTTTTGATATATTAATCAATAAAATAGTTTATCAGTCAGAATCAAGGGTATGAGCAAATGAAAAACATATGCAATACATTCGAAGCCATATTAAAAATAAATTTTATTTCTAATGATAACAACAACGCACTTAAAAAATTAATTGAAAGCTATCCAGATGATTTAAGCCACAATGTACAAGACGGTTCGCGAAGCTACTTTTTCACATTCAGCTAAGTTAGAAAATATAAAGGTTTTCCACTCTACCTTTTAAATATCTATAGATTAAAATTGCAATCTATTTTCCCAGAACTTTGCATAGCTTTAAGAATTTTTATTTTCCTTCCCATCACTGTGGCTTATGGTGAAAGAGGATTCACTAAACTATCTAGAATCAAAAATCATTTACGATCTACTTTGGGCCAAGAAAAATTGAATCATCATGCAATGTTTTAAATTGAGCATGAACTGGCGTCCAAAATGAGCTTCATTGATAAATTCATTAATGCGAAGAATAGATTTACTGCTCTCTCCTCAGTACTGCAAAAGTTTTCTGAGTTTTGACTAGTCTTCAGCGTCTAAGGTATGATATTTGTATGGGTGTTTCTCTTACAAAATCTATCTATAGAGATATTTATTAGATAGTTTTCTGATTGTACTTCATTGTCCTTATTGAAGTCCTGCTAGATCGCAAAATGGCTACACTTCGGGCTTTAGGCGTAATATATATATATATTTCCTTAATAACTTAACAGTTCATTATTAATTTACTGTGTGTTTGCTTGTACATTTCTGAAGTTGAGTAGTTGTAAATATATGGATACTTGAAAAAATGAAAACTTTCTACAAAAAGAAAAAACTTTGGGGCCCGCGTGAAAATTTTGTCGGGGGACCCGGGAAATTTATGGGCGGCCATGCGTGTAACAAACAAAGAAGCGTGTAACAAGTAAAGAAGTGTGTGACAAGAGTATTAAATACCGTTTGATGTCTATTGTTGATTTCATTTCGGTTCTATTTCGTTTCACAGAACAATCGACTTACTCCACACGTACTATACAACTTGTACAATGTAGTTTCATGAAGTTTTTATAAATATAGTAAATATTTTGTTCTTTCAAGTAGATTCCCTGTGCGTTCCCCTAGTGATCAATTCAGAAAAATCAAGTGTTAGACAACATAGGCCAAGGAATACGTTCTTCTGAATTAAAGTACAAGGATGTTAAAAAACAAGTTGATGCCAAATATATTATCCATTTGGACTCGCGGTCATCAGGAGTCAATGGGCTAAAGAATATTATCTGATTACATTGACATAGTGAGCCGCGGTAGCTCATTCAATAGAGCGTCGGGCTCGCATCGGAAGGGTTGTGGGTTCTGTCCTCAGCGGAGCCTGCAATTCTGATGATTGCGAGACCAGCGCTTAGACCTGGCTAAAGACCGTCGTGTTCGCTAATGGTGGCTGGGGCACGTTAAATAGGTCGTGGTCACAAAGTCCCCCGTGTTCCCATACCAAATCAATACCTCTGGGGGTACCTGATCAGGGGGTTATCGGCCTCTGATTGGGATCTAAATTACGATAGGTGTCAATGAAATGGATGTGTGAAAGGGACCTTCCTATAAAACGTATGTCATGTATGAAGAAGTCCAACCCTTCGGGACAATGGCACCCCCAATTGGGTTGTATATATATATATATATATATATATATATATATATATATATACAGGGTGGTCATAAAATAACTTGGCCGATATATGGATCTCTAGCGGCCGTTACGTTCAACCGATCGAGATGAGATTTCAGATACAGTTATTCAGAGGTATGAGCTCGGGATTCTGTGAACGACAACAAATTGGCACTCACAGTTACGGTTATAGGTAGAGAAACTCGAAATTTTCGAATGGCAACACCCACTTTTTCCTGTCTCAAAATGCTCAGCGCATGCGAAAACCCTAAAAAGCGTTGGAACGGTACGTGTATCACAAAAAACGGAAGCGTTCTGCACTCACAAATAACAGCTCTGCGAACGTGCAACAAAACCACGATCGGGGCCCACGAAAGAAATTTGCATATGTTGGAGGCAAGATATCAACCACAGAACGCACATGCCAACGAAATGACTCTGTCAGCGAAAGTTAATGGAAAATTGCTAAAATTCTATTATTAAAATGGAATGAATGCCGTGGAAGGCCTAGCGTGTTTACCGTCAAAACCATCGCCAAATAAGAGGCAAATGCATCTGGCGAAAGGCGTTCTGTGGTTGGTGTCTTGCCACTGTTATATGCAAATTTTCTCCGTGCGCCCAGAACGTGGTTTTGTTGACCGTTCGGAGAACTGTTTTTTGTGCGTGCATAACGCGTCCGTGTTTTGTGATACACGTATGAACGGAACGGCCGCTAGAGGTCCATATATCGGCCAAGTTTTTTTATGACCACCCTGTATATATATATATATATATATAATTTTTCATACTTTTGTGCTTAATAGTATTCTGTCAAGTAAAACATTTATCTACTTTCAGAGAGAAATTATTTCATTTCGACTTAGAGGCCCACCCAAGATTGACCACCTGTTTTGGACAGTGAATTAGACCCAAAATCCAATTTCTACCCAGGCTATCAAGCTGGAAGGGTGTTCTATAAATTATTAACATATTAGGTCTTAGGTTACGATAGCAACATATTAGGGGGCTATATTAGTAACATAAGCTTTCAAATGTAGGAGGGGGTAGTAATTTTAGACTATTGGAACATCGAAACAGTACAAACTTAAATTTGTTGGAGGATTTTTACAATAAAATATCTTTCTTTAAAATGCATTAAGCAATTTTAGTGTTCTACTAGAGACTAATTTTAAGGATGCAATACCCCCGGCAAATTAAAACTGTATTGTATGACCTAATCCTGTGCTTATTGTATTTTGTCCAAGCAGCTTTAAATTAGAAAAATGGAACATTTAGCTAATTATAAAAATAATGGATAATACTCGTATTTGTTAACATTTAGACTAAAGCCGGTACATCCAGTTGTATCTTGATCGCGTCAAGAAGGAATTAAGACTGCGGTCGGTACAGCAGTATTACCTTGAAAATTATAAGAATCGCGCCAACAAAGAATTTAGACTACGGCCAGTACAGCAGTTGTATCTTGAAAGTTATAAGAATCGCGACAAGAATCGACTTAGTTATATCTATAGCCGTAGTCAAAAAGGTTGAGGTGTAAATTCCCGTTTTTGTTCATTAACCTTTTGACTGCGGCTATAGATATAACTGGTGAGATTCTTTCTTTTCGCGATTCTTATATCTTGCAAGGCACAGCTGCTGTTCTGGCCGTAGTAAAAAATTATTTTCTGGTGCGATCAACGTACAACTTCTGAACAGGCCGTAGTCTAAAAGTTAATTTTAACCAGCATGTAAGGACGAGTAAGCTTAAGTTTCTACATAAAGAGCATATCCATAAGCGCTTTTTTAACCCTTCCATTGATACCGACGATAAATCTCGTCCATCAAGATTTCACTAACTTGACCACATATCTTGTAATATCTTGAACTAATAACAAAATATCTCGTCATCAAGGTATTATTATTGATTTTTTATTTATGATAACGGGATCAAGATCTGTTCAGTTTTCTTCTAATGTTGAGAGATATCTCGTACATCAAAATATTGTTAGCGTTGCTAATGTCGAGATACCCTGTCGAAACAACCACCAAGAGGGTTAAATAAAACAGAATTTCACTTCCCATATACCTAAACATTAAAACTAAGTTCTCTAACGTGGCCTATGCAAAACGAGGAATCGCGCAAACATTTACCCACCGACAACTTTCTCCGCAATGAAGACATTACCTCTAATGGACCATAACTCCCTGTAACAGTCATTCACGGTAATAACTGATGAATAAGGGAAAGTGGAGTCAAAACCACCTGTTTGTAGGCTCCTATTGACGCAGGTGGTTCTATCCACCCACCCGTTCTGTCTACCGAACGCCAATAAAGAAAAGGGTCATTTAAAAACGACTCACTTTTCTTTCCCGTCGACAAACACTTCCACACCTGCGTCCTGGTTGGTCTGCGTCACGCTTGGAGATGACTTCAGTACAATCGCAGTGTACTGTACGATTCATTGTGACCTTGGTTTGTGTACTGTATAATGTACTCAATATAGAGGAGCATGAAATTGAGTCCTAGCATTAACATATCTCAATAGATGTTATTAAAGAGAAGGTGAGCACAAATACCTTAAGAGGAGGCATTTCAGAAATATTTATTAAAACGTTTTGGGGATTTTCGTAGAAAAAGATGTGTTATAATTCAGGTGCAATATCTCTCTACAATGCTTCAATACATGTCGCACCCCGGCAAGAAAAGTAACGCAACTCAAAATTGCAGAATTTGAGAAACGCCTACTTAAAGGATACCATAAAACTTGTATTGAAATAGTACAAGCTTCCTTTTAAATTTTAGGTAAGTATTTATGGTGGTAACTTCTATTATATTCTATAGAATAATAATATAAAACGGGGGCACCTCATACATATTTTTCAATGATATAACATCAAAATTTTTATACTTTGACTTGTGTCATTTTTCTTGCAGGGGTGCGATATAGAAATACATGTAATTAACATTTTACTACAAATTAAAATATTTAACGTAAAATCACATATTTAATCTATTTTACAGTGTTAATAAACTATTTATGAGAATTACGAAAACTTAAATTACTAAAAATAATATTTTAGAACAGTGTAGAACCTATGTGCAGAATTGCATTCAGTTTTCTGCAACATAACTCCAAGCAATTGCATTTGTTCTGCAGGCATTTGTCCGAATTTTTAAAACTGCAGTAAAATTAAAACCAGACGTAAAACACAATTATTGGCTGAATATGTACTACATATTTAGATTAAAACACACGTCAAAATTAATCAACTCTCTTCTTACTTTATTTAAAACCAAGGCACACTTTCAGAATTTGCAATTATGTCGATAACTTTTGAAATTAAATATCTTGTCACTGACACAGAAGCATTATTTGTAAAGTGTTTGTGGTAATTTGGGGAGGTGAACGGAGGTTGTTCCGTAGCTAGAAAGGAAACAAAGGTGTGGTAAGGAGCGCGCTTTGCACTGCAAAAAAATCACTGATTAAAAAAAAATCGCAAAATTTTGATAAAATAAAGGAAAAATTGTTCTGCAAAGATTTTGTTCTGCGCCGTACGCCGCAGTTTTAAGCACTTCCGGGGTGTAGACCATAGAATCCCTCAGTTGTCGTTTTTTAAAGTACACAAGACTACCGACTTATTGGCATTCGGCACCACTACATGAAGTGTGCTAAGGGGTACTTGTGAAGTAGCAAGTCGGATGTGTGTGTCGATAATAAAATATATTATTATACATATTTAATTTAATCATAACCTTATCATATAATATTGATACGTGGTACATTCTTCTGGATTAAGAATTGTATTACCATAAACGGTATATTACCGTTTATTAAAACTAAAATGTAGCCCGGTTCGAAGAGTAACGGATTAGCAAACGGAGGGTTGGGAGAGGGGCCTCCTATGTCCTCATGTTGGCGTGGTGTGGAAGTTTGGAGAGTGTGGTGCTAGCTCAGGTGTGGCCTCGTCATCTGACCGTGATTTATTTTTAAGCGGTGTTGTTCTCGGATCATTCCCTTTGGGATAAATCCGTCGATAAAATTCCGTTGTGTTGCTCCAGTGCGACGGTAATTAAATACTTACATTAGAAAAATAATGTTTATGTACAGTTTTGCTACAAAAGGTTGATAGATTTTTCAATAGTAGGTGCTCTCGAATTTTACTTCACACTTGAGCAACACATGAATTTGGTGACGGTCCGGGATTATTCCGAAGTGAAAGAATTGAGAAGAACTCGTCATTCTCAACCATAGTCAGACGACGAGGTCAACACCTGAGCCTGGCACTTCCAAAACTATCCACACTTCGCAAAGTGAGGATATTCGAGGCTACGACAGACTTAAATTGCACCAACTCCACGTACACGACGGTCTTTGGTTGGATCGAGTTTTGAACTCGCAAACCTCCGGTTTCGCTAATCAGCAACTCTAAAAACTGGGTTACCGAGGTCCACATTTTGAGTGATTTCAATTCAGTAAGTAATCTGCTACCATGTAGTGTTTTGTTTTTATCTGATCTAACAATGTTGTAAAGGCAGGTGTTCCAAATATCGCCTACCCTAACTATTTCTCTCTATATCAGCCACCTGGGTTGGGAAATCAAGCTGGAAACTAAATGAATATCACTAGGAACTATTCTCCTTTGGTTTCCAGAGATCCTATAGTACCTTCTTTATTTATGTCAGTTTAAGTTAACTAGTCAAACTTCATAAAGTTTCCCAAGATAATTTCCAAGAGTGGGTTCCTAATATCGCCTATCCCTGTTCCCATTACCACATACCAGGCGGAATTAGGAGCTACTATTAAAATGAGTTGCTAGTAGAGCATACAAACCTACCTTTAGTATTGAATGTACTTTCAAGTCATATAAACGAAATTATGATCTATAAACATTTATCTTGATATTCCCCGAATGGATCGAAGACAAAAAATACGCTGATCACAGTCTCAAATACTTCAGAAGCAAAATAGTGTTGTTGATGTAGCTGAGATAGGAAACTTGCCGGTGGCGCTATGTGTGGCAAAACCCTAGACCGTCAAGTTAACTACATAAACTCATAGATGCCGGCCCATGGTTGGAGAGAATCCTCATCCAAATACTTTTAGCTTTTTACATGACATTGGGTTCATCCATCACATATATAATTTTATATACTATTCATTTTATTATCACAGGACTCATTTCATTTTATTGTTATATTATACATCTGAGCTTTTTTTTCGGATCTCTTACACCAGGTATCTTAGACCAATATTTACGCGTAATGAAATTGCTTTAAAATCATAGAATAATGTATTCGAGCTCGATTTTTTGATCGTTGACATATGTCCCAAGAGGACTCAATGCCACAAAATCACATCCAATCCAATCCATAGATGCCATGCATTGTAACTTACAAACACGAGTAAGTGATATTAAGCGCAGGGGTGATATTTGGAACACCTACCCAATAAGACTTTTTTCTTGCATATTTTCTCTTGAGAAAAAAAACAGCATAATTTTATACTGAGGCTATTGTTGATGATCTACGTGCTTGTTCAAATTCACAGCACATTAATTTTGTTGTAAAGAACAATTCAATTGGACATTATAAAAAATCAATTTATTGATTCACTTCAGTTCGGATCAGCAACCCGCCATCGCCAAGCGACACCGCTGTTGAAAACCTCGAAATGATGACGTCAGCTTGGGCGTGCGCAGTCGTGACTTCCGTTTATATAACGACACATCCACACATTATGGTTTAATGCTCGCTTTTGTTTGAACTGGAGTGGTAATGTTTTACTTCTTATCTTTCCGCTTTTTTAATGCATTTCTAAGAAAAGGTTCTTTTTGTTGGAGCGGTTTGTGTTGGTATTTTTCCTCCACTACTGGAAAGTCTTTGTTCCGTTTTATGGTCTGGCTTGGGTGTATCTGCTTTTTCTGGTTTTTAACTACCAGCTACCGAGTAGCATGATGGAATTGGCTTAGGTGGAGGTGGTAGAGTTGCTTTTTGTTCTTTCATTGATCCTGGAACTTGCTTTCTTTGCGCTGTGGCTTCTTTCTTTTCGTCGTGTGGAATTATCGGAATTAGCTATTTGCTTTTATTGGTTGTTATGGATCGTGGGCAAGACCACTGTTGTGAAGACGTTGTCGTGCATTCGCCATAGTTTTGCGTGGGCGATGACGTGAAAAATAAGGGCAACGTCGAAATTTCAGCGTGGTACTATCTGCAGTACCGGGCTTGTTTTGCGTGCCATAAAATTCATAAGTTAAAACTACCGTGCTATCATAAAGGTAGATTGTTGAAGTTTGGTCTTCAGTAATGGTTGTTGAAATACTGAGCATAAAGGAATTTGATTTGTATCTGATGCTTTATCCTGAAACTGGTACAAACGTAGAAACGGAACACATTCTCAACACTTCTTCTCAATCTTCACATCAACACTTCAGAGGTTTTACTGTATTAACGTTTTTAATTTTTTTCTAGATAATGCCGAGGTTTCATAGATGCTACACCACTGCGGTTTTGTGATTCTACGATTTACACCTTGAAGTACTAAACGCTAATTGATAAGCCTTATTTCTTTTCTTTTTAAAGTAAATTAAGTTTCTTAAACTGGTACTTTTTCAACAAAATATTTGTTAAATGTCCGGAAGCTGGGGCTCATTTTGAGAGAGCCCAGGGAACCAATGAAAATCGCTTAGAAATCTCTGCAATCACGTGCAGGAGCAAGCAGTTGCAAAATATCGTCAACTCATTTTCTTCAGTTATGTAATCACTATATACTTGTAATTAATTACGCATGTATAATTGTAGGACAGTCCATCCTTCTCGGTCCAGTTGTCTAGAGTTAAGTTTTTTGTATTTTCAATGACAAACAACAAGAACTGGAATGCTCGTTAACACAAAACAGCATTTACTACTTACATTTTAAATACAAA
Organism: Metellina segmentata; assembly: GCA_947359465.1. Lineage (NCBI taxonomy): Eukaryota > Metazoa > Arthropoda > Arachnida > Araneae > Tetragnathidae > Metellina > Metellina segmentata. The sequence continues at coordinate 20,905,782 of OX375876.1, read as the reverse complement.
AGGCTACATTAATCAGCTATCAACTATCATCATCAATACAACATCAGAATCAATCAACTATCATCATCAATACAACATCAGAATCAATCAACTATCATCATCAATCCGATATCCGAATAACCGTCGAACTTCTCTTTTCCCCTCTTTTTTAAAAGACAAAGTTTGCACGCTCCCGAAATCTGCGCGAAGTCAGAATCAGAAGAATCTGTCAAATTCTAATGTAGCTACTCAAGAATTAAAATCCTATATAAACTTAACGTGTCCTGCATTGCAGAAAAAAATACAAACTGGCTATCTCGTGGGAAATGATTTTGCAGAGCCTTCACGGGTACCGTGATCAAAATTTCAAACAATACGGGAAAAGGAATCCAAATATTGGGTTGATGCGAAAGTTCGTCCCGTTTTTGGAGCTGGATGGCATCGCACCGCAAAACCGATTTGCTATCTATTTCACACGTGTTGCGTCTTGATGTTGTTTTGAAGATGGAATTTCAGTTAGTATTTTGGGGGAAAATTGTGTCTTTTAAGTTTTGTAAAGCATTAAAAATGGCAGAATGTAGGGATCATATTCGACATGGGTGTGCTTTTTCATTTTCGAAAATGCAAGAAGGCTTCGTAGACACGAAAGAAGATACCTGTTGCGTAGGGTGAGGGTGCCGTTGACGATTCCACTGTTCAGTAAGTGGTTCGGAAAGTTTCGTCTCCTGGATCCGTTCTTTAGCCAGAAACCTCGGAAACTTCTATGAGCTCGAGATGATGCAGCTACCATAGGTATGAAGAAAAGTAATCGAATAGAACGACACGTATACAGGGTGGTCCCGAATTCATGGTACAAACTTTAATGGTAGGTACAGGACATTGTAACAATGATTTATTGTATAGGAATGTATAGTCGCAAGTGACGCGGTGAGGCGTAAACAGGGGAAATAAAAGGAAAGAGAAATGGAGTGATCGGTTGGTATCATTGCCGGTAGAGGGCAGTAGATGTCTAGCCGCTGTTGAACATGATGCATCGCAGTAGGGAAAAGCGCCATTCACAATTGTGCTGCCGTAGACGATGGGTGATTTTACGTATGCAGAAAAAGCAGACATGCATTACATGTACGGCCGTGCAAATGGTAACGGCAGAGCTGCGTTACGAATGTATCGCGCGGAGTATCCTGATCGACGAATGCCGGATCATAGAATTTTTCAACGGTTACATCGTCAACTTTGTGAAACAGGTGCGTTCGACGTCAACAGACATGGCGCTGGTCGAGTAAGAGCTGTACGCACTCCAAGGCTGGAAGAAAGTATCTTGAACATTGTGGCTGATAGACCCGAGTCAAGCACAAGAACTGTTGCGCGTGACGTAGGTGTGAGTCATCAGACTGTATGCAGAGTGTTAAACGAAAATCGCTTACACCCCTTCCATTTTCAGAAAGTACAAGCATTGAATCCGGCAGATTATCCTCGCCGCGTGAACTTGTGCCTGTGGGTGATGCAGCAATGTGCGTTGCAGCCGGATTTCGTAGATTATGTGCTATTTACAGATGAAGCGACATTTTCACGCGAGGGTGTCTTTAATGCGCACAATTCCCATGTGTGGGCAACCGATAATCCACATGCAACGCGTCGACATGCGTTTCAACAACGTTTCAGTATTAATGTGTGGGCTGGTATTGTGAACGACTTTTTGATTGGCCCATACTTACTACCCACGCGGCTCACTGGCGGAAGCTATCTTATTTTTCTGAAAGAAGTGTTACCACAACTGCTGCATGATGTTCCGATCGCCATTCGTAACCGCATGTGGTTTCAGCACGATGGGGCGCCAGCACACTTCAGCATTGATGTACGGAATTACCTGAATGCCACGTTTGGTACTCGATGGATTGGGCGTGGTGGACCAGTCCCTTGGCCACCCCGATCTCCCGATTTATCGAGCCTCGATTACTTTTTATGGGGACATCTAAAGCATCTTGTTTATGAGACTCCAGTTGACTCAGATAAGGATCTCGTCGCTCGCTATCTGTAGCTGCTGCAGGTGTGCGTGAAATACCAGGCATCTTTGAACGTGTACGCCAATCGCTCCACCGACGCTGTCAAGCATGTATCGATACTGGTGGACGCAATTTTGAACAATTACTGTAAACATGACACTTGTCAACAACGCTTTCAATAAAATCTTTGTTTTTCCTTTCGGCCGTTATTTCCCCTGTTTTCGCCTCACCGCGTCACTTGCGACTATACATTCCTATACAATAAATCATTGTTACAATGTGCTGTACCTACCATTAAAGTTTGTACCATGAATTCGGGACCACCCTGTATAACGTATATATTGATTAAATACACTACCCTACAGTAATGGACTGGACAGCAAGATGATGGTATCAGGGAAAGAATAGATGCTTTAATTGGGGGATGGTCCCCACGTGCTGCAACCCTTCTGGGTACACTTTCAACAAGGTTTTGATACATAGCTATGGGTATTTGTGTCCATTCCTACTACAAAAATGTCGCCAGCTCAGCAGTAGATTTCAAACTGGGTATTTGGTCTAGGTCAAGGAAGACGTTTTACATCCATATCTGGATACCACTGCTTGACAGAGGCTGCAACATGACATGGAACGTTGTCATCCTGGAAGTAACATTCGTCCCTTCCATAATATTGTCAAAGCGTAGGAAGAACATGATGATCCAAAATGTTTATGTAGGCACCAGCGTTCAATTTGCCAGGAACAACATGCAAAGGTCCCAGGTCCTTACCACGATAAACATTCCAAAACAAGAAGTGGGATTTTATGGGAATCCGCTGGTGTCCGGTCGATTATTGTAAGGTGGTGTGTTAGGAAATAAATTAACTTTTCTTCAATTTTTGTCAAAAAGGAAAATAAACTCAACATACTCTTGCTCTGAAAAAATGAAAAGATTCCGAGCGCGTTATAGTAAAATTACTTCAATAATCCTGCATTTTTGAAACTTAAAAATAAGCCATTTCCTCTCAGAAAACAAGATATGACACGATAAAATTCCAAAAGATCAATATTCAAAAGAACGCTTTCGAAGCAAGCGTTGAAGGAACGTTTCTGACCTCAGGACTAAAATCACTCAGCAGTTGAAATTCCCGATGCAATCATTATTAATGTAATTCGTGTGAATCCATTAATATTGCAAAATGGAGTGTAAAGGATTGTAGAGGAGAATCTGAATGAGAGAAAGTACCGATTTCACTGTTTCTTCGGACTTGCTACGGATTCCTTTGTAAGCCCTAATGGATTTCGTGACTCCACTTTCTATTTAGGTTGTACTCAATATTTTCTGTTCATTATTTCAATGCAAAAGCGTTATTCAATCCCATTCACCACAAGTAAACCATACAGAACAATAAAAAGCCTTCGCGTGATAGAGATCAATTTTTAATTTTTCGTGGAGTTTCTCATCTTTCAACTGGAATTTAGATTGTTGATTGATATAAACGCGCACTCTTTCAGAGGCTATTTAACTTCACAGTGGAAAGTGCTTGTCCTGGAAAAGGGGCAGACGGGTCAAACACGAAGATGCAGCCATTCCAAAATTAAAATTCGAATTATTTTTGGCAACTTTACGATAATCTTTCGAGAAACGTTGGCCAACTTTAAAATAAATCCATTTAAAAATACGAAAAAGTTAAAATGAAAATTCTTTACCTAAAAGCAACTTGTATTCGGGATGATAGGTCCATTTATTATTTCTCTTTCTAACGAGAGAGCTGACCAATCGGTCTGGTGGTTAAGGTGTCAGCCTCCAGATCGGAAGGTTCCCCGCTCAAATCCGGGTCAGTGCGTGGATGTTTGTAAGTGTATGTTGTAGAGCCGGCTGGTGTACCTTAAATCTATCGTGGCCGAAAGTCCTCGCGTTGGGTTGGTGTGGAAGTTTGGAGAGTGGGGTGTCAGCTCAGATGTTGCCTCGTCATTTGACCGTGGTTCAAAATGACGCGGTGCTGTCCTCGGATCTTTCTCTTAGAAGATTGATCCCGGACCGTCGTCAATAGCCCGTGTTGCTCTAGTACGACGTTAATTAAAATTACCAGCTTGTAGTGCTTGTCCAGGAAGGAAGGCTCTTGAAGGAAAATAAAATTTGTTTATCTGATCTCTAACCCTCCTCTGGTGGTTGTCTCAAAGCGGTATCTTATCAAATTGACCAGATCTTGATGGACGAGATATCTCGTCATTAGAAAAACCATATATCGATGACGAGATATCTAACCATCAACAAAATTTTGTCAGATCTTCATGAACAAGGTGTCTCGTCTGACATTGGATTCATCCATCACATATAATTTCATATATACTATTCATTTTACTATCACCCGACACATTTCATTTTATTATTAGATTATCTGTTTGAGCTCTTATATTCGGATCTCTTACACAAGTTATAAGACCTTTTACGCGTAATGAAATTGAAATAAAATTATAGAATAATGTATTTGAGTTTAATTTTTCGTCTTGGAGTTTGGCATAATATGTCCCAAGAGAACTCGATGCCACAAAACCATATCCTATCTAATCCAGGGTGTCTCGTCAAAACCACTAGGAAGGTTAGAGTAATTAGGGTCTTCTTTGATTGGGAACCCAGGATCGTGTTCTGACCAGACGCTCACACAGGATTACTCCGTGGAGGGCTAAGAAATTATTCATCATAATTTTTTAGTAAATTTGAGATTCACATCACTTTCCATCAAACGGAGGCACTATGGGTCTACAGTGCCAGACCAAAAAGGGGCCCCTTAGACGTTAGAAGGAAGTAAAACAATCAGTGAGACAGACAGTCCAGGGATGGGCACTTTTGATCAATGTAATCGATGTTTTGGATCGATCCGTTTCAAAGTAGGTAGCATCGATACACCTAAAATATCGGACAAAAATATCAAACGGACTAGCATTTTCTTGTAAAGTATCGAAGCGGTTCGACCCGATTCGAAAGAATGCTGGTCCGATACCACATGGTTTTAATGGCATGAATTCTTTAAGAGTACCTCATACCAGTACCACTACTTGATATCAGACTGCTCTAGGATTGGATCAACAAGGTATCGAACTAGCATCTCCTGGGAAAAGTTTTTGTCTCGGTCCCACCCGATTTGAATGGATGCCGGTCCGTTACCCAGGTTAGACAGAATGTCTGCAACGATATTCACATAAATGTATCGATCCACTTTTATGGATCGTTCAAAAATAAATGGCATCGAGACATGAAAGCATAGGTACAAAATCGCATGCAGTCTTGAAAAGGACTGGTAACATGAAGGATGAAAAAGGTTTACTCCAAGGAGAATGTATTATTTTTAGGATTTATCTTTGGATGGAGAAACTTACACATTCGTTTAGCAGACACGTTGACGCGACAAATTTCAATTCTCAAGTGCATATTCTGTCTATCACCTTATTTAATTTGTATGGATTTCCTATTTATGGATACAGATTTTTAGGCTATAAAAATAATACGTAAATTCTGTGCTCAGATGGAAAAATGTTCTGTCACAATTTCCCAAAAAATTGAGTTTGTCCCCTCCTGTTTTAATGTTTAGAAGGTGGCAAATGTCGTAAGTCTTTTTCTTTCAGTTTATGAGAAAACAAAGGTGGAAAATTGTAATAAGTCAAAAACCACAGAACCACATGTTGAATCTTAAATCTTAAAATTGCTGTCACGAAAAATTAAAATAAGTGACTTATAACATTTTTCCATTTGAGCACAGAATTAATAATCGTATTTTAGGTATTCCTACAAGAGCACTTACAACTCAAAAACAAAAGACGCAGGGATTTAAGCCCCCTCTTGTAATTCCGCTGTTCTTAAGTCCTCTTCAAATGAGGTTAGGAGCGGGATTGTAAGAGCGTTCACCATCACCTTTGCTCTCTGCTAGGGAAAGTTACGGATGGTCCTCCGGCTGGAGGATTGCTCAACCCCCATCGAGCGAGAGAGAGAACGTACCCGGATTCGAATATTCCATTCTCCTTCCTACTCCTTGACAGTGATGGATGCGGATGGAAACCTCAGATCGACACCCCCGCACCACCTGCTCTGCTTTCTTTTCTTCCTTCCCTCTCCTCCGACCGCAATGCTCAGAACCCGCTTGATCCGAGCTGCGCTTAAGACCAATGCTCATTAGCGGTCTGCTTTCTGACCAGCTTCAAATGCGGACGGTTCTTTTGTAGTAAATTATAACATGCAATTGCATCATGCCGCCTTAACCGATTTGCTAGTGTGTAAGCCTATTGATCAGGGTCCGTAAATGTCCTTCTTCAATCTTAACGGTACCCAATCGGTTGTTCGGTTTTTTGGGTCGAGCACAAGACGGTCCCAGTAGGATCGGGGACGATGATGGGGAGATGGGAAGGGGGGGGGAGGTGAGAGCTGTGAAGAATCAATTGATTCTTCCAATTAAACAGTTAACATGACACCTGGCTATCTGGACTCAGGCCTAACTGGCGCCTACGTAAGCTTGCAAACGGAGACCTGTTCCCCCCTTTCGGAAGGGGTACAGAGGGAGCGTCGCCGACTGTCCAGCGAATGACCGTACTGCTGATACGTCACGAAGGCTCTCAGCCAATTCGGACGAGGCGCCGACCCGAGAACTTGAATTTGGAGGAGAAACGAAAAGACGATTTGACTTTTGGACGTAGTACTGACGGTTGAGCAGAGACGGAACAGCGGTTCCTGTTTTTTTGCGTACTTGTGGAGTCCTGAAAAGAGCGAGCGCTCACTCCAACATTTTCGTGAGGATATCTATCCTATTAAGAGGATTGGGAACAACCTGTTCCAAATTGCTTGAACGTTGGGAACATCCTGTTCCAAAATTGCTGTGACATTCAGGAACATCCAGTTCCAAACTGATTGAACTTTGGGAACATCCTGTTTCAAAACTGCTTCAAATTCGGGAACATTCTGTTCCGAACGTCCGTCGTACTCCATCCGAATCCTGTCACTGAACTTTAAACAATTTGTAAATAACTTCATTAATCTAGATTAAAGAAAACTCTATGCTGTAAGAAATCTAGTGATTGATGCGCTACCCTGTTAGATTCAGTTCTTTACAGTGCGTTGTCCCCAAGCGAGCATTTTTTAGGTTTTATACACTCCGCAATGTGGATTCGTTTGCTCGTGAGCATGCTACAACCACTGTGGATTCGAATGCCTGCAGTGGCTAGATGCTCTGTCCAGATATGGAGCAATTGCATAAACATAGTGCAATGCATGTTACAGTTCGCTAATGAGTACGTGGTTTCAGATTGTGATGGTACCTCCTAAGTTTGCCTTGTAACAAGTCAAATACAGTCAAATTGGATACAGCTGGGCCTGATCGCTAGCATACGAATCCACTGTGATCGAACCATGCTCATTAGCAGACGAATCCGCAGTGATTGGGGCATGCTCGCTAATATATGATTCCACAGTGATAGTGGCATGCTCGCTAGCAGACGAATCTAATGCTCGGGGCATGATCGTAACCAGATGATATGAATCCATACTGCTTGGGCATGCTCGATAATAGACGAATCCACAGTGCTCGGGGTACGTTCGCTGTCAGAAGAATCCTCAGTGCTTGGGGTATGCTCGCTGGCAAATAAATGCATATTATTCAGAGCACGCTCGTTACCAGGTGAATCCATAGCGTTCGGAGAAATATTTCTAGTTGAAGAATCCAGAGTGCTGTAGTGATTCAGCCTGTACGATCCTAGTGTGAGACCCTTTGTGCTCGTCGCGAAAATATACAACTAGTAGGATTGCTCTGAACGTTACGGGGATGCACGCGGGCCCTATTTGACAAGCGGCCCGATAACCTGACCCAAGCGAAAGCGATAACAATACATGACACAGCACATGTTACAATTTACTACTCTTTACGGTGTCTCACTGTAAGGCAATGTTGGTGGTAAGAACAGACAACCGGTCGAATCGCTCCGAAGGTTAAGAGGCTATTCGTGAACATTGTTACACACACTCGCGAATTTGTGTTGCAGTACATAATTTGAACATATAGAATTACATTGTTGCTGTCGTTGTGACCACGACCTTCCTCGGAACATCGAAGCTGTTCCGAGGAACGGCATTAATTTTATCGTCAAGATCTCGAGTCGGGGTGGCGATTTGGAGAGTTTGGGAGCCAAATTTGTTTTCCACCATGAGTCGGTGAAGATCAAAGTTGCAACTTTTGGGGGCTATTTCTCCATGACGATTGCTTGACAATAACCGCACTCCTCTAGCCATCGTCCCCCCCCCCCTGGTCGCTCATGCCGTCTTTTGTTCGCTCTCTGTGATATTTTGCCCTCATCGCTTGCCCTGAGAACATCTCCCGCCAAACTGCCAGGGGTGAGAGGAGTGCGCTCGGATGGTTGCCGATGAAGTCCACAAAGAGTCGATCGAAAAAAGGGACGAAAAGGGGTCAGTATAGGGAAACATAAAACGTCCTCGCCACAAAAAGAGAGTACGTATTTGCAACCCCGGTGTAAACGCGGCTTTAGGCTACTCGTATCATAAGTAGTATATAACTATCAATACCTCAGTCCAAAGGAGTTGGAAACTTCAGGGCCGTACTAAGATATTTGGCACCTTTGGGCTACTAACAGTAATGCGCTCCTCTTCATAAGAAAATACACGTGAGAGGGGTGACCGGTGGTTTTAAAAGTTTCAGGACCAGAAAAAGTAAATATAATCAGTCTCCAGTCGTCAAACTGATTTTAGTGTAAGCAAAATTGCCGCCCTAAAAGGTTGGCTCCCCCGGGGCTATAGCCTATTTAGCCCTGTGGTTAAGGTGGCCCTGGGAAACTTTAGTGACGTTAGAGAGAGGTGGAAGAGTTAAATCATCTACTTTATACAAAGGCGCATTATTCTTTCATATAAAAGAAAAGAAACACGTACACTGGAGTGATGAAGATGAAGCCTTTTACTAATAATACTCCGCTCCAATATTGTCAAATTATTTGAAATTATGTGCAACAAGTTACTACTAAAATATTTTATACTTGAAAAGAAATCGTGACACATTGCATACAATGATGTAATGTCTTACATATTTGCATAACATTGTTTCAAAGTAAAATATAAAACAAATTTTATGTATCGAGGAAGATATATTTATTATTATTTCTTTAATTGAATTATGATTTAAACTCTTACAAAGATTAAATATCAATATATTTCAACCAATTTCATTAAATTAACGCATTTCATAAACGCAGTTCTTATAATATATATATACTTTCTCCCATTACAATAAGCATTTTAATAACATCGAAGACAAAAGTAGAAACAAAGAACAAAAATGAAATTTTTGTGAAATAACTTACTTTTATTATGGCTACATGAATTCTTCATTCAGTTTGTTAGAAATGTAATTTCTCATTTTGAGCTACTAAGGCAGTCACTCATTTACAACACAAAAATCCAAAACTTTATCTCGTCCTTCATACGCGTGTCCATCTCGCCAAGCCCGTCGCCAAAATTATGGCAACCCAACCGGACCTAAGAGCTCTGAGTATGTAATTTTTCGATTTCATAAGACACAATAATCAGGGTTCGGCGTATCCGCGCTCTAATCTGAATACAAGACTCAACTCACATGAAAATGATACTCAGTTTCCCTATCACTTATAGTCCGGGAGCTAACATCACAAAATCGGTACTCATTTGTAAACTTTTTTTAAACGTGACTCAATTATTAGTATTTAATGCTATAAAACATATCACTGGTCTAACATGCAGGTCTTGGGACCGAGGCATGTTTATAGCGCTAGAAAAATTGTTTTAAATAAATAAATTTTCCTTTGAGGAAAACACACGAAACTTTGTATACTGCTTGTTTATAACATTATTTTCGTTACTGAAATGGACAGTATGCAGTAGCCACCACTTCGAACTCGTGTATTCCCTTATCTGGCTAAAACTTATTTGTAAACTGGAAGACTTCGTGTTTTTCGTTAACATATTGTACGAGCTTTGAAAATAGTCTGGTCTGCCGTTATTTTCATAGTGCTTTTGCATAAAATTGAAGTATAACAGCTGAAATGAATGTAGTTATTGTGTAGTCACCACGTGCCATTCATATCATAATAAAATTTACAGATATAAGTCTATATACTAATAACTTAATCAAAATTAAATTGATTTTACTATACACAAAATATCGTTAGTCTAATAAATAATTTGTTTAAGGAGAAAAGAATGGAAAATCTCATGACACATACATTTTTTATTCTTATCAAAATTAATCATCATGGGAGCATTTATTATCAGATACCTCATCATCCGTTATGTCATTTATAAGAATTTGAAACATCCAGATCAGCTTCATTACAAATATAATCTAAAAAGAAGTGAGAGACACTTTAGGGCAATTTCATATGTAACGGACGTATCATTGGAAGATAAAAATCATTTCTCACAATTACATAATTCAAATGTGTGAATTTTTTTTGGTATTTATATAGAGGATAACTATATCTAAAAGTATCACTAATAAATATTTTTATTTTAAAAACACAGAAATAGAGTTAATACTTACTTTAGAGGTGTAACGGACGTATCCCTTTAGGAAAAAAAATTGTGTCACTGTGAACACAAATGACAAATCGTCTGATGTTTACAAAGAAAAATAATGATTTTTTTTTCATGAATGACGAAAATTTAAAGAAATTAAAAATACATGGATTATCTAATTTGTGGACATTTTTAATTGTTAATATAGAACTCAAATTGTAACGGACGTATCATCTTCTGAAATATATACACTGTTTTATGTGATTACTACTAATATTACTAATGTTGTCAGAAAACTTTCCCCCCAAAATGTTTAACGTACGTATCAGATGTAATCATATGTAGAACATAGAAAGTTTCTTCCTTCGCAAAAATTTAATATTAAAAATATTTTTATTTTTATCATGTTTTTTTATGTTCATACTATCATATTTTTCTGGAGATTTTAAAGATTCGGATATTATATGTTCCTCAATCAGAAATATGGTAATAAATATGATATGCCTAAACCAAGTGCTATAGTAAATATTTTTTATCCAACTTTAAATGACGTATGCATTTATACAGAGGTATAAAATTACTATTTGTTGATTTATTCTAATAGCCAGACAAATTACCTTTTTTTTTATCGACAACACTTATTATTTTACACATTTTAATTTGTTGGCCATCTGGTTTACTTAAGTATGGAAATGCCCTTTAGTTTTACAAGTATGAGAGAAAGAGAGATAGTTATAACTGTGTAATTAGTTTTATAAAAATGCTTTAAATAAAATTATTGTTCTACTCGCCCCATCTCTGTTGATCCTTCTGTTCGTGATGTTGGTGTGACTGCTGTTGGACTGGTTCAGACGACGAATAGCAGGCAGCGCTGACATGCTGTTTCCATTTTCTTCTACAGCAGGCTCGGTAATGGTAGTGGTAATTTTAGTTAACGTCGTACTAGAGCAATACAACGGGCTATTGACGACGGTCCGGGATCAGTCCCTTCAGGGAAAGATCCGAGGACAACACCTCGTAATTTTGAACCACGGTCAGATGACGAAGCAACACCTGAGCTGGCACCCCACTCTCCAAACTTCCACGCCAACCCAAACAGCAGGCTCGGAACTGAATGAATTGTGATAAGTTATAGATCATTACATACATTATGTGTGATTTCACGAAAACTGTAAAACACAAATTTCATGTTACGGTTATGTAACGTTCTCAATTTCGTTTTGAATACGTTCAAAAGTCAAGTGCGTTTTGAAAATCAAATTTAATATAATATTTTGAATAATACACTATAACAAAAAACAAAAACAAAAAACGACGCACCAAGAAGGAGTTGTCCGATGGAGACAAAAATTGGTGGATAGGAAAATTATGTACAGAATAGAAAATGATTAAAATTTCAGAACAATTGAATGATTTATTTCAGAGTTACAGTAACGAGCTCAATAAGGTGTTGACCCGCCTCTAGCCTGGATGCAAGCTGCCACACGGCGCTGCATCGACCGATAAAGCTCCCGGATGGTCTCCTGCGGTATTTCTTGCCAAATTTGCTCCAATTGTCGGACTACGTCATCAACATTTCCTACCGGATGCAGACGCCTTCCTATCACATCCCAGACATGCTCGATGGGAGAGAGATCGGGTGATCTGGCTGGCCAAGGAAGTGTTTGACAAGCTTGAAGACAGTTCATAGCAACACGTGCCGTATGTGGTGTGGCATTGTCTTGCTGAAAAAGAAGCCCAGGGTACTGTGAAAGGAACATTAGCAAAACAGGTCTCAGAATGTCGTCAACGTACCGCTGTGCAGTAAGTGTACCTCTAACTAAGTGTAATATCAAGGGAAATGGCACCCCAGACCATACCTCCTTGTTGAGGGTCCGTGTGGCGTGCAATAGTGAAAGCAGGATCGGCACGCTGCCCTGGGCGTCTCCAGACACGTCTTCGATGATCGTCAGGACACAGTTGGAAGCGGGATTCGTCGCTAAAGACTATACGTCCCCAGTCAGCATCATTCCAGCCTGATCGAGCCAAGCACCACTGTAATCTGGCTCGACAGTGTGCAGGCGTGAGTGGCAGGTGGCGTAACGGTCGGTACGAGCGTAGATTTCGCTCTCTCTGCCGTCTGTGAATAGTCATGGTGGACACTCGTGTGTGGGTCACACGACTGATGGTTGATAGCGATGAATCAGGCGCTGTAACTGCTGATCTATCACTCTGTCCTCGCGATCTGTTGTGGCTCTACGTCGACCGCTACCATCATGACGCTGAAATCTGCCATTGTCCACCCACTCTTGCCAGCATCTTCTAATCGCCGCATCGCTTCGACTCACATGACGAGCGATTCTCCGATTTGCCCAACCTGCCTCTTTCAATCCAATGATACGACCTCTTTGAAACTCTGAAAGTTGCTCGCAATGAGCTCGAATCCTGCGGCGAGGCATTTTTTCAGTCGTTGAAAGGTATCCTAAATCGCAATGCAGCAGAAATTTTTAACAACAGTTCAAGAACAACTCCTTATATACATCAGCTGGATACGCAGTTCCGATGCACTGGAGATCGCACTATTCATTCATTGAACACCAAATTTTAATCATTTGCATATTTGGTCAAAACATTTTTGCATACGAAATTTCAAAGCAATCGGATGATTCCTTCTTGGTGTGTCGATTTTTTTGTTATAGAGTGTATTAATCACTTTACTGTCGAAAAAAACGACTTATTATATTACGCATGATAAACATTTACTTACACATTTTACTATCAAGTTTACTTATTGCTGAAAACTTTTATAAATACGAAAAAATTAGAAAATAACAGTTTTATTCTACTTACTTTTATCCTGTAGATGATTGCCCAGAAGAAACATCACATGCTCTATATTTTGCTAAGTAAGTGCCGTAAAATGTCCACTGCACTTCGTATGTGATATCCTTGAAAATCATTGATAGTTTTAGGCAACACTACATGTTTCTCACTTGAATTATGCTCCTCTTAGCATCTAAAAGTTTTGGTGCTCTTAGCCAACGTATCCGATTTGAACAGAATTATTTTCTGAAATGTGCTAGGGTAAAATACGAAAAGGCGTTGCATCGTTTTGCGTATTTTGCCCTAGCAAATACACAAAACGATGTAACATCTGTGATGTTTACCCTCACAAACGAAGTACCTTCAACAGATTGCATGAATTATTTCAAAATAAATTTAATTTTGATAAATTTATTAGTATATATACTTATATTATATCTAAATTTTATTATGCTATGAAAAAGCACGCGATGTCTACACAATAACTATGCATTCCTTTCATCTGTTATATTTCAATTACATGCCAAAACCACCAGGAAAATAACCGCAGACTATTATATTATTTTTAAAGCTCATACAGTATCTATATACATAATTCTCTTACGTGACACACAAAAAAGACGTTACTTGTTATTGTATTTTGGCAACACTGCACGATTGTTTGTTTGCCACGAAGCCTCGCGGCCTCAATTTAATTCATAGCGTTATCGGATGAAATTGCACTGAAAATAAATGAGTATTAGTCGAGATTTTAAAACTTATAATAGAAATCAAAGAACGCGGGCAGGACGAGTAAATGAAAGCTCATTTGAAAGTGATGCAAGATGTAATGGCAGAACTGAAAGCAATCGTAGAAAAAGTGCATGCTTGAGTAGAGGTGCTCTCTTTTCGTTTGAGGAATATGAAGGCAGTAGAAATATTATAATTGATACTGAAGAACACGATATAGGTTCGATGACGGAAGTTTGTCACTTTTGTGGGGCGCACTTCTGGGAAAGCGAAAAAGTACTTCCGGTAGATTTACAAAATGTATCTGCCCTGAAACTTTCGAAAACAAACTCAATGAAAAAGTGTATGGTTGGCTCGAGTGCTGGGGAAATGTACACATAAACAACATGCTGGGTATTCGATTTCCAAAGCAGTGCTCACATTTCGAATTCAAATTTGCTCAAAATTGTTATTTGAATTTCCAAATTGTTCGAGTTTTGATTCCAGAGCAACTCTATAGATTTTTTCTAATACAACAAATTTATATTTGAAAAAATATATAAATTTTTTTGAATATTATACTTTGTAAACAATCGCTTCTGCGAGAACACATGTCTTCATTGATGCGAGCGAAGCAATGAGGATTGCAAAGCAATCCTCCGGGGGTTGGCGAGCGTTAGCAAGCAGGGGTGGGTTCTCTAGTATTAACGAAAAACACGAAGTTTTTCCAGTTTACAAATGAGTTTTACCTAGAAATTTGAATGTGCACTATTGAATGCATTCCAAGTGCACGCGATGTCTAGTGCACGCGTGTAGTAACGATTTCTGCACTTCACTCCCATGAAAACGATTGCAGATTTTTTTCTTCTTTGAATTGAAGTCTTGATGAGAAATTATAAGCAAAGGCTATTAGTTTACAAAGGATTCTAATTTTTTCGCTTTTTGCAATTTTTGGGATACTTGGGATACTTGTCTCGTCCCACTTTCAAGATGACTGACCACGTCAGAATGTAAAATCATGTTATAAACAAGCAGTATACAAAATGTAATGAGTTTACATTATAAGGAAATTTATTTATCTATAGCAATATTTATAGTGCTATAAACATGCCTCAGTTACAGGACCTGCAAGGCAGACCAGCCCTATATTTTCTTGCATTAAATACTAATGATTAATTCACTTTTAAAAAGTTTACAACTGAGTACCGATTTTGTGACGCTAGCTCCAGGACTATTGCCTTTGCTTCCTTAGAGACGTCAAAAGAATCTACGGTTATTGAAAATTTGAAGTAATAATCAATACCAGCACAGCGCTGCAATATTTTACGTTAGACCTTTCGACTAAAATGTTAGACCACTTCAAATTCAGCTGAGTTTTCATGAATTGTACTCCAAAAAGTGGATTTTCATGAGAAAACAGAGCACATTCAAAGTTTTTGGGATGTCAAATAATGATTATACCATCCTTCGTACACACACACAACACAATTTTTGTCAATGAAACTTTAAGGAAACAGGATAAATTATCCTATATAGTACTATATTATCTTCATTAATTGATAATTTTTTAATTAACGTCGTACTACATCAACACAATGGGCTATAAACGACGTTCGGGATCATTCCCCTGAAAGATCTGAGGACAACACCACGTTATTTTGAACCACCGTCATATGACGAGACAACACCTGAGCTTACACCCCACTCTCCAAACTTCCACACCAACCCAACGTGAGGCGGCCAAGACAGATTTAAGGTGCACCATCCGCCTCTATACCACATGCTTAGAAACATCCATGCACAGACTCGGTTTCGAACCAGGAACCTTCCGATCTAGAGGCTATAACCTTGATCACCCGATCAGTTGGTCGGCTTTCATTAATCAATAGCTATTCATAGTATTAATTGTATAGATTACCAATTAATTATTGTTTTTAAATACATAGTTACTTTTAATGTAATCTTTATTTGCAGATACTTTTTTGTTTCCTAAAAGAGCTTTCTCTCATTCACACAACTTTTAATAAAATAGCTGGAAGCAAGTCAATCTTGTATATAATAATGTTGAATAACCAATATTGAATCAGTTCCTATTAAGTAGATGAATTTAGTTTCAATTAGTAATTATGTACTATGTTTTCAGATTGAACCCTTCTTTGCATTTGGATTATTTTGCTTTGATTTCACCGGATACTTTATCTATTAAGTGAGTCACTTTAGTATCTCGTGTCTTAGTACCTTAAAGTACAGCAATATATGAAAAAGTCCAAATGAATTCGAAGTAGATAACTACCACGAATTTAACCACTCCGTAAAAACAAGATACATGTGTGGGGGATTTTTCAAAAAAAAATTCTTAAGCAAAACCTAAATATGACTAAATATTCCTGAAATATCGTTTTTGTTTTTCACCCATTAGCTACAACAGATGAAAAACTACTACTCTTTGAAACAAACATCAGGTGTAAATATAAAATTCCAAACGAAATCTGCATCAGATAGATATTTTAGGTACGTATGTTAATTACTTTGAAGCAATTACAATGGACTATTGGCGACGTTCTGGGATAAAAACTGAAGGAAAATATCCGAATTTTGAACCACAGTGACATGACGAGGTCACACCTGATCTGGCACCCCATTCTCCAAACTCTCATACCAAGTCAACATGAAGACAATTGAGACGACGACAGATTTAACGTGCACAAGCCCCTTTGTTCACGCCGATCTTTGGTTGGATTCGAACTCGCACCTCTACCTCTCGCAATCCTCTAATTGCGAGTCTGGTACTATACCAACCGGATTACCGCGGTCCCTCATATTTAAAAGGAATAAAATCTAACCTACGCAATGGACAAGGAGTCAGGACTGATATGACATCAAATAAATAAAATAATCCGAGTTCCTTGAAATGAAACTAATTTTTTGTGTCGACGAAATTCGATACTCGCTAAGCATTCGCGTCGAAGATCTGCCCTGAAAGTGCATATATTTTCCCTTGTAAGATGAGCGCAAGACGCGAAGTGAAAAGAAGAAACATGCCCCTCTTCAAGATCCATGTTGGGGGAATCTTGGGCACGTGTTGATGGACACAAGACCGCCGGGATCCTTTGGGCTAACAAGCAGGGATCGGTTCCCGGTATCACGTGACACCCCCCTCCACAAGTGTCTAGGACCTAGGTAACTGAGAAAGCCGGGGGGGGGGGGGTCGTTGTCAAGAATTTTAATCGAGTTGTCACACGAGCCTTCCACAGTTATGACAGCAATTGATGAGGCTCGTATCAACGCAATTACCACACGAGGAGGTAGCTTGACAACACGGGTCGGGTTTCCTTGCCCCCTTTCCCTCTTCTCTTCTGCCTCCCCCATCCTGATGGCAACGACAGTGGCAGGCGGACGGATGGTCAGCGCTCGTACCTGCGCTTTGTTTGCGGCTGATGTAATTTCACTGCAGTACATGGCACAAAAGACGGTATTTGTTTATTTTGTCCAAAGGCAACAGTGGATGTGAACAATTTTGAATCGATCGCTACGGTATTCATTCGACAATTTTACCTCGTAACCTTTTAACAACGGCTGTAGATATATCTAGCGCGATTCGTATAAATTTCAAAGTATAACTGCTGTACCAGCCGTAGTATTAATTCTTCCTTGGCACGATTCGTATCACTTTCAAGGTACAACTGCTGTGCCGGCAGTAGTCTCAATTCTCTCTTGCCACGATTCGTATAACTTTCAAGTTACAATTGCGGTACCAGCTGTAGTCTCAATTCTTTCTTGACGCGATTCGTATAACTTTCAAGGTACAACTGATGTACCGGCCTTAGCCTTAATTCTTCCGTGGCACGATTCGTATAACTTTCAAGGTACAACTGCTGTACCAGTCGTAGTCTTAATTCTTCCGTGGCACGATTCGTATAACTTTTAAGGTACAACTGCTGCACCAGAGGTAGTCTCAATTCATTCTTAGCACGGTTCGTATAACTTTTAAGGTGCAGCTGTTGTACCGGGCGTAGTCTCAATTATTTCTTGGCATGATTCATATAACTTTCAAGGTACAACTGCTGTACCGGCCGTAGTCTCAATTCTTTCTTGCCACGATTCGTATAACTTTCAAGGTACAACTGCTGTACCAGAGGTAGTCTCAATTCATTCTTAGCACGGTTCGTATAACTTTTAAGGTGCAGCTGTTGTACCGGGCGTAGTCTCAATTCTCTCTTGGCACGATTCGTATAACTCTCAAGGTACAAATGCTGTATCGGTCTTAGTCTAAATTCTTTCTAGGCGTGATCAAGGTACAACTGTTGTACCGGCCGTAGTCTAAAGGTGAATTGAATTTGGCTTGATTTGAGCTATACAGGTATAAAATATTGTTTAGCTGTGTATTCTTATGAACTTATTGAGCAGTTGGATTACATGCAGGGACCGTGGTAACCTGGTTGAAAAAGCAACAGACTAGCAGCCGGAGGGTTGTGAGTTCGAATCCATCCACAGACCGTCGTGTACAAAGGAGGCTGATGCTCATTAAATCTGTCTTCGCCTCAAATGTCCTCACGTTGGCGTGGTGTGAAAGCTTGGAGAGTGGATGCCAGCTCAGGTGTGAACTCGTCATCCGACCGTGGTTCAAAATAACGTGGTGTTGTCCTCGGATCTTTCCCTTTGGTTTTGATCTTGGAACATAGCCAATAATCCATTGTGTTGCTCCAGTTTGACGTTAATTAAAGATACCATACCACACTGACTACATAAAGCAAATAGAAATTTCGAAGATAGAAGTTTGAGCAGTAAAGTAAATATAAGCAAAAATAGGTTAACGTCAAAAAAATGAAACCTTTAAACAAGGGAATAGGATGAAGTTAATTGGATTTTGAATTTTATGGAGGAATGTCCTTAACAGAACCATCGTTTACAAAGGGGATTGGTACATGTTAAATCTGTCGATGCCTCAAATATCCTCTAGTTGGCGTAGAAGTTTGGAGAGAGCTATTCCAGCTCAAGTGTGACATCGTCATTTAATTGTGTTGCAAAATTACGTGTTGCTGCCCTCGAATGTTTCCCTTCAGGATTTATCCCTCACCCTCACCAATAGCCCGTTCTGTTGCGCCTGTGAATTTAATGATATATCTATCTACATGCCTTCAGCTCTTGTGCTCCCGATTTTTAAACATAGGGCTAAGATGATTTATGTCCGTTTTGTCCCTGTGGAAAAGAAGCAACGGCAAATAGACTTGACTAACAAGGTTGTCTTTAGCTAAGCATACAATTTTATTTTGGCTCACGGTCTTTGCATTCCAAGTTAACAATGCAACTTTACACGACTTCTCACGACCACTACTTAAAGGATCCCAGAAGACTCTTTTCTGTTGTGGGAAGTGGAAGAGGAAGATGACAGATACGAAACACCGGGTTGAGAGACCGCGATTTTTTACGCGCATGGGCTTTCTTTTCTTTTTGTTGTCGGAAGAATGACAGCGGGGCGAGGGAGGACAAACTTTTTTTCAGCTCGCACACGGCCATTCCTTGGAGGAGAAAAGATTCATCGAGTTCCTCGAATCCCGTGGGAACTTTTTGATTCAAAATCTGTTTGCACAGTTCAAAATCATCAAAATAAATTGAAAGGCGGATATAAATCCACAGTGAGTGAGAACACGCACTACATCACCGACTATGGAGCTTAGGGTCATGAGAAAATGTACCGGTTTAATTAAATGTGTTTGGGATAGATAGAACAAGGCAGCGAGGTGGCATGTCTAGCCAGAATGTTATGACATCTCTCTCTCTCTCTCTCTCTCTCTATATATATATATATATATATATATAATTTTCCGCAAATTTCAAATCCGTTGAAGATATATTCAATTAATAAATTATTTATTTAAAGAAAATCATATTTTTAGGTATCGATCTAAACTGAAATTTTCCGCAGAATTCAAATCCGTTGAAATTTTTACTGTATCTTTAACGATCTAAGAAATAGAAAAAAAAACTACATAAATCCAGTGTTAAAACTTCTTTTGCTTTTTTAGTCTGCTGACAAATCGTTACTCCGCAAAAGGAAACGGAAGCGAAAAAAAATACATTTAGAATCTGTGACCTTTTAAGCTGTTGTTATTCTAAGGCAACAATAATAATTAAATATGTCATTAAATTAATTTTAAAATGTTTTAGATTGAATTTAAAAATTCGGGCGTGTCTACCAGTGTGCCAAATTCTATTTCTGTAAGTGCCATAGATTCGTCAGGAACGGGCATATAACAAACAAACACACAGACAAACACTTCCTTTTATAATTGTAGAGACTAGCCGCTTCTTAGTC
Source organism: Metellina segmentata (assembly GCA_947359465.1). Classification (NCBI taxonomy): domain Eukaryota; kingdom Metazoa; phylum Arthropoda; class Arachnida; order Araneae; family Tetragnathidae; genus Metellina; species Metellina segmentata. The sequence goes on along the minus strand of OX375876.1, from coordinate 20,885,453 downwards.
GGCACGGCGTTGCCCGTAACAGTTCTTTTCGTAGAGTCAGGTGTGACCCCCGGTGATTGCTACGGTTTGCTTCGCAAACGAACTCCACGGACAACGCCGTGATGGCCTCGAAGCGGTTATTATCAGATACGTAAATCAAAACATGCTAGAATCGAAAAACTTGGCATAATTCCGAAGGAATTGGACTAAAAACGCATGTGACGTCAGCGATCGAAAATAGAAAAATCGATTTGCTTGTTTATTCGAGGTAAGGATGACGGCACATTCTGTAAAGAAGAAAGAAAATTCAAAACAACTAATAAATTACTTTTAAAATATTCTAGATTGAACTTTAAAATTCTAGAGCTACACAAAAGTGGCAAAAAATTAGGACTCATGTGTGCCAAATTTCACTATCGTAAGTGCCATAGATTCGTCAGGACACTGCATACATTACACAGACAGACACTTCCTTTTATAAGTAGTAGAGATAGAGATGTAAAAAAAATTTTAAACTGAGATAATCAAGATCTGACAAATCTCTATCTATTTCACAATCCCAATCATTTTGAAGGACGAGGCAGCCCAGTTGTAAGAACAACGTATTAGCAACAGGAGGATTGCGAGTTCGAAACCAACCAAAGACCGTCGTGTACACGGCGGCCTGGTGCATGTCAAATCTGTCGTGGTCTGAAATATACTTAAGTTCGTATGGTGAGGAAATTTGGAGAGTCAGCTCACAGGTGTTCTGCTCGACACCTGACTGTGGTTCATAATAACGAGATCTTGCTCCTGGGTCTTTCCCTTTAGGATTAATCCAGACCATGGCAAAAAAACCGTTTTGTTGCTCCAGTGCGATGTAATTAGCTACCTACCCACGCAATAATTTTAACCCTCAAACCCTTGTTACTAACAATTCTTGGTATCACATGAGTGGTTGAGAACATTTTAGGTAGGTATTTAGTCAACGTGGCACTAGAGCAACACAGCGAGCTATGGTCGACGGTCCGGGATCAATCCCAAAGAGGCGATGACAGATTTAACGTGCACCGTTCCCCTCCCTCTTGTATACACCGGGCTTTAGTTGAAATATAAAGAGTACGGAGTCCACAGATTTATGAATTACACATCAAAATTACATGACGCTCTCGGAAAGGGGAGGTAATTTTAATTAATGTCGCACTAGAGCATCACAACAGGCTATTGACGACGATCCGGGATCAATCTACTAATGGAAAGATCTGAGGACACCACCACGAAAGTTTGAACCTCGGTCTGACGACACCTGAGCTGGCACACTATTCATCTCTATACTTACACATCAATCCAACGAAAGGATTTTCGGCCACGACACATTTTAAAGTGCACCAGTCGCCTCTACACCATACGCTTTCAAATATCCATGCACTGACCTGGATACGAACCAGGAACCTTTCTATCTAGAGGCTAACACCTTAACCACCAGACCGGTTGGTCGGCATCATAGTATCTGAGTGGAGTGCCAGCTCAGGTGCTGACCTCGTATTTATCCTTTGGCGATTGATCCCGAATTGTCAACAATAGCCCGTTTAGTTGATCCAATGTAACTCTAATTAATTTTCAATTACCAATCATAGTAGTATCTGAAAATATAAACTGAAAAGCGATAAAAGCAGCAAAAAAGCATATGCGATTCTTCTATTCTGCCATTTTACTGCCCCTGGCAACAATGAGCATTCGGTATATACCCAACCCCCTGTAACGCAATTCCTCAACTCCATCTCCGAAAGATATTACGAAAATGAATTCCACTCTACTTTTTTTTCCTTCTTTTTTAGAATAGACCGTTTCAGTTAATTCAACCGCTTTTAAAATAAATATCGAATTAATTTTCATCATTCGATCTTGAACGAAATGATCAAATCAATATTCGAAATCATACCCAGGGCTTTCTTAAAACCAAAAACACTTACTTACGGCTACTCTTTCTTCTGCTTCTTTTTCTGCTCTTCTACTGTAACTCTCAACAATGAACATTTGGCAAATCTCCAACTCTCGATCTCACAATCACTCAACTCACAATTCAGCAAATCCCAGACAGAGAAGAATAAATTCCACTCCAAATTTTCCTTCTTCATCAGAATGGATCGTTTCAGTTTCTCAAGACGTCTTTTAAATGAATACGGAGTTTTCATCATTCGACCATAAAAGAAATGATGAAAGTAATATTCGAAAGCATCGTACCCGGAGATTTCTAAACGAACGTAAACATGCTTACGCCACTTCTTCCTACTGGTTCTTCACCTGCTCTTTTAGTGTCAATCGCAACAACAGCCATTCCAAATATCCCAAACCCCCGATCACACAACTCAACATTCAGCAATCCAAGGGACATAGAAGAAAAAATTCCACTCCAATTATATACCAGAGTAGACCGTTTCAGTTCCTTAAACCGTTTTAAAAAAAATAAACACTCCGGTTCCGTCATTCGATCACAAGCAAAATGAGCAAAGTAATATTCGAAAGCATACCCGGAGATTTGTGAAACAACGTAAACATGCTTACGCCACTTCTTCCTACTGGTTCTTCACCTGCTCTTTTAGTGTCAATCGCAACAACAGCCATTCCAAATATCCCAAACCCCCGATCACACAACTCAACATTCAGCAATCCAAGGGACACAGAAGAAAAAATTCCACTCCAATTATATACCAGAGTGGACCGTTTCAGTTCCTTAAACCGTTTAAAAAAAATAAACACTCCGGTTCCGTCATTCGATCACAAGCAATATGATCAAAGTAATATTCAAAAGCATACCCGGAGATTTGTGCAACGTAAACATACTTACGCCACTAAATTCCTACCGGTACGTTACTTGCTCTTTTACTGTCACTCACTACAATAACCATTTGGTATATCCCCGACCCCCGATCACACAATCACTCAACTTTCCATTCAGCAAGCCACGGACATTCAGCAATCCAGAGACACAGAAGAATAAATTCCACTCCAATTTTTTTCCTTCCCTTCCATCCTCCCATAATGGACAGTCCATCCATTCTGCGCCTCCCCCATGCGGCGTCGACTAGGAAGTGAGCACTGCGCGTGCCTCGGGGCTCCACCCCTGATCAAATGGATTCCATTAATGGGGCCCTTGTTGCAAGCGTGGCCCCCATTAACCCCTTCCCGGGGAGATTTATTCCGTTTAATCGCGTTTCGGAAATCACCCGATTGTTCGATGGGCGTTTTTCCCTGCAGCTCTGGCTTTTTGGATTGCAGTTGCCAGAGGACATCGTGCTGGGACGAGCACAAGAGCCGCGTGTTTACGGATTTCAGGCTCGAGTGTTTACGAATGCGAAACCGAAGCGCATTCCTGACGGACAAAGAGAGAGGTCGAACTGTTTCTTCGGCCATCGGGATGATGCGGGGGTGGTTTTCGTGAACCTCGTGGCAAGGGTCGCGGTCAGTAACGAATCCGGAATGCCTGCGTGTTTGGGGCTGAGTTTGACAAATGTGGAACTGCATGCCTTTCGAAGCAGGGGCGGCCGAGGGTTTTGGTTGGGGTGGGTCTTAACATCGCAGTCTTTCGTGATAGTGTTAGTGGGAGCCATATGATGTCTCAGGGGCGTAGCTGGTTGGGGGTTGTCTACAGAGGCGGCATCTCTGATTTATTAAAAAGTTTTGTGACTCTTTATTTCGGTATCTTATCGGTTAAGCATAGCTTTGTCTGCTCTCAACAGATATATCTTTCAGTACTGAACTAATGAAATCAACGCTTTTCACGCACTCTTTAAAGAGACACAATGCTTAACCGTCTAAGAGGTTTAGCCGAGTTATTTCGTCCATCAATATCTATGAAGCAATCTAAGACCAATTATGCTAATGAAGCAATCTCGTCATCACAATATTGCCGATTTTTTAAACGATTACAAGATCAAGATCTAGTCAGATTTTTTTCAATGACAAGATCAAGATCTAGTCAGAATGTTTCAATGACAAGATCAAGATCTAGTCAGATTTTTTCAATGACAAGATATCTCGCCCATCAAAATCTGGTCAGATTTGCCACTGACGAGATAACTCGTCGAGGTGACCACCAGGAGGGTTAAAAGTAAACTGTTCCTTTCACATAGTTCCCTGCGATAGTATTACTATTCAAAAGAGAGAAAAAACATAACTATGAAATTATATTCTCAAATATCCGGAGTGCACAAAACAGAGGGTACCATTTTTCAGAATGATCCTGTTTCAGAGTATTAACACGTGAGTCACGTGATTTTTAGCGAATCTATTCGTTTGAAATCACGTGGCAGGCATAAACAATGCATTCCAGCAATTGGCATCCTTAGCGTGGTGTTTTGATTCCAATTTACGTTCGCTGCAAAAATGATCAGCAGCGATCTCGAATTGCGAAACAAATTATTTCCTATTACAGTAGCCATGCATGATTTTGCTTACGGCAGCCCTTTAACCTGGCGAACTTACCACCTTTCTACAATGATTTCCCCAAGGTTATTTTCCTTTACACTGGAACCGTACAACATAAACAGGAGTCATTATCAAAGCTAGGCCTTTTTGCTAGATGAGCAGCCAATAGCTATTAACCACCAAGAATAAAAATTGTTGACATTAGTTTGGTATTGACGAGAATGCTAAATCTCTAGAATATTTAATAGCTATGCTTTATCTTCTTTTTAAATGCATAAATTTGCTTTGTCAGGTTCGGATGGGTAACTGAATCCGCTTCATTTCCTCTCGGTCCTAAAATGTCTAGCTTCACCTCTGAATGATGAATGCTAAATAGTAACAGCAATTTGGATTGGAACTGTCGGCACGTGTGCGAAGAACGTCGTTAGCTGAGCGTGTTTAAGAGTACTAAAGGAGAGGCACTAGGGCATCCATTTCTCTATAGTTGATGTAAATAGAGTATAAATGTAAAAGTACACCAGTGTGGTGCTGTGTATTATAGTAATAATTTATAATGTATGTCAGGGCACGAAATACCCGGGTGCACAGGTGCACTGTGCACGTGAAAATAAGATTGTGCACCCAATTTTTCCCTCTAGGTGCACTGCGTGCGCCTATCGTTAAAAAAGGCGGAAGAAACGTATTTTATGTTATTTTGATGCCTGAACAAAGTATGGGTATCGACCTCTCTCGCTCTAAAGGAACGTAATTAAAATTCCTAAATACACACTATGCAAAAACTTTAATCCAGTAAAATGAAGGAAATACACAAAGAAGGATGGACACTAAATCTTATGGGTAAAGATCTGCCAAGAACGTAGACGTTTCTGATTGCACACCAATGTCTGATGATGACTTAATATTTGTAAGTAATAATTTCGCAGATAAAAAAAATGTTTAAATATTTTTATTTACTATCTACTAGTAACTTATCCCACTAATAAAGTAGTTTATACTGCATTAATGCACTTATATTACGATATTTTAAATATGCACCTAAAATATAATCTGTGCACCTAATTTAAAAACTTAGGTGCACCTTGTGCACCTGTATTCAAAAATCTATTTCGAGGCCTGATGTATGTGATTCAGTAGGAAGTGTGTTACCAAGTGAGAGTTTCAAAGTTGCGTAGTAAAAACCGTAAAAAAAGTAATATTTACGAAATTTAAATGATAAATTCTTTTATATTTGTTTGCTTTTAGTATGTCCTTTAGTATGTATCAAATTAGTTTAGCATATTTTTAATAAAATAAATAATTATTGAATGTTTGACTAAGAAATGAAAGGTCGGGCACCTCGTAGATACGCAAAAGACCCGCGGTTATTGTAAGGATAGGAAACAATCAAAAACACACACCAAAATTGATATAAATGAAGCCAATTAAATTGGTATAAGTGAAGCTGATTAGATTGGTATAATGAAGCTGATTGAATCGGCACAAGTCGAAGTTCCGCCTATCATACAGATAAAACGTCCGTTGAAATGTCTGGAAACATTAAAAAGTAATAATTGAATTGTGATGTCCATTTGATCTCCACCGCCAGACCCAATTCAGCTTTGGTTCCAGCCCACATAACAAGCTGCAAAGCGACTGCCGCTGAATCAGCACTGCTGCAGGCCCACAAACCACCCTCCTGTGTTTATAAACCTTTCAAGTGCTCTTGCTCGCTTTCATTTCCACGTGTGCCGATAAATTAGCCGACGCCAGCACGTGGATGGGGGATCTTCGAGAACAGACGCGACCACTCGAGTGAAGACGGGGTGTTGAAACCGTGTTTATCCCGGGCATTGTGCACGGGCGCACCTGCAGACGATTCTCTTAACTCGAGAGCAGGGCGCTTTTATGGATTCCCCATAATGGCCGTATGCCTTTTCAACAAGTGGTTTCTGGAGAATTCGACCCTTGACATCGGAGCGGGCACTTGAGATGGGGGTGGAGGAGGCAACGTGAGGAGGCACTGTCTTGTTTTGCAGTTACTGCCTCTTGGAAGACAAAACGGGGAAAGGGTAGTGCGTGATTTGCCCCCTCACGTCACTTACCATCAGTACAGAGCTGGTCTGGCGTAGGGGTTGGAATAATGATAGAATGAAAGGGTTTAATTTTGAAAAAGAGAAAAGAGGTTGGTTGAGAATCTCATGGTGCACGGTCCAAAAGCGGATAAACAGCACCATTGGGAAAGATGGTCTTTAATTGATCGTGAGCACAATTCACACTCAACAACAGTTGATTGGCAAGGGGAAAAAAATACCATAACACCTATTTTTTAAGAAGAAATCAATGAATTAAATAAGGTAATTTAGTAATTTTTAATTATCCTCGTACTAGAGCAACACAACGGGCTTTTGACGACGGTCCGGGAACAATCCCCTAAGGGAAAGATCCGACGACAACACCACGAAATTTTTGAACCACGATCAAATGACTAGGCAACACCTGAGCTGGTACCCCACTCTTCAAACTTCCACACCAACCCAACGTCAGGACTTTCGGCCACGACAGATTTAAGATGCACCAGCCGCCTCTACACCATACGTTTACAAGCATCCATGTACTGACCTGGATTTGAACCAGGAACCTTCCGATCTAGAGGCTAACACCTTAACCACCAGACCGGTTGGTCGGCTGAGGATAAAAGGGTCGAAGAACGGTTTAAGCCCCAATAGCTCCTTTGTTTTTAGCCCCCGTAGCCCTTTCGTTGTATCCCCTGAGTGAGATTCAACTTCGTCTAACACTTCTTTGTACAACCCTGTTCAACAAGAGCAATGGCAATAGACTTAGCACCCAGTGTTGAGTCTAAATTGAATCCAATGACACCAAGAAAACCTCCGATCTATAATCAGATTGAAATTGAATACAAACCACATAACCCTTAAGGGTTGTAATGAGAATAGACGGCGATTGCCCACCTCGGTAAGAAACGCATCATTCCCGAAAGAAAAGAAAAAATCCCCGCGAAGGTGTGGTCGTTCGGCAGAAGTGAATCTGGGCAGCGAAGAATGCGGATAAAAGAGTGGTCTCGCGCAGAAGCCTCAACAAAAGGAAGCCTGGACTACTGACAGAATTCATCAGGTGTCTGTCGCATCCCCACCCTCGCACAAGCAAGTAGCGGAGGAAAACTCGTCCCACAACTCATGCGCGAGACAGCGAGCAAGCGGGGGGACTCCCTCGCCGCAGGGGGCCCGAGATTAATTCCGGGGTCCCCCCTCGGGTGTGTCGGGCCGCAATGATAGTCGATTAATAGTTGACAGCCGTATGCTGCCACTTGAAACATGAAAGTAATGAGACTGGCAGCTACTACTTTGGGCGGACTCGGGCCTTTCCTCTGCCACGCCACCGGTTCGCCGATTTGGACTTTGGGGTGATTTCGAGCGCGTGGCACACATTTACAGCTCTACCCCAACGGACCCCTGATAGGAATGTGGCGTTCACTGCTTCCAGAATCAGAATGTGGTACCATACTGTGATACTAGATTTTGCAATGATGAGATACTATTGATGTAGAGAAATAGCAATGGAATTACGCTGATGTTGGGAAGATACTGTGTATGATTATCTAATGGTAAATATGGGAGCAGGATCCTTAACACTCCTGGTGGTTGCATCGATGAGGTAATTCGTCATTAGCACTGATCGGTTTTTGAAGGACGAGATATCTCGTTGTTAGAAGAAAATTGGCCACATATGATCACGTCATCATCAAAAGATCGGCAATTTCCTGAAGACGAGAAATCTCTTTATTAGCAACACAATTGGTGAGATCTCGATCTACAAGATATCTCATCGAAACCACTTGGAGGGTTAAATACATATATATATATTTCTGATCTAATATGATTTAGTGCTTCTCAGATTGCACTGTGATACTAGATTTAATATGGATTTTATACAATATTGTAGAAGTGAATCTATCTCGCAAAGAGCGTCTATCTTTTAATTGTGTATGCTTATCTAGTAGAAATGCTGTGGATGTGGTCCTTAAATACATTTACAACTCGGAGTTAAATTAACTTGATAGTAATATGTTTGAGTGCTCCTCAAATCGTAGTGTAAGTATGGGGTGTATATAGTGTAAGTATAAGTATACCATACCATAGTAGATTTTGTAATTATTTGATATAAATGTAGAACCGAAGTACTCTAGAAATGGCAGCGGGATGGGTATTGTGAAGTAGTAGCGTGGGAATTGATCTAGGAAATGTTAATTCGACAGTCCACATATAAAATTAACTTCCCTTTACTAGGAAGCGTGCAGTAGCTATTTAAATAACAGACAAAAGTCCCATTTGGACACTTAATCATACTAATTTTATCGGCAGCCCTACTCATTTTTATATAATGTAATCTCTTAAACGAGACTAAAACACCCTCAGATTCCTTAAAATTGAAATACAATGTAACGGAAGACGCTAACTTTACAGAACTTCCGCTCGTCTCAGCAGTTCAGTCCCTTCGGTTTTTTTACTTTCTTTCTCTTTCTCAAAGCTTTTCTTTACTTTCCTTGACAACTCCTAGTCCATTCAAGTAGGTCAAGTCTATCGAACTTCCCCTAACTTCCAATGAACGATGCTTCCCATAGTTTCAATTGAGCTATAGTCACCTATCTTTCGTTGAGTATACCTCCAGTAATATCTATTGAGTTATAAAACCCCTAGTTTCCATTAAGTGAAACTCTCCAAAGCTTTCCTTGAACTATATTGCCACTAGCAGATCTATTGAGCTATACAACCCCTTGATTTCATTGATCTATAGTCTCCATAGTATCCATCAAGCCATACTACCCCTAGCTTTAATTGAGCTATACTTCCACAAGCATCAATTGAGCTATACCACCTCTAGTTTCCATTAAGTCATACTTCCCAAAGCTTTCCTTGAACTATACTGCCACTAGCAGATCTATTGAGCTATACAAGCCCTTGATTTCAGTGAGCTATAGTCACCATAGTATTGATTGACTAATACTACATCTAGCTGCAATTGAGCTATATTGCTACTAGCATCAAATGAGATACACCACCCTAGTTTCCATTGGCACATACAACCCAAAGTTTCCATTGAGTTATACTCAACATAGCTTCTATTCAGCTATACTTCCGCCAAGCTTTCATTGAAGTGTTCTACAACTAGCATGCATTGAGTATACAACCTCTTGTTTCCATTGAGTTATGGTCGCCATAAAATCCATTGAACTGTCCACCTCTAGTATTCATCAAACTTCTCTATTTTTAAACGATGTAACCAATAGTTAGGTCACTGGTCAAATCCCTCCAAGACCCAGAGATTAGAGGGTGTTGAAAGTGACTTCCTCGAACAGGGAGGAAGGGGTGAGTTTACGACCGGTAAACTACTTGTGTTGAGTTTTCAATCAAACTTGGTGGTCTCTCAATAACCTTCTGAATTTCAATTATGTATGGTATTTTCCTGGTAACTCTGTGGCTTTGCTGTAAATTTCTGACAAGTTAAGTTGGTGAGAATATAATGCCTGAAATTAATGTTTGTTAATGGTCTATAGCGACCAACAAGAGAATCAACATGCTTAATCATAATAAATCAGATTGATTGATTATATCTAATTCCATTGATCTGTATATTCATTGATTGATTCGTCCTAATCAATTACTTTAATTCAGTGATTGATTCGTCCTAATCAATTACATTAATTCAGTGATTGAATCGTCATAATCAATCATTTTGATTGATCAGTATGATTAATTTTTGCCAATCATGCCTAAAATTATATTTCTGTCATCCCCATATGAATCCCTTATTTTAAAATTCTCAACTCACCAATCGGGAGGTCTCAGTGCTGGCTTCAGAATCTTAAGGTTTCTGGTTGGAGGCCAGATTAAAGCATGGATGTTTGAACATTTGGATTCGAATGTGCGCATGCGTATTTTAGAAATTTAAGTGTCGCATGACTGATCTTTGACCAGTGTGTGGCTTGCCTAAGACAACTGGTTGAAGCTGGTGATCTTTAAAAGCTCTGATTTCCAAAGAAAGGGAAAAGATTTCTCCTTGACAAGTGAAAATAAAGAGATAGCCGAATGCGTGGTACACCGAAGATGCGATAACAAGTGTTCATCGAAGTATTCGTGGCCCACCTGTGGATCGCGATCACCACTTTGCTCGACCCGATCCCTAATGACCCCCCAATTTTCCCGGGTCTCATTTCCATGGCTTGATGGCGATGGCCAATTCCGATAGGAGCGGTGAAAGATGCCGAATATTAATCCCCCATCGAAATACCCTCTCCCGCGTGACGTCAGCCATTTATAAGTCGTCGCGGCGAGAGGCAGTAACCATGGCAACAGCAATTAGGAGTGCGCGTGGCGAGCGCGGGTGGGAGTTGCTTTGCAGGTGTGCTAGATCCGGAGTTTTGGCAGCCCCACCCTCTTATCGTGAACCCAATGGCTATTAGAATGTCACTAACCGAATTGTTTCCACGAGATAGGCGTCGGGCGCCTGCATTTGGCACGGTATCGCTCTTTTTAAAGTTTAAAATTCGCAAAATTCTTCACTTGTGCTTTCATGGATTTGTATCACTCTCTCTGAATTGCTTGCCAGGAATGAGAAGTCACAAATGAGTCCTCAGGAAAGCAGTGTTTCAATCTAGAATTTCGTAAACAGTAACTTAAAAATGAGATTCCGTATATTTACGTGCTCTGAGATCAAGTCGCAGACTGACTTAGTAGTGGCGAGTAGTGCCAACTATAGTTTTCAGTAACCTTGAAACCAAATTTTCTAAACTTTAATACAATGCATTACAACGAATTGAACGGATTTGACTACGTTCAAAAGTAGATTTATGATTAAAATTTCGTTTTAATTTTATTTCATTTAGTCTTAATATTCAACTTTTTCTTTACAAGAGTGTTTTTGTTTTATCTGTCCGGTGAATGGAAGCTGATGTATAGCAATTTAAATAAATCTTGACAGCTTTTAAATTCATTTTAAAATATTTAAATGCATCACTACAAGAGCATTACAAATGCTCTTCTAGGGATTGTGGACACAATTTATGCAGAAGAAACCTGATAACTATAAATATAGTATTTAGTTTTAAATAAATTATAATAATTGTTAACGAGAGCGTGTGGGTTGTTGTTTTACGTTGAAAAGAAAAAAATTAGTACAATGTTTGAACATTTGAATAACGGTCTTCAAAAATAATCAGAAACATTAAGTCTCTTTTGTACGCTTAAGTACACTACCCTAAAATAATGGACTGGACAGCAGGATGTGATGGTTTAAGGGAAATAATACATGCTTCAATAGGGGGATGGTTCCTCACGTGTTACAATTACACTAGCAACCCTTCTGAGCATACCTTCAACAAGGTTTAGATACACAGCTCTGGGTATTTGTGTCCCTTCCTGCTGCAAGAATGTCGCCTTCTCAGCTGTAGATTTCGGACGTGGTTCCCTGGTCAGTAAGCATCGCTCTTACGCTCACGAATGTGCTATGGAGTTCAGGTCGGGACTCTGGACAGGGAAGACGTTTTACATCCGTATCTTGATACCACTGCTTGACAGAGGCTGCCACTTGGCATGGAGCGTCGTGGTTCTGGAAGTAACATTCGTCCATTCCATAACATTGCCAGAGCGTAGGAAGAACGTGACTGTCCAAAATGTTCATGTATGCGTCGACGTTCAATTGACCAGTAACACCATGCAAAGGTCCCAGGCCATATCATGAAAAACACCCCCAAAGAAGTAATAGGATTTTATGCAAATCCTTTGGAGTCCGGTTCATTATTGTAGGGTAGTGTATATCACCGCGTCGGTTAAGTGCCAATGTGCATCGGTTCAGTCTTTTGAACCCTTATACTGCAAAAAGTGTTTGTTAGCAAATTCCACAACACAAAACAAATCCGTTCCTTTTTTCCATGATGTATATAAAGTGATTGAAAGTAAACTGAATTTAGACAGACTTGCATTTTGTGGAGACATCTTCAGTATAAATGGCGTGTGTGGGGAAAATAGCGTATGGATTCCGAGTAGGTACCTAATTAACCTTGAAGATGAAGACTCACTAGATGATCAGAATATTAGTACGATTACATTCAATAGTTGTAGATATGTTCTTCGGTTATTGAGACGAATGCCTGTTAGAAAAAATTAGACGTTTATTTAAAAAATTAGACGTTTATTAAAAAAATTTAGACGATTCAAAATTACAAAGAACTTTGATCAACTCTTCTACATTCCGTCTCCAATTTTTCCCAATTACAAATTAACTTTTTTTATCACATTGGGCGTCTTGGTTACAGTTGACATGTGTATAATTAAAAATACATTCACACTATCATAGTTTCTGCGTGCATAATAAAATTATATTTACTGATATTATAGGTTATACGTGATTAGTAAACATAATAATAACAATAGATTATACGTGTTCTTCGTAAACATAATAATACTAATACGCCCGCTTAGTAAACATAATAACAGTTGCACGCGTTCACAGCTCAATAAAGGATGCCACGAACAATCCTTGAAAAAAAGGGTTCAATTTTACTTTGATTTATTTGGTTTGCCTGAGGGGCTAACTTGACCAAATTATTTTCTGCTCAATAGCCTGCCTGGAAATAACACGTAACCAATTAACAGCATATTTGAGTACTACGTCTATTTCTACACTGAAATTAGAATGTGACTTTTCTTGATGTAGAACCCTCTCACATAATGAGAGTCAAAAATGCCATGGTACTGAGGCTCGAGTTTAAAAAGTATCTCTATAAATGTGGCCAGGTGTGGAAGTTTAAAGAGTGTGTCCTCGTCTTTCAACTGTGGTTCAAAAGTAAATGGTGTTTATTGTCCTCGGATTTTTTACTTTCGGGTTTGATACCGAACTGTTGTTAACAGCTTATTATCTTCCTCTAGTGCGATGTTAACTAAATACCTACGAACGGTAGTTTTAACCTTTAGACTACGGCCGGTATAGCAGTTGTACCATGATCGCGCCAAGAAAGAATTTAGACAATGGCCGTTACAGCAGTTGTACCTTGAAAGTTAGTTATAAGAATCACGCTTTTTATATCTATAACCGCAGTAAAAAGGTCAAGCAAATATGAGAGGAAACACATTGGTCGGAGTGTGTGGTAAAACTATGAAATTTTCAAAGTTACTTGGACTGAGAAGATAGTAATTTGATTTCAGATTCGGGTTTCGGGTTCGCACTTGCCCTGTCTCCATCGCACCTTACATAAAGAACATGTTGAAAAAATGTTAACCCATTAAACGTCTCAAGATATTTTAGAATAGTTCCACTGCTGTTACCCCACAACCACTTTTAACCCTCTTGGTAGTTTAACCCTGTAGTTGCCAGCCTCCAGTGCAAAAACCTGGTCCGAACTGTCAACCAGTAGGATACTTTATTTCCTACATGGATCTTTGTTCTTCCTTGAAGCAATAATGCAGATTTGTCTTGACAAACTGTCTCGTCCATTGCAAACTCGACCAGATCTTGGACGAAATTTCTCGTCGAAACACTTGAAGGGTTAATGACTAAATACCCACTCGGTTAGAAAAACTCCCAAGCAAAATTCTACTGGTAGTGAGGTCTAAAATGTGAAGACACGAGGCCCCTCAGGTTGCGTGGTGGAATAATGTGTGCCTGATCCTCTAAGAGGGTTAGAACCTTGATTCTGAAAATGGTTTTTACATCTTTGTTACTGTTGGGAGATAACACTTACTAGTGCTAATGCTTTGGTAAAATTCAAACTCAACCGCAAAAAATTAAAATTAAACAACAAATTTGTGAATTAGCACAGTTAGTAAAACCACTACCACAATCTCCAGACAGAGAACAGGACATTCTAAAGGCATGGAAATTAACTGTGATGGAATCAGAACATACAAGCATTATAAGAGTTGTCTGGGAGTTGAACTCGCATCTCATCACACACACACACATAAATTCACCTGCCATGCAATATTAGCTGCTCTTCAAACTCGATTACAGTCCTGAAGGTATGGTATGGCATTTTTAATTAACATCGTACTAGAGTAACACAACGGGCTATAGACGACTACAGTTCTGAAGAACAGCTTTACCACAAGAAAGTAATCGTCATCATCATTGCTGTGCAAAATACACATAGAATCTGACTCAGAAATAAACACGACTGTTGGGAGATCGATACCAAACAAAAACATGTGAACCAATGAGACGACGTTAAGTAATAGTGAAGTTATTATAACCCTAATATTATCGAACTTTCACGTCGAAAACGGACCTGTACTGACCCGCCTCTGATTCAAACACCAACTCCAGACTATCACCAGTTCTAGGCCAGGGAAAATTTGTGTTTCCTACTTCAACAGGATTGGACTGAATTTTGGGGTTTTATGACGCAAGGTCCAAGAAGAGAAAAGCTGCGCCAAATGCGCAAGATAAAATAAATGTAAATATAAAAACGTTGTAAAAAGGTAGGTGTCAGTCTTGCGCAAGATATTTGAAAAAGATATGGAATGGAATGATTAAAACATACTTATCAACATGGTAAAAATATAAAAAGTTTGGAAATAAAATGTTGTGTGCTCCAATCATTACGCCATTCCATCCACACAATGTTTCTGACAGCTTGTCGGTGATCACTGTATGGAACGTGAAGACTCAAAAGTGTCGCAGCATTCTTTGCTGTGTCATCAGCCCGCTCGTTGCCTGGAATCCCGACCCGTGACTAGGAATCCAACATAAGCAAATATCGAAACCACGTCGAGCGAGTTGCCTACTTTAACAAGAGAGTTTGGTCTCGACAAGGTATGTCTTCATCAGCAAAACTGATCAGATCTTCATGAACGAGATATCTCGTCATTAAAATAAATAGGTCAGATCTTGATGGACGAGATATGTCGTCGAATCCCCTTGGGGGTTAAGAACAAAAGAAGTATTTTTGTGTTTGAATAATGTAAAAGCGTTTGTAGTTCCCCTGTACCTAAAGTACTGGATACTAGGCCTGACTCTGACTAGTAGTCAGGTAGTGGCCAGGCTAAAAGTCGCACTACATGCAATCCTGACTACCAGACTCGTTTCAGAGAAGAAAATTATTCTTACGTTACCACGATACATTAGTTGCGGTAGGTAGTTAATTGACATCAAACTGGAGCAACACAACAGGACATTGGCTACAGTATGGAAAAAATCAAAAGAGGGAAGGACCCAAGGACAACGCCTCGCAATTCTGAACCAGTTTCAGACGACGCAAACACATGAGGTGGCACTCCACTCTCCAAACTTCCAAACCACGCCAACGTGAGGACATTTGAGGCCACGAGAGATCTAACGTCCACCATCCCCCGAGTACACGACGGTCTTTGGCTGGACCTAGTTTCCATCTCGCAACCATCGAATCGCTCATCAGTTGCTATTCCAACTGGGCTACTGTGGCCCTTACATGAGTTGAGAATCATCACAAGATAGTCTAGAAGTGCACAGTTGCTTTTTACACCCCAACAGGTTTAATGAATAAACAGCTATGTACTTCTATTGATCTGAAATATTTTTCGGAAACATTTAATTGGTCATGAGGTCTAATATATTTTGGGGAGTGTTTAGACACGTCAATTGATCCATATCTGTGCTTAAGGAGTTATCAGAATAGAACTCAGATTTAACAAATAACGGATTTATTAACAAGTAGCAACAAAAGAGAGCGAAGCTGCGAGGTTGGTGCTCGGTAAGGCAATCGTTTTCCAAGACAGTCATAAACAACAAAACAGGGACTAGCTATGCACACCTTTCGACATAAACATGAAGGTGCCGTGGCATCCACGAGTGGTATGGTTGTTCATGCGCCATCTCGTAGGAAAATACACAACAGGAAGGTTATTTGCTATGCATTCGTAAAGGGTAAAACTGCGATATGAAATATCACATATACACTACCCTACAGTAATGGACCGGACGCCAGCGGATTTGCATAAAATCCGACTACTTGTTTGGGGGTGTTTTGCGTGATATGGCCTGAGACCTTTGCATGTTGTTCCTGGTCAATTGAACACCGACACCTGCATGAATATTTTGGACAATTAGGATCTTCCTACGATCTCGCAATTTTATGGACTGTACGAATGTTACTTCTGGGACGACAATGCTCTATGTCACGTTGCAGCCTCTGTCAATCAGTGGTATCAAGATATGGATGTTAAACGTCTTCCCTGGCTTGCTCAGAGTCCCGAACTAAACCCCATAGAAAAAGTGTGGGACGCCTTAGAGTGAAGCTTACTGACCAGGGAACCACGTCCGAAATCTACAGCTGAGCTGGCGACTTTCTTGTAGCAAGAATGGACACAAATACCCACAGATGTGCATCAAAACCGTGCTGAAAGTATGCCCAGAAGGGTTGCTAGTGGAATTGCAGCACTTGGAGGACCATTCCCCATTAAAGCATGTATTCTTTCCCTTATACCATTACATCTTGCTGTCCGGTTCATTATTGTAGGGTAGTGTATCTTAGAAATCATCGCGGGATAACTTCAGGTTTCATGGTGGAATAATACGTGTCTGATCCTCAGGGGGTTATATTGCAAAGGACATTTAGTTAAATTTCCTATCGCCTACCGCGGCCTTGGAAATCATTGTGTTCTGGAAAACTTCGCATGATGTGTTGTTCTTTTCTGTTTTGGTGGCGGGACGATTTGGCGACGAAAAAAGAGTGGCAACCCGGGCCTTTCTTGCAAGAGAGAGCGGCAGGGAGCCCCGGACGGAACATCCAGAGTCGAATGATGACCCAACAATCTTTTCTAACACCTGTTCTCTTTCGGTAAAGAGTTTTCATGCTTTGCTTTTTTCTCTCCCTCCTTCTATGGAAGCTTAATTCGAAAACGGGTAGTGGACTCCCCACTGTCACACGCTTATGCAGTGTTAGAACAAGAAAATTGTGCTTCCCCTCCCGTCACTTGCCGCCGTCCCTTCCTACCCCTCCTCCAGAATTAGTTACAGCCTGCACAAGCGGCAGCCAACGCTGCTGCTGCGGGAGGATTGTCAAAAAACTAGTAGGTTCCACCTTCAGAAGATCTCATTACACAATAAGGAAGGTGTGAACGCCTGCGGTGAAAATCCGCTTCTTGTTTACAAGATTTTAATTTAAAAACCAAAAATAATACGCAAATATAGCCATCGGCAGTCTATTTTCAGACACAACAATTCTTCAATTGTCCTGCTTTTAGTTGTCACCGGCATTTCTTTTGTATCAACTCCATTTTCAACTAAAATATATGTTGGATGAAATTCTCCATCCAAATCTTCAAAATTTTATACAACATTAGTTTATTTTTAATGTCATATAATGTTTTATCTTCCGTTTCTTTTAAACTGAACAAGATATTTCCTAAATTGTTTACTATTATGTGGATCACCATTAGAAGATCTCATTACACAATAAGGACGGTGTGATGCCTGCGGTGGAAATCTGTTTCTTTTTTACAGGATCTTGATTCGAAAATAAAAAATAATTGAAAAAAATATTGGTTATGGCTTCCAGCAGGCTATTTTCATACATAACGATTTATTTATTTTATCGATTGCCCGGTTTTTAGTCGCTAGCGCCATTACATTTGTAGCTACAAGTTAAACTTGCTGGTTTGGATGGGATGAAATCTCCATCAAAATCCTTAAATTTCCATACAGCATCGTTTTTAACTGTCATGTATTGTTTTATCCATAATCTATCAAGCTACATCACACATCTTTTTAAATTAATATCGCTTTCAACGGTTTTAAATCAGCATTTCACGAATTTTTTTAACTACACTAATAGGGACATAGACTTTAGCATTTTACTAATTTGTTTTAAGTACTTTTCTGTATCATTCAATTGCTTTTATGTGACGTTTGATGCAACTGGTCCTGTTTAAGACCTTACATCATAAAAACCCAAATCAACTAACCACACTCGATTTCGTTCACTGGAAAACACCGCATTATCTCTTCGCATCTTTTCCAAGCATAGGACTTTTTGCTGTTGAAGTTACCTTAGTCATGTTCTGAATTTGGAAATAGATCGTAATAAACTACGTAACTGTGCCGATCTAATTAGCTTTCGTGTAGCAAAAATTAATCGTTAGACGATAAACCGAAATAACTAGTGAGGTTATCAGGTCATATAGTTGCCAACTTCTAAAAATCTTTGCACCACCTAAAAAAAATTGACAAAAAACAGATTGATAGAATGCTGTTGCGATGAAATTCAGATCAAACCGTTTTCAGATGACTTCAAGATTAAGTATTAATAAACGACAGGTGGCACATCATTCTGAAATAAGCAATCGTTATGTCCACAGAATTAAGGACGTAAGGAGCAACTATTGTTCGAAAATACCTCAATGCACTTCAGTCATATTAATTAATTAAATGGGTGAATTCAACAGGCTATTCGTTCGAGGATCAATTTAAAAGGCATTTTGTTAGAAAATGTTATGATCAGTACTAAGACTTTTTTGAGTGGTTAAATGTAAATGGCTCTAGTATTTTTGTTGCAGAACATGCATTATGTAAGTATTCTGTCACAGGTTGCTGATAATCAGAAAACTCTCTCTCTCTCTTACCATAACTTGTTTCTACGATTATGCTCCCACCAAAATCTTTGAGGTCGAACTGAAAGAAAGTTACGCATACTTATGTAGTGCAGTTTAGCAAACTAGAAGTCCGCAAGCATATATTAAGTTCTGATAGTCCTACCAACTTTCATTTCCGCAAATCTGCACATCAGGAAGCCAAACTGTCCCAACTGGAGCAGCCTCGAGTCAGTGGTAAAAGTCGTCCAGAAGTCAAGCATTCTGTGCACGCATCCCTCAAATCAAATCAAGCAGCCATTTAGGAACGGATGCGCACACGCAATTGCTACACTATCCTCTGGAGCTCGAGATTACGCGATCCCAGGGAACGTCAACCCCTCCCCTGCATTCATTCCCATGCCTTTTTACCCAATCATTAATCACATATCCGGCCGGTAATTAACATCTCACCAGCAATGCCAAGCGGCGATTAACATCCAGAACCGATAAAACAGCGCCATGCTTGTCTTGCACGGGCAGCGGAATCACCAACAAAAAAGAACAAATTGATAGCCTTTTTATCCCGTGGGGACATCCCCACAGGATAGGCCCACATCCGGGTCAATGTGGCTTCTTGATCAGAACAAGACGGACGACTTGCCGTATATCAAATGAGGCATAACGGAGTCGGTGTCTCATCTTCGCTGGTATTTTGTCACCGCTTCCTCGGCTTCCGTGCGCGATTCGGTTGCAAATTATGGCCGCGATGGCCTTCGAAGAATATTTGGAGGGATGGGCGACCCCCCCTTCTTTCCAATATCGTCTGCCACCTCCTCCCGTTTTCTGAAGGGAATACGGCTTGATTTGTGACAATGCCAGCTGAGAGATTTCTATACTTCTTGTAAATGGGATTTTGACTGCGCGCTTCTATTCACGGTTAACTGCTTTTTCTCTCGTAGATTATTATTTTTTTAGATATTGGATGCTCTTTTATGTTTTTTCTTCTGAATCGATGTTCTTTTCGACTCGGAATTATCCAAGGCCATGTTCGACTGTTAGAATGATTTGTAATGATTGCTTTTTGCAAGTCGCTTGAGGAATTCTCCAGTGCGTTTTGGGGACGATAAAAGAGACTGATGGAGAATTGAATCGGACACTCATAACTCTGTGGGCTTACAGGAAACAGGCATTAAGCTCATGAAGACATTTTTGAGGTAAATACATTTCTCTGCAACAGTACAGTGATTCGAAATTCAATAATTAAATTTAAAGTGAGGTCACTGAATTTCGTGGTGATCAACATTTTTTTGTCAGTGAATGTGTTTCAAAACTATTATATAACGCGTTGTTTGCGTTTCCATATATTATTTTATCACTCACAATGAGGATTTTGCATATGATGGAGCATTACATGAGCTTTAAGATGGCTGACAACATCCAAAGTATGGGCTACTAGTTGAATCGAAGACCTGATCAAAGATTTTACAGTGCAACGCTTTTTGGTTTAGGGCATGATAGTTAAAAAAAAGCGACTTGCAAACGTGATAGACCCTTAGTCCTGCGTGAAACAGCACGAGCAGCATTTTTTTGCAACAAAATAAATGTCTGTTTTCTGCACCCTATCACCCATTATAACCTGGTCCTTATGTTTTGTTACATTTGTAATATTTTGTATATTATGTGACATGTACTTCATATTTTGTGAAGGAAGGATCAATGAGCCTCCTGAAGTAGTAAAACATGACAATTGAGCAAAACTAAAACAAAAATGTTTACTACTAGGCAACAGAAAACGTTCTTGTACGGGCTGTTTTTGAATTATTTTATGGACAAAAGACGGATTACAAGCTTTACTTAAGCTCACCCTGCTTTGGTATACTTTTTTTAAGATTTCAAATACTTCCGATTGTAATTATCTAAAAATATCTTGATGGCTGTTGTATAAGACCCTAAGTCAATTTGTCAACACACATTGACCCCATATTTTAGGGAAATGCACAGTAGAGTAGGTGGTAGAGTTCCAGAAGGGTACACAAAATTTCTAAATTTTTCTAATCGAAACAGTGGAGTGCAAAATCTGTTCACCTTATTTCTGTCAATTGATCTCAAAAACTGAAAAGATTTCTGTTTTTGTTCACTACATTTGAATCCTCGTGAACCGCTATGAACTCGTTAGATCGTCTCGGGAAATGTAAATCATCTATCAGCCTCAGGCTTTGGGAAAAGTAAGTTACGCCAAGCAATTCGACACCTTATAAATGAGCTGAAATTAGGGCATTGTTTTTCTCAAAAGTAAACAACACCCGTTTGGGCACCATAATTATTAATTTGTTCTGACTATGATTAATTTATGACATTTCCACCCAGTTTGTAGGTGCATATATTCGAAGATTAAAAACAAACGGCACCAATTTCATAAAATTACTGACTGATTCCTAGATTAACAATATTATTCGTTGGCGTACTTTCCGGAAACAAGCACTGATAAGATTATTTTCTTAAAACCATTCACAATTAGCGTTGTAACAAACATACTCAGTTATATTACTCATTTACATGCAGCCGGTTCTGTGTGAAATGGGCAGCACCTAAACGATCCGATTGCTCTGTCTAGGTATCGCAGAAGACACTTGAAGTCCATGAAGATAGAATTGGGTTGCAAGTTTTATATATCCATATTTGCTTAAAACACAATGCAGCTCAAGCTTCGCCGGAACACATTACCTGCTGTTTTAAATATCCCTCAGGCCAGCTTATTCAACATTCTGATCAGGTTATATAAGACAATTCTTGTACTGTCTTTCTCTAACAAGTCTTCGACAAAATCTATGGAATCCTTATATTTTTCTTCCAGGTCTATCGGTGTCTCATCTCGAGATTTCCCTATAGTCTATCATAGGGAATCTACGACCTGTTCGTTCCTATCTGTGAATAAATGAGTAGGTGCATAGTACCCAAGGTCTCTATTGATACTGTCACGGCTGTGCTTGTGGTCAGTGTTGCAATAAGAAAGAACCCTTATGATATGGGTTGGTTTTTGAGGTTCTCAAGTGTCATGGACTTATAGACTGTGTAATGTATGTACAGGTATTCCAAGTGATATATAGAAGACAATGTCTTGTTTACTGTCTTTCTAATACACTTCAATTTCCACAGTTTCACTGAAAAAACTTATAGTATACTTTTCTTCTAGGACATCTACCGACCTCCTCTGGAATTTCCTATGGCCTTGTCCGCTTTTTTCAGTGAATAAATGAATACAAGTAGATGAAAAGTGAACCGCTTTGCCTAAGGTCTCTAAAGCTGTTTCTACCGCTCTGTTTGTAAGCAGTGTTGTAATAAAAAAGATCCTGTATGATATGGGTTGAGTTATGAGGACCTCAAGTCTATTGGACTTATAGACTGTGTAATGTATGTATGCCAAGTGATATGTAGAAGGCAATATCTTGTTAACTGTCTTTCTATTACACTCTTCAATTTTCAGAGTTACATTTACAAAAACCATAGTATACTTTTCTTCCAGGACATCTACCGATCTCTTCTGAAATTTCCCGAATTTCCTATGACCTTGTCCGTTTTTGTCAGTGAGTAAATGAATAGATGAAAGAAGTGAACCGCTTTACCTAAGGTCTCTAATGCTGTTTTTACCGCTCTGCTTGCAAGTAGTGTTGTGATAAGAAAGATTCCGTATGCTATTGACTGGTTCTTGAGGGCGTTCAATAGCTGATGACTGTAAATTTTGTATGGCAAGTGAGACATGTAAAAAGACTTCTTTACTGCATTTCTAATCAACTCTTTGTGACAAAAACCATGGTTTTCTAAGTGTTCTACCGTTTCTGCCTGTGAATAAATGATGAACCACTTTGCCCAAGGTCTTGAATACTGTTTTAGCGGCTGTGCTTCTAGTTCGTTTTGTAAATGAGAAATAACCCGTATGCTATGGGCTCACATTCAGATGACTTCTTCTTTCCTCCCGAACTAATCTTAACATTAATTAAACATCACCATGCCCTCTGACGATTAAGAAAAGGCTCGGCGCGAAAACCAGACGAAAGGAATTTTCATTTGCGCGCGTTTCGTCTGTCTGCCCCCCTGCACGCACGTAGGCGTTCAATCGCTATTACTCACCCTTGCACATTCCAGCACATGCTCGTGTATTTACATACCATTTTTACCATCTCCAAGGTAGCGAAGCCGGGCTATGATTAATCAAGTTGCCATTCGGCGCATGCGCAGTAAATAAAAAAAAAGACGGGCCTGCAACCGTGTGCACTTTCACCTCGGAGTTAAAGCGTAGTTAGTAATGTCCTCATAAATAAAGATTCTCGCCTGAGCACTGCTTCGCCTCCCCGCCATACTGTCCTCTTCCACCTGCGCCACGCGATATCCGTAACCGTAGCTGTTTTATTTATATTTTCCGCTGTTAGAGGGGGGGGGGGGAGACTTTTGAGGTCACCCACACCCACAATTCCTTGAGGGCTTTTTGAGTTTCTCGTTGTGAGGAAAGTTTGTTGAAGTTCACGAGAGAGAAGTCAGCTTTTCAAGTTCTTCAGTATGTTACCAAAGTCTGTTTTTAATCCTTTTTGTGGCAGTGTGTTAGCTTTTGCAATTTCCGAGTACTTTGGTTTGCTTTTGTGAAGATCTTGGTATGGTTTCTTGAGCTTCTCGTTGCGAAGTAAGATTGGTGAGGTCCTTGAGTTCAGGTTTATTTCGAGACATCCAATTTTGCACCGAAGCCCACGTTTCAAAACCTTTCTGAGACAGTGTAATAGCTCTTGCTCGTACAACGAGCTTAGTACGTTTTTGTGCTTATCGCTGTGAGGAAAGTTTGGTGGGATCCACGAAACCGCCTTTTTTTTCAAGACATCCAGGTATGTTACCAAAGCTCTCAGTTTTAGTTCTTTTTTGTGACAGTCCGTTAGCCCTTGCATTTCTATATTCTGTATTTGGCTAACTCTTGCATTTATACCAATCTTAGTATGGTTTTTGAGCTTATCGCTGCGAAGAAAGTTTGTCTAGATCCACGATACCGGCTGTTTTTCAAGGCATCCAGTATGTTACCAAAGCCTGTTGTAGTACGTTAGTAGTAGTTCTTGGTTTGGCTGCCTTGCCTTTAAAACCATCTTGGTATATTTCATGAGCTTCTCGTTGCGAAGAGTGATTGGCAATGTCCACGATTTCAGCTTTTTTCGAGACATCTAGTATCGAATCCCCTCGTGTTTTTAATCCATTTTCTAGCAGTCTGCCCTTGACTTTATACCAATCTTGCTTGTGGCTTTTCCTTGTCATATAAAGTTAACATTTTTTCACTTATATAGTCCGGCTATGGCGAGTTGGTATTTAAATCATGTGGTTTTCAACGCGTTAGAAGCTGAGAAGAAAGTTTGGCGAGATTCGCGAAGCCGGCTGTTTTTCATGACATCCAGAATATTACCGAAGCCGGTGACGTTAGCCCTTGCATTCTCAAAATTCTTGGTTTGGCTGTCTTGCCTTTATAACCATCTTGGTATGGTTTGCGAGCTTCTCGTTGTGAAGAATGATTGGCGATGTCCACAATTCCAGCTTTTTCCGAGACGTCTAGTATATTATCGAATCCACTCGTATTTTTAATCCATTTTCTAGCAGTCTGCCATTAACTTTATACCGATCTTGCTTGTGGCTTTTCCTTGTCATATAAAGTTAACATTTTTTCACTTATATAGTACGGCAATGGAGAGTTGGTATTTAAATCATGTGGTTTTGAACGCGTTTTTAATTATAGAATATAGTTAATTAATGGGGATCTGGTTAATCTAGAGTAATGGCATTCCCACAATTTGCGTCCATAGCGCCACCAAGTTTATTGTTCGTTTGCTTGATGCTATAGCAGTCATTACGAGGTGCGAT
Organism: Metellina segmentata; assembly: GCA_947359465.1. NCBI lineage: Eukaryota > Metazoa > Arthropoda > Arachnida > Araneae > Tetragnathidae > Metellina > Metellina segmentata. The sequence continues at coordinate 20,860,644 of OX375876.1, read as the reverse complement.
TGCTTTTTTCCCGAGAGCGAAGAAAAATAAACAGAATGGCGAGGTGGTGCGGCCTACTCAAATATGTCTTGTGACTTCAAGCAGTTTTATTTCTGTTAGCTACTTATGTGGGAATCATTGGCTTTTTCATTACAGCTGTAAGTTATGTAGCTACTTAGACATGATAGACATCAAGATAGGTCATCCGCAGAGGACCACGACTTTCTAGATACTACACACAATGGATCCAAAGCGGATCAAGTCTATTTATATAGGCAGGTATTTTAATTAACGTCGCACTGAAGAAACACGACGGGCTATTGGCGACAGTCTGCCATCAAACCCAAAAGGAAAGGTCTGAGGACAACACCACGTAATTTTGAATCACGGTCGGATGACGTAGTCGCACTTGAGTTGGCACACCATTCTCCAAACTTCCACACCCCACCAACGTAAGCATATTTGAGACCACGACCGATTTAACGCTCACCGTCTCCCTTCATACACGACGGTCTTTTGTAGGGTTTGAACTCGCAATCCTCCAGTTGCTAATCTGTTAATCTTTCAACCAGGCTACTAAGGCCCCAAGCCTGCGGACACAATTTAGGTAAGAGCACGAATACAGAAAGAAAATTTATGAAATGTCCACATGGACAAACAACAATAATTTTTCATTTTAGTAACTCTTTAGTTCTTCAAGCAGTTTATTAAATGATGCAGGGCAATTTAACGCATTACAAATTAGCTGAATTTGAGTATAGTATTTACTCAAAAGATTTTGTACAACCAATTAATTACCAACTGTACCCCCTCGCCGGACACAATGATTCAGTTGGGCACACATGCAGGCAACGTCAGTTGGAGTGAGATAATGTATGTCTGTGCTCGTCACTGGCCAATCCAGACATAGGAGTAGTTTGCAATGATTCGAGACGTATATTCATGTGGAAGGAATCGGGGGATCCACCATCATTCGGATTGATAGTGGAATTATTTGAAATTATCGTCGGAGTCGAACTATACTTGTCTTCTCATCGGATACATGTTTTACACTCAGGCATTTTTAATTCGGAGAGAATGTCACTGTTCTTGACGAAAATGAAGCTTTTTGTTTCTGTTCACCATATTTTAATCGATTGTCCAGTTTTTAATCCCCAGCATCGCCAAAAAAATTTTAACAATATTTTAAATCTGCAAAATTGACCGAGGAATGTCTATTTAGATATTAAAATTTTGCGTAATATTGAATTTTTATCTGTCATGCCGCTTACATCGCATCATTTCTCATATCCACATCATTTTTTTACTCACCAACATTAGTACCAACATATTTAAGCCATTTAACCATTTCTATCATTTTATTTTTTTATTATGTTGATGATTACAAAATTTTAATTTACTGCTCCCATAATTTTTAATTTACTTGATGGAAAAAGCATTGCTCGGTGCAGATTGGCCCCCAGCGCCATTCTAAAGGTCAACCCAACCTTAATTTTGATTAAAGCGTTTAAATTAAATTAATTTTTATGGTCATGGTTTGGCGGTCTGGAATTTTGCTTGTTCTTATGCAATTTTATTATGTCTGACGTTTTGCCCATCTAGTCCATTATCTCGAAACTTGCAACATGTAACCTTTAAAATTCACTGCTCTGAGTTGTCACTTGTCTTCAGAAAGTGCGGTAGAAAGGAAAGAAGGGATACAACAGAGGTAACAACACACGAGACACTGAAAGACATTATTCACCACGAAGTAACCAGCCATTGACAACATCCAAATACCTCTGGAGGGCAGTGCATCAAAAAAAAAAATCCCCAAGAACATTCCTTAATGAAAGTGATTACACAGAGAGTCGAAAAACAAAATTGCACATTAAATTAACATTAAGAAAAGAATGTAATAATTCCATCAGATTAGAGTAGCATTCCCTTTGGGGCGCATGCGCGTGATCCGTGGTCCACACCCATATCATCGGCCCTTCATTGCGATGCAAGGCCACTCGGCTGTCCGTTGCAAGAATAATAGTAGCCGAGATCCACTAATGGTAGCCGTTTTCTTTGTCTGCCAGCCACTATTATTATTCTTTTTCCATCCACTGGAAGGTGTGAAATGTCGTATCTTCTGTTTGTCGTTTACCATTATGAATAATAGTCCCTTTTCTTTCTTTGTTTTCGGGTAATTAATGTATCCGGTATCTTCTCTTACGTAGAAAATCGATACGAAAAATGGTTTGCTGCGTTTGTGGATTTTGAGAACGGTGGCATTGTGCTGAGTTTGCTATGTCTGGTATTGTCTGCAAGAATTGTTATCGGAACCGTTCTTGTTGGTTTGTACTGGATATCATTCCAATGTGAGGTGTGAAATGGTATTTTTCTTGCCGTTTGCCATCATGAATAATAAATTCTTTTTCTTTCTTCATTTTCTAGAAATTAATGTATCTGGTATACGCTCTCCGACGTAGAAAATCGATGCAAAGAACAGTTTGCTGCGTTTGTGGATTTTGAGCCGTTGTATTGTATTTTGAGAGCGGTGACATCCTACGCTGACCGTGGGTTTGTTGTCTGGTATTGTCTGCAAGAATTGTCATCGGAACTGTTCTGGTTGGTTTGTACTGGAATATTATTCTAATGGGAGGTGTGAAGGATTCTCTCTTTTGATTGGTCATTTTCCCTTATGAGTAATAGTTATTTTTCTTTCTTCGTCTTAAGGGAGATTAATGTGTCTGGTATATCTTCGTTTGCTGCGTTTGTGGATTTTGAGCCGCAGTCTTGTATTTTGAGAGCGGTGACATATCCTACACAGACATTGGGTTTGTTGTCTGGTATTGTCTGGAAAAATTGTCATCGAAACTGTTGTGGTTGGTTTGTGCTGGAATATTGTTCCAATGGGAGGTGTGAAGTATTCTATCTTTTGATTGTCGTTTTTTCTTATGAGTGATAGTTCGTTTTCTTTCTTCGTTTTAATGGAGATTAATGCGTCCGGTATATCTTCCCAAACGTACGAAATAAATAAGAAAAATGGTTTGCTGTGTTTTTCTATTTTGGAAGCGGTGACAGTGTATAGATTGACCTTGAGTTGGCTGTTTCGTTGTCTGCAAGAATTGTCATCGGGACTGTTCTGGTTTACCGTTATGAATAATAGAGAAGCGGCTCAATCCCATGATAGTACTTTACGCAAGTCCAACTTGATTGGCTAGTTTCACGGGCTTGGCTTCACTTGGATATCTCGCCAATCTGATTGTTGCAGTAACCATTTTATTTTGAATATGCGCGTTGTTTCGTAGAAGTACAATACATACACTAGCGCCTCAGCGTACAGCGTAAGTGCCCGACAAGTTGACTCTGATTTGCTCCTCCTATATATGTTGTATGGTGGTTGTTAGTAGTATTTCTTGCCAACTTATATTAAGGGTACTTATACTTTAAAGAGCTTCTTTTCGTGAAGCAACGATGGCCTAATGGCTAAAGTCACCCACCTTCAGATTAGCGTCGGCAGCGGAGGATGACTTCCCGCGTTCAAACCCAGCTATCGGAAAAAATTTTCGATCCTCCAAATTATTTTTAAAAAATTCCAATTTAATTCCTTTTTATTCTAATTTACTTTTCCTAATTTTAATACCCTTTTCATATTTTTCCAAGCTCCCGTTGATTTTACATAAATAATCTAAGAACCAATCCTGAACTCACTACCAGCTGATATTTTTCCGCCCCTCTGCCGTCCCCTTTGCTTTAGGATGTTGGTGTCGTATCCACCGCTGGCTTAGGACCATTCTGATGTAACAAAAAGCATACATAAAACACTAACTTATATAATAAAAGGATACAATTTTCGGCTTCCACCTCTACCCACCCATAGCCATGGATCTGAAAAGAAAAGAAGAAAGCAGAAAGGAAGAGATAAATCGCCAACAACTATAAACCTTATTGACATACGTATCTAGGTCATGTGATCCGATTAGCCAATCAAGTTGGACTTGCGTAAAGTACTATCATGGGATTGAGGCGCCTGTAATAATAGTCCCTCTTTTCTTTCTTTGCATCCGGCAAATTAATGTATCCGGTGTCCTCTTATGTAGAAAATCGATACGAAAAATGGTTTGCTGCGTTTGATATTTTGAGACGAATTCTTGAATTTTGATAATGGTGGCTGTGTACTTAGGCCTTGGTCTTTATGTCTAGTATTGTTTGTGAGAACTGTCACCGGAACTGTTCTGGTTTGTACTGATATATTATTACACTGGGAGATGTGAAATGTTTTATCTTCAATTTGTCGTTCACCCTTATGGGTAATAGTTCATATTCCTTCTTCGTTTTAAGGAAGATTAATGTTTCCAGTATATCTTCTCTGACGTCTGAAATGGATGCAAATTTTTTTTGCCGCCTTTGTTGATTTTGAGCTGTAGTATCGGATATTAAGAGTGGCGGTAGTGTACAAGAATTATGAGTACTATCTTGATTCTGTATTCACTTTTTTCTTAAGCCACTTTCTTTCGTCCAAATGCACCATATCCCAACTGCTCATGAGCGAGTCATCGATCTTTCTGCTTTTAAGTATTTATTTGCATCTTGTTTTCGATTGCGAGTGCTTTATAGAACTTAATTTTGATGTTTAATGTATGAAATGAGCCAAATGAAATTCATTTATTCTTAGATACCTAGAAGAAACCTAGGGGAAGTATCCGAGACAATCTTTCATACCTATTCAGAAATTAAGCAATCCAAAGTCCCATTCTCGCCTGATCCGAACTATACTCTTTCCTATATAATAGCCATCATAATTGGTACTGAATATGTAGATTCAAGATCATGTTTTAGATCCTTAATGTAAGAGCAGTGTATGTCCGGTATCCCTGGAACTGTATTCAAGATACCATAAGAACAGCTCCCGCTTAATTTGTTCAGGGATATGTTCGGTCTCTAAAAATACCGTTTTCAGCAGCTGTAACACATTACGGTTGTGACAAGAAGTCAGATGATCCCCATCGAATCTACTTCTGATAAAGTTATACTCTTCTTGAGAAAGAGTAAAATCACTTATGGTTAGTTTTTCCGCCAACTCATAGTCAATGCTATAGTATTCAGCACCGAACGTCAAACTCAGAGCCGGAATCGAGCAGAAGACTCCAACTGAGGAAACAGATTGTTACATGATTATTTTATCACTCAACTGAACGAATGCACTCATCTAAAGCTACGTGATTCAAATGCCAACGTACCAGAGTTAAATCATAGCCAGTTCTTTGTTTTGTAACTTCCATATGTAGAACCAGGAAGAAAAATACTGAGCCATCCGAGTTATATTTTGAATAAATGATTGATGAAGGGCGTTAGTAAATTAAATGTTTTTAAAAGAAGAGATGGCTTTGCTGAGGTTTGCACGTGGGAGAATTCCCTCAGAAACGACCCTGAGTGCTGCAATATAATGTGGACGTATCTTCAATATCTGAAGCTGATTGCCTTACATGTTGTCTCACTAGTGAGTACACGGTTGCTGTAACAAAACTTCGGCACGCTCCCAAATATTCGTTCACAAAATTTAAAAAATCCAATTTTCATTGAGGGCATCTGATCAGATATTATCGAATGAGCTTATTACGGATATTATTCTCGGTTCGGAACGAAAATTTACCTCTGAGGTTTGCACTTAGGTAAATACCCCAGAAACGACCCCTGAGCGCTGCAATGGTATCCTCCGTATCTGAAACAGATTACCTAACACGTTATATCGTTACTGAGAACAAGGTTTCTATAAGACTAAAAATAGGTACAGTTCCAAATCTTTCACACAATTTTAGAAATCCCTTTTACAATTGGCGTTGCTCAGGTGTTGCTTCGTCATCTGACCGTGGTTCAAAATTACGAAGTGTTGTCCTCGAATCTTTCCCTTAAGGGACTGATCCCGGACCGTCGTCAATAGCCCGTTGTGTTGCTCTAGTACGACGTTAACTAAAATTACCAATTACCAATTACAATTGGCGTCTTTTCAGACAGCATAGAAAGAGAGTATTATTGAAAACACTGTCAACGGAACGGAAATTTACTGTTGAGGTTTCGCACGTGGGAAAGGACCCTGGGAACCTCCCTGAGGTTTGCAATGCAATGTTAACGTACCCTCCTTATCTGAAGCTGATTACCTTACATGTTAGCTCGGTAGTGAGTACAAGGCTGTTCTAAGACAAAAAATCGGCGCAATCCCAAATATTTGTTCACACAATTTTAGAAGGCCTTATCCCAATTTTTGTCGTCTTCTGTGGTATATCTTCAGGGGTGTAAGGTTTCACGAATCCAAGGTATTATAAGGATCTTTTATTCACATGGGGGTTTGCTGTTTTTATTATCACGCACTCCCACTCCAAGCGATATTTTTCTACCTTCATCACACTACTCTGTACCCCAATCTCTCTTTTCTCCCCTCTCAGGACATACACTCTCTAACAAAAACATCGACGCACCATGAAGGTGCAGAATTACAGTGGTACCGGGATCAATGCACTTGGAACGGCGCTGACTGAGGACATATAGGTCTTGAGTGACGAGTACCGTTTCCAATTGTGTCCTGACGACAAACGAAGACGAGTCTGAAGACGTCTAGGGCAGCGTGGGGATCCCTGTCCTTACTACCCCACATGCCCACCACAGGCCGTTAGGGAATGTGGTGCCACCTCTTTTGAAAACCCTTTGGTAGTCATTTCTGGCACACTTACAGCACAGCGGTACGTAGACGACGTTCTACGATCGGTTGTGTTACTATTCCTTTTATGACACCCCGAACTTACTTTTCAACAAGATAATTGCGTACACGACACGTGTTGCTATGAATTGTCTTCAAATTTTCACAACACTTCCATGGCCATCTAGGTCTCCCGATCTCTCTCCCATAGAGCACATTTGGGACGTTATGGGAAGGCGATTGCAACCCTCCCGGAATGCTGACCATTTTGCCCGACAGTTGGAGACGGCAAGAAATTCCGCAGGACATCATCCGGGAACTTTTTCAATCCATGCAACGCCGGGGGACGCATCCAGGCCAGAGATGGACCAACGCCTTATTGTAATCCTCTCTTTGTAACGGTCAAACTCTGAAATAAATCATTCAATTGTTCTGAAATTTTAACTGTTTTTATATTTATGTATGTTCTTTACATCCATCAATTTTTATCGCAATCGGAGAATCGTATATTTTTTCGTTACAGAGGGCATTTTACTTGACGTCGTCCAGTGTTTGGCGCAGTTTGGCCCTTGCGCCACAAAAACTAAAAACAACCAACCCAATTTTCGTCACTGGCGTCTTTTTAGAAAACCATAGAGGTAGCCTATTATGGGAAATCCCGTGTGTGCGGGACGAAAATTTACCGATTTAATCTTATTAGCACCCCTAAAATATGACTCCTTTCGTACCAAGTGACAAGTTCTTGCAAGAAGGCCACACCACGAATGTATATCTATCTAACTCTTAGCACACCGATTCTTTCCCTTTTTTATCTCCCATCATTTATTTATTTATTCATTTATACATCCAGCCATCCTTTTTCCAAGGGCTGGGCCTGCCAGGCGGCGCACCCACTTTCGACTATCCGGTTGGGGACCGGACACGGGCCCGAAACATCGGCCCCGGGGGCGCAATTAAGAAAAAGAGACCCGTGGCCAGTGTACAGAGAGAAGGACTACTGACTTGAGCAGTGGAAGATAAAATAAATGCCTTTATTTGTATAGTTTGCAGGCGTTGCCTTGAATTTGAAAGCAGCAAGTAGTCTTCGGCTCTGTTACGTGCTGGTTTCGCAATGGTACTGATGCAGTTTTTGTTTGGGTTTTTTCCACGGGCTCGGTAGGAGGCGTCATTTGTTGGCGTGATTGTTGGAAGCGAGGTTGGAGTATTTGATACAGTTGTAAATGATTGTCGTTTTCGGGGTGGACAATGAGGTGTGCGGTTCGAACCGGTGCTGTTGTACTTGTTTGTAGATCTGCTTTGCGTTTGAGCTTTGCGATTTTTTTGACGTTTTTCGATGTCAGAGGTTTAGCTAAACTTTTTAGGACCTGAAGCTATTGAGGATTAATGCCGCCCACTGTCCTAAAAAAAATCCACTGATTAAAAGACTAAAGATGAAACTAAATTTTAATATTAGGATATAAAGTATACCAATTAGTTCAATATTAACGACGTTTTGTACGAAAGATTAATTTTAACAGCAAATAAGTAGTGACTGCAAATAAAAATAAGTAAATATCGGGTTTTGTTTGACTCCTGGATATGGGTCTCCAAAACAGAAGAGAATATTTAAAAATTAAAATAAATATTTTTGTTATTTTTTAAAATTTATGTTAAATTTATATACATAAATGTGAGTAGGTATCTGTTCTATATACAAATCTACACCAAATTTTGGCACACTTATACTTTAGAACCCTGCATGTAACTTAGGCTGCATATTAATACCGTTCTATTTATCATAGGTGTGCAAAAGGAACTAAAGAATTTTTGAAATCCCAAGGAACAACCTTGATTAATCAGTTTATTTCAGCAGTTGATGGGAAAAAAAATACTGTTTTACCAGTATACTATTGTAAAAACAATACTTTCTAAAAAATTATATTCAAAGAATTTAAATTATAAATTCTTATGTTTGAACTGATTTTTCATTTCTTTCCAAAGTATCAATAATTTATAAATATTTAAATAAGGATATAAGAGATTAAAAACATTTAATTTTACATAACTTACATTTTGTAAGAAGCGAGTCTTGAAAAAGAGCTAGTGGAAAACCCACTGATAATAAAAAGTGTTATTTTTCTGCTTGATATCTGGTTATTACAGAATTGATGTTTTATCTTCTAATTTTATAACTAATTATTTAGTTTAAAAATTTTTTTTAAAGGACATGGTTTTTATTTCTCGGCTGTATGTGTATGTATCGACCAACTTTCCATAAAAGTCATTGATACTATATATTTATAATGATTTGTAGAATTTGTTTTCATAAAAAAAATTGAGCGTACAAACAAAAACTTTTGAAATAAGATGATAATGTGTAACTCTAAAAATATTATAACGCTCTCTCTACAATTAATTTTAAAAATAACACCATTAACGTTAACGTGTAAAATAAGTTGAATAACCATCCGTTGTAATTTTCTTAAATTAAGGCAATAAAAATCAGTAAAACTTGGATTGTTTTTTCAAGTTTCAAATTATACTATTTGGAGTACATAGTACTGAAAGCTCTACACTCTCTCAATAAAACTAAATATACTCAAAGAAACTATATCTATCTTTCTAACTAGGTATACAGTCTATATATACACAGTCCAGTTACATTAATGTGACCACCACCTACTTACGACGTCAACGTGAAATAACCAATCACAAAAGGCAGGTGGCAGCACATTGAAGTGGAATGTATATAAAAGATGTTCTAGGGCATCGGAAAGCATTTCAATCGTTGGCGTAATGCAGAAACGTAGCGATTTATCCGACGTCCAAAAGGGCATGATTATTGGCTTTCGGAACAAGGGTGGAAGCATTTCGGAAAAAGCTAATTTTGTGAACTGTTCGCGTGCCGCCGTGGTAAAAGTATACCGTGCAGGGCAAAATGGCACTATCCAAAATCAGCGGCACATGTCGTGCACCACTAGCTATAGATGACAGAAGCGAACGAAGGCTACGGAGATGCGTTCGGGCGAATAGACGTGCAACTGTTGAGCAACTGACCGCCCAGATGAACCAAGGGTCTACCAAGAGTGTATCCTCAACAACGGTTCAGCGAACGTTGCTGTACATGGGCCTCCGCAGCAGACGCCTGGTGAATGCACCTATGTTGACTGCTGTTTATTGGCGACGAAGGCTGGAATTTGCACTCCAGTACCGCAACTGGACGTCCACAGAGTAGTGACAGGTGGCTTTTCCCGATGAATCACGTTTTATGCTCCATCGGACAGATGTCCGTTGGCGTATACGGCGTGAAACGTCTGAAAGCAAACACCCTGCAACAATTGCCGGAAGGTTCCAGGCTGGAGGAGGGAGCATTATGGTTGGGGAATGTTTTCCTGGCATTCACTGGGTGCACTCATCATCAGAAACCTAATTGACTCTCTTCCTGCACGTCTCGCAGCGGTCCGCTCTGCCAAAGGTGGTTATTCTGGCTTTTGACAAGTGGTCACATTAATGTGACTGGACTGTGTATAATTCTCTTATGTGGCTATCTATATTAAGAAGTTATTTTTTACCTCGTTTTGGCAACACTGAACGATTGTTTGTTTATCACGAAGCATAGCGCATCAATTGAATTGATAGCGTTATCGGATGAAATTTTACTGAAAAAATATATATTAGTCAAGCTGTTGTAGATTACAAACAAGATGCTGGGTATTCGATTTCCAAAGCAGCTCTCACATTTCAAGTCAAAATTTTCTCAAAGTTTTCATTTGTATTCCAAATTGTTCGAGTTCTGATTCCAGAGATACTGTATAACTTTTCTTTAGAACAATAAATATATCTTTGAAAAATATTTTTTTGGGAATATCATATTTTGTAAACAATTCTTTCTGCTAGGACTCGTGTCTTCATTGATACGAGCGAAGCGAGTAAGGTTAGCGCATCGAACCAATGAGGATTGCTTTGCAATCCTCATTGCGGGGGTTGACGAGCTATAGCGAGCACTTGTCGGGCCCCTTATTTTCCATTTAAATTCCTGAATCGACAAAAAGTGCCACAAAGAATCAGTTTAAATTTTGCCAGTGGAGAATTGGAATTTTTTTAAAGAAAAAATTTACTGATCTTGGTGTAGTATCAAGGTTATAAAATAGTCTAATTAGGAGATTTGAAAAATTAAAATTTTTGTCTCGACAGAAGATTGAGATCGTTTACAGGTTGAAGCTATTCTTATGCAACTTTTCCATCTCAATTTGTTGAAAACATTGATTTTTTTTTTGAAACTCTGCAACATTGATCATTTGTTTTTGAAAAACTACTATTAATTAACTTTTTTTTAACCGTTCTGTGTTCACATGCGGAGTAGAATTTTCAAAAAAAAAATTCTTTGAAGTAATTCATATGATAAATTTATCGCAACAATATTATTTTCATAACAATTTCGAAATTCGGAAATACACATTCCTGAGGCAAGAATGCATCAAATAAAAAAAATATTGGTTGGACAAATGTCTGCAATAATGCCCTGTGAATAACTTATTTTTGCAGAAAATGCAATTGAAGAGCATTCGCAGTCACTCAAAAACTCAGAAAATCGACCTCTGAAATAATCATCTCACTTTATCACCTTCAGTGGTTTTCTCATACAATATACACTGCCCGACAATAATGGACCGTACGCCAGCAATTTGCATAAAATCCAACAAATTGTTTGGGAGTGTTTTTCAAGGTATGGCCTGGGACCTTTGCATGTTGTTCCTGGTCAATTGAACACCGACGCCTGCATGAACATTTTAAACAATCAGATTTTCCTACGCTCTGGCAATTTTATGGGATGGACGAATGTTACTTCCAGGACAACAGCTCTCCGTGTCATTTTGCAGCGTCTGTCAAACAGAGGTACCAAGATATGAATGTAAAACGTCTTCCCTGGCCTGCTCAGACCTAAACCCCATAGAACATTTGTGGGACGCGTTAGAGCTACGCTTACGGACCAGGGAACCTCATCCGAAATCTACAGATGAGCTGGCGACATTCTTGCAGCAGGAATGGGCATCAATACCCTTTACTGTGTATCAAAACCTTGTTGAAATTATGGCCAGAAGGGTTGCTAGTGTAATTGCAGAACTTATGGGACCATCCCCCTATTCAAGCATGTATTATTTACCTTATACCATCACATCGGGCTGTCCGGTCCATTATTGTAGGGCAGTGTACAATACGATGTATATGAAATAAATTATATGGATTGAAAAAGCAAGCATGTATATTTCGTCTAAAGAGTAAAATTTAATAGCTATCAAATGTCAAAACGGATGTTGAAAAATGTGTCCTCTCTTTGTTTTCTAAATTTGCATTTCTGGTATTAGTTGCATTTTTCTCTATGATAGAGAAAACTGAATTTTTTTATAACATTCAATCAACGGTTGATCAGTTCAACCCAAGCAATGCAGGGTAATTTTTGCTATCATATTCAGTAAGTACCAAGCATCAACTCTTAAAACACAGGTTATCTGCCAAAGGTTTGGAGAACGTTACCAATATAATCATTTCCCTAAAGAAAGAATTCGTATTTCTCCATATAATTGGAAACACAGGTTTTGTTTTATTTATTCATACTACCAAAAAATATTACTTCCTCCTGTGGCATGGCAGCGAAATAAGATAAAAAATGCAACAGATAAATTAAAAAAATTGCAAGAAATGTTGTTGTCGTGCGGGCCATATATGGCCCAATTGGGGGTGCCATTGCCCCGGAGGGTTGGACTTCTTCATACATGACACATCCGTTTTACAGGAAAGTCCCTTTCACACATCCATTCACTCACACATATCGTAATTTAGATCCCAATCAGAGGCCGATAACCCCCTGATCAGGTACCCCCAGAGGTATTGATTTGGTATGGGAACATACGGGACTTAGTGACCACGACCTATTTAACGTGCCCCAGCCACCATTAGCGAACACGACTGTCTTTAGCCAGGTCCAAGAGCCGATCTCGCAACCATCAGAATTGCAGGCTCCGCTGAGGACAGAACCCACAACCCTTCCGATGCGATCCCGACGCTCTACTGACTGAGCTACCGCGGCTCCATTGTAAAAATAAATAATAAATAAAAATAAACTACATAAGTATTTAATTATCATCACACTGGAATAACGCAATGGTCTATTGGTGACGATCGGGATCAACTCCCGAAGGTATTGAACGAAGACAACAGCACGTATTTTTGAAACATGGTCAGATGACGAGGTCACACCTGTGTTAGATCCCTCCTCTCCAAACTTCAGCACCACTCCTACATGAGGACATTCGAGGCCACGACAGATTTAGCGCGTACCATCCCCCTATATACACGACGGTCCTTGGTTGGATTCGAACTCACAACCCTACAATTGCTAAACCGTTACTCTTCCAACCGAGCTACCACGGCCCCATAAACAACATCATAAACACAAAACTCAAATGTAAAAATAACGTAGAAAAAGGTATGACGAGAGAAATACAACGAGGAAAAAAATTCCGAGGTTAAATCTATCGTGGCCTCAAATGTCCTCTCGTTGACATGGTGTGGATGTTTGGAGAGCGAGGTGTCAGCTCAGGCGTGACCTCTTCATCTCATCGTGGTTCAAAACTACGAGGTGTTGTCCTAGATCTTTCCTTTCGGGATTGATACCGAACCGTCGCATATAGCCCGTGTTGTTTCAGTCCAACGTTAATTAGAATACCATTATATAACGTCTCTACAGATGGTCTAAAAATAAAAGATGGTAATGGTAATTTTAGTTAACGTCGTACCAGAGCAACACAACGGGCTATTGACGACGGTGCGGGCTCAGTCCCTTAAGGGAAAGATCCGAGGACAACACCTCGTAATTTTGAACCACGGTCAGATGACGAAGCAACACCTGAGCTGGCACCCCACTCTCCAAACTTCCACGCCAACCCAACGAGAGGACTTTCGGCCACGACAGATTTAAGATGCACCAGCCGCCTCTACACCATACGCTTACAAACATCCATGCCCAGACCCGGATTCGAACCAGGAACATTCCGATCAAGAGGCTAACACCTTAACCACCATACCGGTTGGTAGGCCTAAAAATAAAAGAAATTTAGCAGCTAAAGAATTGGGAGAGGGCAGGTAGGTATTTAATTAACGTTGGACTGGAGCAACAGATCAGGGCTATTGACGACGTTCCGAGATCAGTCCCCAGGGAAATATTCGAGGACAACACCACGTAATTTTGAACCAAGGTCAGATGAATAGGCGACATTTGAGTTGAAATTGGAGAGATGAGACCCTTTTTTGTGTAAAAAAAAAGAGGAGAAAATCACAAAAACTGGAAACAACGGTCCTACGGATTTTTTGGTGTGTGGTTTGATACGTTAATTAACGTCTCACTGGAGCAACTCAACGAGTTAAGCGGTCATACGGAGGTTCGCCTCTGAAACCATTTCGTTCAGTGAGAGCTCACGAGCGCATTACGAAAACCACGCTCGTAAAAAGTGTCAGCTATTTCATCGCTCTATCGCTCACCTTCGGACGCAAATGGGCGCAATGCGCATGCAAGAGATGGCGAATAAATTGGCAGTAAAAGCTCTGGAAATCAAGAGTTATGGCCCCGCGTCGCTTATTAGGCCAGCGTTCGAATCTCTTCTCAATTAAGCGGCGCAAGGTCTTCCTGCCTAGACGAGAGATTGAAACGTGGGTGGAGTCATTCCGAGATAGGGATGAATTCATTAGGAGCCGCACTATCTTTCGTAATAATTTCGTGGCCCGGAATGATTGCGAATGATTAAAGATAGGCAATCCAATTGAGGAATTTGTGTCCCTTTTCTTGTATCAAACGGCCCCTACAAATATTCATGGTTGGTTTGTGTGGTATTATGACACAAGGGCAACGAACCCTACAATAATGGATCGGACAGAAAGATGTGATGTTCTAAGGGAAAGAGTACTTATTTTAACCTTTAACTGCTGTCATGGGTCTCACAGATCCCGAGTCATTTTTGACAAGTCGTTTCCACCCCTTAAAGTGAATATTGGTCCCTGTCCTATTCAGTACCTTCCTACTACGTCCAACAGAAGCCACATCCAAGACTTGTTTGGTTGCTCCAACTATTTCGTGTATAACGCTATTTGCATTTCCGCGTGGTCTCTTAGACCCCTTCACAGCATTTGCGTTACCGCTCGTGTTGAATGAATCGAATGAAGTTTGAGTAGGGAATTTAAGCAGAGACCCCAAAATGGCAACAAACTTTACTGAAAAACGACCTGTATCTTACACAAAAAGAAATTCAGGATATTGTTGATAATGGGTCCGAAATAGAGTACTGGGACAGTGAAATTTCGGATAATATTATTGAAAACGAACACAAAACGGATTCGGAAATTTATGCAGATGAAGATGAAGACATTTCAAGTGCTTCTTCACAAGAATATTCATACGAAAAAAATAATTTCGAATGGGATAACAGGGGGAGAACCTAATCCTAACGGTTTGAACACGAAAACACAACCTAGTTTTACAGTTTCCAGGGTAGAAAAGTCCTGAAAAATTAGGTTCGAAAATTGAGCCTGAAGAGACATGGAATCTACTTAACTTATATAGTAATATAAAATGTATTTCATGTTAAGAATTGAATTATCTAAATTTAAAATGTATAAATATTAATTATCTAAAGAATCTTTCATTAATATATTATATTAATCAACTTTATACGCTCTTATGAGAGAGAGGTTAGTTACTAGTACTTACTACTACTTACGAGACACTAGTTACGAGACGGTTTGTGACACAGCAGTTAAGGGTCAATAAAGGGTCAATAAGCTCGGCTGTAGATTTCGGACGTGGTTCCCTGGTCCGTAACTCGTTCCACAAATGTTCTATGCGGCTTAGGTCGGGACTCTGAGCAGGCCAGGAAGACGTTTTACATCCATATCTCGATGCCACTGCTTGACAGTCTGCAACGTGACATGGAGCGTCCTCGACCTGGAGGTAACATTCGTCCATTCCATAAAATTGCCAGAGCGTAGCAAGAACCTGATTGTCCAAAATGTTCAAGTAGTCGTCAGCGTTCAATTGGCCGGGAACAGCATGCAAAGTTCCCAGGCCATACCACGAAAAACACTCGTAAACGAGTAGTCAGATTTTATGCAAATCCGCTGACGTTAGGACCATTATTGTGAGGTAGTGTGTTATTTTGTGCTTTTACCACTCTTCCTAGTGTTACAGGACACATAATAAAGAGTTTATTTTGTTATAGACAGCTCGTTTTTCTATCCAATTCCAAAAAAGAGCATTCTGAATGTCGTCTTGAAGGTCAAATTTTCTATCATGTGTACCATTTTATATAAAATCGTATCTCCTGGAGTAGTACTTATGAATAAAACAAGAATATTTCATCCTGTGGTTAGAGGTTATCCATTTCTTTTGTTGTCCAGTAGAGGCGAATTTTTCTATCCAATTTCAAAAAAGAGCATTCTGACGTCGTCTTAAAGGTCGAATTTTCTATCATGTGTACCATCTATCTAAATAAGAATGGAGTGTTTGTTTGTACATTCAATATTTTCGACCCATTTCAAGTTTTCTATCCGTTTTGGACCATTCTGATGCCGAATCCGCCTTTTTCTCGTTTGGTGTCTGTCTGTCTGTCCGTCTGTCTGTCTGTATGTTGTGCCCTAAACACGTCCACGCGGTTTAAGATATTTTCATGAAAATTTGCATACAGTGAGTACTTATCTTCATTTAGTGAGTGGCATTGGTTGCGAAAGTCTGTCTGTCCGTCTTTCTGTTCTATGCTCGATTTGTGTTTGTGTGTTTGTGTAGACATCACATGAATTGTATTCCAGATATTTGATTGCATTGTATTTTATTTTATACATTATCTATTAGTTTAGTGAATGCAATATTAAACATTTCTTTATTTTTATATTTAGTTGAGTTTCATGCTAAAACACCTGAGTAAGTATACTTAAATCAACCATAATTTGGTAGTTTTGGAAAAATTGGAATGTCTATTGAATATTACGATTACTTCGATTGCTTTACCAGTACTGCTGAAAAAGTAATTATTCTTCAAAAATTTTTTTTTTTTATGGAATTTCATTTCTGATACTTTATTTATTTTGAGTCTTATTTTTATTCTTTGCGCAATGAAAACGATTTCCGAATATTTGGGACAGACGATATTTTTCAATGAAACGAGAATGAACAAGATCGCGCGAGCAGTTATATTTTTTCTGGTTCTTTCGCTCTGAATTAATTTCACATTTCTAAATTTTGTACACTTTTAGTTGTAAGTTGTGGCAACTGTGCGAGATCAAGAGATAAAATTGAATCACAAATTAATATCTTTAGAAGAATTTTTTGCGATATCTTTTTTTTTGTTTTACTTCGCTGTTTCCTGTTTTAAATATTTATTATTTTAATAAATGTGTTTTCCTCCTCATCACACGTAAAAGCACCACAAACTATTAGACTTAAAAATGTTAGGTAAGTCAGTATAAATTTTCAGTACATTTTAAGTGTATACTCTGTTTCACCTTAACTTGTCAGTATTGGGAAAGGCAGAAATGATGTTCATCCGCATGAAAAATAATTCCAACTTGATTTGGAATTTAAAATAAAGAAAATGCATATAAACGTGTAAAAATTGTCCTACAATGAAGGAGTGATTTTTGAACCTTTATAATCGGTTATTTATTTGTAAAAAGCATTTTTTTTTGACCGAAGCGAATGAATATATCCGAAACGTGATGTGATGTTCTAAGGGAAAGAGTACTTATTTTAACCTTTAACTGCTGTCATGGGTCTCACAGATCCCGAGACATTTTTGACAAGTCGTTTCCACCCCTTAAAGTGAATATTGGTCCCTGTCCTATTCAGTACCTTCCTACTACGTCCAACAGAAGCCACATCCAAGACTTGTTTGGTTGCTCCAACTATTTCGTGTATAACGCTATTTGCATTTCCGCGTGGTCTCTTAGACCCCTTCACAGCATTTGCGTTACCGCTCGTGTTGAATGAATCGAATGAAGTTTGAGTAGGGAATTTAAGCAGAGACCCCAAAATGGCAACAAACTTTACTGAAAAACGACCTGTATCTTACACAAAAAGAAATTCAGGATATTGTTGATAATGGGTCCGAAATAGAGTACTGGGACAGTGAAATTTCGGATAATATTATTGAAAACGAACACAAAACGGATTCGGAAATTTATGCAGATGAAGATGAAGACATTTCAAGTGCTTCTTCACAAGAATATTCATACGAAAAAAATAATTTCGAATGGGATAACAGGGGGAGAACCTAATCCTAACGGTTTGAACACGAAAACACAACCTAGTTTTACAGTTTCCAGGGTAGAAAAGTCCTGAAAAATTAGGTTCGAAAATTGAGCCTGAAGAGACATGGAATCTACTTAACTTATATAGTAATATAAAATGTATTTCATGTTAAGAATTGAATTATCTAAATTTAAAATGTATAAATATTAATTATCTAAAGAATCTTTCATTAATATATTATATTAATCAACTTTATACGCTCTTATGAGAGAGAGGTTAGTTACTAGTACTTACTACTACTTACGAGACACTAGTTACGAGACGGTTTGTGACACAGCAGTTAAGGGTCAATAAAGGGTCAATAAGCTCGGCTGTAGATTTCGGACGTGGTTCCCTGGTCCGTAACTCGTTCCACAAATGTTCTATGCGGCTTAGGTCGGGACTCTGAGCAGGCCAGGAAGACGTTTTACATCCATATCTCGATGCCACTGCTTGACAGTCTGCAACGTGACATGGAGCGTCCTCGACCTGGAGGTAACATTCGTCCATTCCATAAAATTGCCAGAGCGTAGCAAGAACCTGATTGTCCAAAATGTTCAAGTAGTCGTCAGCGTTCAATTGGCCGGGAACAGCATGCAAAGTTCCCAGGCCATACCACGAAAAACACTCGTAAACGAGTAGTCAGATTTTATGCAAATCCGCTGACGTTAGGACCATTATTGTGAGGTAGTGTGTTATTTTGTGCTTTTACCACTCTTCCTAGTGTTACAGGACACATAATAAAGAGTTTATTTTGTTATAGACAGCTCGTTTTTCTATCCAATTCCAAAAAAGAGCATTCTGAATGTCGTCTTGAAGGTCAAATTTTCTATCATGTGTACCATTTTATATAAAATCGTATCTCCTGGAGTAGTACTTATGAATAAAACAAGAATATTTCATCCTGTGGTTAGAGGTTATCCATTTCTTTTGTTGTCCAGTAGAGGCGAATTTTTCTATCCAATTTCAAAAAAGAGCATTCTGATGTCGTCTTAAAGGTCGAATTTTCTATCATGTGTACCATTTTATATAAAATCGTATCTCCTGGAGTTATACTTATGAATAAAACAAGAATATTTCATCCTGTGGTTAGAGGTTATCCATTTCTCTTGTTGTCCAGCAGAGGCGAATTTGCAGGTCATCCGTTAAAAAAGGAGATCTCTGCAACAGCAATCTAATTTCTCAGACTTTTAAAGTGTATGCATGTCATAGAAATCACAAAAAAAAAATTCGACCAGAATATCGATATATTTTTTTATTAATTGAAATTATTGTTCTACTCCTTCGCTTTCAAACTATACCAAGAGCTTGTAAATATTCGAATTATTTTCTAGTTTGAAGGTTTTTCGTTGGGTAGTCACCAGATAAGAAACATGTTTCCATAACTTTAAATCCAACTTTGAAGAACTGTTTCTGCTATACGATGCTTTGTTCAAACATTGATACCTCAACAGTAATTTGATCTACTATAATTATTTTGTGTCTTTATAATTTCTAAAACATGATGGATGTTTTGACCCTCAGTCAAAGTTATTAATTAAGAAGTTAATTTACAGTTGAATTTCCTGAACTTTTTTAATTTTTTATATTTTGTTGAAAAAAGTTATAAAAAACCACCTATTTCCTATAGCAACTTGATGGAGAGTAAAAACATGAATAATATATCTCAATGAAAACATATCTATTTCTATCTCAATTTTTTCTTCCAGGGTGACAGAGCTCGGCAAACCACTATTTCTTGAATCATGAGTGGACATACTAGGCGGACTCATGGACTTGGTCTAGTCTCTGGGGATTTGAAACAACAACAACATATACTTAATGATTAGCTTTTAATCTTAATTTTTTGCAATGAAAAATAAGTTTAAGCACAAAACAAAAAGGTTTAGTAAAAAAAAAAATTAAGTCAAAATTAAAGAATAATGTTCTTGTGTATACGTACGCCTTTATTGATCGGCCTTCATAATTGCATTGCAAAAAAAGTTCAACCCCTCTATATCCTCAACATCAGCGTCCCAGAAAATTCTGTACGTAGGACATTTCCTTTGTGTCACTCCCTAATGGTGGGAGGACCAGAGGGATGTTTTCACTAATGCATCAAGAGCGGAACTCTAAGTGGTTCGTCCCTCTTTACGGCTATACGGTTATTTTGTTTCCAAAACAAGCTTAGAGGCGATATTGTTTCAACACATGTAGGACTCGTTTTTTTTGGAGTGAGGATGCTGTAAGTGCCAAAGCATCGATTAAAGGGATGGATTTGTGGAAACATACCATCTGGTTCCGAGATTGTATTTCTGTTTCAGTTTACTCCAATATTGCTTCATTTGCGATTTGTAGGTTGAATTAAGGGGGGTTATTGCCTTTACTTAGTTTTGAGAGGTGTTTGTGTTTGATCGTGTTTGTAGGGGATTTTTAAATAGCTTGAGCTCGTGAATGACAAATTATTTCAATATTTCAAAGGTTTATATCAACGTATCAATATATCAAAGGTTTATATCAATGTAATTTAAAATCTATTAAAATTACAAGCTAGTTAGCTTCAAGTTTAGTAGAGTTTAAGGAGAGACGTCTACAAATTCGGCAGACCTAACCCCATTCAAACAGAACCTCAGATTAGCGGCAAAATACTGCATATCTAACCCCATACTATAAATACAGCAGACCTAACACCACAGATACAGAACCTCAGATAAGACTGGCAGCGGCAAAAGGATAAGTCCGGATCTTTATATATACTCATACTTTCACATTTCTTCTAGCTAGTTAGTTGTTTTTGTTTTATCGTACAAGGGCCATATTTAGCCAAGTGGCGCCTAATACAAAACAACTTCAAGTAAGAAATGTCACAATAGGGAAAAAAGTGGGATTAGGGAAAAGAGTAGTGGGTTGAAAGTTGAAAAAGATTGCTTGCGTTCCCCAGAAACGCGACCATCGTGTTTACCAAAGACAGTACTCTCCTCATGGAAAATAAAAAGATCTCTCAGAACTTCAGGCTCATGAAGTCCGTACATACCTATAGAAGATGTGCCTCTGAAAACCAAATTGATTGAGGCAATGGCTAGTGCGACGGGACTTGGAACAGTGGCAGGTTTTTTGTGTTCGTAACTTCTTGATAAGGGCATAAAGTGCATTCTTTCGGAACAATTCCAGAAAAATTCAGTATGGCTTATCAGTAGCGTTGCGTAACATGGCATGCAAAATTGCATGTAAAAAAGAAAAATATTTTTTTTAATGCCATTATCAGATAGACTTTTAAGTCAACTCTTGCCGTTGTTTCCTTTCTGCAAAGCCAAAACAATGCAAGTCATTTTAAGCGTTAGATTGAAATGGAGCCCAACAGGCACAATGCAAACTATGTGAACACTGTGATTTAGACGAGATATCACGTCCATCAAGACCTGGCTAGTTTTGCTTACGACGGGATACAAGTGAACAAGATATTGCCAATCTTTTGATGATGCCGAGATCCAGATCTGGTCAGTTTCTAATGACGAGATATCTAGCCCATCAAGATCTTGTAAGTTTTACTAATGATGAAATATCTCGTTCATCAAGAACTGGCCGATTTTGCTAATAACGAGATATATCGTCTATCAAGGTCTGGTAAATTTTGCT
Organism: Metellina segmentata; assembly: GCA_947359465.1. Classification (NCBI taxonomy): domain Eukaryota; kingdom Metazoa; phylum Arthropoda; class Arachnida; order Araneae; family Tetragnathidae; genus Metellina; species Metellina segmentata. The sequence continues at coordinate 20,839,072 of OX375876.1, read as the reverse complement.
AATAACATGATATCTAGACCATCAAGATCTGGTAAGTTTAATTATTGACGAAATATCTCGTCCATCAAGATCTGGTCAGTTCTGATAATGACGAGATACCTTGTCATTCCAGGGAGGGTTAGAAAGGAGACATTGCACCCAAACATGGAAATTTCTCTGTTCTTGGATGATTAAATATCGGTGCTTGAATCAATAATTTACAATGATGAGAAAATTACGAGACTCATTGACCTTACTCTTATTATCTCGGCTTGATGCTAGCCTCCATACAAGGTATAGGAAAGAGAAAGGACTTGTCATTGCTGACGTAACCAGTACCTCATGGCAAACACAGTCTGAAGCTGAAATGATCGAACCTTCCATACCCTGGGGGATGTAGCAGATTAGCAACAGAAGGGTTGTGAGTTTCAAACTCGATCCAACCAATAGCCGTCGAATATGTGGGAGCTTATATGCGTTAAATGTGTCTTGGCCTTACATGCATTCACGTGGACATGATGTGCCAGCTCAGGTAGCCGACCAACCGGTCGGGTGGTTAAGCTGTTAGCCTCTAGATCGGGAGGTTCTTGGTTCGAAACCGGGTCAGTGTATGGATATTTGTAAAAGTATGGTGTAGAGGCGGCTAGTGCATCTTAAATCTGTCGGGGCCGAAAGTCCTCACATTGAGTTGGTGTGGAAGTTTGGAGAGAACGGTACCAGCTCAGGTGTTGCCTCGTCATCTGACCGTGGTTTAAACATACGTGATGTTGTCTTCGTGGTGTTCCTTTAGGGGATTGATCCCGGACCATTCCATGATCCCGGACGTCGTAAATAGTCCATTGTGTTGCTCTAGTACGACGTTAATTAAAAAAATTACGAAATTGCCAGCTGAGGTGTAACTTTTTCGTCCGGCCGTGGTTCAAAGTTATGAGATGTTGTCCTCGAGTCTTTCCCGGACCGTGGCCAATAGGCCGTTGTGTTGCTCCAGTGCAACGTTAATTAAAGCAACTGCCTACCCAGTCCGATATTCAGGCTAGTCCAGTATGAACGTTGTATTGCTGCAGCGGTATTTCATGAACGCCTTCTGTATTCAAATCCGATTCGAGCAGGTTTCATGTAATATCAATCGGAATTCGAGTTGTTTATTCGCAAATAAATCCTCACGATGCACGTGCGCCCAGAGAAAAACCAGGAAAAAGATCAAGGGGCGAAAAAAGATTCTACTTAAGTGGCAGAGGGAACTTTCGGCACGCCGGCCACCCCAGTGTTCGAAAACGCTCTTCTCTGTTTCCAGAATACCGCGAAAAAACATCCCGTGAGATGTCCACCCCACGCTGTGTTACAAAAACTGTTGCTTTCGGAGCGCAATTAGACGGAGGTTTTCTTTCTGGCTGCCGCATATCTGCATGATAATTGCCGCTCCCGGGGAGCCGCTTTCCGAGCCACCGAGGGGCACGGAATAAAATTCGGCTCATTTGCCACACAGACCGGGTTTTCAGGCCGACTTTCCTTTACCTCTTGCAACAAAAGGACAGATCAACTTAGAATGCGCATGTTGGGATTGATCCATGACTGTTGTCAACAGCCCGTTGTGTTGCTCCAGTACGACGTTAATTAAAAATACCAACCTACCTAATAAAGCGCGACTTAATAGGCGCAAAATTTTTTTTTAAATATTCTCTCCTGATGTATTTTTCTGGTTCAAAATCACGCGGTGTTGTCCTTGGATCTTTTCCTTCCGAAGTAGACCCCCAGTCGCAAATATCCCGTTTTGTTGCTCCAGGGCGACCTTAATTAAACATACCAAATACCTGATACATTTCTGCTCCATTGCATTCCAAAACAAGAATCGTCATCTGACCGTGGTTCAAAATTACGTGGTGTTGTCCTCGGATTTTTCCCTTAGGGGATTAATCCCGGACCGTCGTCAATAGCCCGTTGTGTTGTTCTAATAGGACGTTAATTAAAAAAATTACCAAAACAATAAATATATCAGATGAAACTTCCTTTGTGAGTCCCCTGTAAATTTACACTACCCAACAATAATGGACCGGACAGCTAGATGTGACGGTATAAGGGAAAGAATACATGCTTTAATAGTGGGATGGTCCTCACACGTGCTGCAATTACACTAGTAACCCTTCTGGGCATATTTCAACAAGGTTTTGATACGCATCTATGGGTATTTATGTCCATTCCTGCTGCAAGAATGTCGCCCGCTCAGCTGTAGATTTCGGCCGTGGTTCCCAGGTTCGTAAGCGTCGCTCTAACGCGTCCCACAAATGTTCTGTGTGTTAAATAATTTATTTTGATGCAATGAAAACTCATCAGTAACAAATGCGTGCTAATAAGTTTTGTAGAATAGGCACGTATTCAGAAAATAATTCCGTCGTCAATAGCCCGTTGTGTTGCTCTAGTACTACGTTACTTAAAAAATTACCAAATTAGAAAATTAACATTTTGAAACAGGGGAACAGTCACAAATTATTTATGAAACTGAAAACTTTTATTTTACGAAAAAAATTATTTCTTAAGTTAGACATAACTCTAAACAATTCTCAAAAACCATATAAATGTTGTTTGAATGCTTCAGTACTCATCTGACACTACCACCGCATTCGCCCGCCAGGCAAAATAGCAGAACAAAGCTATTTTTAACAATTTGAACCGGAGGAAGTCATATAAATTACTTAAGAATAAGGAAACCTTTATTTTGCTCAAACAATTATTTCTCAAGTTAGACATAACTCTATACAATTCTCAAAAACCATATAAAGGTCGTTTGATTGCTTCAGCACTGCCCCTAATGCGAATAGCACACCTGTGACGGAAAAGACAGAATCCAGCACTCTACAATCTCTCAAACTACTGAGTTTTCCCAATTGTCATATCATTCTTTCCTTCTCAGGCGGAGAAGTTCTTTAAAGAGAAAAGAAGGTTCCTTATTCTAGCGCCTTTAAATTTACAACCTTCTGTCGGCGCTGGTAAAGGGATGTGAGAATTTATGGTACATGCCTGCCGCGTTTGGTGAAGAGAGTTATGTTTTGCTGGGCATAAATTGAGTTCTGCAAACATAATGCCGGAGCTAAGAACCTCCTCAGGGGCTCTCTGTACCTCACTGAGTGTGATAAGAACACAAGAAGCACTCTTATTCCTTTTGTCTTCCCATTTTGTGTAGAGAATTCTAATATTTAATTTGCGCATTTTGATTATTGTGCTGTAGCTCCATTACGCCGTCCCTATTGAGTTTCAAGTGAAAGATTGGTAAGAGCTGCATGCTAATATTTATTTCAAACTCTAGATCAGGGGTAACCAACCTTACGACCATGCGTCAATTGTTTTCACAAACGCCTTAGAATGCGTGTGTTTACTATAATCTAATTTTAGATTTTATAGGCATGTTTTTTTTTTTCACTTTTTCAAATTTTTTATTTTTTTTAATGGCGTGTAATGGACTTTTTTTTTGGTCACTACAAGGCCGGAAGCGATGGTAACTACTTCCAATTGAGGGCACTAAGGACTTGTCCTTGACCACTACAAAGTCTGAAGTGACTTGTGAAGTGGCACCCAGTGGGTGGACCATCATTGCCCCTAACAAAGGACAATACAATTTACATCCATGTTGCACATTTCTTTCGAGTGTTTATATTAATGAGATGAAATCACTGGTGTTTAATCTCTTTTATAAAAATTCTTAACTGGGCTACATCACATATATCCGTTGATTCATTCAAACCCAGAGGAAAGAAAGTACGAGAATGGACATGCTTCCAGTTGCTGAGATGCGTCCTGAGAGAGTTCTTCAATACGTATCGTAACCGTCTGCTTTGACATAGCAATTTCGTCTGATTTCATTTTAATACCTTTATTACCAAGATGGCGTGCAAATGTTTGGAGACGAGGCTTAACAATTTCTGTATTCTGAACAATTGAACTGAGAGCATCCTGGTGTTCAAAATATGAAGATGGATTCAGTTATGGCGCCTACTTCAAAAAAATAAGTTGGCACAAGGACGCAGTGCGCCATTTGTGGCGCATGCACCGAAGGTTGGCTATCCCTGTTCTAGATCCACATAATTGCACATTTCTTTCGAGTGTTTATATTAATGGGATGAAATCACTGGTGTTTAATATTGCTGCCTCCTGCTTTTGAATTCATGAGTTCCTACGATTATATTACTGTTTCTTGAAAATATATTCGTATCAATTCATTAGTCTGATGAAATTTTTTTCATGATATGTATTGAGTTAGTTGCCTCTGAGTCTTTACGCTGTTCGTATCTTTCTGGCTGCTTGTCTGTTGCGATGTCTCTTTATGATTATTAAATGTATTGTTGGACTTGGAGTTACACTCTTATTTCAGTATAACAACGCATGACACACAGGAAACTTAATTAATTGAATTCCTAATATCTTGATAGCATCGATGTTTGTAAATAGGTTGTATGTATATTTATGTGTGCAAAGATAAATCTATACAAAATAGAATAACCTCATGGGCACATTTTGTTTAGGTGTACGTAATTAATTGAATTCCTAATATCTTGATAGTATTGATGTTGTAAATAGGTTGAATGTATATTTATGTGTGTAAAGATAAAAATCTATACAAAATAGAATAACCTCATGGGCACATTTTGTTTAGGTGTACGTAATTAATTGAATTCCTAATATCTTGATAGCATTGATGTTGTAAATAGGTTGAATGTATATTTATGTGTGTAAAGATAAATCTGTACAAATAGAATAACCTCATGGGCACATTTTGTTTAGGTGTGTACGGGCATCGCAAACCCAAGGTACCCGATTTTCTTTGATTTCATTGGTTATTTCTTATTTTTTTCTATGATTTCATTAGGTTTTTTTTAATTGTTTTCTTTGATTTCATTGGTTCTTTTACTGCTTTTTTTTTACCAGTTGAAGAATTTTCTTTCATTTTGATGTAAGTCCCGATACAGTGCTGCCGTCTCAGGTTGTATTTTATATAGATTTTATTTACGTATATTTAAATCATTTACGTACACAATATATTTTTTAAAACGTTAACAAATGTGTTTTTGAAGCTAATTACTTTCCGTTGTAAAAATAAAACGATTTTTGAAATAATTATTTCCTTGGCGACATTAAAAAAAACCCAAGGCCGTTGCCGCCGTGTTAAACGTTGACTGAAGCTGTACCCTTAATTTAACTAATAAACACGTTTTCAGGCAACGTGACTCGACTGCCAACTCGCGGGAGACGGGCTCTACAAATTTGCTTTTCTCGTCCCCTTCGCAATACAATGTGACAACAAAAAACAACTTACGACGTGACCGCCTGACGTAACGCTTCCACAGCTCCTTCATTCTGACAGCATACCACAGCTGTCCCTGCTCACAAAGAGGAAATATATGGCGCGAAGATCAGCTCCAGAAACGGCCTGAATTGCCAATAAGTCGCACACTCAAACGGAAGAAGCGGACGTTAATAACGGAGCGATGAATGCAACTCGAGCCATCATGGCCATGTTCTTGATGGACATGTTACGCGTCTGAAGGCCTTCCGTCTGATACGAAAACATCTCGGCATTCGGTTCCGGGGAGGAAGCTCAAATATATCAGCTAATAATTCTGTAAATTATGATTTTTCGGAGTTGGGCAAACTTAAGTGGATACACTGAGTGCCCAACGGTTGGAAATGCGGCGGATTATCAACGGGTTTCCAAGTTTAAAACTCAATCCAACCAAAGACCGTTGTGTATGGGGAAGGGAGGAGGCTGGTATCTGTTAAATCTGCCGTTGCCTCAAATGTCCCCACCATATATAGACGTCCATACTACACCTCTTATTTTATTTTGAGATCATCCGTCGAGACGTCGCGTGGTGATTCGTGTCTAATTTGTGCCATGGTAACCCGTTTGGAAGAGATTAGCAACCGGAGAGTTGCGAGTTCGAAACTCGATCCAACCAAAGACGTTTGGGGATGTTAAACCTGTTGTGGCCTCAAATGTTCTCACGTTACTTTGGTGTGGAAGTTGGAGAGTGGAGTGCCAGCTCATGTGTGACATACTCATCTAACCGTGGTTCAAACATGAGCTGGCACTCCACTCTCCGAATGTAAATATCCGAGGTGTTGTCCTCGGATATTTACATTCGGGATGGTTCTATGAGCGTCACCGATTACCCGTTGTGTTGCTCCACTGCGACTTTAATCCAACAACCAACCGATCTACCTGAATGCATGACAGGTTTGGTGGTCATACTATTTGTCTGCTACCTAGCGAATCTCGGTTTGAAAGCGCATGGATGTTATGACTGTTACGCACTAGGCCAGTAATTTAGTTGAGTAGCGAGTGATTTAGTAGCTCTACTAAACGAAAAAACGGCAAGTTGTTCACACACAGTTTAGTTGGTGTTCGAGTGACGACTGCTAAAAATGATGCGGAGAGGGAGGCTAAATCACCATGAAAACGATTATATGAAATAGAGTAGAAATATGGATGCATATTTATACATATTATGTACTATGTATACATATTTGCGTCCGAAGTAAATAAAAGCGACGAAAAGGTTAAAACGATATTAAAAATTATTTTCCGTACACTTAAATAAAGCTAGCATTTTTTTACGAAAGAGAAGTGATTAGGAGTCATATCACTTTTCAATCAACATTTAATTAATTCAACCCTAGCAACGCCGGGTAATTAATTCTGCTAGTTTAAAAATAAATACGAAATACTTTCCTAGTGTTTTAAATTTTTTGTTTGATTTCCTTCTCGTGAAACTCCGGTATTTCCATCGCTTTTTCTAGCTCATCGATTGCAACTGCTTTGGATGCTTTATTTTTGTACAGGAAAGACTTCACATTCCATAAACACTCCTGTTCCACATAAGCAGAAGCGAATTTCACATTAGTATCGTCACTCCAACGAAACATGTTCCGATAAAAATGTTATTTCGAGAGAATAAAAAAAAGTTAAACATTTAAACAGAATAGATTTATTGACTAGAGTAAAAGAATGAATTTTAATGACAGCGATGAAAACGATCCGCGAAACAGACGATCAAAAAACTGTTGCCAAAATTTAAAACTCATATGTACTATGCATATTTTAGCAAAAAACACACAAGAAAGAGACCTAGCGCAATGAAAACGAATAACTAATGAACTCTACTAAACAGATGTGTTCACACTTGTCTAGTGACACGATGTGGCGAGTGGAGTAGGGTGGGGGCTCGACCGCCTACTTATCCCTTTCACTGGATCGAGTCCACTAAATCGTTTTACTAAACTACTCGTCTAAATAGTTTTGTCCCAACTCGTTTAGTTACTAAACTACTCGCTACTCGACTAAATTACTGGCCTAGTGTGTAGCAGCCTTTAGCGATTGTCAATGATGGGAAAACTCCGGTTTACCCACTGGTTGCTCTTTCGCAAATCACCGCCAGTTTTCCCCTGGCATCGAGGAAGAAGTCACTGGTCGGCCATTAAAAAAAGATTTGGTAGGTTGAGTCCAAGACACAAGTCGTAGTTTTGACGGGAATTCTGTAGCTGGAATAAATGAAGCAGACATAGGATGTCAAAACGGTTGTTTTTTGAGGTTTTTCAACAATTAATTTACAGTTTGAATGATTCAAATACATATTGATATTGAAGGATACATTCATAGATCAAAGGCCTGCATTGGGGGCTTTCAAATGACGTCACTTATGTAGTCCTTATGCCACGCAATCCAAAGTTATATTGGCCCAATACTCATCAATTACCGTAGAGTTTCAACATATTGCGGACCCCTTCCCCACGCTCAATGTTCCTGCAAACTTGGTCCGAGTCATATCAGATACTTGCAACAGGACATGGCCAGCACGGGGGTGTCCGCGACAGTCCTCTTCATGGGGTGAGGTGTGACCACTGTTCGATGACACTCGCCAACCCACGGTGATTGCTACGTATTCCAATTTGGTTTGCTTCGCAAACAAACTCCACAGGCAACGCCGTGATGTCCTTGAAGTGTCTATTATCAACAACGTACTAAATCAAAACACGGTAGAATCGGAAAACTTAACATGGTTCCATAGACATTGTGACGAAAAAAGTTTGTGACGTCAGCGGTCGAAAATCGCAAAATCCGTTCCTTCTTCTTTCGAGGTAGGGGTGACGTCATATTCCGAAAAAAAGAAGAAAAGGTGAAAAAACTAATAAATTAATATTTTAAAATGTTCTAGGTCATATTTTAAAACTCAGGCTGGACACTTAAGAAACGTAAAAATTAGGACTACCTGTGTGCCAAATTACATTATTGTAAATGCCATAGATTCGTCACTACACTGCGTACAGAGACACAGAGAAACACATCCTTTTATAATAGTAGAGATGGACATATTTTGTCTACACCATTCTTCTTCAACCTTTTAATACCCGTGGCCAGGCGAAAATAGGAGAAATATTTTGCGAACCGGCTTCAGCCAGAAATAATCGTTGTAGATAGATTATTATTTAGTAAATCTAATGTTATAAAATTACTATTTTTGGTTAGTGTGACATCTGCTGATGTTTCTTTGTGAGCAAATTTTATATACGCGGTTGCAGCATTGTTTCTAAAAGACGAATCGGTACATTAACATCCGTTCGATTTCTATGCTTCGTTTTTATTACTGCCATAGTTAAAAATTATTTTTACACAAATAAAAAGTAAGTAAAGTAAATTTAATTAACGACGTTTTAGAGCAACACAACGGGCTATTGTCGACGGTCCGGGATCAATCCCTTAAAAGAAAGATCCGAAATAGAAAGTCGGAAAAAACTACTCACAATTTGATAGTTTCATATCTCAGAGATGGAAATTCTTAATTGAGGGATATCCAAAATTGAGACAATGATTGCATTTTATATCTGGACACCAGAGTGACATCAGAAGATAATTCGATCAGCTTTTTTTTCTCATGAGATTTACGTGCGTGATTTTATATCTTCCAGAAAGAGATTATAAATCCAGAAGTTACTTTTCTGTGGATCTTCATTTTCAGGGGAATTATTATTATGACTTTTCTGGTTGATATCAGCAGCATTCTCAAAAATTCCAGAAGGTGGAAACAATTCTATATCTTCCTCTTGAACGCGACTATTCCAAAGACCCAGTTGTTGAATATGAATCACTAGTTTTCTTCTGAATATTGTTCGTGTCTCTACTAAAGAAAGATAAAAGATTTTACTGTGAAACTTCTTTTTATCCATCTTGTAGGGTTTCAAATTTTCGAAAGAAATAATTTATTTTCCAAAATTTTGCAACACAATATTAAAAAAACAATACGCACGAGTGTGATGATATTCGAATTCTTGTACCATTTTGTCGATAGAACTGACGCAATACTGGCTTTGGGAGGCCATCTATACTCGCTGTGTGCAGCACTCCGCAACAGTTTGAATCCCCGAAATAGTTTAACGGTGTAGTCGAGTGAAAGTATGATGAAAGCTTTCGCGAACCAACGGTTGAACACCTCTGGTCTACACGACACTATATTTATCTTCTAGATTTTCTTGTTCTGAAATCATAAGACAAAACAGTCGTTGATTTTTCGGAACACTCAATATTTCATGTATGCTCCTAGTATTGTTCCAATTTTAAGACGTATTCACGTCAAAAACCGAATTCGTTAAGAATTACAAAGAACTTAAAATAACAGGCCAATATTTTGTAAAGCCTGATACAAACTCTCAAGGCCTGGATTTTGCTGGCGCCAACTTTTGTAAGTTACTTCGTAAACAATACTCTACAAAGAGGAATTCTGTTTGCGATGTTTTTACACTAATGTTGAAATGTTACTAACTATTTTTGGGTAAATTGTACGAGTGTTTGGTTATAAGGTCAGTTTTGATATTTGTGAGACATTTTTGGGTTATTTGTTGATTCTAAGGGCAATTTTGGTCTTTAAAAAACTAAAATATCAGTCTCCCAGAACATATTGGCAGCTCCAATGAACATCATTCGCTGTAATGAGAAGGACTTGTTTATAAGTCTATCGCAGAATGTTATAGATCGGCTCCTGTGTGAAGGCACAAGACTCTGGAGTAGTCCATTTCCATAAAGGTGGTTAAGCTCGCATGGAAATGGCTACTAAAGTTTCTGTGGTGATCGTAATATGTAATTGCTTCCAAATTCTTGTTACTCATTCCTCCTTGTCGTGCCGTTTTCTAGATAAAGTTGAAGTCATTCGTCCTCATATAAATCATGTCGTCAAGATTGTGGAGTAAGTTTGAGGGGGCTCATTCCAATACAGGGAATGTGAGTACAGGGAATGTGAGATAGAATCCAACCAAAGACTGTCGTGTGCAAATACAAATATTGACGACCAGCTACAGGCTCGAGCCCAACAAGGCTGGTCCTTTGTTTATGAATTCCCCAATTCCCACTGACTATTCAATTGTATCTTAAATTCGTACACTCCCTTTGAATTAACTATATTTTCTTGCAACGCGTTCCAACTGTCTATTACCCTATTAAAGTAGTAGTTTTTCCTTAAATCCCGATTAAAATGTGTCTTATTCAATTTATACCCATGGCCCATTGTTCTGTTATCCCTGTTGAAATTTAAGCCCTCTGTGTCCCCTTGTTTTACAAACTTGAAAAGCTGAATCAAATCCCCCCTCCTTCTTTCCAGTGTATACATGTTTAGCTTACTTAAACGTTCATTATAGTCGAAATTTGCTAGCCCCTTTATTATTTTTGTAGCTCTGTGCTGAACCCTTTCAATTGATTCTATGTCCTTTCTCATATATGGAGCCCAGAATTGTACAGCATATTCTAGATGTGGTCTTACTAAACCCTTATATAACGGCAAGATTATATTCTTATCCCTAAATTCTTATCCGCTAAATCTACCATGGCCTCAAATGTCCTCACGCTAGCGTGCTGTAAAAGTTTAGAGAGTGGATGGCAGCTCAGTAGTTGGCTCATCAACTGACTGGTTCAAAATTGCATGGTGTTGTCCTCGGATCTTTCACTTTGGGTATGATCTCGGACCATTGCCAAAGACCCGCTGTGTTGCTTCAGTGCGACATTAATTTAAATACCTACCAACACAGGAAAGAATGCGATTACAAGAGGTAGGCAGTAAAATTTACATTGCACTGGCTTAACACAACGGACAAAAGAGACATTACTAGACTCGTGTTCCCCTTGCACTTGAGACGACTGGAAAACATTTTCGACCATCCGGTAATTTCATGCTTCTTAGGTGCCCACTTCTCAATTTAGGTAGAGCCGTTTGAGCCCCTCTTTTCTTTTTCTAAAACAAGGATAGACCTGGAATTTTCCCCGAGTGTCAGCCATGATTGGGAGGAATTTGCCACTTTGCATTATTGGAATGTTTGAGAAAATAATCAGCTCCCCCCCAAGAGCATCTGAAAACCCCTCCTTTTGTTAGTTTTTCAGAAAAGTTATTTTCTCAGACGTGAACGTGAGATAGTATTCACTGAAAATGAATTAATTCCAACTCCTAATCAATACTGCCTTCAAAGAAAAAATCCTTGAAAGAAAGTTCTCCATTTCCCTGATAGTCACACGAAAATTTTCCCCGATTTTACAATTCCCTTAAGAAATGTTGTGATTCGTGATTGGTATCGATATCAGGGGTGAAAACAGTCAAAATGTAAAAAAGAGGAAAATATACGCAGCGTTATTTTGAACTACAAAAATAGCGGAATAAGAATACTTTATTTGTGTACTAATGTGTGTACAGAATAGTGGTGCAGCCAGAAATTATTTCTGAGAGGGGTAGGTAATTTTTTAGTTTGATAAAACCTAATAAAATCCACTAAAACCAATAAAATTTGTCTTTGGAAGTAGGGAGGTTAACCCATAACCTCTCACCGCTGCGCCACTAGTACAGAATGTGTTTATGATAAGCAGCATGTATTCTTGCCTATTATTTAGCTTAAAAGCTCTACAAAGTCCACTATAAACAATGAAATGTGTCTTTGCAAAAGGTTGGTACCTCATGAGTAAACTCAAATTTTGTAAAAGAGAAAACATATGTTGGCAACTTTGTAAACAGAAAAATAAGTTGCATGAAGTTGAAAATGTTATTTTTATGAATATTTTTGAACATTTCACCAATGGTGAGATTTTTTTTAAGAATTGCAATTTTCCCAAAACCTTGATACAAAAATGAAATCAACAGGAAATAAAAATGCTATGTTACAAAAGAATAAATTAAATAAATAATATTTTTATTAAATAGCATAAATTTTATATGTAGACACAAAAAAAAATGGTACAGCTTCAGTCTACGTTTATAGCAGTGGCAACGGACTTGGAGCTTTTTTGGCGTACTTCTAGTAGCGAGTAATGACAGGTTAAGGTAACCCATCTGCATAACGGTTATTGCGGATTTTAATACAACCTGGGCAAGTGGAAAGTTTAAAAGTTTCATTTCGAATATTAAAGAAAATTCTTTCAAATTCCGTTAAATTGTCGTTTGATTTCATTGGTTCATTTGAAATAAATCTTTCCTTGGCGACTTAAGTGCGCCAAGAGCCGTTGCCACCGCTGTAAACGTAGACTGAAGCTGTACGCCTGAGGTAAAAAAATATAGCTTAATTCAGTTTAAATTAAAAACCTATTTTCGAAAATAAAATAACTTTTTTTTTTCAAAATCTCTAATATCTATATTTTTTCGTAAATATTCTTATTTTCTAATTAAATCAACTTTAAATAAAATAAAACTTAAAATTAATAGCTCGTATTATCCAAGAAACAATTTAACTTATTAAAACAATTATAAATATTACCCTTAAAAAAAGCATCATCTTCAAAACTTACGTTGCAAAAAATAGCTGTAGTCTATGTTTAAAACGGTGGCCACCGCCTTGGCGCACTTCTAAAGTCGCCAAAGAAAGAAGTACGGAATTTGAAAAAGCACTTTCTAAAATATTAAAAACTAGCCACTACGTGGCTAGCCCGGCGTTGCCCGTGGTGTAAAATTTTCCGCAGATTTTAAAACCGTTGAAGATATATTCAATTACAAAATTATTTGTTAAAGAAAATCATATTTTTAGGTATTAATCTAATCTGAAATTTTCCGCAGATATTAAATTCGTTGAAATTTTTACTCTCTTTAACGGTCTAGGAGATAGAAAAAAGAACTTTGACTTCAGTTAAAAAATTTATCGTCTGACTGGGAAATCAATCGCGCAAAATGAAAGCGGGAACGAAAAAAATAATTTTCTCCGCGTTCAGCGGATGAAAAAAACTTCGCATGATTCCAAAAAGTTCTCAGCGTTTGAAAAACCGATGGCGAATAAAACTATGAAATTCATTTTAAAATCTTCTAGATTGAATTTTAAAATTCGCCGCGACCCAAAAATTGCAAATAATTCGGACTGCCTTTATGCCAAATCTCATTGCTGTAAGTGCCATAGAATCGTCAGGATTTTGCTGCCCCAAACACTTTCTTTTATAATAGTAGAGATGGAAATTTAAACTTTCCCGCTTGCCGAGGTTGTGATAAAAGACGAAATAACCGAGCATCTTATTTTCTAGTTGAAAGAAAAATCACATTAAAAGCTGACCAACTTAAAATATTTCATTTATACCTTTTCCGCAGCATCATGACGCTTCACGGCCGCTAGATAACAGCTCCGCTGTTTTAGGAAACCGTAGCTTTACCTACGAAATATAAAACTACGAACGCTAACTAGTTCAAAATCCAAGTTCTCCAGGTTTGCCATTAAACTAATAAGCTTCTTACAAAGGATTCTTTTCAAAAAGGAATTTGCAAGACTTATCAGCTTGCAAAATTTAGGAGTTCAACGTTGGCAATATGTCTCATTTGGCGCATTTTACGTTTATAGAAGACAAGAAAGGGCAAAAATCGGAATTTTTTTCGTAAAAAATGATAAAAATCGGTCATTTTTCAAAAATTTACGAAAAGTTTAAACTATCTACAAAAGTCAGAAGAATCTCATCCCTGAAGTAAGGACATATTCACACTTTCCTTATTATTATTTTTTACATTTATTCTTTGGCGGTCATTCCATGATATAATTTAACTGTGAAGAAAAAATTGTAGAAAAAGCGGAAATTTTCGGGGGGAAAAAAAAGCGGAAATTCTCAGAAGAAAAAAAAAAGCGGAGATTCTCGGAAGGAAAAAAAAAAGCGGAAATCCGCGTAAACGCGGAAGATTTTAACCCCTGCGATATACAGTATCCACACAACACTATTTTTAAATATTTAGGGTTAGATGGGGTGAAAGTACAATTCTCCACAAATATTTTGCATTTTTTCTCTACAGATATTTCAATTACTACTGTAAGGGTTTGAACCCTTAATGCCACTCTTACAATAGCAATTGTGGAAGCAGGAGAAAAATCGCAGCTTAATTTTTCTGTTGGTTCACAATTGTGTTTAAGCTCATAACTTTTTGTGAATGTTTATAAAAAATATACTCTTCAAAAAGTTTTCAAATGTGTTTTGAAGCTTTCAGTTTCCACATAAGAACATTTTTGAACGAAAAAGACTTTTGAAATAATTCTTTCCTTGGCGACGTTAGAACTGCGCCAAGAAAATTCGCCAAAGACGTTGCCACTGCTATAAGCGGAGACTGTTGCTGTACCACCTCCTTCTTAGAGCAAAGAGTGATCAAGTTTCCGTTAGTGATATCTTGTGCGTTTTTTTTTTCGGAAATGGACTCGGTGAGTTACGAATTTACCTCCTTTCAGTGTTGCAAGCATCGGAACATATTATATTTATATTTACGAAAAAGAGGTTCGAGGAAAATGAGAGTTCAAGAAAAAAACACTGAAATTTATAAAATGAGAACAAGCACACCATATCTCTCATAATACTTTTTTTTTATTTACAATATATATACAAACATGTAACGACTTCTACATCTATTTGGCTATATATACAAGAGGTAGTTGAACATTACAATAATAACAATGTTATTGAAAGGACATTATTGTATCATTGCAATTTTATAAAGCTTTTACTTCTCCGCTCTCCTCAAATCCCGTGTTAGGAATCATTATAAAAGAATTACAGATACTTCAAAAAATTGGACTTAGAGAGCACTGGAAACTAATTAAAAAGAACATTGCTTTATCGAACGATGTTCGATACACATGAGCTGACGGAACTAATTTTGAAAACTAAGTGCAGGTTTCCTTTAGTTTAAAACAAGTTGTTTTGACAGAATGTATCACAATACGGTGTGCTTTTGAGCTACAAAATTAGGAAATTGATTAGTTGCTAGTTGCGGTGCCACTTGGCACATGATTTTGATAGTTAAAGCATGCTCATGTGGGATAATTGTAAAACATATAAATAGGAATATAGTTCTCACAATTAAGACATTAAAGTCGCAGGTCTTTTTAGCCCTCGTGTAGAAAAAATGGCCGTAGAGCAATAAACTAAACAAACCTTGCATTTAGAAACGACAATCGATGATCACTTGTTATGTCGTATTATCAAAATAAGTCTCACCTGAGTTTACAAATGAGTGGTATGTAGTATACGGTGCAACGACGATTTTTCGCCAAACATGGTAACCTTGATACTACCTATAGATTCATGGCAACTCTATGTAAAGGTAGGATACTAATCGAATCGCCAAGATGGCTGCAATACTGACTTCGATAGCCATCTTGTTTTGGCGAGAAAAATTGCTTGGCGATAAACATGCCCCGTATATTACATATTTACCTTACAAATATTTGGATTTAACAGTTTTTAGACTAATACCGTTTAAAAAAAATTATAAATTCAAAACATAATTTTAATAGTCTATATGGCAATTAAATTACTAAATTACAATTTAATGGCTGCCACAGTCGAAAAAAGCACTTGTGAAATAACAAATTTTTTTAAGTGGCAAAGAGGTGTCCTCCTATTAAGTACTTTATAAGCAAATTTAGTTGTTCAAATACAAAATGATTCAGCTACAGCGCAAAATGTGCTTTTTAAGTAAGGAACAAACGTTGAAAATATCGACAAGAAATATCTAAATATTTTCTTTTAAAAGGTTTTTATGACAATCAAGCAACCACATATTGCAATGTTTTTTCCCATGATTGCCACGTCATGGCGCCAAACCTTTGAAATTGGTGTCAGTTGTAAAGTCTCTCCATTCAAACAATAGTTTTCCATCCGCTATAAAAAAAATTTTTTTCGTTGACTTTTGGTAAATTTTCAACAAAAAAAAAATCGCCAAAATTTTGAAAGGAGTTTTTGAGAATATTTTGTTTCAAAAAAGATACCTATAGACCGCAAGGTTGGCAAAAAATCGCCTTGTGGCAGCCATGCAACTGGAAAAGCTTAAGCACTAGACCTGATCATACATCTCTCTTCCATTTGAAAAGCTTATACATTGAACAAAATTTCAATTGATTAGTTTTGACATTGGATTGTTTATGCACTTGTTGACAACCCATGCGTAAAACTTGCTAAAAACGAACACATTTCTGATACATAAAAGATGAAACATAATATGTATGCACTATTTATGCAGGAAAAAGTATCAGAAAGTTTGACTAAAACTCTTGAGTGAGATCTATTCTTCTCCTTATCTGAATTATAATAATTTCAATAAAAGTCAAATGGCACAGTAGCGCAGCCAGAGAGAAGGGTTGGGTTCCTACGGAGTCGAACGGGGGTTCCTTGGATCCCCAAAAATGTTGTGGTATCTTGTCTTTATATCTAGACATGTATTAAACATTATAATTCAGAGGAAGTATTTTATGATATTCTTTAAAAAACAAATGAGCAACACAAGTAACAAGACACACCGATCCATCGCGCGGCAAGACATGCGCATGCATACTCCCTTTCAGTAAATAAAACATGTCACTTCGCATGCATATTTCAGACTGTTAAGAGTCGTAAAACTGATGTTGGACCATTGCATAGAGTGGGCAACGCATAGGGCATTGCTGTTGCGTTTGAACACACGAGCCTTCGATCGTCCTTAAAATCCGAATCATTAGAGATTAAAGAACTTAGGCAAGCCTGCTTACCCACATGTTTTCGGTGGAAAAAAAAACGGAGTACGCATGCGTAGAAAACATATGGGTAGTTTTCTACACAGAAATAGAGTGCAAATGCCAACCCAAATGTTTTGTGTACAGAAATGGAGTACGCTTGCACAGAAAACAGAGGCAGTTTTCTATACAGAAATGTAGGATGCATGCATACCGACAGGTTTTCTATACAGAAACGGGAGTACGCTTGGGTGCAGAAACGGAATTAGCATGTAGGATGTTCTGCAGTACTTCTGATCAACATGTGGCTTGCCTTGCACTTCTATCCATGGCCCTCATCCTGAATCCTGGCTACGCTACGGAAATTTTTGACCGGCACAACGCCATACACAAAACAATACACGGGACTCGACGTTCATAAAAATAGTTCTTGTTTTCTACACGGAATGGGGTTCGTGAGGGGCTAGGTTGAGTGGCACACTTGCGTAACTGGACTCGGACGAGGACTCGGAAGAGTGTCCAGCACTGAGGAATCCTTCGTTGATAAGAGTGTGGGTGAGGCTGTGCCGCCTGAGGTCGCAGTTGCGGCGGAAGACCTTCCCGCAAGAGTCGCAGTTGTAGGGCTTAATGTCCGTGTGGGTGAGGAGATGGGTCTTGAGGTTGCTTCTTTGGTTGAAGGTCCGGCCGCAGGTGGGACACTTGTGGGGAGAGTCTTCCATGTGGAGGATCCGGTGGACGGCAAGGGTCCGGGACTGGCAGAAGCCCTTGCCACACTCGGAGCACTTGAAGGGCTTTTCTTTGGAGTGGATGTACCTGAGAAAGAAAAGGAGGGTCATTAAAGAACTCGGAATTAATGTACCTCTATTATTATAAAAGGAAGTGTTTCTATGTGTCTCTGTACGCAGTGTCTTGACGAATCTATGGCACTTACAATAATTAAATTTGGCACACAGGTAGTTCTCATTTTTTGCGATTTCTGTGTAGAGCCCAAAATTTAAAATTTAATCTAAAACATTTAAAAATTTACTTGTTAGTTTTTTCATCTTTCGTCCTATTTTTCGGAATGTGACGACATTGAAGGATTGTATTTTGCGATTTTCGACCGCTGACGTCACAAGCATTTTTCGTCTTAATGCCTTTGGAACCAAGCCAAGTTTACCGATTCTAGCGTGTTTTGATTAACGTTGTGGATAATAGCCATATCGAGGCCATCACGGCGTTGCCTGAATAGTGCGTTTGCGAATCAAACCAAATGGGAAATCGCAGCAATCATCGGGGGTTGGCGAGCGTCATCCAGCAGTGGTCACACCTGACCCCACGAAAATAACTGTCACGAGCATCGCCGTGCTGCCCACGCAGTGGCTAATGTTTATATAATAGGCAACACAATACTAAAAGCTTTGAAACAATTCTTCTGGATCCTTTAGTTCCATTCACACCGTCTCTTACCAAAACAGGGTGGGGGTAACGTAGCTGGAAAATCAACGGATTAGCAAGCGGAGGGTTGCGAGTTCAAAACCGTCTTGTATACTGGGGCTGGTGCACATTAAATCTGTCGTGGTCTCAAATGCCGTTTCGTTAGGGTGGTGTGGAAGTTTAGAGACTGGGGTGCCAGCTCAGGTGTTGTTCCCGTCATCTGACCGTGGTTCAAAATTACGATGCGTTATCCGTGGTGCACCAGCCACTCTACACCATTCGCTTACAAATATCCATGCACTGACCCGGATTCGAACATGCAACCTTCCGATCTAGAAGCTAACACTATAACCACCAGACCGTATATTGCGCTGTCAGTAAAGGAACTAATTCAAAAGAAGCGAAGTACAAACTGTAAATGCAGCTATGTCAATTCGGGTTGGTTTAATGGTTCAAGTTGGCAGAGCTGACCAGACGCAAGACAACAATGAAGGTAGTGAATAAAAGTAAAAAGCAGAAGGTTAGGCGAGTGGAAAACAGAAGGAAGGACAGATCACTTGGGGACCTCGGTGTTGATTCTGAAATTCTTTTTTAAAGAAAGATTAAATGCGCAGAGGAACGAAAGATTTTGAAAGAAGAATGGCACTCTAAAAGTAAATGTAATGTAGAAATTACAGGAAAAGAAGGTTTGCATTTTGATAAGAACATAAAAGCCGAGATTGTGCAAAACCACCGCCAAATAATTCCATCCAGTTGAATTTTATCAACGGTGTCCGATACATCGAAAACAATATCAAAGGAGAGATAATTTGATAAACTCTTCAATCACTCATACGCAGTGCATTTTATCGCATGCCAATGCCTGTACCTTCGCAAATTCCGCGTTTCCCAACAACGCCAGGGTTCCGTGATATCTCTCACTTTATCTCCCTCATAAAAGAGCAGGAAAAGCAAACTCAGTCTGGCTTCTCGCGCAACAATCAATTCGCGAGCTCTTAAACAAATTTAATGACCAGAGCTCGAGCAGGTAGGTTCGAAGATAAAAGGCCGAAAATGATGTCTTATCTTTCAAACTGCACAGCGGCCCTGGGTTTGAAGAACCGGAGGCAACAAGGTTTCGCTGAACTAAACTCAAAATCAACACTCGTATAAATTGAGATCACTTTGTACATTAAATCTGAAGGTTCTTTATTACAATGACGCACCCATAGAGCAGACGATTCAGATCCTTTTCTCACCTACAGTTGTAATCTTTCTCCTGTTGACAGAGGGTTCCTGATTGGTAAGAGTAACGGATTAGCAACCGGAGTTCGAATCCAACCCAAACCGTCGTGTACAAAGGGAGACTGGTGAACGTTACATCTATCATTGTCTCACGTACTCACGTTGGCGTGGTGTGGAAGTTTGGTGAGAGGGGTGCTAGCTCAGGTGTTGACCCCTCACCTGACTGGACTAACAATAATGAGACTTTGTAATTTGATCTATCCCTTCGGGATTGATCCCGATCCAACGCCAATGTCTCAGATATTTCCCTTAAGGAACTCACGACCCTCTCCAGGCCCACTCACCGTGAGGTTTAGAATGTTTCATGATCTGGACTGATCTCGGACCGTCGTCAATATCCCGTTGTGTAGCTCTAGTACGACGTTAACTAAAATTACCATTACCAAATTACCATTACCGACGTCAATGTATCGTTTTGCTCCAGAGCGACGTCAATTTTCTAATCTAGCCTTGTAAACAGCCTGAAATCCAGTTATGTTTAGGTGCAAAAAGTGGTATTGTGTTACCAGATGTAAATGAGTGTGAAACCTTTAAAAAAAACATCATTTACCAAGGTTTTCTAAGTTTCAAAAAAAAAATACTGTCTTTGAACCTGTCGGCTGGTTAGTATTTAAGAGTTTTATGGCACAAGCAGCGTAGGCATACATAATGAAACCTGATCGGAGAGTCGATTTGTCGATTTCTTGCAAGAACATGTTTAATTTGTTATATACTGTCATTTTTTTTGCTGCATGAAGTTTAATTAGACCATGTAAACCGCGTAGTTTCATTGCACGAAAACCTTTATGAACTGCAACAGTATTCGGCAGATCCTATTTTCATATTTATTAGTTTCTGTTTGAATCGCAATAAATTTACGCGACAAACGCAGTAACCGAAGTGTTGCATTCTGCCCCGACCAGCGGGGATCTCAATTATCCGGGCCGTAAAGGTGAGCAAGCGAAAGCATTTAACACTTTGCCCAAAAGTAACTCGAGGACCAATTACCGCACTTATCTACTTTTGCCTTCCATTTGGAAACAAAGCAAAAAAAAAGCGCTCAGTTCCGGTAGCACATTCTTGGGGCCGAGCAATTTCTCTCCCCGCCGTACAAACCTCTTTCCCTATCGGCTGCCACTACGCATGTTCCGTGGGGAGGCGTGGGGCAATGAAATTAGGGTAATGTCGTGCTGCCCAGACTACCGTATCGTGCCGATCGCCGGGTCCACGTGATCAAGAAACCCGGATAAAGCGTGACGTCAACTGACCTCGCGGAATTCGGGGAATGAGTCGTTGGTGGAAGACCTTTTGTTTTATCGGAGGGGGCAGGGAGCCTTGGAACAAAAATTGGCTAACCCCCCATCCCGGAGCATGATGGAAGTACACGGGGCTCGTGCGAAACGCACGTTTCGAGGTCTTTATAGATGGGCTTTTGCAAGGGCAGTTCGGTTGGGCAACGGAATACCGGGAATTTCGCTATGGTAAAAATGGAGATTAATCACTCGGCCGGTGCTGTCATATTGGGGAAATCATATTCGAAGCAGTTGCAAGATTTCGGTATGGGAGTCAGTAGATTGCAGTTTGGGCACGACCAGGATTGACACCTCTATACTTCGCAATGCTGCTTTCTGCCCGTGAAGGATGGTTATACTAGCCCTAGTGTACTAAAAATGACATCGAAATCAAAAACGTATGCAGCATTCTCGAAGATATTTTTTATGCCAAAAGCAATTCGGTTGGGCAACGAAGTACTGTGCATTGCTGTTGAAAATTGGTAATGGTAATTTCAATTAACGTCGTATTAGAGCAACACAACGGGCTATTGACGACGGTCCGGGATCAGTCCCTCAAGGGAAAAATCCGAGGACAACACCTCATAATTTTGAACCACGATCAGATGACGAAGCAACACCTGAGTAACTCCAAACTTCCACACCAACCCAACGTGAGGACTTTCAGCCAGGACAGATTTAAGGTGCACCAGCCACCTCTACACCGGACGCTTACAAACATCCATGCCCGACCCGGATTCGAACCAGGAACCTTCCGATCTGAAGGCTAATCATCAGCTGGCGCTTAACTTCTCATGATCGTTTGGTCTCGTAGATAGCGGAGTGAACTGAGTGTGGGGACGAAAGAAGAGAGAAAGAATGGGTAATTGGTAATTTTTAGTTAACGTCGCACTAGAGCAACACAACGGGCTATTGAGGACGGTCCGGGATCAGTCCCTTAAGGGAAAGATCCGAGGACAACACCTCGTAATTTTGAACCACGGTCAGATGACGAAGCAACACCTGAGCTGGCACCCCACTCTCCAGACTTCCACGCCAGAGAGAGAATGGGAAAGAGACGCTTAACTATTAACTAATTTGCCCATTATATTCGTATCTGTCCCTAAATAAATGTATTTTTACTAACAATGGGAGTAGTGATTATTGAATGGCTTACCAGGATTGTTTAGCCGACCAACCGGTATAGTGGTTAAGGTGTTAGCCTCTAGATCGGAAAGTTCCTGGTTCGAATCCGGGTTCGGGCATGGATGTTTGTAAACGTATGGTGTAGAGGCGGCTGGTGCACCTTAAATCTGTCGTGGTCGAAAGTCCTCACGTTGGGTTGGCGTGGAAGTTTGGAGAGTGGGGTGCCAGCTCAGGTGTTGCTTCGCCATCTGACCGTGGTTCAAAATTACGAGGTGTTGTCCTCGGATCTTACCCTAAAGGGACTGATCCCGGACCGTCGTCAATAGCCCGTTGTGTTGCTCTAGTACGACGTTAACTAAAATTACCATTACCATTACCACCAGGATTGTTTAAGTAAATCATTCATACCCATACCTGCCAAAAGAAATAAGTTCTCATTGACCTCAGATCATCCAAGCGATATATGCATTCCCCTTTTAGTACATACATGTCACCTTGTTTTGATGCTTCTTCCGTTTAATGCAGTAAAAATGATCAAAAGAAATCAAAACCAAAATAAATAAATTTTCACAAATATTTTACTGCACCATAACGTTTTTTCGTAGAGTTATGCAGGACTTTTGTTTTTATTTGCGTTT
Source organism: Metellina segmentata (assembly GCA_947359465.1). Classification (NCBI taxonomy): domain Eukaryota; kingdom Metazoa; phylum Arthropoda; class Arachnida; order Araneae; family Tetragnathidae; genus Metellina; species Metellina segmentata. Next base: position 20,816,403 of record OX375876.1, on the reverse strand, counting down.
CTCTGTCTTACAATATTTTACTTCGTCATATTTCTAGTTAATTAATTTCTACTCTATTATTTGCAGCGTATGAAAGTGCATGCAATAATACAACCCACCACTAATTTGCTATCTGAGTATCAGTTCAAAAGCACTTTTGAGCAGATGTTTTTAGGTAGGTAGTTGAAGTAACGTCGCACTGGAGCAACACAAAGGTATTTTGGCGAGGGTCATCAGTCCCCAAGACGGTAGGTAGATAAGATTTTATTAGCTTCTTCTAGGGATATCTAGCAAATTTCAATCCCGTTAGAAAACTCTCTCGGATTGCAAATGATAATACTGTAAAAAATATATTCTCCGTATTCTGCACCGTCTCCAACATCCCGTTGCTCTAGTGTGATGTAAGTTCAGCTGTCTCTCAACCTCAACATTTATTCTAGATTCGGCATCCGTTTAAAAAATCCACAAAATATATAGAGAAACTGAAAAGCGTTTAGATACTATTTTTAAATTTGAAACAAGGCACAAAGTTGAAGCGAATCGAAGCCAAACTCACCTGTGATCTCTCAGGTGGTCCTGCCTCCTGAAGGCCTTCTGGCAGATATCGCAAGTGTACGGCCTCTCGTCTGTGTGCGTCCTCTCGTGGATCAACAGGTTGTAGGACTTGGTGAACCTCCTCTGGCAGAACTTGCAGATGAACTCCTTCTTGGGGCGGGTGGACACCCTCGACCGGAAGAACCTTCGCTCCAGCAGCGTCCTGTTGCCGTTCGCCGGGTGCGAGCCCTTTGCAACCATGTCCTGGTGAAACACCGGGTTGTACAGGGGACTCTGCAGGAACAGGGTGTGTGGCGAGGGCTGGTGGTACTGGTGGTGGACCAGGGGGATGCCCAGTCTGCCCTGGACGGCGACATCCACGGCTGCTTCTTCGAATTCGTCTTCCCTGACGGCGGACTCGGCGAGGCGAGTGAAGTCGAATCGTTTACGTTTCCGCGTGGCCGGCGGTAGGTATGCGGTGAAGGCCGAGCCCAGGTGCAGGGGTAGCGGCACCACCGGCACCGGGTGCGGCGCAGGGAGAGACACCGGCGGGGGGTCGTCTGAGGGGAGCCCTGGGGACGAAGAGTTGCTGCTGCTGTAGGTGCTGGGAGGGCTGGTGGGTGTCAGTGGAGGTGTGGGGAGGAATCCGTGGTGGTGGTGCATGTTCCTCACGTCATCTGTAAGAAAAATTTGAGTTAGTATTCAAATAAAAGATTCAGGGAACTGTATTTTCCGTACCACGGAAAGAGTTAAAATTTTTTTTTAATTGATCTCACACTCTTCTAATGTGATTTTATATTACGGGTGTCAATTGTAGGATGTCGTCATTTCGACTCTCAGCACACCAGCGCCTTCTGTTGTGCGTGGTTAGGCTGGTCAATAGTAAGACGCACTCCCTGATGTTCAGGTAGGTATGTTGGTATTTTAATTTCTGTCGCGCCGGAGAAACACAACGGGCTATTCTCTGATGTTTCAGTATAATGAAATGTCTTGTTCAGATGTATTGTTTAGATCTGAAGATGTCTTATTCAGATCTAAAGATGTCTTGTTCAGATCTAAAGATGTCTTGTTCAGATCTAAAGATGTCTTGTTCAGATCTAAAGATGTCTTGTTCAGATCTAAAGATATCTTGTTCAGATCTAAAGATATCTTGTTCAGATCTAAAGATGTCTTGTTCAGATCTAAAGATTTCTTATTCTGATATTATGGTCAGATCTAAAGATGTCATGTTTTGATCTAAAGATGTCTTATTCAGATGTAATGTTTAGATCTAAATATGTCTTGTTTATATATAAAGTTTAGATCTAAAGATGGGGGGGGGTTTGTTCCGATGTAATGTTTAGATCTAAAGATGTCTTATACAGCTGTAATGTTTAGATCTAAAGATGTGTGCATCTTGTCCAGATGTAATGTTTAGATCTAAAGATGTGTGTGTCTTGTTCAGATGCAATGTTTAGATCTAAAGACGTGTGCGTCTTGTTCAGATGTAATTAGTAACTATAATTAAATATAATAAGTCCACCCTCTCACTGTTAAGATGTATAAACTCCCATGCAATGAAGTTTAGGTTGGTGGAGTTTTATGGCGTCAGGGCTATATTTTCTACACCAAGCACAAGACAGACATCAAGCAGTGGATATACAAACACGATAAAAATTTTGCTGACCCAGAAGAGAGAAAAATACACCATGGGAGTAAACGAACCTATCAGGAATCCAACCTGCAACACGCAAGTAGCTCGTGCATTGTACAAACCCACTGAGTCACGGTGGACCCCCTGAATGAAATTTAGCAATGAAAGAAAATTCAAATGCATGAACTATAGCATGATTAGACATTTTAGGTTTTAAAAATTTCCAAAATTTCCTCGAGGAATAATTTTTATCGATTCTACAGGTAAGGTAAATTTAATTAACTTCGTACTAAAGCAACACAACGTGCTGTTGACGATAGTGTGGGATCAATCTCTCAAAGGAACGATCATAAGACAACACCACGTAATTTTGAACTACAATATAGTTTCTACAGAACACAGAAAACGATTTTCTTCTTAGCTCGAAATTTGAAGAGTGTGATGCTAGATCAGGTGTGACTTCGTCTTATGACTTGTCTTCCAAAATTATGTGTGTTCCCCTCGGGGATTGATCCCAGACCATCGCCAATAGCCCGTTTTGTTGCACCAGTGCGGTAATGATTAAATATCTACCTGCCATGCGAAATTTAACGAAAAACACAACCAAAGAACGCCAAGAAGTGCACAAAAAAGGGGAATGACACACAAGAGAGAAATACACCGAGTGTATGTAATACGAATTGAGCCTGCTCCTCCTAAAACTCGCGGGATGCTAGAGCAGTGGATAAACCCCGAGTTAAGGCAGTTTCCACAATTCTAGGAACTCAACAAAAGCTACGCATATACATTTTACGAGCTTTCTCAAATGAAGTTCTTTTTAAAAATCTGATCCTAGCCGAAAATCAAATATCCAAAACATTTTTCTGTATATAAAATTTTCCAGCGTTAACTCAAGTACACAAACTCTGTAGAACGAGTATTCATGTCCATTTACTGTCCAGTCAAGACAACCATGTCGATGAAAACTCTGTCGAGAGACAAAATAGACATCCAGTCTACCTGTCTTACATCATCGGCCTTGAAGTAAATTCCAAAAAACGAGGCCTGGGAAAAAATGTTAAGAATCCGACTCCGATGGCATTTACAACCCAAAGTCAAAGCCCACACCTCGCGTGCTACCCATTCACAAAGCAACTGAAATTGACAACCATAATTCACCGACTGTCTAGCTGCTGAGCATCAGAGAAAAGTCCCAACCGAGCGCTTTTAGTTTTATGGCCCACCCAGGGGCTAAACGTCCCTTTTGGACAAATTGGGGCATCTTATCGTTTTCCCACGCTCGCCTTCTAACCACACAAAGATTTTACGACCCTTTCTCCCACCACGACGCCTGGCCGCAAATTAGCCTTCTTCCCATCCAACCTTAAACGGGCTTATTAGATAAGGTTATCCCTTCCCGATCCGATTGTTAACCCCATGCGGAGAACGGGGTGCCGAGAAGTTTTTCTCACGTCTGTTCCCAGGGGTTGGAGTCTTTTTCCGGAGCGAGTCCGTAATTGGAGGGATGTCGGCAGGTAACAAAATGGGTGCGCTAATTGAAGTTCTTGGCCACTGCGTCTCGTGGCACTGCGGGGTGCTGGGGAGTCGTTTCCGCTTCGTTATCAAGACATACGGCGGTTTCATTAAACCGGGATTGCTGATTCACTCGAAAGGTAGTGTAGTGTGATTAAGCCACTTCTGTGGGAGAAAATGTGGAGTCATAATGAGCAGCCTGAGTTTCTGTTTGAACATTCAATGGCAATATGGATACCTTTTAGATGGCCTATTCGGAACATTTCGGTTGGTTTTTGGTGACTGAAGGGCCATCTTTGGTCCAACTGTCAGAGAAACAATTTCGACGGTATCATTACATCGATATTGCTGATTGACCAAGACTTGTGGTAACAAGTCAATTCTGTGGGAGAAAATGTGGTGTCAGAAAAAGTGCTCCTGTTTGAGCATTCAATGGAAATATGTACAGAATATGAAGTACAAAGGAATGTAAAGAACTTCTGAAATATATAAGTACTATCTGATGGTTCTTGTGAGGAACAGTTTAGAATACAATTTGGATCTTATGGCGCAATGTCCACAAACGGACAAGCTGCTAAAACCAACCAATTACCTTGGACTAAGCTGTGCCAGAGGAGCAATTTGGACAGTTTTATTATAACGGTATTGCTGATGCATTGTGTGAATAAGCGCCTTTTGTGGGAGAAAATGTGGAATCAGAATAAGGAGGGGGCTAGCTTGAGTTTCTGTTTGAACATTCAGTGGAAATATGAAATGCCTTTCATAAATTACTTTTATGAGAGAAAATGTTGAGTTTGAATGGAAGAGTTTCGGGCAATAAAATGAAATTTTTCAGGATAAAAATCTTCAAGCTTTAAAAATTTCCAAAATTGCAATGGTTAATATGTTTATAAAAGCTCATGTCATCTTAAAATTTTCAAGTATTGCGAGCACCAATCACAAATTATTTTGATCATTTGAACATTTTGCTCACAATTTTTTTTCAAAACGGAATCTATTTTTAAAATTTACCAACCAAGTTTCCCGAAATGCTTCACAATTAGTAGATGCAAATATTCATGGAAATTTGAAGATGCTGAAGGTATAGATGGTTTCTGAGAAATATTTAAGTCAAATCACACACATTCACTTTTAAATTGGCATGAAAAACATTTAAATTACAAATGCCGAAGTTATCTCAGGTGTAAGAATAATATATAAAAGCACAGAGTGTGTATAGAGGTATATCTTATTTTATATTAAATTAATAAAAATGTATGGGAAGCATGATTCATTGTTATCACGGTAGTGTTAAGATCAATGTTTGAGCATTCTTGCCGTTAACATAATGAATCCAAAATAACTATAGACTGGTCGATCGAAAACTTCTTATGAAAAAATATTTTTAAGTAATAACAATTCAATAGACTGAATAGAAATTTTAAATCCGAAAAAAGAAGGAAAAAAAAGACAGAAATGCATGCATAAAAAGTCCCAAGTTTGGAAAGAAATCAGGTTACATGAAGATTTGAATTGGTAAAGAGGGTTAAGTAAATCATTTATTACACATTTTAAAAGTCTTAGTTGCCAAACATTTTAAAACTCAAAACGAATTTTCAATGTTTCACACAATAATTAAACGCGGCTTTTCAGTATACATAGATAAATATTTCCAAGATGAAAACAATGTATATAAATTAGAAGTAAACTCTTCATGTTTTTAAATACAGCAGCAATGTGTTGAAACCGTGGTACTACTGTATTTATACAATTATTCAAACTCCCTATGTATTTATATACTGATACAAACAAAGTATCGATCCCCACACCATTACAAATTGTTTGATATCGGACCACATTTGGATTGGATCCATTTGGTATCAAGCGTTTGGCGCAGCTTGTTAATTTCTGGATCTTACGCCATAATCAACCTGGAACCTAAATCAACCAGCCAACCAATTTGGTATCGGCCTATCGTGTCTTGTGAAAAGTGCGAATGTAAATAATTGGATGGAGTGATAAGAAAACAAGGGTACTGTAAAATAAAAAGCTTTTTTGCTTGAACCCGGAATCGACACTTCAAGGATCGCTACCTTAGATAAATCGACACGTGCTTTGATACGGATCGATCCAGAATATCGATACTTCGACCAAAAGTGTCAAGCCCTAGATGTGAGATATCTCAGATGCATTAGATTGGATTCAATTTTGGGGTTTCATGGCGCAAGGTCCAAAAATGGACCTGAAGCAGCTGACAAGCTGCCAGCTGCTTCAAGTGCACATTTGTCTCCAAACCAGTTCCCATTCATCAAAGTTTCTAGGAATCGGTGGCAATTGAGGCACGTGCCATTTGTCAAGCAGGGAGCGCGCGACGTCCACCCCACTTGAGGCTCTCGTCTTGGTCCCCTGAGAGGGAACAATAGAGAAAGTGGTTATCTTTTGAGAACCGTAAATCTTCCATCCCCACGTGTGTTACTTTCTTAACGTCTTCTGAGGTGAAATATCTGAGTGACCAATTATTTCCAGAAACCTCAAAGCGCAGGGGCATGTTGTGTGTCAAGGTGGTCAACAAGACAAAAGAAGCCCACTGGTATTTTCCTGTCTAATGACCACGCTAATGTAATGATCTGGAGACCTTACAGCGTGGTGGCAAATTATGTGCTATTGCAATCCATTCATCCGAAATGGTCAATCCGAAATTCTGTGCCCGCTTCTCCTTGAGATAGTAATAAATTTAACGGAAGACAGTGGTGGTTCGTCCCATCCATTACGGTGATAGTAACAAAGCTCATGCACCGACATGTGTAATGACCAAATTCCTGAAGAATATTCTCATTCATAAAACCGTTAAGCAGATATCACAAGGAACTTATTTCCTTTGTGAGAACTCAGATGTTCGCATATTGTATTGGTAGATGAAGAATAGAGCTTTGTGAAATATATGCAGGAATCCTCTGGGAAAAGAACATTGACTTCAAGAATAAAAGGTACAAGTTTTCTCAGTAGATTTAAGCACGTCGGGTTTAGAACTTTAGGCCCAGGACCCTTTTTTTTTTTTAGCCCAGGACCGTGAAAAGTAGTATTACGACAGAGCGTCTAATAAGCTTCTGTCCTTTTCTTAGCCAAAACGAACTTTTGACAAGAATGCTATATTCATGACATTCGACAAAACTAACGTATGGTTTACCCAAATATCTAATATTCTTGTTTAAAAGCTAAGAATACACATCCACAGCATTATTTTATTCCGACTTATTCAATTCATGAGTTGGAAGATAAAACCAAAATGTTCGACACTATTCCTAGTTCTAATATACCTTTGCTTTTATAAACAGATCTTAGCATTTTTCTGGTAAAAATAGTTCTGTAAATTCGCGAAAATGTTTCACAATTTCAGGTTTTGCTTTTCCAAACCTGTGATTCCTTGTATGTGCAGAATTTTGTATACAAAATTTTTTCACGATTTGCTCTCCCAAAATAAACCAGGTCATGTTGGAATAAGAGCATATTGATCCAAGCTCGGCAGTTAGATCATAGATACCGATTAAATTTCTGAATCGAGAATAGGATGAAATGAAAACTAAAGTTAGATCAATCATTTCCAACAAATCGTGACAGATTTATTTAATTTTCTCGTTAAAGATAAATTAACACAGATTCGGCACGCCAAGTAATAGAGTAGGGCTTATCTAATCGCTTACTTCAAGAAAAATGTATTTTATATCCATTGGAAGCTTTTTTGTTTGTGTAAAAAACCCACTCGCATTTCCCAATCAATATTTCGTACCCACAATAAAGGAAACTGAAAGCATTTTTTTTATTTACGCCAAATTCGTTGACTACCAATCGGTGAATTGGGGTCAGTTGGTACTAATCCTTGGACAGCCCAATTTCCTCGACCGATTGTGAAAGTCGCCGCGCACATGCTGGCGTGGGCGGATTTAATTTAATTATCGCCGACTTTCTGCACCTGCAGGGATAATTGTTCTCAAGGATGCATCACACACTTTCCTCATCCTGCAAATAAACCCGCCTCGGAACACTATTGCCTTCTGAAGTAGCAATTACTTCTGGAATCGGAATAGTTTTATGCCTATCGTTGGCCGGATGCCAAGAACTTGTCATTGCGCTGACCGACCTCGGTTGGATGGAAGGACTAATTCAAATCTAATGCACATACCAATCGTAGAATCACTAAATACACCAGAGTTGCGTTTCAGAAACATTTTGATGGCATTCAACGAAAGATGTGTAGTTAAATGAAACAGTAGCGTTAGGTTTTCCAAATATCGCCTACTCGTGTTTGCAAGCTACTATGCGCGACTTCTATGAGTTTATGTAGTTACCTGCCGACCAACCGGTCTAGTGGTCAAGGTGTTGGATCGGAAGGTTCCTGGTTCGAATCCGGGGTTAGGGCATGAATGTAAATTGTGCTGTCCTTTGTTAGGGACAATGATGGTCCACCCACTGGGTGCCCCTTCACAAGTGACCATCACTTCTGGCCTTGTATAAGGCTAAAATGACCTCGGACAACTCTGTACTTTGTATTGTATTGTATTTGTCTTCGCAATTGTACTGCCTTGCCATTGGAAATAAAAAGAAAACGTAGTTACCTTGACGGTCTAGGGTTTTGCCACATGTAGCGCCATCAGCAAGTTTCCTATCTCCTATCTGTTTTATCAACAACACTATTGCATCTGAAGTATTTGATCAACGTACTTTTTTCCCCAATCCATTCAGGGAAATTACAGGCAAGTATTTCCAAATCATCATTTCGTTTACATGACTTGAAGGTTCTTCTAATTTTGCAAGGTGGGTGGTAATAGGAACAGGGGTAGGTTATTTTTGGAACACACTCTTGAAAGTTCTCTTGGGAAACGTTTCGAAGTTTGACTAGTTAACTTAAACTGACATAAGTAAAGAAGGTATATAGGACCTCTGAAACCCAAAGGAGAATAGTTCCTAGCGTTATTCATTTAGTATTCAACTCTTGATTTCACAACCCAGGAGGCTGAGATTCAAATAGTTATGTAAGCAATATTTGGAACACCTACACTACAAAAGGGTACAATGGTGGTTGTATTTGATAAACGTCACACTGGAACAACCGATGAGCTATTGGCAATGGTCCGGGATCTAGACCAAAAAAAGAACAATGGGTTTGAGATACCTGAGAACTATTATTTCATAGTCCATTGTACAAAGGAGATTTTAATCGGGTTACCCTAATTTGATGATACCTAACGATGCGATTCTACATTTGATATTATCTTTCATATCGGTGATAACTTTAATCCAGATGTCAACAACTTAAATATCGATACATAATTTAGTCCAGATGTTAACATGTTACACTACTCTGTTAAACACTGGTTGTTCCATGAAGATAAACTCGGTCCAAACGAAATACCGTGATGTACACGGGGCCTGGTGCTATGTTAAATCTGTCGTGACTTCAAATGTCCTCACGGTGGTATGAAAATTTGCAGAGAGGGGTGCCAGTTGAGGTTTTGACATCGTCATATGAGATGTTGAACTCGTCATCTGACATTGGTTCAAAATTGCGAGGCATTCTCCTCTGATCCTTCCCTTAGGGATTGATCGCGGATAGTCGCTAATGGCCCGGCGTAGCGCTCCAGTGCATCCCTAATTAAATACCTACCCACCCAGCCAAGAAATCAAAGACCGCAGGCACAAAAGTCGTTGACATTTGCAGACGCATGACGGTTCTTCACGCTACATATTTCAGAAACCTTGCTCAAGACACCTTCATGTCAAACCACCGTTCTAACCAACACCCAGTAAGTAACTCCGAAGGCTTGAAAGCATTTTCACGGCAACAAGACGGGGAAGCCATCACTCAAGTGATGCCACTCACAAAGGATTAATATGCAAATGAGGGGTCGCTACTCGTACCAGCCCAGATCAATCCCCACCGTCACACAACAGAGGCCCCTAACAATTTCCGCAGCAATTAACAGTGCCACTAACAATAGCGACACGAATGGTATTATATAATAGTAATAAAAATAGTTCCCAACAAGGCATGGAACTTTTTCAATCGTTTGCACGCCCCCCGCCAGACCCGGATGGGAAGCGCAGCGGGGTGGCAACAGCGCTGTTAGGCGGGCTATTTGCAAATGTCCCATTACGGCTTTCCGACCATTAGATGGGATTTATTATTTTTTATACGCCGTCCGTGTGCAGGAATGAATCGGCACTAAATATCTGAGGTGGATGATACTGCCGGTAATTCTTTTCTCATCTTTGACTTTCGAATCTCATGGGAGCTGCGGTTGTGCTATGGATTGCATAACGAGGGTAAAAGTAGAGATTCTCTTAACTCATCCTGCTACGCTGTCCATGTGCAGGAATGAATCGGCACTAAATATCGAGGTGGATGATACCGCTAATCTTTGTCTTTTGAATATCATGCAAGCTGCGATTCTTTTTATCTTTTTACTTATATCTCACTTGGCATAAATAAATTACCCCAAGTTTATTAGCCCGTGAGAAATGTGGCCCGCAAAAACCATCTCAGGATCGTGAATAAAGCTGGCCTGAGGGACAGCCTAGACAGTAGGTATTGTACTCAGACGAAGCCTGAGCTTAATTGCCTTTAGAGCACAGAGGGAAATGCTGCAACCCAATTTGATCTTGGCTTCAAGTATCCACTGTGAAGCCTAGAGAGATTAGTCGGATCTTCTGCCCATTTTACCCAGGGAAGCACAAGACTGATTGCAGGTAAATCTAAAATATATAAAAGGATGGTGTGTGTATTCTCTATTCAAATATACTCCGTTTGACTAATTCACACCCAATTTGGTTCTTATACTTAAGAACACTGCGGAAAACATAGGCAATTTTTTTTTCCTGTCTTCAGACCCATCAGTAGCCATGAGAATTTACACAGGGTATCCTAAAAGTGCTCCTCTAAGCCCCAATTTTAAAATCTAAAGTTTGTTTTCCTGCAATAAATCGGCGTGGATAAGGAAACACGTTCTACAGGGTTTGCGTATTTGAGTTAATACAGGGAAATGTCGCTGAATAAATAATATAGCTCGGTAGGGGCTTTTTGCAACACTAATTGTGATTGTATTTAACCCTCGAAGTGGTTCTTACGAGATATCTCGTCCATCAAGACCTGACCAAATTTGCTTAATGACGAGATATCTCATTAAGATATTGTCGATTCTTTGTTGATGATGAGATAAATATCTGATGAGTTTTCTTATGATGGTGATCGTGTTTATTTCTAATGACGGGATATTTTTTCAAACAAGATCTGGTCAGGTTTGTTACTGGCGAGTCTGGTCTTCTCAGCTGACCAATTTTACTCAGGAAGGCACCGGGCTGACAACAGGTGTGCACGTCATGAGTTGGAGTGCTGCAAATTCTGTCAACAGCTATTCTTTTATGGATTGCAAAACGAGGGTATGCGAGAATATGGATAAATTATCGGTTCTCAGTTAAGTTATCAAGAAGGATTGGTTACACCATCCGTTTATGGGAATGAACTGGCTCTAAATTTTGTTAGAGGATGATGTTGCAGGTGAAGCTTTTCTCATTTGACCTTTGAGCATATGGAGGGTGAAATTCTTTATTAAACAACACAGAATTTGGTGCATCTAAACACGTGAAGCTACATTATTGGAAGTAGTTTTTCACTAGTTCTCGGGGGAAAAGTTACGGCACAACTATATAATTTAGGAACCGCATTTAGATTGAGAAAGTGTATAGATATAGGGAAAATATTGCGACAATAAACAGCATGTCAAAATATTTCTAGAAGTCCCTTTCTTGTAGTATTGACATGGGGCAATTATTTCCACTTTTGCAATGCTTTAGAAAATACGAAGTTTCGATTTGACTAGCGGAGAGGACATTGCCTAGAATCGTTTATGTGGAAATTCTTGCACGAATGCGTCAGTTTCTAGATTTATGTTAAAGCCTCAAGCAGTTTTCAAAATTGACTCTTTGTCGAAACACTAAAAGACAATACATCACGGATATAAATTCAGGAAGTGGAATTCATTTTCTTCGTGCCCACCAACTTATACTCCATACCAAAACGGGCCTTAAGGTAAACCTTATAATCACCATAAATTCAGTTTGCCTTACTTAATTTTAACACCAATTTATCAACGGAGATTAAAAATTCAAATAGGCCACATGGCAAGTCTTTGCCTGGAAGCAGTCGCCGCGTGCGTTCATTTGCTTCGGGAGTCCGTTTCCAGTGGCCAGCTGTTTTATTAGCCATTTGGGGAAGCACCGAGGAAAGCCATGTTTAGCCACGTTTAGGGGATGTTCTGCCACACATGCTCAGCGAGGAGGTGTTCCCGCCGTGCTATCATTACGGGTGGTTGCGAAATAAACCGCAAGCGATTCGGGTAGGGGAGGAGAAAGGAAATAAAGCGGTATAAGAACAGAAGAAAACTATAAAAAGCTGGGCAGGAGTTTGTTTGCAGTTGGCTTTGGAATCACCGTGGTTCCATGTTGATACTTTCGGATTGCGTTGTAATTGACTTTTGAGGAAAACTTAAGTTATCAGTAAAGGTAACTAGTGTGGGAACAAGGAAATTCAATACCAGACAGATTATTATAACAAGCAACAAATTTATTTGATGCACTTATTTAAGAATTGGTGTGGGCCTTTTCACCTCTGGTGGGAACGTTTCGTTGAAACAGCTATCTTATTGCAGTGCCATCTCCTTCCTAGTGAACGGACCAATCGGTCTGGTGGTTAAGGTGTCAGCCTCTAGATCGTAAGGTTCCTGGTTCGAATCCGGCTCAGTGCATGCATATTTGTAAGCGTATGGTGTAGGGGCGTCTGGTGCACCTTATATCTGTCGTGGCCGAAAATCCTCACGTTGGGTTGTTGTGGAAGTTTGGAGAGTGGGGTGCCCGCTCAAGTATTGCCGCCTCATATGACCGTGGCTCAAAAATACGTGGTGTTGTCCTCGGATCTTTCCTTTGGGGATTGATCTCGTACCTTCGTGAATAGCCTGTTGTGTTGCTCTTGTACGACGTTAATTAAACGACTGCAACACGTAATTGTGAACCACGGTCAGATGACGAGGCTACACCTGAGCTGGCACACCACTTCCCAAACTTCCACACGAACTCAACGTGGGGACTTTTGACCACGACAGATTTAAGGTGCACCAGCCGTCTCAACACAATACGCTTACAAATACCCATGCACTGACCTGGATTCGAGCCAGGAACCTTCTGATACTAATGGCGAGTTGGTTCGTCAGGGCAAAACTCGTAAACTCGGATGGGGTAGGAACGACAAATTGTCCCTTTCCCAGAAGTGCCATTTTGGAAGTTGGTCACTAAAGGGCAGTTTTCGACGCGAAGATCAACCACCAGGAGGGTTAATACCTCAGCTCACCACTAATTGCTTGAAAGGCACTAATCTATTATACTGACTACAGCAAACTTTAGCAGCCTCTGGTATTTATATTCCCAGTGCGTAAACTCAAGGGGGTGTCGAAATGCATCAAGTGGTGCGTGGCTATGGAGGATCCGTCAGTAGTCTTCCACCAACCCTGGTGCACACAGGGCTGCTGGGAAATCGGAAGTAGGGGGGCTGTTGGTATCGCGTGTTTACACTGAAACAGCGGCTTCGCGAAGATTAGTAGACTGCGATAGCGACTCCGTTATAAACCAAACACGCGGAAATGGATCCTTTGCTCTGCTGGCGACGTTTACATCAAGGATAACGATCTTACAAACAGATGGATGGATTTTCGCAGGACTGGCATCTTGGAGAAAGTAGAAGTTTGGGTTGCTTTTGCTCTAATGCATTTCGCACCCCGACAAAAAAAGTGTCACAAGTCAAAAATAAATAAAATTTTTGATGTTATGGCATTGAAAAATATGTATGAGGTGCCCCAGCGTGTTATATTGCTATTCTATAGAATATAATAAGAAGTTATCACCATAAATTCTTTCCTAAAATTTAAAAGAAGCTTATACTATTTCAATATAAGTTTTATAGTATCCTTTAAGTTGATGTTTTTCTCAAATTCTGCAAATTTGTGTGTGTGTGTGAGTTGTGTCACTTTTCTTGCCGGGTTGCAATTTGGTGCGTTCAGTCTTGGGAATGTGTATGCAAAGCTAAATATTCTGTCATTGACATAGAATATGTGTTATTTATAAAGTGTTTGTGGTAATTTTGGGTGGTGTAGGGAGGTTTCTCCATAGCTAGAGAAAAATAAAGTGTGGCAAGGAGTGTGCTTTGCACTGCAGAACATCATAATTAATGATTAAAAAAAAACGGCCAAAATGTTTATAAAATTAAGGAAAAATTGCTCTGCAAAGACAATTTTTCTTGTCATTTTTTTTCAATTGTCCATTCTTTTCAATTGAATTCAAAGAATTTCAACTGTCAATTTTTCAATTTTCAAACCTACGACGTTCTGAGATGTACGTAGCAGGTTTAAGCACTTTCTGCTCCCGGGGTTTCGTATAAATCGACCACCAATTTAAGAACCTGACGAAAAAGGTGATGTTCAATTCAATCAGAAGCGTCACAGGAAGAGCCAGAACTTAACATTTGTTTATGAAGGTCTACCCGAAGCATTCGAAAGCAGAGTGTTAATGACGCAAGCGCTGCGCCATTACTTTGCCAATTATCACCCATGATTGGCCCATAAAGCTCCCAATTAAGTTGAAATATGGAAGCCATCTATCCTTCTCAAGCTTTGCGGTCATAAATCATGGCCCAGGATTATCGCCATCGCTTTAATTACGCCAATCTGGCGAAAGATATTGGGGAAAAAGAGCCGCATTTCGGTGGTCTGCCAATTTAATAAACAAGCAGGACTCAAGAGGGGTCAGCGAGGTCAGCGTTCGATGGAACGATCAAATACTCCCGTCCAATCAACAAATCAAATGACCATCGGAAAAATAAATAACTTCCCTCAGTCGAACCACGATAGCAAGACGTTTTTTTTTTTTTTGCAAAACCTACACCAGGGTTGAGTGAAATATTAGCCAATCGGTGTTTCGTCACCTCAGCCTGAAGAGGGTGCCTCAAAGGGAGCCGCGGCGGCGGTGTTTATTTTATCGTCCGCTTTTTATATTCGTTATCGTCTGCCAGAAAATAATTAAATACTCGCCCGACTCGTTGATGGTGAAGTATGCATATTTAAACTGCGAGATTGCGGGATTTTTGTATACGGAGTTAGGTTGTAATCTTGCTGGAAAGTTTTTTTTCCCCCTTTTCATTTATCGGGAGGGGGTAGACGTGGCGTCGGAAGGACGCGTCGTTGATAAATTGGGTTTACGAGGGTGCTCGACGACAGGACTGAGATTTGTGCGTAATGGACTTTGGGGATGCAGTGCAGTAAGTGACGACAGGAGAGAAGTAAACAGCGCTTCCCTGCTTGCGACATCCCTGTGACTGACGCTCAGAGGCCACCACCACAGGCCGGAGCATCACTCTAATGGGAGGGAAATTTATTAAGTCCCACAGGCCCCATATCCGTTTTCCAGGGCTCGGTCCAAAATCAGATGACAGGCCTCGGTATCAGATACAGGGCCGTGGTATCCCTGTTCGATGAGCAACGGATTAGGGTTGCGAGTTCGAATTCAACCAAAGACCATCGAGTACAGGAGGATGGAGAGCGTTAAGTCTCTCGTGTCCTCAAATATCCTCACGATCGCGTGGAAGTTTAGAGAGTGGGGTAGCAGCTCAGGTGTGACCTCGTCATTTGACAGTGGTTCAAAATAACGTGGCTCTTACTTGGGCTACATTCGATCTTGTGCTTAGCGCAGCTAATTCTTTTCTGGATCTTGCGCCATAAAACCCAAATCAACCAACCAATCAAAATTACGCGATGTTGTCCTCGAATCTTTCACTTAGGGTTTAATCCCAGACCGTCAACAATAGTCCATTGTGTTGCCTCAGTGCAATGTTAATTAAATATATACCTACCTACGGTACCAGAGATACAAATAGTATTCCCATGTTCTCAATAGAAATACTCTCTTCCCCAATCCCTCATTTGGCATTAAAATTTTGTACTTGACGTCGTTTTGAGTTTTACACAGCTTGGCCCTTGCTTTATAAAACCCCCAAACAACTTAACAACTAACTCAATATAAATATGTATAAACGTAATAATCTGTCTCTTTTTCTTCGGCACATGTGTAGGATTGCCCATACGCCCCAACTCACAGGTGGTCTGTCGTTTAATTCCCGGGGTTCCCTTTCTTCAAGCAAATGAAAATTTAGGGCCCATTTGAGGATCATTTTCATTGATTCAACCGTGATAGGGGTTCACCCGTTTATATCCGTTCTTCAGCCTGCATTCTCACCTACATGACTCCGAACCGGTTTAGACCTTCCTGAGTAATCGAATCTTTCATAGGATTCTTCTGTGGAAAGTTATGATTTTTCTTGTGTGCTATGAATGCACTCGTGTGTGACAGTGAATACGTTAACTTGATCGAACCAGTGGTCAAAGATCGCCATCCATCATACTGTGTGTGTGTGTGTGTGATTCACCCCCTCCCCATTCCGTACAAACAATAAAACACTGATTACCCTTCCCACAATTGAAGGACTGGAAGTCAGTTCTGGGAGATTTAACAGGCTGTTATACAGAATCAATGACCAGATAGATCTCATCACCCTAGATTGGTAGGGTAAAAAAAAATTGCAATTAATTTGCGCATTCAAATTCAGGATTGATCTCAGTGTTACCAATTTGTGGTTAATCTCACAAAGTTACCGATCGAAGATTGATCTAACGACGTTACCAATCTAGGGTTAGTCTCATAACGCCATCAATCAAGGACTAATCTCTTAGTGTTTCCAACCTACACAGACTATTACCAATCAACAACCAAGTGTAAATAACTATTATCATTGAGGACCACTTAAGAAAGGGATTGAGAGAGATATGTGTAAGGGGTGGAATCAAAAAGCACTACGATAGCCTACATGGACATTTAGCAAACTATTGAATCCTAATAGAACGAAAGGACTTTGATAATAAGTCGTCGACTGGTTTGGTACAAATCGTCTACGTATACAGCAAGTCAAAATATTCAAGGTATGAGGACTGTTTTCTCTTTAATGCAAGATCTTTAGCCTGGTGAAATCAACTAAGTAACTTCTAAGATTTCTTCTTCGGAAACACTTAGTGAGTAAAGTCAATGGAGAAGAATTTTTCCCTTTCAGCTTTCACAGTACTAAAGTTTTTTCACTTATTGTTATAATAGATATATTGATTAATATGAAACAAACTTTTAATTATGTTAATGAAAGAGCAACCAAAGAAATGAAACAATGCATCAAAAGAGAAATCAATAAAGTCGTCCAAAACTAATCAAGTAATAAGAAAAGTGTTACCAATTTGTATGTAACCATTGAAGGTACGCTAATTAAAAACAATACAAAATCTTAACTGTGGCAATTACTTAACAAAGCATCTTTTTCTTGGAATCTTAATACTGAAAGAAACCATCAGTGCAATAGCCAACGGCGAAGATCTGAATGAAGCAGTAAATGGGTAAAACTATATACACAGAAAAATACAAACCAAAACTTTCTTATAGAGCACTGCTCATTGAAAGCGATACAAGAGAACAAAAGAATTTCATAGCTCAAAAGAGAAATGGTAATGATCAGTTGCTAAACCAGGATTTTATTTCTGTGGAACCAATGTTTATATAAAATAGAATGTTTTAAATACATAGCTAGCATCTTATCAAATTTTCTATAGATATTTTTATGCTATTTTCATCTACCAGACTGTTACGAACTTTGTGTAACGCAAAATTTACTAAATGAATCTAAGGAAAGAATCAATCCTTGTTCTAGTGTTTCTGTAAGCGCGAAGATGAGAAGATCTGGTACAAAATGGTGTATGCAGTGGTATTCCACAAAATTTACAAAATAAATTTCACTAAGCAAATATTATAGCCTTGTTTCTAGGCATTCACTATTCTTGGAGGATCGATTATATGTGGGTAGAATATACAACGCCAGGGTACACTCTCTTCAAAGTATAAGGAAATTAAAGCCTCTTTTACACTCCAAGTGGTTTTGACAAGATACCTCGTCCATCAAGATCTAACCAATTTTGCTACTGACGAGATATCTATCTCATCAAAAATCGGCTGCCTTAATGATTAAAGTTCTGGTCAGTTTTCTTCCAATGGGGAGATATCTCGTCCATCTAACATCTGGTCAGCTTTATTAATACCTTGCCGAAACTACCATCGGGAAGGTTAAGACTATTTTTCATTGTTAAAGACTACATCTAACCCAGATCGCAATACCGTGAGTACATCCATCGGTGAATAAGGTTAGGGTTGAGTCTGGCAGACTTATTTTTAAAATATCACTATTGAACGAACACACGCATTACAAATGTGCTGTACCAGTGGTACAACTAGGACAAATCCCATTTTGAGATAAAGCAGGTTTCCATGACTGTTGTCCCATCCCTTTTGTCGTTTAGAAGTTCAGTATTGAAGAGATTCGAAAGTATACTGATGGCAAGAATGTGTTTCCCACTGATACATGCATTTAGTACAAATATCATATTATTTTATGCAGCGCCGCCATTGCAGCCGAGGAGCGACATATTTTTGATGACATCTGACCGTACACAAATAACCTTCATCTTATTTTTTGAATGCAGTTAAGATGAATTATGCAGTGTTCTTCACGTTTTAGGTAAGGTAAGAACTAAGGTTTTCCAAAAATATTTAAGGATCTTCAGGAAATATTTAAGGAACCATGAAAACAAAAGTAAGAATTCAGATATTCTAAGGCTCTGATATTGGAACTTAGAACGTCCGTGATAATTCCTTTCATACTGCGTGCTTGATGGTGACAGTAATTATTAACTGTTAAGGGCTGAGCAGTTGATAAAAAATCTTTAAATTGTTGTGAATATAAATTAATAAAAATAATAGTATGGTCACGGTACCCAGTTGGAGTTGCAAGATCGAGAGTCGATCCAACCGACTGTCGTGTACGTGGGAGTTCGTTCAGGTTAAATCTGTTGTGGCCTCAAATTGAAATTCGGAGAGTGGATTGCTTTCTCGGGTGACAGTGATTCAAAATTGCAAGGTAGCCCGTTGTGTTACACTAGTGCGACGTAAATTCAACTACCTATCTACATCATAAAGTAATAGTATAATTTTGTCAAAAAAAAACCCTATTATTTGCAATCTAATAAAAATGGCATTTTAGTACTTTATTTGCAAGATGCTGATCCTAAGAATAAGATTCAGTCCCACCCCTATGGTGGTAAGTAGAGAAAACCAGCAGGTATAAAGACCCCTGGTTGGAAATTCTCCACACAAAATATGTCTCAATCGAGTACACTACAAAACAAAGAGTTTAGTTAAGATGTAATGAATCTCAAAGAGGAGTGAATAAGCTTCATCAGAATGATTCGATGGCAAGAACAGTAAAAAGCTAGGGATTAATACTCTCACGAATCAGTTTCAAGACCCTCCAATAATGAAACCACAGTAGATCAAGGTCTGTTATGAGAGGATCGAAATCGCAGCATTTGTAATAGAACCGTTATAAGAGCCTTTTGATCAACAATAATGCATTAGAATCGGGATAATAATTAAACGGTGTGTCATAGGGATTGTCCCTGTCATAATCACTCGATTGATGGCTTGGATTTTCCTACAATGGTTGTCCAGTTCTCTCGAATTCCAAGGTTGAGGATGTCATGATAATGCAAAATAGAAAATGACAACATGCTAAAAACGACTGTGTATGTCCAATTTACTTGATGGGAAAAGCATTGATTGGAACAGATTTGCCATATATGGTGCTAGCATCAGACCAAGTTACCATTCTCCCATTCATACTCCAGTGTGATGTTAAACGAATTTAGTTATACAACGAAAATGCGCATTAAAAAGTACCTCGATGCTTTTGAATTTTTATATATATTCGAGAGTTGTAAAATTGTGGCTAAGCAGTATTTAAACGAAATTTCTCAGAGTTTAAGACTTAAAGGTTCAATCTAAAAACGAACAACACGCTGTTGAGGACTCTGACTTGCTTTGCTCTATTTACGACCCAAATTAAAACAGTCAGTAAATAACTATTGATCAAAAAATGACAATGCAAATAGATTTTTTTTCGACAGTTTAGAAAACTTTAAAGTATTTCTTAAATAAATTTATTTTTAAAGCAGTGTTTTACTATACTAAAAATATTTTGCTTGGATTGAAAAAATCCCACAGGTGGAAAGATTCAATACTATTTATAGTTTGTAAAAACTAATAAATATAGCTCTTTTTTTATGCGAAATGTTCTCAAATGCAAATACGATTGTTCCTTTGATCAAGTTTTATAACGTTGTTCATCATTAAGCTTGATGATTTTTCAAAGCAAAAGAAAAATTCAGTTGACTTAGCTTGAAAACAAGTATCAGATGATGACTTATACAATAGGAAAATAGCTAACTTATAAATTTAAGCAATGGAATGATAGAAAACATTGAAAACCTTTTTACTCCATAGATGTATTACTCATGAGTCTTGCGGTTAGATAAGGCCTAAAACGCTGATCGGTTCAGATAAAATACAACGAATTATGAATATGGAATAAGATGTCCAAGTTGTTGGAAGATTGAAGTCGAACGAGAGAGAAAAAAAATGTGAGAAATGGCAAGCAGAGCATGTTAATGTCTCACAATCATCAAATTTAGAGTTTTTCACAGTATTAAGCAGTATTCAATGACATTGAAATAATAATGAGCCTTCCAGAGACTCTCAGGAAAAATGAATAACGAATCTGAAGAGAAGATGTTGAAGGGGAGAATGTTTCGGGATTTCATTAGATATCTATCTTTTTGGAAAAAGGGGTAATTTTGGGTGTTCACAAATTGCTTCAAGGTAAAGAAACTAGAAATAGAAAAAGTGTCAATTTTCTCTTGTGTTTATAAGTTACGAAAGAATCAAAACATTGGGAAGTATTTTTTGCACGCTGTATTCAAACTAAAAATAAATGCTGCATAAACTAAAATCAAATGCACTCAAAAACTTGCAAAATAGGCATCGCTTCTTTTTCAGATATGCAATATTCTTTTAATAGCGAAATTAGTCTTAGCCATTCTATAGTAAATTGATTTAAAGGTCCCAAATGCAATTTGTTGAATAAAATTACTGATATGGGTCAAGAAGCTTTTAAAAACTTGAAAAATGGACTACCTCTTTCTACTATGGTAGATATATACAATAGACTTCTAGCGAAATTACTCTGAGCCGAAGTATAGTAACTCGATTTAAAGATGTCTATTACAATTCGTTCAATAAAATTATCAATATCGATTGACACGATTTCAAAAATTCGCCAATTGGACATTAACTGTTTTCTAACAAGATATACAACACATTTATCGGGAACTTACTCTGAGCCATAGTGTAGTAATTCGATTGAAAAGGTTTTAAATACAATTCATTAGAATTATTAATGTTCGTTCACAACAACAAATAATAAATAAAAGTACTCCGGTCAACATGAACAAACACACCGCACTTATAAAGAGTATCTGACATACCTTAGAGTCTCTCCAGAGAGAGAAATTACATTTTATTAAATTCTTCACTTTCAAAAAATAAACACCTCATCTTAAAAGCGAATAAACGGGGACTCACCTTCAACGAACACGGTAACTGTGTGTTCCTGCATGGCTTCGAAAAAGAGAACTCAGACCAGCGGTGGCAGTCCTTCCCTCTCCCGGCGCTGCCTGTGAAGTCTCGCGGCGGGTTTTCGTAGGGCACCTTCGTGGATTTGCGAAGGCGAGCGGAGTACTGTTAGCTGCTACCGACTGTCGGAGGGTCGACTACTGACTGCTTCCGCGGGCTGCTCCCGCGGAGGGGAAGGCGGGACCCGGATGTCGGCGGGCGGTCCCTGCGTTTGGCGAATGGCCACTACCGGAGAAGGAGAAGAATTCCAACGTTCAATAGATGCGATTTTTTTGTTTTGTTGTTGTTTTGAAATCGAACGTTGAAGCTCGATGTTTTGAGCGGAGGGGTGGGGCGTGGTGGTGATTTTTTTCCGAATGTCGTTTGGTGGTGTTGGATGTTCTTATTTCGTTTGGCTATTTCGAGAGTTGTTTTCCTCGTTGGGTTTGAACCTCTCTGTAACCTCGACGAGGTATCGCATCACAAGCAAAACTGACCATGTCTCGATGGACTGGATGTCTCGTCATCGGAAGAAAATTTACCAGATCTCGATGTATAACAAATCGACTATACCTTGATGACGAGATATCTCGTCGTTAGCCAAATGAGTCAGATCATAACGGACGAGATATTTCGTCAGAAGCAAAATTCATCTTGACGGAACAGGTAAGGTTAGGTCATTTTAATTAACGTCGCACAAGCAATAGTCACCAATAGCAACACAGCGTGCTATTGGCGACGGTTCTGGATCAATCCCCCAAGGCAGTGTTTCCCAAAGTGTGGTACACGTACCCCCAGGGGTACGGGAAGAATTGGGTGGGGGTACGCGTTGCACCGGAGTTTGGATGGGATATGCACTGCACTTTGCTTAGCTGCGCCTAATTCTACGTTCTCATGAGTCAAGTCAAGACAGTCTTGTGAGGCGTGAGATGGTCCGGAGTGACACGGCGGAAATATACCACACTTCGTTACAGAAACAACTTACTTCGTTAACCCTCCGTCGGGCGCAACCGTTCCCCACTCCTCTCGTAGAAGGTGTAGAAATCTGCTTATTCTAGTAGTCTCTTATCTTTATCGGATGTTTGGACCCAACCTTTTAATTTTATTCGCGCTCTTCGTGGACAGCTGTTAGCGTCATTCTGATCTCTCAGGCACACTGCGCCCGAATGCCTGACACATATAAAGGTACGTTACAAGACAAAGAAATTTCAGTGTTTCACGTTCAAGATAAAGTGAACGCTGCCATCGCAAAACTAAAGTTATGGCAAAAGAGAGTTGGTAATGGAGAAGTAGACTCGTTTCCCTCTCTTCATGAGTTTATAACAAATTCGACTACTAAAATTGATGCTGATACTCTGAAATGCATAACACAGAATTTGGAGAGTTTGCAAGTGGGCTTGAAAAACTATTTCCCTGATTTAACAAAAAATATTGAATGGATAAGATATCCGTTTAACATTAAACATAACATCCATGCCAGAAGATTTGTCGCATGCGGAAGAAGAGCAATTGTTGCAATTGGCTTCAGATGGATTCTTGAAAAATAAACATAAGGAGAGTACTTTAACATCATTCTGGTTACAAATGCAACTTGTGTATCCGGTTTTAACAGAAAAAGTTCTAAAATACAACTTGCCTTTTCCAACTTCATATTTATGTGAAGTTGGTTTTTTTCAGCATTTGCAGACATTAATTCGAAAAAAAGGAACAGACAATTGGACGTGGAACCATATCTCAGATTAAAATTAAAAACAAGGGAACCAAATTATGAAGATCTGTTATCTCAGCACAAACCATTTCATCCTTCTCATGGATCCAAATAAACGTTATTTATAATATAACTTTTATTTATATTTTATTATGAATAATTTTATTTCTCTTTTCTTATTATTTTGTGTATGTCACACAAAAAAAAATTTGATTGTTATTAAAATACATCTATTTTTTTGACGAGGGGTACTCAGCGTTACGAAAATTATAGAAGGGGTACACATATGTCAAAAGTTTGGGAAACACTGCCCTAAGGGAAAGATCCGATGACAACACCACGTAATTTTGAACCACGGTCAGATGACGAGGCAACACCTGAGCTGGCACCCCAAACTTCCACACCAACCCAACGTGAGGACTTTCCGCCACGACAGCTTAAAGGTGCACTCGCCGCCTCTACACCATACGCTTACAAACTTTTTATGTACGAGTTATACGAATAAATTTTGTTTTGGTTTTATTCGGAGAAATTTCAATTAACTTTAGCTAGTGTGAATAGTTTGATTTCCTTTGTCATAGGCAGGCCCTGATTTACCATTAGGCCCGTGAGGCACGGGCCTAGGGCCCCCATAATTTAAAGGGCCCCAAAGTTTCAAAAGTATCTAAAAATTTTAAACAAAAATAACTTTTCATATTTTCTGGAATGTTTTTTCAACAATTTTTGAAACGGTCAACAGTCAAATACGTAAGTACCAATTATTGTTTTAAAATTAGTTTTTGTGATGAACGGATAACATGGGGGGCCCCCTTCCTGCGTGTTGTGCCTACTATACCAAATTTTCTAAATCGGGCCCTGGTCATAGGAGTTGTCCTATGACCTATTTTTCGGGATTGATCCTGAACAGTTGTCAATAGTGCTTCTGCAGTGCGACGTTAATTAACACTACCTACCTACTTTTTCCTCTAATGATGCCCGATCATCAGAGTCATAGTATTGATTTTGGTGGCCTAGGTAATTTCCTAAACCATCTCCTTTTTTAACGCCCCTTCCAGTGGAATGTTAATTAAAAATACCACATCAAACCATATCCTTTTTAACTTAGGTTTTTTAAAGCAGGAATGACGGAGACACGTAACTCTAGAACTAATTTTTTTCGCCATGCATTACGGTGTCTCCATTAAAAAAAAGCGAAGAAATAATTGAAAATTTCGAAGAAAATATAAAGGTGTAGGAAACATAAACATAAAAAAAAAACATATCAGAAGTGGAAAGGAATGATAAATAAACAATAATAAACGTTATAGAAAACAGTAAACACACCGTTTGAGGTTTTAGGATTGGTTACAAAAAGCTTCTAGAAAGCTCATTATGCCACTAACTAAAGTACAATTAAAATCTGTAAGTTTGGATCAGGGGTCTGCAAACTACGGCCCGCGAGCGAAATCCGGCCTGGGGGTTAACATTATATTTTTTACATAAAAAATTAAAAAATAAATCAAATTACGAGCTGTAACACAACGGTCGATAGCCGACTTGGAAAGTTGCGAATAATGACCGCACGTGGTGGTACTGGTGTCGCATATTCGCATTCTATCGTCTGCCGTTGCCATAAAACAAGTGTTGCCAGTTCTCTCAGTTATTACCCATGAAAGACCATTTACCGATGGTAAATTAATTAAATTATATTTGCTTGTGGCAGCTGAAGAAATATGCCCAGAGAAAATAGATTTGTTTCGATCTGTCAGTCTTTTGGCGAGAAAACCTGTTAGAAGAATCATCCACATAAAAAGACAAAGACAAGGCTAAACATTTCAAGTGGTTTTCGTTTACTCTTGATGAGTCGATATGTAACTGTATTACTGACATTGCCCGATTGATGCTGTTTATTCGAGGGGTCATTACTGAGTTTAAGGAGACTTACATAGGAATTAGCTTCTATGAATAGTCTGCATGGAGCTACAGGTAAAGATATATTCAAGGAAGCCAAGAAAACGCTAGCACAATACAATTTGCAATGGAATCAGTTTGATCCTGTTTTTTTATTGCCCTTTGAGAAGAATTACCTCCGTAAATATCTTCGAGTTTTCTGGTCCGCCAAGCCTAAAGTTTCTTAGATATGGCCCCTTCCAAAAAAAGTTTGCTGACTCCTCGTTTCGATGAAAAGACGGGAGAAAACATCGTCTGTCATCAGTTTAATGGTATTTATGAACCTGGAATTATTTGTTTTCCTTCAGTTGTTTATCTTCTGCACAGTTTGTGCGTCTCTAGAGAAAAATAATTTATTGGAAAGGAAACGCATAACTTCAAAAGAAACAAAAACTCAAACGCCATTTGTTAAATTAATTGTGTTCATTCACTTACTTTTCGCTCACTAATATTTCAAGACAACTCATCTAACCGACAACAAACAAATAACCTTTTTGCCAACAACGCGCTCAGGTGTGAATCAGATTTTAGACACGACTGTAAACGGGGATTCCCGGCTTTCTTGAATTCACCACTGCCATAAGGCCCTTGGCATTTGCCCCGATGGCAATGCATTGCTGCTGCACAGCTTTTCAACATTCTGATTAACATTTTGATTTAAGGAAATTCAATACACTAGCATACGCGTGTGCATTCCACCATATTTCCCTCTTAGTTGCTAACATAATATCTTACCTTACTTTCATTGTTTATAAAGTGTAAATAAAATATCGTACAATTTGCTTTCAATGCTTACAACGGACTATATTTGCGTATTTTTTGTACACCAATTGTTCTCCAATTCAATCGCTTTGAAATACGATTGACACTACCTTTTGGAATTCTTACTTAACGAGCAGCCTCACAAAGCGATGTTCTTTGCTGCAGACGATCGGGTAGGTATTCCAAATTTCGCCTATCCTAACTAGTTCTCTGTATCCCAGCCTCCTGGGTAGAAAAATCAAGCTTTAATCTAAATGAATACCACTATGAACTATTCTCCTTTGGTTTCCAGAGACCCAATACCTGTTTAAGTTAACTAGTCAAACTTTAAAAGTTTCACAAGAGAATTTTCAAGAGTGAGTTCCTGATATCGCCTACCCCTGTTCCTATTGCCATCGAACAAGCGAAATTACGAGCTACTATCAAAAACGAGTTACAAGTACAGCATACCTACCTGCCTTTAGTATTGAATGTACTTTCAAGTATTGTAAACGAAATTATGATTCGGAAACACTTTCCTAGATGTTCCCCGAATGGATTGGAGACCAAAAAAATACGTTGATCACAGCCTCAAATACTTGAGATGCAATAGTGTTGTTGATAGAACTGATAGGAAACTTGCCGGTGGCGCTACGTGGGGCAAAACCCTAGAACGTCAAGGTAACTACATAAACCCATAGATGTCGCGCATTGTAGCTTGTAAACACGAGTAGGCGATATTAAGCACTCTAGTGCGATAGTTGGAACATCTATAACTCTCTATAACTCTACATATCCAACACTATTTTTCCCGTGTCTGCGTCACTCGATGATCTCGGTTTTCTGGAACGTTGTCCCTGAACATTCTGAACAGTTCCATCTGCTTCAAACTTATCCTCTAATACGTCTTAATGTGAGTCTACATGGTTGATCAATATAAAAAAATTTCAGAAATCGTCTTTGCATTTCTGCCGCTTTTTTCCGCACTTCCAGTAGCACTTAGACACAAACCTTCTTTCTTCGGAGCTTAATCTGGATCGGGTCGTTATTTCTTAACCGTTAAATCTGAAACAAAAATAAAACTCAGCCTTTTACTACTTAATAAAGTTCGGTAACATTTTTTGCGACATTTTTTTTGTATTAGAGTCGTTGCTTACATTACATACCTTAATTAAACCTATTTACAACGAATACAAACATCGATATGCAGATTGCGCGTCCAAATGAAGTGAAATAAGTCAAAATTATAAAAAGGAATTCCGACATTTTTCGAATGGAAACGAAACAAATGCTTGTTCTTACGTCCCCCCCCCCTCCCCATTCACAATCTGCCTAATACTTCCAGCACTATCTTACGAAAATTATCAATTACAGTGTACGTGTCTAAGTGTTGAGCAGTCCA
This sequence comes from Metellina segmentata, assembly GCA_947359465.1. Classification (NCBI taxonomy): domain Eukaryota; kingdom Metazoa; phylum Arthropoda; class Arachnida; order Araneae; family Tetragnathidae; genus Metellina; species Metellina segmentata. Next base: position 20,789,298 of record OX375876.1, on the reverse strand, counting down.
GGGTTGTCTATTATTGCATAAAATACTATAATAAAGATACATATTTTGCTGCAAGTTTCTTCAAATCGCAAAAGATTTTTGGTATGACAGGAACATTGACCTTGACCCACTTCAGTGACCTATGGGTCTTGTGTGCACCCCTGAATCGACCCCTCTCATTCCCCTTGTAATATATGGCACACTGCTATAGTGTCCGGTTGTCAATCTTCTACACACCCTTATTTGCGTTCAAGGGGGAAATGATTATGTACTTCCCAAGGGTAGCATGCTTTCGCTGAAAGATTTGGCATTCAATCTGTTCCGTAGTAATGTTCAGACTTCATGCTACCTCTTCGCTGAATACCTTAGAATAAAGATAAAGATCTTATCTTTCCTATATGCTGAATACCCCTATTTCTCCTCTATGTGAATACCTTGCAGGGGAAAGGTAAACATTGAATAAGTAGGGTTGGTGTTCCAAATATCGCCTACCCTAACTACTTATCTCTATCTCAGCCACCTGGGTTGGAAAATCAAGCTGGAACCTAAATGAATATCACTAGGAGCAATTCTCTTTTGGTTTCCAGAGATTCAATACCTTCTGTACTTATGTCAGTTTAAGTTAACTAGTCGTCAAGTTGAATTTTCAAGAGAGGGTTTCTAATTTCGCCTACCCTTGTTCCTATTTCCACCCACAAAGAGAAATGAAGAGCTACTATTAAAAACGGGTTTCTAGTAGAGCATACATACCTACCTTTAGTATAAATTGAATATACTTGCAAGTCATATAAACGAACTTATTATTTGGAAACACTTTCCTAGATATTCCCTGAATAAATTGGAGACAAAAAATAGGTTGATCACAGCCTCAAATACTTCAGATGCAATAGTGTTGTTGATATAAGTGATAGGAAACTTGCCGGTGGCGCTATGTGTGGCAAAACCCTAGACCGTCAAGGTAACTACATAAACTCATAGATGTCAATCATAGTAGCTTGCAAACGCGAGTAGGTGATATTAAGCACAGGGGGATATTTGTATCACCTAACCTATGTTAGATACTCTTGCAAGTGAGGTGTGTTCATGTTCACAGAAGTATTTTTATTTATTATTTGTTGTTGTAAACGGACATTAATAATTCTAACAAATTGTGTATTTGAAACCTTTTAAATCGAATTACTACACTATGGCCCAGAGTATGTTCACAATAATGTATTGTATATCTTGGTAGAAAATAGGCAATGTCCAATTGGCAAATTTTTGAGATCGTGTCGACCGATATTAATAATTTTATTGAACGAATTGTATTTGACATATTTAAATAGAGTTGCTGTACTACGGCTGTACAGTCCTGTCCCAAGCACCCTTACGATATTAACAGCTGACAATTTGGGTACGACCCCTTGGAGGGGTGTCGCGAAGAACCCAACGGGGTGTTTTAGGAAGTAGGAAGAGAGGGAGTGGACAGAATAGGGAGATGCCTAGCGTAGGCGTTTTTCTCGTACACAATAGCTCTTCTGTAAGCTAATAACTTATTTTTAAACTATCCAATTATCTTAAAACATGTCTGTTAACATTTATAACTAACTTGTAAATAAACCTTAATTTTACTTAATTGCTCCGTTCCTGTTTTAATTAAGCTTATATTCAATGATTCCTTCAACATTCTACAAAATGGCCACGACGTGTTCATCCGAACACATTTGAAGGAAGTAAGGAAGGAGAATTCGAGTACGGTTTAAAGTAATTTCGCTAGAATTTCATTGTATATCTCTACCTTATTAGATAGAGGCAGTCCATTTTTCAAGATTTTGAATGCTTGTTGACCGATATCAGTAATTTTATTGAACAAAATGCATTTGGAACACTTAAATCAGTTTAATATAGAATGGTCCAGACTAATTTCGCTGTTAAAAGAGTATTACATATCTGAAAAAGAAACAAGGGCTGCAAGGACTGTCGTCAATAGCCCGTTGTGTTACTCTAGTAGGACGTTAATTAAAAAATTACCACTTACCAGACTTCTGGATGCTGGATTTTCACACATATATGATCCTATACCCTCCAATTGATTCCACGAGATATCCCATCCTAGATATAATCAATTGCTAAGGAAGAAATATTTCGTCGAGACAAAACTGCCCTATTACTCCAAGGTCAAAAAAAGATTCAAGAAGGAAATATAAATTGCCACTTTTCCAGAACTGGGGACAGTTCTGAACAGATTTTTCCACAAGAGGGGCGGTTTTCGATGTGAAAATAAACCACGTATACACGCTACAAATCAGAACTGCATAGAGGTACAATATTGCACGGATGATCGCGATTACGTAATATTTTAATTTAAAATATACACTACCCTACCATAATGAACCGGACAGCAAGATTTGATGGTATAAGGAAAATAATACATGCTTTATTAGGGGGATGGTCCCACGTGCTGTAATTACACTAGCAACCCTTCTGGGCATACTTTCAACAAGGTTTCAACAGCTACGGGTATTTGTGTCCATTCCTGCTGCAAGAGTGTTACCCGCTCAGCTGTAGATTTTGGACGTGGTTCCCGGGTCCGTAAGTGTCGCTCTAACGCGTCCCACAAATGTTCTATGGGGTTTTGGTCGGGACTCTGATCAGGCCAGGGAAGACGTCTTATACCCATATCTCGATACCACTGCTTGACAGAGGCTGCAACATTACATGGAGCGTTGTCGTCATCGAAGTAACATTCGTCCATTCCATAAAATTGCCAGAGCGTAGGAAGAACCTGACTGTCCGAAGTGTTCAAGAAGGCTTTGGCGTTCAATTGACCAGGAACACTATGCAAAGGTCCCAGGCCATACCACGAAAAACAACCCCAAACAAGTAGTCGGATTTTATGCAAATCCGCTAGCGTCTGGTCCATTATTGTAGGGCAGTGTATTTAACGGAAACGCAATGTTTTACACTGGAATGTCTAGTTTTACCTATTTCAGAGGTCTCTGTACATGTAAAAATAGCTTCAGTCAAACAAAATATATTTCCGTATGAAGGAACTAAATTATTTTATTTACAAAACCTGATATGTGTAAGTACGGCAGAACTGTGATTACATACTCATACTTCCGAATTGCAGAGGGTCCGTAGTAGCCCGGTTGGAAGAAAAACGGATTAGCAACCGGAGGGTTGAGAATCCAAAGACCGTCTTGTATAAAGGGGCTCTTCCACGTTATATCTGTCGTGGTCTCAAATGTCTTCACGCTGGCGTGGTGTGCCAGCTCTGCTGCGGTCTCGTTATCTGACCGTGGTTCAAAATTACGGGTTGTTGTCCTCGGATTTTCCTCTTTGAATTTGATCGTCGCCAATACCCCGTCAGTGGTTGTACAGCCATAATGTTATACTGTATTGTAAGTTGGTGTTTGATGTGGTAGTTACGTTCTTCAGTTTCTTTCTCCAGAGTTTAACAGTGACTTCAAAATTGCTAGCATCGTTAGATTCATAGATGCATAAAGCATGTTTTTGCATGTTGCATATACAGTGTATACAGTATGATGTATTGAAGTAATTACACTGTATAGACGTAATAATGTACATATTCATACAAAATGACGTACAATCCCATTTAATTTGATCGTCACCAAAAGCCCATTGGTTTTTATACTACTCAGAGAATAAAGCTGCTGGTTGAGGTTGTGTTCCAACGAAGACTGAAGCCATAACACGTAAACAAACACCATGTACACCCCCTACAATAATGGACCGGGCGCCAGCGGATTTGCATAAAACTTTAATACTTGTTTGGGGGTGTTTTTCGTATAATAACCTGGGACCTTTGCATGTTGTTCCTGGTAAATTGAACGCTGATGCCTGCATGAACATTTAGGACAATCAGGTTCTTCCTACACTCGGGCAATTTTATGCAATGGACAAATGTTACTTCCAGGACTACAACGTTCCATACCATGTTGCAGCCTCTGTCAAGCAGTGGTATCAAGATATGGATGTAAAACGTCTTCCCTGGCCTGCTCAGAGTCCCGACTTAAACCACATTGAACATTTGTGGGTCGAGTTAGAGCGACGCTTACGGACCAGGGAACCATGTCCGAAATCTACAGTTGAGCTGGCGACATTCTTGCAGCAGGTTACGCATAGTAGTGTATCAAAACCTTATTGAAAGTATGCCCAGAAGAGTTACTAGTGTAATTGCAGCACGTGGGGACCATGCCCCTATTAAAGCATGTATTCTCTCCCTTATACCATCACAGCTAACTGTCCGGTCCATTATTGTAGGGTAGTGTTTGTTACTTATAGGGCTTCGGACTTTTTGGACGCGATTTGCATCTCATTGGCAGTTCAACCGTTCATGGTGGAACATCCATCAAAGTGCTAAGGCGAGCGCCATCTGGAATTTGTCAGAAGCGTCATCGTGCTTGTTTAAGAACGGGTGTTTAAATTCAATGTCTACTATTGTAACAGATCGTGTCAATGACTTCAGTCCACTAAAAGATACTTAATGTTTGAGATCTTACTTGATGGTTGTACTGTGATATATTCTACGAAATTGTAGGTTGATTTTTATAGTGGTAACTACGTTACTCACATATGTAATTAGAATTGTCATACCGGAATAAAATATTAGTAGTGCTGACCGATTGGTTGGGACAACTACTAAATTAAGCAACACATAAAATAGGAAATACCATTTTTCTGATTCACAAGAACTGACTGAAAACTATTTTTGGCAAGTTTTAATTGAAAACTTTCCGAGAGCTCATTATTAGTTGAATTACCTGCACTTGCGAAACTAAAAATTCATCCTATTTTTTTATGACAGGCTATGAAGAGGTGTAATTAATTCCAGCTTCTGAAATCCGTTTTGTTACGAAACATAGCTAATACTTTGTGATAAAAATAACTATATATTATCGCTGACCATATAAGAATAAGTTTTGAACAAACCATCTAGCATTCTTCAAGAACAGAAAATATATTTTTTAAATAAGCTCAGAAGTTCAGAATTGTTTCCGGATATAGTAAATCTATTACGATTCTTCTATCACATTGCAATGGATCCTTTTGATGGTAAAATGTTTCCTTCAGCTTCAGAAATAGGCGAGTATTTTGTTTTAGAATAGTGAAAGCATTAACTAAATGCTTGATTGTCACATAAGATATTGAAATATCGAAATCAAATCAATTTTTTATGAACCGTTTCTCTGAAATTTGAAAAAGCATTATGTAAACGACTTTCAGGTAATTGCTCTAAAAACTATAAGAAAGATTTTTCCTGATACAATATCCTGATATATAGTTACCTATATATATGTACCGCAGATATTTTTATGAACTTTAAAAAATTCTCATTTAAATACCATGGAAACTCATAATTTTAGTTGACCTTTTATATATCATGATGTGTAACCTGCTGAAAGCAGGTTCGTTGCTTTGTTAATGCTACTTTGTTTTCGAACTGTAACAGAAATAACTCATTGTTATTGGAACTCATTATTTTAAGACGATACAGATTCATGATTCATAGATTTTTAAATATAAGTGAATAAAATATAAGTTTGAATATAAATCAATTTTGAAGAAGTTTTCCATTACAGTTCGTAGAAATTTGTATTTAAGTCAAGTGTGTTCAAAAACAGACAAGTTACTCTAAGTGCAAGGTAAAACGATAAAAACTGTGCAAGCATAAAATAGTAAAAGATAGTCAATATAGCATAAATTAAATTAAATTTTAAAAAGTTTGTTCAGTGTAAAAATTATAAACACAAATGTTTTTCGCCTATTGCTTTACAAAACGTGAAAATAATAACTCCCAGAGCAAAACAGTATGGTCGACAATATGAAAACAGTAAACAATATATTCATTTCTTTCTATGTGATTAAATTCGTGCGCTTGCACCTACACTTTTTAATATTATTTTTAATGTTTTATTTCTGCATTGTTTCAATTATTTTACTTTGCGTTTGTCACAGCTTAAAAGTTACATCAACAGTGTGAAAACAACATGTTGATCAATGAAATGAAAATATATGGTATTATAATAAAGTAAAACCAATGATTTAATGAATTAAAACATGTTGATCACCAACAGGAAATAATAAATAATAAAATCGTGAAACACAAAGGTTAGATTTTCAAAAAAGTTGAGATATTTTTCATATTCTACACTTTATTGCTTGTCAATTCCACAGAAGAAGAAAAATTGAAGTGCCAAGCTCTTTGTTCTGAAATAGAGAGTATTTCTGATGAGGATGTCGGGAGATATCCTAAAGAGCTTGTAACTTGTCGAAGTTGAAAACGAGAAACAGGATCTTTATATAAGACACAGCGCCATCTAGTAGTCACATTCGGAAAGAAAAAGTAGGATCAGATTCGTGTTTGAGACTAAATTCCAGATATGTTTTCATTGTGAGAAACAAGGACAGAGAATGACAGAAAAAAGAAAATTAAATTTTTTACAATGAAAACGCTTATTACTTAATTAAGGAATTCATCTGTTGAATTTTGAAAAAGTGTTACTTACTTAAGTGTCATTTGTGTCATTGATATCAAATACATAATAAAAGCAATTTTTAATCTAAATATTTTAAATTATCCAATTAATCTTTGTGTCAATGAAAAGGTATAGATTGAATTAACTAATATTGATATGCACATCATGATGTAGAACATTGTTTTGAGTGCGTAGGAAAGTATTTTATGTATTTTTATCTTTCAATTTCTTATTATGATGAATATAGTTGAAATAAATTCATTATAGAATTTAATTACAAATTTTATTATATTTGTCTTATAGGTTAACGGGACCGGTGCAGTTATGTCACCGCAACGTTAAAATGGTAAATTTTTAAGAAACATTTTCTCAGAAAACTTTTATTCGTATTGATTTCAATCTTCTACAGATTATGAAGACACTTTAAAGCACTTTAACATAGGGTTTTTCAAAACACTTAAAATTTAAAATTTTGATTTATTTCTTTAACTTTGATTTGTTATGAAAAAGGACCAATTTTTATCTTTTTTAACAGTCAAAATAAACTTTTCTGAGCACAAAAAAAAAACTAAATAAAAATGCCTGTATGTTACACTTTTAAACTAATTATTTTTATATTTGCTTGAATAGACTTTGAAAAAATATTCCTTTTATGGAAAAAATACACTGTTGAGACATTGAAGTTTAAAGCATAAAATTGAACTTACTTCAGAGAACAGGTATATATTTGTCAAAAAAAATTTTAATACGCTTCTACTCAATTTATCTTTATTAATAATATATCATTTTAAACAAAATTGTCTAAACGTTTATTTAAATTTATATAAAAATAACCGAAATTTTGAAAGATTTTTGTGCACTTTGGTCCCCTTAAAAAGCTATTGAGATAGCTTTTTATGATTATGCCATTGTTAATATGCTACTTGGATATACGTTCCTCCAAAGAAATCGAACGGTATTTACAAGTAAAATTTTGTGACATTTTATTTGGACACTTTTTATTTAAAAAGAATTTACCGGGCCCTGGTCTCATAAAGGTTGAAAACTACTATTCCATACAAATTCAATTGTTTTCCAAATGGGAAACACACAGTTGAATTTGTATGGAATTGTAATTCCAGAATATGTAAAATTTCACATATATGGAACATGCATTTATAAGTGAAAAATGCAAAATTTACTTTCATTAATATATGGAACATGCTCCATACATAGAACATACACTCAATATGGAATATGTTCATTGCGTGTTATTTCCATACTCTGAAATACCTGGACCACCCATAGAATATGAAACATGTTCCATATTCCATGCAGTTAGGGTGTTTCGTGTCACGTACCCACTTATTTTAAGAAAAATTAAATTAGGTAGAAAGTAATCAACATTCACAAATATACTTCGTGATGAACCATGCAAAAAAAAAAAATGTTTGAACTTACTTCATTTTAAACAATTTACTTTTAAAATTGCCTTTGAAATACCTTAACACCATAGTAATTCAACAGATTACCTTTAAACAACATATTCTCGACTGACGCGTATAACAGAATCTGTGTGCCTTCTTTTGAGCATAAATGCCATGACACCGTATTAATAGCTGTGCTCCCATCATATTACTCACAAACTTCACATTTTCTAATATCTTCATTCAGTTTTCATGCTATATTTCAACTTCATATCAACATTTAGAGTCGTATAACAAGTTTCAAATCATTCGTTCAACTTTTTCTGGATTATACGAGTATGGAAAATACACAGCTGCTAATGCATTAGTTGTTTCACAGATTTTTAATTACATCCTTTGATTGGTTTGTCTTCGTCTTATGGTGCAAGGGCCATATTTGGCCAGTTCACACCTATCGGAAAACTTTTCCTAGCAAGTGGAATTTATAATATTACTATTAAAATAGCCAAAACAAAATGTTTCCTTTCTAAAACAATTCTAATCACGCATTTTGATATCAATATTCAGTAAAATATGAATAGCAAACTTGATATATATATTTATTTATTTATGCCTTTTAATGTAAGGCTAAACTTTAGTTCATTTTTTTTTCTAGATCTTCGCTTCTTTCTGTGTAAGGAAATGGTTAATAATTAAAATTTATTTCATTTTAACGAAAAATTGATGAAGAAAAAAGCCGAAATTTTCATATCACAAGTTCTGAATAGGTTTCCATCGAAATATATGAAGTTTCGTCACCCTTGCACTTTGTTCGATGGCACAGTTTGATCGCTTCATGAGTCGGTCGTGACTTAAAATACTCGTTGAGTAAACCCAATGGGTTTTCCTAAAGTGAAATAAAAGTTGCCTTGATTCAGTAGAGCCCACACGGAGGAATGTAACCTAATGGAATTTTCTGAAGCGCGATAAAATGTCGTCATCTTGTTTTCCTACAGTAAAGAGAGATGAAATGTCATATTTCTTTGATCCATTAAAGTCTCCCAAGAAGGGATGTACCATTATATTATTTTATAAAGTAGGATAAAAATTGTTAACTTGATTTAATACAGTAAAGTCTCACAAGGCTGGATCTAACCTATTGGGATTTTTTAAAAGTGAAGTTAAAAGCTGCCTTGATTCAGTGGAGCCCTCCAAGAAAGAATGTTACCTAATGAGATTTTTTGGAGTGCAAAAAAATCTTGTCATCTTGCTTTCATCCATAAAAGATAGGTATTTAGTAGGCGTTTTAAAATTAACATCGTAATGCAGCAACACAACGGGCTATTGATAACATTCAGAGATAAACTTTTGTCATATTACTTTGATAAAGTAAAGGCTCACTAGAAATCCCTCTTGAAACCTAATACGATTTTCTTGAAAGCACGATGACAACATTTACCGCGTTTCAGAAAAATTCATTAGATTAAATTCCTCCTTGTAGTGCTCTACTGAATCAAGGCAACTTTTATTTCACTCTAGAAAATACCATTGTGTTTACTCAATGTTGTCAATGAAATGTTGTCAATGAAATGTTGTCATCTTACTTCACTATAACAAGGGATGTTACTCCAAAGCATTTTTCCATTTTTTTTTCTCTACAAAATTGCACTCTCCGATTAAAACTCCATGGTATAGTGTTGTGGAAAGCACGTTATTTATACCTCACATTAAGCACGAAACAATCACTCCGTACGCTTTAATCCATACCTCCATTACTTCTTATTTCATTGCGCAATTCCCCCCTCCATCCGGAGGCACGTAAATTGGTAGCATGAACTCGTGCACTGCCCGTGCCTGCACTGGAAAATGACACGCACCACCGCACGCGCTCGGTGCAACCCCCTTCGAAGAACCTCCCCCCCCCAAAGGAATCAAACCCCTTTTCCACATAGCACCGACTTCAAGGAGAAGGGGGAAGGCAATCGTCACGTGGGTTCAATAGGTGGAATAATAACCGTTGACCCTCGATGCATGGTCTGATTTGAAGATGGTGAGGAATTGCATCCAAAGGAAACAGGTATCAGGAAGAATGTTGGTCTGGTCTGCCTCTTTTCTTGGAGGTGGTTTGTTATTGACCGCTCCTTCCCCACGACCTGCTCTACCCCCTTTAGGTATCCTCCTACCCAAATTCTATAATCTCGGTGGAGGGGGAAATGGTGAGAATTCTTTTGGTCCAAATACTGATCGCTTTTGGCTTGGTTAGTTCTTATGGTACATGGTTCAAATCAGTACAAGCTCCTCCACGCAATATTTTCCCGTCGTGTAAATTGAATAAATACACACCATAAAGTGGGATCGACTCTACCTTGGATGTATTGCTCTCATCTGTGTCACTAAGACTTTCCTTGTGTGTGTATGTCCATGACTACACGTTGTCTGTGCCTTACGTTTGACACAGCTTGACAAATATGGCCCTTGCTTCATAAAACCAAAACCAAGCAGCCACAAGGAAAGTTTTACTGACACGGGACAGAGGAATAAACATAGGGAAGTTACAGGAATCGAATCTGTGCTTGTCTGGACAAACACATTCGATCACGTTGGATTCGACCACTTTGCAAGACCAATTATACGAAAATGGGCTGTAATTGCGGTTTCAATGCCTTGTCATGTTGGCTTGGTGTGGAAGTTTCGAGAATAGTGTACCGGCTCAGGTATTGGCACATTATCTAACTCGTCGTCTTCGGATCTTTCCCTTCACGATGGATCCCGGATCGTCGCCAAGAGCTCGCTTTGTTGCTCCAGGGTGACGTTAATTCAGTTGCCCCCTTATAAAAAAAGCTTGACTCAGTATACATGAACGGTCACTAAACCTTTATCTTTAACTATCTGAAAAATGACCTCAGAACGACAAACTAAGCCGCAAAATAACACACGAGTATCCCAAAAGAAAAGTCGAATTTTATTGCAAATTATTTTTCGGTAAATATCTATATTGAATTTAGAAGTAACGCGCGACTTCTTCTCTCTCGGATTTCGAATATGATTAGGCAGTTGTGTTAGAATGACCGAAAGCTCAGTTCGTATCTGAACTTCCGACTTCATTTTGGAATATGGACCGAACGCCAGCGGATTTGCATAAAATACGACTGCTTGTTTGGGGGTGTTTTTCGTGGTATGCCTTGGGACCTTTGCATATTGTTCAAGATAAATTCAACGCCGACGCCTATATGAACATATTGGACAGTCAAGTTATTCCTACGCTCTGGCAATTTTATGGAACGAACGAATGTTACTTCCATGACGATAACGTTTCATGTCATGTTGCAGCCTCTGTCAAGCAGTGGTGTCGATATATTGATGTGAAACGCCTTCCCTGACCTGCTTAGAGTCCAGACCTAAATCCCATAGAATACTTGTGGGACGAGTTAGAGAGACGCTCACGAACCAGGGAACCACGTCCGAAATCTACCGACTTAAATTTCGACATTTCTTCATTCATTCCGCAGACATTCTTGCAGCAGGAATGGACAAATACCCGCAGCTGTGTATCGAAACCGTGTTGAAAGTATGTCCAGGAGGGTTGTTAGTGTAATTGTAGAACGTGGGGGACCATCCCCCTATTAAAGCATGTATTATTTCCCTTATACCATCACATCTTGCTGTGTGCTCCATTATTGTAGGGTAGTGTATATATATTCAGATTTTTAAGATCCAATTATATTCTCAATGTACTTCCCAAATATACATAGTAGCCCGATTGGAAAAGCAATGGATTAAGCAACCGAAGTGTTGCGAGTTCGACACTAGGACCAGTCAAAGACCACCGTGTACACGGGTGGTGGATCAAGTTAAATCGGTCGTAGCCTCAAATGGCCTCACTTTCGAGTGGTGTGTAAGTCTGGAGAGTGGGATGTCAGCTCAAGTGTTGATCTCAACACAAAAGGACAACACCAAGTAACGAAGATTCACATACAAAGTAGGTAGTAATTTAACGTCGCACTGTAACAACACAACAGGTCCGTATTGGCCCCGGTCCGAGATCTATCCAGAACGGAAAGATATGACAACACCACGTAATTTTGACCCACGGTTAAATGACGAGGTCAACACCTGAGTTAGAGTCTCACCTCTCCAAATTCCCACACCACGCCAAAGTGAGGACATTTGATGCCACGACAGATTTATCTTGCATTTTATTGGTATTTTTAAAATTAACGTCACACTGAAGGCAACAGAACGGGCTATTGGTGACGTTTCGGGATAAACCCCGAAGGGAAAGAACCGAGGACAACACCACGTCATTTTGAACCACGGCCAGAAGACGAGGCCACGCCTGAGCTGGCACCCCACTCTCCAAACTTCCACACCACACCAACGTGAGGAAGTTTGAGACCGCGACAGATTTAACGTGCATCAGTCCCCCTCACCCCACGACTCTCTTTTGTTGGATTAAGTTTCGATATGGCACCCCACCGGTTGGTATTCCGCTAGTATTCCGAGAGGGCTACCTTAAATACATATCTCATACTCTTTTTATTTTACATCATATTTTCATTAATTTATCTTCCATAAGTGCTGTTAATCAACATATTTTAACTGCATTTAAATTTCTTATTATTGATTTTTATAAAAATATTTTACCGTAAAAATCGCTTGAATCTTTTCCTACTGATTTTTAATTATTTTTACATCTACAATGATTTTATTATCCTATCCGGCGTTTGTCCATTTCTGGACCTTGCCCCATTAAACCTAAATCAACCAACCAATAAAGCCATAAAAATTCCAGAAAACCGCACTAAAGCGGATTTCTACTGCCCATCTGTCACTTTGTGGAAGGCCCCCTCCCAAATCCGCCTGGGGTGCTTTTTTTCAGAGTAAGTTACCAATCTCGGAGGATCGTGATTCGATTCCCCAAATCCATATCTTCCCTCCCGCGCAGGCCGGTTGCAACAATAACACCGTCGCCGTTTACTCAAACAGAAAGAGTAATTTGCCCTCGACCCCCCTGTCTTCACTCCCCGCACTCGCTCGCATTTGCCAAAACTATTATTTCCTAGTTATGATTCCTAACAATTTTCGCTCTTCTCCGGATCACTCTTTATTTTCTTTCTCCCTCCCCCGGGTCTATATGGCAGGGGAGGGCCCTCTCTCCCCCCCTCGTTTAATAACGAGGAGGGAAAATAACAAAAATGTTATCTTTTGGCCCAAAAAATCTCTCTCCCCCTTCGTAATGGTCCATCACTAACCTGTTGAACTCTTTGTTAAACGGTTTGAGCTCTAGAAGCGGCGTTCGGTTGAGTTGGAGTCGAATTGTTTGTTTGACGGTTGTTTTCTTTTGTTTTAAGCAGGAATCGCTTGTTTTGGTGTTTTATTAGGAACGAAAATTGAGGATCGAGTTCCGCATTTGGAGGCTACACCTCTGAGGGTCTGGGATCGTATCGGAGGGCCCATTCAATGGGGAAGGCAGGTGCCCCCTCTATTTTAACCACATGTAGTTGCTTACTGCTACAAGAGAACCCGGATTTTACGAAGGAATAGGTAAATAGTTCAATAAACGTCTCACTGATGCAAAACAATGGGCTATTGGTGACGTTCTGGGTTCCATACCAAAGGAAAACATCCCATAACAACACGTAGTCATTTTTAACCACGATCAGAAGACAAGGTCAACACCCGGAAAAAAAAACACACTCTTCAAAGTTATGAATTCTAATGTGGGGTTATTTTAGTCCAGGACAGATTTAACATTCGTGCACCAGTCCCCAAGTACACGACAGTTTTTCGTTGGATCGAGTTTCGAATTCACAACACTTCAGTTTTTAATCCATATATCTTACAACCAGGTTACCATGGCAACTATGATATTGGAATTAAATGGCTGTAAATAACACACACAAATGAGACACCATTTGTTGTTTCCTGTAGTCTGTACTCCGGGCTCCCTTTCCTAGTTTGTTGACGGACCCATAGTAAAATGCACCTGACCATGGTTCAAAATGACATGTCCTCGAATCTTTCCTTTAAGGGAAGGATCCCGGACAATAGCCCGTTTTGTTAATTAAAATAACTTCCTACCTTATGAAATGCAAAGATCTATCCCAAATTTTACAGAAATACCTGTATGTAAAATTATGTCATGTTTTTCCTCATACAGTTGTTACATTTCCTACTGTTGATCACCGTCTCTTTCTATGGGCCACGTCAACCCCGTTGGCAGGGTAACAGATTGACGACCGGAGTGTTTTGATTTCGAAATGCGATCCAACCAAAAACCTTTTCAAAACTGTCGTGACCTTAAATGTCCTTGCGTTGGCATGGCGTGGAAGTTTAGAGAGTGGTGTGCCAGTTCAGGTGTTGACCTCGTCATCTGACCGTGGTTCAAAAGGACGAAGGATGTTTCCTTTCGGTTTGGATCTCAGAACGTTACCAATAGTTCGTCGTGTTGCTCCAGTGCATAGTAAATCCAACTACCCCACCTAGCTTTCTCAGAACACAGGTTTATGACTCGGTGTGTTTCATATCACATTGGGGTTCCCGGTTTGAATCCGGGTCAATGCATGGATGTTTGTAAGCGTATGGTGTAGAGGCGGCTGGTGCACCTTCTTTAATTCTTGTGGCCTCTTCTCTCTTGTGGCCGAATCCTTGTGGCCGAAAGTCCTCACGTTGGGTTGGTGTGGAAGTTTGGAGAGTGGAGTGCCAGCTCAGGTCCTGCCCCTTCATCTGACCGTGGTTCAAAATGACGTGGTGTTGTCCTCGGATCTTTTCCTTGAGGGATTGATCCCGTGTCGTCGTTAATAGCCCGTTGTGATGCTATAGTACGACGTTAACTAAAAATTAAAAATTAGCCAACACAGGGCATCGAAACAAAATTAAACAATCGACAAAGGGTGCCCTGGCAAGTACCCGTTTTCTCTATTGTATAAATTCCGCCAGCATGAGGGCATATAGAGCTTCAATTCACAATAAAATGTTTATTGATAATTGTTTGATTATAAAAAGTTTCAGTAATGATTCCAAATCCGGGAAAATTATACAAATCGTGCGATTTGTGGCCTCTATGGAGTTTGAACCAAAGCAATCGGTTTGGGTTCACTTTTTGACTACAACACTTTAATTGGCTCGATGACCTCATAGCAAACTTTTATAAAAGCAGCACCTGCGTGTGCATTTATTAACTTGTAATTTCTGCTTTGCATCCAAATTATTTTTCATCCTTTTCTTATGTGGTCACCTTCACGTTATGAGAAATTTTGTCTTCCGTAAACTAAATCTAAGGGTCGGTATCCCATGATAGAGTTGCCGACCAACCGGTATAGTGGTTAAGGTGTTAGCCTCTAGATCGGAAGGTTCCTGGTTCGAATCCGGGTCCGGGCATGGATGTTTGTAAGCGTATGGTGTAGAGGCGGCTGGTGCACCTTAAATCTGTCGTGGCCGAAAGTCCTCACGTTGGGTTGGCGTGGAAGTTTGGAGAGTGGGGTGCCAGCTCAGGTGTTGCTTCGTCATCTGACCGTGGTTCAAAATTACGAGGTGTTGTCCTCGGATCTTTCCCTTAAAGGGACTGATCCCGGACCGTCGTCAATAGCCCGTTGTGTTGCTCTAGTACGACGTTAACTAAACTTACTTAACTTACCCATGACAGAGTTAACCCTCCGTCGGGTGCAACCGGCCTGACATGCACAGCTTTGACGTTTACGTTCTCCATTTCTCTCGTAGAAGGAGTAGAAATCTGCTTATTCTAGTAGTCTCTTATCTTCACCGGATGTTTGGACCTAGCCTTTTAATTTTATTCGCGCGCTTCGTGGGCAGCTGTTTGCGTTATTCTGATCTCTCAGGCACATTGCGCCCGATTCGTTACACGTATAAAGGTACGTTATATCTATGTTTTAATATCACAGGTATTTATTTTATTAATTTCATGACTGCATCATGCACAATTTGTGGCTTTTTGCTTACATATGGGGTAAACGGGTTTGAAAAGGATGACAAATTATGAATGTAATAA
Source organism: Metellina segmentata (assembly GCA_947359465.1). Classification (NCBI taxonomy): domain Eukaryota; kingdom Metazoa; phylum Arthropoda; class Arachnida; order Araneae; family Tetragnathidae; genus Metellina; species Metellina segmentata. The sequence goes on along the minus strand of OX375876.1, from coordinate 20,773,444 downwards.
ATGTCATAACGTAATCTGCCTGGCTGAAGCAAATATGATCTGCGGAACGTGCTGTGCTGTTCGCCAGTGCTCCTCTTCTTCTGAACTTAAGCTGAAGGACTATGACTCAGAGTGAATATATGCTTTTCAACTCTGCACACACTACAATGTGTAATTTTTACCAAAATTATTTAATTTGTTACCCTGGAAATTTAAGTCAATTTAGTGCTAGATCTGAAAATTTCTTTTAATATTCTCTAAACATAAAATGTGTTCGTTTTTTTAAAGCGAATTTCATTGTTTTTTGTTGCAAAATTCCTATGGAGATCACTGATTACTTTTAGAATATTATAACTAAAATTAATGGGTATAAATTTGCGATTATTTTATGTGTGCCTGTCAGGCGCATTACGCTCGAACACGTTGTTTCTCTACTGCAAACGATGGAGGGTTAAGTTAAGTTAAGCTAAGTTGTGTAAATCGATAATAAGTTTGTATAGCATTCCCGTCCAGCAATCCAAGACAGAGCACAAATCCTCATCCCATTCATCTCTGGCACCGTGGCGCAATATGAGCGCGCCACATCCGCTTCCAGCCACAATTTATTAATAGGGGTCGTCTCTCATTCAATAGCTGAATCCTCGGTCCACCCTCGCCGCACGATCCTCGGTCCCCCGGCCGACACTCCTCGGCACGACGGCCTTTTTAAGTGGCCGCACGCGTAATCGTCCACCCCCTCCCTCCACCCCGGGGAGGAATTCCTTCTCCTCGGGTACAGATTCCTTTTTAGCATTCCCTTTTCTGCCTCGGTTTTGTTTGTTCGCCTTTTGTTTTCGGTGCCTGGGTTTTCTGTTTTTCCTTCGTAAATGCTGTCCTCCAGCTCATCTCCGATAGCGTACCGTCGGTCTGGGTTGGCGGTGGTTTGGCGAGGCGATCATGTAGCCAATGAGGTTGGATGCAATTCTATGGCGCTCAGTCAGCACCCAGGCAAAAAAAGTGAAATTTTTTTTTTGATGTTACGTCATTGAAAAATATGTATGAGGTGCTCCAGCGTGTTGTACTATTCTATAGAATATAATAGAAGAAATCACCATAAATACTTACCTAAAATTTAAAAGAAGTTTATACTATTTCAACATAAGTTTTATAGGCCCTTAAGTTTGTTTCTCAAATTCTACAATTTCTATACTACAACTTTTCACTTTTCTTGCCGGGGTGGGAGACGTGGCTGAGTGCTCTCGGGAAGTGTTGTGCCAAGTTCAAGACATTCAGAACCCCCCCCCCCCTTTCAAAACACGATTTCAATTCGAATTATACCAAGACGTTAGTTAAAAAATTACCGAATTTCCGGTAAACACGAAATTCTGTTTTACAAAAATAAAAAAAACTAATTTAATTTCAATTGAAAAAATGAAATAAAAAAAATCGATGCTTTAAATTATAAATTGATTTAACCTCGCCTGCGGTCGTGCCTTCCACACCAACGTGGAAGGTCGCGGGTATTTCTTAGATACACTATTTCAAAAAGAGCCGCGGTAGCTCAGTCAGTAGAGCGTCGGGCTCGCATCGGAAGGGTTGTGGGTTCTGTCCTCGGCAGAGCCTGCTATTCTGATGGTTGCGAGATCGGCGCTTGGACCTGGCTAAAGACCGTCGTGTTCGCTAATGGTGGCTGGGGCACGTTAAATAGGTCGTGGTCACAAAGTCCCCGGATGCATACCAAATTGATACCTCTGGGGGTACTTGATCAGGGGGTTATCGTCCTCTGATTGGGATCTAAGTTACGATATGTGTGAGTGGATGGGTGAAAGGGACCTTCCCTGTAAAACGGATGTGTCATACATGAAGAAGTCCAACCCTCCAGGGCAATGGCACCCCAAATCGGGCCTTATATGGCCCGCACGACAACAACAACTATATCAAAATGTAAAATTAAATGTATAGGGTGTTAAAATTTAAAATGTAAGGGGTGTATGTATTGAAATTAGGCTTTAAATAATATCAATAAAATATAAAAAAGAAATAAACATTGAATAGAACTTTGCATATTATAAATGAATAGACCAGTCTTTTAATAGTCATTGAATTGCAGCGTTCCATTCTGAGCAAATGTGCTTGGAGTTCTCCAGACATAAATTTCTGGCAAATTTCACAGTTGAAACTAGTGATTCTAGTGCGCTTGTCATTTTGACAGATTGTAGTAAGATTAGCATAATAAAGATTTCTTGTAACTAAAAAATCCCGGATGCAATAAAAACTTACCTCAATGAGTATTCGTAGGGTCATCTGGTCTAAAAATATAAATTTAAAATCAACTCTAGTGCATCTCCCACATACGCGCGACCGCTGAAAGGTTAAACACTGCATGAAAGTAGATAGGTAAGTAGTTGATTGGACTCGCCTCACTGGAGTTGCAAAAAAGGGCTATTGGCCAGGGATCAATCCGAGAACAACACCTCGGAATTTGAAACCATGGTCTGATAAACGAGCCCAACACCCGAGCTGGCACCCCACTCTGAAAACACCCACACCACCCCAGGACAATTGAGGCCACGACAGCCTCCATATACACAACGGTCTTTGATCTGACCAGCTTTCGGACTCAGAAACCAGGTTGCTATTCCGTTACTCTTTCAACTAGTCTTCAGCAGCACATTTGCCGACCAACCGGTATAGTGGTTAAGGTGTTAGCCTCTAGATCGGAAGGTTCCTGGTTCGAATCCGGGTCCGGGTATGGATGTTTGTAAACGTATGGTGTAGAGGCGGCTGGTGCACCTTAAATCTGTCGTGGCCGAAAGTCCTCACGTTGGGTTGGCGTGGAGGTTTGGAGAGTGGGGTGCCAGTTCAGGTGTTGCTTCGTCATCTGACCGTGGTTCAAAACTACGAGGTGTTGTCCTCGAATCTTTCCCTTAAGGGACTGATTCCGGACCGCCGTCAATAGCCCGTTGTGTTGCTCTAGTACGACGTTAACTAAAATTACCAAAATTACCAAATCAGCGGCCCATTTATTTCGAAAGGTAATAATAATTTTGTAATATTTGGTATTTTTTAATTAACGTCATACTATAGCGACACAACGTGTTATTGACGACGTCCCGGGATCAATCCCCTAAAGGAAAGATCATTGGTAATTGGTAATTTTTAGTTAACGTCGTACTAGAGCAACACAACGGGCTATTGACGACGGTCCGGGATCAGTCCCTTAAGGGAAAGATCAGAGGAAAACACTAAATAATTTTGAACCACGGTGAGATGTCGAGGCAACACCAGAGAGGGTACCCCACTTTCCTAACTTCCACACCAACCCAACGTGAGGACTTTCGGCCACGACAGATCTAAGGTGCACCAGCCACCTCTACACCCAACGCTTACAAACATCCATGCACTGACACGGATTATAACCAGAAAACTTCTGATCTAGAGTCTAACACCTTAACCACCAGACTGGTTGGTCTTAATTTGAGAAAAAAGATCAATTAAAAGACATTTTTTTTTAGACAAAGTGAAACCGAGAAGAGTGTTTAGAATACTCCTTGTGCAAATTGTTGCATTGGATCAGGGGCGCACCTACGGAGGGGCTGTAATCCCTCCGTAGACACGCCCTTATCCCATTACACTGACTTGCTCAAAGCCCATTGTGATCACTCTTCTCGGTTTCACTTTACGTGGCGCTCTATCGCCAAATGCGGCAGCCACGTCCGGGAGAGAGAGCGTGCGGTCCGGGACGTGTGGCCGGGTCACGAGCGTCACGCGGCCACCGCTGACCCCTCCGGAGGGTGTGCCGCCCCTCGTGCCGCGAAATCCGGGAGACGGCGCACGTTTTCTGCCCCCACACGACACTACTTAGACCCACCCATTTCTCTCTCTCCTCCACAGTGGCTCCTCTGGGTCGTTGTGTGTGTGCATTGGCTCCATTTCCCCACCCAAACCACAAGCACAGCACCCTTTCCTCCTCCACAAACCACAGTAGGTGATTGTCTCCTTGAATTGCCATCTTGAATGCACGTTTTGACGCTGGAACAATCACCGCTGCGATGCTCTGGTGTGATGTTTATAAAAAAATACCAATAACACCGCTGGAACAAAGAATTCGTCATCTGACCGTGGTTCAAAACTACGTGGTGTTGTCATTGAATCATTCCCTTAAGGGATTTATCCCGGACCGTTGTAGCCCGTTTTGTTGCTCCAGTACGACATTAAATAAAATACCTACCTACCCGAAGTGAAAGAAGACCGTAGGACAACACCCCTAATTTTCACCTCGTCATCTGACGGTTGTTCAATATGACGCGTGTCGTCCTCTGAATTTTCCCGTCATCTGACCGTGGTTCAAAATTACGAGGTGTTGTCCTCGGATCTTTCCCTTAAGGGACTGATCCCGGAACGTCGTCAATAGCCCGTTGTTTTGTTCTAGTAAGACGTAAATTAAAATTAGAAAATTACTTAATTTTCACCCATGATCAGATAAACGGTATAGTGGTTAAGGTGTTAGCCTCTAGATCGGAAGGTTCCTGGTTCGTATCCGGGTCCGGGCATGGATATTTGTAAGCGTATGGTGTAGAGGCGGCTAGTGCACCTTAAATCTGTCGTGGCCGAAAGTCCTCACGTTGGGTTGGCGTGGAAGTTTGGAGAGTGGGGTGCCAGCTCAGGTGTTGCTTCGTCATCTGACCGTGGTTCAAAATTACGAGGTGTTGTCCTCGGATCTGTCCCTCAAGGGACTGATCCCGGACCATCGTCAAAAGCCCGTTGTGTTGCTCTAGTACGACGTTAACTAAAATTATCATTACCATTACCGGACCGTCGCCAATAGCCCGTTGTGTTGCTCTAGTACGACGTTAACTAAAATTACCATTACCATTACCGGGAAGGTAGGTATTTAATTAATATCGCACTAGAACAACATAATGGTCTATTGGCGATGGTAGGAGAGGAATTCCGAAGGGATTGATTCGAGGACGCCACCGCCTGTGGATCGGTAGGGTCCTGGTTCGAATACGGGTCCGGGCATGGATGTTTGTAATCGTATGGTGTAGAGGCGGATGATGCACCTTAAATCTGTCGTGGCCGAAATTCCTCACGTTGGGTTGGTGTGCAAGTTTAGAGAGTGGGGTGCCAGCTGAGTTGATGCTTCGCCATCTGACCGTGGTTCAAAGTTACAAGGTGTTGTCCTCGGATCTTTCCCATAAGGGATTGATCCCAGACCGTCGTCAATAGCCCGTTGTGTTGCTCTAGTACGACTATAACTAATAATTACCAATTATCGAGGATACCACCAAGTAATTTTGAACCGTAGTCAAATGATGAGGTCACACTTGAGCTTGGCACTCCTTTCTCCAAACATCCACATCAGGCCAACGTTAGGACATTTGAGGCCACGACAGATTTAACGTGCAGCAGCCATCCTTTGTACACGACGGTCTTTGGCTGGATTTGAACTCGCATCTTTCCGGCTGCAGGTCGTTATTCTTCCAACTGAGCTACCACAGCCCAAGTGGACATGAAATTTGCAATAGTGAAACAACATGTCAAAAGTCGTTTCAGTGTACAAGAAAAAGGTTTAACATTGCTGTGAAATTCGAAACTACTTTTTTTACGCGATTCTACGGTAATAACAGGTAATTTTTTAACTAACGTTGTACTAGAGCAACACAGCGGGCTATTGATGACGGTCCGGGATCAATCCCTTAAGTTGTATGTACACACTAGAAATCCTGAAAATCCAACAGAAAGTCTAAATTTTTTTTAATTGCTCCAAAATATTCTTCGATTTTTTAGCTTTCAATCGATGCCAAGATCTTGAAAATATTCGAAATAGTTTTCTAGTTACAAGGGTTTTCGTTAGGTACTGTCACCATGAACAGACATATTTACAGAACTTTAAACTCAATTTCTGAAGAAACAAATTTTTTCAACAGGATACTTTGTTCAAACAGTGATAACTCAACAATAAAGTAATCTATTATAATTATTTTTGTATCATTATAATCTACATAACACAGCGGATGTTTTTACCTACAAACAGAGCTATTATTTACGGATAAATTTTTAATGGATTTTTAAATCCTCAATTTCCAGAAAAAAAATAGAGATTTTTTATGCATTGGCGAAAAAAGTTGTAACGGCAAACTTCTTTTCTCAAGAAACTCGATTGAGGGTCAAAACATGTAGAATAATATTGGAAATGATTTCCATCTAGAATTGTCTTTCTAGACAAATTAGAAATTAAAATATCAGTATTAAAAAACTTACTAATTAGCTCATTATATCTTAATTAGCTAATTAATAATTAGTTGAATAGGATTTTTTCTCACTGAAATAGTTATAAGCATAAACCAATGTCCTACTGTAAAAAAACTGGATTTTTAAAGTTAAAGTTAAAAAAATAAACTTCTAGTGTTCGTACACCTTAAGGGAAAAATCCGAGGACAACACCTCGAAATTTTGAATCATGGTCAGAAGACGAAGCAACACCTGAGCCGGCACTCCCACTCTCCAAACTTCCACACCAACCCGACGTGAGGACTTTCGACCACGTTAGACTTAAGGTGCCGCCTCTACACCGTACGCTTCAAACATCCATGCCCGGACCCGGATTCGAACCAGGAACCTTCCGATCTAGAGGCTAACATCTTAATCACTTTACCGGTTGGTCGGCCGCGATTCTACGGTTCTTCAAAAGCACGAATTCGAAATTTGCCGCGTGATCGAGAGTCGAGACGCAGCGGTTTATTTTGTCACTCCTATTGCCATTTTGTGCTACATGTCCAAAGCAGCGGGGATGCGCACGTTTCTCTCCCGATCTCCGAGTATCGACTTCTAGAAACAAAAAACGGAACACGACCCCCACACCTACCCGATCGTTCTCAAATCCAGTTCCTCGTCGGGACCGGCTCAGACCTCACCGAAAGGGAAAACGCACACAAACCGCTTTGTTTCTTACTTTCCCCATCACGACCCGGCGACCGCGGCTACCGTGTTCGCGGAAACCACGGCTGCATCCCGATCGCCAGACCCGCGACGGTTCCAATTAACGCATCTCGTGCGCCGCGCCGCCCCCTTTATCTCGCGCCCCGGGACCCTGGGCGCGATTTCGGGAAACGGTCCCCCGCAGAACGCGTTTTTGGGATGGAGACGTTAGTCGGTGGTTTGTCGTGGGCGCCGATGGCCGACCGAGTAATAACACCGAATTACTAAATTGCAGAGCGGCGGTCGGAGAGTGTGGTCTGTGCGAACGAGGGACCTACGGAGATGAGGGAATAAACAACCCCGGTGTTTTCTGTATGACGGCCGATTTGGGTGGTTAATTTCAACGTAATGTGGGACTTGGGGCTTTCTGAAGCCACATTTTCAACACCGATCGGCAACATGTTGTGTAATCCAATAGGATAGGGGTAGAACGTTTGGAAGAGAAACGGATTAGCAACCGTAGGGTTGTGACATCGAAACCTGATCCAGTCAAAGACCGTTGTGCACCCCTTCTACAAACCTTGTTGTGCATCCTTTTAACAATCTTGGATGTGCAGCCCTGGTACAGCTACACTCTAATTTATGAGCGGTGGCAACGGCCTTGGCGATTTTTTTGGCGCACTCCTAGTAGCGACTTACGGTAGATTAAGACAACCCATATGTATTTACGGTTATTGTGGATTTCATGGTTACCTCGGCAAACGGTAGCTTTCTATTTTCCTTTTGACTATTCTAGAAAGTTCTTCCAAAAAAAAAAAAAAACTCAGCATTTTTTTTTCAAGTCGTAATACCGCGGAAAAGTTGTGAATTAGGGAGACTATAAAAGGGTATAAAACAAAACAAAATCGGTTTATATCTTCCGGTCGGCGATTGACTAACTCCCGGGCACTCGCGTCGCCAAGAATTTCGCAACAACGCCAATCCCTGATGCCAACCTCGCGCTTTCTCACGTTTCATGAGATTATTCGTGAACCGCAGTGATCGCGCGCTGTTTGTTTACGGTGAATTTAATGTTTTGCTTTAACATTTTGTTTGCACCCGTTTTTGTGCGACACCACTTCGCGAAATCAATTTCAAAATAAAACTCACCTATTCAAATTCTTGCGACGAAGGCACTCTATCCAACACGTGTTGGTTAGTGAGCTGAAGCTTTCCAAAATTCTATTTCCTCCTCAGTTTGGATTGCACATCAAAAACGATTTTTTTCGTCAGTGCAACTATCCCCGTCTAATGCAAGAAAGAATTCCATATTCAACTCGCCTAAATATTTGTCTTTAAACGTGTCTATTTCCATGATAATTGATAATCAAGTCTCTGGATAATAAACAAACAAACAATAGTTCGCGGTACGAGACGGGCGCGTTAACATGAGGACGTGGGTTGCCAATTTATGGGGGAGGGATTACCGCAGAACGACAGACAGCTTAAAAATTCGACTGGTTTGGCAAGCTTGGCGACGCGAGTGCCCAGGAGTTAGTCCAGGGATGGGCAAACTCCGGTCCGCCAGAAGGTTTTATCCGGCCCGCCGGATAGAATTTTAATTTGCAGGTCCGACGGAAATTATAAGAAAATATTATTTATATATTATATATCCATCTCCAAAAAAAATGTAGAAAGTCTTTGTAAAAAATTATCAGGCCGACAAATTTTTTTCAAGAAAGTAAACACTGTCCAAGAAGCAGCTACACATGCAAGTTACATTGTAGCATACAATATTGCTAAAAATAATAAAGCTCTCAGTGATGGGGAGTTCGTTAAACAATGCATGCTCCAAGTTTGTGATGTTTTATGTCCAGACAAGAAAAATAATTTTGAGACTGTAAGCTTATCTCGAAAAACGGTGACTTCTAGAATCGAAGCCATCGATAAAAATTTGACTTCATAATTAGAGTCAAAGATTGGCCAGTTTAAATTTTGCTCCATAGCTATGGATGAAAGCACTGATATAAATGATACTGCTCAATTAGTATTATTTATAAGAGGTGTTGATGAGAACTTTGAAATTACCGAGGAACTGGCGTGCATGCGTTCTTTAAAGGGAACTACAACGGGATGTGATATTTTTCGTAAATTTCAGGAAGGGCTTTTAACTTTGAAAGTGCCTATAACAAATATATGTAATATTACGACCGATGGAGCACCAAATATGACAGGGAAAAAATCTGGATTTCTTGGACTCTTTAATCATAACTATACCGGGAATAATGTTGTTTTTCTACATTGTGTTATACATCAAGATGCTCTGTGTAAATCTGCATTGAATATGAAACCTGTGCTTGATGCATAAATACTATTCGATCTCGTGGGCTTACTCACAGGCAATTTCGAGATTTTCTTCAGTCCGTGCAATCTGAATACTCTGATGTACTGTATTACACGAAAGTAAGGTGGCTTAGTGCAGGATGTGTTTTCGAGCGAGTTTGGCAGCTGAAAGACGACATTGTGTCGTTCTTCCATGAGAAACAGTGTTCTGCGGAGTGCGAAATGTTAGAAGATACAGAATGGCTTTCGGACTTTGCATTTTTCACAGATCTTCTTTGTCAAATGAGCAACTTGAATGTCAAGATGCAAAGAAAAAATCAATTCATCTACGATATCTGGGCCCATCTCAAAGCTTTTAAACTAAAACTTAATTTGTTTGCTGGGCAGCTTGCTAAGAACGACTTGTCTCATTTCTCGAAATTAAATTCAATACCCTCAGTAGATGAAGAGAAGCTTAAGAATTATGAAGATGGCTTGAAAAAACTGCATTTTGAGTTCGAACGCAGATTTCAAGATTTCAGTGCCTTCAAACAGAATTGGATATTTTTACCATGCCTTTCAACGTAAATTGTGAAGCAGTGAGGTCAGATTTGCAGCTTGAATTAATTGAGTTGCAATCTAATAATCATCCCAAGCAGTTGTTTCTAAATATGCCAAGTTTTACAAATCATTATCGAAAGTAATTTTCCCAAGTTCAATATCTCACGCCCAGAAAATCAGTGCTATATTTGCTTCATCTTATATATGTGAACAAGTGTTTTCAACTATGAAACTTAGAAAGAATTATTTCAGAAGTAGACTGACATTTAGCCTCGTTCCTTAGAATCAGTACATCTCACTTCGAACCTCAATATAAGGAACTTTTAAAAATGAAATCGGAATTTCATTCATCTCATTAACATATTTAAATTGTAATTGTTGTATATTGTATTTAAAATTTTAGAAAAAATTATGTTGGCCCGCCAAATTTTTTTTTTCGATTTTTGGCCCGCGATTGAAAAAGTTTGCCCATCCCTGAGTTAGTCAATGTGGAATATCGCTTCCGGTCGCGCATGTGCTCTAAAGTTTGCCAAAATTAGGAAAAATTCACATTTTAACTCTTTTTTAACATTTTTAAATTGGCCTCTTCCCGAATGTAATAGTTCAAATTCCTATGTATTAGAACCATACAAAATAATGTTTAAATATTATTTAAATCCATCAACATCTTCCAATCACGCATTGCCTTCAAAGTTAATGAAATTTTGGAAAAAACAACAACTACAAATAAAGGTAAATCACAGTTTAAGGGGAAAAAAATACTTACAACTTACTTCTAGTAAAGATAGCGATGCCGACCCAGATTTTAAAGTGCCAAAAATGCAATTTTTCTCTAATACGAGTAATTGGCAGATGAGAATTGAGTTAAAATCTACTGCATTACTGAACGATCATTATTGAGTTTCTGATTGCGCTACCGCTGCAATCGCATCAAGTGTTTTGCATGACGTTGGATTAATTACCGATTCCGACGTCTCCCAAAACAAATGTTAGGTCTGAATTGTGTAGCAAATCTGACGAAATTTCCATTATAAGGTCTCTATTTGGATGGAAGGAAGGACTACACGTTAGTGGTAGATCTACCTTATTCGAAAAGGTTCCGTAGAGTAAAAAAGGAGGAGCATTACTCGCTAATTCACGAACCTGGTTCAGTCTACATCGGTCATGTTACTTTAACTTCTGGAAGTTCTGAAGATTTTGTCACTTCTATTGCTTCTTTCCTGTCTGGTCGTGGTATTTCTCTTAAAAAATTAGTTGTCATGGGATGTGATGGCACTGCTATTAATACAAGTTGGAAAAACTGTCTGATTCACCGAATAGAAATACATTAGGGGAAACCGTTATAAGGGTTCTGTGAAGTTCCCCGTAACCTCACCAGGTTTGGGTAAGGTCGATGGACAGGGAATCGAACTCCACGGGGGTCTCCCCTCGGGTTTTGGAAAAGGAACCCGTTTGGAGAGGGTTGAAAAGAAAGTGGACTTGCACGAAGGCCAGCGAGGAAGCAGGACGCGTTGTTTTGCCCTGGAGATCGAAGGGGATTATTCCCGACCATGTATTATAGACTGAATGATCCTGTAAATAATATAGTCAAGAGTTGTAAATAAATACTGAAATATGCTCATGGACTAGTGTTACTGTTTGGAGGACGACACAAGGCAGAGGATTAGGAAATCAGCCTAAGGAAGAACCGTCACAGGTTCAAAATCTTTCAGAGGGACAATCGATGTAAAGCTAAGTGGCTGAGAAAAACGTCCAGCGATTGGCTTCAAGCGTGTTAGTTGTCAGATCCTCACAATAGACAGAAGTATACTAAGTAAGGATCAACAATATCTACTCGATATTTCCATGGCAATAAAGTCGGGAAACTGTATAGAGGATTTGGCTGTACGAGATCCTGGTCCCTTGTCACACTTGAGGTGGTTGATAACAGCAAATCGAACTCTCAGATTGTACTTAAGTGAAGAAAGTTCCACAACTGAACTTCAAGAAATAGTTGTATTTATTTTGAAGTCATACATGGCAATGTGGATTAGTATTAAAACAAGTAAATACTTCAGAGGTGCCAAAACTCGTGTACCAATCAATGCAATCTTCAAGGTACCTGCCTGAAGATTTACAAAGTATTGTCGGCTCTGAGATTGCACGAAATGGCTTTTTTGCTCTTCCAGAGCATTTAATGTTAGCCATGACACAAGATAATTCAAAACACATAAGAGAGTTCGGACTTCGACGAATTCAAAAGGCGAGACAGTTAAATCAAAAGAGAACAACTATCAGAACATTCATGCCGACAAAACTCAATTTCAAGGCTTAAGACTACTCGGAAATAATTAACTGGATGGACTGAGATTTATCTTCTCCCCCATTATTAAAAGATATCAGAGACGATGAAATTAAATCACATTCTAAGTGACTCAGTTTCCAATTGGGATATCACATTCAAGCATTCCCAGTTCACACACAGGCAGTTGTACGATGTGTGCAACTCGTGACAGAAACCTCAGGAAAAGTTTTCGGAGCCGAGTCTATGGATGGATTTATCAGAACGAACGTTTTATCAAGGTCAACTATGCCAAACTTCGTCCATAAATTAGATTTCAAAGTACCATCAGCTAAGAATGAATGAAAACGGAAATGTTCAAATTGTTCAACATGATTTTCTTGAACTTGCAGCTCTTCACACAAAAACTTAGTTTTTTCATTAAAAAAAATCTGTTTATAAATATTACTAATGGTCTAAAGTAATTTGTTTTTAAACATTTAAAGTTGTATTCAATAAAGAAATCCTAAAAACAAAACATGCAAGTTTTTAGTATTTTTTTCACTTGAACTGTAATCTACTTTTTTTTATGAATATTTTCGAAATTTCATTAATTTTGAAAGCAATGCGTGGCGGGAAGATGTTATATATTTAAATAATATTTAAACATTACTTTCTTTGGTTTTAGTGCATAAGAATTTGAGCTATTACATTCGGGAAGAAACTAATTTTAAAATGTTAAAAATGCTCGTAAGAATGTGCATTTTTCCAAATTTTGGCAAATTTTAGAGCACATGCGCGACCGGAAGATATAAACCTATTTTACATCTTTTTTACCCATTTTTGGTTTCTCTAATTTTCAACTTTTCCGCGGTATTACGATTTGAAAAAAAAAAAAAAAATTTCGGCCCACCCTATTGTACATTCTTTAACAAACCTTGGTTGTGCACCCCTTCTACAAATCCTGGTTGTGCATTCTTTCTACAAACCCTGGTTGCGCATTGACCCCTTTTACAAACCTTAGATGTGCACCCCTTCTTAAAATCTTGGTTGTGCACTCCTGTAAACCTTGTTGTGCACCCCTTCTACAAACCTTGGTTGTGCACCCCTTCTAGAAACCCTGCCTGGGCATCCCTTCCACAAACCCTGGTTGTGCACCCCTTCTATGAACCTTGGATGTGCAAACGTGGGCTTGTGCGTGATAGATCGGCCGTGGCCATAAATGTCCTCAAATCGGCTAGGTATGGAAGAGGGGTTGGTTGTTGACCTCGTCATCTGGCCATGGTACGTAATGAAAAGGCGTTGTCCTTGGATCATTGTCATGAGGTCAATCCCGAACCGTCACCTATAGCCCGTTGACTCAACAAGGTTAAATAAATTCAATGTTTCTTCTATTCCTAACTTGGTTTCAACTGTCGCCAGTTGAAAAATATACCAATGCAATATCTTAAATTGAAGAATTTTTTGTCCACAACAAAAAGTATTGCAATACATTAACAATTAGTTTTATCATTTATTTTAATGGTGCGGGAAGGGGGAGAGGGCTTGAAAGTTTTCCAGTCAGTCCCTGGTTGTTCTACTGCTAGCACAGTCCAAGCAGTGACAGACTATCCGGATTATCGGTATGTGACAGAATATACGGTAGATAGTCGATTCAACGTCACACTGGGGCAACACAAAGAACTATAAGCGATGGTCAGAAATCAGTGCCGAAGTGAACGATCACAAAATGACCAAAGATCCTAGGAAAACACCACATGATAATGCCTACATTTTCCGGAACCTATAATACGAGATAGTCCGTCACTGCATGGACTGTGCTAGCAAGTGGGAGTGACAGGTTGACTTTTCAGCCCCCCCCCCAAAAAAAAAATACAAATGCTAAATATTAATCTATTTCAATATTTTTTGTAAAGGACGAAATGTTCTACATTTTGAGATTTTTCATTGCCATATTTTTCAGCTGGTAATTTGCAAAACCCAATTAAAAAATAAGCATTGAATTTATTCCACCTTGTTAAATCTGTTCAGGTGGTGGCGGTGTACTTGTTTGGGGGTGATTTTCGTGGTAAGGCCTGGAACCTTTGCATGTTGTTCCTGGTCAATTGCACGCCGACGCCATGAACATTTTGGACCATCAGGTTCTTCCTACGCTCTGGAAATTTTATGGAATAGACGAATGTTACTTCCAGGACGATAACGCTCCAAGTCCATACCATGTTGCAGCCTCTGTCAAGCAGTGGTATCAAGATATGGATGTAAAACGTCTTCCCTGGCCTGCCCAGTGTCCCGACCTAAAACCCATAGAATATTTGTGGGACGCGTTAGAGCGACGCTTACGGACCAGCGAACCGCGTCTGAAATCTACAGCTGAGCTGGCGACATTCTTGCAGCAGGAATGGACACAAATGCCCATAGCTGTCTATCAAAACCTTGTTAAAAGTATGCCCAGAAGGGTTGCTAGTGTAATTGCAGCACATGGGGGACCATCCCCCTATTAAAGCATGTATTCGTTCCTTTGTACCATCACATCTTACTGCCCTGTCCATTATTGTATTTTAGTGTATATACACACAAATAATTTTATTTTTTCGGAATTTTCAAACCACTCCAATCTTTTTTTAGAAACAGAGGATTATTGAACCAAAAGGAGCTTCAACCTCAGACGAATTACAGCTCTCAGTCTGTTCGCGTAGTGGGAAAATCCTCTGAGCAAGAGCGACCCAAGACAGTACGGAGTCAGTAGGAACACAAGGGAATCTGAGACAACTAAGACTGTCCCAATTCGTCCAAAACAAAATTTACGTATTTAAAGCTAATATATGGGTGCTTGTTTTACGCAAAGACACCATCTTGTCGTCTTGGAATAGCTCGTAATGGTAAAGGTAATTAATTAACGTTTTACTGGAGCAACACATCAGGCTATTTGCGCAATCCCCAAGCGAAAGATCAGAGGACAACACGAGATTTTGAACCATGGTCAGATGACCAGATCTACTCCTGAACTGGCACTCCACCTCTTCAAATTCTCACACCACTCCAACGTGAGCACATTTAAAGCCATGATAGATTTAACGTGCACCAGTCCCCGCGTAAACGACGTTCTTTGAGCGGACCGAATTTTGAACGACCAACCTTCTGATTGCTAATCCGTTACTCTTTCAACCTGACTCCCGTAGCCCGCAATAACTTTTCAGTAGAAGTTATTTACCTTTGTAAAAAATTTTTTTCATTAATTTTCTGCTCACTTAATAACAAATAACCGCTTCTGGCCCCACTGCAAAAGTAAGCTTTCTTGACCCCATGATTTGTTCAGTTTTTTTAACGCTTCATTTGACATCTGTGAAAACTGTGATAACGCATAGTTGCCAAAAGTCCGTTGTGCCGCTCCAATGTGATGTTAATTAAGTAGTACCTACCTACCTTCAGGAAACATAGATTATGTATAAACCCCTTTTCCGTTCGGCTTAGGGATAAAAACAATTCGAAATCTCCACAGGAACAACATTGGTAATAGCATGATCAATTGCAGCCAATTCAACACAACCAACGCCGGGTAATTTTTCTAATATTTATGATAAAACTTACCTCTATTGCAAGTCGCAGATACTCCAAGTGACGCAATATTTGTTTATAGCAGTTGGAGGAACTTGCGAGAAACATAGTTTATGTATAAACCCTCGTTCAATTTTGCTTGGTTCTGCCCCAGAGGGAAATGAAAACAATTCAAAATCTCCATAGGAATAACATTGAGTCATTTTACCATCAATTGCACTACCAATTCAACGCTAGCAACGCCAAGTAATTCTGCTCGTATTTATGGCGAAACCTACCTCTATTGCATGTTGCAGATGCTCCAAGTGACTCAATATTTTTTATACCAGTTGGAGGAACCTGCGAGAAATGTTGGTTATGTATAAACCCTCGTTCAATTTGGCTTGGTTCTGCCCCAGAGGTAAATGAAAAGAATTCGAAATCTGCATAGGAATGACATTGAGTCCTTTTATGATCAATTGCACGCCCAATTCAATACTAGCAACGCCAAGTAATTGTGTTCGTATACATGGTGAAACCTACCTCTATTGCATGTCGCAGATGCTCCAAGTGACTCAATATTTTTTATACCAGTTGGAGGAACCTGCGAGAAACGTAGGTTATGTATAAACCCTCGTTCAATTTGGCTTGGTTCTGCCCCAGAGGAAAATGAAAACAATTCGAAATCTCCATAGGAATAACATTGAGTCATTTTACGATCAACTGCACCCCCAATTCAAAACTAGCAACGCCAAGTAATTCTGCTCGTATTTATGGCGAAACCTACCTCTATTGCAAGTCGCAGATGCTCCAAGAAGCGACTCAATATTATTCAAAAACTATTTGGCGGTCTACATACCTCGCATTGGCGAAATCATCCATCAAAAAATCGATTTCTTTTTGCGACACCCTCCCCCTGCTCAACAGGACAGACGAAACCCAAAGGAATGCAGCTCAACTCCACGCTTCGTGGACACGCGTGCCCCGTAAACAACAAAACACCAGAAGGGAGTGGACGGGACGAAAACAGCAAGAATCCAACAGAAGCCGTTTACCATCTGATCAACAACAAGGCGTACAACCGAAGTACAGCCAAAAAGGCATCCACAAAAAAATCACACTCAACGAGTGTTCAGTGCAAGAGAAAAGAAAAATGAGACATGTGGAAGGACAAAAAAAGAATAATGCTCAAAAATAAAACCCGCCGAGGTCTTTCTATAAATCTTGCCCTGTCTTCGACGTTCTGTCGCAGCGGGGAGCTTCTGAGGCAATTTCGTCGCTGCGCTCTGGAGAGTTTTGATTGATTCATTGTGGTCATTTTCGAAGGTGGAAGCAAAACAGGATTGAACTGTAAAAACGGTTACGCTTTAAAGGCCCGTTGCTGTACTCTCCCCACAGACTTTTGTGCGGGTTTCGCTTAGGTATGCGTGCCCTGCTGTCCGCAAATCACCGTGGATTAGTCCTGGAGACAGGCTACAGAGTTGGACACGGACAGTTTTTTTCTGTTATGGGTTTCCCGGTGGGGTTTCTCTAGGCGTAGTGGACCTGGACTATTCCTTTTTGACCTGTTCCAAATTAACTAAAAATGAGCGTTATCTGGATTACTGACAGGAGTCTGGTTTGTACATCAGAGAACATTGATATACGATCTAGGTTTTTGCCGTCGTTGCTGCTTGTGTGAAAGAAATTGATTTAAAGATGGGATTTTTGTTCACAGAACAGACTGCGTCGAACATTATCTACCTTGTTTTTAGGAATTCTCGGCTGATACATTGAAGAACATTTGCATACGTGGCATGTATCGCTCGAAACTGCCTGTTTTGGGAATAAATTGATTTGAAGATTGCAGTTTTGCTTTTAAGTTACAGTTTGCTTGGTTATTGATTTAATTTTAGGTAGGACTGGACCAACATCACACTGGAGCAATTGTTGTCCGTTCGAGATCAACTCCGAAGAAAAAGATCCCAGACACTCCTTATAATTTTGAACCACGATCAGATCATAAAAAATTATCAAATACACATTAAGGTGGTAAGATATAGTAAGGTAATTTTAATTAACGTCGAAAGTGGGCAGCACAACGGGCTATTGACGACGGTCTGGGATCAATCCCCTAAGGGTATGCGTGGGGACATCCGAGGACAACCCCACGTAATTTTGAACCACGGTCAGATGACGATCACACATATAGGAATACACCATACTGACCATACATACAGAAAACAGTATGGCCCGACCTTAGGTTAATTAATTGGGGTTGGTATATTGAATTTTAATAGCACAAGGGTCAAACACGACAAACCAAATGCAGGATGAACTAAACCAACTTAAAAAAAAGTTAAAATGTAACGACTGAATGAAAAAAGAAAGCTCATGTGTGAAAATTAAAAGTAAAACTGAGGATTGAGGTAGTTGAAATAGAGGCACACTGGAGCAGCATAACTGGTTATTGGTCCCGGATCATTCCCGAAGGTAAATATTCGAGGACAATCCCTAGTAATGTTGAAACGATTAGTTCCGTGCACTGCACTTGATGATTTTAGTAACAGAGTACAGAAGTATTGGGAAGTCACCTTGTGTTTGACTTAAAGAGAGGGTCAAGTACTTCATTTATTTACTGATGAACTCAGAGAGCGACGCAATGCGGATATAAATGATTTACACTAATAATTATGAACCATACACTATTTACACAGACCTTATGAACGATGCACTTTCCCATGCGAACCTGGATTTCAAACCCTAGAAAATCACAAAACCTTCCGTACACACCTTCTTTAACCACGTCCACAGTGAGTCTGGATATCAAACAACATAGAACCACACAGAGATCACACATCGATTCTATATTGTGGTCTCAGTCCCATCTCTGAACTGTCTAACGTATTTTCCCTCACCTAGATGAAAAATACTGACCCAGTCCTGAAGTCATAGGGCCGCGGTAGACCAGTTGGTAGAGTAGCAACTCACGGTTGCGAAATCGAAACTCGGTCCTGTCGAAGACCGTCATGAACACGGGGATTGGGGCACGTTAAATCTGATTTCGTTTCAAATGTCCTCACGTTGGCATGGCGAGGAAGTTTGGAGAGTGGGGCGACAGCTTAGGTGATGGCTCGTCATCTGACGGTGATTCAAAATAACGTGGTGCAGTCCTTGAATCTTTTCCTTCGGGATTGATCCCAGACCGTCACCAATAGCCCGCTATGTTGCTCAATTTCAAATATAGTTAACTACCTACCTACCAGGAGACCCATTCTGCCCCCTTGTGTGGAGTAAATTTTATGCGTACATCAAATACATCTCTTCTATTGTAAAAGGAAGTGTTTGTCTGCGTCTCTGTGTACTGTACGAAGTTTTCTGACGAATCTATGGCGCTTACAATAAAGAAATTTGGCGCACAGATTGACCAAATTTTTTGCGATTTTTGTGTCGCGCCCGAATTTTAAAGTTTAATGCAGAACATTTTAGAAGTAATTTATTAGATTTGTTCATCTCTTCCTTTCTTTTCTCTAGATCGGAAGGTTCCTGGTTCGAATCCGGGTCCGGGCATGGATGTTTGTAAACGTATGGTGTAGAGGCGGCTGGTGTACCTTAAATCTGTCGTGGCCGAAAGTCCTCACGTTGGGTTGGCGTGGAAGTTTGGAGAGTGGGGTGCCAGCTCAGGTGTTGCCTCGTCATCTGACCGTGGTTCAAAATTACGAGGTGTTGTCCTCGGATCTTTCCCTTAAGGGACTGATCCCGGACCGTCGTCAATAACCCGTTGTGTTGCTCTAGTACGGCGTTAACTAAAATTACCATTACCATTACCATTACCATCCTTTCTTTTCTCCGGAATGTGACGTCATTGAAGAATGGCGAAGATTTTGCGAATTTCGACCGCTAATGTCACAAGCGTTTTTCGTCTAAATGCCTTAGGAACAATGCCAAGTTTTCCAATTCTAGCGTGTTTTGATTTACGTTGTTGATAATAGCTACTTCGAGGCCATCACGGCGTGCCTGTAGAATTCGTTTGCGAAGCAAACCAAATGGAAATACGTAGTAATCAAAGGGGGCTGACGAGCGTCAGCGAACAGTGTTCACACAAGACCCCACGTTAAGAACTGTCACGGGCAACGCCATGGTGTAAATATATATTTACATGTAAAAAATGCAACACCATGAAGGAATCATCCGAATGAAATGAAACTTGCAGCAAATGTCAATTATAGGATGTTATGCAAGGTAGTAAAGCTTCAGAGCCACCACGCATGCGTGGTGTGAGCAGCGCCCTCTGAACTGATTCTAAAAGAGTATAATTAGAGGGCTGTAGCGGGACGTTGAAAATAGTACATGGTTATTTTTTAGTGGCAAACGTTTAGTGAGACCTAAGTATGCCTCCACGACGAAATAGGGTGAAATTTCAATAACTTGCGGTGTTTGAACGGGGGAGAGTTATCGGCCTTCGTGAAGGAGGATTTTTCTATCGCGCAATAGCAGCTGTTACGCAGCGGAAGAGTTCCACCATGATGCGTTTTTGGAAGCAATGTACCGACGAGCACCGGACAACTCGAAAAACTTTGAGTGGACGACGGAAGGTGACGTCAGTGCGCGATGATAGACACCTGGTCCACATGGCGGTGAATGACCATACAGCTTCCTCCAGGTAATTTGCAGCACTTAGGTCTACTTCTACAGGTGTACTAATGTCGGCTTCGTCAATTTGCCGACGTCTGCTGAACCGTGGACTGCGTGCAAAGATTCCATTATACAGGATCCCCCTCACGCCAAACCAACGACGTCTGCGTCTGCAATGGGCTAATGAGCACAGAGCCTGGCGGGCTGATTGGCAACAAGTTGTCTTTTCTGACGAATCCCGCTTGAATGTGTGGAACCACGATGGCCGCATTCGTGTTAGACGCTATGCCGGTGAACGCTGCCTTCCAGAGTGCGTTATCGAACGTCATAGTTGCCGAACACCCGGAGTTATGTTCTAGGGTTCGTATCATGGACGATCTCAGCTGCTACGAATTGAGGGTAATCTAAATAGCAACATGTACGTCCGTGAAGTGCTAGAGCCCGAAGTCGTTCCCTTCCTTCAAGGCATACATGGAACTATCTTTCAACAGGATAATGCACCCCCACATATTGCAAGGAATGTTCGAAACTTCTTTTCAGCCCAACACATGCAACTTCTTACTTGGCTTGCTTATTCGCCGGATATATCGCCTATTGAGCAAGTGTGGGATTTGGTTGGTCGGCGTCTCGTTCGTGATCCGTATCCTACAGCTTCAAAAGACGAACTTTGGGTGCGCATACAAACAATATAGAATTCTCTTCCACAAGCAGACATTCAACATCTGTTTCACTTCATGCCACGTCGTATAGCAGCACTTATTGCAGCGCGTGGTGGCTACACCAAATACTGATTTCGGACTCTTAATATTGATTTTTTGCTTTGAAAATGTATTCATTTATTTGTACTAATACAAGCCGTTTGTGTATTAAATTTCATTTAATTCTGATGACTCCTTCATGATGTTTCAATTTTTACAAACATCTATGTTACACACACACGCACACGCACACACACACAAATATAGTATATATATATATATATATATATATATATATATATATATATATATATGTAGTATTGGCTCGGTGGGGTATGATTAAATAGTCGGAACAACACGATTAAACTTTGTTAAATTTTACTACTAAATGATAGTGAATTATATACAATGAAATATATCAAACATAATTTCTGGATTACAATGTCATCACGGGAACGCCACCCGCGGACAATAACGAGCGAATCTGCTCGACTGAAGCACTCAGCTTCCAGAATAAGAATCGTCCCGCATTCAGGGATCACATATATTTATAGGTTTCGTAAAACCGCTCATTTTCGTTAGCTTCTGGAGCCTCACACGTGCAAGCACTTGCTGTGTATTGAGGTCATGGACATGATTCCTCGCGAGAAGCGATTTCCGATTCTACACTCGGCCCTCCTGCTAGTCCTGTGTCCTCACAGACTTCACCAAGCCTCATGACCACATCAAGAACCAGCACAGACCTCAATTACATGAAAAATACTAAAATACACAAAAACAAATATTTTCTACTATACTATAAACATAAATTGATGAAACAATACTTTTTAAACACAATGTTACTAAATGAAGCACAATACTTTTTAAACACAATGCTACTAAATGAAACACAATACTTTTTTAAAATATTAAAATGATATCAAATAAAAATATTCAATTAAATTTAATAAATGAAATTTATGTGACAGTCCACAGTTTCATAAAGTCAGCTGCACTTGAAGTTTGGGTTGGGCCTTCATGGCACCCAACTTTTTGAACATCGTACCTATCGTTGTTCTTTACTTTGGTCACCTGATAAGGGCCAAGAAATTTAGGACGTAATTTCATTCCAGTTCCGAATTGAGTTTTTTGTATTGCAACCAAGTCTCCTGGTTTATAGGTGTTGGCTTTCTTTCGTTGTTTATTATACGTTTTTCTATTGTTATTGTCCAACACATGAATAACATCAAGCTCATTTATAGTGACGCAATTAGCCATCTCTGCTAAGTATACAAATTTTCCTCCATTCTCGACAGTTGCTTTTATTTTATAGTCTCGGGTATTTTTACAATAACTGTCTGCAGCCGGTGAAATGTTTAGACTATCGGAGATAGAGAGTCTCACTTTGTTGTGACTATCGTATTTTTCCTCTATGGGGGCGATCACATTACTCATTGCATTAGGTGAGAAATTGTTTTTCGTTGCGGTTTGTTGACTAACCTGATTAACATACACATAATTAACAACAATATTATTTTCACTAACACAATTTTGTCTAATTCCCGTAACTGAAAAACCATGTTCATTTATCACAAAATTTAACTTATTCAAAAAATTATGGCCTAGAATTATAGCATTGTTTAAATCTTTCAACACATAAAAGTCAATTTTTACCACAAAATCATCAACCATAATATTAGCATTGAAAAAGCCTAGTGGGGAAACTGTACTCCCACTAATGCCAGACAACGTTATAGAATTTTTTGACAGTTCTGGACATCCTAGGGCAACATAAAAATTATAACTGGCCATGCACACTTCACTTCCTGAATCAATCAATGCATCCGCAGTTTCACCTTTAATTTTTATACTTTTCATTATTTTATTAGAACTGGAGCTATTACTACAAGCTGTTTTAGCATCTTTCATTGGGCAAACGTCAGATTTGTGACCTGGGGCGGCACACCGAAAACACACGGGACCGTCTTTCTTACGGGGACAATGCACAGATTTATGTGAAAATTCACCACATGTATAACACTTCAAATTTTTGTAGTTACCCTGTATTTGATCTTGAGGTTTCAACGCGTTATAGAAATTTTTCCTCTCTTGTGTTCGATTCTGTGAAAAATTATTTGGGACTCTATTATTAGTATTATGGCTGTTATATCTGTTACTCTCATTGCCTTGGGCAAAAGACTTTCTTGTATCGGGACTAGAATATTTAGGACTAAACGCACTCTTTAGGTTATTTCGCGCAGACTCATAGTCATCTAACTTGTTTATTAAATCGTCTATTTTTACTAGTTTGGGCAAGTCATCTACAAAGTGTTCTCTGATATCATATGGAAGTTTTCGTCGAATTTGGTCAACTACAAGAATCTCTTTTAAGTTATCGAAAGTTGAGATTTCTAACCCGGTGACCCACTCTTCCAAAAAACTATTTATTTCAAACGCGAAGTCGCGCCAAGATACCGAATTTTCTTTCCGATGGCCGAAAAATTTTTGACGAAACTGTTCGGGAGTTAAACGGAAACGATTCAACAATACTTTTTTGATATAATCATAGTCGTTGGAGTGAATCTCCGGTTCTCGAGATACGACATTTACAATTTCCAGAGGCAATAACCCTAATAAATAAGTTACCCAATTCTCTTTAGCGATTGACATTCGCTTAATTTGTCTCTCGAAAAGACTTAAGTAAACACTAATATCATTTTGCATTTCATATCTGTTCATTAATTTTAGTAAATTTGGATCTTTAGTAGTGTTTGTTATTATCGGTGAATCTTTGCTTTTGGCCAAAGCTAATTCAAGCTCCATTTTCTTAATTTCAAAATCCCTTTTCTCTTTTTCCTCTAATTTCCTTTCAGTCGATTCCTCACGTTCTTCTCGTTCACTGGTAATTCTCGCGAGCAGACCCTTAACCAGTTCCTCATTATAATTAGTATCCTTTACTATTAAATCGGTTAGCTGGACTACTTTCGCATTTACTGGGAGAGCTAAATTTAATTCCTCCACAAGTACAATTAGATCACATTTGCGAGATCTTGCCAAAAAGGCCATGGTTCTTGTACTAATTTTTACACATGTAAGAAAATTAAGAAGGCACTTACTATTTTAAAAAGACACCTAATATATTTTTTCCACTCATCTGGAATTATTATTTAATACATCTTTCATTTAATTCTCTGAACTAGATTTCTGAGTCTTTTTAAAACAAATCATAACCACAATCACAAATCAACACAACAGAGCTACGAATAATCGCTGGGGGGAAAATCACTCTTCCCATTCATAAAACACTGAATACTTTGTCTAAAATACGTACGCCAATGTACACTTGAACACGACGAAACGCGCACAGACTGGAACGAAGAAACGCGCAGAAACTTGAGCGAACACACGCGCACAAACTTGAACGAACACACGCGCACAAACTTGAACGAACACACGCGCACCACAAACTTGAACGAACACACGCGCACAAACTTGAACGGAGAATACACCCGCTTGAATGACGAACCACCGCGTACACTGGACAAAGAACCCTTTCTTCAGCGATGCCAGCAAAACGACAACCGTCAGCACAGGCTCCAAGCAACAGTCCGAAAACGTGCTTTACTCCACGGAAAATTTTCTCCAAGCGAAACTCCGGAAACGTACTTTGCTTCACGGTAAATTTTCTCCAAGCGAATCTCCACTAACGAACTTATTCCTCAGAAAATTTTCTCTCTCGAGGCCACATCCCGGGCGGACACCCCATTTGTAGTATTGGCTCGGTGGGGTATGATTAAATAGTCGGAACAACACGATTAAACTTTGTTAAATTTTACTACTAAATGATAGTGAATTATATACAATGAAATATATCAAACATAATTTCTGGATTACAATGTCATCACGGGAACGCCACCCGCGGACAATAACGAGCGAATCTGCTCGACTGAAGCACTCAGCTTCCAGAATAAGAATCGTCCCGCATTCAGGGATCACATATATTTATAGGTTTCGTAAAACCGCTCATTTTCGTTAGCTTCTGGAGCCTCACACGTGCAAGCACTTGCTGTGTATTGAGGTCATGGACATGATTCCTCGCGAGAAGCGATTTCCGATTCTACATATATATATATATATATATATATATATACTATATTTTAAAACTTTGGGTATGGAGACGATCACATCTTTTTTATATTCGACTTTTTAAAATAGAAATCGGAACACTCTCTGTTCTTGATAACATAATTCGAACAATATCTATTTTGTGTACGCGAACATTCATATTTTTTTTTTAATATTTTTAAGGCGACAAGTATTACTATGTCCATAAAATTAACGTTTTTTTGAACGCTATAGATAGTGACATTTGATGGCGATATCCGCGCTATGTATGAACGAACTGTCTCCCAGCTGCTGCTGTGAGTTTAAGTTTCGTATACTTTTTTATGGTTTACTTTTTCTTATTCCTTTTTTGTGGTTTAAATCTACTGTTTTGTTTGTTTGCTTTTTGATGGTGTTTGCGAGAGTGTACGAGCAATTTTTAAGCGTACTTCTGCCCATACGCAAAAAATACCATTTTGTGTTGTCTGGGACAGGCTCCACCCTGATCCACCAATACTCATTTTTGAAAATATCTAAAAATTTTGTTTTTTAATTGAAAAGTGTCTATTAGTAGTAGTGTTTATTACCGGTACACCTACCTTAAATCACTTCATCGAAAAGCTTCTTGCTTCTAAATACTGATTTAGCAAAGTGTTTGAAAAAAACTCAGAACGTTTTCTTAAAAGATGGTAGCAACAACGCTGCTTTTTTTCTTTTACAATTTTTCCCCACTTCAGTGTCTTACGCAACAGGTGACACGTTGTTTAAAACTTTAATATTTAAATTCTTTAACCTCTCTCTGAAGCTCTTAGAATCGAAAATCTCCTCCTCTGGAAGGAACCCAGAAGCCAATCACACATTGGTGACTTAGAAGTTTAGATCATAGCCTAGAATGTTTAAATGTTGCCTGTTTCTTGCTATATAACTTGCATTTTGAATATTCAGCACATCAGAAATAATTAAAATATTTATTTTACCTGTGAAACGTAGCTGGGAATCGTCATTAGTTTCAGTCTGAAAAGGAAAGCTGAAAGGTTCCTGTACATCTAGAATTTTGTGAAATACTTTTGCTAACTGTTTCAATAAATGTAAATCTAGTACTTTTTTGTGGATCGTTGCACCTGATGCTAGTGTTTTTTTAAAGTAAATTTTTTAAATTAGTGTAAGTAATGAAATCATATAGACATAACATCAGAATGGATACAACTTGCTTTACTATAATAACATATTTACAATTCCAGAAATTAGCTTATTATGATTTCAATACTTACGCTAGTTTAAAATTGCACTTAAAAAATAGCGTCTGGTACAACTAACCGCCAGATACTAGTTCATTGAAAATAGACAACACAGGAATTTGTTAAAATCTTTGAAAGTTATTTCCTTTCTCATATTTAGTAATTCCTTTTATTTTTATTTCGATTTTCACGTATAAAATTTATACAAGTTAGAAGAGCCAAAACTTTTTACATCGACCTGAAAGTATTTGGTTATTAGATTGAAATGTTTTTTATAGCCTTATTACCTAATTATATATCTACTTGATTTATGGCAGATATTAAATTTAGCAATGAATTTAGTATCATCTTATAAATTTCTTTCTTATTTAAGCCAATTGCGTGTATGAATTCTACATTCTATACTCCTTAATACGTACGAACTTATAAATTTTGTTTCTATATATTACGACTAGATGACGCCACATACCAAATACTAAAGTTTTATCACTGGATAACATACTCTTCGATAGATGGCAGCACGACATGTTGGATAAAAACTTTCTTTAGCATATTTTCCAGCTGCCATCTATTGCACAAATGCTGAACTTACTAAACCGAATAAAGTACAAATATGTTGAAAAGTCATAGGATAAGTCTTGTCACGAATCCTCTGAATTTGTGGAAAATTCATTCATGATTTTTTTTGAAAGAAATTCACGAACCTGTGAAAGTTCAACATTCATCACTCTGTTCGAGAATTTATATTTAACCCCAAAACATTTCAAGGACAATGTATAATAAATAAAAACTTTACGGGAGAAAACCTATTTTTTGCCTGACATATATTTTTGACAAGCACATTTTTCTGCACTTTTATAATCTGAAAGAATGCTAAAAACATACATACCAAGCACTTGTAGTTCAATTTATCAGTATGACTGAAAATTTCATAATTTCCCATCTAGAGGAGGCATTTTTCAAAAAATAAAATAAAAAATATTTAGAAAATAATTTTTGCAATGGAAAAATTTCTGATCTGCATGTGGTAATTTATGACGTTTTTGTGAGGTAAAGTCTATCATTTAAAGTAGCTCTTTTGTAGCAAATACGGATATGTTTATTATGAAAAGTACGTCAGGCGTCTCACCACCATTGAATGAGTTAAAGTTATTTTCATAAACTTATTTGTCTTTATATAGTAGACACTATTTTCATTTACTTGAAAAATGAAAACGTATACTATCAGGCTACGAGTGCGAATTGGATGTCGTGCCATTACGCGACAGGGTTATAACATTTTACTCTTATAATTAGAAGTTTTTGTATTCATTTCAAAAATGTTAACCTTTTCGAAAGACATTTTCATTTTTGTAAGGAGAATGGTTGAAATTCGGGATGTTGGTTTACCTATGTTAATCCGACACAACATAGAACCAAGCCATTTGAAAAAAATCAAACGGTTCCAGTAATGGATGTATGTGACAAAAAAGCAACAACTTAAAATGAAGATTTGAATTGATATTTTACAGGATGATGATGATGTTATAATTCTCAAATCATTTCGATCTCGAAATATGATATAAAATACATCGCACTCCGGCGAGAAAAGTGACACAGCTCAAAATTGCAGAATTTGGGAAACATCAACTAAGGATACTATAACAGTTATATTGAAATAATATAAGCTTGTGGCCGGGGAAAGCCACTGGGTTCTGTTTGGGTAAGAAAATGGAATGCTAGTGAGCCAAAATTTAGTGTAACATCTTTAATGAGATCTAAGTTACACACAACACACATATTGCTAACCGTCAGAGGGAGACACTGTCATTAGCATAAACATGGGCGCTACAAGCTTCTTTTAAATTTCAAGTAAGTGTTTATGTCTCCAAATTCTATTGTATTCTATAGAATATTAATATAAAACACTGGGGCATCTCATACATTTTTTTCAATGACATAACTTCAAAATATTTATTTTTCGAACTGTGTCACTTTTCTTGCTTCTTTGTGCGATATGAATAAATGTAACGGTATATTGAAAAAATAAAAAGCATGATCGAAATATTATTATTTGAGCGAACTAATTCGTTTGAACAAATGCAAAATGATCATTGCTTTCGCTTGTGAAGAATTCAGAAAATCATATATGCAGTTCGATTATTTTTTATTTTTCTTTAGACGCAAGTTTTGGAAACATTCAATAGAATAAAAAAAAATTTGTTCTTGTTATCGTTAAAACCTTTTGCACTAAGAATTCTTCGATTAGCTCTTATGTCAATTTTCTATGCTCAAGTTCTGCATTTATTTTTATGAATGCATAGAAACGCTTCGCATGGAATCATTGTTACAGAACCACGACATCTGTTAATGTACCTTAAGTTTGAAAATAAATATGTACTACATTCTATCGAAAGCACTATCATGTAGATAATTGGTAGGTAATGTGTAAATTATGTTAACTTAGAGTTCATTTTAAAATGTCATTGTCTACACCATGATCCCCTTGTGAAAATTATGTTATTGTATTATTCTCACATTTACGGGCAATGCACGGGTTTCCCTTAACTATCGTATCAACTCGTCCTCGGTTGTTGATTGCTGTCCTCTGATCTTTCCCTTCGGGATTCATACAAGATCGTCTCTAATAGACCGTTTTGTTGCTCCAGTTTGATTTTAGTTAAAATACATACCTACATACCTACCTGGTGAGTAAAGCAGGTATTAAATTGAACTTAAATATTAGCGTAAAACCAAAATCTACTTTTGAATCTCTTTAAATAACAGATGACAAACTAAATTAAACAAATTTGTCAACAATTGTTTGCAACAACGATTTGTGCAATTATTTTAATGAAAATTGTCACCATTTTTATTAGTTGCACACTATGGATTGCCTTGAATCTGCAGTCTGCCTTATACCTTGCATCGTATAAACTGCCCTGAATTCCTAAACTACCTTACAACTTGTGCCTTTTGGAGAATCCCGGGAACACATGATCTCCCTTACATCTTGTGCACTATGGGATGCTCTGAATCCATGACCTTGCTTACAGCTTGCATTCTATGGCCTGTCCTGAATCTAGTCTCCCTTACAACTTGCGCCTTTTGGAGTCTTGAATACATGGTGTTCCTTATAGTTTGCACCCAATGGCTTGCCTGGATCCACAGTTTCCATTACCAGAACATTCCATAAGGCACAAAGACACTTTTAGGAGCGCAATCCAACGGATTGCCCTTAATCCTCTGTTGCATCCTTGGGGTTGGCAAAACTTCGCCAAACACAAAGATACTAGCGCGCTGGGCGAAACCATTCAGCAACGGCGGACCTCTCGCATATGTGAATTACCCTGTTTGCATAGATAGGTAGGTAGGTAGTTGAATTCACATTGTACTGCAGCAACACAACGGGCTATTGACGATTATCAGGGATCAAAACTGAAGCGAAAGATCAGAGAACACCTCGTAATTTTGAACCAAGGTGAGATGACCTCATGGTCACACCTGAGCTGACACTCCACTCTCCAAACTCCAACACCACGCCGACGTTAGGACATTTGAGGCCACGTCAGATCTAACGCCATGTTTACAACGGTCTCTGGTTGGAACGAGTTTCGAACTCGCAACCCTCTCGTTGCTAATCCGCCATAACTGGGCCACCATGGACCTTCTTTTTTATGAATTGCTATTCATAGTAGAATCATTATAGTATGAATTGCTATTCATAATAATATTCGTTTATTCATCACAAAGTATGCAAGGAACTATCGATTTCACAGCCCTCAGCTCCTCTTCCAACCGAGTTAAGTTGAGTTGGTTCCAGTGCGACGTTATTTAACACCTTAACAGTTTCATTTTTTTCCGAATTCGATTTTTAAAATGTCACATTGTTCATTTTACATTTATATGTAGGAAACAATTATTAAAATTAACATTTCTAAAATTTTAAGCATTTACACTGATGTCCATAAAATAAGGATAATTCAGAAACACACGGAAATCGAACTCTAAAGTAAAAATTTCATGTGTAGAATTATCGCACACATCTTCAAGAATAATATCCAAATTACAGGAAGCCATCAGATGACGCCGATAGTACGTCACAATGATGAGAGTGTAAGAGAGGTGTATATAAGGAATGGTAGCAAAGAAGTAAAATTGTTCACAAGCGTTCTGTAAGCAGCTCAGTGCCACAACCAAATAGTTATGCCACAGAGGACGCATGTCGATGATTTTTTACGTGGTAGAATTATCGGCTGCTTGGAATGTGGGCGAACTCAGACCGAAGTTTCAGTGGAACATGGAATCGCCCAAAGTGTCATCTCTAGGCTTTGGCAACGATTTCAAAGTGATGGAAATGTCAGTAGACGTTACAGTACAGGTTTACCCGAGTTACAACGCCGAATGACGAGCGGTATTAGGCAGTAACTGCAAAAAGAAGCAGACGGAGCACAGCATCCAACCTTTCTCGTCAGCTTTCTTCAGCCACGGGTGCGACAGTTTCAAGGCAAACTGTTTACAGACGTTTGGGACATATTGGTCTATATGCTCGCAGGTCTGTCAGATGTGTTCCGCTCACGGCAACTCACTGTCGCCAGCGGTTAGCCTGGATTAGAGAACATGCGATGTGAACATCGTCACGGTGGGCTTGTGTGATGTTTTCCGACGAGTCCAGGTTTAGCTTGCAGTCTGATTCACGACGGACGCTCACATGGAGAACACCAGGTACCCGCTACCACCAAGACAACATCATTGAACGACACCGTTACGGTGGTGCAGGATTGCTCGTTTGGGGCGGAATTATAATTTGCTCCAGAACAGATCTACATGTTCAAATCGGAACCATGAGAGCACAAATTTATCGGGACATCATTCTGGAACAACATGTACTTTTGTTTAGGGGTGCCATGGGCGCAGAATTTGTGTTTATGGATCGCTCGTTCTCAGCGTGTGCAAACATTGTAAACGAATGCCTTGAATCTGAGGATATCACTCGTATAGAATGGCCAGCATTCTCAACTGACTTGAATCCAATAGAGCATGTGTGGGACATGCTTGGTCGATGAGTTGCAGTCCGTCAACCACCTCCTACATGTGTACCGGAACTTCGGAGAGCATCGCTTGCTGAGTGGAGTGATCTTCCCCAAGATCAGCTCGATAATATGATCCTCAGCATGCCTAGGCGTTGTACGGACTGTATTTCATCGTCTGGGAGACATACAATGTATTAACCATCATACCAACCATGTTATGTTAAGTTTTTGTTAGGTCGATATTATTTGTAATTTTTCCAGTGAGCAAAAATCGTTGTTTTTATGAATGGTATCACACATACACCATCTTTTTTGTTCTTTAACTTTAATAAATGGACTTGATGATTATGTCACGTTTGTTTTGTTTCTGAACCTTTATTTGCCGGAGCTGGCATTATCCTTAATTTATGGACATGAGTGTAGAATAACTTTTTTCTTTAAATAGAATAATAATGTCTTCCCTGGATGTTGTCTTTTCTTCATACATGAGCACCGTACAGGAAAGTTACATTTACCGTTGTGCAACAAATAGAAGTACAATTACTTTACAGTTATTTTCGATAAGAATTACATTTACTTTCCCTTATTAATTTTTAAAAATTGCCTTGCTTGACTTAATTAATTTGTACTATTATAAGAGTCACTAGTATCGAAGACATCAAAAAACCCTTCACTACATCGAGACTTATTTACAGATATTTCTTTTTCCGAATCACAGTCCGTAGAAATTAGCTGCATACATTCCGAATCAGCCATTATTTTGTGGTAAAAATAGTTTCCACTATGTGTGCATCAATAAAGCTGTGAAATGATCGGGCATGAGACAAAAGCGCGCGCTTTTGTCACATGTTTTTATTTACAAATCTGAATAGAATAAAATAAACTGCAAGCTACCATTTAGTGGAAAACTATCGCCATCTAAACGACTAATTTGGTATTCAAAATAGCAAAAATAAGGGCTGAACAGTAAAAGCGACGAAGAATTCAGATTGCCAGCAGTATGGGCAAAACAGTAAAGCGCGAAAACAGCGGGATAACTGGTAAGGGGTTAATTTTTTGACTACGGCAATAGGTACACACTACCCTTTAATAATACACCGGACGCCAGCGGATTTTCGAAAAACTAGCATACTTGTTTGGAGTGTTTTTCGAGGTATGACCTGGGACTTTTGCATGCTGTTCCGGGTCGATTGAACGCTGACACCTACATAAACATTTTGGACAATCAGGTTCTTCCTACGCTCTGGTAATTTTATGGAATGGACGAATGTTACTTTCAGGACGACAACGCACCGTGTCACGTTGCAGACTCTGTCAAGCAGTGGTATCAAGATATGGATGTAAACGTCTTCCCTGGCCTGCCCAGTGTCCCGACCTAAAAACCATAGAACATTTGTGGGACGCGCGTTAGAGCGACGCTTACGGGCCAACGAACCGCGTCTGAAATCTACAGCTGAGCTGGCGATATTCTTGCAGCAGAAATGGACACAAATACCCATAGCTATGTATCAAAACCTTGTTGAAAGTATGTCCAGAAGGGTTGCTTATGTAATTGCAGCAGGTGGAGGACTACCCCTTTATTAAAGCATGTATTGTTTCCCTTATACCATCACATCTTGCTGTCTAGTCCATTATTGTAGGGTAGTGTATAACAAGCGTGATTCTTTCTTGGCGCGATTCTTATACTCTCAAGGTATAGTCGTCCAAAAAAAAAACCGGACTCACCCGATCGCAATTGTACAATTTACACCACAGAACAAAACGAAAGGTAGAAATCGATAGTGATTAATGTTCTCTACAAATATCAATATTTAAAATGTGTCTAAGGGGCCGCCTTCTTATTAAATTGTGTGCTTGCTCCGATAATTTCAATATGAAATCCCCATCTTTTATCACAAATTTGGTTTCTACACAAAGGCGGAAAGAACTCAGGCGGAAATAAAACAAAAGTTTATCAATTTTATTGGACTTCTCACCGATTTGTAAGTGTTTGAAAATTATATCTCCTAATGTTATATTGATGTTTCACGTTTTTTGTTATATTTGCTACAAACGATAACTTTTCTTGGAAATTGTTTTTTCATCCTTTGCTACCCAAAAACCCAAACACAATCTATAAACATTTTAATTACCAAACTAAATTTACTATTTTTTAGCAATTATGAAATTCATATTCAGAAAAATTATGAACAGAAACATAGACAAATTTTGACACCATGCGATTCAATTGTTACTGAAACATCGGAATTCCAAATTCTCCAGCTCATTACGTGCATTATTAGTAGCGCAGTGAGACTTTGCGAAATTCGATGATTATTATCGTTAATGGGGATTGTTCACAAAGTGAAATCAGAAATTTCTGCCAACAGATCCTGGTATTCAGTCAGAATGGATTCTGACTTAGTCACCATCTCAATGGACTTATTAGCAAGGCGCCTGCAACAGGTCATTGACTGCGACGGCCACTACACGTCTTTATTAATATTTATAATGTGATTGAATTCCTAACCTTTATACGCTCCCTCAATGGTTTTTATGTATTTTCTCGGTCAATTTTACGCCGTTTTATATGATTTTTTAATCAAAACCGCCTGAAATTTTGTGTAGAATCCAAATTTGTGATAAAAGATGGGGGTTTCATATTGAAATTTTCGGAGCAAGCACACAATTTAATATGTAGAAGCCCCTTAGACAAATTTTAAATGTTGATATTTGTAGAAACCAGTAATCCCTAACGATTGCTACCTTACGTCTTGTTCTATGATGTAAATTGTGCAATTACGATCAGGTGAGTCGTTTTTTCTGAACATAGCAAAAGCAAAGTCTGCGATAACATGTACGAAACCATTTCTGAACTCCTCGATCAGCCTTTATAATCTGAAAGCGATGGATGGGTGTTCCAATTGAAATTTTCGAAGTAAGCACCCAATTTAATAGGAAGACGACCCCTTAGACAACTTTTAATTATTGGAATTTGTCGGAAACATTCATCCCTATCGATTAATACCTTCCGTTTTGTTCTGCGATGTAAATTGTATAATTGCGATAGGGTGAAGCTTTTTTTTTTTTTGACGGCTATACAACTGATGAACTGGCCGTCGTCTAAATTCTTTCTTGGCGTGATCATGGTACAACTGCTGTACCAGCCGTAGTCTAAAGGTTAAAATACCTACCTACCTATCATCTAACTGGACTTCGCCCCCCCCCCCCTTCCCTGTTCGTGTGTCGTGGGAAAGAATTAAAAACTACCACCAAAGGAGCAGATGAATTTATAACTGAAAGACTATTATGTGAAAATGCACCTGATAATATATACAATAAAATTCATATATATGTTTTGTATATATATATATATAGTATGGATAACAGCCTCTCGGAAGAGGCATTGAAATGATAACAAATAGTCAGCGAGTCGTCTTGGTGAGAGAGAGAGAGATAGAGAGAGGGGTGCGGCCTTGAGAGAGAGAGCAAAGTGGGTGCGCTTTCGTTCAGGTCCTGAGGTTCTGCAGTGCCGGCCTCAACAGCGCAGGCGTCTCCTTCATAACCACAGTCACCGTGCTCACCTCGGTGTCGGAGTCCTGCCGGGGCCGGGGCTCCTCCTGGGGCGGCGGGAAGAGGTCCGGGTCGCTGGCCTCCAGGCTGTCCAGCTCCGTTCCCAGAGTGCTCTCGGAGGAGGCCGGGTCCACGGAGTCGGCCGAGCGGCAGTCGATCTCGATGCGCGGGGCGGCGAGCAGTGAGGGCGACCCCCCGCCGCCGCCCTCCAGCGAGTGCCGGACGGTGACCCGCTTCTTCTTGCAGCAGCGCTGGCTGAGGTCCGAGTTGCCCCGGTGGATGGTGCGGTCGAAGCTCTTGGCGACGGGCGTCGTGGGCTCGCTGTACTGCTTGTTGTCGATGAGGATGGACTTGGGGCTCTTGTGCAAGGGCTGGTGGGCACGCGGGGCGTCCGCGGGTGGCGCCGAGGAGGGCGGCGGTGGTGAGGAGGCGCTCGAAAAGGAGGCGAGGAGGGTCGACATGCGGTGCCGGTCTTCCACGTACATCTCGATGAGTTGGTCCACTTTGCTTTCGATGTCTTCTATCTGCAAGACACGGGGGAGTTGGTAATTGGTAATTTTTAATTCACGTCGTACTAGAGCAACACAACGGGCTATTGACGACGGTCCGAGATCGATCCCCTAGGGGAAAGATACGAGCACAACACCAAATAATTTTGAACCTCGGTCAGATGACCAGGCAACACCTGAGCTGGCAACCCACTCTCCTAACTTTAACTTCCAAACAAACCCAAAGTTAGAACTTAGCAAGACACGGGGATACGTGAGAATGTGTCGGACATTGAGATAAAATGGCACGCAATACTTCTAGAACTATTTTGGTACGTAGGTATTTAATCAACGTCACACTGGAGCAACATAACGGGCTATTGGAGATGGTCCGGGATTAAACCCAAAGTGAAAGATCCGAGTATAACACCACATATTTTTGAACCATGGTTAGAATTATCTTAGACGCGCCTATTATTGCAGATTATTCCTCATGAAATTAGTTAGATAATTCCCAAACGGCAGGTTCCGGTTTTCTAATTTATCTATATATTTTGTATTTTATGCCCAAAATCCACTTCTGTAGACCTTTTTGAACATCCAGATATACGTAGAAGTCTGCGTTGATCGTTTGTTATACTTAACTCGATGAATAATTCCTTGATCGAGAATCAGATTAACATTCAATTTTACTTGGATTAACTTTTGACGAAAAAAAGAACCTTTATCGTTTTACTGTAGTACTGGATTCAAAAGCAGGTAGGTAGGAATTTAACTAACGTCATTGGAGCAACACAACGGGCTGTTGTCGTCGGATCGGGATCAATCCCTAAGAGGGAAGATCCAAGGACACCATGTAATTTTGATCCATGGTCAGATGGCGAGATGAACACCTGAGCTGGTACCATACGCCAACGTGAGGACTTTTTAGGCCACGACAGATTTAATGTGCCCCATCCCCCGCGTACACTGTCTTTGGCTGGACCGAGGTTCGAACTCGAAACGCTGCGGTTGCTAACCCGCTGCTTTTTCAACTGGTCTACCGCTGTCCTCAATATCAGTTGGAGGGTTGATAAGTGATCAACGCTTCGATGGGTAAGGTAAAGGGCACACGGACCACCTCGATAGACTAAATGCATGAATTTTAAGCTCACCATTCGTCAAGCTATATACAATTTAAAAATAACCATATAACTAAAACAAAATTTCCTTGAAAATATACGCATTACATTTTCTAGTTAACTGTAACAAAATGTATTCCCTTCATAATTTTGTTTTCTGTAGCTACTAACTTTTTAACTGTTTGAAATTTTTTTTCTCACAACATCCCAGTTTGGTACACTTTTCTCAAAAACTATTAGAAGTATTGTCTCCAAAATTTTCCTGGCAACAAAAGATATCCCATTTGAAAATAATAAGAAGGATTTTTAATTTTAATCAAATAGAAATAAAATTAGATTAAATTTTTTTTTCAAAAATAACAGAATTTTTAAAACTTTTTTTAGTGATACTTCCATATGTTCTGCATTTAAATTTAAAATAATAGGTATTTTTATTGAAAACACTTGTTTGAACAAGTGTGTAAAATTTGAAAAGTGTAGCTTCAATAGAATTTAAGAAAAGTGTACCAAAGCATAAAAAAAACACATTTTGAGAAAAATGAAAAAAACTATAAAAATACTTACTATGCTTAAAATTCACTAGATTAAAATTTTCCAGCACCATAATTATTTTGATTCAGCATTTCTGAATCACATTACTTTTGTTTCAACAGCTTTAACTTCATTCTGGCATGTTTAGATAGCTTCCGGAAAAGTTGTGTCAATCTTTTTCTCAGGTGCACTAATTTCGGTCGCTGATTCATCAGCAGCATTTACCTTCCTCACAACAGTAAACCGATTTCCACTAAATTTGCGTCTACCAAACAACTTTTTTCTCGCCATTGCAAACAAGCAAAAGGAACTTTTTAATCAATATATGAAGCTGTATTTTTTACCAAATATAAAACACGTGGTTCAATCCCTTAGCTCGGTTCAAAAATACATCACCTGCTCAATGCACATGTCTTGAAAAAGACATGTGCATTGTGCAGGTGATGTATAAAGAAGCATTTAATTCTACTCACACAGATTAAAGTAAAAAGTAAGAAAAACCTACTGTCAATATTGCAGTAAAAATGAGGCTGAAAACTAGCCGAAACATTGTGCAAGTCAGAACGTACGTACATGTGATTTTACTGGGAGAGGGCTAGGCCAACGGGTGTAACAGGCGTTGCTTACATTCGTAAACGTCTGGTTAAATGTGTTTATAGTTTTCAAACCTATACAAGTTATACATTTTTGGAATCGTCTTAATTCCCGCTATTTTTTAAGCCCAAAATTAAAAAAAAAATCGAAAATTTGAGCCAAATTATGTTCCCTGTGCCCTAAAATAAGGCAATTTTAATTAACGTCGTACTAGAGCAACACAATGGGTTTTTAATGACGGTTCGGGATCAATCGCCTAAATTAAAATCCGAGGACAATATCATCTAATTTTGACAAAGGGTCGGATGACGAAAGGCTTTAATGGGAAAAGATAAACTAGTTAAACACTAATTTTGATCACGCCTTGTAGACACCTCTAAACGTTAATTTTAATACCCCTCATGCGATTTATAGTCCTGTACCATATGGTACTAGCCGACACTTTTCCCTAACACGTGGACGCTGGAATGTTTCGAAATGCAAAAACAACTTCAGACTTTGCAGGTGCGGCTCATCGGCGGCTCGGCGTTCCAT
Organism: Metellina segmentata; assembly: GCA_947359465.1. Lineage (NCBI taxonomy): Eukaryota > Metazoa > Arthropoda > Arachnida > Araneae > Tetragnathidae > Metellina > Metellina segmentata. Next base: position 20,735,441 of record OX375876.1, on the reverse strand, counting down.
TTGATCCATACACAGCTGGAGTTTCCGTCGGTTCCCTAATCCCATGTCTGGGATCAAGTTTTGCTATGGGGGACTCAAGTCGGCATGACAGACGGTTTTCGCATCTGTCTAGAGGTGTTTCTGTTCTGGAGAGGACATAAACATCTCTAGAGGGCTCGGAATTCACCCCCCTCTCGTTGCCAGCGGCGGTTCTGTGGAGCGAAGCGAACGAGGATTTTAGGAGGATTCGGACTCGAGATTCGACGAAAGACAGACGTCTCTGTTTTGCCATTTGTTACTTTGGCTTCAGGCAGGATTCGGTTGTCGATGGCTGTGTCCTTAATTATCTTTTTAAATTTTCTTGTAAATATTTAATTTATGTAAATAAATAGTTTAATTTTAAACCAGCTGTCCGTCAAATTCTTACATGACGGTACAGTCCCCTATGTCAGGACTATACCTGCTTCAGCCAATACACGAACGTTTAAGAGTCCGGGTTGTTCCAGGGACCCTCGATCAAAATAGGGCATACATTTATGGCCATGCTTAAATTCCCAACAGGGTTTAAGTACCCAAAGCCAAGTATGTTCCTCCAAAGGTTCGGTGGCACTTCTGTTGGTTATCTAATTACCTGAACTGCTCCGATAGATTTCACATGAATCGAACAATTCTGAAAATTAGATTGGTATTAGGTTAAATTTCCATATATATACTTACACTTCTTTCTACTTTAACTATTCTTGATGCTAAGCTAATTTTTGATTCATATACATCTATGGATTTGGACCCAGCTTTACCTAATATAGTATCTAACCTGCAAGAATAAAATAAAATTTGTAAAAATAGTAAAATTCTATTTTATTTAAATAAATAATGAAACACGTTATAGAAAGGCCTATGTAAGTGAACACAATTCGGTAAGAACTTCCTTTTTCTCTCTCGAAATACCTGGTTTGTTTAAGTGAAAGGTGGACGCCCATATGGCACCCCAACAAGAAAAGTGACACAAATCAAAAAATAAAATTTTTGATGTTATGTCATTGAAAATATATACGAGGTGCCCCAGCGTGTTATATTACTATTCTAAAGAATATAATAGAAGTTACCTCCATAAATACTTACTTAAAATTTAAAAGGAAGCTTATACTATTTCAATATAAGTTTTATAGAATCCTTTAAGTTGATGTTTCTCAAATTCTGTAATTTTGAGTTGTCACTTTTCTTGCCGGGGAGCGATATAACAAGAATTCGATGTAAATTAAGAAAAATCTTTGTTTTCACAATGAAATATAGAGATAAACGTTAATTCAGAGCTGCGGTTCCCAAAACTGTTTCAGCCACGAAGCTCTTTTTGAAGCAAAAGTTTAACGCAGAGCTCCAAGAAGTGTTTAGTTCTATCTGTCTATGTTCTATGAGTATTTTTACACACAATACGTATACGGAAGTATGAATAATAAGGCGACTAAAAGAAACAATAGTAAAAAAAGAACCGGAGAGAATAATTTTTATTATTTGGATCTTCAAAATGATATAACAACTAGTTAAGATAAATGTTAACAATGTTACATATATTCCCGAAGTTTATGTGAACAATGTGTCTACTTCTTGAAGCAGAATTTGTCAATTATCCGATTTGAATTTGTCAACGAGCTCGATATTTAGTTTTTGCAGCCGTGTTCCTCGAAAAGGCCGTCTTAGGCATGGTGCACACATCCGGTTTTTTAACGTGCGGCGCCACTGCGGTACCGAAGCCCAACTATGTACACATAACCGTGAAATGACGCAAGAACTCATTTCGCGCCATTTGCGATACATATTCTATCGAAGAAAACGTGTTTATTTCGCTTACTTGGTGTAAAAAAAGTATATTTTGAAACAATATAGACGTTACTGGATACAACCATATGTATAAATTATTATTTATATTCCATTTGTTTATGAAAACAAGGTACTTCAGAACGGAGACTCATGTGCGGCGACCGTGCGGCGCCGTGGGGAACTGCGGTACAAATTGCACGCAAGTTGGACGTGCGTCGACCCAGCGGCGCTGGAAGCATGTGTGCACTGCTCCATTGGATCTAATGTATCTCAGACCGCACTTACGTTGCGGTAGCGGCGCCGCACGTTGAAAAACCGGATGTGTGCACTGGGCCTTAGAAGTACGTAGTACCAAAATGCAGTAGGAGCAATTCATATTTTGAACTGAATATCGAAAGATCCTCTAACTAAACTGCTTTTAAACAATGCCTGGCAGTGGCTGTTTAAACCATGTTTATAAGGCATTCATATTCTGCTGCAGGGAGGGTTGCCGATTTTGACGTCACTGAAAATGGACACTCGAAATTATTTCAAATAGATTCCTGAGTGTCCCTTGTGAAGTATGAACTCAAATTTTAAAGCAAATTGTTAGCTTCTGTTCTTGCTTGCAGTGTCCATTCCTGCTGCAAGAATGTCGCCAGCTCAGCTGTTGATTTCGGACGTGGTTCCTTGGTCCGTAAGCGTCGCTTTAACTCGTCCCGCAAATGTTCTGTGGTGTTTAGGTCGGGTCCCTGAGCAGGCCAGGGAAGACGTTTTACATCCATATCTCGATATCGCTGCTTGACATGGACCGTTGTCGTCTTGGAAGTGACATTCGTCCAATCCATTAAATTGCCAGAGCATAGGAAGAACCTGATTGTTTAAAATGTTCATGTAGGCGTCGGCGTTCAATTGACCAGGAACAACATGCAAAGGTTCCAGGCCGTACCATGAAAAACACACCCAAACAAGTAGTCGGATTTTATGCAAATACACGGGCGTCCGGTCCATTATTGTAGGGTAGTGTATATTAAGCGGCAAAAATTGGATTAATTTCGAATCGGCTGGTTTTATTTTGCTTACAGCAATTTATTGTCATTCCCCAGTATATAATTAATGTTATACTGGATAATGCTGTATAATGTTCCATTGTTGAAACGTCCTGCAAAATTAGGTCCGAAAGCTGAGCCTGAAGAGACATAGAATCTACTTAACTTTATATAGTTATAAAAAATTTATTTCACTTTAATAATTGAATTATCTAAATTTAAAATGTATAAATAATAATTATCTAAAATATCTTTCATTAATATATTACATTAATCAACTTTATACGCACTTTAGTGAGCGAGGTCTGAGAGACCCCTCCACACTAGTAACGAGACGGTTTGTGACACAGCAGTTAAGGGTTAACTTTAGTCAGTTGTACGTCTAATTGTAAGATGACGGTACAATGTACATTTCTGTGTTACGTACGATGTGAAATATGCACGTATAGATGAACTAAACAATTGGAAAAGCGGTAATATATAACTTTTTTAAATTTTACTAAAACTAACCTAAGCACACATTGGATTATGCTTTAGTGATATTGAACCACAAATACAACGAACTTATTCCAGCCTGTTTCTTTGCCTTTTGTATTTATGAATACTAATGTAATAACTAAATTATGAAGCTGTTCTTTAGTGACGGAGAGCTATGAGAAGCTTGCATGCGACTGCATAAGATCGAAGCATCGGGTTTAAAACTGTTAATCATCAAACTTCTATTTGGAAAGTCAAGGGAAAGTAAAGTAAAGGAATGGGAATTTTGAAAGTCTACTGTCTGTCTAAGTAGTTAAGGACCACAAGCACAGTAAAATTATTTTAGCTTGCATGTTTGTTTTCATTTTTATGAAAACTAATGTAATGACTAAATAATCGATGAAGCTGTTCTTAAGTGACAAATAATTGTGTGGAACGTTTATGAGACTGTAGAAGATCCGCGTATCCGATATAATGCAGTAGATTTGCTTTATAACGACATTCGCTTTATAACGACTCGCTGGTATATAACGACCAGTTGAGAAGGCTCCGGTAGTTCTGTAGCTGCAACGCTATTTTGTGAACGATATAATGACCACGGAAAAGGTAGAAAACTCGTTACAGCGACTTTAGTTGGTGGATTCTTTTGATAGGTTTAGGCGATTTAAGTTTTGATGATCGGTTAAAGTTTTTTTTTGACGCGATTTGGAGTTTTTCGGGTTTTGTTAAATTGCCGTCTTTGTATAAATATCCCAGATTTTACAGCTGGCACTAATAACAAAATTTGTAAAAAATACTTCAGAAAGTATTAAGTACTATCCATTTTACTTTGTTTTATTTCTGCAGTACATCGCCATTAAATTGATATCTTTAATCTACATTGATTAACTTAAGATAATTAGTTTTAAATTTTTACAACACTATATTTTGCATTATACTTATAATTTTTTCAACACAGCACTTATTAATACTTTATTTAGAAGTTTCTTAAGCAATAGTGTTTTTCTTCTTAAATCGAAAAAATTTATATGGTGTAAAAATCTGCTTTTCCTTTTCCACTCTTCCAAAACATATTGGAAAAAGAATGTTCGATTTTATGATAATTTGAACAACGTACCGAATCGGATCCAATGAGTGTCGCTAGAACGCGAGTTTACTATACCGTCAAAACTTTCTTCGAAAACCAAGAGCACAAATAAATGTACAGGAGTTCGATACTTTACCTGTTCTGTAAGTTTTTGACTCGACTCAGGAGGTCCACGTGGCCAGCTGAGTACTGTTCTATCACATCTTTGACATCATAAGGCTTTAGGGCTTCTTTGAACTTGCGTCGGGCAACAAAGTATTTAATCTGAAAAGGAACAGAAGCAATATTACTCTTCACTGTCCCACGGTATTTGACAGCATTCATTTTGCCCTAACCAAGTTTATTGAACTTATGTTCAAGTTACCAAGGTTTCAAATTAAAAAATACTTCATTACACCCGAGTGATTTGTTTGGTAACGTGGATTACCAGCTATTTCAATACAAGTTCGCGTAACATCTCGTTTAACAGAGCAAGAAACAGCTTAAACATACATAACAAAATACACTATATAACAAAAAAAAAATCGACGTGCCGAGAAGGTGCAGAATTACAGTGGTGCCAGGCTCGATCCACTTGGAACGGCACAGACTGGGGACATATAGTCTTTAGTGACCAGTCCCGTGTCCAACTGTGTCCTGACGACAACCGCAGACGTGACTGGAGAAGTCCAGGGCAGCGTTGACATCCTGCCCATACTATCGCGCGCCGCACTTGCCCACAACAGGGCATTATGGTATGGGGTGCCATCTCCTTTGATAGCCGTTTGGTAGTCCTTTCTGGCACACTTACAGCACAGCGGTACGTCGACGACACTCTAAGACCGGTTGTGTTATCCATTCATTTGCGACACCTCGGACTTACTTTTTAACTTTTTAACAAGATAATGCCCGGGCGCACACGGCACGTGTTGCTATGAATTGTCTTCAAGCTTGGTAAACTAGGTCTCCTGATCTCTCGCCCATAGAGCACATCTGTGACGTCATGGGAAAGCGATTGCAGCCATCCCGGAAAGTTAACTAAACAGTACAACAGTTGGAGACGGCAAGAAATTCCGCAGGAGACCATCCGGGAACTTTTTTAGTCTATGTCACGGCGGGTGACGTATCTAGGTCAGAAGTGGATCAACGCCTTAATGACATCCTCCCTTTGTAACGGTTAAATTCTGAAATAAAACATTCAATTGTTCTGAAATTTGAATAATTTGCTTTTTTAAGTATTGTAACGTTTTGAGAGCATCCAGAATCATTATCGAGAATCGTGGGAGCTCACAACGGGAATCGTTCCTGAAGTCCACCCCCTAGTCCGACTGCGGAAGTGACGACTGGAGGAGGCGGGCTGGGAAGAGACTTTGGAGAGAGGCGGTTGCTAGCCGGAGACGATTTGCGAACTTTTATCTTTTAGGAGGCTGTATTGTATCGGTGATGGACATCGTCTTTAAATATAAAATTGTAGCTGTACAATTATGTAAATTAACTCTCAATATAAGTATTTTAACCAGGAAGTGGTTTTACCTTTTCGTCGATACGGTACAGTATGTTCACCATCCAGCCATTTTTATCGCAAGTAGACAACTCCTTCTTGGTGCGTCGATTTTTCGTTACAGAGTGTATTAGTGTAAATAATTTAATATACAGGCTGTTTCGAAAATATCTGGTCACCTTGTAAAGGATAGTAGAGGGGCCCAAAATAAGCATATTTTAGTCAAAGAATATGTGTTCGGAAATGCCGTGCTTAAGTGATTAGGTCAGTCGATAACATTGTTTCTGTGGCGTAATGCGTCATTCCCCGCACGGATTTTCAGCGGAAAGCTACAAATTCGTGTAGCGAACCTTTTGGGGCGTGACGAAGGCTCTCCCGACAACACCTTGAGTAGCCTTACACCATCTGTGTAGGTTGGGTGTTCAGTCTTAAAGAAAACTTCTTATCTAAAATAGGAGACTATTGTGTTGCCAAGAGCTAACATTTTATTAGGATATCATCTTCCCCACCTAAAATGGTGATTCATAGATGGATGCCATCCACAATGATATCCGTCTATAATAAAACTCCAGAAGAGATTCAATAATATTTTTCGAAAATTGCAAAATATAAACTTTGTACACATATGTGGTGTTCTAATAAATTAATGCAAGATTATTTAGAGATCCACACATAGGGTTATTAAAAGTACAGAAGTACACAAAAGTACAATTAAGGGGCGAAAAAAACAAAGGTGATATTTTTTTGTTGGTGTCATTTACAAAGACAAAAATGCTGTGTTCAACCATTACACGACATAACAAGTCAATCAATACTACATAACACGTTATCAATCCATAGATGACAACAACGCCATGTCTTGTCAATACATTTTTTTTCCAATAACAGGCACATATGAACTTGGCCATTGGCCAACTTGAATTTGGCCACTACAAGGCCGGAAGTGATGGTCACTTGTGAAGAAGCCCCAGTAGGAGGACCGTCATTGCTCCTTGTCAATACATAAAATCTTACATATATTAAAGGAAAAAAAATGTAAATTTGAAATTTTACTTGAAAATAAATAAAATATTTCAAAAGATGTTTTTACGTGAAATTGTGTTTGCTTGAATTTTATTTTCAGAAAAAGTATTCAGAAAAAATATATATTTCTCTTTAATATAAGAGTAATATATTGTAAACTAAACAATATATAAGCATGAATAAAAACTTCTTTAAAAATCTTGAAACGTTAAAAAAGAACGAGACGATACCCATAGCATTTCTTTAATACCTCGAAATTTTCATTAAAATAGGTATCAGGTTTGGCGGGAGATATTTTGGAAGATTTGATTTGTGATTTAAAAACTTCAAAGAGAGGGATGTTATTCAGTGCAAGCACAAGCTACCTAAAAAAATGTAGTTCCACCCATGAAATAATTTCATTGATCACCGTTATGACGATTTTTTGCGTTAATTTGTGATGTTCTCAAATTGCGCACTTAAGTAAAATAGGATTTATAGATTACTTTGTCGCCATTATGTGTGAACTAATACTCTCTAAAAACGAGAATGGAGAAGCACTTTTTACTGAAATTTATCTTTGTATAATTTGAAACTCTCTTATATGTTAGCATGCTTATAGCTATCAGAATTCTTGCACAATGTGAGTTATTCGAACATCCAGTTTATTTAGCCCTTCAAAGCACTAAAGTGCAGAAAAAGATAAACTTCGATTTCGATAATCTGTTTTATTTTGGAAAGTATGAGTTTTTTGTCGTCGCACATTATTTCAGTCAAACTATGACCTAAGATGATGTCCCACAGCAATCAATATCAACCTTCTATTGAAATAGACGGAGTATGTGGATGAAGTCGTAAGCTTAATGTACAAATTTCTATGCGATAGTTAAAAAGTAAAGAAATTTTAAAATGATAAAGGCTGATCTCTGAATACAATTACAACTGAGAAGTTTAAAGTATTTCATCAAGGATCGCCGGATGTTAATTAGGATGACTAGGATAACACGATGGTTTCACGTTTCTCCGTACTCGTTCACTAACCCGGAAGATTACTTATCAATCTTTATTGGTTCGCTAGCTGAATAACCCGGCGTTGCTCGGGTTTCAAATATGACCGCGACCTCTAAAATATGACCCTAACATTTCCCAGTTTTAACACAAACCCTGTAGAACGTGTTTCCTTACCCATGTCCATTCATTGCAGGAAAGTAAACCTTAGATTTCAAATTTGCGCTTCGCAATTTTCATGGCTACAGATTGGTCTGAAGACAGGAAAGAAATAGTCTAGGTCTTCCTCAGTGTTCTAAAGTATAAGTGCACCAAATATGGCGTGGATTGTTCAAACGGTGTAGATTTGTATAGAGAATATATATACACGTATTCTTTTTATATACAAAAAAGATTATTATTATGCGAATCAAGGCTGTTTCGATCACTCGTGATGAGCCCTTCTTAGTTGTGAGCGCAGTCCTTAAGGCTCGAACACACTAGGTACACTCGAACACACAGTAATTTAGTCGAGTAGCAAGTTATTTAGTAGCTCTACAAACCGAGAAAACAACAAGTTGGGGAGTGTTTGTTCAGACACGGTTTAGTTGGTGTTCGAGAGTCAACTGCTAAAGATGATACGGGAAGCGAAGCTGAATCGAGGAATAAATGTTGCTACAGGGCTTATCATGGAAAAAGATATCATAAATGAAAAGAAGAGAAAATGGGTACGAGAATGGATTGGTCGGAAAGATTTGCAAGGAGCTTCCAATGTGCTTCTTAGAGAACTCGCTGTTGAAGACCCAAAGCAATGACTCTCTTTTTAAAAAAACGCTGTAAAACTGACCTGTTTTTTTAAAATTATAATCAAGTGAGTTTGATTTGTCTACACTGAGTACATTTATTTCAAACTCAAGCTCCGTTATTACACGTGCCGCTGAGTAGAATTTTCAAGCAAAAAATTCGTTTGTTTCTCAAACTAAATCACGAATGTTGAAACAATTTAATTTGCAATCCCTCATATTGATGATGAGATTGAAAAACATCCCATACGAGATGTAAGAATGTCACCAGTAAAACATGTTTATAAGAAAACTAAGTGAAAGATCATTCGCTGAAAATTCGTCACTTTTACTCAAAATGAACGTATGGAGATATTCGTAACTATTCCAAAACTCAAAATCGATTTCAGTAGTAACATACTTCAGAAAAAAACTTTTGTAGTTTGTCTTACAGCAGAAGTGCGATGTAAAAGATGATATGAAATAGAATACATAGATGGATGTATCATGTATACCTATTTGCGTTTGAAGCAAATAGAAGCGATGAAAAAATTGAAACGATATTAAAAACAATTTTCCGTACACTCAAATGAACCTAACATTCTTTTACGAAAGAGAATCGACTCACTTTTCAATCAACATTTAATTAATTCAACCCGAGCAACGCCGGGTAATTAATTCTGCTAGTTTAAAAATGAATACTTTCCTAAAGTTTTTAATTTTTTTAAATCTGATTTCCTTCTTGTGAAACTACGGTATTCACATCGCCTTTCCTAACTCATCGATTGCAACTGCTTTGGCTGTTTTATTTTTGTACAAGGGAGGCTTCACATTCCCTAACCACATTAGCAGTAACAAATTTGACCGTAGTATCATCACTCCAATGATTCAAGTAGCCGATAAAAACACACAAGAAAGAGACCCCGCGGAATGAAAACGAATAACTAATGAACTCCCAAGATGCAGAATTATATTCAGTATTCTACAACACAACTCCAAGCAATTGCAATTGTTCTGCAGGCATTTTGTCCGAATTTTGAAAGCTGCAGTAAATTATAATAAAACATCAAAATTAGTCAACTTACTTTATTTACTTAAAACCTGATCATATTTTCAGAATTTGCAATTCTGTCAATAGCTTTGAAAGTTAAATATTTTGTTATTGACATAGAAGATGTGTCCGTAGCTAGAGAAGAAAAAATCTGTGGCAAGGAATGCGCTTTGCACTGCAGAACGTCGTAACATACAATAAAAAAAAAATCGTCCACAATTTTGATGAAATTAAGGGAAAAAATGTTCTGAGACGTAAGTTGCAGTTTTAAGCACTTTCTGCTCCTGGCATGAACTCTACTGAACAGACGTGTTCAAATCTGTCTAGTGACTCTAACTATAACAAGAACCCCCAAACTGTAATGAACCTTCGAAAATTAAATGAACTTGATTAAAAAAAATAAATGAATTTCCTTAAAAATAAGATAATTATTATACAGGGTGGTCCCGAATTCATGGTACAAACTTTAATGGTAGGTACAGGACATTGTAACAATGATTTATTGTATAGGAATGTATAGTCGCAAGTGACGCGGTGAGGCGAAAACAGGGGAAATAACGGCCGAAAGGAAAAACAAAGATTTTATTGAAAGCGTTGTTGACAAGTGTCATGTTTACAGTAATTGTTCAAAATTGCGTCCACCAGTATCGATACATGCTTGACAGCGTCGGTGGAGCGATAGGCGTACACGTTCAAAGATGCCTGGTATTTCACGCACACCTGCAGCAGCTACAGATAAGCGAGCGACGAGATCCTCATCTGAGTCAACTGGAGTCTCATAAACAAGATGCTTTAGATGTCCCCATAAAAAGTAATCGAGGCTCGATAGATCGGGGTGGCCAAGGGTCTGGTCTACCACGCCCAATCCATCGAGTACCAAACGTGGCATTCAGGTAATTCCGTACATCAATGCTGAAGTGTGCTGGCGCCCCATCGTGCTGAAACCACATGCGGTTACGAATGGCGATCGGAACATCATGCAGCAGTTGTGGTAACACTTCTTTCAGAAAAATAAGATAGCTTCCGCCAGTGAGCCGCGTGGGTAGTAAGTATGGGCCAATCAAAAAGTCGTTCACAATACCAGCCCACACATTAATACTGAAACGTTGTTGAAACGCATGTCGACGCGTTGCATGTGGATTATCGGTTGCCCACACATGGGAATTGTGCGCATTAAAGACACCCTCGCGTGAAAATGTCGCTTCATCTGTAAATAGCACATAATCTACGAAATCCGGCTGCAACGCACATTGCTGCATCACCCACAGGCAGAAGTTCACGCGGCGAGGATAATCTGCCGGATTCAATGCTTGTACTTTCTGAAAATGGAAGGGGTGTAAGCGATTTTCGTTTAACACTCTGCATACAGTCTGATGACTCACACCTACGTCACGCGCAACAGTTCTTGTGCTTGACTCGGGTCTATCAGCCACAATGTTCAAGATGCTTTCTTCCAGCCTTGGAGTGCGTACAGCTCTTACTCGACCAGCGCCATGTCTGTTGACGTCGAACGCACCTGTTTCACAAAGTTGACGATGTAACCGTTGAAAAATTCTATGATCCGGCATTCGTCGATCAGGATACTCCGCGCGATACATTCGTAACGCAGCTCTGCCGTTACCATTTGCACGGCCGTACATGTAATGCATGTCTGCTTTTTCTGCATACGTAAAGTCACCCATCGTCTACGGCAGCACAATTGTGAATGGCGCTTTTCCCTACTGCGATGCATCATGTTCAACAGCGGCTAGACATCTACTGCCCTCTACCGGCAATGATACCAACCGATCACTCCATTTCTCTTTCCTTTTATTTCCCCTGTTTACGCCTCACCGCGTCACTTGCGACTATACATTCCTATACAATAAATCATTGTTACAATGTCCTGTACCTACCATTAAAGTTTGTACCATGAATTCGGGACCACCCTGTATAAGTTTGTTTAGATTATTGATTAACAATCATATTTACCTGTATAAGAATATACTATATGTATTATTAAAATAATAGCGTAACAATTACTAATTTGTACTTGCATTTTTAACTTTTTTGCAAGGTACTGGCTCCTTAGCCTATTAAGTTTCACATCTCCAGAGGTGTACTGGAATCCATTTTCTTTCAAAACATTAACTTTTTATTTATATATATCCAACCATTTGTTTCTGTTTTTGTAGTCAGCATTTTGGGCATAATGGAAAAATTCCAACCCCTGATATTTATATATTAAGAACTTTGTAGCTCCCACTGACCACCTATCACTCATTCTTCAATTATTTGATCAAATCACAAAGTATGTTGTGATGTCTTCGCCCCAAACGGTAGCGTGAAAACAGAATAATGCCCTCGTTCGTGATCCCCTACAGGGAGCAATCCCTTTCCTTTTCTATAGCGGAACATTCCTTACATTCTTATTCGGAACGTTCCCAAATGGAACGTTCAAATTCAAGTCTTCAGCAGTTGAAACTGATGGATAGAAAGTGCATCAATATAAATATTTTATCAAATATTAGATGAGGAGGCTAACTTTGATAAAAGAAACTTTGACGAAGCGCGTATTTCATCAAAGTTGACCATTACACCATCATATTTCGTTGTTAAACTTATTTTATAAAAGATCTTTGCCAAAGAAATTTTATAGTGTAATAGCGGCCTAAGGGTCAGTGATATATATTGCTACAAGAAATACAGAAGCTGTATTATAGGTGGTCCAACCCTTTTTTATTAAAAAAAAAAAACCAAATGGGACCGAAGTGTATTCGCCCTCTGTGTTTAGACGTGGAGCTACCTATGCCCTGGATTGTGTCTATGATAAAATCATGAATGAATTTACCTAGTGGGTGTTGGTAAAAATGTTTACTTAGATTGATGTTTTCAACTCACACTAGTCTTTGTCAACATCAGTCACATACTAAAATCGATGATCAATCTCCATACGGTTCAAACAAAAGTATACTTGCGACACAAAGTTGCCCTCCACTTCAGTCACGGGTGGAGTGGTCGTTCACGGTAAGACGTTTGTCGCCAACTAATTTTTGTCGCCAAATCAAGATGGCGGCCGAATTCCGTAACAGCAGATAGGGTTGCCATAACAAAAACGGCAGATGTGAAGAAAATCCGCAAAAGGTGAAGGTTACCATATTTGGCGACAAATCGCCTTCTTACCGTGAACGACCACTCCACCCAGTCACTCCCGGTGACCCCGAATATATTACGAGTAAAAATCGGCCACAAAATTATGTTGCGTCCACCGTTAATTTGTACTGTATCATAAGAGACAATCTTGGTAAAAAAATTATATGTATTTTGAAAATTCTTATCTTTTTTCGTCCAACCCTGACACTTTTAGAAAATGAGATGAAAATGTAATGAAGTATTTATTGAGTGAAGGCTAGTTGAAAGCGTCCGTAGATTTTTATATCCAGCTTTTAAATAAAAACACCCAACAAATTAAATAAGTATATTTTTAGTTTTTCATTCCTGAGTGTGTTTAAAAGTAATACCCCTGATTTAATCTATGGAATTTTTTTAATATATGTTCCTCAGATAAACAAGTACATGTGATCTACAACAAAGGAATGTGTATAAACCAATAAGTACATATGTTTATTGTTTAAACTCAAAAAAATATTTACTATTGAAATCATAGCATTGTTAGACAACATTGTTTACATCAACACAGTGCACGAATTTCTACAAAACTAAAAACTTTAATTCTGAGAACGATGTTCTGAGATATTTTTCGGATTTTCTATCTACGATTTTACACAAGCAATTTTACGATTGAAAAATTTGCGATAGTTGATTGGCAGTTGTCAAAAGAGTGATTAAACTATTCTATCTTGACACACGAGCATCATGAGACCTTTAAAATTGAAGATAGCCTTAATGACCAATTGGTTGCGTAACAAATTGTAAGTATTGTAGCTTGCATAATCCTAGAATTCTTACCATAATTAGAATTTAAAGTGTAGAATAATTATTGAAATCGAAATATATTGTACCCTTATTCAAAATTTAAGGGTAGACATTTTGATAGCGTTCTAAGTATTACACAACCTTATTTTAAGATGCATTCTAATTTAAATTTAAATGTATTCAATTCCATGAATTCAAATAACGTATTCACTGAGGAAAAACATATTAAATAACTAGATAACATTTACGCTTTTTGATTACATTAAAATTTAGTTGAAATAAGAGTTCATCATTCTAAAAATATGCCAGTAGTTGTAAAATATCATGCTTATAAACTGCAATTTGTAACAAACATAAAAAGTTTATAATTATTTGGTAGACTTAAATAAAATGATTTTTCTTATCATATTCAATTTGATTCCTGCATAATTTCTCACTGCAAAAAGTAATACGAGTGCGCGTACAAATGTTTAACTTTTTAGTTTTAAGTAAATTTAAGTAAATGGTCACTTTCCTCGTACCTCGATAACAAGGAGTAACATTACAAAAACAATGAATTAATCATTGTTTTTGTAATAATTTGATGACAGCCTGAAGTCCAAATATGTTGAGGCTCATTATAACATCGATGAATCGTTAGTGCATGCAACCAAGACCTTTATTGCAAACAACGACTTTGACGCCATTACAAAGAGCTCGTCGTGGGGATCGCTGTAAAAGTGATTGAAAAAGCTAATTATGGCCCTACATACCGATTTCGAAACACTTATCTGCGATTCATGATTAACGACACCGATATGTGACAACGGATTTTGACTCATGATATTTGACATTTTGTTACGTTTATATACGGTTGAAAAAACTGATTGAATCACCAATTGCGGATACACCATCTTTTTCAACACAAACTTCTTACAGGAAAAATATATTATTTAGAAAATTATTATTATATGTAAAAATATTATAAAGTTTTATTCACATGCATTAAATTTTATTCTGCTAAACAAATATTTCCTACCTCCATTCTGTTTTGTGTGTTCCTTCAAGTTATAAATCTCAATGTTTTGTCAAATAATTCAATTAAATGGCATGGAATTTTAAAGTAAGGTAGATAGAAGGAGAGATGAAGACATAGCGTCCGTTTATTGCTCCGTATGTGCAAATGTTTTGCCATCTAAATTAACTTCTTTATGTAACATCGTTCCTCTATTAAAACATCTACTGATTTCGCCTTTATTTGATGTGATCGTAATAGTTGAATAGATCTGTCTCTTCCATAATATGATGTTTTTATAGAATTTATAAATTTTTATAACAGGGATTTAAACTTTTACAACACGGTTTGTAATTTATGTAACAGAATTGATAACTTTCAGAACAGAATATGTAACTTCTCTAACATAGATTTGAATCTCTGTAACATGGTGTGTAATTTTAAATTAATCTTAGAATACGAATTTGTTTTGATTTAAATCCAATGATAGCACTTTTTTTCCGTACGATGAAAACGCAGATTTAATCTTCGAGCAGTGACGCTGGTATAATCGTTACCAAAGAACAAGCACAAACTAGGCCGTTTTTTCGCGTTGATTAAATAAAGTTACAGGAAACCTGCTACTTTCTTAACCATTATCCATCAATTGCTCTTGCTTTTAAACTTCAGTGGCCTCTGCCTTTCTTCCAAGCAACACACACAAAGGGAAAACAAAAAGCATTAGACGAGAAACATTGCCCAGATTGGGTAACCTGAGACCCCACGAGTACAAACAAAGCGGAAGGAGCACTTAGTTCCAAGGGTCTCGGACAGAGGTCGCTGAGGATGCGAGAGCTCAAGTGGCAGCGGACAGTCCAAACAATGATCTGAAATAATAACCCCCGGGCTGTTGTATAAACAGACGGAGATTCCTGGCAAATAACAGAGGATTAATTGGAAGCAGAGAAGAATGTTTTATCGTAGCCACATTCCTCACTACTTGGGTTTTCTTCTTGAGTTTACTTCATTTCCTACTTCGTCTTCTGAAGACCATAAGGATAGGAATGCCGTAGAGCTGCACTGTAATTAGTATTGTACTTGATATATCCTCCTCAAACTCGAATCCAAGCCCAATCTTTTCACCGAAAAAAAAAACCCAATGAAGATTAAACTATAAGATATCTGGCACAGCATAATTTTTCTAATTAGAGTAGACTTTGTAAAATGACATTTAGATATACTTCTCTTCCGTATTCGAATAAAATTCCGCAACTGAATTCGTAACTTTTACAACAGAATTTATCCTTCCGCAATATAATTTGTAACCTCTGTAACAGAAATTCAAACTTCCTTAACATAGTGTGTGTGATAACCGTTATCACACACACTATGTTCACAGATTTTGCAACTTTTGTAACAGAATTTTTTAACATCTGTAAAAAATTTTAAGTTTTGTAACATGGTTTGTAAGTTCCATATCAGAATTTGTAGCATAGAGTCGTTAAAATTATATTTTACCGGGACAGAATCTAATGAGTTTTCACATCAAAATTCATTTGTTGTTGTTGTCGTATGTTCGTCTGGGATGCATATGAAAGCAAGTGGTGAACAGAAACATTCAAGACAACACAGAAGAAGAATATTTTTTTTATTATAACAGACGATGATCCCAGCAAAGAACAGAAGGTGTGCGCTGCTTTCCTTTCAAGACGGGAATCCATCCCAGGCGAAAGTCCGACTTCTTTCCCAGGTTTTACATCCATGCCTTATCCGGGATTCGAACCCGGGCCCACTCGGTGACAACCGAGGATTATAACCACCATACTGGCTGGGCGGCTATCAAAATTCATTTACAATGGCGGTTATATTCAAAAGTTTTTTTTATCTGTAATGATTTTTTATTTAAAAATGTGGACAGAATTTCTTATGTTCATAGCAAATGAACACAAGAAAACAGCATGTGTTTATTTTAAAGACATCTACAAACGTGGCATTATCTAGTGAGTGAACAAAATCCATTTTGATCCATCAGGAAAATGTCATGAAATGTCAAATGAAAATGTCAAATGAAAGTATGTCATCAAAGAAACGCAGATTGGAATTCAAAAAATAAAGCATAACCATGAAAATATTGAATGTTAACATTTGCACAAATTTTAGGATTCAAGCATATTTGATGTGCGTTTCAATTTAATTTTTAAACAGAACAAAGACTGATACCATGCTAGAGATTCTTAAGGTTTGTGACAAAATTACTTCTCCCAGTTCATGATGTTTGTGGGATTTTGAAACCTACTTCCCCTACTAGTACACTTCTAAGATTCTGGACGTCTATTTACATTGGGGAAGTTCGTAAAACTATTAACACAATTTCATTAAGTCACAAAGTGCTTTCGTTAAGACATCTCATCCAGCAAGATTTGAACATTTTTGCTAATACTTGATGAGATATCTCGTCATCAAGGCATTGCCGATATTTTTATGAAGACGCGATCAAGATCTGGTCAGTTTTCCTGTTATGACGAAATATCACATCCATCAAGATATGGACAGTTTTGCTAAGGACGAGTTACCTCGTCAATAATCATGGTTAAAATCCTTAAATTATAAATAGAACTACCAATCAAATTGACAATAGAGCTGATTAGATTTTTTCCCCTTAAAAAATGTATATACATGGGAAAATGGTCATGAAAAACATAATTTATTCGATTCAGTAAATTAGTATTTTTTATAACATAATATATAGAGAGAGATTGTTATAATATAAATCAATTGGGTCACTTATAAATGAATAGAAATGTATTGGGTTATACTTATAAATGAATTTAAATGAATTGGGCTTTATATAAATGAATAGAAATGTATTGGGTTATACTTGTAAATGAATTGAAATGAATTGGGTTATATATAAATGAATAGAAACGCTAATTGGGTTACTTATAAATAAATAGAAATGCGAATCGGGTTACTTATAACTGAATAGAAACGCGTATTGTGTTACTTATAAATGAATAGAAACGTATTCGGTTACTTGTAAATGAATAGAAACGCGTATTGTGTTACTTATAAATGAATTGGGTTACATATAAAATAATAGTAACGAATTGGGTTACTTATAAATGAATTGGGTTACATATAAAATAATAGTAACGAATTGGGTTACTTATAAATGAAAATAAACGAATTGGGTTACTTATAAATGAATTGGGTTACATATAAAATAATAGTAACGAATTGGGTTACTTATAAATGAAAATAAACGAATTGGGTTACTTATAAATGAATAGGAAACGAATTGAGTTATACTTATAAATGAATAGAAGCGTATTGGATTACTTGTAAATGAATTAAAATTAATTGGGCCTTATATAAATTAATAATAACAAATTGGGGTACTTATAAATGAATAGAAACGAATTGGGTTGCTCATAAATAAATAGAAACATATTGGGTTACTTGTAAATTAATTGAAATGAATTGGGTTACATATAAATGAATAGAAACGCTGAATTAGGTTACTTATAAATGAATAGAAACGCGAATTGGGTTACTTATAAATGAATAGAAACGAATTGGGTTGCTCATAAATAAATAGAAACATATTCGGTTACTTGTAAATGAATTGAAATGAATTGGGTTATATATAAGTTAATAGTAATGAATTGGGTTAATTTTAAATGAATCGAAAAAATTTGGGTTATATATATATATATATACTTATAAAGGAATAGGAACGAATTGGATTACTTGTAAATGAATTGGGCTACATATAAATTAATACTAACGAATGGGTTACTTATAAATGAATTGAAATGAACTTGGTTACTTACTTTTCTCAAAGCACGAATGGCGTTTTTGTGTTGTTTTGTTAGAACTGCAAGTCTTGGCTCCTCGGGGTCTTCATCTGAAAAAGTAAAGTACAGTGATTACTCATGCATTCAACCTCTCACTGAAATGATTATTATGGTGAATATTTTGACTAATATTTTTATTAAATAAGAGTTTAGCTAAAATATATATATTCACCATAATTCCAAAAGAACTCCAAGGAATCGAGGCAACGGAACACATCGCAACGCATAGCTTAGAGAATTACCCAGAAGTATGGGAGTAATTTCTTTCTTCGCTTTTAAACGAATTTTATGGATAAACATCGAGATTGAAAATTAAGTGGATATCCATTGAAATTCTATGAGGGAACAAGGAGAATAAATTTTTAGCCATTAATTAAAAATATTTTTTCTTCCTTGCATTTTTTTTCTTCTCTATTCCAGGAATTTCATTAAATGGAAAACATTCAATCCTGTTTTTTTCTTTTATAAATTCAGGCAATCAAAGTGAAAAAAATCTTAGTTTTTGAATGATAATAATGATTTCACCACGAGAAATGCTTCTGCCAAGAATCCTACGCTTATCATGTTTTGGTACCTTATCCTACTTTCCCTCTCGTTGGTGTAGTGACAAAATGTGAATACCATCAAGATTTAACATTCCAATTGGTCTCGACGAAACATTTCGTCCACCAAGATCTGACCAATTTTGATACTGAAGAGATATCTCGCCATCATCTGACCAATATTTTGCTAATGAAGAGATAGCTCGCCATCAAGATCTGACTAATTTTACTAATGAAGAGATATATCACCATTAAGATCTGTTCATGTTTTCTAAGTAGGATATTGCTGATATTTTGTTGATGATATGTCTCATCAGTTATTCCGAATGACGAGATATATCGTCCATCAAGATCTGGTAACTTTGGCTAATGACGGGATAACTCGATAAGACGATCGTTCACTCTACCATCAGAATACGATTAACTTGAGTACAAGGCTAAACCCGGCACTAGTATTAGTCCAGTTACTCGACAAAAATTTAGATCTTTTATTGAAATTTAAATCAATATTTTAATTCACATTTAGTCACAAAATGTCTTATTTTTTGACAAATGGGATATATATTTGTAATGCTTTTTACTTGCTGCTGAGATCTGTTGATCTCTTTCCGACGCCAATATTAGCCCAAAACAAAATAAAACTGATACCCTCAGAATGGAATCTCGTCATCGTCCAGACTTAGCGGCGGAAGCAGTCATTTCTAAACAGTACTTTGCTTGCAATCCTTAACACAGAATGCATCCTTAGCACCTTATTTAGCTTAGTTACTCTCTCTACTTATATGATTGAGGATGTATCAACACAGGAAAAAGTTATACGAGATCTGAAAATCGCACTGATTGACACTGATTATACGGATAATTCATACAAAACATAACATCAAGTTACACCAAACATTGAATAATTCAAACAAAGAAAAAAGTGCATGCATATAGGAAGATTTGCGTACATACTTGGCAGGTTCTGATCCAACAAGCAAAGAAAAGGATCAGCCAGCAGGAGCAATAAAAAGCAGAAAAAAGTGAATTAAAGATTGTGGAACCACTGTCTCATTCCCTATTCCCGAACATAGCCAGCGATGGAACTGCGTTACTACAATGTTCACAATGAATATGCCTTCTATAATGCGCTGATCGTGTTGCAGTGAGTTTGGGTTAATGGAACAGCTTTCTAAAGAGCAGTATGCCATGAAGCGCTGCAACTAAGTTGCCATGCCACTAAGCTAAATTCTATAAGGGGCTTAATGTGGTTGTGGGGGGTCGAGCGTAGAGTCCTGCGAGTACTTCCAATTCACTCCTCTTCACTTCAAATCACTCCCAACCCTTTGATGGTTTTCCGCGATGACTTCCGGAAGTGGTAGCTAAGCCAGTTCGTGAAATCCAGTGGAACGTTTTCAGGGGTTCCGCAGCAATTGAAATACAAATTGAGATTTTTGTTAATATGTTGTTTTATATGTCAGTGTTTCACTTTTATATACCTCCTATTTTCCACTTTCAAGTTTATTGCAACTATACAGCTGTACTCAGTGTTGTATCTGTAGTCAGTTATAACTATTGTTAAAGGTCCGTTTCACCTTATAATTTACATTGAAATTATAGTACTGCATCACTTAAAAAGGCTAAAAATACAAAAAACATAATTAGGTAATAAAAACAGATTTGATCAAAACCGTCTATATTTTCTATCTGAATCATGTATACCTATGTTTTGACTTAGACTACAGATGTGCTGTGATGTACTTTTAATTAGGCTCTCAGAAAATAAAAGTTTCAGTGTAGAGTACAGAAAGTGTTGAAAAATTAAAAAACCTACTCGAGGTTTATTTGAGATGTGTATGTCATTAAACTGTATTCCGACCCACTACTAACACTCACAACCAGATCAGAATTCGAACTAGAAAACTGTACCACCGAGCCACAGCATTAACTACTCGGTTTGAAAACAACTTGTTACCCAGTTGAAGTTTGCTGTATCATAAATAAAACATTTATTGTAATGCAAACTTAATGAGAAAAAGTATATTGAGTGATTCTATAATCCCCGACCACGCTTTAGAGGGTGATCGGAAGCATCAAAAACGTGCCAAGGAATATGTTTCCAATTGTACGTAGTTGCTAGAGGGACCTGTTAGCAATTTCATGTCATTTTATTTGCCCAAGCTGAGCCAAACACATGACATATAATGTCCAGTAATTTTGAAAACAAAGTATGGGGAAGTGAAATTAGAGAATAATCTATAAGTACGAGAAGACTTTAATTATGTCCCATTTGAAAGTGCCGGCTGGTTCAAAAGTGACAAAGGAGGTGAAAACAGTAGCTTTAATAAACAGTATCGATCATTAAATAAACATAATTTGCCGATTAGTCTTCTATTATAACGTCTTGTAACCAGCTGCAACATAATGCGCATAGGCAACCAGAGCAAACTGAAGACTTACAGCTTGAACAGCATAACAGAACACACCCTCAATTCTCGTTTTATTGCCATTAGCAAAAGAAAGCGATGATTTGAATGTAATCCATTGCCAAATCCACGCGAGTTATTTTCATGCGTGGACTGATGCCACCACAGATCGCTAAAGTATCGGTCGCGAGCCTCAAGTTTACCATGGGCACTAAGCACAAAAAATGATCGTTCGAGTACTTCGGATTCGTGAAGCGCATACACACCTAAAGACGATGTGCTATTGAGGAGTCAGTGATAACGGAAGAGCTGCTTAAAGGCAGCATCGGAAGTGCTTCCATACTCTACGACTACATGCTTCCCAGCAACGATTTTCTGTCAATGTTTATGCGGTATTAACGTTTACGTACCTCGCGGCCATATTCAGAAGTCTCGAGTTAATCTGAGTATCTGCTGATCCGCGGGTCATGGTTAAATCGCGGATCCTCAAGAACCGTATTCTCAAATGGCGGGTTAAATGATCCACGGATTAAAATGATAGGCTCGCTGTGATTGGTTACTACCGTCTCCTCCCGATCACGTGATATTGGTATGGTTTACACATGGTACGACGCTCTAATCAGCATTCATACCGGTCAAAAACGTACTTCGCAGACAGAATTGATTCCAAATTGTGATTTTAATAGAATGAGAAATGCTAAGGTATTCAATTTCAAATTGGATTTTTATGGAAACCCAAATTTTGCAAGAAATAATTGTACGCAATGCCTGGACAAATCAATGTAATCCGATTATCTTTGTATCTCAGTATGGGTGTATGTTGGTGTAAAGTGAAGTAACTTGCACTGTAAATTTTCTTTCATTCTTAATAAATCAACAAAATAATTTTTCTTCCACCAGGAATTTGCATCTGCCATGTTCATATTCTTCCATTTGCTCTATCATTGGGTTCTACTCTGGCGAGCCAGAATATCGAACCAGAACACCATCTGTGCATACATACTTTATAGAAAATGTAATCACGTTCCTGTTCCGATTCATATTAGATCAGTTGAATGCGCGTCATCGTAAGAATACTGCAATTTAGTACAGAATGAAGTGTGTCGTCCATTTTGTTTTGTTTACAGTATGTCTAGCTTCTTTCGCAAAAAGACAGTACTGCGCATGCGTAACTCTCAACCGAGTGTTAACCCGGCGATTTCGGAGACTCACAATGTAACACCGAGACGGCAGTTTAAACTTCGGATCAGGGATTGTGAATACAGTTTTTTCGATAACCCGAGGATTATCGTTGATCTTACTTATGAATACGGCCGTAAGAAACATACAGTCTTCGATAAAAAATGTTAATTTTGATACATCCTTTTACCTTTTAAAGTTTTGTCTGGGAATTTTAAACTACTCCGTATATTAAAAATAAGATCGGCAACAAAATGAGAAAACTGCAAACTGTGTAACCTTAAGCTTACATTGTGTTTTAAAATATTCATTTTTGAAAAACTGTATACCTTTTCTCTTATAAAAATCTTTAGCAGGCATTCCCTTTAATTAATATTCAGATTTTTTATAAATGACGTCGTTTACTGGAATCATTAATGCGAATAATTAAAAACTGACTGGGAAATTTTAATTCCACGTAATTTTTTGGAGCTTTTATTACTCGAAAGAAAGACGGCCTATTCGGTAATTGATGTTACCTCTTAAATCCCACGGAACATAATGGAAATATTTAGATGATTTATACAATGCACATTTAGAGAGATGAATAGGTTTTTTTTTCTGTTTATTAGTCGTTACAAAAAAGGAAACTGATTATCCTTTTTACAGAAGCTTCGCAGTTTTGAAAATAAAAAATTTCTTGCAATTTTACGAAAACAGTTTTCTATTTAATTCTATTTGAAGTGCATAGAAGTGATTTAAATGAATTAGTATTCTGTGTATGAATAGCTATACTGATATTTAAGTGATCGTTTCTTTGATTCGACTGCTTTAAAGGACTAGTTCACAAATAAAATTTCTAGATTAAAAAACTCAAAAAGATTTATTAAAAAGGACATTAATTTTTTTCTTTACATGTGCTAATTTAAATTCTTAGAAAAAGATTGAGCTGACTGATTTGATCGGTAGAAAAAATAACACGAAACTGTTAAGTAATGCTGAAGTTGTGTTTCAATGGATTACCTCTTATAGCTCTTTCGCTGATGTTAAATGCTCTAATTTGATGGCAGCACAGTGCTAACATCTACCGAATATTATTTCTGTGTATTTTTTTTTACTCTTCCTTGAGAGCAAAGTGTAACCTCGAATGCACGTTTGTTAAGAAAAATCCAAGACATTTGGTTTAATACTAAGTCGTCTTTTTACAATACATGACTGATATTTTATGTCGAAAGGGTCAAATTTGGTCCAAGATCTACAAAACAATATTACAATCGAAGCAAAATCCTATTTTGTGAACTTTAAAGCCAAAACGAAAAAACTAAGCAATTAAATTTATTTACTTCAATTTAGATATAGAACAAAATCGATAAACAACGTATAAACAAGGTTGAAAAACTAAATGTAGTGTAAAAATTCAATGCTTGTAATAAATAAGCATAAACTAGGGATTGTAATAGGGATTTGTCAATATGTCTTTCAAAGTGGAATGATTGACACCAAAATGGCTTCGTCTATGGTGATCAAACGTAAGACATTCGAACAAAATATGTCGCCCTGATTTAATACACTCATGTTTTCATTACATGAGGGTTGATAAAATGGTATAAGGTTTAAAATTATTTCTAAACCACGGAGAACATTAGTCCAATCATTCGGACACTAGACTGAAAATTTCAAGAGCTAAAAGACATGAAGTAGGATCATTGCAGTCAGACTTTAAAAAGATATAAAATCATTGTCTTGTCAAAAGACCCATAGGTTATTTTTATTGAATTAAAATCTTTTCTACAAACCAAGAAATGAGAAATAAAATTAAACTTGCAGATCCAACCACTATTTCAAAAAATATAATTAGACACGTTCTCTATGAATTTTTTTTTTGACCAATTCCAAAATCGGCGTGTCTGTAGAATTTCTGAAGCATTTTGTCCTATGGTGTTTCTAAAGTTTGCAAAAATGTACTGTGTGGTCCAAATGTGATGTTGCCCATGTAATATTCTCAAGTGTACCCCGCATGGGCAAAGATATTCGTTAAAAATCCAGCTTGGTTAGTTAATTCCTCCCATTTACAAGAATTTCACTGTCGATTTTTAAACCCTAAATAACCCATGACCTAGGACTGCAAAAGCGGAATTTGAAGTGAAGCTTAGTGAATCAGAGAGTAACTTCCAACCGCGTCGATTCAATGCGGAATCTCGCTGTGAAATGAAACTGGCGCAAGCGGGCCCTCGGAAAGTGTGCTAGAATTGGAAGAGAGGTGCTTTTGGTGCGGGTCACATGATGATCTTACCGCATGAAGACGGACTGTCCTTACGGACCCTGCTGAAGAGATTAACACAGAAACTGCCACGTCTTGATCCTACGCTTGGAAAAACAGATAGCCATTAAAATACGACACTACTTCTACAGCTCCAATAGTAATTACGCATGCAACGCACAGTCATCAACTAACTAATCAACCTACATATGAGTAATCACTACATGTGTCTTAGAGTAACCTGTTAGCTACGACTCTACATTTCTCATTAAGTTAATTTACTTTCAGAACAAATTTTTTAGTAACACGTGTCTGATGGTTGCATCAATTGGTGAAACTGGTGTTGCTGAACGTGTATTAATTCTTGTACGGATTTAAGAGACCGTAAGTAATTTTTTTTCAGAGCCTTATTTTTTTATTTTATATACAGGTTATTACAAACGATTCATTGGGTTTCGAAGTCCTATTGCATTCAAGACAGCCGCGGTAACCCACTTACTAAAGTCTCGGATTAGCAATAGAAGGATTTCGATTTCTAAACTGTTGAAGCCTTAAATGTCCTCACGTTGGTTTGCTGTAGAAATATGAAGTGTGGGATGCCAGCTCAATTGTTGACCTCGTCACTTGACGAGTTTCAAAATTACGAGGCATTGTCCTAGGATCTTTTCCACCATTGATCCCAAACCGTCGCCAATAGCTCGTTGTGTTCCAGACGTGAAATTACAAATAGACTGAGCATTGATATTGAGAAGAGTCTCAAAACCTTTGATCATGCCGACTAGTAGTCACGTGACTGCTGTTTTGAAAATTGAATTGATGGGCCGATTTGGCATCTTATCGTCTGGTTCGGTAATACATGGTCATTCCGGGGAAATGTGTGAATGCGCATTTTTATAGAATAGTGACAGAAATGGTGAAATTGTCAAAGTATACTACTTTGTCACGCAGAGCAATCCGATGATGCCTACTTGGTTCCACCCGATAGACGAAAGATGCCTAGAGTTACTACTAAAGGTTACGTAATTACTAAACGTTCTATTACTATCTCACGTTATTATTAAAGATTCTATTACTATCTCACGTTACTACTAAAGGTTCTAATACTATATCACGTTATTACTAAAAGTTATATCACTATCTCACGTTATAACTAAAAGTTCACGTTATTACAATGTTTGGTCACATAGTCCACATAAAAATGTCACCTTTACTCATTCTTTTATATTTCCTCTACGGTTTCTCCAGTGTGACGTATATTCGACAAATTACCAATGGTTCCTAAGATAGGAATCACACTCATTTGTACCAATCATATAACGAAAGAAATTATATATAAAATTTTAAAATTCGCGCATGGGGACTTTCTTATGACACACCAGGTGGCAGGATGAGCTACATTTACGAATTGGCGGCTATGCAGCAGAAAGAGTTTTTGATTCACGAAATTTTATATTCCTGAAACTTGGGGCTCCATCTCATTGGAACATTGATATACGTCGCAACGTGAAAGATGTCGTTACGGACGATACAAGTTTGGGCGATGGGGTGGTAATGACTTGCGTGTTTCAGATGGCCACCTAGATCTTTCGACCACCCTGCAACTTTATCCACTAGGGGTATGTTTGAAGTCACTGTTTACGTGTCGCCATTGGCAGCAATATCGGAATATCTCTAGGACCACATTACTGCTGCTTTGATGACCACCAAAGGAGAAATGCTAAAACGTATGTGGATTGAACAGTTAAACGTGTAATGAGAATAGTAACGTAGTAAAGCTATAGCTAATACGGACGATTTCTAGTTATTAGCACTGTTTTATGTTATGTGTAATACTGCTTTGAAAATTGCCGAGTTTTGAAACCCGATGAGTCGTTTGTACTCTGTATGCCAATTGGACAATTCAGTTAAATAATATCAATACAAGCAGCCCGTGAATTATACCAAAATTGATGATTATTCTATATGAACCATTAATGGATAGTTTCCAGATGGGGTAATAAATCAACTCCGATTATTTATCCTTTTCAATTCATCAAAGTTGCACTTTGAATTCCTCAACAATTTACTGGAATATTGAATATTTCTCAGTTTTGTAATTTAGAATTATATTAAAGTTCTGTATTTATGCTGTATGAAAAATATTGTATGTCAGCCGTACGGACGGATATCATTGTCTACATAGTTAGATGGATTAACATTACATTCAAATCGAGTGAAGTATTTTATGTTGTTTTTTCCATTTTTATGCTAGAATGCATATTTTTTCTGCTAGCAATGAGAATTACTCTGGATGAAATATGATCGATGAATTTCCACAAGCCTCCCTCGGTAGATTTATTGAAAACAATTTCCATTTTAACGACCATTTAAAAGAAAATATTTCTTGATATAACTGCATGGTATGTAAAAGAATGCACTATGAAGTCTTTCGAATTTAGACGGAATGGCGCATATTTTAAGCATTCATTTTGGGATAAGATTTCTGTGGGGTCAATGCAAGGCGAAATAATTTCTTAACACGCAGAATTAATGAACTGTTGCATTATTCTTATAGGACTGTTTGAAAAGTACCCAGGATGTATGATGAATGAATGCAATGAAAATTTAAAGCAATTTGAGAATCTGTATGTTAATTTCTGTCTATTTTTAGAGCAAATATCTGACCTTGAAAATAAGAAAAAGACTGATTAATTGATTGAATACCTACAGAAACCAATCATTATCCGTGATGTAAATCAATAGTTAATATTACGTCGTGGTTAGTAGATATACTATCAAGTTTCGGCAATAAATATTTCAGCTTTCAGAATAGGGTAATATTATTTGATGATAGCTTGGATTCAATTCGTGTACATAATTTTACACCATCATTTTGTAATTAGGCAGTTTTCAGCATATTGAATTATTAAGTTACAAGCAGTAAAGTACCACATTATTGAGATATTTAATACAAGAGGATTTTTGAAAATAGTTTAATAGTGTAGGTGTACCAAATATCGCCCCTGCGCTTAATATCGCCTATTCGTGTTTGCAAACTACTATGCGCGAAATCTATGAGTATATGTAGTTAGTTACCTTGACGGTCTAGGCTTTTGTCAGACGTTGCGCCACCGGCAAGTTTCCTTTCAGTTAAATCAACAACACTATTGTATCTGAAGTGTTTGAAGCTGTCATCACACATACAAAGTATTCTTTGTCTACAATCTATCCAGGTAAGTGTTTACAAACCATTGTTTCGTTTATATGACTTGAAACTACATTGAATACTAAAGATAGATATGCTCATTTAGTAACTCGTATTTAATAGTAGCTCCTAATTTCGCATGGTGGGTGGTAATAGGAACAGGGATAGGTCGTATTAGGAACCCACACTTGAAAATTATCTTGGGAAATGTTTTAAAATTTTTCTAGTTAATTTAAACTGACATAAGTAAAGAAGGTATAGGATCTCTGGAAAGCAAAGGAGAATAGTTTCTAGCGCTATTCATTTAGTTTCCAGCTTGATTTCCCAACCCAGGAGATATAGTTAGGGTAGGCGATATTTAGAACACCTATCCTATTTTTGAAAAACAATATGGTAATTTAGTCATTGAAAAGTGTGATTCGCTGAAATAAGAAAGACTAATTAATTAATTAAAAATTAAAAAATCGAGTAATTGGATCAATTACTCAAAAATTCCAATTTTATAAATATTTTTTATAAATAGTAATAATAACAATCCAATTTAGGAATAGTGCAAAACTTTTAATGACATCAGATTGGTGAATGTGATTTCACAAACAAGCTAGTCCGAAACAATTTTCAACTAATTGCAAACTGCTGCCGAAACTCAAATGCTCGGCAATTATTTCAATCAAACTGTGTGGAAATAGCGAGTAACGATTGTTATAACGTTGATATCAACTGAGGTGTATATTTCTCTCGAAATCTAATACTACTACAATACAGGAATTGCATTACTGACAGCCGGTGCTAAGTTAGTTTACACGAGGTAAAACCATTTGTTTAGACAATCGAAGTATCGATTTTTGGGAAATGAATGCTGTGCAGAGGGCAAATATGCATTGTATACGAAATAAATTACTTTATCGATACCGTTTATAAACACGATGTCCTGTTTGAAGAGTAGAGAATCGGAGGGTTGGTGCTCGAACTCGGTACTACCAAAGACCGTCGTATTCGTGGGGACTAAGGTACTGTAGTGTCCACAAACGTCTTTACATTGGCATGGTGTGGAAGTATGAAGAGTGGGATGCCAACTCAGATGTAACCGCGTCATCTTTTTCTGGTTAAAATTTCGGTGTTGTCCTTGGATCTTTCCCTTCGTATGGATAGCGGACCGTCACCAATAGCTCATTGTGTTGCTCCAGAGTGACGGTAATTTAAATCCCACTAACCTACCATCAATTCTGGCAATGGTTAGTTACTAAAAATGCTCATTGTGCAGAATCAGTTAAATTGTTAAAAATATTAGAAAACTGACGATTCGTCAAATACAATAAACAATGAAATATTTTTAGTAAATCATAATAATAAATATATATAAATCATAAGGGTTTTATCCAGGCATGTCAAAATCCCTGGTTTCATGCGGACAACTAATAATGAGGACCCACAATATCGTAAACATATAACGTTAGTATGGGATTTTTAGATATATTTTTAATGACTCAGAGACCTATCGTTCTCCAGATTAAAATACTACACGCTACACAAACACGCCTTATTCATTTTATCATTTTTTGCAGTGTGTACATTCGTAAACTATCTTCTTAGGATAAACCACATGAAGAGTAAAATGGTATGAATTACTTTTAGACCAGAAACTTGAGAGCTCAATAGGAGTTGCAATCACTTCCATCGAGCGAGATATTGTCAAATTCCCTAGCTTTAAGTGTATATGCTATCTTCTTTTCTTAAAGTTGTAATAAACAACATAAAAAATGAAGGAAATTTTGTTACATTACTATATTATATATATACTATATTATATCTACTATTATAAAAGGAAGTGTTTCTCTGTGTCTCTGTACGCAGTGTCCTAACGAATATATGGCGCTTACAATAATGAAATTTGGCACACAGGTAGTCCTAATTTTTTTGCGATTTTGTGTACTGTTCGAATTTTAAAATTTAATCTAGAACATTTAAAAAATAATTTATTAGTTTTTCACCTTTTGTTCTACTTTCCAGAGCATGACGTCATTGAAGAAGGAGAGGATTTTACGATTTTCGATCGCTGACGTCACAAGCGTTTTTCGTCCTAATCCCTCTGGAACCATGGTAAGTTTTCCGATTCTAGGGTGTTTTGATTAACGTTGTTGATAATAGCCACTTCGAGGCCTGCCCATGGAGTTCGTTTGCGAAACGAGCCTAATGGGAATTAGTAGCAATCACCGGGGGTAGACGAGCGTCAGAGAGCAGTGATCACGCCTGTCCCAACGAAAAAAACTGTCACGAGCAACGCCGTGCTGGCATCGCAGTGGTTAGTACTTTATATACAGCCCAAGACAAATCCCCTTCATTCAATGTGTTCCATTCAAGGAAAATGATAGGATACATCTGGTCTTTATAAGATTGTCTAAGTAAAACTCTTCCCTCTTCTCAATAAATAACGATCGATAATAAACGTGAGTAAAGATACGAAAGTTAATTTCAATCGATTTGCAATCAAACAAAACCAGATGGAAGGCGATATTTTTTTTCTCTGTAACACAAAAGCTCTCGCATGATACCTATCGGGGTTGCCTTAAAATGCCATTTTGGCGATTCATATATTGGTGTTGACCAATTCGGAATTAATTCTTTGGAATTTATACTGTTGACGTGGTGAATTAAAATTCGAAAAAGAAGCCTAGTTGTGTCTGAAATAAGTATAGCACCTCGAAAACACTATCATTACCTCCATTAAGCTCGACAGAAAATACTTATTTCTAGCTTTCAAATCTAAAAATTACACCTGTCATTAAGGTCAGTAATGCCTGTTGGTGTTCAATAATTTCAGATTGTTTTAATTTATTTGAAGCACGCTTTTCCTCGTACCCTACACCAATGTTTGTGGGTGTACTAGTGGTTAATTAAATTCCGCCTACAAGGATCTAGAAGACTTGTTACTAATTAAATACATTTGTTGAGCAAGTTAACTAATCTGCTTTAGCCTGATTTTGCTGAAAAATACTCTCACTTTTAACAAAATTTCCAACTTTTTATGAAGCAAAAGTCGCTATAAAAATCTAAAATAAAGAATTTAAACTTTCACAGTATTCTCATTTTGCCTCGTGTATATAAAAGAGAAATGTAAGAGTCTGTATTGGCTGAGTATTAGAATATTATTTAATAAATAAGTGGCGTTACCAGTAACCAGGCTTCTATTTTGGACGGGGGCACAAGCCGTAAATTGCATTTTGTTAACACAAAGATAAGATTTCATCAAATTTTTAAAGGTAGTTTTATGTTATTTTTAGCTACGGGACTATATATCTTAAATGAATTACTTTAAACACGTGAAAAGAGTGAAACGTCTCGATTGATATAAGTACACAAAATACTAAAAGGATTTTCTACTAACAGTTTCGAAATGAATAGCTCTTAGCAATTATTGTTTGCTATGAGTTATTTAATGTTAGTCATGTTTGTTTCTGAAAATTGTTTTTCGTAACAACATATTTGGAGGATTGATAGGATACGTTGGTATGAGAAAACGCGGGAAAAATCCAGATCATGACGACAACCAATACTTTCATACTTCGTAATAATATAGTCTTTAAATTATTACTTTATCTTGCTGGATAAAGAGCCACAGCTCAAAATGCGCATTTTACCAGAAGCATGAAAAATGTTTTGAATCTATACAAAACACTGTGAGTGCTAGACTCGGTGTTACTTGCCATAGATTGATTCGCCATTTGACGTGGTTCAATATTACGTAGCGTTATCCTCCGATCTTTCCCTTCGGTTTGATCCCACCATTAACCCGTTGTGTTGCTACAGTGTGACGTTAATTACATACCTACCATAGACGACTTTTTCACGATTTGAGTTACGAAAATCTTGTATGCCTAAATTTGACGCATATCTTGTCATTTTAAATCCCCAAACCGGCATATTTTAGTTATGGCACTCTTACATCCGGGGGGGGGGAGAGGTAAATGATGAAAATAATACACAAAATTATCGTTACTTTTGCAATCAAATGACTTCCATTTTACACTTAGAACACTTAGGCCCGGTGCACACATCCGATTTTTCAACGTGCGGCGCCGCTGCGGCACCGCAGCCCAACTATGCACACATAACCGTGAAATGACGCAAGTACTCATTTCGCGCCATTTGTGGTAAATATTCTATCCATGAAAACGTGTTTATTTCGCTTACTTGGTGTAAAAAAAAGTATAGTTTGAAGCAAAATAGACGTTACTGGATTCAACCATTTAATAATTATTATTTCTATTCCATTTATTTATGAAAACAAGGTACTTCAGAACGGAGACGCGAGTGCGGCGTGCCGCGGCGCCGTGGGGAACTGCGGTACAAATTTCACGCAAGTTGGACGTGCGACGCCGGAGGCATGTGCGCACTACTCCATTGGAACTAATGTATCTCAGACGGCACTTGCGTTGACGCAACGGCGCCGCACGTTAAAAAATCGGATGTGTGCAGCACCGGGCCTTAACGCTCCAAAAGGCTTCGACGAGACAGCTCGTTCATCACCATGGTAACTAATTGTGCAAATGGCATTTGGTCATCAAGACATTGTCAATTTTCTGATGATCACGAGATTAAGACCCTGGTAATTTTCCTTCTAAAGACGAGATATCTCGTCCATCAAGATTATGTCAGTATTTTTATTATGTCGAGATACAACGTCAAGAAACCGATACATCAAAGGGAAGATCCACCACAATCCTATATTTTAGGAGGGGGGAGGAGAAATCAACCATTATGGCTACGCCTCTGTAATTGATATCTGTACTAAAGCTGGCAAGAATAAGAAAGCAATGGCAAAAACATTGCAATGCATTTATTCGCCATTTTTTGTCTACATCCTGGGTACGGTTTTCGAATGTTTTGCAAAACGCTAGCCAAAGTTCAGGTCAATTTGTTCTAAATCTTTACGAATCGCTCTTGGAGCGATGCAAGATCTACCCTACGTTTGGAGCACGAAAGGCACACAATGTCACTTGTATGTAAAAGGAAAAATTCTAATGGTGTGCATTGAGAGTGAGTAGTGCTGAGTTGTTTGTTTTTACCGCCAACCTGGGGATGTTTGGTCTGAGGACAGAAAGGCCGGCGACAGCGCCACGTAGGGAGGGCAGCTGAACTCTTTCTGCAGCATGTTGCACAGGCCTTTGGGGGTGGACGTCACCTCGCAGCCGCCAGCGCACTCCACAATGCACTCTGGCCACAACAGAAAGGAAACACGGGAGAAAAATGTAGAACACAAAATGGGTACAAAACATATCACAACTATCAACAACAGCTACCATGCTGTTTAGCACTATGCAAGTAAAATGGATACAAAAGTACATACAACAACAACACAAAATAGTATGAATGACAGCGACAAGCATGCAAAAGAAATCACTGGTTTCGACAACACACAAATGCTTTTTCATGTCAACGGTAGGAGACACTTAGAAATGCAACATCGACGGATGGGGACATGTGGATAACATCGACACAACGGCAATTCACATGTACAGATCATCCAAACAGTGAAGAGTTGCATTTTCCTCTCTCGAGGATATTACAAAACACACAATACAAGAAACATCACTGCACTCTTTGAATCCATATCATACTTACCTTAGGTATGATTCTCAGAAATCGAAACAGAATTTCTTTTGAAATTTAGTTATTATTACGTACATAAAGACGCTGATACTATTTCCAGCCAGTGCTATGCGAAAGATAGCTAAACTGGCCAAACTACGGAAAGTGCTGTCGTCGTTTTTCAATATTCATTATAGATACATGGTAGCAAAAGTAATGGAGTTGGTGGAACGGAGAAAAACCATTTTTGTTGTCAAATAAAAACTGTTGCAACTATCGATGCTGATACCTAATCTGATATCTCAATTTTACAACTTAAAATAGGCATCTTCTTGATAGAATTTTGATGATTTTCTAGACTATATTGTGCTTTGGAAATAATTAAGGGAGTTTTGAGAAAGATTTGAATGGGAAATCAACAAAATACTAATTTTGACAAGTTGATGCATACTAGGTGGTTTTAAAACATCTACTTATTCTGTATCAGAAAATTTTGAGACATTTACCAAATACCGTTTCAAAATAGGGAACTAGGAAGATTTAAAACAGCTACTAATAGGAATTCAGCATCCTCTAATTTTGACAGTGGAAACTACTATCGAAAATAGAAGGGAATGTACTAAAACACCTTACGTCAAGCATCTTCCAATTTTAATGACAAATGAAGTAGATGGAATAAATTTATTTGTTAGATATCATAAGGTGAGACGACCACCAATTACTCTTAATGTTGATAATAAACTAAAGAAAATTATAGAACTCCAAGTTTAAGGACAGTAATGAAATATTTTTTCAAAATTGTCTCAAAGATTTGTAACGGACCAGTTTTACTTCGAAGATTTTCAAAGTTAAGTTCTTAATAGCAATTATTCAGGCTTTTCAATATTTTACATTGTTTTAGAAGTGAAGTTTCCGTTGTGCTTAAATTGACTAAATATTGATGTGATATACAAGATCAGTCCTTAAGAGCTTAACGCGAATTGTATTTCATTCAACTATTTCTAAGCATTTATTATACCAAATGTAAATTAACTAGATACCAAGTCTGTGAGAATCACCATGGAAGTATACAATTTCCTTAAAATCTTATTTCATTAACACGATTCAGTTCGTTCTTCGTTAAAATCTGTTTGTCTTGGAAAAAGTACATTTGTCAAAAACAAAAGGGAATAAGAAAAGGAACATTTGAACGCATTTAAAATAAAAATGATTGCTATTTTTAAGGATTTTAAAGGCAAGAGATAATACTCCTTTCTTTAGAATAATCTGTTTGGTATATTACTGCTAAAGCAAGTCGCTACTCCTTTCGAGACGAATTGGACTACGAGGTAGAGAGTAATTTAAAAGACACAAAAGCTATATCTAAAGCCTCTCAATTATCAAAGGAAAAATATAAATCGTGGTATTTTTTTATGAAGGGAAGAAAATGGCAATATCTCGAACTACTTGATACACAACATTAATTTTTACAGTCAATGGTCTAGTGTACATGAAATATAATTTGCTTAGAATCTTTAATTTCATTAACAAGCTTCGGCCCGTTCTTCGTTAAAATCTATTTGTCTTAGGAAAAGTAAATTTGTCAAAACTACATATTCATGCAACAAATGAGAAAAACAAAGTTCAAATTTCTTATCTTTGAAAATTCCATGCTACAAAAAGAAACTTTACCGTCAGAATTTCTCTTGGAATTATCGGAGACGTCTTTTCCGGTCCCATCATCTACGTAGTTACTGGCAGTGCCGCCAGATGGCGACTTTGACGTCGCCATGAAATCCGTGGAGGCGGTGGAATCGAAGCGCCCTCTACCGTGTGGTGAATGACCATGTGAGGGATTAGACTTGTGCCTTCGGATGGTGGAGAGACGACTCACGAAAGAAGTGTTGTGCTTGAACCTGCAAACACAAAAGCAAGGCTACGTGAAGACATCCTTGGTAGTATTGTAATCAGTGATATCTTAAGGTGACAGAGGACTTTCAAAACAAACTTTTGCAGTTATTATCCGGTTGTAAGAAATTTGCAGGCTCTACTCTATTATAAAAGGAAGTTTTTGTCCGTGTCTCTGTACGCAGTATCCTGACGAATCTGTGGCACTTACAATAATGAAATTTAGCACACAGGAAGTTCTATTTTTTTGCGATTTTTGTGTAGCGCCCAAAGTTTAAAATTTAATATAGAACATTTTTTAATTAATTTATTAGTTTTTTCACCTTTTGTTCTTCTTTCCGGAATTTGACGTCATGGAAAGAAGAGAGGATATTACGATTTTCGATCGCTGACGTCACAAACGTTTTTTGTTCTAATTGTCTTTGGAACCATGCCAAGCTTTCCGATTCTAGAGTATTTTGATTTACGTTGTTGATAGTAGTCACTTCGAGGCAGCGTTGCCTGTGGAGTTCGTTTGCGAAGCAAACCAAATGGGAATACATAGCAATCACCGGGGGTTGGCGAGCGTTAGCGAGCAGTGGTGACACATGACCCCATAAAAAAAACTGTCAGGCAACTCCCCATGCTGGCCACGCAGTGGCTAATTTCTATTAAAAGGCCTATGTATAAAGTTTGATTCGAAAATATTAAGTTATTTGAAAATTGCATAAAACTTGGTCAAAAATTCTGATAGCTTAGCAAAAACTGACAAGTCAAATGCACATTATATTTCCCTGCATTCTCAATATTTTAATTTCCATACTAGTTCACACACATATAAATTGAATTACCTCCCTATTTGGTAAGTGTATCACTCAATCGTCTGAAAAAATAATTTTGTACAAAAACATCAAGGATATTACGTACAATAAACGGATGAGTTAAGCAACATTTTATAAGAAATGTCAAAATTTGGATGCACAATGATTTTCTCACTTTTACATACATTTATCTAGATGGTTTATCCACAAACTTAATCAATTGAAACCAGATGCGCTAGGAAGTCAAAAAATCTCAATAGGAGTTAAACAAGCAGACTGGTTACATTTTCTTTAATCTTTTCTGATTGTTTGTAACTCCATCAAAAATTACGGTAATTGAAAAATTATTGTTGATATCTATAGAATCGGACATCAATCGATTTTTGATGGTAAAATTAAAAAATCGATTTGGGTGATTTTGAAAGTCCACTGTAAGTACACATTGAAAAACATCCTAACAATTATATTCTTACTAACTTAATGTAAATACTAACAAATAAAACCAATGCATCTAGTCATGTCAAAGGACGGGCCCTTCTTATGACATGACTAGATGCATGTAAAGCAATCGGTCTCTATATAAATTCTTCTTTCTATAAAACAGATGTAAAATATATAAACTTTTCGAAAATCAGATTTAAATAGGTTTACGTAGTGTTAGGTATTGATTCCTACAGTTTCCTTCCTCCCCAAGGGAAACACTAGATAGGGTGTATGTCAGCATATAAAATGACAAAATCGTGTGATTGTGTGTAGAAGAACGGTCCATTAGGCAACAAACGTCTCCTGCTTCTGAACGGTGAATGGGAAAAGATACACGTAGCAGTTACCAGAATTATTACTGAACATTTTTTCTCTCCTCCTGTAAAGTTAATGACATACAACATTGGTCACCATTTAGAAGAACACTTCATCAGACTACAAATAAGGCTGGTCTACGCAAAGAGAAATAATTTGGTCGCCTCATGAACTAATGAAGGATAAAAGGCGTAAGTTGAATGTATCCGGAGTTTAAATCGCTGAATTGCACTTAGTACGAAGGCATCAGGGAAACGGATGCCTGCTTGAACCTACAAATAAGACTTCTGAATTTGGCAATAGATAAACTATCACTTCATGTTAGAAGATGCATCAATTAAAACCGACTACAAACATGGCTGGTCTTCGCAAAAAGAAACATTTTTTTTGTCTAATGGACTAATGAACGATAAGAAGTCGCAAGTTGAAAGAAATAAGGGGGTTTAATTCGGATAGCCCAAAAGTCTTCAAATAGTAATAAATCATTGAAGTCTATCAGCAGTATTATTCTCTGTGACATCAGTAAGATAAGAGTAACTACGCCTTTCAAAAGTATGAAAAGGCCACTCAGAGGGACAGTTGGAAAGTCTAACAAAAATCTAAAATCTGTCAATTGGGTGGGTTTCAGGTAGTCACACGAGTGAGGACAAGGAAACCAGCTGCTATTAAAGCTTTCAGTACATCTTGTGGCAAATAAGACCTTACAGCAAGGAATCTTTTTCCTAAGTTGGGCCGCGTTATCCCGGTTGGAAGAGCAACGGATAAGCAACCGGAAGGTTGCGAGTTCGAATCCAACCAAAGATCGTCGTGTACAAAGTGGGCTGGTGCACGTTAAATCAGTCATGGCCTCAAATATCCTCACGTTGGCTTAGTGTGGAAGTTTGGAAAGTGGAATGCCAGCTAAGGTGTTGCCTCGACATCTCATCGTGGTTCAAACTTATGTGGTGTTGTTCTCGGATCTTTCCCTTAGGGGATTGATCCCGGACCGTCGTCAATAGCCCGTATGTTGCTCTAGTGAGACGTAATTAAAAATTACCAATTACCTAATATAATTAAAACACTAGAAACAAAATAAACTTTTTTTTTGCAAAATACAGATAAGACAATTCAGGAATATCGTTTTCGAATGCTTTATTTTTAGGATGTTGTACAATTCGGTATTTTATCATAGTGTGAAAAAAATCGGCTCTGATTGTATCAACTAATAAGGCACCATGCTGTTCAATTGGTCAATTCATTGAAAAGACATTGACATGCAACATACATATTGTACAGGATACGACATACAAGATGCAATAAGAGACAGAGAAGCAGAATAATGGCAGAAGAGAAAAGTAAATGTACTTACAGGCCCGAAGTGCCCTGTGGAAGGTCAAGCCTGTCTTTGAGCTTAATGCTCGTGAACGAACCAGAGTGGAAGCTAGAAGACAAGTGGAAAAGAGAGAAAAAACGGGCAGGTGCTGTGTATATGTTCGTTATACATACATACAGTGCCAAGGGAACATGCACATAGACACAGAAAAACAGAGGAAATGTATGAGAACGCATTTGGTTATATTCAAAACATGCTGAAGAACTCGAAAATGGCTGGCTTCACGATTCAAGTTTGCTACTTACTGTAACACTCTAAGGGCGGTAGCTATGATCAAGCCGACATAAAGCAGACATATTCAAGAATTCCCTAATTGGACATCATAAAACTCCTTTCAAGTGATTAACCGTCCGTAACTAATCCAAGAAGTACTATTGCATCACTCTATTTGACGTTACATCGGTCATAAAGTTCTGGAAACTTGACATAAACGCTCTTCATCTAGCATTACACTAACATTGCGATCTTCTAAATCTCAAGCCCCTTAAGAACACTCAAAATTCCATCGACAGGTGGCTTTCAGATGAAAGGGGCCTGAAAGACGCTGGAAATTGACAGAGGCCAGTGAGACCTGAGAGAGCGAGGACACGCTCGCTAACCTCTGCCGAACCCCCCTTGTCCCAAAATGCACTACCTTACAATAACAGACCGTACGCCAGCGCATTTGCTTAAAAACCGACTGCTTGTATGGGGTGTTTTTCGTGGTATGGACTGGGACTTTTGCATGTTGTTTCTGGTCAATTGAACGCCGACGCCTACATGAACATTTTGGACAATCTGGTTCTACCTACGCTCTGGCAATTTTATGGAATGGACGAATGTTACTTCTAGGACGACAAAGCTCCATGTAATGTTGCAGCCTCTGTCAAGCAGTGGTATCGAGATATGGATGTAAAACGTCTTCCCTGGCCTGCTCAGAGTTCCGACCTAAACCCCATAAAACATTTGCGGGACGAGTTAGAGCGACGTTAACGGAACCGGGAACCACGTCCGAAATCTACAGCAGAGCTGTCGACATTCTTGCAGCAGGAATGGACACAAATACCCATAGCTGTGTATCAAAACCTTTTTGAAAGTATGCCCAAAAGGGTTGCTAGTGTAATTGCAGCACGTGAGGGACCATCCTCCTATTAAAGAATGTATTATTTCCTTTACACCATCACATCTTGCTGTCCGGTCCATTATTGTAGGGTAGTGTATCTGTATTTATACTGTACATATCAAGCTGTAGATGTTAGAATAAATGTTGTAGTTGTGAAACTCAAAGATCTTGTTATTTTACGCTACCATTTCTGTCATGACATCATCCAGTCCATTACCTTCACTGATTGAAGAAATTGCGTTGGAATAAGATAAATTGTATCACAATGTTGATAGGTCCACATTGGAAGAGTAAACGATCGGCAACCAGAGGTTGCGAGTTCGAGATTCGATCGAACCAAAGACCGTCGTGCACAAAAGGGGCTGATGCATGTTAAATCTCTCGTGGCTTCTAATGTCCTCATGTTGTCGTCGCGCGAAAATTTGAAGAATGGGATACCAGCTCAGTTGTGACCTCGTCATCTGACTGTGGTTCAAAATGAAGACGTAGTTTCCAAAGACATTTCCCTTCAGTATCGTTGACAATAGCCCGCTGTGTTTCTTCAGTGGGATGTTGATTCAACTACCTACATATATCTGGTTGAAGAAATTGCGTTGCAATACGATGCATTTTATCCCAATGATAATTGCCGACCAACCGGTCTGGTGGTGAAAATGTTAGCCTCTAGATCGGAATTTTCCTGGTTCGAATTCGGGTTAGTGCATCGATGTCTGTAAGCGTATGGTGTAGAGGCGGCTGGTCGTCTCTGTCGTGGCCGAAAATTCTCACGTTGTGTTGGTATGGAAGTTTGGAGAGCCAAATATTAAATAGACATTGCGCGTGCATAAAAGCATGAGAAAGGTGCGAGTAAGGTACAGAAAGTGACATAAAAAACTGTGAAGAAAGTGCAGAATAGTAAGCTCATTTGAATATTGATTTTCTAAATCTTATGTAGCGACTAATGGGAACACCTTAGGTTATATATATTTTAATTTCTACATCAAAATTTCCAAGAGGAGTTTATTTTAAACGCAGATTTACTACGCAGTTCCTAAGGTGTACCCGAGGTAAAAAAAAGTTGCAAATACCATTCAACTATCTCCGGTAAAGGATGTCTGATTTTATGTTCATAATACTTTGTACGATTGATGCCGATTCCTATTCGTATTTGTGCCCATATGTGCATAAATAAATTCGATTTCTGCATGTCTTCCCTTGTAAAGTATTAATAGATAGAATTTAATTTAAAAAATAAAATGGCTGCTCAATGGATTTGATTGTGATCGATATTCAGTGTATGTAGAAGTTAAAAACTGGAAAAAATATAGTTAGCGATCTGAATGTGATTTGAATACGCAACATTCAGATCTGGAGTCAGAAATTTGCTTGTCTCTTGAAACTTTTCTTTACAAAACCCATTTAAGAAGTTAGATTTTTCATCA
This sequence comes from Metellina segmentata, assembly GCA_947359465.1. NCBI lineage: Eukaryota > Metazoa > Arthropoda > Arachnida > Araneae > Tetragnathidae > Metellina > Metellina segmentata. Next base: position 20,694,487 of record OX375876.1, on the reverse strand, counting down.
CTAGGTTGAAGAATTATTTTGAATTTCACGTATAGGATAAGTGTTTCTTTTATTTCAGTAATACATTTTTAGACATTACAGTTGCATACCTTTGCTGGGGTTCCCTGTCAGCAACTTATTGATTCAACATCTGTCTGGCTTTAATTGAAACAGCAGCAGATTTCTCTGCCGTTCTATTAACACCATACTTTGTATTTAATTGCGTCAAAATCTATATTGCAAGCGTGTTATGTCATGTTTTTTATACATAGTTTCTGCTATTCTGTAGTGAAACATAAAACAAACGTGTAACTCTGTCATTACTGCTCCAGACCAATGTTAATGCCACATCACATGAGAAAAATAATTTTTTTGTAAGTGAAAGCATGGATTATAAACAGTTGATTACTTTCAGTTACCTATGGCCTATAACTATATAACTATAACTTAGATCTTTCAATATTCCGGATATTAGCAATGGACATTGGAAGTAAAATGCATTTGATAGTGATATTTGCATACCCATTTTAAAGTAAACCTAGCATTTAGTAATGGAGTGCGTTTGGCAGAATCTGAACAATTGATTTTTATGTCGATTAAAATACGATCGTAAAACAACTCCATAGCCCTTTGTTACTCCAGAGTGATGTAAATTCAAATACCTCCTCTACCTAAAAATAATTCATTTTCACGTTGAATTCAAAATTAATACTAATGTTAAAATTTTTTTTCCTGAATTATCGGCTTAGAGAACTCTTTAGAGTTTATTGGTGGACGAAGAACTCTCAATTGCGTTCACCTCATTAATGCCCCTTCGAAGCGATCAATTATTTAAGGAAAGAACAAAATTGTTAAAGGCAGTTCAACTGATTCAATACAACTACGAAATACTTGTTTTCGGTTACTTTTAAAACACTGTGTTTGGCAGCTATTTAATTGATTTTTCACAAGTTTAACACAAGTCCTTCATCTGAATACTGGAAAAAGAAATTAAGCTTTTCAATTCGATTCTAACAAATTGATAGAAGCTTAGAAAACTAAGCCATCTGCTTGAGACCATTCTTATAGACATATCTTTAATCATCCAACACGAAACGATTTAGGAACTGTGAATTTGTTCACCACCACAAAATTTTTCGAACAATATAATGGTATATGTAGCCAAAACAACGGATCTCTAAACATAAAGTATTTTTCCGTAGACTGAAATTGTTGTGATGCATTACATTGGTGAATGATAGACGTGAATCTGATCACGAGTGCTTTCAAACAAGTCAGAGAGCGCGTCAGATAAAATTTTCCAAATAGCACTTACTCTTCACTATTACTTATTCCGATGGTCCACAATTGATTTACCAATGTGATGCAAATGGATCTCAAACATGAAGTACTTTTCGGTAGACTGAAGTTGTTGTGATGCATTACATTGGTGACTGATAGACGTAAATCTTAACGCGCGTGCTTTCAAACAAGTCAGAGAGCTCTTCAAATAAAATTTTCAAATAATACTCTTCACAATCACTTTTTCCGATGGTCCACAATTGATTTGCGAATTTAATGCAAACGGATCTCAAACATGAAGTACTTTTCGGTAGATGAAGTTGCTCTGTAGTTCCTCACTCAGCTCGATTGGTGAATAGTAGACGTGAATATGAACACGCGCGCTTCTATACAAGCCACAAGCACACACCAGATGGCGATCTCCACAATCTCTCATTCATAGTTTATACCATGATAAACAGAAGGATGACCGTAAGATGCCAAACGAATCTCAAACATCAAGTGCTTTTTGGTAAACTGAAATTGCCCTAGGCACAGAACTGTCGAACAATCGCAATCATCCATTGCACAAGGCAGTTTGTTGTCTTTTGGACTTTGCTCCATAACATTCAAAATTTCAACCCATCAATTACACGTCCACTCATTCAGAAGTAAAGACGTGGTCTTAATACACGTAACACTGTTTTTCTCGCTTTTGTGAACGTCAGCTTTTGGTAGTATCTATCGAATTAAGCCTCTGCTACTATCTAAAGTGCGAGAACTGTGGTGGACTTAGCCAACGCTACAATAACTTACTTATAATAAAGTAGTAGCTATAGCAGCGTAAAACTAATCTCTACTAGTGATATTACTTATAGCGATTTCACAGTAACAGTTCTAACTGTGACTGCTATTGAAGAACATCTGTGATTCTAAGCTATGACTGAATTGGTTTGCTGTTATGTACCTTTCAGCCACGCGTTGCATCGAGATGCTACTAGGCACGTCTTAAGATTTTTAATAGTTCTTTATATCATAACCACCTTGTGGTTTAGTCAACAACGACGCTGCTTTAAACGTCGGAGAACACAGTTAGAGCCCCGCCTTTTTTTATTTAATACTTTAAATGTCCTTAAATTTTTATTGTTTCATCTAACACAAATCCACTGAATAAACCTAGCATTTACACTTGATTTAAAAGTTTTATTTCAGCCGGATGAGACTTTTTTTTATTTCGTCCGTAATTTCTTTCCCTAAAAATAGCTCTTTTGCGCAATAAATGAATGCGGATGCCTTTTCTTCTACCTGACATCTTTCTGTCCTTCAGATTTAACATTAGTATTCTCCATGCAGCCCTCGATCCTGAAACGGAAATTATCTTTTAAATTGTGCCAATTGTCATTCCTAACATCTACCAATTTCTTTGTTTGGTCTTATTTCCCAATTATTCCTATTTTTTCTTTTTTCCCAGTAGCTTTTATAAGTGTGGGAAGTATATATTATTTATTTCTGAAACCATTAAGTGCAAAATTTCCATTTGCTTCAAAAATACATTGTCCAAGAAGAAATTAAAAAAATAAATATTGAAATTTTATGATCAAAGCAATAACACTACCGAGATTTAAAAAAATAAATTATTATTCATTAGAATTGTATTTACATTATATATATATTAATACATACCGTCATCAATATCACATTGTGGGTTAATTCTTGCCCCTTGAATTGCTTCGCCTTACGACTCAACTTAAAAAAATGCAGAAACTTGTAAAGCAATAAAGAAATGCGCAGTAAACATTACGTATCCAGGAAATACAAGTCAAATCCAGCAGTGGATTCAGTGTGATAGGAGCCTTTTACTATAACCCTTATTAGATTTTTAGCACACTTTAATACATTTATTATCTTACTTAAATATAATGTTTTGTATGAAAATAATGTGAATTGTTCAGTAGAGCTCTTAAATAAAATATTGTTACCAAATATTACAAATACTTTGTTAATAGGAAAAACACGCAATTTTGAACTACTATATTCGCATTTCAATCACATTACCACTCATATTTCAAATTTTTCTCTTTAATATTGATAACTCATCTTCTAATTTTAAAGCAACCACAACATGTAGGTAAAACAGAGGCATGAGAAATTATTTTAGATAATAAAATAAATTTTCAGCTTAAAAATGCCAGCGTACAATTATGGTCTTGTTTTCAATGAGTGTTCACAAGGGAATCGAAATAATAATCTGATGATCCTGGGATAAGACTTATTCCATCTCAAGAAATCTTTTAGCAATACCTATTTTAATTAATCCCATTTTTACATACATAATTCTTTACTTTATCATCGAAAACAATTTAAAAGAGGCATTCGTGACGGAAATTTTATATTTTAATTTAATAATATAATAATTTTTATTATTAATTATATATATATATATATATATTTATTTATTTATTATTCATTATATATTTTCTATTATTCATTACATATTTTTTTATTATTCACTATATATTTTCTATTATTCATTACATATTATTTTATATAATTTTATGATTAAAAATTGAGGAAAATAGATTGAAAACACAAATTTGATAAGTCATGTGCTCATTATATTAAAATATAACTAGATGAATAATTACGAAATATTAGATACTATTAATTAATTTGTCAGTTAAAAAATAGCAAATTTTAAAAACATATTCTTTTGACTTTTCGTTTCACAAGTGTCCAGGTATTTAAGAGTCGATTAATAGAGTTCTACAATGAGTCCTCACCATTTACATTGCCGGAAGTTAACCATTCCGAGAGCTAAGAAATTTAAATGACATCTTCACTTAGAAGATGCTCTGGGGCAGAGAAAAGAGGTATACCCAAGTATTTGGGAGTGTCAATTATTAGAGATATAACGATGTTTTGAGACAGTAATTACTGGAAGTCAACTTCATCGAGTTTAAAGGAAAGTAATGACATGGTAACCCAGAAATTAAAGTGGCAAAATTTGAAGGGTGGCAGGATCCCCGTAAAGAGAAATCAGAACAGATTTTTTAATCTTCACGTCACAAGTTACATGACATTGATTTCAGGCGATAGCGAAACTAATTTTTAAACTTCGATAATTTTTGATGGAGTTATATGTGCACAGTCGCGGAAGAATATAAGCATATTTAGAACACTATTCATAGTAGAGCAAATTCAAAGGTAACATTCAATAGGTAATAACGCCCTGCGTAAACTCAAATAAAACAATTGCATGAAGGGACGTCTTATGCCAAATTTTGCAGGAAATACTAAATTTATGATGGAAACACCATGTTTTGATGATATAATCAGATTATGCATCATTAAATTCATATCAATATGAAATTTCGTAATTTCACTATCTTCATTCCGGAAGTCTTCAATGTTAAAGTTGCTGTGAATTTCAGGAATCATCACGTTGAAAATAGCTGTTCGTGGGTAGAGATTAATTGTAGTTATAGCTACCCGAATAACAAATTTAAACACTATTTAAAGCGTATTTTTTAACGATCAGAGAATTATTACATTCATTATACAAGTACAAACGATTTGAGAATTACATTATTAAATTTAGTATGCAAGTGCAAACGATCCAAGAATTATCCGAGGTTTGTCAGATAAGTTTTTTAAACTTTTGATTGGGGGGGCACCTTAAAATTGCTATAATGAGGAACAATTAATGTAACGTAATAACAAAACATTGGAATGAGATGAAATTTTGTGTGTGTGAATGGTTATATTATAAGTTCTTCTGAAGAGATTCCTATCAAAACATCGTAAGGTTCAAATTCACAATTTTTCAAACATTAATTTAATAATTAGTATCGCATAATAAGAACTATTTTAAAAATAAAATATTAGGTGGATTTTTTTTTTTAATTGTAACATAGAACAAAATATCAGTGTCATAAAAATATTATTTAGGAAGATATCCATAAAAGTCTAAGAAATTGATTTAACATCAGGAGCTCGAATCTTCCACTACTCTTAACTTCGAAACGGTTAGACCTGAAAACATGAAATTTGGTTTCTTAAGTTAAATAGTGATATAGATTTGAAATTATGTGGCAGAATAGAGGGTTTCTATTGGAAATTATGAAGTTGGTGCTCACTTTAATATGAAGACGGTCCTTTGTGCAAATTTTATGCATTTAAATTTATCGAAAACGTTAGTTCCTGCGTCAAACGCCGTATTTTAATTTTCTGTACTGTTAAAATTGCTCAAATGAAGAGGTGTGGTTCGTTTTTTTCCGCAACTGTACAACTTCAAAGGTATGGTAGATATGTATAGTATGTCTAGTTCAAAAATGCGTTTTTATCCGTTTGAGGTTTTTTCGACATTTTTTCGTTTACAAATTATTTAATGCTGCCACAGGTTTTAATTGATTGTATTGAAATTAGTTTGAGATGATCGTTGTAATCTGTTGCCTAACATCTTAATGCAAATGAGAAATGCATCATACGTCAAATTTTAAAGCTTTATCTTTAAAATGTAAATTAACCACACTTATATTACAAAATAGCTCGTGTTTTAGTTCAATTTTTTTTATTATTTAAATTGATTGACACACTTACTAAATGTGGTTAATTTGAAGTATATGCATACAAACTACTATGTGAATTAAAATTTGGAGAACATATGGAAAATTAATGCCCCTGAACCGATCAATATTTGGTAATTTTTCAAATTGTTTCATCAAGTTCACCAAGTAATAGCTTCCGAATAATTTTTGGAAAAAACTTTAAATATAGGCCTTTTAGTAGAAAACTTCAAATTTCATAGTAATCGAATACTAACTCTGCTAGTTTTCTTGCGTACACTTTCTCCTTAAAAAAGAACTAAAATTGTCTTAAGTCTCTTTATGCCTTCACAATTAACATTTTTGAACGTTAAACACTCGGGTTTGACGGGTTTGGTTGAAGGCCGTTACCCAGATGATACAGAGGCAAGGAAAACGGGCGTAACCATATCAGAAGAAGTGTCTGTTAATAGAGGTCTGACGATACATCCAGGCACTGTGTATCACCACCATTGAAGTAAAGCGGCAATTGCGAGTTCTGATGAAGGCAGTGTCCCCGTTAACAACGAGAACGTATACACAGATGAGTTAAATAGGTGTATTCGGGTGTGTTGATTAATAGATCTAATGATGCTTTGCTGATCAAGAGACATCTAACCACGCTATTTGTTTCAAAGGAAGCCAACCATTCCGAGTTCTGAGAAAGCTGCCATCGTTATCAAAAAGACAGAGACACAAGGAAAAGAGAGCATTGAGACATAATAGGAGTGGAGGTACTCACGCGGGGGGACTGGGCAGGGGTTGCTGGTGGATCTTCCAGGTGGCGATCGACATGGAGTTCTCGTCCGCGGCGTAGCACCTCCAGAGGCATTGGATAAGATTGGCCGCGGGCACTCGACGACGGATCATGTGTTTCTGACGCTGCTGCTGTTGCACCTTCAGCGCGAACCCGGAACCCAGGATGCCCTGTAAACAGCATCAGTCAGATATTGTACCACAAATACCTATTTCTACGAAGGATCGTAAAGGAAATATGTATGTGTATAGAAAGAAATGAGCAGTGTTAACCTTTTTGTGCCCATGATCATATGACCAAAACTAGTAGACTTCTTTTGTCTGCTATGTGGAACCTAACATTCATAATCTGACTGATCCATGAGACGGAAGAAGACGCCCATCCATTGATTCGTCTTCTGATTGGTCTATTGATTGAACATATCTGATAATAGTAGACTTCGGCGATTTCAACACTTTTGTCCCCGATTCTATAGAAATGCGGATTCACACACCTACCCTGTTATAAGATGTCACATCGCCAAATGAGGCGATAAAATACTAAATAGGCCAACCAAGTCAATTCTTCAGAGTAGTCACGTGACTGCTAGTCAACATGTTGGTTGCACTTTTTGAAGATCCTCTCAACAGCAATATTCAGTCTACTTACATTTCACGCATATGTGAAGGGCTACTGAGTTGAAATATTGGTCCAGGAAGAGATCTAACAGAGATCTTATACCTACCTTTTTGATAGTTTTTTAGAGATTGTTAGACACGATCTTATTAATAAGGAATACTTTGCAAATTTCTAATGCCCGACCTCTTTTGCCTGATACAACAAGGATATAACTGACTGCTATTTGCGAAGGAGAAACATCAAGTAGTCTAGCCACCTAGCAAATTTGGATTTGAAACCGGGACTTACTTAGCGGTAGGCGAACGCTATGAGCACTACCATTTAAACTTTCAATTTTATTCTAAGCAGATATCTTTTAGTCTTAGGATATTTCAAGCATTAAAAAATACAACTTTAAAAAAAAATGTTTTTTCCCCCTCATTAAACTATTGAAAATTCTTCCAAATATATTTTTGTCTCATTGTATATGGCGTTTTTGTTTATAATACTGTGGTGGCATCAGTCTACGTAAGAAAATAAGTCACGTGGCCTTGGTAAAGGATTAAATTATCTTCTTTCAGTCGTACTGCGAATAAAAATATTCTTTTCTTGCAGCGATAGAAGATTTAGGTATTAAAATATAATGTTAAGCCTTTTTATCTGGAGAAAAGACAGTGCTGGTTGACTAGTCAGCGCATTATGTTTATGTAATTTCTGATGAATTATTATAAAAGTTACTTTTTTATCTGTCGACATTTTTATATAAGAGAATGTGCGCACTTAACAGTTACAATGATTGTTAATAGTGTGTTAGCGTGACAGAGTACTTACTGCGGGCAGGGCGAAGAAGGATATTCCCAGCAGGGCGCAGAACGCAGCAATCAGCTTTCCTGGCCACGTGATTGGGACTGTGTCCCCATAGCCGACAGTGCACAAAGTTATCTGGAAACACAAAATGTCAGTTCGTTTAGTTTTTATAGAGCAATATATCATAGCGGATATGTCAAACGCAAGATAAAAGTTTATCTATTAACCTTCCAAGAGATATCATGTTCATCAAGATGTGGCCAATTTTGCTAACGATGATATATCTCGTCATCAAGATACCACCAAGTTTTTTTTATGTGATGACAGAATTATGATCTGGTCAGTTTTTCTTCAAACGATTAAATACCTCGTCCATAAATATCTGACCAATTTTGCTTACTACGAGAATCTCGTCATCAAGATGTTACTAGTTTTTTATGATGACGGGTTTACTATCTGGTCAGTTCTTTTCCTATTGATTTAATATCTAATTCATTCAGATTTGGTCAATTTTGCTAACTACGAGAATTTTGTTATCAAAATATACCAATTTTTTTATGATGACGGGATTATGATAGGATCAGTTTTTTTTCCTAAAGATAAAATATCTCGTCCATCAATATCTGACCAATTTTGATAACTACAAGAATCTCTTCAAGAAGATGTAACCAATTTTTTAAGATGTCTTGATTATGATGGAGGTCAGTTTTTCCTACTGACTACATATCTCGTAAATCAAGATCTGGTCAGTTTTCTTCTAAGGATGAGATGCCTCGTAGACACAACCCCCAGAAGGGTTAAAATTTATAAAATACTCAAACATATAGCCTACTTAGCAATAAAAATAGACATAAACTAAGTACGTTCTTTTTCTGAATTATTTAGAACATCAAATAGAAAATAATAATGACATTTAAACACTGAATCACACGTATAAGCAGGGGAAAATACAAGATTATTGTCATCATGGTAAAAACATCGACTTTGTAATGAAACAGACTGAACATAATGGCGGTGTCACTGATGTAAGAACTCGAAAGGATGTCACGTGGCGAATTGACTCGGGCCGATTGGCTGTCGAAGCAGCGCAGACCACTGTTTTCAATCATACCGGATAATCACTTCAACCATTGTTGTACTTTGTATCCTCGTGTGGATTCGTGCTTTTTCCACAACTGCGAAACAGATTAAAAAAACCGGAGCGATCAGAAGAAAAAGCATAAGACTGCTCGCACATATTCCGTCTATTTCATTAGAAGGTCGATGTATAGAAATAATGAGAGATAGATAGTTAAAAAGCCTTGATTAAATGAACGTAGTTTAAAAGACGCGGAAGTTATAAACAAATGATGCAGTGTTTCACTGTCATGAAAAATCTCTTTTGGCTAATTGAGATATTACATGCCTTCCGCAGTCCCCTTAAACCCTGTCACGGACCTCTAGGGGTTCACGGACCACACTTTGAGAACTACTACTCTGCTTTAAACATTCTGTTAGAAATGTATCGTAAATAGTTTATTTTAGTTCGTGATGTGGGAAAATTTCCAATCTGCCCGAAATTAACACGTTACCTAGCACTCAAGTAAGCTCGGTCAAGCGACGATTCGGGATTCATCCAGAAGGGAAAGATTCGAGGACAATACCACGCTTAAATTTGAGTCACTGTCAGAAGGGGCACGGTCAAATTAAGAGGTCAAGACCTGAGCTGGGGCACACCTCTCACCAAACTTCCCCACTACGCGCTCTGTTAAAAAGGGAGCAGATAATTTACATTTTGCTGCTGTAGCTAAAAACAATTAGTTATATCAACATGCTTACACCAATGATATTCCTTTTGGAAAGTTCTATTTATAAATTTTAATTTCTACTTTCATTGCAATTAAACTTTCGGCGTTAACTTTTAGATGACACTTTGCGTATTTACACAATGCCATAAATTAGGCAGGAAAAAACAAGTAACGGAAAATTTTCAATGTAAAAGTGATCTGACAATTTCCGTATCCAAAATCCGAAGCGAAAAAATTCAATTAAAGCACTTGAGTGCTTATGAAACTTTCGTGAAGGGAAGTTCTGCGGAAGGAAGATCTCCGTTATTGCCTGAGTAATGAAGAAAATTTTGAGCAAATTACTGGAGCCAAAGCTGTATATTGATTTCTGGACCACCGCTGAAGGCTCCTGAGTGGGTGTTGTTGTGTCAGAAAGGAAAAAAAAAGGAGGAACGGAAAAGCTTATGAGAAACGCCACAGGCCTTCGCTGTACGTTATTAAAGCGTTTTATTAAGACTCTGCACTAGGCTTGATATAGCGGTGGGGTATGTTTTGTACTTTATTTTTGTTCAATTTGCGAGACGCCCCATTCAATTTAAATAGCTTTGCTGGAGCTTGCGTTTTATCATAAGTGTTGAGTATGTTGATTAGCATACTTAGATCATGTCCAAAAGGTGGGTATTGTGTAGGGAGTTGAATTTTCGTCGCACTGGAGCAACACGATGGGCTATTGGCGACGGACAAAGATCAATCCTAAACGGAAAATTAGAAGGGCAACACCTCGACATTTTGGTTGAATCAATACCGTGACGACTACGTTGATTAGTATACTCAGATCATGTCCAAGAGACACTACTCATGTGAGTATAGTGTAGGGTAATTTGTAATTTTAAATTAAAGTCGTACTAGAACAACACAACGGGGCTATTGACTACGGTCCAGGATAAATGTATGCCGAAAAAGAAATGAATCACCAAAGATCTCTCTATTCATTGACAAGTGTAAGTATCAAGAATTCGTAGTGTACATCAATAAAAACACTGTACATCAATAAAAAGGTGAAGCATTTGGAGACCTCAGGGAAATTTTGTATTTTTATATTTAAAATCACATATTTTAATAAAGTCTTTCGTAGTACATTGATAAAATTATTAAATATTTTGCATCTAGCAAATGTTAGTCATTTTCATCTCAAATTGAGCCATTTTAAACAATGTTGTTTTATTGTATCATACATGAAAAACACAACGAATCACTTAAGGACAGTCTTAAATTACACTAAAAACCTCTTAATTCCACCCCCCCCCCCTGTTAATTCGAGAATTTGGTTAATTCGAACCAACTGTCTTTAAAAATTTTAAAACAAAATATAGTAATCATAACAACAATACATTAACATTATTGAAAAAAAAAACATCATTAGTAAGAATGCACATACTTTCAGATATTTATACTATCTATACTGTTACTTTCTCGACAAAATTAATCAGTTTTTGCTGTGGTAAATACATATAACCATTTTCCTAGTTGGTTCCTCAAAAAATATATTCTAAGTTAAACGTAAAAAATCAAGTGAATAAAAATTTAATTTATATGCCGTTCAATTATTTATATTAAAAGCGTGAAAATAATTTTTATTTACTATAATCTACTCATTGCTCGTTATTAACAAATTTGACTAGATTTTTCAACGAACTGAATGGGGGTTTAAGCCCTAACTCCTCCTGGCTACGCCTATGTACTAATGTACCATTGATTGCATTTATTTATTACATAAGTAAAACATTAATTAAAATTAAGTTATGAACAGTTTGAGTAGTTAATAATAAAGGATTAATTTGTGAAAAACTCATTATATGTATTTGCAAAATTTTTCTCAACTGAATGGGGGGGGGGGGTTTGAACCCCCCAAACTCCCTTTGTTACGCCTATGCTTACAAACATCCATGCACGGACCCGGATTCAAACCAGGAACCTTCCGATCAAGAGGTTGACACCTTAACTAACAGACCGGTTGGTTGTCGATCCGGGATCAAACCCAAAGGGAACGATTCGAGGACAACATCAAAGAATTTATAACCACGGTCGAGGAGAAAAGAAAAAGAATGGCCACTTACCACACCCCACCACAAGGCATCAGCGAAATTGCTGAAATGTTTGGAATTGGATTCTTTTTCAGCTAAAAATACGAGGAACGAAGAGAAAATCAAGCCGAGAAAACCAATGTACAGAGTTGTGATGAGTTCCTGGAAGAACACATTTGCAATTAGTAATTTATTACCAAAAGTCATTTATTTCATCAATTATTAGTTATGGAGACTATAGTCATTGTAAGCATAACCTTCTCAACTGCAAACACATACTTCAGTAACAATCTATACTGGCACATCGCCTTTTAGAGTTTGGGAGACTTATTAAGGCCTTCCGACGTAGGTACAGTAGGGTGGGCCGAAAAACACTTTTTTTCGAAATCGATATCCTAATAGTGCGGAAAGGGTTCTCTCTGGGTTCAATAAACACGGTGTAAAATATTTTTTTGATTGGATATTATCTTCTGCTCCCGCATCGCACTTGGATTTTGGAAATTGGGGTAAAAATTGGCAATTTTTACTCGGCGTAGGAAATATAATTATTTTTCAATATTGCTTTTGTAATAGTGCGGAAAAGATGCCCACTGGGTTCAATAAGAAAGGCGTAAAATATTTTTTCGATCGAATAATATCTTCTGTTTTCGCATCGCAATTGAAATTTTGCAGTTTTTGAAGAAATTTGCACTTTTTTATATGTTATAGAAATAAATCAAACACGAAAAATAGATGGGTACAAAAACTTTTTTATTGCTGTATTGTATTTTACTTTTTATTATATTTCCTGAAAATTATTAAATAATAGCCGAGTTATAATATATTAATATAATATTTGTTAAGAATATAGTAACCATAGAATGTTATGATATGCCAATACCAAGAGTTTACTTACACTTAATCAGCAGGAAGAGGCTTGAAATCAGCCATATGGTCGAATTCAGGCATAATAAATCAGGAAAGGAATGTGGATATAATGAACCCGTCTCTACATTGAAACCCATAAACCTCAGGGGTTTCTTCTGTCACTAACTTGGCACACCGTTCAACTGCCTGCGTGTGACATGGGAAGTGAACTAAGTTCCATTCTGGATTTTTCTTATCATGCACAATGGAACTAAATACGACAGTGTATATATCACGGAGGATTGGTGGCGAAGTAATAGTAATTGATGACCAGTCAATCAATTCCTTATAGTCAGCAGCTTCAAAATTCAGTTTTGGTGGGAGAAATACATGTACTGACTTTACACATTGGAAGACGACTCTCTAGACTTAATTATACGTCATGCAGCAAGTTCTTTCATCTTTCAACATGCACAGCATGATATTCTCAGGATGAGCAAAGAACGAATTTCTACACATTACACCATCAACGACGTCCTTGAGGTCTTGAGATGAATACCTGAATCTAGAAATAGTATTCCACACATGCTTAGCTCCATCTTTCAGCGAATGTTTAGACTTTATATAAAACCAGTTTGGAGTGTAAACTTTCATAACAAACTCAGCGATTTGTTTCAATTTCAAAGAAGGATCTGGAGAACTAACATATAGTCTTAGAACTCTGTTCGCTGTTGTTTGCCAGCGTGAATGTGATAATGGACCAGGACTGCGTCTACCCAGTTCATCAGAACAATTACCCAATCGCACCGCTTGATTTTTTTCTATAAGTACATTTGATCCTTGCTTAAGTCACGTCTATCAGTTGTTGGTTACTCGCCGTCAATAATTTCGAAAGTTGTCACTGGCAAAGTTTCACTTGTAAGGAGCGCCTACTCAATATTACCAAAATATGATTTTGGACCATTTATTGGCCCATCTAACGTTTCAAACAGATGCCTCAGAGTTAGTTCATTAAAATGCAGTACACATATTACCCACTGCAGAAGTTTACCAAGTCTCAATTCCAAAAACCAAATTACGCCGGATTTCCATTTGGTATTAACAGATGTGCAGTCACAGCCAATTGCCAGAAGCTGTGAAATATCTCTTATGATCCCTTCAAAATATCCGATAATAGTTGCGGAAATCTGTTTTGCGGTGCTAAATGATGGACTCAAATGAGTGATGTAGCGTGAACCCGGTTCTTCAATAAAAGATAAATGTTCTTTAGCATTTCTCGTGTATCCTTTAGTATGTACTCTCTCCTCTATGAATGTAGAATCTTTACGATCATCGAAGTACAGCCCCTTCAACGGTAATGCCAGATCTTTGCTTTAAGACTTGAAATTTTAAATCCTTTCTAACTTTAGCCCTTTCCCTTCGCAGCTTGTTTTTGTCAACCACCAAATCTGAGTTGTTTCTAGTTATGAGTCCTGAACACTTGAAGCAATTCAAGCCCGGTCTGAGACTCCAAACCTGTCGGCAACCATGGCAGTTGAAGGGAGGCCAAGTCGCATTTGTGATGATTTAGATACAAACGGAGTTAGTTAATTGTCGGTACTTATGATCAGTAAGAGATATTAAACGGTTCGATGTCGATAGTTTGTAAATGACCAGATTTAAACCTACTTCAGATATATCTGCAGAGGAATGTGAACTGTGAACACCCTCCCCTCCTTTCACTTCCTGTCAGATACAGGGAGCATGAAAAGACGAGAAAAAGCGCACTTTTCTTCAAAAATAGCAAAATTTCAATTGCGATGCGAAAACAGAAGATATTATTCGATCGAAAAAATATTTTACACCTTTATTATTGAACCCAGTGGGCACCTCTTCCGCACTATTAGAATATCAATAGTAAAAATAATTATATTTCCTACGCCGACTAAAAATTGCCAAATTTTAACCAAATTTCCAAAATCCAAGTGCGATGCGGGGGCAGAAGATATTATCCAATCAAAAAAATATTTTATACCGTGTTCATTGAACCCAGAGAGAACCCTTTCCGCACTATTAGAATAGCGATTTCGAAAAAAATTGTTTTTCGCCCCACCCTAAGGTACAGCTTCAGTCTACATTTATAGCGGTAGCAATCGTCTTAGCGTTTTTTTAGCGCACTTCTAAAGTATCCAAGGAAAGAATTATTTCAAATGAACCAATGAAATCAAACGACAGTTTAACGGATTATGAAAGAACTTTCTAGAATATTCAAAACAAAAATGTAAACTTTCCGCTTGCCGAGGTTATCATAAAAACCGCAATGCCCGTTACATAGATGGGTTACCATAATCTAATATAACTCTCTACTAGAAGTGAGCCAAAAAAAAAGCGCCAAGGCCGTTGCCACCGCTATGAAAGTAGACTGAAGCTGTATCCAGACGTATAAGGTAAGTTGTTTGAAAAACTTTTGGCATAAATAAATAAGTTTTATGTTTTTTAATTTTTTTTGTCACGCTTGTATTTTTTTGTCATCGTGATTGCACAATATCCTATTAAGAAAGCTTGCTGTCTCATATTGGGCAATCTTTACCCAAAACAGCTAATTCGAAAAATGTATAAATTTTTTTGCGCATGTTTGCAATGTATTTTTCCAAATAAACCAACAACATTTTGAAACAGCTTAGTGAGTGTTGAAATTCAGAATGATGTTTGCTAAGTTTTTCATTGGACACTCATCAACGCAATTTTTTAAAAAGTATCTCCCATTTTAGGTCACACTTTCCCCTACGTTAGAATATTTTAAAAATTTTTGACTTTAAAGTTCACTTTTTTTACAATGAGTCATTGGTATATACTAAAAATATGTTCAATGTAAACAAAATCAGACTAACCTTTAGACTACGGCCGGTACAATTAGTACAGCAGTTATACCATAATCGCGCATAGATAGAATTTAGACAACGGCCAGTAAGTACATTGGTTGTACCTTGAAAGTTATAAGAATCGTTCCAAGAGAGAATCTTACCAGTTATATCTATAGCCGTAGTAAAAAGGTTAATAAGCACAAATACGGGGGTTCACGCCTTAACCTTTGACTACGGCTATAGATAGATATAATTGAAGCAATTCTTTCTTGGCGCAGTTCTTAGAATTTTCAAGGTAGAACTGCTGGTTAATTAGTAACATGCTAGTTAATGATTAACCTTATAGTTAATAAATAATTTCAATTACAACTGCTGTACTGGCCGTTGTCTAAATTCCATCTTAGCGCGATCAAGGTACAAATGCTCTACCGGCCTTCGTGTAAAGGTCAATATTGTAGCGAAACTTATTCACTTCGTCTGAAAATCGAGGCTCAGTCGGTATTGCACCTTACTGCGAATCGGAAGGTACGGAATTCCAATCCCACTAGAGGCAAGTGGCCTAAAAGTAGATTTCATTTTAAAGTTTCCTTTCTGTTTGTTTCTCACTTCTTCAGTAATATACTTATGTTAATTTCTAGAACTTTCGAATTCTCGAATGTTCGATTCATTTTCGGAAAAGGTATAAAAGGAGATGTATCACTCAGTTCAAGTAAATAATAAAGTCTCGAGTTGAGATCAGTAATCTTTGTCCTCGCTTGCCTTTTGCAAATATACACGAAGAGGTTAGCTTACCTATAATAAATCTACACAACAATATTAGTAGAGTATTATTCATTATTTTTATTATTAGCTATGTTCCATCTTTCTATTTTAAAGCTGCTTGGATAAAATACAATAAGCACTTAACCCTTCTTTGCATAATCGTGGAAATTTCCATCATAACATTGAATGCCCAAAAATTATATAAAAGAACAAGTTCACTTTAAGTTGATCGTGTCTGGATACCTTTTTAATGTCCATTGCATAAAAAAACATAGCTGTCAAAAATAAGCAAGTGTCACTATCAGTAAAATGAGCTTGAAGTTGTCATTCCGCTGTTTGTTGTAGTTGCAATAAACGTAAGATTTCGTTTTTAATTTTGTTTTATTATATTTGAGTTTCTATTGCTAAAAAAGTGAAAATGAGTGGAAGAAAGGTTTGTAACATGTGTTTCTGTTATTTTTAGAGCAATTTCTGAAAAAATTTGCGTTTAATTTAAAAAATACCACATGATACCATCATATTGTTTTTTGCTAAATTTATACTATAAATATATACTAAGATTTTTTAACCATTTTTCCTTAAATTTTGAACATGAATTATATCACCTTGATTTATTTCACCAATAAAGAAAACATCATGCAAAGAAGGGTTAAAATACTGTAAATAAGGATTTGGTCCTACAATACAGTTTAAATTTGCCGGGGGTATTCCCACCTTAGACTAGTCTCTAGTAAAACAATAAAATTACTCAATCTACTTTAAAGAAAGATATTTTATTGTAAAAATCCTCCTACAAATTTAAAGTTGTACTTTTTTGATGTTCCAATAATCTTAAATTACTACGCCCTCCTACATTCGAGAGGCTTATGTTACTAATACAACCCCTAACACGTTGCTAACGTAACCTAAGACCTAAAATGTTCCTAATATTATTCTTCACGTTTTGACCCACAATCACGTTTCTAGGGTGAATGAATATTTTACAAGTTTTTCACCAAACATAAGAAAAATCAAAATTTTTCAGGCATTTTGACATTTAAGAATCAATTAAAAATTAACTTCTTAACTAATAATTTCAAAGGGCATACCATAAAAACGGAGAGTGAATTTTTTACGTAGTGGCAACGCTGCGAAACTAAAAAATAAAAGTGCAGGCGATTTTTTTCAAACTGTTAACTGTACAATTATAAATATTCTAAACGAAGCAGACGATTTTATTTTCCTAGTTTCGTGCTTGTTTAAAGAACTGTTTCTATTTGCCCTACAGAAATGGAAGTGAGTGATTCAAAGTTAAAAAACGAAATGCGTTCTGCCATAAAATTTTGCTATCGTTTGGGCAAAACAGCTCCAGAAACAGTTAAATTAATGAAAGAAGCTTACCAAGACAAATGTTTTGGCGAGTCTACGATATTTAGATGGCATGGTGATTTCAAAGAAGGACGTTTGTCTGCAGAGCTAGCTCCTAAGCCTGGCCGACCAGAAAGTGTTGTGAATGATCGAAATTTTAACACTGTGTTGGCAATCTTGCAAGAAAATCGGCGAATGACATGTGAGGAGATAGCGGCATCAACTAACATTTCGAAAACGTTTGTTGAAATCGATATTTCCCATTCTACTTGACAATTTACAGCTACGCCATGTTTGTTCCAGATGGGTTCCTCATCACCTTACTAAAGATCAAATGCAAACAAGAATTCACCACTGTTTTGAGTGGAAACAGATGCTTCAAAATGATCTGAATTTCCTAAAGACTGTAATAACAGGTGATGAAACTTGGGTGCATCATTTTGATCCCCTTACCAAGTCTGCAACAAGTGCATGGAAACACACTGATTCACCGCTTCCGAAAAAAATCCGACAAACCAAATCTGCTGGAAAGGTCATGATGATTAATTTTTTTTATCATAAAGGTGTAATCTATAAGCATGCTGTACCTAAAAAAACTACTGTGAATTGTGAATACTATATTTCAGTTTTGAAAATTTTACAACACATATCGAGGAAGCGAAATGAACTGGTAGAGAATAGGACATTACATCATGATAATGCTCGCCCGCATGTCGCTACTTGTATGTTCAGCAATGTCTTAGTAAATGCAATATTAAAATCATGTCACATCCCGCTTACAGTACAGATCTCGCATCATGCGATTTCCGTCTGTTTCCGACGTTGAAGGAGAAGCTCCGTTGTAGAAAATTTAACACAGATTCTGAAGTTATTTCAGCAGTGCAGGGTTCTTTGAAGCAGCTTCCAGAAAAAGGCTTCACTACTTGTTTAGAAAAATGGGTTGAACAATGGGACCGTTGCATATCATCTGAGGGAAAGTATTTTGAAAAATAATGATGTATTTTTTTCTGTAAATATATTACTTGATTTTTTATGATTTTACTATCAGTTTTTATGGAACGCCCTTTGTATAATTGAACATCTAAACTTTTAATGCATTATATATATGATGCAAAATAAATATAATGGATCAATTCATTTTGTTGAGTAATAACGGTCTGAACAAAGTCTCGTATTCCTGAAACACAGTTCTTCAGAAAATGAGTTCAAAGTTTTGGAAGCATGTTTTACACGGTGTCCGTACGTAACGAAAAACGTCCTGTAACTAGAAACTTATTCCGAATTTTTACATGACCGTATCGTTTGAAAGCTAGAGTTGGAAAATATTAGGTTGATGTAAATGTTCATCCTGGTTTTGGACACTAGATGGCGCTGCAACGCAAAGCCAAAGTGTTATCGTCATCACATGGTGTAAAATTTTGATTATTGAAAATGGAATCCCAACGAGTACTCGTGAAAAAAATGTGTCAATAGGTTGCGTTTTTAAAATTTTGTTAAGCCTTTTTAAATGGTTGATATGGCAGAATATAGGCAACCTTTTCGACATATGCTTTCTTATATTCGAAAACGCACGAATGATTCGCAGACACAAAAAAGATGTGTTGTCCTCGGTGTACGGATGCTGTTGACGACTCCACATGCCGAAAGTGTCTCAGACAGTATTGTTACCTAGATCTGTTCCTTAGCTAGAAACGTCAGAACTTCTATCAGAGGGATGAAGCAACTACCAGAGATGGAGAATGATCATTGAAAAGAAGGCACACTCTATATTGATTCAATATAATTTTCAGTCAATAAATTAATATTTCTTCAATTTTTATAAAAAAAAACCCGGTACGAGAACTTGTGTATCAACTCAATAATTTGAATAATTTCAAAAACACGATATCGCGGTTGATTTTTGTTACCATGCAGCTGAAATGAACCAAAAATTCGCCGCTAGGTCCTCAGATATTGGCCAGACTAACCGGTCTGGAGGTAAAAGTGTCAGCCTCTAGATAGGAAGGTTCCTGGTTCGAATGCGGGTACGTGCATGGATGTTTGTAAGCGTATGATGTTGAGGCGGCTGGTGCACCTTAAATCTGTCGTGGCCGAAAGTCCTCACGTTGGGTTGGTGTAGAAGTTTGGAGAGTGGGGTGCCAACTCAGGCGTTGCCTCGTTATCTGACAAATTACGTAGTCTTGTCGTCGGGTCATTCCCTTATGGATTGATCCCGGACCGTCGTCAATAGCCCGTTGTGTTCCTCTAGTACGACGATAACTAAATTTACCATTACCATTACCTCAGTAATTGGTACTTTTTCATTATAGTCGCACTGGAGCAATACAATGGGCCATTAACGACGGTCCAGGATCAATCCCCCAAGGAAAAGATCAGATAACAACACCACTTAATTTTGAATCAACGGCAAATGACGAGGCAACACATCTGAGCTGACACCCCACTCTCCAAACTTCCACACCAGCCCAACGTGAGAACTTTGGCCACGGCAGATTTAAGCTGCACTAGCCGTCTCTACACAATACGCTTACAAACATCCATGCACTGACCAGGATTCGAACTAGGAACTTTCTTATATAGAGGCTAACATCTCAACCACCAGACCGATTGTTGGTCTTCGCGTCCCCAGAGCGGAGGGCGAGAGTGCTAGGGTACCTGTCTGTGCGCATAAACGACAGATCCCAGAAGCTTCCAGGTTCCTCCTCTTCTGTCCATCCGCACCATGCGCAAGATCTGGAAAAACCTCAGACCCCGGAGTGCGGACGCGGCGAACACCTGACCGCTGCTGCCCACGGCCAACACCACCACGGACGCCA
This sequence comes from Metellina segmentata, assembly GCA_947359465.1. Classification (NCBI taxonomy): domain Eukaryota; kingdom Metazoa; phylum Arthropoda; class Arachnida; order Araneae; family Tetragnathidae; genus Metellina; species Metellina segmentata. The sequence continues at coordinate 20,674,040 of OX375876.1, read as the reverse complement.
CGATCACAATCACATCTGAAAGACAACAGTTTATGAGACTATGAGAATTTCCCTGTAGGATCGTATGTACTTGGTCGAAAATTTTTATTTAGAAAATAAGACTAGGCCTCGTTTTGTAACTTTTTAGACTTTTATTTTCATAGTATCCTTTAGGTAAAGGACGGTTGGAAGAGTAATGCATTAGGAGCAACCGGAGATTTGCGTGTTACAATTCAACCAAAGATCGGCTTCTACAAAGGAGGCTGGTGCACGTTAATTCTGTAATAGCCAGCCTAAAATGTCCTCACGTTGGCGCGGACTGGAAGTTTGGAGAGTCGGGATCCAGCTCAGGTGTTACCTCGTCATCTGACCGTGGTTCAAAATTACGTAGTGTTGTCCTCGGATCTTTCAATTCGGGGGTGGATTCAGGACCGTCACCAATGGATTAAATTATTATTAATAGATAGATTAATGTACATCGTACTTTGTCGTTAGGTAGGTATTTTTGTAACGTAGAATTGGAGCAACACAATGGGCTTTTGAGGACGGTCTGGCATAAATCCCAACGGGAAAGAATTGAGGACGACACTACGTAATTTTGAACCACGGTCAGATGACGAGGTAACACATCTGAGGTGAATCCCCACTCTCTAAACTTCCACACCACGCCAACGTGAGGAGATTAGAGGCCACGACAGATTTAACATTCACAACCCCCCCCCCTGTACAGGATGATCTTTGGTTGAATTTGAACTCGCTGTATCTGGTCTGCGTGCAAGGTAAATCTTTCCCTTATATTGCCTACAAACCTTATAAATGTATTACACAGGCAGTACTCGTATCTGGCTTATTACGATTAAACTTATTCGGAGGAAAGTAAATAGCCTGCAAGCCGAATAAACCAGTACTAGGGGGCCCGCCCCCTGCTCGCTAACGCTCGCCAACCCCCGGAGGATTGCTTCGCAATCCGCATTGGATCGCTGCGCGAACCTAAGCTCGCTTCGCTCGCATCAATGAAGACATGTGTCCTAGCAGAAGGAATTGTTTAAAAAATATATTCCCAAAAAATATTTTTCAAATCTAAATTTTTTGCTGTTTTTCAGAAAAGGGTGGAGGGCGAGAAAAAAAAATCAAAACCAATCAGAGCACGTTTAATTTCACTTCAAAACACGGTTTAATTCCAATCAGATAACGTCTTTAATCCTAATCTTCTTAATAGGGTTGCCATAAAAACAGCCAAAGGAAAGGTTACCACTTTGGCGAGAAAAAAAGACTGTCCCGTTTGCTACCACTCCACCCAGAAAAGATATATACAGTACCTCTGAAATCAGAATTCAAATGAAAACTTTGAGCCAATTTTGACTCGAAATGTGAGCGCTGATTTGGAAATTGAATACCCAGCATGTTGTTTGTATGTACATTTACCCCTGCACTTGAGGCAACCACGCTTTTTCATTGAGTTTGTAATCGAAAGTTGTAGTGCAAGCGTCTTGTTGAACTATAATTGTTGACCCTGAAAAGGACCTTTTTTTAAAATGTCCCTGAAAAGATCCTCCGCTTTATTTGATTTCTATTATTAACTGCACAGCTCGACTAAAATTCTTTTTTTTTTCAATAAAATTTCATCCGTTAACGCTATAAATTCAATTGAAGCGCGAGGCTTCGTGAAAAGCAAACAATCGTACAATGTTGCCAAAACGCAATAACTAATAACGTCTTTTTTGCGTGCCACGTAAGAGAATTATATATATAGATGTAGGAACCAACCGTATCTACGGGATGGTCAAATCTGTCCGGAGGTTGTGATCTGGTTTACAGGTAGGGTAAACGTATTTGGAGGGTCATATCTGAACTACGAGCCGGGAAAACCTGTATGGAGAGCCTTATGTGGTCTGCAGACTTTAGAAAACCTATTTAGAGTCGTATCTGGCCTGCGAGACGGGTAGACCTGTCTGGAGGATTGTACCTAATTGTGAGCAGGTCAACCTGTCTGAAGGGGCCCTATCTCGAGAGACGGGTAAATCTGTCTGAAGGGCCGTATCTCGAGAAATGGTTAACCTGTCTGAAGGGGCCGTATCTGGAGAGACGGGTAAACCTGTCCGAATGGCCGTATCTTGTATAACATCGAATAAACCTGTCTGCAGAGCCGTATCTTGAGAAACGAATAAACCTGTTTGAAGGGCCGTATCTCGAGAGACGGGTAAACCTGTCTCAAGGGCCGTATCTCTCGATATACGAGTAAACCTGTCTAAAGGGCCGTATCTCGAAAGACGGGTAAACCTGTCTCAAGGGCCATGTCTCGAGAGACGGGTAAACCAGTCTGAAGGGGCCGTATCTCGAGAGACGGGTAAACCAGTCTGAAGGGGCCGTATCTCGAGAGACGGGTAAACCAGTCTGTAGGACTGTATTTAGAGAGGGGTAAACCTGTCTGAAGAGCCGTATCTCGAGAGACGGGTAAATCTGTCTGAAGGGCCGTATCTCGAGAAATGGTTAACCTGTCTGAAGGGGCCGTATCTGGAGAGACGGGTAAACCTGTCCGAATGGCCGTATCTTGTATAACATCGAATAAACCTGTCTGCAGAGCCGTATCTTGAGAAACGAATAAACCTGTTTGAAGGGCCGTATCTCGAGAGACGGGTAAACCTGTCTCAAGGGCCGTATCTCTCGATATACGAGTAAACCTGTCTAAAGGGCCGTATCTCGAAAGACGGATAAACCTGTCTCAAGGGCCGTGTCTCGAGAGACGGGTAAGCCTGTCTGAAAGGCCGTATCTCGAGAGACGGGTAAACCTGTCTGAAAGGGCCGTATCTCGAGAGACGGGTAAATCTGTCTGAAGGGCCGTATCTCGAGAAATGGTTAACCTGTCCGAAGGGGCCGTATCTCGAGAGACGGGTAAACCAGTCTGAAGGGGCCGTATCTCAAGAGACGGGTAAACCTGTATGGAAGGTTCTTATCTCGAGAGATTGGTAAACCTGGAATTGGGGCCGGAAACGTATTTAGAAGACAATATTTTATCAACAGGATGTGTAAATACTCTCGAGGGTCATATCTGGTCTGCAGGCAGGCTAAATCTATTCCGAATGCTGTATATGTTATGCGAGCATAATAAATATATTTGATGGGCCGTATCAGGTCCACGGATTTATTATGAATTTATTATTTGGAACTTATTTATCTTAACATCATTCTCAAGAACAAGAGCTGCTCCTCAAGTAGCTAGAAATGAGAAACTGTTAGCTCAATTTGGTTGGCAGCACCAAAATTCTTACTATGCCACTATTAAGTATTGTTCTATGCCACTATTAAGTATTGTTCTATGCCACTATTAAGTATTGTTCTGAGTAGGAAGTTGAATTTATCTAACACTCTCGAGCAACACAATAATCTACTGACGACCGTCTGGGATCAACTCCGAAGGAAAAGTCCCAAGAACAACACCACATCATTTTGAATCACGGTCAAAGGAAGAAGTCAACGCCTGAGCTGGCATGCCACAGTTCCACACCACGTCAACGCGAAGACATTTGAGGCCACGACAAATTTAACGCTCACCAGCCCCACCACGTACATGACGGTCTATGGCCGGTCCAAGTTTTGAACTCGCAACCATCCAGCTACTATTACGCGACTCAACCCCAGCCCTTATGAATTCTCATTTCTGGGTTTAGGTATTATAACGCACACCTATAGTTCACCATAAAAAGCATTATTTCCAACAGCTTTTTTATCCCAAACCTCTCGTCTTGTGTTGGCCTCTGGGTCGGAAGGTTCCTGGTTCGAATCCGAGAGTCAGGGCATGGATTCAAATTGTGCTGTCCTTTGTTAAGGGCAATGATGGTCCTCCCACTGGGTGCTCTTCCACAAGTGGCCATCACTTCTGGCCTTATATTGGCCAATGATTAAGGTCATATATGTGCCCGCCATTGGAAAAAAAAATCTTTCTCCCAAACCTCTTTGAAACCTGCAGCATGAAATGGAATGCTGGAATCGAATAGATCTCAAAGCATTTTCCTTTTACCAAATACCCGAAATAAAATGCTGCCCCAAAGTGGGGATATTGAATGACCTTTCAAAAATTCATTTCCAAAAACCGGATCCAGACGAGAGGTTCTGCCGTCTCTGAGGGCACAGGAAACGCGTAATAAGAAACGGATCTACGGGGAACAAAGTATAGATATAAAACGAGATAGCATGGCGCTGTGTTTGCCCACACATTTCAAGAGCAAACGTTATTTCAAGGGTAGAAAAAGATGACTTTCCTCTCCCCAGTCGGATATTGGGTCACATTATCATGTCAGCTTTCCTTTTTGTTGGGGAATCGATAGCTAGTGGTGTAGTATTTTTTGTGGGAATGGTGAAATTTAGCAATAGCAATCACTGACAGAATTAACTGATCTTACTCCGGTTGATTGGGTTAACTATACGTTAAAAGCTGACCAGAATAATTGCTTTTCTCTTTCGCAGGAAACTGTCAACCTTATTTAAGGTAACCGAACACGTTAAAAATGTCATTTTGACCCAAAATTTCAAAAATGTTCCGTGCGATCGTATCACTATGGAAACGCTCAAAGGAGAACGGGAAAAGTATTAATTTTAACTTTAGAACATCGGATATTTCGCATGCAATAGGCAGATTCTGTTGGTTATCAATTTTGTAAATATTCCGCTGTTATATATTTCATCTCATAATCGCTAATAAATAGCTTTTTTAAATGCGAATACTTGAATTATTCACTCTAAATTAAACGACTGTCCTAATTTGGGGCAATTTCGGGAGTGATGTGTACATGAAGTAATACATTTTACATGTATTTCATCCTTCATATATGAGAATGTTACAAATAGAAAAAGGTAACTATTACAAAAGGATGTAACTACGATTTTCGAGGGGAATGAAACATGTCCTGACTTAACTTTTCCTGTAAAATTGCTCAGCTGAATTCGTAAAAATGACGAATCTAAGGTGAATACTCTCACACTTTTGGTTTACCTACTAATATTTTTTTTGTTCCTAGTGGTATTCATTTAGTTTCCAGCTTGATTTCCCAACCCAGGAGTTAGAGATACAAAGAAATAGTTAAGGTAGGTAATATTTGAAAACCTACCATTAAACGATCGAAAATTCTTTTGATTTCTCCTCATGAATGCTTCCTTTTTATTTTCTTTTTCATTACAGAATACATTTCTGTGGCTTATAACCGTTGCCAGGTGATTTGAACTATCGTCACACTGGAGCAACACAACGGGCTATTGGCAACGGTCCTTTATATATCCGGAAGTGTAACATCCAAGGACAACACCTCATAATTTTAAACCACGGTCAGATGACGAAGTCACATCTGAGCTGGAATCTACTTTCGAAACTTCCACACCACGTCAACGGGAGAAATTTGAGGTCACAATATATTTTACGTGCACCAGCCTCCACGTACACGACGGTCTTTGGTTGGATCTAGTTTCGAACTCGCAACCCTCCGTTGCTAATCAGTTACCTTCCAACCGTGTTTCGCCGACCAACCGGTATAGTGGTTAAGGTGTTAGCCTCTAGATAGGAAGGTTCCTGGTTCGAATCCGGGTACGGGCATGGTTGTTTGTAAACGTATGGTGCAGAGGCGGCTGGTGCACTTTAAATCTGTCGTGGACGAAAGTCCTCGTGTTGGGTTGGTGTAGAGAAGTTTGGAGAGTGGGGTGCCAGCTCAGGTGTTGCTTCGTCATCTGACCGTGGTTCAAAATTACGAGGTGTTGTCCTCGGATCTTTCCCTTAAGGGACTGATCCCGGACCGTCGTCAATAGCCCGTTGTGTTGCTCTAGAACGACGTTAACTAAAAATTACCAATTACCAACCGGGTAACTGGAAAGCCCTTCAACTATCGATAATTTCACTTTTAGTATAAAGTTCCGTGGTAAGAAACGGTAGTAAGCTCTGAAGTGGGAATTGTTTACTTTTTAGCTGTGATAAACGAAATCAGATTGTATGTGACAGTTTAATTGGGATTGAAAAGGATGGAAGCTGGCAGGAAAAATAAAGGATACTAATGTTTTGTTTAGTTAGTTGAGGGGTTTTATAGTCGATTATTTTCTTTCTTTGTCTTACTTTGTACGTACTTCATAGTTATTTAAACATTTAACACTATGGAAATGTACGAACAAGAGTAATGGAAGCGCTTGTTTGTTAGTTCAATCCTTTGAAGGTTTTTTCAATGTAAACCTATTAAAAGATCTGGAAGAAAGAGTACTTCAAGACTGATTCGTCGCATCACTGTTTTGGTGATGCTCAGCGTTCATTTTTAATATGAGGGATTTAGAGTATGAACTTAGTGATGACAGTTGGTAGGTAGGTGAAATTACATCGCACCGGAGTAACGCAACTGGCTATTGGCGACGTCTGTCATCATTCTCGAAAGGAAAGATCCGAGCATAAAACCTCATAATTTTGAAACAAAGTCAAATGAGCAGGCACCTCACTCTCTAAACTTCTATATCATGCTAATGTGAGGACTTTTGATGTCACGATAGATTTCACGTGATTCAGCTTCCATGTACACGGCGGTCTTTTTTTTAAATCGGGTTTCGATCTTGCAACCCACCTGTTGCTAAAATCGCGATCTTACCAACTGCATACCACCGTTGTTAACATATAAAAACTACCTGAGAAGAAAATACTTTTGCTTAAAAACTAGTTTGATTTATCTCTCTCACCGCTTTGCCGACCAACCGGTCTGGTGGTTAAGGTGTTTGCCTCTAGATCGGAAAGTTCCTGGTTCGAATTCGTGGCAGTGCATGGATATTTGTGAGCGTATGGTGTAGACTGCAGGTGCACCTTAAATTTGTCCAGACCGAAATTCCTCACGTTGGGTTGGTATGGAAGATTGGAGAATGGGATGCCAGCTTAATTGTTGCCTCTTCATCTGACCCTGGTTCAAAATGAAGTAGTTTTGTCCTCGGATCTTTCACTTAAGGGATTGATCCCGGGCTGTCGTCATTAGCCTGTTGTGTTGCTCTAGTACGACGTTAATTAAAATTACCTTACCTCTCGCCCATTCGACAATAATTTTTAATATTATCGACATTCAAAAATTTTATTCCACTGAAGTACTAAATTCTGCCAAAACAGGTTGGCAAAACACTAAACGCCCTTTCTGATTAGTTTTACGGAAAACTCATAAGAAACATGCTGGGTAATTCATATAAAATGCCAGGTTACATCCCAAATTACGAAACGTGTTACCAAAACACTAGCGCACCCAAAAAGCGTAGAAAAAAAAATTGTCTCTCATATACCGATGTTGATTTGGATACTGGGAGAAAGTGTTCTGGTTTCGACAAATCGACAGATAAATGCGAGTCAACTTGCTCGAAAGACCTCCACTTTGCACCTATTCACATTGCTGAAGTCATTAACCCAGTTCTAATAATCCTCAGAGCTTAACCAGCAAGGCTATGCTCACCAGATTAGGTTGATACTGAAATGTGGTATTAATCTAGAGTAGGTAGGTTATTGGGTTAACAAGGGGTTATTGGTGACGGTCCGGGATTAAACCCGAAGGGAAAGGACCGACGACAACACCATGTGTTTTTGAACCACGATTAGATGCCGAGATCAATATTTGCACTGGAACCCTACTATTCAAACTTCCACACCACGCCAACATGATGACATTTAAGACCACGACAGATTTGACACACAACCCCTAACCCCCCAGTTGATGGTCTTTGATTGGATTTGCACTCCCAACACTCTAGTTGCTAATCCGTTAATGTACCAACCTGGAATGAATTCGAACTCGCAAATCTCCATTTGCTAGTCCTCTACTATTATTCCAACTGGCTACTACAACCCCACGAGTAGGTAGGTATTATAATTAACGCCGCAGTGGAGCGACACATCGGGCTATTGACAACGATATGGGATAAAACCCATAGGAAGAGATCCTAGGAAAACATCCCGTAAATTTTAAACCACGGTCAGATGTGAAGGTTCCATCTGAGCTGGCACCCCACTCTCCTAATTTCCACACCACGCCAACATGGTGACACCAGGGGTGCAGCAGGAATAGTTCAAGTTAACTGCATAAAACTAATGATATTCGAATTATTTGGTCCAATCCCTACGAGTATCATAATATCATTTTGCTTCAAAAAACAAACATTATTTATTACTTTCCGAGAAAAATAAACATGAAATCTACTTTCCTCGTACCAGTAAAAAATGTAACTTCTGACAATCTGAAAACATGTTCTTTCATGAACTTTTTAAGAACATTACTTTTGAAAAAGGTAAAAAATTTGCATTCGCAATTAGGAAACAATTAACGGTTTTTGCAATTTGAGTAGAAAGCATTCCTCCTGAAAATTATTTCTCCGAATAAGGACGAGGAAGTTAGCAGAAACAAAGGGAAAGATAAGTTACGGAAAAGATTATTTCAAAGGATGAAAGACATTAGGTTTTTTGTTAACAACAGCTCGCATTCTTCATGTAGTTTCAAGAAACAATAATTATTTTAATTGAATGGAAAAAGCAAAGGAATTCTATCTACGTTTTTATTTTTTGAAGATTTTTTGTATCTTTTTTTAACATACACCTACATATACATTCGCATATACGTATCTAGCAGGTATATTCTCGATTCTATGTCCAAAACTTTAAAGGGTGGTAGGAAGCATAAAACTCAATATTTTTGTCAAATCATTTAATTGAAATCGTTGCGCGTAGTTGCTTAACAGCGCTGTTTGGAACGTATGCAGAATTTTTTGAACTTCAGATCTCGCTTGCTTAACCCCTTGGTGAATGGCTGTTCTGATGTAAAAATCTATTACAAACTGTCACCAGTAGTGGGCAAGAGGGACACTTTGTTTCTTCCTCCTTGTATATTCATTCTTTCTTGGAGCAGTAGGGCAGTTTTGTATCGACAAGATATTTCATCATTCGATACAAGCCTTAGATCCTTTAGATCGGAAGGTTCCTGGTTCATATCCGTGTCAGTGCGTGGATACTTGTAAATGCATGGCGTAGAACAGGGCTCGAAATAAGTCGCGACAACCACGGAAAATACCGTGAGCTTAGCTTAAATCGTCACGATTATCAACGGTTCTTACGGTAAGTTTGGCTGCGAATGTTTGAGACCAAATGTTTTATTATTTCTCTTTCAAATACCAGCTATTTAAAATAATTTGAAGGAAAAAACTATGCCTTAATGCGAATAAGTGCGGATGGTCCATCGCTTTCAGATTTTAAAGTCTGATCGAGGAGTTCAGAAATGGTTTCGTACATGTTATCGCAGACATTGCTTTTGCTATGTACAGCCGCCAAAAGAAAAAACGACTCACCGGATCGCAATTGCACAATTTAACATCAAGGACAAGACGGAAGGTAGCAATCGATAGGGATTAATGTTTCCTCAAATGTCAATATTTAAAATTTGTCTAAGGGGCCGTATTCATATTAAATTGGGTGCTTGCTCTGATAATTTCAATACCAACCCCCATCTATTATCACAGATTTGGATTCTACATAAAATTTCAGGCGGATTTGATGAAATAATAATGTAAAACAGCGTAAAATTGACCGAGAAAATCCATAAAAACCCTTGAGGGAACGTATAAATGTTCCGAGTTCAATCACATTATAAATATTAATAAAGACGTATAGTGGCCGTCGCAGTCAAATGACCTGTTGAAGGAGCCTTGGTATGGAGTTCATTAAGATGGAGATAAAGTCAAAATCCTTTCTGATTGAATCCCAGGATATGTTGTTAGAAATTTCTGTTTTCACTTTGTAAACAATCCCCAATAACGATAATAATCGAATTTTGCAAACAGTTTCCTGCGCTACTAATTATGCATGTAATGAGCTGAAATTTGGAATTCCACCTCGTCGAAACACTTGAGGGTTAAAATTACAAAAAATGCCAAGATGGATGCAATCAGATATGAAGGCCAACATCTGTAAATGGTTGGTTGGGTTTTTTTTATGGCGCAAGAGTCCATATTTGGCCAATCTTTGCCAAACGCAGCATCAAGTTATGTAGATATGCACACAAGCCAATCGAAACGGAATAGCTCACGGTGCTCAAAGATTGCACCATGAGCATTTTCCCACTAGTGCCGAATCACCAAACATTTGAGCGTGTGAAACCGAACCCTACATATCAGCAGGCATGATGTGGATCGGCCGAGAAGTTCAAGCACTCATGAACTTGAAAACATTTTGAGCGTTGATGGTAATACGAGCATAAGAATGGGCCCATGAGAGGGCAAATTTATGGTATAGAATAGAGGATTTTGTAAGAGTAGTAATTATAGACTTCCCATTTATAGATTACACACACACACACACACAGATATTAAAACTTGAGAAAAGCCTGAACTCTGTGTGTAGAATTTGTGCATTGATATCTACATCAGGCGCAGTATAGCTAGATTATGCATACATTTTGCGCGTAGGTGCTTCACCATACAAACATTGACAGAGAATGGCTGTTGGAAAGCAAATAACCGTTTGGGGGTTTCAACGCCAAAGCTGCAAGACATATTTACATAGTGACTCGTTTTTATTAACCTAAATATATACTCCAGTAATAAGCTAATTTTTGTAGTGGTCTATAAGTTCCGCACAGTACTCTTCCACTAGTGATCAGCATGGATTGAAATCTAACTATGCTAAACTTGTTTACAGATTTTGTGAAAATTAATCTGCGGTTTGGTTTGCGGAACCGTGATGATAAATCTTGTATCGCTTTTCTTAATTTGGAAATTTAAAATTTTAGTGACCTTAAAAGGGAGCACTTAGAAGGAGGATTCACGGTGAGAAGTTGAATTGTCAAAGGGATGTTATTCATATCCAGGCCAGTAGTTGTGGCAAGACTCTTAAAGACGTCATTCAACCAAAAGGTGCTTCAAGTAGAGAGTTTGCATCGTTATTTATCGAATTATAAGCGAAACATATAATGTAAAAAAAATGTCATGAGGTTTAGCTATTCTAGACAAATTTTTGTGATGATCTTCAAACTTTCAAAGTGTGCCTGTGTCCACTGTCATTTTTCCTTGCATGAAGGTTAGATTTCTTCTTGAGAAACGCACCTTGTGAGTTGAGTATAATTTCTCCCCGTTCGTTGCCTCAAACTGTTTCTTTGTCGGCGTGTTTCTATAGTAACCGACAATGCATAGAAACCCAGTAGGAAGAGTAACGGAGAGTTGCGAATTGAAATTCTGTCCAACCAAATACCAAGGACCAACCAAGAACTAGGTGTGGAAGTTTGGAGAGTAGGGTGCTAAGATATTGACCTTATCATCCGACCGTGGTTCAAAATGACAAGGTGGTATCCTCGGATCTTTCCGTTCGGGATTGATCCCGGAACGTCGACTACAGCCCGACATAGTTCTCCAGTGCTACGTGTATTTACTACTTACCGACAGTATACACTAATGTCTTGTTTGTTAATTTTTGTTGTAGAGTGTAAGTTCCCCTCAGGTCAATGAGTGAATTAATACAATGGAATGAACACTTGCTTAACCGCTATTATCTCAGAGCGTTTAAATAGCATCTACTAAAACAATCTACTCGAGGTTCTATTCCTACAGGGTTTGGCACCAGAATAAATGAATCAAGTGCAATTTCTTTGTCTGGAATCTGAATTGCGCACGATAAGACACTTGAGTGATGAGGTGTCCTGGTGTCCCCTTGTAGTGGGATCTAAGATAGATGACACACGACTAATCACTCAAACCCTGTGACACACCATAGATTAATTACACCGATATTGCCTCCACGTTTTGTGCGGAACACTTTTTCCAATGAACAGAAAGTGTTAGGACTTGGCACATAATTATCGTAAATTACGTGCAGGATCTTCTGCAGGGGTGGAGTTATGTATTATTAATCGTAATAATAGGGAGGGTATTGATATTTAGATATTTTGTTTCAGTCTTTTTTTCATGGGTGTCGGATAGCGATCAAGTGATCAAGTTTTAAATTTTTATAAAGTTATCTTAAATTGTTTTAGTATAACATTTAAGTATGCTACTTAAGTAGGTGATTTGTGGGTCTATACCAATGATTTTTAGCGCCACTTTACACTGGAGTGCAGCGAAAATGGCACTGGCGTGCCATACAGGTGTTGAAGCGGCTTAAATCATGTAAGATTTATTTTGGTTTAAAGGTTTAGTCTTTAACGTTTGACAGGTGCGTTCACAGATATTTTCAATATTTAGTAATATTTTATAATTGTTTCAAGTAATATTTATTTGTTTTTAATACCCGTTGACCAGATACGGCCCTTTGAGAAAGTTTACTCAGCCCATAGACCAGACACGGCCCTTCGAGCAAGTTTACCTAGTGCGTAGACCAGAAACGGCCCTTCTAGCAAGCTTACTCGGCGTGTAGACAATATAGGCTCTTCGAGCAAGTTTCTGGTGCGTAGACCAGATACGGCCCTCAGAGCACGTTTACTTGATGCGTAGACTAGATACGGCCGAGCAATCTTACTCGGTGCGTAGACCAGATACAACCCTTCTAACAAGTTTACTCGGCCCGTAGACCAGATACAGCTCTTCGAGCGAGTTCACCCGGTGCGTAGACCAGATACGGCCCTTCGAGCAAGTTTACCTGATGCGTAGACTATATACGGCCCTTCGAACAAGTTTACTCGGCCCGTAGACCAGATTCAGCTCTTCGAGCTAGTTTACCCGGTGCGCGGACCAGATAAGGCCTTTAGAGCAAGTTTACCAGGTGTGTAGACCAAATACGGCACTTCGAGAAAGTTTTCCCGATTCGTATACCAGATACAGCCTTCAAGCAAGCAAGCAAGCAAGTGCATTCGGCCCATAGATCAGATAAAAAAACTTTAATCACGTTTATCCGGTGCGTACATCGGATACTGCCTTTAGGTAAAGTTTACATGGCCCATAGACCATATACGGCCCTTCGAACAAGTTTACCAGGCCAATAGACCAGATACGGCCTTCCGGATATTTTACGATGCGTTTGGTGCAGTTTGAACGCTATTCGACGCATCACCATAAATCCCAACCAGCCCAGTATACTCTTTTAGTAATGATTGATCTTGTTTATTCAATTATTGTATAAGTGGAACTCAAGCGTATTTGGGAAGGGAGGAAAGGCACTCACCTATAACACAGAAAGGACTTCTGAGGAACCTGAGTCTTCCGAACCATCCCTGGTACCGGGACCTGCATCCTGCCGACCAAAGGCGAAGGAAAAACTCGAATGTGAACCAAACCACCATCACTATTTCCTGAAACACAATAAACTAGAATTAAGCTCCACACAATGTAACAGTGCAATGATCTTATATAGTAGAGTGCGGCTCCGCCGAAAAGGCAGACTGCCTTGGAGGTGTTCATTTCTAGAAAGCAGTAAGCTCTCCAGAGAACACATCCAAAATCGTTTCCTTAACTTGAATCACTGGCTCTAAAGGATAAACATGGAGCAAGAATTCGCGCGAACGACGCCAATTTGTGGAAAAGCATTACCTACGCTTAACACTTTCGCTACCGATCTCGCGTGATGTTTCGCCAATGCAAAATATATCACCACGCGCCAGCGCGTGGTGTTACGTTATATCTCAGTAGCCAGTCACGCGTTCGCGTGGGAAGAGCTGAGCCCTAACATTTGTTCTCAGTTTCAATCGGTATTATATGTTAGGTTTGTGTGCTGGTATTAACGTTGAGGTAAAGGTAGAAGCCAGTTGTAAAGGTATGTGGTTTCGAATTGATAGCTTTATTAGTTATTAAAAAAAATCTTGTAAATATGAGCTGTGGAGACGATTGTTCTGCAGGGCCTTCACGTCCCCACCCCCGCAAAAAAAAAAGAAAAATACAATTTAATAAGCCTCTAACAGATGATGAAGTTTCAAATTTGTTGGCTGAGCTTTCGCTAATCTATTCTGGTATTGGCTTCTTGTTAAAACCCATTTCTACGCGGAAGGGCAATAACTATCAACACATCCTCAATTGACCGGTAGTCAACGTGTTAACCTACCCCTATTTGGCTATAGAAATATGCATTATCTCAAAACTACGTGACTCAAATATAAACTCCTCAGATCAGGATCAGACTCCATTTCTTTCAACCCTCTTTGATTTTGACGAAATATCTCGTTCAGCATGATACTGCCGAATTTTCGACGATGACGAGATAAAGCCCTGGTCAGTTTTCTTCAAATGACGAGATATCTCGTCCATCAAGATATGCTCAAGTTTGCTAATGACCAGTTACTTCGTCGACACAGCAGGGTTAAGGGTAGATATTTACTTGAGGTTCAAGGAGGTAGGTAGGAATTTGATTAACGTCGTGCTGGAGCAACACAACGGGCTATTGGCAACGGTCCGGGATCAATCTCAAGAGGAAAGATCCGAGGACAACACAAAGTAATTTGGTTTCACGGTCAGATGACGAGAGCACGTATGAGTTGACACCCCACTCTCCAAACTTCCGCACCACGCCAACGTGAGGACATTTGAAGTCCCGACAGATTTAACGTGCCCCAGCTTCCTTTAGTTGCATTGGAACTCGCAACCTTCCGGCTTCTAATCCGTTTCCAACCGTGTGAGGTTTAACTTTTTCACTGCCCATCTCCCGCCAGTGCGTGATGTTTCGTCAAGTATATTGGGATTAAGAAAAAATATTTTGACAATTTCAGCAGAGTTATACTTGAAAGAACTGTAAGGAGTCTCCTTTTTTAAGGAACGCATGCTGCATCAATATTTTCAGTTTACTCCATTGTTTTCAAGATTATTTTGAAACAAATGATACATTTTATTCCAAGCATTTCTGTTTTTTTTTAGTCTTCAAAATATTCCAGTTAATAGTCACTTAGAAAATTTTAATCTTGTTAAAATTGTCTTTAGTATTCTGAGTAACTCCAATTACACGAGCAAGCATGTCCCGGTTAATAATGTCTCAACTAGGGGTTTCAAAAATTGTCATGACAACTATTTTCCGATAGTGATTAGATGATTAATTAGAAAATGATTAGATGATTAAATATTTTTTTTGACACATTTAGTTTACGAAACTTTTATTCATTATCCAACTCAAATTCTTAATCCAGTCAGAATTTACTGTTTTATCATAAGAATAGTGTTTTGTATAATTGTTTTATTTTCTCAGTGCTTTAATTGCCCCCCCCCCGAAAAAAAAATATCTGTATTAATGCACAAAATTATGCGCTTGAAAATTACTTAAAAGTTATATCCCTCCTTATCCATTTGAACTGACCAAACTGTCTGGTGGTTAAAGTGTTAGCCTCTAGATAGGAAGGTTCCTGGTTCGAATCCGGGTTAGTGCATGGGTAATTATAAGCGTGTGGTGTAGAGGCGGCTAGTGTACCTTAAATCTGTCGTGGCCGAAAGTCTTCACGTTGGGTTGGTGTGGAAGTTTGGAGAGTGGGATGCCAGCTCAGGTGTTGCCTCGTCATCTGACCGCGGTTCAAAATTACGTTCTGTTGTACTCGGATCTTTTCCTTAGGGAATTGATCCCGGACCATCGTCAATAGCCCGTTGTGTTGCTCTAGTACGACGTTCAGTAAAATTACCTTACCTTATCCATTAGAGCATGAACTTTTAATTTTATATCAATTGTTTTCATTAAATTAACGTATTATTCCACAGGATGGAATAGTTTTGAAGAATGAGGTCCATTTGCGTTATACGAGGCCAAGTTGTTAATTTAAAAGCAAATTCAAATCTTACGCAAATGGGCAAGGACAAAGGATTTTCTTGGTCATAAATTTTTTCTTACGTAGCAAACGAAAAACACACTCTTCAAGCGATTGCCTGGTCTCAAGAGCATAAATTTCATATAACCATTTCGTACTGGTTTCAGTAATGGTTATTTTCTGACGAACAGAATAATTTTGACGAGTTGAAAAGCTCACGAGAGTCGTTCTGTGGATTGAGTAATGACCCTCACAACCTCAGGTTTTTGGATAATCTATTCTTTTCCCATGGCTTGTCAATCGCAAGAAACCGAGCAAAATTCAAAATGTTTATTCTGCTTAAGAACAAAAATAATTTCGGAAGAATCACTCTATACCCTTCAAAAAAATATCGTTTGAGAGGCATTTTCTGCCAAGCCAAATGTGGTGATAGCGTATTATGGCGAAATGAGTATCCAATACGTATTACGACTGTGACGTCACTCAGCTCGTTTTTTCAGTGCAATTTCCGCACTTCGCCAATACAAATTCCTAACAATGAATATCTAATTGATATACAATAGCTGTTTGGTCACCACCAATTCTTTTGAACGTCAAACGTCACCAAAATGGTGATAAATTATATTTGAAGGTAATCTCGATATGAATCGTACGGAAGCATTTCGATAGCGGAAGTAAAATATTGAAAATCCCTCCCCGTATTGGATCTTTAAAAATATTGACCAAAAGTTTTGCTTTGAATTAATTCACTATATAAAGCAGCCACCAGTAAACCACGTAAGTTGGTTAATTCTTTGAATAACACATATGTACTTTGCCTTTAATTTGTTATTTTTCGTGTTGTGATTGAATACCAATGCATCTAAAAATTTGAAAACTATTGAAATAGTATTTACGAGTGAACTAGAGTTTCTTAAATTCTTTTTAAGTTTCAGATATTAAACGCACTCCATCATGTTGAGTATTTTTACAGCCATATTCATAAGTCCGGGTTAAACAGCGCATCAACGATAATCCCCGGGTTATCGACAAAACCGTATTCACAATGCCTGATCCAAGGTTTAAACCGCCGTTTCGGTGTTACATTGTGAGCCGCCGAAATCGGCATATTAACTCTCGGATGAGAGTTACGCATACGCAGTACTATCTTTTTATAAAAGTAGCGAGATATACTGCAACCAAAACAAAATGGACAACACGCTTCATTTTGTTCTAAATTACAGTATTCTTGAGACGACGCGCATTCAACTGATCTTATATGAATCGAAACAAGAACGTGATCACATTTTCTGTAAAATAGATATGCCCAGATGTATTCTGTTTTGAACTATATTAGGTTCCGCCAGAGTAGAACCCTGAGAGAGCGAACGATCGGATATGGCCACGGCAGTTGCAAATTCGTCATGGAATAAAAATTATTTGTGGATTTATTATAAATCACAGAAAATTGGTAATGCAAGTGTTACTTCACTTTATACCAAGACACACCCATACTGACAAGTACGAATAAAATCAGATTACATTGATTTGCCAAAGCATTGTGCACCCAATTCTTTCTTGCTTATTTTTAGGTTTTTAATTAGGAATTTAGGTTTCAGGAATTTAGGTTTCCATAAAAATGCAATTTGAAATTATAAATACCTTTGCATTTCTTTTCCAAACCCAAATTGAAATGCCGTTTGCGTTCTATTAAAATCACAAATTTGAAAGCAATTCCGTTGGTGAAGTACGTGTTTTACCAGTATGACTTCAGATTTACAAGTCGTAAGAAATGTAAACAGTATCACGTGATGGTGAGGAGACGATAGTGAGCGAATCACTACGAGCGAATTATTTTAATCCGTGGATCACTTAAACCGCCGTTTGAGAATACGATTCTTGATAATACGTGGTTTAACTCTGATACGCGGATCAATTGATCCTCGGGTTAACTCGAGACTTGTGAATATGCCGTTAGACTGATACATTTAACTTTTGAGAGACATATCGATGTTTTTATTTGCATTTTGTTAAAAAAATGAAAGACGTAATTTTGTCGTATTTTACGTAAAGTGCTTGTTGCTAGTAAAACCCATTTTAATCATATAAACAATATAAACTTTCTGCTAATAATTATACTACACAATAACATTTATTTTATAACTGAGTTAGAAGCGTTTTATTTTACTCTTCAAAGATGATGACCCATCAAAAGAAATATGCACATAAGACAATGAAACATAATTAGAATAGATTTTTTGCTATCTTGTGCAAAGTGATCGACGAAAATACATTTTAAGTTACACTTATTATCTGAATACAAATAACCTACTTTTGGTCTTAAATTATAAAAAATCGATAGGTGATAGTAGCGAAAATTTACCCAACAAGTGGTTTCGGTGAGATATCACGTTCATTAAAATTCGACCAATCATGCTAATGACGAAGGTGTTGCCGAATTTTTGATGATGATGAAATCAAAATGTGCATTAGTTTTCTTTTATTGACGAGATATCTCGTCCAGAAAGATCTGGTCAGTTTTGTTAACAACAAAATACGTAAGAAAAACAATCACCAGGATTGATACAAGAAAAGACAGGAGGCCAACTCCTCTATGCTTTTATTCTTAGTTCGGCACTGTTTCGATCTAGACACTTCACGATTGTTAAAATACCTTTTGTTAATTTTTGGTAAATCAACATCTTTTTTAGTTTTACTATGACTAAATAACTGCTAGAATTGATGTGATATTTTATAAGATTCATGTTATATAACCTGGTTTTCCGTAAGACTGAAAACTAATAAATTATAATTTATACATAACTTGTTATGTGTTAAAAATATAATGTTACATGAACTATCCAAGTTAAAAATTTTAACTTGCACAATTCATGTAACAATCCATCAGAAAGAACAAAGGCTTTCATTAAAGTAATACTTACATAGTAGTGATAATAACACACAACACATGTATGTGGAAAGCACATATAAAAGCGTTGCCCCACAAAAGTCTTCCATACCAAAGCTCTGTACCCTCATTTCAACTATCAACTTCCAGAATACAATAAAGGGAACATCAACTTTTCAATCAAACCCGTTCATTTCATACTTATCTCAATAACGGCTGGAAAACACACAAAAGATCGTGGAGGTTTCCTGACCGGATATAGTATCACTCAGCTATACTAGAAACTCATTATAGCTCCTTTGTCAAGAAGTGGATACATTCTGGGGAAGGGAAGTGTGTAAAGCAGTTTCCTGGGGCTTCAGTTTGCCCTATTCACCCATGAGAACTTCTGGAATGCAGCTCGTTTTCAGGTAATAAAATAGCGAGATGATGTAGGATGTGGAAACCCGATTCCAGGCATTTCCTTGCAAGTGATTTTCAATAAGTAGATGACTTTTTCAAAGTTCAATTCCGTTTATCCTTTATTCGGTCACTTATCATTTATTTTTCCTCCATAAAGGACAAACTACAATAGTACATCTCTGATTTCTTAAAGGTAAACATTTTAAAATAAAACTCGTACGTATATTTGTAAAAAAACATTTACAGGTAACCCTCGTATAGCATGGTTAATTGGAATCGTGCTATAGAGAATCCGTGTTATACAAAACTTACAAGTCCCACACATTTTGGTATTGCGTACTGTGCTATATGGAATACCGTGTTATAGGATACTCTTGCTATATATGTGTTATATGAAAACAACAATTTTCATGAAAATATATTAAATCGTGTGGACTTGTATAGGGCGTGTACAACATACAGAAAGACGGATGAACAGACATACATACAGACCAGACAGACGAACAGACAGAACAGACTCACGGACAGAACAGATTCACGGACAGAACAGACTCACGGACAGAACAGATTCACGGACAGAACAGACTGACGGACAGAACAGACAGACAGACCAGAACAGACAGACAGACCATAACAGACAGACAGACCAGAACAGACAGAACAGACAAAACAGACAGACGCGAAGAGGGGGATTTGGTATAAGAATTGTTCAAAACGGATAGAAAACTTGAAATGCGTCGAAATTATTCAATGTACTAACACTCCATTCTTATTTATAGGTAGCTTATCATTGTTATTGTAAACCGCGTAATATGGAAAACCTAGGCGTGTTATATGAGTGATACCGCATATTTCGTTACGTGTTATAGGTAATCCGTGTTATAGAAGTACCGTGCTATACGAGGGTTACCTGTACTTTATCTTTCTAGAAGTTTATAATCTGTTTTGCATTTGATATGTTCTTTTGGGGAAGTTTCAAGTAAATTGCTCCTTTTTTTTCTGAAAGTTATGGAGAACTAATACTGTCTATATTTTAAAGCTGTATTAAAACAAAAATAATTATGAAAAGCTGTCTGGCCATGTAATATTAAATAAAATATGACTCATGACGAAAAAGCTAAGCACAGCTTTGTACTCGTAATATGTAAAGATTCTAGAAAATTATTGAAATTACTAAGAAATTCTAATAGCATCAAGTTATACTAACAGCATCATACATAAGCACATCAAGTCACACAAATTATACTAACAATAAACAGCCTATTCAACACAAGGATTAAATGCTTCTTTAAGTTTACAAATCGAAAATTTTGACGTTTAATGTAAAAAAAAATACTCATTTCCAATAAGTAAACATTGGAAAGTTGAAAAATTACAAATAAAATGAGACAGACCTACATAAAAATGAACTGTTTGTACTTTGAATATTTTTGTCCCATTTCAAATAATTTATCCGTTTTGGGCCTTGGACTTGAGGTACTCTAGTGATTCTTCCTTGATCCATGGTGTTTACTATCTTTAATAAACACTGGAGTCTTGCTCCCAAGATACCCAAGGAACAACTGCTGTTCTTGCTGTAGTCTAAATTACTTCTCGGCATGACTAAAATACAACTTCTGTACTGTTGCCGTAGTCTATATTCTTTCTTGGCGTGATCAAGGTACAATTGCTGTACCAGACTTTTTTTAACCTTTTGACTACGGCTATAGATATAACAGAGGCGATTATTTCTTGGCGCAATTATTATAACTTTCAAGGTACAACTGCTGTACAGGCAGTAATCTAAATTCTTTCTTGGCACGATTCTTATAACTTTCAATGTAGAACTACTGTACTGACCGTGTCTAAATTCTTTCTTGGAGCGATCAAAGTACAACTGCTGTACCGGCCGTAGTTTAAAAGTTAGAAGTTAACGACATTTTCTACTTGATTTTGTCTTGGGTTTGGCGCAACATGGCCAAATATGGATCGTGTTCCATAAAACTACCAAACAACTAACCTTTTTAGGGCCATTTTGCTTAAAATCAGTGGTGCATTCTGTGTCTGTCCGTTTCTCTGCATATGTTCCCGCACTACATTTAATCGTAGAAATTTTAAAAAATGCCAAAAAGCAATTAGAAATTTGAAGCGTCCTGAACTAGTGTGGATCAAGTTCATTTTATAAAATTTTGAGACACATCCAGAAAAAGTTTCTTCTCCTGTATGCTTTCCCTATTTGCCGGGTTTTTCTTCTACCATCTTTTGGGAACCAAAGCAACTAGATTCAAAGAAGCTCGAAAGAGATTCAACTTAAAGGAGTTGGGGTGTACGACTCTCAGATTTTGACCAGAAAGTGGACTTGATCCACTCTAAGTTCTTAACGCCTCATTTATTTTCCTGATAATGATGTCGACATTTATCCTGCCTAAGAGATAAGTAATTGTTTTAGGTCACTCAATCTACAGTTAAGCAATTCAACCTGAGTAAGGTCGGGTAATTCTGGTAAAGGACATTTTTTCTTCTAATGGCGGGCATATTTGACCTAAGTCATTGGCCACTACAAGGCCGGAAGTGATGGCCACTTGTGAAGGAGCACCCAGTGGGAGGACCATCATTGCCCCTAACAATTTATACTTCGTAATTTTGAACCATGTTCAGATAACGAAGCAACACCTGAGCTGGTATACGCTTACAAACATCCATGCACGAACCCGGATTCGAACCGGGGACCTTCGGATCTAGAGGCTAACACCTTAACCACTATACCGGTTGGTCGGCCTGTTAAAGGACATAAAAATCCTAAATGATGGAGGGGCCGTCATGGTTCAGTGGGTAAGCCCACTGCGCTAGCAATCTTCAAGATGTAGAAGGTCAAGGTTCGATTTCTGTCAGGTGCTTCTGTGTCAGTAAAACTTTCATTGTGTGTGTCTGCAAAGATATAATTAATTGATATTGTATGTTTTATGTCTGGCGCCATAAAACAAACCTACATTATGGAACCAAGCGATTGAGTAGATGATCAGTAAAATAAAATAAGAACATGAACCAACCAAAAAAATTCAACTATTTGACGAATTCGAAGGAAAAACTGACTGACCTTTAAAGATTCAGAAGCGGGCATTTAAGACCCATGGTGGTACGGGTAGAAAATTATTTTCCACTTAGCACTAAGTGCTCTTCCGCTCTGGATTCACCTGAGTACCTTCTGTGTCGTTAAGACTTTCATTGTGTGTGTCTGTCGATTACTTCATGTTGTATGTCTTGTGTCTGGCGCCATAAAACAACCAACCTACGTTATGGAACCATGCGATTGAGTAGAAGATCGGTAAAACAAAACAAGAACCTGAACCTGAACAAAAGTTCAATGATTTGACGAATTCGAAAGAAAAACTGACTGACCTTTAAAGATTCAGAAGCAGGCACTTAAGGCCTATGGAGGTACGGGAAGAAAAGGATTTTCCACTTAGCATCAAGTGCTCGTCCGTTCTGGATTCACCTGAGCACCTTCTTTTCAGTACTAGAGTCACTAGGGAGGATTTCTTAGGCAATCCGCTTTTGGCTCTTAATGAACGAACGGTCTTTTGGATCCCGATCTAGCTTAGACTAGGTCAAGTGGGATACATTAGAAAATTGAAAAACTCACACGAGGTGTGAGTCGAAGTAGGATTATTTTCCTTTTATTGCTTTTCAATTGGAAGAATGAGTTTTTAGAATCTTCTCTACCCCGAATGACAATATTATTACTATTACTCTAACGACCTGCATCAAAAGTTCAAAATTATGTTTTTAATCTCCATACGATTAGTCCTCCTGGTGATTAGCACGACGAGGTATCTCGTCATTACGAAAACTGACCAGATCGTGATACACGAGATATATGGTCAATAGAAGAACATTGACCTGATATTGATAGCCGTCTTCACGCGAAAATTGGCAATAACTTAATGACGATATATCTTGTCACCAAGTTAATACTGATAACAAAATTGGTCAGATCTTGATGTACGAGATATCTCGTCGAAACTCCTTGGAGAGTTAAAATAAATTTGATTTACTTTTGAATATTTTCATACACTACAAAAATTAATTTTAAGAGTTCGTTTTGATTCTCCTCTCCATAATTTAAGTATACTTTCAGATACCCGTATATTTAAATTTAATTCCTATAGCTGGATTTATATGCATCTATTTCGGTACAGTGAAAAAAAATTATTTTTTCACCGCGTTTTAATAATTTTCGACTTATTAAAATGCTGATTTATTTTAAAAATCGAAATTCACAGATGGACTTGAAATGGAATCTCATTTAAATCGTCGCAGTCCTCATCGGATACGTAATCTTTCTTGTATATCATCCTAAATTAATTCGCAGCTATAATGAAAAGGGCGTAATAAATCCCAATCAAAGTAACTGTCACTAATTTAATCATTCTTTGAAGTCAGGAGAGAAGATACAGCAAACGATTACTGCAATTTTTTTTATTTTAATAAGAATACTTTGGAATACAGCTCCGCTGACCCCTCGTCTCCTCCTAGCTACCCGTTTGAATGAATTTGGATCGCAAATCATGATAGTGAGAACAATTGGCCTCAGAATTAACTACGATTAGGGCTCCAAAATGACTTGATCCGCCATTCCCAACTTGTCTGTGGAATTTAATATATGAGCACGAAATAGTTCTGTGGTGTTATTATCTTAGTTCGATTTACTACGGAAGCATTAACTTTCACAATTGAGTAGGTATGGAAAGAGGATGCTTAGTGTCACATTTTTGGTTAAATTAAAAACACACTGTTATTTGTGTGCTACCATTGTAAGCTATATACTGGAATTCCCTTAAAATGCCAATACCCTCATATATAGGGGATACCAGGGACGGTTGAACCATTTTCGACACGCTCTGTGACAACACTTTGGCCTCAGCGTATGTTACAGTTATGTCTTAATTGAACCTTAGTTATCACTCTACCAATGAATGAGGTTATAGTGACATTATCTACATTACAAAGACATGTGGAGGGATTTTAAAAAATCAGGGAAAATGTTTCAACTGACCCCTTACCCGGGGCGGATGTATCAGTGGTCGGGGTCAGTTGTAACACTAGAGGAATAATGATAATTGTTGCTACTTATATATTTTAAAGTAAAACTCACAGAATATGGTCATTTATCGATCTTACAAATGATAAGGCACAACATTAGTGTCTTACTTAAGAGTCAGTCTCATTGTTATTCGAAGGAATAACTGAGCCTAAACTTGATAAACCTCAATTAAAAACATAACTTCAGCAGTACAAGCTTAAGTAAAATTGAAAACTTATGAATTCGATGAAAGTAACAAAAATAATTTCTGCGACATAACAAATAAAATAATAATGAACAAAATCTTACACTAATCAGTTATATTCACAATTATGGCATAAATAAAAAGCATCACTATCTGTTCAAGCCTCATGGGCCCACATTCAACAGCCTGTGCATTGTACCCAATCGTCTCCTGGCCTGCCAGTGCCATCACTTTCAACGCGCACACAAAGAATAAATACTCCTCCTCTTCTCCATCTGAAGACATTTTTACCTTTGGGTCATTTATTCGTTTTTATCTTAGTACTTTGATTTAATAGAATATTTTGATTTTTGTTTAAAGTTAATTTAATTCCTTTCACCTTTTTTCGTTCCCTCTCCACAGTTTCCTATCGTATTGCCTCGTGGCGCAACTGTGTATCTATTGCATATTTTCTCTTTTGTCTTCCTTATTTACCGTCAGTCTGGGTGGTGCCTGGGGAAAGGTCTCACTATTTCAGGTGACAAGACATCAGTGCTCGTAGATGGTTTCGGCAATTCTCTCTGGGGTCTTTTCTCTCTAACAAAGTCCGTACTCTGTTTCCACTTAAACGCACAATATCTGAACTCGAGATCTCTCTGCACGAGGAATGGGTGCAAATTTCCTTGAACTTTGTGAAGATATATATATATATATATATATATATATATATATATATATATATATATATATATATATATCCCCTTAGATTTATTTATACCTCATTCGATAGTGCAAAAAAGTGAAAGCTCTCTTGTTAGAGTAATCTCCATATCCTATTTAGAGGACAATCAACCAAAATAAGCCAAATAAATAACATCTTCCATTCTACGAAATGGCTCAAGTTTATTTATTGCCCTTCATTTCTCACCAGTTCTATGAAGTGTAAGAAGTATCTGTTGTTCCTTGCATCTGACAAGTTGACTTTGGAAGACAAGTTGTTGGCACTATATATTAATAGTGGCCATCTATTTTCCTAACGGAAGTAGAAAGCATCTCCAAAAATACATGTTTACTGAATTTTTTAAATGCCTCGTCGTCTATTTTTCATTGGTTCATATTTTGCCGCTGGGGTAGATCATGGCCAATAGACGAACGCTATCCTTCGAACGTGTGAAAGGGTTGTGTGGGTCAGGTTATACAATTTCCTGTGCGAAAGCATTTCATTTTCGAGGATGATATATCAAGTAGAGAAATGCTTGAGGCTTTAAGCAATTTTTATAAACAAATGAAATCTTTTATTGCAATTTTTATTTTACGCTTTGACCGTTTTAAACACCTTAACTGAAGGACTTTGAAAACCTAATAAGACACACTTTAAATTACTAAGAACAATTTACAAGCTTAGAAAATTTATAATATTGTAATGGTTTATCACGAGGTTTTATTCAAATTCATTTTAAACTTTCAAGTTTTAAAGCTTCTGGTGGTTGCCTCAAAGGATATATTTGGCAACCAGAAATTGACGGACCAGATATCGCCATTAGAAGAAAACTGTGACTAGATCTTCAATTATACATCAACAAAAGCCGTGAATATCTTGATGACGAGGTAACACGACATTAGGAAAATTGATCAGATTTTGATGAGCAAAAAATATCATCGGAAATGTGGTGAAGGCTTACCCTTCCCCACATGTTTTAATTATTTTCCTTCCACCCCAGATTTTTTGGAAAAGAAATGAGACCAAAAATTGGATTCCCTGTAAAGTTGTTTTTTTCAATCCCAATGCCGGCTGCATACGCGGAAACCCTCACGCTTTCAGCACCTCTTGGCGAGTTGGCGATAGAAAGCACTTTGAGAACCGAGGGCTGGGGAAATTGGCAATCCTTCTCAATTTCTCGAGCAACCCTACTACGTTGTAAAAAAGATCGCCATTTTTCTCTCGCTGAGTGCTATGATTTTCCGTATGATTTTCTTTTTGGATATTCTAAATATATGTTGACATTCTAGATAGTAATGTACAAATCTTTTTGCAATTCTTTATCTGTCTGTATTGTAACTACTTCGAAGAATTGGTTGATATAAGAAGCAGGCGGCAAAAACGTACCCCCATGTGAACAAATTATATATGTTCACATTTATTTGAAATTTAGTCAATCAATTGCCTTTTGTTATGATTTTTACAATATAAAATGATCACTGACTCTAAAACTCGTCAAATACAAATAATTGATGAGTATGTATTTGTTTATTGTGGAACTTATTCGCCCTTATAACCTACACAGTGTTTGTATTTTCATAATATAGTTTCTTATGAATCAAATCTCTTGTTTGATCGTCTACCTAATATAATCTCGCCACTGTTTGTCGAGACAACTAGTAGTAAATATAAACTTAGTAAAAGCAGTTATCAATAATAAGTATTAAGATTTAAGCAAAGTA
Source organism: Metellina segmentata (assembly GCA_947359465.1). Taxonomy (NCBI): domain Eukaryota; kingdom Metazoa; phylum Arthropoda; class Arachnida; order Araneae; family Tetragnathidae; genus Metellina; species Metellina segmentata. The sequence continues at coordinate 20,647,407 of OX375876.1, read as the reverse complement.
ATTTTTTTGTAAACAAATACACTTCTCGATTTGTTTCACTCATTTGAGCTCAAGATAACAAAATTTAAATTGAAAAAATATTCCATTTTGTCTGTTTTCAATAGCTTAGCTTTCTTTAAACAAAGTTTTTTCTATCTCATATCCTATAATTATAGCACTTGCATTTGGGCTGCTATGGAGACAAAATTTTTTTACGCGTGCATTCATAAAGGACCAAAAAATTTTTAATTTGTTTTATTTCATATTTATTGTTTAAGTTATTAGGATGTGTCACAAACATATATTTTATAATGTATTTAATATATATTTGTAACTCAAGCAAAACATGTAGTTTTTTCCCGTCTAATAAATATTTTTATTTCAAGGACCTACATTATTCTGTATTTTAAATCACTTTATGTATTATGTTGTTGTTTATTACCATTTTAACCCTTAACGGTCATTAGTCACTTCTCACGTAACAACAGTACTATGTCTCTGTGGTCGTAAGTCACCTCTCACGTGACGACAACAGTGCTTTGTCTCTGAAGTCGTGTCGCACCTAACAACATTACTTTGTCGCTGCAGTCAATATGTCACATGGGTGGTGACAAGACTGATACTGTCAAAATTCACTATCTGTGAAATGTGGGCACAATTGCCTTGTCAGTTCAAATTCTCAAGATCCTTATGGAATTGTGGGAACTATGATGGAGTGCAGATACAATAGGTAGAAGAATGCACAAGTTTTTTCCCACTCCAGATATTAGTCAATATGTGTACCACCCCATAACATCCCAGCTACTCATAGGCCATGGTCGCTTTCCGGAATACTTTTTAAAAAACTTTTTTTCTTCGGAAAGCAAGTTTCTGATCTGTGTCAGTGTGGAGAGTTTGTTGACTCGCCATTACATCTTCCACTGTAAACTCACGGAACACCTTAGGGGTGATCTCCTTTTCCTAAAAGAGGCTACCAAAACTTACTCACAACACCCTCAGTATCACCAGGCCCTCCTGGCCTTGGACAGATTTGTGACTGCCAAACTTATGCCGTTCTTCACAACATTAGGTAAGTTGGTGGGTATTTTGAGTAGTAGTGTGAGATGAAGCATTGACTGTTGGCTTGAGAAGGTCTTTGCTAGAGGCCCGCAAAGTAACACGATGTATACTGTGTGGTTCGGATGCAACATCGACAGCTAAACATCAATGTTTTGAAGTATCGATATTCAAAATTAAAACATAAAGGTTGATAATGCATTGCCCCCAAAACATCGATGTTTTTAAAATTCAGTGTATTAAAACTTTCTTCCCCATTTCTTAAAACTGGTTTAGCACCTAGTGATGCGACATAGGCTCCAATACATCAATGTTTTGAAAATATCGACATTGATGTCGCATCCCTACTTTTCAGACCCTTGGCCCCACTTTGGTCTAAAAGTAAGTTCAATTTGGCGATTATGAAAATTATGCTACTTGGTTATTTTTATAACCCCAAAGGGAAAAATTAAGACACAACATAATTTTGAATCATTTTTAAATAACGAGGCAACACCCAAGCTGGCACTCCAAACTTACACACCACGCTAATGTAAGAACACAATATATTTAACATGCACCAGCCCCCTTTCTACACGACGGTCTTTGGCAGGATTCGAACTCCCAACCCTCCGGTTGCTAGTCCATTACTCTTCCAACCATGGCACCTGTTATAGTTGTAGTTTTTTAGGAGTTACATCATATATTAGTTTTGTATGCCAAAAAATACATAATCAATGATTAAATTTATAATTTTTCTTATTATGAACAGAAGAAAAGATTTTTTGTTTTATAATAAAATTACAATATTAATCTGAGTAATATTATTCGTTTAATTACTAAGTGTGCAATAATTTATTCACAAGACCTTTTAGGAGTTATAGCATGCTACTGATTAGTCTAAAACCAACATTTTGATGAAATGTGGTATATCTAATGGTATTTTTAATTAACGTCTCTCTCTCTCTCCCACTGGAGCAACACAATGGGCTATTTGTGACGATCCTGGATCAACCCCAAAGGGAAAGATTAAGACAACATAATTTTGAATCATGGTCATATAGCGAGGCAACACAACAGATTTAACATGCACCAGCCCCCTTCTACATAACGGTCTTTGGCTGGATTCAAACTTCCAACCCTCTGGTTGCTCTTCCCACCACGGCACCTGTTATATTAGCATGATGCTGATTTAATTAATTTTTCAAAAATTATTTTATCTAAAATTTTCATGTCCTGATGAGGACAGATGTTGAGTGAGTTAAATATATGGAGATAGCATGAGCACATTTTTATAAGTTTCACAGAAGTCTACTTTGAACAAGTTTAGCTGACTCGTGGTTCTAGATAAGCTTTGAATGTAAATCTGACTAAAGCCAATATTGCTAAAGTTGCAAGAATCAGAATGTATAGCTACAGAAAATTTTACGACTTGAAATATTTACCAACCAAAATATTGGTTTACAATTTCTTCAGTTGTTATGCAGGATGTTTACATAGGACATCATTTTGTTTTGGAATAACTTTTAAATAAAACATTTCTAATTTCATTGTGCACTCAATGATTGACATTATTCATTGAATTTAATATCAGTCAAATGACTGCCAGCACTGCATATTTAGTCTTCCATCCACATGATTTCTTAAGACCATTTTGCTCTACAGCTTTTGATTGTCATTTATTTAGGAAGCTGATCTAGGTTATTGAGTGTGAATCTCAGCACATTTTAGCAAAATATTTAATCAAAATGAATTCTCTATGATGGAGACTTCTAGAAAATTGTAAAATTACTTTGGGTTACATCGTGTGCCTTCAAAACAAATATGTATAAAAAAAATTTCAAAACACTGTTCTCTGCAAGATACGAAAAAGTCTGACCGACTTCTTACAGAAAGTTCCCAAGAAAACATTGATACTGTATGATATATAGTGTTATTGAAAAACAAGGGACCTCTGTTGACATTACACAAAAGTAGGCTTTCTCCAAACACAATATAGGAAAAATTTGGATTTTCATCGAAGCTCTAAATGTTATTATGCATGCAATTCTCTTGGCCCATATTATATTCCACATATAAGTATAATTATTTCAGTTCTAAAGTTCAATTTAAATTACATTCCAAAACAGTTCAATCCAGAAAAAAATTACTAGGTTAACAATACTTGCGTGTACCAGACAACATTGGCAATCTTGAATAATTATGAAAATCAGAACTAAATATAAATCTTTTAGTACAAATTGTAAGCAACATTTAATGTATTCAGAATGATTTATTGATACTGATTCTGACATTGCAAGATATTTTTGTAAACAAACACATGAAGGTAAACAATAAGAAGTGTTTCAGTTACAGTGAATATATGTACTTCAATTCATTATAGAAGGTATTTTTTAATTTATGTCTTACAAGAAAAACAAAGAAACAAATGGTACATAAAAACTTTTATTTTCATTTCAATACACAATAAACTTTAAATATCAAGTAATTTAGTCATACATTACAAAAATTCATTTTTCTGTAAATGAAAATGAAATAATGGGTGAGCCGGAGAACTTAGGCCGAAGGCCTTCTATCTCCCTCAGAAAGTTGTTGGGAACTGAGCAGGTTTTGAAGTTCACTGAAATATGTAAGGTAGAGTGAGTGCAGTTGGTTGTCCAATGAAAACAGGTGGCTTAGAAATTGGGCAGATCAAGGACGAGTCCAATTGGAACAGTACATAAGATGCAAGATGACAAGGAAGGCTTAAGAATTATTAAATTAAAGAAAAAATAAAAGCAGGAGATTTAAATAGTAAGAACATTAAGGATTAAGAATGACTCTGGGTCTTTTATTATATTCGGGTTGACGAGGGTCATATCTGGGATACACTGGATGGCAGGGTTATCAATTAATTCAAGATTAGCATAAAAATTAGTAGCAAGTTTACTGAAGTAAGTTTTAAGTTCGGTAATTTCAAGATCTTCGCAAATTTTAGCGTTTCGGTAGTACCAGGGGTAACCACTGATAATACGTAGAGTAGAATTTTGAAGAGATTCAAGTTTTCGCTGCGTATCCCAATTTTCTGTAAATATAATTAACCATACAAGACTCGAAAAGAAACTTTTTGCATGAAAATTTAACTTATGACCATTAAGTGTAGAATTATTCAAATTTAAGTATTTCCAATCTTAAATTTTTTTTTTAATCTTGAAACTTTTTTTTTTAATAGAGAAAATGTTTATTTTTGTAAAAAATTGGGTAATTTATAAAAAATTACTTAACATTTTGGCAATAACTGCTATCACAAAAACACCTGCTTCAAGAAATAAAAACAAAACCACATAGAAACACATTTTGATAATAGAAATTACAAAAACATAAATACAAGTAAGGGATAGTTAAAAATCTGAAGGATGAGGAACCTGAAAATATAAAGTGTGCACATCAGTACAATACAAATGAGATCACAAACTCACCTTTTCGAGTCAACACTAATATACACCTAATTCTGTTTGGACGAGCATGAGTATCATCTTGTGCGAATGTTTCAACAGTTTTACGAACAAATTCAGTTATTAATTGTTGTGTTTTGGTTAGGCCATTATATAATTATCTGTAAGAGGCTACCAAGAACTTCAGTTCACGTTGAAATTTCCTAGCGCGTTTTTCATTAGGGTCATGTTTGACAAAATGATTACCCAATTTTCAGGTCAGTTCCAGACATTCTTTTACTAAACCTGCATTTAGAACAAGATCCTATTGTTCATTATCACTACATTCTGTGGGATTAGGAGTCTCAAAGCCAACCTCTTCTAATAATTCATCTTTGCTTACGGCTTTCTCGAATGATTCATGAATATCTTCAAATGATAGATCACTGAATCCTCCAGTTGCGTGTCATTGTAATGATGTTGGAAATACAGTCGTGTTAGTTACCAAATACAATTAGAACATTGTAGATACATACATTGGTAAATGAAAACATGTATTCCAAAACGCATACACTACATGTTATGCAATCTATTTGTGGGTGCAATATAACTGACTAACCACTGCATTGCCCGTGATAGTTCTTTTCATGGGGTCAGGTGTGACCACTGCTTGCTAACCCCCAGTAATTGCTACGAATACCCATGTAGTTTAACAGATGATACTACTATGCCACAAATAGAAAAAAAAAATTTCGTAAAATTTGGGCAAATAAATTCAAACTGACTGGAGTAAATAGAGAATGAAATATTTATTTTGAATCTGAGTAAAAAAAAAAGTTTGTGCAAAAACAGAATTAGGTGAGCGTATACAAACAGGAAATGTTCGACGCAAAAAAATAAATACGCTCAGGGTAGTCACATGAATTGAACCTATGTCATCTACAGCTTGCAAGCTATTAACAATGAGAAACCCACTGAACCACCAGCAAGTTGCTTTCCCACTCCTTGTACTCAGTAATGATACTATTCCCTCTACACCTCACCTCCCCTTTCCGCTTGTGTATCAATAGAATAGCACAAAATCATTAGTACTACCCAAATTTTGTTCAACAGAGGTTTTGGAAAACCAAATCGACATATTACATTGTTTATTTCAACATACCTATATGAGAACTTAAGTCTGTTAGCACAAATGCACTTGTGATGGGTAATGCCTTCTATGAGGTACTCTCGATACACCCTTGACAATGTGGAGCAAGGTCTCAACTATGTCCAAAATGTTAAGCTTATGCGTTTAGCTTTAACTATCCTTCCACGTTCAAACTCGGTTAATTCTTGGCAGGTCGACATTCAAGAGTTTAACAGAGAGCACTGATAACTATCTGACTCTTTATACTCTTTTAATGCAATGTGAGCACTAGTAAATTTGCATACTGCTATCCCATGACTTTTAGCACATCAGTGTTCGGTGTATGGAAGTTATATAAAATTAATAATGCAAAAGTTTTGGTACAGGCATATGAGGGGTCAAAAAATAATACTTAATATAAGATTTTGCAAATGAAAGCACATAAAAAAATAGCTGCAGAGATTAGGAAAAAGCATGTGTTTCTAATTTGAATTAATGGGGTCGCACTGGCCCTGGAACTTTTTTAGGTATAATGCTTGAGTAAATATATTAAGTGAATCTTCACCCATCATATGAAGAAGAATGATTCAAAATTGCCCATTGGATTTATAGTCACATGGAATGTTTTAAACAAAACCTATGCTGATGAACAGGCTTGTGAGTGACATATGTTCAATGGCCCAAAAGGGAAAGAGTTGTCTTGTAATTATGATCCCTATCAAAAAAGGTTATGTAGTGCTTCAAAGGAAGGCTGATTTAATATTCAACTAACTTCAATAAAATAGCATGTCTCTTCTTCATAGTTATTTCATTTTTAATATTATTACACATAAAACAGAAAGGAAATGAAATCAAAATTCTTATTTAAATCACTGATTTTTAAAAATAATCACTTAATTTTAAATTTGCATTCCCTGTAACAATCTAAAAATCGAAAGAAATGGTCCGTTTTGATAGAATCAGATGTATTCAATTTGTGGACTTCATATAATGTAATCTCAAAAACTAGATTACATCTAATTATAAATCAAAAATTAAAACTACTGATCGCAGAAAGAACAATCTCACTGCCTCTACTAAAATACTAAGATTAAACTTCACAAATATAATTAAACGCAATAGCATAAAACAATTCAAAATCAAAGCTGAAACAAATTTTTCTTGCATCTCTAAAGCATAAAAAAAAAACACATTTGAAAATTGAAGGAGATTGGATGTATAACTGAAAAGTAAATACAATCTTTCAAAAGAATACGCCTAAAGACAAATTAACTTTTCCTAATCAAATTATTCCGCTTTCAATACAAAGACCGTTGAAAAACATGAGCTCCTCACACATTCTCATAAGCATAAACAAAACAGAATGCATTCAACATCAGAACAGCGCGCGATTTTTCAAACCGCCGACAGAACTAATACGCCTTCTAGCGGCAATTCCTCTAAGTTTTAACATTAGGATTATCGTAGTTGGCGATACAGGCATTTATCGCCAACTCGCCAAGAGGTGCTGAAAGCGTGAGGGTTTCCGAGTATGCTTCCCGGCTTCCTAACAACGAAAATCTTGAAAGCATACATTGGTTTTCTCAGGCTTTTTCCCTTCTTGGAATTCTGCTTTGAGTGCTTCCTTGATTAGGGCACAGCGTCCCCTCATCATTCTCACGGTCTCATCTATACCTTGTCCACCCTGATTGGACAATTGGTGACCTTTCAAGGTCAAATCCACCCCACTTAACCTTCAACGTGACACTTCTTAATGACCGGAAGATGTTGGCGTGATTTGGCTCTCTTTTTCCTGAAGTTTTTTTAAAATTCCGTTGGGATAAAGGAATAACCCCGGTTGTCTTTCTCCCGCGTACTGTATATAAAATTATTGGCGTTAATTTCCCCCTCGCATTCGGGTGACCTTCGTTTTTTGGCGATCCCGGAAAGAAGACGTAGGGACTGGTTTTCTCTGCTAAGGAACCCCCTTTTTTTCAGTTAGAGAGAGGAGACTCCTTTGCTATGCGGCTGGGTTTTCACCCAAAAACTGATGACCTTCTCGTCTTTTTTTTGAGATTGAGCGATCCTACTCCTCGGATTGCAGCGGTTTTTTTCACACCAAAAACTGACGATCTTCTCGTCTCCTTTTTTGAGATTGAGACAGGGATGCGACTCCTTTGCTTTGCGGCGGCGTTTCCACTCCAAAACTGATAACCTCTCGTCTTCGTTTTGTTTGGAGATAGAATGATCGGACTCATCGTATGCTGCGGCTTTCGCCCCAAAACTGCGATTTCTAATCGTTCAATGTTAAATGAACGCGTCTTCATCTGTATGGCTGTTCTTCCGAGCCACGGACAACTCCAGATCCTCCCCTGTTAGATTTCAGTGAAATCCTTGGATTTTGAATAATCAATTCCTCGAACAATTCCTCAAAGTCGTTCTCGTAGTCGATCCGATCCCCTGATGAGTAGCCATGGACACTCTCTGAGGGAAATAAGGATGTCTCTTCCATAACATCGGCATCGAACTCGACCACAGTGACCAGCGATCCCTTAGAAGCTGAATAAAGAATTTGTTGACTCTCCAGTATTTGCGTCGCGACTTTTCTTCGTGGTTGATTTCACCATGCCCAGGTTTTCCCACAGCATCAACTTCGAGGAAGTGAAAGAACATCATCTGGTGAGTCCATTTTCATAAACTCTTTTATTTTAAACGACCGACGTCTTACCTACTTTGCATTAGCCTTTCACGAGCCATTTTTCTTAAAACCATTTACGGCCAACATTGTATGTCCAGATAACCTATCTAGGAATTAGATCACGAACCTGTTTATTCATTCAAATAACCACTTTTCCTACACGATCTACACCATAGGAAACCACTAAGCTTGAGCACTTATTAAAGAATCAAAAATTCTTTTGATCCTCTTGAATGTTACCTTGAATTCATTTTTCTGGTGCTTATCTTTATGTAGCCCTAAGTCCGGACACATCCTCGCCCAATCTCCCAATATTATACCATTTTGCTTAGATAACTAGTTGATTCGGTTCCATTAATCGTAGACCTCGAGAACTAGGCTTGCAACATTTCTACTTCACAACACTATATGAATACATCAATTAAATTGCCATCATTTGATGCAATGTTGGAATTGAAAAACTAAGAGCTCTCATAAATATCAAGAAATCTGATTACTACAGAAAAATTGTTTTACCATTCTTTATAAAAAAGCACTACAAGAGAATACTACTAGCACCAACATAGACAAGAGTTGTACCAGATATTTTTTCATAACAGCATATTAATACATAAATTTAAATTCCTTTTAGTATAAAGATAGATAACTTTAGAATTGTCATAAATACCAAATTATATGCTTAATACATGAAAATTGTCTTAGCTTTCATTATAAAATAGCATTATAAAATTGCTACTAGAGCACTACAATATATTACTTGAACTAAGCCTGCCACAGTTCTACTTGACAATATTATTAATTAATATATTAAATTAATGTTTGATACGATATCGGAATAAAAAACTCATAAATGCCAAACAATGATAAATGCAAGAAAATCGTAAAATCGTCTTACCATTCGTAATAAAATAGCACTAGCAAGTTCTTCAAATTCTTCTATAGTAGAAAAGACGCTTAGCACCAAGCAGAAAAATACCATGCAAAACCTGCAAAGTAAAAAGGAGAAAAACTGTAAATTGGTGTGTAATTGGTCTCTAATAAACACCCTAAGAAAAAAATTAGAACAAAACATTTGATTACAGTGCATTTAAAACATAATAACATATAGATCTATGTTAAAAAATGTCATGGAAATTAATTCAAGCTTTCTCAAAATATAACCCAAAAATATATGTGAGTTTATCTTTGGTGAATTTTTTTTCTATATTTTATGCTATATTTTTCTATATTTTAATTATTATAGTCTTATGCTCAAATTGGCAAGGGAAATAGCAGCAGGCGTTTTGCTGTGTTACCAATATAAGGACTAATTCCCTTTTGTTCCGGTAACTATGAAAATAAAATAGTACAATTTCAAATCTGCAGAGATTTGAGATATTCCTCACAAAACAAGAGGTTACCATAGCAAATTTTGATTTATAATAAAATAAATTATTTATTTAAATTCATTAAGATTCTTGCTTTAATAATTTTAACGATAAAAATTTTTTCCAAAAGCTTTTATCTAAACTTAAATTTTGTCTAGCGTTTGACATATCTGATCCAATTTTGAATCTTACACCATCAAAACCAAATAATCTAAACAAATTTAAATTTAATTATTTATGAAAAAATATACCATATTCCTATTATGCTAAAGAGTATTAAATTTCAACTGTATTTGCTGTGTCAAAAATAGTTAACACAATTGTGAGTTATAATATGATACTTGTATCTATAAAAACTACTGTGTACTAAAAATAGCATGTTACTCATAAAACCTGTAAAGAAAACATTTATTTGATATTTAAGCTGTTCTACGACAAAACTTAAACCAAATGCCTTGGAGTATCAATGAATTGAAAACTTTAATTTGGTCAGTGAAAACTATCAATGAAATATCGTTGTTATCGATTTTGAAGATAACTGAAAATTAATGATACTGAAACCATAACATTTATTTCGTTCCGAAATTTATTACTTAAGCTTTACTTTATGTGTGTCTCTAAGATTGTACTTTAGGGATCACTTTACTTTTTGGCAATTGTGTGTGTGTGTGTGCCAAACGTTGTCAGTGTGAGATATAAAGTCGCCAGAAATCTAATCTGAAAAGCAATTTTTTAGGCCCCCCCGTCTAAGATTAAGTAAATATCAAGAAAATTTTATATAAACGAAAGCGATTCCCTAATCTTATTAATGTTTTCGTGATGTTTAATAAAAAATTAATATTCCTGAGAAAACAACTCGCACACCTCACCGATTGAATTTAACATACATTTCTTAACCCTCCAAATGGTTTTGACGAGATATCTCGGCCGTCAAGATCTGATCAAGTTTGCTAATTACGAGATATTTCATCAGATGTTGCCGAATTTTTGATGAAGACGAGATCAAGATCTGGTACATTTTATTCTAATGACGATATATCTCGTCCATATTGAACTAGTCAGATTTTCTAAATTAATTATTAAAATGTCAAAATAATAAACAAATTATTGTTCGGTAAAAAAATGTCGAAAAGGTGTTAAAAAAATTTCTTTACTGAAACTCAAATAATGCATTTTACTGTAAGTAAAGTAAAGTGACCCAGACAATTACAAGTAATTCTCTGGGTCACTTTTTCAACCTACATTTAACCAATTCAAACCGAGTAGAAGCTGTTGTAGCTAGTTTGGAAGAGTACCAGATTAGAAACCGGAGAGTTGCTAGTTTCGAAGAGTACACCAGATTAGAAACCGGACGGTTGCTAGTTTGGAAGAGTACCAGATTAGAAACCGGAGGGTTGCTAGTTTGGAAGAGTACCAGATTAGAAAACGGAGGGTTGCTAGTTTGGAAGAGTACCAGATTAGAAACCGGAGGGTTGCTAGTTTGGAAGAGAACCGGATTAGAAACCGGAGGGTTGCTAGTTTGGAAGAGTACCAGATTAGAAACCGGAGGGTTGCTAGTTTGGAAGAGTACCAGATTAGAAACCGGAGGGTTGCTAGTTTGGAAGAGAACCGGATTAGAAACCGGAGGGTTGCTAGTTTGGAAGAGTACCAGATTAGAAAACTGAGGGTTACTAGTTTGGAAGAGTACCAGATTAGAAAACGGAGAGTTGCTAGTTTGGAAGAGTACCAGATTAGAAAACGGAGGCTTGCTAGTTTGGAAGAGTATCAGATTAGAAACCAGAGGATTGCCAGTTTGAATCCAACCAAAGACTGTCGTGTACAAGAGGGTGCATATCAAATCTGTCGTGGTCAAATGTTCTCATGTTGGCGTGGTATGGAAGTTTGGAGAGTGGGGTGTCAGCTCAGTTGTGACCTTGTCATCTAACCGTGTTTCAATATTACGTGGTGTTATCCTCGGGTTTGATCCCGGACCGTCATCAATAGCAAATCATATTGCTCCGACTTTAATAAATACCTACATATTAACCCGAGTAAAGTCGGTTAATTTTGCTAGTTATAAATGAAATCGTTAATGAGAAAATAGATTATACTGGTCACTTTTTCAGTCTACTGAAAGTCAATTTACTTCGTGTATAGTCGGGTAATGCTGTTAGTACTCAAATAAAAGAAGCATATCTCATTGTATGACACCGTAAAAAAATATTGCCGAAATTCATTTATCCAATACAGGAAATATCTTGAGATTCCCCTCTGAAGGAAGCAATCCAAGATTAAAACGGCTGTTGCTACAACTTTGAGCTGACATTCCTATAAAGTATTTGAACTGAAATGAAAAAACAAATTCAATATATCGTTGACTTAGAGCAGAAACTCTTTAACTGACATTTTTTGGAGACATCAAATTCTTACTGTCACGATGATGAGAAATATGCTATTGTAAAAGTTTTTTGTCCAACGAGTTTTGCTCCAAGTCGACAATATGAGATATACTTACAATCAGAGGGTTACTAATTTGAAACTCGATACAAACAAAGACTGTAATGTACGCGGGATTGAACGTTAAATCCACCGGCCTCAAATGGTTATGCCAGGTTAAGGCAACCCATCTGTATTACGGTTATTGCGGTTTTTATAGCAACTTCGGCAAGGGGAAAGTTTAAATTTTCATTTTGAATATTTTTGAAAGTTCTTTCAAAATTCGTTAAACTGTCGGTTGATTTCATTGGTTCATTTGAAATTTTTTCTTTGACTCTGTTGATTATTTAAATTTTAATCCATCATTTTATTTCATTGGTTCTTTTAATAGTTTTACGTCAGATGTGGAATTTTCCTTCACTTTAATTTATGTCAAAGTACAGTGTTGTGGTCTCAGGTTGAATAATTTTTAGCTTTTTTTTCTTTTATGTATTTTTTAAACTGTTCGCAAATGCGTTTCTGAAGTTTATTACTTACCGTTGTCATAAGAAAAAGATTTTTGAAATAATTATTTCTTGGCAACTTTAGAAGAACGCCAAAAAAGAAAGCGTCGAACGTATTGCCATTGCTATAAACGTAGACTGCAGCTGTACCAAATTTTATATTGAGAATTACCGCCGGTACGTTACTGTGCCGGTAATTTACTATATACCGGTTATTCTGAAACCCTACAATAGACTTATGAAACCTACTGTCACTTACATTAATTGGCAATTATAAACAATTCATGCAAAATCCTAAAGTTTTTATTCAGTCGTGAGGGATAAACTCCAAGAATAAAGAAAAATTAAGAAGGACCAGAACGGTTTCCGATAAAAAAAACCCGTACCTTTGCCCTTTAAGATAAAATGAAATTAAAAGAAAGCAGGTCGTTAACAAGATAAATTCTCCCTGAAAAGAAGAAATCAAGGAACGATCAACAACTCTTTTGCTGTTTATTTTCGGAAAGTCTATCGTTGTTTTAATTAACTTTTTATATGTTTTGGTCCTTCCCCGAAAGTTTAATCGGGTACCGAAACATCTAAATTTTGAAGACTTCTGACAAGGCTTCGATCGAAAAGGTTTTATTATTCTGGTAAGAAATGATAGAATAGGAGGAAAAGTAGCGGATTTAAGTACATCTAAAATAAAAACTGGAAATGAATTCAGAGTTAGAATTACAGCTTTTAGATAAGTTATAACTGAGTCGTTATACATTAAAAAAAATTTCATAAAAAATGACAAGTGTTGCGGATAAGTATAATCATTGTATAAAATATGAAATATTGTTACAGAAAGTAATCCACAATATACCGATATCACGAAACCTCGAATTTTAGATAGCCTTTAGTCTGGGAAGTAGATGACAACACCCAAATAAGTAATATAAAATAAATAAGGGTATCCCAAAATATTTACTTATTTATACCGTGGCGTCTGGATGAAAAATATTCATACTATCAGAATCATCTCTTAACATGTATAACAGACATTCTTTTTTTGTGTGTCTACTTTATTAAAAATAAGAACTGATGGGAAATTTAGTATAAAATGATTAGATGTCAGAAAATATTTGACACATTTCTGGTTTACTCTAAGAAAACCTGTCATTTTTCGTTACTATACTCTTATCTCACGAGGGGAATATATATATAAAAACTACAAACCTCTCCCACTCCTCATCGCCAGCGCCCTCTACCTCCTATGGGCTGCGCGAGCAGCGAACGAGGAGAAGCAAGTCAAACAGAAAAGAGGAAGGACGTTGCTCTGATGTTCGGAAAGGACTTGAATAAGCAATACGTGCTCACCGACAACTGTTTATGGCTTAGACATGCCAGACGGGCATTGATATTGTGTACTCGCCATATGAACACTCATCTGTAAATATCATCAGCTGCACCTCAATCATTAATTAAATATTTTTACCGGAACTGTGTGTGAACACGATTATTACATACATAACAAATAACCCATACATACATAACCATGCATACATAACCATGCAAAATAACCATTACATACATAACAAATTTGTAATAATAAGATTATTACAAAATAACAAAAAATAACCAAACAGCCGGGGTGCATTAACCAGAAATCGAAACTCGAAACTACCCATGCAAGCGCGCTGAAGCTGCAGACATAGCATGGTAAGCAATATAATTTCAAGAACACAAGAATTTCTAAAAAAATGTAACAAAAGTCTAAAAAAATAATAAAAAATGAAGAAATGTTGGTGGATCAGGGCGTCATCAGGGAGGAGCCTGACCCAAACAACATAAAATGGTGTTTTCTACATATGAGCAGCATTAGGCTGAAGAAATGGCTCATACACTCCCCCAAACACCACCAAAAATCAAGTAAAACAAAAACAGAACAAAATAGCAAAACAGAGCAGGAACAGAACGAAATGAAACCCGAAGCCGCAGCTGGGATATCATCAACAACAAGCCTAAAAATTGCCACCAAATGCCATCAATTACACAGTCTAACTTATATGCTAACATCGTACCTCCGATGCAACAAGTCCAAAAAAAAAAATAATAATATGAAAATCCCCAGCCCCTTATCAACTATAATAATACTGATAACAATAATACTGATTTTCTAGACATAAAAATTTCTGTTTCATCCGGCAAAGTTGACATTCATGTATATGATAAACGCAGCGATTTTAAATTTACAGTCATTAAATTAATATTTTGGGACTCCAATATCTCTAAAAGAATATACTACAACACGATAGCTGGTCAATTGGTACGTTTCAAAAAAATTTGTAATTCTGATGCTAACTTTTTATTACAATGTAAATATCTAAAAAACACACTTCTCAATAACAAATACCCGTTTTCATTCTTTAAAAATATTTTTGAAAGATTTATTAATATCAACACCTACACAACACATGAATAATTATTTTTCGTAATTTACCCAGAGCCATGGGAATCGCTTTTCAATTTTATTTTTTTACTATTTATGAATATATTTTTGATAAGGGGCTGGGGATTTTCATATTATTATTATTTTTTTTGGACTTGTTGCATCGGAGGTATGATGTTAGCATATAAGTTAGACTGTGTAATTGATGGCATTTGGTGGCAATTTTTAGGCTTGTTGTTGATGATATCCCAGCTGCGGCTTCGGGTTTCATTTCGTTCTGTTCCTGCTCTGTTTTGGTATTTTGTTCTGTTTTTGTTTTACTTGATTTTTGGTGGTGTTTGGGGAGTGTATGAGCAATTTCTTCAGTCAGCCTAATGCTGCTCATATGTAGAAAACACCATTTTATGTTGTTTGGGTCAGGCTCCTCCCTGATGACGCCCTGATCCACCAACATTTCTTAATTTTTTATTATTTTTTAAGACTTTTGTTACATTTTTTTAGAAATTCTTGTGTTCTTGAAATATATATATATATATATATATATATATATATATATATATATATATATATATATATATATATATATATATATATATATATATATATATATATATATATATA